>CM033743.1:34079772-36908558 GCA_019671005.1 Hibiscus mutabilis | reverse complement strand
CACTAGGCCTAGTCGGATTTGAGCGAGGGTCGGGAGGCTTAAACGACGTCGTTTTGGGCTTGGTATCTGACGCCCAAAACGGCGTCGTTTTGAATACGGTATAAATATAAAATTCCGCCAAAAAATTTTATTTGGTCCTATATCCGAAAAAAGCAGAGAACAACTCTCAACTTTCTTTCCCTTATCGGTCTCGCCCGGTCGCTGGCCTTCCGAGTCCCGCCGTGGACCGTCATAGACCGCTAGTGGTCGTCGCTGTCTCCGGCGGTTGAAAAGGTAAAAGGCCGTACCTTTCTGACTCAACTCGACGCCCCAAGTTTGAATCCGACAACGGATTTCTTCAAATCCCCACCCAAACGTCTAGATCTACAAAGCAATGTATGATATATATATATATATATATATATATATATATATATTTACCTTTTTTCAGTTTGATTTCTTTTATGCCCCTTTTTTATTTTGACTTTGTATTCGATATATAGACACTGAAAGTATAACTTTTTTTTATTATTCAAACTGAAAAAAACCCTCATTTTTTCTTTTTTCGAAAATCCTCTTTTTTTTATTTAATCGAACCTTTCAAAAATTCCTCTCTTTTTTTGTTCAAACTCTCTTTTTTCATTCTAAAATCAGCCTCTCATTTACATTCATTTCATCTGGGTTTTATACCCAAAATAAAACCTATAAAAACATTTGGATAGATCTCTGCCCATTTCAAATAATTATCTCCTCTTTTTACTTTTTACAGATCGGTGTGACAGTGGCACAATGAAGTGGTGGCAGCCGGTGGTTGACGTGTGGCAGCTACGTAGCAAGGGAAGAGCCGCGCATGGCGGCCACATGCAAGGGGGAAGTTGAATGGTCATGGCTGGCGATAGAGGATAAGAAGGGTTTAGGTTATAATTTTTAAAGTAATTAGGGTTAGGGGTATTTTTGGGTTTTGTAATCGGGTTTGGGTTATTTTTAATTATAATTAGGTCATGGGTTATGAGTTTTGGGTTAATTAGGTTATATTGGGTATTTGGGTCTATGTTATTTGATTGTAATGGGTTTGGTTAGATTAATGTGTGTGTAGGTATTTAATTGGGCTCAAGCCTGACAAAATGGGTTACTACAGTTGTCCCTCTTTCTGCATTGCTGTGTAACAGGAATAGAGCAAAGATAAAAGAGTAACCATTTTGTCTGTTTAAGTCTAAGTTCCTTTCTCTGGCCACCACTTCTTCTTTGGGCTTTACTTGATCTTCTTTGTCGCTCTTGTAAGCAAAATCTTCAAAATGGAGGATTCGTTGGGGAAGATAAAAATTAGAAGTGATCCGTTGGAAGAAACAAAATGAGTTTGGCTTGCTATGACTCTGATGATGACGCAATGCCTGGAGAAAATTTGACCTAGCTGCAACTCTGACGAAGAGGCAAGGTCTGTAAAACTTGATCCAGCTGCAAAACTGATGAAGACACGGGATCGAAAGATGAAGGTTTAGCCCAGCTACAATATCGGTGAAGAGGTAAGACCGGAAGTCAGCAATTTTTAATCCTGAGGTTAGCTCATAGATCTCTTTTGCTTTTTTCCCAAATGCACATGGATCAACAGATTTGAGTTGCCTTTACCGGTAGCCGTTTGCTCCGAGCTAGTTGTATCATTCCCCTGGGTACAATAAGTTTATACCAATCATGACATTGGATTTTTCAAAGGATTTATTTTCCTTCGACCATTCGTGAAAGTAAATTTTCGATGGACATTTGAATTATCTTTTATCTTAAACTTTATCGTGTTTAAGCGCGTTGTGCCAACATTTCTGTCGGACTTGTCAAAATGGTTTTGATCCTTCTACAACACTGACGAAGAGACAATATCGAAAGGGTGAAGGTTCTGATCAAGCTACAGCTCTGACGAAGAGACATGAGAGTTTGATTAGCTACACACTATCAAAAAGGCAGGGTCTGGAGAAGAAAGTTTGATATTCTACAACTCTAACGAAGTGGCATGATCTGAAAAAGAAAGTTTGATCCGCTGCAACTCTGACGAAGAGGTATGATCTAGAGAAGAAAGTTTGATCCACTATAACTCTGACGAAGAGGCATGATCTGGAGAAGAAAGTTTGATCCGCTATAACTCTAATAAAGTGGCATGATCTGAAGAGGAAAGTTTGACTTGCTACAACCCTTACGAAATGGCATGATCTAAAGAAGAAGGTTTGATCTCACTCTTTCTCGGCGAAGTGGCATGATCTGGAGAGGAAAGTTTAATCTGCTATAGCTCTAACGAAGTGGCATGATTTGGAGAATAAAGTTTGATCCGCTACAACTCTGACGAAGTGGCGTGATCTGGTGAATGAAGTTTTGATCAGGCTTTCACTCTAACGAAGAGGCGTGATCTGAAGAGAGTTTTGATCAGGATTTCACTCTGACGAAACGACGTGATCTGAAGAAGTTTTGATCAGGCTTCCACTCTGACGAAGAGGCGTGATCTGAAGAGAGCTTTGGTTTTCTTGTTTTTTTTGGCTTTTTCATTTTTTTGTTTTTTTGAGAGAATCATTTTGCTTTTTTGTTTTTGTTTTTATTTTTTTGAATAACCGTATGCCCGGAGAGAAAATTTGAGAAAAATATCTAGTCTAGTCGCACCATCACTGGAGAAACTAGACATTGACAAAAATTTGACCTGCTACACCATCAACGACAAAACGAGATCTAACAAATGTGGGATCTGCTATATCATGGTGGGGAATCATGACTTTCTTTGGTTTTATCTATTTTGTCTCCTCTTCTAAAAGAGCATAGAACTCTCTAATCGTTCTACTATTCTGCTTCTTAGGGGTAAATAAACTAGATGATCCGTTCTATTGCATCTTCAAGAAGACAGGATCTATTTGTTGCGTTCGTTCCGCTGTAATTATAGGGTGACGAACTTGTGGTTGCGCTCATTCCACTACAAATTTAAGGAGATGAAATTGATATTTGTGCTCATTTCACTGCAAACTCAGGGAGATGAAAATTGATGTATGTGCTTATTTCGCTGCAAACTCAGGGAGATGAAAATTGTGTCGTGCTCATTCTGCTGCAAATTTAGGGATATGAAATTGTTGTCGTGCTCATTCCACTGCAAATTCAGGGAGATAAACTTGTGTTCATTCGGCTGCAAATTCAGGGAGACGAAATTGTTGTGTTGACTTGTTCCACCACTTGTCAGAGAGACATAATCTAGAGAAGAGAGTTTGATCCACTACACCATGTTACGGGTGAGATAGGACCTGCAAAAGTTAAAAGTGTGTTTGGTCAAAGTGAACCACAAATTAACTGCTTTATTTTAAAACTGTAAAACTGAAAAGTTTGATATGAATATTCTATTTGGTTGATTCACTCCTTCGTGTCAAGGATTTTGGATCTTGTTGATGTTTGTCTATTTCTTCTTGGTTGAAGGCGCCAGACAATATTTGCTCCATTTCTTCATGTCAAGGATACTGGAATTTGTTGACAACTATTTACTCCTTCATGTTTGAGAATATCATACATGTAAATTTTTTGTCCTTTAAGAAATGATCGAATACCTTTAAGAAAAAATAGGATTGGTTTAAGAAGATATCTTTTGAGAAAATATTTGACTAAGAAAATTTGTTTTCAGAAAAAACATCATTGTGAAAGGATTGAATTATGAAATTCATGTTTTGAGGAAAATATCCTTATGGAAGGATATAATTAAGGAATTAAAATGTCCTTATAGAAGGACAAAATTAAGAAATTCCTGTTTTTAAAGAAAATGTCCTTATGGAAGGACGAAGATAAGAAACTCATGTTTTTGAGAAAAAATGTCCTTATGAAAGGATGGAATTAAGAAACTTATTTTGAGAAAAACGTCCTTAAGAAAGGATGGAATTAAGAAATTCCTCTTTGGTAAAAAGTATCCTTAAGAAATGATGGAATTTAGAAATTCTCGTTTTGGGAAAAACATCCTTTAAGAAAAGATAGAATTAAAAAGTTCCCGTTTTGAGAAAAACGTCCTTAAGAAGGGATGGAATAAAGAAATTCCCATTTTTGAGAAAAACATCTTTAAGGAAGGATAGAATTAAGAAATTCCCGTTTGAGAAAAACGTCCTTAAGGAATGATGGAATTAAGGAATTCCCTTGAGAGGTTTGTTTCCGATAATGTATTCATGAAAATAACATGGACATACATATTTTTGTGATGATGCAGAGAAGCATGAAATCCTTATCGGAATCTTCAAGTTATCAATGCTTTACGACAAACTGGATGCCATGATGTGTGAACATGTTTGGTGATACAATGACACATATGTTTTAATGATGGAGTAGTAGCAGAAGTCTTCTTATTCTAGCTTAATGACCTTTGGCGTCATTTATTTTCTTCTTCTCGAAGGAGATTGAATTCATCATTGATTAGAGCTCAGATGCCTCGTTTATTCTCGGGATTATATATTTTTTGGATACTTCCAAAGGCTTCAAGCTTTTATTCTGAGCAGACACCTACCTTAGGTCCATGTACTTTAAATCTCTATAAAGAGTAACGCAAGAAATCTTTTGTTTTGTAACAATGCAAGATGCTTATATGAATGAGCAAAGAGTATTTATTCTTTCAAAAATATGATTTTCGAAAAATATGGGCCCCATATATTTTGTGCAGGAGCGTCTTCGAACCCACTTGCTGAGGGTCATCCCAAGAGTAGTCTATGTCTACAAAACCTCGAACATTGTGTCGATGCTTGAATATATGAGCTGCCTTCCAGGCTATGCCTAATTTCTGACCAATTTGGGTGGCTCTCTTTAACTCACGAACTCCACCATTTTATTTTTCCCTCTTTTCTGGTCTCGATCAAGCATTAGAAGTTTCAAATCTTTGAAGAAAGGATAACCCATAAGGTGAGATGTAATCTGAAGACAAACACTTTCAACTCAGATATCCAGGTTTGATTAAGATGGTCCTTGGAGACGTACAATGTAGGTCAGAGCTTGCATTTATGAATGAAATGCTATTTCTGCAGTGCTTGATTTGGACTTGCTTAAATGCATTGTTTTTCTCTTCACTTTCTTTCTAGATCACTCTAGACTGCCTATTTTCGGGTTTTCACCCTAGAGTTCATTTCCTATTATTTCTAGTTTAGACCTTTGAAGCTTAAGCAAACTTGTATTCTAACTGAACATCGGCGTCTACTTCAATTTTTACAGATGAGCAATCATTCAAATCTCTTTTAAGTATGGATAAAATTATGCAGTCGCTTTTTCTCATGAATGCTTTATTTTTTTCGAATACATAGAGCGCCCATTTTTGGGTTTTTGCTCTATTCTTTTTTTTCTTTTACCTTTTTTTTCCTTTTTTATTTTTTAACAGAAGAGTAGGAAGTGGATAGACGATAGTGGTTTTAGAATCAATCTCATCATCATAACTCGAAGATGTCTGAAGCATCACCAAACTTCATGAATTGCCTCAACTGAGATGAGCACGGTAAATTGTAATGACTACAGATATGACAGTGATGCTCATATGACAAAAAGCGAACAAGTTCCTACAGATCATCAGTTGAAAACCAACATGGTCTAAGAGAAGGTGATAGTGTGCTGGCCTTGTTGTTCTGATTATCCATTGTCTAGAGATTTTTCGGGTTCTAGGTCTTATCGAGGAAATTTGCTAGCCTCGATGATTTGATCTAATTTTTTTGTTCAAAACTTGATTGAGCTACAAAACACCGATATCATTGCTGAATATGATTTGTTTGACTAGGCTTCTTCTTTCAGATAATATCTCATATCGAAGAAGGGTTGTCTTCAGTTGGACAGATGTTTAGAGTTATCACGATATTCAAAAATCTCAGACAACAATGCTTGAGAGGAAATGTCCACCAAAAATTTGTGTTTGAGACATTTTCATCGCTCCCTAGCACACTCAGTTATCCTTCTGTTGACCTAAGTAGATCAGAAGATAGGTCACATGCCCCTTCATCTTCACACCTTTTAATTTTCTCTAGACACATGGTTGCTCAGAATCAACCGTCGGATTAGAATCGATGCCACTCTTGAAAAAAATATATACATGTATGCATGTGCAAAAGACTCATGATAAATGTATGAAAAATTTTATGAAAAATATTTGTAAAAATGCATCATTTATTAAAAATATATTTACACCCTTACAAAAGATTCACTTTCTGCTTTCAAGCTTAGGCAACAAGTTTGTTTCATGCATTACTCAAAAGGAGATTTAAGATTCAAAGGTGTCCTAAAAGGTTGTCTAAATTTTGGGGAGATCCAACATTATCCCCTCGTCAGTTCATCTCAATGACTCTACTGTTGAATTTCAAAGTGCCATTTTCAATCAGATTTTGCACCGTATTTTTTAGAGCTTCACAATTCTTGGTAATGTGGCTCGCACTTCCTAGATGATAATAACACACAATATTAACATCATAGCCTTCTAGGTAAGGAGGCTCTTTTGGTTTAGACTGAATCGGGCTAACAAGTTTTTCTCAACAAGCATCAGAAGCAACTCTATATATGTTACCGGGATTGGATTTGAAATGTCGTAGGTCGACGTGAGTTTAATTGGTACGAGGACCAAGGTCGATTGGATGGACAACTCTGTATACGAATAGTTTAATTGGTACGAGGACCAAGGTCGATTGGATGGATAAGACCCCACCGTATAAACCTCTGATCCACTTCCTCTTCTGACGATTGCACTACTGGAATCTATGATCTTCCCTTGTCTAATGGTTTCTTCTATGAGTTCACCTGATATCACAAGGTCTTCGAAGTTCTTGGTTACATTTCCCAGTATATACTTCAGAATGGATCTCCAGGGTTCTAACAAAAGTAGGTGTTATTTCCTTTTCATGTAGTGGTGGTTGTACCTGCACTCGACATCCCTCTACCTTTGCACATACTGTCTGAAGCTCTCATCGGGCATTTTTCATGTTTTGCAATGCTAAACAGCCTGGTTCAACCTCTATTATGTGTTTGTATTGCTCTATCAAGGCTTTAGCCAGATCCTTCTAGGATTGTATATTGTCTCGGCTAAGTTAATTGTACCACCTAGCTGTAGACCCTTTTAGACTGTCTTGAAAGCAATGAATTAAAAGTTGATCATTATTAACATGGCCCGTTATTTTTCGACAGAACATGGTGAGGTAAGCGGACGGAGAGCTTGTTCCATCAAACTTTTAAAAGTGTGGCATTTCGAACTTTCGAGGTAACACCAGATCAGGGACCAAACTCAAATATCTTGTGTCTATTTCACAGACTGCATTTTCCCTTTTTATAGCTTTAAAGTTTTCCTCAAGCCGCTGGCACCAATATTCTAGCTGTTTGGATAGTTTGACCTTTGGTTTACCTACTTAGTTCGAATCTGGGACATAGTGCTCTTTAGTTCCTCTGTGCGATGAAGATCTAGCCTGAAGACCTTGTTGCTTTCCAACTAAAGTCGACGCTTCTAGAGGTGTCTTGTCACAAGGATTCTCTGATTTTTGTAGAGCATCTGGGTCTATGACCAATCATTTTCCCCTTTCAGGATCCTTGTCTGCCAACATCGCAGCTATCTTGGCAAGTAGATATGCTTGTCACTGTAAGATAAGGTCGCGAGTTTCTTGTTGAACCTTTTTCTGGTTTTGCTCCATGTCATTCTTTATATCTTCACACGCTTTTCAACCTTTTTCAAACGGCCATCCATTTTTAGCCTTGCTTCGAGTCAAGAACCGATGCTGACTCGGTCGGATCGGATGCCCCAAAAATCACTGTGATCGCAGTTCTCTCAGGATTAGAAGCTTGACCAAAAATGATTATGCAATATGATGTGATGCAAATACATGCAAAATGGGATGCTAATACAATGCAAAAAATAAAAACAGGTTAGTACGAATAGAATAATCAATAATGATAATGTATCGCAAAAATTAAAAGCTATAGAACCTTCGGGTTAACATGCTTCATTAGACTAAAAGAAATTCTACCTCATCATGCTTTCTACCCGCATATTTTAAACAAAAAGTGGATCCTACCCAAACATGCTTTTCTACCTGCATATGTTGAAAAAAGGTGGGTCCTACCTGAACATGTTTTTCTACCCTCATACTAGTTTTACATAAATATTCAAATCAAAATATTACAGAATAATAAATAACGTTGAAACTAAAGAGCATAATTGAAAGAAATTAAAAAAACCATCTCTCTCTACTTTGCACTTATAAGGTGACTTTCTAAACGGGTAGAGGTTCGGTATGGCTCTAGACAAGGTAGGCTGCTATGGTTCACTACATGTGGTTTAGGTTCTAAAGTAACGGCACTCGAACTGTCGCTAGGACATCGATTCAGGAGGATACATTTTCCTAAGTCTATGCGGAGATGAAGATCTCACGGAGACAAATGTGCATCTGTATCCTGAAAGTGATCCACTATCTTGCACAGAGGCGATACCTCATGAAGGCATAGCTTCTCACTCCCACTTAAAAGGGACAGAGCTCGGGTGCAGAGCTCATAATATGCGAAACCAAGAAAATTGATTTTAAAAATTTTTGTAAAAAAATTAGAAATAAAAAGAAGGGATCATAAAATAAATCAAATCGAATTTATAGTATCCACTCGTTAAGACAAAAAGTAATCAACCGGTGGCTCGACTCTAACAAAAGTGGTCCCGATCGGAGTCGCCAAGCTGTAATAACGGTCCCGCCCTGCGGTGGTGCTTGACTCTATTTTTACAAAAAATGGTTTTGAATAGAGTGGAGTCGCCACCAATCTTTTTTAATTTAGGTGAGATTGGATCACCTAAAAACCCAGTTATTTTAATCAAAATTATTTTTGTCATTTTTATTAAAACAACGGGTTTTGGTCCAAAAAAACCAGAAAAATAGGTTCGGGAGTCAGTTATATGTGGGGAAGGATGAGCACCCCCACAACGCCCAAAATTGGTACCTGGTCAATTACATATTGTCTAAATGATTGTAATCACTCATTTTTATCTAATTTCTAAGTATCATATTAATATATTAGTGCATGATTACATATATGTGTGTGCGTGTATATGTTATTAATATTACATAATGATATGTGTGTGAATGTATGCATGATGCATATATTTATTTAGTGTATTACGTACCTATTAATATATGTATGATATGGTTATATTTATGTTAGGAGTATCGTATAATGTATGTTAGTATATGTGCATTTATGAGTAGGTTTATATGTTTGCATGTATATATTATTAATGTCCTTGTTATTATTGAATGTATACGAATAAGTGTTGTATGTATTATTATTAAGTATATTTACGTGTGAATGTATTTCATCACAATTGTATGTATGTATACGTAAGTATGTATGTGTATGTATTTACTATTATATTAATATATTATTATTAATATGTATAGACAAATTTGAAAATAATAGAAAAGCCCACTTAAATTAAATATCCATATTATTACAAAACCCATAAATTACAAGGCCCATTTGGCCCAAGCCCAAAACCCAGCTAACCCTAATTACTCTATCTTTGCGCAGCTGACCAGGAGCCGTTGGATCAAAATGTGGATCCAACGACCATGATCAAGGAAGGAAAAATATCTAGCTGGCTGCGTGAACTATACGCTTGGACGGTTCGAATGCCACGCGAGCGTTCGATCCACGCGCGGACCCTTCTATATCCCACGCGTGCGTGAGTCCCACGCGCTATAACCCCTCGACTGCTGAGCCCCACGTGTCACGATCTGGAGCCGTTTCACCAATCGAGGTTTCATCTGGACCGTGCATCCTTCAAGCCATCCCGACCGTTAGATCGAATCTGATCCAACAGCCGAGAACGCCTCTGGCCAAAGACATCTCCCCCACACCGCCACCATGCCGGCCTCCAACCACCGCGTTCAGACATATCAGAACAATACAAAAAAAGAGGCTATGTCAGTATCAGTCCAGATCTAAAATATTTTACATTACTTGCTACCAAACCAAAAGAAGAAAGTGATATATGTATGAAACAAGTAATTGTAAAAGGGAGTGATAATCGAAAAGAAAAAATAAAAAAGAAAAAAGCACAAAGTTTCTAGTGGTAACGCTCTTCTCTTTTTTCTTCTTTACTTCTTTGCATGCATACAAAAAATATACGCAATAATAACAAAAAGAGAGGGATGTAGAGTTGTTACCCTCGTCGTCGATGGATCTCCCCTCACCAGTGACAAGCCTCTTCGGCTTTCCCAAGCTGAACATGGTGAACTGAAGGGAGTGGGAGGTCCCTTTTGGTTTCATTTTGGTTAAACATAAACAAAAAAAAGTTTCCGTTTCGTATTTACTTAGATCTAGGCAAAGAGGTGAGTCTTAGCGTAGATCTAAGTTCATATTAGGGTTCGGTTTGGAAAGAGGTTGGTTTTAGGTGTTTCTTTTGGTTCGCCGGCGCCGGTCGGCGGCGGAAGGGATGGTGGAAAGTCACCGGTTTCTGGGTTCATCACAGGTTCGGGGATGGGAGTTGAGAGAAAATAAGAAAGCGAAGGGGTTATTATAAAACCGGTTTGAAGAAAAAGTGAGGAAAATTTGAGATCGGGCTGAAAAAGGGGGTTTTATAGTTTTTTTTGTGAAATGGGTAAATTCGGAAATAAATCCCCACGCATTTTTGATATTTTCATTTTGGTCTCGCCGCATGGGATATTTACAATTCCAGTCCCCTTATATTCTAAAATCTTGCAATCCAACCCCTGAATTAAATTGAATCAGTTTTTAAATGGCGAAATTACCTCACCAGTCCCATCGTGTTTTTGAAATTTTCACTTCAAGTCTGCCCCTTGGTCCAATTACAGTTTTAGTCCTTTCAAATTCGGTTCAGCTTGCAATTTCATCCCTAAATCGCATATTATTGTCTTTTAATTTTTGTCTCTTATGTTTATTTTTTTCTCATTTTAGTCATGTTCCATATTTAAATGTTCATGTTTGCTTATTATGATCGTATAGGTTGATGTAGTCTTTTTGATTGCTCATACGTCTCTTGTACATGTTTCGTATTTTCATGTTTATATGTATATGTGTGTTCAATTTATGGTGATTTTGTTTTTATGCTTTTATCTGATCTGTCGTACCGCACATATTCGATTAATATTTTAGTTGGCTCGAACACAACATGTTTTATATTTTAGCATGTATTGTATGTTTTCTTTGCTTTTAGGCTACGTGTTAGTATATTTTCTTGGTCATGTATAATGCCATGTTCTGCATATGTTACAATGTGTCTTATTGTAATATGTATATCTTCTTGTAATATGTGTTTTTGTTTCATGCCTTGTTATTGTGATATGTTAAGTTTATTTTTAGTCACGAGTAGGAGTAATCTGTATGCATGTATGTTTTAGATTAGTATTTTATTTATGTTCAATTAGTAGTTTATTATGTTAATATTTATTTGTATTGTATTTAAATTATTTGCCATGTTTTATATTTTGTTCACTAAGTTTGCATAATGGGATATATAATGTCAATGCGGTGCCCTTTTTTCCGAGCGTAAACGGGGCCAGTATCAGGCGTAGTGATAGTGGTTGGGCGTTTACTCTCGGATAACGGGGCCCTTAAAATTTACTCGCAATTATAACTGAATTTTAAACTAATCATCACTTTAATCCGGAAAATATAACATTAATAAAGCGGTAATTATTAAAGTATCAATTTTGGGCGGTGTAGGGGTGCTAATCCTTCCCCATCCGTAACCGACTCCCAAACTCAAAGCTTTTGAATCTCTGGTTTTATGGTGTCCGGCCTACCTAAGTGGCCAGTGGCGACTCCAATTTCTAATAAAATATGGTTTTTTAAACCCCACGGAATAAACGTTTTATATCCAAAAAATCACAAACACTTCGAAAACACATTTTTTAGCGAAAAATGGACATCGCTACAGATGGCGACTCCGCTGGGGACATCTTTTGTTTTTAACAAAATAAAGAGGGTCAAGCTTTTTTCAAATAATTACCGCTTTAATAATATTAGAAGTTCCGGATTAAAATGACTATTAAATTAATATTCGGTTGTAATTGCGCGTTTATTTTAACGCATTTAAAATTTGGCATATAAACCCGTTTTTAAGTGGGGGGAAAATGCTAATTCTTTCATGGAGATATCGTTCTCCCGTGTAGGCCTAGCAAGTACCTTCGGGGCTCGAGTACCTTATGCTTTCATAAGGATATCGTTCCTTCGCGCAAGCATAAGCGAATGGGTCCCCCTAAATTGAACCCGGTTGAAAGGAGCCTATAATGGGTGATGATCGGGGGCCTTACTACTCTTAGTAGAGGATAGCAAGGACAATTCGGGTACCTCCTAGCACCAACACTGCATATAGAGAATATAGAAACCCACACCTTTAGAGCCATGCGGATAACCTTAGGTATTTTAGATGGGTAAATAGGGTCGTGTTGTCTGTTTACCTTATTTAATTCGTCTTTTATTTATGTATTTATTAATTCTATCCGGTACTGACTTGTCTTCTTTTTGCTATTTTTTTCATGCATTATTACATTCGCATTACATAAAGGTACTGGATCAAGTGGTTTACCCGATCAGAAAGTCTTTCACCATGGAAAAAATGTGTCTTAGAAAAGAGGAGCTCAACTTGTCTGTTAGACATTGGTCAGAAGTCAACCAGAGGGCCCAAGGGGACAGTTTACCAAGTGAGCGCGTGATAGCAGGGTACACCTATGTGAGTCTTCAACAGAACAACTTAGGGGATCTTCAAAGTATCTGGGAAGAATGGGACCAGAGATTACAAGATAGGTTCTGTGATAGTTATGGCGACATTGCACAATTGATGTACATTCGGGTCAACCAGCCCCTACTCCGAGCCATTTTTCAGTTATGGAATCCTGCCTTTTGCTGCTTCACCTTCAATGGACAGGACATGATGCCCACAGTAGAAGAATACACCGCTCTACTTAATCATAAAAATGTTCAGGAAGATTGGATCTACGCAAAACCTCCTAGGAATCAGAATTACACTTCAAAGCTCAAAACCTTTACCGGAATGAGCGACGATTGGGTCAATGGCTTGATCCGACTTCGAGGAGATAGTACAGTATTCGCATGGGAGAACATTCGAGACATCCTACCTGCACATCCGGATGAGGAGAAAAAGATATACATGCTTGCCTTGGGAATATATGGGTTGGTGATCTTTCCAAGAATTCTGGGAAACATTGATGTGGCCATTCTAGATCTTTTTGAGCGGGTAAAACGGCGAGCAAACCCAGTACCAGCTATTTTGGCCGAGACCTTTATTTCTTTAAATGCCAGTCGGAAGCACGAAGAAAGACGTTTTTGAGGATGCGCACAACTATTACAGGTATGGATTCAGAGCCACATATGGAAGACGCCGACGAGGGTTCTACTGGGGATATCCTTCCAAGGTTTTTCGCCTTTACGGGAATACTTAGCAAAAGAGTGGCGAGAGGACTTGAAAACAAGAAAATGGGCTAGTTTCTTCAGGAACATCCAAGACGAAGACATAGTATGGAGGGTCCCGTGGCTCGGTAGAGTTAATTACTTTTTATATAGTTACGGTGATTTCAATTGGCTGATGATGTTGGGACTGCATGGAGGGATTGCTTGTGTTCCGCTTCTGGTGTCCCGACAATTCGGATCACGACAGTTCATTCCCAATACCGCCGGGTTAAGCCGAACTGAATTTCTTTTCAAAGGGGAGTTCAAAGAGAAAGTTCAGACTATCATGAGGGCTTGGGACTATTGTTACCGGATTAGGGTGGAAGGAGACACCGAGTACGTGACCACCCCAGACTACGATCTTTAGAGACGTTTGAGGGTAAATGATATGATTCCCGAATCTGATCAAGGACCTGTGGTGTCACTTGAGGAGCTTACAAGGGTGGTGCCATCTGAAGCTGATATCTTACGGAATGAACTCGAAGAAATTAAGAAGAAAATGGACACCCAACAGACTCAACATGCGAGTGAGCTCTATAAAGCAAGCTTAGAGGTCGACAAACGGGATGGGATCATTAGACAGTTGAAGAAATTAAATGCAGATTTGAGCGACAAGAATGCTCTTTACCAAAAGGATACCCTTCTACTTCAAGCGAAATATAGAAGGCCGGCCGAAGTCAGTTCATAGCCGTGGAAAAGGAAAGAATGAATAGTATCTATTTGGTGGAAGAAGAACAAAAAATCAGCAAGAGAGCAATCGAGAAAGAGATAGAAAGCTGCCGGTTGGCTATGGAAGAAGAAAGACAGTCCTTCAAGAAGGTTATTGACCAAGAAAAGGAAAGAACTAGGCAAGAAATTAGCAAAGGAAAGCAAGCAGTCAACCACGAGAGAGAAAACGTCACTGCATGGAAAAGAAGATCCATGAATAGCCGGAATAGACTGTTAGAGATGCAAAAGTTGTACGATGACACTATTTAAAGTCTGGATCAAAGTCGAAGTCAGAATGACGAATTGAAAGAAAAGGTGGTAGAAGTAGAACACTCCCTTCGAACGTACTGCCAGAGGAATGGCTTCACTGAGCTACAAGAAAGAGAATGTGAAGTAGGCATGTTACGAACCCGAATTAAGTCCCTTGAAGCAGCTGTTGAAGATTATAAGGAAAGAATTAGTGTATTCGAGGAAGCTACAGCCGGAGGGAACACTTATTGGCAAAGGAGACTGCGTGACGCTGCCCGGATGGTACAAGATAGAGACCAATATTACACAAACCTGATGGTGGACATACAGCGAGTCGCCAGGCATGTGAATGATTTGGCCATCGAGGCCGAAACACTTCGACCTTTCGTATTCCCAGAAACGGAAGAAGCTCCCAGGTTCATCAAGTTGCTCAGGGCGATTGGAAAATTAAGAGATAGAGCTAGGGCTTATCTATAGGGCTCTGTGTTGTAATTAGTACTCTTTTGTATTAGGGATCTTTATTTTGTAATATGGACTTTGTTGTAATTTAAACCCTTTAATTCCCGTGGAAGTAGTTCAAAAGGGTGATTACCAGCGGAATCAGTACCTTATCTGCATATATTCCTGCATTGCATCATGACATTCGCATCATTATACATGCATTTATTTTAACCATATTAATGTTATGAATATTGTTTCAGTGTGTGAAAATAGAAGTTAACCCGCAATCATTCATCATCCATACCTTACCCGATTACAAAGCAAGCTCATGGAAGACAGGATAATCAGTTTAAAAAAGGGGCAAAGAGAGCTCGAGGCAAGGCTTGAAGAGGCTCAAAGAAGCCTCAGTGACCAGATTGCTCAGTCGCAAGCATCGATAGTATCCGACATAACCGTATTGTTGGCTAAAAGTCTTGGAAAGAAAGTTAAAGGAGAAACCGTTCAAGAACCAGAAGGTACCCCAGTTCACTATAAGGTTCAACCAGCTGCGCCAAATCCGACTAGCAAGGTGTATAACGACCCTGCAGGAATGTCAGTTAGTCTTCAGATAGGGGCACCTGAAACTTAACCCCTCCACACTGAAGCACTCTATAAAGAGGAGGTGCCGGATCTGAATGTGGTCGAAAGGATCAGGACAGAGGTGGAGAAAAAGTGGGAGGAAAGGTTTCGCCTCATGGAGGAAAAATTTAAAACGATACAAGCTACGGAAGAGTCAGGAAATGACGCTAGTGACTTAAGTCTGGTATCCGATCTTGTCCTACCTTAAGGACGAGAAGCTACTGATTCACTATTTCCAAGATAGCCTAACTGGAGCGGCGTTACGGTGGTACACCCATGTCAAGACATGGAAAGATCTGTCAAGAGCATTCATTGAGCAATATAAGCATGTAACAGATATGACCCCCAGTAGAATTATGTTGGAAAATATGGGGTAGAAGTCCAACGAAAGTCTACGACAATATGCTCAAAGGTGGCGGGAAGTGGCTGCCCAAATTCAGCCACCCCTCCCGAAACATGAAATTACGCCGTTATTTGTTAATACTTTAAAAGGGCACTTTTCGATCGCCTTATTAATAACACAACACATTGTTTTGCTGATTTGATTAGGACTGGGGAGTCCCTTGAATTGGCAATTAAGAGTGGTAGAATTGATAGCGGGGAAGGATCTCGGAAATACAGCAAGAAGAATGAAGTAAACGCCACCAGCACTTACACCACCCCGAAGAATTTTACAGTCTCACAGCCACAAGCACCTGTGGGAAAAGCACAAAACTCGAATCAAAGAGATGAGAGAACCTCCAGAAAAGAGAAAGAGAGGAAAACTTTTACTCCCCTACTCGTTCCGTACTCGGAG
This sequence comes from Hibiscus mutabilis, assembly GCA_019671005.1. Classification (NCBI taxonomy): domain Eukaryota; kingdom Viridiplantae; phylum Streptophyta; class Magnoliopsida; order Malvales; family Malvaceae; genus Hibiscus; species Hibiscus mutabilis. The sequence continues at coordinate 36,892,348 of CM033743.1, read as the reverse complement.
CATTACTCCCAGTTGTATGAAGCAGACCTGGTCCGTCCATATATCGTTACTCCTTTCAAACCGCCATTCCCTTCTTGGTATAACCCGAACGCGCATTGCGACTATCATGGCGGTGCCCCTGGACATCCCACTGAGAACTGCCTTGCCTTCAAAAAACTTGTGCAGAACTTAATTGATTCTGGGATATTGAAGTTCGAAGAACCAAGTATAGCTACTAACCCGTTACCTAATCATGGGAACAGAGGAGTAAATGTCATTGAAGAATAATTTACCAGGAAGATTAAGGATGATGTGTCAGAAATCAAATCTCCTTTGCGGTGGGTATTTCAACAATTATGCATGGCCCATGTGATCGACAAAGGCATGATAATAAGGCAGAAGGGATGTGAAGTGTATTGCGAATTTCATCAGGACAAAGGGCATGACATCCAAAAGTGCAATGAGGTCAAGAGATTGGTACAACAATTGATGAATGAAAAGCAAATAGAATTCTTCGAAGAGCCCATGGGAAAGAAGGGGTCGGACGTACATATGACGGATAGCCCCAACTCTAAATTCGGGAAGGATAGACCTTTTATCATCTATTCCAGGCCAGGGAATGCAGGTGCCTCCCAAGGAGGAACCACCAAGATAAATCCCAAGATCATCATTTCAGCACCATCCCCGTTCCCATTCAAGGATATGCGGCAAACCCCCTTGAACTATGCTATAAATGTAACCACGCCAGAAAAGCCAGAATATGGTCAGGTAAAAGAGCCTACGCTAAAAGCCGAACAAAGCAAGAGAGAGGTGAATGTTGGTGAGGTGGGCCATTTCACGAGGAGCGGCAGATGTTATTCCTCTGAGGCTTTAAGAGCAGCTGAAACGGTCAAAGATAAGGGAAAGAATACAGCGGTTAGCCCCACGCAGATATTTGGTGAAGAACCTCCCCCAAAGATGAATGAGCCAGTAACTGAGGCCCAGGCCAAAGAATTTCTGAAGTTTCTTAGACATAGCGAGTACAGCGTAGTGGAACAACTACGAAAGCAACCGGCTAGGATCACAGTGCTGGAGTTGCTCTTGAGTTCAGAAAGACACCGTGAGGCACTATTAAAAGTACTAAATCAAACTTTTGTGCCCCAGGATATTTCTGTGACAAATCTGGACAGGATAGTGGGGCATATCACTGCCTATAATCATATAACATTCAGTGATTATGAGATCCCCGATGGAGGAATGGGGTCCACCAAAGCCCTTAACATCACAACCCAATGCAAAGGGTATGTAGTACCTGGGGTACTGATTGACAACGGGTCAGCATTGAACGTGTTGCCTATGGTGACCTTGCAGAAACTACCAATAGATGGTTCTCACCTAAAGCCCTGCCACAATTCAGTAAGAGCCTTTGACGGTACACAAAGAGGAACAATGGGAAAAATTGAGGTGCCTCTATTGATCGGACCGACTGAGTATGTTATTGATTTTGTGGTAATGGACATAAAACCATCTTACAGCTGCTTATTGGGAAGGCCATGGATCCACTCCACAGGAGTTGTCCCCTCATCATTGCATCAGAAATTAAAATTTGTAGTCGAAGGCAAATTGGTAACAGTAGAGGCTGAGCAGGAAATTGTTACTTCAGTGACATCGGATGCCCCTTATATTCAAAATGACGAGGATGCTGCAGAATGCTCTTTTCGAGCATTAGAGCTAGTGAATGCCACATTCGTCGTGAAAGGGAAGTCGGATCCTCTATCCCAGGTTATCTAATTGTACCAAGATGACCGTCGCAGAAACTTTGGGCCGAGGAGCCAAAGTAGGAAGAGGGTTGGGGAAGAAATTACAAAGTAGCCTAAGAGCCAAAAGTATGATAACCAAGAAGGATCTTTTTGGGTTGGGTTACAAACCAAGTGTCCAACAGAGAAAAGAGGAATACAAGAGAAAAGAAGAGCAAAGAAAAGCCAGATTTAAAGGAGAAGACATTCCGTGGAGACCAATGTCCTTCCCTAGTTTGAAAACCACTTTTGTCTCCGGAGGATTCACCAACCAGGTCAAGGAGTTGAAGAGGCAATTAAGGAAAATGACGTACTCAACCAGGAGGAGACATTCAATGAATCACTTGAAGGGATGTACATCAACATGATAGCTGGAAAGGGCCAAGGCAGCAAAATGTTGACCAACATCCGCCCCTGCCGTCCCGGGGAAACACTTGATAACTGGAGCTGCATTGATCTACCTGTGGTTTTTAGGAATAGATCAGAGTAATGCTCCGAATCAAACTTTTGTTTTTGCCCTTAAACAATGGGGATCTTTTGTATAGGGCACCTATGTTAACTTTTTTTTGTTGAAATGAAAATATCCCCGCTTTCCTGAATGACCAACATTTCATTTATTTCATTCATGCATTCTTCATGTTCATTCACTTCGTATAAAGCCATCCTCTTCCCAATACAATTCATTCTCATCTAATGCAGGTCGCTCATGATTGACTATATGAATGATACCAGATCCAATCCCGGAGTGAATTTTGAACCCTGAGATCTTAGAGGGAATTGAGGAAGAAGATGATGAGATAGAATGTGAGGTCCCGGTAGAGTTGAAGAGAATGGTGGCCAACGAAGAAAGACAGATCATGCCCCACTAAGAAGAAACATAAATTGTAAACTTGGGGACCGAAGAAGAGAGAAAAGAAGTAAAAATAGGGACGACGTTTTCCTCGAAAACCAAGCACGAACTGATAACCCTACTTCAAGAATTTAAGGATGTTTTCGCCTGGACCTATCAAGATATGCCAGGGTTGAATACTGACATAGTGGTGCACAAATTGCCAACAAAGCCAGAGTGCAAACCAATACAACAAAAACTTCGGAGAATGAGACCAAGCATGTTATTAAAAATCAGAGAATAAGTAAAAATACAGTTTGATGCTGGTTTCTTGGAGGTAACCAAATACCTCGAATGGGTTGCAAACATCATACCAGTACCAAAGAAGGACGGAAAAGTTCGTATGTGTGTAGATTATAGGGATCTAAATCGAGCCAGCCCTAAAGACAACTTCCCCTTACCACATATTGACACGCTGGTTGACAACACCGCAGGACATTCATGGTTTTCATTCATGGACGACTTTTCAGGGTACAACCAGATAAAGATAGACTCTAACGACATGGAGAAAACTACGTTCATAACCATGTGGGGCACTTTTTGTTATCGGGTGATGCCTTTTGGGCTCAAGAATGCAGGGGCAACGTACCAAAGAGCAATGGTGACTCTTTTCCATGACATGGTGCACAAAGAAATAGAAGTATACATGGACGACATGATTGCCAAGTCCCGAACAGAGGAGGAGCACCTATAGAACTTGAGAAAACTATTCCAAAGACTACGGAAATACCAGCTGAGGCTCAATCCTGCCAAATGTACCTTCGCCGTTACTTCTGGAAAACTCTTAGGGTTCGTGGTAAGCAGAAAAGGGATTGAGATCGATCCAGATAAAGTGAAAGCCATCCAGGATCTCTCACCACCCTACACTCAGAAGGAAGTTCGTGGTTTCCTGGGGAGGTTGAATTATATCTCTCGTTTCATTTCCCAATTAACCGACCAATGTGACCGGTCTTCAGACTTCTTAGAAAAAATAATCCTGGTGTGTGGGATGAGGAATGTCAAAGAGCCCTAGAAAAGATCAAAAGGTACCTGACAAATGCTCCGATTTTAGTCGCGCCAGTACCAGACCGACCATTAATCCTCTACCTGACAGTCTTTGAGAATTCAATGGGATGCGTATTGGGGCAACACGATGAGTCAGGGAAAAGGGAGCAAGCCATCTATTACCTAAGCAGAAAGTTCAATGATTACGAAACGCGGTACCCGCCAGTTCAGAAGCTGTGTTGTGCTCTAGTTTGGGCTACCAAGCGGCTTAGGCAGTATATGCTGTACCATACTACTTGGTTGATATCCAAGCTAGACCCATTAAAGTTCTTAATGGAAGCGCCAGCACTAACGGGAAGGATGGCCCGCTGGCAGATGCTCTTATCCGAATTCGATATTGTATACGTGAGCCAGAAAGCCGTAAAAGGGAGTGCCGTAGCAGATTTCCTAGCTAGTCGCGCTTCGGACGACTATGAGGCGTTGAACTTTAATTTCCCAGACGAAGACTTGATGTGCATTACAACCGAGGAAGAGGTTTCAGATGATAAATCATGGAAGCTTTACTTCGATGGAGCCTCTAACGCCCTCGAACATGGGATAGAAGCCGTGCTAATTTCTCCTAAGGACGTCTATTATCCCTTCACCAGCAGATTAGAATTCTTCTGCACCAACAATATAGCTGAATACGAAGCTTGCGTTATGGGACTAAACTCAGCTATTGAAAGAAAGGTTAAGGAACTTCGAGTATTCGGAGATTCATCCTTAGTAATTTACCAATTGCGTGGGGAATGGGAAACCAGGGACCCGAAGTTGGTCAAATATTATGAATTGATTCAAGAGCTCACCCAGGAGTTCGAAAGGGTCAGCTTCAATTACCTTCCCCGAGAAGAAAATCAGATGGCAGACGCCTTGGCGACCCTGGCATCCATGTTTAAAACAAACACTGGGGCAGAAATGAAGCCCATTAAGATACAGACGTTTGACAGGCCTGCTCATTGTTGTAATGTACAGGAAGAGATTGATGGAAACCCATGGTACTATGATATCTTGCAATATGTCAAGCTTTGAAAATATCCGGAAGGGGCAAATGACAATAACAAAAAAACACTCAGAAAATTGGCAACAGGATATGTCCTAGATGGGGAGATCCTATATAAGAGAAGTCATGATCAGACATTGCTGAGATGTGTGGATGCCCGAGAGGCGAAAGAGATTTTAGCCGAGGTACATGATGGACTATGTGGAACGCACGCCAACAGGCTATCTATAGCCCAGAAAATTATGAGATATGGCTATTTCTGGTTGACCATGGAGGAAGATTGTATCGATTATGCCAGGAAATGCCATAAATGCCAAATTTATGCTGACAAGATTCACGCGCCCCTATCGCCTTTACACACCATGAATTCGCCGTGGCCTTTTGCGGCGTGGGGCATGGACGTCATCGGGCAGATTCATCCGAAAGCTTCCAATGGACACCGTTTCATTTTGGTCGCCATAGACTATTTCACTAAATGGGTAGAGGCAGCATCTTACGCTAACATCACAAGGACTACAGTATGTAAGTTCCTAAAGAAGGAGATATTTGTCGATACGGTTTGCCAGAAAGGGTTATCACCGACAACGCTTCCAATCTGAATAACAAAATGATAATGGACGTGTGCACTCAATTCAAGATAACACACCATAATTCCACAGTATATCGTCCTAAAATGAATGGGGCAGTGGAAGCAGCAAACAAGAACATAAAGAAAATCATAGCAAAGACGACGGATACCTACATGGATTGGCATGAGAAGCTGCCATTTGCCCTTTTCGCCTATAGGACGTCCATTCGCACATCAACAGGGGCAACGCCCTACTCCTTGGTGTATGGTACCAAAGCAGTACTCCCCATTGAGGTAGAGATCCCGTCTCTCCGGGTCTTAAATGAAGTAAAATTAGAAGAATCCGAATGGGTGCAGGCCAGACTCGACCAGCTAAATCTCATTGAAGAAAAGAGACTAAAGGCAATTTGTCATGGTCAGATGTACCAAAAGCGGATGATGCGGGCATACAACAAAAAGGTGCGCCCAAGTGAATTCAGAGAGGGGGATCTGGTGCTCAATAAAATCCTCCCGATTCAGAAAGATTCTCGAGGAAAATGGATGCCCAACTGGGAAGGGCCGTACGTGGTAAAAAATGCCTTCTCAGGAGGAGCCCTAATCTTAACTGAAATGGATGGAGACGAGCTGAAAAGCCCTGTAAATTCTGATGCTGTTAAGAAATACTATGTTTGAAAAAAAGGAGAAAAAAAGAAAAAAAAGAAAAAAAAAAGAAAAGAATAAAAATGGAGAGCTCAGGGCGAAAACTCGAAATAGGGCGTCTTGAAGCAAAGGGATGACCCGAGTTGAAAACCTGTAAAGGGCGGCTCGGATAAATTGAAAGGTTGGATATCCGAAGAGAAGGGTCATCCCCATAAACACTGTGAAGAGGGAGCTTCAGGCAAAAGATTCTACACCGGTTGACAGGATCATGTATCATTCATACCGAAGATAATGAGGGATCTTGTATTTCATATTTAGCTTTTCTCCTTTCTCATGTGTGTCATAACTCTTTTAAAATATCCTAAGCCCTTAATCGTAATAAAATTGTGTTTTTGAGCATCCATTCCTTGCCTTCTTGTTAATTTCAGGCAAATAAGCTAACATAGGCTTATGGTAAAATAAGAGATTTCTGAGCATTACTGTGATCTAACCTTAAAGATGCATGTGATTAGAAAACGATGTTAACTTTGCCCTCTAGCTCCCTACATAACGGCCGTTGATAGGGAGGGCGGAAGGCTTTAAGAAACAGGATAGGATGACCAATGGCGTACGCCCGGCTTATTCAAAAGAAAGCATGCGAGATAACAAGAGAGATCTCCCAGGTGAAAACCTAGAAGGGCACCCCCTAAAAAAAACCTTCTAAAGCGAAAACCCGAAATGGCACTTTAGAACCCCAAGTCAGAAATTTAGAAAAAGAAAGGTTGGAATGGTTGAACCCGACAGTGAAATGGGGTATCGCCGCCCATAAAAGGGGAGAAAGTGAACAACGTGAAGTCGAGATCGACTGAGGACTAAAGCAGGCCCACCAAGATATTGACACTCATGCATCATGAATAGTTAGACATCACTAGGATTAGGAGCATGTTAATTCATTTGTCATAGCATTTTGTTTTATCTTAGACAGGTATCTATGGATTCAAAGAGACACCGGTAGCTATCGTGGTGTGAATCCCAAATGTGAAGATGAAGGTTCTACATACAAAAGGCCTATGTTTCCAAACGCCTGCAGAGAGAGGTTCTATATAGGAAGAATCCGCCGCTCCGAGGCTTCAGAAGCTGAAAGTTTTATATAGGAAGGACTTGTAGCTCCAGGGTGAAGACTAGCAGTTCTATATAGGAAGAACTCCCAGCCGAAGGAATTCACCCATGACACAAGGTTTTATATAGGGAAAACCCATTGTGTTGAAAGCGAAGAGTCTTATATAGGAAGGACTCCGAGCTCTACTGTCTTAGAGTAAAAGATTCTATATAGGAAGAATCCGTAGCTCCAAGATTTCAGAAGCTGAAAGTTTTATATAGGAATGACTTACAGCTCCAGGGTGAAGACTAGCAGTTCTATTTAGGAAGAACTCCCAGCCGAAGGAATTCACCCATGACATAAGGTTTTATATAGGGAAAACCCATTGTGTTGAAAGCGAAGAGTCTTATATAGGAAGGACTCCGAGCTTTACTGTCTTAGAGTAAAAGATTCTATATAGGAAGAATCCGTAGCTCCAAGATTTCAAAAGCTGAAAGTTTTATATAGGAAGGACTTACAGCTCCAGGGTGAAGACTAGCAGTTCTATATAGGAAGAACTCCCAACCGAAGAAATTCACCCATGACACAAGGTTTTATATAGAGAAAACCTATTGTGTTCAAAGCGAAGAATCCTATATAGGAAGGGCTCTGAGTTTTACTGTCTTAGAGTGAAAGGTTCTATATAGGAAGAACCCGTAGCTCTGAGATTTCAGAAGCTAAAAGTTCTATATAAGAAGGACTGACGGCTCCAGGGTTTGAAGACTAGCAGTTCTATACAGGAAGAACTCCCAGTCGGAAGAATCCATCAAAGGCGCAAAAGGTTGTATATAGAAAAAACCAGCCGCGTTGAAGGCAAAGAGTTTTATATAGGAAGGAGTCCGAGCCTTACCGTCTCAAGATGAAAAATTCTATATAGGAGGGACTCACAACTTGAGGCTTCACAGCGAAGGGTTCCATATAGGAAGAGCCTGTACCTCCAAGATCGGAGGGGGAAGAAGTTATATAGAAAGGACTTACGAGCCCGAAGATTCAGCCAAGGAAAAGCGGAGAGTTCCAGAAGAGCACGTGTTTCTGAAGCTACAAATAGGGAAGTCGGATAAAAATGAGTGCTTGTGAATCTTTGCTTTGTCCTCGTTCCACGAGAACAAGCAAAGAGGGGCAACTGTAATCACTCATTTTTATCTAATTTCTAAGTATCATATTAATATATTAGTGCTTGATTACATATATGTGTGTGCGTGTATATGTTATTAATATTACATAATGATATGTGTGTGAATGTATGCATGATGCATATATTTATGTGGTGTATTACGTACCTATTAATATATGTATGATATGGTTATATATATGTTAGGAGTATCGTATAATGTATGTTAGTATATGTGCATTTATGAGTAGGTTTATATGTTTGCATGTATATATTATTAATGTTCTTGTTATTATTGAATGTACACGAATAAGTGTTGCATGTATTATTATTAAGTATATTTACGTGTGAATGTATTTCATCACAATTGTATGTATGTATACGTAAGTATGTATGTGTATGTATTTACTATTATATTAATATATTATTAATAATATGTATGGACAAATTTGAAAATAATAGAAAAGCCCACTTAAATTAAATATCCATATTATTACAAAACCCATAAATTACAAGGCCCGTTTGGCCCAAGCCCAAAACCCCAGCTAACCCTAATTACTCTATCTTTGCGCAGTTGACCAGGAGCCGTTGGATCAAAATGTGGATCCAACGACCATGATCAAGGAAGGAAAAATATCTAGCTGGCCGCATGAACTACACGCTTGGACGGTTCGAATGCCACGCGTGCGTTCGATCCACGCGCGGACCCTTCGATATCCCACGCGTGCGTAAGTCCCACGCGCTATAACCCCTCGACTGCTGAGCCCCACATGTCACGATCTGGAGTTGTTTCACCGGTCGAGGTTTCATCTGGATCGTGCATCCTTCAAGCCATCCCGACCGTTAGATCGAATCTGATCCAACAGCCGAGAGCGCCTCTGGCCGAAGACATCTCCCTCACACTGCCACCATTCTTCCACCATGCCGGCCTCCAACCACTGCGTTCAGACATATCAGAACAACACAAAAAAAGAGGCTATGTCAGTATCAGTCCAGATCTAAAATATTTTACATTACTTGCTACCAAACCAAAAGAAGAGAGTGATATATGTATGAAACAAGTAATTGTAAAGGGGAGTGATAATCGAAAAGAAAAAATAAAAAATAAAAAGCACAAAGTTTTCAGTGGTAACGCTCTTCTCTTTTTTCTTCTTTACTTCTTTGCATGCATACAAAAAATATACGCAGTAATAACAAAAAGATAGGGATGTAGAGTTGTTACCCTCGTCGTCGATGGATCTCCCCTCACCAGTGACAAGCCTCTTCAGCTTTCCCAAGCTGAACATGGTGAACTGAAGGGAGTGGGAGGTCCCTTTTGGTTAAACATAAACAAAAAAAAATTCTGTTTCGTATTTACTTAGATCTAGGCAAAGGGGTGGGTCTTAGCGTAGATCTAAGTTCATATTCGGGTTCGGTTTGGAAAGAGGTTGGTTTTGGGTGTTTCTTTTGGTTCGCCGGCGTCGGCTAGCGGCGGCCGGCGGCAGAAGGGATGGCGGAAAGTCGTCGGTTTCTGGGTTCATCACAGGTTCAGGGATGGGAGTTGAGAGAAAATAAGAAAGCGAAGGGGTTATTATAAAACCGGTTTGAAGAAAAAGTGAGGAAAATTTGAGATCGGGCTGAAAAAGGGGGTTTTATAGTTATTTTATTTTGTGAAATGGGTAAATTCGGAAATAAATCCCCCCGCGTTTTTGATATTTTCATTTTGGTCTCGCCGCATGGGATATTTACAATTCCAGTCCCCTTATATTCTAAAATCTTGCAATCCAACCCCTGAATTAAATTGAATCAGTTTTTAAATGGCGAAATTACCTCACCAGTCCCACCGTGTTTTTGAAATTTTCACTTCAAGTCTGCCCCTTGGTCCAATTACAGTTTTAGTCCTTTCAAATTCGGTTCAGCTTGCAATTTTATCCCTAAATCGCATATTATTGTCTTTTAATTTCTGTCTCTTATGTTTATTTTTTTCTCATTTCAGTCTTGTTCCATATTTAAATGTTCATGTTTGCTTATTATGATCGTATAGGTTGATGTAGTCTTTTTGATTGCTCATACGTCTCTTGTACATGTTTCGTATTTTCATGTTTATATGTATATGTGTGTTCAATATATGGTGATTATGTTTTTATGCTTTTATCTGATCTGTCGTACCGCACATATTCGATTAATATTTTAGTTGGCTCGAACACAACATGTTTTATATTTTAGCATGTATTGCATGTTTTCTTTGCTTTTAGGCTACGTGTTAGTATATTTTCTTGGTCATGTATAATGCCATGTTATGCATATGTTACAATGTGTCTTATTGTAATATGTATATCTTCTTGTAATATGTGTTTTTGTTTCATGCCTTGTTATTGTGATATGTTAAGTTTATTTTTAGTCACGAGTAGGAGTAATCTGTATGCATGTATGTTTTAGATTAGTATTTTATTTATGTTCGATTAGTAGTTTATTATATTAATATTTATTTGTATTGTATTTAAATTATTTGCCATGTTTTATATTTTGTTCACTAAGTTTGCATAATGGGATATATAATGTCAATGCGGTGCCCTTTTTCCGAGCGTAAACGGGGCCAGTATCAGGCGTAGTGATAGTGGTTGGGCGTTTACTCTCGGATAACGAGGCCCTTAAAATTTACTCGCAATTATAACTGAATTTTAAACTAATCGTCACTTTAATCCGGAAAATATAACATTAATAAAGCGGCAATTATTAAAGTATCAATTTTGGGCGGTGTGGGGGTGCTAATCCTTCCCCATCCGTAACCGACTCCCGAACTCAAAGCTTTTGAATCTCTGGTTTTATGGTGTCCGGCCTACCTAAGTGGCCGGTGGCGACTCCAATTTCTAATAAAATGTGGTTTTTTAAACCCCACGGAATAAACGTTTTATATCCAAAAAATTACAAACACTTCAAAAACTCGTTTTTTTAGCGAATCGGAGACATCGCTACAATGATAGACATTAAGAATTCAAATTTAATTTAAAATTTGTGACCCCTTTAAATATTTAAAAGAATATTTCTTTGTATGAAAAGAATTTACACCCCTACACCTAGGGCATAATTTCCGCTAGATTCCCAAATAAAAGGAATCTATTTTGAAAATTATAATTTAAAATTTTAAAAATAGTATTTTGCGATAGAGATTAACGGAAAGCGGCACCCTTTATGTTCGAGGTACGTTTTTCACGAGAATCCCTAATAAAAGGTTTAAATTTAAAATTTGATTAAAACAATATATAAAATATATATATGGACAAAAGTACACATATATATATTTTAAACATAGATAAAAATATAATAATAAATGTTAACAATAATAATAATAAACTTATATATAAATATATATGATAAAAATTAATAATAATAATAATAATTAATAATAATATATTATGAATAATAAATAATAAAATAATAATAATAGTAATGTAAAAATGATATACATAATAAAAACATGTAGTAGTAGTAATAATAATAAAAATAATGTTAATAATATACATGTATTTTATAGTTAAAAATAATAATATAATATACATTTATACATGTAAAATACATAATATATAATACTATAATATATAATAAGAAAATAAAATATGTATACATTATTAAACTAATAAACATATAATGATAATAATTATAAAAAGGGACCGAATTGTAAAAAATATAAACAAAAAAAACTGAAAATATGACCGAATTGCAAAGGATACGGAGCGGAGGGACCTAATGCAAAATTTCCCTTTTTAGTCAAAAGTGCATGGATCCACTAGGCCAGATTTTGGGCATGGTATCTGACGCCCAAAACGGCGTCGTTTTGAATACTGTATAAATATAAAATTCCCCCCAAAATTTTCATTTGATCCTATATCCATAAAAAACAGAGAACAACTCTCAACTTTCTTCCCCTTATCGGTATTGCCCGGTCGTTGGCCTCTCGTGGTCACCGCCGTCTCCAGCGGTCAAAAATATGGAAGGTCTTACCTTCCGAATCAACTCGATGCCCCGAGTCGAATTCGACCGTTGATTTCTTCAAATCCCCACCCAAACGCCTAGATCTACAAAGCAAGGTATGATATTTTTTTTTTACCTTTTTCCTGTTTGATTTCTTTTTTGCTCCTTTTTTATTTTGACTTTGTGTTCGATATATAGACACTAAAAGTAGAACTTTTTTTATTATTCGAACCAAAAAACCATTTTTTCCTTTTCCGAAAATCCTATTTTTTGTTCGAACTCTCTTTTTTTATTCCAAAATCAGCCTCTCTTTTACATTCATTTCATCTGGGTTTTATACCGTAAATAAAATCTATAAAAACATCTGGATAGATCTCTGCCCATTTCAGATAATTATCTCCTCCTTTTGCTTTTTGCAGGTCGGTGTGGTGGCGACCGGTGGTTGACGCGTGGCGGTTACGTGGAAAAGGGAAGAGTCGCGCGTGGCGGCCACGCACAAGGGGAAAGTTGAATGTCATGGCCAGCGGTAGAGGATAAGAAGGGTTTAGGTTATAATTTTTAGGGTAATTAGGGTTAGGGGTATTTTTAGGTTTTGTAACCATTTGGGTTGTTTTTAATTATAATTGGGTTATGGGTTTTTGGTCAATTAGGTTGTATTGGGTATTTGGGTCTGGGTTATTTGATTATAATGAGTTTGGTTGGATTAATGTGTGTGGGGTATTTAATTGGGTTCAAGCCCGGACAAAATGAGTTACTACATATGGTAAATAGTTGAATTGGTTTTACAAGTATTAGTATTTCTGATTCACACTTAAAACATCAAACATCCAGTTACCCATGCATATATTCTTTTATACAATTGGTCCAGATAAATATGCCAAAAAAGATATATGAGATAAACTTGAAATTATACATGAAGTTACTAACGAGGTGAAGGAGACTAAATTTGGTCTTCTAAATTTTAGTTACGAGAACTTTAAGATAGATCCTAATAAATATATCAAGATAATGTTCGATAGATTCTCCATTATATTGAACGGGCTCAAAGGATATGAAGAGGTTATTCCAAAAGAAGCTTGTGAGAAAGTTTATCCACTCTCTGCCTGACTCAAGGGATTCAAAGAAGACTACCATCATAGAAACAAAGAATTTCAAGACATTAAAGTTTGATGAGCTCATTGGGCCTTTGTAATTTGATCCTATCGATTTTTAAATTGTCAATTCACTCCCTCTTGGCCTACATCGATAGATTGTTCCACTCAACAAGCCGATTAGACGTCGAACGACGTGTGAATTTTGCGATGAGAGAAAGATGTTTTATTCCATCATTGGCAGCGTGATGAACGATGATGACAATGGCCAAATTTGGGGATCTAGAGATTTTGAGGTCATTTTATGAATTTTAAAAATTTTTAAAAAAATCCGATCAAGTTAAAAGAAATAAAAAATAAAAAGAAATTAAAATTAAAGTCACGTGTCATATTTTAATAAGTGTAAATAAATTTTTTAAACGGCCGTTAAAGGTCAAATACCTAATATAATAATGGTAAAAATGTTATGCATCTATTTGGATTGAAAAATACTTTAAACATCTATATGAAAAAAATGTATAATATGAATGAATTTTTTTACTATTAAACCTAAAAGTAAAAAAGAGGTCATGTTGGTAGCGTGACTTATTCTACGCTAATCTTACCTTAATTAATTTTCTGTATACAATTAGCTAACATGCATATATTGGTATTTTTTTATATCTTATATTAAAAATTAAGCTTAGATTTTAAGGTTATGATTTAAGGAAGTATAAGTAGAGTGTAATTTTTTAAAATTTAAGAGTATGACTTAATATTTAATTTTTTAATGTTGAGAAAGAAAAAAAGGCAAAGTATTTTTAGCAGCATATAGGTGGAATCTTCTTATCCGCCAATTGCCAAATTGTGAGGTTCACTTGACCTCTCCATTCATGCATGTAATTGTAAATATAATTAGGGATGAGCATAAAATTTTATATCGGGGATTAAATTTATAAAATTTTAAGACAATAAATTTATAAAAAATTTAGAGGATGAATATAAATTTTCAACACAAAATATATAAATTTTTTAAATAATTTTAGTTAAATATAAATTTTCAACACAAAATATATAATTTTTTTTAAATAATTTTAGTTAAATATAAATTTTAAATTTGTAGATTGACAATTGTCTCTACCAACTCTCTTTCGTCCGTCCCTGCATATAATATTAAGAAGGGCAGTCTGGAAGCTTCGCAGGGCATTCCCCCTCAGCAGCAACGCAAGTCCCAAACTACCAGCATATTTACTTATTTACCCATCCCTTAAAAGTTTTAGTAGTATTACGTAATATGGATGGAGGAGCGTGGACTAGTCTGGTCAAAATACTCGAAGTCGGTCACCCCCAAATCCAATCAAACAACTTGGAAGCCAAGTCAGTGAAGCCCTCCCTTCCTTTCTTTTACGCGCTCTTTCTATATATAAAAAGCCTTTGTTTGACTACTAAAAATTATAACGGTTAAAATTATAAAGTAGGTCACCCTAAATAATTTTCCGTATACAAATACCTAACATGCATATAGGTGGAATCTTCTTCTTTGTTTGACTACTGCCAAATTGCCAGGTTCACTTAACCTCTCCATTCCTGCATGTAAATATAAATTACATATAATAATGGGTAAGTATAGGGTACGATTAAAAGATAACAAGTTTTAAAATTTATTCAAAAATTTAAAATGTAATTTTTTTTATAATATTTTAGGTTGAATTTTTTATGTTCTTTTTGACAAGTTTCGATACTTATTTTTTGTAAAATTTTAAATTTTTAGACAAGTTATCGATACTTACAAAATAAATTTTAATACTTGTCAAAAAAATAAAAAATTAATCTAAAATATTATTAAAAAAATTTAACATTTTAAATTTTTAGATAATTATTAAAATTTATGAACAAGTTAAACTCGCCCTATAAAGGCAATTTGGAATCTTCGTATTGCATTCCCCCCTCGGCAGCAGCCCAGGTCTCAAGCAATCACATCAATTCCTAGAAAATTTACTTATTTACCCCTCCTTTCAAAGTTTTAGTATTACGCAATATGATATGAATGGCGGAGGAGCGTGGAGTGGACTAGTCTGGTGAATATAGACGAAGTTGGTCACCCCCAACTCCAATCAAACAACTTGGAAGCCAAGTCAAGGCCAACCTTTCTTCCCTTGCTCTCTCACCAATCAAACAAACATCATCATCTTCCCCAGCAATCTCAAAAACAAAATCATCATTAGAATCATGAACTCAATCTTTAGCTCCTTTGATGCTCTGTGTGCCGAGTTCTTGGGACACGCAATCAAGCCTTCCTTTGCTTCTTCAACTCAAAAACATGGGATCAACTTGTTCAATGGTAAAGTTGCGACGAATAAGGCGGCTGAAGACATGAACAAAAAGCAACAAGGAAACGTTGAGAAAAATCAGCAGAGGGCTCCCCGGTTCGCTCCAGAGCTGGACGGCCTTCACTGCTTTGAGACCCTTGTTTCCTACTAGATAGAGTCTGAAGCGCTGGAGTTTTTATTCTTTTAGCATAAGCTAGTGATTCAATTCATACTGCATGTATGTGTAGAAGATTTGGAAGTTTGTTTGACTGGTTCAAATTCTTTATTTTTTATATTCATGTTTGAAATTCTTTCATCTGGAATTGGCTGTATTGTATCCAAGAAATTGACTTAATTATTAATAGAAACGAACCCATGTTGAGATGGATTAAGCCATGGTCGGAAACAAGGATTTTGAAGAAAAGTTTATCATCTCCGAGCTTACTTTGCATGGAAAATAAGTTTTATGATTGGCTATCGGAAAACTAAACAAAAACTGTGCAGATGCTCACAACCTTGAAGAAAATACAGATTGAAATAACAGGCAGTAGTTTAGGATGGCCATGCAACTTGCAGGAGGTATCATCCCAGGTTGTTGGATCAATTTGCAAATTCTTATAATTTTTCTCTATCTCATAACACGTTTTTCATCGTCTTACGACACGGTTGTCATCTACTTTTGTAATAGTTTAATATTTATATGCGATTATCAAAAAAGATTAGTGGTTTTGTATAATTCGATCTCTTTTTGTGTCAGTTTATCGGAACTATCAGTAACCTTGACACTGATCTCTTAATGAATAAGAAAGAACGCCGCTGAGAAATTGAATATTGAAGAACTAACCCAGATCTACATGTACATGGCCAATTTTTTTAAGTTGTCTTTTTGATTTTTAGAGTTTTGTCTTGACTAATTTGAGTAGACCTATATTATATATTTAGTTTTGTTGGGTGAGTTTTTCAACGAGAATTTTTGCATATACAACGCCTTAAATTTAAGACATGCTTAAGCTGTATCAAACTACTTATACCGTGGACCAATCTCATTGGTTGTACATGGCGGACTTTAATATAGATGTCAGCAGCAACAGCCGTGGAAAAGTATACTTGGGTTTTTTCATGACAGTTCATGGTAACCTTCTACATGGTTCTGCCAAACAAAGAAAAGCAATTCTATGTAAACTGTAACTTGTAAGCATCACACAAACTATATAATAGATAATATTTGTTCCTTTTGTTTTTGTGTCTACCATTTAGCATCCTCCAATGTTCTTGAGAATTAAGTCCTAGTTTAGAAACCACCAGGTCTTTCTTTGATAATTATTGAATAGAATTTTAAAATATATTTTTATATAATATATATATATATATATATAAACAATGTGAAATTGTCCCTTTTTCTCTTTGTGTCCCTCTCTTTCTTTTTCATTCTTGGCTAACCGGCAGTAAAATTTGTTTTAGTGCTAGTTGTTGACATATACATTTGTCTTACGGTCCATGTTCGAAGTGCGAGACTATCCCTCCCAACAATGTCATCTCCAAGGTTCAAACTCGCGTCCTCTCTTTGGGAGTGCATTGTGCCTTACCAATGCACCCAACACTTGTTGGTCTTGTTTTTCTATATTCAATTCTTGTTTTCTTCTAGTTTTATTTGCCTTTGTGACACGCTTTAACTCTGCCTTTGTGGTAGATTTGTGTTTGTGGATAGTTTTCTCATGACGCACGGCTCTGGTGTTCGTGGATAGTTTTCTCATGACGCACGGCTCTGATTGCGGTTATCAGTGATTTTCAATAGTTTCTTTCCCTTTTGTGGTTTATTTGCCGATGTCGTTAGATGTCTTTTGTGAAGTAGCCTAGAAGATTATTGGTTTCGTTCACCTCCTACTTTGATCCTTAAGCATGTAGTTGGATAGAGACGAGGAGTTCTGTTTCATACTTTCTTTCTCTAGTGTTTCATCTCATCTTTGTCGTTGCAACTCAGTGGACATATTTTGATGGTATGATGTTTCATTTTTAGATTTTTTAGTTTTCCTTTGTTTTGTTACTTTTCTACCGTTACATTCCGTTTAGAATATTTTTCTATTTTACTTTTGGCTTAAATGAAAGAAAAGTGCCTAAACTATACATCTTTTGAACTTTAGGTGCTCAGTGTATTTTTTTTTTTTGTAAAATAAGTGCCTAAAGTTTCAACAATTCTAATTTTAGGTGCCTGGTAGATAACATCCGTTTAAAAAAATTATTAACCAATAAAAATTCGACACTTGTCATGTTTTAATTTATAATTTCTTTTAATTTTTTTTTGTTTTTAATAATTTAAATTTTTTCAAAAAAAAAATCTTGAGATTCTGAAAATTTCTAAAATAATACCTAAATCCCAAAATCTTCACTGATGTTATCGCCGATCATCGTTGCCGACCTCACTCTTTCGGTCGTCAGACCCAACTGACCATTTCTCCCAATGTGTCGTCGCCAAAAATTAGCGAACGTTGTGTCCGTCGAACATTGAACAACGAATGTTAAATAGTTGTTCGATTGGTACACCAATCGCCGATTTTTGGTGACGACATATTGGGGGAAATGGCCGACTGGGTTCAACGACCGAAAGGGTGGGGTCAGCGATGACAATGGTGAAGATTTGGAGATTTGGGGTTTTGTTATTTTTAGGGATTTAGGGTCTGGTTTGAAGATTTTTGAGAAATTTGAGATTTTTTAAAAAAATAAAATTTTAAAGTTTTTTTTCAAAATATTAAAAGAAAGTAATATTCCTACCACGTGTCTTGTTCTGATTGGACAACGGTATTTTTTAAACGGCCATTGACGGTCAATCACTTAAAATTTTAATGGTCGAAACTTTGGGCACATATTTAAAAAAAAAATACTTTAAGCACTTAAAGTTTAAAAGAGAAATAATTTGGACACTTTTTTCATTTAAACCTACTTTTTAATAAATTTACCGGCGTATTAAAAAAACGTTATGAAATTGTGAATGTTACAAAATTAAGGGTTTGTACAATTATGCAAGTTATTGAATATTTTTTAAAAATTTCTCAAATCATTGCATGAATTATTATTTCTTCTCTTGGAAAAGGGATGTTTGAAATTTTTTGAAAAATATTAGAATAAAAAGAAACATAAAACAAATTAACGACGCCTAAGAGATTCGAACTCTCGCGGGATAAACACATGTAACTTAGCAAGCACACGCCTTAACCACCCGGCCAAAGCATCGATTGATGCTGCACTTAGTTATGTTTTAGACGTCGGTATTCCTAATTCACACTTAAAAAATCATGACAATTTATAATCTTATATATTGCTTTTTTATGTATTTATTAAAAGATCTTTTATACGAATAAAATCAAACATAAGCAAAAGTTTATATAACTTGATAAAAAAAATAAAGAGTTTAAATGACATCTCTATCATAGAGGGCTTAAAAATAAGGATAAATCGAAGAAATAAAGAAATCATATAAAGTTAAAGGATTACATTGTAAAAGGAAGATATTTATAGTCAAAAAGAGAAATTGAAGTTGCATAGATATTCTACGGTGCTTAAGGAACATGTGGTTAAAATTTGATAAAAATAAAACATGAGAGGAATTGAAGAAACAAGAAAATCAACGACCAAATTACAAAATAAGAAAAATTCAATTTTCGAATTGGTAAAATCTGAACATGACTCTAACTGGAAAACCAAATCACTAATTCAAAATTAAATTGTTTTTTTACTCGAATTGAGTTTTTTTTTTACCTTTTTAGCAAAGTCTTTTACCTCTTCATTTTAATTTTTTTTTATTAAATAGAGAACTTTTACATTTCAAAAGTAAATATCACGATCCAAATTTAAACAAGATGAGATAGAATGAAAATTCTTAACCACTCGACCAATTAATGGATCTCTACTTAAATCGTGTTTTGATCACCCTTAAAAACATTGGTAAGATGTAATTGATATATACACACAAATTTAGTCTTTTCTTGGTTTTGATTTCATTACTGTTTTTTATTCTTATTCCTCACCCCTAATATATTCTATAAATAAAGACAAATTATTATTCATTTGCTCATTAGTTTAGGTGTTTCGTCTACAAATTGAGTGTCAAATTATGCTACAATCATTTCATTTCATTTCATTTTTTCCTAGAAAATCTCACTAGAGGATTTGCTAAAAAATGTTATAAATCAACATTTACTCCATGAAAATCATATATAAAAATTAATGGTTTGATAAGTAAAATTACTTTTGATGATTGAACCCAACAAGTTGTTTAAGTCGAAAAGCGGACAATGTTCATCCTAAGAGGCCCAAGTTCATCCGCTTTGTCTGAATGTGTGTGCCTTGTCTTAAAGGGTTAAGAATATGTATGAACATGTGATTAATCTCCATCACTTTGGCAGGTGCTTTGAAAACCAAGTTAATAGTGGGGAATTTTTTTTGAACAATTTCTACCTAGGAGGGAAGGGGGAATTTACTCCGAATGTGTTTTGAACCCACAACTTAGGGGAGAAGGGAGAGTGTTGATAGCTCTCTAAAGAGCACGTATTTCCTCTTGATTTATGGATTATCTTGTCCTCACAATAGTGTTTCATGCATCCATTTCAGCATTTTCTATTTATTATCTGCATTTTGGCTAACTCAAGTCATAGTTGCCCTTGTTATATAATTTTCTGCCTTTTTACTATGTTTTTGTTGTATTATTAATGTCCCTGCAGAGGAAGTTTCATCACTGCAACTAGTTCGACATTGTAGCAGCCAGCTGTCCAGACTGCTAAGGATAAGGATGAATCTGTCAGCTGGATTTTCTACTACAACAAATTGTGTACAGTAGATTGTCACACAAATCACCTGAAGGACATATGTCCTTACCTCAACAGCCTATAAAACGGTACTTTTGGAGAAGAAAGAAGATCAATCACCCGATTATCATTTTCCTATCATCTTCAACCTTTTGAAGCTCTCATCCCATGGTGACTTAAGCTTCCTTTCTAGAGAACCAAGGCAAAACAAGACAGAAATATCTGAGGAAACAAGGATTCATGTGCTGGAACAAGGAGGAATATGTTTATCTTCTTTAAATCTTTCTAGAAATAGATGTTTATTGAAGCTTTTTTATATTTCTTGTGTTAATACACGATGGTTTACCTTTTTAGCTATGTATGAACTTGTGTAAACTTGGATTTTAAGTTCAATATACTCTTATTAGCTTTCTTCTTATTTGAATTGTTGAATCTGAGCTTTCTTTGCATGAGAGTGTTTAACATCATCACTGACATTGAGAGATGTAGTGACAGTTCAGATTAACAAGCCATTACAATAAGAGTTGAATGAAGATACAACGAGAGTTGATCCACTTGTTCGAGGATTTATAGTTTTGAAGAACAACGAGAGTTGTGGTTGATCTACATATTTGAGTTATCTGTTGAGAGTTGAATGGCAGCCAGTAAGCGAGCTTAGTATTTTATTTGTCAAATGAACCATCGTATATTGTTTCCTTGTTGCACATGATAATCTGCCAAGTTGAGCTGAGGGGACCCATATCTTTACTTGATATTTCTTTTACCTTCATGTTGTTTCAGTTTGCTCTCACAATTGATTTTACATTCAATCCTTTATTCTTTCATTATAGCCACAATTACACTCACAACCCTTTTATTTTTAGAATTGCTAGCAGCAATATAAGAATACAACTAAATACCTATCCTTGAGGGATCAATATCTAACAGGATTTACCTGTTAACTATACTTGTATCGGTAGTGTACGCTTGTACAATTCGTGTGATGATTATTCACTGATAAAGTTTTGGAACTGTTGCTGGGATGTCGTTATTTAGTGTTTATGTTTATGTTTGCAATTATATTTTCTTTATTTAGTTTGTAGTTGTTACTAATCTATTTTTTTATTTTATTTTCTTTTTAGTTGTTTCTTTGGTGTTGTATGACCAAAAGTTTTGCCACATCACTTTTCGTGCCTTATCCAGAAGTTAAACGGACTCTTAGACAAAGACTTCGAGAACAAAGTGAGATGGCAAAATAGGTCAACAATGAGGGTATCCCTTGAGATCCTAAAAACCCACTGATGTACCCATCAGTCCAAAACAGAATAATCTGCGAGGTTATAGTTCCTCAGCTAGATGATTTACAACCTGGAGTTGTTAGATCACCTATTCAAGCTGACAATTTTGAGTTGAAGTCGGTTATGTTTCAAATACTCAATTTAAATGGGCATTATGTGGGGTTGCCACATGAAGATGCTAGAGAGCATCTTCATTCATTTCTTTTTATATGTGCTTCTTTTAGTCAACAAGGTGTTCCTAATGATGCCTTACGTATGTAATTATTTCAATATTTTTTTACAGAAAAGAGTTCGCACGTGGTTTCATAGAATTTTTGCCAGATCTATCACTTCATAGAATAACCTTGCAATGCAATTTGTCTTACACTTTAATCTACTGACAATGAACTCATGCCTGAGGAATGATATTACTGCTTACTATCAGTTGGATGATGAAACTCTCTATTCTACATGGGAAAGGTGCAAGTCGTTGTTGCGACGATGTCTCAACTATGTCCTTTAATAAAAAACTCAAATTGAGATCTTCTACAATGAGTTGAATGTGTCCACAAGACATCTTGTCGACATATCATCTAACTAACCTTTACTTGATTGCACTTACATTGCTGTTGTTAGAGTGTTAGAGTAATTTGCACAAAATAATTCTCAATATCCTATTTCTAGAGCTGCATCATGCATGGTTGTACCTAGAGTTTTCGATCTAGATGATATTTCTTCTTTAAAGGTTCATATTTCTTCTTTAGAGAACAAAATCAAGAATATGGAGGGCACAAGTGAAGGTGCTCATATTCAGCTAGCTCAACAAACTACTACTCATGTGTTCTCTTGTGAGATTTGTGGTGAGAACCATAGCTATAAAGATTGCCCACATCATGCAGAAAATGCGAACTTTGTAAGCAACATGAGGGACAATACCATGGTTAACTCTTACAATACATCCAATAGGCAATCTTGGGGAAATTCCAATTTTGCACAAAATTCATAAGTATTCCAGCTCAGAATAATTCTTTTTAAGGAAACTCTAATGTGCGACAAGGGAATTTCAGTTATCCATAATAACAGTATGCACCACAGGCTCTATTGCAGTCACAACAGAACAAGGTGCAACAATAATATTTTTCTTCACAAACTCAACAATCGTAGTATGGCGCACAATCACAGTATGGACCATCATCTCAGATACAGTCATAGACTAGTCACCATGCTCTATCATCTATATTTGGTTCATTTTCTCTCTTTGAGGAAATGATGATCAACCATTTTTTTCGAACTGAAGCTATAGTATAAGGCCACTCTTCTTTAATTCGTACTCTGGAAGCTCAACTGTGGCAGTTGGCTATTAATATGAACTCTCATCAACTAGGCACACTTATTAGCAACACTAAGAGTTCGGTAATCAACGGTAAAGAACACTATAAGGTTATTACTTTCTGCGGTGGCAAGAAAACTACTAATTTGACGCAACAATCAACTATATCCATTCAAGAGTGATGAGAATTATCAAAAATTGACCCAATATTGAAATAAGGAATGGAGGATGGCATGGCGGATGATGCTCCTTCAATTATTACTCCACTACCACTAGTTTTACAATCTAAGCCAACGACATAATTTTAGCTGTCGATGCAATCAACAGATACTCCATCTCTACCTCATCCTTAGAGATTCAAGAATACTGAGTCTGACAATCAATTACAATTCTTTAAAGATACTTTGTAACAACTTACAGTGCAAATCCCCTTGATGGATGCTCTTACACAGATTCCAAATTATGCAAAGTTCATGAAGGAAGTTCTATCTAAAAAGAAAAAGCTCATTGCTATAGAGACCATTGCACTCATGAAGGAGGGCAATGCGTTTATATCCATTCCTTTACCAAGCAAAATGAAAGACTCTGGCAGCTTCATCATTCCCTGTTCTATAGGAAATCACTACTTCAGGAAAGCTCTTTGTGATCTCGGAGCTAGTATTAATCTAATGCCATTATCAACTTTTCAGAAGTTAGCCATTGGACAAATGAAACCCATTGTGGTCACATTACAACTAGCATACATATCTTTAACTCATCTGAATGGACACATTAAAGATGTGCTTGTTCGCGTGGATAAGTTTATATTTTAGCAAATATTATTATTATTGACTGTGAGGAAGACATGGATGTCCCTATTATTCTTGTCTGGCCATTCTTAGCAACCAAGAAGGCTATCATTGATGTCTCAAAAAGAGAACTCATAATGTGGGTCATTAATGATCAAGTTACTTTTAGAATGTTTAATATTGATATTGGAAGAAATACAGAGGAATGTCATCATATCGATGTTCTAGACAATATCATCTAAGAAGACTTGAATCATCGTAGTATACTCATTGTTGAAGACATTGCACTAACAACTGTAGAAGACGATCTCCCAAATTGTGATAGCATTGTTGAAGTGCTTACTGTTTCTATTCAACACAAATGGTAGGTTGAATCTTTAGTTCTTGCACATCGTACAATTCCTACTTTTAAACCATCTATTGAAGAAGCTCATACTCTGGAACTAAAGCCATTACCAGCTAATCTTATGTATGTATTCCTTGGAGATGCGGATACACTTCCAGCTATTGTCTTCGCAACTCTGGATGGAATTTAAGAAGCTAAATTGATAAATATTCTAAAGTGGCACAATCGTGCTATTGCCTGGACCATTTCAGACATTAAAGGAATTAGCCCATCTTTGTGCATGCATAAGATCAAGCTGGATGATGATAACATACAATATAATATGCCACAATGCCTACTCAATGAAAATATGAAAGAAGTGGTCAAGAAAGAAATTCTTATATGCCATTTCTGATAGTGCATGGGTTAGTTTAGTCTATCGTGTTCCTAAAAAAGTGGCATTATTGTAGTCCGTAATGATACTGATGAATTGATTTTGACTCGTATTCCTACGGGGGTGGCAAATTTTCATGGATTATAAGAGACTCAATACGGTCACAAGAACATATCACTTCTCTCTTCCTTTTATTGATCAAATGCTCGATCGACTTGCGGGAAAAGAGTATTATTGTTTTCTAGATGGGTATTATGGCTACAATCAGATTGCTATTACGCTTGAGAACCAAGAAAATACTATGTTTACATGCCCATTCGGTATATTTGCCTTTCTTCGCATGCCTTTTGGTCTTTGCAATGCACCAACCACATTTCAAAGGTGTATGATGGAAATATTCTTAGATATGATTGACAATTCCCTAGAAATCTTTATGGATGATTTTTCGGTGTATGAGAATGACTTCGACCATTATGTCGATAATCTTGAAAGAGTATTGTAGCAATATGAAGTCACTAATCTTATTCTGAATTAGGAAAAATGTCATTTTATGGTCATAGAGGGAATCGTGTTGGGCCATCGAATATCTAAAGCAGGAATTGAGGTCGATAAAGCTAAGACGAATGTTATTGAAAGATTGCCTCCACCAACTATTATAAAGGGCATTCGAAGTTTTTTGGGCCATGATAGATTTTATAGAAGATTTATCCGTGATTTTTTAAAAATTACAAAACCGTTATGTTTATTGCTAGATCAGAACATGAAATTTGTCTTTGATGATGCATGTCTGGATGCATTCAATAAAATTAAAAAGCAGCTTTTTAACACACTTATCGTCGTTGCACCCAATTGGGAGCAACATGTGAACGCATGTGCGATGCCAATGATTTCACTGTTTGGGCAGTTTTAGGTCAAAGAAGAGGCAAGGTATTTCACGCAATCTATTATGCTAGTAAGACTCTAACAAAAGCTCATATTAATTACACTACTACTGATAAATAGCAGTTAGTAGTAATCTTTACTTTTGATAAGTTTCGTTCTTACCTTGTCGTTGTAAAGATTATAGTATTTACTGATCATTCTACCTTGAGATACCTCTTTTCTAAGAAAGACGCAAAACCAAGATTGATTAGATGGATCTTGTTGCTTCAAGAATTTGACATCGAGATAAAGAACCAAAAAAGGTCAGAAAATCAAGTTTCCAATCATCTTTTGAGATTGGAATTAGGCATCGAAGATGGAAATAAACTATAAATTGTCGACATATTTTCTAATGAAAAGCTTATTGCTGTGTACGCAACACCTTGGTACGCTGATTTTGTTAATTACCTTGTATGTGGAAAAACTCATTTGGGTGTCACTAGGCATAAGAAGGCACGATTTCTTTGAGATGCAATTAAATATCATTGGAATGAACCTTATTGTTCAAAGTTTACAATGATAATATCATCCGACGTTGTGTCCCTGAGGAAGAAATGATGTCAATCTTACAACATTGTCATGATGCTCCATATAGAGGGCATTTTGGTGGTATGAGAACTGTCGTAAAAGTCCCCAAGTCTAGATTTTATTGGCATTCATTATTTAAGGATGCCCATGAGTTTGCCCAATGCTGTGATTGTTGTCCGCGCACATGGTCAATATTTAGAAGAAATGAGATGCCATAACAACCAATTATGGAAATTGAGCTATTTGATATTTGGGCCTTGTATTTCATGGGACTATTTTTGAATTCTTTTGGAAATCTATATATTTTAGTTGCTGTGGACTACGTTTCCAAGTAGATAGAAGATGTGGATGTGCTGAAGGAAGATGCTAAAGTAGTTTTAAAGTTCTTTCACAAATATAAACTCACCCATTTTGGGACACCAAGGGCATTAATCAATGAACATAGAAAGCATTTTCATTGCAGCCAGGTGGCTGCTACGTTGAAATGGTATGAAGCGAATCATAGACTCGTTAAAACTTATCTTCCTCAGTTCAATGGAGAAGCCAAGATCTCTAATCGGGCTATCAAAAATATCTTGGAAAAAGTGGTAAATACCACTCGAAAAGATTGGTCTTCATGCTTGGATGATGCCTTGTGGGCTATTCATACTACATACAAAACTCCACTTGGGATGTCATTTGGAACATCCTGTCACTTGCCTATTGAGCTAGAACACAAGGCTATGTGAGCTTTGAATTAAGTGAATCTGGATTATGAGGCTTCAAGGAAGAAACGATTGTTGGATATCACTGAACTAGAAGAAAATCGCCACAACACTTATGAAAATGCCTCTATTTACAAAGACAAGAGTAAACACTGGCATGATAAGATCATTTTGCAGCGACAATTTGAAGTTGGACAGTTGGTTTTGCTATTCAATTCAAGATTGAAGTTGCACCCAAGCAAATTGTGGTCACGATAGTCGGGACCTTTTGAAGTTGTAGAAGTGTTTTCACATGGTGCAGTCACAATCAAGGATAGTAAATAGAGGATCCCATTCAAAGTCAATAGATAAAGACTCAAACTTTATTTTGGTGACTTTGATTTTGAAAGTGTTGAGACCATTAAATTGGTCGAATTCTTTTGATGGGTTTTCTTTAAATTCTTTGATAAATGTAGATTTAGTTATTTTTTCTTTCTTTCTTTGTTTTATTGTAAGCTTTTCATTTCTTTTTGCAGAATAATTCTCTTTTATTTTGGTAAGAAATCTTATGTTCTTTCAAAGGATGGTACAACAAAAGGCAACACAAGTTATGCTTGAGTTTGGGTGCATTTTGGATAATTTAATTACACTGATTTATCCACCAAATAACAACCTTTGATGCGAGAGAGCGGGAGATGCATCAGACGGGCGTGATTTTCACGCCACAATCAAAAATTGTCAAGCCTTATCGCATCATACGATAAAGATTATGCCTTTTTATTTCCATCTTTTCTTTCCCATTGATTTAATAACCTGGATTCACTGACCTTCTTCACTAAAGTTCTACTCTATTTTCTTCTTCAAGTCTACAAAGCTCTAATTTTTTTTGCAAAGTTCTTCTTTTTTGTCTTTATCTTTATTCTCTCATGGCAAAGACAATAGCTGCCCAAAAATCTCTATAGAGACATCTACAAAAGATACTCAAGGCTCAGCTTCTAACCCTCAAGACGAGGAACCAGTTGCACCAATTAAGAGCACTGATTGTGTGGTATTCCAAACAATAATGGCAGAAGTGCGACACAAAGAACACATCCTCAAGCAGAATATACTTCCAGAACAAGGGATTGTGCTGTCTCAGAAAAGGGAACCTAGAAAATTGATTTACTAGACCATCGAGCTTCACAAATAGAGCACTTTTTACACTCACCTAGGAAGTTACAACTTTACTCTGGTGAGGAAATTCTATTCTAACCTTTATGAGCCTTCTCTGAAGTTGGTTTTAGTGAGGGAGAGTTCTATCCCCTAGAGTGCTGCCACAATTAATTCAATGCTAAAGACTACTATGAACATGGATGAATATTCCCTGTTTGTGAAAAAAATTGACGATGAGAAACTAGATTTGCTGGTTAGGGATTTGTGTGTTGTTGATGCATTTTGGTTAGGGACCAACGTGGGAAATTTTACCATGAATAAAATTTTTTTAACCCTACCTACAAAAGATTTGGTTATAGTTTGTCAATTCTAGGATGCTTCCATCAACTCATAGCACCACGATCTCCTTAGATCAAATGTGTCTAATACATTTGATTGTCAAGGGAAGGAAGATTAACATGGGTGAGATTGTCCACAAGGAGATTGTTGACTGAGCTGAGAAAAAGAAGGGGTTTTGGCATTTTCATCATTGATCATGAAGTTGTGCAGTCTAAAGGGGGATAAAGCCTTTAAAATGACGAGATGAGAGACAACAAAGGGCCACTTAATGAAGTCTCCATTGAGAGAATGGTGTGAACCACAGAGGTTCCTACACCCAAGTTGGGCACTGCAACGAGGCAAAAGAAAAAGAATGCCAAGGTAGAGTATGCTGTTGAGTACATCCCTTAGAGCAATGGAGTATGGCAAAAAGTTCTGGCAACTGAGTACAAAATCGATGTTGTCACAAACATGCTGGGGAAAGTTGCACCCACAATTCAAACGCTTGACCTTACACAGAACTTATTATAAGCATATGTCAAGACATGGCATAAATCTTTCCTCACTGCAGTTAACAGATTTCCCAGTCTCTATTCTAGAATTCCCAGAATTTATACCAATCATCCGTAGTTATGAATTTTCTTCTGATGTAGCCAAAAAAGAGGTCCCATCGAAGTTTGTCAATTCCCCAGAGAATGTGAGGGAGGATGAGGACACAACAAAAGAGGAAGCCACGAGCAAGATCATCAAAGACTGCCTTTTTGATTTGAATATCACAATGAAAGCTGTTGAAACCCTTATTTTTCCATAAAAAGATGAAGTTTTAGTGCAAGATGTTAATGAAGATGAGGAAGAGATTACCTAAGTTGAGAAGATTGATGCAGAAGCAGTTGTTGCTGAAGATAAGTATGTTGCATCCAAGGTTTTGGATGCAATATGTGAAGGACCAGAGCTTGAGCGAGATACAGCAAGACCGACATAAGCAGTCATTGCAACAGAAGAACAAAAGGACAATCTTCTTGCAATGGTGGTCCATGAAGCACCATCCCAATTTATCCCTACTGCAGTAACGGTCGATGATGTCGAGAAAAAAGAAGAGCCTGAAACTGAAGAGGATGCCACTCTGCGAAAAAAAGAGAAAAGGCGAAAGCACTCTAAATCTAAGGACAAGCATAAGAAGAAGCGCAAGGAAGAAAAGAATGACAAGAAAAAGAAGCGTCACTCCGTCTCCTCCTCTCAAGAGGCATGAATGACGAAGTTAGTGTTTAGATTTTGTAGGCATGCATACCATGTAGTGTACTTTTATTTTTGTTAATTGTATTGTCATTACATCTGCATTGTCATTGTAATTGCATTTAGTTTTATTGTCATTACATTCATCAATGTAACTACATTCTGTCATTGCATTGGGGACAATGCAATCTTTAAGTTTGGGGGTATACACCTGGGAGTTGAAATGCACCCACATTTCAAAATTTTTTAAGCAAAAAAAAGGTTCTTTTTGTGCTAAAAATCTTTTGCTTACATTCAATGCTTAAATCTTGAACCATTCTAATTATTAATGAGTTGATTGGATATATGTCCTGGATGATTGCATTATAGCTTTGCATAAATATATTTACTTGTTTGAGTAAAGGATATCTAACATTATCTCTTTGATTTGGATGAATTCTGCCTTGTTCAGCTTGTGTTATAAATCCTAATAGTACTTATTATGTGTAAAAAATGGCATTTCAATGTGAGTGCAATGAGATAGTAGCTTAAGGGGAACACTCCAATGCATGCGTTAGAAAAATGAATCTGGCCAAAGGCTATCACTGCAGAATGTGTGTCGAGGTAATGAAGACTTCTCAGGGTCGAGGGTGCATTCATTGTTCTATACCCCTCGCTAGTTAAAAAATTATTAATAATATTTAAATTTAATTTATATGTGTGTCATGTGTTAAATAAATGCTGTTAGGTAGAAGGATTATGATTTGATAGGCATGATGCTATGTATTGTTGAAATGCTAGTTCATATATTTATGTTTGAGTTGTTGATGCAGTCCTCCATCATGTCGATGCAGTTGATTCATTGAGTGGTTGGAATTATTCAAGTAGCTAGAATGTCTTTAAACTTTTCTTAGACCTTGTTGCTTTCAATTTTACTTGAGGACAAGTAAAAACTCAAGTTTGGTGTTGTGATAGCTCTCTAAAGAGCACGAATTTCCTCTCAATTTACGGGAGGCTCTTATTGAAGGAAGGTTTGGTGTGGATTGCATGGATACATGCCTACTTCCTTAAGGATCAATCCTTTTGGAACATTTCCTGCCCACGGAGTTGCAGCTGGACTTGTAGGAATTTGCTAAGCTTGAGGGCCGAGGCTAGCTTGATTCTTATGTTAGTTGATAGTCCTGGTCTCACCGTTGCTATGATATGGAGTGAGATTAGGATGAAAAGGAGAAAGTTTTATAGGATAGGCTAGTATGGCACTTAGGGCATATCCCTAAAAACTCAGTAACAACATGGATGACATTGCTTGATAGGCTCCCAACAAAAAACAGGCTCATCTCTTTTGCCTTTGAGATTAAGGGGAGATACATTCTTTGTGGGGGAGATTTAGAGTCGAGAAATTATTTGTTTCTTTACCGTGTTTTTTTGAGACAGTCCTGAAATACAGTTTAAGCCTATGGCATTAAGAGAAATGTATTGGAATGGAAACATGAGTTGTTGTGGGCTTGCATGAATCTGAAGGAAAGATCTCTAAAGGCTATGTTGTTGAAATTGGCATGGAATTATTGCATAGCTCATATATGGAAAGAAAGAAATAGAAGGCAGTTTCAAGGGATACAATGCACTAAGTTGAAACTGGTTAAAACTTAGGGGCTGCAAACTCACTGGAAGCTTGGTTAATAGGTCTCTATGTACAGAATAGGGTTTGAACTGTTAGTTAATTGTATAGATGATATAGTCTGAGGTCTTGATTTGCAGGTTTTTTGCATTTTGGCTATTGCAACAATTTAGCTGTTTGTTTCTTGGATAATAAAATACATTTCTTCAAATTGCTCTTTTGTTGATACATTGTTCCGCCCGTATAATCCTTTCTTTTTTTTCTCTCTTACAAACATTCTATCTTTATATGTTTAGTTTGTTCATGAAACATTATATTACATGCTAATACTACTTTGTTGTCACAAAAAAATTGGTCGAATGTTTCTTTTCAACCCCAAGTTCTGCTAACAAATTGACTTTCTCATCGTTAGACAAGATGTTCAGTCTAAATCACAAAATGTATATGGTTGAAAACCATTTGCTGCATCCAGTAGTACCAGAAAAATGAAAAGAAAATAGTCCAATACATTCTAACCCAACAAGCCTAATAATCTTCACAATATTTGACCCATAACCCGAATTCGAGACTCAAACAGCTAATACGCAATCCAAACCGTTACAATAAAGTTATAAAGTGTTCCTTTTCAACTAAGAATCACATGAGTAAGAAGAATTGAATTCATATAGAAAGCTTTATCTTGCCTCATATGTTGAAGAGTTTGATGAACACAAGGGAGCTCCATTTTTTATCCTTATCGCATGCTTGAGGAAGTATGTTTGTTGCAGTAGGTTTTATTCAAGTTGAAATTCTCTTATCACAATTAGCAAAGAAAAGGGATGACAACAAGGTGAGGTGGGGTGAACTTTTTACAAAAATGCAATTAACGTTTTGTTATAATCCATTTTGTCCGGGCCTGGTACCCATTCCCTACCCAAAACCCAGTGCCCATTACCTACCCAATACACATTACAAACCCAAAATTAACTCACCCCAAATACCAAAGCCCACATTGACCAAGCCCAATACCCATATCCATGTTCATGATCCAACCCAGATCCAGTTACAAACTCGACCCTGACATAACAAAACCCTAACCCTAATCCCTCACCAGCCCTGGCCGCCAACCCCTCATCTTCCCTTGCGTGTGTACGCCACGCACAGCTTTTCGAATACTGCATGGCTGCCACGCGTGCGCCCATTGGTTGTCCCCACCGCCCATCGACCACTTGTCTGGCCACCGCCCAAAGCCGCTGTCAGACCTGCAACAAAGACAGAAGCATTATTATCTAAGATCACATCAGATAAACAACTTGTAAAACCTCCTTTTTTCGAGTATAAAACGACCTGAATATGTGTTGTAATTTTTTTTACGGATGAAAAACTTGGAAATAAAAAAGAACACAAGGTTTGTTCGAATCTCTAGCCCAGTAACACCAACCAAACAAAGGTAATAAAAGACTCATTTCGTTTCTTGTTATTTTTTTAAAAAATAAATAAAAACACAAAGAAAATGGTGTTAAAATAAAAAAATTCAAATAAAACCTAGATCTACGGGTTTAGGGAAGGATTTTGAAAAAACTAACTCAAAAAATGAGATTAGCGTAAAAAAATACATACCTCGGGGTATCTTGGGCTTCTCCGGCCGCCGGTGAAGGCAGAGCTCCAACGGCGGCAATCCACGATGGACGGCTACCACTGCCCAAGGGTCTAGTTGAGAGGATTTGGGCTGGTTTCTCTAATAAAACTGGTAGAATGAAATTTTTAGGGTGAAAGAACAGATAAATAGGGTGTTGAAACGGCATCGTTTTTGGGCGCCTAAGTTCGGCCCAAAACGACGTCGTTTTGGTTGATATTATGGTGCAACCCGACACGCTCCCAAAGTCCGCGCACAAGAAATAAACGGGTAAATCACTGTTCCTGTCCTTCCGCATGGGATATTCACCCTTTGAGGCCTTAAATGTTTAATTTTCTTTGCAATCCGGTCCCCAGGTTTAATTAAATTAGTTTTAAATTGGTAAAATTACTTGTTTAATCCCTAGAAGTTTCGGAAGCTTTGTAATTTGGTCCTAAAATCAGTTTTAATCATGCTAAATGGAACAATTCGAATCTGGTCCCTGGACTTTGTATATAAATTCATTTAAGCTCTTTACTATTATTTTTATTTATATTTAAGGCTTTTTATATTTTTTATTTATATAACATAGTATATAATATAGTGTACCATATAAGTATGTATATATTCATGTAACATATGTAATATATGTAGGATATTATTTATAAGATATTATTTATGTGTATATATAATATAGTATTTATGTATACATATTATGTAGCATTTTATTTGTTTTATTTTATTATTTCATATTTATATTAATTTTATATTATTTACTATTTCACATAAATATTACATATAATTTCCCCCTATTATCCCGATATTTCTATTAGGAGTGTCATCCCAGCCTCCGGGTGGCATCTCCTCTGAATATCATGGATACCAAGGCCAGTTTTGGATTTCTCTCACATATTTAACTACTTTTATCTTTTTTACTCTTTATTCATTATTTATTTATTTATTTATTTAACAATTATCGTACATAGTATTCGGCCTCATTATTCTGACATTTCTACTGGAGTGTCATCCCAGCTTTCGGGTGGCATCTCCTTTGAATGTCATGAATACCAAAGCGGATCTAAACTGTTATTCATTATAGGAAATTAATCATTAGATTAAATTGATTTTTTTGTTATCCTTAAATAATTATAATGCGAACTTTTAAGTACCAATTTTGGGCGTAGTGGGGGTGCTAAGCCTTTCCCACTCGAATTCATCTCTGGTTATCTTTTCGGTGTCCGATCTACCAAAAGTGGCTGGTGGGACTCCACCTTCTATTTTTAAAAGATTTAATGGTACTCTATTGGGAGTGCCATCCCAGTTTCCGAGTGTCATCTCTTTTGATGCCGCAAAACATTTCAGAGATTATCTTCAAAGAGAAAAAAAGGTCGCAACAGCTTGGTGACTCCGCTGAGGACTTATTTTGTTTTTAAAAAAGGAGTTAGGCCTTAGTCAAGGTTCGCATTGTAATTATTAAGGAAAATTTAAATTCAATTTAATTTTTAATTTTTTTTTATATGAACTGTCATCATACATTAGTGTTAGGGCCTTTAAGTGGGATGAAGTACTTTGCTTCATGGGGTTTTTATCTCCGTATATTGTTGTGTCTCACTTTCGGAGTACTGGTCCTTATATTTCGTGGGGTTTTCACCTCTGTATGGTACAAGGGTTGTATTCCCCCGAATCGATGTCCCAGCGACAGTTCGAGTACCCTTACTCTAGAACCAAACCGCATATAATGAGGCGTAGTGTCCACCCTTTAATCACGCCATTACTCTGCCCATTTAGGAATAACCATTTTTAGGTTTGGCTTTTTTATTGTTTATATTCCATGTATATTTCAATTTTTATTCACCATTCAATTCATTTTATTCATCTGATTATTCTATTACACTGGCTCGTTTTCTCTGTTGTTCATTTTTTTCTTCTTCTTGCATCCGTATTGCATATCATATCATACATAGGTGTTGATTCAAGAGAAATCTAGTTTAGAAGGAGTTCAATATGGAAGGGGGGTTCTATAATGACAAAAGTGATAATGCTACAGTTTAGGGATGGTTCGAGCGTATGCAGGTGGAAAAAGGAGACAACCTGGCAATAGGACATGTATCAGAGAATATCGGCCCCACGTTGATAGTTTCCCAGCAGAATGACCTTCGTGAACTAAGGGAAATATGGCGTCATTGGGATTCAAGTATGAAACAGAGCTTCCAACAAGAGTTTGGCGACATAGCCCTCTTATTAGATGTGTAAAATGACATGTATTTGTTCAGGGCCTTAGCACAATTCTGGAACCCAGGGTATAACTGTTTCACTTTCGGTAAGGTAGACCTGACTCCAACCATCGAGGAATATTTTGCTTTACTTCGTTGTCCAAAAATCAAGGAGGAGAGAATCTACATCAAGCCTAAGGATACACCTTCTTTCACGGAGAATTTGGTTAGCATCACCGGGATGAGTAAAGAATACTTCCAAGGGAAAATTCCAAGAAAAGGAAAGGTCAATTGCATATATTGGGCACACATCCGAGGCTTAATTCACCAACATCCTAATCTATCAAAAAAGAGGTACCTATTTGCTTTTGGTATTTATGGTATGGTCATCTTTTTGAAAGTTCTGGAACACATAGATTATGCCACGGTAGATATGTTTGAAAAGTTAAAAAAGGGGATCAACCCTGCTCTAGCCATTCTAGCAAAAACTTTTTGATCACTGAGCGCGTGCAAAAAATGGGCGAGGGCAAATTCCTAGGATGTGTTCCGTTGTTAGAAATTTGGATCTAAAGTCACTTATGGGATTTAAAATATTCTCACCGGATATGCCTTACCATCTTCTCTTCTATAAGGACTTTTTTAGAAGAGTACAAAGTTGAGACCATGACTGAAGATCAATGGATGGCTGGCTTTCGGGACTTAC
Organism: Hibiscus mutabilis; assembly: GCA_019671005.1. Lineage (NCBI taxonomy): Eukaryota > Viridiplantae > Streptophyta > Magnoliopsida > Malvales > Malvaceae > Hibiscus > Hibiscus mutabilis. Next base: position 36,857,083 of record CM033743.1, on the reverse strand, counting down.
AAGATAACACTGTTAGATGGAAGGTACCATGGCTAATACTGAGTAACTTTCTCTATCGTTGCAGAGAATATGATTGGGTGCCTTTGCTAGGGATTTGGGGAGGAAGTGGATATTATCCTTTACTCATGTCACGCCAGTATGGCTCAATGCAGTTTGTTCCTGCCACTTACGGGTTGAACATGCCAGACTTCGAATACGAAGAAAATGGCTACAAAATGCAGGTCTAAAAGATAAGCCGTTCATGGAGGCGTATGTATATGGTTGAAGTCTACAAAAGTGATTCACCTCTCACCCCCGGGTACAAGCAGTGGAGACTTAGCCGGGTTAATGATGTTGTTCCCCATGCGAACCTAGGAGTTGTCCGGACCATGAAAGAACATATGTAAGATGCTCTTTCAGACTTGGAAAAGGCTAAGAGAGCCCATCAAAATGAGATATGAGTCTTGGAAAAGCGCATCGCTGACCGGGAAGCAGCAAATTACCTAGCCTCTGTAGATGTGGAGAAGTACGAGCGACAAGAGAAAGACCTCCTAAAACAAAAGAAAATCTTTGAAGCTGATCATAAAGACTTGGGGGAAGAATGGCTGGAGCTGAAACAGAACCTGCGGAGAAATGGTTTGGGCACCACGACAAAAGAATTAACCGCTAAGCTACTAAAAGAAAGAAAGAGAGCAGATAGCTATGCTCAGAAATATGAAGCTGGTTAGAAACAGGTAGACAGAAAGACAAGGGAGCTAGAAGCCATTACTCAAGAAGTTTAATTTTCACCCTTTAAGGCCTTGAATGTTTAATTTTCTTTGCAATCCAGTCCCAGGTTTAATTAAATCAGTTTTAAATTGGTAAAATTACATATTTAATCCCTAGAAGTTTCGGAAGCTTTATAATCTGGTCCTAAAATCAGTTTTAATCATGCTAAATGGAATAATTCGAACCTGGTCCCTGGACTTTGTATATAAATTCATTTCAGCTCTTTACTATTATTTTTATTTGTATTTGAGGCTTTTTTTATTATTTGTTATTTATATAACATAGTATATAATATAGTGTACCATTTAAGTATGTTTATATTCATGTAACATATGTAATATATGTAGGATATTATTTATAAGATATTATTTATGTATATGTATAATATAGTATTTATGTATATATATTATGTAGCATTTTATTTGTTTTATTTTATTATTTCATATTTATATTATTTATATTAATTTTATATTATTTACTATTTCAGGTAAATATTACATATAATTTCCCCCTATTATCCCAATATTTCTATTAGGAGTGTCATCCCGGCCTCCGGGTGGCATCTCCTCTGAATATTGTGGATACCAAGGCCAGTTTTGGATTTCTCTCACATATTTAACTACTTGTTATCTTTTTTACTCTTTATTCATCATTTATTTATTTATTTAACAATTATCGTACACAATATTCTGCCTCATTTTTCTGACATTTCTACTAGGAGTTTCATCCTGGCTTCTAGGTGGTATCTCTTTTGAATGTCGTGAATACCAAAGCGGATCTAAACTGTTATTCATTTTAAGAAATTAATCATTAGATTAAATCGAATTTTTTGTTTTCCTTAAATAAATATAATGCGAACTTTTAGGTACCAATTTTGGGCGTAGTGGGGGTGCTAACCCTTCCCCACTCGTAATCAACTCCCAAATCCATCTCTGGTTATCTTTTTGGTGTCCGGCCCACCAAAAGTGGCCAGTGGCGACTCCACCTTCTGTTTTTAAAAACTTTAATAGTACTCTATCGGGAGTGTCATCCCGGTTTCTAGGTGTCATCTCCTTTGATGCCGCAAAACATTTTAGAGATTATCTTTAAAGAGAAAAAAAGGGTCGCAACACGTTTGATTTTTTCCAAAAGCGTTCTTGGGTAAAATTATTCATTTGTAGACATTTGTTCCACCTAATCTAGGGATGACAATGAGACGGAGTAGAGTTTTTACTGCTTTTTAGTTGGAATCAGGGAGATGAACATTTCAAGGGGGATGTATCACAAAATTCATGCATGTTTATTCATAGGCACATCCATTTAAGATGGATTGTCTAGAAGGTATGTTTAGGGTAAACATAGTTAAGAGAAACATTAAGCTTAGTCAACTTAGTTCCTTCGAGTGAGAGAAAAAAATAAAGAGAACTACTATTGTCGAGAGAATTATAAACCATTCACATCAGATAAGATATATTATTTGTAACCCTACTCAGTAGTGGAAGACAAGTTTACACTGGATTAAAATCTCGTTGTTGTCCATTTAAAATTTCCATATCACCAGAAGTTCAGTATGTTCCGCATTTTTGTTTCGATTAATTTTATTATCATTATTCATTTTAATTTCAGGAAGAGAAAAATGAACTTTCTACTGCATCTCATTAATTTCCAATAGAATTTTACAACTTTTGATAAAAAAAAAACAAATAATAATAATAATAAGGCTTAAGGGTGTAATAAGCCCTTGAACTTTTGAAAAAAATCAATCAAGTCCCTAATTTTTTTTGCACCCAACTAAGCTCTTGAACCAAAAAATTAATCAACTAAGCCCTTTGACTAATTTTGTAATGACCAGGACTTTTGGATCCAAGAGTCGAGTTGACCCGAGGTGTGGGCCCTTGGGAGTCTTTTTGGGCATGACTTAGAACCTTGGGCTTGGGTTGTTGGTTTGTTGTTGGGCTAAGGTGAAAGTAAGAAGGGCAAATGGGTAAAAGCATAATTGAAGACAAAGAGAGCTGATGGGAGGACTTTATTTTCCGCAGAAAATAGAGTAAGTGAGGTCATCTTGGTCCCCTTGTTCCTTCTCTCACCCATTTCCATCTTTCACCCAAACTCCTTCATGTTCAAGGTTAAATCTTTGAGTTCTAGAGTATGATTCTCGTTTGGGGCAAAGAGGAAAAGTTGTTCAGCACTAAAGGATCTTTATTTTGAGGTAAGCTTTGCTTAGAACGGTGATGGAAAAGATTAGGTTGGGGTTGAAGAGGAAGAGCGGGAATGAGTCTTTGAAGGCTTCTTCACCAGCTTTAATCCAAGGTTAGTACACATGCAACTCATAAAAATAGGCTTTTTGCATGATTTGTGTGTTTATGGCTTGATATGCTTTGGTTGACTCTTTAATGGCAAAACATGGGTTTGATGTTTTTAAGGCTTAAAATTGGTAGAAATCCACTTAATAACTCCACCATAACTTGTAGGAGCAAATTGGGGCTTAACAATGTAGGTTAAGTAGGATTTTTGGGTGGAATTCAAACCTAGGGTTTGAATTTCAGTCTTGCATATCGTTACAACTATTCGAGTATCAGTACGTTTTAGTAAAAAGGGAGACAAGTTGTGAGGGGCATACCGGTACGACTTTCCGTGTATCAGTACCCCTTGGTCAATTAGAATTCTAATAGCATCTTTTTGTATCGGTACGCTTGGGGCGTATCGATACTTACTGTTGCATTGCCTGAGGGAAGTTTAGCGTACCAGTACGCTTGGGTAAGCGTACCGGTACGGGTTAGGATCAGTACGTAATGGATAAGTACCGTTAGTGAGTATCGATACAGGGGTTTAACGTATCAGTACGGCTTGTTGTACCAGACCTTTTGAGTATGAATTGAGTATCGATTCCTATGGGGGAGTACCGGTACCTATAGGGGTTTACCGATACCCATATAGGAGTATCGGTACTCGTTGGGCAATCTGCCCAAGAATTTCAAGGTTGCGTTCTAGGGCTCTTAATTCGAGGCTTAGGGCCTTGGGGGTCTGTAGGGTGGTATAATAATTGATAGAAACCATAGAGCGATGGTAATTGTGTTAGAGCTGTGTACGGTAAGACCCTTGTATCGAGGTTAAGAGTTGTTTGGTGACTAGGGTCCTTGCTATGTGCTGATGGGATGCCTAGATAGTTGAGTCATCCCTTGTTGTTGGGATTTGTATACCCTCAAAGTGTGTTGCAACACCTTGAAAACTCCCGAATGTAGGATCCCGATGCTTTGTGGATGCGGGCCTCATTCGAAGATGCTTGGTGAGAGATTCTGAGCATGGATGTAGGATCCCGATGGTATGTGGACACGGGCCTTATCCCCTTGAGTATAGGATCCCGATGCTATATGGACGCCGGCCTTACTCAGAGTATAGTATTCCGATACTTTGTGGACGCGGGCCTTACTCGTAGTGTATGATCCCGATGCTTTATGGACGTGAACCTCACTTAATGTTATTGGTGTTATCTGTGTGATACTATGTAAACGTGTGAGGTACTTGTATGAGCTGTGTGTGTGATCATACATTCATAATGCTATGTGTTTAGGCAGATATGGTAGCGCCATCGTTATCTTTCCATGATATCATTTATGTTGCATTGCTTTATTTATGATTTGCATGAAATATGGTTGAGTGGCGATGTATCCACTAAGCTTTGTTAGCACAGCGTTCGTAATCGTTGTTTCCGTTCGTAGGTTAGTAGTTTGGCTCGTTCTTGGAGGAGCACCATCAGGGAAGGATTCCAACGCCTCATCTCTTTAGAGTACAATATTTAGGTCTTTGGGCTATGTATTCGTAGGAACCTATTGTATATTGTAAATTGTATTCGAATTTTTAAATGATCGAGTCAATAGTTTTATAACGTAATTTTAAAAGGAGCTCTACTGTATACACTTTATTTATTTGGATTGAAATAAAATGGGTTTTGGAAGCTTATTGTGGATTGGGCTAAACTAGGTTGGAAATTTGATGGTCGGGTTTTAGGTAAGGCCCAAATGTGACATCCGGGTTAAGGTTGTTAAATTTAGTGGTATTAGAGCCTAGGTTTAGCCGGTTCTAGTAAAACCTTGGGGTGGTTAGGAGTCATGAATAGGTGTCTAGCGAATACGAGCCAGTGTGTCTAAGTTGTACTATTTCAAGACCAGATTCTAGATGGTGTGCCGTGTATTCGTGTATGTTGTTGGTTGCGATATTAAGATAGATTCGATCACGGTTGTGAGGGCTGTGATGATGGCTTATTCTGAGATCGGAGTTATCTTAGACGTTAAGCTTGGGTTTATGATGGAATGGACGAGTTGAGGGTGTGCCCTCCTCCCATCGCTTGAGAAGTAATCATGCTTATGTGCCGCAAGTTACCTTAAAGCCTTGAGTTCATGGTGAGATTCTACGTGTTGATAGATGAACCTTATGGAACAGATAAGATGACTTGCTTTTGATTGACCAGTGGTAGAGTGTCGATCAGGGGTCTCATCATTCGTAGTAAGTGAACCTTAATGGTGGGTACCATGTGATGGGGATGTAGCACACCTGACAGATATTAGTTTTCGTCTAATGTGGAGAGGTGCATTATGGTTGTGAGGTCTCAAGTACGCTCTTAGTAAGCTGAATACCCCTAGATCTCGAGCAAGGAATGCTTGTTTTGGTTGTTTATAGTAGTTGCCGAAAGAACATCATGGGTTCGCACGAGGCGATGCTTGAGAATACATAGTTGACAGATACAATGGAGTTGTTTTGTAAATGAATTGATATGATATTGGCCACCGGTTGTTGTCCGGTCATGGGCTAGCTTGAGATGACAAGTATAGTGTTGGAAGCTTAGAGGTTTCAAGGGAACCAAACCCAAGGTAATGGGAAGACAAACTACCATCTTCTGAATGCGGTTCAAACCATTTGGGTTGACAACATGAGTTTGACCAAGGAGAGTCGTTAAGGGAGCCATGTTCCTTTTATAGGAGGAACATTATTGTTACGAATCTAATTATAGAAAAAGAGGTTGTGAAAGGATGACCTGATGTTACCTCTCTAAAAGTACTATTTTTAATGCCAATCTTACAATACTTTTGCTTGTTTTTAGGTGCATGTAGTTGCATTAGGATGTTAAAACCATGCATTTGCATAGGGAGTTTAGAATTCTGTCTATGCCAGTGTGAAGGGTTGTTTTGTTGGAAATTTTGCAGGTTTGGCATAGGATTTGGCCCAAAAAAAGCAACACAGGAAGGAATGTCAGAGAGAATGCCGAATGCTGTTGGCATAGATGGACTAGACAATGCCAAGCACCGGTTGGCAAAGAAGTGAACTTGATGCCATGCCAAGAATGTAACACCCTTACTAGTACTTAATTCTTAATACTAGTAAGGAATGTCACCTAATATTTAACTGTATTTTATACTACTCAATTTGATCAAAAATAGAAATTTTCAAAAATTTCAATTTATTGCGTATAACCAATTACTAATTTTTAGCTCATAAAATATTTTCCATTTTCAGGCAGCAACTTGACAGTTTGTAACTACACATTTTAATTAAGAAAACTGCCTAAATTAAAAATGATCTTGATTACTCTAAAAATCAAATTTTATAACATTATCGATTTCCATTACTAGTAATTTTTTTAAACTAGTAAATCCACATTATAAAGTAACCACTCGTCTAGATATTAATATTACAAACCATACTTAGACCAGTTAATGCGAGCTACTATTATTTTATACATTCCAACTAGAGATAATCAAAATACATCAAAGATGTAAATTACCGATACGACTATTATCCTTGTGGATGATGATGCTGATACTCCTTACTCCAACCTGGGATTACTACCTACGCGTGAAAACCATCACACGCTAAGTATATACTTAGTGAGGCATTATAATTATTTAACATAAATCAACATGCTTGAATTATAACAATAATATAATAAACATGCAGTTTGATCACTAATCCTCTATTTCCCTTATGAAAATGCACTCACCTTGACACTTTATACTTGTCAATATCCAACTAGCCTCACTAAGTTCAACTTTGGTCTCGTTCCTTTCCTAAATTGCTAATTCGATCTCGATTTTGTTCACAGTCTACATGTATATTTAAAAATACCATAAGTACATTGCAAATTGTATGTTAGTATCTTACTAACATATAAACAATATAGGAATAATTTTCCTATAAACACCCTAATATTTTCCAGATATTAGTTTCATGACATAAGTCATTTCATCCTCAATACTTTATATTTCTTCAAACATTTACTCAAAGAATGATTTATAGCTCATTCTAACATTTATTCCAGCATAATACTTCCATGAAAATAATTTTTCACTTTAGTCCTTAAATTCTTCCAAATTCCGAATTGGTCCCTAATCTTTTCAAAATTTTTGAATTGGTCCTTATAGTTTTAAAACCTTCCAAAATGGCCCAAATGACATTTTAAAGCTTGTAAAATCATAATTTCAACATTTCCAAATTTATGGAAATTTTTTCATAATTTCCCCTAATTCTTACAAATTGCCGAAATTATCCTTGTAACTTTCCAAGTTTCCAAATTGGCCCACTTAACACTTAAACATCATTTCTAAGCTTTCACAATCATTCCCACATCAAAATCAATCTAAATTCAACTTTTCTACCAAAACCCTAACTTTGAACAAATTAGGGTTTAATTATTTCCATGTAGTTTCAATCATCACACAAGCTTTAATATGATTCCACAACATCATATTCATCAAAAACTAACCTTAGTTCATCCTAAATCAACATCCCCTTCATCCATCAATTCCTCAAAACTATGGTTTTAAGTAAGAAAAGCATGAATAAATGGTACCAAGAGATAGTGAATTTCATGGAGATCAATTCCTTGTTTCATACTTTCATCCAAAATCCAAAGAAATAAGCTTGAAAATTGAATTCAAAATTTTTTCCCTTACCTTATGAAGCTTTCGAACTTGAGTAGAAAATAGAAGAAAAGTCTTGAATTTTCTTTCGATTTAATTTAGGTCATTTCTCCTTTATTTATGGGATTTTAAATTAAAATCCCTTTTATGCTAAAATGACCATTTTGCCCTTTAAATCCAAAGCTCCATGTTTTGCCACATGTCACCTAAATTCATCCAATGGTCCAAATTATCTCAAGGAGTTAGTGATTACCAACTTTTCCCTTGCCATCTTCAAAAATTACCATCTTGCCATTTTTCATCCAATGGCTAAGATTACACAGGGAAAAGTAATCTTTAATCCAATGGTCCATATTAATTTCTATTAAAATAAAGCATGAAAATGACCCTTTTACCCTTTCATTATTTTAATAAAATACCTCCTAAAATATCTCATAAAAGATTTCTCATTTATTCGATTAAATCTGATTATCCGGATTTTTCCCGAACTTTAAAGCTTTATAGCTCTTAATACAAACTTTGTATCAAAAATCCGGGTAACACGAAAATGTCACTCTTGGGGGTGAACTATTCATTTATAAGACTAAATTACATAACTTTTGAAAATTACAACTAGTCCCTATACTTTTTGAAATTTGCATTTTGGCACCAAACTTTTAGAATTTTACATTTTGGTCACCAAACTTTTCAAGTTTTACATTTTGGTCACTAACCAAAATTTTGAGGTATTACAAAGAAGCTGTTGGACCCCGAAAAAATAAGACATGATCAGGCTCCGAAAAGATAGCAATTGGATCAATCTCCGAAAAAATAGTGGATAAGATAGTGCCAAGACTGGTTGGCAGATTCATGCCAAGCTTGGACGCCAAGGCAGCATCGGCAGTATGATGTCAGCCCTAGCATGATCAGATCTCATTCAAATTGGGATAAGATGATTATCTCTTATCCCTTCAGCATTTAAAATTCAAATGAGGAGCTTATCCTATCCATTCCTTGCACACCTATTTAACCAACCAAGGAAGATCTTAGGGGGCGATTCATAGACGACCAGAGTGAGGATTTGGTGTGCAATGATTGACAACCAGTGCACCTTGGAAGGGTGGTTCGACCAGCTTGGCCAAGGAGCCTGGATCTTGAAGGGCTGCATCGAGAGACCCCTTTTAGCCCATTTTCTCTTTCAAGTTATTTTATTTTGTTTTAAATGATGTTGTACTTGGGAAACGTTTGTGGTTTTTCTGTTAAGTCCCTCACCATGAACTAATTTCATAGTTGGTGGGGATGTTTGCTTTGAACGCTAATTTATGTTTTAGTTTTTAATAATAAATTTGCCTTGGCAATGTTTTATCTATTCGACATACATTAATGTTTTCTAAATACCATGCCAAGCGAGAGCTAGCACTGTTGGCCTATTGCTCCTCAATATCTTAACAGACTTGGGGTGGTAACGATTGATTTGTTGAATACTAAGGAGAGAAGCTTCGAGAAAAGTCGTTCAAGTAGATGAACTTACTTCGGGAGTGAAACCTACCACTTAGGAGTATAGATTGGATCTTAATCAAATTGGTTTATTTAAAAGCATGAACTATAGAGATATAGGGGTTTTTACATGATCAATTTAGGGCAATGAATATCGAGAGAGGCTTTGCTAATTTTGAATCTGCTCGGCAAACAATGCCAAGATAAGTTGTTATTAAAGGCTGGCACGACATGAATAGCATGAAAACCAGGCATTCCCTGCCAACGCCCATCATTCATTAAAGCACCTTTCTCGCCAGCGTCTTACTTTCATTTGTTTTTATTTTATTTCAATTATTTCCAAAACAAACTTCATAACAAAACAACTTTTACTCAAGGCAAGTAACAATCAAGCAATTGAATTCCAAGTCAATCTTTGTGGGATCGATACTTAGCTTACAAGTTGTATTACTTGCAGACAGTGTATACTTGCACGCAAAAGACTCATCTTGGCACTGTTTTATATTTTTCCAACACATAACTTTTGCCACTTTTGCCAACATTTCACCTAGAGAGTATACAAGTTTTTAGCAATGTTAGCAACGGAATTGATTGTTTTCAAATTTTTACTTGTCTTTCTTTTATTTTTATTTTTGTTTTTACCTTTTTTCGATGTATGACCAGAAGCCATCCTGTGGTGGATGAGTGGCCATACGATCCAGAAATTGAGAAAACCTTGAAGAGGTTAAAAAGAAGATAGTGAGAGATGCAAAACCAAGCTAATAGAGGGAATGTTGTGGTGAACAATGGAGGAAACCCACTTAATAATGAGATACCACCACCACCTGTTGTCCTAGTTGTTAATAAGAGACCTATTAGAGAATATTCGACACCAACTATTGACAATTTGATGCCAGGACTTGTTGGCACAGAGGTAAACACTGTCAATTTTGAACTTAAGTCGGTAATGATTCAAACTCTGTTGAATGTAGGTCAGTTTGATGGAGCACTTACTGGAGATCCAAGGCAACATCTGAAGCAGTTCATGGAAATGTGCCAATTATTTCAGAAAAATAGAGTACCTGAAGATACTGTGAAGCTAAAGTTATTCACCTTTTCCTTGAGAGATAGAGCTAAGGCTTGGCTCAATTCTTTGCCATCTGGCTCAGTCACTTCATGGGCAGACCTATGCCAGAAGTTCTTGACAAGATTTCAGCCGCCAACACTCACTGCCAAGCTACGAGGAGAGATCATTACATTTAGGAAGGCTGAGGATGAGACCTTATATGATGCCTGAGAAAGATTCAAAGATCTGTTGAGAAGGTGTCCTATGCATGGATTCCCAAATTGGACTCAAATACAAACCTTTTACAATAGATTAAATGCACAAACAAGGACTGTTGTTGATGCTTCAGTAGCCAGTTCATTGCTTGAAAATACGTATATCGAGTCTATTGACATTTTAAAGAGGATTGCAATCAATGATTTTGAATATCCTGTTGCTAGGCTTGGGACCGAAACTAAAACAAAGGGAAATTTTAGGTTGATGAACTAACGTCCATCCATGCCTAGATTTCCAACCTTGCTAGCATGGTAAGAACGTTGCAAAAGAACAATGAGGCCCAAGAAGTCAAAACATTAGACCCATTTCGCATAATTTGTGGAGACAATCATCATGTAGATGAATGCCCCGTCAATCCTGAATCGGTAAATTTTGTTGGCAATATTAACCGTTACTATAATCCTAACTCCAATACTTATAATGCAGGCTAGAGACGACACCCTAACTTAGCATGGGGAAATCAAGGAGGTAACCGGTACAATGCCCAATGGCAGAGTACCTAGAGGCAACATAACAATGTCAAGCCAGCTTTCAATAACAATGGCATGCCAGCATTCTATCAGAATGCCATTCCGCAGAAAGCCCAAAACAATTTTCAACTAGGGCAGAGATTCAACCAAGGAGACACTCTCACAGAGTACATGGAGAGGAATGATGCCACAGTCCATATGTAACAACCCCTACTCGGGTTGGCAGCAAACTGGTTCGGGAGCATTACTAATGAATAATACAAACAAGAACAAGCAAGAATAGGCTAACTCATTCCTAATAGATGAGTTACTTAACTAGCAAGTAACCAACAAACATTACTTAACACATAAGAAATCAAACCATTCATGTCTTAACATGTAAACAATCTTAATTACATACATTTAGGCTACCAAAATTTCAATTAACATTATCATACAATCATCATTCAAGACATAATAGGTTTCCAAACAATTGATCAATCAAGGTTAATATCATCTTACAACTATCATTCGAATATCCTAAGAGCAATCATGTTTCCATTTCATTTCATTGTTCATTAACTTGATTACATATATCATTTCATGCATAACTTACAAATCATGATCCATTGCACGTACCTTGATTCCAAGCAAGCAACATGCCAAGCCTTACCATTCGACAATTACCATTCAAGATTATAAAAGTACATATATATACATGTCATGATCATACAAGACTATCATATTTCACAAGATATTCGAAATGGAACAAGGATAGATGATCACTTTGAACATTCCAAGTATATAAATCAATATGCGCAGCAACATTACTTTCATTACATAGAATTCATTGCTTGATTACACATTAACAAACAAGTTCATTGCTAGGTTCATGTTAACAACCAAGTTCACAAAATAATAAGCCCATTCAAGAGCATATACATATGCAAGTTCAAGTATTCAAATGCATGCACAAGACATTAGATACAACTATGTGCCACCAACTAGGGGAGTACAAAACAAGTATGAACCATACTTTAGCAAAATCTTGTGTCTTGCTTCGAGCTCAAGGAAACCCGACTTTAGGATCAAGCAACGATCGAAATCCTTAATCTGTGGTTAGGAAGAATGAAAACAAGAGTGATAAGTACAAGATTGTACTTAGCGAGGTAGCAACTAGATCTAACCAATTTACAAGACAAGTATCACTTAGCCAAGTTTAAGCCTAGTCCAAGTTGGAAGCAATTCGATTTTAAGCTTTATACATGCTTATCATTTCAAACAATACACTAGGCACAATCGATGCAAGTAGGATTATAAGTCATCAAATACATGTAATTCAAGAATCCAAGTAGTTCAAGTATCATGTAATTCAAGAATTCAAATAGTTCAAGTATCATGTAGTTCAAGAATCCATGTAATTCAAGAATCCAAGTAGTTCAAGTATCATGTAATTCAAGTGTCATGTAAGCTTTATTCTTTAATTATTTCTCATATACTTTCTCTAGTTTATGCCCTTGGTATTTAGTTGTCCAGGTAATCGAGTCCCCAACCAACTGTCGCCATAAGATGTGTCGTAGCACTGGTCAACCCTCCTACTATCGCCAAAGACCACACATACGTACCCTCTGTCTGTCGCCAATTAGGGGCCTTACCCCTGGACCGTAGTCCACCCTGACACAATGAGCTCTAGACTCTAAGGCATACCTTTCTACCTATGACCACTAACAACCAAGGCTTTGTTCAATTATGAATCACTTATTCAAGTATTACATGTTTATGTCAAGCAATAGCTTATTCATTGATCAATTCAAGTGATAGATTGCAAGATCATGTTCATATACACAACCCATAGGCCAATTGAGCCTTAGCTCTACACTTTGTAATTTAATCTTGGCATTCAAGCAAGCAATTAACATATGACATTTCTTAGGCATCAAGCAGGATCTTAAGTTCATGATTTATATCATGTTAACAAGTAATTAGATCATAAAAGTACATTTAAGCACTCGTTCGAAATGATCACAATCAAGGCATCAAGAATCAAACAATTCTAATTGTACAACACTTCAAGGATGTAAACAAGTTTCATAAATTATCTTATTTCATACTTCCCTTAATACTTATATTCAAGTTAAACTAGGTTCATTATCATGTCATATTCATGGCAATAAAGTAGTCATGCATATTTGGTTAGGACCTAAGTCCCAACCCTATATTAAACTACACTCACAATACTCCAAGCTTAGCTAGGCTTGGATCCAAATCCCCTTGTTTCTAGCTTTTGAATGCTCCTCCTTAGACCCATCTCATTCTAACATTTCATACAAGTAAATCATGGTCAAGACAAACACATTCATTTATTCAAAACAAGACAACAATACACATAATTCATTCAACATACATTTCAAAACATCAAGGCTGTTGTCTGGCAGCTTGTGCATTACTTACTAAAATATGCATAACTTTCATTCCATACGTTGGAATTTCAATTGGTTTATACCTTGAGAAAGATAAATTAATTTTCCTTCTTACCATACAGGCCTTGGATTTTAATTCTTTGCCAATTAACACAGGTTTTTACTTAAAGACAGGGTAATTACAACACTGGACAGTTTGCACTGTCCCTAGTGTTTCATTTCTACAATCCATTCTTCAATTCCGTTTTCTCCTAATGAATTTAGACATATTAAGGTACTATTCATTAAATTTTCAACCTTAAATTCCATTTGTACAATTTATAGAGATTTTTCAAAGTTACTGCCCAGAACAAGGTATTCTGGGCAGATTACTCTAGCTTAAGTTTCTAGCCTTTTTAATCATTTAGATAACACTTCTAACATGCCAATTCAACTTATATACATATTCTTACATGTATAGGTCAGTTTTATTCACCTACCAATGTGATCAAAATAGGGCATTTTGCAAAATCATGCATGTTTACTCAATCTTATCTAGAAATGTGATCAAAACAGTTTCACTCCTTGTTACATTCAATCATACTAATCTGGCATCAAATTTTCCAGCAATCATAGCAATTTCCAGCATGAACATTCAAGTTTCTAGCAACCATTCACATATACATAGAAATTTAATCAACAACACTCAATATTTGAAGAATCTTAGAGCTAACATCACAATAACATTCATATCTTCCATCCTAATCAAATCAAGCAACAATAACATCAAAATTCAAGATTTAAACATGGAATTCAAGTAAGAAATCAAGAATTTACCTTCCTAACAAAAAGCTATTCAACTAACTCCTTCATTTAAGCTAGTTTGATCAACAAAACCATTCTCTCTCTCACTATTTTCTCTCAAGATCGACTATGGCAGCAAGGATGAATGAAGGAGATAAAATTTTGCTTAATTTTCTATTCCAACTAGCCGGCCAACTCTCTCCCTTAATTGCCACATGTGTAATTACCTTGACACATGTACTCCACTACCTCTAAATGGTCTAATTACCAAGCAAATTCTTTGTTTAATTCTTGTTTCATTTTGGTCCTCTTAATTTGGCTCTCTAACTTGTTAGTTGTAACATTTTAATCCTTTAATTATGTTAGCTAATGTTCTTCCCTCAATTAATTTCCAATTCTTTTAATTTGACTAACACCTAGTTCAATTAGTTAGTCACTTAGATAGTGGTAACTTTCCTAAGCCGGGTTTAGGGTGTTACAATTCTCCCCCCTTAAAAATAAATTTGCCCTCGAATTTACCTGAGTTGAACAAGTGAGGATATTGATCTCTCATTGTAGCCTCAGGTTTCCAAGTTACCTCTTCCATTTTGTGATTTCTCCACAAGACTTTGACAAGAGGAACCATTTTGTTCCTGAGTTTTCTAACTTCACGATCAAGAATCTGGACTGGTTCTCCTTCATACGATAAGTCGGGATTCAATTCTATTTCTTTAGGTTCAAGAACATGGGATGGATCAGATCGATATCTTCGGAGCATAGATACGTGAAAGACGTTATGAATCTTGTCAAACTCATTGGGAAGAAATAATCGATAGGCCATTGGTCCTATCCTTTCAATGATTTCAAATGGTCCAATGAATCGGGGACTGAGTTTCCCTTTTCTTCCAAATTGAAAGACTTTCTTCCAAGGGGACACTTTCAGGAAGACCTTGTCTCCAACATTGTATTGGATGTCTCTCCTTTTCAAGTCTGCATAGGCTTTTTGTCCACCGAAAGCTTGCTTCAATCGATCATGTATGATTTGAACTTGTTCTTTGGTTTCTCTGAGCAATTGAGGTCCTAATACCTTGTTTTATCCCAGTTCAGACCAGCACAAGGGAGTTCTACATTTTCTTTCGTATAGTGCTTCAAAGGGAGCCATCTGAATAGATGTCTAGTAGCTATTGTTGTAAGCAAACTCTACTAGGGGTAGAGATTTCTCCCAGTTCTTTTCGAAGTCTATAACACAAGCACGTAGCATGTCTTCAAGTACTTGGATGATTCTTTCAGATTGGCCATCTGATTGAGGATGAAAGGTTGTGCTCAAATGGACTTTGGTTCCAAGGGCTTTTTGCAAAAGAATTCCATAATCATGAAGCAAATCTAGGGTCTCAATCGGAGATTATAGCTGTAGGTACACCGTGTAATCGAATCACTTCACAGATGTATAGCTCGGCTAAGGTTTCCAAGCTCATGTTCATTCGAACAGGGATGAAATGAGTAGACTTTGTGAATCTATCAACAATCACCCATACATCATCATTCTTTCTTGGAGTGGAAAGAAGACCAGTAACGAAGTCCATTGTAATTCGATCACATTTCCACTGAGGGAATTTGATTGGTTGGAGCAATCCAGTAGGGACTTGATGCTCGGTTTTGACCCTTTGACAAGTTAAGATCTTTGAAACAAAGTCTATGATAGCCGATTTCATACCTGGCCACCAGTATAGTGGCTTTAGGTCCTTGTACATCTTAACTGATCTAGGGTGAATCGAGAAAGAGATTTGGAGAGCTTCTTGTAACATCTCGTGTCTTAATTCTTCGTTGTTAGGAACACATACTCTATCTTTGAAATAGAGGAGTCAATTCGACTTGAGGGAAAAGTTAGAATTAGACTCAAAGTCTAGCTTGGACATGATCTTCTGAAGATCTGAATCAATTTGTTAGAGTTCTTTGATTCTCGAGATTAGAGTAGATTGAACTTGAAGTTCAGACAAGAATTTTCGTCATTTGGATAAAAGGAAATGAGCATTGATAGCCAAGAAAGCTATAAACGAATGGAAAAGATCTATAAGTGAGATTTTTGAATACTTACTTGTAAGTCAAGAAAGGTCTAATTCGAATAGATTATTCTAGGATTTAGATTTAAGCGTTTACTCGAGTATGGTCTGCGACTAAGGGCATCAGCAACCACGTTTGCTTTCCCCAGATGGTAGTCGATAACCAAATCGCAATCTTTAAGTAACTCTAGCCATCTCTTTTGCCTCAAGTTTAAGTCTTTCTAAGTTGGGGGATACTTGGGACTCTTGTGGTCTATGAACAAATTGTATTTCTCCCCGTACAAGTATTGTCTCCAGACTTTAAGTGCAAACACGATAGCTGCCAATTCTAGATCGTGTGTAGGGTAGTTTGACTCGTGTGGTTTTAGTTGCCTTGAAGCGTAAGCTACCATATTTCCATCTTGCATTAGGAGACATCCTAGTCCCAAATGAGTTGCATCACTGTAAACATCGTACTCCTTTCCCGATACTGGTTGAATGAGAACTAGAGCATGAGTCAGGGCTTGTTTAAGCTGATCGAAGCTTCGTTGTTGGTTCTTCGACCAAACAAAGGGTGTATCTTTGCGAGTTAGCTTAGTCAAACTTGCGGCAATGGATGAGAATCCCTTGAAAAAACGTCGATAACACCCAGCTAAACCGAGAAAGCTTCTGACCTCTCCAACATTCCTAGGAGGTCTCTAATCCAAGATGGATTGGATCTTCCTTGGATCTACTTTAATCCCTTCTACCGAGATAACATGGCCAAGGAACGACACTTCTGATAGCCAAAATTCACATTTAGAGAACTTTGCAAACAATTTACGTTCTCGGAGAGTTTGCAATACAATTCGAAGGTGTTCAGAATGTTCTTCCTTATTCTGGGAATACACTAGAATGTCATCAATGAAGACAACTAAGAACTTGTCAAGATAGGGCTTGAATACACGGTTCATGAGATCCATGGAAGCTGCTGGAGCATTCGTTAATCCGAATGGCATTACAAGGAATTCAAAATGGCCATATCGAGTACGAAAGGCTCTCTTGGGTACATCTTCTTCTTTTACCCTCATTTGGTAGTATCCCGATCGTAGATCGATCTTTAAGAATACTGCAACATCTTTGAGTTGATTGAAAAGATCTTCAATTCTAGGGAGAGGATGTCGATTATTGATAGTAAGCTTGTTCAATTGTCTGTAGTCAATATAGAGTCTTATAGTCCCATCTTTCTTCTTCACGAACAAGACTGGAGCACCCTAGCGAGACGAGCTAGGCCTAATGAAACCCTTGTCTTGTAGCTCTTGGAGTTGCTTCTTGAGTTCTTTCAACTCAACAGGTGCCATGCGATAAGGTGTGATGGACACTAGAGTTGTTCCAGGTTGGACATCGATCCCGAACTCTACTTCTCTAGTTGAAGGGAGACCAGGGAGTTCCTCGGGAAGACATCGAGACATTCTGATACAATAGGAACACTAGGTAAGCCAAATTCAAGTTCATCTTGTAAGACCATGGTAGAAAATATTGAGGTCAGTTTCTTGTCAATTAGAAGAATTGATTTATTTCCTAAACTCCAGGGTTAAAGTCTCATATTTAGGCAATCTAACCAGGCTTCATGCTTACTTAACCAATCTAGTCCCAGTACTAGATCGAATTCACAAGTTAGTAGTACATATAGATCAACAAGAAAGGGTACATTTCGAATGAATAGGGGATAGTTTTTACAGATAAGGCTTATGTTCGTAATTCCCCTTATTGGGTTTGAAACTACAAGGCTTTGTTTTACAATTTTAAGCTTTAAGTTCAATTTTTCAATCAAGGTTGAACTTGCACTCTAGGTTCAGCTTGTTTTTGTAGAGGATTCTGCTCCATCCTCATACTATCTCCTTCATTCGAGGAGCCTATGGGACTTTCATCATACCGGCCATGCCGTGTTTCAAACATTATACGTTCAAATAGAATAATTAGGAATTCAGTTTAGTTAAGCAAAGGCACAAGCTATACAATACAAGTCTCCTAGGTGGCACAAGTGTCCTATATGATGCAATAGAGCCCAGTTTAGTCCTAGAACCGTCTAAAAAGCTCTGATACCAATAAAATGTAACACCCCCTACCCAGGTTGGTAGGAAACCGGTTTAGGAGCGTTACCAAGAAACAATACAAGCAAAATTGAGCAAGGAAAGGCTTAACTCATCCTTATTAGATGAGTTACTTAACTAACAAGCAACCAAGCATTTATTAATTAACATGTAAGTTATCTCATACTTTGTTTACAAGGCATTATAGGTTACCAAAAATTTCACTTTACATTATCATCATGATCATACAACATCACATTTCGAAACCTATAGACATACATTATTTCAAATTCTTTCGAATAGCCTAAGAGCAACATACTTCCAATTTCATTTCATTATTTCATAGCTTGATACATACAACAATTCATACTTAATATACTAGACATGATCATTTGAACGTACCTTGGTTCCAAGCAAATAATATGCCAACCTTACCTTTCGGCATTTACCATTCAAGTCATAGAAATACTTATACACATGGTATGATCATACAAGACTATCATTTATCACAAGCTATTCGAATGGTACAAGGCTAGGTCAATTGTCTTTGGATATTCAATATACATGTATCATTATCAATATGCGCAACACATATTCAAGACAAGTAAGCAATTCAAGTAGGTTTAACTTCACATGCTCAATTCTATCATCATTCAACCATCACAAGGCCAGGCATAGCATGACATACATTCTATCATTCCTTAAGTATTCAAAATATTAGGAGCCATAATCATACATATATACATACTTTCAAGTAGCAAAATGCATGACCTAGTTTAACTATATACAAGACTAGGTGCCACCAACTAGGAGCATTACAAGTATAGGTGTGGATCCATACTCTAACTTGGCTTGTACTTTGCTTCAGACGCAAGAAAGAAGCTTCAAAATCAAGAGATTGCTTCGAATCAACTAACCTATAGTTTGGGAAGAGTGGAAACGAGAGTGATAAGTACAAAAATGTACTTAGTGAGGTAGCAACTAGATCTAACCAATTCACAAGACAAGTATCACTTAGCCAAGTTTAAGCCTTGTCCAAGTTGGAAGCAATTCGATTTTAAGCTTTATACATGCTTATCATTTCAGACAATACACTAGGCACAATCGATGGAAGTAGGATTATAAGTCATCAAATACATGTAATTCAAGAATCTAAGTAGTTCAAGTATCATGTAATTCAAGAATTCAAATAGTTCAAGTATCATGTAATTCAAGAATCCAAGTAGTTCAAGTATCATGTAATTCAACAATTCAAATAGTTCAAGTATCATGTAACTCAAGAATCCAAGTAGTTCAAGTATCATGTAAGCTTTATTCTTTAATTATTTCTCGTATACTTTCTTTAGTTTATGCCCTTGGTATTTAGTTGTCTAGGTAATCGAGTCTCCAACCAGCTATCGCCACAAGATGTGCCGTAGAACTGGTCAACCCTCCTACTGTCACCAAAGACCACACACACGTACCCTCTGTCTGTCGCCAATTAGGGGCCTTAGCCCTGGAACGTAGTCCACCCTGACACAATGAGCTCTAGACTCTAAGACATGCCCTTCTACCTATGACCACTAACAACCAATGCTTGTTCAATTATGAATCACTTATTCAAGTATTACATGTTTATGTCAAGCAATAGCTTATTCAAAGATCAATTCAAGTGATACATTGCAAGATCATGTTCATATACACAACCCTTAGGCTAATTGAGCCTTACCTCTACACTTTGCAATTTAATCTTGTCATTCAAGCAAGCAATTAACATATGCCATTTCTTAGGCATCAAGCATGATCTTAAGTTCATGATTTATATCATGTTAACAAGTAGTTATATCATAAAAGTAAATTTAAGCACTCATTCAAAATGATCACAATCAAGGCATCAAGAATCAAGCAATTCTAATTGTACAACACTTCAAGGATGTAAACAAGTTTCATATATTATCTTATTTCATACTTCACTTAATACTTATATTCAAGTTAAATTAGGTTCATTATCATGGAATATTCATAGCAATAAAGTAGTCATGCATATTTGGTTAGGACCTAAGTCCCAACCCTATATTAAACTACACTCACGATACTCCAAGCTTAGCTAGTCTTGGATCCAAATCCCCTTGTTTCTAGCTTTTGAATGCTCCTCCTTAGACCCTTCTCGTTCTAACATTTCATACAAGTAAATCATGGTCAAGACAAGCACATTAATTTATTCAAAATAAGACAACAATACACATAATTCATTCAACATACATTTCAAAACATCAAGGCTGTTGTCTGGCAGCTTCTGCATTACTTACTAAAATATGCATAACTTTCATTCCGTACGTTGGAATTTCAATTGGTTTATACCTTGAGAAAGATAAATTAATTTTCCTTCTTACCATACAGGCCTTGGATTTTAATTCTTTGCCAATTAACACAGGTTTTTACTTAAAGACAGGGTAATTACAACACTGGACAGTTTGCACTGTCCCTAGTGTTTCATTTCTACAATCAATTCTTCAATTCCGTTTTCTCCTAATGAATTTAGACATATTGAGGTACTATTCATTAAATTTTCAACCTTAAATTCCATTTGTACAATTTATAGAGATTTTTCAAAGTTACTGCCCAGAACAAGGTATTCTGGGCAGATTACTCTAGCTTAAGTTTTTAGCCTCTTTAATCATTTAGATAATACTTCTAACATGCCAATTCAACTTATATACATATTCTTACATGTCTAGGTCAGTTTTATTTACCTACCAATGTGATCAAAATAGGGCATTTTGCAAAATCAAGCATGTTTACTCAATCTTATCAAGAAATGTGATCAAAACAGTTTCACTCCTTGTTACATTCAATCATACTAATCTGGCATCAAATTTTCCAGCAATCATAGCAATTTCCAGCATGAACATTCAAGTTTCTAGCAACCATTCACATATACATAGCAATTTAATCAACAACACTCAATATTTCAAGAATCTTAGAGCTAACATCACAATAACATTCATATCTTCCATCCTAATCAAATCAAGCAACAATAACATCAAAATTCAAGATTTAAACATGGAATTCAAGTAAGAAATCAAGCATTTACCTTCCTAACAAGAAGCTATTCAACTAACTCCTTCAATTAAGCTAGTTTGATCAACAAAACCACACTCTCTCACTATTTTCTCTCAAGGTCGACTATGGCAGCAAGGATGAATGAAGGAGATGAAATTTTGCTTAATTTTTTATTCCAACTAGCCGGCCAACTCTCTCCCTTAATTGCCACATGTGTAATTACCTTGACACATGTACTCCACTACCTCTAAATGGTCTAATTACTATGCAAATTCTTTGTTTAATTCTTGTTTCATTTTGGTCCTCTTAATTTGGCTCTCTAACTTGTTAGTTGTAACATTTTAATCCTTTAATTATGTTAGCTAATGTTCTTCCCTCAATTATTTTCTAATTCTTTTAATTTGACTAACACCTAGTTCAATTAGTTAGTCACTTAGATAGTGGTAACTTTCTTAAGCCCGGATTAGGGTGTTACACCAGAGTTTGGCAGCGTCAATGAGAAACTTAGAAGTCCAACTTGGGTATATTGCCAATGCACTCAGCAATCGACCCCAAGGAACATTGCCAAGTGACACAGAAGATGCTCAGCACAAAGAAAATGAGCAATGTAAAGCCATAACTCTTCGGAGCGGTAAGCAATGTGAGGTGGAGAAGGCTGCCAAGCAGTTAGTTAATTGCCAAATCGAGAAGCCATGCCAGCGGATAATCCCAGTAAAGTAGAGAAAGAGCAACCAAAAGTAGATGATGCCAGCACTGATGCCAGACAGCATACCGATGCCAGCACAATTGCCAAACAGACTGATGCCAGCACTGCCTTGGCAAAGCCAGCAGTGCCAGCATATGTTTATCCGCCACCACCATTTCCAGCAAGACTTCAAAAGCATAAGCAATATCAACAGTTCAAGCGCTTCTTGGAGGTTCTTAAGCAATTGCAAATCAACATTCCATTGGTAGAAGCCCTTGAGCAAATGCCCAACTATGTCAAATTCATGAAGGACATCCTGTCTAAGAAGAGGAAGTTGGGAGACTTTGAAACTGTTGCTTTGACCGGAGGATGCAGTGCTATGATCCTAAACCATTTGCCACCAAAGCTGAAAGATCATGGAAGTTTCACTATTCCCTGCACCATTGGCAAAAAATTCATGGGCAAGGTACTATGTGACTTAGGAGCCAGCATCAACTTGATGCCAATGTCAGTTTTCAGGAAGCTTGGCATAGAAGCTAGACCAACCACGGTGACACTTTAGCTGGCAGACCGATCCTATGCACATCCCAATGGTAAGATTGATGATGTGTTGGTAAAGGTAGATAAATTTATTTTTCCAGTTTATTTTATCATTTTGGATTACGAGGCTGATATTAATGTCCCTATTATTTTGGGTAGACCTTTTCTTGCCACGGGTAAGTCTTTGATTGACGTTCATAAAGGGGAACTAACAATGTTCATGAATGATTAGCAAGTTACATTTAATGTGTTTCAAGCTTTGAAATGTGCAAATGAACCTGATGAGTGCCAAGCAGAGGAGATGATGGAGTCCATTTACACTTTGGACACGACACAGTTATGCCAGGATACAGAATTTGATGCCAACAATTTAGATGGCATAGCTGATCTATTTGAAGAACTAGAAGAACTAGTCTTGGAGGTTGAGGAGGCGATTTATTTTGAGCCACTACAGTTGGCCGGCAGAGAAATCAAGGCACCTAGACCATCAATTGAGGAGCCACCAGCGTTGGAACTGAAAACATTGCTAGATCACTTGAAGTATGCTTATTTAGGTGAACACTCAACTCTGTAGTGATCATTGCCACTGGTCTCACTAATGATCAAGAGGAAAGATTGTTGGCAATATTACGTTATCATAAGCAAGCATTAGGATGGACTTTGGCAGACATCAAAGGTATTAGCCCAACCATTTGCATGTACAAGATTATCTTGGAAGAGTACCATGGAAAGACCATTGAAGGCCAAAGACGGCTAAACCCAAGCATGAAAGAGGTAGTGAAAAAAAAGATCATAAAATGGCTTGATGTTGGGATTATTTATCCCATCTTCGATAGCTCTTGGGTTAGCTCGGTGCAATGTGTGCCAAAGAAGTGTGGCATGACCGTGGTACAAAATAGTAAAGCTGAGTTAATCCCCTCCAGAACTATCACATGATGGAGAGTGTGTATGGACTATGGGAGATTGAACAATGCCACAAGGAAGGACCACTTCCCATTGCCATTCATTGAACAGATGCTAGACAGGTTGGCAGGTAAAGATTTCTATTATTTTTGGGACGGTTATTCAGGTTATAATCAGATTGCCATCGCCCCTGATGATCAAGAGAAGACCATGTTCACGTGCCCTTATGGGACGTTTGCTTTTAGAAGGATGCCATTTGGCCTATGTAATGCACTGGCAACGTTTCAACGTTTCATGATGTCTATTTTTTCCGATATGATCGAGCACAACATGGAGGTATTCATGGATGATTTCTCAGTGTTCGACAAATCATTTGAGGAATGTCTTCAGAGTTTGGAGCAAGTCTTGAAGAGATGCATAGAGACAAACCTAGTGTTGAACTGGGAAAAATGCCACTTCATGGTGAAGGGGGGCATTGTTCTTCCAGCACAAGGTAACTGAGAGAGGGTTAGAGGTTGATCAAGCAAAAGTTGAGGTAATTTTGCAACTGCCACCACCAACGAGTGTCAAAGGTATAAAGAGTTTTTTAGGACATGCCAGTTTTTACCTACGTTTTATTAAAGACTTTTCAAAAATTGCTAAACCTATATGCATGTTGTTAGAACATAATGCCACTTTTTCTTTTGACGATTCTTGTTTGAGAGAATTTTAGAAGCTTAAAGAGAAGTTGATCAATGCTCCTATAGTTGTTGCACCAGATTAGAATGATCTCTTTGAACTCATGTGCGGTGCCAGTGATTATGCCATTAGAGCAATCTTGGGACAAAGGCGTGGCAAGTTTTTCCATGCTATCTACTATGCCAGCCAGACCTTGAACGAAGAACAACTAAATTAATCTACGACCGAGAAAGAATTTCTTACGGTTGTATTTACTTTTAACAAATTTAGATCTTATTTAATTGGTAACAAAGTTGTGGTTTTTACAGATGGACGGATCCTTTTGAAGTTGTGAGACCATATGCCCATGGAGCTGTGGACATCAAGAACTTGTAGACGGGAGAAATATTTAAGGTAAATGGTCAACGTTTAAAGCACTACATAGAAGGTGATCAGAATAATGCCAAGGAGATGATCCTCTTGGCAGAGGTAACATGAAAACACCACCAGGTTTGAACTTTTGTAAATATTAGGATATATGTTTTCTTTTTTTTATGTTTCAAGGTTTTTTTAGTAGTTTTTCTTTCTTTTAAATTTCAAGTTTTTATTCCCTTACTGTGTTGAAAGGTTTCTTTTGAGTTGCGCAGATTCATTATGCCATTAACCATGCCAGGAACGATGTCAAGGGCAATGCCAGAAATAGTGCCAGGATTGTTTGGCAGGAGCTAATGTCCCAATAGAGAAGTCTGCCAGACATAGTGCCAGAATAGCTTGGCATGCGGTAGTGTTAAATTTGGAAGAATGAGAAAAAATCCTAGCTTGATCAACCCATTCAATAAGAGAGAGTATTTTTCTTTTAACCTTAAACCATAGCCTCCTAAAATTTGGGTTGGAAATTAAATTCAAATCAATTTCCTTATCACTCTAATCCTTAACCTATCCTATCACCTATCACCTTATCACTTCATTCTTATCACTTCACCCCTTTAAAATTAATTCTTTTTATTTTCATCATTATCTCTGATTACTCCTCCCATTAAAACACTCAAACTTTTCATCTTCTTACCCTAGCCGGTTAAAATAACCAAAACTCACTCTCATTTTTTACTTTTCTTTTTGACAAGATAGTACCAAAACCCAATTTGTCTATTTTTCTTCATCTTTGTTCAATACCGCTTCATATTCCTTCAACGATTTCAATAGCTTCTTCCTCTACTTCCTTCAAGCGATTCTTCAACGAGGTGATTCAAAAAAAGTTTGAATCCAATTTTGCCTCGAGGAATTTTTTCTATGAGAAGCACTTTAACCTCAAAATAGAGGCGAACAATGGCTTCCCTCCGGAAGTCATGTCAACGATTAACTTGCACAAATAGACTCAGTTCTATCAGCAAAAAAGGGAGGTTTATGCCACCATCGTCCAAGAATTCTATGTGCACCTTGTAATCAAGGATTCACCCTTCTTGATGATTAGAGGTAAATGTGTTCATTTTGATTAAGGGTATACTAACAATATGTTTGAGTTAGATGGTGCAGAGGATGAGTATTTCGAGTACGTTGACACAATAGATACTACCAAGAGAGAGGCTGTTGGCAGATCTGTGTGAGCCTGGCACGACATGGACATTGTCATCCAAGGGGCATCATACAGTGAAGAGGCTGGCATTGAAGCCCTAATACAGAGGATAAAATCACTTTCTCAAGGCAAATCTGATGCCCATATCCCATAACGAGACCGTGTCGAAAGAAAGGATGATCCTATTGCACTCCATTGTTATGGGGCGCAAGATCAATGTTGGCAAGATCATTATTGAGGAAACTTACAAGTGTGCATCGAAAGGTACTAACAGCTTCTTTTTCCCTTTGTTGATTTCTAACGTTTGCATGCTCCATGATGTGCCAAGGCTTGATACAAATAAAGGGCAAACAATCAAAGGAACAACAATTACTATTGCTATATGGAGGAATCTTATTGTTGTCGAGCCCAAGGACAAGGGGAAGGGAAAGGTAGGGGCACCCACGCCAAAGCCCAATGAGTCAAAGGCCGCGCCAGCAACCATGCCAAAAACTGTGCCAGACAGTTCAATGGCAATGTTGTCCCAAATTTACCAACGCCAGGAGATTATTCTCCAAAAGCAGAAAAAAGTTAAGGAGCTCAATGCCAAGATACGACATTACATCCAGGCTAGGGATGCTGTAATCATGGAGGCTCTTACAAAATTGTCAACTGATTTTTTGCCAAAATTTCTAGACTTCCCTACCAAGCCCTCTACCAGCAACAATGCCATGCCAGCTAGTTCAGTTCATACCCCGTCCGATGCCACAGTCCGTTGTCTCCAGTTCAAGTTGAGTCTACCAGTTCTGATTCTTCATCTGAATCAAAGGAAGCCAAAGCCAAGTCGCCAGTGACACCTGCTTTACAAAAGCCATTTGATGCCACAGATGCACCTACTGCATCGGAGCCTGCCAAGGAAAAAGAGGAAGTCGGAGCCTCCACTTCCACTTCAAAATCGAGCCTGAAAAGAAAGAAGCACATGGCCCTGATCGTGGCTTATTTGTGAGAAGAAAAACTCGTGCCGCACGACAAATAGTCTCCGAAGATGAGTCATCTTCTTCCTAAACTCCTTTACATTTTATTCCATTGCATTTACATGATCATGCGTTTTTTATTTTTTCTATTTTTCTTGTATACATGTGTTGTTTCATGCATTGGGGACAATGCACATCTTGGGTTTGGGGGTGTGCATTTCTTCACATTTATGCCATGCATTTCATGTTTAATTTTCTGTTGCCATGCCATTTAGGTCATTTAGAATAGATACATACTGAACCACTAAAAAGAGAATTTTTGCCTCGTTTAATCTTGAAAAATGTTGGCATTTGTTAGACAAGTTTAATTTGATCTAGGTGTCTGTCCAATGAGGAAATTTTATTCTTTAGTTGTCATGCCATGCCAACAGAAAAGTATGTCAGGTTAGCTTGGCAATTGATCTCTAGTTTAGGGAACTGAAATTCCACTTAACACGTATTGTGTATCTAGTTCCTTAGCAAACTTAGACTTTTTGAAACTATGCTCAGATTTGAAAAAAAGATCAAATGATGCCAAGGTAAAAGAAACTAATAAGGCAGTAATGGTCTGCCAAGGCGATGAAAAAATGAACTCTCCTCTACCTAGGGATAATAAGTTACTTGGGACTTCGTGGTTTGCTCCCTCTTAGTTCTCAAGTCCAAAACCTTAGAGTATGAGTTGAAGAGAAAGCCTAGTGATGTCTAGATTAAAACATGGATTCGTGGTATGCTCGATCTTATCTCTCACGCTAAATAGTGTCATGAAGCAAGCTTAAATTAATGCCAACAAGAACCCTTGGCAAGAAGAAAAAAATGATAAAAATCTGAGTTTAGGTAGTAAAATTGGCTAAGGGAGTGAAAGGATACTTGATGCATATTGCCTACACATCATGCACTCTTCATGAACTTAGACTAGAGTTATATTGCTGCACTTGAATTACTATCTGCATGGCATTATTGCACTGAGATACTGAGGACAGAAATAAAGCGAAATTCTACTTGCCAGCACGTGTTGGCATTCAACCAAAATTTTGTTGAGGTAACATTTTCATAGTTTTTGTTTTTATTTTGTTTGTGTTACTTTATGACAAGCAATGAGTTAGGTTTGGGGGTGTGTTGCCTCTCCAAAAGTACTATTTTTAATGCCAATCTTATAATACTTTTGCTTGTTTTTAGGTGTATTTAGTTGCATTAGGATGTTAAAACCATGCATTTGCATAAGGAGTTTAGAATTTTGTCTATGCCAGTGTGAAGGGTTGTTTGTTGGCAATTTTGTAGGTTTGGCATAGGATTTGGCCCAGAAAAGCAACACAGGAAGGAATGCCAGAGAGAATGCCGAGTGTTGTTGGCACAGATGGACTAGACAATGCCAAGCACCGGTTGGCAGAGAAGTGAACTTGATGCCATGCCAAGAAGCTGTTGGAAAAAATAGGACACGATCAGGCTCTGAAAAGATAGCAATTGGATCAATCTCTGAAAAAATAACGGATAAGATGGTGCCAAGACTGGTTGGCGGATTCATACCAAGCTTGGACGCCAAGGCAGCGTCGGCAGTATGACGTCAGCCCTAGCCTGATCAACTCACATTCAAATTGGTTTAAGATGATTATCTTTTATCCCTTCAGCATTTAAAATTCAAATGATGAGCTTATCATATCCCTTCCTTGCACGCTTATTTAAACACCAACCAAGGAAGATCTTAGGGGGCAATTCATAGACGATCAGAGTGAGGAGTTGGTGTGCAATGATTGACAACCGGTTGCACCTTGGAAGGGTGGTTCAACTAGCTTGACCGAGGAGCCTGGATCTTGAAGGGCTACATCGAGAGACCCCTTCTAGCCCATTTTCTCTTTCAAGTTATTTTATTTTATTTTATTTTAAATGATGATGTACTTGGGAAATGTTTGTGGTTTTTTGGTTAAGTCCCTTACCATGAACTAATTTCATAGTTGGTAGAGGATGTTTGCATTGAACACTAATTTATGTTTTAGTTTTTAATAATAAATTTGCCTTGGAAATGTTTTATCTATTCAGCATACTTTAATGTTTTCTAAATACTATGCCAAGCAAGAGCTGGCACTACTAGCCTATTGCTCCTCAATATCTTAACAGACTTGGGATGGCAACGATTGAGTTGTTGAATACTAAGGAGAGAAGCTTCGAGAGAAGTCGTTCAAGTAGATGAACTTACTTCGGGAGTGAAATCTACCCCTTAGGATTATAGATTGGATCTTAATCAAATTGGGTTATTTAAAAGCATGCACTATAGAGATATAGGGTTTTTACATGATCAATTTAGGTCAATGACCATTAAGAGAGGCTTTGCTAATTTTGAATATGCTCGGCAAACAATGCCAAGACAGGTTGTTATTAAAGACTGGCATGGCATGAATAGCGTGAAAACCAGACATTCCCTGCCAACGCTCATCATTCATTGAAGCACCTTCCTTGCCAACGTCTTACTTTCATTTGTTTTATTTTATTTCAATTATTTCCAAAACAAACTTCATAACAAAACAACTTTTACTCAAGGCAAGTAACAATCAAGCGATTGAATTCTGTGTCAATCTCTTTGGGATCAATACTCAGCTTACCAATTGTATTACTTGCAGACTGTGTATACTTGCACGCAAAAGACTCATCTTGGCATTGTTTTATATTTTTCCAACATGTAACTTTTGCCTCTTTTGCCAACATTTCACCTAGACAGTCTACACCTGATCAATCGGATTGATGGTTAAGAAACACTCAGAGAGATCTAAGGATGACATGGAATAGTCTTAAGGAAATCTTGACTATATCGTCTTTTTTTAAATGTAATGCATACGAATGGTGAGAGATCGTAGAGTTAGGACCGTATCCTATTTTCTCAATATGGGATGTTTCATGGGTGAGTCAAGAAAAAAGGTATGTTAGTGAAGCTCTTATGAAGAAGATGAGGGATCAGTTCTTACAGTCGGTTTAAGGTGTCAAGCAGTGCTAGGTATGAGTAAGATTTTTCTACGGTTGAGCTATTATGCCCAAAGTTTGTTGCTATCAAAGAGTAAATGTGGTTGAGGTTAGATGTGGATTCAAAGTTAACATATTGATGCATAGGACAACAGTTTTACCTAGGATATTCTTTGAGTTAGTCGTTATTACAAAGCACTCAAATGACCTTGGAGCCAACATTTAGTCAGTTGATGATTCGGTAGACCGTGTTTTGGGGAATCAAAAAAATCATAAAATTCTTCTTAGGCCCTAAAGAAGGATGTTTGTACTTTGAGCGGATAAAAAAGTTGCTTTAGATAAGCTGAGGGTTGGTCAAAAATCTAAATTGAGTGTGTTGTAAGGGGTTTATCGATTTCTACTATAACAAAGAGTGTTGATGGTTCGGCCCTAGCATCTTTTCCATCGGTTCATGAGCCTTGTGGTTGACATCACCTTGAGGTACATTTCTTGCTTGGGGAATTTGCTATGAGTGCCAGACATCAGGTCACATGGCAAAGGACTGCTCAACCGTATTGAGTATTTACAGGTTCAGTTTTTGCGGTTAACTTCTTCTGGGCATAGTCAAGGTTCTTCGAGAAGTGGTGTTGGGTCGTTCTCGAAGCATCAGGGTGGAGGCCAGGCAAGATCTACAGTTAGAGTCATTGCACGAGCTTTTGTTATACAATATGTTGTTCATGCCAGAAATGACAAGCTTGTTACCGAGAGTGTGTTAAATGATTTGGTCCTATTGTAGTTTTCAGTTTCTTGATGGCAGTTTGATTTCTTGTTCTTACCTTGCCAGAGATTTTATTGAGCAAGCTCTGTGTTAAGTTTCCTTGAGGTTGACATTAGCTTGGTAAATTAATAGATTGGTAAATGTTGGTAAGTAAAGGTTCCACCGTGTGTGGTGTGTATGGTTTAGAGTAACAGTCCATATAGACTTGTTAGACTTACCCTTGGTAATAGTTGGTCACATGAGTGCGAGGGGTGCCTTGGTTTCCAAGCAAAAATCTTAAAGTTAGGGTTTGGAATGAACCAGTTTATCGGTATTGTGCGTGATTAAATCCTAAATCTTTCATCTTATGTGTTGTGCTCATGTGATGCTAGTTGAAGAGAACCTTGTAGGTTGCAAGACGTTCTTAGTTCGCGTAGTTGATGCAACGGTGAGAGTCTACAGTTTAGAGCGGTGGACTTGTGAGTGGTTATCGAGGTGCTCTTCGAGGGTTGAGTAGGATAACCTCTTGATCATGGAGTAGTACCCATGATAAAGGATGTGTTGAGTTTGTTATTAAGTGTTCATCACCTTGTGGTCTGACATCTACCGAGCCTCTTGTGTGAGGACTCCTTGTCAGAGGTGGGGGCGGGGGCGATGTCGCTAAGGGGTTCACCTTGGGACGTGCATATGTTGGTATAGCGAGATATAGTGGTGTTAGCTGTTGTGGGTCGATGTATAACAATGGAAGGCCAGTATTTATTTTTCAGGGCTGATGATCTTGTTAATATTGAAGAGTTTTGAGATTCCCGTAAGATCATTCAGGATGTTGGTCTCATAAGTTGAAGGTTAAGGAGAATTAATGTTAAAATTTAGGGTTTGATGCGATGTTTGAACTCTAAGGGCAAGTTGAAGAGTGTTTTGGACTTACGAATGCGCCGATATAATCTTAAGTTTGATGAATAGAGGGTTGCTTATTTAGGTTTGAGATGGATTATTTTCATGTATGGTGACAGTGTAAAGATGTTCTGAATGGCTTCGGAGAAATGTGGGTTTTGGTTAAAGTTGTATGGAATAGGATTCTTGTGTTGTAATAAGTTGTGTTGGCAAAATCATTAGGAATTTTGAAGGACTTGCTAAAGTTTTAGCACCAACGCTAGTCAGAATTTGGTGGTTGGGAGTGAAAGAGAGTGTTCGGACCTTTGAGGACAGTTTGGTGGTTTGATCTATAGTAGAGCTTGGTTTTGATAACAATTTTCTTTTGGAACCGAAGTGGCTTGGCTAGTAGAATCGCTTGATCGTGGATTCACATCTGCTTATGTCCTAGTGGGTTCAAGTAAATGAGGTGTTAAGTTTTGTATTAGTTAACCAAGTTATGAAAGAAGGTTGTATTTTCATGTTAAATGGATGATAGAACATGATTGATAGGGTTAATTATTCCTGAACACGTAGGTTATGGTGATTATATATGAGGAAGTGCCATGTGGTATACCTTGAAGAAGTGTCGCGCTATGGACACAGATGAGGTTTGAGTTTAAGATTTTAGAAATGCTAGTGTTGGTAGAGAGGTTCGTTCACCGAGTTATGACTCATTCAAAGTAAGTTCAGAGTACCAATGTTTGACAATACTGATGGGATTATCGTTGGTTGATCCGTCTCCAGGTTTAATATGAGTGTTGTTCTGGACGTTGGGAATGTCTTGTTGATGAGGCTTGTAGAAAGTGAAGAATTTGTGTCAAGAGTTTTGGTTAGGAAGGTTTTTGGTGAACCTTAGAGCCACATAGACAATTGTCAACGAGAGGTTGGTTGGAGTGTTGGCAGTTGCTCTCCTTCCATTGTCTAAATTTCGGGCACAAAATTTTCTTTTAGGAAGAAAGCGTTGTAACAATCTGAATTTTTGGATCCAAGAGTCAAGTTGACCCGAGGCGCGAGCTTAGTGTTTGGGCCGTGATGTTGGGCCTTTGAGAGTCTTTTTGGGCATGTCTTAGAACCTTAGGCTTGGGTTGTTGGTTTGTTGTTGGGCTAAGGTGAAAGTAAGAAGGGCAAATGGGTAAAAGCATAATTGAAGACAAAGAGAGCTGGTGGGAGGACTTTATTTTCTGTAGAAAATAGAATGAGTGAGGTCATCTTGGTCCCCTTGTTCACTCTCTCACCCATTTCCATCTTCCACCCAAACTCTTTCATGTTCAAGGTCAAATCTTTGAGTTCTAGAGTATGAATCTCGTTTGGGGCAAAGAGGAAAAGTTGTTCAGCACTAAAGGATCTTTATTTTGAGGTAAACTTTGCTTAGAATGGTGATGGAATAGATTAGGTTAGGGTTGAAGAGAAAGAGCGGGAATGAGTCTTTGAAGGCTTCTTCACCAGCCTTAATCTAAGGTTAATATACTACAAATTCCTATAGTTTGCTACAACTCATAAAAATAGGCTTTGTGCATGATTTGTGTGTTTGTGGCTTGATATGCTTTGGTTGACTCTTTAATGGAAAACATGGTTTTGACATTTTTAAGGCTTAACATTGGTAGAAAGCCACTTAATAACTCCACCATAACTTGTAGGAGAAATTTGGGGCTTAACCATGTAGGTTAAGTAGGATTTCTGGGTGGAATTTAAACCTAGGGTTTAAATTTTGGGCTTGCGTACTGGTACAACTGTTCGAGTATTGGTACGCTTTAGTAAAATATGAGACAAGTTGTGAGGGGCATACCGATACAACTTTTCGTGTATTAGTACCCATTGGTCGATTAGAATTTTAGTAGCGCCTATGTGTATCGGTACACTTGTGGCGTATCGGTACGCACTGTTGCATTGCTTGAGGGAGGCTTAGCGTATCGGTACACGCGAGGGTAAGAGTACCGGTACGGGTTGGGATCGGTACAGGATGGATAAGTACCGTTAGTGAGTATCGATATGGGGGTTTAGCATATCGGTATGGCTTGTTGTACCAAAACTTTCGAGTTTAAATTGAGTATCGGTACCCTACCTATAGGGGTGTACCGGTGCCCATATAGGAGTATTGGTACTCGCTGGGCAATCTGCCTAAGAATTTCAATGTTGTATTCGGGGGCTCTATAATTCGAGACAAAGGACCCTAGGGGTCTATTAAGGTGTAAAATGAATATTAAAAATGAGAAATGGAAATTTAAACCCCTTGTATGAAATAAATGGCTAATAACTCGTTATATATTGGGTAAGCTGTGTGAGGTGGTAACGCATAGCGGTCCTAGATGGATTGTTTGATGTTGTGTGGTAATCTGGGCCCTTGCTGTGTGCGGAAGGGGCGCCTATAAGGTTAAGTCTTATTGAATAATAAGATAAATTAATGGGAACGACTAATGTGTACCTTCATAACATACTAATAAATAGATAAGCTCAGTAGGGTGGTATAATAATTGATAGAAACCATAGGGCGATGGTAAGTGTGTTAGAGTTGTGTGCGGTGAGGTTGAGTGTTGTGTGGTGATTAGGGTCCTTGCTATGTGCTGATGGGACGCCTAGATAGTCGATTCATCCCTTGTTGTTGGGATTTGTATACCCTAAAAGTGTGTTGCAACACCTTGAAGACTTCCGAATGTAGGATTCTGATGCTTTGTGGACGCGGGCCTCATTCAAAGATGCTTGGTGAGAGATTCCGAGCATGGATGTAGGATCCCGATGCTATGTTGACGTGGGCCTCATTCCCTTGAGTACAGGATCTCGATGCTATGTGGACGCAGACCTTACTCAGAGTATAGGATCCCGATGCTTTGTGGATGCGGGCCTACTCAAGTGTAGCATTGAATGCTTTGTAGATGCGGACCTCACATAATTTTTTTGGTGTTATCTGTGTGATGCTATATAAATGTATGAGGTACTTGTATGAGATGTGTGCGTGATCATACATTAATAATGCTATGTGTTTAGGCGAATATGGTAGCGCCATCGTTATCTTGCCATGATATCATTCATGTTGCATTGCTTTATTTATGATTTGCATGAAGCATGGTTGAGTGGCGGTGTATCCACTGAGCTTTGTTAGCTCAGCGTTCGAAATCGTTGTTTCCGTTCGTAGATTATTAGGTTTGGCTCGTTCTTGAGGGAGCACCATCAGGGAAGGATTCCAGTGCCTCGTCTCTTCAGAGTACAGTATTTAGGTCCTTGGGCTATGTATTCGTAGGAACCTATTGTATATTGTAAATTGTATTCAGATTTTCAAATGATCGAGTCAAAAGTTTTATAATATAATTTTAAAAGGGGCTCCACTGTATACATTTCAAATTTTACTTGTATTTATTAGGATTGAAATAAAATGGGCTTTGGAAGCATATTTTGGATTGGGATAAACTAGGTTGGAAATTTGATGGTCAAGTTTCAGGTGAGGCCCAAATGTAACATCCGGGTCAAGGGTGTTACAAATTTTGACAGTTTTTTCTTTAGATATTACTGCACATGATACACTACAGTTCTAACTTGTTGTATTTATAGATTTTTTCAAAAAATATATTTTTTTTATAAATTTTATAAGTCTTTTAGTATTTTTTAGAACTTTTAAAGAATTCTTTAAACAAATAAAAATTCTAAAAATGTCAAGTGAAAATATTGTGATACGACGCACTACACCAACAGACCCAAAAAAATTGTCAAGATTTAATGGTCAAAATTGATCAAAGGGCTTAATTTATTAAATTTCTTGGTTTAAGGGCTTAATTGGGTGCCCGGTGCAAAAAAATTCAGGGGATAAATTAATTTTTTTATAAGTTTAAGGGATTTTTACACCCTTAATAATAATAATAATAATAATAATAATAATAATTAAGACGGCGATGAAAAAAATAGACTCAACAAATCATTTGAAACGTTTCAATCAGAATCAATGGTTCATGTAATTTGGTTTATGTCTTAAGAATGTGAAATTAATTACTTGTAGTAATTGATTAAACTAGTAAAAAAATCATAAAATAGAATAAAATAAAATAAAAATCCAATTATTTAGTATAATTATTTTCTAAATACATTGGCGTGATTACATGATAGTATATGTTTATATTTTTCTTAACCTTTTGACATTACACATATCTTGTGCTCAAACTCGAATATCCTAAGATGAACATTATTTTTTTTCTACTGGTGTCCCTGAGTTAGGTTCATTTATTTCAATTAATTTTGTAAATAATAAAATTTAAGCTTTTAGTCTTTCTTCATATGTTAAAAGGTGAGAATAGACCTTTAAAGTATGGAAAAAACTTTGATACACACGCCGTGTAAACTTTAGTTTATACGTGCCTTTTAGTTTTAGGGGTTAGGGTTTAAGGTTTAGGGGTTTAGGTTGTAGGGTTTAGAATTTAAGGTTAGTGTTTAGAATTTAGGGTTTAGGGTTTAGAGTGTGGGGTTTAGTTTTTTAGAGTTAAGGTTAGAAATTTAGGATTTGAGTTTTTATAGTGCAAATACACAGGCTTGTGTAAAATTAATTTTACACAGCCTGTGTATCAAAGTTTTACCCTTAAAGTATACTCAAATTTTCAAGGGTAAATTATCTAGGTGACCACCTAATTATTGGGTCCATCCTATTTTGATTACCGAACTAAAAAAACTAAAAAATATAATCCCCACTATTTAATTGGTCCGAATCTAGCCATCAACCTTTAAAAAACTAACAGAGCGCCTTACGTGGTTGCTAGTAACTAACGACAAGCATGTGTTGGCATTTATTTAATTTTTTTCACGTCTGAAGAATTAATATATAGGTTGGATTTAAAA
The DNA here is from genome assembly GCA_019671005.1 of Hibiscus mutabilis. Lineage (NCBI taxonomy): Eukaryota > Viridiplantae > Streptophyta > Magnoliopsida > Malvales > Malvaceae > Hibiscus > Hibiscus mutabilis. The sequence goes on along the minus strand of CM033743.1, from coordinate 36,821,097 downwards.
ATAAGAAAATAAATATAAATAAAAAATAGAAACTTAAAAGAAAGATTAGTTTATCTTACCCTAATTTTTTCAGTCGTTTCAGAGATAATTAAGAGAAGATGGATAGTGAAAAAGGAAAGAGTTTGTTATTGTGTGTGCGTTTAAAGAAATCAATTTGAAGATTAAAATGAAGAGAATTCTTCGTGAAAGAGGCAAACCAGATAGTATATATGGTAAGTTCAAAACATATTTTACTTTTGGAAAAAATTGTAATTCTTGTTTGGGATTCGATTTGGGTGTGGGATAGATGATTTAGGAATTTAGGATTAATATTTAATTTAGGGTTTTTTATCTGCATATATTTTTTATTAGGACTAATTGAAAATATATTAGAATGATTTAAAACATAATGTTTGTATGATTTAAAATTTTTGAATTTGTTTATCACTAAAAATTCTTAAAATGGTATATGTAACTTTAAAAAGTGACTGAAACACAATGTGCGTATGATTTTAAATTTAAAACACATTTTTGTTCATAATAATCGATTTAGAAATTTTGTTTTCTTTGAATGAAGGACCAAAGAAAGTGACAGATTTTTATGTCACTTAAATACTGAGAACTTTTGTTGCTGTTGGTATAGGTAACTTTGTCTGTAATTTTTATGTGACTTTTTATGTATGTGTGTAGCGAATGTCTCGCTAAATAAAAACGATTGGTGTTTTCGAAGGATTTTTGAAAGGTGTTTGTGATTCTTTTGGATATAAAATATTTATTCCGTGGGGTTTTAGAAGAAACCGCATTAAAAAATGGAGTCGCCACCGGCCACTTAGGTAGGCCGGACACCATAAAACCAAAGATTCAAAAAGATAGGGTTCGGGAGTCGGTTACGGATGGGGAAGGATTAACACCCCACACCGCCCAAAACTGGTACTTTAATAATTACCGCTTTATTAATATTGGATTTTCTGGATTAAAGTGACGATTATTTTAAAATTCGGTCATAATTGCGAATTAATTTTAAGGGTCCCGTTATCCGAGAGTAAACGCCCAACCACTATCACTACGCCTGATACTGGCCCCGTTTACACTCGGATAAAAGGGCACCGCATTGACAATTTATATCATTATGCAAACTTAGAACACATAAAAAACATAAACAACCATTCATAACGACGTAGCATTAAGTCCCAAACACTATAAAACAAAAACGATTAAAATGCATGAACATAACATTTCATGATGATAAAACAAAATAAAACAAAATATGAACAAGAAAATGCTTGCTTCCAAAATTAGCCTAATTAATTTTAACATGCTTAAACACATAAAATGAACCACAACTATAACATGCATGGCATAGACCTAAGAAGGGTACGAAATTAACAAGTCAACAATACCACAAAAATACACTAAGACCCTTATCAATGACATAATTAGTATGTAAAAATAACTACAAAGACATTACATATAACAAATAATATCATACTATCAAGTAACCTACAAAGAAGCGAAATGGACATAAAAACATGGTGTTTATGAGACCAATCACACCGTAAAAAAATGACCATAATAAGCTAACATGTAAACATGATATGCACATTAAGTTAAATATAACAACAAAGACATATGTAATACGAACGATCAAATTAAAGCACAAAAAATGATATAATACACTATAAAACATAAATAGACTAGGCGTAAATGAAACATATGTAAATATGATATGCAACACAATACACTAAAATAGATAAAAGAAATAAAGATATAAAAGTTTAAAGCATCAGAAGGACTAAAATGGAAAAGAAACAAAACCTAAAAACATAAATTAAATAGTTAAAGACATAATTAAGGACTTGATTAAAAAATGAATTAAACTCCAAAGGACCTATCGAGTAATAAACCCATGCGGCAAGCTCAAAGTGTAAGAAACAGAAACATGGAAGGACTGTGAAGGTATTTATGCCATTTATAATCTGATCCAACTTAATTTCGGGGTTGAATTGAATGAAAATGAAATGCAGATGCTAATTTGAAACGAAAAAGGGGATGCAAAAGCGTGCGGCAACAGAGAACAGGGATTGAAAACGCAATTGTGCCATGGCCGAAAGCAAAAGCGGGAAAAAACAAAAGGACCATTCGTGTAATTAGACCATTTAGCTATATAAAGGTTATTATTTGTTTTATAACCGGTAATATTAAACCTAAACCTAAAAAAATTATTCAGCCCCTCCCCTCTTTTTCTCTCAACAACTCGATATCGCCGTTCACCCCTTCCATGGCCGACGACGTCTCCGGCGGTGGTGGAACCCAAACTAGCTTCAGAAAAACTCTCCCCTCTCTCTAAAACCCTGGTGTATGCTTATTTTTTAGGCAAAACACTCCGATTTGCCTAGATCTGAAAAAACCCGAAGCCTTTTTGGAAGAAAAAAAACCTCATTTTCACCACCCGGACCTCTCCTCTCGACCGATTCACCCTAGGAGTGGGCTTATCACCGATTCGAAGGTGGATCGACGTTCAGAATAAGGGAGGAGATAAAGAGATAGATGCGTGGGGACCTTTCATCGGAGATCCTAGTCTCGGCCACCGTACAAGGTAACCAGTCGAAGCCTAAAAGGTATACTCTTCCCTTTTTTGTTTATATTTGGTATTGATTTTTGGTTCGAATGAACATGCAAAAAAGAAAAAAAAGAGACAACCTTTCTGGAATTTCTTGTGTATTTTTAGATCTCGTTACAAAAAAAACAAGACCCCCCCGTTACAACTGTTTTTTTTTTATCTCTAGAACCCCCTTACATATGTGCTCTTCTTTCTTTTTTGTAGATCTAATAATAAATAAAAAGATTATCTTTCTGAGATTTGGTTGTTGATAATCTGTTCTTTTGCCTCTTTTGCACATCTGGTGGTTGGACTGGTGGTACGGCGGAGTGGTGCCGGCGTGGAGAGAGTGTGGCAGCATCATCTTCGGCTGGATTTACTCACGGCCGTTGGATTAGATCTGATCCAACGGCTGTGATTACATGAGGAATGTGCAGCCTAGATCGAGCCTTGAAATGCGTGGTGCTTGCTGGAGATGACGACACGTGGCAGAGGATAATGAACGGTCTCGCGCGTGCGTTGCACGCGCGAGTGGGAGGCGAGCGCTCTGGAGAGTGACATCACACGCGCCAGCTGGATTATCTTGGACTGATCTGGACCGTTGGATCAAGACTTGATCCAACGGTCCAAATGACGGCGGCTGCAAGATAAAAGAGGGGTATCAGACTTAGTTTTTAGGGTTTTTAATATACTGGGTCAGGCCAATATGGGCCTTGTAATATATATTTTTGGGTTTTTGTAATAAATTGGATTGGACTGTTAATTAATATTTGGGTTTTATATTTTAGACATTAGTCCAATAATAATAATAATAATAATAATAATATGATATTACATACATACGTACACGTGCACACCCATATAAGTGTAACATACGAATACACATGCAAACATTAATGTAACATACTAACAAACATGTATATATATATAATCATACACATAATTAACATAACCTCTACACACATTAAGCCAATACGCTCGTACTCTATAGATACATACGCGACACACATACACCATTAATACGTATACATACATAGCTTATAATATACATGCACACACCTTATATATATTAGTAACACTCATGCAGATAATAAACATATAATATAATAAGTATACATGCAATACTAATATGTATTTACAGATAAAAAAATGAGTGATTACAATGTGGAACTAATTTTTATGCATGCATGTGATATATGCAATTGTTTATCTCATTCTTGATTATTATGCATGTGATATATGTGCTTAATTGTTATATAAATAGTATATGTGCTTCATTATTATATGACTTTTAAGTATATAATATGCATGAAAGTGACAGAAAATTGGTAGTCTTTATTTGATTATTATACGTTAAATAAGGTTTGCATATGTTAGAAAATTATGTGAGGTTAACTAAAAAAAAGTCAGTGGGGTATTTATTTGGCATATGTGTTGAATGTTGAATGAATCATTATCTTTGTTTATTTATTTCATTATTATATGTGATAGTTACTGTTATGTCATTTTTTTATGTAGGTAGGTGAGATATTTATTTAGTTTAGGATTTTTTTTTCTATTTGTTTGGTATGTCATTTATGTATCCTTAATGGTTACTGATAAAATTTGATGGATTATTATATGTGATAGTCGCTGATAAAATTTGTTTGTTGTTTTATTATTAGAGACAAATTCATTCAAGTTCACCATTGTAATTAACCATGGTGGTTTCTTTTTTGGGATCCCAAATCTCATATATATTGGTGAGTTTGTATATTACTTTGATCGATGTGATATAGATAAAATCAATATTTCTGAAGTTAGAGACATGGTTGAAGTTTTAAGAATTACTTATACTATGGAAGGATTTTGGCAAGTGTCACAAAATCTTTTTGAGATTAAACTACTATGCACTGGTGATGATGATGATGTCCTTGAAATGATTAGCAACTTACTTAGGAACCATTATGTCCATGTCTACTTAGAGGATGTTATAACTGCAACTAATTTTGCTAATGTTAAACCTGAAATTAATATTGATGAAGCTGCAGTTAATGATATTGATCATGTTGAGCCTATAGTTAGGGATGCTAAAAATGTTGAATATGAAATTAGGGTAGAGTGTGATTCTGACTCAGAAAATTCTGATTATGAAGCTTCCAAGTGAACTACTTTTGAGTATGGTTTTATTGATTCTGCAAATAATTATGAAGATGAAATTTTTAATGTTGGGGTGGGTGTTAATGTCAATAAAGGTAATGTGGAGGACAGTGATCAAGTGAGGTTTGACAATGATCCTGACTGTGAACATTCTGACTCATAAAACAGTCTAGATGGGTCAGACTCAGATGGTCCATATAGGAAGCATAAATATCCTGAATTTAATACCACTACTGACATTTTGAATCTAAATTTTAAGGTGGGATTGCTCTTTGCAACAAAACATGTCTTAAAAGAGGCTGTTAAGATGTATGACATAATGAATAGGGTTAGAGTTAGACTTAAGAGAAATGACAACAACAGAATTCAATTAGTTTGTAAGGATGGTTGTCCATAGATTTTATGGGCATCTTCAGTTGAGTTTAAAGAATCTATAAAACTTGACAAGTAAAGTCACTAAGTGATGAACATAGATGTCTTAAAAATTATAAAAATGCCCACATCACTTTTAAGTTTATTGCAAAGCAGTACCTAGATGCATTTTATAGTGATCTCAATTACTCAACTAGATTCCTTAAACAAGTTGTATTTAAAGATTATAGTATTCATGTCCATTTGAGTAAGTGTTCTAGGGCAAAGAACTTGGCCCTTGAGAAGCTGCACGATAATTTAAATGAGCAGTACACAAAAGTCTATAATTACCTAACTGAGCTTAAGTCCTCAAATTCTGGAACAAACACAATCCTTCAATTAGATGAAAGGGTATTTAAGAGACTGTATATTTGTATACAAGTTATAAAAGATTGCTTCAAAGCTGGTTATAGGCTCATTATATGTATAGATGGGTGTCACTTGAAGGGCTACTATAAGGGTTATCTTTTGACAATTTTGGGACTGGATGCATATGACTACCTTTATCCCTTAGCATTTGTAATTGTGGACAGTGAGAATGAGTCATCTTAGAATTGATTTCTTGAAATATTGAAGAATGATTTGGAGTTGAACAATTCTCATGACATCTCATTTATGACTGATAGGCAAAAATAATTCTAATTTTTTTAATCTAAGTTAGTTACCATATTTATTCAATTTTGGTTACTAATAGTTTTTATTTTTGAAAATTGCAGGGACTGATAAAATCTTTGATGGAATTATTTCCCTATTTAGAGTATAGAACATGCATGAGACACCTCTACAATAATTTTAAGTTAGATGGAGAACACAAGGGAAAAGCATTGAAGGACTAACTTTAGAAAGCTACTAGGACAACATATGTGAGAGAGTTTGAAGTTGCAATGGCAGAATTTGAGGTATATTTATTGAATTTGTAAATTATTTTTATTTAATAATTATGATCAACAAGCTTGTTTTAAAATTACTGTCCAAGGTTTATCAAGTACATGACACATGTTTCTGTCAGGGAAAGACCCTAGGTAGTGGACAAAGTCTCACATTTTCTTCAAATCTAAGTCAGACATATTTTAAACAATTATTACGAGTCTTTCAATTCTACTTTTTCCTGGTAGGTTTTATGTACAAACATGCTAAATTTTATGTATTGTCAAACTCTTCTTTTTTTATCAAAAATTTTATTTGCATGTAATGAGTAATTTCATAAGATCATTCTAAGTTAGGTTTTTGTTTTGCTGTGTATATGATACTTGAAGCTAGAGAAAAAAAAATTATTTTAGTGTGGTCAATCAGATCAAGATTGATAAAACGAATTGCTAAAAAGAGGGATGAAGATAAAAATTAACTGGCCTTTTTATATCCTAAAATCCAAAGAAAATTGGACAATGCAATCACACAGTCATATATATATTTTTGTTTTAAAACTTATACATTTGTTTATGTTTTTATTTGTTTATTTTACACTTATTATTTCTTGTTTGTGCTATATAGATGTCGGCTCGTATGTTATGGTTGATCAATATATCATGTTTTATGTGGTTCTTTAGACCAACATTCTGCTAACATCCAAACACATACTTGCTCATGTCAAAAATAGGAACTAACATGTTAAATTACTTTTCCTACAATAATTTATTCTTTAATAATGTCTATACATACTGATAAGTTATTTTTCTCTGCAAGCATCCCATGCATCCATGGCATTTCTGTTATATTGTTGATTAAACACAGGCATAAAATATATGTAGATTTATGTTACTCAGTGCCTATTCAAATGGCCATTTACTCTTATTTCATCAGTCCAGTGAGGGGTAAAAATCAGTGAATTCCTCAATAAACTAATGTATCACCAGAAAGACCACATAAAAATAGAAAAGAGATAGATGAAGCGTCACCTCAAGGTGGTAAGATGACCAAGAAAGTTGTGAAAATGTCCTGTAAAAAGTGTGGAAGGTCTGGTCATAATGTGAGGAAATGCAAGAGCCCTGTTGGTAATAATACCAGACCACAATATTGAGCATCCACTTCTACTACTGGTGGTAATGCCAGAACCTAACAACGAGCATTCACTTTTACTATTGATGGTAATATCAGACCCCAACAACGAGCATCCACTTCTACTATAAGATGAGATCCTACACCTACACTGCCAGTAAATTTTTTTACATGCACCGTAAATTGTTTGTTAGATTATTATCTTGTTTGATTGATTTATTTATTGTGCACAGATAAAGAGAAGAACTAGAATAATTAGAGACAAGCTCCAACACCAAATCAATTTCATGCGCATAATCAAAGCAACAATCCAAGACCAAAATAACTTTTACCACCAGTCCATACTATTAGATAGATTCTTACCCTTAAAATTCCTTCGAGTCAGAAGAGTTCTATTAGTCTATCTCCACAAGAAGATCCTGCTCAAAAGAAGTCTAAAAATGACCCTTGAACCTATTGACATTATATTCTTTTTGTAATGCATCCATTTGACCATTGTAATGCATGCATTTGACCATTGTGTTGTGATTAGGGGTGTTTATTTTTGGGTACTCGGTTTTTGGGTACCCAAAAAATTGGGTACTCAGTTCTCCTAGGTACTCTATATGTCAGCCCGTGTCTCGGCCTGCTTCAGACAGAAACTCATTATTTGGGTACCCGTAAAACTCGGGTATCCAAATAATCGAATTACGGGTATCCAGTTCACATTTTTATTTTTATTTTATTTTTAAATTTAAAAGTTTTAAAATATAACATTGTAAACGCATAAATTTTAAAAGTTCATAATACATAATCCAAACATAAAAATTAGTGATTTGAAGTTAGTTTTAAGATGAAATATATATATATAGGGGGACGGAGGGCATGGGCCAAAAAAATATTTTTTACCTTTATAATGTAGAATTTTTTAAAAAAATGGATTATTTGCACATTTGCCCCCCTCAGTTTTGAAATATTTAAGTTTGCCCCCCTAACCTCAAATCCTATCTCCATCCCTATATATATATATATATTAAAGTTTATCACCAAAAAGATATTAAAAATATTAATCTCGTTTTTTTTTCTTTCGAATCTCGGTATGGAAATGTAATACCCTTCTATTTAATCAAAAAATATATTTGAAAAAATTTAAAACTTAAAAGTACATAATACTAACATAGAAATAATTTAGAGATTCAAATTTAATTTTAGGAAAAAATATTAAGGAACCTAAAATAAAATATAATTTAAAATTAAAAAATAAATATATTAAAATTATCAGGTTGGGTCTAGTACCCGATTACCAAAAAAATCGGCCCAAACCCAGAAAAAATCTCAGGTCAAGTACCCAGCCTGGTCGGATATTTTTTAAAACAAAACTACCTAATTTTTTAAGTTCGGGTCGTCGGTTCGGGTCAACCGGATTGAGTATTTTTGAACACCTCTAGTCGTGATTAGGGGTATCACATGAATTCTTTTTGTTTCTTAAACCTTGTTTTGTTCATACATGTTTTATACATTGTCGACGTAATATTGCATGGAAAAAAGATTAAGTATTCAGCGTAAATAAGCAAGTAAAAATAATGCCATGAATACGTCTTTTACGTGCAAGTATACACGGTCAACAAGTAATATAGTAGTAAGTTGAGTATCGTCTCCACAGGGATTGCCTAGGAATTAATTGCCACGATTAATACTTGTGAACTAGAAAATAAAGGATGATAGTAATAGATCGAAGTAACGAATGAAGTAAGAGACTAAAACTAAAATAAGCTAAAGTAAAGTGAAGATTACGGTGATGAATTGATAACATTCTGGCAAACAATGTGTGCAAGAATGATAACAAAGATTTGGCAAAGGATGTTTGGATTTCATGCTAACTATGACAGCTATTAATAATGTCATACATTGGATTTATTGCTGACCAGATTCAAGGGTAGGATTGCCTCTGTCGATGGCAATGCCCGAAATTAACCATTTTAAACCCCTATATGTCTATAGCAAAGTTTTCCATTAATTAATTTGATTAAGTTCCAATATTTACTCCTAAGGGGTAGACTCACTCCCAAATTAAGTTCATCTACTTGAACATCTTTTGTCGAAGCTTCTCGCCTTAGTATCTAGCAACTGATCGCTGCCCCCTAAGTCTGTTAAGATATTAAGGTGCAATAAGCATACTGTGCCAACGATCGCATGGCACAAAATTTAGAAAACTGGAAAACATGCCAGATAGAACGAACAATGCCAAGGCATTTGAATTATTAACAACTAAACATAAAACACATTAAATACAAGTTTGAAATCATTCTTTAACACAGGGAAGAAATACGAAGATCAACAAAAAACTAAAGCAAGGATGGAGATCTTTTGATGTAGCCCTTCAATAAATTCCTGATGTCTCATGGAATCTTCAAGCCTTTGGTCTTGTTGTCTCCGATTCTTCATTCTCCATTGTTGCAGACCGCTTCTCAAGTTCAACCCTTCATCTTCTTTAGCGCAACACCTTTTTTCTTATTTTCCCGATATCCCCTTTAAGTGCATTGCTCGATTTCCTTTAAATAGGCTTGCGTGAAAACCCTAGGATAGGCCTTTGAGTTTGAAAGCTGAATATGCGATAGGATAAGAGTGTTATCTTCTGATCCCCCATTTGAATTCAAGCTGATCTGATTTTGACTAGGGTTGACGTCATCTGTCGTCGATCCTTTGCCAGCCGAGCTCGGTATTATTTGGTCCATCCGTGCCAGACAAGCTTGGCATGCTATTTTTTCAGAGTTTGATCAAATGCTATTTTTTCGCAATCTGATCTGGTCTTATTTTCTCGGGCTGGCATTGCCAAGGGTTCTTGGAAAAACTCTTCTAGCATCATATTTCCAAGGGTGTTTGGCATTGGTCCTCTTGCTTTTTGCTCATGCGCTGCTCTATTTTGCCAACGGCAACTCGGCATTTTCTCTGGCATTCCTTCCTTCTACTCCTGCTTGCTCTGCTCTGCCCTGCCAAACCTACATCAATGCTAGCAAAACAACCCTTCACACTGGCATAGACACCATTTCCTAACTCTTTGTGCAAATGCATGATTTTAACATCTAAATGCAACTAAATGTACTAAAAAGGCAAGCAAAATATCGTAATATAAGCATGAAAATTAGTACTTTTTAGGAGTTAACATACATGTACATAGATTGGTCATAATTTAATTTTTTATGTATGTAATGGCCAAACACTTATTTTGTATGGATCACTTTTCAAATTTATTGGAATTACTAAAATGAATCATATTATATGTATTATCTTTTACATTTTATATGTTTTTTTAATATACAAATTATGTACCAAATTTAACACAAATTTAACTTAAATTTTGCATTCATTTCATAATAATAAGCAACACAATAACATAACAATACAAACTCTAAAATAGCAACTCAAACAATCAACAAACCAACAACTCTAACAACCCTTAAAAACACACACAAAATAGGTGAAACATACCAAACAAACCCAGAAATTAGGACAACAATTTTCTTAATCCTAAATCTAGAAAAAACTCTAAACAAAGAAACACAATCCTAAAAAATCTCTTTTTCTTTTTGTCACATTCCATAAATGAATTTTTTCTTAGAAGACCGACAATCACATACCTTGATCGATTATGTAATGGTAGATCATACCAAACAAAAAATTTATAAATCTTTAAGCCTTTTCTACAATTTTCACAGCCCAAAACCTTCAACCAAAATTTTCATTGGTTCATCATGTCGTTAATGTAAAACTCGTTCCATAAAAACATACTCAATTCCCGTTTTCAGCCTCCATTTTTTATTTCAACCTTCTAATCTTCTTCCTTTCTTCCTTCTTTTGCACATTTTTCTCCTTTTTAGCCGTTGGCAAAATGATCAGGTAAAACAAAAAGGAAAAGCTTTTAATTTAGGGTTTTATTAAATAGAAGTTGAATTAGACCAACGTGTCCTTTGCTTATGTGGCAATATGTTTCCACCATGGCAGTAAAATATTAAAAGCAAAAGTCACATCAGACGTTCTATTAGTTTTTTAACGGCTGGTGGTTAGATTAGGACCAATTAAATAATTGGGTGATCATATTTTTAGTGTTTTTAGTTCGATGGTCAAAATAGGACGAACTCAATAATTGGGTGGTCACTCAGATAGTTTACCCAGTTTTCTATTAGGTATTTAATTTTTTAATCGAAAGTGATAACTAAATTATTGCTTTGTATGGTACATTTGACTACAGACATTAGTCAACAATTGTGCTCCGCACATAGGGGTGAGCAACGAAACCGAAAAGCCGACTCGAACTGGGCTATGCGGTTCGGTTTGGTTCGGTTTTGCCTGTTTCGGTTCGGTTTAAAACTCAAGCTTCTCAATTCGGTTCGGTTTCGGATTTTCCATATGGAACCTTTTTATTCCATATCAACCCTAATTAAAAAATACATTATGATCCATATCAAATATATTTTAAAGATAATCTCTTGAAATATTTTGATTTGTTTTTAAGACATTTTCTTAGAATATTTGGATATATTTTTATAATATTAAGTTGATTGAATATTGTGTTTCAAATTGGAATATGTTTTTATAATATTTACTATTCAAGAGTTGTTTTACTATGTTGAATATTTGAGTTTGATTTTAATCAAACAATATATTAGACTACATATTTGTGTTCTTAGTTGGTGATATAGAATCATTGAGTGGATATTAATTAAATAAATATTTTATGTGATTTATTTTTTAGATAGATTTTCTGTTTTGTAATCATCGTTATTTTTTTAATTCATTTTTACTTGAAATCTTAGATCTGTCAAGAGCTCAAGACACGTGCTTTCTTGTTCGTAATGGCAAAATAAATTGATATTGGAGTGTCTAATGATAAATTAAAATATGTTATGTATTTTTCTTTTTTTGATTTTGAAAAAAAACGTTAAAACCGCGGTTTTTAACCGAACCGAACCGCAAAATTCAGTTTCGGTTTTTTTACCATTCAGTTTCGGTTTTCTTTTTAAAAAATCGCATATTGCAGTTCGGTTCATATTTTGTTAAAAACCGAACCGAACCGAATACACCCCTATCCACACGTGACATGAAGTATTGAGATGAGAAAACGAGTATTTTAAGGAATAATTTTAGGTTAAAGTATACTATAAGTCCTTGTACTATACTTAAAAGTTTGTTTTAATCCTTCAACTATTAAAAAGACTATTTTAGTCCTTATACTATACCTAAAAGTTCATTTTAATCTTTCTACTAAGAAAAGGATCATTTTAGTCTGTAAACCAAAATACAAAATTTATTATTAGTTGGCTTAAATATTTTGGTATAAACACTCTTTAGGTCCTTCTCAGTTTTGAACTTGAGAAAATTAATCTCTCCCAAAATATTTTTTGTGAACTTTTACATATATTTTAAACAATTATGAAATCTAAATGCAAAATTAATTCATATTCTAACTCCAAACTTTATTTTTTCCACTTACAATAATATTACAATCACAAGACGAAACATAAAAAATGTCTTAAATGTTTAATTGAAAAAGCATACATTGAATTTTCTTAGAATTTTTAGATTTGGAGAGAGTGAGTAATAATTTAATTGAAAACATGATACAAACACGCAAAAAAATAAAAAAATTCATTAAATTTTTTTAAAAAATTAAAACATAAAAAAGTATTATAAAATTTTTGGTTTATTTTATCTTAAAAATTATACAAACACGGTTGACTAAATTATTCTCATTTTTTCAAGATGAGTCAATTTTCTCAATTTGAAAATTGACATGGACTTAAATAGTATTTAAACTAAAATATTTATGTCAACTAACTATAACTTAAAAATTTTGGGAGAAAATATTAACTTTTCATAGGTACAAGGACTAAAATGTCCCTTTTGATAGTAGATGGACTAAAATAATCTTTTTGATATAGTATAGGGACTAAAATGTCTCTTTTCATAATAGAATGACAAAAATGCACTTTTAGATATAGTACGAGGACTTATAATGTACTTTAACCAATAATTTTGCATATAATCCAATATATAAATTTTATAAAATAAAGGTATAATCTCTAAATTTGCCCCTAACGTTTCACAGTTTTGTCACTTTGGCCATGTTCTTTTTTTAAAAGAAATTTAGCCCTCAACATTTCATTTTTGGGCAAAATGATCATTCGTTAAAAAAACGTTAGTTGACTAACGGTCAACGAGTCCCGCTGACTACGTAGAGACATATGGGCTAGAATGATGACGTGACATGTCCACGTGGTAGTTAATAATGATGTGGCATGCCACGTTTGTATTTTTTAAAAAAAATATGAATTATTATATTAATCAGAAGCTTTTGATATTATACAAACGGTGCGGAAGTCAGCTTTAGACTTGACAAATTTGATCCGAGAACCGAGAATCGAACCGATTTACCCAAATCGAGATTCAAAATCGACCTAAACATGATGACCCGAATTTAATTCGAAACCTGAAATATACTGAACCGAACTAAAATCGAATCGAAATTCAATTGAACTAAATGGACCCGAACCGAATGGACTCGAACTGATTTTCAATAGAACTGAATGGACTCGAACCGAAGACAGTTCAAAATAAAGAAAATATATTAAAATAAATAAAGATGGGATGTGAATTGTCTCACAACTCACAAAAAAGCCAAATATACAAGCTACATAAAGTCATATATATGGTGGAAAAAACTAACTCGGCCTGAAAACCCGACTAAAATCGATCGATCTCCCATTAACCTGATATTGACACGATCCGAAATCAACCAAATCGAAAATTAACCAACCCAAAATCCCAACCCGATACCCAAACTGAAATCACCATATACCCGAACTAAAACCGAACCAGACCCGAACCGAACTTAAACCGAATATAATCAGACCCGAAATAACCTGAAACGAACCCGAACCTGAACCGAATAAACCGTTTGCTACCTCTAGTCGGCTTTTTCGGCTTATACCACTTCGATCAGTGTTTTATCTGCTGTGATTGAATCCGATGTTATGCTCACTCTATTTCATCAGATGCAGGAGTTGGGTTTTTAAGTTAGTGTCCATTTGTTTACTACGCTTATCCGTGTGTTTATCCAAGGAAGGTTGGGTCTATGTTGCTTTGTTAGATGAGATTAAGGAAACTATTTTGATCCCGATGTTGTTATTTATAATGTCTTCATAAACTGCTCTGGTTTAGAGGTTATGGCATGAGTTATTCACTTAAAATGTCCAGGTTTAATTCCCCGCTAGACCAAATGGTAAAATCTTTAATTGTAAATCAAATAGAGATTGTCCTGTGTCAATCTCTAGTTGGTTGAAATTATTTAATAAAATAGAATAATTTATAAATTTTTTTAAAAAGTGTTGATGTGGCATGCCACGTCATCATTAATTGCCACATGAACATGCCATGTCATCGTTTTAGTAATATGTCTCTATCTAGTCAGTAGGACGCATTGGCCGTTAGTCGACTAACAATTTTTGTCTAATAAAGAGTTATTTTGCCCGAAAATATAACGTTAATAATTAAAATACTTAAAAAATATAGATCAAAGTGACAAAACTATGAGATGTAAGGGACAAATTTAAACATTATGCCAAAATAAAAAATGACAAAAAGACTTGTTAGGTTTCTCTCGATTTGGAAATTGGACAAATTGATCTCAATAAAAAAACGTACAATTAAGGAGTAATAACGACTTTAATGTTTGGGTAAAACTTTGATACACAGGCTGCGTAAAATTAATTTTACACAAGTATGTGTATTTACACTATAAAAACCCAAATCCTAAATTTCTAACCCTAACCCTAAAAAACTAAACCCCGCACTCTAAACCCTAAACCCTAAATTTTAAACACTAACCTTAAATTCTAAACCCTACAACCTAAACTCCTAAATCTTAAACCCTAAACTAAAATCCTAACCCCTAAAACTAAAAGGCATGTGTAAACTAAAGTTTACACTGCCTGTGTATCAAAGTTTTTTCCTTAATGTTTTTCTTATTTTTAAATAATGTTGATTGGTATAATAATAAAAGGTAAACAACATCCATGACCATCCAACTATAGGTCTAATTACATTTTGACCAATAAACTATAAATTTTATTAAACTGACAACCCAACAATTAAAATGATATCAATCAAGCCATTGACCGTTAACTTTTAACGAAAATGATGACAAGATAAATAGCTAAATTTGTATAATTACATATTTAGTCTTCGTCACTTATACATTTATCAAATTAATCCTATTTTAATTTATATCAATGAATTTAACCCTCCAATCCGATGGTATTCCTACATGAACTTTTGTTCTCATATAAGTAAGATAAAAAGAATAATTTACAATAAAATAAAAAAAAGCTTAATGGTTTCAGACCTTCACAACTTTAATAACGGCAAGTTCTGCTTCAATAGATACAGTATAAAAATGGGTGACAAAGCTCCAGATAATCTGAAGAAGATTTTCTCAAAAACTGAAAACCTTATTGTGATAAGGAGAAGAGGGCATGTTGAGGATGACTGCCATTCCCTTGTAGGTATTGGAATTGCAGCAGCAATAATGAAGTAAATGACTAATAATTTTCACTAATGAAGTAACATTTTAATACAATATGTTATCAAACTATTTCATTTGAGATGGTGACACATGTCACCATCTGACTGGTTGGTTAAATATATTAAATTAAAAATATTAAATTAAAAAAAGGAAATACATGTCACCATCGAATTGGAGGGTTGAATTCATTGATATAAATTAAAATTAAGACCAGATTGATAAAATGTGTAAGTAAAAAGGACGAAATATGTAATTATGCAAGATTAGCTAACTGCCACATCATCATTTATGTTAAAAGTTAGCGGTCAGTTACTTAATTGAAACCATTTTAATAGTTAAGTGGTATGATTAATAAAATTTATAATTGGGTGGTCAAAATAAGATCATAACTATAGTTGGGTGGTCATGGATGCAGTTTACCCAATTATAAATTGAGCTCTCAACATTTAACATTATGTACATTATGTTAATTTGATCCCGATTCCAAAAAATGCAACATATAATTTAAATATTTTGTAGATGCGGAGAGCTAAATTGATTATTTTTTTAAAAAAAATATCAAATTAACTTAATGCGTAAATGTTTGAGGCTTAATTTGTTATTATATTAATCAAAATTATATAAGATCGACGAAAACCGTCAGCGCCGTGACTAATCATAAAATTTAGAGGGATTTTTTTATATAATTGAGGTTCATTTTAGTCCATGATTAATTTTCAATTTCAAAATTATATAAGATTAACGAAAACCGTTAACGGATCAAGTTGTTCATTTTTTTAAAATTTGTGAAATTGAGAGGGAATTTTTATCTATTAAAATTTAAAATGGGTTTTAAAAATATATAAATTATCAGCGGGATTAGTTTAAATGGTTAGCAACTTAGTATCGCTTAAGCAGGTCTCAAGTTCGAAGTGTTGTGTATGCAAAAAAATTTTGTTGGGAGACTTGCCCACCAAAGCCAATTGTGTGACGTGAGTCGGTCCAGATTAGTCAGGGTGAAGCCCTGAAAACTAGAAGGGAAACCAAATCTATATATATATATATATAATTCTAAATGTTTTTTTTGTAATATATATTATATAAATATTTTCTTTTGAAAAGAAAATGTTCTCATTAAAAAGCTCCTTTACCATTTGAGTCAACCAAAGCCGAAACAAAATCATTGAAGAGGAATCAAGTAACCCAAATTTATTATATCACACGATCACAATAACAAGAATGCGAACTCTTTTTTTGAAAGAAATACGGGCCTCGTTAAAAATTCCTCTACTGTCAACATTAGAGAACCCAATGTCGACCCCTAAGGAAGAAAAGAGTACCCATTAATATTATCCATTTATAGCATCATCAATTACAACATTGGTTATACAACCACAGCATTCAAAATAAAAGTAATTACATTGTGATTCAGTAAATGCCCAGTGGGCTAAAGTGTGAGCCGCAACATTTACCGAGCGATGTACATAAGTGACCGAGATATGATGATGTCGTTGGAGGAGATCCCTAGCTTTGGTTAATGATTGGGCAAGAACAGATCTACCAACCACTCGTGATTGGAGCAGGTTCACCATGTCCTCTGCATCTCCCTCGATCAGCACCATCGGCCAACCCTGGTCCAAAGAAAATCATTGAAGGCGCGTCTTTCGACAATCTTAGTCGAGATTGCTCTTGGAAGAGTTCTAGAACAGTCGGCCAATACCAATCCATTGTGATCATGCGCTACAATACTCATCGCTCTATGTCTCGATTGTTATTGATACATCCAATCCACAAATATCTTGATTATTCCCGGTTATGGTTTAGTCTACTTTGAAGTGACCTAGATGTTGGAATATCACTAGGTAATTGAGAGATTTTAGCACCATTGTGTTCGCTGTGCGAGTGCTTGGCATTATCCACAATAAAGAATGTCAGTTGTTGTTTTAGATCATTAACTTGTACATTACATCTATTCCAGACATTCCATAAGAGCACAACAAATCTAGCGAACATATATATCTTTAGTAACTATTACAGCACAATGTTCAAGCCATTCAGAACACGTTGATGATCAAACAAAAAAGGCTCTCCTCGGTAAGCCAAATATCATATGAACCTCTCTAGCAGCAGGACAATCTCACAAAGCATGTAACATCGTCTTTACTTCATATAAGCACATAAGACAAGCTCCATCATGAGAATTAATCACTCCCATTCTAGCATTCACTAGAAGAGCTTCATTTGCCACATGCCAGACAAAAATTCTAATATTTGGCAGAACTTTAAGCTTAGATAAGGTGTACCAAAATTTTGGAGGTGGTGACAGTGCATGATATTGTCTCATCAATCAAGCATAACCTGATCAAGTAGAGTATGTTACAATAGAATGATTACCCCATATTAAGATATTCGAACATTTGTTAGCAATTGAGCAATTTAGAATAATCTCCGCATTTGAAGTTGTGAACACTTGCCGGACTTTGTCAACATCCCATCCATTGTATGAAGGAATCATGAAATCACCATAAATCAAAGGATTAGGCAGACTATCAATATAAGATTCTGTAAGAAAAAACCATTGTGCGCCTCCTGTAGCGATGTCCCTTTTTTTGTTTTGTATCATCGCTAAAATAAAAACG
Organism: Hibiscus mutabilis; assembly: GCA_019671005.1. Classification (NCBI taxonomy): domain Eukaryota; kingdom Viridiplantae; phylum Streptophyta; class Magnoliopsida; order Malvales; family Malvaceae; genus Hibiscus; species Hibiscus mutabilis. The sequence continues at coordinate 36,802,796 of CM033743.1, read as the reverse complement.
TGGCTTTTTCGAATGTTTTTTGAAAGGTACTTGGATATAAAATATTTATTCCGTGGGGTTTTAAAATAAACCGTATATATAAAAAAATGGAGTCGCCACCGGCCACTTAGGTAGGCCGGACACCATAAAACCAGAGATTCAAAAAGACAGGGTTCGGGAGTCGGTTACGGATTAGCACCCCCACACCGCCCAAAATTGGTACTTTAATAATTACCGCTTTATTAATATTGGATTTTCCGGATTAAAGTGACGATTATTTTAAAATTCGGTCATAATTGTGAATAAATTTTAAGGGTCCCGTTACCCGAGAATAAACGCCCAACCACTATCACTACGCTTGATACTGGCCCCGTTTACGCTCGGATAAAAGGACTCTGCATTAACAATTTATATCTCGATATGCGATCTTAGTGGCAAAAACGTGAACATGACAAAACATTTAAATATAATAAATATTGACATACCAGGATATTAATTTAGCATAAACGATATTCTAGACTAAAACATGTATATATACATATTATTCTAAATAATAGATAAAAACAACTATAATATGTCAAAATAACAAGGCATGAATAAGTACATATAGACAAACAAATATTTCGAAAAGACATGCATACTGGTAATAAAACATATTCCAACATATACGGGTCCACATATCGTACAAAAGGGGTAAATACACTAACATGTAACCCTAAAAAAAGGAAACATACAAATATAAAATACAAAATACGCCATGTACGAATTAACTAAAACATAACATGCTTGATATGAATAACCGGAAAAACATGAATATCATACTTAACACATATATACATAAAAACATGAAATACGAATCATATACGAGGGTCATAAAATAAAATAATATCAATACATACGATTATAATACGAACAATAATATTTACAAAGGAAACAGGACTGAAATGAAAACGAAAGTCAGTGGCAGAAATTAAAGAACGATAATATGTAATTTAGGGACGAAATTGCGAAACAAACAAAACCTAAAAGGACCAGAATTGTAATTAGACCAAGGGGCAGACCCAAAGTGAAAAATCCAAAAACGCGGGATGGTTAAGGACGTAATTTTACCATTCAGAAACTGATTCGGTGTAATTTAGGGACGAAATTGTAATCTTTTGAAAAATCAGGGGGACTGGAACTGTGATTATACCATGCGGCAAGACAAAAATGAAAATATTGAAAACGCGGTGGGATTAAGTGTGTAATTTACCCATTTAGTAAAATAAAAACAACTATAAAAGCCCCCCTTTAAGGCCGAAATCAAAATTTTGGCCATTTGTTTCATTTTCTTGTTTTTCAGAATCTTCTGTTCTTCGTTTTCTCTCTTCTGTTCATATAATACCCAGAATCCGGCGGTCAGCCGCCGTGTTCTCCGCCGTCGGCCGCCGTTAACCGGCGCCGATGAGCCTCTAAAATAGACCAAAACATCCCCCTTTTCGTCCTCAACACGAATCCTAGGTTGGATTCAGAGGATATACCTCTATTCGCCCTAGTTCTAGGAAATACGAATAAAAAAAAAGAGTTCTAAACCTAAAATATAACTACCAGGGGGGCCTTCCCCTCCCTTTAGTTCACCAGATCTGGTTTGTAGAAGCCGAAAGGTTTGTCACCGAGGGGAGGAAGACCCACAGACAAAGCCGGAAAGACTACTTCCTTTTTGTTTCTGTTTTTTTTTATTTCGTATATGCATGTAAAGAAACAAGTAAGAACAAGAGACAAAAAATTTACCACTGGACTGCCTTTTGATTATCTTCGATGTTTACAGCTTTCAGGGTTTTTTTCGTATTACAAGATCTCTTTTCTCCCTTTTTTTTGTTCTTACTCTCCCTTTTTTTCGCTAATCCCCGTTACAAAAGCCCCATTTCATATATATTATTGCCTTCTGTTTTTTGGTTGCAAGTTGCATCTTCCTTTTTTCAAATCTGAACTGACATCTTGCTTGTTGTCTTTGGCATAATCAACGCTGGAGACTGAATATCGGCGCGCGGTGACGGTGTGGTCATTCGCCACGGCCAGACGGCAGCGCGTTTTCGGCCGTTAGATCAGATCTGATCTAACGGTCGAGATGGCTTGAAGAACGATCGGCCTGGATGAAGCCTCGATTTGATGAGACGGCTTCAGATTTCGCCACGTGGAGCTCCACAGTCGAGGAGTCAGAACGCGTGGATCTTACGCGCGCGTGGGATATTAAAGCGTCCGCAAGATGGACCCACACGCGCGTGGCACTCTCGAACGGTCCATACGTGTGGAACACGCGCGCATGGCGTATATTTTTGACCTTGGTTGCATCGTGGCCGTTGGATCGATCTTGATCCAACGGCCCACGCTACTCATTTGTAATTAAATGGGATTCGATTTGGGCCAAACGGGCCTTGTAATTGAACTTGTAATTGGACTTGGATTTCATGTTTATTTGGGTTTAATATATATTTAATTTTTTCATTTTACCAGCCCAACAATATTAATAATAATATAATTATAACAAAGAATACATGTATATACGAAAAATGCATACTTATATTATACAATCATTAATATAATATTCTAGTATACGTATAATCATACATATAATTAACATAACAGCTATATATTAATCAAATACGCTTATACTCTAGATGCATACGCGACATACCTACACCCTAATACGTATACATAGCTTATACATGCACACATCACCTTATATTAGTAACATTCATATAATAAATATACATGCAATATTAATATATTTACAAGTGAAAATGAGTGATTACAGTTGCCCCTCTTTGCTTGTTCTCATGGAATGGGAAACAAAGCAAAAGATTCATAAGCACTCATTTTATCGACTTCCCTGTTTGTAGCCTTGGAAAAACGAATTCTTTTGGACATCTCCGCTCTTCCTTGGCTGAATCTTCAGGCTCGTAAGTTCTTCCTATATAGAGCTTCGTCACCTTCCGATCTTGGAGCTACAGGCTCTTTCGACATAGAACCCTTCACTCTGAAGCCTCGAATTATGAGTCCCTCATATATAGAACTTTTCATTCTGAGACGGTGTAGCTTGGAGTCCTTCCTATATAGAACTCTTCGCCTTCAACGCTGGTTTCTCCTATATAAAACCTTCAAGCATCGATGGATTCTTCCGACTGGGAGTTCCTCCTATATAGAACTGCTAGTCTTCAAACCCTGGAGCCGCCAGTCATTCCTATATAGAACTTTTGGCGTCTGAAATCTCAGAGCTACAGGTTCTTCCTATATAGAACCTTTCACTCTAAGACAATGAAGCTCGGAGTCTTTCCTATATAAGACTCTTTGCTTTTTCGACACACAACAGTTTCCTATATAACCCTGTGTCATAGGTGAATTGCTTCACCGGGAGTTCTTCCTATATAGAATCATGAGTCTTCACCTTGGAGCCATCAGTCCTTCCTATATAGAACTTTTTGGCATCTGGAATCTCAGAGCTACAGGTTCTTCCTATATAGAACCTTTTACTCTAAGACAATAAAGCTGGGAGCCCTTCCTATATAGAACTCTTCGCTTTTGACACAGCAGGATTTCCTATATAATCTTGCGTGTCATGGGTGAATTGCTTTGACTGGGAGTTCTTCCTATATAGAACTGCGAGTCTTCACCCTGGAGCTGTCAGTCCTTCCTATATAGAACTTTCAGCTTCTGAAACTTTAGAGAGAAGGATTCTTCCTATATAGGACCTCTCTCTGGAGCTTGAAAAGATGTGTCTTTTGTATGTAAAAATATTGTCTTCTCATTTGGGATTCACACCGTGATGGTCTTCGATGTTTCTTTGGATCTGCAGATACCTGTCTGAGACGAAAACAAAATGCTATGACAAATGAATGAATTGACATGCTCCTAATTCTAGTGATGCTTGACTATTCATGATGCATGAGAGTCAATCTCTGGGTGGGCTTGTTTTGGTCCTTATTTGATCTTGACGTCCGTTTTCTCCTTTTTTTTACAGGCATCGATACTCCGCCTCACTGTCAGGTTCAACCATCTCAACCTTTCTTTTTCTCCAATTCCGACTTGGAATTCTAAAGTGCCCTTTCGGGTTTTCACCTTAGAGATTTTTTTTAGGAGGGGTGCCCTTCTGGTTTTCACCCAAAAGATCTCTTTTGTTATCTCGTACGCCTTTCTTGAATAGATAGGACATGTGCCATTGGTTATCCTACCTGGTTGTTTGAAGATTCCTGCCTTCCCTATCGACAGCCATTAGGGAACTAGAGGACGGAGTTAACATCGTTTTCTTTGATCACCTGCATTTTCAAGGTTAAATCATAGTAATGCTTCGAAATCTCTTGTTTCATTATAAGCCTATGTTATCTTATTTGACTGAAATTGACAAGAAGGTCGGGAATGGATGCCCAAAAACACAGTTTTATTATGATTAAGGTCTTGGGATATCTTAAAAAGAAAGGTATGACACACATGAGTTAAGTATGAAAATACAAGATCCCTCATTAGCTTCGATATGAATGATACATGACCCTGTCAACCGGTGTAGAAATTTTTTGCCTGAAGCCTTCTCTTCACAATGTTCATGAAGATGCCCTTCTCTTCGAATATTCAACTTTTCAACTTACCCGAGCCGCCCTTTGCGGGTTTTCAACTCGAGTCCTTCCTTTGCTTCAAGACGCCCGGTTTCGGGTTTTCGTCCTGAGCTCTCCTTTTTTTTTTAGAGATAATATTTCTTGACGACATCAGAATTTACGAGATTTTTCAGCTCGTCCCCGTCCATTTCTGTTAGGATCAGGGCTCCTCCTGAGAAGGCCTTTTTTACGACGTACGGTCCTTCCCAATTGGGCATCCATTTTCCTCGAGAATCTTTCTGGATAGGGAGGATTCTCTTGAGTACCAGATCCCTTTCTTTGAATTCTCTTGGGCGCACCTTTTTGTTATATGCCTGCACCATCCGCTTTTGGTACATCTGACCATGACAAATGGCCTTTAGTCTTTTTTCGTCAATGAGATTTAGCTGGTCGAATCTGGCCTGCACCTATTCAGCTTCTTCCAATTTTACTTCGTTTAAGACCCGGAGGGACGGAATCTCTACCTCAATTGGGAGTACTGCTTCGGTACCATACACCAAGGAGTAGGGCGTTGCCCCCGTTGATGTGCGAATGGACGTCCTATAGGCGAAAAGGGCAAAAGGCAACTTCTCATGCCAATCCCTGTAGGTATCCGTAGTTTTCGCTATGATCTTCTTTATGTTCTTGTTTGCTGCTTCCACTGCTCCATTCATTTTAGGATGATAGACTGTGGAATTATGGTGTGTTATCTTGAATTGAGTGCACACGTCCTTCATCATTTTGTTGTTCAGATTGGAAGCGTTGTCGGTGATGATCCTCTCTGGCAATCCGTATCGACAAATAATTTCCTTCTTTAAGAACTTACAAACTGTAGTCCTGGTGATATTGGCGTAAGACGCTGCCTCTACCCATTTAGTGAAGTAGTCTATGGCGACCAAAATGAAACGGTGCCCATTGGAGGCTTTCGAATGGATTTGCCCGATGACGTCCATGCCCCATGCTGCGAAAGGCCATGGAGAATTCATGGTGTGTAGAGGCGATGGGGGTGCCTGAATCTTGTCAGCGTAAATTTGGCATTTGTAGCATTTCCTGGCGTAATCGATGCAATCTCCCTCCATGGTCAACCAGAAATAACCGTATCTCATAATTTTTTGGGCTATAGACAGCCCGTTGGAGTGCGTTCCACAGATCCCGTCATGCACTTCAGCTAAGATTTCCTTTGCCTCCCGGGCATCCACACATCTCAGCAATGTTTGATCATGACTTCTCCTATATAGGATTTCCCCATCTAGGATATATTTTGTTGCCATTTTCTGAGTGCTTTCCCCTTCTGGATACTTTTGAAGCTTGACATATTGCAGGATGTCATAGTACCATGGATTTCCGTCGATCTCTTCCTGTATATTACAACAATGAGCAGGCTTTTCAAACGTCTGCATCTCAATGGGCTTCATTTCTGCCCCGGTGTTTGTTTTAAACATGGATGCCAAGGTTGCCAATGCATCTGCCATCTGATTTTCTTCTCGGGGTAGGTAATTGAAGCTGACCTTTTCGAACTCTTTGACGAGCTCTTGGATCCATTCGTGATATTTGACCAACTTTGGGTCTCTAGTTTCCCACTCCCCGCGCAATTGGTAAATGACTAAGGACGAATCTCCGAAAACTCGAAGTTTCTTAACCTTTCTTTCGACGGCTGAGTTTAGTCCCATGATGCAAGCTTCGTATTCAGCTATATTGTTTGTGCAGAAAAATTCCAATCTGCTGGTGAAAGGATAATAGACGTCCTCAGGTGAAATTAGCACTGCCCCTATCCCATGTCCGAGGGCGTTGGAGGCTCCATCGAAGTAAAGTCTCCATGACATATCATCTGAAATCTCTTCTTCGATTGTGATGCACATCAAGTCTTCGTCTGGGAAACTAAAGTTCAATGCCTCATAGTCATCCGAAGCACGACTAGCCAGGAAATCTGCTACGGCACTCCCCTTTACAGCCTTCTGATTAACATATACGATGTCGAATTCGGATAATAGCATCTGCCATCGAGCCATCCTTCCCGTTAGTGCTGGTGCTTCCATTAAGAACTTTAATGGGTCTAGCTTGGATATCAACCAGGTAGTATGGTATAACATGTACTGTCTGAGCCGCTTGGTAGCCCAAACTAGAGCACAACACACTCTCAGATCAAGGGTACCGTGTTTCGTAATCATTGAATTTCCCGCTTAGGTAATAGATGGCTTGCTCCTTTTTTTTCTTGACTCATCGTGTTGCCCCAAGACACATCCCATTGAATTCTCAAGACCTGTTAAGTAGAGAATTAGTGGTCGACTGTGCTTCGTGCGACTAAAATTGAGCATTTGTCGTACTTTTTGATCTTTTCTAGGGCTTTTTGACATTCTTCATCCCACACGCCAAAATTATTCTTTCTAAGAAGTCTGAAGACCGGGTCGCATTGATTGGTTAATTGGGAAATGAAACGAGAGATATAATTCAGCCTCCCCAAGAAACCGCAGACTTCCTTCTGCGTGCGGGGTGGTGAAAGGTCCTGGATGGCTTTCACTTTATCCGGATCAATCTCAATCCCTCTTCTGCTTACTACGAACCCCAAGAGTTTTCCAGAAGTAACGGCGAAGGTACACTTGGCGGGATTGAGCCTCGGTTGGTACTTCCGTAGTCTTTGGAATAGTTTTCTCAAGTTCAGTAGGTGCTCTTCCTCTCTGTTCGGGATTTGGCAATCATATCATCCACGTATACTTCTATTTCTTTGTGCATCATGTCATGGAAAAGAGTCACCATTGCTCTTTGGTATGTTGCCCCTGCGTTCTTTAGTCTAAATGGCATCACCTGATAACAAAAAGTGCCCCACATGGTTATGAATGTGGTTTTCTCCATGTCGTTAGGATCCATCTTTATCTGGTTGTACCCTGAGAAGCCGTCCATGAAGGAAAACCATGAATGTCTGCGGTGTTGTCAACCAACGTGTCAATATGTGGCAAAGGGAAGTTGTCTTTAGGGCTAGCTCGATTCAGATCCCTATAATCTACACACATACGAACTTTCCGTCTTTCTTTTGGTACTGGTACAATGTTTGCAACCCATTCGGGGTATTTGGCTACCTCCAAGAATCCAAAGATCAAATTGTTTTTTCACTTCTTCCCGGATCTTTAACAACATATCCGCCTCATTCTCCGAAGTTTTTGTTTGTCTTGGTTTGCACTCCGATTTTGTTGGCAATTTGTGCACCACTATGTCGGTGTTCAATCCCGGCATATCTTGATAAGTCCAGCGAAGACATCCTTGAATTCCTCAAGTAGGGCTATCGGTTCATGCTTGGTTTTTGAGGAAATAGCTGTTCCTATTTTTATTTCTTTTCTCGCTTCTTCAGTCCCCAAGTTGACAATTTCTGTTTCTTCTTGGTGGGGCATAATCTGCCTTTCTTCGTCGTCCACCATTCTCTTTAACTCTTTCGGGACCTCAATTTCTATTTCATCATATCCTCCCTCAATTTCCTCTCGAGACCTCGTGGCATTCAAATTTACTCCGAGATTGATCCGTATCATTCATATCGTCAATCATGAGCGATCTGCAATAAATGAGAATGAATTGTATTGAAAAAGAGACGGCTTTACATGAAGGGAATGAATATGAAGAATGCATGAATGGAATAAATGAGACTTTGGTCATTTTTAAGAAAGTGGGGATATTTTCATTTCAATCAAAAAGTTAACATAGGTGCCCCATACAAGAGATCCCCATTGTCTATGGGCAAAAACAAAAGGTTGATTCGGAGCATTACTCTGATCTATTCCTAAAAACTACAGGTAGATCAATGCAGCTCCAGTTATCAAGTGTTTCCCCGGGATGGCAAGGGCGGATGTTGGTCAACATTTTGCTGCCGCGGTCCTTTTCAGCTATCATGTTGATGTACATCCCCTCAAATGATTTACTGAGCATTTCCTCCTGGTTAAGTTCATCATTTTTCTTCATTGCCTCTCCAATATCTTGACCTGGCTGGTAGAACCCTCCGGAGATGAAAGTGGCTTTCAAACTAGGAAAGGACATCGACCTCCACGGAATGTCTTCTCCTTTAGATCTGGCTTTTCTTTGCTCCTCCTTCCTCTTATACTCCTCTTTCTTCTGTTGGACACTTGGTTGATAACCCAGCCCGAAACGATCCTTCTTGGTTATTATATTCTTGGGTCTCAGGTTTCCTTGTAATTTCTTCCCCAACCCTTTTCCTATTTTGGCTCCTCGGCCCAGAGTTTCTGCGACGGTCATCTTAGTACAATTAGATAACCTGGGGTAGGGGATCCGGCTTCCCTCTGAAACGATTGTGGCATTTACTAATTCTAATGCTCGGAACGAGCATTCTTTAGCATCTTCATCATTTTGAATGTAGTGGGTGTCTGATGTCACGGAAGCAACAAATTCATGCTCTGCTTCTACAGTGACCAATTTGCCTTCAACTACAAATTTTAATTTCTGATGCAATGATGATGGGACAACTCCTGCGGAGTGGATCCACGGTCTTCCCAATAAGCAGCTGTAAGATGGTTTTATGTCCATTACCACAAAATCGATCACATATTCGGTTGGTCCGATCAATAGGGGCACCTCAATTTTCCCCATTGTCCCTTTTTGCGTACCATCAAAGGCTCTTACCGAGTTGTAGCAAGGCTTTAGGTGCGAACCATCTATCGGCAATTTTTACAGGGTTACCATAGGCAAGACATTCAATGCTGACCCGTTGTCATCAGTACGCCTGGTAATACATACCCTTTGCAATAGGTAGTGATGTTAAGGGCTTTGGTAGACCCCATTCCTCCCTCTGGGATCTCATCATCACTGAATGTGATATGATTATAGGCGGTAATATGCCCCCTATCATGTCCAGGTTTGTTACAGAACTGTCTTGGGGCACAAAAGTTTGATTCAGCACTTTCAATAGCGTCTCCCGATGCTTCTCTGAACTCAAGAGTAATTCCAGCACTGTGATCCTGGCCGGTTGTTTCCGTAGTTGTTCCACTACGCTGTACTCGCTATGTCTCAAGAACTTCAGAAATTCTTTGGCCTGGGCCTCGCCACGGTTCATTTATCTTTTGGGAGGTTCTTCTCCAAATATCTGCGTAGGGCTAATCATTTGTATTCTTCCCCTATCTTTTTCAGCTGCTCTCAAAGCCTCGGAGGAATAACATCGGCCGCTCCTTGTGAAATGGCCTGCTTCACCAACGCTCACATTGTTCGCTTTGTTGGTCTTCCAAACGTAGGCTCTTTTACCTGCTCGTGTTCTGATTTTTTCTGGCATGGTCACATTCGCGCATAATTCCAGGAATTTGTCGCATATCTTTGTAATGGGAATGGAGATGGTGCTGAAATGACGATCTTGGGATTTATCTTGCTGGTTTCTCCTTGGGAGACACCTGCATTCCCTATCCTGGGAGAGATGATAAAAGGTCTATCCTTCCCGTATCTAGTTTTGGGGCTATCTCACATGTGTACGCCTGATCCCTTCCCCACGGGTCCTCAAAGAATTCAATTTGTTTTTCATTCATCAACTTCGCACCAATTTCTTGAACTCATCACATTCTTGGATATCATGCCCTTGATCCGATGGAATTCGCAATACTTTCCACATTCCTTCTGCCTTATTATCATGCCTTTGTTGATCACACGAGCCATGCATAATTGTTGAAATACCCACCGTAAAGGAGACTTGATTTCTGACACGTCATCCTTTATCTTCCTGGTAAAGCATTCTTCTATGACATTAACTCCTCTGCTCCCATGATTGGGCAGCGGGTTGTTGGCTACGCTTGGCTCTTCAAACTTCAATATCCCAGAATCGATTAAATTCTGCACAAGCTTTTTGAAGGCAAGGCAATTCTCAGTGGGATGTCCAGGGGTACCGCCGTGATAGTCGCAATGCGCGCTTGGATTATACCAAGGCGGGAAGGGTGGATTGACAGGAGTAACGATGTATGGCGGACCAGTCCGCGCTTCATATAACGGGAATAAAGTTCTGAGTACGAAACAGGTAGGGGAGTGAAAGTTCTCCTCTCTTTCTCTTTTCTGATGACTCTCTCATCTCTTTGATTCGAATTTTGTGTTTTTCCCACAGGTGCTTGTGGCTGTGAGACTGTGAAGTTCTTCGGGGTGGTATAGGTGCTGGTGGTGTTTACTTCATTTCTCTTGTTGTACTTTCGAGACCCTTCCCCACCATCAATTCTGCCGCTCTTAATTGCCAGTTCGAGAGACTCCCCAGTCCTGATCAAGTCGGCAAAACACTGTGTTGTGTTATTAATGAGGCGATCGAAGAGTGCCCCTTTCAGAGTATTGACAAATAATGGCGTGATTTCATGCTCCGGGATAGGTGGCTGGATTTGGGCGGCCACTTCTCTCCACCTTTGGGCATATTGTCGCAAGCTTTCATTTGACTTCTGCCCCATATTTTCTAGCATAATTCTGCTAGGGATCATGTCTGTTACATGTTTGTATTGCTCAGTAAATGCTTTAGACAGATCTTTCCATGTTTTAACATTCGCTTTGCTTAACTGAGTATACCAACGTAACGCCGCTCCAGTTAGACTATCCTGGAAACAATGGATCAGTAGCTTTTCATCTTTATGGTAAGCCGCCATTTTTCTACAATACATCGTTATGTGTGCAGAAGGACATGTGGTTCCGTCATATTTATCGAACTCTGGCGTTTTGAATTTTGGCGGCAGGACAAGATCAGACACCAGACTTAGGTCACTAGCGTCGTTTCCTGATTCTTCATTTGATTGTAACGCTTTAAAATTTTCTTCCATGAGGCGAAATCTTTCTTCCCATTTTTTCTCTACCTCATTCCTAATTCTTTCGACCATATTCAGGTCCGGCAATTCTTCTTCATAAAGTGCTTCGGTATCAAGGGGTTGAGTCTCAGGAGCCCCTATTTGAAAGCTGGAAGACATTCCTGCAGGGTCAATATACACCTTCCTAGCCTGGTTTGGTGCAGTTGGTTGAACCTTGTAGTGAGTCGGGGTACCTTCTGGTTCTGGAACATTTTCTCCTTCTACTCGTTTTCCAAGACTTTTTGCCAAAGAATGCAGTTATGTCGATACTATAGATGTTTGTGATCACAAGAACTGATCACTAAGGCTTCTATGGGCCTCTTCAAGCCTTGACTCGAGCTCTCTTTGCCCTCTTTCTAGACTGATTATTCTTTCTTCCATGAGCTTTCTTTGTAGCCGGGTAAAGTATAGGTGATGAATGATTGCGGGTTAACTACATACAATGCCACAATATTCAAATTGTTAATATGGTTGTAAAAAATAAATGCATGTACAATGATGCAAATGTTATGATGCAAATGCAAGAATGCATGCAGACAAGGTATCGATTCACTGGTAATCACCCTTTTGAATTACTTCCACGGGAATTAAAGGGTCCTGATTACAACAAAATTCGTGTTACAAAGCAAAGATCCCTAGTACAAAAGATCTAATTATAACACAGAGTCTTATAGATAGACTCTAGCTCTATCTCCTAACTTTCCAATTGCCTTGAGCAGCTTGAGGAACCTAGGAGCTTCTTCCATTCCCGGGGCTATAAAAGGTCGGAGTGTCTCAGCCTCGATAGCTAAATCATTTACATGTCTGGCGACCCGCTGTATGTCCACCATTAGGTTTGCATAGTACTGGTCTCTGTCCTGTACCATTCGAGCAGCGTCGCGTAATCTCTTCTGCCAATAAGTGTCTCCTCCGGCTGCAGCCTCCTCGAATACATTAATTCTTTCCTTGTAATCCTCCACAGTTGCTTCGAGGGACCCGATTCGTGCTTGTAACACATCCACTTCGCGTTCTCTTTCTTGCAGCTCCGCGAAGTTATTCCTGCGGCAGTACATTCGAAGTGAGTGTTCGACTTCCGCCATCTTTCCTTTTAATTCATCATTTTGACTTTGGCTTTGCCCCAATTTTTGAACAGTGTCATCGTACAGTTTCTGCATCTCTAACAGTCTATTTCGACTATTTACGGATTTTCTTTTCCATGCGGCGACACTTTCTCTCTCATGATGAACAGCCTGTTTTCCCTTGCTGATTTCTTGTCTGAATCTTTCTTTCTCTTGATCAATGGCCTTCTTGGTGGACCGTTTTTCTTCCTCCATAGCCAAACGGTAGCTTTCAATCTCTTTCTCGATCGCTCTTTTGTTGATTTCTCGTTCTTCTTCCACCAAACGGATGCCGTTCATTCTTTCTCTTTCCACAGCTATGAATTGACTCCGGCCGTCCTTTTGTATTTTTGCCTGTAATAGGAGGGCATCTTTTTGATAAAGAGTATTCTTGTCATTCAAATCTGCATTTAATTTCTTCAGTTGCCTAATGATCCCATCCCGCTCGTCAATTTCTAAGCTTGCTTTATAGAGTTCGCTCGCATGTTGGGTCTGTTGAATGTCCATTTTCTTTTTAACTTCCTCGAGTTCACTCCTTAAGATATCGGGCTTGACGACGGTACCACCCTTGTAAGCTCTTCGAGTGACACTGCTGGTCCTTGATCGATTCAGAATCACATTATTAACCCTCAAATGTCTCCAAAGATCGTAATCTCTGGGTAGTCATGTGTGCTCGGTATCTCCTTCCACCCCGATCCGATAACAATGATCCCAGCCCTCATGATGGTCTGTATTTTTCCTTTGAACTCTCCTTTGAAAAAAATTCAGTTTGGCTTAATCGGCGGTATTGGGAATGAACTGCCGTGATCCGAATCTGCCGAGACACTAAAAGTGGAGCACAAGCGATCCTCCATGCAATCCCAACATCATCAGCCCAATTGAAGTCACCACAATCAGATAGAAAATAATTAACTTTACCAAGCCATGGGACCCTCCATGCTATGTCTTCATCTTGAATGTTCCTGAAGAAACTGGTCCACATTTTTGTTTTCAAATCTTCTCGCCATTCCTTTGCTAAGTATTCTCGTAAAGGCGAAAAACCTTGGAAGGATATCCCCGGCAGGACCCGCGTCGGCGTCTTCCACATGTGACTCTGAATCCATACTTGCAATAGCTGTGCGCAGCCTCGAAAACGTCCTTCTTCATGCTTCCGACTAGCGTTTAAGGAAATGAAAGTCTCGACCAAGATTGCTGGTACCGGGTTTGCTTTCCATTTCACCCGCTCAAACAAATCCAGAATGGCTATGTCAATGTTCCCGAGTACTCTGGGAAAGATCACCAAGCCATATATTCCTAAAGCAAATAGGTCCATTTTCTTTGCCTCGTCTGGATGTGTCGATATGATGTCCCGAATACTTTCCCATGCGAAGACTGTATTATCTCCTCGGATTTGAAGGAGGCCACTAACCCAATCGTCACTCATTCCCGCAAAGGTTTTGAGTTTAGCAGTGTAATTCTGATTCCTTGGAGGCTTCGCGTAGATCCAATCTTCCCCGGATATTTTTCTGGTTAAGTAAAGCAGTGTATTCTTCTATCGTAGGCATCATGTCCTGCCCATTAAAGGTGAAGCGAAAAAAAAGCGGATTCCGTAATCGGACTATAGCTCGGAGTAGGGGCTGGTTAATCCGAACATATAACACCTGTGCGATGTCGCCATAACTATTGCGAACAAGTCTTGTAGTCTTCGGTCCCATCTTTCCCAAATGCTTTGAAGATCCCACAAGTCGTTACATTGAAGACTCACATAAGTGTATCCTCGCTATTATGCGTTCGCTTGGCAAACCTGTCTCCTTGGATTTTCTGATTGACTTCACCAATGTCCGATGATAAATTAATCTCTTCTTTCCTAAGACACTTTTTTTCCATGGTGAAAAACTTTCTGATCAGGCAAACCACTTGATCCAGTACCTTTATGTGATGCAAATGCAATGATGTATGAGAAAAAGAACAAAAAGCGAAAAAAGAACAAGTCAATTTCAGATAAAATTGATAAATATATAAATAAAATGACAAAATTGAACAGAAATAAACACACAAAACAACCCTATTTATCCCGCCTAAAACCTAAGGTTATCCGCATGGCTCTAACAGGGTGGGTTTCTATGTTCTCTACATGCAGTTTTGGTTCTAGGAGGTACCCGAACTGTCCTTGCTGTCCCCTACTAAGGGTAGCAAGGCCCCCGATCATCACCCATTATAGGCTCCTTTCAACCGGGTTCAATTCAGGGGGACCCATTCGCTTATGCCCGTACGAAGGAACGATATCCTTACGAAAGCATAATGTACTCGAACCCCGAAGGTACTTGCTAGGCCCATACGGGAGAACGATATCTCCACGAAAGCATTAGCGTTTTCCCCCCACTTAAAAAGACGGGTTTATATGCCATATTTTAAATGCGTTAAAATAAACGTGCAATTATGACCGAATGTTAATTTAATAGTCACTTTAATCCGGAACTTTCACTATTAGTAAAGCGGTAATTATTTTAAAAGATTGACTCTCATTTGTTTTTGTTTTTTTTTAAAAACAAAAATGGTCCCCAGTGGAGTCGCCATCTGTAGCGATGTCCCTTTTTTTGTTTTGTATCATCGCTAAAATAAAAACGTGGCTTTTTCGAATGTTTTTTGAAAGGTACTTGGATATAAAATATTTATTCCGTGGGGTTTTAAAATAAACCGTATATAAAAAAATGGAGTCGCCACCGGCCACTTAGGTAGGTCGGACACCATAAAACCAGAGATTCAAAAAGACAGGGTACGGGAGTCAGTTACGGATGGGGAAGGATTAGCACCCCCACACCGCCCAAAATTGGTACTTTAATAATTACCGCTTTATTAATATTGGATTTTCCGGATTAAAGTGACGATTATTTTAAAATTCGGTCATAATTGCGAATAAATTTTAAGGCTCCCGTTACCCGAGAATAAACGCCCAACCACTATCACTACGCTTGATACTGGCCCCGTTTATGCTCGGATAAAAGGACTCCGCATTAACAATTTATATCTCGATATGCGATCTTAGTGGCAAAAACGTAAACATGACAAAACATTTAAATATAATAAATATTGACATACCGGGATATTAATTTAGCATAAACGATATTCTAGACTAAAACATGTATATATACATATTATTCTAAATAATAGATAAAAACAACTATAATATGTCAAAATAACAAGGCAGGAATAAGTACATATAGACAAACAAATATTTCGAAAAGACATGCATACTGGTAATAAAACATATTCCAACATATACGGGTCCACATATCGTACAAAAGGGGTAAATACACTAACATGTAACCCTAAAAAAAAGAAACATACAAATATAAAATACAAAATACGCCATGTACGAATTAACTAAAACATAACATGCTTGATATGAATAACCGGAAAAACATGAATATCATACTACTTACACATATATACATAAAAACATGAAATACGAGTCATATACGAGGGTCATAAAATAAAATAATATCAATACATACGATTATAATACGAACAATAATATTTACAAAGGAAACAGGATCAAAAATGAAAGGAAAACGAAAGTCATAAGCGAAATTAAAGAACGCTAATATGTAATTTAGGGACGAAATTGCGAAACAAACAAAACCTAAAAGGACCAGAATTGTAATTAGACCAAGGGGCAGACCCAAAGTGAAAAATCCAAAAACGCGGGATGGTTAAGGACGTAATTTTACCATTCAGAAACTGATTCGGTGTAATTTAGGGACGAAATTGTAATCTTTTGAAAAATCAGGGGGACTGGAACTGTGATTATACCATGCGGCAAGACAAAAATGAAAATATTGAAAACGCGGTGGGATTAAGTGTGCAATTTACCCATTTAGTAAAATAAAAGCAACTATAAAAGCCCCCCTTTAAGGCCGAAATCAAAATTTTGGCCATTTGTTTCATTTTCTTGTTTTTCAGAATCTTTTGTTCTTCGTTTTCTCTCTTCTGTTCATATAATACCCAGAATCCGGCGGTCGGCCGCCGTGTTCTCCGCCGCCGGCCGCCGTTAACAGGCGCCGATGAGCCTCTAAAATAGACCAAAACATCCCCCTTGTCGTCCTCAACACGAATCCTAGGTTGGATTCAGAGGATATACCTCTATTCGCCCTAGATCTAGGAAATACGAATCAAAAAAAAGAGTTCTAAACCTAAAATATAACTACCAGGGGGCCTTCCCCTCCCTTTAGTTCACCAGATCTGGTTTGTAGAAGCCGAAAGGTTTGTCACCGAGGGGGGAAGACCCACAGACAAAGCCGGTAAGACTACTTCTTTTTTTTCTGTTTTTTTTTTATTTTATTTCGTATATGCATGTAAAGAAACAAGTAAGAACAAGAGACAAAAAATTTACCACTGGACTGCCTTTTGATTATCTTCGATGTTTACAACTTTCAGGGTTTTTTTCGTATTACAAGATCTCTTTTCTCCCTTTTTTTTTGTTCTTACTCTCCCTTTTTTTTCGCTAATCCCCGTTACAAAAGCCCCGTTTCATATATATTATTGCCTTCTGTTTTTTGGTTGCAAGTTGCATCTTCCTTTTTTCAAATCTGAACTGACATCTTGCTTGTTGTCTTTGGCATAATCTGAACGCGGGGACTGAATATCGGCGCGGTGACGGTGTGGTCATTCTGCCAGCGGCCACACGCGTTTTCGGCCGTTAGATCAGATCTGATCTAACGGTCGAGATGGCTTGAAGAACGATCGGCCTGGATGAAGCCTCGATTTGATGAGACGACTTCAGATTTCGCCACGTGGAGCTCCGCAGTCGAGGAGTCAGAACGCATGGATCTTACGCGCGCGTGGGATATTAAAGCGTCCGCGCGTGGACCACACGCGCGCGTGGCACTTGAACGGTCCATACGTGTAGAACACGCGCCTGGCAGATATTTTTGACCTTGGTTGCATCGTGGCCGTTGGATCAGATCTTGATCCAACGGCCCACAGTTACCTGCACATTGTAATTAAATGGGATTCAGATTTGGGCCAAACGGGCCTTGTAATTGAACTTGTAATTGGACTTGGATTTCATGTTTATTTGGGTTTAATATATATTTAATTTTTTCATTTTACCAGCCCAACAATATTAATAATAATATAATTATAACAGCAATACATGTATATACGAAAATGCATACTTATATTATACAACCATTAATATAATATTCTAGTATACGTATAATCATACATATAATTAACATAACAGCTATATATTAATCAAATACGCTTATACTCTAGATGCATACGCGACATACCTACACCCCTAATACGTATACATAGCTTATACATGCACACATCACCTTATATTAGTAACATTCATATAATAAATATACATGCAATATTAATATATTTACAAGTGAAAATGAGTGATTACACCTCCCCAATTTGCACAAAGTATTGACGTAGTACTATCAATTCATACTTGCCAAAAGAAGCCATCTCTGAGTTTCAACTTGGCGTTATAGATAGATCGCCAACCATAGGATGATTTATCTCCAAGTCTCGCATCTAACACCGATCTTCCTGCTAAATACTTGCAAGATAGAACATGGGAAACTAATGAGTGTGGGTCAGTTAATAAACGCCATACATGTTTACCCAACAAAGCAATGTTGAACTGATGGAGGTCTCGGAAGGCTAGACCACCTACTCTCTTTGAAGCATGGAGTTTTTGCCAAGTAATCATTGGCCCTCCTTTAGCATAAATCCTGCCTAACCACCAATAGTTGTGCGTGACACTAACAAGTTGATTGGTATGGCAATCATGAAGCATATAGAAAGTCATAAAATATGTTGGGAGGGCTTGAGTGATAACCTTAATGAACACCTCTCGTCCACCATATGATAAGAGGTTATGTGTCCATCCTCACAACCTTTGAGATACACGATCAAGAAGAAATCCAATTTTAATGGACTTATTCTTTCCAATAATCAAAGGCATGCGAAGATAGTGGCCTAGATCATCAACTTCCTAAATCGAAAACACTTCCTAAAATTGATCACAACTTTCTTGTGTTTTTGAAGGGCTAAAATAGATCATGGATTTTTCAAAATTGATTTTTTTAGAAGAAGCTGAGTGAATATACAGAATCTATTTCACCCGAGTTATCTCTCGAACTAAGTTCTTGACAAATAAAAGACTATCATCAACATACATAAGATGAATAATACATGGTTCATTTTGGCTTACTCGAACACCCAAAATAGTACCCTAATTATGTGCTTTTTGGAGAAAAGACGATAATCCATGTCTGCATAAAATGAATAAAATAGAGATAATGGGTCCTCTTGTCTTATCCCTCATGTAGGAGCAATCACATTTGACAGTGCACCATTTAGCCTGACCTGATAAGTGACAGTGGTAATGCATCGCATAATCAATTCAACCCAATGAGAATCAAAGCCAAGCTTGAGCATCACAACATGTAGAAAAGACCATTCCACTCTATCATAAGCGTTCTCTATGTCAAGTTTCAATGTTACCCCTTTATTCAGCTCATTCTTTGAAGACTGCATGTAATTGAATATCTCATGAGCTGTCAAAATATTATTCAAGTTTTTCGTCTTAGAACAAAAGCTTCATGTTCTTCATCAATACATACTGGCATCAATCGTCTGAGAAGGTTGACAAGTACTTTATAGATTGTTTTGTACACGATAGTGCACAAATTAATTGGTCGATATTGCAGCATCGACGTTGGTTCTTCCACTTTAGGAATCATGACCAAAATAGATTTGTTTACCTCAGACATGTTAATTCTATCATTTAGCACATCGAGACATAGTTGGATAATATTATCTCCCACAATGTCCTAATATTTCCTATAAAAACACGTTGGTAAGCCATTAATGTTCGGTGCTTTGGATGGTTATATTTGAAAAAGAGCATGGTGAACTTCCTCCTTAGTAAAAGGAGCACAAAGAGTGGAATTTATATCCATGGTGATTGATGGTTAAATGATATCTAGAATTTTAGACGAAGGTACACAATCATTTGTCTGATATAAGAACCCAAAATAGTCTTGAGCAATGCCAAGCATATCATCAATCTTGTTGTACCAAACTCCATCTGAACCAGTAAGGTCATGAACATGGTTTATCTTTTTCTGCCCTGTAGCACGAGTATGAAAAAATCAGGTGTTCCTGTCCCCATCACGAAGCCACTGAACATGAGATCTCTGAGCCCAAAAGGCCTCATCTTTGTCAATAAGACTTTTCAACTTAGTTTTAGCCCCTGAAAAAACCTGCAATGGATTAAAATCTATTCATCCATTGAGAATAGCCTTAATTTGTTTCCACAAGTATTTAATTCTAGAATTAGATATGGTACGCTGTCTTTTTGCCAAGAATCAAGGATAACACCAACTTGTGCTATTTTAGATCATGTCAGCATGCATCAAATTTGAAGTAATCGCCATAACGATGATTAGATGATGATGGAGTTACTTGAGTGTCCAGAAGAAGGTAGCAATGTAACGGCCCAAATTTTGAAACCCGAGGGTCAGGTTAACCCGAGAGTTGGGCCATGAGTTTGGGCCAAAATATAAGGCCTTGGGTGTCTTTTTAGGCCTGCTTAGTGTTGTTGAGTTTGCTTAGGTTGAGTTGGGTTTAGGTTAGGATGATTTTGAGGGGGTTAATTTGGTTAAAATGTAGTTGGGAGGAAAAGAGGCTGGTGGTTACTTAATTTTTCTGCAGATTTGTAAGGTGGGGGAAGTCACCATTGTTCCCTTGCTCCCTCTCTCACCCAATCTCATCTCCTACCCAAAGTTTGAATGTTAAAGGTGAAATCTTTAAGGTTTTGAGTGTGAATCACGTTTTGGTCAAGAAAGAAAGTTTATTCAGCATCTAGAGATCTCTATACTAAGATAAAAATAGTTGGAAATGGTTGTGGAAAAGGTTATGGTGGTTTTTCTTAGAAAGAACTGGAATGGGGTGTTGAAGGCTCCATTCTTAGTTTAATTCGTGTTTTAGCTTCCTAATCTCCCTAATGATGTTGTAATGCAGTTATCATCATCTTTTTTAGTCAAAATAGTAGGGGAACATTCCAAGGCTCAAAGAAAAAGCAAAGATTGAAGATTGTGTTTAGGAGGGGCTATTTTCTTATGCTTGCAAGGGGGGTTAGTACACTTCCAATTCCTGAGTTTCTTGCATATCATAGGTGCGATTGCTTTGTATGTTGTTTTGATGACTTAGTATGCTTGAATGCTGATGATGGGATATTACTGTTGAAAGTTTGTTTTGGGGATAAAAACTTGTAAAATTGGTAGAAACATCTCTAAATACTCCCAATAACTCGTAGGCTTGATTTTGGGGTCAAACTTGATAATTTGGGATAATGGGAATCAATTTTCGAACTCTAAAATGCAAGTTCTAGGTTCACGTATCAATACAAGATGAACGCATATCGGTACCCGTTTGTAAAAGAGGTTATTTTTATACAAAATATAAGGGGCGTATCGGTACGTGTCCCCGCGTATTGATACCCTTGTTCTATTGTCGACTCCAGTAGCTAAAGTGGGTATCGGTACGCCATTGGGGTACATAGATATAGGTTGGGTTTCGATACGTCATGTACGTGTATCGGTATAAGGTTTCGATACACATTGAAGGCGTATCGGTACTGTTTTAAGCTTAACACCGTCAAGTTACGTAGTCGAGTATCGGTACCCAAAGGGGCGTACCGATACCCATGTAGGCGTATCAGTATACACTGGGCAATCTACCTAAGAAAATTGACTTTGAGTTTTGGGGTTTTATAATTCGAGATAAATGGCCTAATGGGTCTCTAAAGGTATAAAATGAATTGTAAAACTGAGAAATCGAAATTCTAACCCTGTATGTGAATAAAATGAGAATAAAATGGGATTTACACTTGTGTAATCCATGTAATGATAAAAGCTATTGATGTAACGGTATTGTAATATTAATTCATGTCTTGTGAGCACTTGGTTGATGGGATCCGGATGCCCTAGAATGTGTTGCACCACCATGGTAAGTTGAGGGAATGGAGGTTACCGATGCTATATGACCCGAGCCTTATTCGTATGTGCTTGAGGTATGTTTTTGAGTAGGGTGTATGATTCGATGCTATGTGACTCAGTCTCACTTAGGGTGTATGATCCGATTGTAACCCCTTAACACGGTCTAGCCGAAACTGAGCTACAAGGGTTATATTAGGTTTGCTGAAGCAAACCCAAACTAATAACCTAAATCGAGTCTATTTTTACTTTTTTATCTTGGCTAAATGCTTTGATTTAGATCCTAAGGTGAACATACAATAGCGGATACGTTAACATTGCGATAAAATTTCAAAATAGGGTTCAATTGCTCAAACATGCACTTCGAGGACCAAAACGTAATTTTCACAAATTACAAGGACTTAATTAAAATCCAAGTTATCAATCCTTCATTAATACATTTTCATGCTCACATGTCAAATTCCAACTTGAAAAATCAACCAAACTCATTTAGTTGCATACATAACATTTAGGGACTATAATGCACAATTTCAAACTTCAGCAGGTAAAAGCCCAAAAACTACACTACGTATCGATACGGACATAGCCGTATCGATACGGTTCACCTAACTTAACGGATGTGCGTACCGATACTAATAACCCCGTATCAATACAGTGTGTCGAGCAAACTTGTACCGATACAGTTCTGCTCCCGTATTGATCCCTTAAAGATTATTTTCAAAAACCAAATTCTAGTAGCTAAATGGTGTACCAGTACGGAAGCCCATGTACCCACACCAGTGTAAATTTTCCTCTAGGCGTACCGATACGATGACTAGGCATACTGGTATACATTCTTAATTTTTGATGATCTAAGCCTTTCCAGACCCCGCGCACCGAAACCAAGGGACCCGTACCGGTACGCGAAGGCTTGTAATGACCTCTAGGTCAAACATATGACACTTTGGCTCACTCTAATCAATACCAAACCTTACCTAAACATCACAAATCATGAAAGGCATACTTAACACAATTATGCAAGCAATTTAAACCACTCAATCAAGCATGATCTACTCATCCACATCTATAGGTATGCTTCATATTCAAAACATAGTTCTAAACCATTCACAAGCATATTAAACCTCAAACAAGTCCAAATCAACATTTAAAACTTGCACAAACAGGGAATTTAACAAAACAACCATCCCAAACAACAATTAACCACATTACCTTTGTTACTACAAGTCTAAATCGAAACCATACTTTTGAAGGTCAAGTTCTTGGATTCCTTCTTGATTACTCGCTGCCTCCAACCCTTTAATTCTCTGCATTGATGGAAAAACAGAGTGTAAGCACACTAGACTTAGTGAGGAGTGCTCTAAAAATAAACCACCATCAAAGCATTTAAAACCATTTAACAAACCCCTTTGGAAACCACTTTTAAAACATCATCAACATTATCATGCCTTTCAAAACCATACACTTAACATTTCCAAAATATGTATATTAAACCTATGCCACATGTATCATTGATCCAACAACGACATCCCATTTGCTACACTCAATTTAAGCTTTCCCATGCATAATAAACCATATGCAAGGCTTAAAGAATAAAACATGTATAAACCAACATTATACAACAAAATGCATCAACATGATACATCATCAATTATATTGTCTTACAAGTTATCATCAACCAAGTTCCATTTTACAAAACATTGCATTAGATAAACGGATTCAACAAGTGTCCTCTCAACACTTCATACAATCTCAACCGGAATCATCCAAAGTCCACCAATGGGAGTTTTCGGTACATATAAACCCCTCAACACCACTCATTGGCTAGATGTATAATCCACTAACGGGAGTTTTTGGTACTGTATAACCCCTCAACCATTAGGGTACTTGGATAGAGTTTTCGGTACACATAAACCCCTCAACATCCAAGGCGATTTTTTATAGTGCACTAACAATCCTATGGCCGACCAACTATATCCGATAAAATTTTAAATTGCATTACTTGTCAATCTAATTCATTTCATTAACATTAACTCACTATTTTCATATGCATCAATCAAAACCATTTATCCGATGTATTCAACCATGCATTAACCAATATTCAAAAACATTATCAAAACATGTATTACATCCAAATGCATCATCATCATTATATAACCATTTTCCAACATTAAACCATGCTCAAATCATGCATATAACAATGAGAAATCGAATCATCAAAACAAGTGCATTAAAACAATTTGCCAAACCGAGAACAAGGAAGAAATCATCCTTTACTTACTTTTGTGCATAGACCAGCGTTTCAAGCTTAGTCTAAACTTCCAAACACAACGTTCAAACCTTTGAAAAGCTATAAAACACGTTCTCACTCACCGACTTCGCAAAACTTTGATCGCCGATGCGAATCCAAACCTCCGAGGCTTCTGAAACCTTACCTCAATCTTGAGGATCAATCTCCTCTATTTTAACCACACAAAAACAAAGGTTTCAATGCATCAAAATGCATTTAACAGCCCAGCAATATCAATTCACACAAATCCTCATCAAACTCTAACCAATTTCCCTCCACAACAACCGAAACAACATCAAACACCTTCCAAACATAACCCAGCGAAAACCTAAAGGTTAACCCAACAATTATCACCAATTAACATCCAAAAACACATTTACTTCATCCTTATACCTCCAACATTCAAAACTCCTCAAAAACTCATAAGTAACAACCTAGAAAATTAGAGATTCACCTAGTTTCGGGATTCCAATGTTAAAACCAACTTATTAACATTATAAAACATCAAAATCATGTTCTAATCCAATCAAGAACATAGCAAAATAGATCCAATACGAAAATCAATCAATCTCATCAATTAAACCTTGATTTAACCAATTTTCTATAATTAAATCATTAAAAATCATTAGAAAACATTTATAAAGGATCAATAACTAGGGAATTTTAGTAAATAACTTTATACTAGATGAGAAGAACGCAGCTCACCTCTAACCTTGGCTTTCCCCTTAATTGGATGGATTTACATGAGAAAACAAAATTAAAACAATAAGGTTTTGATAGGAAATCATAGGAAACCCAATTGAAATCAAAAGATTGAAGAAATCAAGAAGTTACCTGAGAAAATTGAAGAAGAAAAGAGTATTTGGATGGAAAGAATTTGAGAGAAAATCTTTTAGAGAAAAGTTAGGTACGTAAAGTTTGTTTTCAGAAATTAATTATAAAATTAATTCTCCAAGCCTATTAATACCCCTAAAAACTTTTTAAAAATAGACAATTAAGGAGAAAAGTCTAATTTTAGAGTTTGGCCGAATAACTCCTTAAAAATTCTAAATTTTGACCTTTTTACAAAACAGTCACTAAAAACAATTTTTAAACTTTACATTTTGGTTACTATCCCAAAATGCCACTTTTTGAAATTTCTTTTTATAAAAATGATTTTACCAAAATCATCTACATACTAAATAATGATTTTAGGGTATTTTTCCATATTTTTTCCTCACTCAAAAATACTTATTTCAAATAATCCCGAAATTGACTCGAATCCTCTAATCTGGTCCATCAGACTGTCCAATTGAGCTAGCTAGCGCCTATGCCCAAAACTGGGCGTTACAACTCTCCCCCACTTAAGAAATTCCATCCTTGAAATTTACCTGATGGAAACAGATGCAGAAAATGCTCTTTCATGTCCGACTTACTCTTCTACGTGGTCTCTTCAACACCGCGATATTGCCACAACACCTTAACAAGATCAATCCTCTTGCCATGAAGAACTTTAATACTAAAGTCAAGGATCTCCACCAGTTCATCATCATAGGATAAATCCAGTCGCAACTCAACATCCTCCACTGGCATCACATGCGACGGATACGAACGATACCTCTGCAACATGGATACATGAAACACATCACGAATCTTCTACAACTCATGAGGCAAACTCAACCGATACGCTACAGGACGCGTTCCAATACCTCATATAGTCCAATAAACCTCGGACTTAACTTTCCTTTGCGTCCAAAGCGCAACACCTTCTTCCAAGGTGAATCTTTCAAGAAAACCTTTTCACCAACCGTGTACTCAATTTCCCTACGCTTCAAATCCGCATAGGATTTCTACCTATCCGAAGCCGCTCTCAACCGATCATAAATAAGTTTCACACTTTCATCTGTATCTTTCAACACATCAGGCATGGAAACATACTTTTCCCCAGCCTCTACCCAACACAACGGTGTACGACACTTTCTACCATACAAGGCTTCATACGGTGCCATTTTTTATATTTTCATGATAACTATTATTGTACGCAAACTACACCAAAGGTAATTGTCTTTCCCAAGTTCCTTGGAACTCAATGATACAACACCTCGACATATCCTCCAAGATCTGAATCACACGCTCAGACTGAACATCCGTCTGAGGATGATACGAAGTACTAAAATTCAAGAGAGTTCCTAAAGCTCGATGCAAACACCCCCAAAATCTTGATGTAAACTGCGGATCCCTATCCAAAACAATCGACTTGGGTATTCCGTGCAACTTCATAATATCAGCGATATAAAGATCTGCCAACCTATACAGGGTATATGTCATATGCACTGGCAGAAATGTGCACACTTCGTAAACTGATCAACAATCACCCAAATGGAATCCTTCTTAGTCGGTGTCAAAGGTAACCCCGACACAAAATCCATTGTGATCCTCTCCCATTTCCACTCTGGAATCCTCAACAATTGCAACAGCCTAAAAGGAAACTGATACTCAGCCTTAACACGCTGACACACCATACACCTAGCAACAAAATCAGCCACATCCTTTTTTAGACCCATCTAATAGTACTTTTCCTTTAGATCTCGATATATCTTGGTATTACCGGGATGCATAGCAAAAGGACTAGCATGAGTTTCGGTCAGAATAGTTCACATCAACTCATCATCACTAGGCACCACTATCCGATCCTTGAAACATAACACCACATCCTCATTAAAGTGAAAATTCGTAGGATTTCCATCCATGATATCTTTAACATGCGGTACCAACGCCTCATCATAAGGTTGCTTTTCCTGAATCAACTGTGTACCAACACCTCATCATAAGGTTGCTTTTCCTGAATCAACTGTGACAAAGATGGCATCACTTGTAACTTGGCCAGCAAACCTCCATCACGCGTCACACTCAACCTCGCAAACATGGCCCTCAACTCAACAACAGCTTTTCTACTCAAAGCATCACCACAACATTCACCTTGCCCAGATGATACTCGATTGTCAAATCATAATCCTTGAGCAACTCTAACCATTTACGTTGTTTAAGCTTCAACTCCTTCTGCAACATCAAATACTTCAAGATCTTATAATCTATACACACAATACACTTTTCACCATATAGATAATGCCTCCAAATCTTCAACGCAAAAACTATTGCGGCAAGCTCCAAATCATGCGTAGGATAATTACGCTCATGCAACTTTAAGTGCCTAGATGCATAAGCTACAACTTTCCCGTCTTGCATCAACACACACCCTAAACCAACAAGGGATGTATCACTATAAACCATAAACTCTTTTCTTGACTCAGGTTGAATCAAGATCGGAGCTCGCGTCAATGCTTCCTTCAAGTCCTCAAAAGCTTGTTGTCTAGCGTCTGTCCATTCAAAACATACATCCTTTTGTAACGACTTGGTCAATGAAGTAGCAACCCTTATGAACCCATCCACAAAGCGACGATAATAACCTGTCAACTCCAAGAAACTACAAACCTCTGTCACCGACTTAGGTTGCTTCCAATCCACAATTGCCTCAACCTTTTGTGGATTCACATGGATACCTTCTGCCGAAACAACATGACCAAGAAAGACCACTTCTTTAAACCAAAACTCACATTTTCTCAACTTGGCATAAAGTTGATTATCCAACAAAGCTTGTAACACAATTCGCAAGTGTCGATCATAATCTTCCTCGGTACGAGAGTACACGAGAATATCATCAATGAAAACTACTACAAATTGATCCAAGAATTCATGGAACACCCGATCCATCATATCCATGAAAGCTGCAGGTGCATTTGTTAACCCAAACAGCCTCACTAAGAACTCATAATGTCTGTATCGCGTGCGAAAAGTAGTCTTCGATATGTCCTTATCCTTGACCTTCAACTAATAGTAACCAGATCTCAAATCGATCTTAGTTACCGATAATCAATGCACATCCTTAAAGTGACATCCTTCTTTTTCACAAACAACACCGGTGCTCCCCATGGTATAACACTAGGTCGGATAAAACCACGGTCCAACAACTCTTGAAACTGCATCTTCAACTCCTTTAGTGACAAGCGATACGGTGCAATAGACACCGAAGCCGTATCAGCATACATCTTAATACAAAATCTACCTCCCTATCAGGCGGCAATCTAGGCAACTCTTCCAGAAACACCCCCGAGAAATCACAAATGGTACGAATATCCTAAACACGCACCTTTTTTATATCTAGGTTCATAACATAAGCCAAATATGCTTAACACCCACACTCCAACAAACTTATGCGCTTTCAAAGCCAAAACCACATTGGATAAGAACTTAACATTCTCACCCACAACCACCACTTCATAATCATCGGCAAGTTTCAACGAAACTCGCTTGGTCACAAGTTCGACTATAGCCCCATGCTCAGTTAACCAAACTATACCCAAAATCACATGAAAACTATAAAATGGCAGCTCCATCAAATCAACCGCAAACATATGACCTTGAACCATTAGAGGACATCTCCTATACAACCTCCTCGTAACAACCGTCTATCCAAAAGAACTTGTTACTTGCATACCCATATTTAACACCTCTACCGGTATATCAAGCAAATGCGCATGCTCATACAAAATATATGAATGCGTAAAACCAGAATCTATCAGAGAAAGTAATGACATAAACTACAAGGTAAAAGTACCTGCTATCACATCAGTGACATTCCTCCCCTCGCGATGTACATAGATCCTCGTTGGTCCACCTCCTCAGGTTGAACTGCCACTGTATGAGCAACGGCTCTCTAACCTTCCTCCCTACATTGGAAATTACCTCGACTGTGCCCATGACCTCTCTGTGGTGCAACAACAGGTGCAGGTGCCTGTCTACCTCTAGCCAGCAATAAACAATCATGTCTCATTTGATCCCCAGATCCACAACTCCAATAGGAATTGGCAATAACAGCTGAAGGAGTATGCCCCTCTTTGGCCAAACGTGGATAGTCTCGCCTCATGTGATCTCGCGATCCACATACCCAACAGGTATTGTGTAATGCTCTAACTGGAGTACTCTGGCCCTGCAGCCCTCGCCCAGCATTACTTTCACCCCGTCTCTGCTCAAGGCGATACCTCCTATCGCGGTGTCTCTTGGACTGGCCACCACCAGAACCAAAATCCGCAGCTCTCTTCCCAGAGCCAGAACGTCCCGACGTAAAGATAAACCCAGGCTCTTCTCGATGTTCTCCGCCCGTGTAACCAACATGTCGAAATTCTTATAGTCAGTGGCCAACATATATGTCTTAACATCTTGTACCAATCCGTAACGGAATAAATCACAGCGATACCTCTCATCCATATATTTTGTGAACGAAAGAGAAGAAAATATGCAGAATATTTCAGCAGACAAGAAGGATGAAAATGAAGATGAAGCAGCAAAATAAATGATGTAAATAGATAAGAATCCAGACGTGGACAAAGCCCCACGAGCCATGTATTTGATGCATTTAAAAACTGTTGAAAACTGCCCAGTAGCCGTCAACTGCCACTGCTGGAAACATTCCATCACCAACAATCGAATCCCTCCTGCCATAATAGACAACGATAAGGATGTTTCTAATGTCATAATAACTGCCAAAAGATTATTGCTGTCAGAATAATAATTTCCGTCATTGATTTTGTCGGAGAATATTATTGGAAATCCATTGAGACGTGGTAATAGCCCCACGAAGCATGTTTGAAAAATAGTTTGAAATTGTCCTGCATGAACAAATAATTGTCCACCATCTCATGTGGATCATTAATGTGGACGGAGAACATTATCAGTATAATAGTGTACCCTTAACACAATGACTATATATTCTAGGATGATAACTGCTTCTGACAAACAGTTTCTGGTATAACTGTCATCGAAAAAATTGGAAAATGCACAGATATTATCGGAAAACACCATAGATTTGGAATTTGCAGTACAAAACTGCAAAGAAGCAATCGATCTCACTATAATTGACAATAGAGAAAATATCCAACACGAATATTCATTATTCTCATGGTTGGAAATATTTATCCCTGGTAAGTCATCGTCGTAATCAACAATAATTTATGATAAACACCCTGTAGAATCATAAATATGACTACACATAACCCGGTTGTCATAATCATCATTCCATTATTAAAAGATTCCCCAAGAAATGAAAAATCAGTGAAATGTGAAAGAGAAAATTTCAGAGAAAAATTATCCATTTTCCCAGTAAACATTGCAAACGCGAGCTCAACACAGTTGTTTAGGGCATAAATAAATAAAACAAAGACTCGGCAACATGAATACAGGGAGCTTTAAGATCAAACCAATCCACAAGGCACAAGTTGTCTACAATCTCATTGAACACTCAACAGAAACAAAAAGATACACCACATAAACCAGTTAAACATAAGGGTTTTATTTTGATACACTGCCCGTGTAAAATATTTTTACACAACCCTTCAATAAAATTTAAAATTTAAAACCCTAACCTTAACACCCTAAATTTTAAACCCTAAACTCTAACCCCTAAACCCTAAACCTTAAATTATAAACCCTACAACCTAAACCCCTAAACTTTAAACCCTAAATTAAACCCATAACCACTAAATTTGAAAAGCACGTGTAAACTTTAATTTACACAGACTATGTATCAAACTTATTCTCTAAACATAATGCTAGATTAAAATATTAAAAATATAAATTGTAATAACGGGATATACCAGTGATGAACGATAACGACAAAAAAAGATTGTGATCGTAAGCAAAACAACAAAATAAATAACACCAAGATTTACGTGGAAACCCCAAACGGGAAAAACCACTAATAGAGGATGAGACCTTTCACTATGACAAAGTATAAAAGATTACAACCTGATTACAGATTAACGCTCTATAGAATCCTCAATCTACATGTTGTATCTTGTGTTGTGTCTAAAACACTAATCCTTAGTATCTATTTATAGAGATATGTTGCTTGTTTACAAAGGAAACTTACATACAAACAAATTCTACTCAAACTGAATTCTCTACCTCTAATTAATGTAAAGTAAATAAGATCTACTAAAAGTAATGCTTACTTTAAACCAAATCCTAAAATAATTTGGATCACTACTCTAACAAATCTCCACCTTAAGACAAATTCTTGTCGAACAATATCTTCACCTCTTCCACGAAACCTCTCATGGGGTGGTATTCAACAATGAGACTTGACCAAGTTCAAGCTCTGCTCGAAGTTAGTTGTAGGGAGTGACTCCATCTCTTATTGCATAACCAACATCCACTACTTGAGTCTTCACCACCAACATCCTCTGAATATGTTGATGGTTCTTGGCTTGCATCTATATCCTCTAACACGTTCAATGCATATGCAGTAGATCAGCCTTCGCATACCTCTTTGAACGTCTAATATCCCTTTTGATTTGTTCACCACAATAAAATATTGAGGTTCTATTTGTGGTAGGGGAGTCTAGCCCTACCCTACTTTACCATTCTATAAAATATGGTTTGATAAGTGCAAACAAATTTGGGATACGATTTTTGTATAATGCTTTTATGAATTTGACCATTCTGGCGGCAACTCGTCAAACCTTTCCAACACAAAATTTAAGTCAAATGTACAAGTACACCTCGAATCTTCACCTGCCATAACACAAATCTAGTGTTGCGATCTAACAGTAGAATATCATACTTCATTGTTTCCATTACCGTGACTATGATAAGAAATCTGAAGCTCTAATACCAATTTGTAATATCGGGGATATACCAACGACGAACGATAACGATAAATAAAAGAAAATTGGTGATCACAAACAAAACAAGAAACTAAATAGCACTAAGATTTACGTGAAAAACTCAAAAATGGGAAAAACCACGAGCAGAGGATGAGAACTTTCACTATGACAAAAATAAAAGAGTACAACATGATTGCAACTTAACGTTCTGTAGAATCCTCAATCTGCATGTTGTATCTTGTGTTATGTCTAAAACCTAATTCTTAGTATCTATTTATAGGGATATGTTGCTTGTTTATAAAGGAAACTTGCATAGAAACAAATTCTACTCAAATTGATTTTCCTACATTTAATTAATGTAAAGTAAACACTATCTACTAAAAATAAGATTCTTACTTTAAACCAAATCCTAAAAGAATTTGGATCACAACTATAATATAAATTATTATAAAATTACTAAATTCTTTTTTTGCATAGTAAAATTACAAAATTCTAAATAATATATTGTTAGTACCTCAGAATACTCACCACAACGTATCAAAACCAGACGACCCTCGGTGAACGAACAAGACCGCGAACAACTTAACATAGAAGATATAGCATATACAATCACCGCAGACCACTACGCGTGGGATTGCCGCAAACTATGCAATGCCCTTCGCATCCAACAATCACGTGACTACGCACATGATCACGACGGGCGAAAGTGCGAACCTAGAACGTCAAGTCATAGCTAGTCCAATCAAGACGCCATGATAGCCCAGCCCTAACACCTATCCTGGTAGTATAAAACAAGGTATGCAGCCAGGAGAGCGGGTTAGATCTGATCCCCGGTATCATTGCCCAAAAATAGAAGCCATATACAAACTCCGACTTGAAACGACTGTCTCGACTATTGTCTCTGACCCCTATCCATTTTTACCATCAACAATTGGTGCGGTGAGTGTAGATCGAACATGTGAACCCTAAATTTTTGTTAAGATTGAGGATTATGAAGATGGGTAATGATAACCAGCTGAACCCAGACGAGAAAGTAGTGGGAAATGGTGGCCCAATGAATCGGCCGACACCAGAGACCATGCAACTCTTATAGCAGTCTAAATGACAACGAAAGTTTATGCAGGATAAGGCTGAACGACGTCAAGTCGCAGAATTAAAGAGCGAGAGACCAGTTAGGCAGCTATCCAAGAAAAACAGGAATAAAGAAACCATGGGCAACAGCCTCGGGGGCTAGGCAACAGAGGAAGCAAATCAGATAGTAGGGGCATCGTACATATGTTAATTAGAATGGATGAGGAGTGAAATCAGCCAAGCTCCAAATGCAAGACGCACATACAGGAAACGACGAAGAGGAAGAAGCCTAAAAACTCATGGCAAGTCTCATTCTCGAAAAAAGAGGAAGGCTGCATCTTGAGTGAAGAAAGCAGGGACCCAATCGTCATCACAGCTATGATAGCTAGGTTTATCGTAAAAAGAATTTTGATTGATACGGGTAGTGTTGTGGAAATGTTGGTTTGGAATGTATTCAAGCAATATTAATTCTCAATATAGAACTAAGGCCGACAAGTCCAATATACGGGTTTGGCGGCCAACCCATTAGAGTGGAGGGTTCCATCCAACTGCCTATAACCATGAGAGATAATGACAATAAACCTATGTAAATTACTATTTTTTGGTCATCAATAATCCCTCTTTGACCCGGCCTAGACGCCAGACCGAACCGAGCGAGCTACATTAGTTTTGTAGACACAAACCTACGAGATTTTCCTAGAAAACAATCTATTTTTTGTTTTATCTTATCTAAATGATTTATTAAGTCCTAAGGTGATCATGCTGGCAGCAGTGAAAATTACAACTTAATCGGGCGTCGAATTGACATCCAATTGCATAGATTGGCCTTTTAGAGACCAATTTGTAAAAACGGATGATTAAACGGATTTATTAGAAATTTAAGTTACCAATACCATTTAGGTTAAATTCCAACTTAACGTAATCATCCAAACTTAATTAATTTCTTGATCATGAAATAGGGACTAAACTGCAAGGAATCAAACTTTAGAAAGTATTTTAACAGAATTAACTAACGGCGTATCGGTACAGTAGTTCACCGTATTGATACGGTATAATTTTCAAAGGCATGCTGATACGGTCCTCAAACATATCGGTACAGGTATGCAATATTCAAAATATGGAATTCTAGTAGCCAAATGGCGTACCGGCATGGTTGCCTGTGTACCGAAACCAAGCTAAAATTTCATCAATACGTACCAATACGGTCCCTAGGCGTATCGGTACGCTAATGCATTTTTGCCTAAATTGAGCTGAGACAGGTCCCCGCATACCGATTACTGAGGACCTGTACCGGTACAGACAAACCTGTAATAACCTCTTGGTCCAACATATGACACTTTGGTTCAATCTAAATTACTCCAATCAACATCTAATCATCATAAAACTTCTCAAACATTAACTCCTCAGACATAGAAGCATGTTAGAAGATCATACACAACATATCAAGTCCAAACACAAATTCTATAAACATGATCTCTACCCAAGCATGCAAATTGTTTCCCAACCCCTCAAAACCAAACATTAAGCTTCATACAAGTTCAAAACAACAAACATAACTTGTACAAACAGGGAGTATACAAAATAAAATTCCCAAATACAACTTGGTCACATTGCCTCTTATTACTACTTAGTATTTATAAAATCGTACTTTGGAAGTGTCTCAACCCTTGGACTCCCCTTGCGTACTTGTTGTCCGAAAGAGCCTATTTCCCTGCATTGATGAGAAAAGAAAGCGTAAGCTATAAGCTTAGCGAGGGAATCACAAAAACACTCATTAATGCATTTAAAACCATTTTATATCAAAACAAGTTTATAATGTTCTTTCCAAAATCATCACATGCTTCTCAAATATGCCCAAATATGCATATTTAAACCATTTGCAACACTTGTATCATGGATTTCTATCATAAACCTCAATTTAAGCTTCATATGCCAAAATCTCTAAATAGCAAGCTTAAAAAGCATCTCATGTATAAACTACATTATACAAAACATAATCCATTTCTCATGATACATTATCTCATACATTGGCTTTCGAGTGACTCAAAAACAAGTTTCATTCAATTTATAAAAACACATCGGATACACGGATTTCCCAAGTGGTTCCTTCAACCACTTTACATATGTCCTCGAACTGGAGCAGCCCTCAACAGTTATAACGTTTAAATCCACCAGCGGGGGAAAATGGCACAATTAACCCCTCGACACACATGAGGTGACTTATTATAGTGCACTTTAAACCCTAAAGCTAGCCAACTATATCTGATAACATTTAATCTCATCCACTTGCCATTATATTCAATAAAACCACATTACCTCAGTATTTTACATATGCATCAAATCAATCCAATTTCAAATACATTAAAACATGTATTCAAGTATTCTCAAAATAATTTCATAAACTATATTCCATTTTCAATAACCACCATATATGATCATTTGCAACATTTTTCATATCTAAAATATGCATATAACAGTAGGTATTCAAAATTATAAAGATGTGCATGAGATTGTATCTTGCAAAACCGAAAAATGAGAGAGAGATCAACCAATACTTACTTCTGAGCTTAGATAAGTGTTTCACACTTATTCTAAACTCCCAACAACCATCTTCAAACCTTTTAAAAGTAGTATAACACGTTTCCACTCACCGACAACCAAACGATCCACTTGCCATGCACATCTAAGCTTATGGAGCCTCCGAAACCTCTTCAAAAGCTAAATGATTCAACTCCTCTGCTTTACCCAAACAAAAATAGAGGATTGATGCACTTTCATGCATCTCTAATTTCCAACAACCAACAAACACCACTTCGCCTCACTTAAATCCATCGAACGCCACTCTAAAACAACCAAATTCATCACCAAACTTCATCTAAATAAAGCTCATCCTAAACCTATTGATTTTAACATCTTAACAACATTAATTAACATCCAAAATCATCCTTATAGTGTTCTTATACCTCCAGCAACTCTACAACACCAAGGTCACACCAAAATCTAACTATTTACAATCTAGAAAATTAGCAATTCACATACTTTCGGGATTTCTTTAATTAATATCTTATTTTAACATTAAAACACATATCTTAAGTGCTCTAAATCAATTAGAATCAAGGTAAAAATAAATCCATAATAATATTCTTCCAATTTCTCATCAAAACACAATTTAATCCATAAAATCTTAATTAAATCATAAACTCATAACAAAAATAAGTTGTAAAGGATCAAGAACTTGAGAATTTCATTAAAGAACCTTTAATTAGAGGAGAGAAATGAAAATCATCTCTAATTGCTGGTTTCTCCCTTAATTGGCAAATATTGGTTGAAATCCAAGTAGATTTTGTTGTAGGAATCAAAGAAATCAAGTAGGAAACCAAAAGGAAATCAAAAGAGATTGATTCCTGTAAATTTTGGAAAGATTTTGATAGTTTGGCTGACGAGAAAGTTGAGAGAAAAGTGAGAGCAAAGTTAGTTACGTGAGAAAATGATTTGTGAAAATAAAAATTCTTTTTATTAATTCTATTTTATTTTATTATTAAAACCATTTAAAAATCTTTTGAAAATAGCCTAAATTAAGGGGAAATCTGATGGAAATGTTTGGTTAGTTAGCTTCTTAAAGATTTTAAGTTTTGACCCTTTTACGATATAGTCACTAAAAATAGTTTTGAAAACTTTACATTTTAGTCACCGATCCAAAATGTACCAAAATCCAATTTAATTTCTTCAATTGAATTTACCAAAACTCTTATAATATTAATTAAATATTTTCTATCATTTTTCCAAATTTTATTTTAGCCAAAAAAATTTATTACGATTAAATTCCTGTAACTCGCTCGAATTGCCTAATCCAGTTATCTCAAACCGTCTAACCAAACTATCTAACATCTAGGTCCAAAATCAGGGCGTTACAACTCTCCCCTTAAGAGATTTCTTCCTCGAAATTTATTTTGCAGAAAAAGGTAAGGAAATTACTTCGTCATGTCATCCTTACTTTCCCATGTAGCTTCCTCAACTCCACGATGTCGTCACAACACTTTCACCAACTTTATGGTCTTGCCACGAAGAACCTTGGTGCTAGAATCCAGAATTTCCACCAACTCTTCATCATTGGTCAAATTCGGATTCAACTCAATCTCCTCTTCAGGCATCACATGCGAAGGATCCGACCTATACCTCTGAAGCATCAATACATGGAAAACATCATGTATCTTCTACAACTCCGCAACAACCTTAACCTGTAAGCAACTAGACCAACACACTCCAACACGTCATAAGGCCCAATGAAGCTTGGACTTAGCTTGCCCTTACGTCTAAACCTCATAACCTTCTTCCAAGGCGAAACCTTAAGAAGCACTCGATCTTCAACCGCAAACTCGTTCTCCCTACGCTTCAAATCAGCATAAGATTTTTGTCGATCTGAAGCCGCCTTCAACTGATCATAGATAAGCTTCACCTTCTCATTGGTGTCCTTCAACACATCAGGCAAGGAAACAAACTTCTTGCCCGCCTCCGCCCAACAAAGTGGCGTGCGACACCTTCTACCATACAAAGCCTTATACTGAACCATTTGAATACTAGCCTGATAACTATTGTTATAGGCAAACTCCACCAAAGGGAAATGCTTCTCCCATATTCCTTGGAAATCAATGATGCAACGCCGCAACATATCCTCCAACACTTGGATAAAGCGTTCAGACTGACCATCGAATGATACGAAGTACTAAATTTTAACTGCATACCCAAAGTCATATGCAAACACTCCCAAAACCTTGCTGTAAAGCGCATATCTCTATCCGAAACTATAGACCTAGATACCCTGTGCAACCTCACAATCTCAGCAATGTACAACTCTGCCAACTTATCCAAGGTATACATCGTATGCACAGCCAAGAAATGTGCACACTTCGTAAACCTATCCACGATCACCCAAACAAAATTCCACTTCATTGGGGCCAAAGGCAAACCAGACACAAAATCCATGGTTATTCTCTCCCACTTCTATTATGGAATCCTTAATGGTTGCAACAACCCAGAAGAAAACTGATGCTCAGCCTTAATACGCTGACATACCATACAACAAGCAACAAAATCCGCTACATCCTTCTTCAAACCAAACCAGAAATATTCTTTTTTCAAGTCCTGATACATCTTTGTACTTTTCGGATGCATAACAAAAGGACTCAAATGTGCCTCAGTCAAGATAGTACGCCTTAACTCTTCATCTTTCGGCACCACTACTTGATCCTTGAAACATAAAACACATTTCCCACTAAAATAGAAATTCGTCTGATTGCCATCCATGATATCCTTTACATACGATACCAACGAATCATCATACAATTGCTTCTCCTTGATCAACTGCAATAATGATGGCTTCACTTTCAATTCAGCCAACAAACCACCATCTCGCGTCACATTCAACTGGGCAAACATGGCCCTCAACTCTACTGCCACCTTTCTACTCAAAGCGTCAGCTACAACATTAGCCTTAACTTGATGATACTCTATCGTCAAATCATAATCATTAAGCAACTCCGACCATCTTCGTCGCCTAAGATTCAACTCTTTTTACGACATCAAATATTTCAAACTCTTGTGATCTGTGTATACAATATACTTCTCACCATAAAGGTAGTGCCTCCAAATCTTCAACGTAAAAACCATCGCAACAAGCTCTATGTCGTGCGTAGGGCAGTTACGCTCGTGCACCTTCAACTGCGTAGATACATAAGCCACAACCTTTCATTCATGCATCAACACACACCTCAAACCAACATAGGATGCATCGCTATACACAACAAACTCCTTCTCTGACTCAAGTTGAATCAAGATCAGAGCTTTTGTCAAAGCTTCCTTCAACTTATCAAAAGCTTGTTGTCTAATCTTCGTCCACTCAAAACTTACATCCTTTTGCATCAACTTCCTCAAAGGATCGGTAATCCTTGAGAAACCATCCACAAAGCGTCTGTAATACCCAGCTAACCCTAAGAAACTACGAACCTTTGTCACAAACTTTAGATGCTTCCAATTCACAACTGCTTCAATCTTCTACAGATCCACTCGGATACCTTCAGCCGAAACAACATGACCAAGAAAAATGACTTGCTTGATCCAAAACTTACACTTGTCAGCTTGGCATAAAGCTTATTATCCAATAGAACTTGCAACACAATCTGTAGGTGTTGATCATAATCTTTCTTAGTACGTGAGTACACGAGAATGTCATCGATAAACGTTACCACAAATTGATCTAAGAATTCATGGAATACCCAATTCATCATGTCCATGAAAGCTACAGGCGCATTTCTCAACCCAAATGGCATCACCAAGAACTCATAATGCCCGTAGCGCATGCAAAAAGTTATCTTCGGCACGTCTTTATCTTTCACCTTCAATTGATAATACTCGAACCTTAGGTCAATCTTGGAAAACACCGTAGCTCCCCAGAACTGATCAAACAAATCATCAATCCTTGGAAAAGGTTACTTATTATTAATCGTCAACTTGTTCAGTTGTCGATAATCAATGCACATTCTCATCGTGCCATCATTCTTTTTCACAAACAATACAGGTGCTTCCTATGGTGAAATACTAGGCCGAATAAAATCATGGTCCAACAACTCCTGCAACTGCGTCTTCAATTCCTTTAACTCCTTCAGTTCTATATGATACGGTGCAATCGACAGCAGAGCGTATCTGCATACATCTCAATGCAAAACTTTACATCCCTATCCGGCGACACACCAGACAATTCTTTTGGAAACACTCTTGGAAAAACGCAAATGGTACAAATATCTTGGGAATGCACCTCCTTTATATCTAACTTCATAATATATGCTAGATATACTTGACTCCCAGATTCTAACAACCTTCGCGCTTCCAAAGCCGAAACCACATTAAACAAGAATTTAACATTCTCGCCCACAACCACTACTTCATAATCCTTATCAAGTTCCAATGAAACTAGCTTGGTCTCAAAATCAACCACAACCCAGTGCTCCGACAACCAATCCATCCCCCAAATCACATTAAAATCGTGAAACGGCAAATCTATCAAATCCGTCGTAAACATGTGCCCTTGAACCATTAAGGGACATCTCATAAACAACCTCCTACCAACTATTGTCTCACCAAAAGAACTAGTTACTCACATACCGACATCTAACACTTCTACAAGTATATCAAGGAAGCAACCATATTTGCGCGATATGTATGAATGTGTAGAACCATAATCTATCAAAGAAAGCAATGGTATGGACTACAAAGTAAGTGTACCTAAAATCACATTAGATTCATTACTGCCCACACGATGCGCGAAAACCCTTTCTGGTCTACCATGCTTAGGTTAAACCACTACGGTATGAGAAACTATCCTCTAACCATCTTCTTTGCGCTAAAAATGACCTTAGCAGTGCCTACGGCCTCACTGTTGTACCACAGCCTGTGTAGCAGCTTGTCCTTTTCTATCCAAATACGGATAATCACGTATAATGTGATCGCGATCCATAGCTCCAACATGTCCCAAAATTAGCCTAGCACTCCCCCGAATGTCACCTACCATAACGCTTACACTTGGTTACTCCAGCATAGGTATTCTGACCTTGTTGTCCACGTCTGACATTACTTTCACTTTGCCTCTATTCTAGATGATACCTCTAGTCCCTATACTTCTTGTATCGATCTCTACCTACATCCGACTCAGAATGCCTCTTCCCAACCGAAGAACTCCATGATCGTGAAGACAACCCCAGATACGGTTTAATGTCGTTAGCCTGAGAAACTAATACATCAAGCTCTGTATAATCTGTAGCCAACATGTACGTCTTTACATCTTTCACCAACCCATATCAGAATCGGTTGTATCACTGTCGTTCGTCAGAAACCAACTCATGAGCATACTAGCTCAATTGAACAAACTGAATCTCATATTCAGACACAGACATGTTTCCCTCCTCTAATGCTATGAACTTCATTTTTCTTCACATTCTAATAATCATAACCCAAATACTTCTTCTAGAAAGTAGCACAAAAGAACTCCCACGTCACATCAGCAAGTGCCATACCCGCAATAACAGTCTTCCACCAACTATAAGCATCTCTATGAAGCAACAACACTATACAACCTAACTTGTAGACATCCATACACCTCATCTGACAAAGGATCATCTTCGTGCTGGCAAATCACTCATCTACTGCCTCAGGAGCCAAACCTCTAAACTCAGTACCACCCAAGCTACGCAGATGCTCTAATGGTAGCTCGGTATTAATAGCTACAGGTATCAGTACAGGTACTTGCACCCTAGCTATGGTAGCTTGAAAAGTTCTAGCCATCGCCTGGATTAACGGTGTCATATCTCTAAAAACTGGCCCTTGTGGTGCCTAAGGTGCACCACCCTCAACTCCACTACTAACAGGAGGAATCAATGGAGGAGGAGGCAACTCATCATTTTGTCCATCCACAACACTCCTTATATAAGCTCTCATCTCGATCCCATTGTGCAAAAATATGATATACAATAAAACAAAATAATTAGACCAGCTTATAGCAAGAATCCAAGTTGTACATGTTTCAAAACATAACCATTTTGCACTAGTAGTAATAAGGCAATGTGTCCCCAAGTTTATACCCTACACATATCATATTTCAATCATAATCATTCAAAAACAAACATCGTGCATGCCAAACAACATAAAATGGATTCGCAATACAGATCTTCCCGATGGTGCTCAACCCGATCCCGTGAAGAATGTTCATGTTGCTCCAGTGGCTCTAGTTGCTCAACCTTCCCTCGATTCTCTCATGGCCTACCTTGATGGGAAGATTGCTACCTTGGATACACGGTTGGATTCTAGCTTCACTACCTTTGACACCCGTATGACCTCCTTGGAAGCTAGAGTTACCTCCATTGAGCAACGTCAAGCCTCGGTGGACATGACCCTCACCACGTTTCACATCAAATGTCATGGTTATACACTTGATGATCATCATGAGGAAGATGAAGACGGGGATTATGAAGATGAAGATAACTCTTAGGTTGGCATCTCATCCATGTCATATATTATCTATTAGGATTTGAGTTTTAAGCACCTATGTTTAGTTTTTGATGACATTATGCTTTTATGATTTGGTTTATGTTTTTAAGTTTTAAGTTGGATATTCTATGTTACTTTGAATTATGCTTTGATTTTTATAATATCTATGTTGTTTAATTATCTTTGGAGTTATTCTTGTTCTATCTCCTGTGTTTATGCCTTCTTGATTTTGATGTAACAAAAAGGGGGAGAAGTATGAGATAAAATTTTTCAAAGGTTCTCAAAAATAAACTTCTTTTAGCTTTAAAGAAATGGGGAGTGTCTTAAAATTTTATTTTGGTTTTGTTATATCAAAAGGGGGAAATTGTATAACCTATATTTGATTTTTGATATAACAAGGAATTACAAGGATTATTTTGTAAAAGGGATAAATTTTTAAGTACTCAAAAAGTCTCACAAATTGACAAGGATTTGAACTTAAAATATTTTCTAAGTCAAAAACTTAAACCCCAAATATTTTCTAAGTGTTTACCGTACTCAAAATAGCCAAATTGGTCCAGAAGTATCGATACGCCTAGGGTCGTATCGATACGGGTTTTAGCCACTGGAATTTTGTTCTATACTTGATGGCTATAGGGTACCGATACGCCTGTAGCCGTATCAGTACGCTATTCAAACCTGGGAACTAATTTTTCTTACGAGTATCGGTACAACTTTCTGCGTACCGGTATGGGGTTAAAGATTTCCCAAATCTTTTCATTTAATATCCAACCATTGCCTTGTCAATTTTATTGAAATCATATCTTTGAAAATCTGTTAACACGTACCGATACGCATATAGGCGTATCGATACGATTGTTTGTGCTTAACTTATCAGGATGTACGGCCTGTACCGATACCTTTTGTAAAAAGAACACTCTGTATCAATACGGCTTCCCGCATATCGATACCATTTTGTTGCAATGGATATTTTCTATCTTGGAAGGTACTAATATGAACCTTCGCGTACCTATACCTAGTGTTGGTAGACAGTATTTATTGCGGGAAAAATGAAGCTCAACGGCTATATTTATGATCTCGGCTACCCAAACGGTTGAAAATCAATGAGGGCTATAAAATCAAGTCTCCAAAGATTATTCAACAACTATTCATCAAGTAAAAAGCATTCAAGCACACATCCAACAATCTTTGAGCCTTTTATTTTCATATCTTGTAACCCACTTGAGTAAACTTTATTGTATCCATTTTATTCAAGTTTCGGGGTTAGAGTGAGCCTAGAATTGTGCAAACAATTAACCTTGTGAGGGATTTTCAGTTTGTTTCATTTGTATTCTCTTTGTGAGGGTTCTTAAGATTTTGGGGTATAAATCTTAAGGGAGTGTAAGGTTATCTCCTTTGGCCTCAAAAGGAAAACAAATCTAGTGGATTTGAGAAATCCTTAGTGTGGATAGCTAAGGTAGTGGATGTAAACCTTGTTGATAAGGTTGAACCACTATAAGTTATTGTGTCCCAATCTTTTTACATTTCCATTGCTTCTACCCAATTTTTTATTTGCCAATTCACCGCCTCTTGGTCATTTATCATTGATTGATCATCCCAACAAAAAATCCCGGCGAAACAAATACAATGTAGACATGAAAAATGACGTACTCATCTCCATGTATGAGTACAAAAATTACTGGCCAACACAATCCTCATGTAGGATTGAAAGGGTCTCATCCGATAGTAAAAAGAACCTGTGACAAAGTAAATCACGACTTCTCGCAATCTTCTTCATACTAGCTTCTTTGATACGTATATACACACGTTTATTTTTAAATAATTATTTTATTATTTAATAAATTTTAAATAAATATTTTTATTTCATGTTAAATTAATTTTATATATAAACAGAAAATATTCTAAAATTTGAAAAAAAATCATAATTGAGTGATTGTAAAATATTAAAATTCATAATTTCAACAGTTTTATAAGTGCAACTATCAAGAATTACCATATTGAATGAATTCATTGGTTAGAATAAATTGTGGTTTAAAAACTACAAAAGATGATGAAATTTAATTTTTTATCAAAACTATTTTTGTTTTGAATATTTATCTATGTGGATGTCTATCATGATAAGAACTTTATCAAGGAGATTTGATTTACTTTATCGTTATGAATATTATCTTCATTAATTAGAGTTTAATGTATTATGTACTTCTTATGCCTATAAATAGATGATTTGATTTAGACATTGTAGACAAGTCTTTAAGAATAATATAAATCTCCCTTTTTTTCTCTCATCTCTTTGTTCTTTTATTCTTTTTCGTTGTTCTTCGTTATTTTATTCACAACATGTTGTCAGCACGAGAGTCTAATCAACTGAGGTCTTCATCGTTCGAATCCAAAAAAAGTTATTGGAAATAATTTGATTATAGGATGAACCAAAGATAAGTTTTTTTTCTCATTTTTTTAGTTATTGATTGTCTTTCTCTTTATATTTTAACTTGATTTTTAATTTTTTTAAAGGTGTGGAAGCATGTTTGATTGTATTTGAATTTTGAGCATTGGGAAAAGATGAATTTGCGACTTCTCACAAATCAAAAGTCGATTTGACAGAGATGATCTGGTCGTGTTTGGTTTGTACTTAACGCCTAAAGCATGTTCTTTAATTTAACGTCTGGTTTAACATATATGTTCTTTGTTCTGTTGGTCTAATCCAAGTATATTGGTTGGACATCCCGTTCTGCGAGGCTATTGGTCTCAATGGAGGTTTTTAAAGGACCTTGTGAACTAGTTTAACAATGCCGCGTACGAGGATTAAATCTTATTTTCTCAAAAGCAATAATTTTTATGCGTCAGAAAACTCGACAATAGACTTCTCCCAAGTTCAAGTTATGAAAATTCATCTTGATCCAAAAATTTTATGGGAAGAATTCCCTGAAGTGAATGCAAGCATGATGTTTATTCCATGCGATTATTGGATAAGTTTTATTCCCTGAAATGAATGCAAACATGATAATTCACTATATGGTTAGTTGATAAAACTCGGTTATGTGGATGTTTCAAATTAAATTAAAATTTTATGGTCGGAGAATCACTTATGGGGATATGCTTAACCTTTCATGCAAACAATGTCGTCCTGCAGACACAATATCATGAAAAAAAAGGTTTTTGGAAA
Organism: Hibiscus mutabilis; assembly: GCA_019671005.1. Lineage (NCBI taxonomy): Eukaryota > Viridiplantae > Streptophyta > Magnoliopsida > Malvales > Malvaceae > Hibiscus > Hibiscus mutabilis. Next base: position 36,758,072 of record CM033743.1, on the reverse strand, counting down.
GCCCATTGGCTCCACTCCATTCCCTAAAGTGAATGTGATATTATATAACGGAAGAATAAAGGTTACATTATTAATTATGAGCACGGTCGATGTCATTGGCATAGACATGATAATTATTTTAAGAATGCTTATAACCACCAGAAGTGGGTTCATAAAGATGATAATAATATATTAAGAAAATAATTTTTTATGCAATGGTACAAACCATTAATCTCGTACTTGTCATACGTCGAAGAATTATGGATCTTTATCCACAATCATGAATGATAAAGGAAAGAAAATATAAACAAATTTTCTTTATGAAAATGGAGAAAATAGTTATGGCGTTATTGATCCAACTCAATTGGATATTGTTAATTTACTCATAACCCTTGAAGGGAATAATTCGCAATTTATTTTATTTCCTTATAATGGAATTATTGACATTTTTCATTTATTTTGCTTTTATGTTAATTTGTTTTACATATTATATATATATATATATATATATATATATATATTTAAATATGTTAATTTGTTTTACATATTATCCTTTGAAGAATATGTTTACTTCCGGAATGAAATATGCAATGAATTGTGACGATTTATGCTTAGCAAACAGTGCAAGTACTCATACTATACTTAAGCATAAGAAATATTTTTCCCATTTAAATGCAAAGGAAAAATATGAGTATTAAATCTCAAAGTACTAAATTATCAATGCTCCGGAAGAGTAATAAGTTCTTGTGACATTATCTTTGATAGATAATTGATTCGATATGTGCTATATTTAATATTTTTCATTCCCCGAAGTGAATGGTACAAAGCACGTATTTTGCATTCCCTAAAGTGAATGGAACAAAGCACATATTGAAAGGTGCATAATTATGCATATTTTCTCATTTAACAATGCAAGAGAATAATGCGAGTACTATATCCAGAAGTACTAACATCATAAAAGGCTCGGGAAGAGAAAATATATTATTGCTAAATGGAACTCAATTCCATATTCACAAATGCGTTTTACTCGCCAAAGTCGCGAAGAGACTTATTGAATTTTAAAGATATTCACATAAATGGATATCATATTGAGACTATTAGTCAATGGGATGCTGATTGTCTCCATATTACGAGTATAACTCAAGGCAATAAGAAAATCTTGACAAAATTACATGCACTGTCATCTGAATTGTACTACACAAGAATTAGTACAAAATTGAAGCTCATGCTATTGTAAACCAGAAGTTTACTGATAACTTTATTATTTGGCATGACCGGTTAGGCCATCTCGGTTCAATTATGATGCGAAAAGTTATTGAATCTTCATGTGGTTATTCATTAAAGAATTGATAGATTCTTCAAAGTAATGTTTTTCATGTGATGCTTTCTCTCAAAGCAAATTGATTATTCAACCATCACCAGCTAAGATAGATTATGAATCTATTAATTTTCTAGAACAGATACAGGGTGATATATGTGGGCCCATACACCCTTCTTACAGATCATCTAGATATTTTTACAGTTTTAATTAATGCATCAACTAGATGGTCACATGTATCATTATTATCAACTCGTAACCTGGCGTTTGCGAGGTTACTTGCTCAGTTGATTAAATTACGAGCACATTTTCTAGATCTTGATAATGCTGGTGAATTTACTTCCCAAGCTTTTGATGATTTTTGTACGTCAATTGGAATAAGTGTTGAACATCTTGTAGATCATGTTCATACACAAAATGGTCTTGCAGAGTCATTTATTAAACGTCTTCAATTAATTGCAAGACCATTATTGTGAAGTCAAAAATTCTAATTTCTGCTTGGGGACATGTCATATTACATGCAGCATCACTAATTCGCATCAGACCAACACGTTATCATAAGTTCTCCCCATTACAAATGGTTTTTGGTCAGGAACCAAATATTTCTCATCTTAGAATTTTGGGTGTGCGGTATATGTTCCGATCGCTCCACCAAAACGTACAAAGATGGGTCCTTAAAGGAGGTTGGGAATATATATTGGATTTGTATCTCCTTCAACAATTAAATATCTCGAGCCTTAAACGGGAAATTTATTTACAGCTCGATTTGCTGACTGTCATTTTAATGAGTCAGTTTTCCCAACATTAGGAGGAGAGAATAAACAAATGGGTAAAGAAATAAGTTGGAATGAATTATCATTATCTCATTTTAATATACATACCCAATAGTGTGAACTAGAAGTTCAAAGGATAATTTATTTACAAAACTTAGCAAATAAATTGCCAGATGCTTTTACTGACCCTAAAAGAGTGACTAAGTTACATATACCAGCTATGAATGCTCCAATTGAAAATTGATGTCCCGGAAGGATAAACTCTAGTTGCTAATGAGTCTAACTCACGCCTAAAGCGTGGTAGACAAGTAGGTTCCAAAGATAAAAATCCTCGAAAAAGAAAATGAGTTATATCTTATGATGGTCCAATCGAGGAATCAACGAATTATGAAAATCTCTAGAAGAGATTAAAAGGTCTCCAACAAAGACATTATACATGACTCGGGTACCTGATAATAAAGAGATCTCAAAAAATTATGTCATGTCTGGAAATAAGTGGAACCGAAATCAAATCAACGTCGATAATCATTTGCATGCAATATAGCACTAGAAATTTTGGATTTTGATCTGGATCATGAACCATTGTCAATTGGACAATTTAAATAAAGAAATGATTGGCCAAAATGGAAAGAGGAAATTGAGGCAGAACTAAAATCTCTTTCGAAAAGGGAAGTGTTCGGACCAGTAGTTCGTACACCAGAAGGTGTAAAACCTATAGGATATAAATGGGTTTTCGTGAAAAAGAGAAATGAAAAAGGGGAAATTGTGAGATATAAAGCTCGTTTGGTTGCACAAGGTTTTTTACAAAGACTTGGATCGATTATGATGAGACATATTCCCCAGTGGTGGAAGCAACTGCTTTTAGATTTTTTATTAGTCTGCCAATAAAAGAATGACTTACTTTCTGCCTAATGGATGTTGTTACAGCCTATTTGTATGGGCCTCTTGATAATGATATTTACATGAGACTTTCAGGAGGATTTAGACTGCTAGAAGCAGTTAATTCAAGTTCTCGAGAACAATATTCAATCAAATTGAATAGATCCCTTTATGGATTAAAACAATCTGGACGTATGTGGTATAATCGCCTAAGTGAATACTTATTAGTGGAAGGCTATAAGAATGATCAAATTTCCCCATGCATTTTTATTAAGAGATTTAGCTCTGAATTTGTTATTATTGATGTGTATGTTGATGATTTGAATATCATTGGGACTCCTGAAGAGATCTCAATGACAATGGAATACCTAAAGAAAGAATTTGAAATGAAAGACCTTGGAAAGACAAAATTTTGTCTTGGAATACATATTGAGCACCTAAAGGATGGAATCCTTGTGCATCAATCAACATACATAGAAAAAGTGTTACGAAGATTTTACATGCATAACGCACATTCGTTAAGCACCCCAATGGTTGTTAGGTCATTAGATGTAAATAAAGATCATTTTCGTCCCCCGGATAGTCATACACGACCTGACATATCATTTGCTGTAAATTTGCTATCGAGATTTAGTTCATGTCCAACCCGAAGACATTGGAATGGGGTCAAACATATATTTTGTTATTTTCAAGGTACAAAAGACATGGGATTATTTTTTCCTAATCTATCCAAAACCAAATTGATTGGTTTTGCAGATGCATGGTACTTATCTGACCCTCATAATGCTCGATCACAAACCGGTTATGTATTTACATATAGTGGTACTGCAATTTCTTGGCGCACTATGAAGCAAACAATTGTTTCCACTTCCTCTAATCATGCTGAGATTTTAACTATTCATGAAGCTAGTCGTGAATGTGTATGGTTAAGGTTTGTAATTCATCACATTCGAGAAAATTGTGGCTTATGCTCCGGAAGAGTAACTCTGACGGTCTTATATGAAGACAATACAGCTTGCATTGCTTAACTGAGAGAATGATACATAAAGGGTGATAGAACAAAACACATCTCACCAAAATTTTTCTTCACTCATGATCTACAAAAGAATGGAGACATTGATGTCCAACAGATCCGTTCAAGTGAAAATTTAGCAGATCTATTCACCAAAGCGCTTCCTACTTCTACATTTGAGAAGTTGATTTTTAACATTGGATTGCGTCGTCTCAGAGATCTTAGTAATGCATAAATGAGGGGGAGTAAATACGCGTTTGTACACTTTTTCCCTTAACCAAGTTTTTGTCCCAATGGGTTTTCCTGGTAAGGTTTTTAATGAGGCAACATGTTATGCGTATCAAAAGATAGTGTACTCTTTTTCCTTCACTGGGTTTTTGTCCCACTGGGTTTTTCCTAGTAAGGTTTTAACGAGGCACATAGTTTAGGACATCCAATGGGGGAGTGTTATGATATTTATCTATGTGGATGTCTATCATGATAAGATCTTTATCATTATGAATATTATCTTCATTAATTAGAGTTTAATGTATTATGTACTTCTTATGCCTATAAATAGATGATTTGATGAAGACATTGTAGACAAGTCTTTAAGAATAATACAAATCTCTTTTTTTCTCTCATCTCATTGTTCTTTTATTCTTGTTCGTTGTTCTTCGTTATTTTATTCACAACAATTTTTTAATATTTGAGTATTTTTCTCTTATCATATATATATATATGAAGCAATGCTATTTTTAAATTTATAATATAATTTCTATATATCTTTAAATTTTATTATTAATTTTAAAATATTTTATTACTTTATATTCACATGTATTTACACTTAATAGAAATTTACAATATTATTTTATTGTTATAATAAAGCTAAATAAAAGTTAAATTGATAAATTTTAATAAATATTGAGTTTCCATATTATGGATAAATTGGATAAAACCATAAAAAGTTGCCCCGATTTGACTTTACATTAACTGGTGATAAATTCTAAAGGCTGGTTAACTAAGCAAATGTTAAAATTCGAATCCATATAAGATGAGACAATATACACATCCTTAATTACTCAGTTAATTAATAAATTTCTGAATATTTTTTAAGTTTGATTTCTAAAAGTGTTGATCTTTTATAAATTTGTATATAAATATATATTTTTGAATTTCTAATGTTTTATTACTTATTTAAAAAAATTTAAATTTTTATTTTGAGTTTTAGAATTATTTTCCTGTTGCTTATAATTATTTGATATAAAGTACTCTTTTTCTCACCTACATACTTTTGCAACATGTGCTGCACTTTATCTAGTCATACTAGCGTTTTTGTTTATGAAATAAGAAAAGCAACATCTATTGCGGTCTTGATAGTGCTCAAAATATTACAATTTTAATGTAAAAGGGTAAGAATTTCATATGGAGATTATGAAATATATGACACTTAATTTAATCAATTTAATTTCGACATATTATTCACTACTTTATTACTCTCACGATAAATAATCCAAGCGAAGGTGGAGCAAGGAGAAAACACGTTAATCTATTTAAAACTATTAATAAGTATTATCCTATTACTTTAAATTATTTCTTAGGAATAAGCAAACATTTTTTATTATTTTAAAACTTTCAATAGATAAATTCTAATAAATATTTTTTAATTAGATAGAGATGTATTACATTCTGACATTAGAATTCGAACTCATACAAGATGAGGACAATATGAGTATATTTAGCCACAAGGCCAATTAGTTGATCTCAATTCTGATAAATATTAAATTATTAATACTTTCCATATTATATTTAGCCACAAGGCCAATTAGTTGATCTCAATATGAGTATATTATATTTTCATTATAATTAGTTGATCTCTATGTGTCCCTTATTTATGTTCCGATTAAATTTATTTTACTTAGCATTGTCCTTTTTAATTTCTGAAAGAGAAAACGAACAAATGATTAAACTAGTAAAAAATGATGATAGAAAAAAAAAACAAACGATGATGAAAAACAAATTCAACAAATCAATTGAAACAATTCAATAAGGAATCAATGGTTCATGTAATTCGGTTTATGTCTTAAGAATGTGAAATTAATTACTTGTAGTAATTGATTAAACTAGTAAAAATGATAAAAAAAAATTAAATTAAACAAAAAACCAATTATATAAGATAAACGAAATCCGTCAAAGCATTAACGACACGATTAATTGTCCTTAACTATTTACTTTTAAAATTGATAAGGATTAAATTGTTCATTTTTTTTTTAGAATTTGTGATATTGAGAAGGAATTTTTATCTTATAAAATTTAAAATGATTTCTTAAAAATATATAAAAGCTACAAATATAAAATTCTAAAAGTATGTTTTTTTATAATATATATTATATAAAAATTTAAAATATACAAAATATAAATTATTATAAAGTTAATAAATTCGAAATAATAAATAAAAATTTAAAATAAAATAGTTTTTATACTTTTTAAAAAAAATAAATTGTAAATGTATATATTTAAAATATATCCACAATAAAAATTTGACCCGAATTGACCTACATTAACTGGTGACAAGTTCTGATGATTCGTTAACTTGGTAAATGTCGATTAACTCCCGTCAAATTTAATTTTAAATATTTTTATATTTTTAATAAATAGAGAGGTAATTATATTCGCAAGACAAATGTTACGATTCGAACTCATGTAAGATGAGACGTAAAAAATAATTTTACTTTTATAAGTTAAAATTGTTGTAAAATTAATATTATAAGTTAATTCTGATGATTGATTAACCCGAATTGCAATAACATATACTAATCTTTGACTATAATTTCAAATAATATATTTAATTTTACCTTTATTTTAATTAAATTATACAAATTTATAAAAAATAATATATCGTTATTTTATAATTTTTTATTAAAAAAATTACCATAGGGCTACAACAAGACGCAACCCCAAACCAACAATTACTCCTTAGCTACCAACATTTGCATGTAGAAGACGATCAAGCACCATCAGGGGAGTATTGAACAACCGTACCTCTAGATCATCCAAGTTCGCAAGTTTTGTGTAATATCCCAATTTTTTGCTAGTGACTAAAATGTAAATTTTGAAAGTTTTGTGGCTAAAGTATAAACTTTGGAAAAGTTTAGGGACCAAAGTGTAATTTTCAAAAGTTATGTATTTTAACCCCATAAATGAATAGTTTACCCCCAAGAATGACGTTTCCATGTTATCCAGATTTTTCGTACGGAGTTTGTATTAATGGCTATAAAGCGATAAAGTTCAAAAAAATATTTGGATAATCGGATCGAATCGAATATCCTGGATATTTTGAAGATGATAAGCAGATTAGGTTACATGCAAAATTTGGTTGAAATACAATAAAATTAGAACGGGAATTGAAGGTTAAAGTTTAGTGACCAAAATGACAATTTTTAAAAGTTCGTTGCTAAATCATAAAGAAAGGAAAAGTTTAAATTCATAAAAATGAATTTGCTCAATAACTAATTTTATCCTGTAGATGGATAAATTCGGTCAGTGAGTAAAAATTTGATATAGGTCCCGTGAGTGAAAATGCAGTATAAGGTATCAAATTTTGATCGAACCCTATTATTAAGCGTGCTCAGACCAGGGAAACACTAGGAAGAGTGACCTTCGGGAAGGTCCTATAAAAGTGTTTCTGATCAATATTTTGGACTCATTAAGAGTAGAGAATATTCGTATGGATTTTGGATAAAGAATTTCTAAGAAAACTTTTACTCGATGAGGATTTTCAATAATTATCAGAATAATAGACTGGGTTAGGAAAATTCAGTCTAAGTCCTTAAGAAAGGAAGTTTTTATGAGATAATAATATTTATTTTCTGAATACGGAAATATAGAATTTTCAGAATAGATCCGATAGCTCGGTAAAGGTAAGATCGTAGTAGAAGTATTTAGTGAATATTGGGAAATCAGATTGAATTGAAATTTCAAAGGCTGTTCCATAAGCCATAGAAAATAATAAAATTATATTTATGGAATAGTGGCCGGTTGAGAAGGAACTAATTTAGGTAGATTATAATGGAATGGCAATTTTGAAACAAATTAGTAAATAAATACTAGTTGGAGGGCAAATTGGTCATTTGGCAAGGATGGCAATTTTGAAATATTTTTGAAATATTGAGGACATTTTTGGAAGATGAAATATACATGGATTTAATCTTGGCCCTTGATTTTAGATGAGATTAAATTAGCCATTGGATTTAAAGGCTAAATTGGTAATTTTACTATTTAAATGAATTTAAAATTCATTTAATAGTTACAAGTGTAAAATAATAGTTAAAAGATGAACAAATGTTCATCTTTTTCCAGCCATGTACCGTGGGATCTAGAGGAAAGAAGAAAAAATTTTCCAAGCTTAATTTAAGCCCCGAATCTCAGTTTTTAGGTAATCTTTCGAACTACAAAGTTGTTTTACTCTTCAAGCTCTATCTTTTGATGTAATAATTCATAGAATACTTGCTTGGATGATGAGATTAGATATGAGGAAGAAATTAGGGTTATGTGAATTTTGGGAATTTTGAAGATTTAAGAAACTATGTTTGATTTTATGTTGTTTCCATACTTGGGACTAAATTGGATTGATGCCTAAAGCTAAGGGACTATTTCGTCCAGCATTTAAAGGTTAGGGGCTGGTGTTTAAATCTGAATTTTTAAGAGTATTTATAGATTTGATGATAATTGAAGCTTGAATTTGAAGTTTGGAGGTTGAAAATCTAGTTATTTCAACTAGTGACTAAATCAGCAATTTGGAAATCTTTATGGACCTATTCGGTTTGATTGATTAATATTAGGAACTGACGTTGTTTTGTATTTAATAAGTTGTTATTGATTATATAAGGTTTTGCTAAGCTTGAAATTGAAGTTGGAATGCTAAAATTGGTGTTATCTTGATTAGGGGACATTTTAGCAATTTGTTAAATTGTAAGAACCAATTCGGCATGATGGAAATTGAAAAGGATTAGTTCTTATTTTTTAGTATAATGATGAGTTTGATGAATTAACAGCGATTGGAGGCTTAATTGCAAAGTTAGACAGCTTGAATCTTTGGATTGTATTTAGTGACCAATTCGACAATGTGAGAAAATGTAAGGACCAATGTGTAACAATCTGGAAATCAGGGTATTTGTGTGTTTGAAATGTGGTTAAATGCTGGAAATTACATTCAAATCAAAATGAATTCGAGTTTAGGGACCAAAATGGCATTTGGCAAAATCAAGGATTTAGGGACTAAAATGTACAAAAGTTGTAAGTGAAGAACTTATGATGAATGTTATTAGGTAAAAATTCTATTGGTGATAAATATATTGAAAATGCCATTGAAATGGAAAAGATTTTCATTTTAGTCCCTAAACCTTTAAGTGAATGAAAATCGAATGGAATACTCGAATTATGGAATTTGAAACATTTTGTATTTAAATGTTAGTTAGCAAGCTCGGGAGAATTATTGGAAGTTCAAATTGGTCGCTAAGGACCATAATGAGTTTTTGAACAGTACAAGGAAGAAAGGAAAATATTTGGAAATTTTATATTCGAATGATTATATTAGACAATATGTTTAAGGTATTGTTAGATTTGAATCTAACAAATATTTTTATTTTATTTATGTGATTAATAAAGTCAAGTCCGAATCAAAGAAGGTTCGAGGTTCTATGAAAGAAAGGATCGAACTATGACTTATTGAGGCATTGTGTTAACTGGTCAAGGTGAGTGCAATTGCATACATATCATGACACATTGATGTTTTATACATCATTGGGATGGCTTGCGATGAGCCTACCCAAATTTTATTGTCATTATATTTAAGTCATGGAGCATATGATTAACATATTTTAAATATGTCAAAAGTCGAATATAAATACATGGATCACTAGTTATATATGATGTTATATTATGAATGTTATTTCGGGTATGAACTGCCCAATGTTAAATTATGTTGATATGCATTGCCATGGATGAAATAAATATGGAATATATGCCCAAGTATGTCATTGAGGGACATGATATAATTAGCATGCCATAGAGTCAAGCAGCACGCTGCATACTCAGTTTAGCACTATAGTGTATATAAAGGACACTTAGTGCATATGGTGGGCACGACCTTATGTGTATTATGGTGGACACGGCCTTATGTGTATTAGCACTTTGGTGCATATTTGACTCACGTACCCAGGGTCCTCATAGGCTTATATTTGGGCTATGGTTATGGTTAATAAATGATAAACAAGTGAATAAGCTTATGAGCTTTTGGAATAAATGGCAAGTATATTGGTAAGAAATTTATATATGATTTATATCATGTTAATATATGAATAACATGATGGATTTACATGTCTAGTGATCATGATGCATTTATGCATATAAGGCATATTATGACAAATAAACAAGCATGAAAGTCTTATGACATTAACATGTGGTAAATCACTAATGCAATGTGAAAGTTGATGTTTTGGCATATATATCATGTTATATAAACATAGCCATGAAGTCGAATAAAGTTTAAATTATTGTTATTAACTTCCTTTATTGCCTCACTAAGTTCATACTTAGCGTGTGTTTGATTGTGCACACGTAGGTAAATCAAGATGAGAGTGAGAAGAGCATTGCATCAATATTAGAAAGCTCAATAGGTAATCACAGTAATGACATCCTAATTGAGGTTTGATTATTATAGTGGCATATATATTTGCTAAACCTATTTGAGTTGTGATTGGCCTTTAAAGTTCGTTATGGTTTCAAGATAATTGGCGTTTCTGGAAAGATTCAAAGTTAAGACTAACCTCAAGTGATGAGTTGCATGCTAAGATAATTGAGAGCATGTATGTTTTATGATAGTCAATTGTTTCCTATAAGCATACATAACATTGAAGACATTTGGGAATTGAATTAGGATGAATTAGAAATATAAAAATGCAAAAATGTGCATTTTGGGACAGGGTGTACTATTACTCAAGATTTGGGTTCAAAATTATCAAAACTTGAATTTTGTTTCAATATCATTAATATTTAAGGATAGTAAAGTTGTGACATTCCTGATTCGTATTCATCGTATGGATACGAAAAGAGGTGTTACATTTTGCCATTTGATCAGCGACTTTGTTACCCTCACGACGGACATGTTGAAACGAGATGCTTCAATTACGATCACAAAGCTCCACTATATGTAAAATTAGGTCAGGTGAACCTTGGCCACGAGCACCCAACTTGATAAATCTTAAAGCCTCTAAGCTATCAACCTCAATCACGACACTCAATTATGGGTAAGGTTACATTTGGGTCATCCAATTATTAAAAGTTACATTTAGGTCACTCAATTATGGGTAAGGTTACATTTGAGTCAATATGGGTAAGGTTACATTTGAGTTACTCAATTATTAAAGGTTACATTTGGGTCACTCAATTATGGGTAAAGTTACATTTGGGCCACCCTTCATATTTCAAAAAATATATAAATTTAGTCATTTTTTCTTCCAAATCGCTTGTATACCCTCATTGACACTAGAAGACTTCGTTTGAAATCATTAACAAATCTAATACACTAATTGAGTGACCTCCGTTGTAGTTTTTTAAATACGAAGGGTGACCCAAATGTAACCTTACCCATAATTGAATGACCCAAGTATAACTTTTAATAATTGGGTGACCCAAATATAACCTTACTCATAATTGAGTGACTCAAATATAACTTTTAATAACTGGATGACTCAAACATAACCTTACCTATAATTGAGTGATTTCTGTTATAGTTTTCCCAAAAAAATATTATCATATTACTCTAAAATATTTCTTAGGAATATGCAGACTTTTTTATTATTATTTTAAAACTAAAACTTTTAACAAATAAATTCTGATAAATATCGAATTACTAATAATTTTCGTATTGTATTTTCATTATAATTTAAACTAGTTTTAATATTAAATTATATAAAAAAATAATAATAGAGAAATTTGATTAATTAGAATTACTATAATTTAAATAGATAAAAACGGATAAATATCGAAGCATGATTAAAAAAGTCCGATTCACTTTACTTTAATTTTGGTCCTTTTTTTTAGTTATTTCATGGAACATTACTAGAAAGTTCCGAGGAGAAAAAAAGAAAAGGCGGCGAAGATATAACTGTATAAATATACATGCGTTCTTATGAATAAATACTTCAGCTTTTTGTTGTATTTCAAAGGAGCAATCAGCCGGTGCTCTGCTTTTACAGCTTCCACCATTACTAATCCAATCAAAGGTGCTTTTCTACAATCTGGATTCTGCCTTTTCTTTTGCTTTTATTCTTTTCAGGATTGCCCTTAATCCATCGGAAAATCTGGAATCTGGGTTTTCTTTCCCGCTTTTTCCAGATCCTGGGAATCAAAAACCCATCATTATTTGTTAGAATCTTATTTTTCATTTCGTCGTTATCGTACCTCTGTAATATGCAAAATAGGATTTAACCTTCTTGCCTCGCGCTTAGGGATTCATTCTTCGGAGAAGGCTGAAGGTTGCCGTAATTGAAAGCGAGAAGGAAATTGGTACTTTTGGAATTCTTCCTATCTTTGTTTGATTATAGAATTTAAAACTGCTGCAATTTTATATTCATTTGGTATGTGGATCGATTCTTGCCGAATTGGGTAGTAAATTGTCTTGTAATGCTTTTGCTGATTCAATTCACATGCTGCAATCTTTTGTGTATAATCCTGCATAATCTCGAATGTTATCAGTTCCGGTACGTAGACTTGTGATTTTTGTTGCCAATTTTGTATTTGATCCTGTGGTGTTCTTGAATCTTAGACATAAATAAAACCTTTCATTCCTTTTTGTATTGTAATCTGCAATTTTGTATTTTAGTGAAAGGAGAAATAAGAATGCAATGTGTATCGAATCGGATACTTTCAACGCCCTTAAAGTAATCTTCATGAACTCATAAATGAGAATATAGCTGTTTTTGATGATACAAGACTTCTAATTTGGATAACTTTGTTGATTCAACCTCATTTGGGTTTTTTGTTGTACGGTTTGTGAATGAGTAAATTATCTGTACTCGAATTGTTGTTTATGTTGTTTTCAGATGGAAGTGCAAAATTCGGAACAAGGGCAAATAATCGAAATACGAGGAGATGTGCCAGCTGCAGAGACAAGCCTCGGCGGAAGTGCTGTATGTGGAGGTGCAGCATGTGGGTTTTCTGATGCTCAGACGGTTTCTAAAGATGTGAAAGAACGTTCTGCCTCTATGCGGAAATTGTTGATGGCAGTAGTGCTCTGTGTTGTCTTTATGAGTGTTGAAGTAGCTGGTGGAATTAAAGCCAATAGTCTTGCAATCTTAACCGATGCAGCTCATCTCTTGTCCGACGTAGCTGCATTTGCAATCTCCTTGTTCTCTCTTTGGGCATCAGGGTGGGAGGCCACTCCACGTCAGACTTATGGATTCTTCCGGATTGAAATTCTCGGTGCCCTTGTTTCAATCCAGATGATATGGCTTCTAGCTGGCATCCTTGTTTATGAAGCCATAGCTAGACTTATCCATGATACAGGTGAAGTTCAAGGCTTTCTTATGTTCATAGTTTCTGCATTTGGGCTTGTGGTTAACATTGCTATGGCTATCTTACTGGGTCATGATCATGGCCATGGACATGGACATGGTCATGACCATCATCATGGCCATGGTCATGACCATCATCATGGCCATGGTCATGACCATCATCATGGCCATGGTGGGAGCAATCATGATCACCGTGATCACAATCATAGCCATGACACTGAACCGCATAATCATGGATTAAGTGTAACTTCCCACCATCACCATCATCATGGTTCAAATTCCAAGCTACACGATAAGCATCATCATACTCATGAAGGTGATGCCGAGCATCAAGATCCTCTGCTTATGACATACTCGGACTGTGAAAAAAACCCAGAAAGTGGAGCGCCGAAAAGGAAGGAAAGAAACATCAACATACAAGGGGCTTATCTTCATGTCCTAGGGGATTCCATACAGAGCATCGGAGTGATGATCGGCGGAGCAATGATTTGGTGGAAGCCTGAGTGGAAAATAATAGATCTGATATGCACCCTTATATTCTCCGTCATTGTATTGGGAACAACCATCCGGATGCTTCGAAACATCTTGGAAGTTCTCATGGAGAGCACGCCCCGAGAAATCGATGCCACGAGGCTTGAGAAGGGGTTATGCGAGATGGACGAGGTGGTCGCCATACATGAACTGCACATTTGGGCCATAACTGTTGGGAAGGTGTTATTAGCTTGCCATGTCCTGATTAAGCGTGAGGCCAATGCTGACATGGTATTGAACAAGGTTGTGGATTTCATCAGGAGAGAATACAATATCAGTCATGTGACTATTCAGATAGAGCGCCAGTAAGAAAATCCACGGTGCAGTAGATTCATTAAGATTTCTACCCATCCTTTGTCTTTGATGCATGTGTTTGCATATCTTACTCTTATTTTTATGATTTTGTTTGGATATTTTCTTTTTAAAAGAATTCTATTTCTTTTAGCTTTCCCATTTCAGTTACGTATTCTGATTCGACTGCTAAGCCTAGTTTATTAAGACGCTTGGAAGTCAGGTGACAACTCGTTGCAACCTCATCTTTATTGTAAAAAAAAATATGAATTGTTGACAATATACGTAGATATAATTAAGCATTTCAAGTCACTTGACCTATTAGATTATGCTTACATATAATAAAAATTTCAAATTTCAAAATTTACGTTTTAAACTTATATTATTTTCAAAAATGTATTTACGCTTAATTTATTTTAAAAAAATTAAAATTTCATAAAATTAAAATAGTTAGGAAACTGTAGAAGTTTTGGCTGTGTTTTTTTTTTTTTGGGGGGGGGGGATGTTTTCGTCGTTATCCGTATTAGAATGATTCTTCTGGTCGGAAATTAAGTCACATTTCCCACACCAATTGTAGAAGCATGGATTAGCATATAACAACTACTCATTAAGACGAGGCAAAGAGTCATTGGTTATGGTGATGAATAATTGTTGGTGAATATGTAGCAAGTTGGTCCTAGGTGGCTCAACAACATGATCATGGACAGAACATCAGGTGGACCTGAAGAGAAATGACTCACCCCAATTTTTATAGTTTAATTGTATTTCTAACTCTTAATAATTTTGAATTTATTAAAATCAAGTCTTGTTCTTTTTTAAAATTTTACTGGTTTAATTTTTTTAGACCTTATTAGTTTTGAAGTTTAAGTTTTGTCAAATTTTCTAGTTTAATTATATTTATTAAGATATGTCAGTTTTAAAATTAATAAAATTAAACCTCAACTCTCTATTTTTTAAGGTTATCTTTTACATATAGTAATCGCAAACATAAACAACTTGACACTCTCCTAATTTCATCTTACATCTTAATTTCGTCTCATTTTATAATTTCATCTTAATTCCGCTCTTGGAAATCTAAACCCCCTTATTTGTTATAAAGTGATTTGGCATTTGAAATTGAACTAGAGAGTTGATGATTAAGGCATAATTGTCAGATAAGTTATCACGAACATTATTCTAACCAGTGGAGATGATTCAACAAGGATAAGACTGTATGTAATAAAGGTGTCTCCAAGTTGCCTTACACGAACATGATTCAGAAAACATAAAGCGAAGGGTATATCATAATTGCTTATACTTGGTTTAAGGATACTTTTTTCTGAACAAGCTGATTTCATTGAGAAAACAAAAACAAAACAAACGAAATAACATAAAACACGAGTTCAAACGAACCCAGAACACACAAAAAATACCCAACAATATCAGCACAAAAAAACAACAGCAAGAACAAGTTTGCAGACCAAAAAAAATAAGAACAGACAAAATCCAAACAAAAGGAGAAAAATAAGCCTCCAAAACCAACAAAACACCGAAAAAGAAAGGAGAAAACAGGAGCCAACAACTTCTTCGTCTGCATGTCATTTTTGGGGTCACCGAAAGGTACTTTTTGTGGAGTAATACAACGAGAATGTAACTACCCGGATTTTTGAATCCGAGAATCGGTTTAATCCGAAGCGTGGGCTTCGCACTTGGGTCGAAGTGTTGGGCCTTCGGGAATCTTGTTGGATTTGTTTTTAGTGAGTGGGCTTGCATTGGTTGGTTTTGGGCTGGCTCAAGATGACTTTGGGAGGGTAAAAGGGTATTTTCACAAATGGAAGAAAGAATGGGAGGGGAATCTCTTTATTTCTCTGCAGAAAAGAGACCTTGATGATCTTTGTTGTTACTCTGTTTTCATTCTTCATTCAATATCCTTTATCCCAACCAAAAGCCATAGCAAAAGGTTGAATCTTTAAGTTCTGTGGAGTGAATCACGTTTTGAGCATTGAGGGAAGAAGTTTCAGCATCAAGAGATCTATCTTTTGAGGTAAGAACGTCAAAGTTTGGAGTTGGAAGAAAACCTTGAGATTTTGAGGGGGTTTTGTAAGGTTGAATGGGATTTGGAGATTCAATCTCGTTTTAGTGTTATAAATCCTTTTTAGTTGCCTTTATTGCCTTACGATAGTGTGGTGGCCCTTCTTGCAACACTTGTTTGTAGTCAAGAAGGTGGGCGAGCATTCTAAGGCTCAAGGCAAGGCCAAGGCTTAAAGCTTGTGGAAGCAAGGTTGCTGGTGCTTTTGGGAAGGTTAGTACACTTCCAATTCCCGTGTTTCTTGCATATCATGAGTGTGATTGCTTTGTATGTTAATTTGATGGCTAAGTATGCTTGGACGTTCATGACGGATGTTAATGGTGGAAGTTTGTTTTGGGGATAAAAACTTGTAAATTTGGTAGAATCCAACCCTAAATACTTCTAATAACTCGTAGGCTTATTTTTGGGGGTCAAACTTGATGATTTGGGTGAGTGTGAATCGATTTTCGAACTCCATGATCCAAGTTTTAGGTTCGTATATTGATACAAGATGAACACTTATCAGTACCCTCTTGTAAAAATGGTTTTTTATACGAAATATAAGAGGCGTATCGGTATGTGTACCCGCGTATCGATACCCCATATTCCATTCCAAATTCCAATAGCAAAACAGCGTATCGGTACGCCAAGGGGCATTTCGGTACGAGTGTGGTTTCAGTACGTAGGGTATGCGTACTGGTACTGGGTTTCGATATGTGAGAAGGGCGTATCGATACGGGGCTACAACCAATCTTTTGAACGTAAGGTGGATATCGGTACTAGAATAGGAGTATCGATACCTAGAGGGGTGTATTGATACCCATGTAGGCGTATTGGTACTCGCTAGGCAATCTACCCAAGAAATTTGACTTTAAGTTTGGGGGTTCTATAATTCGAGGTAAAGGGCCTAATGGGTCTCTAAAGGTATAAAATAAATTGTAAAACTGAGAAACTGGAATTCTAACCCCTTATGTGAATGAAATGAGAATTAAATGGGATTGAACTTGGGTGAACCATGTAGTGGTAAAAGTCAGAGACGTATTTGGTCTTGTAATGTTGTCACGTGCTTTGTGAGCACATGGTTGATGAGATTCAGATGCCCAAGAATGTGTTGCAACACCATAGTAAGATGAGGGGATGAAGGTTACCGATGCTATATGACCCATGCCTCATCCGTATGTGCTCAAGGGATAATTTTGAGCGGGGTGTATGTCCGATGCTATGTGACCCGGCCTCACTCAGAGTGTATGTACCAATGTTAGGTGACCCAACCTCACTCTTGTATAGTATGGTATGGTATATTGGGCCTTGTGAGCCCTTAATTGTTTGGATGATTAATTATATTGATTACATGTGTTTAGGCAAACAGAGTAGCGCCACATGATATTCATGCTTGCTTTATCATTACTTTAACTACATGCTTATATTTATGATCTGCATGAAGCATGCATGGTAGAATAGAGGTGTATCTATTGAGCTTTCGAGCTCAGCGTTTGGAATTGTTATTTCCTTACGCTGGTCCTTAGGTCGTTGTGTGCTTTACAAGGAGCCCATCGGAGTAGGACTTCAGTGCATCAATATGTTAAAGAGTACAATACTTAGATTTGTTGGGGCAATGTATTCATAGGACCATTATGTTTTGTATCTGGAACTCCCTTTAAACTATTATTCATATCGAAAATTTTTAATTGGGTGTTTTGATTTAGAGCTCTTATACGATGCTTGGATATTTTGTATAACCCCTTTTAATGATGGTTGGATTTATGAAACTTATGGATATGGGTTAAACTTATTTGAAAAAAATTTATATATGTTCTTCAAAAAAAATTATATATGGGTTTGGGCTTGAGGCCCAATGTGACACCGGGTTTAGAGTGTTACATTTATTAGTATCATAATCTAGGTTTAGCCGATTCTAGAAATCCCTGGGGTAATAGAGAGTCGTAAAAAGGGTGTCTAGTGAATACGTGCCCACAAATCGAAGTTATACTCATGTTAAGACTGAATATTCGATGGAGTAACCTTGCATGTTTGTCTGTGCAGTTTGAGTATGCCTAGAGGGGCACGTGATACGGAGGAGAGTTGGGGCCCTCTAGAGAAGAGTTATGATGAGGATTTTATCCCAGAGATTGACGAAAGGTGAAAGACGTCAAGGAGCTAACAATTTCTCCCATCTACATAGGGCGCTTGATTGTATAGTAAGGACTATCCCAAGAACTCTCGCCACCCCTCGTGAGGCCCAGATCAAGAGGCTTTGTAGATATGGTGCAACTGAGTTCTTGGGGTAGAGACAAGATAACCCAATCAAAGCAGATCAATGGTTAAGGGATACACGTTAGATTCTGCGTCAAATGGGATTAGAGCCAAGAGACAAGTTGAAGTGTACCATTTCTCTTCTGAAGAAGAATGCTCACGAATGGTGAGAGACCGTAGAGTTAGGTTGGTACCCTAACCAGCCCACTTAGGATGATTTTCTTGAAGAGTTTGAGAAGCAGTATGTTGGAGAAGCTCACATAGACAGTTTATGAGATCGGTTTACACATCTGGTACAATGAATCTATCAATTTTTTAGTATGGGCAAGATTTCCTAAAGTTGAGTAGGTATGCTACAGAACTTGCTACCACCGAAAAAGATGAAATATAAGCATTTTAGAAAATGTTTGAAGAAGGAAATACAAACGTTCTTGATAGCGAATCCACCAACCAAGTCCCTTGAGCAAGTGCAAGGGTTAACATATGGTCAATCTAGAGGCCACGGTAATGCAAGTGGAGGAAGCTGTTCTCACTCTAATCAGTCTCAATCTTTCTCGATGAGAAATAAAGGAAATTAAAACCAAAGAGGTGGAATGTCAAACCAGTCGGGGAGGTCTGATCGTAGGTCTGCCTCTTCTAGGCAAAGGAGGCCAAATTCTTCTTCAGCTATAAGTTCGGGAGGCTCATCTAAAGGATCTCATGCACTAGTATGTGCCCAGTGTGGGCGTAAACACCATGGGAAATGTTACAACAATGCCAAAGTATGCTATAATTGTGGATCACCGGACCACTTTTTAAGATATTTCCCTAAGGCTATGGATATTGCCCTAATTTAGAATCAGAGAAACTCTTTCACGGCTCAAAAGGGCCGAGGGTTCGCTAGAGGAAGGGCGAGTCATATGACGGGGCATCAGAGTGGTGGTACCTTCTAGTCAACAGTAAGGGCCCGCGCTAGATAGTATGCGGTCAAGGCACAAAAGGACTGTAAGGCTACTGATGTTATTTCAAGTATGTTTACTTTGTTTTTTGTTCCTATTGTTACTCTTGTGGATTTAGGTCTACCCATTCCTATATCCGTAGTAAGATAACAGAGCAGTAGGGCGTACCTGTCGAAAATCTTGAGATGGAGATTTGTGTAACTAACCCGTTGGGTATGATATGTTAGTTGATAAAGTTTATAGAAGTGTCTTATAGAGGTTCAACGTACAATGTTCTCTACAAATTTGATGGTGCTACTGTTTTAAGAGTTTGATGCCATTTTAGGAATGGATTGGCTGTTTGAACATAATGCAAGTTTGAGTTATAGAATCAAGAGTTTGAAACTTTGTGTTTCGGATGGGTCTCGGCTTGTGGTTAGAGGAGGGAGAAACCCTTACCTTTCGAATATGGTGTCAGCTTTAACAGCTCAAAAGCTGATTTAACAAGGTTGTGAGCTTTCCTAGCCTATGTGGTAGATATTAGAGTTGAGAGCCATATGTTAGAGAATCTTTGGACTGTGAGAGAGTTTGTTGATGTATTTCTAGAGAAGTTACCCGGATTACCTCCTAATCGAGAGTTAGAGTTCAAGATTGAGGTGATGCCCGGTACAGTACTAGTATCCATAGCACCGTATTGCATGGCACCCACCGAGTTGAGAGAATTAAAGAACCAAATCCAAGAATTACTAGATAGAGGTTTTATTCGACTAAGTATCTCACCTTGGGGTGCACCAGTCTTATTTGTTAAGAAAATTGATGGGTCAATGAGGATGCACATTTACTATCGGTAACTTAATAAGGTAAAGGTGAAGAACTGTTATCCCCTTATGAGAATCGATGATCTGTTTGACCAGTTAAGGGGTGTTTGTGTGTTCTCAAAGATTAATTTGAGATCAGGCTACTACCAGTTGAAGGTGGTAGAAGGGGATGTCCGGAAAACCACTTTCAGGACGCGGTATGGGCACTACGAGTTCTTGGTAATGTTATTTGGGCTTACCAATGCGCCCTCAACTTTTATAGACTTAATGAACCACATCTTTCAGCCTTATCTAGACCAGTTTGTGGTGGTTTTCATAGATGACATCTTGGTGTACTCACGCTCAAAGGAGAAGTACGACTACCATATGCAAGTTATCCTTCAGACCTTGAGAGAGATGAAGTTCTATGCCAAGTTTAGTAAGTGTGAGTTTTAGCTTTCTATGGTGGCATTTTTGGGCCACAGTGTTACTGCAGATGGGATTCGTGTTGACCCTCAGAAAATTCAAACTGTGGTGGATCGAAAACCACCTAGGAATATCTCAAAGGTTTGTAGTTTCCTTGGACTTGTCGGGTATTATAGATGGTTTGTTAAGGGCTTCTCAATCATAACGACGCCTATTACCAAGCTCTTACAAAAGAGAGTTCCTTTTGAGTGGAACAAACAAATACAACAAAGTTTTGAAAGTTGAAGGCATATCTTATGGAGGCCCCGATATTGATGTAACCTGAGATGGGAAAGGATTACGTGGTTTTTAGTGATGTCTCGTTGAGTGGGCTAGGTTGTGTTCTCATGCAAGAGAGTAAGTTTGTGGCTTACGCTTCAAGACAACTTAATCCCCATGAAAGAATTACCCCACGTATGATTTGGAATTAGCAGCAGTTATCTTTGCCTTGAAGATTTAGAGACACTACCTCTACGAGGAGAGGTGTTATGTCTACATGGATCATAAAATTTTGAAGCACCTCCTCACTAAAAAAGAGTTGAATTTGAGGCAAATGAGATGAATTGAGTTATTGAAAGACTATGACTGCGTCATAGAGTATCATCCTGGTAAAGCTAATATGGTGGCTGATGCTTTAAGCTAGAAGTTTATGTCAGATTTGAGAGCGATGTTCACTCAATTAAGAATGACTGAGGATTGAGGGTTGCTAGCTAAACTTCGTATGGAACACACGTTGATACAAGGAACACAAGTGTTGGAAGAGGACCTTGTGGCCAAGATTCAATCAGTTTAGAAATGTGAGGTATTCGACTTTAAAGTACGAGATGGTGGATTCTTGTACTTTAAGGGTCAATTGTGAGTTCCAACTTTAGAGGATCTTCGAGATAGTATTCTTAGAGAAACACATCGTACCCCATA
This sequence comes from Hibiscus mutabilis, assembly GCA_019671005.1. NCBI lineage: Eukaryota > Viridiplantae > Streptophyta > Magnoliopsida > Malvales > Malvaceae > Hibiscus > Hibiscus mutabilis. Next base: position 36,736,338 of record CM033743.1, on the reverse strand, counting down.
TACCTTGCAATTAGGGAGTATCAAGATCTTTGTCCCTTCTATTGGTGGCCTAGTATGAAGAGATATGTCAAAATTTGTGACCAAACATCTTGCTTATCAGCAAGTAAAGGGGGACACCAGGTTCCTTCAGGCTTGCTTTAGCCATTCAGATTCCCAGTAGAAGTGGGATAGAGTGACCATGGATTTTGTTACGGGTTTACCATTGACCCAGAAAAAGTATGACGCTATTTGGGTGATTGTGGATCATTTGACTAAGTCTGCACACTTTCTACATGTGCACATCATCGATCATATTGGCCAGATTGTACATCATGGATTTTACCCTTGAGCAGTTGGCTAGATTTTACATCAAGGAGATTGTGAGATCTCATGGAATTCCATCATCGATCATATTTGATAGAGACCCCCACTTCACGGCAAGACTTTGGAAAAAGATTCATGAGGCTTTGAATACCAAGTTGTATTTTAGTATAGCTTTTCATCCTTAGACCGATGGTCAGTCTGACCGAGTCATCTAGATCTTGGAAGATATACTATGGTGATATGTCATAGACTTTGATAAGAGTTGAGATGAGCAGTTACCGCTGGTTGAGTTTGCCTACAACAACAGTTTCTTATAAAGCATCAAAATGGCTCCTTTTGAGGCTTTGTATAGGCGTAAGTATAGAACTCCCATTTGTTGGACAGAACTTAATGAGAGAAGAATTGTAGGTGTTAGGATTATTATTTCGATATATAATTGAAGAATAGTTTTTGACTAAATTAAAAATACTTCAAAAATGATTTTAAGTCCAAACAACTCGAAAATATGTTTGAAGAGTTTTCAAAAGGTTTTGGAAGAGTTTAAAACATTTTTAAGTAGACAAAATCAAGTTTTCTGAAAGACTGTACCGATATGGTCTCACCCGTATCGATACCCTTTAGGGTTTCAACTATAGTAATTTTTTAAAATCAAAAATCTGTACTGGTACAAGCTTATACGTACCGATACAGAGAGGGTCATACCGATACGCATGTACGCGTACCGATCCCTGCTTTCAAAACCCCCCAACGACTATTTCTATGTAGACGTACCGATCCAGAGTACTAAAACGGATTGTGGCGTATCGATCCACCATACTGATACACCCTTAAGCGTATCAATATGCGAAGGCTGAAGCGTGCACAATGGTTATTTCTATAAGTAGCAGCGAATCGATATGCACACCCGCATATTGATATCGAAGCATCCAAAAGTGGAAATTCAGTATGGAAAGTTGTCGTCAATGGCTCCAATCCAATCTCAACGGTCTCCAATGGCTATGAACACAATTGGGAGTATTTTTTGACCTTTTAAGCACCAACAACAACTAATAATTGTGTTGCCAACATCTATTATGATCGAAAAAGTGTCTTAGTTCTTTAATTCTCATTCTTTGTATAGACAAACACTTGTGAGCCAAATTGTCAATGTATGATCAAGTGTTCTAGGATTTGGGTGAGTGCTAAGAGTACAAACATCTACCTAAGAGAGGGATTTTCTATTTGCTTTGATTTCTCTTGTTAGAGAGGGTTCCCAAAGCTTGGGTTGTAAGCTTTGGATGCTAGGCTTGGAAATTGAGTCTAGGTTGTAAAGGTTGCCTCCTAAGCCTTGTAAAACGGGAAGAAATTCATAGTGAATTTGGAAATCCTTAGTGGGGAAGCTAAGGTAGTGGATGTAGGTTTTGGTTAGAAAGCTGAACTACTCTAAATCATTGTGTAATTTTTCTTATCTCTTGCTTCCACCACCATTACCCAAGAAATCACTTTTTCACCATATAGCGATATATTTCGGTTGATTCACCGAGCCTAACTATTGGTATCAGAGTGAGGCTTAATCGTGAAGGATTAACATCATATTAAGGCGATCCCGGTAAGCTCGATCAACAATCTATCAACTGGTCTCCATGGCGCAATCCATTGACAAACCATTTTTTTTTCAATGTTGAACATTATGCATATTGGAATAATAGGATGATTTTTTCATGAGAAATACTACCTTCTTTGGGATATAGTTTTCGATGGACCGTTCGTGCCACAACAAAGTAAGGCAGAATGGAGTACGGATGATCGCAAGAAGATGGAGCTCAATTGTAAAGCCTTGCACATTCTATTTTGTACATTGGGCTTGGATGAGTATGCAAAGGTTTCTTCTTGTGAGAGTGCCAAGGAGGTTTTGGACAATCTTGAAGTGATCCATGAAGGTAAAAATGAGGTGAAGGAGACAAAGATTGGTCTACTCAACCTCAACTATGAGAACTTCAAGATGGACACAGAAAAAGACATCAAGAGTATGCTTGATCGTTTCTTCACAATCGTCAACGAACTTAAAAGTCTTAGAGAGGAGATTTTGAAAGAAAAACTCGTTCAGAAGTTGATTTATTCACTTCCCGAATCATGGAGAGCAAGAAGATGGCTATCATTGAAGCCAAGAACTTAAAGGAGCTCAAGCTTGATGAGCTAATTGGGTCTTTTCTTACCCATGAGTTGATGTCCAAACCATTGAGAGATGAGAAGAATAAGAAGATCAAAGAGCTTAGAATCAAAGATTTAAACATAGTAGCTCTTAAATCCTCCACAAGCCATCAAAAAGATTCAAGTAAGGAAGAAAGCGAGGATGAAGAGATGGCCCATCTCTTCAAAAAGTTTGCCCAATTCATGAAGAACGAAATAGAAGAATCCAAGCAAGAATCGAAGAAGAAGATGGAGGATCCCCACAAGTGTCATGAATGAAAGAAGACGAGGCACACCAAATATGATTGCCCTCGCTTCAACAAAAAGGGATCATCTTCAAAGAAAGCATATGTGGCAACATGGAGTGATGAAGACTCCACCGATGAAGATGAGGTAGCCCACCTATGCTTTATGGCCCTTCTAGAGGGTGAGGTAACTTCTAACTCATCTGATTCTAATTCTTATACGTTTGATGAGTTACAAGAAGCCTACGATGAATTGGTTTTTAAATTTAAGGCTTTATTTTTTAAAAAATAAAAAGTTAATTTCAAAATTGAAAACCGAAAATGATTTGCTTTCTAAAACCAATTTGGAATTTGAAGCAAAAATCAAAGATTTTGAGCTTAAAGTTTTGAATTTACAAAATTTGCTTCAAAGTTTTGAAAAAAGATCATCAAAAAGAGGTGGATAATCTTAAGAAAGAAAAAGATTTGATTTCCAAGGAATTAGAAAAGAAAAACAATTTTGCAAAATCAAATTTTTATCAAAGACAATCTAGTGCCCCTAGATTTTTTAATGAAAAGTGTTTTAGAAGTATTTGGGTCCCAAAAAGACTAATTACTTCAAATAAAAACGATGAAATTGAAAAATAAATTCCTAAGTTGACTAAAGTTTGTGCTACTAATGCCTATGGATCCAAAGCAATTTGGATACCAAAACATTTGTGATTGTCTTTTTATATGTGTGATGGAGCATTGATCAACAAGTGATGAAATTAAGGGGGAGCTCTATACACACAAGGAATATCACTTGAAGAAAGAAGGCTTCACATCCTACCTTTGGTTCAAGTGGTAAAATTAATTGAATTTTATTTGTTTTAATTTATTTATTTTAATTCAACTAGTTTATCATATATTTGTTGGACTAACCTTCTATCATTCTTTAAGTAAGGATAAGCCTATTTTAAATCAAACCTATTTTTGTCAAAATTTTGTTTTAAAACTCTCCATTGTTAAGGTCTTAAAAGTTTTCAAACTTTGGTTTGAACCATTTTTTATATAACAAAAAATGAGAGAATGTTTTGAAAAATTAAATTTTCAAATGAATAAGGGGGCTTTAATCATTTTCGAATTTTTAAACTCTTATTCAAAATTTATTTTTACTAACGGGAGAATTTCAAACACAATTTTTCAAGTTGGTTTTATTATATCAAAAATGGGGGAGATTGTTAGGATTTTTGTTTTGATATAATAATTAAAAAATAGTTTTGAACTAAATTGAAAATACTTCAAAAATGATTTTAAGTCCAAACAACTTTAAAATATGTTTGAGGAATTTTCAAAAGGTTTCGGAAGAGTTTAAAACGTTTTTAAGTAGCCAAACTCAAGTTTTCTAAAGGACTGTACTGATACGGTCTCACTCGTATCGATACCCTTTAGGGTTTCAGTAGTAATAATTTTCCAGAACTGAAAATTTGTACCGGTATAGGCTTATGCATACCGATACGGAGAGGGTCGTACCGATACACATGTACATGTACCGATCCATGCTTTTAAAACCCCCAACGGCTATTTCCGTGTAGGCGTACCAATCCAGCATACCGAAACAGACTGTGGCGTACCGATCCACCGTACCGATACACCCTTAGGCGTATCGATACGCGAAGCTTGGAGAACGTACAACGGCTATTTCCACAAGTAGTAAAGTACCGATACGCACACCTGCTTACCGATACTGAAGCGCCCAAAAGTAGAAATTCAGCATGGAAAGTTATCCCCAACGGCTCCAATCCAATCCCAACGGTCTCTGGCTATGAACTCAATTGAGAGTATTTTAGGACCCTTTAAGCACCATCAACAACTAATTATTGTATTGCCAACATCTATTATGATTGAAAAAAGCGCCCAAAAGTGGAAATTCAGCATGGAATGTTATCCCCAATGGCTCCAATCCTATACCAACTATCTCTAATGGCTATGAACTCAATTGGGAGTATTTTAAGACCCTTTAAGCACCATCAACAACTAATTATTGTATTGCCAACATCTATTATGATTGAAAAAGGTGTTTAGTGCTTTAATTCTCATTCTTTGTATAGACAAACACTTGTGAGCCAAATTGTCAATGTATACTCAAGTGTTCTAGGATTTGGGTGAGTGCTAAGAGTGCAAACATCTACCTAAGAGGGATTTTTTGTTTTCTTTTATTTCTCTTGTTAGAGAGGGTTCCCAAAGCTTGGGTTGTAAGCTTTGGATGCTAGGCTTAGAAATTGAGTTTAGGTTGTAAAGGTTGCCTCCTAAGCCTTGTAAAAGGGGAAGAAATTCATAGTGAATTTGGAAATCCTTAGTGGGGAAGCTAAGGTAGTGGATGTATACTTTGGTTAGAAAGCCGAACCACTCTAAATCATTATGTAATTTTTCTTATCTCTTGCTTCCACCATCATCACCCAAGAAATAACTTCTTCACCACTTTGCGACATATTTCGGTTGATTCATCGAGCCCAACAATAGGGTCAGACTTGATTAAGTAAACCAAAGAAAAGGTTCAAATAATTAAAGAGAGATTGCAAGAGGTTTTTGATCGTCAAAGGGCCTATGCAGATAAAAAACGCAAGCACATTGAATATGAGGTCGGTGACAAAGTTTTCCTCAAGGTGTCACCGTGGAAGAGAATCATCCGCTTTGGGCGCAAGGGCGAGTTGAACCTGAGATTCATTGGACCTTACGAGATTATTGAGAGAGTCAGACCACTGGCTTACCGGTTAGCCCTACCTCCAAATATGGCGCGTATCCACAATGTGTTTCATGTATCTATGTTATGACGTTATCTTTCGAATCCTTCTTATCTGATTCTGCTCAAAGAAATTGAGATTAGCCCGATCTAACTTATAAAGAAGAACATATAAGAGTGCTTGACAAGGGAGTTAATGAGCTTTGCAACAAATGAATACCTTTAGTAAAGATGTTATGGAGAAACCACGGGGTAGATTAAACCATGTGGAAAGTTGAGAAGGACATGGAGCTACTTTATCCGTATCTGTTTCGCAAAGGTAAATTTCGAGGAAGAAATTTTCTTAAAGGAGAGGAGAGTTGAACAACCCAGATTTCTAAATTCGAGAGTCGATTTAACCCAAAGCGTGGGCTTCACGCTTGAGAACCTTGTTGGGTTTGTTTTTAGTGAGTGGGCCTGCTTGGTTGGTTTTGGGTTGGCTTTGGGAGGATAAAAGGGTATTTTACAAATGAAAGAAAGAATGAGAGGTAGGTCTCTTTATTTCTCTACAGAAAATAGAGCTTGATGATCTCTGTTGTTACTTTGTTTTCATTCTTCATTCAATATCCTTTATCCCAACCAAAAGCCATAGCAAAAGGTTGAATCTTTAAGTTTTGTGAAGTGAATCACGTTTTGAGCATTGAGGGAAGAAGTTTCAGCATCAAGAGATCTATCTTTTGAGGTAAGAACGTCAAAGTTTAGAGTTGGATGAAAACTTTGAGATTTTGAAGGGGTTTTGTAAGGTTGAATAAAATTTGGACATTCAATCTCGTTTTAGTGTTATAAATCCTCTTTAGTTGCCTTTATTGCCTTACGATAGTGTGGTAACCCTTCTTGCAACACTTGTTTGTAGTCAAGGAGGTGGGGGAGCATTCTAAGGCTCAAGGCAAGGCCAAGGCTTGAAGCTTGTGGAAGCAAGGTTGCTGGTGCTTTTGGGAAGGTTAGTACACTTCCAATTCCTGTGTTTCTTGCATATCATGAGTGTGATTGCTTTGTATGTTAATTTGATGGCTAAGTATGCTTGGACGTTCATGACGGGGTGTTAATGCTGGAAGTTTGTTTTGGGGATAAAAACTTGTAAATTTGGTAGAATCCAACCCTAAATACTCATAATAACTTGTAGACTTATTTTTGGGGTCAAACTTGATGATTTGGGTGAGTGGGAATCGATTTCTAAACTCTAGGATGCTAGCTCTGTGTTCGCGTACCGATACGGGATGAACACGTATCAGTACCCCCTTGTAAAAAGGGGATCTTTTTAGATGAAATATGAGGGGCGTATCGGTACGTGTACCCACATATCAGTACCCCTAGTTCATTCCAAATTCAAGTATTGGTATCAGTACGGGGCTGCGACCAATCTTTCGAACCTAAGGCGGTTATCGATACTCGACTACCTAAAGGTGCGTATCGATACCCATGTAGGCGTATCGATACTCGTTGGGAAATCTGCCCAAAAAAATTTGACTTTGAGTTTGGGGGTTCTATAATTCGAGGTAAAGGGTCTAATGGGTCTCTAAAGGTATAAAATAAATTGTAAAACTGAGAAATTGGAATTCTAACCCCGTTTGTGAATGAAATGAGAATTAAATGGGATTGAACTTGGGTGAACCATGTAGTGGTAAAGGTCAGAGACGTATTTGATCTTGTAATGTTGTCACATGCTTTGTGAGCACATGGTTGATGGGATCCGGATGCCCAAGAATATGTTGCAACACCATGGTAAGATGAGGGATAGAGGTTACAGATGCTATATGACCCGTGCCTCGTCCACATGTGCTTGAGGGATGATTCTGAGCGAGGTGTATGTTCCGACACTATGTGACCCGACCTTACCCCGAGTGTATGTATCGATGCTAGGTGACCCGATCTCACCAGAGTGTATGTATCGATGCTAAGTGACCCAACCTCACTCCAGTATAGTATGGTATGGTATGTTGGTCCTTGTGAGCCCTTAATTGTTTCGATGATTGATTATATTGATTACATGTGTTTAGGTGAACAGAGTAGCGCCACATGATATTCATGCTTGCTTGATCATTACTTTACTACATGCTTATATTTACGATATGCATGAAGCATGGTATAATAGAGGTGTATCCACTGAGCTTTCGAGCTTATCGTTTGGAATTGTTATTTCCTTACGCAGGCCTTTAGGCCACTTTGTGCTTTACATGGAGCCCATCGGAGTAGGACTTCAGTGCATTGATATGTTGAAGAGTACAGTACTTAGATTTGTTGGGGCAATGTATTCATAGGCCCCTTATGTTTTGTATTTGTAACTTCCTTTAAACTATTATTCATATCGAATGTTTTTAATTGGATATTTTGATTTGGAGCTCCTAAACAACGCTTGGATATTTTGTATAACCCATTTTAACGATGTTTGGATTTATGAAACTTATGGATATGGGCTAAACTTATTTGAAAAAAAAATCATATATGGGTTTGGGCTTGAGGCCCCATATGACACCGAGTTTAGGGTGTTACAGAGAATCCATCAATCCGTCACCGCGTAGAGGATTTGAACATCGTCGATAACTGATGGAAAGAAAAGAGAAAGGTTAAAATCAATACTCTTAATCAACGATCCTCGTCAACAAAAAGAGTGACTTTGACCACCGTCGGAAGTTAGAGAAACTTGTAGAATCACAAATAAAGAGAAACTGGAATGAGGAAATAGAACCACTCCAGATTATCCTTGACTAGTTCTCTTAAAATGCCAGTCAATCTTCTCGCAAAAAGCCCTTGCTCGGACCAAAGCAGTCAAGGACGGAGGGTCCCAACATGAACAACCCAGCAAAAATAAAACGAAGCCACAAAGGGAAAAAAGAAAAGAATAAAAGGTAAAAAGAAGAAGGGACGTGGGGTAAGAGATGAGGAAGCCAACAACATTAAAGAGGCAGCTGGTCGTCGAGGAAGAATGTTAGGGTCTGCCTAACTTTGAAAAGTTGAGAGAGGGAAAGTTTAGGATTTTTTTTGTTGGCAATGTATTGTTTATACTGATTTTGAGTTTTCACTTTGAATTAAGAACACTTGAAGCTCTTAAACTTTTAAAAACAATTAATTAAGCTTTTAAATTTTTTATATTCAATTAAACCTTCAAACTAATAAATTGAATCAATTATGTTGCACCAGCTGATCTAAAAAAACTATTAGATTTAACGATTAACAATAGTCAAAGGGCTTAATTGATAAAATTTTAAACTACTAGAATTTAATTGAGTATAGAAAAAATTCAGGGGCTTAATTAATTTCTTTTCAAAAGTTCAAAGACTTGTAATATCCTTAAATCTTTATATTTTTATATTGAGTTTCGAAGATTTGTTACTTTCACCTTTTATCTAAGCTCAAAAGTGGATCTCAAGATATAATTAACAAATTATTCAACAAAGGATTATAAATGGAATGGATAAAGAATTTTATATAGATTTTCATTATTTTATTAAAAATTATATAAAAGTATGAAGAAAAAAGCTTAGTCATACTATTATTATTCATCATTTAAAAGAAGGATAATTATCCAATACACTTGCAGTAAAAACTTTTATTTTCCACAAGCGCCTTAATTTTAGGGTGTAGGGTTTAGGAGTTTAGTTTAGAATTTAGGGATTGTAAATAGAATTTAGGGTTTATAGGTTAAAACCTAAATCTTCAACATATTACGCTAAAACCTAAACCCTAACCTCTAAACCCTCACACTAACCCCTAAATTCTAACCATTACCCCTAAATTATAAACCCCTACACCTAAACCCTTAAATCCCACGCCCTAAACTAAATCCCTAAACCCTAAAACTAAGGATCTTGTGAAAACTAAAAGTTTTTACCGCCGGTGTATTGGATATAAATCCTTAGAGGAATAATTATCCAATACACTGGCGGTGAAAACTTTTAATTTTCACAAGCTTCTTAACTTTAGGGTTTAAGGACTTAATTCAGGGTGTAGGAATTAGGGGTTTAGGTTTAGTAGTTTAAAATTTAGGGTTTAGAGCTAGAATTTAGGGTTTATAGGTTAAAACTTAAATACTCAACATATTACACTAAAATCTAAATCCTAACCTCTAAACCCTAAATCCTAACCATAAACCCTAAATTCTAACTATTACCCCTAAATTATAAACCCCTACACCTAAACTCCTAAACCCTACACCCTAAACTAAGTCCCTAAAACTATAGCGCTTGTGGAAACTAAAAGTTTCCACCCCAGTGTATTGGATATAATGACATTTTAATCTTTTTCCAACTAAGTTACAAAGCAAAGATGTGCAAGCAACAAAAAAAATAGCACAGAAAGTGCAATGAATGTAGATTGAAAGCAGTAAACAGTGCAGTGGACACAAAAAACTAATTCACAAGCTAACCTAAAAGAATTATAACAGCCCATGGCATTTACAACAAGAGATCCATTCCCCTTCCACCTCATTAATTCCAGTGAAGAAGGAAACCCCCCTCAGTGTTTCAAAATTACATCCCTTCATAATCTTGATTTCAATTCCAAAACTACTTTCAAATGGGGGCTTACCAAATCAAAATTAAATATTCTAATCAAACAAAATCAAACACACCTTTGCAGGCATGTGAAGTGGGGACAGATGGACTACTTCGAACTGCCGAGTCAGTAGAAAACATACAGCTCCTTCCCCGGTCATTATGAGAGGCAAAATGAGGCCTACCAAATCTGCATGCGATTCAAGCCGATATGGGTTCGTACGGGTATGATAGCCATGGGTGCTTCAGAGCCTCTGTTGCAGAAGGCCGCTTCTTCGGGTTTACTTCGAGCAAATGTGCAACAAAATCAATGAAACCCTGGTCCCCCATAGGCAATCGATGCCTCAAGGATGTCTTCTTGGGTATCAGATATTTTAGCCTGTTGGTTTCCTGAGATATTGGTAAATACACACCACTTTTAAATCCAAATGCTTAAGCATAAAAACAACATTCAAGTTGTGAATGGGGAAGCAAGGTCTCGAATAAACTACTTTTAACCAAGTAAACAAGACAATATGTACCTGATTACGTTCATAAAGCATGTGATTCTTGGAGAAGTATTTGTATGTATCCCGTCCTTTCGCAAGCATGTTTTGGTCAATGGGACCTATGATTCCAATTACTCTTGCAAGTAACGTCGCAGGCGAATCATTTTGGAACAGGACCTACAACAGTGTATAACCACATTGTACCAAACATTCATAGACAGATATCACAATAAAAACAATAAATTAGTAATGGTAATGATCAATATATCCTACACTTGAGGCTATATAGGAAAATAAAAAAGATAAAAGGGGAGGGGGGCGGGGGAGAGAACAATTTTCAACCAAGATTATTCAAAATATGTGTGAAAAAAAGAGTACTAAAGTGAAAGAATACACATTCCAACATGGGTACCAGACACGGTACTTCAAGAAAAATAGAGTAGGAGTAACATATAAGTCAATGAAATGAGAGAACGGAATAAATCTTAATACCACAACATAAGAAACATTTTCTTTTGAGCCACTGGCCCACAACTTATGTTAGGCAACTTAATTGTCGTCACTTTTAACAACTCAATCAAAATTAGCCATCCTGAAATTTTGAACCAGAGAGTCGCAACTAGCAAAGTCCAAAATTTAATTCATTCGGCATTTATGAATGAGGACATCACTGAATGCAGTTACCAAGATCTCATAAAATTGTACAAGTTTTCTTCCTTTTTTTCTTTTTAAGTTCCAGAACCAATCAGTTCAAACATAAATCATGTTCAGTCAAGTTCATTTTTCATTGAATTTAGTGATTTGTTCAAATGCATAGTATTTCCATGTTTTTTTTTGTTTATACTACTTTTTTCTGCAAAGAAAATAAAAGAAACTATGAAAAAAATTCAAGTCTAATAAAACCACATATCATAACCATTATTCATAAGAAGAAAATACTAATTAATGTCAAAAAAGACCAATACTTACATTGCCACTACAGAGTTCTGCCAAGATGCAGCCAAGTGACCAAATATCTATCTTCTTATCATATGAAAGTCCTAGGATAACCTCTGGAGCACGATAGGACCTGGATTGAACATAGGAGCATAAATGATCTTTCTCAAAACAACTGCTCCCAAGATCAATGACCTTCACCTCACATCTACTATAGCTTTTTACTAATATATTTTCAGGCTTCAGATCACAATGTATTAGGCCAAGGCCGTGCAAAAACTGGAGAGCCTCCAAACACTGAATGGTAATAGACTGCAAGGAAGAATGTAAGAGGATTAAGTAACGGTAAGACATAGATTAGATGCTCTTCTGAAGAAAACAGCATTCAAAACCTGCAATCTTGGCATTGTGAAGTAAACTTCTCCACCTGATTCCCTATTAAATTTATGAAATTCATACAAGTTTGCCTTGAGAAGCTCACAGACTATTAGCAAATGTTCCTGGAAAATAAAGAACAGTCAGCTGCTACTCAATTCAACAAGCATTCTTGTTCAATAGAGAAAAGCATTCTTGCTCACAGACTATGATGCATTAGACTAAAGATAAAACTTCCAGTTTCACCAACAGAGAAAAGCATTTATATTGAACACGCCAACTTGAACTTCAACAAATATAAACATTTGCCTAAGGAAGCCAGAATAATTGAGAAAATACTCCAGTATTAAATGTATGAATCAATAGAAACATGCAAGAATTAGGACTAGACTAGACTCTAGAGCACAAATACAACAGACTTGCAAACATCTAACCAATGGTAAAAGAATATAAAATCAATGAAACAATAAAACAATTGTAGAAAAGCAATTTTCTAGCTTTAGGAAAAAACTAATTAACGCATAAAAATAAAGCAGAATTTAAGTTTCTGCAGAAAAGAAGAAGAAAACAGAATTGATTTTCTGTTATTGAATATTTTCAAAAAATTACATCCCTTTACAGTTAATTTATAGACTCAAGTATTGGACTTTAGTTACAATTAGGAGTCCTAAGTACACAAGACATCTAACTCTATCTTTTAGGAAGTAAACTTTAATTTAAACTACTATTTACATGAGAACTCTAACTCTATCTTTAAACTACTATTTACATAAGGACTCTAACTCTATCGGATAATCTAACAACAATAAGAAAAGAAGCATCCTGTATCTAGAAACATTAAGAAGCATGAACAAAGAATAAGACAGTTATTGGACAGCATTCACTTACTCGGTAGTAAAAGTAATCATACAATCGGAGAATGTGGTGCTTATCAGCTGGATCATGTTTGTTAACATACTTGAGAAGCTTAATCTCATCAAGGCTTTGATCAAAAAAATCCTTGTTGTTCTTTATAATTTTCACACAGACATCCATTCCTGTGTGCAGGTCATGTGCTTGTATAGCTTTGCTAAAAGCAGCTGATCCAAGGTACTCAGTGACATGATAGCGCCCAGCTAAAACAGAATTCAAAACAACATGGAAATTCTTGTCCTCCTCAAATCCAGTTCTGAAAGGCGCAAAGAGGGCTTATATAAGGAAGTTTATCAAAGCTACATAGCTAATAACAACAATAAAAACTTCAATATAAATTATACTAGAGAAATATTGCACGCAAGAAAAAGCGATAAGATGATATGCCACAGGTTGTAAAGGCAGTAGAAATTTAGCTATCGAGACATATTAGTGAAACTGATAACAAGAAAAATAAGTGAAAGAAAACCAGTTTCAACTTCCAAACAGTGAATTAGATAAGATTTAAGCTAAGAAACAAAACGTTAAGGAAAAGTAGTCAACAATGAGACTCTAATTAGTTAAATGAATCCCTACTCCCTTCTGGTTGACATTAATCACTTTGGAGCATGAACATATTAATCTAAAGGCATAATATCAATCAGAAAACTAAAAGAGGGAGCTTGCAACCAATTTTGACTTTCCAACCTCAAGCAGAGTTCATGGAAACTACCAGAGATATTCAAAGACGAAAACAAAGAGAATATGATCAGACCATTTACGCATCAGCACAAATTTGAATTTTGTTAGCACCAGCATATTACAAATACGATTTGTTTCTAAGATAAGACATGCCTGTTTTTTCTGTGCACAATCTTCAGGTTGAAGGTCTCAAATTCCTCCTCCTGTGCTTTAATTTGTCTCACTTGCTCTTGGACAGCAGCAGCCTCTTCATCCTCAAGTGACTCATCAGGATTTTCTTCTCTCACAGCACTTGTTTTCCCTTCCTCTCTTTTGGTCATCTGCTCTTGTTCACCATAACAATAATTAGAGAGAGTAGAAGAACTAGAATTTGCAGATCTTACAGAATTGGCATTGTTTTCATCCCTAGAACTATTTCCGGTTGAAGAATCACTGCTTTTTCGTCTCCATGTAGCAAGCATATCATCAGACCCCATCAAAGCATTCAAACAGTCATCTTGTTCATCACCAGCAGCATTGCAGTTACTTGACCATAGAGACTTACTAGAATCGGCAGGTACCAACTGCCTATGACTTAAGGGTGGAGGAAAAGAAAAACCCCTATCTGTAAGATTCTTCAGCTGGCAAGTCTGACCTTTATCATTCCCAGTAACATACTTATTGGTATCAATTTTTCCAGTTTTCCTTTTATCCCCGACTGATTTATCAATATTTTTCCTGTCTGTCTCACAATGATTTCGTCTAGACCCTCCAGTAGCAATACCGTGATCAAGAAAATATTCAAAATCCCCTTCACTACTTTCTCCAATTAAACTTTCCCGTACTTTACTGCCAATATCAGCAGCATTACTGTTGATTCCTACACCAATAGACCTAACTGAAACGTGCTGATCATCATTTATACATATATCATCCAGCCGAGATCTCCCACACTCATTAAGAGCTTTCTCATCCTCCAGCATGATAAGGTCATTTGTCTGTGTGACAAATCCCTGCCAAACAGGTTCAGCACGCATCAAATTAAGCTCCTCTTCATCCATTAAGTGCCCGTCATATTGGGCCATTAAATCATTCTCATGAGTCCTGCTATACATTTCAGTTCCAGACAGCCCTATAGGATCATCTGAAGCTGCAAAAGGTTCAACATTCTTTGCCTGGATATAATGTTCACCAGAGAAGTAAGACTCCTCCTCTGCAAATGATTGATCATCATCTTCATCCTTGGTTTGACTTCTTTCTTGTGGATCAGGACCACTGGCAAGCCCGGTTCCTTTCTCATTGTCACTAGGATAATCAATTTCATGAGCCAGAAACCAGGCTTCATCCTCAATAGGTTGCCTCGTGTAACCAACATCATCATCATCATCATATTCATCAGAGTCCCAATACTCATTCGCATAATCAACAGATTCACTCAATCCATCACCAATAGTAGCAAAACCAGAAACCAGATCAGATGCATCTTCTGCAATGCCCTGAATCACAGAAAGCCAACTACCTCCACCATTCCTATTTCCACCTGGATTATCATAAAAATGATTACAAGCTCTAAGCAGCAGAATAAAAAGAGAAATAACCAAATGCTCTAAGCAAAAGCATCTTTCATAGTTATGACTTTAGATTCAGAGACAAAGAAAGTTTAGCATCCTACTCTAGGGAACCAAAGAAAGCTACAAGTTAAATCCTTATACGAACAAAATAGTCTAGAGTGCAAAAGCTTCAGCGTGAAAAAATCAATTTAGAATTTGAAGAAGAGATCCACTTGAACAGTTTCCAGTTCAAAGCCAGAGGATGAGTACATTTATAATGTGTATTTTTATTAAATGACCTTCCAAAAGAAAAGCTTAGTTTACTAATTTTTTATGAATTCACACTGCCTAAAAGCACCTGAATTGTCATTGAAAATCCATTTTGAGGCCCAAATAATATGTGATCTAATAAGGATATGATTAGTTCAAATCATTTTAACTAACCAGTAAGGCTTCAAATATCAATTTTGGCAGATTTGGAAAAACTGAGGGTAGCTTTGGGGTCTACTTAGGCATTAAGTTCTAATAAAATACCATGAGATTTAAAGCAGGCACCAAATGGGTATGATTACAAAACCTCAAGAAACAAGGGGTAGTTTACTGCATTGGTTGAAGGTATAAAAATTGTTTTACAACACAAAACTAAGAGTTCAATCAAGTCAAGCTACTCATCAGCTACCTGCCCTTTACTCAAGGAATACACAAGCTCATTTGATTGTGAATATGAGCTTAAGGTTTTAATACTGAGCTTTTAATCTTCAGCCTAATCAAACTTTTGCACTTCTAAAAATTTTCTTATACTTTAAACAAACTAATAAAATATAATATTTAAAAGTTACAGAAGCTCAAGTCTCAAATGAGTTTCAAGATTCTTATATGACCGGTGATAATCAAATTCATCAATCTCAAGTAGGTCAAACTAAAGCATAAGAAAAACAGAGATCAAACCTCAAGTTTTCCAATTGAGCCAAGCCCAAGATTTGCTGTATCAGCTCAGCTTGGCTTTGTTATAACCGTAACATAGACAGTTAAATAACAAGTAAAAAAGAAAAAAAAAAAGATTTGCAACCATTTAACTTTTGCTACGCTAATAACGGCATAAGTTAAAATAGACATTACAGTCTTCTTTTACATTTTTCAGGTTTTATGTATTTCTATTTTCCATTTTAACTACATAGGGTATCTTGATAATATCAGAAGTAGCTAGTCATTGCTTAATTAATGGAATTATTCACCTCTTGTTAAAAAACTGACAAGATCATTAGGAGCTGTAGATAATTGTCATGTAAATAGAGATAATTCTTTTGTAAATATCTAAGTAATTTAGATATCCTATAACTTGTAGAAATCAGAGTTTTATTAGAATTACTCTGTTAATTTCGATGTACAACAGAAAGTCCTTTTAAAGACTTTTTACAAAGAGTTTTATCCTTAGTAATTAACTACAAGGATAGGACTTTTATCTCTTTACAAAGTTTAAATAAAACTAAACTACTTGTTAGGATAAGATTACATCTCCTAATAGAATTATAACTTTACTAGGATAAGATTACAACTCCTAATAGAATTATAACTCTATTTTATTCGTGCTAACCGACACTCCCCCTCAAACTGGCGTGTATATGTTGTATGCACCCAGTTTGGATGAAAGCACATCAAAGGTTGCTCTTGGTAGTGCCTTGGTGAAGATATCCGCAAGCTGGTCTTTGGTAGGAATGTAGTTCAGCCTTACAATCCCATTGTTGACCTTCGCATGGATAAAATGTCTATCTATTTCAATATGTTTGGTCTTGTCATGTTGCACAGGATTCCTTGCAACGCTCATTGCCGGTTGGCTGTCACTATAAATTTCAAACTGTGAACTTCCATCCAACTCTAGTTCAGTCAGAAGCTTCTTAATCCACATTCCTTCACATATCCCAAGGGCCATTGCCCTAAACTCTGCCTCAGCACTGCTCCTAGAGACAACCGATTGTTTTTTACTTCTCCAAGTAACCAGATTACCCCATACAAAGGTACAATAACCACTTACAGATCTCCTATCTGTTAATTCACCTGCCCAACTTGAGTCTGTATACACTTTCACTGTTCTGTCCTGGTGTTTCTTGAAAATAAGCCCAGATCCTGGTGTGAACTTCAAGTACCTTAGGATCCTATTAACAGCCTCTAAGTGCTCTTCTTGGGGGTCACTCATGTGCTGGCTAACTATGCCCACTGAGTATGCAATATCTGGTCTAGTGAGTGAAAGATAAATCAACTTTCCAACCAGCCTTTGGTAGGATTCCTTGTTCACAAGATTCCTCATATCTTCTTTACCAAATTTCAAACCTGGGTCCATTGGAGTGTCAACTGGTCTACACCCAAGCTTTCCAATCTCTGTGAGTAGATCAAGGATATACTTCCTTTGATTGATAACCAAACCTTCCTTTGATCTTGCAACTTCCATTCCCAAGAAGTACCTAAGACTTCCCAAGTCCTTGGTTTCGAACTCCTTTGCTAAAACAGATTTGATCTTCTCTATTCCTTCTATGTCATCCCCAGTAATAATCATATCATCAACATTGACAATTAAGAGAGTCATCTTACCATTGAATGCCACCTTTCTAAACAAAGTATGGTCTGCTTGGCTTTGCTTGAAACCATTTTGAACCATAGCCTTCGCAAATCTCTCAAACCATGCTCAAGGGGACTGCTTCAACCCATAGAATGATTTATTTAACTTGCATACTGTCTCTTTTGTCACTTTTCCTCCCAAGCCCGGTGGAATTTCCATGTACACTTCTTCCTCAAGTCTTCCATTTAAGAATGCATTTTTTATATCCAATTGATGCAACTTCCAGTCTCTATTAACTGCAACAAAAAACAACACTCTGATGGTGTTTAGCTTGGCTACTGGTGCAAAAGTTTCTTGATAGTTCACTCTATATGATTGAGTGAACCCTTTAACAACTAGTCTTGCCTTGTATCTTTCAATGCTCCCATCGGATTTGTACTTTACAGTAAAAACCCATTTGCACCCAACAGCCCTTTTCCCTTTCGGCAGATTAGTCAAACTCCAGGTGTTATTCTTCTGCAATGCTTTAACCTCCTCTTCAACAGCTTTTCTCCATTCAGGACTTTTACACTGTCAATACTAGCAGTAAAGGTTTTAAAACCAGACAATAAGTTTCCATAAGCAACGAATCTGTTAATAGGATGAACAGTGCATTTCCTTACCCTTTTTCTAATAACAATAGGAAAGTCATCTAAATCAACAGTGGAAGAGTCTTGTGGGATAATGTTACCTCTTATTTCCTCGGCAGCAGGACCCAAAACAGGCTCTTGGCAAATGTTAGGTTGTTCTTCAGTTACAGGTCCTTTCCTTCTTGTATACACCTTGAGTGGAGTTTTTGAGGTGGTTTTAAGTGTTGGAGGAGGTGTTGTATAAGGACTGGTAATTTTTTACTGAGGAGAAGGTATTTCAATAGGATTGCTAGATGTAGCAGTCATAGGTTCATTAAAGGTAGGCAAAGAAGGCAAGGAGGACACAAACTGTTGAGTATTGAGATTTTCGTCAAGGATAGGCAACGAGATGATAGGCTGTAGGTTAAGTAAGGGCTGAAATTCCCTGTATTTCTCCCCTTGAATTTCAGTACCTGCAAAATAAGGCTGATTTTCAAAGAAGGTAACGTCAAAGGATATGTAAGTTTTTCCTTGGGATGGGGAGTAACATTTGTAGCCATTCTGACTCGAGGATTATCCTATAAACACACATCTTAGTGACCTAGGATCAAGTTTACCCCGAATACTGTTATGCACATGAACAAAGGCTGTGCATCCAAAGACTCGAAGAGGGAGAACTGAGGATAATGGTTTGAAATTTGGAAAGTGAGACAAAAGTGTTTCAATAGGTACCTTGAATCCTAGTGTCTTGCTAGGCATCCGATTAATAAGGTATGTGGCAGTAAGAAGAGCTTCCCTCCAAAGATATTTAGGAGCTTTAGCCGAAAATAAGAGGGGCCTAGTGACCTCTAGAAGATGTCTATTTTTTCGTTCAGCCACTCCATTTTGTTGAGGGGTATTAACACAGAAAGTTAAATGCAAAATTCCTTTTTCTTTAAAAAAAGACCCAAGAGACCTGCTAAGATACTCACTACCATTATCACTCCTCACCATTTTAATTTGTTTTTCAAACTGGGTTTCAATCATCTGATAGAAATTTCTAAAGATTTTGTCTACATCAGATTTATCTCTCATCAAGAATGTCCAAGTGACTCTAGAATAGTCATCAATAAAAGACACAAACCATCTAAACCCAGAGATGCCTTTTACTTTAGAAGGGCCTCAAATGTCACTATGAATAATAAAAAATGGGGAAGTAGGCTTAAATTTGGAGGAAACATATGGTTTTCGTGTATGTTTGGCCATTTAACACACTTCACAGTTAAAAGGACTTTTATTTATAAATAAATTGGGAAACAACTTTGCAAGATAGAAAAAATTGGGATGTCCTAACCTATAATGTCATAGCATTATTTCACTAGAAATCGAATTGGTGGAGGAAATTGAAGTCTGAAGGCAAGTGGAAAAAATTTAATTCTGAGAGGGGAGTCCATCAAGTATAAGCCATTGCACAACCTAGCACTGTCAATCACCCTCTTCGAGTCTCGTGCCTGAAAAACACAACCAACAATCCCAAAATTAACATCACAATTAACATCTATAACCAATTTACTCACAGATAGCAGGTTGCAAGCAAGATTGGGAACATATAGAACATCATATAACACTAGCTGATCATTTAACTGAATTGAACCACTCCCTTTAACTGTGATTAGAGAACCATCTGCTATTCTGATTGAGGAATCAAACTTGTGACTGCTAAATGTACAAAAAAAGGCTTTGATTTCCTGTCATATGGTCAGAAGCCCCAGAATCTACTATCCAAAACAAAGAATTATTGGTGGCCAAACAAGAGATGCTACCTTCTGTGGTCATGAGGGCATTAGGAGAAGATTTAGATGACAGTTGGCTGAAAAGTTGTTGAAGCTCTTCAATCTGCTGCTTACTAAAACTGCTAAAGGATCTGCTGGTAGAGTTGGCAGGAGATGCAAGGTGAGCCTCCTTCTTGAATCTGGATTGAGGAGGCTTCCACTCGTCTGGTTTCCCATGCAGTTTCCAACACTGTTCCATGACATGGCCAACCTTTTTGCAGTGTCACACCAAGGTCTCCCCCTCCTTTGTTTATTTCCAGAGGTGGAGTGTGTAAGGAGTGCAGAAGAATCTGCCTGCTGGACAGCTAGTGCCATCAAGGAACGCCTGCTTTCCTCTCTTCTTATTTCAGAGAAGGCTTCACGAACTTGGGGAAGGGGTTTAGTGGCCAAGATCCTGCTTTTGGCCCCATCATATTCCCCATGAAGGCCAGACAAAAACTGGAAAATTCTCTTCTGGTTTTTTAGACTTGTAAAAAATACATCTTCAGAACACTTCCAATCACTAGCTTCATATAGATCAATTTGCTGCCAGCATTTAGTCAAGACCCCAAAATATTGAGCTACAGTCATCTCTCCTTGGCGAAGATCTTTGATTTTCCACCCCAAAGAGTTCTGAGGTGTTTTCAATACTTGAATATGTATCTCGAGCAGCATTCCAAATTTCGGCAGCAGTTTTATAGAGCATAAAGTTTTCTCCTACTTCAGGAATCAGGGAGTTGATCAACCATGACATGATCATGGTATTTTCACTTAACCAATTGCTATAAGTAGGATCAGTTTTTTCTGGAATTTTCAAAGAATCAGAAAGATAGGATTCTTTTCTTCTACTAGTGATACAAAGCCTCACAGATTGAGACCATGGAAGGTAGTTATTCCCATTAAGTTTGTAGGAGGTAATGGGAGGAAGAGAGGCATCGGATAATGAAAAATCAGCCTGTCGAGTGGTCACAGGAGTGCTAACATCAGAGGAAGAATCTGATCCAGCCATGGAGAAAGGAGATGTCGACAGAGAAGAAGAATAATTTTAATGCAAAAGAGGATCGGTCTAGATTGATACCATGTAGAAATTAGAGTTTTATTAGAATTACTCTGTTAATTTCGATGTACAACAGAAAGTCCTTTTAAAGACTTTTTACAAAGAGTTTTATCCTTAGTAATTAACTACAAGGATAGGACTTTTATCTCTTTACAAAGTTTAAATAAAACTAAACTACTTGTTAGGATAAGATTACATCTCCTAATAGAATTATAACTTTACTAGGATAAGATTACAACTCCTAATAGAATTATAACTCTATTTTATTCGTTCTAACCAACATAACTCTAATCTCTTAAATTAGTTTAGATAGCATATAACTCTTATCTACTAAGTAGTTTAGATAACCTTTATCTCTTATCTTATAAGATCATATTTTATCTAGACTAGTTTGAATTTTATTAGAATTCCCTGTACTAAATCTATAAATAGTTGGCTTGTATGTACTCTTCGAATCAATTCAAGGAAAAACAGTGAATCAGATTGATCACTGACCAAAATACTTTTCCCTATTTTCTACATGGTATCAGTCTAGGTTTTTCAGATCCTATCCAAAAAATTCCTTGGTTAATGGCTGGCGAAAAAACATTCGAGATTAGCTCAAAAGCTAGTCTATCCCCACGGCCACAGAGGGACAATCAATCACATTTGGTCACCTATGTAAGAAATATTAGCGGCCAATTTAGCAAGCAACATAGAGGTAATCTTTCTTTTGCAAATACTGTTGACAACACAAATTTCACTACTTGGATTGTCGATAGTGGAGCCTCTGACCACATGACAGGAGATCTGAGCTTATTTACAAAATTCAGCTCACTTGGGGCCCAATCCAATGTAAAGACGGCAGATGGTTCCTTAGCAGCCATTGAAGGAAGTGGAACAATTCGAGTAAATCAAGATATCGAATTGAGCTCTGCTTTATGTTCCAAAATTAGCTTGCAGCTTGTTATCTATTAGTAAATTGTCTCGTGACTTGGGATGTTATACTAAATTTGATTTACATGGCTGCGAATTTTAGGTACTGAATTCAGGGAAGATAATTGGCAATGCTAGGTTGCATTGTGGACTCTACATTCTTCAAGGTTCTTTGCCTTCACCAAAACAAGCCTATTCCAGTTGTATCTCCGAATCTATTTCCACTTCAGACCCTATTTCCAGTCAAATTATGTTACTACACTTTAGACTAGGTCATCCCAATTTCTTTTATTTGGCCAAGATGTACCCAGATTTGTTCACCAATAAAAAGATCAAATCCTTTCATTGTGACATCTGTCAATTTGCCAAACATCAAAGAACTACATACCATCCATCCGCTTATAAACCTTCTCATCCTTTTTCCATCATCCATAGTGATATTTGGGGCCCTTTCAAAGTTAAAAATGTTAGTGGATCTAGATGGTTTGTAACCTTTATAGATGACCATAGTAGGACTACTTGGACCTTTCTTATGAGGGAAAAATCTGAAGTTAGTGAAATTTTTAAAACCTTTCACAATATGGTCGAAAATCAGTTTCAAAGTAAAGTCCACATTTTTAAAACTGATAATGGGAGTGAATATTTCTCCAAGAGTCTAGGATCCTATTTTAAATAAAAAGGGCATTGTTCATATTAGCTTTTGTGTTGATAGTCCTCAACAGAATGGGGTTGCCGAGAGAAAAAATAAACATCTTTTGGAAGTAGCTAGGTCTCTTTTATTCTCTTCCAATGTTCCTTGTTGGAATTTCTAGAATTAAGGGACAGAATTAAGGGATAGAATATTATTTCCTTATTTCTAGGAGCTTACCTTTTGTAAATAGTCTCTAATCTTAACTGCTGATTTTTAGGGATTTGCTGAGTTTTTGGGGATCTTTTCCTTTTTTTTGTACTAACCCTTCTCTATAAATTGTAATCTGTTGATTGAGAAATAGTAAGAAAAAACAATCTTTCTTCTTAAGTTTGTTCATGGCATCAGAGCAATAGGTCCTTTTCTCGATCCTGCTCTCTCTTTTTTAAAATCTCTCTTGTCCAGTCTTTCTCCCATGACAGACAACATTGAAATTCCATCCGAATCTGAGACTTCACAAGTAACTCAGAACATCAATCAGGTTACCTCTCATGGTGACATTAATTCCTCCCTTATAATCACTAATCACCGTTTAGATGGAAAGAACTTCTTACAGTGTGGTCTCAATCGGTTCTTATGGTGATTCGAGGCCGTGGCAAATTAGGGTACATCAATGGAGAAATCTCAAGGCCAACCATAACAGATCCTGCTTATGCCACATGGGAACTCAACAATTCAATTGTAATGGCCTGGCTAATCAACTCAACGGAAAGTCACATAAGCCGTGCCTATCTTCTGTTCAAAACTGCAAAAGAAATGTGGGATGCAGTCAAGGAAAACTACTCCGATCTGGGAAATGCTTCTCAAGTATTTGAGATCAAACTCAAATTAAAAGATATTCGACAGGGAGCACTTGAAGTAACCCATTACTATAACAATTTGAAGATCCTGTGGCAGGAACTTGATATGTATTATGAAGCAAATTGGGGTGAAGGCTTGGTACACACCAAGTTTATGACACACCTCAATAAGGAACGGCTCTACGAGTTTCTAGCAGGGCTAAACCGAGAATTGGATGAAGTCCGTGGACGTATTTTGGGCAAAAATCCTCTACCAACCATTGGTGAAGCATTTGCAGAAGTTCGGAGAGAGGAAAATCGTCGTCGAGTAATGATGGGAGACATGAAGGAATTAAAACCAAAGACCACCATTGGTCACCGTCCCTGCTGAAACTTCAGCACTTATTTCCAGGGGTCCTCAATCTCGAAAACCGAGCAGAAGTGACTCGGGGCCAAACCGACCATGGTGTAGTTATTGTAACCGTCTTTGGTCACACAAGAGAGAAGTGTTTCAAGCTTCATGGCTATCCCGAAACACTAAAAATCGTAAAGACAACAAGGCCTTGTTATCCTCCAAAGACACCTCCTCTCTCTCTCGCTGAAATCTGTCCTAGACGTTCGTCTAACCAAGTCTCAACTCGAAACTCTCCATAAGATGCTTGATACATCAACTGCTCATGGATCTTTAGCCACTCAAGGTACTGCCCTTAATATCATCTCTGTATCTAGTAATCAACCCTCTTGGATTCTCGATTCGGGTGCCTCCGATCACATGACACGTAACTTATCCTTGTTTCACACCTACACCCCATGTCACAACCAATCCCGTATCCGAATAGCAGATGGCTCGTATTCACTCGTTGCCGGAGTTGGAGCAGTTCAACTTACCAAGAATTTCTCACTTGAGAAAGTGTTGCATGTTCCAAATTTATCTTGCAACTTACTTTCAATTAGTAAGCTTACTGAAGATAAGGATGTCTTTGCTGAATTTTCTTCTCTTGGTTGTGTTATACAGAAACAGAAAATCGGGAGGATGATTGGCACTTTAAAGGTTGACGATGGACTATACATATGGAATAATGATAATAAAGACAGTTTACAAGGAGGATTAGCTCTCTCGGCTTCAAATGTGGATTCTATCATGTTGTGGCACTGTAGGTTAGGGCATCCAAACTTCTTGTATTTGAAGAAGTTGTTTCCTCTGTTATTTCGAAATAAAAATACCAATTCCTTAGAGTGTGAAATTTGCCAATTATCAAATCATACTCGTGTACCATATCCACTAAAACCTTATATCCAATCTCAACCCTTCTCCTTGATACACAGTGACCTATGGGGAGCTAGCCGAGTGAAAAATGTTACGGGAGCTAGGTGGTTTATAACCTTTATTGATGACCATACTAGAGTTTGTTGGGTTTATCTCCTCAAAGAAAAATCTGAAGCACCAAAAATATTCCAAAGTTTTCATTCAATGATTCGAACCCAATTTAACTCTACCATACACACGCTCCGCACAGATAATGGGAGAGAATACTTCAACTCTGTTTTAAGCTCATACCTTTCTGACCAAGGCATCATACACCAAAGCTCTTGTCCTAACACACCACAACAAAACGGAATTTCCGAGAGAAAAAATCGACACCTTCTAGCCATTGCTCGAGCCCTTATGTTCACCATGAATGTCCCAAAATACTTGTGGGGAGAGGCAGTCCTTACTGCGTGCTACTTAATAAATCGAATGCCATCCAAAGTCCTAAACCTCCAAACACCTCTAAATACCCTACAAAAAGCCTTCCCACTATTTCGTGTTCCTACCCTACCAGCCAAAATATTCGGTTGCAAGGCCTTTGCCCATAGTCATCAACCAAATCAATCTAAACTTGATCCTCGAGCTCATACTTGTGTCTTCATTGGTTATTCTCCTACACAAAGGATACAAATGCTATTCACCAACTTTGCATCGCATGTTTGTCTCTCGGGATGTCACTTTCTTTGAAACCGAACCTTATTTTTTCAAAGAACTCATCTTGGGAGACCTCAATGAAGATGAGACCCTTAATACCCTTCTCATTATATCTCCTGATTCTACTCCCACCATTGCTGTCTCACAAAATCCTAATAACCATGATGTCCTTATAATTCCCGATTTGAACATTCCTCCCACAACAGCAAAAAATTAATCCTATCCCTTCCAATAGTGACCTTCCCACCGAAACACAAACACAACAGAAGAAAAAATTAATCCTATCCCTTCCAATAGTGACCTTCCCACCGAAACACAAACAGAACAAATTGTTGCCTCGAAGGAACAACAACATCGAGCTCCTAAACCTCTTGTGTACTCTCGGCGCCGTTATTCTCTCAAACCCGACACAAAGCGGTGCCAATCTCATCCACTCCCGAGGACTGCTTACGTACTGCAGGTATCCCACTTCACCTTCTATTGACCTTCCGATTGTTGTTCGTAAAGGCACAAGGAGCTGCACACAACTTCCTATTTCTCTGTTTGTATCCTATGGAAATTTATCTAAGTCCTACAAGACTTTTGTGACTAATGTTGATCATGTAGAGACTCCAAGAAATGTGGAAGAAGCCCTTGAATCAACTAAATGGAAACATGCAGTAATGGAAGAGATGAATGCTCTTAAAAATAATGGAACGTGGGAAGTCTCAGATTTGCATGAAGGAAAGAAAACTGTCGGCTGCAAATGGATCTTCACCACAAAATTTAAACCTGATGGCAGCATTGATCGGCACAAGGCTCGGCTTGTGGCAAAGGGTTTCACCCAAACCTATGGCCTCGACTATGACGAGACATTTGCTCCCGTTGCCAAGCTTAATACCATTCGTGTTCTCATTTCTCTTGCTATCAATCTTGATTGGCCCTTGACTCAATTAGATGTAAAAAATGCCTTCCTCAACGGTGAACTAAACGAGGAAGTATATATGGATTTTCCACCTGGGTTTGAGGAAGAAAAGGGTCGAATTTGCAAGTTAAAGAAATCCTTATACGGGCTAAAACAATCCCCAAGGGCATGGTTCAGTCGTTTTGCCAAGGCCATGACCAGCAGGAGTTATATTCAAGGGCAGGCAGACCACACTATGTTTTACAAACACTCAGAAGAAGGTAAATGCTCTATTCTTATCGTTTATGTTGACGATATAATCCTAACAGGAGATAATTCGAGTGAAATCATAAGTCTAAAAGTGTTCCTTAGCACAGAATTTGAGCTTAAGGACTTGGGAAATCTCAAATACTTCCTTGGAATGGTGTAGCAAGGTCCCGAACAGGTATTTCTATTTCCCAAAGGAAATATGTTCTCGATCTACTAAAAGAAACTGGTATGTTGGGTTGCAAACCAGCCAAAACCCCTATGGAGTTCAATTTGAAGCTAGGCACTGGTGAGGATGGAGAAGAAGTAGACAGGGGGAGGTATCAACGTCTCGTAGGAAAACTCATCTACCTATCTCACACTCGTCCTGATATAGCTTTCAGTGTGAGTGTCATCAGCCAATATATGCACACCCCAAGGGAGAAACATTTAGAAGCTGCATATAGAGTGTTAAGGTATTTGAAAGGAACTCCGGGTAAAGGTCTACACTTCAAGAAAACAGCTAGCCGATATGTGGAGGTCTACACTGACGCCGATTGGGCAGGTTCAGTAAATGACAGACTCTCTACAAGTGGCTATTGTAGTTATGTATGGGGCAATTTTGTGACATGGAGAAGTAAAAAACAATCTGTTGTAGCTCGTAGCAGTGCAGAAGCCGAGTATCGAGCATTATCTCATGGTATATGCGAGGGAATTTGGATACAACAGCTAATGGAGGAACTAAAAATACAACATATCAAACCTATGAAGATGTACTGTGACAACCAGGCAGCAGTCAGTATAGCACATAATCCAGTTCATCACGATCGCACCAAACATGTGGAGATAGATCGCCATTTTATCAAAGAAAAAGTCAACTCAAGAGAAGTATGCATAACCTACTTACCCACTAAACAACAAGTTGCAAACTTGTTAACTAAAAGCTTAAATAAAGGCATGTTTGAAGATCTTATTGGCAAGCTGGGTTTGATAAACATCTACACTCCAGCTTGAGGGGGAGTGTTGGAATTCCTAGAATTAAGGGACAGAATTAAAGGATAGAATACTATTTCCTTATTTCTAGGAGCTTACCTTTTGTAAATAGTCTATAATCTTAACTGCTGATTTTTAGGGATTTGCTGATTTTTTAGGGATCTTTTCCTTTTTTTTGTACTAACCCTTCCCTATAAATTGTAATCTGTTGATTGAGAAATAGTAAGAAAAAATAATCTTTCTTCTTAAGTTTGTTCATTCCTAAATATTTTTGGGGGGAAGCTGTCCTAACTACCACTCACCTTATTAATAGGATGCCTAGTCGAACACTAAAGTTTCAGTCTCCTAAAGATGTTCTTCTTAAAAAAATTCCTTGGTTCAAACCTATGTCATTTGATCTTCCACTAAAGATTTTCGGGTGTTCCACTTTTGTTCATGTTTATCAATAACATAGGTCTAAGTTGGATCCAAGGTCACTCAAGTGTGTTTTCTTAGGTTACTCATCCACTAAGAAGGGTTACAAGTGTCATTCCCCAATTACAAAAAAGACTTACATTACTATGGATGTTACTTTCCTTGAAAATAAACCTTATTTCTCTAAAACCGAAATTCAGGGGGAGATTCAAGATGAATTTCAATTTCAGTTTTTTGATAACTTTCAGAACTCGTCAAGTTTATCATCACAACCGACTTCTAATTCACAATCCATTTTTATCCCACAACTCGTGCTTTCATCTCCTTTACAACCATATCTACATTCTTCTCCTACTAGACAAAATTCCAGCCCTGTTAAAACTCCACAAAGAACCTATCCATCACCTTCCAAAACTCCTCAAAAGACCCAACCAGAAGGGAGATAACTTAGCGTCTACAAAAGGAGAGAGAAGTCCACCTTGCAACCTAGACGCTGCCAAGAATTGGAACTGAGTCCAATTACCATGGAAAACGTGGAAGGTACGGATTCTCCTCTTAATGAAAATCCTCTTCCTTTTGTTAATACTGATGATTTGCCGATTGCTCAAAGGAAAGGTGTGAAGAAGTGTATTGCTCATCCGATAGAAAAGTATGTTGCTTATAGTCATTTAATGCCATCATTCAAGGCATTCACAACAAAGATTGATGACATTCAGATTCCAAGAACAATAGAGGAGGCTTTAGATGATCCTAGGTGGAAGAAGGCGGTCGAGGAAGAAATAAATGCCCTTAAGAAAAATGAGACCTGGACTCTGACAGATCTACCTCAAGGAAAGAAGCCAGTGGGATGCAGCATTGAAAGATTCAAGGCTAGGTTAGTGGCTAAGGGATTCACACAGTCTTATGGTATAGATTATCAAGAAACCTTCGCTCCAGTTGCAAAACTAAACACAGTAAGAGTTTTACTGTCTCTTGCCGTGAACCAGGATTGGCCACTTCATCAATTAGACATCAAAAATGCCTTCTTGAATGGCAATTTGATAGAGGAAGTGTACATGGAAATTCCAGAGGGCATCAAGAGAGATTCGACAGCTCACAAAGTATGCAAATTGAGAAAATCCTTGTATGGCCTAAAGCAGTCCCCAAGGGCTTGGTTCTATAGATTTGCCAATGTAATTATTGGGAGTGGTTATAAACAATGTCAAACCGACCATACCTTGTTTATTAAGGTAAATCAAAATGGTAAAAGAACAATTTTAATTGTTTATGTGGATGATATAATAATCATTGGGGATGCTGTTGAAGAATTAAAGAGGCTAAAGATTCACTAGCCAAGGAATTTGAAACCAAAGACCTCGGTAGTCTTAGGTACTTTCTTGGAATGGAAGTGGCAAGATCAAAATCCAGTATAATTATCTGTTAGAGGAAATACATCCTTGATCTTTTGACAGAAACTGGCATGCTTGGTTGTAAACCAGCCGAAACCCCAATGGAGCCCAACTTAAAGTTCAGAAAAGATGATGGAGGTGTTCCAGTAAGCAAAGAGCAGTATCAACAATTGGTTGGTAAGCTAATTTATTTGTCCCTTACGAGGCCTGACATTGCTTTTTCTGTTAGTGTTGTTAGCCAGTACATGAATTATCCAAGAGAGAGCACCTTGATGCCGTATATAGAATTTTGCGGTACCTTAAAATGACTTCAGGACATGGCTTATTATTTAAGAAAAGTGAAGAAAGGTCAGTAAGAATTTTTACTGATTCAAGTTGGGCTGGTGAGTTACTGATAGAAGATCAACTAGTGGGTATTGTGCTTTCGTGTGGGGAAACTTGGTCACTTGGAGGAGTAAAAAGCAAGCCGTGATGTCTAGGAGCAGTGCAGAAGCCGAGTATCGAGCACTAGCACTTGGGATTTGTGAAGGCGTGTGGTTACAGAGAATGTTGACCGAAATGGGATTAGATCACTACAAGCAATTTGAGTTGCAAACTGATAGTCAATCTGCTATTAGTATTGCGAAAAATCTTGTTCAACACGACTGTACCAAACATGTGGAGATAGATAGACACTTTATCGCTGAAAAAATCAGCAATGGAATTATCTAACTCGGCTATGTTCCTACAAAGCAACAGTTAGCCGATATTTTTACCAAGGCTCTTCCAAGAGCGGTGACGATCTTAAATCCAAGATGGGAATCTACAATATGTATTCACCAGCTTGAAGGGGAGTGTAGATAATTGTCATGTAAATAGAGATAATTCTTTTGTAAATATTTAAGTAATTTAGATATCCTATAACTCTAATCTCTTAAAGTAGTTTAGATAGCATATAACTCTTATCTACTAAGTAGTTTAGATAACTTTTATCTCTTATCTTATAAGATCATATTTTATCTAGACTAGTTTGAATTTTATTAGAACTCCCTGTACTAAATCTATAAATAGTTGGATTTTATGTACTCTTCAAATCAATTCAAAGAAAAACAGTGAATCAGAGTGATCATTGACCAAAATACTTCTCCCTATTTTCTACAGGAGCCTATATACATCCATATCACCTTTAAATTAATAGCCACCACTCTTCACCCTAGTGGTTTCTGGCCCATGTACTCAAGTTCCCAGCACCTCCTATCCTCTACCCCCCAATTTACCCTGGCAATTAAAATTATTTCAATAAATCAAAAATGAGTTTAAGAAATATGTAAATCTACGCATGAACTAGGATCATGTTAAGTAACTCAACACTAGGTGTGAAAACTAAGATACTAAGAGGAAGGAAAAAGTTTTTTCCTTTCCCTTCACAAGTTCGGAACTAATTTGAAACCTATAATCTGCTTTGAACAGTCCCTACGAAATCTTCTAAGATAGCATAATATTATAGGTGATAAAAACCTGAACCCCAAAACACCCAAACCTGAATGGCTAAATCCAATCAGAATGCACCAAAAATGTCAAAAACAAAAAACTTGGAAAAAAAACTTGAACACAAGATAATCCAAATATAAAAGCATACAAAATACTTGTTCTCCTACTACACTTTTTTCTACCAAGGTGCATCAGCATGGATCATTGACTCTGAAGCATCTGATCACATGACTGGTAACAGGGAATTATTCCTTAGTTTTTCGGATTCATCTTCTACAAGTTCTATTAAAACAGCCGATGGCGCTTTCTCTCCTATCAAAGGAAGTGGCTCAGTCCTCGTTAATGATAATTTGTTGCTTGAAGATGTTTTGTTTGTGCCTAATCTCGCCTGCAATCTCCTCTTTGTTAGTAAACTCTCCAAGAATTTGAAGTGTTCATTACAGTTTACTGAATCTGGTTGTTTTTTTGCAGGCAATGAATTCGAGGAAGATGCTTGGCACTGCTAGCTTGCAAAATGGTCTCTATGTCCTCGGAAATCAACCATCTACCCTACCAAATACTTCTTGCTCTTTTACTTCTTTAGGGCAAATTGATAATGTAATGTTATGGCATTTTAGGTTAGGGCATCCAAATTTTCATTATCTTGCTAAATTATTCCCTAAATTGTTTGTTAATAGAAAACCAAGTTCTTTTAAATGTCATATATGTCCTCTCGCTAAACAAACAAAAGCATCCTATTTACCATCTTCCTACAAACCTTACCAACCTTTTTCATTAATTCATACTGATGTTTGGGGTCCTTCTCGAGTGAAGAATGTAACTGGTAGTAGGTGGTTTGTCACTTTTATTGATGATCATAGTAAAACAACTTGGGCATATTTGTTAAGGGATAAATTTGAAGTAGCCTCTGTTTTTGAGAAATTTTACAATATGGTTGAAACCCAATTTTAAACCTAGAGCTGTTTTTTTGGAGAGTTACCCCAATTTTAAACCTTTGTCCTCTATTCTCCCTTTCAAAGTTTTTGGTTGCACTGTGTTTGTGAAAGATTATGTTCCCTCTAGGTCAAAACTTGACCCCAGATCCTTGAAGTGTGTCTTGGTCGGGTATTCTTCACTTAAGAAGGGCTACAAATGTTATGATCCTCCTTCTCTGAAATTTTTTACTTCCTTGGATCTCACCTTTTTTGAACAGGAACCTTATTTCCCTACGGCTGCAAATCAAGGGGAGAATTGTGATGTTTTTCAGCCTCATACGAATTAGGTTTATCCTTCTTTACCTTCAGAGTTATTACCTACTAATAATCCTTTGTTATTTGAACCTCATACTGCTTTAAACCCTTCTACTTCTTCACCTATTATTACACCTACAGCTTCCCATCCTTCACCTATTGTTACTACTCCTCAGAATTCACCTAAACCTTCCTCACAAACCCTTCAGCCTCCTAAGCAATTGAAAGTTTATACCAGAAAACAGAAAACTATTCCAGAGACTGTTTTGCAATCTGACACTTGCTGAGAATTGGACTTGAGTTCAGTTGCCAATGAAAATGATGGAGGTAATGTTCTAGCCGAGATTCCCTCGCATTTACTTGAATTTGATTATTTGCCTATTGCTAAAAGGAAAGGGGTAAGACAATGTACAAAACACCCCATTCAGAGGTATGCTGCTTATGGTAATCTAATGCCATCATTTAAGGCTTT
The DNA here is from genome assembly GCA_019671005.1 of Hibiscus mutabilis. Lineage (NCBI taxonomy): Eukaryota > Viridiplantae > Streptophyta > Magnoliopsida > Malvales > Malvaceae > Hibiscus > Hibiscus mutabilis. The sequence continues at coordinate 36,704,018 of CM033743.1, read as the reverse complement.
TACAACTTGCTTAGATAAAGAACAGATACCTAACACTATTGAGGAGGCTCTAAAAGATTCTAAATGTAGAAGGGCTGTTAAAGAGGAGATTGAAGCACTTGAAAAGAATGATACTTGGACCATTACAGAACTTCCGCAAGGCAAGAAACCATCGGATGCAAATGGGTGTTCTCCATAAAATACAACTCCGATGGCGATATCTGAGAGGTATAAAGCAAGGTTGGTGGCCAAGGGTTTTATTCAAACCTATGGAATTGATTATAATGAGACCTTTGCTCCTGTAGCTAAGCTAAATACAGTTAGAGTTCTCTTAAGCTTGGTTGTAAACAATGACTGGAAGCTTCATCAACTTGACATTAAGAATGCCTTTCTTAATGGAAAATTAGAAGAAGTGTACATGAGAGTGCCTTCAGGTTTGAAGACAGTAAAAGGAGATCAGAAAGTTTGCAGACTTAATAAATCCATCTATGGTTTGAAGCAGTCACCTAGAGCCTGGTTTGACAGATTTACCAAGGTGATTCTAGAAAATGGATACAAACAATCCTTGGCAGATCACACTCCCTTCATTAAGGTAACCTCTAGCAATAAAAGGGTTATTTTAATAGCATATGTGGATGACATAATTCTGACAGATGATGATGAAGAGATAAGTCACTTGAAAGGGTTGTTAAATACACAGTTTGAAACAAAAGACCTAGGAAAGCTCAGATACTTTCTAGGCATGGAGGTTGCTAGGTCGAGCAAAGGTCTGATGATAAACCAAAGAAAATATGTTCTTGATCTACTTAATGAAGCAGGAATGTTGGGATGCAAACCAGTTGATACTCCCATGGAAGCAGGCTTAAAATTCAATAAAGAGGACACAAGCCCTAAAGCTGATAAGGGTAAATTTCAAAGGTTAGTGGGAAAGTTGATTTATTTTTCATTAACCAGACCAGACATTGCTTTTCTAGTTAATATTATCAGTCAACACATGACTGATCCAAAGGAAGATCACATGGAAGCTGCAATTAGAATTTTGAGATACTTGAAAGGGACATTAGGGCATGGATTGCTATTTAAAAAGAGTCAAGAAAGGACTGTTCAGATTTATTCAGATTCAAGTTGGGCAAGTGAACTGACAGAAAAGAGATCAGCTAGTGGTTACTGCTCCTTTGTTTGGGGAAATTTAATGACCTAGAGGAGTAAGAAACAAACAGTTGTATCTAGAAGCAGTGCTGAAGCATAATATAGGGCTTTAGCATTGGGAATGTGTGAAGGAATTTGGTTATTAAAGCTATTGAAGGAGCTAGATGTGAACCAAGAGGAGAAGTTTGAGATTTTTTGTGATAATCAGTCCACCATACAAATTGCTCGAAATCCAGTCCACCATGATAGGACTAAACGTGTGGAGATTGACAGGCATTTTATCTCAGAAAAGATTACTAGTGGGACAACTTCTTTATCTTATGTTCCTCTGAGAAGAACAAGTGGCGGATGTACTTACAAAAGCACTACCAAAAGCTTCTTTCGACAAGTTTCTATTCAAGTTGGGATTATACAATGTATATTCTCCAACTTGAGGGGATTATCCGATAGAGTTAGTTAGATTATCCGAATTTAAAGATAGTTAGAGTCCTTATGTAAATAGTAGTTTAAACTAAAGTTTACTTCCTAAAAGATAGAGTTAGATGTCTTTTGTACTTAGCACTCCTAATTGTAACTAAAGTCCAATACTTGAGTCTATAAATTCACTGTAAAGGGATGTAATTTTTTAGAAAATATTCAATAACAAAAAAATCAATTCTGCTTTTTCTTCTTCTTTTCGCAAAAAACTTAAATTCTCGCTTTCTTTTATTTTTCTCAAGTTGATTTAGTTTTTTCCTAAAGCTAGAAAATTGCTTTTCTACAAAAATACATATATATCTTACAAGCAAGTATAATAAACTGAAAAGGAAAAAGGTAGAAAAACAAGAAGTTTGGACAATTAGTTAACTGCAATCATTATTTTAAATAAAATCAAATATCTCTGTAAGAATCATCAAATCATCGCATGGTATATGAACCAACTATGCCACTCTATCTCTTGCCCAACATCAACATCCAAAAGAAATAGGTCCCTGCTAAAGGAATGCATTGTCATGGAGTACCTAGAAAATCATAAAGCAGCTTTGGACAATTAAACATCTCTCATATTTTTCCTCCCAATTGACATCCAATATCTCCTCCGACTTGAGTTTAAAGGTGGCAACCTAGGTAACTCTTTTATTTTCTATGCAATAGGAAGGTCAACCCCTTTATACCCTTTATAAATAGAAAAGAGTCTCTAGATTCCCAAAGAATAGAGCCCTTCCAACCTCATCCACAAGGTATTAATTGCGGTGTTTGTGCAAAGAATTTTTTTGTTTCTCTCATATTCTCTTGCATTAGCAGAACATCATATCTAATAGACACATTCCACTGCTAACGGTTAAACAGTCTTAATACAATAATATTTCCATATCTCATGAGGAGAACTTGTGGGTTCTCTAGAACTAGACCATAATCCGTTATCGAAAAGTTATCCTTCAAGTACAAAAGTCTGAATATTAAAACGTTGATCAAGTTCAAGAAATTTTTACACGATCCTGAAACTTGTCAAACATGGAATCTACATTAGCTTTGCTAGTATTTCCAAGCCATGAACTTCTGATTTCACCCAAAAACATAATCTCTTCTCCAGATTTAACACCTTTATCTGTTTTAGGAGCTTCAGCTGCACAACAACTTGACTGATCTTGTTTCTCTAGCTCCAAAAGGCTAGCACCACTATCAAAACCACCATTTTTGTAGAGTTCAGAACCATTGATAACATTGAAGTTCCTTGACTGCAGATTAAGTACAGCCTCCTCTGGTTTTTTTGAGAAAGTAAAACTCTTATCGCTTATCACTTCTGCTTCTTTAGTTTTACTATGCTCCCCTGTAGAAGCAGCATTTCTCAATTTGCATTCAGACCCATTTCTGCCCGCCCCACATTCTATCTCTTTTATTATAAGTTCCTTAAAAACCTCAGCACTGTTTCGAGAACCTGAAACAGGACTTCCATCCACTGTTTTTTTTTTCTTTTCTTCTTCTAGAACCTTGCCAGAGTCCTTTTCTTCAAGGGTGAGTTTCTGAAGGAATCCATTCAAATCAGGGTGGGTACTGAGTTCACTACGCAAAGCTGCCTCAGCTCTAGTAAAGCGATTTCTCCTCAGAAATTCCAAAATCACATCTACTGAGCTTGGTTCTGCCATTATGAAGTGCTATAGATCTAGACACAGCACCATAGGCAATAAATTACCGAACCTGAAAATATCCAAACAGAAGAGACGAACAGTTTATGAATTTTAAGTAAAAAAGAAACTGAACAAAAATGTCAGCTTTGTATGCTCTTTTCACATTACAAGAACAAGCTTTGGAGAAAATCAACAAGTTTTGAAAACATTCAGTTTTCTCCATTTCCTTCAAATTCAAACATAAGAAAAGTTACCCAAAACTAAAGAAAGAAAAGGAAATAATCTAACAGTTTTTTCTTATTATTTGGCTGCCAGGTGAAATTTGATTTATTTTTTGTTTCCTTTTATGGTAATGACCTACTTCCTAATAATAATGATAACTTAATCAAGGTTAAATAACAACTGCAATTCCATGAAAACAAAAGTACGACTGTTTAAAAACTTGAAAACAAGGGTAATGGTGATTGTTTTCCTAACTACCTTACCTGCTTGTTTTAACTTCAAATGCTAAGAAAGGATAAATCCCAATCCAACGTTTGTCATTCCGTTGCCTCTTAGAAGAGTAATGTTTTCCTTTTCCCTAATTTCGAAAAACAATCCATAATATTGATACATTTTCCTAGACCTAGAGAAATTCTCAATCAAAATCGAAGAACGACAAGATCCATAGCTCCAACCAAAAACCCTAGAAATTGCCCAGACAACCGTACAAAAACTGAGATTCAAATTGCAATTGGTCCGCCAAAACCGGAAAAGATATTCAAAAAAAAAAACTTACAGATCGATGAAGAAGAAGAAGAAGAAGAAGAAGAGCAATCATGCCGATCTCTGTTGTTGGCTTTGGATTGAACATGGCCCTATTCCACATTAAAACTTCAAATTCCTGAAAATTCACAAAGGTTCTTCTTCAAGTCTACCTTGCTTTATTCGTTTTTCTCACTTCAGCTTGTTTTTTTCCTTATTGAACTCTTGGTTTTAGGCCTGCAATTTCTCACGAGCCTGCCATGGCATGTATGAGCACAAAATTTTAAGGGTAAAATACATCTCAGGTCAGTCGATTATATGTTTGCTTATAAATGGGTCACTCTTTCCTAAAAGTTAAAATTTAGTCACTCAATTAAAATTTAGTCACAAACACGTCACTCTACCATTAAAATCAAAGTTGACGGTGGCTTGGTATAATGACAATGTTAGTCTCTAAAACTTACATATTCTATTAATTTAATCCGGATTTGAAATAATTCAATAAATTTAATATTTTATATTTAAAAATTTCATCAGTAAAATGAGTGCGATACTAGCACACGACATTAAGGTCATAATGAATCTATTTCATTAGTTTTTCAAGCTATCACATAAGTCATTTCAAGCTAGTGGACAATAGTAGGGAGTGTGGCAAATGGTTGGGGTGTGTCCCTAGTGTACAATGTCGAATTTTTTAAATATGAATTATTAAATTTATTAAATGATAACTAAATTGATACAATGTATAAGTTTCGAGGACTAAAATTATTATTATAACATGCTATGATTAATTTTAGCACAATTACCTATTTGTCACAAAATTTTAAATAATGACTAAATTCTAACATTTGGAAGAAAAAGTAACTTGTTTGTAACTGAACACGTAATTAAATACTCGAAGTATATTTAACCAAATCTTAAAAGATAAAAAATCAATAAAAATAGCTAAATAAATAATAATTATATACCTTGAGCATATTGTCACTCCTAGGAAGAGGTGGAGATATTAATCCCACATCGAAAAAGAAATGGAGGTCTTAGGATATATAAGCGGTAGCGCTACACATCCTTAGAATTATGATTACTTTGGAGAGATGTAACTACTTTTATGATCTTTGCAACTATAAGATATTAATATTGTAAGGACGTTAGATATAGTGATCTAGATACACTGAGTCTAGGATAAATATATCGGGTTATTTAATTACATGGAATATCATGTATAGTAAAACCTCTATAAATTAATAATGTCGGGACCACGTAATTTTATTAATTTAAAGATGTATTAATTAATCAATAAATTAATAATTTATTAATTTAAAGAGATTTTTTCCGATTCAACGAACCTACATTATTCTTCATGAATAAAACATATACATTGTATTGACTAATCGAATGATGTTCATGCACAATGTTATTGATTAAATATAATACATACCCCTAAAAAATAAAGTTCATTGTAGTACGGAGCACTAGTTAAAATTTAATGCAAGTTCATGAATGGTAAGGAAATCAACCACTATATAAACAACATCAAATATTCCTAATTAGTCAATCCAAATCAAAACCAACCAACCATGGCTTCAAATCTAAAAGGTATCCAAAAATCAAACAACCCTTCAAAAAAATTTTGCAGTATGATAACGCAACACCGGAACTTTTGGATGCAGTAAGGAAAGTTAGAGATGAAATATAACTATATTTAAATTTTAAGAAGAATCATACAACAATAGAATCATATTTTACTAAGTTGTCCTAGTTATATTTGTAATTTTATAAAATTATTCATTTATAATATTGAAGGGATCATAAATTTATATAAGAGTCTTTCGGAAAATTATTATCTTATTAATTTATCGAAATTATTCATTTAGATCTTGGGCCCAAGTCGGGACCGAAAAATTATCATTTTAGAGAGGTTATTAATTTATCGAGTATTAATTTATAGAGGTTTTACTGTATTTGTACGCTTTGTATCTCTACGTTAATAGTGTATTATTCGTTTCTCTCATCTATGGAGGTAGACAAGGTTGAACCATGTTAAATTTGTTTCTTGTGCATACCTAATTTTATGTCTCACTTTTATTATCGTTAATACAAAAATAAGAGTACTTAATTTGATAGGACTATTTAAAGACATAAAAAGTATCTCGTATTATTATTAAACGCTAGTATTCAAATGCATGCAAAAAGTATAGTCCAAATATCCAAAGAAAACAAATAAAGTTTTGAGTCCATTACATCAAAATAGTCCAAAGAAAGTAATAATTAATACCCAAAAATAAGTAGGGATGGTAAAGGATCTTGACCTGACCTAAATCCGTAGATCCAGATCTGTTTTATAGAGTTTGGATCCTAAAATTTTGGACTCGACGGATTCGGGCCGGATCTGGATCCTCTGATTAAAGTACGGATCCGGGTTCGGATCTGACACTAAGATCCGGACCTGGACCCGTTTATAGAAAAACCCACATTTGGTTTTAAAATATTTATTTATGACAGACACTTTTTGAAGGAACACATGCTTGTTCCACTATTAATGAATATCATTGACATGATAAAGAAGAAAGTTATTATATTGCATAATGTTAATATTAATATTTAAATTTCACAAATATTATTTTCATTAAACAATTTTTTCTCTTTGGTTGGTTGTTTCTTGTTTGTTTTAAGATGTTGACGATTTAAGTAGTGATGAAGACTAGCACTCTAAGGAGGTAGAAGTGCGGTATTCGGCTTGCGACAACAGAGTGTTTCATGATCTACATTTTTAATGTTTGTGTTATTCAAAAGACATTTGTGTAATTGTGTTGGAGTTTTTTTTTTTTGAGAATTTAGTTTATCGTTTTTTATTCTGTTACTAGTTGTATTGAAATTAATCTTTCTTCTGTTGGAGATGTGATGTGAAATTAGTCAATGACAGTTTTATTATGTTAAAAAATAGGTCGAATGATCATTTTTTAACAGACCTGTTTTAGACCCGGATTCGTAAGATTCGTTGGATTTGGATATGGGTCCAGCTGGATCCGGTCCAGATCTGAATCGTTACCATCCCTAAAAATAAGTATAAGAGTGTACAAATCATACTATAAAATATATGAAAAATAAAGCTAGACGATACTCCAAATATATAACCAAACTCTAACTGTTAAAGAGTATTTGTAAGAGAAATAAACTAAAGAGGTGAGTTGAAGAGCTCAGTGTATTCTCTTAGTGCATCAAAATAATAAACAAACAGAACGAAGGTAAAGATCATGTTATCATACAAAACAAATATTAAGACTACAAACATAAATCAACGTGAATGTAATGCATGCTAATAAGCCCTACCTACACATCCATCCACTAATCATCACGCAGATTGAGTTTCCCATAACCGTGAAATAATTTGTACACTTCAGGACAGAGACGGAACTATGTGGGGGTGGGGAGGGGGATTCCCTGAAGATTTTTTTTCACATTTGTCCCTTTATTTAAATTTCTTTAAAAATTAGTTATAAATTTGCCCGCTACTTTCAAATATTTATAGTTTGCCCCCTACCCCAAATTTTGGGTCCGTCCCTGCTTCAGGATACGAAATTATCCCTCTCGTAGATAGAATCGTAAGGAGAATGCATGATTACCTACTATAGCCGTAGAACCGCAGAATTGTGATACAAAATTATTTCCTATTTATAAATGGGGAAGTCTAAATAATATAAATAGTGTACATGTTCAAAAAATAAAATATTAGAAAAACAAATTATTTCCATTTTTTCTCTAAACCTAATGTCGTAGATTTTCTCTATTTTTGTTGCTTGACCGACGACAGCATCGGCCTTAGTGCTGGTTGCGGACTACAAGTGTTCATTATTTCTCTTACTTTTTATATCCTGTTTTCTTTTTTTCTTGAGTTTTCTCAATTTTAATAAGAATATATGTTTTGTGGCAAGTTTTTCTTCTGATTTTATGGCACATTTTCTTTTGCTTTTGTGGTATGTTTCATATTCTGTAACACCATAAACTCAAATGTCACATTTGGGCCTCAATTCAAACTCAAAACCATAAAATTCTCAACCTAGTTTAGCCCAATTCACAAACCAATTTCCATAAAATCCATTAAGTTCAAATAATTCAAGCATAGATAAGTAGTTTTAAAAACGTTTACATAGAAGCTCCATTTAAAATACAATATAAAAGCATTCAACTCAAGTTATAAACCCAAAATATGAGTTACAATACAAAACATAGGGTCTTACGAATACATAGCCTAATTGAATCTAAGTATAGTACTCTTGACGAGGCGATGCTGAAATCCTACACCGACGATGCTCTTCCAATGTAACGTACCAACCTACTAACCTACAAACAGAAACAACAATTCTGAGCACTGAGCTAACAAGCTAAGTGGATACACTTCCGCTCAACCATGCTTCTTGTATATCATAAACATGAGCATGTAACAAGAGATGATGATATGGCAATATTGTGGCACTACCACTAGTCGCCTGTACAGACAACAATTTAATCAATAGATGCATCAAATCTCACACAACAATCATAAGCATCATTCTACAAACCCGGAGTGAGGCTTAGAGGTGTAAATGAATAGAGCATTAGACTAACCGTTTGTATAACATTCGTTTATATTCATTTATTAAGCTAAATAAATGAGTATGAACAAAATTTTTATGTTCGTTTAATAAATGAACGAACACGAACAGGGGTGTGCTCGATTCATTTATGTTAATGAACAAGCTCATTTGTAGGCTCGTTTATAAGCTCGTTTATAGGCTCGTTTATAAGCTCGTTTATAGGCTCATTTATAAGCCCGTTTATAAGCTCGCTTATAGGATGAAAATGCTTGTGGATGTATCTAAATACCGTTTTTTATTGTTGTTAAGGATGCTATATAAGTTCATTTTGAAATGTAAGTTTTACTTTGTTACATTTGTTTTATTTATTTATTTATTGTTAATTTAGTTAACATGTCTCAATACATAAACGAATATGTTTGCAAAAACTTAAATGAACACGTTTATGAACATTTAAACGAACACGCTCCCGAACACTTAAACAAACACATTCGTGAACACTAAACAAACGAAAACAAACACCTTCAAAAAATAATTAAACGAACACAAACACAATATTAAAATTTTAAACGAACTGAACATGAACACCTTTAAAAATAAACAAGCGAACACGGACATAGTCTTTTTCGTTCAAGCTCGGTTCATTTACACCCCTAGTGAGGCCCGATATCACACAGCCTCGTGAATGTACACCCATACTCAGAATCTCTCGTTGAGTATTTTCAAATAAGGTCGAGTGTCACAGCCTCGGGAACATACATTCGGTGTCTCATATCATGGTGTAGCAACACGCTCTATGGGTATCCATATCCCATCAACCATAGGTGACTCAACTAAACAAGTGCCCACACGACACGTAACATCATATGATCCACCAAGGATCTCATATTGTTGCTATTACAAACAAGTCACCCAAGTTTTACCAAGTTATTACACATTATGCCCGTATATGTGAGTGATATCTCAATTTCTCAGTTTTACATTTTATTTTAGATCATTAGAGGGCTATTGGGTCAAGTCTCATAATTTTCTAGCCTTTCAAACTTAAAATGTTATTTTTTGGGTACGGTACATCGAGTACCGATACTCAACCCTTGTGCACCGATACGTAGCTTTATAAGGAAAAGGGTTATCAGACACCCCGTATCGGTACTTGAACTTTGAGTATCGGTACCCCTCTAGTATCGATTCACATACAATCGTATCGATACAAATTTTGCTCATTGGAATTTTAATCCAACAGTAAGTATAGCTTGAATTACGAGTCAACTTGTACCGATACGACTTGCATCGTATATTGGTGTAGCTTGAAGCTCGTATTGATACACCTCTCACAGTTCATATGGTGTCATCATTCTGAACACTGGGTACTGATACGGACCCCTCGTGTACTGGTACTCGAGCCCAGATTTATATTATAAAGCTCAAAAATCATATCCAACACCCTTAACCCTCATGGTAAAGCCTTAAATCAAACCTACAAGTTATGAGAGATGACTTAGGTAGTTTTCTACACACTCAAGCCATTAGAGAAGTCTCTAAACACTCAAGCAACCAAAACATCAAATCAAGCAACAAAGCAATCAAATTTATGATACCTATGAAGGCAAAGGAGTTAGAAGTGTACTAACCTTGGTTTTGTCCTACACCGACGGTGCTCTTCCAATACAATGTACGGACCCACTAACCTACAAACAGAAACAATGATTCTGAACATTGAGCTAACAAGCTTAGTGGATACACTTTCACTCAATCATGCTTCACACAGATCATAAACATGAGCATGTAGCAAGATATGATGATATGATAATATTACAACATATGTCGCAATAATCATAAGCATCATACCAAAACCTAGAGTGAGGCTTGATGTCACACAACCTTGGGAACGTACACTCTTAGTGAGGCTCAGTGTCACACAGTCTCAGAAACATACACTCATACTCAGAATCTCTCATCGAGTATCTTCAAATAAGGCCGTGTGTCACACACCTCGAGAACATACATTCAGTGTCTCATACCATGGTGTTGCAACAAACTCTCCAAGTATCTGAATCCTATCAACCATAGGTGACTTAACCAAACTAATGCCCCCACAACACGTAACATTATACGATCTACCAAAGATCTCCTATTGTTACTATTACAAACAAGTCACCCAAGGTTTACCAAGTTATTACACATTATGCCCATATATGTAATGCCCCAGTTTTGGGCCTAGCAGTTTTAAGGCTAGTTAGATGGTCCGGTGGTCCGAGTTAGAGATTCGAGTCGAATTCATAAATAAATATTTTTTGAGTAAGATAAAAATATGGAAAATGGTTCAAAATCATATTTAAATATATAAAAAAATTGGTGAAATCAATTTTGTAAAATTGGATTTGGAAGGGTGACATTTTGGTTGGTGACCAAAATGTAATTTTTGAAAACTGTTTTTAAAAGGTGACTACATTGTAAAGGATCAAATTCTTAGAATCCTTAAGGAGCTATTTTACCAACTTTTGGCTGGTGGCTTCTCCCTTCAATTAAGACTTTTAACATGTGTTTTAATTATTAATTAAAATAGATTTTATAATAAAAACGTAGTTATTGATTTTAAAGAAATTTGACGTAAACTTTTCTCTCAACTTTTCTCTCCACTTCTTTTTTTGCTAAACACTCTTGTTTTCATTAAAATCCAGAGGCGAGAGATCTATTTGCATGGATTCTTGTTTTATAATTGATTCTTTATCTTTGATTTACAAAACCTCATTGAAATCTTGTTTTTTTCAAGCTTTAATCAATCAATTGAGGGGGAAATCACACAATAGAGGTAAAGTTCATTATTCGCCTCTATTGAATGGTTCTTTATTGATATTCCCAAATTTTTGATCCTTGATTTATGATTTATAATCTGATTTTATGTTTTTATGATGATTATTTGATTAAATTAGGTTTAATTGAGAAAATTGAGGAAATCCTTATTGGATCTATTTTCCAGTGTTGAGGATTGATTTTAAACATGTATTGAATGTTTTATAATGTAGATGAGTCGTTTTTAACATTGGAATCCCGAATCTCTATGAATCTTTAATTATTTAGGTTGTTATATTTGTGCTTTTGAGGTGTTGTGGTGGCTGTTTAGTTGCTGGAGATATAAGGATGATGTAATCCTGTCTTTAAGTGTTGATTGATGTTAATGGGAGTGCTAGATTGATAGTTTGTGGCTGAGTTGTGTTTAGAAAGAGTTAGATGATGATTTCGGTTGTTATGGTTGGGTAATTGTGAAATAATTGTTGATGTTTGTGAGGAATGTTGCTGTAGTGGTTTGAATGCATTGAGATGCATTAATCCTCTATTGTTATGTGGTTAAAACAGGGGAGGCTGGTCTGGAAGCTATCGGTGAAGCTTTGGAGGCTTCGGGCGCTTTAATTCGCGTTGGTAAATTGAGGTTTCGCGTATCGATGAGTGAAAATGTGGATTTCAGCTTTGAAATGGTTTAAAGGTGGTTTATGAGAGTTTAAACTTAACTTGAAACGCTGGTTTAAACTCGAAAGTAAGTATAAAGTGGTTTTCTCTCTCGGTCGTGCTATTATAAAATGGTTTTATGCACTTGTTTTGAATTACATGATACCTACTGTTTAAACATGATTTAAAGTATGTGAGGTACTATTTTTAATCATGAAATGTTAAAGGATGCACATGGTAAGTGATCCTTGTAAGTATGTGGAAATACTTGTTGAAAAACATGGTTTGTCACTTTCGAAAAAGGTTTGGTTTAATGCATATAAAAACAGTGAGGTATATGGTAATTGTGAATTATATTGGCAAGTGATGTGGTTTAAAAATGTTATCGGATATAGTTGGCTGGCCATAGGATTGATAGTGCACTATAAAGAGTCATCTTGGATGTCGAGGGGTTTTATACGGTGTAGCAAATACTTTATCTAAGTACTCTAATGGCCGAGGGGTTATATGGTACCGTAAACTCCCGTTAGTGGATTAAGCATCTAACCGAGGGTTGGGGTTGGTGTCCCCGTGGGTTGTAAGTGTACCCGGTTGTAATGTACCACGATTGTGATTGTATCGCTATTCCGGTTGAGATGGCTTGAAGTGTTGTGAGGATATTTGTTGAATCTGTGTATCTTATGAACTATTTTGTTAATGGAACTTGGTTAATGATCACTTGTAAGCCAATATAATTGTGGATGTGTCATGTAATGATTTATGTTGTAAAATGTGATTTATACATGTCTATTCTTTAAGCTTTGCATATGGTTTATTATGCATGAGAAGGCTTAAATTGAGGTTTAGCAAAGGGATTTGATGTTGGTTAATGACACATGTTGCATATGGTTTAATATGTTGGTTTTTGAAAGTGTTAAGTGCATGGTTTTCAAGGCATGGTGTTTTAAATGATGATTTAAGTGATGTCAAAAGGATGATTGAAATGAGATTTCAATGTATTGATGAGAAATGGTTTTAAATGCATTGATGGTGTGTTGTTTTTTAGCACTCCTCACTAAGCCTAGTGTGCTTAACTCTATTTGTTCATCAATACAGAGAATTAAAGATTTAGAGGCAGTGAGGAAGCAAGGGATCGTCTAAGACTTGATACTAAAAGTATGTTTTGAATTAGACTATAAGTGATAAGGGCAATGGGGTTTCCGTTGCTGTTTTGAGAGGTGTTTTGTTAAATTTCCTGTTTGAACAATGTTGTTTCGTTGCTCTTGGTTTGTAATTGGCCATTATCGATTGTTTGTGGTGATGGTTTAAGATTTTATGCATTGTTTGGCTTGATTTCTAGGAAGCATGCATCTAGATTTACATTTAAAGTATGATGCCATGAAATGTTGATGAACCTGTGATGTTTTGTTGTGGTTTGTCTCTTGAATGTGTTGGATTCATGTTTGAAGCTTGTTAGGGTGTTTTGGTATGTTTAAAAGCATGTTAAACCAGCTAAAGAGGACATTTCAGGTCCAAACGTATCGGTACACGTGTCCCTGTTTTGGTACAGGCAAGCCAATCCATGCTTAGCGTATCAGAACATGGGTAACTATTTCGGTACGGGTAAGCCTTTTCAGGCATCGTGTTTCGGTACGCGATGAACTGTTTCATTATGGGGTATGTGCATTTGGCATGACATATTGGTACGCGAGGGCGTATCGAAACGAGATTTGGCTACTAAAATTTGAGGGTTTTAAAATAATAATACCATACCGATACGCGTCTAAGTGTACCGATACAGCTACCGTTAATTCAGTTATTTGGATATTTTGAGGTTCTATTTTCTTGCGTTTTAGTCCCTAAATGTTGTGGACGCAATTGAATGAGTATGGATGAGTATTTTGAGCTGAATTTCAACATGCATGCATGAAACCTGACTAATAGAAGGTTGGTAACATAAAAATAGGAAAAGTCCTTGTAATTTTCTAGAATTGCAATTTGGTTCTTAAATTACAATTTTACCCAATTGGATGTCGATTCGATGCCCGATTGAGTTAAGTTTTCACCTGTGGTCAGCATGAACACATAGGATAATAATTTGCATCTAGATACGATAAAAAGAAAAAATGGACGCGTTTCGAGTTTTTCCTCTCGGTTTACCTCGGTAAACCTAATATAGCACGCTCGGTTCGGTCTTGTGACTAGGTCGGGTCGAGGGGGTTACATTTGGTGGTATCAAAGCTAGGTTTACGGTAATTGAGAGTTGGTATGGTTGTTGTAATGTTGTTATGGATTGTAACTGTAGTTTTCTATGTACAGTGGTTGTGATATACACGTTGATTGCTTTACGGAATGTTGGGGGGAAGTTTGGGAAACCCATTACCTTATTATTATAGTTTGAGATGTCTGGTTTTGAAATGAAAGTCTTGGATCCTTGCTTAGGCTGGCCTGATTGTTTTGTTTTTGGTAAGATATCATGCCTTTGATATATTTCTAGCACGATGGGATCGAGGAGAGAGTTGCGATCTGGTATAATTGTTGCTACCATTGGGCATGGAAATGAGGAGGATGTCGTACCTCCTGAGAGATTACTGTCGCCTTCACCTAATCCACCTGCTGAAGTGGAGCGAGTACCACCTATGCCAGTTAGGCCAGGGATGCGTGACATGGAGCCGTTGATACAGGCCATGACCAGTGTATTTCAAGCAGCTATTGTGGGTGTTCATGTACCGATACCAGTGGTTGGGCAGACGAGTTTACCAAGCGTCTTTGCAGATTGGACAGAGTTGAGTTTCGTGGTCTAGCACCAGATGTTTCTAAGGATTAGTTGGCCAGTATAGAGAGCATACTGGGTCAGATGGGTTATTCAGATGCCCGAAAGTTAGGTTGTGATGTGTCCCTGTTATAGGGAGATGCCTATAGCTGGTGGACCACTGTGATAGCTGGGATGGAACCTGAGGATATAACCTGAGAGTTCTTTTATGAATCTTTTTAGAATAGGTACCTAGGGGTCCGGTATCTGGACGAAAAGAAGAGAGAGTTTATGCCTCTAGTGTAGGGCGGTATGTCTGATTCTGAGTATGAAGTGCAATTTGTGAGGTTGAGCCAGTATGCACCTGAGTTGGTTCCTGACACGCGACAGCGATGTGATCGTTTCTGCTATGGGCTTGTGCAGGAGGTTAAGACATACATGCTTGCTACTGATTATATAGATTTTGGCGTATTAGTTATGCAAGCCAAGAATATCAAGCAGAATCTTGATTTGGCTTCTGGGTCTCAGGGCTTTAGCTCTAGTAAGAGAGCGATAGTGGAGTTGCATGTATGAGCCACAACAGCCGCATATGCATAACCCTCTCTGGCCAAACATGGGCAATCTTATCTCAAATGATCACGTAATCCGCAGACCCAACAGGTATTATGCAGAGCTCTAAGCTGGGTACCATACCCCTACGCTCCATGCCTAACGACACCTGATAGAAGGTATCACCCTAAGTAGAGACGCAGTAGATGTGTCGTTGGACGTGGAGCGTAGGGGCAGGGTACCCATGTTAGAGCTCCGTATAATACTTGTTGGGTCTGCGGATCACGTGATCATCTAAGGTGAGATTGCCCATGTTTGGCCAGAGTGGGTCAAGCACCTGCGGCTGTTGTGGCCAATGCTTGTTGGAGTTGTGGGTCTAGCGAACATCTAAGGTGTGATTGCCTTTGTTAGCTGGAGATGGGCAGGGTGCTGCACCTGTTGTTACTCTACAAATAGGTCATGGACGCGACCGTTGTTAGTTTTAATGCAGGGACGGTAGGCAGAGGACTGTGGCTCATACGGTTACTATCCAGCCTAAGTGAGGTGGACCAGCTTGAGTGTATGCGCACCTTGAGAGTCACAATAACTCTGATGTGATTGCAGGTACATTCACTTTATAGTCTTTGTCGTTGTATTCATTGGAGTAGTTCTCTTAGAGGGATAGTTTTGGTAAGGAAGTTGCATTGTCGATGTCCGCTGATGGTTCAGGGATGTGTGTTTGACGTGGATTTGATAGAGTTGCCATTTCACAGTTTTGATGTTATTTTAAGGATAGATTGGTTGACCGAGCATAGGGTTGTGGTAGATTTTGATACCAAACGGTTATCCTTGAGGTTGTTAGATGATTTTGAGGTGGTGGTTGTGGGTGAGAATGCTAAGTTTTTTTCTAATGCTGCTTCGGATTTAAAAGAGAGACTAATGATGGATTCCGAATATGAGGCTTTCTTAGCTTATGTTATAAATCATGATTCGAAGGAGTTGATGGTGCAGGATATCCGTACGGCATGTGAGTTTTTGTGTGTTTTTCCAGAAGAGTTGTCGGGGTTGCCACCGGATCGAGAGATGGAGTTTGGCATTGAGGTTTATGCAGATACGACGCCCATAACAATTGCTCCGTATCGTATGGCCCCAAAGGAGTTGAAGGATTTGAAAACGCAACTGCTAGAGGTGCTTGATCTAGGGTTTGTTAGACCAAGTATTTCACTGTTGGGTACACCGGTGTTGTTTGTGAAAAAGAATGATGGTATATTACGGATGTGTATAGATTATCAACAACTGAACAAGTTGACGATAAAGAATAAGTATCATTTACCGCGGATTGATGATCTATTTGATCAATTTAGGGGTGCTTCTATGTTCTCTAAGATCAACTTGAGGTCTTGGTACTATCAGTTGAAGGATGTGGATGTGCCCAAGACAGCTTTTCACATGAGGTACGGGCATTATGAATTCTTGGTGATGCCATTTGGTTTGACTAATGCATTGGCTGCTTTTATGGACATAATAAATTGGGTGTTCCATGAGTTTTTTGATCAATTTGTGGTTGTGTTTATCGATGATATTCTTGTGTACTCTCGTACCGAGGAGGATCATAATAGGCATTTGCGGATTGTGCTCTAGACATTGTTGGCTAATCAACTTTATGCAAAGTTAAGCAAGTGTGAGTTCTGGCTTAGCGAGGTTGTTTTCCTCGGGCATGTGGTATCGGCCGAGGGGATTCGTGTTGATCCGCACAAAATGAAGCTGTGATGAGTTAGAAAATGCCTAAGTCTATGTCAGAGATTCAGAGTTTCCTAGGGTTGGCCGGTTATTATCGTAGGTTTGTTGATGGGTTCTCCAGTATAGCTGCTCCTTTAACCAAGTTGTTGCAAAAGAACATTCACTTTGTATGGATAGAGGATAGGCAGCGGGCTTTTGAAAGGTTGAAGGAAGCTTTGACACGAGCTCCGGTCTTGATTCAGCCTGAATCAAGGAAAGAGTTTGTTGTTTATAGTGATGTGTCATATGTTGGGCTCGGTTGTGTGTTGATGCAGGAAGGTAAGGTAGTTGCCTATGCGTCTAAATAGTTGAAGGTGCATGAGCGTAATTACCCTACTCATGATCTTGAACTCGCCTCAGTTGTTTTTGCCTTAAAAATCTGGAGGCATTACCTTTATGGGAGAAGTGTGTAGTTTATACGGATCATAAGAGTTTGAAGTATCTTATGTGGCAGAAGGAGTTAAATCTTAGGCAACGAAGATGGTTGGAGTTGCTTAAAAATTGTGATCTTACCATCGAGTATCATCCGGGTAAAGCTAACATTGTGGTTGATGCTTTGAGTAGAAAAGCTGTTATCGAGTTTAGGGCTATATTTGCTAGGTTGAGCGTTACGGGTGGTGGTGGGTTGTTGGCTGAGTTGCAAGTAAAACCGTCCGTGTTATAGTTGATTAAAGAGAAGCAACCGCATGATGGGAGTTTGGTACTGCATATGAAGGATATCTTGGATGGAAGTCCTACGGATTTTCATTTCAATAATGATGGGGTGTTGTGTTATAAAGGTCGGATGGTGGTGTCTGATTATAAAGAGTTGAGGTGTACTATTTTGACTGAAGCGCATGCTAGTCCTTTTTCTATGCATCCTGGTAGTAGTAAGATGTATCGGGGTTTGAAAGAAGAGTACTATTGGGTTGGTTTGAAGAAAGATGTTGCTGATTTTGTGGCTCGATGCATGGTATATCAGCGAGTAAAGGCTGAGCACCAATTTTCTTCCGGGTTGTTACAGCCGTTGAGGATACCGAAATATAAATAGAAAAGAATCACTATGGATTTTGTGTCTGCGTTGCCTTTGACTCCGACCAAAAAAGATTCCATTTGGGTGATTGTTAATCGGTTTACGAAGTATGTGCATTTTGTGTCAGTGCATACGACGTATACCTTGGATAGGTTGGCTGATCTGTACATCTCTAAGATTGTGCGTTTGCTCGGGGTACCCAAATCTATAGTTTTGGATAGAGATTCACGATTTATAGAAAAGTTTTGGGAGTGTTTGCATCGTGCTTTGAGAACACGGCTAAATTTTAGTACTTCGTATCATCCTCAGACGGATGGTCAGTCGGAGCGTATGATTCAGGTCTTGGAGGATATATTGAGATTTTGTATCATTGAGTTCCAAGGAACATGGGAAAAGCAGTTGTCTTTGGTGGAGTTTACTTATAACAATTACCAGGCTAGTATACAGATGGCACCGTACGAGGCTTTGTACGGTAGGAAGTGTCGTACACCGTTGTGTTGGGCTGAGGTTGGAGAAAAACACATTTCGATGCCTGATGTGTTGAAAGACACCAATAAAAAAGTGAAGTTGGTATGTGAGCGCTTGAAAGCGGCTTCAGATTGTTAGAAATCCTACGTGAATTTGAAGCGCGGGGATATAGAATATGTTGTGGGTGATCGAGTGTTTTTGAAGGTATCACCTTGGAAGAAGATGATGCATTTTGGGTGAAAAATAAAGCTTAGCCTGAGGTTTATTGGACCATACTAGTTTGTTGAGTGTGTGGGTCTAGTTGCTTATCGTTTGAGGTTACCTCCTGAGTTGGAGAGGATTCATGATGTGTTTTATGTGTCGATGTTACAGAGGTATCGGTCGGATCCATCGCATGTTATGCCGGTGGAGGATATTAAGCTGAGATCGAATTTATCTTATGATAAGGAAACGATGGAGATCCTTGACACAAACAGTAAGGTTTTGCGTGGTAAAACGGTTGAGCTTGTTAAGGTGTTGTAGAGGCACCGCGGTGTTGAGAAGGCCAAGTGGGAAAGCAAGTTGGATATGTTGAAACAGTTTCCGCATCTGTTTCTTCCAGGTAAATTTTGAGGACGAAATTTCTTAAGTAGGGGAGAGTTGTAACGCCCCGGTTTTGGGTCTAACGGTTTTAAGGCTAGTTAGATGGTCCAGTGGATCGGGTTAGAGATTCGAGTCGGATTCAGGAATAAATAATTTTTGAGTAAGATAAAAATATGAAAAAATGGTTAAAAATCATATTTAAATATATGAAAAATGTTGGTGAAATCAATTTTGGAAATTGGATTTGGAAGGGTGACATTTTGGTTGGTGACCAAAATGTAATTTTTGAAAACTATTTTTAAAAGGTGACTAAATTGTAAAGGATCAAATTCTTAGAATCCTTATGGAGCTATTTTATCAACTTTTGGCTGGTGGTTTCTCCCTTCAATTAAGACTTTTAACATGTGCTTTAATTATTAATTAAAACGGATTTTATAATGAAAAGGTAGTTATTGATTTTAAAGAATTTTGACGTAAATTTTTCTCTCAACTTTTATCTCCACTTGTTTTCTGCCAAACACTCATGTTTTCATTAAAATCCAGAGGTGAGAGATCTATTTTCATGGATTCTTGTTTTATAATTGATTCTTTATCTTAGATTTACAAAACCTCATTAAAATCTTGTGTTTTTCAAGCTTTAATCAATCAATTGAGGGGGAAATCACACAATAGAGGTAAGGTTCATTCTTTTCCTCTATTGAATGGTTCTTTATTGATATTCCCAAGTATTTGATCCTTGATTTATGATTTATAATCTGATTTTATGTTTTTATGATGATTATTTGATTAAATTGGGTTTAATTGATGAAATTGAGGGAGATCCCTATTGGATATGTTTTCCAGTGTTGAGGATTGATTTTAAACATGTATTGAATGTTTTATAATGTGGATAAGTCATTTTTTAACATTGGAATCCTAAATCTCCATGAATCTTTAATTATTTAGGTTGTTAGATTTGTGTTTTTGAGGTGTTATGGTGGTTGTTTAGTTGCTGGAGATATAATGATGATGTAATCCTATTTTTAAGTGTTGATTGATGTTAATGGAAGTGTTAGATTGATAGTTTGTGGCTGGGTTGTGTTTAGAAAGAGTTGGATGATGATTTTGGTTGTTGTGGTTGAATAATTGTGAAAAGATTGTTGATGTTTGTGAGGAATGTTGCTGCAGTGGTTTAAATGCATTGAGATGCATTAATCCTCTATTGTTATACGGTTAAAACATGGGAGGCTGTTCCAGAAGCTATTGGTGAAGCTTTGGAGGCTTCAGACGCTTGAATTTGCATCGGCGAATTGAGGTTTCACGTATCAGTGAGTGAAAATGTGGATTTTAGATTTGAAATGGTTTAAAGGTGGATTATGGGAGTTTAAACTTAGCTTGAAACGCTGGTTTAAACTCGAAAGTAAGTATAAAGTAGTTTTCTCTCTCGATCGTGCTATTATGAAATGGTTTTATGCACTTGTTTTGAATTACATGATATCTACTGTTTAAGCATGATTTAAAGTATGTGAGATACTGTTTTTAATCATGAAATGTTGAAGGATGCACATGGTAAGTAATCCTTGTAAGTATGTGGAAATACTTGTTGAAAAGCATGG
The DNA here is from genome assembly GCA_019671005.1 of Hibiscus mutabilis. Lineage (NCBI taxonomy): Eukaryota > Viridiplantae > Streptophyta > Magnoliopsida > Malvales > Malvaceae > Hibiscus > Hibiscus mutabilis. The sequence goes on along the minus strand of CM033743.1, from coordinate 36,683,322 downwards.
TTTGTTGCTTTGGAAAAAGGTTTGGTTTAATGCATATAAAAATAGTGAGGTATGTGGTAATCGTAAATTATATTGGCAAGTGATGTGGTTTAAAAATGTTATCGGATATAGTTGGCCGGCCATAGGACTGATAGTGCACTATAAAGAGTCACCTTCGATGTCGAGGGGTTTTATACGATGTACCGAATACTCCATCCAAGTACCCTAACGGTCGAGGGATTATATGGTATCGTAAACTCCCTTTAGTGGATTAAGCATCTAACTAAGGGTTGGGATTGGTGTCCCCGTGGGTTGTAAGTGTACCCGGTTGTAATGTACCGCGATTGTGATTGTATCGCTAATCCGGTTGAGATGGCTTGAAGTGTTGTGAGGACACTTGTTGAATCCGTGTATCCGATGAACTATTTTGTTAATGGAACTTGGTTAATTATCACTTGTAAGCCAATATAATTGTGGATGTGTCATGTAATGGTTTATGTTGTATAATGTGATTTATACATGTTTATTCTTTAAGCTTTGCATATGGTTTTTTATGCATGGGACGGCTTAAATTGAGGTTTTGCAATGAGATTTGTTGTTGGTTAATGACACATGTTGTATATGGTTTAATATGCTGATTTTTGAAAGTGTTAAGTGCATGGTTTTCAAGGCATGATATTTTAAATGATGATTTAAGTGATGTCAAAAGGATGATTGAAATGAGATTTCAATGTGTTGATGAGAAATGATTTTAAATGCATTGATGGTGTGTTGTTTTTTAGCACTCCTCACTAAGCCTAGTGTGCTTACGCTCTTTTTGTCCATCAATACAGAGAATTAAAGATTTGGAGGCAACGAGGAAGCAATGGATCGTCTAAGACTTGATACTAAAAGTATGTTTTGAATTAGACTATAAGTAATAAAGGCAATGGGGTTTTCGTTGTTGTTTTAGGAGGTGTTATGTTAAATTCCTTGTTTGAACAATGTTGTTTTGTTGCTCTTGGTTTGTAATTGGCCATTATGGATTGTTTGTGGTGATAGTTTAAGATTTCATGCTTTTCTTGGCTTGATTTCTAGAAAACATGCATCTAGATTTACATTTGAAGTATGATGCCATGAACGGTTGATGAACCTGTGATGTTTTGTTGCGGTTTGTCTCTTGAATGCGTTGGATTCATGTTAGAAGCATGTTAGGGTGTTTTGGTATGTTTGAAAGCATGTTAAACCAGCTAAAGGGGACATTTTTGGTCCAGGCGCATCTGTACGCGTGTCCCTATTTTGGTACGGGGCAAGCTAATCTAGGCTTAGCATATCGAAACACGGGCAAGTGTTTCGATACGGGTAAGCCTTTTCAGGCATGTCGCTTCGGTACTCGATAAACCGTTTCAGTACGGGGTATGTGTATTTGGCAGGGCGTATCGGTACACGAAGGCATATCGAAACGAGATTTGGCTACTAGAATTTAGGGTTTTTAAAATAATAATACTGTACCGATAAACGTGTAAGTGTACCGATACGACTACCGTTAATTTAGTTATTTAGATGTTTTGAGGTTATGTTTTCTTGCATTTTAGTTCTTGAATGTTGTGGATGCAATTGAATGAATATGGATGAGTATTTTGAGCTGAATTTCAACATGCATGCATGAAACCTGGCTAATAGAAGGTTGGTAACATAAAAACGGGAAAAGTCCTTATAATTTTCTAGAATTGCAATTTGGTCCTTAAATTGCAATTTTACCCAATTGGATGTTGATTCGATGCCTGATTGAGTTGAGTTTTCACTTTTGGTCAGCATGAACACATAGGATAATAATTTGCATCTAGATAATATAAAAAGAAAAAAATGGATGCGTTTTGAGTTTCTTCCTCTCGGTTTACCTCGGTAAACCTAATGTAGCTCGCTCGGTTCGGTCTTGCGACTAGGCCAGGTCAAGGGGGTTACAATATATGTGAGTGATATCTCGATTTCTTAGTTTTACATTTCATTTTATATCACTAGAGGGCTATTGGGTCAAGTCTCATAATTTTTTAGCCCTCCAAACTCAAAATATTTTTTTTGGGTAGATTGCCTAGTCGATTCTAATACTTGACCTCACGTACCAATACAGTACAACGAGTACCGGTACTCGACCCTCGTGTACTGATACGTGGCTTCATAAGGGAAAAGGTTATCATACACCTTGTACCGGTACTTGAACTTCGAGTATCGGTACCTCTCTAGTATCGATTCGCATTCGAGCGTACCAATACAAATTTTGCTCACTAGAATTTTAATCCAACAGTGAGTACAGGTATGGGTCGACCTGTAGTGATACGACTTACATCGCACATTGGTACAACTTGAAGCTCGTACCAATACGCCCCTCACAGTTCATCTGTTGTTCATCGTTCTGAACATTGGGTACCAATACGGACCTCTCGTGTACCGGTACTCGAGCCCGAATTTGCATTCTAGAGCTCAAAAATCATATCCAACATCTTCAAACCCTTATGGTAAATCCTTAAATCGAACCTATAAGTTATGGAATGTGACTTAGGTGGTTTTCTACCATTTTTACATCATTTTAACATGAATTTCGGATTAAGCCATTAAAGAGGTCTCTAAACATTCAACCAACCAAAACATCAAATCAAGTAACAAGGCAATCAAATTTATGATACCCATGAAGGCAAAGGAATTAGATGTATTTGGTTTTGCTATAGGAAAAGAAGCCTCTAGCCAAGCTCCTCAAGCTTTCTTCTTCCCAAGCTCTTTAGAAGACTCCCACACCTCTTTCACTACACAAAGATGTTGTATAACGAAATACAACTTGCAAAAGATGAAATGAACAACTAAAACTTACCCTCAAAGCTGGGAAATGAGATTAAGTCATATTTTAACCCACTTCCAACCAAACCCCCACAAAAGTCCATCTTTTATCATACCACCATTTTTGATGAATCTTACCTTGTTTTGTAGATCCTTGGATGTAGATTATTCTGCCCTCAATAACAATTCTTACTTTACCACTTGAAATGACAAAGATTTAACCTTTATCTTGGGGTTTAGGGTAAAGAGGAAGAAAAGAGAGATAAGGATGGTGGAGTTAATATGGTGATTAAAGCATGTCTTGTTTTCTCCTGTCATCACATGGGGTTTAAGACAAAACCCCAACCATTATTCAAACTTTAGGATATTTACCATACAAACCCTCATCTTCTTTCCCCCATCTCTCTATAGCTACTAGCCCAACCCAACAAGGCTTATAAAAAGCCCACTAAAGATTCTATGAACATCCAATGGATCCAACATCTTGGCCCAACACATGAGGCCTACATTTCAGGTGAACCGACCCATGGATTCTGAAATTCGAGTCGTTACATATTTCGTTTGGACAGTATTCGTATACCTTAGCGGTTGTTTGATGCTCGTACATAGATCTTCACGGTGCTTGTTTTCTGATTTGGGTTTGCCGGTGGTCATAGAAAGTTTGATCCCTTTTGTTGGTTGTTTGTCGATATAATCAAAACTGTGTAGCGGAGCAATTTATCATATAGTTTGGTTCGTTCATCATTCCTTTTTCACCTCGTAAAACGCCTCATTTGGATAGAGACAAATGAGATTCATGAAGGTTTCTAGGTTCTTTAACGATGTATGTCAATCACAAGGGAAAAGTTGATTTTTATTGCACCTTTGGGTTTCGTACTTTACTTTTGTACATTTTTTTTGGTGGATAAAGTTTTTCTTTTTCTTCTTTAAATGCGCTGTATTTGTGATATATTTCATTATTTTTAATAAAATTTAAATGTTATTGTTAAAATAAATAAATAAAACATTCTAGTTCGATATATAGCGGGACAAATGGCTCCTTCCAAGGATTCCGCGGTCTCCCATTATGTCTCATTGCTCAAATTGTCGGTTAAATTAGTATATTTGTTCCCTCCATTATGAAACTATATTGTTTTATTATATAGGCCAAATAATTGCTAATAAATAATTAACATTTAAATTTTTATTTCAAATGATCTAAAATTTTAGTGATTAGTTGTGATGGATTAATTTTCTAGATATGTTATATATATATTAATTTTTAAAATTATATTATATTTTCATTAATATTAAATAATATATCTTTTCTGTTTTCTTAAAGGAATATATTTCAAAAGTTTTAATTAATTTGCATACTGTGATGAAAAAACAGATTGGCATGTTAAGTCATCAATATGACAGATTATATTATGGGTCATTCACACCACGTCATTCATGGGACTAACCAATAAAAATCACTCATTTCATTATTTTTTTCATGTCATATTTTTATCAAGTGAATCTTCACTTGGTAAAAACTATTTTTAAAATTAATTTACAGTAAATATGAGTGAAGATTCACTTGGTAAAAATATGACATGGAAAAAATAATGAGATAGATAATTTTTATTGGTTGGTCCCATGAATGACGTGGCTGGAATGACCCATTATATAATCTCTCCATCAATAGTAAAAGCTACACAATATTAGTTAATTACAAATGGAAATTAATTTTACTTCATTTGGCGTGTATTACCTTTTTATTAGTTGTTTATAATTTTTGATAATCTTTAATTCGGTTGTTATCGTTTAAATGTGTAATATATTTTAATTTAAAAGCAAAGAGAAATGTGAATAATTTAAATAATGTACCAAAAATTATTATTTTTCTTTAATATAAGAAAACATATCATTAAAATTACAGAATATCAAGAGGATGCAACTTAGATAACAGAAAAAAAAAAGTGAAAACCAAATTCAACTTTATTTTTTCGAGATAAATTTTAAAATTATTCATGAATTATTATTATTTTATAATAAGGGAGGGATATGATTTGAACCTTAAATTATTATATAAGAGATACCAATATTACTTAATTATTAAAATAATAGATTTTTCTTTTTTGAATATGTTGGTGTGATTACTACTTAAATTAATATTGTAAAACCCCAAACCCGGATGCTACATTTGGGCCATAAGCCCAAACCAACCCCATAAAAATTTTCGTTTGTAAATCCAATAAACTCAATTTGCCAAGTCCAAACCATAAATTTTCCAATTAATAAGTTCAACAGTATTTAAAACATTTAAACATCCATAAGGAGCTCCAACAATCAACATTTAAAACATTTGACTGGTACAAATATGATTCAAAATAGAGTTACAAATACAAGTGTCCTACGAATACATAGCCCTTTACATCTAAGTACATGTACTCTACCACAATGGCCAATGCTGAATTTCCTTGCTTCGATGGGCTCCACTACTCGCAACGACCTACTTACCTGTGAACAGAAACAACAATTTCGAACGCTGAGCTAACAAAGCTCAGTGGATACACAACCACTTGACCATGCTTCAGTTGAATCATAATTAAGAGCATGCTAGATGACATGATATCAAGGTAAGAGAAAGCAATGGCGCTACCATAACCGCCTAAATACATGTATGCACATTACAATAACTCAATAACATAAGACAACAATAATCAACCCAAGAGTGAGGCCCAATATCACCCGACACTGGAAGATCCACTCATGCTCGGAATCTCATATCGAGCTGCTCAGAATCTCGCATTGAGCTAATATACTCGAAATCTCACATCAAGTCTTCGTTCAGAATCTCGCATCAAGTAAAGCTCGGAATCTCACATCGAGCAAGTACATCATCCAGAATCTCACATCAGATAGCCTTCATTTCATCACCGAAATCTCACATCGAGTGGTCTTCATGTGTTGCAACACTCACACACTGGGTATCCGGATCCCAAAAACAAAGACTCGAAACCAACCAAGTGCCCTCACACGCATAACCACATGTGATCTACCGAGGATCCCTAAGGTTTGTTAACATGTGCAATCCCCTTTAATTAAACACATTATGGCCAATTAATACATAGGGAAGCTAAAACACCCATTTTTAGTTTTACCATTCATTTTACATCATAGGAGACCCTTTGTCTCAAATTGTGAAACCCCCGAACACAAACTTAAATTTCTTAAGCAGATTGCCTAGTGAGTACCGATACTCCTATATGGGTATCAGTACTCACCTCTAGGTACTAGTACTCCTTCATGAGTACCGATACTTAATTTAGCTTCGAAAAAAATGGGTTCTCAAGTCGTACCGATACGCTCACCCCCGTCTCGGTACCAACATCGATATGTAAACACCCTATACCGATTCCCACTCGTACCGGTACTCTCACCTTGGCGTACCGATACACGAAAGCCCTTCGTAGGCAATAGAACAGTAGTACCGATACGTTCTTTATGTACTGGTACGCGAAAATGCCACTGGAATCCTTATCAAGCATGGGGTACTGATACGAGACCTGATGTACTAGTACGCCCCTCACATAAAGCCCCATTTCAAATAAAGTCGTACTGATACGGACCACCCAATACCGGTACGCGAACACATATTTTCAAAGTCTAGTTTGGATTTCGCCCCTGAAATCCTACTTAACCTATATGGTTAAGCCCCAAATCGATCCTACAAGTTATGCAGAGTTATTAAGTGTGTTTCTAATCATTTTTACCCTTAAAGAACACCGATTAACGAATCTACCATTGATGATCAACCAAGCTCTAACTTATCCATAACATCATGATACAAGAAACATATACCAAAATGATGCATATGAACACATAGAAGTTACAAGTGTACTAACCTCGAATTTGAAGGTTGGAAAGAAGCTCTCACCAAGCCCTCAAGCTTTCTCATTCCCAAGAGCCTTTGAAGGTTCTCGCCCCTCCTTTACTACAAAGAGAAAGATTACCAAACATATTACTACAATATCATGAAGGTTTTAGGTGATTGAAGACTCAGAAAAACCATAAATAAAGCCTCCCAAACTTATTCCCAGACTCATCAAACAACTCCCATCAAAACTCAACACCCACAATTTTAAACTATTTTACCTTGTTTTATAGATCCTTGGATGCTGATAAACCTTCCCTCTACAAGCCAAACGTGATTTCAAGGGCTAAGCTTCAAAATCCTACCTTTGATGGTGGTGTTTGAAGGGGAAGGATGAGGAAGAAGGCATAAAGATTGTGATATCACCAAATTCTGCATAATGCAAAAATTAAAGCTTTTCCCCTCTTTTTTATCCTATTTTGGCATTTACCAAAATAACCTCATGTCATCTTCTCAAGCCAACACCCAAACTAAAAATCTAAGCCCAAAAAGGTTCATAAGGCCTAACAACATAGCCTAAACACGAGGCCCTTGCCTCGGGTTAACCCGACACTCGAGTTCAAAACCCGGATCATGACAAATATAAAATGTGATATATGAATTTTAATTATTATAATATTATTATAGATGCTTATTGATTGAGTCGATCACGAGCTGAGCACTGCTTGACTCAATTTGGAAATTGTTTGACTCATGTCAGAGTCAATGCTCAATAAGCCCGATAAAATTTTGCTCAACTCGTGCTTGTTAAAAAACTTGTTGATCGACTCGACTCGTTGCTCGTTAAGCTCGTCAAAAATTTTACCTTGTTTTTTTAAATATATGTAAAATATAACAAGCTTAATATATACATAAATTAACAAATTTAACAAAAAATATCAAAAATAGTGTGTGAAGCAATTTTAAAGTCTAAAATTCAAAGTAAAAATCACAAGTACACCAAACTAACATATTACAACCAAAGTGACATAAAAATTATTAAAAAAAATTAACGAGATGTTCGTGAACTTATCGAGTTGAGTTGTGCCTTGCTCGACTCGACTATGGGTGAGCGTTTGATCAAGTTGATTTAAAAAATTTTGAGTTATTCGAGTTGACGTGTCATATTTTACAACTCAAACTTTATCTGGAATTTTTTGATTTGAGTCGAGTTTTTGAGTTCATATACAGATTTAATTGTAATTATTTGTCATGTTATAGTGCAATTTGATTCAAACTTAAACGACTTTCTCTAATCATATAATATATGCATATAAATATTTCTTCATATTTTTCATCCGTGGCATATATTTCTTCATATTTTTTATATCGGTATATATATATATATATGTAAGGAAAAATCGAGGGACTCGAACTTAAAAAGCAATCCACTAATTACTAAAATTTTCTATTTATTCGAATTTTCATTTTACAACTCAAACTTTATTTGAAGTTTTTTGAGTCGAGTTGAGTTTATGAAATTTCAAGTCAAGTCTAGACGGTCGAGATTTTTTGCCTCGATTCGAGTTGAAAATTTGATTTTTTTCGAGTCAAGTTTTGCTCACCCCTAGACTCGGCTAGTTAAGGTCTTGATTCAAGCTCAAATTCGAGTCAAATCAAGTCAAACGTTAACTGAAATTTGATCGATTTGAGCTACTCGCGAGCTGCTCAACTCAGTTAGCACCCATAAATCTAGGTGCTTACAAAGGTAATATTTGTTCATGCATATTCTTAGCCCTTCGACAGTGCACACTCATCTTGCAAACAAAGCGATTGAACCAGGGTGTCTTAGGATGAACATCATCAGCTTTTCTACTAAAACCACTTATTGAGTTCTTACATATGAAACTTTGATTTTACACTAAAGTCACTGCTTGTATTTATGAACCCTTCACGTTGACAGAACTTTTTTACTGGTCGACTAATCAAGATCGAATTTTATAGAGGCCTATTATGAAGACGACTTTCTCAACCCAATTTTTTATTCACAATGTATAGATTCTAACCCCTAACCTTGTTTATAAAATTTAATGTCTAATCTCGCTAGACAAACTGGTCGTTGGTCATGCCGAAAGAACTTTTATATTGTTTCAGCTTCAAAATATCATGAAATTACTATATACATGAATTCCATGTTTGGTACGGTGTTAAATTTTTCATGTTTTAGTATATCAATTAGTTAGTAAGTTAATTTATTTGGTAATTTTTAATCACTTGCGCAACTTAATTTAAAATAAGGAGAATAATATATATTGCTTATCTGGAATAGATGTTATTTTATTTGATGTTTTTTTAATAGTTTAAATGTGCTTACAATGTAGCATCTGTTCATAGATATTCTTAACCCATTTGACAATATATATACGATTGAACCCGTATATTCTAAGATAAATATCATCCGCTTTTCTTTAATTTATCTTTTTAAATTTAAATTTAAATTTAATTTTATACTAATTTTTTTATGTTACAGTAAATTATTTTGAAATATACAAACTAATTAATTTTTTATATTAATATTTAAATACCAAACCTGATATAAAAATGCTAACAATCAAAAGTTTTATTCAGTCTTGCTATTTTTTTTCTAGGCTGTTTAAAGTGGATCATGTTGTAAAGAACCCTACAGATTGGTGTGATTCTGTCTCTTTCAAACTTAACTTTAGTTTTCAAAGCTGTGAAGGTTTTTTTTTTTATGTTTTTATTGTCTTTGAGAATTCCAAAGCTGTGAGTTTGATTGAGTAAATTTTCGTAAAGAGAAAGTGATAAAGAAGTTTGGTCATTGACCGTGTCTTTTCTGCTTTCCTGTAAATGGTTAACTGCTCCTTTTAGTATTTATTTTCTTTTCCCAAGGAGCTGCTAGTGATAATTAGGGACGTTAGTGGTGCGAGTTTGTGAAGATAGGTACATGTTTTTTTTTATAAGAATTAGAATTAGAATTCTCATTAAAAATTTTCTTTGTATTATCCTACATATAAAAATGTTCATTATGAGATAGCGGAAGGAGAAAAAAATACTTTAATAATATCATTAGTAACATTAGGTTCGTTTACAGTGAAGGGCAAAATACATATCAGTGAAAACCATAATACATCTAAAGTACCCCAAAACAGTGCAAATTACCCAAAATAACATCATCCAAACCCTTGTTTTGCCAAACTATCAGCCTCGGAAATCGGAATTACCACTTCTGTCAATAACATCTCTCGCTCTAGCCAATGCATCAATTTCTCGAACGAGCGAGATGAAAGTAGGGGGACAAGAAGCTGGAACCGAAATCCAATTCAAGGCTGTTTTGTAGTCACATTCAACAATCAAACGATACTAATCGCACATACTAAGAGATCCAAATAAAACCAACCCGAACTTGATCGCCAATAATTCATCTAATATCGGAGGACCCGGACCAATAGATTTAGAAAATAAAAAGAGATCTTTTCCATCAGAGTTGTGAAGAATCCCACCAACCCCCCTGCACTCCATCACTAGCCATCGCACCATCAACATTAAGCTTGCCAAAAGGAGGAGGGGTCCAAGATGCTGAAATAGGTACATGTTTTATGGATGCTGGGATGAGGTTGAGACAAAATCGTTGTTGGTTATAGGGTGGACGTGGGGTATAATCTTCTAGCCGTCTCATCTTCACTCACTCAGTCTCATCCCCACCTACCCAATATACATAATAAATATTTTAAAATTTTAATTTTAATAACACTCAATTCACATTTACTGTTTTTTTAATACGAGCACTCACATAATTACAATTTCTCGATTTTCACTCAAGTTTAACACACTCTCATGCCTCACTCGTTCAATTTCTCAATTTTAACTCGCGTTTAAGATATATTTTAATTTATCAATTAAAGGGTCACGCCGACTTATTATTATTTTTATAAAATTATAACAAATAAAATAATGTCACATATGCTGTAAGAGTTTGGAGGACAAATATTTCATATATTTTTATAAAAATAGTTTATATTTATTTAACTCATACTTATAAATATATTATATAAAGTGAATCGCATGACACGTATATCAACGATTAGTAAGTCTAACTCACGTGAATAGTGGAATCGAAATGATCTTAGTCTTGAGGTTACAGAACACAGATAATTTTGGATTTTGTACTCACAACATATCACATAATAAAAAAACAGACTTTTTAATGATATTTTAAATATAATTGTACAAATGAAATAAAAATAAATTTGATTTTTTGTTGTAAAGTAAATATAATTGTACAGATTTTTTTAATGATCTTAGTCGCATTTCTTTTATCTTTTTCTTTATGCTTGTCTTTTGGGATTTGTATTATGAGCAGTTGGATAGAGGAAGCTCTAAAGAAGAATCCCACCGACGACATATAATTTTCTTTCCCTCCACAACTTTCCCTCCCTTTAATATAACTCGGCTCTTCTTCCCTGTACGACAACAAGATGGGGAACTGCATGTTCGGAGGCTTCGGAGAAGATGATGGAGTGATCAAAGTCATAACCTCAAACGGCGGAGTCATGGAGTTTTCAGCTCCCATAACAGCCGGAACCATCACGGATGAGTTCCCAGGGCAAGCCATTTTCCGAAGCCAAGGCCTCTTCTGGAAACCACTCTTTCACCACGAGGACCTCCTCCCCGGCAAATCCTACTATTTACTCCCACTTAACAGCAAAGAGGGTTCGGGCAATAGTGGCCAGATTGTCCGAGAAGGCCACGTAAGGTCCAACAGTATCCCGGCATCATCGGTTGTTGCTCCGTACAGGATGTCGTGCGATTACCAGGGGACGCTCAAGAGGTCTCATACCGATGTTTTGTCCAGGTATAACAAAACTGGGTTTTGGAAAGTGAAGCTAGTGATCACCCCGGAACAGCTGTTGGAGATTTTGTCACAGGAAGCTCGTACTCAAGAACTGATCGAGAGTGTTAGGACTGTCGCCAAGTGTGGGAACAGGGTCGAGACATGTTCGGTTGGATTTTCGGATCAATGGAGTTTGTCGAGCAGTAGGAATGCTTCTTCAAACAAAGATGGTTTGTTGTTGGACTTGGACATCTAGAAGAACCAGTTTCTTGTCATTTTTTCATGTTTTTTCTTTATAAACATTAGACCATGTAAACCATTGAAATAGTAGTACGAGGAATAGAGCATGTAATTTGGTAAATTTTAACCCTTTTCCTTCGTTAAAATGTTCAGATTCTAGGTTCATTGACGGGATACACTGGCATTTGGTTCTCACTGGGTTTGAGAATCTTAAAGGAAAGTATAAAGAAGACAGTCTAAAAAAACGACTAACCTAGAATGTTATCGAAACGCATAATGTTTTAGGTTATGTGTGTGGGATAACAATTTATATTGTAACCGAAAATATTATCAAAACGTATAATATTTGTGTTGTGTGTAAGACTTTAGGTTGCAACCTAAAATGTTATTCACACACAACCTAAAACATTAAATATATTTTAATAATATTTTTAGTTAATTATTTTTTAGACTATCGCACACCAAATTCACCCAAAACTAACTTAAAGGTAAATCGTGATATTTAAGTGGCCCTCAATGGAAAACAGAAAAGAAAGAAAAAGGACTCACATTTCTTATGAATTAAAAAAATCCAACAATGTCATTTGTAAAACTCACCTGAAATATAATAAGACCAAGACAAGTCAAGGTTCTATGGCATTAAGAGCTATGGTCAGTTTTTTTATGCCTAAGTGCTCGCTGGTTACATGGGGGGTCTTGTTTATTGTGGATACAAACTGATAGATGTCCACTACATCCTACTAAGACTCAGCCCAAAATATAAACGGCACAATCACCGATATAGCAATTTTTTTGACATTATTCTTCAAAATAGCACCAAAAGAAATTTGGGAATACGTCAGGGAAGCCTCGCGATTTCATAAAAAAAAATAAACTTGACAGTTTTGCATGGCCAGTTTACTAAAAAAATAATTTTTAGAATATTATTATTTAATTATGCGAATATTTATTCAAATATTTATTTGGAACTCACCAGACTATCAAAGCTCCAATTATTTTTTTTTATAAATCACATTTTAACCTAAAGACGAAAATGAACAAATAAACTATTAGGAATCAATTTTGAGATTTAGCTCTATGAATTGCAAAAAAGATATTGCTGGCATTAGCTTATATAGAGTGTTAACATTTGTTTATTACCAATGTAAGATTCTTAGAGTTAAAATTTAGTGGCAATTAACAAACTCTTTATCTAACTATATCTATATAAACTAATGTCAATATCTTTTTGTAATTCATGGAGCTAAATCTCAAAGTTGATTTTTAATTGTTCATTTTTTTATTTTCGAACTTCAATAAAAATGTATGATTTAAAAAAATAATTAGAACTCGTAATGCTTTTTTGGAAAGTTCCAATTAAATATTTAAATAGATACCCGTTTAATTAAATAATAATATTTTAAAAAATATTTTTTTAATGAACTAGTCGTGCAAGCCTAGCATGTTTAAATTTTTTTCATGAATTCGCTAGGCCAGCATGACGAGTTTATTGTAAGAGTGTTAGAAAAAAATAATTTTATATGGGTGTTATAATGATAAATAATTTTTACTCGGGTGATATTTTGGTGAAAAAGCCAATATAAAAATTATGTTTTCTCCTTTGTCCGCTAAGCTAAAATAATAAAAACAAAGGTAAATTTAACTTCTAGTCGCTTAATTATGTGTTTGCATATACTGTGATTTCAACTTTGGCATCTCCTCATTCAAAAAAAAAAAAAAAAAAAAACTCTGGCATCTCTGCTCTTTCTGTCTTTCATTTTTTCTGCCCGCCCTCTAAACTTTTAGGGTTTTTCTGCCTCGATGAGGCGGTGACGCTTGCCGATTTTAAAGTGGTTGTCACCCAAAATTCCTTATGTTCCTCTCCTCTCATTTCCCTCCTTATTATTCCCCTCTCATTTGTCTGTCTAAACCCTACCCTAAATTATAACCATTAACCCTAAATTCTAAACCATACAACTCAAACTCTTAACCTTTAAACCCTAAACCCCTAAATAACCCCTAAATAATCCATAGTTTAATGACATAATGTCAAAAAATATCCTTAACGTTTGATTGAATAGTCATTTTGGTTTATATTTTTTGAACTAATTTAACACCCACCGTTTCATTTGGTTCAAAATGGCCCATCTGCGGATGAAAATTGTTAGTTAACTAAAGGTAAATGACTTGAAATGACGTGCTAGACCTACATGGCAGTGCATATAAACAAAAGTGTTGACTTAAAAGAATGTCACATTAGTCAAAAAATAATTTTATAAAATTATATAAAATATAAAATTATTTTTTCTACCGACGTGCCATTCAAGCTGTTTATCATTAGTTGACTAACAGTTTCATCCACAGAGGTAGGGGTGAGCCACAAATTCGTGAAAATCGAAAAATCGACTCGAATCGGGCTATTCAATTCGGTTCAAGTTTGTATGTAGAGGTTTGGTTTAAAAATCATTTTTTTCAATTCGGTTCGATTTCGGGTTTTCCATATGGAACCCGTTTATTCCATATCAACCCGAATTAAAAAATCATTACAAATATATTTTAAAGATAGTCTCTTGAAATATTTGGAGTTGATTTTTAAGATAGTCTCTTGGAATATTTGGACATTTGTTTATAATATTAAGTTGATTGGATATTGTGTTTCAAATTAGAAAATGTTTTTATAATATTTACTATTCAGGGGTTGTTTTATAATGTATAATATTTGAGTTTGACTTTAATCAAACAATATATTAGACTAGATATTTGCGTTCTAAGTTGGTGATGTGGAATCATTGAGTGAATATTAATTAAATGGATATTTTTTATGATTTATTTTTTAGATAGGTTGTCTGTTTTGTAATTATCGTTATTTTTTAATTCATTCATATTTGAAATCTTAGATTTGTCAAGAGTTCAAGACAAGCATTTTCTTGCTCTTAATGTCAAAATAAATTGATATTAGAGTGTCTAATGGTAAATTGAAATATGTTATGTGTTTTGCTTTTTTTTTTAATTTGAACAAAAAAATGTTAAAACCGCATTTTTTAACCGAATCGTAAAATTTGGTTTTTGGTATTTCGATTTATTTACTATTCAGTTTCGGTTTTCTTTGTAAAAACTGCAGACTGTGGTTCGGTTCATATTTTTTAAAAAATGAAACGAACTAAATATACCCATACTCATAGGGGCCATTTTGTAACACCCTGATCACAATCCAAAGCATTACATTCGGATCTCCCAAAATACGACCTAACAAATTTCCATTTTAAAATCATAGATTTAGCCAACATTTAAAACATTAAACCATTCATAATTTCATGTACTTAAATAACAATATAAATCAATTTACAAAAAATGAGCTCCGAGTTTAAAACACCGTATATCAAAATGATAATTCAATAGAGTTTACAGACTCAATATTTGTAAGGTCCTATGAATACATAAGCCCAAGACTAAATGCTAAGCACAATACCCTAAAACGATGCGGTGTTGGGAAATCCCTCCACGATGTGCTCCTCGATCACAATCAACCTACTAACCTGCGAACAGAAACAATGATTCCGAACGCTGAGCTTACAAAGCTCAGTGGTATATTTCTACCCAAACATAATTCGTGATTATTATAAAATAAACAAGCAAGATAAATATAGTCTAGAGAGCATAGATAAGGCTTTACTATCTATGAGTCATCATCTAGCTTACACAAGCTAAAGTTCTTAGATCACCTATCTCAAGGCATCATTAAAGCTATATGAAGTCTTACATGTTCTACAATGCTTCATCATACATGAAGTCACTCAGCCTATCGAGTTTAGTACCACAACAAGCTACCAATCATAGCATCCATAACAACATACATAATTTAAATCTATACATCATCTACATAATGGCCAACGAAGCCCTACTTTACCCGTGTTCACACATCCGTAAGGTTGAATGGACCATATCTGGATCACCATAGTTACTGATACGTCCTTAACTTACTTAGATCACATTAGCCCTATGTAGTCCTTATCTGAGGTCACTCAGCCATTAAGTTACTCGATTCTAACCGTACTCTGATCACTCAGCTATCAGGTACGTCAGATGTACTTGATCATACAGCCATGAGTACAACCTTTTTATATAACTACACCCAGATCATATAGCCCTTAACTACGTCAGATGTACTTGATCACACAACCCTGAGTACAATCCCCTTGATTAAGTACCATAGTACTAACTCTAAGACATTTGGATTCCTATACCACTATCATAAAATGAGATATGATCCCTGAGCATTAATGTACCTCACCAAGAGGTAAGCGGCTCCAAGCTAAACTATCAATCAAATGCCACCAAGGCATGACACTAACCATCAAGGTTCATTTCTCGATTCATAATTATCAGCCGCTTAAGTGCCCACTCGGCACATATGGACAACCTGATGCCAATCATCTTCTTAGATTGCCATTAACAATAATTCTCTCTTTTACGATTACTGAGTTATTACACGTTATGCTCCTAAAAAGAGTAAAATTCCAGTTTCTCAGTTTTATAAGACATTTTATCTTATTAGGGGTCTATTAAACCATCGTCCACAATTTTTTAGCATCTCTAACTCAAATTCATATTTTTTGGGCAGATTACCTAATCGGTATCGATACTTGATTTCGCGTACCAATATAGTACATCGAGTACCGATACTCGTGTAACACCCTGGTCCCGATCCAAATCTGAATTATTACATACGAGTCACCCAAAAACTTGACCCAAAATAGGATTTAGCCTATATTCAAAACATTTTATCATCCATCACTTAATATAATTAAATAAACAACATAAATCGAATTACAAAATAGGAGCTTCATGTTTATACATTATACATTAAAATAGTATTTCAAAATAAGGTTACAAACTCAGCCATGTAAGGTCCTATGAATACTCAGCCCGTTAAATGTAAGCGTCGTACTTTGGATATCACTGCTTGCTGGAATTCCTGAACTCATAATGCTCATCAAGCTCCCGATCAATCTACCAACCTACGCACGAAAACAACGATTCCGAGTGCTGAGCTTGCAGAGCTCATTGGTACACATTTATTCTACCATACTTCATGCTAATCATAAACATAAGCATGCGAGATAGTATAAGCAATAATGAGAGATAAATAACCACGTGGCGCTACCACTAGTCGCCTAAACACATGATGTAATAATAATCAACAAGTCATAAACAATATCAATCAATGTAAGTAATACTTACACACATCAATTTATCGTACTAGAGTATTATGAACAATGTATCCAGATTCCCAACAACCATAATGACACAACAAGTCACGTGCCTACCCGACATACAAGCAATGGGATCCCAAGGATCTTTCTATTGTTGCTAATTGTCAATACATCATTAATTTTACATTACCGAATTGTTAATACATTATGGGGGAGTACATAATTATGCTCTATTAATCTGTATAATCCCATTAATTAAGGCATTGATCAATTTATTTATCATACACGTCGATTCTCATCTTTGGCCAGCATTAAAGGCTATTTAGCTCAGTGGGTACCAGCACTCGAACACGAGTATCGATACGGTACCTTCGGTATCAGTACTCATATGCGCACCAATACTAAAGTCACTTTATAGAAATTGCTGGGCTCGAAATCCTTCATCTGATATGCTTGCCAAGTGGTGGAGAAGTCAATTTTTGGGTGTATATGGCGGAAGCCAAAATATAGACAATGGACACAATGATTTATAGTGGTTTAAGCTTCTAACAAGCTCTACATCCACTACCTTAGCTCCCCACTAAGGATTTCCCAAATCCACTAAGATTTTCCCCCTTTTAACAAGGCTTAGGAGACAACCTTTATAACCTAGACTCAATTACCAAGTCTAGCATCCAAACCTTACAATCCAAGCTTTGGGAATCCTCATAAACAAAGAAATAAGGCAAACAAAGAATCCTCTCTACAAGCTAGATGTTTGCACTCTTAAATCACTCACTTAAATCCTAATACACTTGAGCATACAATGACAATTAAGCTCAACAAGTGTAGTCTAAGAAAGAATGAAAATTAAGCACTAAAACTCTTTTACAATCATAATAGATGTTGGCAATTTGATCATTAGTTGTTGCTGAAGCTTGAAGGGTCTTTTTATAGTTCCAATTGAGTTCCTAGCCGTTGGAGACCATTGTGATTGAATTGGAGCCGTTGGAGACTAAATTTCCCACAATAAATGCAGTTCTGGTATTATCTGTATCGGTACACGTGTACTCGTATCGGTACAGCTACTAGCCATTACGCTTAGTCTTGCTAATCGTATCGAAACACCTTGGGCTGTATCGGTACGCTTATTGATACGCCTTGGTGTGCTTGGCAAACTGTATCGGTACGTATTTGTCTGTTTCGGTACGCCTTACAATTTAAATAGCTGTTGGGAAATAGCCGTTGGGGAGGTTAAAAACTGGATCGGTACGCGGGTAGGCGTATTGAAACGATCCACTCTCTGTATTGGTACGCCTAGGGGCGTATCGTTATGGTTTTTGGTTACTAAAAAAATACTGTAGCTGAAACCCTTGGACTGTATCGATACGGGGTATACCATATCGGTACCCCTGTGTTGAAAACGTTAGTTTAGTTACTTTAAAACATTTTCAAAACCTCTTAAAAACTTCTCAAACTTATTTTCAAGTTGTTTGGACTTAAAAGCATTTTTGAATTCTTTTTAAATTAGTCCAAAACTTTTTTTCAATTATTATATCAAAACATAAATCCTAACAATATCCCCCTTTTTGATATAATAAAACCAACTTGAAAAATTGTTTTTGAGATTCTCCACCTTAGTAAAAATAAAATTTGAATAAAATATTAATTTGTTAAAATCTTATAAGCTCCCCCTTGTTCATTTGAAAAATTAATTTTTCAAAACATTTCCCCCTTTTTGTTATATAAAAAATGGTTCAAACTTTAAAGTCTAATAACAATGGAGAGTTAAATTTTTTTTGACAAAAATAAGTTTTGTTCAAAAAGTTGGCTCCCCCTTACTCAAGCATCAAACAAATGTTAGTCCAACAATTATGATAAACTAGTTGAATTAAAAATAAATAACTCAAAAAAATTCAACTAATTTTACCACACTTGAATCAAAGGTAGAATGTGAAGCCTTCCTTCTTCAAGTGTTCATCCTTGTGTGTATAGAGCTCCCCCTCAATTTTTTCACTTGTTGACCAAAGCTCCATCACACCTACAAAAGACAATGATTTGATTTTTGGTATCCAAATTGCTTTGGATCCATAGACATTAGTAGAACATAATTTAGCCCCCTTAGGAATCCATTTTCCAATTTCATCCTTTTTAGTTGAAGTAATTAGTCCTTTTGGGACCCAAATACTTCTAAAAACCGTTTCATTAAAAAATCTAGGGGCACTAGATTGTCTTTGATAAAAATTTGATTTTCCTAAATTTTTTTTCTTTTCAAGTTCTTTGGAAATCAAATCTTTTTCTTTCTTAAGATCATCTACTTCAATTTGATGATCTTTTTCTTTATTTTGAAGCAATTTTTTTAAATCCAAAATTTTAAGTTCAAACTCCTTTAATTTTGCTTCAAATTCCAAATTGGTTTTTTCAAGCAAATCATTTTCATTTTTCAATTTAGAAATCAACTTTTTGTTTTTAGAAAATGAGGCTTTAAATTCAAAAACCAATTTATCATAGGCATCTTGCAACTCATCAAAAGTATAAAAATTTGAAATAGATGAGTTAGAAGCTACCTCTCCCTCTTGGAGGGCCGTCATGCATATGTAGGCTACTTCATCTTCATCGGTGGAGTCTTCATCACTCCATGTAGCCGCATATGATATCTTTGATGACGATCTATTTTTGTTGAAGCGAGGGCAATCGTATTTGGTGTGCCTCGTCTCCTTGCATTTTGAGTACTTGGGGGGATCTACCATCTTCTTCTTCTTTGATTCATGCTTGGATTCTTCTTTGTTGCTCTTCATGAATCGGGCCAATTCTTTGAATAGACAGGCTATTTCTTCATCTTCACTGTTATCCTCACTTGATTTTTCTTGTTGGTTTGGGGAAGATTGTAGAGCAATGATGTTGACATCGATTCCTTGCTCTTGGATTATCTTATCCTTCTCCAATTTTAAGGGTAAAGACATCATCTCATGGGTGAGAAGAGATCCTATGAGCTCTTCAAGCTTAAGCTTCTTTAAGTCTCTGACTTCAATGATAGTCGTCTTCTTGCTCTCTCATGATTCGAGAAGTGAATAAATCAACTTTCGAACGAGCTTTTCTTACAGAATCTCTTCTCTAATACTTTTGAGTTGATTGACGATTGTAGAAAACCGGTCGAACATGCTCTTGATGTTTTCATATGGGTCCATCTTGAAATTTTTGTATTCAAAGTTGAGTAGACCAATCTTTGTCTCATTCACCTCATTTGTCCCTTCATGGATTGCTTCAAGTTTGTCCGATAACTCCTTGGCACTCTTACTAGAAGATACCTTAGCATACTCATCGAGGCCCAAAGCACAAAATATAATGTGTATGGCCTTACAATTAAAGCTCCACCTTCTTGCGATCTTTCACGCTCTATTCTGTCTTGCTCCAATTTGGCACGAACGGTCTATCTTCAAATATGTCCCAAAGACAGTAGTCTTTGCTCTTCATGAAGAACATCATTCTATGCTTCCAAGAAGCATAGTTGTCACCGTTGAAGAATGGCGGTTTGTCGATGGATAACGCCATAGAAGCCGGTTGACTTGTTTGTTGGTCGAGCTTGCTGGATCGCCTCAATAGGTGGTTAAACCTTCTCAATTGAGCATTGTTCTGATATCAATTGTTGGGTCAAAATCCTTCAACCGATATGCTTGCCAAGTGGTAGAGAAGTCAATTTTTGGGTGTATATGGTGGAAGCCAAAATATAGACAATGGACACAAGGATTTATAGTGGTTCAAGCTTCTAACAAGCTCTACATCCACTACCTTAGCTCCTCACTAAGGATTTCCCAAATCCACTAAGATTTCTCCCCCTTTTAATAAGGCTTAGGAGGCAACCTTTACAACCTAGACTCAATTACCAAGTCTAGCATCCAAAGCTTGCAACCCAAGCTTTGGGAATCCTCACAAACAAAGAAATAAGGCAAACAAAGAATCCTCTCTACAAGGTAGATGTTTGCACTCTTAAAGCACTCGCCCAATCCTAATACACTTGAGCATACAATGACAATTAAGCTCAACAAGTGTAGTCTATGAAAGAATGAGAATTAAGCACTAAGACTCTTTTACAATCATAATAGATGTTGGCAATTTGATCATTAGTTGTTGCTGAAGCTTGAAGGGTCCTTTTATAGTCCCAATTGAGTTCATAGCCATTGGAGACCGTTGGGATTGAATTGGAGCCGTTGGAGACTAAATTTCCTGTAATAAATACAATTCTGGTGCTATCCATATCGGTACACGTGCACTCGTATCGGTATAGCTACTAGCTGTTACGCTCAGTCTTGCTAACTATATCGAAACACCTTGGGCCGTATCAGTACGCTTATTGATATGCCTTGGTGTGCTTGGAAAACCGTATCGGTATGCATTTATCTATTTCGGTACACCCTGCAATTTAAATAGCCGTTGAGGAGGTTGAAAATTGGATTGGTACGAGGGTAGGCGTGTCAAAACGATCCACTCTCCGTATCAGTACGCCTAAGGGCGTATCGATATGGTTTTTGGTTACTAGAAAAATACTGTAGCTGAAACTCTTGGACCGTATCAATACGGGGTATACTGTATCGATACGCCTTTGTTGAAAACGTTAGTTTAGCTACTTTAAAACATTTAAAACATTTCCAAAACCTCTCAAAACTTCTCAAACTTATTTTCAAGTTGTTTGGACTTAAAAGCATTTTGGAATTCTTTTTAAATTAGTCCAAAACTATTTTTCAATTATTATATCAAAACATAAATCCTAACAGAAATCTTAAATTTCCCAAGTACCGGTACAGGTCGACTCGTACCGATACGACCCTAATCGTGTACCGGTACGACCGAAGCCCTTACTAGTACTCTACTCGTGGGTTTGTTCTATCTATAAGAATTATGATATTTTAGGGCTTAACCGAATCCTACAACTTATAGAAGCAATTAGAGTTTGTTGCTATCGTATTTAAATTATATAATAGTAATTATCATCTTTAAGAACATTTAATCGAATATCTATTTGTATTATCCCTTAAGCATAATTTCCATCAAATCACATTAATCTATTCGAACTAGCATACAAGGCATTGCAATTTATTAATCAACCAATCATTAAATAATTATACGAGTATTTCAAATGATCATACAAATCTTTAAAGTCTCCATGAGTCTCATCATATTCGTAACATCATTATGCATATCATAGATATCAAATCTCAAACTACCAATCTCTACACATGCTTATTTATTGTTTTTCTATTTTGCAGGCACTAACACAAAACAATCACACTTATGATGCTCATGAAGCATTAGGAGTTCGAGGTGTACTAACCTCAAGCCATAGTGATAAATCCTCATTCAAGCTTCTCCAAGCATCTCTTTTGATCTAATATTCAAGTCTGTGAAATCTTCAGATAAAAAAACATGACTACATAATCAAATTCGTATTATCAGACTATTTTAGAGAATAAACCGGTCAATAGTCAGATAGCTTGGGGTTAACGCGACTTTAGCAGACGGGCTATAGAAACGGTCTTTTTTACGATCAAGGCCCTAGTCAAAGTTAACGCTACGGAGTTCGAGGTGTACTAACTTCAAGCTATAGCTTGGTTCGAATTTGGTGAAACGGGTTACGAAAACAAACTTAGGACGTCGAAAACCCCAGATAGGGTCCCAAAAAAAGTTAACCTTGGTCAAAAAGTCAATAGTCAATGCCTTAGTAAAAGTTAACAATCAACTGGTCAACGGCCAGACAACTTGTGGTCAACGCAGCTTTAACCACTGGACAACACGGCTCACGGCTCACTGGTCAACATGGCTTGGTTGGATGGTCAACGCGGCTTGACTGGCTTCATCTGCTTAGGACAACACCCACGCACAACCTATGGCATAACATGGCTTTTTACGAAGGCTGCCAACTGCAGATCGTACAAAAACACCTAGTGAGTTCAATCACACTGTTTATTCTCAACGACAAATGGCAAAACATAGCTTTTTCATAACTTTTGAACCTTTCAAAGCTTCACCCTAACGAGTGGTGGCGACATCGAAAAAATAAGGGACATCGGTGAACTATTCTCAGTGAGAAGAATCCAATGGTGGTGGTGGTGATGATAACGGACGAACGAGCGCTGGTGAAGCATGCTTTCAAGATCCTCTCTCTCTCTAATTTCCTTCATCCTCTTTCTTCTTTACTTTTTTTTCTTTTCTCTTTTCTGGCCAAACATGTAGAAAACAACCCCATTTATTGCTCCCCAAAACTAAATGGTCAAATCACCTACTTGGCCATTTAGCTTTTCAAAAATTCATACTTTCAATACCAAACTTTTACTTGCCTGTAAAATGGTCACTAATTCTTATTAAACTAAGCTTATAACTTTAAATTCTTTAAAGTGAATCATTAGAGTAAAAGATCTATGACCTGGATTTGACACCAGATTTACCAACTCAAAAATTGGGTCGTTACAACTCTCCCCTCCTTAATGAAAATTTCATCCTCGAAATTTGTACTCATAAAACAAGAAAGATGCTAAAATTACAATAATTCTTCTAAGTTCTCAATTCTTCATACTGTGCTACTCTAATATCCCATAGCACTTAGCAATTGCAACCTTTGTCTCTCTCTTTTTTTATTTAATAGTGCAAACACAATATCAACTGATTTTTTCTTTTAGAATGATCCATTCTCACTCGGTGCATTAATAAAGGCATGAAGAAAACCCAATTGTACCTCGTCAAATTCATCACACGAATACGTCATTGATGCAATCTATCATCCACGGTAAAACTCCCTAAAAGGTGAATGTTCAGCAAGATCATTCCCCAACTTCGTATGATAAAAAGGAACATGAGGGCTCAAGCAGCCGACACAACTGAAACAAAACAATTTCTCCCCATGTGGCTCCCGAAAGAGACTTTAACTCTGATGGCATCATTTATCAATATTTTTGCTTGTTTGGCACAAGACTTTTGAAAGAGAAAGACGTCTCAACTAGTCATTGCCATGTTTGCATCAAGTAAGCAACTATTGCAGCTCCCATTAACTCGGTTCACACAAGAGTCGTACTAAAATCTGTTGAAATTCCCACCAAGGGACAAGGTTTCTCCATGGACCTCAATCTTGTATCAAAAGATAGAATGTACACACTGTAGTATCGCACGAACCAAACCAAAATCAATCCAAATAAACTTTTCATTGGATTTCATCCTTACCAAAAATAAGTGAATGATACTTACTAGGAAATATATCATTACTCAAAATGTACTCCCATTGAAGATGTGCACTCGAATTTTTTTTACAAAATCCAAGGTCGTTCTATTTAATTTCTACTAATGAAATCTCGAAGCATCTCTAATAACTCTAAAGAATTCGATTTTTGACTCCCAACTGACAACAAGTCAAACACTTATCAATGATCTCAAACACATGGCTCCTCACTGTCTCTCAAAACACACGACAAAAGTTGGTACAAATGATCGCTCCGAGAATATACCACGTACTGACCATTGTACTATACATGAAGAATCTCTTACCTCGATGTACCATCTTCTAAAGTATACCCAATAAGGTCTCAAAGTCTATCGGGAACCATTGAACCTAAATTCAAGTACAACATTTTACCCACTTAAGTACAATCAAATGTTACTTCTTGCGGCACCCTGAGCAAACCAACCCTCAAAGCGGATCTTAGCTAAAAAAATATATGGGTACCAGTATAGACTGGTTAATATCGATACCAGAAGAATTGAGTACCTGTACTGTCTGAAACTGTTGTAGGTACTCATATTTCTAAAATCTTCATACATTTACACTTGTCATGCAAAGCATCAAATTTATATTTGAGAGACAATCTGATGGCCCATTCCCTAACATCACTAAAACATCTCTTACGTCAATGTAGACATCAAACATTACCATAACACACCTAGAGATAGAATACCTCATTCCAAAATTTATTTTGAAAATACTAGCCTCCCATACTTTATCCATAAGCACTTTATTCTCGAACTAACCTCAGAAAATGCACATGTACTCCAAAATCGATTAAACGAGTTATCCACCTTAAGGGGTAGATAATGTTCTTTCACTATCACTTAACAAGTTGTTGACGATTTAATCGTCACCTTAATGAACCAACTTCTCATTAGTGTACAAGTCTGGTTTACCCTTGGGCAAAACACCTAGAAAAATAAAACCTTTTTCGAGTTGCGCCCTAGCAGCTGAACTCATGACTTTCACAAATAGGTCGGTGTCCTTCAAATAGAGCGACGGGTACTGATGCCTAACTCGTCCTTTCCTTAACATTCACTCTCTTCATTGTTAGGGAGTCCCAATGAAAATCCTTAGGAACTATAAATGAACATTTTGACAATCTAAAAGCTCTCAAGCGTCGAACTATCTACGATGGCATCTATCGCACGGGTCAAACATGTCTCACAACATCGTTGTGCCATTCTCAAACGACCCTTGAGAGATCACAATAGGAAGGTAATGGCTTGACATTCTTATTAATAAGGTTTATCTCTCTCGAGATCTCGAAGCCTCGAGCATATCTCTTGATATCATAACCTAGTGACGAACTGGATTAACCAAATCGACGTCTAAGGTATAACAACTCTTAAGAAGGCATCTCTATTGAACTGGTAAAAATGTCTCATCTCGATCACACTCATATGAACTATTGGATCTCAATTCAACTATCTCTAAGAAATGCCCTTGATAAAGGTGATGATACTTCCCAAGTATTAACAAGACTCATTTTAATCGAACAAAGGGTTCTCCAACTAACGTGTATCTGCTACTCAACTTCGAGAGTAGGTTATCCATACCCGTATTATATATGTTAATCATGCATAATGATAAAGATTATCTATCGTAAGTTCTCATAACATATTCGAAGGTTTCAGAACAACTACTACACACAACGAAGACACCATTCAGGTGGCGGGAGGATGACACATCTTCAACCTTGGTATCATTCAAAAATTTTGTATCTCAATTGTCCGGGGCAATCTCACCCTCAAAATTGCTCCCTTGAGCGATATAGCTCTTAACCCGACCCTCACAGACATGATCGTAACTATCTAAGCATCATAACATTAGACGCACCATCTAGATTCCAGTTTTAAGGAGTACGAACTTAATTTAATGGCATGTATTTACTAGAAATCTTACAACAACACCTATACAACCTTAGGCTTTCTAGAACTGGCTAAACCTAGGCTCTGATACCACTAAATATAAACTTTAAACTCGACTCGGATCTGAAGTACTACATTTGTGCCACTAAAAAATCCAACCTAAAATGTTTTAATTAAAAACCATGGATTTAGCCTATATTCAAAACATTTTATCATCTATCACTTAACATAATTAAATAAACAACATAAACCAATTTACAAAATAGGAGCTCCAAGTTTATACATTGTATATTAAAATAATATTTCAAAATAATGTTACAGACTCGACCATATAAGGTCTTATGAATAATCAGCTCGCTAAATGTAAGTGTCATACTCTAGATATTACCACTTGCTAGAATTCCCAAACTCATAATGCTCCTTGAGCTCCCAATCAATCTACCAACCTACGTGCAAAAATAATAATTTCGAGCTCTGAGCTTAAAAAGCTCAGCGATACACATCTACTCTACTATACTTCATGCTAGTCATAAACATAAACATGCAAGTTAGTACAAGCAATAAGGAGAGATTGTTTAAATTGAGATTTAATTGGTTTAATTGATTTCAAATGGAATTACAATGATTTCTTAGCAAAATCTAATTAGTTTCTCATTGTTTTGTTATGTAAATTCATCCAATTAAGGGGAAAGGCAACCATTAGAGGTGGGGTTCGTTCTTCTCCTCTAATACAAGGTTCTTTATTGAAATTCCCAAGTTATTGATCATTTACATATGTTTTCTAACTTGATTTAATGATTTAATTATGGAAGATTGGTTAAATTGAGGTTTAATTAGTTTAATTGATGGATTTTCGTACAGACTCTATTTTGCTGAGTTCTTAATTGATTTTAATCATGATTTTGATGTTTATTAATGTTAATAAGTGGGATTTAACATTGGAATCCCAAAACTATGTGAATCTCTAATTTTTTAGGTTGTTAGTTGTGAGTTTTTGGGGTATTGTGGTGGTTTAATGAATGCTGGAGGTATAAGGATGTTTGTGTTGTGTTTTTTATGTTAATTGATGTTAGTTGATGGGTTAAAACGTTAGATTGTGGCTAGGTTAAGTTTGGAAGATGTTTGATGTTGATTTCGGTTATTGTGGAGTGAAATTGAGTAGTTGATGTTGAGGATTTATGTTGCTATGTTATTGAATGCATTTTGATGCATTGAATCCTCTGTTTTTGTGTGGATAAATTAGGGGAAGTTGATTCTCAGGCTTGAACGATTGTTTCAGAAGCTTTGGATGCGAGGTTACCATATCGGCAAGCGAGGCTTTGCGTGTCGGTGAGTGAGAACGTGTTTTACAGCTTTGCAAAGGTTTGAAAGTTATGTTTGAGAGTTTAGATCAAGCTTGAGACACTGGTCTAAGCTCAGAAGTAAGTAAATGATGAATTCTCTCTCAAACTTGGTTTGGCAATTGGTTTTATGCACTTATTTAAATGGTTTAATTACTCATTGTATATGAATGTTTTGAGCATGGTTTAATTCTGGTAATTGATCATATAATGTTGATGATGCATTTGGAAGTAATGCATGATTGGTAAATGTTGTTAAACATTGTTTAATGCAAGGTTAATTACATTGGTTAAATGGTTTTTGTTGATGCATTTGAAAATAGTGAATTGTTGTTAATAAAATAAATTATATTGGCAAGTGATGGTATGAAAAGATTTGAAAAATGTTATCGGATATAGTTGGCCGGCCATAGGATTGATAGTGCACTATAAAAGGTCACCTTGGATGTTGAGGGGTTTTGATCCGGTATACCGTAAACTCAATCCAAGTACCCTAACGGTCAAGGGGTTTAGATCTTTGTACCAAAGACTCCCGTTAATGGGTTATGCGTCCAACCAATGTGTGGGGTTGTGAATGTACCCGGACGTAATGTACGAAAATTCAGTTGTGATGACATGAAGTGTTGGGAACACTTGTTGAATCCGTGTATTCGATGTTATGTTTTGTAAAGTGGGATCTTGTTAATAATCACTTGTGAGCCAATATAATTGATGATGTATCATGAGATGGATTATGTGGTTTAATATGGTGTAAACATGTTTTACACTTTAAGCCTTGCATTGGTAGTATGCATGGTAAAGCTTAAATTGAGGGTAGCAAATATGAGGATTTTGTTGTTGAATCCATGATACATGTTGCATATGGTTTAATATGTTGTTTTGGAAAATGTTAAGTGCATGGTTTGATAAGTCATGGTGTTGAAATGATAATTTAAAAGTGTTTTGGAAAGTGGTTATCAAAAGAATTGTTAAACGGTTTAAATGCATTGATGATTGTTGGTTTTTGATCATTCCTCACTAAGCCTTGTATGCTTAAACTCTCTTTTTTCATCAATGCGGAGAATTAAAAGTCAAGGGCAGCGAGGAAGCAAGGAATGAATCCAAGGACTTGTGGCAAAGTATGGTTTTTGAAACGTTTTATAGTAGTAATATGGGCAATGTGTCAAGTGTTGTTTTGGGAGGGTTTTTGATGAACTCCATGTTGGTGCAAGTTGTAATTGTTGGTTTGGACTTGTAAGTGGTTTAAAGTGCTTGAAATGTGGTTGGTTTTATGTTTTGGATGTTGGCTAGGGAGCATGCTTATAGACTTCATGGTTAATTGTGTTAGACTTGTTAGGTTAGCTTAAAATGCTGGTATGTTGATGTTTAAGCATGTTAATGATGTTATATGATGTTTAGATATGTGTTAAGGTCGAATGGAGTGAGCCAAAGTGTCATATCCTAGAGGTCATTACAAGCCTCTGTGTACCGGTACGGGTACCTCAAGATCGGTACACGATATCCTATTAAGGCTTAAATCGTTGGAATAAAGAAAAGGGTATCGATACGCCTAGCCACTGTATCAATACGCCTTGGGAAAAATTATGTACTAGAGTCGATACATGAGTTTCCGTATCGATGCGATTCCTTCAAATTTTAACAATCTATATCGATATGCGGGGTACCGTATCGGTACACTTTTTAGCTTCTAAAATTCTAAGTTTTGAGATAAAAAGGAGAGATCGGTACAGGGTCAAGGCCGTATTGGCACGGGTGGGTCAACACACCTTATCGATACAATTATACATGTATCGATACGAATAGCCGTAATGTTAGTTAGATCGTATCGGTACGGGCTTGCCTGTATCGGTACACTCTGTTGTTTTTGTATATACCAATTACTGAAGTTTGGATATCTTGCAATTTAGTCCCTAACTGTTATGTATGCAATAGTGAATTTGGATGATTGTTTTAAGTTAGAATTGAACATGTTAGCATAAAATTAAATTAATTAAGGTTGGGTAATCTTAAATGTGATAAAGACCCTATAATTTGCAACAATTACATTTTGGTCCCTAGTGTGAGTTGTTGAGCAATTAAACCTCGTTTCGCGATCTGATTACAATATGACGTTTCTGCTGAAACATATTCACTTAGGATAATAATAATGTGCATATAGACAAGATAAAAAGAAAAAAATAGGTTCAATTTAGGTTATTAGTTCGAGTTTGCTTTAGCAAACCTAATATGACTCTTTTAGTCAAGTTTTGGCTAGGTCGGGCTAAGGGGGTTACATTTGGTGTTATCAGAGCCAAGTTTACGAAAATTAGGATGTTATTGATGTTTGTGTAATGCTGATTGATGTGCACAATGATTGTTTATATGTACAGTGTTTGTAATATGCCATGCTGGGGTATTTTTGGGGACATATTGCCTTATTACTACAGTTATGAAATGATTTTGGTTAGAAATGGAAGTCTTGGATCCTTGCTTGAAGCTGGTCTGATTGTTTATGTTTTGGTGTAATTATCATGTCTTAGATACATTTTTATATGATGCCATCGAGGAAAAATTACGATCTAGTAGAAACGTTACTGTTAGAGAGAAGTGAGTAAAGGGCAAGGTTCTACATCCTGATGGATTGTCACCTCATATGCCTAATACTCTTGAGGGAGTGGAACAAGAACCACCTACACCACCCGGTCTAGTGTTTGGTGATATGACGCCTTTGGTTTAGGCGATGACCGGAGTGTTCCAAGTCGTGATGTATGAAGTTTATGTTCCCACACCGACACCCACTGCTGCTATTAATGCACGGTTGTCATTGGAGTATTTGCGCGGTCTTAGAGGAGTTGAGTTTAGAGTGTTAGCACCCGAGGCATTCGAGAAGTGGTTTGCCAGTACAGAGCGAATATTGGTTCAGATGGGGTGTAGCGATGAACATAAGCTGGGATGTGTGGTGTCCCTATTATAGGGTGATGTATACAATTGGTGGACCACTGTGATCATGGATGTAGAACCAGGTGAGGTGACATGGGAATTCTTCCAAGCTTCCTTTAGAATGAAGTATCTAGGAGTTAGATACTTGGATGAAAAAAACGTGAGTTCATGGCCTTGTTTCAGGGCAGTATGACAGTATCAGAGTACGAGGTACAATTTGTGAGGCTGAGCCAGTATGCGTCTAAGTTGGTGCCAGATGAGAAGCATCACTGTGATTGGTTTTGCTATGGGTTGGAGCAGGATATTAAGACTTACATACTGGCCACTGATTAAATGGATTTTGACGTGTGGGTCACACGGGGCGAAAGACATAGAGTAGAGTTTGGGCTTATCCTATAGACTGAAGGGTTCTGGCTGGGGTAAGAGAGTACAAGATGCTAGTGGTGGCCAGAATAAAAGACACCGTGATAGAAGGTTTCATTTAGATGCGAGATATGGTGGAGATAGTGTTGGTCGGGGATCGTATGGAAAAAGTACCCAGGTCTGGTCAATGCATAGTGTTTTTTGGGTTTGTGGATCGCGATACCATTTGAGGCGGGATTGCCCATGTTTGGCCAGAGAGGGGTGGGCTCCTACTGTTGTGGCTGCGAATTCTTGCTGGAGTTGTGGATCTATGGAGCACATAAGACGTTATTGTCCGTTACTTGCTAGAGGTAGACATACACCTACACATGTTGTTGCACCACCGAGGGGCCATGAGCGCGGTTGGGGTAACTTCCAACTGAAGGAGGAAGAGCAGAGGACTGTAGCACATACAATGGCAGTTCGACTCGAGGGTGGTGGACCGACAAGGATCTTATCTCACCTCAAGGAGAGGAATGACACTGATGTGATAGCATGTACTTTCACCTTGTAGTCTATGTCATTACTTTCTCTGGTATATTCTGGTTCTACGCATTCATATATGTTGCATGAGCATGCACATTTGCTTGGTATACTGATAGAAATGTTAGATGTGGGTATGCAAGTAACAAGTTCTTTTGGAGAGACGATTGTTACAAAGAAGTTGTATATGAGATGTTTTTTCTTGATTCAAGGTTACATGTTTGCGGCTGATCTGATAGAGCTTCCATTTCATGGTTTTAACTTGATCTTGGGTATGGATTGGTTGTTTGAGCATCGAGATATGGTTGATTTTATGACAAAGTGAGTTTTATTGAGACTTACTGGTGATTATGAAGTAGTGGTTGTGGGTGAGAATGTTAAGTTCTTGTCCAATGTGGTTTCAGCCTTGAAGGCACAGAAAATGTTGGGAAGTGGGTGTCAAGCATACCTGGCTTATGTTATGAACCTGAATATAAAGAAGTATGGATTAAAGATATTTGTACTGTTTGTGATTATCCATGGGTGTTTCCAGAGGAGTTGCCTGGATTGCCACTAGATAGAGATGTGAAGTTTTTTATTGAGACGTATATTGATACGGCTCCGGTGTCGATTGCACCGTATCGAATGGCACCAAAGGAGTTGAAAGAGTTGAAGACGCAACTCTAAGAGTTGTTGGATCATGGTTTTATCCGGCCTAGTATTTCGCTGTAGAGAGCACCGATGTTGTTTGCGAAAAAGAATGCTGACACTTTGAGGATGTGTATTAACTATTGACAACTGAACAAGTTGACAATTAAGAACAAGTATCCTTTGCTGCGAATTGACAAATTGTTCGATCAATTCCCAAGCGCTACAGTGTTTTCCAAGATTGATTCGAGATTTGGGCATTATCAGTTGAAGGTAAAAGATAAAGATGTGTTGAAGACTACTTTTCGTATGAGGTACGACCATTATGAGTTCTTGGTAATGTTGTTTGGGTTAACGAATGGGCCTGCAACATTCATGGATATGATGGATCGGGTGATCCACAAATTATTGGATCAATTCATAGTAGTGTTCATTGATGATATTCTTGTGTACTCTCATACCGAGGATGATCATGATCGACACTTGCAGATTGTGTTGCAAACCGTATTGGATAACTAGTTTTTTTCCAAGTTGAGCAAATGTGAGTTTGGGATTAAGGAAGTTGATTTTCTTGTTCATGTGGTTTCAGCTAAAGGTATCAGGGTGGATCCTAAAAAGGTTAAGGCGGTTGTGAATTGGAAGCAACCTAAGTCGGTGATAGAAGTTCATAGTTTCTTGGGTTTGGTAGGTTATTACTATCGTTTTGTGGATGAGTTTTTAAGGGTTGCTGCTTCATTGACCAAGTTGTTGCAAAAGGATGTACGATTCAAATAGACAGAATCTAGACAGTAAACATTTTAGAAATTGAAGGAAGCTTTGACATAAGCTCCAATCTTGATTCAACCTAAGTCAGGAAAAGAGTTTGTGGTTTATAGCGATGCATCCTACATTGGTTTGGGGTGTGTGTTGATGCAGGATGGGAAAGTTGTAGCTTATGCATCGAGGCATTTGAAGGTGTACGAGCTCAACTACCCTACACATGATCTTGAGCTCGCTGCAATAGTGTTTGCGTTGAAGATTTGGAGACATTACCTTTATGGTGAGAAGTGTATTGTATATACATGATCATAAGAGCTTGAAGTATTTGATGACGCAAAAAGAGTTAAATCTTAGGAAAAGTAGATGGTTAAAGTTGCTTAAGGATTATGATTTGACAATTGAATATCGTCCGGGCAAAAAGAATGTTGTGGTCAATGCTTTGAGTAGAAAATCTGTTGTGGAGCTAAGGGCCATGTTTGCTAGGTCGAATGTGACCCGTGATGGAGGTCTGTTGGCAGAGTTGCAAGTGAAACCATCTTTTTCGCAGTTGATTAAGGAAAAAACAACTTTATGATAAGGCTTTGGTACCGCATATCAAGGACATAATGGATGGAAATACTATGGATTTTTCTTTAATGGAGACAGAGTGTTGTGCTTTAAAGACCAGATAGTGGTACCTGGTGATGTGAAGTTGAGGCGAATGATTTTGACCGAGGTACATGATAGTCATTTTGCTATGTACACTGGTAGTACCAAGATGTATCGAGGTCTGAAGGAAGAGTACTATTAGGTGGGTGATGTGGCTGATTTTGTTGCTAAATGTATGGTATGCCAGCGTGTGAAGGCTGAACACCAGTTTTCTTCCGAGTTGTTGCAACCGTTGAAAATTCTGTAGTAGAAATGAGAGATGATCACCATAGATTTTGTGTCGGGGTTGCCTTTGACACAGACTAAAAAGGACTCCATTTGGGTGATTGTTGATCAGTTTATGAAGTATGCATATTTTCTGCCAGTGCATACGACGTATACTTTGGATAGGTTGGCATATTTGTATGTTGCTGAAATTGTAAGGTTGCACGGGGTACCTATGTCGATTATTTCGAATGGGGATCTACGGTTTACAACAAGGTTTTGGGGATGTTTGCATCAAGATTTGGGTAATTGCTTGAATTTTAATACTTCGTATCATCCTCAGACGGACAGCCAATCTGAACATGTAATTCAGATTTTGGAGGATATGTTGAGATGTTGCATCATTGAGTTCGAAGGAACTTGGGAAAGGTAGTTGCCTTTGGTTGAGTTTACGCACAATAATAGCTACCAAGCAAGTATAAAGATGGCACCGTATAAAACATTGTATGGTAAGAGGTGTCGTACACCTTTGTGTTGGGCTGAGACTGGGGAAAAGTATGTTTCCATGCCTAATGTGTTGAAAGAAACAGATGAGAAAGTAAATATGATTTACGATCATTTGAAAGTGGCCTCAGATAGGCAAAAATTCTACACGGATTTGAAGTGTAGAAAGGTTGAGTACGCTGTTGGTGAAAAGGTTTTCTTGAAAGTCTCACATTGGAAGAAGGTATTGGTTTTGGACGCAAAGGGAAGTTGAGTCTAAGATTTATTAGACCGTATGAGGTGTTGGAACATATAGGTCTCGTGGCTTACCGGTTGAGTTTGCCTTCTCATTTGGAGAAGATTCATGATGTATTTCATGTATCAATGTTGCGGAGGTATCGTTCGGATCCATCGCATATAATGCCAGTTGAGGATGTTGAATTGTGACCGGATATCTTATGATGAGAAACCAGTGGAGATCCTTGACTCTAGTAGTAAAGTTCTTCGTGGCAAGATGATTGAGCTTGTTAAGGTTTTGTGGCGACATCGCGATGTTGAAAAGGCCACGTAGGAGAGTAAGTCGGACATGGTTGCCCAGTTTCCGTATCTATTCCCATCAGGTAAATTTTGGGGACGAAATTTCTTAAGGGGGAGAGTTGTAACGCCCCGGTTTTGGGCTTAGAAGTTTTCTAGGTGGTTTAGACGGTCTTACAGATTGGATTAGTGGATTTGAGCCAGTTTCAAGATTTAATTTGGAATAAATATTTTCGGATAAGATAAAAACATGGAAAAATAATCTAAAAACATTATTTAATATGGAAATGATTTTTGTAAAATAAATTTTGCAAAATGGGGTCTCAAAATTTGACATTTTGGTTAGTGACCGAAATGTAAAGTTTCAAAACTATTTTAGTGATTGTTTTGTAGAAGGGTCAAAACTTTGAATCTTTAAGGAGATATTTACCCAAAGTCAAATATCAGACTTTTCCCCTTAATTGACTATTTTAAATGATTTTAAAATAATATAAAAAGCTTGGATAATTAGTTGGATAATTAAAAAGCTTTAAACAATTTAACGTAACTAACTCTTCTCAAAAAGGATTTTCTCTCCAATTCTCTCCAGCCAAACATTTATTTTCTCTTTAAAATACTCAGATAAAATCTTATTTTAATAAATTCTTTGATTTCAAATGGAATTATAATGATTTCTTAGCAAAATCTAATTAGTTTCTCATTGTTTTGTTATGTAAATTCTCCTCTAATACAAGGTTCTTTATTGAAATTCCCAAGTTATTGATCATTTACATATGTTTTCTAACTTGATTTGATGATTTAATTATAGAAGATTGGTTAAATTGAGGTTTAATTGGTTTAATTGATGGATTTTCGTATAGACTCTGTTTTGCTGAGTTCTTGACTGATTTTGATCATGATTTTGATGTTTATTAATGTTAATAAGTGGGCTTTAACATTGGAATCCCGAAACTATGCGAATCTTTAATTTTCTAGGTTGTTAGTTGTGAGTTTTTGGGGTATTGTAGTGGTTTAATGAATGCTGGAGGTATAAGGATATTGTTGTTGTGTTTTTAGATTTAATTGATGTTAGTTGTTGGGTTAAAATGTTAGATTGTGGCTGTGTTAAGTTTGGAAGATGTTTGATGTTGATTTTGGTTGTTGTGGAGTGAAATTGAGTAGTGGATGTTGAGGATTTATGTTGTTGTGTTTTTTAATGCATTTTGATGCATTGAATCCTCTATTTTTGTGTGGATAAATTAGGGGAAGTTGATTTTCAAGCTTGAACGATTGTTTCGGAAGCTTTGGAGGCGATGTTACCGTATCGTCAAGCGAAGCTTTGCGTGTCGGTGAGTGAGAATGTGTTTTACAGCTTTGCAAAGGTTTGAAAGTTATGTTTAGGAGTTTAGATCAAGCTTGAAACGCTAGTCTAAGCTCGGAAGTAAGTAAATGATGAATTCTCTCTCGAACTCAGTTTGGCAATTGATTTTATGCACTTATTTAAATGGTTTAATTACTCACTATATATGCATGTTTTGAGCATGGTTTAATGTTGGTAATTGATCATATAATGTTGATGATGCATTTGGAAGTAATGCGTGATTGGTAAATGTTGTTAAACATTGGTTAATGCAAGGTTGATTGCAATGGTTAAATGGTTTTTGTTGATGCATATAAAAACAGTGAGTTGTTGTTAATAAAATAAAATATATTGGCAAGTGATGGTATGAAAAGATTTGAAAAATGTTATCGGATATAGTTGGCCGGCCATAGGATTGATAGTGCACTATAAAAAGTTGCCTTGGATGTTGAGGGGTTTTAATCCGATATACCGTAAATTCCATCCAAGTACCCTAACGGTCGAGGGGTTTAGATCTTTGTACCAAATACTGTTAGTCAGTTATGCGTCCAACCGATGTGTGGGATTGTGAATGTACTCGGTTGTAATGTACCAATAATTCTGGTTGTGATGGCATGAAGTGTTGGGAACACTTGTTGAATCCGTGTATCCGATGTTATGTTTTGTAAAGTGGGACCTTGTTAATGATCACTTGTGATACAATATAATTGATGATGTATCATGAGATGGATTATGTAGTTTAATCCGGTGTAAACATGTTTTACACTTTAAGCCTTGCATTGGTAGTATGCATGGTAAAGCTTAAATTGAGGGTAGCAAATATGAGGATTTTGTTGTTGAATCCATGATACATGTTGCATATGGTTTAATATGTTGTTTTGGAAAATTTTAAGTGCATGGTTTGATAAGTCATGGTGTTGAAATGATAATTTAAAAGTGTTTTGGAAAGTGGTTATCAAAAGAATTGTTAAACGGTTTAAATGCATTGATGATTGTTGGTTTTTGATCATTCCACACTAAGCCTTGTATGCTTACACTCTCTTTTTCCTTCAATGCGGAGAATTAAAAGTCAAGGGCAGCGAGGAAGCAAGGAATGTATCCAAGGACTTGTGGCAAAGTATGGTTTTTGAAACATTTTATAGTAGTAATAAGGGCAATGTGTCAAGTGTTGTTTTGGGAGGGTTTTTGATGAACCCTATGTTGGTGAAGTTGTAATTGTTAGTTTGGACTTGTAAGTGGTTTAAAGTGCTTGAGATATAGTTGGTTTTATGTTTTGGATGTTGACTAGGGAGCATGCCTATAGACTTTGTAGTTAATTGTGCTAGACTTGTTAGGTTAGCTTAAAATGCTAGCAGGTTGATGTTTACGCATGTTAATAATGTTATATGATGTTTAGATATGTTTTAAGGTTGAATGGAGTGAGCCAAAGTATCATATGTTGGACCTAGAGGTCATTATAGGCCTCTGTGTATCGGTACGGGTAGCTTAAAATTGGTACGCGGTGTCATGTTAAGGCTCAAATCGTTGAAATAAAGCAAAGGGTATTGGTACGCCTAGCCACCGTATCGATACACCTTGTGGAAAATTATATGCTGGTGTCGGTACACGGGTTTGTGTACTGATATGATTTCTTCAAATTTTAACAATCAGTATCGATACGTAGGGTACCGTATCGGTACGCTCTTTAGCTACTAGAATTTTGAGCTTTGAGATAACAAATGTGGGATTGGTAAGGGGTTTCAAGTCCATATTGGTACGAGTGGGTCAACACACCGTATTGATACAGTTATACGTGTATTAGTATAAGTAGCCATTATGTTAGTTAGATCGTATAAATACAGGCTTGCCTGTATCGGTATGCTTTGTTGTTTTCGTGTATGCCAATTGCTGAAGTTTGGATATCTTGCAATCTAGTCTCTGATTGTTATGTATGCAATTGAATGAATTTGGATGAATGTTTTGAGTTGAAATTTAACACGTTAGCATAAAATTGAATTAATTAAGGTTGGGTAATCTTAAATGTGATAAAGACCATGTAATTTACAGTAATTACGTTTTGGTCCTTAATGTGAGTTGTTGAGCAATTAAACCCCGTTTCGCAATCTAATTACAATGTGACATTTTCACTGAAGCATGTTCACTTAGGATAATAATAATGTATATATAGACAAGATAAAAAGAAAAAAAACAGGCTCGATTTAGGTTATTAGTTATGGTTTGCTTCGGCAAACCTAATGTGACTCTTTTAGCTTGGTTTCAACTAGGCCGGGCTAAGGGGGTTACAACTTGGCTAGCTAGTCAACACATCTTGGCTGGCTGATCAACGTGTCTTGAATAGCTTTCTCTGTTCAGGATGACACCTACACGCAACCGGTGGTGCGTGTAGCACTGTCTAGTGGTTAGACAGAGGCGTCTAGCTGTAGATTGACACAAAAACATATGGTGAGTTCAATCGTGCTGCTCGTTCTCGATGTTGAAGGGAGAAACATGGCTTTTTTCATAACTTTTGAACCTTTCAAAGCTTTACCCTAGTGAGTGGTGGCAGCGGCGGCAAAACAGGAGACATCGGTAGACTCGTCTCGACAAGAGGAATCTGATGGTGGTGGTGGTGGTGACGATAAAGACGAATGAGCGCCGGTGAAGCAAGCTTTCAAGATCCCCTCTCTCTAATTTTCTCTTTTTTTTTCTACCGATACTTCTTTCAAAGTTCACCCTTGTTCTTCTCTCTGATAAGGGGTACTAGTACGAACACCCTACGTACCGGTACCGAAGCCTAGAAAATACTTTCTAAAGCTCAAAAATCACCCAAACCCGTCTCTAACCATTCCAAGACCACTCCAAAGTTTTCTAAAGTTTACCAAGTTATTTATGATTATTTTTAGGGTCTTCTAACAACATATGCAACATCAAAATCACTACTTTAATCTCTAAAACAAGTTTCACCCATACAATACCCACAACACTATAAAATCATGCAAGGAAATTACTTTATGAGCTTCAAGATTATATAGAAGTCAGAGATGTACTAATCTTTATGCCAAAAATCCCCAAATAACTCACCTACTTAGCTCATTCAACTTTCTCTCCTTGACCAAGCTTGTATAAAACCCCCAAATCACTTCTTCTTGCAATAAAAACATAGAAATCACATCAACACTTGAATCAAAGGTTTAGGAAGGATTTACTACGAATTACAACCTTTAAGAATCAAAGGAAAGCTTTCTACAAGCTTTGAACTCCAAAAACCATAAATGAAAACCTTACCATTTTATCTCAAGAATGATATTTTCTCAGAGCTCTTGAAGAGGTGATTAACATATCTTAATCTTGAGTCTCGAATAAAATAAATGAGTATAAAAGGTTGGATTTTTTAAGCTCCTTGGCTATGAAGATTTCTTGAAGAGAATGGACGGAGAAAAGAAATGTAGAAAAAGTGTGGGATGGTGATCTCACCAAAAATGAGTGTTTGTCCCCGTAAACCCCACGTGAGGACAAACTCATTAAAGGAGAGATCAGCCACTTTATTCAAAAAGTGGTATATTCACCCCATAAACCCTCAACTTTTATTCGTGCTACAATTTGGTCTTTACCCAAGCCCATATAGCTCAATTCTCATCCAAAAGGCCTAAACTTGGCCCAATATGTCCCGATACCCAACTCAACGCGAGGGTCCATGATCGGGGTGAACGCCCAATTGTTGACTCAAAAATTCGGGTTGTTACAATTTTGACCCAAAATGAAATGTTGGGGGTTAAATTGGTTCAAAAAAAGAATACGAGCAAAAATGATTATTCAGTCAAACGTTAGGGGCATTTTTTGACATTATGCCCTTAAACTATGGATTATTATCCTATAAACCGGCGGTAAAAACAAAGTTAATTGTCACAAGTGGGGTTATTTATGGGTTTAGGGTTTAGAGGTTAGGGATTTAGGTTGTATGGCCTAGAATTTAGGGTTTGGGATTTAGATTTTGGGGTTAGACTTTTAAACTTTAAATCTTGACTTGAAAATAGACATGCTTGTGCATTTTTTTTACATTGACAGTGGATTAAATATTCATTATTAAACTATTTCGAGTGTTCATAAGGCAAATCAATAGTTGTTCGTGACACTCGGGGGCATTTGGTTCATGGAATGTAGCATTACCCTTGGGAATATAATTCCTGGAATGATTCATTACTGGACATATTACTAGAAATGTTACATTACTTTGTATGGTTTGTTTAACAGGAATGTAAAATTACAATGTTTGGTTGATGGATTATAAGATTATCAGAATGCATATTTTACAAAATTATTCTTGTGATATATTTTCTTTTTAACTAGTCAAACTTCCAATATTAAAGTGAAATATCCGCACGAAAATTCATAGGAAATATATTTTTCTATTATTTTCAATTTATATAATTTTATTTTATAAAGTTCTTACACAAATAATTGAATATAATTTTTAATGTTATAATACAATGTTATATATTTAAATATTCGTAATTTATTATAATTATAAATTTTAAAAATAAAGAAAAAACATATTCATAAACTTCTATAATAATCATCACATTCACTACTAAATCAAATATACTAAAAACTAACTATAAATATTATATTTATGTGTTTTATTACTCAATTTATATTATTTTAAAAATCAAAAGACATTCTTTAAAATCTAAAATTTCAAACAAAATTTGTAACTTGATTTAAAATTGAATAATACAGATTTTTACCATATAAATAAAAAATATTATTCTTTAGAGAAGAATTAATATTAAAAAAATTTCTAATATTTATTATTATTTTTTAATAATGAGTATAGTTTATATATTTTATTATGTAACAATTTAGGTTAGATAAGGAATTATTTTAGCATATCAAAACAAAACATATTGATGGAGAAATAGAAAATAATGATTTATTTAAATACAAAACATTATTTCAAAGATATTTTAGTCCAAAGTGAAGGGAATTGTCTAATACCTAAAAATAGGGTGGTAATACCATTTTGGGAAAAATAAGCTACTATTGGGAATGCATCATTACCTCCTGTAGGAAGTTCTCCTAAACCAAACGTGGGTATGTGACTTCGAAAAAGATTATTCTCCTCAGTAATAATCTTTTCCGCGAACTAAACGTGGGTATATAACGACAATACCATATATTTTGATACATAAATATACTAAAACATTATCTAAATGACAATTAAGCGCATGAAAACTCTTAGACAAAAATAAAAGTTTGGATTCACAAGACGAATGACGACTAAAAGGGCAACGACAGCAAATATAGGGTTTTGGTTAGAAAAGAGAAGAGCATAGAAAAAGACTATTTTAGGGAAAGAGGGGTTGAAATATTTTAATTAAGAGAGAAAAAATATTATTATCCTATACACAGTCGGTAAAAACTTTTTTTCATAAGCATCTTAATTTTAGGGTTTAAGAATTTTAGTGTAGGACTTTAGAATTTAGGGTTCATGTTAGAATTTAGAGTTTAGGATTAGGGTTTAAGTTTTAGGGTAATATGGTTAGGGATTTAGTTTTTAACATATAAACCCTAAATTTTAAGCATAAATCTAAAATTCTATCAACAACCCCTAAATTTAAAACTACTACACTTAAACTCTTAAACCATTAACCCTAAATGATATCCCTAAACCCTATAACTAAGGGGCTTGTATAAATAAAGTTTTCAGTTTTCACAAGCGTTTGTGCATGAAATAATTATCCGTAAAAAAATATTAAAAGTTTAAAGATCAACGTAAAAGGTAATCCTTTTATTAACATCTCACGTCAATAATATATCGAGAGTTAACGATCTAATAATCACGAATAAAAATCCTATGCCCCTAAGTATGCTCCACACTAAAAACTACTAAAAAATTAAATTCAAAATCATAACCCTAAATTTCACACCCTAATCGCTAAAAAGTACACCATACTCTTAATTCTCTAAACTCTAAACCCTAAATATATTTTTTTGATGAGAGCACCAAAAGAAACATAATTAAGGGCGGACTATTTCCATCCAATAATCATAACGTAATAACTCAATAAAAAGTATTTTTTTAACATTTTAGTTTATCCTAAAATGAAATGGAAATAGAAAGCCCAATTGCTAGATTACGTTGGAGTTTCGGAGACATCCATAATCAAATGTCATTTTGAATTCAAATGATTATTATGAATGCATTCACAT
This sequence comes from Hibiscus mutabilis, assembly GCA_019671005.1. Classification (NCBI taxonomy): domain Eukaryota; kingdom Viridiplantae; phylum Streptophyta; class Magnoliopsida; order Malvales; family Malvaceae; genus Hibiscus; species Hibiscus mutabilis. The sequence goes on along the minus strand of CM033743.1, from coordinate 36,641,384 downwards.
AATAGCCAGGCCAACTCCTAAAGATTACTTATTCATGTGATTTATCGATGTCCGAGCTTTAACAGATAAAGTTTTATTTGTATTTATATATTTATTTTTAAATGTGTTCAAATTCGATTTATATTCATTTAAATTTTTAATATTATATTTATATTCATTTATTTATTTTTTTAAAATTTTTATATTCGTTTATTTAACATGAGCGAATATATTTATTTATATATCCGCAACATATTTGTTTATATGTTAGTCAAAATAATAAAATTGGGGAAAGTGCCTGGTTCTTGAACGGAGTTTACTGTTTACGCCGCTGTAAAGGAACATTTATGGATCATTAAATATGAATGTGGGGTCCACGGTCCTTTACTTTATTGAATTCCTTTGATTGGCCACTCCTCCATGTTAAAAAAATTAAATATACAAAGGTTTCTTTATTTTTTAATTTTACTATATTTTTTTATAAAATTGAGTATTTATATTATTTTATTTTAAAATATTGATTTATATATATAATTTTTTTTATAAATTTTATAATTAATTATTGATTTGATAATTATAATATAATAATTTTTCAGTCTTTTACATTTATAATGTTATCAATCTAACCATTAAAAAACTGTAAATATAGATAATCGAAAAATTATATTATGCAAATAATAATAATTTTAATTATTTTTAAGATTAAAGGTCAAATTGATAGAAATTATAAACATATAGACTAAAATTTATTTTACATTTTGAACTGTTAAGTTTGTAATTAATAGTGAAGTTTTTGAATGGTCTAAAGTTGGTTACAAGGTAGTATCTGTTCATATATATTCTTAACCCTTTGACAATGCGTATATACCTTGTAGACAAATCGACTTGAACCCAAGTCTCCTATAATGAACATCATCCGCTTTTTCACTGGGACACTTATCGAGTTCTAATTAACAGTGAAGTTAAACATAAATTAGGAGAAGGATAAAGACTTTTAAATAAAAATAATATATAAACTCTGTTTCATAAAAATAAAATATGAAAAAATATCTTAAATAGGATGATCATTTTATCCAGACCTGAAGAGTTCTGATCCGGCCCCATCCTATAAGTTCGGGGTTTTTAAGAAAATTTTAGATTTGGGTCGGGTTTGGGTCAGATTTTTTTGAGGATGATGTCGGGTTGGGTTCAAATTTAGGGTGAAAAATATTTGACCTGACTCGAAATAATAGTTTAATTTTATTTTAAATATTTGGTAGAATTGCTATAATTCCTATCTCTTTATATATATTTTTCAATTATCTCCCTACTTTATCGAATAAAAATGAAATAATTATTATAATGCCCAACCTCTATTTGTATTTTTTCAATTAACTCCCTATTTTATCGAATAAAAAATAATTTTTTATTTATATCGATCGGATCAGGTTTAGCTTTTTACTCTAAAATTCAGATCAAGTTAGATGCAGGTAGCCAAAAACCCGACCCATGATCATCCCTAATCTTAAATTTTAAAATAGTATAAAAATAGTATATTTAAACCTAAAAATAAAGAGAAACTTTGATACACATCACGTGTAAACTCTAAACTTTAAATGTAGGGGTTAATAATTTAGTTTAGGGTTTGGAGTTTATGGGTTTAAGTTGTAGGATTTAGAATTTAAGATTTACAATTAAAGTTTAAGCGTTTAAAGTTTAGAGTTTACGGTTTAGAATTTAAGGTGAAAGGGTTATGGTTTTAGATTTTAAAGAAAAGTTGCCTAAAAAATATTTACATGGATTGTATATCAAAATATAAACAAAAGTAAAAGTGAAAAACTCCGTAAGTGATCTTAGTAAAAAAATATTATTATCCAAAAAAAACTAAGGGTGAAAATAAAATAAAATCATAACTTCTAGTGCAATAGTTTTTTTAGCTGATTTAGGGTACAATTTAGTTCAAACATTTGATTTTTCAATTTCCATGCTCTCAGAGAGATCGCCTCCACACTGCACTCCGCATTTTTCCTCGAAGGCTTACCTCTAGAATTTACTAAGTCTCTGGAGCCCGTAGGCCCCCAGGGCCAGCTAGCCTTATGACAGACCCTTCAAAAGGCTCGGCCTTCGGAGACAATATCATCGTCCCCTCGGCACGCTTCAAATGACCATAAAGCCCAGACACCCTTACATCTCCGGACCTGTCAACCCCAAAGACCACCCACACTCTTGGACAACGCACCACGATGAAACAACCATCAAGTCCAACTGAGCTTGCAGTATGACAAGCCAAGCTACCTCCTGCCAGCCTACCAACAACCATCACTAGGCCTATCATAGTTTCGTAAAACGTCCATCCATCTACAACACTAAAAGGATATAAATACCCTCAAAATCGAAGGCAAAGGGGACGCTTCCACCATTCTCCACAAGGGCTATCACGCCCACACTCATCTTTCTAGCTTATTTTTCTTCCTATCTCACTCTTACCACCAGTGGCTCTTTACCCACATCAGAATGGGTGAACTACCACCAACTATCGTCAACCACCACCTGGCCACCGGCTTTGTACTGCCGGCGGCTCTCGAGATCAACTCTACCGGGGATGACCGACCATGGTCCTCTGTAGCTCTCAGTTCGCCTTAGAACTAGTGAACCACCCATCGTCTACCCTAAACCTATCGTTAACCACCGACTCTGTACTGCCCGCGGCTCTCGGCATCAACTCTATCTGGGATAACCGACCATAGTCCTCTGTGGCTCTCAGCTTGCCTTACGACGAGTAAAATACCCATTATCGATCCTAAACCTGTCGTCGACCACCATCTCCACCTCTCTATCTGGTGTCAAACAAAATCGACATTAACAATTGGTCACGCGTAGAACACTTTTTGACCAAGATAATTATTCATGAAATCTTTGTCGATTTCAAATCGTTCCAATTGCCAAAAGAAATTAAGTAAACAGCACGGGTCAATGATATTTCACCATCAACATTTGGGACGACGCTGTGGGGCTGACCAAATGATGATATCACACCAGATATGCTAGTAAAGCCTTGCCACATGTTAAAGGTTTGGCACCACCTAAAGCCAAGAGGTGGAGTAGGTTCAAAAATCTATGCCTTATACAAGGAACTACAAAAGCAGACCCATTGGAGCGATGATCGGTGCAAGCAAGCGATAACATCTTGCATACACTTACCCACCTTATCACATGTATGCAAGATGTAAAAGAGGAAAGATTCCTTCGACAATGAGAAAGAGAAGCATCAACATGAGCTGTAAAGATCCATCCAGCCTTTGGGAGATCTACAAGCGGCCAGGCTTAGCATGTACAAGAGACACCAGAAGCTTAGTGTCCTCATTCTTTCTAATTCGTGTATAGATAATGTCTGCCACTATAGGCCTAAGGAACTCTGAAGACCCTCAACAAGTGGAACAAAAAGTAAGATTTGCAAAATAATAAATTATGCATTAGTTTTTTTATCAAATATCTTAGTTGCAAGCATCCTTCGCTTCAAACCTTCAGGTACAGTGGAATACCCCATATTGATTGAACAACCCGAAAACTTGGTACAGTCTCAAAGTAATATTTGAACTTCTTGAATCCACGCATATTTGAGTGCCTGCATGTTCACTCAAATAATAGATAATAAAGAACATTTGAGCGCATGCATATATGAATGAATAAAGGCACTTGTAAGTACACCCTAGCATGCGCAACCCTAAAATTGTCACTCTAACGGGAAGGTTAAAATGCTCTACCTGCATTGTATTTCGACTGCTTCTACAAACATCAAAGGTAATGTCTCCGGCACCTCGACTGATTCTACAATACTGGATGTTTCAACCATTCCTCCAATCTGCGACTAATTCTACAATATCTTAGAATAGCTAACTCGACAAAAATGTTTCTACAAAAACAATAACACCTCTGTCTATTCAGTGCCACTGATATTGAGATTCTATAAGGATGTTGAGATGCATTCGCTTATTTGCCCAGTTTATCGATTGTTCCTCCAAGGGCACAGTGCTACAAGAGCGGCAGGATGCCTCTGCCTAATGAAAAAACTCGACTCTCCAAGGGTATAAGATACCTCCCAATGGAGATGCCAACATAAGTTGTTTTTACAAAATATAAAATACCTCTGCACTCTTCAGGAGAAACCCTCCAAGAGCATAAAAAGAGGAGCCTCCACCATAATGCTCGATGCTACAAGAGTGTTGAGAAAATATCTACTTCATAGTGCTCGGTTCTATAAAGGTGAAAAATGCCCCAACACTGCATATAATAATCTGCCCAAGGGTAAGAGATACTGTAGCACGTGGATGCCACCGCCCATATTTACAAGTGATTCTCCAAAGGCAAGAGGGCTATCAACATGGTTCTCCAAGGGAATCGAGTAAGGCTTTACCTAATGAATTATTTCTCCCACAGGCATCGAGCAAGGCTCTACCCATATAATATTTAAAAGGCGTCGAGCAAGGCTCCGCTCATATAATATTTGAAGGTTATCGAGCATGGCTCTGTATATTATATATTTGTTTCTCAACGGGCGTAGGCTCTGCTTATTTTATATTTAAGGGGATACAAGCGAGACTCTACCCAATATATATCATCATTTCCCCAATGAACGCTGAGCAAAGCTCTGCCCATTATGTACTTGTTTCTCCAAGGGCGTCGAGCAAGGCTCCACCTATTCTATATTCTGATGGTGTCGAGCAAAGCTCTGTGCGTAACATTTATTTCCCCAAAGGGCATTCATATTACCTCTACCCAATCTATAACCATTCTTTCCAAGGAATTTAAATAGCCTCTTACATGAAAATAATCTTCGTTTATCTCTTAAAAACAGGATAGGCAAACAATATTCCTCTGACGATCTTGCGGAGTGGAGTCCCTCACCATCTCCCCTAATATTGTTCCAAGGATAAGTCATCGATTCTTTCTCAGACAATCTCCCATAATCGAGGCCTTCGCTCACAGTTGATTCGACACATGACTACGCTCCTCAGCCCAATCGATGATCGGCCATGATCATCCTCAAAAGCCCTTCCTCAAGAAAGCACGAGAATTATTTCAAGAAAGCCTTATAGTGCTTCCTTAAGAAGGCTTTGGGCACCGACATAAGGGGAGTATCCCTTAGAAAAGATCTTTCTCAAACCATGATGCTGCCGCTCAACCTGTCTTCCTTGTGGCTCTACACCCCTGGTCTTCAGAGAGTAAACCACTCAAAGCCACCAGTATACCCCCACTCAACAATTGGTGCGGATGTAACATCCCAATCCTGGTCCGAAGCATTACATTTGGTTCGTACAAAATCTGACCCAAAAAATTCCATTTAAAAACCATAGATTTAGCCAACATTTAAACCATTAAACCATTCATAATCTCATGTAATTAAATAATAATTATAAATAAGTTTACAAAAGAGGAGCTTCAAGTTTAAAACATTGTATATCAAAATTATAATTCAAATAGAGTTTATAGACTCAACCACTGTAAGGTTCCATGAATACAATAGCCCAAAACTAAACATCAACTACTATACTCTGAAGTGATGCGGTGCTGAGAAATCCCTTCTCGATGTGCTCTTTGATCACGATCACCTACTAACCTGCGAATGGAAACAACGGTTCCGAACGTTGAGCTTACAAAGCTCAGTGGTACATTTCTACTCTACCACAATTTGTTATTATCATAAAATAAGCATGCAAGATAAATATAGTTTAGAAAGCATAGATAAGGCTTCACTATATATGAGTTATTATCTAGCCTACATTAGCTAGAGTTCTTAGATCACCTATCTCAAAGCATCAATAAGTCTACAAGAAGTCTTACATATTCCATATTGCTTTGCCATAATCGAGATCACTCATCCTATCGAGTAGGTTTCATACTGCACCTTGATCACTCAACCATCGGGTACATAAGCTAACATTTATAGCATCCACACAACATAGATAAATACATCCATACATTATTTACATAAAGGGCCAACGAAACCCTACTTTACCCATGTTCACACAACTGTCGGATTACCCATGCTCACACAACCATCGGGTTAAATAGACCATATCCAGATCACCATAGCTACATATACGTCTTAGACATAGTTGGATCATATTAACCACAGGTAGTCTTTACCTGAGGTCACTCAGCCTATCAGGTTACTCGAGCTCACTCAACCTATCTGAATCACCATAGCCACAGATAGGTTCTTAACTGTACCCAGATCACCTAGCCCGTGGGTACATCAGATGTACTTGCTCACTCAACCCTAAGTATACATCCCATTATATAAGTATTGTAATACTGACTCTAAGACATCTGAATTATTTTACAACAACCATAAGGTAAAACAAGCTCACGAGCATTCATACACCTCACCAAGAGGTAAATGGCTCCAAGCCAAGCTATCAAGCAAATGCCACCAAAGCATGGCACTAACCATCAAGGTTCATCTCTTGATTCATAATTATCAACCTCTTAAGTGCCTACCTGGCACACAAGGATAACATGATGCTAAGCATTTTCTAGGGTAGCCATAATAATAATTTTCTCTTTTTTATTACCGAGTTATTATACGTTATGCTCTTATTTGGGAGTAAAATCCTCATTTCTTAATTTTACAAGCCATTTTATCTCACTGGGGGTCTATTAGACCATTTCCCACAATTTTCACCATCTCTAACTCAAATTCGTGTTTTTCGGGCAGATTACCCAGTGGGTACTATTAACTTCACAAAAGATGTACTTTCCACGTATATATCGCCATGCTATTGCTTGACTTTAGGTATTTATTAGTATAATTTGCCAGTAGAATCATGCATTTGCATCTAGGAGTTAAGGAATGTATAGTTTGTATTACTAGAGTGAAAGAGTGCTTTCTTGTCGTGATGTGCAGGCTTGGCGGGACTGGAGTAGGTGAATGCAGGAGGGAAATGTTGAGCACAATTGGCAAAAGTAGCAGAAGAATGCCAAGCTTGGTTGGCAAAAAAAAAAGAAGGTCGATGCCCGATCAAATAGCCTTGATTCAAGACCAGGTCAGCCCTAATTTCATGAAGTGGAAGCGCGTCGGGAATCATGGTAACAAACCCTTAGAAACCCTAATTAGGTCTTTCTCCTATTCCTATATAAAAGAGTTCAAGATTGAGCTAAATAGAGAGAGCTGCACTGCGAAATAAAAGAGAAGGACAGATGTTGACCAAGGTTCGACTGGGCAATTTTGCCGAGAGCTCTGGATCCATTAAAGGGCTGTATCGACAGATCTTATTCTTTAATCCATTTCTCTTGAAAATATTTTTCGTTTATGATGATGTTCACAAACGATTATGTGTTGTTGGTTTCCCCAGCCATGAACTGATCTTTTAAGTTGGCTAGGGTTATTTGCGATGAATGCTTAGTTTTTAGGTTTTTAATAATTGAAAGCTTTGGCTTTATTTTCTATTTTGCATATGCTTCATAGTACCATATTTTATGCCACACGATAGTTGCTGTTGAATGTTTGTTATCCCCCAATATCTTAACAAACTTGGGAGATAAGGATTAATTGCCAAGTACTAAGAAGAAAAACTTTGACAAAAGATATTTAAGTAGATAATCTTACACCTGAAGTGAGTCTTCCCCTTAGGAGTAAAGGTTGAATTTTTACTAAGTTAATTGTTTAAAACTCACTATAGACATATATGTGTTAAAATTAATTAACTTAGGGTATTTCCTTCGACGGAGGCAATACTAATTTAAAATCTACTCGGCAATAAAACCAAGGTGTAATCACTCATTTTTATCTGGTGTATAAAGTATTATGTTAATCTACTTTAGTTTATTAGTTAATATATTATCATTGCGTGTATACGTATTATATTATGTATTCATTACTATACGTGTGATTAACGTGTACGTAAATCATGGGTATGAGTATATATGCATGTATGTTGGTATATTATGTTAATGTGTTACATATATTAACGTTTCCATGAATATATTAAGTAATATGCGTGTATGTGTGCATACGTGTGGGTGTTTGCAGGTGTATATCAATTTGTATGTATTATATGTGTATGTATGCATATAGTATTATTATTACTACTATTATTATTACTATTATTATTAATACTATTGGGCTAAAATTAAAATAAGATCAAAGGTATATTAAAATCCAACATGGATATTCAGCACTTAATTACAAGACCCAAGCTTGATTATACATGGAACATTCGGCCAAACCAACCCACACCCTAAAAAAACCCTAACCCGTATCAAATATTAAACCCTAATGCTCTCTTTATCATGCGCAGCTACACGAGGGCCGTTGGATCAGATCTGGATCCAACGGCCACGATGGAAGCCTAAAGACTCATCATCTACCGCGTGAAGTCCACGCGCGGGCTGTTGGATTCCCCACTCGCGCGTGTGAGACGTGCAAGACCAGCCATCTTCTTCAGGCCACGTGGCGCGATCCCGGACCACTACATCATTTCCGAGGCCTCATCTCATCCATCTGATCATCGAGCAGTCCTAGCCGTTGGATCAGATCTGATCCAACAGATAGGAACAATTCTGGCAGTAATAATCGCCTTACCTCCCGAGACGCCAGTCTGCGCAGCCGAATGGTCACTTCCACCACGCCGCTCCCCATGCCGGCCGTACCAACCACCAAGTATGGCCGAACATGCCAAAGACAAAAAGGCATCAAAAAATCAGATAAAAAAGAAGATATCTTATGTACTAGTCTAAGAACACAGAGAGAAGGCAGAGAGATATATGTAACTAAAAAAAAAACAAAAAAAGAGAGTTAAGTTGGAACCCATTTTTCATAAATACAAAAAGTCTCATCCTTTCGTTCTTTTCTCAAAACTTGCAGAGATCATACAAAGGTATCTATCCACCTTGAATGTTGCATGCATGTATGTGTTCTAAAAATAACAAAGGAAAATGAGCGTGAGGTTTTACCTTCGGTGGTCAGTTCCTCTACCGACAACAAGCCTTAATCTGGTGAGCCGGCTAAAAGGGGAAGATGTTCCTTCGGTCTTGATAAAAAATATATATGGTTTTTGCTTCGTATTTTCTTAGATCTAGGACAAAGAGGATTTTTTTCTTCAAATCCAAGTTCGGATTCGAGTTTAGGTTGAAGTAAGGTTCGTGTTGGTGTTTTTTTTGGGGTTCGCCGGCGCCGGCTAGTGGCGGCCGGCGGTGGAGAGGACGACGGTTTTTGGGTTTATCACAGGTTCAGGGGAATGGTTGAGAGAAAATGAAAGGGCTGGGTTATTAAAATCGGTCTTGAAAGAAAATGAGGAAAAGTTTGAGTTTGGGCCGAAAAAAGGGTTTTATAGGTGTTTTTATTTTGTGAAATGGTGAAATTCTGTAATAAATCCCCCCGCGTTTTCAATATTTTCATTTTTGTCTCGCCGCAGGGGATATTTACAACTCTGGTCCTCCTCATATTTTGAAATCTCGCAATCCAACCCCCAGATTAAACTGAATCAGTTTTTAAATGGTGAAATTACCTCACTAGTCACTCCGCGTTTTCAAACTTTCCATTTCGAGCTTGCCGCATGGGTTTTTTTACAACTTTAGTCCCTTTAAGTTTAACCCGGTTTATAATTAAATCCTAAAATATATTCTTTTATTTTGTTGTTTCTGCCCGTTTGTTTTCTATTTATTTTATTTTAGTCCTTTTCAGTGTTTCAAGTAATTGTGCCATTTAACTTTCATTATGTTCTGGTCATGTTGGTACTATTTTTAGCATGTTTCTATGTTCTTTTATGATATAAATTTAGTTGGTGATATCATGCCTTTTTGTGCTTTAATTCATTTGTGCATCGTACCTGTATATGTATATTTTAGGTGTTGTCTTAGTTTCTTTGCATGTAACATGTCTTTGTATGTTAACATGGACTTCTATGCCCTTTCTTGTTTTTAGGCTACATATTAGTGTGTTTTATTTTGTCATATATAATACCATGTTTTTATTTTATGTATGTAAGTTACATCACGTGTCAAATACTAAATACATGCTCGTTTTTTCTTGGATTTATTAGTACCGTGCCAAATTATATGTATGTCATATATATTTTGCATTGTTGTTTTCTTTATGTGTTCAAGCATGTTGTAATCAATTATTTATTTTTTGGAAGTTTTTTTTCTTTTTGGGGTTTATGTTGTTGTTCTATTTTTTTACCCGATATGATATGTTTTGTTGCTCATGTATTTCATTTTCATCTAATATTATGATATCCATGTTTTAGGTTTTTAGTACCATGTTAAAGTGAATGTTTATCTGTTTATAATTTGTTTTGGTTAAGTTTGCATAATGGAATATAAATTGTCAATGCGGTGCCCTTTTATCCGAGCGTAAACGGGGCCAGTATCAAGCGTAGTGATAGTGGTCGGGCGTTTACTCTCGGATAACGGGGCCTTTAAAATTTACTCGCAATTATAACCGAATTTTAAACTAATCGTCACTTTAATCCGGAAAGTCTAATATTAATGAAGCGGTAATTATTAAAGTACCAATTTTGGGCGGTGTGGGGGTGCTAATCCTTCCCTATCCGTAACCGACTCCCAAACCCAACAGTTTTTTAAATCTCTAGTTTTATGGTGTCCGGCCTACCTAAGTGGCCGGTGGCGACTCCAATTTTTATAAAATGCGTTTTTAAACCCCCACGGAATAAACGTTTTATATCCGAAAAATTACAAACACTTCGAAAATCCATTTTTAGCGGAAAAAGGACATGCTGCACAAGGTTCAACATTATTAATTGCTGCCTCTTCTAGCGTGAAATCCAAACATCCCTTTCCAAGCCCATCAATCATCTTGATCTGTTTGTCTGCCAATCTACCTGAGTCTTTGCTTTACTTTCTTTTTATCATTTTCTTAATTAAATCTGAAATCAATTGTCATATCAATTTTAAAACTCACAAGTATTTATCATGGCTTTTAATTCCTGGACAAATCTTACGGATACGATACTTTATTACTACTATATTACTTGCTGACCTTGTATGCTTGCACGCAAAAAGATATTTCCTTGACATTATTTATTGGCATAATTATGCGAAATCCTTAACCTTTTGCCAAGCATTACATCGTCAACAAGTTTTTGGCACCGTTGCCGGGGACTACAACGAGATTAATTGTTTTGAGTTTTACTTATTTTTGTTTTCTATTTTAATTATTACATTTCGTTTAGTGTATGACCAGGAGCCGCACTGCTAGAAAAGATTTGCAATACGATCCAGAGATTGAAAGAACCCTACGTAAGATAAAAAAAGAACGTTGCGAGATGGCTCGTAATGGAAATGGCAAGCTAGATGGTTCCTTAAATAATGCCAACAACCAAGAAAATCCGACAATACATAATGAGATACTTCTCGCTCTTGCTAATGCTGCTCAGCTGCATGAAGAACGACCTATCAGAGAATGCTTAGCACCCAACATAGAAAATTTTTTGCCATGACTGATTGGTCCAGAGGTAAATATGGCTAACTTTGAGCTTAAATTGGTAATAATTCAGACATTAATGAATGCAGGTCAATTTGATGGATCACCTAATGGAGACCCAAGGCAACATTTAAAGCAATTCATGGAGGTGTGCCAACTTTTCCAATAACCTAGTGTGACCGAAGAGACAGTAAAACTCAGGCTATTCTCATTTTCCTTGAGAGATAGAGAGAAATCGTGGCTAAACTCTTTGCCACCTGGCTTAGTCACTTCCTGGGAAGATTTATGCCAAAAGTTCCTTCTAAGATTTCAGCCACCTAAACCTAATGCCAAGCTGTAGAGTGAAATCATTACCTTTAGGCAAGTTGACGATGAGACTCTATATGATGTCTGAGAGTGTTCAAGGACCTGTTAAGAAGATGCCATATGCATGGATTCCCTACATGGACCCAGATAGAGACCTTTTATAATAGACTCAATGCTCATTCCAAGACTATAGTAGATGCTTCGATAAACAGTTCATTGCTAGACAAAAATTACATGGATGCATATGACATCCTTGAAAGGATTGCCACCAATGATCTTCAATACCCTACTTCCAGATTGGGAACCAGGACAAAAGTAGCTGGAAAATTAGAGATTGATGCATTGTCAACTATCAATGCTCAAATTTCCAACCTCACTAATATAGTGAAACATTGCAAAATCCTTCTGAAGTTCGAGAAGTGAAGGCACTGGAACCATTATGCACTATTTTTAGAGAGGATTATAATGTGGAAGAATGCCCAACGAACCCATAAGCAACTATTTTGTGGGCAACTACAACCGCAATAACAACCCACATTCCAATACTTATAATACATGTTAGAAGTAGTATCCAAACTTTGCATGGGTGAATTAGGGATGAACCAATTTAATACCCAGTGATAGAACAACATTACACTGCCAGGATTCAACCAGAATACAATTTCGTAAAGAGGATAGAATAATTTTCATCCAGGTTAGAGACCTACCGATGGGAACGCTCTAAAAGAGTATATAGAGCATAATGATGCTATTGTCTAGAGTTTAGAAGTATGAGAAATTTAGAGCTCCAGCTAGGACAAATTGCCAACTCACTCAGTACCAGACCTCCAAGAACTTTGCCAAGTGATACAGAGAATGCTAGGAAAAAAAGAAATAAACAATGCAAAGCAGTCACCCTTCGGAGTGGCAAACAAGTTGAGAATGTAACACCTAACAAACAACCAATTGTTTGCCAGGAACAGAAGTTAGTGCCAGTGGAAGAAACCAGGGAAGATGAGAAAGGGAAGCAAGCTCTAGCAATGCCAGACCGCAACCTAATACCAGCACCACCTCGGCAAAACCACTGGAGCCAATATTTGCCTATCCACACCACCTTTTCCCACAAAGGCTCCAAAAACACAAGCAAGATTAATAGTTTATGCTGATTCTTGGAAGTCCTTGAACAACTGCAGATTAATATACCATTAGTGGAAGCTCTCGAACAAATGCCCAACTATGTTAAATTCATGAAAGACATCTTGTCCAAAAAGAGGAGGTTGGGAGATTTTGAGACTGTCGACTTACTGAGGGTGCAATGCTATGAAAACCAAAAGAATGCCACCAAAACTGAAAGATCCCGGGAGTTTCACTATTCCCTACACGATTGACAATAAATTTATATGTAAAGAACTATATGATCTAGGAGCCAGCATCAATTTAATGCCAATGTCAGTTTTCAAGAAACTTGGTATTGGAGAAGCAAGGCCTATCACAGTAACACTTCAATTGGCAGATTGATCTTATGCATATCCCAAGGATAAGATTAAGGATGCGTTGGTAAAGGTAGATAAATTTATATTCCCTGCTAATTTCATTATTTTAGAGTATGAGGCTGACATTGATGTCCCAATAATATTAGGAAGACCATTTCTTGCCATGGACAGGACATTAATTGATATCCAAAAAGGTGAGTTAACTATGCGTATGAATGACTAATAGGTTACGTTTAACATTTTTCAAGCCCTTAAATGTGCAGATGAACCTGAGGAATGCCAAGCTATTGAGCTAATAGAGTCCATTTTTAACGTGAACATAACACAGATTTTCCAGGGAACAGAAGTTGATGCCATGAAGTAGGATGACGAAGATATGACGAGTGAAGAATTTAAAGAACCAACCTTGCTAAATGAAGTCATGAGTTATTTCAGAAAGCCTGAGTCACTTGAGTTGGCTGGAAGAGAAATCAAGGCACCTAAACCATCTATTGAGGTGCCACCGAACTTGGAACTGAAACTATTGCGTAGTCACCTCAAATATGCGTACCTAGGATACAATTCCACTTTGCCAATGATAATTGCTACAGATCTAACTGAGGACCAGGAGAAAAGATTGTTAGACACGTTGGGTAATTACAAGCAAGCCCTGAGGTGGACCATAGCTGATATTCGAGGGATAAGCCCAACAATTTGCATGCACGAGATCATTCTAGAGGACACCCATGGCAAAAAAATCGAGGCCTAGAGGAGACTAAACCCCAACATGAAGGAAATAGTCAAGAAAGAAGTCATAAAAGGGCTGGATGCTAGGATAATCTATCCTATTTCTGATAACTTGTAGGTCAGCTCAGTGCAGTGTATGCCAAAAAAGGGTAGAATGATTGTGGTTTAGAACAACAAGAATGAACTGATCCTCTCAAGGATCTTGACAGGCTAGAGGGCGTGTATGAACTACAAGAAGCTAAATAATGCCACCTGAAAGGATCATTTCTTGCTACCCTTTATTGATCAGATATTGGATAGACTGGCAGGAAAGGTATTTTATTACTTCTTAGATGGCTACTCAGGTTATAATCAAATTACCATCGCCTTTAAAGATTAAAAGAAGACCACGTTCACATGTCCATATGGGACATTCATTTTTAGAAGGATGCCCTTTGGATTGTGTAACGCTCCAGCAACGTTTTAGCGTTGCATGATGTCGATCTTCTCGGATATGATCGAGAATCACTTAGAAGTCTTCATGAATGACTTTTCCATTTTTGGCAAAAGTTTCGAGAAGTGTTTGCAGAGTTTGGAACTTGTTCTTAAAAGATGCATTGAGACCAATCTGGTCCTGAAATGGGAAAAATACCACTTCATGGTGAAGGAAGGCATAGTTCTCAGGCATAGAGTGACCAATAAGAGACTAGAAGTGTACAAGGAAAAGGTAGAGGTAATCAAATAATTTCCAGCTCCTACGAGTTTCAAAGGTATTAGAAGTTTTTTGGGACACATAGGTTTTTATCATTGTTTTATTAAAGATTTCCCAAAAAATTCTAAACCTTTATGCTTACTTTTGGAATAGAATATTGTTTTTGCTTTTAATGACTCTTGTTTGAAAGCTTTTCAGGAATTGAAAGACATGTTAGTCAATTCCCCATAGTTGTAGCGCCAGATTGGAATAAGCTATTCGAGCTCATGTGCTATGTCAACGACTATGCCATAGGAGCTTTGTTAGGCCAAAGGCGTGGCAAAATTTTTCATACCATCTATTATGCCAGTCGTACGTTGAATGAAGCCCAGCTTAACTACACAACAACTGAGAAGGAGTTTCTTGCAGTTGTCTTTGCATTCGACAAATTTAGATCTTACCTTGTGGGTAGTAAGGTTATGGTATACACAGACCACTCGGCAATCAAATATCTCCTGGCCAAGAAGGATGCCAAGCCTTGATTGATCTGATAGACACTCTTACTACAGGAGTTTGATCTCAAGATACGAGATAAAAAGGGAAGTAAAAACTTGATGGTTAATCACTTGTCTCGTTTAGAGAACCACAATGAAGATGGAAACACCATTAAGATCAGAGATGATTTCCCCGATGAACAATTTCTTGTAACCACTGCCATTCCATGGTATGCTGACATAGTCAACTACTTGGTCAGAAATATATTGCCACCTAACTTGCCAAGTAATGCTAGGAAACGATTTCTTAGATATATTCGACAATGCTATTGGATGAGCCGTTCTTTTCAAATAGTGTGCTGACCAAATTATTCATCATTGCGTGCTAGAAGATGAATAACAAAATATTCTTTAACTGTGTCATGCAGCACCATACGGAGGTCACTTTGCAAGAATAAAGACAACAACCAAGGTGTTGCAGTTAGGATTTTTCTAGCCTATGTTATTCAAGGACGCCCATGATTTTGCCAAGCCATATGACAGGTGCCAACAAACTAGAAACGTTTCCAGCAGGCGTCAATTGCCACTTCAAAATATCATGCCAGTTGAACTGTTTGTTGTATGGAGGATAAACTTTATAGGTCTTATTCCTCCATCATTTGGCAATTTATACATACTCGTTGCAGTAGATTATGTTTCGAAGGGGGTCAAAGACATTGCTCTCCTAATAAACGATGCCAAGGCAATAGCCAAGTTCTTGCACAACCAAATCCCTACCAGATTCAAAGTCCTCTTAGCCATTATACATGATAAAGGTACACATTTTAAATGTCAACTAATCACTAATGCTCTGTGCAGGTATAGAATCCAACAAAGAATTGCCACTGCCTACCACCCTCAAACAAATGACCAAATAGAGACTTTGAACAAGGAGATCAAGAAAATCTTAGAGAAGGCCGTGAATCCTGATGCTTGTCGAATAGTGATGCACTTTAGAGTAAGTATACTCGTCGAATCAAGTAATAAAGTGATAAGTAAAGTTTCGAACCCACGATGATTGGATCAATAAATACGGAGTTATCGAACTTAAGAATGTGTTTGCAAATATTGGATGGTGTTGAATTATTAAAACTAAAAAACAATTAAACTAAAGATAGCTATAATAAAGACAAACAACTGCTGCAACGAATAACAGTTGATTAAGGAAGATGGGTTTATTGCTAAGGATACATGCTTGATTACTTATTTTAGTGCTATAACGACTGGAAATACATGGTGCGTAAACCATTAAGATCTTTATCTACTCAACAGGTTTTTTCTAAAGAACTTCTATCTCTCTCGATGCCTAAAACATTGAAGCTAAGATGATACAAGTCTGCGTTAACCCTAACAACTCTATTATTTGTTTAAGAACTTCTTTTTAGTCGTTGAAACCCTAAACTTATGTCTAAGCCGAATTAGGACTAAGTTAATAGCTTAGCCCTACTATTCACGTTTGTATAACCTAACTCTTTTGATATTAAACCACAAATCAATAGTTAAAAGGCCTCTCTCTATAGCTCTTACAATAACTACGCATGAAGAACAATAAGCAGAAGAGGTAAAGGAAAACGAACTATAGCATTAAAATAAAGTAATCAAAACATAAAATCCTGGGAAGCAATAAACCCAACTAAAGTATTTAGCTTATGTCTGAGCTTAAAACATCTATAATAAAATATAAAAATATGGCATTTTATCAAACAAGGGATAGAAAAGAGCCGAGCGTCCTTGACGATCTTCTTCCATGCTATCCAACTGTGCTGCAGGTCTCCCACTCTACCGGCCTCTCTCGATGGCGTCTGTTGTGAGGAGATTTCTCTAGCTTCAACCTTGGTGGTTCTCCAAAGGCTTCAGACTAGGATTTTTATCTAAATTGTGATCCCTTGTATTGGCTTACAAGCATCCCTTATATAGGCTGTGAAAATAGGGTTTAAGAAACCTAAAGTGCGCACAACTTCATTAAAGAAGGTCATTGATTTCTCGCTATCTCTTTAATGTTCTGTATCAAAGAGAAAGTCCATGTGGGAAAAAGTAGATTCATCTTCAACTATTTATTGCCTCGTCAGCTCCATCCATGAGATCTGCTACTCATTTACTCCAGCATTCCTCCAGTATCGTGCACATTCACATTAAAACACCACATTTCCCGTAAAAAGCACCAATATACATAACATTTAAGTGCAAGCTGTGTAACTCCATATCTACATGAAAACTAACCTAAATGCAACTAAATGAACTTGAAAACATTCAAAAGTCAAGTAAAAAAGGTACACAAAATAGGATATCTACACAGTCATCAAATACCCTAAACTTTAACTATTGCTTATCCTCAAGCAATGCAAAACGGAAGCAAGAAAAATAAAAATAGAAAATAAAACAGTAAATAATCCATATTTCCCAAGGTTTCACTAAGCTATGATTACTAAGAATCCAAGACATGCTGCAGTAGTAATCATTCCTCAGCTATGTTAATGAGATGCAATGCATTAGAGCTTATAATTCCGTTCCAAGGGTTAATTCCCTTGTAGGTGCAGTGGGTGCAAAGTTACATGCATTCATCACTTAATGACCTTAGAAAAATTTAAGGATTGCTCTCTCTTATTGCCTCAGCATTTTTTCTTTTCTTTTTAAGCACATTGTTTTACTCTCTTTTCATTCTTTTTAAGTTTAAAAATTGTATCACTAGGGCTTCAGCTTATCACACCTACTTTTTAGACCTGTAGATGGAGTGGAGAAAACATCCCATCCCTGAGCCCTATGAGCAAAGTCATCCCGTGAAGACTTTTATTCACTCTTATTCAAGTACTATCATTCCTACCAGAGAAAGTTAAATGGAGCAAACACAACTCACCTAGTGTACTAAGATAGCAAGATGCATAGAAGAGTGTTCCTCAATAGTTTTGTTTATATTATCGAGTTTTCAATTAATTTTTATTATTTTATTGATTTCTTTTAGGGAGTGTTTTTAAGCCTTTATTTTGCTACATTAAGCATTCAGTTCATTCATATTAATTCATGCTTTGGCATCAGAGAGTCGACCTAGAATTTCCCTAAGGTTTCTTAAGCTTTTAGAAGGCATGCAACATGTGTTTTAAAGGCTACACCAGATTTAACACTAAGTTCAAAACACGAAAGCTCTTAACACATTGCAAAGCATCAAACATAGATTAGTCCGAGGAATCATGATCAACACAACAACAATTTTAGAATCAATGGAATCATAGCAAAAGGAACCAGAAGAAACATATAACACTATTTACAGGTTAATTTTTTAAAAAAATTTAAATTTGACCTAATATGTACATGGGATATTACTCCCCCAAAATTGAGATGAGCATTATCCCCAATGCAAAAAGAGAACAAAAGAAAAAACAAAAGAAAAGCAAAAAAATACAGTATTCTATATGAAAAATTAAACTAAAAATAAAATGAAAGAAAAACTAACCTATAGAGTTATTGGGGAGGTGGTTCCCTAATGATGATGCCCTTGCCTTTTTCCCTTGAGAACGTAGGTTTCTTAGTAGGGCGGTAAGAGGCACCAGCGTTAGTATCTGGTTGTTGTCTCTTCCTAGTGGTGGTGGCAGGTGCAGGTGCAGGGTTCTTGATCGTACATATCTCCGAGGGAAACCATACAAAAGGTTCATTAAAAACTTTTTCCCCTTCCCATATAGGTACATCAGCCTTCTAACAGAAAGCTATAATGAGTATGGGAAAAGGTAGTTCCCTTACCTTTCGATTGGACACGGCTCGCTCTATAATGGCTCTATAGATGAACTCGTGAGGTGCAATCTATCCTTTAGAGAATAGAGTAAAGAATAAGTAATATGAAGATAGAGAATGTATTTTGATTTTTGGTGGGTAGGAGCCGTGTGTTGATGCACCTCATCCAGAATTTGGCAGTTAGGGTGAGGTCCTGCCAGTGCACTGCCCTAGCATTTGACACTATTCTTTTCTATGTGGTCCTAAAAAGACAAAGGTCTTCCAGATCCCTAACATCCGTTTCGGCAATGGTACTGGCTAAAAATTTAGAGTGAGCCCTCTCGAACTCTTGAAGATAGTAGTGACGGACAATCAAGGATACTATAAATTCTACATTTACGCTATGAATAAACACCCAACTATCGCCATATTGGCCAAAGTGGGTGTAAAACTCCCTCACCCAATCAACATTGATGGGGTCTGGCTGTCTTATAAAGTACTTCTAGTTATGTGACTCTATGATAGTAAGCTTATCTGCATGGAAGAATGGCTCAAAATGCTCAGATATTGCCAACCCTTCTTCTGAAATGAGTTCTTGGTCTATAAAAGACTCATATCTTTTTTGAAACTCTAGGGAGTGAAGGCGGTTCTATAGTGGAAAAGGCAACTCTGTAGAAAAGTCTAAATTATCAAACTAGAAAAAAAATTAGAGGATGATTGATGGGAGGAGGGAAATGATGGAGGGGTAAGGTTTTTTCTGGATTGTGCCACAATATGGAGAGATTGTAATGTAAGATAGAGCATAGAGGATTTCGCTGTGAAATAAAGTTTTATTTTTGCAAGACGATCGGTTTGGTTATCTAATATGAGGATGCTTGAGGGCAAAGTATATGGAAGGTTTTAGAGGCAAAGGGTCTTTAGAGTAATTGAGGGAAATCAACAATAAATGCTGATTACATCATTTAGCGAGAAAGTGAAAGTAGGCGATGTATGGAACCGGGTTGCGACGTGTGGCAATTTTTAGGTTGTGGTGAAGGGTAGAAACGAAATATCCCTATATTGAATGAACAAAAAACAAATATTAACAAATATCCATCCACTTTGTTATCCCAGTTCTTAGAAGACATTCAACCCTTTGTCTTTTCCTTGTAATAACTGCCAAAAACACACAAACTTTAAATAAAACCCAAACCTAATAATTTAAGGTAACTAAGGAAAATATTACAAGTAAAAAAATATGCAGAAATTAAAAGAGTATAAAATTAAAGGTATAAGATTTGATGCACTAGACATCCATTAACTTGACCAAAGTTTTTTCACGATGAACCGGTGCTCCTTTGTAGGCCTTCAGGTGTTGACCATTGACCTTGAAGATTGGGTCGTCTTTGAGTTCCTTGATGTCCATAGCATCATATGGATAAACCTTAACAACTTGGAATGGGTTAGACCAATGAAACTTCAACTTTCCTGGAAAAGCTTCAAACGAGAGTTGTAAAGTAAAATTGTTTGGCCCTCAACAAAATGTTACATCATCAATTTAGCATCATGCCATCTTTTAGTCTTTTCTTTGTAGATCTTGGTATTCTCATAAGCATCCAGACGATGCTCGTCTAACTCATTCAACTCGAGCAATCTTCTTTCTCCACTTAGTTGGCCGTCCATCTTGATCTTCTTAATAGCCCAAAAGGCTTTGTGTTCCAGCTCATCCGATAAGTGACATGTTTTTCCATAGACAAGTCTATACGGGGACATGCCCAATGGTGTTTTGAATACGGTCTGATAAGCCCATAAGGCTTCATCCAATTTTAAGGACCAATATTTACGGTTTGGCTTGACCACCTTCTCAAAGATCTGCTTGATCTCTCAGTTGGAAACTTCAATTTGCCCGTTACTCTACAGATGATATGTTGTGGCTATCTTACGATGGACTCTATATCGTCGCAACTCCTTGGAAATCAACTTGTTGTCAAAGTGTTTACCTTCATCAGTAGTAATGGCTCGAGGGACTCCAAACTGAGTGAAAATATTCTTGTGCAAAAACCTCAAGATGGTGTTCGCATCGTTCTTGGTTGTAGCAATGGCTTCCACCCACTTGGACACATAATCTACCATAAGTAAGATGTACAATTATCCTTTTGAGGAAAGAAATAGTCTCATAAAATCAATAACCCAGACATCAAAGAGTTCAACTTCAAGGATAACTTGCATGGAAAGCTCATTACGTCGAGTGATGTTCCCCATTCTTTGGCATCTATCGCATTCCTTATAATATCTATTGGCATCTCAAAAAAAAAGTTGGCCAAAAGAATCCAGACTGTAGGACCTTTGTAGTAGTCATTTGTCCTCCAAAGTGTTCTCCACACATGGTAGAGTGGCAATTGTAAATGATGTCTTCTTGTTCTTCTTTGAGTACACATCTCCGAATTATCTGATCAGCACATGCTTTAAAAGATGAGGCTCGTCCCAATAGTAAAAGCATGCATCATGTTAGAATTTCTTCCTTCCCTGGTTGCAAAGATCACAAGGGAAGATACCACTAACAAGAAAGTTAACAATGTGAGAATACCACAACAAAGCCGTAGCATTCAAAAGTTTCTCATCAGGGAATTCTTTCTTAATATCACATGTTACGTCAGTATCACATGTATTTTCAAGCCTATAGAGATGTTCGACTACTTGATTTTCAATACCTTTCCTATCTACTACCTTAGTATCAAATTATTTTAACATTAATATCCATCTAATAAGTCTAGGTTTAGCATCCTTTTAGTTACTAGGTATTTAATAGAAGAATGATCAGTATGCACAGTAACCTTAGTTTCTATTAAATATGACCTAAATTTATCAAATGCAAAAACCACAACAGGTAATTCTTTCTCAGTGGTAGTATAGTTTACTTGTGCCTCATTAAGGGTACGGCTAGCATAATATATAACATGAGAAACCTTGTTTCAGCTCTGACCGTGTAGTCGCTAGCGTCATAAATAAGCTCAAATCATTGTGAACAATCGGGAGGCACTACAACCGATGCAAAAATAAGTTCCTTCCTTAGGGTTTCGAATGCTACACGACATTGGTCATCAAACTTGAACACTCTATTTTCCTCCAGCAATAAGCATAAGGGCTTCGAGATTTTGGAGAAATCTTTAATAAATCTCATGTAGAAATCAACATGGCCAAGGAAGCTCCGAATAGCCTTAACATTAGCTGGTAGGGGAAGTTTCTCGATCACCTCGATTTTGGCTTTGTCAACTTTGATGCCTTTGACTAAAATACGATGACCTAGGACAATGCCCTCGGACACCATAAAATGGCACTTTTCCCAGTTAAGTACTAGGTCGGTTTCCTTACACCTTTTCAAGGTTGTCCAAGCAATAATCAAAGGAGTCTCCATAGACAGAGAAATCATCCATGAAAATCTCTAGGAAATCATTCGCCATGTCTGAAAAGATGGCCGTCATACAATGCTGAAAAGTTAATGGTGTATTGCAGAGGCCAAAGGGCATTCTACGAAAGGCAAAATGTCGTATAGATAGGTGAATGTCATATTCTCTTGGTCTTCTGGTGTAATAGTGATCTAGTTATATCCAGAGTAACCGTCCAGGAAGCAATGGTAGGGTTTTATTGCTAGCTTGTCAAGCATTTGGTCAATAAATGGCAACAGGAAGTGGTCATTTTTCATGGCTTTGTTCAACTTCCTATAATCAATATAGATCTACCATCCAATACGGGTTCTAGTCGGAAGAAGTTCATCGGCATCATTCTTATTCAAAGTTATGCCTCCCTTCTTTGGTACACAGTGGACAAGACTCACCCATAAGCTATCTAAAATAGGGTAAATGATTCCAGTGTCGAGCCATTTGATGATCTCCTTCATAACCACAATCCTCATAATTGGATTGAGTCTCCGTTATGGTTCTATTGAGCTGTTGTGTTCATCTGCAAGAAAAATCTTATGCATGCACAAAGTATGGCTTATACCCTTCAAGTCAGCAATAGTCCAACTAATAGCCTTCTTAGGTTGAGATAAAACATGCAATAGTTTAGCTTTTTAGGTAGGAGTTAAGCTAGTTGATATAACTACATGTAGCGTATTTTTTCCTCTAAATATGCATACATTAATTGTAGGGGAAGGGGTTTAAGATCTAGCATCGGGGATGTTCAAATGATGGCTTGGGAGATTTAAACTCAGCATATTCTAATGGTTCAAAAGCCATACCTAGTCGAGTAAGCACAACATTGGATTTTTCAATCTCAACCTTACCTTCTTCCTCAGTTTCGTGCATGGTCTCATCGAAGGTAGTCTGCTCCACAACACTAAGCACATTATTGCAACACATCTCTGGCAAACTTTCTTTAATTAGGGTTTCTTCACTGACCACAAGCTAGCATTCTTCATAATCATCTGCATACTTGAGTGTGATAAAGATGTTGAGTGTGATCTTGTGGTCATTCATCTTCATAGTGAACTTACCCTTTTCATAGTCAATCATAAAGCGTCCGGTGTCAAGGAATGGTCTCCTAAGGATAATAAGAACATTCTCATTAGAGTCATAATCAAGGATGATAAAGTCTATCGGGAAGACAAACCTATCTACCTTGATCAATACATCTTTAATTCTGCCCTCAAGTTGGATCTAAGATTGATCGGCCAACTGAAAGATCACTAATGTAAGCTTAGCTCTTCCCATTCCTAATCTTGTAAACACGGATTTCGGCATCAAGTTAGCACTTGCACAATGATCACATAATGCACAGCCAGAGTAGTTATGGCCTATAGAGCACGAAATGGTAAAACTACTAGGGTCTTTTACCTTGTGTGGTAAATCACTTAGCATAGCACACATTCACCCAAAGTAGCTACAATTTCAACTTCACCCACTATTCTTTTCTTTTTTATGATCTCTTTAAGAAACTTGACATATATTGGCATCTGATCAACGGCCTCCAGGAATGGGACATTAATATGCAACTATTTGAGCATGTCTAAAAATTTTTAGAACTGGGCATCTTGTTTCCGAGCCTTCAATCACTGTGGGAATAGATGTGGTGGTCTGGGTTCATCGTGTGGTTTAATGGATGAAAGGGCATCCTTAGCTTTGTCATCATTGCCACCAGTAGCAAGGTCTCTCACTGTATCAGACATATGATTTGTTTTCTTCAGTGTAGGGGCATCAGTGAATGGCTTGCTTAGAGTAGAATCTCCCCCAAACTTGGCTTATGTCCTCAATTGCGTGCCACTACATAGTGTGATGGCATTGCATTGCTCCACATTAAAGGCTTTAGTGACTTTAGTATCAATAGACAATCCTCTAGGAGGTCTCATCTTCAATACTTGGGCAATCTACCCAACCTGTGTTTCCAGAGTCCGTAAGAAGGCGATGTTGTTTTGCAAGATCGATTGCCAGTTCTGCAATGTGAAAGCTTGCGTTGTGAGCATATCACTATGGTTCTTCAAATGGGTTGCCTAATCCTACATGATTACTCGGGCAATTTCCATAAAATTTTGATAAGTATTGTAAAGGGAATTAGAAGTTGAGTTAGAAGCATCATGGTTCTACCTCTGAGTCTTTTGTTGAAATCCAAGGCGTTCTGTTGTGGCGTTTTATCGCGCTCCTGAATTACTTGTGTTCCTTCCCTAACCAAAATTAGGATGTTGCCGCCACCCTAGGATGTAGGTGTTGCAGTAGAGATTGTTGTTACGGTTAGCGTTCTCTATATAGCATATAGATTCTTATTATTAGGGGTATTCACTCGACTGATGTTCCCCATCACAGTGCTCACATGTGTACTGAATTACCTTAGCCTCTCGTACATTGGAGGTCGGCTGCATGTTTTTGAGCAGATTGGTAATGGTGGAGAGATGAGCCACTACAGTTTGGGAATCATCCAACTGGAGTGTTCTGAAAGCTTTAGGGCCTGGCTTCAATCTCCTACTTAGGAACTGAGAGTCATTATTGGCTGTTTGGTCCAGTATGTTAAAAGCCTCATCAGGTTCTTTGTCAAGCAAAGTTCCATTGGCGAAAGAGTCAATCATCATCCTTGTAGGTGCGTTGACGCCATTATAAAATGTCATAACCTGTAGCCAATCATCAACTCCAAGAATCAAGCACTTGCGTAGCATATCTTTGTATTTGCCCAACATTCATACATGGATTCATCATCATATCATTGGAATGAGATGATGTCGCTGCGTCTTTGGGTGTACACGTTCGATGGATCGTATCAGTGCAGAAACTTGTTGCACAAGGCGTCCCAAGATGTAATAGATCATGCAGAAAAAGTTTTCAACCATGCACTGGCCCGATCTCGCAAGGAATAAGGGAATAGCTTGATCGTAATGCATCATCAAGAACCCCTGGTTGTTTGAAACAGTCACAGACTTCCAAGAAGGCTTGAATGTGTTCTCGAGCATCCTCTCTTGTTGATCCTCCAAATTGTCTAATGGAGTTGAGCATGTTGAACATAACGAGCTTTAGCTCAAAGTAAGTTATCCCTAGATCTGGCACAACAATCGGTGGGTTGAGATTGTTGATAATAGGGTCAATATTCATTCTAATGTGCCTTCTAATTCTAGCAGGTGGTAGATCGTTTTGCCCTCTTTGGCCATTATTTAGGGCCACATTAACAACTCCCTGTCCATCGACTAGGATGCCACGGTTACACACATTCTCAATGTCTTCCACTTTGTTCTCGTTCACCATATTATTTTTCTCTCTACGTATTCCTCACAAATTCTTCTCAATCTCTAAATTTTAATGGAAGAATAGGCTCTAAGTTTGACCTTCTAGTCATGCACTGGAACGTACCTAAGAAAGAAAAAATAAAAACAAAAATAAAATGAAAATAAAATAAAATAAAATCTTAAGCACAATTACAACATAGTTATCAATTGCCTTTCCCCGACAACGATGCCAAAAACTTGATGCTTGTCGAATAGTGATGCACTTTAGAACAAGTACACTCATCGAATCAAGTAATAAAGTGATAAGTAGAGTGTCGAACCCACGAGGATTGGATCAATAACTATGGAGTTATCGAACTTAAGAATGTGTTTGCAAATATTGGATGGTGTTGAATTATTAAATCTAAAAAACAATTATAATAAAGATAGTGATAATAAAGACGAACATCTGCTGCAACAAATAACACATGATTATGGAAGCTGGGTTTATTGCTAAGGATACATGATTGATTACTTAATTCAATGCTATAGCAACTAGCAATACATGTCTGCGTAAACCATTAAGATCTTTATCTACTTGATAGGATTTTCTAAAGAACTTCTGACTCTCTCGATGCCCAGAAGTTAATAAAATTGAATCTAAGGTGATACATGTTTGTGTTAACATAACAACTCTATTATTTGTTTATGAACTCACTTTTTGTCGTTGAAACCCTAAACTTATGTCTAAGCCTGATTAGGACTAAATTAATAGCTTAGCCCCACTGTTCACGTTTGTATAGCCTAACTCTCTCGATATTAAGCCATAGATCAATAGTTAAAAGGCCTCTTTCGATAGCTCTTACAATAACTACACATGAAGAACAATGAACAGAATAGATAAAGGAAAACAAACTATAGCATTAAAATAAAGTAATCAAAACATAAAATCCTAGGAAGTAATAAACCCAACTAAAGTATTTAGCTCATGTTTTATACTAAAACATCCATAATAAAAATATAAAAATATGGTAGTTTATCAAGCAAAGGATAGAAAAGAGCTGAGCATCCTCGACGATCTTTTTCCGTGTTGTCCAACTGTGCTGCAGGTCTCTCACTCCGTCAGCCTCTCGTAATAGCTTCTGTCGTGAGGAGATTTCTCTAGCGTCAACCCTGATGGTTCTTCGAAGGCTTTATACTAGTACTGTTGTCTAAATTATGCTCCCTTTATTGGCGTCTAAGTCTCCCTTATATAGGCGGTAAAGCTAGGGTTTAAGAACCCTAAAATGCACTCAACTTCATTAAAGAAGGCTATTGATTTCTCGTTATCTCTTTAATGTTCTGTATCTAAGATAAAGTCCACCTCGATAAAAGTAGATTCATCTCCAACTCTTTATTGACTTGTCAGCTCTAACCATGAGATCTGCTATTCATCTGCTCTAGCCATGAGATCTGCTACTCATATGCTCTAGTATTCCTCCAGCATCCTGCACATTCACCACAAAACACCACCCTTTCCCGTAAAAAGCACCAATATATATATAACATTTAAGTACAAGCGGTGTAACTCCCTATCAACATGCAAACTACATGAAAACTAAACTAAATCGAACTAAATAAACTTGAAAACATGCAAAAGCAAGTAAAAAGGTACACAAAATAGGATATCTACACAATAATCAAATGTAACCTGGAAGGACTGGTCACTAAAATTAGATGACTCATTGTGGGCATACAAAACGACCTTTAAAACCCCTTTGGGAACTTCTCCATACAAGCTTGTATTTGGTAAGCCATACCATCTTCTAGTGGAGTTAGAGCATCGAGCTTACTGGGCAACCAAGCAGCTGAACATGGAATAGAAGGCCATAGGAAAGAAGCGTTTGTTAAAACTTAATATGCTGGAGGAGTTTAGAGCACAAGCTTATGAAATTACTAGGCTATATAAAGAAAAAACAAAGAGGTGGCATGATAACAAAATATTGCCAAAACAGTTCAAAACTGGTCAAAAGTGTTGTTATTTAATTCGAGGCTCAAGTTGTTTCTAGGTAAACTCAAATCCAGATGGTCAGGACCCTTTGAAGTTGTCAAGCCTTATGATCATGGAGCAGTTGACATAAAGGACTTAAAAATGGGGTCAACCTTCAAGGTAAATGGGCAGAGACTGAAGCATTATTGGGAAGGAAGTCAGAATAATGTCAAGGTGACTATTCTTCTTGCAGAGATTCAGTAAAGTCTACCATCTCAGTTTCATCATTACAAATAGTTTAGGACAGTTATTTTCTTTTCTATACTTAGGATATCTTAGTATAGTTATTTAGTTTTTCTTTTTTCTGTTTTGAAATGTTTCTTTGAGTTTTAGCGCATGTAATTTTGCCAAGTCATTATGCTAAGCTCTGGTGGCATTCAAACATCTATTGACACACACAAAATATCACGTGGACACCTTGCATTCCAAGCCCATAGAAAATATTTTTTGGTGAGCAAGAACCCTAGCCACTTGTCGCCCCTTTAAGAAAATTCAAATTTTGAATGTGGGATAGTCTATAATAGCAATGCGCCTATTCAGTTTGATGAGGGTTGTATCAGTCGAATGTTCAAGTTGAATGGCATAAAGGAGGAACACTCTGCATTCGCTGAATCTATGAATGAGGCCAAGCATCAACTTCTCTTGAAAGATTTGTGCGAACTAGGCACAAAATGGTTGGTCTCCTCTAAGGACGAGAGGATGGTAAAAAGATTGGCATTAAGACCATAGCCGCTAGGGTGGAACCATTTCTTGAAGGCCCGCCTAATGCCAACCACTCATAATGAAACGGTGACGGAAGACAAGATAGCATTGTTGTATTCAATCATGAATGGGAAGAAGATTAATGTTGATCGACTGATTATTGACGAGACTTACAAGTGCACCGGCTGCAATTGTGGTAGTTTGATTTTTTCTTCCCTCATTTCCACCATCTGTATCTGGCATAAGGTGCCCACTCCTGACTCCAAAAATGTCTAACTATGTAAAGAAATTATCACTCATGCTCTTTGGGGGCAGTTGATTACTAGGGAGGCTAGAGAAAAGGGTAAGGGAAAGGTTTCCAAGCCTACATATGTTGCCAAGACATCCAAAGCTGAACCTTTTGCTCAATTGTCGGATGTTGTTTTGTCATTACTCTCTCAGCTCTATCAATGCCAAGAACTCTTTCAGAAGTTTTAAAAGGCCGAGGAACAAAACATAGCACTTTGGCAATATGTTGGGGCCAAAGACCGTACCTTGATGATGACTCTTTAAGCAATATCTACCAATCCTTTGCCATCATATCTTAAGTTCCCAACCGAGCTGTATGCACCAGAAGGGATGTGAGCCAGCCCTCAGCCTACTCATACTCTAGCCCAATAATCTGATGCTACTGTGCCAATATCGCTTGCCCAAGAAGATTCTGCCAGAATCGAGACCTAGTATGTGGACGCTGAGTCTAATGCTAATGTACCTGCCGATAATGCTAAGACCGATTTACCACCAGTAGCCCCCGCATCTTCAGCTGCTCCTATCGTAGCAGCCAAATCCAAGCCTACAAGGGTAATTGATGAGGTTCTGCAAGAAGTGAAGACTTCTATGACTGATGCTCCAAAGCCACAACTGAAGAGAAAGAAGTAGGTGGCACCAAAACGAGGATCCTTTCTCAAAAGAAAGACCCACTCCACTCACCTAGATCATTCTTCATGGGAGTTCTCATCCCCTTAACTCTGTAATTTCATGTTTTTCATTTCTAGCATACATTGCATTTATATATATGTGTTCTCATGCATTGAGGACAATACATATCGTTGGTTTGAGGGTATTTATTGCCACACATTTATTGTCATGGTTATGTTTTTGTTTGCATTATGCCATATAGATAGGGAAGAACCATGCATACCAGACCATTAAAAATATTTACGAATGCTTTATTTTGAACTGATATTGCCAACACATTGCTAGCATAGTTAGATTTGGATTAGTTTGACCCTGTTTGATGATGAATTTAGAATCTCTAGATTTATTAAGAGCTAGTAGACTTAGTAAGGACGAGTTGCTTGGAAGTTGATCTCTAACTTAGGAAACTTTAGTCTCACTCAAACACGTAGTATGCATCTAGTTCCCATAACAAACTTAGGATATTTGAAACTGAACTCAGAAAGATAAAAATGCCAAGGTAAAAGTAAAGAATAAGGCAAAAATGTTTTGCCAAAGGCTAAAAAGAATTAGAACACTCCTATTCCTTAGAGATAATAAGTAACTTGGGGCTTCGTGGTTTGCTCCCTCTTAGTTCTCAGGCTAACAAAAACTTTAGGGCATGAGCGTAATGGTTTAGCTTAGTGATGTAGTCTGGATTAACGTGGGAGTTCGTAGTATGCTCCCTCTTACTTCTTACGCCAAACAACATTATGCTGTGAACCTAAAATAATGCCAAAAGAAAGAAAAGAAAAGAAATCGTGGTGAAAAAAAAATAATATTTTCTGAGTTTGGGTAGTAAAATTGACTAAGGGAGTTGAGGGATGTTGTATGCAAACCACTTGCACTTTATGCACACTTTATGACCTTAGGATAGAGTTATATTTCTGCACTTGAAATTACTTTGAGTTATGTTGGCATTACTATTGCGAGATACTGAGAACAGAACTAGGTCCAGATTTTGCTTGCTAGCTTGTGTTGCTAATCAGAGAACTTTTACCGAGATACTTTACTCTATTTTATAGTTTTTAGTTTTGCATTGCTTGAGGACAAGCAATGAGTTAGGTTTGGGGGTATGTTAACTCCTAAAAAGATGTACTTTCCATGCATATATTGCTATGCTATTTCTTGACTTTAGGTATTTATTAGTACAATTTACCAGTAGAATCATGCATTTGCATCTAGGAGTTGAGGAATGTATAGTTTGTATTACCAGAGTGAAGAGGTGTTTTCTTGTCGTGATTTGCAGGTTTTGCAGGACTGGAGCATGTGAATGCAGGAGAGTAATGCCGAGCACAGTTGGCAAAAGTAGTAGAAGAATGCCAAGCTTGGTTGGCAAAATAAGAAAGGTCGATGCCCGGTCAAACAGCCCTAAGTCAAGACTAGGTCAGCTCTAATTTCATGAAGTGGAAGCGCGTCGAGAATTGTGGTAACAAGCCCTCAAAAACCCTAATTAGCGTTTTCTCTCATGCCTATATAAAGGAGTTCAAGACTAAGTTGAATAGAGAGAGCTGTGCTGCAAAATAAAAGAGAAGGATAGAGGTTTACCAAGGTTCGACTGGGCAGCTTTGTTAAGAGCTCTGGATCCATTGAAGGGCTGCATCGACAGATCTCATTCTTTAGTCCATTTCTCTTGAAAATATTTATGGTTTTTGATGATGTTCACAAACGATTATGTGTTTTTGGTTTCCCCAACCATGAATTGATCTTTTAAGTTGGCTAGGCGTGTTGCGATGAACGCTTAGTTTTTAGGTTTTTAATCATTGAATACTTTGGCTTTATTGTCTATTTTGCATATGCTTCACAGTACTATATTTTATGCCACACGATAGTTGCTATTGAATGCTTGTTATCCCCTAATATCTTAACAGACATAAGAGGTAAAGATTAATTGCCAAGTAATAAGGAGAAAAACTTTGACAAAAGATATTCAAGTAGATGATCTTACACTTGAAGTGAATCTTCCCTTTAGGAGTAAATATTGAATTTTCACCAAGTTAATTGTTTAAAACTCACTATAGACATATAGGTGTTAAAAGTAATTAACTTAGGGTATTGCCATCGACGGAGGCAATACTAATTTAAAATCTACTCGGCAATAAAACCAAGGTTCAACGTTATTAATTGTTGCCTCCGCAAGCGTGAAATCCAAACATACCTTTCCAAGCCCATCAATCATCTTGACATGTTTGTCTGCCAATCCACCTGAGTCTTTGCTTCACTTTCCCTTATCATTTTCTTAATTAAATCTGAAATCAATTGTCATCTATTTTTTTAAACTCGCGAGTATTTATCGTGGCTTTTAATTCCTGGACAATCCATGTGAATACAATACTTTCTTACTACTATATTACTTTTTGACCGTGTATACTTGCACGCAAAAAGATATTTCCTTGGCATTATTTACTGGCATAATTACGCAAAATCCTTAACCTTTTGCCAAGCATTATATCGTCAATAGGTTCCAATACCCAACCACGAGTAACGATACGACTCTCTGAGTACTGGTACTCCCTCAAAGTGTACTGATACTCGAGCTTCACAGAAAAAGGGGTTAACTGATAACCCTGTACCGATACACGGTCCCCGCGTACCGATACCCCTTCAGTACCGATACGATCTCAAGCGTACCGGTACAAAACCTCGCAACTAGAATTTTGTCAAAACATGGGTACCAGTATGACCTGAGCTTGTACTGATACGCCTTTCAACATTTGTTTGTGTTCGTAAATTAGAACACGGGGTATCGATACTGGTGTAGCGACTAAAAAATTCGGGCTCATTTAGAAAACACAGTTTTTAATTAAAAATTAAAAATTGGCGTATGAGGGGAATTCTTGAAAAAGCTCGTATTGTGAATAAAACTAGAGAGTTGCCACCGGACATTTGGATAAGGTAGACCGGACACCGAAAAACTAATCCAGAGATTAAAACGGGTTCGGGAGTCGGTTACTTGTGGTGAAGGTTTTAGCATCCCCCACAACGCTAAAATTGGTACCTAAAGGTTTGTGTCGTATTTATTAAGAATAATTTAAACTTAATTTAATTCAATGTCTAATCCCTAAAATGCATGCATGCATGATAAAAATAATTACTTCGGTATTTACGGTACCAAAGGAGATGACACTTGGAGACCGGGATACACTCCCACTAGAATACCGAAACAATAAAGTCTAAAACTATATGTGAAAAATATATGCATGAATGAAAGCATAAATACTAAATGACAATATACCATAAATTAAATGCATATGCATATCAAGGTGGGATGCATACATACATTAAACAATGTGAAGACAAAATCATAATAATATAAATAATGAAATTATATGTAATGTAACTTTTATATATGTACATGTATATATATAATAACATATGTAAATGTAACATGAAAGACGTGTAAATACACACCATAATATATATATCCTATAATAATATTTAAGATAATGTATATATTAAAGAAACAACATATAAAATTATAATAAGGTATATATAACCAAAACTTATAATATATATTATGCTACGCACGAAAATATTATATACAAATATAAACCATGTGCCATACTACACATATAAAATCATATGTAACATATATAACATCCTAACATATAATATAGGATAAATAATATAATATAGAATAAATGATATAATGTATACATATATATTAATATATATATATATAAACAGTACGTAGTATATATAATAGCATAAATAATATAATATATATACATTGCATATGTACTAATATAGATAAAAACAGTATACGGATATAACTTAACCCTATAAGATGTATATATACTTATATATAATATATAAATACATATATATATATATATTAAAACACATTAATAAACAACAAAGATAAACAAAAATGAAAAATATATATCGAACAAATAAATAAACGTACGGACAAAAATACGCAAAATAAGAACTGAAATTGAATAAATAAATAACAGGTGCTGAAATTAAATATGAATGATTAATTAAGGATTAAAAGAAGAAATAATCCACTGTATTTTGGATTTAATTAAAAATAAAATAAATTTAGGGACTAAATGGGGAATTAAACCATTTGGGATTTAATTAAATTATGAGAGAGGATGAAATTGAAAACGTTGGAAAAGTATCAAAGACTGCGAGACGAATTTTGAAAGGTGGAAGGACCCGGGCTGAAAATGCAAAAACGCAAAGGGATTTATGTTGTTAATAAACCATTTTTTATTTTTAAAACCCTGTATATTCCCCTTATCAGCCGAAATTTGGGCTTCTTTCATTTTTTAAACTTTTAAAAAAACAAAAGTTTCTCTGAAATATTTTAACCCCAAAAATGGGTTTCTAGGTTCGAACCCAGAAATCGTCGTGGATTCTTAGAATCTGGCGAGGCCTGGATGTTCTGGCCTCTAGAAGCTTCACCAGCTGTTGTTCGCCGCCGCGGATAACTTCCTAAAAAATCCCAAAAAAATTCTTCTTTTTTAAAAACCTGGATCAACCAAATTTTTTTATAAAATAAGCCCCAAAATCCTTCTATTTCGAAAAACTATTTTGACACAAAAACACGATCCCTCACTCTGATTCACCTTGTTTGATTCGATCAAACCGAAGGCTTATCACCGGCGTGGGAAAACTAAACGACGACAGAAAAATGCCGACAACGATGAAAGTAAAACCCTAACTCTATATGATGTTTTTCCTTTTACGGTTGTATTTTTGACATGCATGCATAATTAAAAGGGATAGGTACCTTTCTGGAAATTTTGTTTTTTATTTCTTTTTCATTCATCCAAACAAACTGATTACAATGGGTTTATTTTAAATATATATCTGATTCTTTGCTTTTTCATAAGCATGCATTAAATGGAAATGATCTCTCTGATTGATATCTGTTTTTTTTTTCCTATTTTTGTGTTCTCATGGTGGTTGGGGAGCAAGTAGAAGGACATCGTCCTCGGCCTGCGGAAAAAGGGTCATCGTCTGTAATACCCCAAAAATTTTACTAAGTTACATAAGGGTCATTTAGTACCAAGGTTTTGGCATTAGGCTAACTTAGTGACTAAAATGACAAAATATAAAAGTTAGTGACCAATATGAAAAGTTGGTAAAAGTTCAGGGACCCAAGTGTAAATTTACCCAAAGATGATTTTTATTCAGTATGAGGATAAATTCGATCAGAATAAGGATTTTGGTAATAGTTTTGGAGGATTGGATGCGGCGGAAAATATAAAATTTTGATCGAATAAAATTGTTAAGCGTGCTTAGATTAGAGAAAAGTTTTGGGTGACCTTTTGGGAAGTGTCACATAACAGTATTTTGATTAGTAAAAAGGACACAGAATAAGTGGGAAAGATTCGTATAAATGCTTAATGAAGGATTTTCAAGAAAGATGCTACCTGATAAAGATTTCCGGTAATTATCGGTATTTTTGGATCAAGTCAAATTTCTATGTTTGAATTTATTAAATGAAGGATTTTATATGAAAATATGAATTTATTCATGGAATTAGAGAAATATGTGATTCCCGAATTAGAGTTGATAGTTCGATAGAAGAAAAATCGTGCAAGGTGAAAATCAGATAATTGGATCTAACAAAAATCATAAAATGATATTTTATGATTTAAGATAGTTATGGCTGGTTGGAATGGAATTAAACTAGTTCAAATGTAATAGGATGGCATAATTTTGAACTCGTTGTAATTTTTATTTAATTAAAGGGGCAAATTTGGAAAAGGTGAAAAATGAATAAAAAATTATTTTTATCGTTACAAGTGTCAAATTGTTATTAAACATGGATAATTATAATAGTAAAAAAGATGAAAAATTTGTTCATCTTCTTCATGCCATTCGAAAATAAGGAAAAAGAAGGGAAAATAGGAAAAAAATTTCCTAGCCATTTTCAAGGCTTTTGATCAAGAATTCAAGCAAGGTTCTTTGAGGTAAAGAGATCTACTCTTCATTCTCTACATTTTGATAGTAAAATTGCATGGAATTATGAATTTTTGGATTAGGGTTTGAAGAGAGAGAAATTAGGGTTTCATGGAAAATTTATAGAATTCAAGTAGTAGATGATGAATTAAGCTTAGTTGTGATGAAAACAAGCTTGAAATCAAGTTAATTTCACGTTGGAAGTTATAAACCATAATTTTGAATTTAGGGATTTGTTAGGGTTTTGAGAATTAAGGATGAAAACGGTTAGATTATGATGTTTAAAGCATTATGTTGATGATGGAAGTTCAATTTTGATGTTGGAAGGTCAAATTCCTTTAGGGATTAATTCAAAAATTTGAAGAAAATCTGGGACTGAATTGTCAAATTTAATTAATGATGGAAATGAATAGAAAATGGTGTTTCAAGCTTGAATTGACAATTTAGGACCAAATTGTAAATTTTGAAAAGTTAAGGATCTTTTTGGTAATTCAAAAAAATTAAGGATTAATTTTTCAAAAATTATTTTGGTGATGAAAATAGTGGAATTGTGATATTAGAAGCTTATTTTAGCATTTTGGGACCAAATTGAATATTTGAAAATGTTTAAGGACCTATTCAGCTATTTGAAGAAATAAAGGTATGGTTTTGGAAATTTTGTTTTTGAAAGGAGACTGGACTGTAAATTCTTGAAATTATGATCAAATTAGCTTGAATTGATGAAAAATGACCATTTTGGTAAGAATGAGAAAGTAAAGGATTAAAATGAAAGAATTGAAAATTAAGGCATGAATATTTGCCAAATGTTCAAAATGGTCATTAGGGACCCAAAATGAGATATATGCAAACATTAGTATTTTATTTGGCAATGTTAGAATCGAATTAAGTAAGTGTATAGTAATAAGTATATTCAATTGATTTCTACAGTTGCAAGAAATACCGGGGAAGGTACAAGTATTCAAGGAAATGAAAAGATTAATGAGTAAGCTTAGTGAGGCAAGATAATAAATGGCCCAGGTAAGTGCGTTTATATGTTTTGAAATGTATTTTAGTAAACTTTTATAAGTTCTATTTATTTGATTTTATTAAAATGATAACATGGTTTTTCTATAAGTTATAAGATGATTCACAGGTGAAGGAAAAAGGTTAGTACATGTTAGGGTATGAATTGCCCTATTATGTTTTATTTTGATAAGTTATTACTGAATAATGATGATATATGAATCATTTATCAAATGATAATTTACAAGTCAATTATATGAAATTATTTGCCCAAGTTTATGATAGAGAGTTACAGTATAGTGGCATGCATTAGAGGTCTAGCAGTCAAGGGCTACAGTATAGCTATACACCGATCTTCTGATCTATATGTTTTTGGCTCTTATGTGTCTATATCTTTCTAGCACTTTATGTGTCTATATGTTATCGTCACTTCGATGACTAGTACTCAAGGAGTACCGACCTTGCATACTTTAGTTTCTCTTTATACAAATTCTTGGGCTAATTATAAAGTAAATGTATATGAAATTCACCATTTCTTATATGTGATTGTTTAAGTATATGAAAGATTTGATATGATTTTGCTTAACCATGTTTTCATTTATTTCGATACTTATTTTATGATTATTTATAATGCCTCATTAAGTTGTACTTAGCGTGTGATTATTTCAAGCGTAGGAAAAGAGAAGCTTTGGTAGTAAGGAGCATTAGCGAACATCGTCTATCGAAAACAGGTACATCAGTATCAGTAATATAATTTTTATGTTGTTGATATTTACTAGTTGGCATGTATAGTAAAATGTGAAGCCTGCTCTGAT
This sequence comes from Hibiscus mutabilis, assembly GCA_019671005.1. Taxonomy (NCBI): domain Eukaryota; kingdom Viridiplantae; phylum Streptophyta; class Magnoliopsida; order Malvales; family Malvaceae; genus Hibiscus; species Hibiscus mutabilis. The sequence goes on along the minus strand of CM033743.1, from coordinate 36,604,465 downwards.
ATGAATCATATTTTGTTCAGAATCTAAACGATTTTTAGCAATTGCAATAAATGTTGGATCAGGGTTTTATAAAACCAGGTGTGTCACCTTTGGGGCACACTGGCATTATTTATGAAAAGAAGGATGGATCCGTGCGACTATGCATCCAGATGAAAACAAAATATAGCAAGGTTAAAAAAAGAATAAGACTAGTGGCTTTCCAGTTAGCTTTACCACCGGAGATGAGCAAGATTATTTGATATATTCCATATAGTTATGTTATGAAGGTATCAGTCAAATCCTTCATATGTCATCACTTTCGAGGAAATTAAACTACAACCAGATCTAATGTATGAAGAATAACCCGTGAAAATTCTAGCATATGAAGTTAAAGAGTTAAGGAACAGGAAAATTCCTTTGGTCAAAATTCTTTGGAAGAACCACAAGATTGAGAAGGCCATTGGAGAAAGCTTAGAAGAAGATAAAAAATATATATATTCGTAACTATTCAAATTAGTTATGTTCTAAAATTCGAGGATGAATTTTATTTTAAGGGGGTGGAATTGTAATACCCCGAAAATTTTACTAAGTTATATAAGGGTCATTTAGTACCAATGTTTTGGCATAAGGCTAACTTAATGACTGAAATGACAAAAGATAAGAGTTAGTGACCAAAATGAAAAGTTGGTAAAAGTTCAGGGATCCAAGTGTAAATTTTCCCAAAGATGATTTTTATTCAGTATGAGGATAAATTCGATCAGAATAAGGATTTTGGTAATAGTTTTGGAGGTTAGGATGCAATAAAAAAATAAAATTTTGATCGAATAAAATTGTTAAGCGTGCTCAGATTAGAGAAAAGTTTTGGGTGACCTTTTGGGAAGTGTCACATAACAAAGATTTTTATTAGTAAAAGGACTCAGAATAAGTGGAAAAGATTCGTATAAATGCTTAATGAAGGATTTTCAAGAAAGATGCTACCCGATAAAGATTTCGAGTAATTATCGGTATTTTTGGATCGAATCAAATTTCTAAGTTTGACTTTATTAAATGGAGGATTTTATATGAAAATATGAATTTAATAATGGAATAAAAGAAATATGTGATTCCCGAATTAGAGTTGATAGTTAGATAGAAGAAAAATCGTAGAAGGTAAAAATCGGATAATTGGATCTAACAAAAATCATAAAATGATATTTTATGATTTAAGATAGTTATGGCTGGTTGGAATGGAATTAAACTAGTTCAAATGTAATGGATGGGATAATTTTGAACTAGTTGTAATTTTTATTTAATTAAAGGGGCAAATTTGGAAAAGGTGAAAAATAAATAAAAACATTATTTTTATCTTTACAAGTGTCAAATTGTTATTAAACATGGATAATTATAATAGTAAAAAGATGAAAAATTTGTTCATCTTCTTCATGCCATTCAAAAAATAAGGAAAAAGAAGGGAAAATAGGAAAAAATTTCCTAGCCATTTTCAAGGCTTTTGATCAAGAATTCAAGCAAGGTTCTTTGAGGTAAAGAGATCTACTCTTCATTCTCTACATTTTGATAGTAAAATTGCATGGAATTATGAAGTTTTGGATTAGGGTTTAAAGAGAGAGAAATTAGGGTTTCATGGAAAATTTATAGAATTCAAGTAGTAGATGATGAATTAAGCTTAGTTGTGATGAAAACAAGCTTGAAATCAAGTTAATTTCATGTTGGAATTTATAAACCATAATTTTGAATTTAGGGATTTGTTAGGGTTTTGAGAATTAAGGATGAAAATGGTTAGATTATGATGTTTAAAGCATTATATTGATGATGGAAGTTCAATTTTGATGTTGGAAGGTCAAATTCCTTTAGGGATTAATTCAAAAATTTGAAGAAAATTTGGGACTAAATTGTCAAAATTTAATTAATGATGGAAATGAATAGAAAATGGTGTTTCAAGCTTGAATTGACAATTTAGGACCAAATTGTAAATTTTGAAAAGTTAAACATATTTTTAGTAATTCAAAAAAATTAAGGATTAATTTTTCAAAAATTATTTTGGTGATGAAAATAGTGGAATTGTGATATTAGAAGCTTATTTTAGCATTTTGGGACCAAATTGAATATTTGAAAATGTTTAGGGACCTATTCAAATTATTTGAAGAAATAAAGGTATGGTTTTGGAAATTTTGTTTTTGAAAGGAGACTGGACTGTAAATTGTTGAAATTATGATCAAATTAGCTTGAATTGATGAAAAATGACCATTTTGGTAAGAATGAGAAAGTAAAGGATTAAAATGAAAGAATTGAAAATTAAGGCATGAATATTTGCCAAATGTTCAAAATGGTCACTAAAGACCCAAAATGAGATATATGCAAACATTAGTATTTTATTTGGCAATGTTAGAATCGAATTAAGTAAGTGTATAGTAATAAGTATATTCAATTGATTTCTACAATTTGCAAGAAATACCGGGAAGGTACAAGTATTCAAGGAAATGAAAAGATTAATGAGTAAGCTTAGTGAGACAAGATAATAAATGGCCCAGGTAAGTGCATTTATATGTTTTGAAATGTATTTTATTAAACTTTTATAAATTCTATTTATTTGATTTTATTAAAATGATAACATGGTTTTTCTATAAGTTATAAGATGATTCACAGTGTGAAGGAAAAAATGTTAGTACATGTTAAGGTATGAATTGCCCTATTATGTTTTATTTTGATAAGTTATTATTGAATAATGATGATATATGAATCATTTATCAAATGATAATTTACAAGTCAATTATATGAAATTATTTGCCCAAGTTTATGATAGAGAGTTACAAAGATATAGTGGCATGCATTAGAGGTCTAGCAATCAAGGACTCAAGATAGCTATACACCGATCTTCTGATCTATATGTTTTTGGCTCTTATGTGTCTATATCTTTCTAGCACTTTATGTGTCTATATGTTATCGTCACTTGATGACTAGTACTCAAGGAGTACCAACCTTGCATACTTTAGTTTCTCTTTATACAAATTCTTGGGCTAATTATAAAGTAAATGTATATGAAATTCACCATTTCTTATATGTGATTGTTTATAAGTATATGAAAGATTTGATATGATTTTGCTTAACCATGTTTTCATTTATTTCGATACTTATTTTATGATTATTTATAATGCCTCATTAAGTTGTACTTAGCGTGTGATTATTTCAAGCGTAGGAAAAGAGAAGCTTTGGGAGTAAGGAGCATTAGCGAACATCATCTATCGAAAAAAACAAGTACATCAAGATATCGGTAATATAATTTTTATGTTGTTGATATTTACTAGTTGGCATGTATAGTAAAATGTGAAGCCTGCTCTGATATGAATCATATTTTGTTCAAATCTAAACGATTTTTAGCAATTGCAATAAATCGTGGGTTTTATAAAACCAAGTGTGTCACCTTTAGGGCACACCGGCATTATTTATGAAAAGAAGGATGGATCCGCGACTATGCATCCGGATGAAAAACAAAATATAGCAAGGTTAAAAAAAGAATAAGACTAGTGGCTTTCCAGTTAGCTTTACCACCGGAGATGAGCAAGATTATTTGATATATTCCATATAGTTATGTTATGAAGGTATCAGTCAAATCCTTCATATGTCATCACTTTCGAGGAAATTAAACTACAACCAGATCTAATGTATGAAGAATAACCCGTGAAAATTCTAGCATATGAAGTTAAAGAGTTAAGGAACAGGAAAATTCCTTTGGTCAAAATTCTTTGGAAGAACCACAAGATTGAGAAGGCCATTGGAGAAAGCTTAGAAGAAGATAAAAAATATATATATTCGTAACTATTCAAATTAGTTATGTTCTAAAATTCGAGGATGAATTTTATTTTAAGGGGGTGGAATTGTAATACCCCGAAAATTTTACTAAGTTATATAAGGGTCATTTAGTACCAATGTTTTGGCATAAGGCTAACTTAATGACTGAAATGACAAAAGATAAGAGTTAGTGACCAAAATGAAAAGTTGGTAAAAGTTCAGGGATCCAAGTGTAAATTTTCCCAAAGATGATTTTTATTCAGTATGAGGATAAATTCGATCAGAATAAGGATTTTGGTAATAGTTTTGGAGGTTAGGATGCAATAAAAAAATAAAATTTTGATCGAATAAAATTGTTAAGCGTGCTCAGATTAGAGAAAAGTTTTGGGTGACCTTTTGGGAAGTGTCACATAACAGTATGTTTATTAGTAAAAAGGACTCAGAATAAGTGGAAAAGATTCGTATAAATGCTTAATGAAGGATTTTCAAGAAAGATGCTACCCGATAAAGATTTCGAGTAATTATCGGTATTTTTGGATCGAATCAAATTTCTAAGTTTGACTTTATTAAATGGAGGATTTTATATGAAAATATGAATTTAATAATGGAATAAAAGAAATATGTGATTCCCGAATTAGAGTTGATAGTTAGATAGAAGAAAAATCGTAGAAGGTAAAATCGGATAATTGGATCGAACAAAAATCATAAAATGATATTTTATGATTTAAGATAGTTATGGCCGATTGGAATGGAATTAAACTAGTTCAAATGTAATGGGATGGGATAATTTTGAACTAGTTGTAATTTTTATTTAGTTAAAGGGGGCAAATTTGGAAAAGGTGAAAAATAAATAATACATTCATTTTTATCTTTACAAGTGGCAAATTATTATTAAACATGGATAATTATAATAGTAAAAAAGATGAACAATTTGTTCATCTTCTTCATGCCATTCAAAAATAAGGAAAAAGAAGGGAAAATAGGAAAAAAAATTCCTAGCCATTTTCAAGGCTTTTGATCAAGAATTCAAGCAAGGTTCTTTGAGGTAAAGTGATATACTCTTCATTCTCTATATTTTGATAGTAAAATTGCATGGAATTATGAAGTTTTGGATTAGGGTTTAAAGAGAGAGAAATTAGGGTTTCATGGAAAATTTATAGAATTCAAGTAGTAGGTGATGAATTAAGCTTAGTTGTGATGAAAACAAGCTTGAAATCAAGTTAATTTCATGTTGGAATTTATAAACCCTAATTTTGAATTTAGGGATTTGTTAGGGTTTTGAGAATTAAGGATGAAAATGGTTAGATTATGATGTTTGAAGCATTATATTGATGATGGAAGTTCAATTTTGATGTTGGAAGGTCAAATTCCCTTTAGGGATTAATTCAAAAATTTGAAGAAAATTTGGGACTAAATTGTCAAAATTTAATTGATGATGGAAATGAATAGAAAATGGTGTTTCGAGCTTGAATTGACAATTTAGGACCAAATTGTAAATTTTAAAAAGTTAAACATATTTTTAGCAATTCAAAGAAATTAAGGATTAATTTGTCAAAAATTATTTTGGTGATGAATATAGTGGAATTGTGATATTAGAAGCTTATTTTAGCATTTTGGGACCAAATTGAATATTAGAAAAAGTTTAGGGACCTATTCGGCTATTTGAAGAAATAAGGGTATGGTTTTGGAAATTTTGTTTTTTAAGGGAGACTGGACTGTAAATTGTTGAAATTATGATCAAATTAGCTTGAATTGATGAAAAAGGACCATTTTGGTAAGAATGAGAAAGTAATGGATTAAAATGGAATAATTGAAAATTAAGGCATGAATAGTTGCCAAATGTTCAAAATGGTCACTAAAGACCCAAAATGAGACATATGGCAAACATTAGTATTTTATTTAGCAATGTTAGAATCGAATTAAGTGTACAGTAATAAGTATATTCGATTGATTTCTACAGTTGCAAGAAATACCGGGGAAGGTACAAGTATTCAAGGAAATGAAAAGATTAATGAGTAAGCTTAGTGAGACAAGATAATAAATAGCCCAGGTGAGTGCATTTATATGTTTTGAAATGTATTTTATTAAACTTTTATAAATTCTATTTATTTGATTTTATTAAAATGATAACATGGTTTTTCTATAAGTTATATGATGATTCACAGGCAAAGGAAAAATGTTAGTACATGTTAAGGTATGAATTGCCCTATTATGTTTTATTTTGATAAGTTATTATTGAATAATGGTGATATATGAATCACTTATCAAGTGATAATTTACAAGTCAATTATATGAAATTATTTGCCCAAGTTTATGATAGAGAGTTACAGTATAGTGGCACGCCATTAGAGGTCTAGCAGTCAAGGACTCAGTATAGCTATACACTGATCTTCGGATCTATATGTTTTCGGCACTTATGTGCCTATATGTTTCTGGCACTTTATGTGTCTATATGTTATCGTCACTTCGGTGACTAGTACTCAAGGAGTACCAACCTTGCATACTTTAGTTTCTCTTTATACAAATTCTTGGGCTAATTATAAAGTAAATGTATATGAAATTCACTATTTCTTATATGTGATTGTTTATAAGTATATGAAAGATTTGATATGATTTTGCTTAATCATGTTTTCATTTATTTCGATACTTATTTTATGATTATTTATAATGCCTCACTAAGTTGTACTTAGCGTGTGATTGTTTCACGCGTAGGAAAAGAGAAGCTTTGGGAGTAAGGAGCATTAGCGAACATCATCTATCGAAAACAAGTACATCAGTATCAGTAATATAATTTTTATGTTGTTGATATTTACTAGTTGACATGTATAGTAAAATGTGAAGCCTGCTCTGATATGAATCGTATTTTATTCAGACTCTAAATGACTTTTAAATTAGGCAGTTTTATTAATTATATGCTAATGGATCAAACTGTTAAGTTGCTGCCTATATCTTGGTTCAAAATTAAATGCGAAATTATCAAGTTTAAATTTTACGCGATTAACTATTTTTTTACAGTCAAAGATAAAATTTTCTTAATATTAAAGAATTATTTTACAAGTATCATGTGACATCCTTAACTCTTATTCAGCAATGAATACGGGAAAAAGGTGTTACATCGTCGATCAAGACACGTGGCAGCAACCGGTGAGGGGAGCCAAAGAGTCTCTCAAGATTGGATGAGATATGTGTCGTTTGATCAAATTTGATCCAACGACTGAGATCTTATCTAAAATTAACTGTCGAGATGCAATCTTATATGTGATGTGGCAGCATCTGATGAAGCCACGTGGCACATGGGATGCTGAAGGTCTTTGGGCGTCGGCTGCACGCGCGCGTGGGGAGATGAACGACCCGCGCTTGCCTCTCACGCGATATGGAAGAAGCTGGGTGGTCTCTCTTGCTTGCATCTGGACCTTTAGATCTAATTTGATCCAACGGTTCTAGTTTAGTTAAGGGGAAAATATTTGGGTTTGGTTATTAGATTTAGTTTAGGTTTGGGCTTGGGTTGTATTGGGCTAATGGGTAATGTAAAGTGTAAATGGGTTTTAAATTATGTAAATAGACATGGACTTTTATTAATTAAATTGGGCTTATGTTTTACATTTGTTTTAATTAACACAGCCCACTTATAATAATAATAATTAAAAAAATAAGATTAAAATATAATATTAATGTACAACCTGGATAAAAATTAGTGATTACAACTGGTTCATATCGTGCCGATACTCGAGCCCATAATTCAAATTCTAGATCTCGAAAATCATTCTTACCACCCACAAACCTTCATAGAAAAACCCCAAATCAAACCTACTAGTTATGGAAGGTATTTTAGGTGTTTTACTATCAATTTTACAAGTTATTAACATCTAATATGGATTTTACCATTAACAAGGCTTTTAAGCTACCAAAACACCGACTAGTAATCATAACCCACAAAATCAAGCAAGTCAATCAGTTTATGATCTTCAAGAAGAGTATGAGTCAGAAATGTATTGACCTTTAGGAAGAATTCCCGGATTTAAGCTTTTAAGCAAAACCCTTCAACTTTCTCTCTTAACCCAAACTTGGTGAAACCTCCAAAACACCTCATTTTTACCTCACGAACACGAAAACAAATCAAGACTTAAACCAAATACTAAAAAACGGTTTGGCTACAAATATCAACCTTAAAAACATGGCAAAAGCCCCCCAAAGCTTAAACCTTTCAAAAACCCATAATCGCAACTCTTACCTTTCCACCAAAATATTATGTTTTTCTTAAAACTCATAAAGAGGGGATTAACATATCTCAATCTTGAATCTCGGATGTAGAAAATGAGGTAGAAAGCTTGATTCTTTAAGCTTAGAAAAATGGATTTGAGGAAGAGAGAAAATAAGGATGTTTGGGAAAGATGAAGATTGAAAGAGGTTGATATCACTTTGTTCCCTCTTCCCACATGATAGGCCAAGCAATAAACAGGGATTTTCAGCCTTTATTTGAAAAGTGGTGTAATTGCCTCATAAAACCCTCTATTTTCTCCTTTTTTACAAAACGGTCACGTTTCAAGCTCACAAGATCCAAATCTCATTCAATAAAGCCCAAACTTAGCCTAACAGGTCCAATTTCTCCAACCAACACGAAGGTCCATAACCTGGGTCAATGCCCAATTGTTGACTCAGAAATTCGGGTCGTTATAGTTGACAACCGATACGGATAACCCACCACATCTTCTTCGACTAGTGCTTTTGGAAACACCACTCGGCAGACTTCTACAGGAGTAACAAGATCCCTGCTGAGAAAAAAGCGTTAAGATGCATCCGCTCCAGCGTATCTTTGCTCCAAAAACCAGCGAATCAGCAAGGTCTCAGTTCATGCCACCTTATGGCACTCTTTCAACTAAATGGGAGAATGGTGTTGTACCTCTACCAAACGTCTCCAGAAAACCCTACCCCTAGAAAGATCGCCTCCACACTACACTATATCATTTCATCTCGAAGTCTCACCTCCAGGACTTGCGAAGTCCCTAGAGCCCGTAGACTCCCGAGGTCAGATAGCCTCACGACATACCCTCGAAAAAGCCCAGCCTCCATAGACAATATCACAGGCCTACGGCTCGCTCCAAATGACCATGAAGCTCATACGCCCCTAGGTCTCTAAACTTTTCAACCCCAGAGACCTTCCATACTCTTAACCAACACGCCACGATAAGACAGCCATCAAGTCTAGCTGAGCTCCCAGCCTGACAAGCTTACCTACCACCTGGCAGCCTACCAATAACCATCACTAGGCCTAGTTAAGTCTCGTCAAATGTCCCTCCATCTATAGCTCCAAGAGGATATAAATACCCCCAAGACCGAAGGCAAAGAGGATGCTCCCTCTATTCTCCGAAAGGGCTATCACGCCCACATTTATCTTTCTCGCTCTTTTCTCTCTCTCACTTTTACCACCACCAAATATCGTCAATCATTGCCCTGTCGTTAGCTCGATACTGCCCACGGCTCTCAACATCAGCTCTACTTGGGGTGAACCGCCTAATCCAAAGACAAATCATGGTCTTTTGTAGCTCTCGGCTCACCTTACAGCGAGTGAACCACCCATCGTCGACCCAAAACCTGCCGTCGACCACCATCTCCACCTTTATGTCTAGTGTCAACCAAAATCGACATCAACAAAGTGTTTAAATTATTTTTTTGAGTTAAATGTAGAGATTTTTTATTAAAATATGTGTATACAAATTATTTCACAATATTTGAAGATTTTTATTGTCCAACATTAAAATAATTATTTTCCAATTAAAAATGTGAAACACGAAAGATTTTAAAATTTTTGAAAATTTTGTTTTTAAAGAAAATAAAATTCAAACATTAAAAAACTCAAAATCCTTTAACTAAAAAAACTAAAAAACCCTTAAATCTCTAATACAAAATCCCAAAATCTTTAATCTCAAAACCCATTATTGTCATCGTCGAACACACCAACCACCTCCATCGAAGGACACTCATTGGTCGGTCGTCCCCTTATCATCGATCTAAATCTAAAAACAACTATAAATTTTCAAAAATCACTAAATACAATATGAAATCCCTAATTTAAAAAGTCATTAATGTCACCGTCAATTGCCGATCACTGTCCACCCTCCATCCTCGAACCTTCATTGGCTGATCGTCCCCTTGCCATCACTCTAAATCCTTAGAATTCCTTAAATATCCAAATATAATCTCTAATCTCCAAAGCTTAGTCTTATCGTCGGTTGCCAGCCAATAATCATTGTCCATATTTCGTCGTCGGATCCTGACTAGTTGACCATACTCTTTGAAAGCTTTAAAATTTTAGAGGGTTTGAGAAAAATTAGGGATTTAGATGTTTTATGTGAAAATGGAGATTTTATGGGTATAAAATGAGAATTTTAGGGCGCGTTTTGTTATAGAGAATACAAGTCATTTTTATTTTTATTTTCTTGAAAAATAGAAAATGTTGAAGAAAACGTGTTTGATTGCAAAATTTGAAAATTATTTTTAGAAAATAAAAATAAGTGAAATTTTAAAAACATAAAAGATGTTTTCACTATTTTCATTAAAATGTTTTAGAAAAGTAGAAAAGACGAAAACAACGGTTTTTAAATTTTAACTCTATTTAACCCGGGTTTGAATTCTTCTAAGGTTAATTTTAGAACTTTGGTTTATTTAATCATATTCTATTATTATTATAATTATATTTTTTAAATAGTTATATTTTAATTTAATTATTTAATGAGTAACTATTTGTTTATTTTTATTTTGAAAAATAGATATCAAACACATTTCCACTATTTCATTTTTAAAAACAAGTATTCATTTCTATTAACCAAATGTGTTGTCTAGTTTTTGAACAACTAAAAATGAAAATCATTTTCTGAAAAAAAAAATTAAAAAACAAAAACAGAATATGTTTTTTAAACCAAGCAGACCCTATTTTTTAAAATTAAAAATCATACCACGTGTCGAGCAATGATTAGGTGACGAATAATGTGTAACACCCCGATCCCACATATTCTAGACGCTACATTTGGGCTACCTCTAACCTGAACCGTAAAATTTCATGCAATCTAAACACACAAGTTTAGCCATAAATGAAATTAATCAAGTCATAAAACAAGAGTTTCATAAATAATTCAATCCAAAATAAAAGAAGCTTCGCACAAGTTCAAAACATCGTATTTCAAAAGATAATATTAAGAGTTACAGACCAACTACAATAAGATTCTATGAATACATAGCTCAACTACTAAAATCAAGGTACAATACTCGAGTTGAATTGGTGCTGGAAAATCCTCATCGATGTGCTCCTCCAAGCAACCGACCTGTCAACCTACGCACGGAAACAACAAATCCGCATGCTAAGCTTACAAAACTCAGTGGTACATATCTACTCTACTATTCTTCACGACGTTCATAAAAGTAAGCATGCAATATAAAAAATGAGTATATGGCATGAATAAGCAATTCAATCATCAATTGCCATCATATTGGTAGTCAAACTTGTTTAGCCCGGAACCACTAAGACATCAGGTTAGCCTCACATGTACTCAGGACCACTTAAACATCGAGTACCTCACATAGTATTTGGGACCATACAGACATCGAATACCTCACACGGTATTCAAGATCACACAAACATCGAATACCATACCATGCCTGCAATGCCCTAAACCCGACGTCATATTTGAGCCTCCAACCCAAACTCATAAATAAAATTTTCCACTAGATTTAGCCCAAAACACCATCATTTCATGAAATCAAACATGCCATAGATAATATGATACAAAATAGTTTAAATGTTTATATGGGAGCTCTAATTTAAAACCAAGTTAAATAAAGCATTCGATATGATCAATAAATCCAAAATCAAAGTTACAGACATAAAATCAAGGGTTCTATGAATACATTGCCCAAAAAATCTAAGTATTATACTCTTGATCGCATCAATAAGTTGAAGTCATACTCCAGTGGGGCTCATTCGATGCAATGCAGCAACATAAAAACCTATAAATAGAAACAATAATTTCGAACTCTGAGCTCATAAAGCTCAGTGGATACACTTCTACTTTACCATGCTTCATGCAAATCATAAACATAAGCATGTAGCTAGAGAAGATGATAGACAAATAAAATGTTGTATGGCTAACATTAGTCGCCTAAACACATGTTAACATCATTGCAATTATCAAATGGGGCACACAAGGCCCAACATACCATACCACAACAATACTGAAGTGAGGCATGGGTCACACAACATCGGGAACATACACTCTATGGGTGAGGCTGGGTCACGTAGCGTCGGAACATACACCCTGGGTGAGGCCAGGTCACCTAGCATCAGAACATACACCCATACTCTAAATCCCTCATCGAGTAATTTCGAACGAGGCTTGGGTCACATAGCATCGGTAACCCCTATTTGATATTTCTCTTACCATGGTGTTGCAACATGTCTTGGTAATCCGAATCCAAGCAATCAAGTGCCCATACGGCACATCACATCGTCACATAACCATACCAACCTACGGTAGCTATCAACATAATAGTCACACAAGACATTTACCAAGTTCTTAAGATTTGTACTCGAGTTAAAGAGGTTTCTCAGTTTCTCAGTTTTACAACTCATTTTAGGACATTAGGGATCTATTAGATCAAACGATATAATTTTTTAGCCTTTTCAGAAAAAACTAACATTTTGGGCCTACCACGTGTACTGATACGCCTCTCTGGGCATCGATATCGACCATGCACATTAACGATACTCAGCTTTTCACAGAAGGGGGTTAACCGTCAACCCCGTACTAGTACACAGGGATAGTGTATCAATACCTTTTCGATACCGATAAACCCCCAAACGTACCGGTAAAGATTTTCACTACTGGAATTTGATGGAACAGGAGTTGTACCGATACATCTCAAGCTCGTATCGATACCACCCCTTAAATCCTACTTGAGTTTGACACTCAATAAATGGGGTATCAATACTAGTTCACACCGTATCGGTACACGAGCCCAGAATTCAAATTCTAGAGCTCGTAAATCATCCCTATAGCGACATTTTTCTCGCTAAAATTTAATTTATCTCACTTTTTGAAAATTTTAATTAAAAGGGGAAATTACCATAAAAAAGCAAAAGCTTTAAAACTGCTTTAATTTTCTATTTTTGTTGGAAATTATTTTATTGAGGAAAATTAAATATATATAAAAACTCTTCTTTTATAAAAACTTAGTCGCCACCGGTCATTCAAAAAGGGTAGACCGAACATCGAAAATAAAACCAGAGATTCGAAAACCGTTTGGGTTCGGGAGTCAATTACGCGTGGGGAAGGATTAGCACCCCCACGACGCCCAAAATTGATACTTAAAGGGTTCGTATCGTAAATGCGACAAAATCTAAAAATTCAATTTAATTTAAAAATTGAGCCCTAAAATGCATGCATGCGTGATAATATTTTAAAATACCTCGATATTAACTATACCTAAGGAATAATATTTTAAAATACCTCGATATTGATGATACCTAAAGCGATGACGCCCAAAGATCCAGGATGATACTCTCAACCAGATACCGAAACCATAAGGCCTAAAGCTATATGCAAAATAAAAAATGCATAGACGTGGCAATAAATCGAATGCATAAAAAATCTAACAGTTTGCGGTACCAAAAGAGATAACACTCGGAGACTCAGGATGCCACTCCTAACCGGATATCGAGACCCTAAAAATAGATCTAACATAACATACAAAATATATTTATTATAAAAATGCCAATATTAAATAAATACAAAACTATATATTACCCTATTTCTAAACCAATATTAAATTGAAATAAATACAAAGATAAGAATCGAATCTTACCCCACTAGAAGGTTGGATGAAAAACTTCGACCGACCCCTATCGAGATCTATATGCCCCCGGGTCATGGTTCAAAAACTAATCTGATCGAACCACAAAGGGACTTTCGATTGAATGGTTGCTCGAACCACCCTGGGGCCGAGAGCACTGTTTCTTTGAAAGCTGAAGACTGGAAAACCTTGAAGGATGCCCTAATTTCTGATTGTCTTGGCATTAAAGGGTATCTCGCTTTGAGACTATCATATGATTTTCACTGCTTCCTTGAAAGCTGAAGACTGGAAAACCTTGAAGGACGCCCCAGTTTCTAACCGTCTTGACATCAAAGGGTATCTCGCTTTGATACTACCATATGATTTTCACTTCTTCCTTGAAAGTTGAAGATTGGAAAACCTTGAAGGACGCCCCAGTTTCTAACCATCTTGACATCAAAGAGAAGGCTTGACATCATGCCCGAAGGTTTTATCACTATGCCCGAAAAACTTACCAGTGGCCTGAAGGACTTAAGAAATAGATTCACCATGACTTAAGAAGGACTTACCAAAATCCCTTAAAATGATGCCTTGGTTTCTACCAGTATTGACATCAAAATAAGGTTAGCATCATGCCCAAAAGTCTTACTGATGGCCCGAAGGACTTAAGAACTAGATTCACGCCAAAATGGCTACCAAAATCCTTTAAAATGATGCCCCAGTTTCTACCAGTCTTGACATCAAAATAAGGTTAGCATTATGCCCGAAGGACTTACAGATGGCCTGAAGGAATTAAGAAATGAATTCACGCCTGCATGGCTACTAATTGGAAATCTTCAACAGGATCCACCTCTTCAACATGAAGCTGCAGATCAAAATCTTTGGTAATCTTTGAATATCTGTTTAAAACAAGCAAAATGCTTCTAAATTAGCATGCCCCTAACATAGGGATATCTATATGATGTATGCGATGTAACACTCTTTTTTTCTTCTTCTTCTTCTTCTTTCTTTTTTTATTTTTTCCTCTTTTCTTCTTTTTTCTCTCCTTTTTAATATGTTTTAAAATCCTATTCCCTGAAAGGTCAATCTTTGGATTTCTTTCTTTCATTTCTCTATACTATGTTCTTTAGTCTTCGTCTTCGTCAATTGAATCTCTATCTCGTATTTGACTCGCTCTTTTAATCATTTTGTATGAGTAATCTTCTTCTTCTTCTTTAGGGTCTCTACCAATTTTTCAAATTATTCTTCTAGTCCCTATTCTACCCTTAGGTAGGGACTTTCATCATTCTTCTCATTCAACATTACCCTATTCGATCCTGGGCTCAACTATTTTCTTCATCATCAACTCAACACTAGGAGTCTTCATCCATCTCATCACCGGGGTGAGTAAAATACCTTCACTCCCTCAACTTATCCTTAATCTTCTTGTAGCATCTTAGCGAGAACCAACTCTTGGTCCTTATGTTTTAATTCTCATTTAAAAATTTAAAGAAAAAAACAGTCATTTTGAAAATAAAACTTGGAGAAAATGTCAAACATCTTTTGAAAATTAATGTTTAGGAAAAGAACTATTCAAACATCTTTTGAAAATTAATGTTTAGGAAAAGAACTATGGATATCTAAAAATCAAGACTTGAAAGAAAAACGAAAACCATTTTTGAGGAAATGGTAAGTATTAAAATAATCAAAATTCGGAGAAAAATGCCAAACATTTTTGGAAATTAATGTTTGGAGTAAATCAAAATTTGGAGTAAATGCCCATACATTTTTGGAAACTAATGCTTGGAGGAAATGAAAAATATGCAAAGGAAATAACATTTGGAGAAAATGCCCAAACATTTTTGAAGACTAATGTTTGGAGGAAATGACCAATATGTAAAATAATTGAAATTTGAAAAAAAAAGATCAAACATTTTTTAAAACTAATGTTTGATCCTAAAATATCAAATGCAGTGGTGAATTTATATGTTTAGAAGATCTTGACTATTTTAGTGATATAAGCATATGTATGGTCTCCCCTAATCCATTTAGGCTTTCAAGAAGAATATTTCCCATACCTAATTTCTAGCTTATTTAAGTGGCTCTCTTGACCTCACTAACTTACCATGCCCCATCCTTCCCTCATTTGGGTGTTGATCAGGAACTTCGAAGTTTGGCATTCCTTGAAGAAAGGTTGTCCCTTATATGCAGGATGTAATCTGAAGACAAACTTATCCAACTTAGATATTCACATATGATCAGAATGGTCTTTGTAGGCTCGTAATGTAGGCTATGGTTCATGGCTATGAAAGAAAGGATATATAGGCCCAAATAAATGTTTAAGGGTGATGAAACCAAGGATCATTTCCTCCTGTTGAAATATCTTCTCTGTACTTGTTGACTTGGATGTGCTTTTAATGGAAAAAAACTTTCCTTGTTTCTTGGATCGCTCTAGACTGTCAATTTCTGGGTTTTCATCCTAGAGTTCATTTCCTTCTTTGTAGTTGTAGCTCTGGACCACTTTGCATCTTGTCTCGGCATTGATACGCATTTCCATTTAAAGGTGATCGGTCCACCAAAGCTCGTATAAATTTTTTATTAAAACTTTATTTCTGTATTGCTTGATTCAGGTATGCTCATATGGAGTAATATATTCCTTGGATTGCTCTAGACTGGCCATTTTTGGGTTTTTACCCTAGAGTTCATTTCCTCTTTTCGTGTAGCTTGCATCCTAACTGAATATTGATGCGCTTCTTATTCAAATGTAATCAAATCTTCAAGGCTCTTGATGTCCTTTATTGCACTTGGTGCTTTCACTCTTGATTGTTTCAACCTTCTTGTTGGCAAACTTGCAATTTGACTTAGCCATCTCTTTGACTATTAACTTTTTTAATAGATTTCTTCTATTGTTTCTCTAACCTTTGTATCTAATGTATACGTTCATTTCTTACCTTTATTCATAAAGCATTATCTTGTAGTATGGTCAAAATCGAGCGACTTTAATTCGCGAACAAAATCCTCGTCTTCTTTGCCCCTTAGTGTGGGGGTGATCCTTGGTTTGGGTTCAAATGAAAAGAAACGATCGGGCTAAAAGGGGGACAACAAATGGATATTTTTTTATTATTTTTGAAGGGAATTGAAGGAATGTCATTCGTCATCCCATACATGGATATCAAAATAGTCTTCAGGGAGTATAGGTTTGGGTCAACACTCGACTTAATGATCTTAAACAATAAATGCCTAAGAAGGGAATTTCCTAAAGTGGGATCTACCTATTATCTAAACACTTACTTCGTTCCTCTGTTGGCCTAGATGGACTAGCAGATATTGGCATTCGCAATATCCCTACGGTGTTCAATTTTTTTTCTAAATATAAACAGTTTAGAATTGATCTATGAATCTAAATCGAAGGGTATGCTTATATTTTATATTCAATGACATAAAAAGGTATGTACCTATACATTCTTTTTCATGAATATGTGTATATGCATATGGGAGAACAAAAACTACCCCATAATAATGAATGAAATGTTTAAAGAATCAAAGAATGCAAAAAAGCTTTCTAAATAACGAAATGAAAATTTCATTATGACAAAAATAACTACATTCTAACATTTGAATTAAAAAAATTACAGCTTAGCTCATAGATTTTTTTTTTTTGCATTTTTCCCAAATGCACATGGATCAACAGTTTTGAATTGCCTTTACCGGTAGCCATTTGCTCTGGGCTAGCTGTACCATTCCCCTGGGTACAATCAGTTTATACCAATCATGACATTTGCTTTTTTCAAAGGATTTATTTTCCTTGGACCATTCGTAAAAATGGATTTTCGATGGACATTTGAATTATCCATTGTCTTAAACTTTACCGTGTTTAAGCACGTCAAGCCAACATTTCTATCGGACTTGCTAAACTCCGACTACAAGTATCTTTACAAAATATTCCTACTGTTTTCGGGTTTAAGCCGTAGGATTCGTACATTGTTCTTAAAAAAGGGAAATCAAAATACAAAGGAATCTGAAAACATAAAAGATGAGAGCCCAAACATAGGGACTTTCGAATTATCCTCGGGGTTCCAACTCATTCTGGCCTCTTCAGCGCGGTGTAAGCCTACCCCATTTTCTTTGCCTTCTATTGTTGGATCAACTCTTGTGTCATGACTCCATTCCCAACTAGCCTTTTGATTTATTAGCGGCTTACACTTCTTGGTGGTATGCCCCGATGCCCCTATGAGAAAGCGGGTAAAGGACCAAGTAGAACTCTCTTACATCCAAGGCATCAATACCCCTATTATCTTGGGCTATTTCTCCAGCTTTGCTACCATGAAAACCCACAATCGATTCTATTATTCTATACAAAATTTCATGTGAAAGATAATTACAAAATTTTATCTCTTTTTCTCTCTTGTTATTATTATTATCCTCACGAACAGATGGAATTCAAAAATTCTATTGTGTTTTTTTAACGTTCTCGTAAAAGGATTGGATTAATAAATCCATTTTTAAATGTCCTTCTGAAAGGATGGAAAAAGAAATTCTTATTTTAGGAAAAATGTCCTTATACAAGGATCAAAGGTTTTCAAAAATGTCTTTATGAAATGATCGCAAAAGAAATTCTAATTTTTTTAAAAAGATAGAATTAAGAAATTCATGTTGTTTTTGTTTCTTTTTTTTTTCAAAATATCCTTATGAAATGAGTGAATAAAGAAATTGTTTTTCCTTTTCTTTTTTCTTCGAAAAAGATGTATCCTCATGGAAAGATGAATAATGGTGCAAAACTACTTTCTGTTAAATATATTTATGCAATGCATGTACATGCTTTCATGGTGATGCAAAGATGCAATTGTTATGAATGTTTTATGGAAAAATAGATGTCATGATGTATGAACATATTAGCTGATGCAATGTACGAAATGTATAAAGCATAACAATAATCAACAAATGCAAGAATGAATGCAAATGAGGTGTTGATTCTCAAATAATATTTTAGGAAGACTTTTATCAAGATAAAATGTTTGTTTACAAAAGATTGATAATAATCATTCTTCCTAGTATCATGATTTCCTGGAGTGAAGCGCGTACTTGGTGCTCCAACTCTGTCTCCTCTCTATTTGCTTCTGCTCAGATCATCCTAGATCGTATCATTATCAAAATCTATATATTACAGAACATCTCTCCTATTATAAAGATCTCCTAATATGGAATAATTTTCAAATCAACACCTATGATTTAAAATGAAATGTAAATATGAATGCAATGAGGTATTGATTGCAAAGTGTTCATCATAGAAAGACTTCCATTGGACAAAAACGCTCGTTACATCAAATTTTGCTTTTCTAAGCTTTACAAATACTGATGAGCCCTAACTTCTTGACTTCGTCCAACAATCGAGTCAGTTTTTCCCTCTTGGTATAGTGCTGGATCAATATTCTAACTTAACGGTATCACTGCGTCAGCCAAGTCCGCCACTTGTTGAGACACTTTACGTGCTTGGGTAACAGCAATCTTTATGTCATTTGCTTCTCCGGTTTCTTTTGTACTTACCTCAAATTTCCTAGAACTCAACCTAGATGCACATCCTACTGGTCTATTTATGCAGATCACAAATGGGTTCGAACTATTGTATTGGTTGGAACTGCCTTGTTTAGGGGTAGAATTCTGACCATCATGTTTCATATTCTGACTCTTAATTGATTATTCTTTTGATTCATCAGACCCATTCTCTTTAGCCATGATGGTCATCAGGTTCATCATCTCCATCATCTGCTTCTTCAGTTCTTACATTTCATGTCGATCATCATTAGCGCGAGTATTGCCTACTATGTTTGACTTTCACCCTTCGTATGCACCACCTCTTTGGTCTCCATTGTATCCTTAGGACAATACCCAGGATTTGTTATCTATTCTATCTGATCACGAGACCTTTTACCCATTATGATTGCCTTCTACAACGATGGTCACTTGCAAAAATTAATACCTCCTTTTATGCCATGAAAACAAATGCAAAACAAATGTAAAAAAATGATAACAAACACAAAAGGAAACTGTGTTAGTATGGTAAATGCCATAATTGCGATGATGAATGCGAATGAAGATGTTGATTCTCAAATAGTCCTTAGAGAGACTTTCGTTTAATTAGAGAAAATGTCTGATCTCAAGAAGCTGAAAATGAATTACAGATAATGGTTAGTTTCTCTTCTTGAGATCTTGACTTCGGGAAGCATAACTCGTACTCCACGTCTCAACACCGTCTTCGGGCTAATAGGCTACCTTATTATTCCTTTCCTATGTTGCTCAGAAGATCGCAGTGGTATAGTCTACGTGCTTTGAAGCTTTTGGAAAGTTCACTAACCCGTGTAGGCAGAGTGCGAATAAGAGTCTTTTCTTCAGGGGCAGATATTGATAATCCAGTTTTAAGGGGCCTATTTAAAGTTTTTGAAAATTTTGGATACTTAATATTAAAATTTTCACAAATTATGAAAGGTTTAGTTTGAAATTTTCATAAAATGTAGGACTTTAACTAAAAATTTAAAAAAATCAAAATTTATTAAGACCTTATCCTTTTTTAATTTTTGAAAAAAATATTTAATTAAAATTATAAAAAATTGAAATATATTAATAGTGTTTTAAAATTTTGAGGGGCCACATTAAAAGATTTTTTTTAAAAAAAGGATAAATGTGAAATCTTTAAACTTTGGAGGAACATGGCCCCTATTGGCTTTGATGGGGATCCACCTTTGCATCTATGCTATACCATCTCCGCCTCTTACATGCGTCTCCTTGTCAATTTGTCTTTTTTCTCGGTTGGTCTTCATTCAGCCCAACTCGATATTGTAGCATTATCGCTCTTGGCATTACAGGACTTCTCTCCCATAATCGAATGCCCTCTAAAATAAACCATTCTCGAATCAACACCCGTGATATGATGCAATATGTAAAAAAAAAAACAAAAGGAAAGAAAAACATAAACGCTCGAAAACGAAGTTAGTACGGTGGATGTAATTGAAAAAATAAATTAAATAAAATGAAATGCCAAAAAAGCAATAAATTCAAGCAGTTAAAAGAACACAAGGCATGCCAACATAGCAAACAACGGCATATAGCAATCGAACAAGGCCTAACAGGGTTACCGCTAAACGGGTAGAGTATCGACATGGCTCTAAAAGGTGGGCTCTTACGGGCCACTATATGAGCGTTCAGATCTATAGTTCTAAGGGTACCCAAACTATCGTTATCATCGACCAAAAATGATAAAACATCGATTCAGGGGGTACGTTTCCTTGTATCATACGGAGGTGAGAACCCCACGAAATACAGGGTTAGCAACCCAGAAGTGAATTACAAAATCGCACGAAGGTGAAAACCCCACGAGACCAAGTAATCACTCCCACTTAATGAGGGATGGATCTTGAAGAAAGCTCATGCATGAATGATAGTTTATATCAAACATTGCGTGAAAATGCAGAAAACAAATGCAAGCAAACAAACACGAAAATCATGGTCAAAAATTAAATTAAATCAAATTTTTATTTTTTCTCGCATTTACGATACAAACCCTAACTAAGGATTGACTCTCAAATTTTTTGTTTTTAAGAACAAAAATATTTAGTCCCCAACAGAGTTGTCATGCTGTATCGACATTTTTCTCGCTAAAATTTGATTTCTCACTTTTTGAAAATTTTAATTAAAAGGAGAAATTACCAAAAAATAAAAAAGTTTTAAAAGTGCTTTAATTTTTTATTTTTGTTGAAAAATAATTTAATGAGGAAAATTATCTATATATAAAATACTCGTCTTTTATAAAAAACTTGGAGTCGCCACCGATCATACAAAAGGGTAGATCGGACACCAAAAATAAAACCAGAGATTCAAAAACCATTTGGGTTCGGGAGTCAGTTACACATGGGGAAGGATTAACACCCCCACAACGCCCAAAATTGATACCTAAAGGGTTCATATTGTAAATGTGACAAAATCTAAAAATTTGATTTAATTTAAAAATCGACCCCTAAAATGTATGCATGCATGATAATATTTTAAAATGCCTTGATATTTACGATAGACACCTGGAGACCCGGGATGACACTCCCAACCAGATACCGGAACCATAAGGCCTAAAGTTATATGCAACATAAAAAAGTGCATAGACATGGCACTAATTTGAATGCATAAAAAATTTAACGGTTAGCGGTACCAAAAGAGATGACACCTGGAGACCTGAGATGCCACTCCTAACCGGATATCGAGACCATACAAACTAGATCTAACATAACATACAAAATATATTTATTATAAAAAATGCCAATATTAAATAAATACAAAACTATATTACCCTATTTCTAAACCAATATTAAAATAAATACAACGATAAGAATCGAATCTTACCCCACTAGAAGCTCGGATGAAAAACTTCAACCAACCCTCATCGAGATCTCCATACCCTCGAGTCATGGTTTAAAAACTAATCCGATCGAATGGTTGTTCGAACCACCCTGGGGCCAAGAGCACTGCTATCTTTAATTGGGGAGCCAAGAGCACTACTCTCATAATTGGCCCCCTATTACCGCCTTGGCTTGGCTCGGCTCCCTATTTGCTTCCTCCCCTCCCCGCATTTTATATGAAAATTTGGAGGAGGAGACGTGGAGCCTTGTGCTCCACCCATTTTTCTTTTTTCTTTTTATTTAAAATTTTTAATTAATTTTAATATTTTTAAATTTAACTTTTCATTTTCTTTCTTTTTTTCTTTTCTCTTTTTTAATAATAATAATAAGATATAATGAAAACATAAACAACATGCAATTTACACATAAAATATACGACATACAAGCATACATACAATATATTAACTTTAATTCATACACATACACACTCATACATAAATAATAATAACGCATAAATATCATACATTCATACATATATAATATTAAACATACATGCATACATAATAAACACTAATGGTATATACATCTATATACACACAATACATACACATTTAAAAAAGCATATTAAAGGTAACAATAATAATACGATACATATATATTGCATATAATAATAACAATATTAATAATATTAATAAATAATATTATAAAAAAACTAGACAAAATGAGTGATTACAATCCCCAACACCCCCAAACCTTCATAAAAAACCCCAAAATGAACCTACAAGTTATGGAAGGTAGCTTAAGTGTTTTCCTACGATTTTTACACCATTTTAAAACCAACTTCAAGTTCCACCATTAACACCCATATCCAAGCATTCAAACACCCAAATCATCAAACAAGCATACATGGCATCATCCTTAGGATGTGCATGAAAAAAAGGGAGTTGGAAGTGTACTAACCTTCCTCTTGAAGCTAGAAAAGCAGATCCTTGCTCCAAGCTCAAGCCTTCTTTTTCCCTAGGTCCTTGGAGTGCTCTCAATCTCCTTAACTACAAATCAAATGTTGTAAAACAGATTACAACATTATTAGATGGAAAAAGGATGATAAAGGGAGTATTTAACATCAAGAAACATGATTTAAACTTCCAATTCCTCTCCAACCCCACCAAAACCCCATGTAGCTTATCCTACACCAACAACCATTATATTTACCTTGACTTGTAGATCGTTGGATGATGATTACAACCCTCTCAACAACTATTCTAGGATTTCCACTCAAAACAATAAAGATGAAGCCTTTAACTCGTGTTTTGAAGATGGAAGAGGAATGGAGATATGGGAAAGAGTTGTGGAACAAGAGTGATATCACTTTTCCCACTTTTTTGGAGGAGGTTCAATTTCCTCCAGCCTTTGCTTGGAAATTACCTCTCAACCCCTCATTCCTTCTTTCCATCACTATCACAACAAAGCCTAAACCCCCTAAAGGCAAATCCCAAGCCCTTAAGGTTCTTTTAGACACATCTCGGCCTAAAATCTTGGCCTAACAACCCGTAATTACTACTCGAGTGGACTGTCCCACGGATTCCAAAATCTGGGTCGTTACAATCCGAGACCGCATAGACATCAAGCGATGCATGCCACATACTCGAGACCACAAAGACATTGAGTGTATTGATAATACATGTATTGCAGTATGTTTCTTAGGTGTTTGGATCCCATACAATTAAATCATGAAATCAAATCAAGGGCTCACAAGACCCATAAACAATACAAGGCAAGAAAGGTCGTCATTAGGAACATCCAAAGTCATAGTTCAACCAAAGACTCGACATTACAATTCATCATATTTGATTTTGTTACAATATAGCCCTTTTCCAAACCTCATTAAGTCATTACTAATAAATCCCTAAATTTTGGGCAGTGGCTGTTGTGGGTACCGGTACGAACCAGTGTGTATTGGTACTTAGCCCATGGGTATCGGTACTCGACTACTCGTACCGACACCAAAA
The DNA here is from genome assembly GCA_019671005.1 of Hibiscus mutabilis. Taxonomy (NCBI): domain Eukaryota; kingdom Viridiplantae; phylum Streptophyta; class Magnoliopsida; order Malvales; family Malvaceae; genus Hibiscus; species Hibiscus mutabilis. The sequence goes on along the minus strand of CM033743.1, from coordinate 36,580,509 downwards.
TATGTTACTAGAATTTGGAAAAGTCAGCCCGTATCAATACTGGGTCGACTTGGGGCTCGAATACGGATACACTCTCCATCGTACTGTACCAAAAATAGTCACTGGAATCTTGCAAACCCACGAGTGCCGATACGTGTCACAGTACCGATACTACTTGAGTAGCGTACCGATACTGGTTAAAACCCGTATCAGTACGCTACACTCAGTTCATCTTGTTCTTCGAGATTAATAATGGTATCGGTACTGAAGCCCAGAAATGGTTTATAAGGTTATGAGTTTCAACTTGAAATCCCCAAATTAACCCATACAAGTGGTTTAATGCTTCCTAAGGTCTATTGGGATATTCATTAATATATTATGACTAATTAAACACCTTTTTAACACAAGGACAATATCAAGATCAACCAATGGCTAACATGCTTGAAAACACCCAACATACATCATGCTTAAAGCAAAGCAATCACTATTATGAAAGGCAAGAAGCATTTCAAAGTTGAAGATGTACAAACCTTACTCAGAATCCCAAAATCTCCTTCCAGCAAGCTCCTCTTCTCTTTTCTCCTTGCACTTGGTGTTGGATGACTCTCCAACTTCTTTAACTAATCAACAAGTGTAATGATGGATTGTTACACTCCCAAAAGATTAGAAGGAAGCTTTAAAACGAATTTACAACCTCAATTTCATCCTAAGACACTCTCCAACAAAAATCCCTTTAAACCCTATTTTTTCCATTTCTCCACCATTTCCAACCAAACCTACCTCAAAATGTAGATCCTTTAGAGAAGATGAACATATTTAAAACTCATATCTTGGATGCAAAGATTGATGATGAAAGGTTGAATCTTTACCTTGAAATTAATGGGTGTTCTTCATGAGAGATAAAACTTTAGAGGAAAAAGATAAGTTTAATGAAGATGATATAAGCAAAAGAAATAGTCTCAGCATGCCCAACCGTCCAACCCAGTGGGAGATAAGTCGGTTCAGTCTTTTTTTAAATTTTATGTAAAATACCAACTAGGTCCCTCAAAAATCACCCTTTAGCCATATGCCCAAACCAATAGCTCAAGTTTAAAGTCCAAAAGTTCATCTTTGACCCAACAAGAAACAATTATAGAACCCAACACTAAAAGACCAAGACTCAGGTCAACGCTAACTCGTTGACTCGGGAATTTGGGTCGTTACATAATGATCGTTGACGAATTGATCTTAAAATTGTAATAGAATGAAACATTAGACATCTAACATATAAAAATATATAGTTTGAGAACTTATTTTACGGTTAAACCTTGAAAAAAAAATCAAATATTTAAAGTTAACAAATTGACAAGAAAATGTATATATTTATTGGCTTAAGGGTGAAAGAAGCTCTTGAACTTATAAAAATCAATTAAGCCCCCTGAACGTTTTTTTGCACCTAATTAAGTACTTGAACGAATAAATTGAATCAATTAAGCTCGTTAACCAATTTTGACCATTAAATCTTGATAGTTTTTTTAGATATTATTGTTACATGATAAACTATAGTTCTATCAGATGATATTTACAGATATTTTATAAAAATATAATTTTTATAATTTTTAAAAGAATTTTTAGATTTTTTCAAGAAATTTTTAAATAAAATTAAAAATATCAATTGTCAACACTATGACACGACGGGCTACACAAACTTATCAAAAAAATTGTTAGATTCAAAAGTCAATGTCGGTCAAATGGCTTAAATGAATCAAATTATTGATTCAAGAGATTAATTGGATACAAAAAAATTAAGGACTTAATTATTTTTTTTAAAGTTCAAGAACTTCTTACACCTTTGACAATTTGTTTTTCAATCACTTAAAATGGATATCAGCATGCTTTCTCTATAAATCATGTTTTGAAATTTAATTAGATGAAAATCACGGTTAAATAGGATATTTTGTTAGAAGGATTAGAATTACTAAAACAACCTTTATATCTTAACTTGCCTTTTGCCAGAGGTGTAAATGCTCCACGCAGAACATCAGTGGTTCGGTGGACCAAATGCATTAATTAGACTGGAATGTGTGGTAGTCATAGACAGTATGAAGGTGACATTAGGGGTGTGAATAAAAAAACGTTACTGTTAATTGTAACAGTTAATCGATATAACTGTTTACTTTATAGGTTAATTAATTTAATCATTAAGATTAAACGGTTTCGGTTAAACGAACCGCTAAAAAAGATGGTTACTAGTTAACCAATAGGTACTTTTTTAAACTAAATATAAAGTTTGTGTTTAAAATCTCTCTATTTAAATTTTTTTTAATTTTAATATAATATTTATCGGAGAGATGGGTTTATAATTTTAAAAAGAAATAATGAACATTTGAAAATAAAATATAATGGGTTACATGTTAACCTGTAACCGAACCGTTTTTTAACTGTTAACCACTATAATAGTTAATCATTTAACAAAATTTAACAGTTAACCATTTCTTAACATTTATGTTACGATTAATAATCCCTATAATGATTAACCAACAGTTTAAGTTAAATGGTACGGTTAACCTACTATGAACACCTAGGTGACATTCACATCTAATTAAGACTATATTAGATTAATCCTTTCCGAAGTTTACACTTGTCCCTTCAATTTCGTGGGTCAAATTGTAGATCATACACTCTCATTTCATAGTTTTCCAACGAAAAATATAGGCTAGGTTTGGTAAACGGCTTTTTGAGCTAAAACTAAAGGTTTAAGTTATTTTTAGAGGTTCGATCAGTTAAATCTGCTAATTTAGATTTTTGATAAATAAAAAATTGCAATAACGGATTGGGGTGAAACCTCTCAATTTGAGAAAAATAACTTTTTGAATTAGATGTTTGGATAAAAGAATTGTAAAGACTATTTTACCTTGACAATTACAAAAATTTTCCTCTAAATAACATAATTTAAATAACTAATAAAATTAAAAAAAATAATTTCATAAATAAAAAATTAATATATAAATTAATAGGGCAAATTATTGGAGTGGTAACTTACGTTTAGTAAGTGTACACTTTTAGTCACCGATTTTAAAAATTGACCATTATGGTCTTTCATTTTTTAAACATTTGATCACTCGAGTGTTAATTGTCGTTAGACACTGACGATGTGCTAACTTGGCACAGTAAAAAATGATAAATTACCTAAATAGTCTCTAAACTATTACACCACTCCTATTTTGACCATCGAAATAAAAAAAAATTTGTATAATAACACATTTAATCCTCCATATTTACAACTTTTTATTTCTTCTCCCCTCCACCATCTTCCCAACCGTTGTTGCTTGCCTTTCTACTATGTTTCCATATTCTTCATCTGAGGATTTGCAATCAACTTGGGATCACTCTCAATCCAAGTAAATGGCAATGCAAGCGCAATATTAGAGTTGATGAAATTCTAAATAAACCCAAAAAAAAAAAAACACATCACTCATTTACAACTTTTATTCTTGCTTTCATAATGGAGTCTGCAAACGCAATGCTAGTTGATGAAATTCGAAGTAAACCAAACAAAGCCTATCAATTATTTACAAGTTGCAGTCTTTAATCGCGCTTTCTGGAGCGTCAACGGTGGGGAAGATGGTGGAGGAGAGAAGAAATGAAAAATTATAAATATGAAAGACTAAACGTGTAATTATACAAATTATTTTTCTTTCGGTAGTCAATCTAGGACTGAAATAATATTTTAGGCGCTATCTAGGTAATTTATCATTCTTTTTATTGTATCAAATCAGCACGCCGTTAGTGTCTAATGGCAATTAACACCCGAGTGACCAAATGCTTAAAAACAAAAACGTAATAGACCATAACAGTTAATTTTAAAAATCAGTGACAAAAGGTATACACTTACTAAATATAGGTGAGTATTCTAATAGTTTACGCAAATTAATATATACATCTAAATTTAATAAATTAACAAAATTATATTCAAAATATAATTTCATAAATAAGAATTTGATATATACATCTAAATTTAATCATTACTAAAATTATATTAAAAAGATAATTTCAAAAATAAGAAATAATAGGCTTAGTAATGATATTAAAAAATAATTTTCATAATCTAATTAATATTAATAGATACAAAATATTAATAAGTAATAAATTATTCAAACAAATATTAAATATAATCATGTCCTTATATGTCATTTTGCTTGTTCAAATAATCAAACAACTATTAGCTAATTTTACCAAATATTTTTATACAACCAGCTAATGCAATCTTCTAGCCAAATCAGCTAATGCTATTAGCTATCAATTAATATAATCTATTATCCGCTATCAACTATCCTTTAATTGTTGAACATGGCTATAATTTAGCAGTTCGATTTACTGATTGCAACTCATAAAAACTGTATCCGGTTTAAACAATTTTATTATTAGAGTTTGTAGTCCGAAATTAATTAGAATTTGACTTAAAATAAGAATTCTAGTTTTAGTATATATATTTTTATTTTACATTGATTAAAAACAAAAACGTAGTTTGAATAGATTTATTGCTACACAAATTTCTTTGTAATCAAGTCATTACCATATAAATAGAAAATAGAGATTAGGTTAGACATCAAATTGATTATGCAAATCTCTTGTAATTCTCTTTATTTAAATATTAGTGAAATTTCTTTTTTTTCTGCCTGTATTTTTTCTCGAATGAGTTTTCTACGTAAAATTTTGGTGTCTTTTTTATTATGCAATCATTGTATTTGTCATTACCATATAACAAATAGGTATCAAAACGTCTCAATTATGATTCGATCATGGTGATGGCGTTCGTAAGGTACGACATTCCTTTGTTGGATCGTAACATCGGGTTCTTATTGTCGCAGATCAAGATGCGAGCAATTCTCGTTCATATGAATTTAGACGATGTGATATTAGAGTTTGATATTGAACTCTCGAAGAGAAATAACATAGTGATCAAAAGAGTAGCTATATTTCATATTAATTTGTATCTATCGAATTAGATTTTATAGGACATATTGAATGAGAAGACTATTGTTGCTTTATAGATGAAGTTAAAGGAACTGTGCATGAAAGAAACTCTAATTAGCAAGTTGCATATGAAGCAACAACTTTATTCTCATCGTTTACAGAAAAATACATCGTTACAAGAACACTTAACAATAGTTGAACAATTTGTCTTGAATTTAGAGACCATGAAAGTTAAGTACGATCAATGGAGTTTATGATTAATTTTGTCTTGTTTATTATCCCTTCTTATTCGACCTTTAGAGATATTATTTTGTTGAGTAATGATACTTTTACTCTAAAAAGATATATGATTTCATGTATTCGTATGACAAGATTAAACATATTTTGACTGGATCTGACTCACAAAAAAATAGTTTCATTGTTCATGAGAGGACTCAAGAAATGAATTCTGACAGTGAAACAAGAGCTAGATCAAAATCTAGAAACACAAGAAGAATCTATTATTATTGTAAGAAAAAAGAGACATATTAAATCTGAGTGCTATAGATTGTAGAATAGGAAACAAATGGATGATGCAGATTATAAAGGAAGACATCCAAGAAATCCAGGGAGGCTGGCGCAGTGAAAGACTATGATGATGGTGAATTTTTAGTTGCATTTATTGACGATTCTATAGCACGTGAAAAGTGGATTCTTAATAGTGTTAATAATTTTCATATGATTCTCAATTGGCTTGGTTTGCGTCGTATGAAATCAGGTTTACATGTGTTTTTGGGGAGAATAATTCACCTTGTAAGGTTGAAAGTATCAACACAATCAAAATTAAGATGTTCGATAAAATAGCTTGAGCACTTAATGTGAGACACATTCTATATTTGAGTAGAAATCTAATTTTTTTAGATACTCTAGATTTAAAAGGGTACGTATACTCTAGTGAAGGTGGAACTATGAAAATCTATAAAGGCTTTCCCATTGTGATGAAATGACATAAAAAAGCTTCCAATTTTTATTTTTATTAATGTTTAACAATTTTAGGCGATGTAGTTGCTGTTTCCTCTTCCAAGGTAGATGATGACATTTTGGATGAATCAAGCAAAAGAGGGTTTTGTGTTGAACAAGATAACTGTAGGCATAACAATTTTAAGAGCAGAAAAGAGTTTAATTTTATGGAAATAATAGATTTGAAAAGAAAAAGAGAGTGAACTTTCATGGGCATAACGTATTCAAGAAGCAGAAAATCCAGTGAGTATAGCGGATTTGGAAAGAAAGTCCAGTTCGCCACGACGATTAATAACGCCAAGGATATAACTGTTTCATTGTATTCTACTATCGAGAATAGGAATAGAAAAGAAACTAGACATCCATACAGAGTTATTGAGGCCAAAACATTATGAGTTACTAAGGATAAATTTTCCATTAATGATTAGTATCGTGTTGTGTGTGATATTGTTTGTGGTGATACAATTGTGAGCAAAGTTGATACTTATGATGATTTGAAGACTGAATCAGTTTCTACATCCAAGCATGAACATGACTTGGACTTGATTGGCATCCATTGTTGACAGGGACAAAGTTAGGATTGAATTATGAAGGGGAAGATCGATTAACTTTGAAACAAGCAGGGTCTTAAAATGTAATTAGCAGTAAAAATTAAGAGAGTTAGGTTTGATTTTATAAATTTTAGAATTGAAGGCCTTAAAAATAATTAAACCAGAAAAATAAGGGGTCATAATTTAATTTTAATAAATTTTAAATGACAAGGTCCTAAAAAATAAAAATTCAAGAAATTTTAGGAGGGGCAAGGACTAAATTGCAATAGTTTTAAAAATATTATTCCCCACCACTTTTTATGTGGTTCCGTCCTTGATTGTTTAGTAATACTACAATGAGTTTTGTGGGAAATGTGGAGAATTTGTTCGACAAGATAGAGATTTTATTTTCTATTGAGTTAGATTTTTATTGTGTCAAGGTGGAGATTGTTAGAGTTTATGACTCGAATTCAATGATAATATAATTTAAAGTGATAATCCTACTTTTAGTAGATTTCTTTTATTTTACATCGATTAAAAGTAGGAAACATAATTTGACTAGATTTATTACTACACAAGTTTCCTTTGTAATTAAGTAATTATCTCATTAAGTATATATTAGGGATTAAAGTTAGACTTTAAATGATTCTACAATAATTCTCTTGTTATGTTCTTGGTATTTTTTTTATTACACAGTCATTATATTTACTTTATCGTATAACAATTATTAACTATTGTCTTCATCGCCATAGATAGATCCACTAGTTTTTGACATTCCTTGAGAGTGGCCGGCTAGGAGGTGCCATATAAAAAATATAGATTCAAATCTCAATGGCGCACACATTTATTGCAGTTAAGGATCTTAAACCTGCAATTGAAGTTATTTTTTATCAAAGTAATTGAAGTTAGTTAGGTGAATAACCGCCGGGGGGCACAAAATAATGAAGCTTAACGCCGAGATGCATGTGAAACATGGTTTGCTTTTGCAATCCACATCTTGAAAGCAAAGTTCCGGGATAAATAATGGGCCTATCTATTATCATACCAACAATCAATTAGTCTAACGGAATAAGGCGTTAGGCCCCTTAAACAAGATTATATTAACATTGTGATTGAGAAAATTAAATTGAAAGGATCATCTCATATTATATATATGCAAATTTTGATCCGGATTAGGAATAGAATTCCGCTGCTTTTTTCGGTGCCTCTATTTATGCTCACACTAAAAATTTAAATTTAGGGTCAATGTTTAAGGTTAGAGTTTATAATTAGAGTTTAGAAATTTTGGGGTATATGTATTTTTAAGATTTAGGGTTTAAAGTTTAAGATTTAAAATTTAAAGTTAAGACTTAAAATTTAATTCTTTAGTGTTGGGTATAAAAAGATACAGTAAAAGAACAAAACAAAAAATTGTCCTCAAAAGTAATTATTCAATAAATTGAATATGAATGGTTAAATAAATGGGCCTACGACCTTTTCTTTTCTTGTCAGGGAAAATCCCCACTACAATAAAGAAAAGTAGCTAAGAAGAAAGGCAAAGAAAAGGCAGCTCATATAGAATGAAAAGAGAAGATAGGGAGGAGGTGAAGATCATGATAAGAAGATATGGCAATCACAGCAATGGAGCTTTTCCTGAACAGCAAGAGCCCATCACCATTTCCAGTTGCCCTCGCTGGAAACTTTACGACAACCCCTCTTATTATTCCCACCACCACCACCATCAACAACAACAATGCCCAAGCAGCAAGCATTTACATCATTTCTGGGATCTTACCTTGTTCAAACCAGTTATGGATTCTGATCTGGATATTGCTCGGGCACATATCATCGAGCTGAAAGCCGAGATGGAGTACGAACGTAAAGCGCGTAAGAAGGCAGAGTCCATGAACAAGAAACTGGCTAAACAAGTCGGCGAGGAACGAAAGGAAAGAGAAGCATTGGAGAGAGTATGTGAAGAGCTCGCAAGAGAAATCTCATTGTATAAATCAGCCATTGTTGGAATGAAGAAGGAGGTTGAGGAAGAAAGAAAGATGCTAAGAATGGCTGAAGTTTTAAGGGAAGAGAGAGTTCAAATGAAGATGGCCGAGGCCAAGATTCTCTTCGAGGAGAAGTTGCTGGAATTCAAAGAAACTAAACGCATGAATCCAGCTGATATTTCAGTCCCCAGAATTTCACAGAAGAATAAAGAAGATAAGATACCAGTGTTTACTTCCAATCTTTCAGGGAAGTTTTCAAGGGAAGTTTTCAGTGAGAAATCTTCATCAATGGAAATTCCATCTCCGGAACCTCAGAATCCTCACATAAAGCGAGGGATCAAAGGGTTCGTCGAGTTTCCAACAATGGTTCGAGCAATCGGGTCGAAGAGTAGGCATTCGGGTACGAAGCTGGAGTGCCAAAAGGCTCAGCTGAAGATCCTACTTAAGCAGAAGAGCCCCATCTGATCAAATAGTCTCATTACGAGTTGAGCTTATCAAATTATTAGACTTGCTTTCTTGGGTTAATTTCTGTTGTTTCGAGTTTTATTGTTGAATTGTTTCTGCAAATATATGGTTTGGTTTGTAATTTGGTGCAAGGCTTTGAGGATATGTGTTAAGAATTTGTATTCATTGGAAAGAAGTGGGAAAAGCTTCTGTTTTTTTAGTTTGTAGTAGACATGTGCACATGCGGGACATTGGAATGGTGGATCTTGAGTTGGATAAAAAGTAGTTCAGAGAAACCTTAGGGTCAGTGTCCGGCAAACTCAACAATCTCTGGGGACAGAGTGCATGTGCATGATGAAAACTGTTTAGTCAGCGTTTAACATTGCTTTTACATAGTATTTTTGGGTCAAAAGTACGAAAACAATGTTAAATATATAATATTTAGAAGTGATTTACTGATGATCGAGTGGTTAAATATGTATACGTTACAATATCATGTATGCATGACGGAATCACATGGACACTTAGGGTGTCTGTTGGAATAGAAATCTTCTATCCTTTTCGATGTCTCTATTTATGACTTCGCATTAAAAACTTAAGTTTGGAGTTTAGGGTTAATGTTTAAGATTATTTATTAGGATTAGAGTTTAGGAAATTTGGTGCATGGTGTATTTTTTAGGGTTTAAGGTTTAGGATTTAGAATTTAGGGTTAAGGCTTCGAATTTGATTTTTTTAATGTTAGGGCATAGAAATAGGCATTGAAAAGGGGCAGAGGATTTTTGTACGACTTTGGACACACAATTTTTTTGAAAAATTTATTTTTTTATTTAATTTGTATATAAAAATTAAAAATATATATAATTGACACCTCTTTATAAATAAAATGACACCCCTAATAAATAAAATAATTAACTCTTCTTAAATACCGTTGAAAAAAATGACACCCCTTAGATAATTTTCTAACTCTACCTTTGTTTGTATGAGTTCGAATTCCGACATACGATGTTTCACTGATACATATATAGATACTAGTATGGAAACGAGAACAAAAAACGACAATTTCCAAAATTAAAAGGTGCGAGTATGGGTACGGCGAAAGTACAACAAATATAAAATAAAATTTAAATTCTAAAAAATATAATTTTTTATAATTTTAACTTTTGTTTTGCTATCTTGATAACTTAGAAACTTATAATTTCACTACATAATTATATGATGAATAAATTAGTTGTTGGTTTGAACCTTTCATATCTCTACATTTCAAATTTTTTAAAATAAAAATATTGTAAATTTTATGTCTTTTTATGGTACACATACAATTATTAAAAATATTTATTTTTTTAATAAAAATATTATTTTTTCTATTTTTATGCAATTTAAGTTAATATATTTCGTATATTGTAACATTAAAAAACTAAATATCATTTAAGTTTTTATTTTTTAACTTACAATGTCATGTCTAAAATGATAATTTATCTTTTCAAAAACATTGTTTGACACAATATTAAACACTTAAATCCTAAACCAAATAATCCAAAAGCATTTTTTCACCACACTCTTCAAAATTAATGCTAAAACTGACCCTATAGGCTCCCAAAAAATATAGACCACATATGTGTGTGTATATATAGAGAGAGAGAAATCATCTAACACTATGTAAAATCATTTAGTTTTAAAAGTTAGAAATATGAACCCAACAAGTGTCCTAGTGGAAAAGCGGGTGATGTTCATCATAGGAGACACATGTTTAAATCGTTTTGTCTACAAGGTGTATGCGCATTGTCAAAGTGTAACGCCCCCTTCCCGGTCTAGTAGAAATTCGGGTCGAAAAGCATTATCGGTGAACAATACGATGATCGGTTCACTAATTATGAAGACTTGTGCGATAAGTAACGAATCATTGATGTTAATTCGATGCAATGAATGAGGATGATCAATGTAAACTCAACCAAATTATAATTAAGGGGTCATTTGGTGACTTATTCAAATTTAGGGACTAAATTGTAAAATTGATAAATTACAGGGTCTTATCAATATTTAGGTTTACCAATATGAAATTCAATGCCTAATTATCTTGTGTATAAAATTTCAATGGATTTGGAAATCATTTGCACTTTCAATTGATCCATTCAGGGTTTAGTGACTATTTTGCAAGATTTTAAAACCTCGTTTGATCATCTTTTAACTAATCTACCTGTCTCGGTACCGATACTCGAAGGGTCGTATTGGTACACATGTGTCATGATAGTTAAAACAGTTATGAATGATAGGGGTCGTATCGTACGTGTATAGCCGTATCGGTGCACTATGTCTGCCTTAATTAAATTTAAATTCTAGTGTCAAATAGCCGTATCGATACGCTTACCATGACCGTTAATACAGTTAAGTTCATTAGGCTTGTACCGATACTGGGTATCGGTACGCGTGGTCAACTTTAGGGATCGATACGGTATCGATACGGTGCTACAATAATTTTCCAGATTTATTTACGCGTACCGATACTCAAAGAGTCGTATCGGTATGCCCCATTTACTTGAGTCCCAAAACGCATACCCGTACCGATACGCCATTACCCGTACCGGTACGGACAAACTTGTAATGACAGATTTAGTCTGGTTTTTAATCACTTTAGGGGTCTTAACCTTGTCCAAATGTTACCAAAATTTACAAGCAAGTTTTTAATCATCATATCTACCTACGTGTCAAATTTCATAGTATTTGGAAACCGTTTACCATGATTTCACTTATTAATGCATTATAGGTCATATTTACCAATTTTCCAACTATCCAACATGTCATATTCCATACTTTAATTATTTCAACATGGTGAGCATTACATACACACAAAATAGGGCTAAACTAACATGTCTAGACCCTATGCCACCTTGCAAGGAGTTTAAGGACAAAGTTTGCATTACATGTGATTTGTGAACTTGCTTCCTACTCCGATCCTTGATCCAACAACCTTTTAACTTGAAAGTGCATGGAAATAAGATACGTTAGGATTATATAGCCTAGTGAGGTAGTCAACAATGATGGAATGATCAACAATGGTATCAATAACATGAACATCAATATAAATGCATCTCAAACCATATTTTAACAATAATTTCAATAACTTAATTCTTTGGATCGATATGTGAATGTGGATACGCGAATTTCCAACCAACATTGCCAACATTGAATGGTCAATATCCTCCAACATCGCCAATCGGACCAAAACCAACACATCCCGCCAATGTTGCCAAAAGAGCCTTAGCTCAAGAACTGTAGCCCACTCCGTACCAATGAGCTCATGAGTTCTATGGAATGCCAAATGTATCCAGTGTCCATTCGTATCCAAGGATTCAATAATTAGGCCAATAACAATAACAATAGTAATAACAATGACAATGGTAATGTCAACTTGTCAATAACGGTATATCATGATCAATATGGCCTTTCACAATATTCCAAAGTTATCAATGACAATACTATGAACCAATAATCAATATATCAATGCAATAAGCTTACCAAAGCTTACCAATGCTACCTTCAAAAAGGTTTTCATGTGACCATACCTTGATTTCAATGATGAAAATGCAATAGACCACTATAATAAAATTGGGAAGGCACCTAGCCAATCTCGAGACTCTGACTACACTCACCGATACTCCCAGAGCTTTTAGGCTCTCGAATGACAATTCCTTTGTTCTTTGAGTTGTTGGAATTTGAGGGATTTGGTGATTCTTCACCTTGATTCTCTTGAGCCAATAGATACCTATAATTTAGGATTAAGAAGATTGAGAAATTCAAAGCTTGGAGTGTCCTCCAATGGAGGTAGGTGCTTGCTTGTTCAATAGGAGAAAAAAGATAGGGAGGTGCTAGCTTAAGGCTACAGTAAGTTTCCTATCCCTTTTTCTTTTCTTTCTTCAATTACTAATCCCGATTTAGGCTTTAGCAAACCCAACAATTAAGGAAGCCTTTTTTGGCATTCCACGTAGCTTGATGACTAACGGGTTGAGGGGCTTATTACTTAATTAGTCCCTCAACTTCCTATACTTCATTCTTTTTCCCCCAACTTCCAATTTTCCCAATTTAGACACTAGGTCAAGTTTCAAGGTTTGCAATAAGGTCTTTAATCAATAACAATATTAATTTGGAATTAAATATTTCAATAATTGACTACTTGGTCTAAGGTTAATGCTATAATTTGAGTTTTCGATGTAAAATTTCAAGTTACCAGAATTGAATTTCGACTAGGCCCGATTTTGGGGTGTTACACTAAGAGTTAAGAATATCTATGAACAGATACTACCTTGTAATCACCTTTAGAGTACTCAAAAAAAATTAGAAATGTGAAGATTTTTTAGGGGAAAAGAGAGGGATGTAAGCTCAACCAATAATTTACACTCATTCGATGGTCTTAAATTTGTGCAACTTTTTGTGTTTAACATGATATAAATGGATCTTAACCCATATAAAGATACGATTCTCTTGTACGTGATATAAAAGTTTTTACGAGCACCTTTAGTTTTAGGATTTATGGATTTAATTTAGTGTGTAGGAGGTTAAGGTTTAGGTTTAGGGTTTATAGGTTAGAACCTAAATCTCTCAACATATTATCCTAAAACCTAAACCCTTACCTCTAAACTCTAAATTTTAACCCTAATCCTACATTTTAAACCCATAAACCCTAAACCATAAACTAAAACCCTAAATCCTAAAACTAATGGGCTTATGGACTAAATCCATGAAATATTGTCACATCAAATTCTTATTTTAAATTTAAAACCACTATCATGCACTCATTCATATCTAATAACTTTACTCGATTTTAACTTCAATTGAATTGTTTAAAAATAAATAATTAAATCTAATTACAAAATGACTGTTATTTTTTCTTATCCACAAACCTAGAAACTAAAACTTGTTTAATCCCATCAAGGACGAAACCAAAATTTGGAATTGGGGGGCAAAACATAAATGTTTGAAAGTAGGGGACAAATTCATAAATAAACCAATTTTATCTTGAGACTCTAGAGCATACAACCCAACTATTTTCAATCTTCTTTTGGTTCATGAACTATTTTGTGCTTTCACCTTACAAATTGGAGAGTTTTTCTTCAATTCTTGTAGTGCAAACTCTATGGCTTTGCTTGGTAGAGAGGAAAAGTGGAAGAAAGGAAGGAAGGAAGGCCAATATAATTGGAGAGTTTTTCTTCACTTATTTATAGTGCACTCAATCCTATGGCCGGCCAACTATATCCGATAACAATTTTAAAACCACATCACTTGCCAATATAATTAACCAAATAACATTTACCTCACTATTTTTAACAAGCATTAAACCATGTCATTTCCAAAGCAACAACCATGCTTTAAAACACAAGTATAAACCATACTTTACAAGGATCACTTACCATGTGCATCCTTCAGCAAAACATGCTTAAAAATAGTATATCGAATACTTTAAAACATGCTTAAACAGTAGGTACTTGAACACTAAACCAAGTGCATAAAATCATTCGAACAAGCACGACCGAGAGAGTAAAATCACTTTATACTTACTTCTGAGTCTAGGTAAGCGTTTCAGGCCTACCTTAACTCCCCAAACTCTGTTCCCAAAACATAAAAACTCTTTAAACCACATTTTCACTCACCGATACGCGAAACTTCAATTCACTGACCCTCCAAACACTTCTCCAACACTTCCGGATCAACCTCCCCTGTTTTTACCACAAAACAACAGAGGATCATAATGCATTCTAAACACAACAACCACAATCCTTCTCAGATTTCCACAAAACCTTCACAATTAACCCTCCACAACAACCGAAAACATAACCAAAACACTTCGATTCATAACCCAGCCAGCATCTATCAATCTAACATCACTTTCAACATCAAAACACACCTAAAAACAGATCCAAGACAACCTACCACCTCCAGCAACCTTACAACCATAGCAACACCACGAAACCTCAAAACTAACAACCTAAACAAATATAGATTCTTAAGTTTTGGGATTCCATTTATCAAAAATACTTATCAACATTATTAAACATCCCAAATATAAATCAAAGCATCCTTAATTACTAGAAATTAGATCCAATCCATGAATTAACTCATTTTCCCCACATAACTCAATTAAACATTAGAAAATCATCAAAATCAGACTAGAAACACAAAAACAAGGATCAAATGCTTGGGAATTTCAGTAAAGAACCATAAAATAAAGGAGATCTCGGACCTTACCCCTATTGTGAAGTTTCTCCATCAATTAATTTGTGAAGAGCTACGAAAACACAAGATTATTGTAAGATTTTGTGTAAACAATCTTTATAAAACAATTTGAAACAATAAAGTCAAGTTAAAAACCACCTCACCTCTAGAAATTTGATGAAAACCTGGGTGTTTGGATGAGGAGAGAATGGAGGGAAAAAGTTGAGAGAAAATGACGTGATTTTTTTTTTGGAAAGTAATAACTAACTTTCAACAAAAATCCTCTTTAATTAATAATTAAAACACATGTTAAAATATATTCAATTAAGAGAGAAACCTTTAGAAACCAATTTGTAAAATAGCTCCTTAAAGATTCTAATTATTTGACCATTTTCATTTTAGTCACTAGGAAATCACAGTTTTCAAAACATTCATTTTGGTCACTAACCAAAATTTCCATCTTCCAAAACTCGTTTTGCAAAATAGATATCACCATTATTAAATAAATAATTAATAATGATTTTAGAGCATTTTTTTATAATTTTTCCAACACCAAAAATATATGATCCCGAAACTAACTCGAATCTCTACTTTAGTCCACCGGACTGTCTAATAAACCACCAAACCGCTAAGCCCTAAAACTGAGGCGTTACAACTCTTCCCCACTTAAGAAATTTCATCCCCAAAATTTACCTAGAGGAAACAGGTGCGAAAACTTTTTCACCATATCTGACTTGCGTTCCCACGTGGCCTCTTCAACACCGTGGTGCTTCTACAACACCTTAACCAGCTCGGTTGTTTTGCCACGTAGCACCTTACTGCTGGTATCAAGAACCTCTATCGGTTCTTCTTCGTAAGATAGGCCTGTTCTCAACTCAATCTCATCCACCGGCATGACATGCGATGGATATAACCTATACCTCTGCAACACCGAAACGTGGAACACATCATGAATCTTTCCCAACTCCTTAGGTAGCCTCAAACGATACGTAACAGGACCCACACGCTCAATAACCTCGTATGGTCCAATGAACCTCGGGCTAAGCTTCCTTTTCTGCCCAAACCGCAACACCTTTTTCCAGGGCGACACTTTCAAAAACATTTTATCACCCACAACGTACTCTATATCCCTACGCTTCAAATCTGCATAGGATTTCTGGTGATCTGCAGCTGCTTTTAAGCGCTCACATATCAACTTTACCTTTTCAGTTTTGCCCTCGAAAATATTGGGCATCGACACAAACTTTTCCCCCGCTTCTGCCCATCACACGGGCATACGACATTTCCTGCCATACAGCACCTCATAAGGTGCCATATGTATGCTAGCATGATAACTGTTATTGTAAGCAAACCCCACCAACGGCAATTGCTTCTCCCACATTCCCTGATACTCAATAACACAACACCTCAGCATATCCTCGAGAACCTAAATCACGCGCTCCGACTGGCCATCCGTCTGAGGATGATACAAGGTACTAAAATTTAACCATGTTCCTAAAGCACGATACAGAATTACCCAAAACCTAGCGGTGAATCGCGGATCCCTAAACGAAACTATAGATTTGGGCATTCCGTGCAAACGCACAATCTTAGAGATATACAGTTCAGCCAACTTGTCCAAGGTATACGTAGTATACATTGGCACAAAATGCGCAAACTTCGTAAACCGATCCACAATCACCCAAATGGAATCCTTTTTGGCCAGCGTCAAAGGCAGTCCAGACACAAAATCCATGGTGATTCTTTCCTACTTCAATTCTGCTATCCTCAACGGCTGCAACAACCCGGAATGAAACTGATGCTCAGCCTTTACCCGTTAACAAACCATACACCGAGTAACGAAATCAGCCACATCCTTTTTCAGTCCAACCTAATAGTACTCATCTTTCAGCCCTCGATACATTTTAGTACTACCGGGATGCATAGCGAAAGGACTAGCATGTGCCTCAGTCAAAATACTATGCCTCAACTCCTCATTCCCAGGCACCACTATTCGACCTTTGAAACACAATACCCATCATTGTTGAAATAAAAATCCGTAGGATTTCCATCCCTGATATCTTCCACACGAGGTACCAAACTCCCATCATACGGTTGCTTCTCCTTAATCATCTGCGACAAGGACGACTTCACCTGTAATTCGGCCAACAAACCCCGACATTCGTCACACTCTACTGAGCAAACATGGCTCTCAACTTCACAGTCGCTTTTCTGCTCAAAGCATCCGCCACAACATTGGCTTTCCCCGGATGATACTCAATGGTCAAATCATAATCCTTAAGCAACTCCAACCATCTATGTTGCCTAAGATTCAGCTCCTTCTATGACATCAGATATTTCAAACTGTTATGATCCGTATAAAAACATATTTCTCACCATAAAGGTAATGCCTCCAGATCTTCAAGGCAAACACAACCGCTGCAAGCTCAAGATCGTGAGTAGGGTAGTTACGTTCATGCACCTTCAACTGCCTAGATGCATACGCCACTACCTTACCCTCCTGCATCAACACACAACCAAGCCCAACATACGACGCAACACTATAAACAATGAAATCTTTCCCCGATTCTGGTTGAACCAAGACTGGAGCCCGCGTCAAGGCTTCCTTCAACCTTTCAAAAGCTCGATGCCTATCTTCTGTCCACTCAAACCGAACATTCTTCTGTAGCAACTTTGTTAACGGAGCCACCAAACTGGAGAACCCTACCACAACCCTTTGGTTGTAACCCGCCAAACCAAGGAAACTCCTAACCTCCGTCACAGACTTGGGCTCCTTCCAACTCATTACAGCCGCAACCTTATGCTGATCGACACGAATTCCTTCAGTCGACACAACATGCCCGAGAAACACAACTTCCTTAAGCCAGAACTCATATTCGCTTAATTTAGCATAAAGCTGATTAGACAACAGCGTCTGAAGCATAATTCTCAAATATCTTTCATGGTCCTCCTCGGTATGGGAGTACACAAGGATATCGTCGATGAACACAACCACAAGCTAGTCCAAAAACTCATGAAACACTCAGTTCATCATGTCCATAAAAGTAGCTGGTGCATTGGTCAAATCAAATAGTATCACAAGCAACTCGTAATGCCCGTACCTCGTACGGAATGTTGTTTTTGGCATATCCACCTCCTTCACCTTTAAATGGTAGTACCCCGACATCAAATCTATCTTGAAAAACATCGAGGCTCCCCTGAACTGATCAAACAGGTCATCTATCTGCGATAAGGGATACTTGTTCTTTATTGTCAACTTATTCAGCTGCCGGTAATCTATACACATCCGTAACGTACCATCTTTCTTCTTAACAAACAGCATCGGCGCTCCCTATGGTAAGATACTAAGCCTATTGAACCCACGGTCAAGCAACTAATGCAACTGCATTTTCAACTCCATCAATTTCTTCGAATCTATACAGTACGGAGCAATAGATACCGGTACCGTACCCGCAAAGACCTCGATGCCAAACTCTACCTTACGGTCAGGTGGCAACCCTGGTAATTCATCTGAAAAAAACACCCGAAAACTCACATATGGTGCGAACATCCTACACCGTCAACTCCTTTGATCCAGGATTCATAACATAGCCCAAATAAACCTGACATCCCAAATCCAACATTCAAATTGCTTTTAAAGCCGAAGCAATATTAGACAAAAAATTGGCATTTTCACCAACAACAACCACATCATAATCATCCGACAACCTTAAGGATATTCGTTTGGTCTCAAAATCCACCACAGCCCGATGTTCGGTCAGCTAATCCATACCCAAAATCACATCAAAACCATAGAATGGTAACCCCATCAAGTCCACAACAAACACATGTCCCTTAACCATTAGCAGAAACCTACAATACAACCTCCTAACCACGACTATCTCCCCAAGAGAACTTGTCGCTCTAACACCCATATTAAGAATTTCAATAGGTATATCAAGCAACTCAGCATGCTCACTCAAAAAATATGAATGAGTAGAACTAGAATCAACCAACGAATACAACGATAAAGAGTATAGGGTAAAAGTACCTGCAATCACATCGGTGTCATTGCGACTCTTATGGTGCGCATACACCATAGCCGATCCACCTCTTTCAGGCTGGATAACAACAGTATGAGCCACAGTCCTCTGCCCACCATCTCGATGCTGAAACGGTCTGCGGCTACGACAATGACCCCGCTGTAGAGAAATAACAAGTGCAGTACCTTTCCCACCTCGAGCCAAAAACGGACATTTATGCCTCTGATGGTTGCCTGACCCACAACTCCAACAAGCATTAGCCACCACAGGCACATATGCTTGACCCTCCATGGCCAAACGTGGGCAATCTCGCCTCAAATGATCTCGGGATCCACAAACCCAACAAGTGCTAAACGGGGATCTAACCTGGGCACCCTACCCCTGGACTCTACCTCCCACAACACCTCCGTCATGCCTCGACTTCGGGTAAAACCTCCTATCACAGTGTCTCTTGGCCTGACCAATGTTATAACCCAAATCAACAACTCTTTTACCTGAGCTAGAACCACGCGATCCAGATGCCAAACCCAAATTTTGCTTCACATCCTTGGCTTGCGAAACCAACACATCAAAGTTGGTGTAATCAGTAGCAAGCATATATGTTTTAACATCCTGCACAAGCCCATACGAAAATGATCACATCGAGTACGCTCTTCAAGAACCAACTCAGGTGCATACTGACTCAACCTTACGAACTGCACCTCATACTCCGCAACAGACATACTGCCTTGCACCAGAGTCATAACTCACGTTTCTTCTCGTCCTGGTATCAGACTCCTAAAAACTTTTTCCGAAATGCCTCACAGAAGAACTCCCAGGTTACATCCTCAGTCTCCATACCGGATATCGTGGTAGTCCATCATGTATAAGCATCACCCTATAGTAGGGAAACAACACAGCCCAGCTTATGAGCATCGGTGCACCCCATCTAGCCTAATATCCTCTCAGTACTGGCCAACCAACCTTCGGAGGCCTCAAGTAACAAACCTCGAAACTCAACTCCACCCAAACTTTGAAATCGCTCAACCGGTGGTACTGGCACACGAACACCCGCAACTGCTGCCTGAAAGGCACCGGTCATGGCATGTATCAACGGTGTCATATCACCCATCCCTGGCCTAGTTGGCACATATGGCACTTGTTCAACTTTCTCCGGTGGATTAGGTGGGGGTGGTGGCAACCCTCCAAGAGGTACAACTTCTCCTTCAGCATCCTGCCTAGTGGCAGCAACAAGCGTACTCGATCGCAACTTTCTCATCGGTCCTATTGTGCTAAAATATATCTAAGGCATGATAATTATTTCAAAACAAAAATAGTCAGGCCAGCCTCAAGCAAGGATCCAAGACTTCCGTTTCAAAAATCAAAACTTTCCAGAATATAATAATTAGGCAATGGGTACCCCCAAAACTTCCCCAACATAGCATACAACATCCAAAATTCATATATCAATCACTGTACATATCAACCAGCGTACATACAATAATCACCGTACAAATCAAACATGACAACAACACAACAACCTTCCAAACGAACCAAACCTAGCTCTGATACCACCAAATGTAACCCGTTGACCTAGCCTAGAGCACAACTGAACCAAGAAGGCTACATTAGGTTTACCGTAGCAAACCGAAGAGATACAACAAAACCCGATCTTTTTTATCTTATCTAGATGCCAACTATTAACCCTATATGTCCATGCAGACATCAGGTGCAACCCCAACAAAATCGGGCATCAATTTGACATCTAATTGATCACATTTGCAATTTAGAAACCAAATTGCAATTACAGGAAGTTTTAGGATTAAAGCTCACTTTTAAGTTACCAAATTTTAATTAGTGAGGTTCCAAACTTTCTCACATATCGACTCAATCCGATAATTCTATCACATACAATTGCATTGACAAGATTCAAGGACTAATTGCAAATGAAGCAAAACTGCCCAGCTGACATTAACAGAAATCGGCCTCGAGTATCAGAACTGGTTTTACCGTATCGATACGCATAAAACGCACCAATACGTAATAACCAACTTACCTAACTTTTAAATTTTCAACATACGTACTAGTACGCTTACGTGGGTATCGATACACAGGTTTGGGTTGAAAAAGTGAAATTCCAGAGGCTAGAACGTGTACCGATACTCTCTTGCCCGTATCGGTATGCCAGGTTAAAATTGCCTAGGCGTACTGGTACATACATACGTGTAACGATCCCTCCAAGCCGAATGGTGTCTAGACGTGCCGATACGGTCCCCAGCGTATCGGTACGCCTGGACTTATAATGTCTTAACTTGTTGGTTTTTCACCCCAAAAGCATTCCCAAACCATTCCCACATGCTTATAACAAACACCAACATGTCAAGCATATTACAAGCATTTAGGCTTCACAAGATCAACATCGCAACATAGCATCATGAGTCAAAAGATGATCTATAGGCATGGTCCCTATTATGCAACCAACCAACATATCAAAAGATAAACCAGCACCAAAACCAAACGTTTAAGGCCATTTACAACTTAAGAGCAACTAATGAAACATGCTCAAATAGGGAGTTCCAAAAAATATCTCCCAAAACACAGCAAGTACCCTAGTGCCCTTATTCATTATAGTCTAGTCTCTAACATACTTTAGAAACAAGTCTTGCCAATATAATTAACCAAATTACATTTACTTGCCAATATAATTAACCAAATAACATTTACCTTACTGTTTTTAACAAGCATTAAACCATGTCATTTCCAAAGCAACAACCATGCTTTAAAACACAAGTATAAACCATACTTTACAAGGATCACTTACCATGTGCATCCTTCAGCAAAACATGCTTAAAAATAGTATATCGAATACTAAAAAAATGCTTAAACAGTAGGTACATGAACACTAAACCAAGTGCATAAAATTATTCGAACAAGCACGACCGAGAGAGTAAAACCACTTTATACATACTTTTGAGTCTAGGTAAGCATTCAAGCTCTACCTTAATTCCCAAAACCATGTTCCCAAAACATCAAAACGCTTTAAACTACATTTTCACTCACCGATACGCGAAACTTCGATTCATCGATGCAAAATCAAGTATATGAAACCTCCAACGCTTCTCCAAACACTTCCGGATCAACCTCCCTCGTTTTTACCACAAAAATAGAGGATTAAAGCATCATATTGCATTCTAAACATAGCAACCATAATCCTTCTCAAATTTCCACAAAACATTCACAATTAACCCTCCACAACAACCGAAAACATAACCAAAACACTTCGATTCATAACCCAGCCAACATCTATCAATCTAACATCACTTTCAACATCAAAAAAAACCAAAAAACATATCAAAACAACCTACCACCTCCAGCAACCTTACAACCATAGAAACACCACAAAACCTCAAAACTAACAACCTAAACAAATAGAGATTCTTAAGTTTCGGGATTTCATTGATAAAAATCACTTATCAACATTATTCAACATCCAAAATATAAATCAAATCATCCTTAATTACTGGAAATTAGATCCAATCCGTGAATTAACTCATTTTCCCTAAATAACTCAATTAAACATTAGAAAATCATCAAAATCAGATTAGAAACACAAAAACAAGGATAAAACGCTTGGAAATTTCAGTAAAGAACCATGCAGTAGAGGAGATCTCGGACCTTACTCCTATTGTGCAGTTTCTCCCTCAATTGATTTGTGAAAAGCTAAGAAAACACAAGATTATTGTAAGATTTGTGTAAACAATCTTTATAAAAGAATTTGAAACAATAAAATCAAGTTAAAAAACACCTCACCTCTGGAAATTTGATGAAAACCTGAGTGTTTGTCTGAGGAGAGAATGGAGGGAAAAAGTTGAGAGAAAATGACGTGATTTTTGTTTTGGAAAGTAATAACTAACTTTTAACAAAAATCCTCTTTAATTAATAATTAAAACACATGTTAAAATATCTCCAATTAAGAGAGAAATTTTCAAAAACCAATTGGTAAAATAGCTCCTTAAAGATTCTAAGTATTTAACCCTTTTTCATTTTAGTCACTAGATATCACAGTTTTCAAAACTTTCATTTTGGTCACTAACGAAAATGTCCATCTTCCAAAACTTGTTTTACAAAATCGATATCACCATTATTAAATACATAATTAATAATGATTTTATAGCATTTTTCCATAATTTTTCCAACACCAAAAATATACGATCCCGAAACTGACTCAAATCTCTACTTTGGTCCATCGGACCGTCTAATAAACCACCAAAATGCTAAGCCCTAAAATCGAGTTGTTACAAGGTCTGTATGATGCCTTAGATGAACACTAGGCTTCCCTGAAAATCTTTGCTTCGCTTCCTTGCCTCAAAAGGACTGAGCAGGGGATAAAGAATTAGCCGATGTAGAAGTTGATCTAACAGTATTCTTGGGACAATCACAAATAAGATGTCCCATCTCGCCACAGAAAAAGAATAGTCTGGACTTCTTATGGCATTTTCCCACATGATGTATGTGCTGGCAAAAATCACAAACTGGAATTATGTCTCTCGTCCAGGCCCACCAGTGTTATCAATAGAATTGGTCATAGGGAAGGACTGGTTACGGCTTGAGGCCTAACAAAATATCCGGAACGGGGAGGCTGTGAATACACATTCTGCTTTAGGCCATGATACTTCCCTTTCTTAAAAGACTTAGGAGGACGGGAGTTATCTCGATATCTTTTCTTAGACTTGTCTGGTCTACCAACCTTTTGAGCTTTCTGTGCAACTTCAGTAGCTTTAACCTTGTTCACCAGGTCCTAGAAATCAGTAATGTACAATGCCGTGAACATGGGGTGTAGGTCATCATTTAGTCCATTGAAGAACATTCTACACTTCTCTTCTTCCTTGATATATTCAGCTCTATACCTGCAGTACTTGCAGAAAACATGTATGTACTCATCCACAGGTCGTCCACCCTGCTTTAAATGGAGGAAGATATCACGCCCCTCAGCCAGGTAATACTCATTGATGTATTTCTTTTGAAATTTGCACAGGAAGAATTCCCGCATCACAGCTTCTTCAAGGACTGTGAGAATGGTAGTTTCCCACCAATAAAGCGCTTCATCAGCCAACAATACGATGGCACACTCAAGCTTGTGTTCGTCAAAACATTGTAGCTGCTTGACCAGGATTCTTAGAGTATTGTCCAGCCAATACTCAACAATTTCAAGATTATCATCATCACGACCAGTAAAAGAGTAGGCCCGATGCTGAGGTAACTTATCAATAGGAGCTCGGGCATTCTGGACAGCAGTGATAGAACGTTAGGAAGTCTGCTCAGCCTTTATCGAGGTCATAAATATCTTGAACATGTCAGCCATGTTCCTATAGCATCCGGCTTAAGCAGTCTGTACCTCGAGCTCAAGGTCTTGTGATAGAAGGTTTTACGGAATTAGAGGATCACTCCCTAATCTCCTCACCATGAGTTGAGGAGCCGATAATATGCTCATATATACGAGCCTCGTTAGAGTCAGACATCTATAAGTAAAGAGATCAGGTTAGTCGGCAAGTCACAATATACAATAAATAACTCTTATGTGGCATAATGCAATACAATGACAGTACAATAAACTTCAATTTAGTCCTAGAATCGACTAAACTCTAGCCCTAATACCACAAATGTATCACCCTTTTCCCAGCCTGATAGAAATTTGACTTAGAAAGTGTTACCGAAGAATAAACGGTGAACGGTGCGTTATTTTACTCAAAGATTGATACAATATTATAGAACTACAGTGAGAGTAGTAAGGCAATACGTCATGCATTGGGCCTAATTAAAACTTTTATAAACTTAAGAGAGCTAAACATTAGATTCTAGGGACTTGATAAGGGTGATTATCAAATGTTTGAACATGGGAATCGATACGCCCAGGGGCCGTAAAGATTCGCTATGGCTAAAATAACTCCCAAAATTTCTAGTGACATGCAAGCCTATACCAATACACCATCACCCATATCAGTACGGCAAGGCTTGTAATGCCATTTTTTTATCTGGTTTGTTAGCAATTTACCCAACTGAACTATGTCCAAATTCAATGAAACTTTACCAGCAAGTTTAATTAGCATAAATCTATTAGCATGCTAAATTTCAGAATCAATTGAATCCTTTTACTATGTTTTCCATAATTTAGGCTGAATATACATATTTTGCCACTTTTAACCATTTTAAAAGGTCAAATTTAAGCCTTTAAACTTACACAAGCCAACCATATTACATACATATCAAAAGAGGTACAAATTACTTGTGCAACACCTATGCCACCATACTAGGAGTTTATAGAATTAACATAATTTACTTTAACAACAAGGTGACTTGCCTAAAATCTTCACCAACCTCGATCTTGAACTCAAAACCTTCTTGACTTGAAATGCATAAAATGAATGCATTAGGCATGCTTCGCCTAGTGTGGTAGTCATAAACAGTGGATTAATCATGGGATGCATTTTAGCATGCTTCAATATTAACAATGACAATAATAATATGGACAGTAATCCAATGGCAATTCTTGTACAATATCAATACAAGAACAATAATCATTGGCAATTTATATTGCATATCAATAGGTTTCCTTGGATCGATGTAAGGAGTATGGATACATGAATTCCTACGCTGCACCAAAATGAATTGTGGTCTAGTCCATCTGCCGCACCAATATGACCAAAACACATCATACCTCCATCGCACCACAATAAAAGTCGTATCCTAAGGATCGTAGTCCACCCGTACCAATGAGCTCATGAATTCTATGGCATGCCAATTGTATCCAATTCCACTCGAATTCAAGGTTTAATAACAATAGTCGGGTAGCAATATTTTCAATAGCAATGATTCGATAACATTATGTCTATAATCATGGATCAATATCAATATTTTAATGTCGAGAAGCAATAACAATGATTCAATACAATATCCGATGACAATAAATCAATACCAATATTCCAATAGCAATATTCAATGCTCGATAAAGAAAAGCTCTATGTGGCAATGCTTTAATGATTTCGGTGACAATAATAAAGATGCTACGAACAATGAATCAATGTAGTACTTACCAATACTTACAGTATAGCCATCAACAATGTTTTATGCAATATCATTAACACAAAAGGTTAGCAATGCAATAATCAATATACAAAGATTCGAGAAAGGTGCCTAGCCTATTCCTGAGACTCTGACTACACTCACCTCAACTTCTAAAGTCATCAAGACTCTTGAATAATGATTATTTTTTTCCTAGCTTTTGAAAGAGATGACGATTCTTCTTTCTCCAATTCTTGAGCTAGGCAAAATAGTAAGGAGATGTTAGAATCAAAACTATAAACTCAAAATCAATATTCAAGCTTAATATATCCTTTATCCAATAAATCTTCCATGGATTCATGCTCCAAAAGCATGGGTTCGACTTTGGTCTTCAAGACTTTAATCTTGAAATTAAACTCTAATTATCCATGGATTTTCAAAATTGTTTGAGGCTTAAGCCTACCTAACTGAGGGCTATCCAACGATGTAGAGAGATCAAAAAAAAACTTGGACTAGCTATGGAGGTGCTGGCTTGAGCTTGAGGTTGAAGATGGAAATCGTGGTGCTTGGCTATTTTGTGAGAAAAGATGAGATGAAGTGAAAATGAGGCTCGACTCACTTATGTTATCTTAAAATGTTTCCCATCCTTAGAAAAACAAACCGATGAGTTTTCCCTTCAAGAAGAGTATTCTTTATTATAATAATTTATTTCTTTCTCTTATCTTATCCAAATTCAACTAGCCACCCAAGCCATCATCTTTTCTCAATAACTATGCCAACCTTTGACATCATCTCCTAGCAATCCCACGTGAAGTGGGTAACAAGCTAGGAGGTGAGTCACTCTTCAAATGGGGAATTTACAAGGATAGTCCCCAACTTTCCAAACTTCACATTTTGCCCCCAAGCCTTTAATTTTTACATTTTTGTCACTAAATTGTTTTCAAAGAGTTTAATTAGGTCCAAAGTCTATAAATTAGACTCAATTTTAGTCCAATACGGTATAATTGATTACACAATTAGAGTCGATACAATATCTGAACCTTTCCGATATAGATTTTCTGATCACCGGAATCTAATTTTGACTAGACCGATTTTTGGGTGTTACAACTTTAGTTAATTGTTTCCCCTTTATGTTCATGTTGGTTGTTTACTTTCATGTAATGAAATATGCTTGTTTTTTAAATTTGTTTTAGGCCACAAATGGGCCATTTGAAACATTCGATATTTGGGTTGGATTCATTTATACCGTATATTAGGTGTTACATCGATAGTCAAACTCTCGGGATTAGATTATAAAAATATTAGACTAAATTATAAAAATTAGAAATAAATAAATGTTAATTTCGGATTAAATAAAAAATTTATGGACTAAACTGGACAAAAATAAAACTATATTAAAAATATTGGACTCAATTATAAAAAATAGAAATGCATATAGGTCAATTTTGAATTAAATAAAAAAACTAGGGATTAAATTGAACAAAAATAAAACTATATTAAAAAATGTTAGATTAAATTATAAAAAGTAGAAACAAATATGGGTTAATTTTAGATTAAATAAAATTTTAGGGACTAAATTGAATAAAAATAATCAAATTAAAAATATTGTACTAAATTATAAAAATTAAAAATAAGTTATAATTTTTAAAGCTTAATTTTCTTTCTTCACACTTTTATATTGTTCCAAGCAATAGAGAGGGAAAAACTTATTTTCCTTTTAGTTTTCCATCATCTCAACCAAGCACACCGACGAAAAGAAAAAATATATTTTTCATCCTTCCATTTTTTTATCACTTCAATTTTCCATCCTTACAATTTTATTTCCTCTCTACCAAGCAAAGCCTATAGTCTTTGACAAAGAGAAAATGATAGATCTTTTTTCCAATAATTGTTGGTCTCTTTATATACCTTGCATTTTTCGGTCGAAGACAAGCAAAAACCATCTTTCAAAACAAATCCGCAAAATTGCATAAGAAAAGGGAAGAGAATAGAAATTAATTTACAAAGAAAAATATCTTTTGTCACACCCCTACCCGGTTCAGTAATCGTACACAAACAAGAGACGCTATTAAAACTTAATAACAATTGAGATCTTACAAACACAAAATATAACAAAACATACAAGGAACATGGGATAATAGAGCTTAAATGCCATTAATGAACTATGCAGTGAAAATGTTTCACTTAGGGATCAAACTGTAAACTTTAAAAAATTTGAAGACTAATTTGTAAATTTAAAAAAGTATCACAACTAGTTACTTTAAGACATAGTTGTAATTTACTCAAAGATGCAGGTAGGGGTGTGCAAAAATATCCGATCCGAACAATTCGATCCGTTTATCAGATGATCCGATCTGAATTTTTTGGATATCTGATTCGAAATTTTTTTTCCGAATAATTCGAATCGGATAATCAAATCGGATACGGATCAGGAAAATCTTCATTTCAGATTATTTGAATATCTGAAAAATAAAATGGCCCTAGGCCCAGTAGACAGTATCCCTATCTATCACAGGAAATTTTCCCCAGGCCCAAATGGCAGCCTGCAGCTTCTAAATCTCATATTCACAAAGCTCACGATAATTTTCTCACAAATCTCATCTTCTCTACTGTTCACTTTGACAAGAGTTTACCCTAGTCTCGGCTCTCACGCGGTCACGACGTCTTACTCTTCTCGTCTTTCGTCCTCCTCCCTCAAGTCTTAGTCTATGACGGGCCATGATCCACTACAACTTCCATTCCAGTCTCAGGTAAGTTCATTGCAACTTCATATTATTTATACAATTAAAAACTCTTTTGTTTGCATTTTGCATAATCGTATGTTGAATTAAAGTTGTGTTTGTTCAATTAAAGTGGTACAACCCAAAAATCAAAAAACCATTTTGGAAGTTCACTGCAATTTCAATTATTAATTTGAAAAGACTGAATTCAATTCTTAATTGATGTTTGTTCAATTAAAGTGGTGCAATCCAAAACCCCAAAATCTTTGTTTGCGTTTTGCATAATCGTATGTTGAATGAAAATTGCATGATATATAAGAAGAAGTCGGGTTTCTATTGAAACCATTAAAACATGGTGAATTATTTGTCAGATTGATTTGCATGTTTATTAAGTTCATTTCCATTGTTTATTATAAAAAAAATTAGGCGATGTATCTTCAATATCCTGAAAGCTAATGAAGTCTTAACTACAAAAATGAACAAATCTTTATAGGAAGTCAATATTTAGAAGGGCTATTTAAATATAAACATAGAGCAAGGCCCTACTCACTCCAATGACATAAAGCTTAAAAAAAAGGTAAAATTAATTACAGAAAAAAAATAATATTATAATTAGGTATGAATTTCTTTTTTAACTATGATGTTAAACCATGTGAGGTTTTACTGCTTTTTTTCTCCTTTACTTCTTACTGTACATAAAATATGCCTGAGTTAATTATGGTGGAAGTTTAATTATATTCATTTGGTCTTTTGATAGTTGTAGTTAAACTGATAATGAAGTCAGAATCTAATTTATTGTTGAATATGATTTTTTTATTGTTGAATCTGATTGTTTATTGTTTAAGTCAGAAACCGATTTTATTTTTGTTTGCTTGCAGAATATTTCATCATCTCTTGATGAGAATAAAGATGCTAATTATGAATTTGCTGATTCTGATAAGGGAGCAGAGACCAAACATCAGAAAAAAGAAAAAAGTGAGTAGCAAAACTAAAGCATAAAATGTTTTTTATGTAACAAAATTCGTTGGTAGTTTAATTACAAGAAAGCAATATATTGTGCATTTGAGTAAAAAGTTAGATCTTGAGTGTTATTGTATAAAGTTACAAAGTGCAAAATTTAAAGCTGTTGAGGAGTAAATGGGACTTGAATTTAGGCAAATTATGTAATATATTTGGATAGGATATTCGGATACCCGATCTAAAAGTTAGTATATATACCCGGTTTTTTAGATCGGATATGATTATTGATATGAAATTTTAGATATTAGAAATTTTAGGATCAGATCTGATATCCGAATTTGCGCACTATGCAGGATATTGTAATTATTTAAAACAACTTTAAAATTGGGAACAATCTGTTTCGATTCAAGCCACTTTTGGCGGGCAAAAGACTCTTTCACAAAAACCTTGGAGTTTTTTTTGCCCAAAACTGTAATTTTATAAAGTTTTCCAAGCAAGAGTTTTAAAACTTGCAATTGAGTTCGGATACTTTTATTATGGGTTTGTTGGACTTATTTTGATTTTTATATACTTAATTTAATTTTTTAAAGACTAATTTGTAAAAAATTATAAAGTCAAGTATTTAATCTAAATTTATCAAAAACTCATTTTTAAGTTTTCAAAATGTTTTTAAACCATTAGCCTTTGAACTTATATCGAATATACTTAAAAAAGTTAACATTTAACCATGTTTTTGGTCTTTAAGTGTTGGTTTCGAAACTCTCCTCAAAAGGTTTCCAAACAATTGCAGTGGTTTTGAAACCATACTTTATGGATTCGAAACCTTACCTATTGGTTTTGATACGATGGCCCCTATAACGGCTAGTTTTTTTTTAATCTCACCTAAAAGTCTTGAAACTATTGTACATGTGGGCATTTAATGCTTCAAACTTTGCAAACATTTTCCTTGCGAGGATTTTCTAAGTTTGTTTCATTGTATTTAATTTTGGAAAATGATTCACTAACATTTGGAGTATAAGTCTAGTTTAATTGTGTAAGATTATTCCATATCTTAAGATGCAAGACAAATTTGTGAATTTATGAAACACATTAGTGTAGTAACTAAGGTAATGAATGTAGTTCCATTTAGAAAATTAAACCACTATAAATCTTCTTGCAATTCCTCATTCTTTGCAATCAGTTTTCACAATTTTT
This sequence comes from Hibiscus mutabilis, assembly GCA_019671005.1. Taxonomy (NCBI): domain Eukaryota; kingdom Viridiplantae; phylum Streptophyta; class Magnoliopsida; order Malvales; family Malvaceae; genus Hibiscus; species Hibiscus mutabilis. The sequence continues at coordinate 36,549,487 of CM033743.1, read as the reverse complement.
TTAAGTTTCAATTCACCCACTCTTAAGCATATTTGATTGATTGTTACACTCAACATGCTTATATAAAAATAAGTACCTAAAGCTTATTAATTTTTCATTTAAGTATCTAAAGTATTTTTTTGTTAAAATAAGTACTAAAAGTATACTTTTTGATCAAATTAAGTACTTAAAGTATATTTTTTTTAGTCAAAATATGTACCTAAAATATTTTTTCGTCAAAGTAAGTACATAAAGTATATAAGGCAGAATTGAGAAATTAAACTCCAACTTGAAAAATGATCAACTAATTGCTAAAAAAATTAAATTATTCGAATTTACATTTTATAACTTAATTTTTATTTAAAATTATCGAATTTATGAAATTATGAGTATAATATTTTCACATCAAATCCAATTAAATAACTCAATTTTTTTTAAAGTCAGAATCCGATTTTTTACTCTCTGCCCTCGTACCCTGACCCAGACTCAGCCATTAGCCGAACAGTTCCTTTTCTCCCCCAAAATTTGAAAATATTTTCTCCCTCTCTTTCACTGTCATCTTGTCGTATCTTTGTTTTTCACTTCAACAGACCTTCAAATTCTCATTCTAAAAAACAAACATCTTTATTTCCTGCAGGAATGGGTTGCGTTTCCTCCAATTTGCTGAACCGGGACGACTAGTTCACTCAACTAGGCAGCTCAGCACTGGGTAACCACATTGTGTCCCTTACTTCCTCAACCTATGGGCTACTCAACCTTGATCCGCCTCCTCAACCCGCCACTACGCCGCCCACCCCACCGCCTCCTTTCACCGTCGGATCCAACTTCTCCGAGTCCAAATCGCTTTGGTCCAAACCTAGACCCGTCCCTTCCCGACCCGACGTCATTAACTCCTGGGAACTCATGTCCGACCTCGTTGCAGATAGCTTCCGCCACTCCCCGTTTTTCAAAAGAGAAAGCCTTTCGAGGCCGCCGCTTTCAAGGGCTTCGCTGCTGGATATATTCCAGGCCGACCCCATCTTCCCAAAAAGAAAACGCTGATCCTAATTTAAGCAAAAGCATCACCGTCAGCCGTTCTTCCCTGCTAAAGAAATTCGAATCCGGAAACGGCAACGTCTTGGAACCGTTACTCCTTGACAAATTCAAGCAAATCTGCCCGCCTAACGGCGGAAACCGAGTGGTAATTTATACAACGACGTTGAGGGGTATCCGTAAAACATACGAAGACTGTAAAGCGGTTAGATCGGCAATTGAAAGTTTTGGGGTTGTAATTTGCGAACGGGACATTTCCATGGACAAAGGGTTCAGAGAAGAGTTGAGGGAATTAATGAAAGGAAAAGAGTCGACGAGGAAAATGACGCCGTCCCTAGTTTTTATTAAAAGGGCGTTACATCGGCGGAGCAGAGGAAGTTATGAGGATCATGGACGAAGGTTGGTTTGGTGATTTACTCGAAGGCTTGCCGAAGAAAAGAGCAGGGGAGGTTTGCGATGGCTGTGGAGATGTGAGATTTTTGCCTTGTTTTCGGAACAGCGGCAGTTGCAAGATGGCCGTGGCGGTGGAGGAGGAGGGCGTGGAGGGGCAGAGGAATGTGGTGGTCAGGTGTACTGAGTGTAACGAAAACGGTCTCGTGCATTGCCCCGTATGTAGCTGATAAACTGTGGGGTTTACTTTTGGTATATTTAATCATTAGTATAATGTTGAAGAACTTGTTTTCTTGCTTTAAATGATTTACCTTATTTGCTGTCATCTCCTTCGATAAAATCCTTATGTTGCTTTATATGAAGCAGCTTTTGCAATGCCAATTTTAGTAATCCTTATTTGCAAGGATTTAGATTGCAACTACGGCCGCTTTTTGGTTGCATTGTTTTATCATAGTTGCAGACATAACAAATGTTATTGCGGTCATTGTGGACTGTTATTTTCCGTAGCAGTTTCAAATAGTGCTGCTACCGCTATATATTAGCAGTTATTTGGCTTATTTGCCGGAAATGATTGCTTAACAAAAACCAGATTATCTACTAAAAAAGATGAATTTACAAAAGCATGTTGAAATTCTCCAGATGCAAACAAAGTTAGAGTTTGTTGAAGTAATTAAAAGGATGATCTGTCTAGTTGCTTTGAAATTATTTCACAAACTTTACCTGTGGATTAGTGAAGGATGATACAGAATCATCCTTTAAGATTAAATGCTTAGTGAGGCACTATGAAAGAGGGTTTGAGGTACTATGAAAGAAAGGATCGAATAAAGCTTAGTGAGGCAAGCTAATAAATAGCCCAGGTGAGTGCATTTATATGTTTTGAAATGTATTTTAGTAGACTTTTAAGAATTTTATTTACTTGATTTTATTGAAATGATAACATGGTTTTTGTATAAGTTATATGATGTTTTACAAGCAAAGGAAAAATGTTAGTATATGATAGAGTATGAACTGCCCTATTATGTTGTATTATGGCAAGTTATTATTGAATAATGGTGATATATGAATCATTTACAAAATGATAATTTTCAAGTTATTGATATGGATTTATTGCCCAAGTTTATGATAGAGAGTTACAGTATAGTGGTATACCATTAGAGGTCTAGCAGTCTGGGACTGCGTGTAGCTACACACCGATCTTCGGATCTATATGTTTACTGGCACTTATGTGTCTATATGATGTCGACACTTATGTGTCTATATGACATCGACACTCATGTGTCTATACGATTCGACACTTATGTGTCTATATGATATCGACACTTATGTGTCTATATGATGCTGACACTTATGTGTCTACATGTTTATCGTCCCTTCGGTGACTAGTACTCTGGGAATACAGATCTCGCATACTTAAGTTTCTCTCTATATAAAATTCTTGGGCTAAAGGTATAAAAAATTGGTATAAGTAATCTTAATATGATTCAAAAGGGAAACAAGAGATTTTTTTGAGAATATTGAATTGACTTACCATGCCTAACATATGTATATGAGATGTTGATTTTTACAGGTTACATGATAAAGGAAATTTTTTTATATATGTTAGTACATATGAGGTAACTTATGTTATTAGGCATGAAAATGGTAAGTAAGTTAAACTTAAAAGTTTAACATTAATGGTAAGTAGTGATATGATGTTAAAGGAATAGAACAAGCATATTCATTAGCTTGTAACATGATATATATGTTCATGCATTGAGGTATAAAGGACATATTATGATAAATGAATAAACAAAAAATTATTATAAGTCAGGATTTCTTTAAACAACTTCGTAACATCTTTAATGTATATTCAGTCTACGAGTATACGTTAAAGGTGCTACATTTAATGGTATCAGAGCAGAGGTTTAGCCGGTTTTGGATGCTAAACTAAGATTGATATGAATTTGTTAGTAAGTACATGCCCCTAAGATATCATATTACTGATGTGTTAATTGTATGACTTGATGTTGTTCCTCATTAATATAAGATGGAATGAGACTAGAATAAGGAAAGTAAAACGATGATGGATTTCGTCAATTGACGAATCTTGGAGGTCAAGAAATGAACTATAGCGGATATGATACAGTGAAATAAACATGGAAGTTAGCTCCTGCTAAGGATTGAAGTTATGATGAAAATAACTCAGTAGTATCTCATTATAAGATGTATGTACTGTCAGTACATATAAGAGGAGAATTGGAAAGTTAAGTAGTGATACTACTGAGATGGTTAGAAAAGAAGCTAAGAAAGAATTGATCTGTTAAGAGATTATATTTGAAGCTCTGAGGGAGGAATCACAAGATTGAAAAAGTCACTTGGGAAATTGAAAGAAATTGAGGGAGCAATATCTGCAAATGTTTGAAACTGGTATGTGTTGAAAATTCGAGGACGAATTTTCTTAAAGGGGGAATAATTGTAATATCCCAAATTTTTGGCTAGTGACCAAAATATAAATTTTGAAAAAATTAGGTTTAAAGTATAAACTTTGGAAAAGTTTAGGGACTAAAGTGTAAATTTCCCCAATAAGTAATTTTTTTAGTATAAGAGTTAATCGGATCGAAATAAGTACCTTGATATCAGTTTTAAGAATTAAGATGCAGTAAAAGGTACCGAATTTGGATCGAATAAAATTGTTAAGCGTGCTCAGACCATGGTAATATTAGGATGGGTGACCTCCGAGAAGGTCACATAAAAGTGTTTCTGATCGATATTTTAGACTCAATAAGAGTAGAGAATATTCGTATGGATTACCGATAAAGGAATTCTAAGAGAAATTTTATTCTATGAAGATTTTCGATAAGTATCGGGAAAATAGAATGAGTTAAGAAAATTCAGTCTAAGATATTAGGAAAGGAAAATTTTATGAGATGATATTGTGGATTTCCTGAATATGGGAAAATAGAATTATTGGAATAAATCCGACAGCTTGATAAAGGTAATATCGTAGTTGAAGTATTTTATGAATATCGGGAAATCGGATCAAACTGAAATTTCAGAGGTTGATCCAAAAGCCATGGGAAAGTCAAAAATTACGATTTTATGAATATTTTATTACATTTGGTTGGATTCCAACTAGACTTAGTTGAATTTTTACAAGAATGACAAACTAGTAAATAAAAACTAGTTGGAGGGCAAATTGGTCATTTGGACCCAGTGGCAATTTTGAAATACTTAAAAAGTTATAAGGGCAATTTTGGAAAGAAGAGATGGAAGACTAAATCTTGGCCCTTGATTGATGATAAAATCAATCTCAACCATTGGATAAAAATGGTAAAATTATAATTTCACTATTAAATGAATTTAATATTCATTTAACAGTTATATGTGTAAAATAATGGTGAAAATATGAACAAAATGTTCATCTTTTCCAGCCAAAAACATGAGAGCTAAGGAAAGAAAGAGAAAATTTTTCCAATCTCGATTCAAGCCCCGAAACTCGATTTTCAGGTAATCTCTTCAACTGCAAAGTTATTCTACTCTTCAAGCTCTATCTTTTGATATCAATAATTTATGGAATTCATTCTTGATTGATGATAATTTACATGAGAAAGAAATTAGGGTTTATGGATCAATTGGGGCTTTTGAGATTTTATGATTCCATGATTGAATTCAAGTTGAAATCAAGTTAGTATGATGTTAAAATCATGATATTGACTTGGGATTTAAGTTCTACATGTTTTGATTTTTATGAAGATGATTAAGGTTTATGGGTTCAAGTTTAATTTAGAGTTTGTAATGTTGAATTAATGATCTAGTAAGCTTGAATTGTTATTTGGAAATAAAACCCTAAGTTAAAGGTATAGGGACCATTTTGGCAGGTTTAAAAGTTAGAGGACCAAATATGATTTTATGATTCTGGTGTGTATTTATGTTATTAATGATGTTAGAGACATGAAATTGAAGTAAGAATGTTAAATTGACGTTGAATCAAATTAATGACCATTTTGACAAATTGTCAAAGTTAAGTGACCAAATCGAAAATGAAGTTTTGTATGGGGGGCTAAATCTGATTTTTAGTTGTAATGATGGAGTTAATGTAGTAATTTAATTGAGGACTAATTTGCAAAGTTAAGAAGCTTGAATCCTTAACTTTGCATTTTAATGACTATTTTGTCAAAAAATGAAAAATAAGGGAGAATTATTTTGAATAATTATTTGGTGAAGAAGGTGATGAGTTGGTGTTTTAAAGCAAGCAATTGGACTAAATTGAAAAGTAGAGAAGTAAGGAGAAGTTAGTATAAAAATTTGAAGTTTATTTATGGAAGCTGTGTAGAAAACTGGATTATGGCAGTAAGTTTGATAATTCACCATAAATTCTAAAAAATGGCTAGATGGTGAATTTTATACCGATGTAAAGATTTGTTCGTCTAGTTTCGTTTCCAACAAACTGAAACTGATTTCGAGTTCCGAATCAAAAGATATGAACTTTTAAGTGACGAAAGGTCAGAAAATAGAGCACCAGTCTGTTCCGAATTCTAGCTTTGTAATTGACTTTAAAAATTTGCCATAAATCGTACAAGTTGAATTCGGACTATTAATTTGTATGGGTGAAAAGCTTATTGAATCTAGTTTCTTTAGAACAAACGGAGTCAAAATCCGAGTTGTAAAATATTTTATAGAAATATTTCTTTGAAGGTAGTGGAATCTGCCAGAAAATGAGAATTGATATATTTCGTATCTAAGGTTAATTAATGAGCTTGAAAGGGGTTAATGGAAGTTCAAATTGGTCACTAAGGACCATAATGAGTTTTCGAACAGTTAAAGGAAGGAAGGAAATTTTGGAAATTCTGTATATTCGAATGATTAGATTTGATAGCATGTTTGAGAAATTGTTAGATTTGAATCTAACAATTTGTTGTTTACATTCAAGTGATTAATGAAGTTTGATCCGAATCAAAAGAGGGTTCAAGGTACTATGAAAGAAATGATCGAATAGAGCTTAGTGAGGCAAGCTAATAAATGGCACATGTGAGTGCATTTATATGTTTTGAAATGTATTTTAGTAGACTTTTAAGAATTTTATTTACTTGATTTTATTGAAATGATAACATGGTTTTTGTATAAGTTATATGATGTTTTACAAGCAAAGGAAAAATGTTAGTATATGATAGAGTTTGAACTACCCTATTATGTTCTATTATGACAAGTTATTATTGAATAATGGTGATATATGAATCATTTACAAAATGATAATTTTCAAGTTATTGATATGGATTTATTTCCCAAGTTTATGATAGAGAGTTACAGTATAGTGGCATGCCATTAGAGGTATAGCTGTCTGGGACTGCGTGTAGCTACACACCGATCTCCGGATCTATATGTTTACCGGCACTTATGTGTCTATATGATGCCGACACTTATGTGTCTATATGACATCGACACTCATGTATCTATATGATGTCGACACTTATGTGTCTATATGATATCAACACTTATGTGTCTATATAATACCGACACTTATGTGTCTATATGTTTATCGTCCCTTCAGTGACTAGTACTCTGGGAGTACCGATCTCGCATACTTAAGTTTCTCTCTATATAAAATTCTTGGGCTAAAGGTATAAAGAATTGGTATAAGTAATCTTAATATGATTCAAAAGGGAAACAAGTGATTTTTTTGAAAATATTGAATTTACTTACCATGCCTAACATATGTATATGAGATGTTGATTTTTACGGGTTACATGACAAAGGAAAAATTTTGATATATGTTAGTACATGTGAGGTAACTTATGTAATTAGACATGAAAATGGTAAGCAAGTTAATCTTAAAAGTTTAACATTAATGGTAAGTAGTGATATGATGTTAAAGGAATAGAACAAGCACATTCATTAGCTTGTAACATGATATATATGTTCATGCATTGAGGTATAAATGACATATTATGATAAATGAACAAACAAAAAATTATTATAAGTCAGGATTTCTTTAAACGACTCTGTAACATCTTTAATGTATATTCGGTATTCGAGTATACGTTAAAGGTGTTACATTTAATAGTATCAGAGCAAAAGTTTAGCCGGTTCTGGATGCTAAACCAAGATTGATATGAATTTGTTAGTAAGTACATGCCCCTAGGATATCATATTATTAATGTGATGATTGTATGACTTGATGTTGCTCCTCATTAGTATAAGATGGAATGAGACTAGAATAAGGAAAGTAAAACGATGATGGATTTCGTCAATTGACGAATCTTGGAGGTCAAGAAATGAACCATAACGGATATGATACAGTGAAATAAGCATGGAAGTTAGCTCCTGCTAAGGATCAAAGTTATGATGAAAATAACTCAGTAGTATCTCATTATAAGATGTTTGTACTGTCAGTATATATAAGGGGAGAATTGGAAAGTTAAGTAGTGATACTACTGAGATGATTAGAAAAGAAGCTAAGAAAGAATTAATCTGTTAAGAGATTATATTTGAAGCTCTGAGGAGAAATCATAATATTGAAAAAGTCACTTGGAAATTGAAAGAAAATTGAGGGAGCAATATCTGCAAATGTTTGAAACTGGTACGTGTTGAAAATTCGAGGACGAATTTTCTTAAAGGGGGGAGAATTGTAATATCCCAAATTTTTAGCTAGTGACCAAAATATAAATTTTGAAAGTTTTGGGGTTAAAGTATAAACTTTGGAAAAGTTTGGGGACTAAAGTGTAAATTTCCCCAATAAGTAATTTTTTTCAATGTAAGAGTGAATCTGATCGAAATAAGTACCTTGATATCGGTTATAAGAATTAAGATGCAGTAAGGTACCAAATTTGGATCGAATAAAATTGTTAAGCGTGCTCAGACCAGGGTAATATTAGGTTGGGTGACCTCCGGGAAGGTTACATAAAAGTGTTTCTGATCGATATTTTGGACTCAATAAGAGTAGAGAATATTCGTATGGATTACCGATAAAGGAATTCTAAGATAAATTTTATTATATGAAGATTTTCGATAAGTATAGGGAAAATAGAATGAGTTAAGAAAATTCAGTCTAAGATCTTAGGAAAGGAAAATTTTATGAGATGATATTGTGGATTTCCTGAATATGGAAAAATAGAATTATTGGAATAAATCTGATAGCTCGATAAAGGTAAAATCACAGTGGAAGTATTTTATGAATATCGGGAAATCGGATCGAACTGAAATTTTAGAGGTTGATCCAAAAGCCATAGGAAAGTCATAAAATACTATTTTATGAATATTTTATTACATTTGGTTGGATTCTAGCTAGACTTAGTTGAATTTTTACCAGAATGACAAACTAGTAAATAAAAACTAGTTAGAGGGCAAATTGGTCATTTGGACCCAGTGGCAATTTTGAAATATTTAAAATAGTTATAAGGCAATTTTGGAAATAGGGAATGGAAGATTAAATCTTGGCCCTTGATTAATGATAAAATCAATCTCAACCATTGGATAAAAATGGTAAAATTATAATTTCACTATTAAATGAATTTAATATTCATTTAATAGTTATATGTGTAAAATAATGGTGAAAATATGAACAAAATGTTCATTTTTTCCAGCCAAAAACATGAGAGCTTTGGAAAGAAAGAGGAATTTTTCCATGCTCGATTCAAGCTCCGAAACGATTTTTCGTAATCTCTTCAACTGCAAAGTTGTTCTACTATTCAAGCTCTATCTTTTGATATCAATAATTCATGGAATTCATTCTTGATTGATGAGAATTTACATGAGAAAGAAATTAGGGTTTATGGATCAATTGGGGATTTTGAGATTTTATGATTCCATGATTGAATTCAAGTTAACATCAAGTTAGTATGATGTTAAAATTATGATATTGACTTGGGATTTAAGTTCTACATGTTTTGATTTTTATGAAGATTATTATGGTTTATGGATTCAAGTTTAATTTAGGGTTTGTAATGTTGAATTAATGATCTAGTAAGCTTGAATTGTTATTTGGAAATAAAACCTATGTTAAAGGTATAGGGACCATTTTGGCAAGTTTAAAATTTAGAGTACCAAATCTAATTTTATGATTCTGGTGTGTATTTTTGCTATTAATGATGTTAGAGACATGAAATTGAAGTTAGAATGTTAAATTGATGTTGAATCAAATTAATGACCATTTTGAAAAATTATCAAAGTTAAGTGACCAAATCAAAAATGAAGTTTTGTATGGGGGCTAAATATGATTTTTAGTTGTAATGATGGAGTTAATGTAGTAATGTTGAATTGAGGACTAATTTGCAAAGTTAAGTAGCTTGAATCCTTATCTTTGTATTTTAATGACTATTTTGTCAAAAAATGAAAAATAAGGGAGAATTATTTTGAATAATTATTTGGTGAAAAGGTGATTAGTTGGTGTTTTAAAGCAAGCAATTGGACTAAATTGAAAAGTAGAAAAGTAAGGAGAAGTTAGTATAAAAATTTGAAGTTTATTTATGGAAGTCGTGTAGAAAAACTGGATTATAGCAAGAAGTTTGATAATTCACCATAAATTCTAAAAAATGTCTAGATGGTGAATTTTATACCGATGTAAATATTTGTTCGTCTAGTTTCGTTTCCAACAAACGGAAACTGATTTCGAGTTCGAATCAAAAGATATGAACTTTTAAGTGACGAAAGGTCAGAAAATAGAGCACCAGTCTGTTCCGAATTCTAGCTTTGTAATTGACTTTAAAAATTTGCCATAAATCGTACAAGTTGAATTCGGACTATTAATTTGTATGGGTGAAAAGCTTATTGAATCTAGTTTCTTTAGAACAAATGGATTCAAAATCCGAGTTGTAAAATATTTTATAGAAATATTTCTTTGAAGGTAGTGGAATCTGCCAGAAAATGAGAATTGATATATTTCGTATCTAAGGTTAATTAGTAAGCTTGAAAGGGGTTAATGGAAGTTCAAATTGGTCACTAAGGACTATAATGAGTTTTCGAACAGTTAAAGGAAGGAAGGAAATTTTGGAAATTCTGTATATTCAAATGATTAGATTTGATAGCATGTTTGAGAAATTGTTAGATTTGAATCTAACAATTTGTTGTTTACATTCATGTGATTAATGAAGTTTGATCCGAATCAAAAGAGGGTTCAAGGTACTATGAAAGAAATGATCGAATAGAGCTTAGTGATGCAAGCTAATAAATGGCACATGTGAGTGCATTTATATGTTTTGAAATGTATTTTAGTAGACTTTTAAGAATTTTATTTACTTGATTTTTTGAAATGATAACATGGTTTTTGTATAAGTTATATGATGTTTTACAAGCAAAGGAAAAATGTTAGTATATGATAGAGTTTGAACTACCCTATTATGTTCTATTATGACAAGTTATTATTGAATAATGGTGATATATGAATCATTTACAAAATGATAATTTTCAAGTTATTGATATGGATTTATTTCCCAAGTTTATGATAGAGAGTTACAGTATAGTGGCATGCCATTAGAGGTCTAGCTATGCGGGATCAAAAGTGTAGCTACACACCGATCTCCGGATCTATATGTTTACCGGCACTTATGTGTCTATATGATGTCGACACTTATGTGTCTATATGACATCGACACTCATGTATCTAAATGATGTCGACACTTATGTGTCTATATGATATCAACACTTATGTGTCTATATAATTCCGACACTTATGTGTCTATATGTTTATCGTCCCTTCGTGACTAGTAATGGGAGTACCGATCTCGCCTACTTAAGTTTCTCTCTATATAAAATTCTTGGGCTAAAGGTATAAAGAATTGGTATAAGTAATCTTAATATGATTCAAAAGGGAAACAAGTGATTTTTTTGAAAATATTGAATTTACTTACCATGCCTAACATATGTATATGAGATGTTGATTTTTACGGGTTACATGACAAAGGAAAAATTTTGATATATGTTAGTACATGTGAGGTAACTTATGTAATTAGACATGAAAATGGTAAGCAAGTTAATCTTAAAAGTTTAACATTAATGGTAAGTAGTGATATGATGTTAAAGGAATAGAACAAGCACATTCATTAGCTTGTAACATGATATATATGTTCATGCATTGAGGTATAAATGACATATTATGATAAATGAACAAACAAAAAATTATTATAAGTCAGGATTTCTTTAAACGACTCTGTAACATCTTTAATGTATATTCGGTATTCGAGTATACGTTAAAGGTGTTACATTTAATAGTATCAGAGCAAAAGTTTAGCAGTTACGGATGCTAAACCAAGATTGATATGAATTTGTTAGTAAGTACATGCCCCTAGGATATCATATTATTAATGTGATGATTGTATGACTTGATGTTGCTCCTCATTAGTATAAGATGGAATGAGACTAGAATAAGGAAAGTAAAACGATGATGGATTTCGTCAATTGACGAATCTTGGAGGTCAAGAAATGAACCATAACGGATATGATACAAAGAAATAAGCATGGAAGTTAGCTCGCTAAGGATCAAAGTTATGATGAAAATAACTCAGTAGTATCTCATTATAAGATGTTTGTACTTTGTCAAGATATATAAGGGAGAATTGGAAAGTTAAGTAGTGATACTACTGAGATGATTAGAAAAGAAGCTAAGAAAGAATTAATCTGTTAAGAGATTATATTTGAAGCTCTGAGGAGAAATCATAATATTGAAAAAGTCACTTGGAAATTGAAAGAAAATTGAGGGAGCAATATCTGCAAATGTTTGAAACTGGTACGTGTTGAAAATTCGAGGACGAATTTTCTTAAAGGGGGGAGAATTGTAATATCCCAAATTTTTAGCTAGTGACCAAAATATAAATTTTGAAAGTTTTGGGGTTAAAGTATAAACTTTGGAAAAGTTTGGGGACTAAAGTGTAAATTTCCCCAATAAGTAATTTTTTTCAATGTAAGAGTGAATCTGATCGAAATAAGTACCTTGATATCGGTTATAAGAATTAAGATGCAGTAAGGTACCAAATTTGGATCGAATAAAATTGTTAAGCGTGCTCAGACTAGGGTAATATTAGGTTGGGTGACCTCCGGGAAGGTTACATAAAAGTGTTTCTGATCGATATTTTGGACTCAATAAGAGTAGAGAATATTCGTATGGATTACCGATAAAGGAATTCTAAGATAAATTTTATTATATGAAGATTTTCGATAAGTATAGGGAAAATAGAATGAGTTAAGAAAATTCAGTCTAAGATCTTAGGAAAGGAAAATTTTATGAGATGATATTGTGGATTTCCTGAATATGGAAAAATAGAATTATTGGAATAAATCTGATAGCTCGATAAAGGTAAAATCACAGTGGAAGTATTTTATGAATATCGGGAAATCGGATCGAACTGAAATTTTAGAGGTTGATCCAAAAGCCATAGGAAAGTCATAAAATACTATTTTATGAATATTTTATTACATTTGGTTGGATTCTAGCTAGACTTAGTTGAATTTTTACCAGAATGACAAACTAGTAAATAAAAACTAGTTAGAGGGCAAATTGGTCATTTGGACCCAGTGGCAATTTTGAAATATTTAAAATAGTTATAAGGCCAATTTTGGAAATAGGGAATGGAAGATTAAATCTTGGCCCTTGATTAATGATAAAATCAATCTCAACCATTGGATAAAAATGGTAAAATTGTAATTTCACTATTAAATGAATTTAATATTCATTTAATAGTTATATGTGTAAAATAATGGTGAAAATATGAACAAAATGTTCATTTTTTCCAGCCAAAAACATGAGAGCTTTGGAAAGAAAGGGAATTTTCCATGCTCGATTCAAGCTCCGAAACTCGATTTTCAGGTAATCTCTTCAACTGCAAAGTTGTTCTACTATTCAAGCTCTATCTTTTGATATCAATAATTCATGGAATTCATTCTTGATTGATGAGAATTTACATGAGAAAGAAATTAGGGTTTATGGATCAATTGGGGATTTTGAGATTTTATGATTCCATGATTGAATTCAAGTTAACATCAAGTTCGTATGATGTTAAAATTATGATATTGACTTGGGATTTAAGTTCTACATGTTTTGATTTTTATGAAGATTATTATGGTTTATGGATTCAAGTTTAATTTAGGGTTTGTAATGTTGAATTAATGATCTAGTAAGCTTGAATTGTTATTTGGAAGCAAAACCCTATGTTAAAGGTATAGGGACCATTTTGGCAAGTTTAAAATTTAGAGTACCAAATCTAATTTTTATGATTCTGGTGTGTATTTTTGCTATTAATGGTGTTAGAGACATGAAATTGAAGTTAGAATGTTAAATTGATGTTGAATCGAATTAATGACCATTTTGAAAAATTATCAAAGTTAAGTGACCAAATCAAAAATGAAGTTTTGTATGGCGGCTAAATATGATTTTTAGTTCTAATGATGGAGTTAATGTAGTAATGTTGAATTGAGGACTAATTTGCAAAGTTAAGTAGCTTGAATCCTTATCTTTGTATTTTAGTGGCTATTTTGTCAAAGAATGAAAAATAAGGGAGAATTATTTTGAATAATTATTTGGTGAAAAAGGTGATTAGTAGGTGTTTTAAAGCAAGCAATTGGACTAAATTGAAAAGTAGAGAAGTAAGGAGAAAAATTTGAAGTTTATTTATGGAAGCTGTGTAGAAAACTGGATTATAGCAGTAAGTTTGAAAATTCACCATAAATTCTAAAAAAATGTCGAGATGGTGAATTTTATACCGATGTAAATATTTGTTCGTCTAGTTTCGTTTCCAACAAACGGAAACTGATTTCGAGTTCTGAGTCAAAAGATATGAATTTTTAAGTGACGAAAGGTCAGAAAACAGAGCACCAGTCTGTTCCGAATTCCAGCTCTGTAATTGACTTTGAAAATTCGCCATAAATCGTACAACTTGAATTCGGACTATTAATTCATATGGGTGAAAAGCCTATTGAATCTAGTTTCTTTCAGAACAAATGGATTCGAATTCCGAGTTGTAAATTATTTTATAGAAATATTTCTTTGAAGGTAGTGCAATCTGCCAAAAAATGAGAATTGATATATTTTGTATCTAAGGTTAATTAGTAAGCTTGAAAGGGGTTATTGGAAGTTCAAATTGGTCACTAAGGACTATAATGAGTTTTCGAACAGTTCAAGGAAGGAAGGAAATTTTGGAAATTCTGTATATTCAAATGATTAGATTTGATAGCATGTTTGAGAAATTGTTAGATTTGAATCTAACAATTTGTCGTTTACATTCATGTGATTAATGAAGTTTGATCCGAATTAAAAGAGGGTTCGAGGTACTATGAAAGAAATGATCGAATAGAGCTTAGTGATGCAAGCTAATAAATGGCCCAGGTGAGTGCATTTATATGTTTTGAAATGTATTTTAGTAGACTTTTAAGAATTTTATTTACTTGATTTTTTTGAAATGATAACATGATTTTTGTATAAGTTATATGATGTTTTACAAGCAAAGGAAAAATGTTAGTATATGATAGAGTATGAACTGCCCTATTATGTACTATTATGGCAAGTTATTGTTGAATAATGGTGATATATGAATCATTTACAAAATGATAATTTGTAAGTTAATGATATGGATTTATTGCCCAAGTTTATGATAGAGAGTTACAGTATAGTGGCATGCCATTAGAGGTCTAGCAGTCTGGGACTGCGTGTAGCTACACACCGATCTTCTGATCTATATGTTTACCGGCACTTATGTGTCTATATGATGTCGACACTTATGTGTCTATATGATATTGACACTCATGTGTCTAAATGATGTCGACACTTATGTGTCTATATGATATCAACACTTATGTGTCTATATGATTCCGACACTTATGTGTCTATATGTTTATCGTCACTTCGTGACTAGTAATCTGGGAGTACCGATCTCGCCTACTTAAGTTTCTCTCTATATAAAATTCTTGGGCTAAAGGTATAAAGAATTGGTATAAGTAATCTTAATATGATTCAAAAGGGAAACAAGAAATTTTTTGAGAATATTTAATTGACTTGCCATGCCTAACATATGTATATGAGATGTTGATTTTTACAGGTTACATGACAAAGGAAAAATTTTGATATATGTTAGTACATGTGAGGTAACTTATGTTATTAGGCATGAAAATGGTAAGTAAGTTAAACTTAAAAGTTTAACATTAATGGTAAGTAGTGATATGATGTTAAAGGAATAGAACAAGCACATTCATTAGCTTGTAACATGATATATATGTTCATGCATTGAGGTATAAATGACATATTATGATAAATGAACAAACAAAAAATTATTATAAGTCAGGATTTCTTTAAACGACTCCGTAACATCTTTAATGTATATCCGGTCTACTAGTATACGTTAAAGGTGTTACAAGAATTAACCTGTCCAAAGGAAAATCGATCAAATATCAAAGTAGATTAAAATGCACTTCGCATCTTCAAACATCAATTCAGCTTTCGAGGTCTCCTAGACACATGATTCGGTTGGGGAAATCCTCGGTAAGCCGCTTTTAATGTTGTTCTTGCACTTGATATTTGGGGCACTCGATATTGCCTAATATATATACAATTTGAAAAGAAAAATCATTTTTCTCAATAAGCATCTCACATTGAAATCAGGACATGTATTTTACATTACTCACAAAGATTTCAAAATTTTACTAATAAAAGTAAGCAACAATTTTTTTGGGGGGCAAAAATTTTGTTGGGGCATAAATGTGACCCAAGACGAGGATACTCCCGAGGCCAAATTGAGCAATCAATCGATGATCAAGAAAAACTCTAGAAGATACACTTTTAAAGGTTAAACCCGAGCTTGAGGTGGGGTATTCCAGCCGCAATAGAGCCTCAGTGAAGAAGCAAGCCACAGATTTTTCAATCAGTTTCCTTGAAGAACCACGCTCCTTCAAGTTGTCCTCAATTAGCATTCATCCATGCATCATATAGTTAGACATCCCCAGGTTAGAGGGCATGCTAAATTGTGCATCAATCATTTCTATCTTTTTGACAGATTCACAAAGATCCTAGTCTACAACTTCACGTTGGGAGAAGTAGATCCTAGCAAGATTCAATTCACACTTTCGTGAAACCAATCAAAGACTTCAATCCACGACTTCTTGAAAAGTGGATCACGGCAAAGAACCGAGAGTTCCCAACAAGAAAGACTCATCCAACAAGAATCAAGGGTTTCCTCCAAAAAGAGCCAATCTAGCAAAAACTTCAGGTGTTACTTCAAGATCTACACCAAAGCCCTCGTGCATCGTTTAATTCTCGAACTGACAACCTTCAGTGTTGGAAGTTTAATATATCGGTAGCCTTCAGTGCTTAACCTTCATTTCTTGAGAACCTCCAGTGTATGATAATCCAAACCATCAGGAGCCTCCAGTGCTCGACTTTTTTTCTTCCGAGAATCAATAAGACCTTCAGTGCATGATGACCCAAACTGTCAGTAAATCCTTCAGTATTTGACTTCATTTTCTAGCCGCCACTAAGTCCTCCAGTGCAAGATGACCTAGGCCGTCCATAAATCCTTCAGTGTTGGACCTTCATTTTTTGACCACCACTAAGACCTCTAGTACATGGTGAGCCAGACCTTCAGTAAATATTTCAATGTTTGACTTCATTCTCCAAGCCGTCAGCAAGACCTTCATTGCATGATGATTTGGGTTATCCGTTAAGCCTTCAGTGCTTGATCTTTAATCATCCGGATCCTCAGTAAAACCTTTAGTGCTTGACGATTCAGACCGTTGGTGAGACTGTCAGTACAAGTCATCAGTAAGACCTTCAGTGCGTGGTGATTTGAGTTGTAGTAAAAGCCTTCAGTGCTTAACCGTTTGTCCCTCGGACCATCAACAAGACCTTCAGTGCATGATGATTCGAGCTTCGAACCGCAAACAGGGAAGTGAGACAAAATTAGTGATTTTAGTCTTTGCTTTATCCTCGTTAACACAAGGATGAGCTAAGAGGGGCAGCTGTAATCATTAATTTTGTCCGGGCTTTATTTTTCTAACTTGGGTTTATCTATCAATACTAGTATATATATCTTTTATTATTACCTTTGTTAATTATTGTCAATGTTATTATTATTTATACTAAAAAAATAAAAAAAATTAAACCAAAAATTGCATCATTAGTTAATATTTATTATTGTCTTTTTTAGTTATATTATTTACTATGTTATTATTATTATTACATTATTATCACATTGTTATTACTATGTTCATATTATTATATTATATATTATTATTAAATAGTATTATATTAAACAAAAATAAAAATAAATAAATAAATAAATACACATAATAAACAGCCCAAGTTATTAATATTAAAGTCCATTTACAAACTCAAAAACCCAAAAAATATTTAATTACAATTAGCCCGTAAGGGCCCAAACCTAAAACCCTAAATCTGCCCTAATGCCCTTTTGTTTTCTTGCTCAGCCACACAAGGACCGTTAGATCTAATCTTGATCTAACGGCCCGAATTGAAAGCTGGGAAGTTTCCAGATTCTCTACGAGCTACACGCGCGACCGCTCAACTCTCCACGCGCGCGTGCAGATCACTCTCTGGCTTTTCAGTGGCCGCGCTGTTCTTCGGCTCTCTAATAACCCACATAGTCACGTCCAGCCAAAAACTAACCACCCCCCTCTCTCCTTCGTACACATGCAACCTGCAAAAGGAGGACAACAGTACACAGATCAGACAACAACAGAAGCCAGATTTTATTTTGTTTTTACCTTTGTAACCACAGCTATAAAGCTGAATCAACAAACAATATGTAATCCCTAAACAGGGGTTTGTTTTCAAAAATCAATAGAAAAGCAAAAAAATTCAAGGTCGCTGATTTTTTTACTTTCGAATATACAACAAAATCAAAAGTCACAGGTTCTAAGGTTACCTTTGGAGAGGTGGCTACCCGTCGCCGCTTCTTTCTTTTTCTTCTTTTTTCTGTTCAAAACCCAAATTTCAGTGGTTTCTTTTGAAAAACTCAGTTTAAATCAGATATAAAAAACAAGGTTTTTGTGTTTCGGTTTCTTTGAGATTTAAGAACAAAGAGTTTTTTTAAAAAAAACGAAGGTCAGATCTTTTTTTTTAAAAAGGGTTTTTTAGGCCGTCGGCCACCAGCTAGCGGTGGCTGAGGCGGCGGCACACGGCGATTAGTCGTCGATTTCTGAAAAAACAACGGGAGAGGGATAAACAGCCCAGAGCATTTTAAATCTTTTTTCTCTTTTTTTGGGGCTTTGAACAAATGAAGTTTAAGGCCGTTTTTGGCCTCGTTTTTAGATATTTATCCAAATGCTGATGCGACGCCGTTTTGGCCAGGGATGATCCGCCCGGTGACCCAGAGGGAAGGATTCGCTCAATAAAGTCAATGGGTTAATCCCTCACTTGGTCCCTCCTCTTCCTTCCTGTTTCTGAACTTGTCAAGGGTTAATCCCCTTTCTAGTCCTTCCTCTTTATCTTTAAAATCAAATTCGCCTCTTTTTAATTCAGTTTTCATTTTATTTTTTACCCTTGTTTTGTTTTTCTTTCTATTTCAGTCCCTTTAATTCTACATTATATTATATACTATACGTTTATTACATTTACAGTATTTTACAAATATAGCATAGTATTACACTGTTCTTATCATGGTATATTTTAGTACATTATATATATTATTATGATATGTTAGAATATTATTTATATCGTAGTAGGCTTTATGTATATATTATATAGTACATTATTTCTTGTTATATAGTTTAATATTTTTATATTATGTATAGCGTACATCTGTATTAGTTATATATTACATAGTATTTATCATATATGTATTATATAGTACTTTTTATATATTATCATAATATAATATACGTATTTTGTTTATTCCTTTTTTTAATTGTTCAAATCCGGCCTTACGGTGACCCGTAACGGGGTTGACCCGTATTTTTATGGCACGTTTTATCTAACATCTAACACCTAACATTTAATTCCATCAACTAACATTTAATTTCCACAATTTAAATTTCGCAATTTATTTTCTCGTATTTTAATTTCCGCATTTAATTTACCTTATTTTATTTCTTTTATGCTCGATCCGGTCCTCTTTCCGGATTGCTTTCAATCCGGTCCATTTCCGAATTTTCTTTAATTCTTGTTTTTTTACCTTTCTCACACTTTAATTTCCTCGCATTTATTTTCCGCATTTACTTTATCACATTTATTTTTCTCATATATTTTACGCTTTTATTACGTTGGATCCAGTCCCTTCTCCGGACTTTTTAATTTCTGCATTTATTTTACGCATTCCTTTTTGTTCGATCCGGTCCATTCTTTCGGATCTTTCGTTTATTTTATTTTCGCCTTTTATTTATGCTTTTATTGTACATATTTAATTGCTTTACTTTCCTCGCATCCGACTTGTTTAAATTGTTAATGCGGTGCCCTTTTATTCGATAGTAAATGTGGCCAATATCAATCGTAGTGATGGTGGTTTTTTCGTTTATTATCGAATAACGGGGCCTTTAAAATTTACTCGCATTTTTAAACGGATTTTAAATTAATTTAAAATTTGAACTCACAAACTTTCAATTAAAGGCAAATTGTATTCAACTAGGTACCAATTTTTGGGCGGTGTGGGGTGCTAATCCTTCCCCATCCGTAACCGACTCCCGGACCCATTTTTCAAAAGAATCTCAGGTTTTATTTTTTGTGTCCGGTCTACCCCATTTAAAACGACCGGTGGCGACTCCAATCTTTTACCTTTTTTCAAATATTTCCCAATTTTTAAAATCCCTAAAAAAATTCAAAATCCCTAAAAAAATTTAAAATTTCCCCAAACCTTCAAAATCCTTCAAAGATTCCTCAAAATTAAAAAAAATAATAAAAAAATCAAAAAACAACAAAACATCAAAACATCAAAAAATCCAAAAATATTTAGCGACTTTTTAAACCATAAATTTTAAATTTTTAAAAGGTCACTACACCAGAAAATCATAAAAGATGAGGAAGTGGCTTTTTAACATATAATCGCATCAGATTAAAGAAACTATTCCATAAATTGATGATGATGAAGCGAAGGATTAGCTTTCCCAACTCAAAACCCTACTCACTCTTTATTTATAGGTTGGATTTGAATTTTTTTAAGGGTGAGCATATATATTAGCAACACAAAATATTTTATATGTGAATGGACATAAATAAAATAAATAACTAATACAAAATTTAAAATTTTAATGCCCACAAGAGATGGAGGGCTAAGGCACGCCCAACCCCTATTTTTTTTTTACCGTTTTACATATTTTTTAAAAATAAATTAATTATACGCTTGTCTCTCTCATTTTTTAAGTATTTATACTTGCCTCCGACTCTCAATTTTAAATCCGGTCCTAATACCAACCCTAAACCCTTACTACATCAGCCGCAGTTATAGACTATCTATCCAAGACCATAAACCATATATACAGATGGTCCCCTTAATTTCATTATTGATGTGACATTCTGCCTATAATATGGCCCCAAACCAGCTGAACCAGATTGATTTCCTCTTCAACCATCCCTAAAACGTGCTCGCATTCTATCCGTTTCTGCGTATGAACCGTATTGCATGGATTCTATTTTTCTACATAAATGCATGCATTATTTTTAGTGAAAACTACATATCTGGTACCCACCTTTACTCGTATTTTTGTTTTGGTATTTAACTTTTTTTTGTCAAAATAGTATATAACGTTATATTTTATTTATATTTTGGTACCCTATTGTTAAAAAATTAATGGTAGACTAACTAGAAGAGGAAAAAATCACACATGGCAAGCTGTCATATCATTTTGTCTCTTCCAATAGCATGTCACATCGACTAAAATTATAAAAAAAATATGTGACATGCTAATTAAAAGAGATAAAATGATGTGGCAGTCTGTCACGTGTGATTTTTCTCTCTTCTAGTCAGCATGCCACATTCGATTTTCTCTCTCCTAGTCAGCACGTTCTTAATTTTTTAACGGCGGGGTACTAAAATAAAAATAAAACATAATGTTAGGTACTAATTTATCAAAAAAAAGTTAGGGTACCAAAATAGAAACGCGAAAATAGATAGGAGTACTATTTAGGTAGTTTCCTTATTTTATGTACGTTTGCATCAAACTTTATACTTAGTTTAGATAACACAAGGATTAGTACAGTAATTTTATACGTTATTACAAGATATGATAGAAACAATGTTTATTGTTTAGGCACTCTGCATTTAGGCCCACAAAGCAAAACCTCTCCCGTGAAAAACAAACCTTCTGGTGCGGGGTAATTTCTGTCGGTAAACCCCAAGAATGATGACAAAAATGTTACAGAATATATTAAGAATTATTTTTATTCAATAATATTGTTAGTAAAATATAGACGTTTACAAATGAATTTAAAATATGACTGATTTGGTTTAAGTTAGTTATATATATATTTATAAATTTTAATTCTAATATTAATCCTACTTAGTAGAAAGGAGAAAAAAGTATTTCTAGTAGATCTAAAATTCATGACCTAAAGAAAAAGACGAAACAAAGATGGGCAGTTTAGGCAATTGTCCAGACGTGCTTACTCAATTTGTTAAATACTTAAATGCATGACATCAATTTTGAAATTTGTATATGCTATTTTCTTTATTTGTTTTAGAATTAAATTAAATGATTTATTGATTTTTGCAATATTAAGATTTGATCCATATTTATAAATTTCTAAACTTTTATTTTTATTGTAATAAAACTACGAATAAATCTAGCGTGCCGTGCAGAGACACACATAAATATAATTCTGAATGACTGGCAGTTGTTATTACAAAAAAGCTTCGCTAGTGGAAAATGATCTTCCCAACTGCCATTTTCAATCACACAACCCCTCAACATGTCCTATGAGATATGAATGACTTGCTGGGATAGACATGCAATGCCTTGTTAAAATTCAATCAGGTACCCATTATTGTTTCTTGTGGATTTTTCAGAATCAAGATGAAGAATCGTATATCGTGACTAGGAACCTTATGCAATCGAACAATTTCTACTATATAAACTCCCACGTAAAAAAAGTTCATATTGGCAAAATGTTCACAGGCCAGTCACTGCTCTCAAGTCAATGACTGTTTTGTAACAATTTGATAAGTTTACTTATTAGTTTATAATTTTTAAAATATCAATGGTTAAAAGGATTGTTTTTATTTAATTTAGTGACTAGGGGTGGTTCAAAGGTTTACACGGTGCAATTTGTTAAAAATAAGGCCCTTTAATATATAATCTGAAAAATACATAATTTTTAAAAAAAATGTTTTTATCTTAATAAAAAATATATCATGGACCCTCTTTAAAGTCATTTTTTTATTTTTTTATTGTAATTTATTAAACCAAAATTTTTATTTTTACCTTATAAACATTTAATTCAATTTATTTGGAGTCCTCATTTTTTGGGCCCTGTACGATCGCTCATCTCGCACATATTCTAAACCTCCACTATTAATGACCATCGACATACTTACCCTAATAATAATATTATTATTAATAACAATAACATATATATTATATCTAATCATATATAATTTATATGTAATTTAAAATCTCAATCAGAATATTAATTAAGCATGCTACAAACCTGTAGATACAAACTAATTTAATAATATTACGTGCGTCGTCCCTGTCATTAAAAGAAGAAATGGAAAGTGTAGGTATGCTTATGCTTGGTTCACTTTTTAGGAGGGAGTATATATACACCAGTTCATTAAGTATACTATTAATTACTAATTAAAATATTGAACATGAAATTACATAAAGAAAATCACTTTCCAAATTAAGGATTACAGGTAAGCAATTGTTGCCACTTGATCAAGTTGAAGTGTTCTGGCACCTTCTCGATAATACTAATTAATGTCTAGTCAATTGGCATTTAAGAGTTCCCAAATTTGTAATTAGGAAAAAGCTAAAAGTCAGTATATGTAAAACTAATGTCACTTAAGAATTAACCAATCAGTATCTAAAGAGAGGTCATAGTAAAAAAGAGATCTTTATTTTAAGAAACTCGGATTTAAACAGTTTTATTTACACAGTGTATATGCGTTTTCAAAGGGTTAAAAATATATGAATATATACTACATTGTAATTATCTTAAGACTATTCGAAGAAAAAAAATTAGCTTATTAGTGAATCTATTGACTATCCCCAGTGGTAAAAGATGATGTTCCTCCTAAGTGACCTGAATTCAAGCAACGTAGTCTGTATGTGTGCGTGAGTTTATCCAGTTTAAAATTAGACTAAAATATTATCTTATAATTGAATTAGAATGCTAAAAAAAGAATTAATCAAATAGTCTTTTAGATATATTTAAGGAAAGTTTCATCTTTAATTAGAATTCCCATTTTTTCCTCTACAATCTTTGACGAACGGAAGAAATTATATCATGGGCCCTCCGCTACATCATTTATGGTTCCAACAAATAAAAACCATTCACTTTATTAATTTTTTTCATATCATCTTTTACCAAGTGATTCTTCACTTATATTTATTATACATCAAATTTAGAAATATCTTTTTTAAAAATTATCATTTGAGTGAGTTGAAAACATGAAAAAACTTAATAAAATAAATATTTTTTATTGGTCGAGACCATAAATGACATGATGAGGATCTATAATATAATTTCTCGACAAACCGTGATTTTGCAAATGCTCTTAGATTCTTTCTCCTTTCAAAACAAAAATTATTGTGAGAATAAAATAGAATTCGACGGTGATATGCCTAAACTATTCGGATTCTATCTTAATAATAAATCGAAAAATAATACAAACTCGAACTCACATTTTTAAGATGAAATAACAATTATGTCAATTGAGGTGAGACTTGATTGATGAACTTTTGAATTATTGAATGTTATAATGTAAAGGTGATTATATGAATAAACTAAAAAAGCCTTGGATTTCTATTAAATGTTTTGCAATAATTGTGATTAAGTCCCACCAATAATCTCATTAAAGGAGCTGTACCTGCTTGAATTAATATGCTTGACTCATGCACGAACCAAACATTTATATTCCATTAATTTGCAGAAAGCATAAACATGAAGCTTGAACAGATCAAAAGCATATGTGTTAATCAATTAAGAAAAAAATGTATCCTACACCACTTGTCACCTTAAATAAAGACAACCCTTCAAATGGCCTGCTCTAATCACATCTAGTGACGGATCCATAAATATTTTTTAGTATGGGCATACATAAATCTCAAAATTTCAGGTAGGTACAATTTATAAAGATTAAAATAATTAAAGACTAATTCATAAAAATATGAAAATTGAAGTCAAATGTGTGAAGTTTAGAAAGTTCAAGGTGGGCACATATCAACCCTAAACTACATGTACATCCGCCACTGATCACATCAAAACATTTTCTTAATCAAAATCGACGTGAAATCAGGAAATAGGCCATGTTTGAAACAAGTTGAAAACCATGGGAAAAACTTGAACTTTTCTATATGCATATTCATGTTTCTGGTGCAAGCAATTGCTGCAACAATAAGGTTCCCCCCACCCGCAAAGTAATAATTTTTATTAATAAAAGACTCACTAAAACAGTAAAAAATGTCAGGAAACAAATCCGAAAATATAAACAATACGTTAAACTATAAAAACACACTCACATGTTCCATACAACAATCCAAAACTAATGACGCAACCGCAATACAACAAAAAAGCTGCAAATTAATGACTCAAACTCATAATGGAAATGGACAGATTCTCTCTTTACATGTTCAAAATTTTCAGTTGATAATTAACCCTCGTCCCAATTTAAAAGAGATTAGCCGGCATTGTCTTCAACCTATGGTTTCCAAACTATTTTCTTTCATTATATATATATATATATATATATATATATATATTATTTTCTGATGCATTTAATTTCTACCATTTAATAAACACGCAAATGCCCTGCATAGAAATTTAAATTGCAATGGAAGAATTTAGATGTCATTCATGTCAGTTTTTTTACTTTATTAGACTAAACCACATGAACTTTTGCACATTGCAATATCCACTGAACTCACCATGGAAAAGAAGAGAAATTCTGGCTTTTGGGGTTCATATTTATGTTTTAACATTAAAAAATTAGTGTAGCGATTAATTTTTTCGGGCCACTATAAAAAATTAAAAAAATCATATAGGGGATGTTTCCCGCTTTTATTGAAAAATAATTTTAAAAAAGGGAATTGTATAAAAACCCGTATTTTAAAAGCATGGAGTCGCCAACGGTTACTTTGGTAGGCTGGACACCGCAAAAAACAAAACCAAAAATTCAAAAATTTAGGTTCGGGAGTCGGTTACATACGGGGAAGGATTAGCACCCCGCTACGCCCGAAATTAGTA
Source organism: Hibiscus mutabilis (assembly GCA_019671005.1). Lineage (NCBI taxonomy): Eukaryota > Viridiplantae > Streptophyta > Magnoliopsida > Malvales > Malvaceae > Hibiscus > Hibiscus mutabilis. Next base: position 36,523,779 of record CM033743.1, on the reverse strand, counting down.
CCTATAGGGATTGTATCGTAGTTAAAAAAATTGATTTAATTTAATACTTAATTCTTAAAATGCTTGTACATATAAAAATATTAAATTTGCCTCGATATCCATGGTACCAAGGGAGATAACACCCGGAGACCGGGATGACACTCTTACTAGAATACCAAAATAAGAAGCCTAATACTATATGCGACAAAAACATGTACCAACAAAGTAAATTTGACGAAAATAAATATAAGGTAATAAATAAAACATGGAATATGTAACGTATGCATATATAAGAAACTATAATATATGACATGGCATAATACTATATATTATAATATGCGTAAAAAATACACATATGAAGATTATCTATTGTAATATATAATATACATACTAACATAAGTAGTACGTAATATATTGATATATACTATAATATAAACCTACATATAAATATATAATAACAATAAAAATATATTAATAATACATAAGTACTAAAAATAGAACATATACATGTATAATATATACAATATAATACATAGATAGTAATAATATATACATAGCATACGTAATAAGCATAATATATACATATACATAAACAATAAACATAGTACATAATATGCACGGATATATGTATACACGAAATGATAAACATATATAAATACATATACATTAATACTCGTTAATAAATAACTAAAATAAACGACATATATCAAACAAATATAAATGCTTGAACATAAATGCACGAAATAAAGGACTAAAATTAAATAAAATAAATTAACAGTGCAGAAATTAAAATATGCATGAAGATCAAGGGTTAAATAGAGAAATATACCACTGGATTTGGGGCTTAATTGAAAGGGAATTAAAACTTTTGAGGACCAAAAAAGGAATTAAACCATTCAGTTTTTAATTATATCAGACAGGGGACGAGATTGAAATTTTCTAAAAAGCTCAAGGGCTGCGGAAAGAATTTGGAAAGACGGAAGGACCAGGGCTGAAAACTCTAAAACGCAGAGGGATTTAATGAGATAATAAGCCCTTCTTCTTTTTCTTTTTCTTTAATACACACTATTTAAGCCAAAAAAATTATCCTGATTTTATCCCTCATCCTCCCAAAAATCTGAGCAAAACGCTCTTAACCCTTCCCCTCGGTTCATTCATGAACCAAGAATTCGACCAGGTGCCACCACACCGGCCGCCATCAGACGCCGCCGGCCGCCGCTCGTTGTTGTCGGCAGAACCCTAAACCTGACCCAAAAAACCTCTTTTTATCTTCCTAAAACCAGATTCAACCTTGGTTTTTCAAAATCAAAAACAGTGACTCCCTTTTGACACAAAAACCATAGCCCCTCACTCCAATTCTCCTTGTTCGATTTGGTGAAACCGAAGGTTTATCACCAGTGAAGAACTGTAATGGTATGGAGGTAAATCTAACCCCTTTACTTCTTTTTTTATTGCATGCAAGAAAAGAAAGAAACTATGGATGCCTTCTGAAGTTTTTTTTATTGATAATCCGAGAAAAACTGAGTACAAATGGCTTTTTGGTTACAATATATATCCTCATTTTCGATTTGATCTTTGTTTACAAGCATAAATTCCATTTAATGTATTCACTGTGATTGATGCTTGGATCTAACTTTTTCTATTTTTTATTTTTGGCCCATGCTTGGTGGTTGAAATGGTGAGGGAGGTGTGCGGTAGTAGCAAATTTTTTGACTGTGGTGCCACATGGCAATGGTGGTTGGAAGATGAAGAGTTTATCCCGACTATATTTAATCTTGACCGTTGGATCAGATTTGATCTAACGGTTAAGATCACTTGAAGATCAACGACTCTGATTCGATCTTAGCGATGACATGGCAACTCTGGATCGTACCACATGGCACATGGAAACTAAAAGGTCCCGCACGTGTACTTCACGCGCGTGTGGGAGTCAAACAGTCCCGAGGGTGTATCACACATGGAATTTAATGAGGCGCTTGGTTTGATCACGACCGTTGTATCTGGCTTGATCCAACGGCTCTATTTTGGATGCGCATAAGAGAAAAATATTATGGTTTGATTATCATATTTAGTTTAGGTTTGAGCTTGGGCTGTATTGGGCCTATGTAATTAAATTGGGTTTTGGGTTTGTATTATGGACTTGGATCTTAATAAATATTAATGGGTTTATATTTTTCTGATTTGTTTTTGATTTATATACATACAACCCATTAATAGTAATATTAACTAATAATAATAATAGCAATATTGATAATAATAAAATTAACATGCATATATTCATATATATACATATGCGAACATATATACATACACATACACATACAAACATTATATAATGAACATTAAGCATATAAATACATATACCATATGTACAAACATACACACATACATCGTGCTTACATATATTTAACTAACATATTAATATAATAATTATTATAATATAATTAATCAATACCATTATAATATTATACAACCTAGACAAAAATGAGTGATTACAACTGCCCCCTTTTCTTGTTCTTGTGAAACGATAACAAAGCAAAGATTAAAAGTACTCATTTTGTCCTACTTCTCTGTCCTTGGCTTTGGAACCATGGGTTCTACTGGATCTTTCCACTCTTCCTCGGCCAATTCTTCAAGCTTCAATCTCTTCAATGCCCCGATTTATACTCGTCTCGACATTAAAAACAAAGCTTGACATCATGCCCGAAGGTCTTACTAATGGCTCGAAGGTCTTATCACCATACCTGAAGGAGTTACCGGTGGCCCGAAGGACTTATCATCATGCCCGAAGGTCTTACTGATGGCCCGAAGAACTTAAGATCTGGATTCACGCCAACATAGCTATCAAAATCCCTTAAAATGATACCCCGATTTCTACCAGTCTTAACATCAAAATAAGGTTAGCATCATGCCCGGGGGACTTATAGATGGCCCGAAGGTCTTATAAAATGGATTCACGCCAAAATAGCTCACAAAATCCCTTAAAATGATGCCCCGGTTTCTACCAGTCTTGACATCAAAATAAGGTTAGCGTCATGCCCAAAGGTCTTACTGATGGCCCGAAGGACTGGATTCACGCCAAAATGGCTACCAAAATCCCTTAAAATGATGCCCCAGTTTCTGCCAGTCTTGACATCAAAAATAAGGTTAGCATCATGCCCGTGGGACTTACCGATGGCCTGAAGGTTTTATGAACTGGATTCACGCCAAAATGGCTACCAAAATCCCTTAAAATGATGCCCTGATTTCTACCAGTCTTGACATCAAAATAAGGTTAGCATCATGCCCAGAGGTCTTACTGATGGCCAGAGGGACTTAATATATGGATTCACGCCAACATGGCTACCAATCGAAAATATTCAATAAAATCTACTTCTTCAACATAAAGTTGCATATCAAAATCTGTGGTAATCTTCAAATATCTGTTTAAAACAAGCAAAATGCTTCTAAATTAGCATGCCCCTAACATAGGGATATCTATATCATGCAATTTAACACTCTTCTTCTTCTTCTTCTTCTTCTTCTTCTTCTTCTTCTTCTTCTTCTTCTTCTTCTTCTTCTCTGTTTTAAAATCATATTCCTTGAAAGGTCATTCTTCATATTTCTTTTCTTCATTTCTCTGTAGTATGTTTTCAATCTTCGTCTTCATCAATTGAATCTCTATCTCGTATTTGACTTTGCTCGTTGAACTTAATACTGTCTTCAATCGCTTTCATCCAGTGATTCTATGGCCTTCGTATCCAGTGTATTTGGTCTCATTTCTTCTTCCTTGGAAAGTGGAAGAATGTCATTCGCTGTCTTATTCATAGATATCGAGAGAGTCTTCAAGGGGATAGAAGTTTAGGGTCAACACTCGATTCAAAGATCTTAAACGAAAAGTTCCTGAAAAGGGAATTTCCTAAAATAAGATCTGCCCATTATCGAGAGAGCCTTCAAGGGGATAGAAGTTTAGAGAATTTCCTATTCTTACCTTTGAGGTTATAATAAGATGGTATGTACCTATGCATATGTGTGTATGCGTATGGGAGAACAAAAACTACCCCAAACAATGAATGAAATGCTTCAATAATCAAAGAATGCAAAAAATGCAAAAATGTTTTCTAAATAACAAAATGAAATTTTCATTATGACAAAAATAACTACACTGTGACATTTGATTTAAAAAATCTACAGCCTAGCTCATAGATTTCTTTTGCATTTTCCCAAAATGCACAGGGATCAACGGTTTTGAATTGCGTTTACCGGTAGTCGTTTGCTCCGGGCTAGCTATACCATTCCCTTGGGTACAATCAATTTATACCAATCATGACATTGGATTTTTGCAAAGGATTTATTTTTATTTGACCATTCGTAAAAATGGATTTTCAATGGACATTTGAATTATCCATTGTCCTAAACTTTATCGTGTTTAAGCACGTTATGCCAACATTTCTGTCGGACTTGCCAAACTCCAACATTTTAGAGCATGCCCCCTAAAGCTTTCATATGGTCTCATTTTCATGCTTTGAAGAAATTGTCGACTTGGCGCTAAGTCTAAAGCATATCTGTATTGTCGTAAAAAGGAATTGGCTAGGTCACCCCATGACTGAATCTGATTTTTGCTCAATCGGTTGTACCATATTGCTACAGGTCTCGCCAAACTATCGTGGAAGTTGTGGATCAGTAGCTTTTCATCCTTGATGTAGCCTTCCATTTTCTGCAAAACATGGTCAAGTGAACCCTCGGACAAATTGTGTTGTCATACTGTACGAATATGGGAATCTTGAAATCTAGAGGAATGACCAAATCAGCGACTAAACAAAAATCTCTTGTATTGAAAGCGTCTACTTTTTCTTTTTTTCATAATTTCTTTGTCGAACCTTTCTTCTAACTGCTCGAGTCTTGGCTTCTGCGTTGATTCTATTCTTTTTCAATTGTTTTTTGAATTACTCTCATCGAACCCATAAATTTTATTATTAATTAATGCATGAGATGCATCATAAATGTCTAAAAAGTAGAAGGCAATCAGTAAGTATGAACTACTACAACAAATGCAAATGAGGCACTGATTCGCCAATAGTCATTTAGGAGGATTTTATAAAGATAGGATGTCTGTTTACAAAAGATTGACAATATTCTACAGGAATCTATTAGCCACCCTTCTCGGAGCAAAATGCGTACTCGGTGCCCCACTTCTGTCTCCTCTCTATTTGCTTCATGCTCAGATTATTTCCAACCGTAGCATTATCAATCTCTGTACATTATAGAACATCTTCCCTTTTATAAAAAATTTCTAATATGGAATATTTTTGAATCAATGATACGCAAACATGTATGCGATAAGGTATTAGTCGCAAAGTGATCTTCGTAGAAATACTTTCATTGAATAAAAAAGGCTTGTTACATTAGATATCAGTCTTGTAGGGTTTACAAATATTGATAAGCCCTAATCCCTAACTTTTTGACTTCTTCCAACACACGAGTCAACTTTTATTCATGGTCCAGCGCTGGATTAATATTCTGATTCAATGGCATTGTTGCATCGGCCACATCTGCTACTTGCTGAGCCACTTTGCGCGCTTGAACGATGACACTCTTCATTTCATTGTCCCTCTCTAATCTTTGGTGTACTCCTAGGACAACATTCAAAATTCATCTGCTCTATCAGATCACGAGACCCTTTGTTCATTATGATCGCCTTCTACAGTTACGACCACTTGCGAAATAAATACCTTTATTATATGTTATGAGAATGCAATGTAAAATAAATGTAGATAGGCCAAAACAATCACAAAAAGAAAATTGTGTCAGTACGACAAGAATAATCTAATAAACAGAAGCAATAAAATAAAACACTCAAATCAAGCGATTAAAATATACATAAACAAAAACATAAACAGGGTTACCGCTAAGTACTGACATGGCTCTAACAGGTGGGCTCCTATGGTCCACTATATGTGGTTAGGTTCTAAAGCAAACGGTACTCGAACTGTCGCTCAGACCTAGATTCGAGAGAATGCGACCCTTATACCATACAGGAGTAAGGACCCCACGAAATATAAAGACCGAATACCAGAAGTGAATTACAACATTATACGGAGGTGAATACCCCACAAAGCAAAGTAATCATTTCTTCTTAAAGGTTCTAAAACTATTTTATGATGAAAAAAAGGGCAAACAAACAAGGTTAGGAATTAAAATTAAATTAAATCAAATTATGATACAAACTCTTTTAAGGTTTGAATCCTTTTTATTTTTGAAAACAAAAATTTGGTCCCCAGCGGAGTCGCCATGCTGTAGCGACTAATTTTTTTGGGCCGCTACAAAAAAATAAGAAAATCATACAGGGGGAGTTTCTCGTTTTTGTTGAAAAATTATTTAAAAAAGGGAATTGTATAATAACCCGTATTTTAAAAGCATGGAGTCGCCACCGGCCACTTTGGTAGGCCGGACACCGCAAAAAACAAAACAGAGATTCGAAAACTTGGGTTCGAGAGTCGGTTATGTACGAGAAAGAAACTATAGATATCTTCTAAAGTCTTTTTTATTGACAATCCGAAAAAAAACTGAATGAAAATGGCTTTTTGGTTACAATATATATCCCCATTTTTTATTTGATCTTTCTTTACAAGCATAAATTTCATTTAATGTATTCACTGTGGTTGATGCTTGAATCTGAATTTTTTATTTTTTTGATTTTTGGCCCATGCTCGGTGGTTGAAATGGTGAGGGAGGCGTGCGACAGCAGCAAATTTTCCAGTGGTGGTGCCACATGGCAATGATGGTTGGGAGATGAAGAGTTTATCCGGGCCAGATTTAATCATGGCCGTTAGATCAGATTTGATCCAACAGTTGAGATCACTTGAAGATCAACAGCTCTAATTCGATCTTGGAGATGACATGGTGGCCCTGGATCGTGCCATGTGGCACGTGGAAGCTGAAAGGTCTCGTGCTTAGGAGTAAAACGGTTTTGAGCGTGTATCACACGTTAAATCTGATGAGGCACTTGGTTTGATCACGACCGTTGGATCTAGCTTGATCCAACTGTTCTCCTTTGGCTGTGCATAAGGGAAAAATATTAGGGTTTGATTATCAGATTTAGTTTAGGTTTGGGCTTGGGCTGTATTGGGCCTATGTAATTAAATTGGGTTTTGGGTTTGTATTATGGACTTGGAACTTAATAAATATTAATGGTTTTATATTTTTCTGATCTGTTTTTGATTTATATACATATAGCCCACTAATAATAATATTAGCAATATTAATAGTAATAATAAAATTAACATGCATATATTCATATATATACATACATATGAAAACATATATACATACACATAAATACACAAACACATACAAACATTATATAATGAACATTAAGCATATAAATACTGTAACACCCCTTTCCCATATCTGTACACCGGGTATGAGTCGAAAACGTTACGACTTCTTTAATCAAAATCGGGGTAATTTAAAGTTTTCAGAAAACTTCTCAATGGTCACCCATCCTAAAATTTCTCTAGCCCAAGCACGCTTAACTTTATTTAAACTCAATATAAATTATTTATTCGAGTTCCAATCATAAATCAATTATCTTAGCATGCAACTCATCACCTGATTTTACTCTTAACTTTGAATCTTTCCAGAAATGCCAATTATAATGAAACCATAACAACTTTAAAGGCCAATCACAACTCGAATAGGTTTATCAAGTATACATGGCACTATAATAATCAAACATCAATTAGGATGTCATTACTATGACTACCTATTGAGTTTTCCAATATTGATGCAATGTTCTTCTCACTCTCATCTTGATTTACCTACGTGTGTACAATCAAACACACGCTAAGTACGAACTTAGTGAGGCAGTAAAGGAAGTTAATAACAATAATTTAAACTTTATTCAACTTCATGGCTACATTTATATAGCATGATATATGCCAATACATCAACTTTCACATTGCATTAGTAATTATTTACTATATGCCAATGTCATAAGATTTTCATGCTTGTCCATTTGTCATAATATGCCTTATATGTATAAATGCATCATGATCACTAGATAAGTATACCATCATATTAATCATATATCAACATAATATAAACCTAATATAAATTTCTTACCGATATACTTGCCATTTACTCCGAGAGTTCATATACTTCGTAACCTGTTCACCATTTATTATCCATTAATTTATAGCCCAAAATAAACCTTGAGGACCCTGGTTACGCGAGTCAAATATACACCGAAGTGCTAATACACATTAGGTCATGCCCATCATCCGCACGTAAGGTCATGCTAATTATATACACTAAGTGTCCTTTATATACACTATAGTGCTAATACACATAAGGTTGTGCCCACCATATGCACTAAGTGTCCTTTATATACACTATAGTGCTAAACCGAGTATGCAGCTTGCTACTGGACTCTATAGCATGCCAACTATACCTTGTCCCTCAATGAATTACTTGGGCATATTTTTCATATTTATTTCATCCATGACAATGTATATCAACATAATTTAACATTGGGCAGTTCTTAACCGAAATAACATTCATAATATAACATAATATAAACTTGTGATATATGCATTTATATTCAACCTTTGACATATTTAAAATCTGTCAATCATATGCTCCATGACATAAATATAATGACAATAAAATTTGGGTAGGCTCAACGCAACCCATCTCAATGATGTATAAAACATCCATGTATCATATTATGTATGCATTGCACTCACCTTGGCCACTTAACATAATGCCTCACTAAGTCCTAGTTCGATCCTTTCTTTCATAGAACCTCGAACCTTCTTTGATTCGGACTTGACTTCATTAATCACATGAATAAAATAAAATATCTGTTAGATTCAAATCTAACAATACCTTAAACATGTTGTCTAATATAATCATTCGAATAAAAATTCATATATTTTAACACGGTACTCGGAATCAGTTTTCGTTTGTTGGAAACGAAACTAGACTGGCATACCTTTATATCGATATAAAATTCACCACAAACCCTTTTTATAGAATTTATGGTGAAATTCTAAACTTACTGCCATTATTTAAATTCCAACATAACTTTCCTTATTTCTCTACTTGTCAATTTAGTTCCATCACTTTAATACAGATGACTAAATGAAGTTTGTATTCATAAGTTCTCTTTACATCCTTCATCAAAATAGGCTTAAACCTTTACTTCTCTAATTTCTCTTGATTTGTCAAAATGGTCACCAAATTTCCAATATAAAGATTCAAGCTTCTTAACTTTACAAATTAGTCCTCAAATCAACATTACTACCTTAATTCCATCATTTTAATTAAAAATCAGGTTTACTCCTTTTACATATCCTCTTTGCCGAATAGACCATTCAAGTTTGACAAATTGTCAAAATAGTCACTAAAGCAATTAATCGTCAGTTTAGCATTCTAACTTCATTTTCATGCTTCGCAAAACCTTATATAATCAATAACAACTTATTAAATCCAAAAAAACATCAGCCCCTAATATTAATCAATCAAACCGCATAGGTCCATAAAGATTTCCAAATTGCTGATTTAGTCACTAGTTGAAATAACTAGATTTTCATCCTCCAAACATCAAATTCAAGCTTCAATCTTCATCAAATCTATAAATACTCTTAAAATTTCAGATTTAAACACCAGCCCCTAACCTTTAAATGCTGGACGAAATAATCCCTTAACTTTATACATCAATCCAATTTAGTCCTAAGCATGGAAACAACATAAAATCAAACATAGTTTCTTAAATCTTCAAAATTCCCAAAATTCACAAAACCCTAATTTCTTACTCATATCAAATCTCATCAACCAAGCAAGTATTCTATGAATTGTTTACATCAAAAGATAGAGCTAGAAGAGTAGAACAACTTTGTAGTTTGGAAGATTACCTTAAAACCAAGATTTGGGGCTTAAATCGAGCTTGGAAATTTTTCTTCTTCTTTCCCTCTTTATCCACGGTTCAAGGCTGGAAAAGATGAACATTTGTTCATCTTTTAACTATTTGTAACTATCAAATGAATTTTAAATTCATTTAAATAGTGAAATGACCAATTTAGCCTTTACATCCAATGGCTAATTTAATCTCATCTAAAATCAAGGACCAAGATTAAATCCATGTATATTTCATATTCCAAAAGCGTCCTCAACATTTCAAAAATATTTCAAAATTGCCATCCTTATCAAATGACCAATTTGCCCTCCAACTAGTCTTTATTTACTAGTTTGTTTCAAAATTGCCATTCCATTATAATCTAACTAAGTTAGTTCCTTCTCAACCGGCCACTATTCCATAAATATCATTTTATGTTTTCCATGGCTTATGGAACAGCCTATGAAATTTTAATTCAATCCGATTTCTCGATATTCACTAAATACTTCTACTACGATTTTACCTTTACCGAGCTATCAGATCTATTCCAAAAATTCTATATTTCCATATTAGAAAAATAAATACTATTATCTCATAAAATCTTCCTCTCTTATGGACTTAGACTGAATTTTCCTAACTCAATCTATTATTCTGATAATTATCGAAAATCCTCCAAATGGTGAAATAACCGTTATGCCCTCAAATCCAATGAATCCATAATGTACCACATGTCATCATCCTTCATCCAATGGCCTAGATTTAATCTTGATTTAGTAGTTACCAGCTTTGCCCCTAATATTTCTCCAAAATTACGATCTTGCCATTTTTCATCCAACGGCTCATATTTAACATGGAAAAATCAACTTAAATCCAAGGGTTCATATTCTTCCAACAAAAAGAAAATATCTTAGACATGTAAAATGACATAATTAACCTTGACTTGTCATCCTTCAAAGTATCCTAGATATTCGATTCGATCTGATTATCCGAATATTCTTCCGAACTTTATCGCTTTATAGCTAATAATACAAACTCCGTACAAAAAATCCGGGTAACATGAAAAAGTCATTCTTGGGAGTAAAATATTCATTTACGATGTTAAAATACACAACTTTTGAAAATTACACTTTGGTCCCTAAACTTTTCCAAAGTTTAGGCTTTAGCCACAAAACTTTTAAAATTTACATTTTGGTCATTAGTCAAAAATTGGGATATTACAAATACATATACCATATGTATAAACATACAGACATACATCGTACTTACATATATTTAATGACATATTAATATAATAATTATTATAATATAATTAATTAATCAATGCTACTATAATATTATACAACCCGAATAAAAATGAGTGATTACAATTAGGTTTAGGGTTTAAGATTATAATTTAGAGTGTGAAATTTAGATTTTAGATTTTAGAATTTAGGGTTTTATTTTTTAATATTAGGACATAAATAAAGGCATAAAAAGGGACAAAAGTTTTTTCTTTCTTTTGAACAGAAATCCCCTATCTCTATTTGTCTCACATTAAAAACTAAAATTAAAATTTAGCATTAATGTATAGAGTGTAATGTTTAGTTCTTAGGGTTTAGATTTATGGATAGAGAAATAAAAAAGGGACATATATTTTTGCTCAACCATTTTACACGTTTTTTTTCTTTCTAAAAGCATGTAGTTTTTTTTTTTAAATTATGTTCATTTAATTATATATCGCCCCTACTTTAATTTAAGGTTTAATTGTCAAATAAGAGCTCAAACTATAGTTTTTGTTCCATATATGTGCTCAAAGTATTTTTTGGGCCAAGTAGGTGCCTAACCTTTTCAAATTTGCCCGTTTAGGTGCCCCGCCGTTAACTTACTTTTAAAAAAAATCTATATATTTCTCAAAATTCAAAAAATAACCCTAAAATCTCTAGATCCCTAAATCTGGTCACTATCGTCGCCGTTCATCACGCTGCCGGCGACGAAATGAAGCCTTCTTCTCTTGTCGCAAGACTCTAATGTCATTCTTTGGCCGATCGGCCACCGTTTACCATCGATCGTTTTCTTTTCCTTTTGCGAGTTCGACTTTATTTCGATGATAGGTACGCCGTCAGTTGACTATCGACGACGAGAGAATGAGAAAAATAATCGCGGGGGTCCGGTGACGAAAGTAGTGGGCACGCTGTTGGCGATTGACAGCGGCAACAACTGGAATTGAGATTTGGGACTTAAGAATTTAGAGATTTGGAGGCTATTTTGAGGATTTTTGAGAATTTTAGGATATTTTTAAAAATAAAACATGCCACGTGTCATGTTTTATTAGCTAACGAATTTTTTTTAACGGCTGTTAACGACAAGACACCTAAATAGAAACTTTAAAAAACGTTAGGCACCTATTTGGCCCGAAAAATATATAATTTGGGCACTTATTTGCCTATCAACCCTTAATTTAAATACTTACCTTTATATATATAATGTTAAGTAGTATTTCAGTCTTTAAAGTTGTACCTCATCATCACTATGATACTTAAATATTTTTTTGAATTTAATTTAGTCCCTAAAATTTTCAACCGCTATGAATTTTATCCCAATTCATTGTACCATTACAAAAATTCACGTGACACTTTAGGAACGTGTCATGTGACATATAATAAATATTAAATTTAATTTTTAAAAAATTCATAAAAATAATTAATAAAATATTTAAAAAAAGTTTATTATATTTTAAAAATTCAACAACTTTTTAGATTTTTCTTTTAGATTTTGATTTTTTTATAATTTTTTGAATTTAATATATATTATATGTTGCACAATAATTTCTTAGAGTGTCACATTAGTTTTTTTAACAAAAAAAAGAATCATAATAACATGTATCATAATTAAAAAGTTTGGGAATTAAATTGAATCTAAAATTTCATCATGTATAAAAACAATAATGAAGTACAATTTAAAGCTATAATTAAAAATTTTAGGAATTAAAACATTTGTTACGTAAGAGAAATTCGTGGCGTGTTTCTAATGAGTTCTTCTAAAAACAATTTTAATAGAATATAAAAAACTCTTCGTATAATCCTGACATATTCTTCAAATATTTTTCTGTCATTAAAAAAACAATATTTGTATTGGCCCTGGCTTCGTATCGTACGTACGTGTATTTTTCTCTTTGTGTGCAACATCTTATTCAAATTCCTTAAAGATGGTCACTTTATTTTATTATTTTCCAACAAAATCTTGATAGGTTCTGGTACGTTGGTGTGACGACAATATCTTAAGAAATCTCAATCGTCCACGACACCACAATAGGTCCATAACAGATTAAATAATTTTTCCCTTTTGTCATTCGCAAATTAATGATTCTAAATTTTCAATGTAGAATTTATTAATGAGCTTTCAATTTAAAAATTAAATATTTGTTGGTTTGTCGTATGTTTTATAAATTGATTTTTAAATAAAAAAAGTTTTTATTAAACTTAAAATTTATTAAATATAATAATATTTTATTTTTGCATGTGATTTATCAATAATACAAAATTATTTTTTACATTTTTCTTTTAATCATTTAACTCAATTTGTTTTGAGTTTTTTTAAACAATGATGATAAAACCATTCTTATTGCGATTGTTCATAATCATCATTGTTGTGGATATAGTTATTTGTTTTTCATTTGGGTGTGAGACGACTTTTTTGGCTAAACAATGATGGTAAAAAAATTGGTGAAATATTATATGTCAAACATTATTTGATGAACTAGGAACATTGTTACAGTATCATGAAAAGTTAACAGTATTGCAGACCGACTTCATATATAAAAATTTACTTGATTGCAGGTTACTTTAGTAACTTTATCGTTTACTCCAACGATTTGATTGCTTTATTTCTAGATGATCAAATAATCTATGAAACACATCATTTTAATAAATATTATTTTCAAACAACATTATTTGAACAATTTATCCGGTGTGAGATCCTTAAAGTCAGCAATAAGTTATGATTAAACTCTTGTCAAGATTATTTTTTTCAAGATACATAGTTAACGAATTAGGGTAAGATCATAATCCGCTTTGAAAATGATTACAAGCAGGAAAAAAGAACATATTAGCCTCAATCCCTATAATAACCTCATAAGACACAATTAGTTGCAATTAAACGGCATCGTATTAAGTAAAATGTAATGACTTAATAATAAGTTATGGTTGTGGATAGACCTAATAAGAATGACAATGTATCATCCAAAATAAATAAATGAAAAACGAGTCACAATTATGCTTGCAAGAGACAAATAAAATATTAATTCTGAACTGGCAAAAATACTATACGGGTAAAATAAAATATTATTGTATTTTATGAGTCTGAATCATGTTAAATTCAATTTTTATTAAAAAAATTAACATGTCACACACTCAACAAAGTCAGTAATTTTTTTTAAATTGAAGATCTCGTTCTAATAAATTGCACAGAATACCTTAAATTATTGAACAATTTTTGTCGATAATGCCAACTCATCTATCGTATTTAAGCTTTATTTATGCAAGCACGTACATATAGTATAATACTGTACGAATACTTGGTCAAGCTAAATACGAATACTGTACGTATATTATAATACTGTACGAATACCTCATTCGCGTATATATACCTAAATACGAATACTTGGGCAAATGAGCCGGCTTGTTTGTACGACGCTGACATGTACTTCTATTATACCGACAGATGGCACAGCGAATGTGATGACGACGGTGACGATGACTTGGTCAAGCTCCACAGATCATTCTCTCTGCTGCAGGTCTGGGAGTTTTGATTTGATCTGTCCAAATTTATGTGCGATAATTGAACATCATCGCCGTGACAAAGACTGAAAACCGCATTAGGGTTGTCACTGAAACACAACAGTTGCTTGCTTGTTGTCTCCACTTGACCATTCAGCTGGGATGCCACAAGTCGGTCAAGAGTGACCCAGTCATTAACCCCATTTATGGTCTCATTATTGTTCTCGACCGATGAAACCGTGCGGTGGTGGTGATCACGATCACCACCGCCGACACCACCCCCTCGGCTGATCAAAGATGGTTCAGTTTCAGTCAGCATGTCGTCCAAGGAATGGAAACATGACTTGAAACTTGACCTATTTGGATCAAGCGAAGGGAGAGGTGGTGGTGGTGGTGGGCTTTCCAGCCTTGGGAGATGCATGAAACTTTCAAGCAATCCGTTGTTGTTTTCAACAAACATTCTTAGATAATTGTTGCTGTTGCTGTTACTGTTGTCCGTCCTTCCCATGTACATAAACATATGATCTAGAGCCCCATCATTGCCTGAGCTAAGCATCATCGTCTTCGAGTCGAGGGAGGTGGAGGAGGAACTTTTAGGACTTTCTAGGATTTTCTGATAATTCTTCTTTCGAAACACACGACAAACCACCAACCCTTCTTCAGCCATCGAGTCGCCAATGGGATTGGAGCCCTAGACCCATTTAATAATTCATATATATATATATACATACACACACACATATATATAGAGAGAGGAAGATGATTATCCTTACATTGGAGTCAAGGGTGTTGTTGTTATCATCGAGCTTGTACTCGTGCATGATCCAATCAGATTTCTGACCATGTGGAGCTCTTCCTTTATAAAACACCGATGTCTTCCTCAACCCAACTCTTCTAAAGTTGCTATATATGATCTTTTCACGTCCGGTAGCTTTTCAGAACCCGGCAGCCGCCGCACGGTTGATTCTGGTCCCCGTCGAGTATTTTTTATTCTTGTGGCTGAAGAAGTACCAATCGTTTTGTGGGGTGGATCCTATTCTGCACTTCTCTGCATATAATCAACAAAAACCAGAATTCCACTAAGATCCCTGCACTTATTAAAATCATGTAATTTGTTGGTACCTTGAATATCCCAGGGCTCAAGCTTGTTAAGATCAACTTCCGGAATAACATCGAGGTCTATCTTTTGATAAGCTACTTTCTTTCTGAGGTAATAGTGAAGAGCACTTCTTCTGTGGGATGGAATCTGAAATCGGGAGGGACCTGCTGAGACTGACCATTTATTGATAGATTCATATCTTCTCTTCAAATCAGGAAAGAAGGTGGCTTTGCTTGTATACCTGAGGATGAGCAGAGCAAAGCAAAGCACAGAGATAGAGGGTGATGCCCTTGATTTATAATGCTTAGGGTATGGAATGAGGATGGACTGAGCAGGTGTTATGAAACAGTCCCACCTCCAGGCATAAAATCATGTGTTCGTCTACGTATCAAATGGTTTCAAAGATGCATGGTCATTGGTGTACTTGGGAATGGGGTCTATGCCCTTGAAAAGAGCCAACCACTTAAAAACTGGACATTATAGAACCGGCAAATAAATGGGGGGGTATATAGGGCATGTAGGTCCCACAGTATGGGTGGTAAAAAAAAGGAAACTGCGTCCTACGCCCTTAAAAACGAGGGTATCAAGTGTGAGAGCGGGGGGTACGCCAATATCTCAACTAAGACCTTCGACCTTAATATCTATCTGAAAAGCACCTCTAAAAGTACCTCTCTATCTCCCGAAGTTTTTTTTTTTCTCTTCATTTTTTAAATACAAATAAATAAAAAGATTTTAAATTTGCAATTTGATCACTTAAATACAAATAAATAAAAAGATTTTAAAGATTTTTTTGACAAATCTTAATCCTAATCCTACCTAGAGGGGGGAGGGGACTCTAAAGAAACGAAGGGGGTGCTTTTAGTGGGTCTAGAACCCATGACCTAAGGGAATGTGAGGAACAAAGATGAGCAACTTGACCAAACGACCAAATGTACTTGCTCTGCTTTTATTTATTTTTAAAGCTTCAATGACAGTAAATATTTTATTCTATTGGTACAATCACCGGTATAGAACTTGTTGGTTGATTAAGTCGTATCGAATACCATTAAAGGTCATTATGAGGGCATCTATCCCAACCCCATTTGCTCCATTCACAACGTCAAGATTCAAATCTTTAACACTATTTTAAGGATCTAGTGTTTTATCCCACTAGACTAACTGATTGTGGGGCAATAAATATTTTATTAATATACAAGATTATCGACATATCATATATATAACATCATTGTCAATTGAATTTCATTCAATTAATATTATTGATGGTACAATATATAATAAAACATAGAATTGAATATACTTAAAAGTTTAATATCTTTTAATTTAAGAGTTGGTACGAATACAAATGATTTATTTATGGGTAAGTACATATTCCATACACTAGCGTGAAAACTAAAAGGTTCCACAAGCGTCTTAGTTTTAGGATTTAGGGATTTAGTTTAGGGGGTTAGGTTCAAGGATTTAGAATTTATGGGCCGTTGTTAGAATTTAAGGTTTAGATTTAGAAGGTAAAACCTAAACCTTTAACCATATTATGCTAAACCATAACCCTAAACCTTAAATTCTAACAATGACCCTAGAATATAAACCCTTAAACGAATTTCCTAGACTCTAAAACTGAGGCACTTGTGAAAACTTTCAGTTTCCACCGTCAGTGTATGAAATAAAAATCATTTAATTATTTTATCGAAAAATATAAAACATCACTTATTATAACTAAAGAACTTGTAAAAACCAAATTCTTAAACCCTAAAATTAAGGCGCTTTTAAAAACTTTTTAATTTTTAGCTCTTGTATATGAAATATAAGTAATCAAAAAAATATATGAAATATAAATCCTTTAGTTATTGTATTGAAAATATAAAACATCTCCAGTTATAACTTGAGAAACCGCCTCAACAACGAGAAAAGCAGAAATGATGGGGGAGCCACTGAGCTTTCATGGACATCATGCTCTTTGTGCGGACTTAGTTGAAATTGTTTTAGACAGACAGACATTTTTTTCTTTTTATTTGATAAAAAAATCACTTCGTATTTCCGAATTGTTGAATAAAAAATAATAAGACATAAAAAAGAACATATGAATCATATCAATTATTTTTGGTTGCTCCTTCGATTTCTAAGACTACGTCCTAACTAATTCGGATTCGATCCACGTTATACACCTAATTTTGGTGGGTGAGTCTCTGAACGAGAGTTTTGCATGAACAACTCCTCATATCAACTTTTAGATAATATGACTATGGAAGTATTTAATATTTTAAAAATAATTATAACATGAAAATATATATTATACTAATACAGAAAGATGTCGAATTTAATTCAAATTCATTTTCTAATTTAGGATTAATAGCAAAATAAGTGTCCAAATTATACATGTTTTTAACTTTTGGTGCCAAAACTATTTTCGCTTAAAACGGGTACATAAAGTTTCATTCCGTTAATTTTAGGTGTCTGGCCGTTAACGACATTTAAAAAAATTCGTTATCCAATCAAAACATGAAACATTACATGTTTTTTTTATTATTTTCTTTATTTTTTTAATTTTGTTACAATTTACAATTTTTACAAAATAGTCCCAAATCCCTAACCCAAAATCCCAAAAATTGCCACTATTGTCGCCGTCGATAGCCTCACCAGAACCCACCACTACCGTCTTCGGATGCTGCCACCCATTTTCCCAACCACCCATAATAGGTAATCGTCGGTAGGTGTACCGATCAACTTCCTTTCGCGAGTTAGACTTCCTTCGACGTTAGGTACGTCGTCCGTCAACTTTTAGCGACGAAAAAG
The DNA here is from genome assembly GCA_019671005.1 of Hibiscus mutabilis. Classification (NCBI taxonomy): domain Eukaryota; kingdom Viridiplantae; phylum Streptophyta; class Magnoliopsida; order Malvales; family Malvaceae; genus Hibiscus; species Hibiscus mutabilis. The sequence goes on along the minus strand of CM033743.1, from coordinate 36,505,280 downwards.
TATGGTAAATGTTTGTGAAGATCCGACGACGGATGTAGCGAGCACGCCATCGGTGATTGGCGGTGGTGGCGGCTGGAATCAAGATTTGGGTTTTAGGATTTGGGGACTATTTTGAGAATTTTTGAGAATTTTAAGATTTTTTTGAAAATTTTGAATTTTTGAAAAAAGAAAAATGAAACAAAATAAAACATGCTACGTGTTAAGCATTGATCGGGCGATAATTTTTTTAACAGACTAACCTTAAATCGGTAACGAAATGAAACTTCAATCACCTAAATTGGTAACGGAGAAAACGTTATGCACCTGTTTTGAGCGAAAAATAGTTTATGCACCATATATTAGCGACAAGTATAGTTTGAGCACTTGTTTTGCTATTAAGCCTTTAATTTAACTAAATATTCTCAATAGGTAAAACAAAAAAGCTAGACAAGTATTTTTTTTAATAGTGTTAAGTTGATTGCAAAGTGGTATTTTTCATATTTTTTCTAAACCCTTTGATAAGACACACACCTTGCAAACAATGTTGCTTGAACTCGAATCTTCTAAGATAAACATCATTCTCTTTTTAACTAAGACTACTAGTTGGGTTCGATAAATAATTTTTTTATTAAGTGCAATATTTCATAAGTTGCATACTATAAATAGGGGTGAGCGTTTGATCGAGTCGAGTTGAGTTAAAAAATTTCGAGTTATTCAAGTTGACGCGTCATAATTTACAACTCAAACTTTATTTAAAATTTTTTCGATTTGAGTCGAGTCGAGTTTTCGAGTTTCTATAAAAATTTAATTGTACTTATTTATCATGTTATAGTACGATTTGATTCCAATTTAAATCACTTTCTCTAATCATATAAGATATGCATATATATATATCTCTTCATATTTTTTCATATGTTGCAATATTCCTTCATATTTTTATATATCGGTATACATATATAATAAAAAATTGAGAGACTTGTCTCGAACTTAAAAATAAATATATTAATTACTAAAAATTTCGAGTTATTCGAGTTTCTATTTTACAACTGAAACTTTATTTGAAATTTTTTTGAGTCGAGTTTATGAAATTTCGAGTCGAGTCAAGACGAGTCTAGTATTTTTGTCTCGAGTCGAGTTGAGTTATTCAGTTTTTTTGAGTCGAGTCGAGTTTTGCTCACCCCTAACCATAAAGATGTGTATTAAGAAAAAATATTAGATGAGTCTGGTTCACCACGTCATCTATGGTCCCATCCAATAATAATTTTCCATCTCATTTTTTCCAAGGTGAATCTTCACCTCTTTCGTACATATCATTAAATGAATGAATCTTATTTGATGGGACTATGAATGCCGTGGTGAGGCGGGACCTTGCAATAATTTCTCGTGTATTAAATATTAGTTGCATGGATTTGGAATGGCCACGTGCTGCAATGTATTTTGCAAAGAGACTAAAATGGCACCAAAAAACGCAATTCTTTAATGGCTTCCGGTATATGATGGGGAAGTTGTTCAATCTTTTTCATTTGATGTTTGTGTATATATATATATATACCACCAGTTATGAATTCATGAACAAAAATCTTCTCTATTTTTAGTGTATCTCTATATGCCTTAATACTAAAAAATTAAACCCTACACTCTAACCCTAAATTTTAAATCCTAAAAACTAAACTTATACCTTAAACAATAAATCATAAACTTTAATCCTAAATATTAAAAATTTGGGGTTTAAAATTGCAGTTTAGGGCAGTGTTTATTATTTAAGGTGTAGGATTTAGTTTTTAGAGTTTAAGGTTTAGAGTTTAATTTTTAGTATTGGGCATGTATCAACAATGGAAAGAGGCAAAAAAATTTTGCTCTGAATTCATCTAACCGTAGAAGAATCCAATTGATCAGATCCCTAAATTAGTCTAATTATATTATGTCTGATTTATAACACTTCTTTTTCTTAGTTAAAACTTTATTTCAATTAGCAAAAAAAGTAGGAACCTTGTTTCATTTTTTATGCTATAATAAAAACAGTGACGAGTCAGGATCGGATATCAAGAGGGTTTAGATGATTTTTCTTTATAAATACTGACATTTGATTTTGTATTGAATATGTATGTGTGCCTTGGAAGCTCAAGTAATAAGGTGGGTGGTTCAAACCCTAAAGGAAAGAAGATAAGGGAAGAATGAAGATTGTTGTTTGATTATTGATGTATTTGGAAAGCTTTTTCTAGATAAGTGTAATTCGATTTCTTGTAGCGTGTTTATGCATATGCTAATGTGTTTTTGCCTTATTTTAAAATGGGTAGGTAATGAATAAATCCATTGATTATGTGAATCAAGTAATACATATATGTATAATCAGAGTTGTCTCAAACATTTTCGAGCCTGTGCGAAAACTCAAAAATAGATCATTATATAACAAAAGTATATGTAATTTGAATAATTAATTTAATATTTTATTAATAAATCATAGAAACATGATCAAACTTTGTCAAACACATCATTTTCATTGTTTTTTAAGAAAACATCTTAAATACAACTAAAAGAATATGGTACAACCACTAACTTACAAGATTGTCACTTGAGAAATTACTGAAGCTGTGAAGGTAGAAAATGAGAGCTCTGGACGAGAGCTCATATTGCTCTTGCTTTTGAGACGACGCTGTGTGCAACATCATCGACCCGAATGTCACATTTGGGCCTCAAGCCCAACCCATTTCTATAAAATCCTGACCTAATTTAGCCGAACCCACATTAATTTCATAAAAATCCATTGAGTCCAAAATAGTTAAATCAAAATAAGGATTTAAGACGGTTACACGGGAGCTCCAAGTTAAAACAAGTATTTAAAATATTCGACTTATACAACACAAATCCAAAATGAGAGTTACAATATAAAACATAGGGTCCTACGAATACATAGCCCATTACATCTAAGAATTGTACTCTGACAAAAGTCGATGCTAAAATACTACATCCGATGGTGCTCCTCCTATGCAACGATCAATCTATTGACCTGCAAACAGAAACAACAATTCCGAAAGCTGAGCTAACGAAGCTCAATGGATACACTTCCACTCAACCATGCTTCATGCAAATCATAAATAATAACATGCGAATAGATATGATATCAAGCATGTAATACAAGTGGTGCTACCATAGTCGCCCAAACACATAGAAATCAACAAGTGCATATACTTACAAAGCATCATATGTACAACCACAAACATGGAGTGAGTCCCGGTGTCACGTAACCTTGGGATCATACACTCGGGGTGCGACCCAGTATCATATAGCCTCAGATCAAGCACCCATACTCAGAATCTCTCATCGAGTATCAACAAATAAGGTCCAGAGTCACATAGCATCAGATCGCACATTCAAGCCACTTACCATGGTGGTTCAGCACGCTCACTGGGTATCCAGATCCAATCAAACAAATGTGACTCAACTAACGAGGTGTCCATTTCATCACATAACATAAACACTACTACCACACAACATACAATCTCACCCAATCCACTAAGGATCTTCTATGGTTATTATTACAACAAATCACCCAAGGTGTTACCAAGCCATTACACATTATGCTCATACATGATGGTTAAATCTCAGTATCTTAGTTTTACGATTCATTTTACCATATAGAAGCCCATCTGACCATAGTCCTCGAATTATCAGCCCCTTGAACTAAAATATAATTTTCGGGCAGATTGCCCAGTGGGTACTGGTACTGGCCCTCACGTACTGGTACGTACCCCTTGGGTACCAGTACTCACAGCATACCTTTACGAATTGATCTTACTAGAATTTATTTACTCTTCGCGTACCGGTACAGGTCAACCCGTACCGATACTCCCTTGCATGGCATATCGGTTAAACACTATGTAGGTACCCTGCTATAGTTCATATTAATGGAACACTATTTTTTAAACCGAAAACATTAGGGTACTGGCCCCTGAGTACCGATATCGAAGCCCCAAAATGGCTTTCTAAGCTTGGGAAATATCTTCCCAACCCCCCAAATCATAACCATTAACCCCATAACTCGAGCCTACGTCTTATGAAAGTATTTAGGGTGGTTTAGTACCAATTTTACAAGCTTTTAACATAAAACCCATATTATACCATTAAAGGGTCTCTAAACACCTAAGCAACCAAAAACATCAATCAAGCAACAAGAAACCACATTTATGATGCCCATGAAGGCATATGAGTTAGTAGTCTACTAACCTTGATATTACCACTAGAAAGAAGCATCAAGCCAAGCCCTCAAGCTTTCTCCTTTCCGAGGTCTGTGGAAGGTCATTCAAATTCTTTCACTACACAGGGAGATGTAGTTTCGGATTACAACCTTAAAGAAGATGGGAAGCTAACTAAAACTTACTCTAGGGCTGAAAAAAACGAGATTAAGCCTCCTTTTAACGAACTTCCAACCAAACCCCCACAAGACCCATACTTTTTATCCACCACCATTATTGATAAAACTTAACTTGAAATGTAGATCCTTGGATGATAATTAAATCTTCTCAGACCTTGATTTCAAGATTCCACTCACAAATGACAAAGATTCAACCATGTCTTTGTGCTATGGTGAATGGGAAGAAGAAAGAGTTAAGAAAAAGAGATGGGAGACAAAGGTGATCTCACCCTATTCAAAATGCAGAAAATAATAAAGGTGAATCAGCCTTTCTCTTTCTAGAGGGTTAAATTACCTTATTAGCCTTCATTTTTCTCCCAAACCAACCATTAACCCAACACTCAAGCCCAACAAACACAATGAGCCCACAAAAAACCTTTGAGCCTCTAACAGTACAAATTTTTAGCCTAACATGCAGGGCCCAAAACTCGAGTTGAAATGACCCAAAAATTTCAAAATCTGGGTCGTTACAACTTTCATCTCCTTAAAGAAAATTTTATTCTCGAAACTTACCTGAAGGGAAAAGATGAGGGTAAAGCAACCTCATGTCCTCATCGGTCTCCCACACAGCCTTCTCGACTCTGTGGGTCATCCACAACATCTTTACTAAGGGTATACACTTGTTGCAAAGCTCATTGACTTCTTTATCCAGAAATCTTATCGGTTATTCTTCGTACGTCAAATCTGTACTGATCTCAATCTCTTCAAGCAGGATAATATGCGAAGGATCTGAACGGTAACACCTCAACATGGAAACATGAAAAATGTTATGAATGCGTACCATCTCTAGAGGTAAACCCAAATGATAAGCTAAGGGCCAACCCTTCTCCAAAACCTCATACAATCCGATAAACCTTAAGCTCAACTTACCTTTCCTCCCAAAGCGAATTACTCTCTTCCATGGTGATACCTTGAGAAATACTTTATCCCTAACCGCATACTCAATGTGCTTACGCTTTTGATCTGCATAAGCTTTTTGACGATCAAATGCCGCTTGTAATCTTTATTTGATAATATAAACCTTCTCCTTGGTTTGTCTAATTAATTTTGATCCCACAATCTTCCTCTTGTTGATCTCTGTCCAACCCAACAGTGTTCTACACTTGCGCCCATACAAGGCTTCAAAAGGAGCCATTTTGATACTTGATTGAAATATGTTGTTATAAGCGAATTCAACAAGCATTAAGTGTTCTTCCCAACTACCCTCGAAGTCGATGATGTAACAACAAAGCATATCCTCTAAAATCTGTATGATTTGCTCGGACTAACCATCAGTCTGAGGATGAAAAGTGGTGCTAAAATGCAATTTTGTGTCCAAAGCTTCATGAAATTTCTTTCACAACCTTGCTGTGAACTAAGGGTCTCTATTCGATATGATCAATGATGGTACTCCATGCAACCTTACTATCTATTGGATGTAAAACCATGCCAATTTTTTGAGGGTGAAATCCATGCGCACTAGTAACAAATGAGCAGACCTGGGAAAACAATCCACAATAACCCATATAGCATCATGCTTTCTTTGAGTTAACGACAATCCTGTTACAAAATCTATGGTCACTCGATCCTACTTACACTGTGGAATTTGAATGGGTTGAAGCAAGCCTGAAGGAACTTGATGTTCGGCTTTAACTTTCTTGCAAGCTAAGTATCTGGTTATGAACTTTGACACATCTCTTTTCATACTAGGCCACCAATAGAAGGGACGAAGATCTTGATACATTTTGTTGCTCCCTGAATACATAGTAAACGGACTATGATGCGTCTCTCAAAGAATTTGATCCCTCAAATCCTCAAAAGCCTGAATGTACACCGACCCTTAAAGTACAAGATCCCACCATTGGACTGTCCATTTTTGACATCTCTAGGACTATCACGTTCGTCTCGTCGAGACGAGTTGGTCGATGGTCTCAAAATTACTGTCAGTGTTATTGTTGGAGGGGTGAAAAAAAGATTCAAGTTTTACGAGTTAGCCATGTTCGAGTGTTCAAAATCAAAAACAGAGGTCACCATCAAATTGCCCAACTGAAAACATGTCAGACTAGAGTTTGCTATCGTTGTCTGGCCTCTAAAAGCTGCCGCACGTGCTCCACTCTCTAACAGCTGCGAGTGGGCTTCATCTTGGGCGGTTGGAGCCATCTAAGCCGAGCTGAGTAGAGTTTAGCTGTCAAGCCAAGCCATATTGACCAAGCTGTTGGTTGAGCTAAGCTGAGTTAACCGATATGTTGACTGAGCCGTAATTGACCGTTGATCGAGCCCAAAGATTTCTCAACGTTTTGAGTCTGTTGGCGTAGTCCATTTTACTAAATCAAACCTGGTAAGCGGTTTTTATAAATTTTATCTATTAGAGTATGCCCAAATACCAATCATAAGATGATTGTAAATGACATTTATTTTTACCTTGTTTATTCATAAAGAGGCATTGCCATTATTATTTTCAGTTACAATTCTGTGTGCATAAATAAACTAAATTATAATAAAGTCCTTAGAATAATATGGTTATTCTTAAATGTCCTTAGTCGAGTATTATTGTGGGCATGGACGACAATAATGCATTAAGACTAATATGTAGTTGATTGATGACAAAGTGTTTTTATTGACATGGAGATGTCAAAATTAATACATAAGTATGTGTTAGAGAACGACATACTGGACGACCCTCTATGAGCATGTTTCTTAGATTATTATGTGACAGTCACAACATTCTCATGGTGATAACTACATGTATGATCCTCACACTTGAGATCATCATTATTTAAATGTCGTGAGTGACATATTTTGATACAGTCAAACGTGTGTCGTAACTGACTACACTATAAAGACTAATATTGGATATGTTACAATCTATGTAGTGGGATATGGTTGATTAAGATAGGATTTGTCCCTCCTACGTAGTAGGAGTAATATCGTAGGCCACTTGATTGAGTGAGACTAGAAATGCATGGCCATGCTCGAATAAGTTGATATGAGATATCATAGTTATTCGTTTATAATAGTCTACTCAAGATATCAAGAAATATTAGATGGACTATACAAGTGTGGCTATTCTATGACTTGTGTCCAATCTAGATATAAGGACAAAAGGATGTAATACATGAAAAGATTTAATCACGAAGAGGTTATGTCGAATCATGATTTCTTGTAACTTAGGTGACAATGACATATTGCTAGATGTCACTCATTGTTTGTAATATTAGAAATGTTCTAATATTTACTACTAACGTCACAAAGAACCTACAGGGTCACACCCATGGTTAAAATGAGTATATATTAAACGAATTATATATGTACAAATTTGTTGTACACGAATTTAGTTAAATTAATATATATTTGATATATATAATTTAACTATTGGTTAAATATTAAAAGAAAATAATTATTGTAATTATGACTCTTTTAATATATAAATAATATAATTAGATTTAAATTAATATATATATATATATATTAAAATCCTAATTAAAGTTGAATTGAGATTATATATATATTAATATATATATATTGAAATCCTAATTAAGTGGAATTGGGATTATATATATTAATATGTATTGAAATCCTAATTAAGTTGAATTAGGATTATATATATTAATATAAATATATATTGAAATCCTAATTAAGTTGAATTGGAATTATATACATTTAATATATATATTGAAATACTAATTAAGTTGAATTGGGATTATATATATTTAATATATATTGAAATTTTAATTAAAGTTAAATTAGGATTATATATATATATATTGAAATCCTAATATGAGTTGAATTAGGATTACATAGGCTATATAAAATGCATGAAAGATCTAGCAGACATTAATGCTTTTTGGAGAAATCCTCTAAATAGTTTAGAGAGTTTTATATGCTCGTTTCAACTGGGTAAACTACGTAGAGGTCGCAACATTATTGTTGTGGCTTATGAATTCGACATCGTAGAATCGTGATTGGATATCTATCTCTTCCAAATTCAGAATTCCAAATTTTAAACAGGTAATTATTCACCCTTATTCACCCCGATTTATTCCTCGTACATGAATCTCAGGTGGTGATCGTCGGATATTTTTTTCGCTGCACCATGGGGTGTGCCGGCGTGACCCATCAGTGGTATTAGAGCCATTTGTACGATACGAATTCAGGTTTTAATTACTTGGGTGATGTAATTGTATGAGATACATGTTATTTTTCAATTTATTTAGCAAATATATGATATTTGTACGAGCAAATCGATTCAATCACTGTTAATCTGCTAATCCAGTTAAAAGATGTTCCTAAGATCGATGATTAAGAGTTAATCATCAGGATCTTTGTTGAAAAGGTTTGAAATATTATATGTTAATTGTTAACATATTCAATATGGAGTTTTAGGGTTTTAGATGTTAAGTGTTAACATACGCAGGTTATAGTTATATATTAGACTAATGGTTAGTCTATAGATTTCGTGCGGGGAAAGTAACAAGAGTTGTTTCAGTAAAAACTTTGTGGATTTTAAAATCCTAAAAAACACGATAATGTTGATAAATGTTATCAAATTGTGATTTTTTTTACATAAGAATTAAGATGCTAATCTTTAAAAATTTCCGTGTTGCTGACCAGTTAGCAGCACCCTGCCGACGACCCCGCAATCGCCAGACCCCCGCAAGGGGCTCCACTCCTTGACCCTTATGTAGGAACAATCTGCTAAGACCTTAATAAAAAATCGCGTCGTTATTATGCTTGATATGCACAGTGTTTAGAATACATGGTTATAGCCCAATAGCCCATTTAGTTTTATTTATAAGGTTTTATAAATACGGCCTGCGTGTCGTGCCTTTCTTTACTTCTATTGTAATTCTTTTCTCATCTTACTCTCTCGTATGTAAAATGAGTTTCTGAAATTGTAATCTATACGAAGAAGCATGGACCAGATGAACATGAGTATGGGCCGACAACAAGATGCTTGAGAAGTGATTTTATCCTTAGAATAATTTAGTTCTCCCATTGGCTTGGGACGGACCACCTTAAGATATGGGCTATAACTATTGCATTCATATTTACTACTTTTCATGTATATGATAAAATGAATGTATGAGATGCATGCTAGTTAATTGATAAGATCAAATATTAAATGGTGAGATAATTTTCACAAACCCATAAATAAAATATTAAGTCTTTTACTGCTTCCCAATGTTAACCCTCGTTAAAGTCTAGATCGATACAATGTAGGTTCTGCTAAAGTGAGGTACTTTTATCTATCTTGGCCAAATGCGAAGAATAAGCAAGTGATATCCGTTCGTTGTAATTTTGGTTAAAGACTAAATCGGGTTACTCTAATAGGATTAGAAACATAAAGGCTAGTTATTTGGATAATCATAAGATGATTATGAACAAGAGTTGTTCACCAAATGAAGGAGTTACATGAGATGTAATTATCAAATGTTGCTTACCTAGATAAACCATAGTCTTAAGAGAAAAGCCAAAGCTGACTTAAGAGAATGTGAATTTTGGATCCTTACCTACTAGAAAAACTTTACGGAAAGTATTTTCGACATAAATATTTGAGGGTTATTAATTTTAATAAAAGTAGTGGAAGTATAAAATCATTTTAATCAAACTTGGTAAACGTACGAAAAATCAATCATATTTTATTGTTGTAGACTTATTGTGGCAGATACAAATTCGTTATCATTGCGATCGGTCCTTGAGAATGACAAGTTGAACGAAGCAAAATTCCTTGACATGTCACTGAAAGAAAAATGTTTTCATTGTAATAAGACATGTCATTAGAAGAAGGACTGCCCTATTTATCTTGAAAAGGCCAAGAAGGCAAATGAAAACGGAGCCTCTGCCTCAGTTATTTATGTTATTGATATTAATTGATCAACACCTACTTCTTGGGTATTGGATACCAGTTATGGTTATCATATTTGTACATCTGTACAAGGACTACAAAGAGTAGAAATCTGAGAAAAAAAGATGTGAACCTATGGGTTGGTGATGGAGCAAGAGTTGTTGCATTAGCTATAGGAACACATACTTTAACCTTGCCTAGTGGACTTAAGTTATGTTTAGAGGATTGCTATTTTGTGCCTAGTTTGACTAAAAACATCATTTTATCTTCTTGTTTAGACAAGATTGGTTTTGAGATAATTTTAAGAATAATTGTTGTTCTTTTATCTCGATAATGTTTTCTATGGTGTGGCACAATTAATAAATGGCCTCTATATTTTGGATTAAGAGAATTCCATTTACAACATAAATACGAAAAGATAAAAAACAAATGACTCTAATCAAACGTATCTTTGGCATTGTCGCTTGGGTCACATAAGTGAAAGACGTATTTCAAAACTTCATATAGATGGATTTTTGGATTCATTTGTTTCCGAACAATTTGATGTATGCGAGCCTTGCTTATTTGGAAAGATGACCAAAGCTCCTTTTAATGGTAAAAGTGAGCGAGCAAGAGACTTATTGGGATTAATATATAGTGATGTATGTGGACCAATGAATACACAAGCTAGAGGAGGGTTTCAACACTTCATTACTTTCACAGATGACTTTAGTAGATATAGGTACATTTACCTAAAACATCATAAATCTAAAGCCCTTAAAAAGTTTAAAAATTTAAAAATGAAGTACAAAAACAACTAGGAAAAAGCATTAAGGCTCTTTGATCAGATCGAGGAGGAGAATACTTAAGCTTAGAGTTTGGTGAACTTCTTAAGGAATGAGGGATTGTCTCACAACTTACACCTCATGGTATTCCACAATGGAAAGGAGTTTTTGAAAGAAGAAATCAAGCATTGTTGGACATAGTTTGATCAATGATAAGTCACGCTGATATTCTAGTTTCTTTTGGGGGCATGCGCTAGAAACAACGGCTTTCACACTAAATCATGTTCTATCTAAATTAGTTAAAAAAAACACCATATGAGATATGGACGGGAAACGTACCAGTATGTCTTTTATGAAAATTTGGGGATGCAAAGCTTATGTTAAACATCAGATGTCTACAAAGCTCGAACCCAAATCTCATAAATATAATTTTGTAGGTTATCCTAAAGAAACTAAAGGATTTTATTTCTTCAACTCTACCGAGAACAAAGTGTTTGTTGCTCGAACAGGAATCTTCCTAGAAAGAGAATTTGTTTTCAGAAAAGAAAGTGGGAGAAATATTGAACTCAATGAAATTCGAGATCAACCACAAATCTTTGAACCAGAGATTGAACAACAACAAGTTCCACAAGTTGTTAAGGAACATTTAACTATTTTGGAAACACAGTCACTATGAAGATCCTTGAGAAAACGCAATGCGCCTGAGAAATATAGATTTCTTGTCACATTGCGTGGTGATGTTATCTTCATGGATCAAGATGAGCCTAGGACTTATCAAGAAGCAGTGACAAACCCAGACTATGAGAAATGGCTAGAGGCCATGAAATTCGAGATGGATTCCATGTCAGAAAACCAAGTTTGGACCTTGGTTGACCCACCTCCAGGGATTAAGCCCATAAGGGTGCAAATGGGTTTTCAAAAAAAATCGACATGGATGGTAATGTACAAACATACAAAGGGCGATTAGTCGCTAAGGGTTTTCGTCAAATTCTTGGTATAGACTATGATTAAACCTTTTCTCTTGTTGCTATGTTTAAATCCATCCGGATCTTACTTCTGATAGTTGCATTTTATGATTATGAAATATGGAAAATGGATGTTAAAACTGCTTTCCTTAGTGGAAAACTAGATGAGGATGTGTACATGACACAACTTGAAGGTTTTGTCGATCCAAAAGATGTAGAAAAAATATGCAAGCTACAAAGGTCCATTTATGGATTGAAGCAAGCTTCTCGAAGTTGGAATCTTCGTTTTAACAATGCAATCAAAGAGTTTGGTTTGAGCCATGTATTTTCAAGAAAATTAGTGGGAGCACTGCCATATTCTTGGTGTTGTATATGGATGGCATACTGATAATAGAAAATGACATACCTAGCTTACAGTCTTTCAAAAAAACTTGGTTAGGAAAATGTTTTTCCATGAAAGACTTGGGTGAGGCAACATACATATTAGGAGTCAAGATCTATAAAGATAGATCGAGATGACTCCTAGGACTAAGTCAAAATACATACGTAGATAAAGTACTGAAAAGATTTAGTATGGAAGAATCCAAAATGGGGTTCTTACCTATAAGACATGCTATTTCATTCTCGAAGGAAATGTCTCCTTCAATACCTCAAGAAAGAGAGCGCATGAGTAAGATTCCATATGCTTCAGCAATTGGATCTATCATGTATGCCATGCTATGTACTCGTCCAAATGTATCATATACCTTAAGTATGACAATTCGATACCAGGTAGACCCTGATGAAGGTCATTGGGTCGCAGTTAAAAATATCTTTAAGTACTTAAGAAGAACTAAGGATACATTCCTTATATATGGAGGTGAGGAAGGGCTAAGTATAAAAGGTTATAATGATGCCAGCTTTCAAATCAATAAGGATGATTCACGATCGTAATCGGTTTTGTGTTTTGCCTTAATGGAGGTTTTGTGAGTTGAAAAGGTTCAAAGAAAGATACAATAGCTGATTCTACAATAGAAGCTGAGTATATTGCAACATGCGATGCTGCAAAATCAAGAAGTTCATATCTGAACTAGAGGTTGTGCCGAGCATATTGAATGCCACAAATCTACGTTGTGATAACAACATAGCCATCGTACAAGCAAAAGAACCAGATCTCACCAACGATCCAAACATATACTTAGACGTTACCATCTCATTCGAGAAATTATAGATCGAGGAGATGTGGAAATTTGTAGAGTACCAATAGATGATAACATTGTCGATCCACTAACAAGGCCTCTGACGCAGTAGAAGCATGATCGTCACACTAAGTCACTTGGTATTAGATACATGAGTGATTGGTCTTAGTGCTAGTGGGAGATTGTTAGAGTATGCCCAAAGACCAATCATAAGATGATTGTAAATGTCATTTGTTTTTACCTTCTTTATTCATAAAGAGGCATTGCCATTATTATTTTTAGTTACAATTCTGCGTGCATAAATAAACTAAATTATAATAAATTCCTTAGAATAATATGGTTATTCTTAAATGTCCTTAGTCGAGTATTATTGTGGGCATGGACAACAATATTGCATTAAGACTAATATGTAGTTGATTGATGACAAAGTGTTGTCATTGACATGGAGATGTCAAAATCAATACATAAGTATGTGTTAGAGAACGACATACTGGACTGACCTACTATGAGCATGTTTCTTGGATTATTATGTGACAGTCACAACATTACTCATAGTGATAACTACATGTATGATCCTCAGACTTGATATCATTATTATTTCAACATCGTGAGTGACATATTTTGATACAGTCAAACGTGTGTCGTAACTGACTACACCATAAAGACTAATATTGGATATGTTACGATCTATGTAGTGGGATACGGTTGATCAAGATAGGATTTGTCCCTCCTTCATAATAGGAGTAGTATCGTAGGCCACTTGATTAAGTGAGACTAGAAATGCATGGCCATGCTCGAATAAGTTGATATGAGATATCATAGTTATTCGTTTATAATAGTCTACTCAAGATATCAAGAAATATTAGATGGACTATACAAGTGTGAATATTCAATGACTTGTGTCCAATCTAGATATAAGGACAAAAAGATGTAATACATGAAAAGATTTAATCACGAAGAGGTTATGTCGAATCATAATTTCTTGTAACTTAGGTGACAATGACATATTGCTAGATGTCACTAATTGTTTGTAATATTAGAAATGGTCTAATATTTACTACTAACGTTATAAAGAACATACAAGGTCACACCCACGGCTGAAATGAGCATATAATAAACGAATTATATATGTACAAATTTGTTGTACTCAAAATTAGTTAAATTAATATATATTTGATATATATAATTTAACTATTGGATAAATATTAAAAGAAAATAATTATTATTATTGTAATTATGGCTCTTGTAATATATAAATAATATAATTCTATTTAAATTAATATATATATTAAAATCCTAATTAAATTTGAATTGGGATTATATACGTTAATATACATTTGAAATCCTAATTAAGTTGAATTGGGATTATATATATTAATGTATATTAAAATCCTAATTAAGTTGAATTGGGATTATATATATATTAATATAAATATATATTAAAATCCTAATTAAGTTGAATTGGAATTATATATATTTAATATATATTGAAATCCAAATTAAGTTGAATTGAGATTATATATATTTAATTTATATATTGAAATTCTAATTTAAGTTAAATTAGGATTATATATATTAATATATATATTGAAATCCTAATATGAGTTGAATTAGGATTACAAAGGCTATATAAAGGCATGATAGATCTAGAAATCATTAATGCTTTTTGGAGAAACCCTCTAAATAGTTTAGAGAGTTTTGATACGCTCGTTTCAACTAGGTGAACTACGTAAAGTTCAGAGCGTTATCGTTGAGGCTTAGGAATCGACATTGTGGAATCGTGATTGGATATCTATCTCTGCCAAATTCAGAATTCCAGACTTTAAACAGGTAATTCTTCACCCTTGTTCACCCCGATTCGTTCCTTGTACATAGATCTCTAGTAGTGAACGCCGGATAGTTTTTTGCCGGGTGTACCAGCGTGACCCAACATTATCCCCTAGAGTAGTTTGATAGTGTGAAATGGCTTATATAGTAATATTTGTTTTATCCGAGGTTTTGATGGACTCAAATATTAGAATTAAAAAGATGTTTGAACGAGCTTGGATTGGGATTTATCACTTTGGCTTAAGGTTAGTACACCTCGAACTCCTATTGCTTTATGGGCATCATAAATGTGATTGCTTTGAGTGTTATTATCTGCAAAATAGGTAGACGATGAATATGCATGTTTGGAGACTGATAGTATGAGACTTGATGTCTATGAGATGTATGATGATGTTGCAAATATTATGAGACTCATAGAGGCTTTAGAGACCGTGTAGGGTCGTTTGAGATGATCGTATGGTTATTTGATGATTGATTGATTGGTTGATAAATTGTGATGCTTTGTATGCTTGTTTGAATAGTTTGAAGTGATTCGATAGAAGTTATGCTTAAGGGATGAACACTCAATTAAATGATTATGAAGCTAGTAATTAATAATAATTGAATGAATGCATTAGTAAACAAAACATAACGACTTTCATAAGCTTTAGGGATCGAATAATGTGTTGTAAACCCGTAATTTAAGGAAATGGTGTGAACCCATGTATAGGGTAATAGTACGAGCTTTGGCTGCACCGGTATGCAATTGGGGATCGTATCGGCATGGGTTGACCCGTAGTGGTACTTGTGAAAATTAAGGATTTCTAGTAAGCTATATCAATATCGGCACATGTATGAGTATCAGTACCAAGGGTACCGTATCGATACTCGTGTTCGAGTACCGATACCCACCAAATAGAATAATCTATAATGCTAATAAATGATGGAAATTTACGTGGAATATTAATAAGGCAATATGGATTAATAAATATAATTAATAAGGATGATTAATGTACACTTAATAATAATTAATAACCTGGTAAACGTTGGGTGACTTGATGGTAATAGCAACCGTAGAGATCTTTGGTAGATCGTGTAATATTGTGTGTTGTGTGGTAGATGTGTCCTTGCTATGTGTTGATATGGACACCTTGATAGTTGAGACATTTTTGATTGATAGGATCTAGATACTCAATGAGAGAAAGAATGTATTGTAACACCATGGTTAAAGATTCTCGAATGTATGATCCTGATGCTTGGTGGAACCAGGCCTCATTCGAAGATGCTGGATGAGAGATTCTAAGCATGGGTGTGTGATCCCGACATTTAGTGGTATCGGGCCTTACCCCAAAGAGTGTATGATCTTGATGCTTAGTGGAACCGAGCCTTACTCAGAGTGTATAATATCGATGCTTAGAGAGACTGGGCCTCACTCCTATATTGTGGTATAATGTTCATATGCTATGAGAAGTTTATGCCTTCTTGCTATGCTATATGATTAGGCGGCTAGAGGTAGCGCCATATTTCTATGATGATATATTGCCATGTTATGAGTTTGGTTGGGCCTTGTATGCCATGTATGATGTTTTGCTATGATGAGAACATATGTTTAGGTGACTAGTGGTAGCGCCACATGTTTATTTTTCTTTCCTTATTGCTTGTACTAGCTTGCATGCTTATGTTTATAATTAGCATAAAGTATAGTAGAGTAGATGTGTACCACTAAGCTTTGTAAGCTCAACGCTCAAAATCGTTGTTTCTGTGCGTAGGTTGATCGTTGGATCGTGGGATCGAGAAGCACTACTGGTACAAGATTCTAGCATGTGGTGATCTCTAGAGTATGGTACTTGTGTTTAGTGGGCTATGTAACACCCTTGGCCCGGATGTCAAATTTGTGCCCTAAGCCCAAGACCCATTCAAATAAAATTTTCATTTTTCAAGCCCAAAATAACGAGTTTGAAAAGACATAATTCCATACGACTAAAACATAGTGAAATCCAAGTATTCAAAACAGTATTAGTGGAGCTCCAATTACAAATACTTAAAACATTAGAACTTGATCGCTTAATACAAAATAAGAGTTACAAACTACATATAGGGTCACGAAATACATAGCCCATTACATCTAGTATTTATACTCAACCACTAGAGTCGATGCTGAAATCCAAGCCTTGATGGTGTTCCTAAAAGCCTCACAGCAACCTACCTACCTGCGAACGGAAACAACAATTTCGAACGCTGAGCTAACAAGCTCAGTGGATACACCTCCACTCAACCATGCTTCATACAAAACATAAATAAAGCAATGCAACATGAATGGTATCATGGAAAGATAACAATGACGCTACCATAACCGCCTAAACACATAGCATCACGAATGTATAATCATGCACACAGCTCATACGAGTACCTCATAAGTTTTCACAGCATCACATAGATATCTCCAACAACAATAAGTGAGCTCTGCGTCCACAAAGCATCAGAATCCTACACTTGAGTGAGGCCTGCGTCCATAAAGCATCGGGATCCTACACTACGAGCAAGACCTGCATCCACAAAACATCGGGATCCTATACTCGTGGGGATGAGGCCCGCGTTCACAAAGCATCAGGATTCTATACTCGTGGGGATGAGGCCCGCGTCCATAAAGCATCGGGATCCTGCATCCATGCTTGGAATCTCTCATCAAGCATCTTCAAACGAGGCCCGCGTCCACAAAGCATCGGGATCCTGCATTCGGGAATCTTTAAGGTGTTGCAACACACTTCTAGGGTATCCAAATCCCAACAACAAGGGAGGACTCAACAATTAAGCAACCTATCAGCACAATGCAAGAGTCTTAGCTACCACAGAGCATTGATTGATTCACCAAGGATCCCTATAGGTTACTACCTCACACGGTTTACCCAAAAATTTATTAAATCATTAGCCTTTTATTTCACATACTCGAACAATGATGTGTATCGGTACTGATACTCCTATATGGAACCCCCAAACTTAAACCCAAAATTCTTGGGCAGACTGCCCAACGAGTATCGATACTCCTATATGGGTATCGGTACGCCCATCTAGTTATCGGTACTCTCCTACGAGTACCGATACGTAATCCCTCCGTATCGATACTCTATATCGGTACGTGTCCATCCTGCACCAATCCCAACCCGTACTGGTACTCGTCTCCTTGGCGTACTGGTACGCAAAGACTTCCTCAGGTAATACAACAGTGTGTACCGATACGCCCCAGGTGTACCGGTACACAAAAACACTACTGGAATTCTTATCATGCAAGGGGTACCAATACACGGGTAGTCGTACCGGTACGCCCCTCATAACCTGCATCCCTTTATTACAAGGTGTACCGATACTCGAACAGTAGTACCAGTACGTGAACCCAGAGTTTTAAACGCTGGGCGCAAATTTCACCTAGAAATCCTACTTAACCTATATTGTTAAGCCCCAAATTATTCCTATAAGTTATTATGAAGTTATTAAGTGGATTCCTACCAATTTTAAGCCCTTGAAACGGCAAACCCACATTTTGCCATTAAGGAGTCAACCAAAGCATATCAAACCATAAACACTCAAATCATGCACAAATCCTATTTTTATGATTTCCAGGAAACAATAAGAGTTAGTAGTGTACTAACCTTAGCTTAGCAGCTGGAATGAAGCCTTCTCCTGAGCTTAAACCTTCCTCCCTTCTTAAGCCTTTGATAAACTGCCCACTTTCTTAACTATATGGGAAGATTATGAAATGAATCATAATGTTGCTGGGAGTTTAAAGGGATTAAAAACATAATCTAAACCCAAGATTAGAGCTCATAAAACCCCAATCCCGCTCAACACTCCTAACCCCAACAATTCTTCCTTCCTCCAAACTATAAAAAGCTTACCTTGAAATGTAGATCCTTGAAAGTTGATAACACTTCCCCCAACAAGCTAAACGTGATTCACAACACAAGTTCTCAAAATCCTACATTTGATAGTGGTGTTTTGGGTGAGAGGATGTGCTAGAAAAGGAGGAAGAAGAAGACATTAAAGCAAGATGATCTCACTCTTGCACAAGTGCAGAAAAATAAGCCTTTCCCCCTCCAACTCTTCAATTTTAGCATTTACCATAATACCCCTCATTCTCTCTTCTCAACCCAACAACCACATGGGCCCAACTCACACATGTTGGCACAAAAGGCTCCTATAAGCCCAGTATTATGACCCAAATGTATGACCCAATCCTCGATTATATCTGACCCTCGAATTTCTAAAAATTCAGGTCGTTACAACTCTCCCATCCTAAAAGAAGATTTCGTCCTAGAAATTTACCTGGTGGAAACAAATGCGGGTAGAGCACTTTCATGTCGTCTTCGACTTCCCACTTTACTTTCTCAACACCGTGGTTCCTCCATAACATTTTTACCAAGGGTATGCACTTGTTGCGAATCTCTTTAACTCTTGTGTCAAAGACTCTAACCAGCTTTTTCTCATATGTCAAGTCGGTAGTTACCTTAATTTCTTCAAGTAGAACAACGTGCGAAGGATCAAAACGGTAACACCTCAATATGGACACATGAAAAACATCATGGATACAAGCCAATTCTGGTGGCAAGGCTAACCGCTAAGCCACTGGTCCAACTCTCTCAAGCACTTTGTATGGTCCGATGTATCTTGAGCTCAATTTTCCTTTACGTCCAAACCAGATGATTCACTTCCACGGAGATATCTTGAGAAATATTTTTTCACCAACATCATACTCAATGTGCTTACGCTTCCGATCCGCGTAGGCCCTCTGACGGTCAAAGGCCGCTTGCAATCTTTCCTTGATGATCTGAACTTTCTCTTCAATTTGTCTAACCAAATCAGACCCTGCAATCCTCCTCTTATTGAGCCCGGTCCAACACAAAGGTGCCCTACACCTGCGCCCATACAAAGCCTCAAAAGGGGTCATCTTTATGCTCGACTAGTAACTGTTGTTGTAAGCAAACTCTACAAGCGGCAACTGGTCCTCCCAACTCTTTGCAAAATCTACATGCAACATCGGAGCATATCCTCGAAAATCTGGATAACACGCTTAGACTGGCCATCGGTATGAGGATGAAAGGCTGTACTGAAATGTAACTTAGTGTCCAAAGTATTATGGATCTTCTTCCATAACCTAGTTGTAAAGCGTGGGTTTCTATCCGAAATGATCGATGATGGCACCCCATGCAACCTTACTATCTCTCTAATATACAGCTAAGCCAACCTTTCAAAGGTGAAATCTATATGTACAGGCAAGAAATTAGTAGACTTGGTTAAACGATCCACTATTATCCAAATAGCATCATGTTTTTTTGGGTCATCGGCAAGCCGGTGATGAAACCCATGGTGACCTGATCCCACTTCCATTACAAAATCTAAATCAGCTGAAGCAACCCTGATGGCACCTGATGTTCCGCCTTCACTTGCTGACAAGCTAAGCATCTTGTTACAAAGTCATAGACATCTCTTTTCATACTCGACCACCGATAAAAGGACGAAGATCTTGATACATCTTGTTGCTCCCCGGATGTATGAAAAAAGGACTACGGTGCGCCTCTCTTAAAATATGATCCCTCAAATCCTCCAAAGCTGGAACACATAATCGACCTCTAAAGTACAATACCACCATCTACTTCAAAGTCCAAGGCTTTACCTCTCTGAACTGCTTCAATCTGTGCTACCAACTCTTTATCCAAAACCTGAGTCCTCTTTATCTCATGTACCAATGTAAGCTCAATACGCAGCTCGGCTAAAAGACCACCATCCTCGGTCATCCTCAAACGGGCAAACGTGGCTCTCAAGTCCGATATAGACTTTCGGCTCAAAGCATCAGCTACAACAATTGCTTTACCGAGGTGATACTCTATGATGCAATCATAATCCTTTAACAACTCAATCCACCGTCACTGCCTCAGACTCAACTCCTTTTGAGTAAGCAGGTATTTCAAACTCTTATGATCGGTGTAGATGTAGCACTTTTCTTTGTACACGCAGTGTCTCCAAATCTTTAATGCGAAGAAGACAACAGCGAGCTCTAAATCATGGGTAGAATAATTCCTCTCGTGTAGTTTAAGCTATCTTGAGGCATAGGCAACCACCTTACCCTCTTGCATGAGCACACAACCTAGCCCGTTTAAGAAGGCATCACTAAACACGACATATTCTTTCCTTGGCTCGGGTTGCGTTAAGACCTGGGCCTCCGTGAGATAAGCTTTTAGTTGCTCAAAACTTTGCTGCCTTCTTTCATTCCACTCAAACGAAACTCCTTTCTGCAACAATTTGGTCAACAGTGTGGCTATAATGGAGAAACCTTTAACAAACCGCCTATAATACCCAAAAAGTTCTAGAAAACTGCAGACTTCCGAAACATTCCTTGGCGGTTTCCACTCTACCACAGCCTAAATTTTCTGAAGGTCCACGTGGATCCCATATGCGGTAACTATGTGGCCAAGAAATGCCACTTTCGAAAGCCAAAATTTACACTTACTGAACTTGGCAAAAAGACGTCTATCTCTAAGAGTCTGCAGAACCACCCGCAAATGGTAATCGTGCTCTTCCTCAGAACACGAGTACACCAAGATGTCATCAATAAAGATCACATCAAACTAATCTAAATACTGTTGAAAGATCCGATTCATTAGGTCCATTAAATCTCAGGGGCGTTGGTAAGCCCAAACGACATTACCAAGAACTCATAGCGTCTATACCGCATCCTAAAAGCGGTTTTTTGAACATCCTCATCCACCACCTTCAGCTGGTAATACCCCGAACTCAAGTCAATATTAGAAAACACATGAACACCTCTCAACTGGTCGAACAAATCATCAATCCTCAGAAGGGGATAATGATTCTTTATGGTTACCTTGTTAAGTTATCGGTAATCAATACACATCCTCATAGATCCATCTTTCTTTTTGAGGAACATGACCGGTGCTCCCCAAGGTGGGACGCTCAGTCAAATAAAACCTCTCTCTAGCAACTCTCAGATTGTTTCTTTAACTTCTTCATCTTTGCCGGTGCCATCTGATACGACGTGATAGACACTAGTGCTGTACCCGATATCACATCAATTCGAAACTCTAACTCACGGTCAGGAGGTAAACCAGGCAACTCTTTCGAAAACACATCGGTAATCTTATTAACTGTCCGAAGGCTCCCTAGTATCGGAACCTCAACCCTCGCATCAACCACATGAGTCAAAAAGGCTTCACAACCCTGTTACATCAACTTCTAAGCCGACAAAGTTGATACCACACTAGAAAGACACGGATTTCTTTCACCTCTTACTACAAGCTTGTAACCATCAGCAACACGAAGCTTCAAGCTCTTTGCTCTACATCCCAGACTAGCATTATGCTCAAAGAGCCGATCTATCCCCAATATAGCGTCAAACTCTTGAAACGGTAGTACCATTAAATCTGCTGGAAACAACGATCCCTAAACCTTAATCGGACACCTCTGATATACCTTATCTACTAACACATCATATCCCAAAGGACTAGTCACACATACACCTATCTCAAGATCCTCGGCAGGGATACCCCATTGCTGAGATTAGGGATGGGCACGGGTCGGGTAGGGTCAGGTTTTTGGCCCACCCAAACCCGACCCGAAAATAATAACCATCGGTAGGGTTATTTAAGGTGCCAAGTCTCTTGACCCGACCCAAAAATAATAACCCTGACCCGACCCGAAAATAAATGCTCTAAACCTGACCCCGACCTGACCTATAGAAAAAAATTGAATTTTTAGGGACCTAATTCTAAAAAAATAATTTTAGGAGACTTAATTGTAAAAAATAATATTTAAGGACTAAATTGTAAATAAAAATTTAATTTTATGGACGTAATTATAAAAAATTATATAAAGAGATGGTATTATTACAAATATCCCTAAAAATTTTAAGGGAAATTACACTATTAGTCCCAGGTTAGGTCGGGTCAGATTTTTTTCACCCTAAACCCGAACCCAAACCTGACCCGAACCTAATTTTTTCACAAAAATACCCAACCCGATCGGGCCAGGTCGAAACCCGTCGGGTCTGGGTGAAATGCCCATCCCTAGTTAAGATATCCCACTACATATGTAGGGGTGGTAGATTCTGAATCCACAAAAACAACTATAGGAACCGAAAATAAGGTGAATGTACCTGAGATAATATCTGTAGCTACGCAGTCCTCCTGAGCTCTGACCGCATATTGCCTAGCTAGTGCTCGCGATTAACTAAAAGGTACCTCCCGATACGTGGCTCACTCATCCCTGATCAAGGCCTCGACCTCTCTGGGCCGGATACATAGTCCTCTGAACCTGATCTAGAGAGGTCACAACAACTACAGGACAGTCCCTCATGAAATGGTCAGGTGATCTACACTGGTAACAAACTCTCACTATTCCACAACACTCGCCTCTGTGTTTGCATCCATATTGATTGCAAACTGGTGCACCCGCACTCATATACGAACCCTCCGGGCTCATCATGGATGAAGATGAAGATGGTCTCCTACTGTCAACTGACTCAAATCTCATGTCCGATTCGAGGCTCTTCTATTATGGTTCCACCAGTTTCTGCTCCTTCCAGAGAAGGTCTGCAAGTTGTTGGAGAGATTCTGAGTCCTTCCACCAGAACTTCCTTGCCCACTAGACGGGCTATAAGTTAAGCCTTGCACCTGCTCAAGAGACTTGGCACTCGAAGTCAACTCTGAGAACACCTTCGGTGGTGCAGCGGTTTGGTAAGTCTAAATCTCTTTTCTCAAACCTTTTAAAAATCTCTTGCACCTCATCTTTTTAGTGGCGACCAATTCAAGAGCATATCTACTTAACTAGAGAAACTCTTGCTCATACTCAAAGACTAATCAGTTCCCTTACACCAAATGATTGAATCAGTCCCTCAAGGTGTCAATGTGAGTCTTACCCACATACTTCTTCTCGAATTCCTTGAGGAAGTCATCCCAAGTTGGACGATTAAGATGCCACCCAAGCTCCACTGTTTCCCACCATTCTCTAGCATTGCCCTTCAACAAGGACAACACACATAATAACTTATCTTCATACGGAGGCAAGGACGAAGTCAGAATTTGGTAGTGAGTGGAGGCAAATTCATAATTTTTTTAAAATTTTTTAAAAAAATATAAAGAATCAAAGGTAAAAAAATTTTCCCTATCGGGAGCAACGGCCCCTCCCATTCATGCTATAACTCCGTCTCTTTGCAGAGGTATTGTTGCGAAGATGTAGCAGTGGAGTAGTGACGAAGGACTCGAAGACAAAGTTACAACCTAACTCAAGAAAGACAAACAGAGAAGAGAACAATAAAAATCCAAAATTAGAAGGCAATCGATTTATCTAAACTCAGGCATAATTAAAATGGATGGTGTGCGCACTTTGTAACTCATCATTGGTCAAACGAATAATGAAGAACGCTGTTGATGCATAAGCAATTTGAACAAGTGGGGAGTTGGTTGAGTTACTTTAAACCTTCCATTGTTTTTCTTCTATTATAGAATGGAATCCAATCACCCCTAGAGAACATTGACTCAATCACTGCTGAACCAACAAGGACACAATCCGAGCATATTGATCATTGCCTTCAACCTCAAGAACCATTTAGCAATACTTTATATATTGTTATAATTATCGAGACGACCAAAAACAAACGATCGCAAAAACAAAAAAAAAACATTATGTCGTAAAAAAAAGATTACAATATATTGATCAGTTCTATTACCGTGAGGCCTCAGCCGTCTTGGCCGACCCTCACTTTTGCCATTGCTTCTTATGAATATTTGGACCAACCCAAAGTAAAATTTGGATCATACTTTAATATATACAATATATATAACATGATTCGTTGATACAGTGTGAGAGAATCATTATATATATATATATATATATATATTATAGAGTGGTAAAAGAGAGTTTGTGGCCATTGATAAATAAGATATGCTTTTGAGATTCATTATTGCACCTCATGTATTCAATAATGACAAACAGATTAAGAATTAAGTTTTACATATTTTTTTGACCGTTAAATTAAGGTAAATAGAAGGATGGGATTAACAGTAAAAAATGTAAATATTATTATTTGGGAAAAAATAATAAAGAAATAATCTTAGCCATTTAAAGTGTAGAAGTAATTGTGTATTTCACAATGTAAGTGGATCCTAACCATATATATATATGAATAAGGCTACAATTTGAGTATAAGAAACTGTTTGGTGATGGTCTTTAAGTTGTAAAATGAATTTTAAATATTTTATTAATAAATTTTGTAACTGTAAATAAATAATTTATTAAATTATATGTGCTTATAATAATATATGTATTTTTTTTAATAATTTATTTATAATGTGTGATTATAAGTGAAGTGGATAGGTAAGCTATAAATTACCTAGGAACCTTTCCTCTTTAGGAAATATATTGATGATGCAACGCATTCAAGTGCTGCAACTTTGAAGGCCAGGATTAAATTTGTGTTTTGGTCGCTCCAAAAAGAGAAGGACATAAAAATATAGGTTCTCCAAAAAAACAAATATAGGCTTAATGGGTTACTTTACCCTTATAGTCATCTAAGATTAGTAATGCTGTCAACTTGTATTTTTTTTAATTTTATTAATTTAATCCTTTAATTTTTCGAACTGTATTAATATTGTTCTTTGATCAATGAAAATTATCGTTGAATGTTATAATATGATGATCAATGATGCTGATGTGATAGCTCGCGTGTGAATAATAATTTGATTAAGGGAACAATATTAATTTTTTTGACCGAATTTCAGGATTTAATTTGTTTCTATAAAAAGTTCGAAGACTTGTTTAAATTCAAAAAATTAAAGACAAAAAGTTAGCCTTAAAACTAAAATTATGGAGTAATATTATTGTAAAGCGTAGAGAGGGCGTGATGTAGGCGCACTATTCGCGAAAATATAGAAAGCTGAAGAACCGCCTTCGGTATCATCCATTTGCTTGAGTGCAAGACACGTAGATCACATCTTGTAAGGACGTTATTTCTTCTTCTTCTTTTTTTTTTTTTTGACAAAAAAAGGAAATTCATTTAACAGGAACAAAGAACATGAACATGAACAGTAAAAACAAGTCCTCTGTACTATCACATAAGGCAGATCAAAAGCTACCATCCACACTGAAGAGGAGAAAACATCCGAAAGAAAGAACAACAAACATAAAAACAATGCAACAGGACATTAAAACACTGCAAAAGGAAAAGAAATATAACAAAATTTTTCAAGCCGAAATTCGATCAACTCAAATAGGTGACATTTCTGCGAAAGTTTCATTTAGAGGCAAGTTCCTCGTCACGAAAGAGATATGGTATTGTTATTAAAGTGCTATCTGAGTCAGACTGGAAACAAAGAAGGCATCGCGGGAGTAACCATCAATCATCAAGTAGCTCTCATCCCTAAATGAAAAAGCAAACCGAGACAAAACGAGCATCCAAAAAACAGAGAAAAAATGGGAAAAGGAAGGCTTGCGAGGTGGCCGAGCGATATCCAAGAGTCGCAGCAAAGAGAGGGGAAGCGTAAAAAAATGGGAGGAGCCACCCGGGGATGACTCTGGCGAGGATGCTCAGTCATCGTTCTCGACCTCTCGAAAACCCCTATCTTTTAAGATATCGGCCTTTCTTCCAGACCGCCGCCAAGGTTCTGTAGGGAGCACCACGGACCGTCAAAAAACTTGGTCTCCAACGAACGGCCACCGAGAACTGCCGGCAACAACCATAAGGGGATGAACAGTGACCCATCTCCTAAAATAAAGAGCTTGAAAAACTAAGGGCAACGATGACCGACCAGCTCCTGAAGATATCGGTACCATCTCGTCAGAGGCTCCTCGCGAAACAAAAAAAGAGAAGTTGAACCAAAACTGTCGGCTACTCAAGGGAAAAAGAGGGTTAAAACGGCCCTGCTGTGGAGAAAGAAAGGGAGGAGCGGCTGAAGTTTTCAAATCCTAACGATTCATTTCATATTTACTAGTCAAATTCCTATCGGTGACATTATTGACAGTTTTCAAGACGTTATTTCCATATATGTTATTCTATTAGAAATTATTAGATGGAGCCGTTATTTTAAGTAATTTTTTTATAGAATATAATAAAATTGATCACACTTGATTTGTTAGTATAAGATAAGTAATATTTATTATAGTGGTATAAAAATCTCTTTAGTTTACACTCTACTATGATCCTACTATATGATAATCTTGACTTTACTACTGGTGAATTTTATTGGCTGAGACAAAAATTAATATGATGAGCTAGTTCCATCAAATAATTTTTCATTATTCCGTAGTATATTTCAAACACTTGTCATACACTTGAGCAACAATCTCTACTTTTATAGATTTGGAGCTATTAATTTAACCAATAAAGTTTTCTCCCCATTGTCTATTAATTAATCAAATATAATAATCGATAATTTTATTATTCTAGTAATTAAGTTCTATTATTATTACTATTATTATTATTTAAGGTTCAAATCCTATTACCTTATTAACTATAAAAACTAAAGAAAATGAAAATTGTGTATCATGTTTTTGTATTGAGAAATGAGAAAAGGCAATAAAATTATGATGAGTCTAGAATGGGTGACACACTACTAACGCAACGTATCGCTATACACTATTAAATTTTTAATGATTCTTAAATTATTATTAAAAATTTTAATGATTGGGCATGTAATTAAAATTATTTTAAAATAAAATTAGAATTTTAATTTAATGAACTATTCATTTTTATAGTATTTTTTAATTAGAAATATTAGAATTATATCTTTCACCATCTACAAACCCTAACCTCAACCTTCAAGCCTTTTTTCTTCTAGCCGTCACCACTATCGTCGTTGTCGCCATTTCCGTTGACCCTTCTCTAATATTTTAAATTTTTATCACACATTTCAAATTCTTTACTGACTTTAGAGATTACGTTAAACCGTAAAGATTGTAAAATTAGGGGAATTCTAAAATGAGACGGGCTACGGTGAGAATTTGTGTGACTACGTAAATTCTTATAAACTTGGTAAGAATTTGTGTAACTACATAAATTCTTATACACTTGGTAAGAATTTGTGTTGATTTAAAAAAATAAAACTAAAAAATGGTAAAAGGCTGAAATGGTTAACCGATTACCATAAGTTGAGCTAGTTTTAGATTGGGTGATCTCGGGTAATAAATTGTGTAGTTACACTTTTCCTTACATTTTCTGTAACAAATTATGTATATTCTGTAATAATTTATGTAGCTACTCAAATTTTCATTATTTTTATAAGAAAAAAAAGATATCTTGTAACCTTTTGTGTGGCTACACAAATGCTTAACATAAGTTGAGCTCGTTTTGAATTGGGTGATCGGGTAAGAAATTTTGTAGTTACACTTTTCCTTACATTTATTGTAACAAATTATGTACTTTCTATAATAATTTATGTAGCTACTCAAATTCTCATTATTATTGTAAGAAAAAGGTTATCTTCTAACCCTTTGTGTGGCTACACAAATGCTTACCATAGGTTGAAGTAGTTTTAGATTGGTGATCTCCGGTAAGAAATTGTGTAGTTACACATTTACTTACATTTCCTACGATAAATTATGTATATCTTGTAATATTTTATGTAGCTATTTAAATTCTCATTATTTTTTTTAAGTAAAAAGGTTATCTTGTAACCCTTTGTGTGGCTACACAAATGCTTACCATAAGTTGAACTCGTTTTGGATTGGGTGATCTTGGGTAAGAAATTGTTTAGTTACACTTTTCCTTACATTTTTTGTAACAAATTATGTATATCCTGTAATATTTTATGTAGCTATTTAAATTCTCATTATTTTTGTAAGAAAAAAAAGTTATTTTGTAACCCTTTGTGTGGCTACACAAATGCTTTCTATAAGTTGAGCTCGTTTTAGATTGGGTGATCCCGGGTAAGAAATTGTGTAGTCACTTGTTTCCTTATATTTCTTGTAACAAGTTATGTATATTCTGTAATAATTTATGTAGCTACTCAAATTCTCATTATTTTTGTAAGAAAAATAGGTTATCTTGTAGCCTTTTGTGTGGCTACACAAATGTTTACCATAAGTTGAGCTAGTTTTGAATTGGGTGATCTCAGGTAAAAAAATTGTTTAGTTACACTTTTCTTTATAATTCATGTAACAAATTGT
Organism: Hibiscus mutabilis; assembly: GCA_019671005.1. Taxonomy (NCBI): domain Eukaryota; kingdom Viridiplantae; phylum Streptophyta; class Magnoliopsida; order Malvales; family Malvaceae; genus Hibiscus; species Hibiscus mutabilis. Next base: position 36,476,184 of record CM033743.1, on the reverse strand, counting down.
TTAGTTAAGAGGAAAGGGGTGGTGGTGAGACACATCCCCGGATCATGTAACTTGGACGCTGATCGTTTGACTAGAACTGGTGTTGGTTAAGCAATGTGTGGCTTTATTTTGTCCACGGGCGGGGCTTTATTATTGGGATACCTGTTTGCATACATGATTAAGATTCATGTTTCATGTAATAAGATTATTGTATGAGCTGATTCTAATATATAATATTGGGCACTCTTTTCCCCTATCTAGGTTTAGAGGGAGCTTTTAACGAGACTCGTTTTCTCGTAAAAAAAATGTATATCCTATAATAATTTATATAGCTACGCAAAATCTCATTATTTTTGTAAGAAAAAAATGTTATCTTGTAATCCTTTATGTGGCTACACAAATGCTTACCATAAGTTAAGCTAATTTTGGATTGGGTGATCTCGGGTAATAAATTGTGTAGTTACACTTTTCCTTATATTTCCTGTAACAAATTATGTATATTCTGTAATAATTTATTTAACTACTCAAATTTTTATTTTTTTGTAAGAAAAAATGTTATCTTGTAACCCTTTGTGTGGCTACACAAATGCTTGTTATAAGTTGAGCTCATTTTGGATTGGATGACTCGAGTAAGAATTTGTGTTGTTACATATTTTCTTACATTTTATGTAAAAAATTATGTATTTTCTCTAATACTTATGTAGATGCACTGATGTTCATGAGTTTTGTAAATGTTAATGTTATCGGGTTAACATTTACGTTATCACATAATTTTTTACGTGATAAGACTTCGTGTAACTATCGTTTTCTTTACAGTTATGATAATAATTCATGTAAGCGCCTCGTAAAAAATTATGTACGAATATAATATTAATAGAACCGATTAATTTTATTTTAACCTTAATTTAGGCTGTCTCACCTTAAAATTACCTAGGAAAATTGATTGCACCTATATTCTTCACTGACTTTTCAAATTTCCATTGTAAATTTGGTACTGCCGGTGCCAATCTGCCAAGACCAGTACAGTTTTCTGCGACAGTGTTATCTAGCGGCCATGGTTAAAAGAAAAAATGTTGGAGTTTGATGTTAGGTTTTATGGATGATGAAGATTTAATTTTAATATTTTTAATTAAAAATATTATAAAATAAATTTAAATAGTTTATTAAATTAAAATTAAAATTTTATTTTAAAATAATTTTAATCACATGTTTAATCTTTAACATTTTTAATAATAATTTAGTTATTAAAAATTTAATAGTGTGCAACTGTGTGTTGAGTTAGTGGTGTGCAACAGTGTACATTGTCTGTTCTAGAATTTTCTATTTTTTATATTTACAGTTGTGATTATACATGTACTTGTGATTTCAAAAAAAATATTTAAATTTTGTGTAATTATGAGAAGAAAATTTTAAATTTAAGAATGAGGAAATTAAGAAAATTAGTATGAACTAAAGTTTAAGAAATATTTACCCTAATCTCTTTAGAATTTATATACTTGTAACATTCCGATTTTAAGCATTTTGGGTTTAGCCATCAGTACTCGATTCATTGTTGGACTAATTCGGATCGAATTTTATAAAAGTCTAATATGGGATAACCATTCCAACCCAGCTTTCTCCATTCACAACTGACTTTGCCTAAGTGACCTAACACCTCATACCGCTAGACCAGATAGTTGATATAATTTTAAGCATTTTAAAAAAACAAATGGGTAGAAAAAACATTAGGGGATAATGAAAAATTATATCATGGGTCTGGCTTACTATATCAATCATGATCCCAACCAATAAAAACTATTCACTACATTTTTTTCATGTCATTTTTTTCAACTAGTGAATCTTCACTAATGTTTTTTTACATATCATTTAAAAATATTTTTTAGAAATTATTAATGGGAAAATGACATAGAAAAAAAATGATGTAGTGGATAGTTTTTATTGGTTGGGATCATGACTGATGTGATAAGCCAGACCCATGTAGGGGTGATAATGAGCCTGGCTAGCTCGTAAGCTACTTGGGTTCGGCTCGATCAAAGCTCGGCTCGAGCTCGTGCTCGGCTCGGCTCAAGACCTTAACAAACTGAGTCGTGCCGACCCAAGCTCGACTCGAAAGACTCGTGACGATGCTCGAAATAATTATATATATTGTATATATGTTTAGTATTGTTAACTTTGTTATTATGGTTAAATACTTTAAATCTCTTTCTTCTTGTGAACTTGTATAATTTAAAAAATATACATGATTACTTGTATACTTCAAAAACAAATATTTAAAAGCAATTTGAAGAACTCAAACTATCCAATTCGAGTTCGAGCTCGAGTCTAAAATTTTAAGCTCGACGAGCTTCGAATTTGAGCCGAGCTCGATAATACTATTTCTCGGAGATAATTGGCATGAATTTTGACCACGTGGGGCCAACTGTCGGGGAGGTGGATTCCATGTAGGACCCAGCCCGAGGTTGGGGAGAACTGACTAGGACTGGTCTTTGGTTTGGATGTTTTTTATTTTCGTGTTGTCCTATGCTGGAATATGACAATAATGCCCCTTGCTCTGTAGGCCACATGATTGAAACAAAAACAATAAAATACAATGGAAAAAGGGGGAAATGTGGTGTCCTGAAAACCTACAGCCCTTTCTTTGGACCTTAGATGTTGGAGGTAGCCATGAACCTGCAGAAGGACAATTTGAGTATAACATGCAACACGTGGAGTCTGGTTTCGACCGAGTAGGTGTGATTGTGTAAGTATTTGATAGAGCCGAAGTTAATAAATTTATATTTAACTAAATTGATAAATCTTATTTTATAATATAAATTTTATTTAATTTTTTTTCAATTGAGTTAAATTTATAAAATTCGATTCAAGTTGAGTTATTCAATTTTTTGTTCATATTTAATTACAAATAATATATTTATAGTGTTACTGTATAAATTGGTTCCAATAATAGACAAAGCTATGTATTGGCTCCAAGGGGTTGTTGCCCTTTCAAAAGTTTTTGTAAATTAGCATTTTAAGTCTCTTTTTTAGTTTAAATCTTAATTAAATAAGGCATTTCTCCTTTCTAATTTTTATATTTAAAGACTTAATAGACTTTTGCCCCTCCAAATGTTTGATCCTAGTTCTGTCTCTAGTTCCAATTTAATGACTTTTTAAAACTATATACAATATTCATGTATATATTTTTTTATATTTTTTTCATATGTGATATATATATATATATCAGACAGAGTTGAGAGTCTCGAATCGAACTTGAAAATTGATCCACAAATTATTAAAAAAATTGAGTTATTCGAGTCTCATTTTATAAGTTAAACTTTATTTAAAAAATTTTCCAACCAAACGAATTTATAAAGGTACGATTTAAATCAAATCAAATTTTATTTTTACGTATCGACAAATTTGTATTTTCTCAATCGAATCGAGTTTTGTTGATATCTACAACTTAGTTTTGGCTACGCGCTGCGTTGGGGTTGTGCCTAAATCCTTGCCAGATTTGTGGCTCATTTCAATTTCTTAACTTTTACTGAGCTAACATCCGTAAGATCTTTTCTTCTGTTGTTAAACTATATATATATATATATATGGATAATTATTCGATACATTAGCATGGAAACTTTTAGTTTCCACAAGCGTCTTAGTTTTAGGGTTTAGGGTCTTAATTTAGGGGTTTAGGTTTGGTAGTTTAGAATCTATTGGTTGTGAATATAATTTAGGGTTTATGGTTAAAATTTAGGGTTTATAAGTTAAAACTTAAATCTTTAACATATTATTCTAAATCCTAAATTCTAACCCTAACCTTAACCTCTAAATTCTAACTATTATCCCTAAATTCTAAACTCCTACACTATAAATTGAGTCCTTGATCTCTAAAACTAATGCGCTTCTAAAACTAAAAAAATTTTACTGACCGTGTACTGGATTACCCATAAATTTGTCTACAAACATGAATATTTTTTTTATCAACAAATTTATCCGAGTATTACTATACAAATCAGACTTTAAATTATAAAATGAAGAATAAGTTTGCTTATAAAGAAATATTTTTGAATCCGTTGCTATCCTGAAGTGGAGGGCTCGCTCAGGACCACTGCACGTCTGCACCAGGGATGCCTAAAGTCTGAGAGCGATGCCAAATTGGAAGAGCTGCCTTCTTCAGTTATCACCAGTAACATACTGCTAGTAGCGTCTGATATTATTAGTTTGATAGCTATGGATCCAAAAATATAATGGCTACGGCTATGGTTTATGTTGTTCCAACACAACGTACCACGCCAGCTGAAACGAGCGTGGGGAATGAATGGGCCCGACCTCACTTTCGGTTACGCTAGTGGCGGCGCAGACTAACGTTTTGATTTTTTATAATCAACTGTATTTAATTTATTGATCGACTAATTTAATTTAAATTTTACGGAGATTAATTACGAGAGTGACTCTCTCGTTTAACCTTCCCTTTTGTTGTCCACAAAAAATCTCTATATAAGCAAAGCACTCATTTCATAGTTTCAACCAAGAAAGGAAACCACCACTCATCCTCGCCATTCCCCCATCTCCATGGAAACAAGCTCTGATTGCCTTTGGCTTCTGTTTATTGTCTCCAAGTGCAAAACTTTCTCCTCCCAAAACTCCATTTTTTTTCTTCTTCTTCTTTACATGGGTTTGGTGGTCATGTCCTTGGGTTTCTGGTTCTACCCCGGAGGCCCTGCCTGGGGTAAGTACCATTGGTTGCGCCGGAGAGCTGCCACCAAACACAACATCATCATTCCAGGCCCACGAGGCTTTCCGGTGATCGGAAGCATGAGTTTCATGCTTAACCTGGCTCACCATAAAATTTCTGCAGCAGCCAACTCTTTTGGTGCTAAACGGCTCATGGCCTTTAGCTTGGGTGACACTCGGGTTATCGTTACATGCAACCCTATTGTAGCCACAGAGATTCTCAACAGTTCTGTTTTCGCCGATCGTCCGATGAAAGAGTCAGCATACAGTTTGATGTTCAACAGAGCCATTGGTTTCGCTCCTTACGGTGTTTACTGGCGAACACTCAGAAGAATCGCCGCAACACATCTGTTTTGTCCTAAACAAATCAGCAAAACCGAGTCACAGAGGTCCGATATCGCCTCGCAAATGGTCTCTATTATAGCATGTTGTCGTGATGGGGAGTTGTCTGTACGGGATATACTCAAGAAAGCTTCCCTGAACAACATGATGTGCTCGGTGTTTGGGAGTAATTATCGACTCGATTCGTCGAATAGTGAAACCGAAGAACTCGGTCGGCTCGTTGAAGAAGGTTATGACCTATTAGGGAAGCTCAATTGGTCTGATCATCTCCCATGGCTCGCAGGTTTAGACCTTCAAAAAATCCGGCTTCGATGCAACCAACTTGTTCCTAAAGTGAACAAATTTGTGAACAGAATCATTCAACTACATAGACTCCAAACCGAGAGGAGAAACCATGATTTTGTGGACGTTTTACTTTCTCTCACCGGACCTGATAGACTCTCGGACAACGACATGATTGCCGTACTATGGGTAAGTTATTATTTGATGCACTCTCAGTGAATTTTGTTTTTACTAATTATGCTCTACTCATTACACAGGAGATGATATTCAGGGGAACCGATACGGTGGCGGTTTTAATAGAGTGGATACTAGCGAGAATGGTGCTTCACCCGGACATCCAATCGAAAGTGCAAGCCGAGCTCGATGAAGTCGTCGGGAAATCACGGACGTTGATGGAATCAGATATTCAATCCATGGTTTACCTGCCGGAAGTAGTGAAGGAGGTTCTCAGGCTGCACCCACCTGGGCCATTGCTATCCTGGGCACGGATGGCAATTACGAACACTACTATTGATGGATACGAGGTGCCTGCAGGGACCACAGCCATGGTTAACATGTGGGCCATCACAAGGGACCCAGAGATTTGGGTGGACCCTCTCGAGTTCATGCCAGAGAGATTCGTGTCCAAAGACGGTAGTACCGATGTGGAGTTCTGTATGTTGGGGTCCGACCTCAGGATGGCTCCATTTGGGTCTGGTCGTAGGACTTGCCCTGGAAAGGCATTGAGTTTGGCTACTGTTAACTTTTGGGTCGGATCCTTGTTGCTGGAATACAAGTGGGTGCAGTCGGATGCTAACCCTGTTGATCTAACCGAAAGGTTGAGGCTGTCGTGTGAAATGGCCAACCCTCTTATGGTCAAAGTGTACCCTAGGCGCACTACCCTTAATTAGCAAGCTGCGGTTAGATTTATATTTGGTAAGACTTGAAATGTAAATATAGCAGTGTTTTATGTGTCTTGATCCTGACCTACATACCTATTATATGGATAATCCTGTGTAATTTTATTAGTAATTGTATTTAATTGCAATATGGGTTGGGTTTCATCGTTTTTTTTAACAATTTTATTTAGAGAAAAGAGTAAATTTGTTCCTACGGGTCTGGAATGCACAATTTAAGGGAAGGAAAAACTGTCAATTGAGAGTTTTTAATCACTCACTCTAGAGGTTGTTAACAATATGTGTTTCATCATTTGACTTTCAAAAATAATGTCCAAAAAATAATATCTAAAATAGACATATTTATTTGAAAACGTTAATTTATATAAAATAGTGCTACAAATTATTTTCAAAGCAAATGTTAGGATTTGAACTCACGCAAGGAGGAAGTGGATAAACATCCATGACCACAGGGCTAATTAGTGACAACAATACTAAATACTTGATTGTTAAATCAAACATTTCAAAAGTACCTTTTTACCATACTATACAAAAATAATGTCAAACTGACCCTTAGTATAAGATATACTATACGAATGTCAAACTACTATAAAAATATATAAAAGCCGTGCCACACGACAACGAACAAACGTTGCCAGATGTGCGAAAAAATCTAAAACAAATAGGATTATTCTTTGAGAATAAAAACAGAGAAATAAAACAAATAAAAGAAAGAAAGAAAATCAAAGTGCGGCACTCTTGAAAGAAATAGAGAGAATTTTTGAAGAAAAATCTAGCAGTTAGAATTTTAATGTCTCATCTTTTTAAATCAGCCAACAAAAATAATGATATTTATAAATTACTTATGGGTGAGATCTAGATTCTAATACTTAATAGCAATTGAAACTGTCCTTTTGATGGTTTGAGATATTATATATATATATATATGCGTCAGAATAATAGGATTTATTTATATTATGTAAAACTCAATTAATTTTACATTAAATATGTGATTATTGAATGACTTAAATGGATGGATGAAAATAAAAGTTGAAATGAAATTTTTTTTAAGGGGAAATGGAGATAAGTGTTTAATCTTATCCATCTATTTTACTCATCCGATAATTATAAATAAGTGTAAACCTAATTGAATTTTACCTAATATAACCTTAATATAATTTTTTATCGAAAAAGACAAATTACGAGAAAAAATAAAATAGATTTTTTTTTACCGAATAGCATGAAAACTATCTAAAAAATCTAGGCTTAGAAACAAATAAAAAATATGTATAGGAAGCCTATCTCTATTCAAAATGTGTACGAAACGAGAGAACGATGAGACGAAAAATACTATGCATTGATGTGTGGTAAAGTTCTATATTAACTATTATAAGGTTTTTTTAAGTGGTAGATTCATAAGTTTTTCTTCGATTCATTCTTATATGAATTGTTGAAAACGAAAAGAAGTACATCAAAATGAAATATAATAAATCGACTAATTTAAAATTTGTAAATTAATAATTTTTTGATTCCCAAATATCCAGCTCACTAATTAATTCTTTATAACATTTTTTTGATAAATATAAAAATTGACTCAGTTAGAAAAAAATTAAATTATTTAAATCGATATAATAATATTTAACACGATTCGTCTCACAAAAATTGAATTATTCAATTCAATGCCAAAATATTTGACTTAACTCAACTCGATGTAGTGTAAAAATATTAGACCCATAATTTTACAAACCCTACAAAAAAAACATTCAAAATAAAATTTAATTTATAAAATAAAATTATAATAATTCAAAATTGGAAAAAAAATCGCAATCAATCGTACAATTGACAACAAAATCTAAAACATGTTTTTTTCGAGATAAGCCAAAAGTACAAAAGGACAAAATTGTCATTTCACACATTTTTTTTCTTGAAAAACACATACAAATATAAAACTGACCATAAAACTAAAATCTACATAGTGAAATTAGCCTTGAAGAAAATTTTGAACAAAATGGAACTTAAGAATGAACATAAACTGCAAAACAAGTATTTTAAGGACTACACATAAAAAAAAATTAATTTGCAAATATTATGTTTTAGTCCTGAAATTTCAAATTACAATTAAATGAGATTTTAATGTCGATTTTAAAATTAAGCTAAAATTTTGTTTAATTCTATCCTAGTACTGAAAATTTAGGAATTGCAGTAGATACTGAAATTTATGTTGTTATTTTTGATTTAGTCGTTAGTTTAAATTGCTTGTAAAATTTAACATGATTGGTAGGCCCTTTTAGGGTGAAATTATGAGTGATTGGAATGTGAGGATTCTGATTTTGTGCTTTATTTTCTGTTATGACATACCAGATTTGATGATGCGTGTAAAATGAAGATTTGAAGCTTGTATGCTTTAAGAATTTTTTCGATTGTTGTATCACATGTTTAGGACTTAGGCTAATTATGAATGCCTATGTTATTTTGCCGTATCATTGTATGCTGAATTCTTTTAAATAGCGACGTATTTAAAGTCTGTTTCGAATTTGGGTCACTTTATAGACCAATATGTTGTTTGGTATTCTCGTCGATCCATTTGGTTGAGTATTGGGTGTCTCACGTTGATTCACCAACATCAATATATTTTCTTTTAAATCCAAATAGTGAGAAGGTAGAAAAAGAAAAATAATATATCTTGATTCTCTGATAATTAGATGGTGAAGACTAGATCGAATCAAGATAAGATTGAAGCTTTGATTTGAGCTTTGTCAATTTCAAGGGGATTTTGAGGAAAACCAAACTGACAAGAAGTAATAGAGAAGAAAGGGAAACAATTTGGACCAATTACACTACAAACGATGATTGATGACAATCAAACGACGGCAGAGAAAGATGTTGTTGGCCATGTGAAAGAAGAAGAGTAAAATATTAGGTTAATTTCATGAATAAAAGGGTAAACTATCTCAAAGGCTACTAAACTATTGACTCAGTTCTATCTTAAAGTTAGGTGATTAAAACAAAAAAAAGGAAACATTTGAGTGACTAATTGTGCATTTACCCTAAGAAAACACACACACATATATATAATCCTTCATCTTCAGCTTACCATGTTTTACTGTCAGTGCTAGGGTGAGGGCGAGTCGAAAACCCTCCGTTAAAAAATAGTTAAAAGAAGGTAGTACCGATACGATCGTTAGATCGGGTTAAACGAAATTTGAGCTATTAGATTTAAAAAGAAAAAAGAATGATAAAAGGTTAAAACATGTCATGTAACGCCCTAAACTCGACGTCGCATTTGGGCATCAAGCCCAAACCCATACATAAAAAAATTAACTAGATTTAGCCTAAAACACCATCATTTCATAAAATCCAACATGTCATAAGATAATGTGATACAAAATAGTTTAAACGTTTACATGTGAGCTCCAATTGAAGACAGTATTAGATTCAATAAGCAAACCAAGCAAAGAAAGAAATGCCAGGCAGAGAACTGAAGCAATAAAGGGGGGCACATTAAATTGAACAATACAGTAAAAGGAAGACATAAAGAAATCACTAGTCAATAAGCATCAATTTAGAAGAATCATGGAGAATTGACTGCTTCCAAGCAGAAATAAATATCAAGGATTAATACAGGTACAATAAAAGAAAAAAAAATCGAGATTGAAAAATAGTCAGAGATAAAAAAAGAGAAAATAAAAGAAAAAGAGAAAAAAAGAAAAAAAAAAGAAAAGAATAAAAGAATAAAAGAAAAAAGAAAAAAAATAATAAAAGAGAAAAATACATGAATGAACTTAGATCCAGCAGTGCAAGGATGAAGCTCTGACTGAAAGATGAGTAAGAGATTTCGACGTAGTCATCCCTTCAAGAAATCTCGAGTTTTGAAGAACCTTGGAAGACCAACCACTTTGAACAGAGAGCAAGCACTAATGCCGACCAGAATACAAGTTGGTCAGAAGATACAGGAAATGACCTCTAGGGTGAAAACCTGAAAAAAATGACAGTCTAGAGTGATCTCGAAAATAAAGAGAAAAGAGTGATCTGCCTAAGCATGTTGGCATCAATGTTCGACCAAAATATGTTGATCTGAAGATACAGGAGAAGAAAATGACCTCTAAGGTGAAAATCTAAAAATGGGCAGTCTAGAGTGAACCTGAAAATAAAGAGAATTCAGTCTGAGCAAGTTAAGCACTGGGTTGAGGCTTTGATCAAAAAAAAAAATCCCAGAGATTTTATACGAAATCCTTCAAGTAAATATCAGTTATGAAAAATTATGGAGGATCAGCCTTCGTGATTAGAAAATGAGCATCCGTGCCGATTAGAATACAAGTCGGTTTGAAGATAGAGAAAGGAAATGAACTCTATGGTGAAAACTCAAAAATGGGTAGTCTGGAGTGGTCCTAAAAATGAAGAGAAAAGAGAATTTAGTCTGAGCAAGTTAAGCACAGGGTGAGACTTTGACCAGAAGAAAAATCCCAGAGAATTTATACGAAATCTTTCATTCAAGTAAATATCAGTTTTGAAAAATTATGGAGGATCAGCCACCGTGATTAGAAAATGAGCATCCGTGCCAACCAGAATACAAGTCGATTTGAAGATAGAGAAAGGAAATGAACTTTTGGGTGAAAATCCAAAAATGAGCAGTCTAGAGCGATTCAAAGAGTGAAAGAGAAAAGAATATTTTAATAGGAGCATATTCAAGACATGCGATTATAGAAATGCGGTTTCACTTAACCATGAACCCAGGGTCTACATTATAAGCCTCCAAAGACTATTCTGATCATCCATAGATATCTAAGTTGAACGAGATTGTCTTCAGATTACATTTTGCCCATAAGGGTTAACCTTTTTCAAGGAACGTCAAACTTCGAAGTGCCTGATCGACACCCAAGTGAGGGAAGGATGGGGCGTGGTAAGTAAGTGAGATTAAGAGAGCCACTTTAAATAGGTTAGAATTTAGGAATGTGAATTGTTTCTCTTAAAAGCCTAATAGACTAGAAGAGACTATACATTTGTATGTATCTTCACAATAGTCAAGATCTTCTAGATATACGCTTCATTCGGGTTGATCTCTGTCAATTTGAAGCAAATGTGCTATTGCATTTGATATTTTGGGGGGCAAACATGTTTTTAAAGTGATTGACATTTTCTCCCCAAGTTTTGGTGTTTACCATTTTCCTCAAGCACTGGTTTTTAAAGTGTTTGGCAATATACTCTAAATTTTGTTTATCATCTTCCAAACATCAGTTTTCAAAATGTTTGGCTTTTTTTTGCTAAATTCTAATTTAGATGACTATAGTTTCTCTCCCGAACACTAGTTTTCAAAATGTTTGATATTTTCTCCTAGTTTTATTTTTAAAATGATTGACTTTTTTTCAAAAATTATTGATGAGAATTAAAGCATAAGAGACCGAGAGTTCCCGTCTAGATGCTGCAAGAAGATTGGATTTAAGGATGAGTTCAGGGGGGGCATTTTGCCCATCCTAATGTTGAGATAGATGAAGACTTTAACTGTTGGGTCGAAGATGAAAAAAGTAGTTGAGCGCAAAGATCGAATAGGGCAATGTGGAATGAGAGGAATAATGAAAGTCCCTACATCAGAGTTTTATAAGGACTAAAAGAAAGATCTGCGAAAATGGGTAGAAACCCCGAAGAAGAAGAAAAGAATTACTTGCGCAAAAAGGGTTAAAAGCGCGAGTCAGATGAAAGATGAACATGCAATTGATGAAGACGAAGATTAAAGAGCATGTTGTAAAGAAAGTGAAGAAATTCAAAGAATGATCTTTCAAGGAATAGGATTTTAAAGCAGAAAAAGAAAAAATAAAGAGAAAAAGAAAGAAATAAAGAGAGAAAAAAAGAAAAAAGAAAAAAAGAAGAAAGAAGAGGGAAAAAAAGTATTTAATTTGATCTTTAGCTTCATGTTGAAGAGGTGGATCTTATTGGCAGCCATGTTGGCGTGAATCCAAATTTCAAGATTTCCGATTAGTAGCCATGTTGGCGTGAATTCAGACTTCAAGATTTTTGATTGGTAGCCATGTTGGCGTGAATCTAGATTTCAAGATTTCTGATTGGTAGGCGTGTTGGCATGAATTTAGATTTCAAGATTTCTGATTGGTAGCCATGTTGGCGTGAATTTAGATTTCAAGATTTTCAATTGGTAGCCATACTGGCGTGAACCCAGTTATTTGGTCTACAGCTTTATGTTGAAGTAGATCTTATTGAAGATTTCTATTGGTAGCTAAGTTGGCGTGAATCCAGTTATTTGATCTGCAGCTTCATGTTGAAGAATTGGATTTTATTGAAGATTTTCAATTGATAGCTATTTTGGCGTAAATCCAGATCTTAAGTCCTTCGGACATGATGTTAAGCCTTCGTTGCTGTCAAGACGGCTAGAAATCGGGGCATCCTTCGGAAATTTCCAGTCTTCAGCCTTTCGGGAAGCAGTGAAAATTTTTCGGTACTCACGCTATAAGAAACGTGATACCATTTCTGAAGATAAAAGTTTTATATAGGAAGAACCCGCATTTTTAAGATTTTAAAGTGAAAGGTTCTATATAGGAAGAACCCGTAACTTCAAGATTTCAGAGCAAAAGGTTTTATATAGAAAGAACCCGTCAAGTTCTATATAGCAAGAACTTGTAGCTCAAAGATTCGAAAAATGTTCTATATAGGAAGAGCCTGCAGCTTTAAGATTTCAGTTCGAAAGATTCTATATAGGAAGAACCCGTCGCTCCTTCATTTCAAAGTAAACAGTTCTACATAGGAAGAACCATTTACTCCAAGAGTGAGAGATTCTATATAGGGAGAACCAACAACTCTTAACATTTCGAGGCGAAAGGTTCTATATAGAAAGAACTTGTAGCTCAAAGACTTCAAAACGGAGAGTTTTATATAAGAAAAACTCACCGCTCTAGATTTCAAAAAAAAGAGGAAAAGAAGTGAAAAAAAAGAAAAAAAATAACAAAATAGAGAAAAAAGAGAAGAAAAAAAGAAAAAGAAAAAAAAGTGAAAAGAAAGAGAGAGAAAAGTTCTATATAGCTCAAAGCTTCGGGATTTGAAGACGAGAAGTTTTATATAGGAAGCACTTGTAGCTTGAAAAATTCATCTAGAGAAAGCAAAATGTTCTATATAGGAGGAACTTGTAGCTCCAAGGCTTGAAGGTAAAGAATTTCTATATAGGAAGAACTTGCAGTCTGAAGAATTCGCCAAGGTCAAGCTAAAAGTTCTATATAAAAAGAACTTGCAGCTCAAAAGCTTCAGAAAGAAGAAAAGTGAACAGTCTTATATAGGAAGGACTCGAAGTTCTGAATCTCTGAACAGACAAGTAAGAAAGTAGATACCAGCAAAGAATCAGGAGTCTGTTGTACTCGCCCAATTATGATATTTCATTGTTGTTGATGCAAAGACGATCAAAAATCGGGGCATCATATCGAGAACTTTTATTTTTCCGCCTTTTGGGAAGAATCAAGAATTTTTGGTGCTCGTGCCATCAGAAAATGGGGAGCCGTGCTTGAAGACAAAGGTTCTATATAGAAAGAATCCATGTCTTCAAAATTCCAAGAAGAAAGTTCTATATAGGAAGAGCTAGTAGTCCTAAGATTTCAGAGTAAGAGATTCCATATAGGAGGAACTCATTACTCTAAGCGAAAGGTTCTGTATAGGAAACACGTGTAGCTCAAAAGACTATGAAGCAAAGAGTTATATACAGGAGGAACTAATGCTTCAGGATTTCAAGACTAGAAATTCTATATAAGAACTCTCAGTTTGAAGAATCTAAGACGCAAAAGGTTCTATATAAGGAGAACCCGCAGCGTTGATAGATAAAAGTGAAAAGTTCTATATATGGAGAATTTGCGACCAAAGATTTTACAATAGACGAGCTAAAATTCTATATAGGGAGAATTTGCTAGTCGATGTTGAGATGAGTATAAATCAGAGCATTGAAGATTGAAGCTGCTTGAAGAGATGGTTGAGGAAGAGCGGAAAGTTCCAGAAGAACCTGTGATTCCAAAACCAAGGACATGAAGTAGGACAAAAATGAGTGCTAATGATCTTTGCTTTGTTCTCGTTTCACAAGAACAAGCAAAGAGGGGCAGTTGTAATCATTCATTTTTGTCCGAGTTTTAGTATTATTAGTATAATAATATTATCAATAAAAAAAGCAAAAATATATAATAATATATATAATTAAAAAAATCAAAAAGTAAAAAAAAAGGGTAAACAAATGCGTGGAGCACAATGCTCCACCCACCTGAACCCCCCATTGCATTGCCTATAAAAGGCATGAGGGGGGCATACATTTACCAAGAATCAGCCCCAAAAATTGGGGTATGGCCGACCAAGCAAGGCTGGCCGGGGTAGAGGGCAATGCCCTCGGCCCCAGCTGGTTCGATCTAGCATTCGATCGGGGTTCTTTTTTGGGTTCGATCTAGTTAATTTTTGGGAGTTTCTGGTGGGGGTCAGTCGAAGTTTTTCATCCGAGCTTCAGTGGGGTAAAAATTTGATCCTTATCTCTTTTTTATTTTAATTTAATATTGGTTTAGATATAAGATAATATATAGTTTAATTTATTATGTTTTTAATTATTAGTTTTTTTATAATAAATATTTTTTATGTTAGATTTAGTTTTTAGGGTCTTGGTATCCGATTAGGAGTGACATTCCGGTCTCCGGGTGTTATCTCTTTTGGTACCGCAGGCTATAAGTTTTTTTTATTTTAATGCCATGTCCATGCATTTTATTCTATTGCATATAGTATTAGGCCTTTATCCCGGTATTTTAGTGGGAGTGTCATTCCGGTCTTTAGGTGTCATCACCTTTGGTACTATGGATATAGAGGCAAATTTAATATTGCTATGCATGCATGCATTTTTAGGAATAAAAATTAAATTAGATTGATTTTTTTTAATAATTACGATACGAACCCATTAGGTACTAATTTTGGGCGGTGTGGGGTGCTAACTCTTCACCATTTGTAATCGACTCTCGAACTCAAATTTTTGAGTCTCTGGTTTTTATTTTCGGTGTCTGGTCTACCTTATCCAAGTGACCGGTGGCGACTCAATATTTTTAAAAATACAAGTTTTTTTTACAAATTACCTTTTTAATAATTTTTCGATAAAAGCAGGAATCCCCCAAATACGATCTTAATTTTTCGTAGCAGCTTGGATAAAATAGTTGCTACAGAGATCTGTGTGTTGTTCCAGACCACAGAGGTTTACTGTAGGACAGGCTGTATATGTGGCACAATTATTGGCTTATGAAATTTTGTCGCATGAATTTGGCTTTTTGTAAACATAAAGTGTAATAAAGAAAGCTAATGTTGTAATTCTTAATTTTCTCCTTAATTTAAAGTTTTAGAGTTGTGCGATTTGATTTCCCATCTTTGTTTAGTGGATACGTTCTTATTTGATTTTTTAAAAACATACAGGTTTACAGCAGTGCCTTGAAGCTTGTCCGTTCAATGGTCAGTATTTAATCTTTTAACATTTTTTTCAGTTTATTTTTTTCTAAATTGATTGAGTCTTCCGTACGCAATGTTGAGTCTATTAGCAATGAGAACGATCGCTAGCTACTTTCCTGGACTATTTTAATATTATAGGAGTATTTTTGGTGTAATCCTTGAAGTTCAACATTTCTTTCATGTCAGCCTTCAGTGGTGTTTTTAACTGTCATTATCAGTGCACCACAACTGACTCTTTGAGCTGCACTAGAAACTGGTGTTTTTAACGCAAGATATCCTTTCAGTATAAAGAGCTACATGCCTAATCCAATGTTTTTTCAAATAATATCCCTTTGGCATGGATGTGAGCCTACTCAATGATTGGCAATCCTTACTGACCCCTGACAATGTTCATTTCTTTTTTGTCACGACTTAAGCAAGGTCACTTAACTTTGAAAACCTTAGGCAATGATTGGAATTCGGAGTAAAAAAAAAGCCACATTATAAAATATATATAAATGTAACATTTGTGATTATTTTTCAAATTCATTGATTTGTTGGATGCCTGTTTAGTGGGGAATTTAAAATTCCTATAGAGGTGTGTGATTTTGAAATTCATGTATTTATATGTTTCAAATATATACTAATATTGAATCTTAATTATTCTATACATAATGTATGATCTTCATTCTCACAATATATATAACAGATGAAACCATGAAATCCAAATGCAAAATTTTAAATTATTCCCAAACATGTAGTGTTAACTAATACGGCCTAGCAATACCTCTGTGGGTAGGGGCGGGGGGTAGTGATCTTGTGTTCAAATCTTGTTACATATGCGTTCACCCTCTTCTTCAGCGTGTCTGTGTCTTTGGAAGAATGTTTTTCTCATTTGCTCATGCCATGTTTAAACCAGACAGCTCACCTGGTTAAGAGAACTATTGAGTTGTTACAGAGCAAATGATTGTGGCGTCATCACTCTGTTTATTCTTAATGGAATTAGCTGCACAATACATATTATATTATGTCTTACTAAAATCAATTTTTGACAGTTGCCTTTACCCCGTCTTAAAGATGGGTATCTTACTGCACCACCAGTAGGAAATTCATTTGCTGCTCATAGTGATTGGAAGAGAACAGAGTTTTTTCTTAATCATGAAGCTCTTCATCGGGTAAAGTAACTGCTTGGTTTTTTCGTTGTCCATGGTTAATTGATATCAACTTCCATTTTCATTTTTTTCATGTAATGGAGATTAATTTCTTCAGATGAATGTTGATAATTAATATCTGCAATTATGTTTTTGTAAGTTCCTTTTGAATTTGGAATGAATTATAGTGTTGCATCTCTTTATGTTTAATTGCTTTTGTAGTAAACTAACTTAGACTAGTTTAAGGCCACATCTGTTCGGACTTTCATTTTATTTCTCCATGTTCTCTTGTCTTTTCCAATTGAGCAGGTCATCAGAGTTGATCACGAACAAGTTTCTTGAAGCCTCTCTGGAAGAACTATAGATGTAACAGATATCGACAAAAAGGCTATAAGAGTTGAAATTCCAGATATTGTTTCTGTATCAGTGCGCGCTGATCTGACTTTACCACCAGGTGCAGGCCTCTGCATCGATACCACCTCTGGTCCGGTTCAATCAATTATGCTCTTGATTTTCGTTCTAAAATTTTCCTCTTAAATCTTAATGAATGATTTCTTTTGTGCCGATTGAAAACTTGGTAATTATTAGGTAGATATTCCCATGTTTATCATTTGGATGCAATCTTAGGAATATATACATGTATGGCAGTCCAGCTTTAGGGAGTATTTTGTGCCCTCTCTTTCAGGTAGCTGACTCGTGGGAATCGCTAGATGGATGGCTCGATGCCATCCGCTTAGCTTACACAATTTATGCACGAGGAAAGACTGATATTCTCGCGGGTATCATTACGGCCTGATTGTCACCTTAGGTATTCAGCTTTCATCTTTTGCTTAGTTTATGTGCATGCCTTCGGATTTGGTCAGATATATACTATCAAAATTTTGGAATACTGTACCTTTATGCCAACTTTTCTGTAAAATTATTCTTTTTTGGCATCTCAGCTGACATTGCTATATTATGTAAGTTACGCAAATAGTAGCTTTTTTCCCCCTCTCTTTACACAAAGTAGCTACGCATCTCTTCTCTACTAACACGAATTCTGCTCGTACGACATGCTTTACGATTTAGTTTGTGATTTCGACCAAACTATAAATTGTACAAACTAAGCGGGTGACATACTTTGTTTTTTTTTCTTGCATAGATATATTGTGTAAACTATAAGTTGCGTCTTGATACCTGGTAATTCTGTTCGTACGATATGCTTCGTTTACCTTTGTTGCGTGACTGCGTCGATGATTTGGACCAAACTATAACTTCAATTAGATGGAACTCCTACCAGATGTTTTTCTTGGCTGCTGCATAAGATTAGGTTTTAATACAATCTATAAATAAGGTTAGTTTTAAAGATATTTCTATACCCGATTGATGCCCCTTCACTAGATGAAGAAAATCGCCATGAAATGGCATCCAAGTATGGAGAGTCATGGTCACCATCGGTTGAAGGGACGGTTCAATCAAAATCCTTAATATGTCCATAAGAGACGTAGCTATTGGAGGGGCCACCAGTTTTAAATATTTAATAAGTTTAATCTAATTGAAATGTAAACACTAAAAAATAAATATGTAAATTTGAAGCTTAAAGGTCAAATTGACCTTTAACGTAAAATCGAAAAATCAATTAAGTCTTTATAAAAAAATTTCATTCAAAATTTAAGTTACGGTCAATAGACCCGCACTATTCAAATTAGGATCAATTTAGCCCTTCTGTAACGGTGACTGTTATAGTTGACCGTTAACTAAAAATAATTATTATGATGGTGACACATGGCACACTTTGAATGTGCCACATCATCAAAACCTTAAATTTAAAAATTATTTAAATTTATAAAATAGTATATTTAAAATTCAAAAAATATTTTAAAAATCTGAAAAATTATAAAAAATTATTTAAAAATTCAAGAAAAATCTAAAAAAATATTTAAATGTGTAAAAAATAAAATTATAAAAAAAATTATAATTTTTTTTACTTAAAATTGAAAAATATAAAAAAATTGTAATAATTATTAAAAATATATATATATAAATATTTTAATGAAATAATATTTAAAAATGTATATATTTTTATAAAAAAATTAATTATAAAACTCAAAATTTTTCAAAATTCCCAAAATTCAAATCCCTAAACCCCAACCATACATTCCCAAATCCTCAAATCAATTTAAATTTTCCATCCTACATTCGTAAACCTTAACCCTACCTTTCCAAATCCTCAAAATTTTTAAAATGTCCAAAATTTTTAAACCCCATTTTTTTAAAATGCCCAATATTTGAATCGGTGCTAATGCTTAATTTAGGAATTTATGAGGCTTTTTTTTGAAAGAAATGAAATTTTGGGGTTTTTTAGAAAAAATATTATTTTATGTTTTAAAAAAAAAAGAAAAAAAAGAAAAAATAAATTAATTTAATATTTTCAATTTTCAATTTTATGATTTTTTATAATTTTTTTATAAATTTGTATATATTTTTAGAATGTTTATAATTTTTAATAATTTTGTAGATTTTTTAAAAAATCAATTTTAATGATGTGGCACGTCCAGAGCGTACCACATGTCTTTCTATCTTTGACCGTTAGAGGGCATTAACAGTCAATGCGGCCAACATAACGGAGGGGTTAAATTGGGTGCAATTTGAATTTTGAGAGCTAAATTAGGAGAAAAAATTTCATAAGAGCTTACTTGATTTTTTTGATTTTTCGTTGAGGGTCAAGTTGACCTTTAAGCCTAAATTTAAAAATATAAAATTTATTTAATATTTTTTTATAAAAGAGATATTACATTATTTGTTAATATCAAGATTCAAACCCATGTAAAATGAGGTAATATGAGTTTCTTTAATTACTAGGCAATTAATAAAGGAAAAAACTTTGATACACAGGCCGTGTAAACTTTAGTTTACACGTGTCTTTTATTTTTAGGGGTTAGGGTTTAAGATTTATGGGTTAGGTTGTATGGTTTAGAATTTAATGTTAGTGTTTAGAATTTAGGGTTTAGTTTTTTAGGGTTAGAGTTAGAAATTTAAGATTTGAGTTTTATAGTGTAAATACACATACTTGTATAAAATTAATTTTACACAGCATGTGTATTAAAGTTTTACCCATTAATAAATCTCTGAACTTATTAAATATTTAATCAGCATATACTGAATTAAAAAAATGGGCTTGTCACTTGTGCCCTCAACTTCTTGTGTCTAAATTATATATATATATATATATATTATTTTAAGTATTTAAAGATTTTTTTGGTAAAAACGGGTGCTTAACATTTTTTCTTTTATCATTTTTGGTGCCCAAAGTTTTAATAGTTATCTTTTAAGTTCTTTTAAAAAAATTATCTTTTTAAAGTTAAACTGTAAAAAAGAAATTAATCACCCAATTAGAGTTAGATATGCGACATTTATTTTTAATTTTTAATTTTTTTAAAAAAGTTAAAAATAAAATAATTTTAAAAAATCTCAAAAATCCCCCAAACTACTCTCAAATCTTCAACCCAAAATTCTCAAAATTATCATCGTTGATAGTCTCGTCGAACCTTACCATTATCTTCGTCGAATACCGTCGCTCATTTTTTTCAACCACCCATCACCAGTAATCGACGGTAAGTGTGCCAGTCGGATGTCATTCGAGTGAAATTTTCTGTGTTCGTTGTTTGATGTCCGATTGAAACATCTTCAATCGATTACTGACGATGGGTGGTTGGGAGAAATTGAGCTGTGACGTTTGACAACAACAATGGTGGGATTCGGGGTGACAACGTCAAATTTGGAGATTTTAGGTTAAAGATTTGAGACTATTTAGATTATTAAAAAATATTTTCAAATTTTTTTAAAAAATATCACCTATCATATTTTGATTTTTTTAACGGTCGTGAACGACCATACACATAAAATTAAAGAAATAAACCGTTATACACGTATTTTTACCCAAAAAAATGTAAACACCTATAGTTAAAATAATATATTTTGAGCAATTACTTTTGTATTAAGCCATAATAATAAGAAAAAAAAGAAATTGCAAATTCCCCGGGGAAATCACGAAGCAAATGTATTTTGGGGGAAAATGCCAAACTCAAATAATATTTTGGGTTTTGAGTAGCTTAAGAGATGTTTTAAAAGCCGCTATCTGCAACTTTTTTATCTGGGTTTGATCTCCAAATTTGATTACTTTATAGGTTTTTTTATGACATTGGGTATTGAACTCAGAACATTGACATTAATCAAAGATGCTTTATTTCTAGTTTCTCTTGGTTTAATTATCTGTTTGTTTATCTTTCTGAAACTGATTGTGTTGATCACGAGGAAAAAAAACAGCTGGGGATTGGTTGCAGGGGCCATATGTTTACTATCTTTACAGCCAATACGGATTTGGGAAGGGGGAGATTGGCCACCTGTACATAGCTAGTTTTGGATCTTCCATGTTGTTTGGAACAGTTGTTGGATCTTTAGCTGACAAAAGGTAAGTATGATGTTATGTTCCTTTAAAATACTTTCGCCAACTTTCTGTGCTTATTTGTTTCCTGAATTATTGCATGCTGAATTTAGGGGTCGAAAGAGGGCTTGTGTCACTTACTGCATAACTTACATACTGAGCTGCATTACCAAACATTCTCCTCAGTACAAGGTTTTAATGCTAGGACAAGTGTTGGGCGGCATAGCGACTTCCCTTCTTTTCTCAGCTTTCGAATCTTGGCTTGTTGCAGAACACAACAAGGTGTGTCATTGCTACCTTGCTTCAACCTGCAATCTTTTGAGCTTTTAGTTGTTATTACTATTCTGGGTTTCTATTGAAACACGAGTTAATTTTCAGTCTTTTGAAAAGATCACAACTTTGGAGTTTACTGATTGGCTCTTGTTAACAAATAAGTGCAATTAATTCCCCAGCGAAGAGTACACTATCGACCTATTGGCTATATGATCGAACTCGGATTTTATGCAACAGACTGTCTAGTTTTGTACTTGTATTTGTTATGGTAACTGCCTTAATTCTGAATCTTGTTACAATTTCGGATTTTACAGCGAGGCTTTGATCAACAGTGGCTTTCTATAACATTCGCAATGGCAATATTTCTTGGAAATGGATTGATGGCGATTTTATCGGGTTGTTTCGTAATGTACTGGTGGATAGCTTGAAATTAGGTCCGGTTGCTCCATTTGATGCTGCATCTTGCTTCCTTGTAATTGGCATGATAATTATATTATCGACATGGACTGAAAATTATGGTGACCCTTCAGAAAGCAAGGACATGGTTACTCAATTCAAGGGTGCCGCTGCTGCCATTGCAGCTGGTGAAACTGAATTCTCTCTCTTTTTTTTCTTTTTTGAACATCCTATCAACATATTTTTCTTTAATTTTTTATATAATTAGTTAGGTACTTTTTATGCATTAGTGAAATCTAAAGTTCAAGTTCTTGAAAATTTTATGCTAGGCCTTGCCTTACCCTGAATGCCTAGGCAACCAGCTATGAACTGTTATTAAGTTTTTTTTTTGGCATTTGCTTTTGTTTTTGTTCATCTTGTCTAAGATCCACGTTTCATCAGATGAGAAAATTACTTTGTTGGGTGCCATAAAATCCCTGTTTGAAGGTTCAATGTACACCTTTGTGTTCCTATGGACCCCCGCTTTGAGCCCGAATAATGAGGACATTCCGCACGGTTTTATATTTGCGACATTCATGTTTTCTTCAATGCTTGGAAGTTCCGTTGCCTCAAGACTGCCGGCTCACCAGAGTCGAAAACCCGAGAGCTATATGCAGACTGTATTCATGATCTCTTCAGTATCCCTACTGCTTCCTGTTGTCACAAATGTACATTCTTAGCTTATGTCCTTGTTTCCATTCCATATCGTCTCCATTCTCTCAACAGCTTGGAGAGAAAACTGTCAATTATTATGAACTAACTGTATTGTCTCAAACAGTTGTTGGTAGCGCCGTCAAACAAGAAAGGTGGGAGCATCTCGTATTCTGGGTGTATCCAACTCATTGGTTTCTGCATATTCGAAGCCTGCGTTGGGATATTCTGTCCTGCTTGCAGCAGGAGGCAATTCCCTTGTTAAAAGAATGACAGAAATGTAGTTTTTAGGTCATGTTTTGATTCAGGTAATATAGTTCAGAGTTCCTTGATTTGATCTTTCATTTTTTCACCTTATTTTGTTATGATAAGCATGCTAAAACAACCTGAATTTGAAACCGACAATTCCAGGAAAGAGTTAGCAACTAAATGGCTATCAAAATTGAGAATCATAAATGTAAGAATAAAAGAAAATTAATGATTGCATTGAGCATCTGGTTCCATTTCACACCAATATATATAAAGATGTATTCATCTGCAATTTCCTACTTAACCAATGTATACATCTTCAAGTTTTGAAGAGCAATAAGCCGTACAGTCCTAGGTGAAGAGCGGGCAGCCTTCGACCTTAATACCTTCGGCTGTCGGACAGCTAGCCAGTGGGCATCCGTCGAGATCGTTTCCCCACCAATCCAAACTAATATTTTCTAATCCCAAGCACAAATATAGCAGCACGCCCATAAAAGCAAGGCCAGCATCCAGTGCCCCGGAAAGAACATAATTGTATCTTTGCCATAAATCCGGTCGATACCTATACCCGACAAAGCCGGAGAGGAAGCCAACAATGATCCAGGTAGTATAGTTGACTGCTGTAGCTGGTGGCATCATGCCTGTTGCAGCTATCAGGACTGGCATGTTAATGAGCTTGATCCATTCTTGATGAGGGAAGGCCTTGGAGGCCAACCAGACAAGAACAGGAGCTATTGCTCCGGCAAGGAAGAACCAATTGATAGCCTCATAAACTCCCAAGTCCCCGAAAATTCTGCGAGGTGCTACTAAGCCCCAGATGACAGAAGCATCATAAAACACGGTATCACTCGGACATGTCCAGACGCTATTGGAGGCGGTTGTGTCGCAAATGTCAGGAATGGTCTCCATCAGCCACCAGGCAGTCCCCAGGTACACAAAGCAAGCAATGAGGGTTCCGACGATCTAAGACAGAGGGAGGAACTGTTAAGTTAGTGTGAAAAAGAACAAAAAAACATTCTGCAGAAGGGGAAAAAACACTTTTGCTGAGACCTGTGCCATGAACATTGTTCTAGGTGGAATTTTCATATAGTGACCAAGCTTGAAGTCTTGCAGGAAGGTAATAGCCTGTGTCATGCTTATATACCCGTACACCTTGAAGCACATATTAGCAACCGGATATCCTGGATATATATACCCGATTATATATTCGGTGATGATGTTCAAACCAGGTGTCTGCAACATAAATTTATCAGTGATGTGAAGCTGTAAATGAATTATCTTGTGATTCTAGAAGAATATGAAACGATCGAATACCTGGTTTGTAATGGCGGTAATGATGCCGATGGGAAGTGTGAATACAATGGCAATGCCACAAGCTAATAGAACTCCCCACCATGGAAGCTGAAGTTGCTCATTGTAATACTCGCAGGCAAATACGGTGACTGCAATGTTTACCACAAGAATGCACACAAACCACCACTCAGGGACTTGCTTATATTTCCTCATGAGTCTGGTGTGAATGTCCATTTTCTTCTCCTGGAAACTAGCTTTGCTTTGCTCCCATATTTCTCTGCATTTTCACAGCAAAAGTAACCTTGAGCAACCCAGATTCGCATTCGGTGTCAAACCAACAGGTTATAAAACCGATTACCTTCCATGGAACAGCACAACATGAACAATGGTAGCAGTGAGTGCAGCAAAACCAACACCATAAGTCATTGCAAAAAATGTGCTAAGGTAAAGAGGTCCTTGTTTGTCGTAGGCCGCAACATCGAGGTGAAAATTTGAATCGATGATAGCAGTGATATTGTATTCCTGGCCTGTGGAAGTGAAGAGAGAATCGGAGAAGATGGGGAAGGTCTTGGCTTTGTAGACATTAAGCCAGTAGGAGATGGGAGTCAAAACATACATGACAAAGATAAAACCAGCAGCAACATTTGCAGTGGCAAACCATGGGCTAGCAAGTGGGCTACCCAGATAAGAGGAAATGGTAGACCAGTCCAAACCAACGGCACCAATTCCGAGCCCGTAAAGTCCAGAACCGAGCTGTTGGGCAAGCACAGATTTGGGGAATATCCAGCATATCCAAGAGAGGGAAGTCAGCATTTGAAAGAGGTAGCCGGGGAAGACATAGTATGCAAAGCTGCAAATGAAGGCAATGAGGAAGAATTGGGTTCTGGTCACCCCACCCTTGACCCTCTCTTCTTTCTCGTGGAGAGCCCTGTCATGATAAATGTAGAGATCGATGTTATAAAAACGGATGTAGGATTTTATGTTTACGAAAATATAAAAATAGTAAAAAAAAAGTTTTAGTTTATTTATAAAATTTAAATTTTCGACTGTTCCTCAACTCCCCTCGGTCTATCCACATAAATAGGTCGAAAATCATTGGAGAAACGCTCAGGTAAGCAGTCAAAAATCTGTCAGTCTCCATCAGTGTATCTGCAAGTTGAGCGGCTGGTTTTCAATGTTCAACTTGCATCTTACGTGAGAGACGTATCATTAAATGGAAAAGGAACAAAGGGATGTCCTGACAGCTCTTCAAAAGAATCCCCGTAAGTTAAGTCCAGCTGAGCTGAGGTTTCCCGGTGGAGCACTCAAGCTGAGCAGGGCCATTCGGGTAAGAAAATGAAATCCAAGTATAAGGCACGGCGGTACATGTGTACAAAACTTTGAATTGACTTAAAATAATTGAATTATTCAATTTGATTCGATGCAAAAATAATCAATTCGTCTTGGCTCAACTCATAATTTCATAAAATCACTCGACTAAAAAAAGAGTTCAAATAGAATTTGAGTTATAAAATAGAAAAACGAATAATTCAAACTTTTTAGTAATTAATGGATCAGTTTTCAAGTTTGAGTATGAGTTTCTCAATTTTGCCTATATATATAAATGGAAAAAAAACTTTTTTTTGAATTAATACACGAAAAAACTTTGATACACAAGTTGTGTAAACTTTAGTTTATGCAAGCCTCTTAGATTTAGGGTTTAGAGTTTAAGTTGTAGGGTTTAAAATTTAGGATTTAAAGTTAGAGTTAAAGGTTTAGGTCTTAGGTTTAAAATTTTAGAATTTAGATTTTAAAGAAGGGTTGTATAATATGAAAAAAATATAATGAAATATATGTATTGTATATGGTTATAGAAAACCGTTTAAATTTAAACTAATTAGTATCATAACATTATAAATGTTTACAATTAAATTTGAATAGAAACTCAAACAACACGACTTGACTCGACTCAAAAAAAGTCTAATAAAATTTGAGTTATAAAATATGACTAGTCAATTCAACTAACTCAATTTTTTTTATCCGATTTAACTTATCGAATACTCATTCTTACAGGGGGCAGTACGCAACTGAAGATAACTGGGTCACATGAAGGCTTTCTTGAGGTCTTGACAGCCTTGTTTTATTATTAATATTATTGCTGACAATAATTAACCTATGGGGTCTGCCCTTAGCCTTAGCCAACCACCACCCCATTTCGCATTTTGGTTGATATACCAACCAGTCCTACTTACCCCACCCCAAATCCGCTGGAGTCGGGGAATATCCGGCGGCCACAAGCAAAGACTGAACATTAAATCAGCAATGAATACATTACCTGAAGAGAGAAACTTGAACAAGATTTGCAGGCCACCACATGGCTGCTGGTTCCACCAGGTACCTCCTGAATATACCAGCCCATCCGAATCCCAACACCTGAGTCGTTACGATGACTATCAAGGACACAAAGAAAGTAATGTGCCGCTTGTAAAACACCTTCACCACCGTCACCACATGGATGGCGTAAACGCTGCCAGCTCCGGAGTTGGCGAAGATTGTGATCAGCACATGTTCTTTGGCATTGAAGGGCCCTGGATTCAAGGTGAATTCCCACCGAGTTCCTTTGAAGAAAACCCTGTCTGTGATCTTGGCAGCCATCAATTGGCCGAGTGGAACCACGGCTATTTGTGCCGAGATAGCCGTGATAGTCAAGGGCTCGGTCCGATACCAGAAGAATTGGTTAAGAAAGGATAAGAGAACACATGAAATGGTTCCCAACACCCACATTCGGAACGTGAGGACTGGTAGAGAAGGGTCATCTGTGGTTGGTACGGTTAAGGCCACTTGTCTCACGGGTGAATTCTCTTCTTCTTCTTCTTCTTGTTTGATCTCTGCTTCAGATTTTGATGCCGAGGCCTCTAACGATGACGACGAAGAATTGTTAACATCTTCATCCTTAGATACTGCATAGAAACAAAAAGAAAATACTTCAAAACAAGAACAAATTTTACTTCTTTCTACACATTGAAAAAAAGGCAAGACTCACTTAGAGGAGCTCTTATCTCGTCCCTGAATTCTTCCATGGCTCGGTTCCGAATTCCGATCTTTCGAATTCAGCAAAAACCAGAGAACAGATGGATTATAACTTAGCAATTATGGTATTTTTTAGCAGAAATAACAAGTATTAGGAATACTAGATTCGTTGTTAAAAAGTATTCTTGGGATGAAGCTGATATTAATTGACTAAATATAGTTGCCCATAAATTAATGTTTAGCCGATGAGCCTTAAAATACAGCTGCAGGTCCACGAGACAGCTTGTTATGTTATGTTCAATGGTTAATAATAGTCTGTTTTTCAACGGAAGCAAAGAGTTTTGGAATTCCAGATATTTACAGGATTTTTTTTTAACTTCTGTTGAAGGACAGAAATTTTAACAGCTGACGAATCTGGTATATCTGTTTGTCTAGATTCTATGAAAAACAAGAATCTTTTCTTGTCCTTACATACGCACTAAAATAGCCACATACTCAGGGATCCAAGTTGGGATTAAGATTTGTATTTAATGAGATTTATTTCTTGGGTAAATATACCAATAGAAATAGCCATCACTTGTGGACCAAACTTAATACCCCTTGAAAACTGACTGGACCCGGACCCCTCTTATTATTATGCTTCCAAATCATAGCCCACATGACCTTTTTTATGATGAAAATGTGCCCAAAAAAGGACAAAGGAGACAAAGAAATGGTGGAACAAGTTCTATCTATGAAAAATTGCCCGAACTTGATTTAACCCGACCTGATCGTCCCGTCTTATCTCACTCAAGTTTTTTTTTCTTGAATTTCGTGTTCGCGGCAGGTTTTAAAAAGAATTAAGTCTATGCAGATCAAATTCGAGTTTAGGATAAAAAATTTCAATCCCGCACCGACTTAATATATTCACATATATTTATCATATTTGTATATATATATTTAATGTTTTATTATGTCTACGGGCAGATCAGATTTAGTCACATTTTTGTTAAAATTTCAAGATTAGATTAGAAATTTTTGTATGTTGTCATCCCTAGAATCTCAACAATACACTTTTTAATTAAGGGTTTAACCCAAAACTACGTTGGACATTTCTAAATCCCACACGTATTAAGATTAGGCAAAGCCCAAGCTCGATTTAATTTTATTTTTAATATAAGGATAAAACTACACTAGTGGTCACCGAACGTTTAGAACATTTAAAATATGATCATAAAAATTGAAAAAATTCATTAAAATCATTTTCGTTAAAAAAGTCATTTATGTCATTAGATCGTTAAAAGGCTAATGATAGTAGACGTTTGTAACGATCTGAATTTTAAAATTTGAGGGTCGGATAAACCCGAACCATGGGCCTTATGTTTGGGCCCTTAGGTGTTTATGTGAGCCTTAGTGGCCCCCCTCTTTGTTGTTGTGTGTCTTGGATCGATGGATGTCATTGGAAGATGGGGAAGGATAAGAAGGTAACTTATCCCATTTTGAAGAGAGGAAGAGTTGAGTTTAACTGTGCTGCAGAAAAAGGAAGAATATAAGATCATCTTATCTTTTGCTTTCCCCACCTCTCTCATTTCCATCTTCCTCCCAAGAACTAAATCCTAAAGGTTTAATCTTTGTGACTTGAAGTGTGAATCTCAAAATTCTAGTTAAGGGCATTGCTATTAGCTATCAAGGATCTACATTTTGAGGTAAGAATCACCAATAATGATGGTGGACGAGAAATATGGATTTAGTGGGAGTTTTGAGGAAGTGGGTTAAAGAATGAGTCAATCTCATTTTTTCAGCTTAAAAGTAAGTTTTATGTTAGCTTTTCATCTTCTACGAAGTTGTAATTCATTTTACAACTTCTATGTGTAGTGAGAGAAAGAGGGAAAACGTCCAAGGTGGGTGAGAAGGGGAAGGCTTGAAGGTTTGAGCTTAGAAGCTTCATTTTTTTAGCTTTTGGAAGAAGGTTAGTACACTACTAACTCATTTGCCTTCATGGGCATCATAAATTCGATTGCTTGTTGCTTGTTTTGATACTTTTGGTTGCTTGGGTGTCTAGAGGCCCTTTCATGAAATAATCTGAAATTGTTATTAATAACATGTAAAAATAGTGGCGAACCACCCTAAATAACTTTCATAAGATGTAGGATCGAGTAAGAGGTTAGTGGTTGCATTTTAGGGGCTTTGGGAGCGATTTCTCGAGCCTAAGAAATCATTTTTGTGTTTTGATACTGGTACCCTAGTGTTCTAGGTTTAAAGAATACCATTTCATTAAGATAAACTGAGAGAGGGTATCAGTAAGGTGTTTAACCTGTACCGATATAACATGTAGGGTCGTGTCGGTACGGGTCAACATATAATTGTACGCTAAGGTTTAGTTTTAAGTTTGAGGGGCTGATAATTTGAGGACTATGGTATAATGGGCTTCTAATGTGGTAAAATGAATTGTAAAACTGAGAAATCGTGATATCACTCACATATACGAGCATAATGTGTAATAACTTGGTAAAACCTTGGGTGACTTGTTGTAATAACAACCATATGAGATTCTTGGTAGATTGGGTGATGTTGTGCGTCATATGGTAGTCGTGTCTATGTTGTGTGTTGTTTTGGACACCTAGTTGGTTGAGTTTCTCTTGGTTGATGGGATCCGGATACCTAGTGAGCGTGTTGCAACACCATGGTAAGTGGCATCGAATGTGTAACCCCGAGGCTATGTGATAATGGGCCTCATTCGTGATACTCGATGAGAGATTTCGAGTATGGTTGCCTGATTCGAGGGTATATGACACCAGATCTCACCCCGAGTGTATGATCCCGAGGCTACGTGACACCGAAACTCACTCAAGGTTTGTGGTTGTACATATGATGCTTTGTGAGTATATGTACCTATAGATTGCTATTTTTTGGGGCTATTATGGTAGCTTCACTTGTGTTATATGTCATGATATCATATCTAGTTGCATGCTCTTATTTATGATTTGCATGAAGCATGGTTGAGTGGGAGTGTATCCACTGAGCTTTGTTAGCTTAGCGTTCGAAATCGTTGTTTCTGTTCGTAGGTTGTTCGTTGCACTGGAGGAGCACCAGCGAATGTAGGATTTCAGCATCGACTTTTGTCAGAGTACAATTTTTAGATGTATTGGGATATGTATTCGTAGGACCCCATGTTTTGTATTGTAACTCGTACTTTGGATTTATGTTGTATAAGTCTAATGTTTTAAATATTTGTTTTAAAAATTAGAGCTCTCGTGTAAACGTTTAATACTTATTTTGGTTGAATCATTTTGAACTCAATGAATTTTATGGGACTAGGCCAAAATTTTCTGGTAATGGGTTGGACTTGAGGCCTAAATGTGATATCTGGGTTGATGGTGTTACAACGTGATATGATTTACAGTAGGTAAAACACATATTTAGCCATTTAACTTTCTATGATTTTTATAATTGGCATCAAACTTTTAGATTCTGCACTTTTGACCTCAGATTATTAAAGCTTTTACGACTTGGTCTTAATTTTGCTAGAATTTATTATTTAACTCTGGCACTTCCATATTTTTCATAAAAGTACTGTGAATTGCTACCCAACTTTAAAAAAAAAACTGCTCAGAGTCTTGTTGTGCGTCTTTTAGGGATGGTATCTAACGAAGGTGTCGTTACATGAGGAGCGTTAATCCAAGAAAATAAAATAAACAATAAAATAAATACTGAATTTATTTATTATATCGAAATGGGTCCAAACAAAAATAACGCAAAATTAAATTGAAAGCAATTGAAGTAGCACGTAACCTCGTCTGCAGTAACACGTATGCAGTGATCAGCGAACTGTAACCTCGTCTTTTTCTATAATCGAAAAATATTTTTGAAAATCATATAGTAAAAGCAATTGAAGTATCTTGCCATATATTTAATTCGGAATATTCAAAAAGATATGCATCATTTAAGGAAAAAATTGATTTGTAGGGGGTAAAATATCTGCAGACCCTAAAGGGGCCCAAACATTCATGTCTCCCAAAACATGTGGGTGAGCCTTCAACCCCGATGTGTTCGACAAGCTTTGATTTGCACCCGTGCGCTTGAGCGCGAGGCACAATCT
The DNA here is from genome assembly GCA_019671005.1 of Hibiscus mutabilis. Lineage (NCBI taxonomy): Eukaryota > Viridiplantae > Streptophyta > Magnoliopsida > Malvales > Malvaceae > Hibiscus > Hibiscus mutabilis. The sequence goes on along the minus strand of CM033743.1, from coordinate 36,445,002 downwards.
CAACCCAAGTTATTCAATGACAAGTAAGTAGATCACTATATAAAAATACTTCTCATACTTAATACCCTACTAATATGGAATACAGGTTCTTCGTTTGTCATGTTTTTCCAGCAGGTGCACCAAATAAATCAGTTTTTCCAATTTATTCATAGAAAATATGTCTGTTTTCAATTTATCATGTTTTTCCAACAGGACAAATCAGTCATCAAATCCAGCTGGTGAACAACGTTTTTCCCAGGTGACTTCCCAGTTAATACTTCGACAAAGATGCACCATATACTCCAAATATCAATTGCAGGTGTATACTACAAAAAAATGGAAACTTCGAAGATTCCATGATCAAACTATTTCTTTTAAATGCTGATGTGATAGAAGATAAGTTATCCGAACTCGGGCAAGGTCGACCCTGGACTTTTAGTGACCTAATGTGAAGCGGGACGGAGCCAAGATTTGGGGTTAGGGGGCAAACTATAAATGTTTGAAAGTGGGAGGGGCAAATTCATAAATAAACTAATTTAAAAAAAAATTAAATAGAGGGACAAATGTAAAAAATAATTTCTTCGAGCATATAAATCCGTCCCTGAACGTTAACCTATAAATTGGACCCTAAATTAGAGTTATGTTGTGTTTATTACGGCTGCGAACATAATAGATGCTATTTCAGTCACTGCAGGTATTGTTGTTGTGAACTTTTTAATAACATATGTTATTGTGGCTAGGGGTGGGCAAAATTCGAATCGAAAAAACCAAATTATTCAACACGATGCGAAAAGAAATCTGACTTGTCTTGACTCGACTCATAATTTCATAAACTTGACTCGGTTCAAAAAAATTTCAAATAAAGTTTGAGTTAAAATGAAAATTCGAATAACTATAAATTTTTAGCAAGTAGTGGATCAAACTTCAAGTTCGAATTGAGTTAAAATGAAAATTCGAATAACTAAAAATTCTTAGTAACTAGTGGATCAATTTTTAAGTTCGAGTTGAGTCCATCAACTATGCCTGATATATCTATCACATATGAAAAAATAAAGAAATATATGTGCATCGTATATGATTATAGAAAGTCATTTAAATTGTAACTAATTACTACCATAACATTATAAATGTTTAAAATTAAACTTGAACAAAACTCTAAATACTCGACTCGACTCAAAAAAAATTTAAAAAATGAGTTATAAAATAGGGTTGATCAACTAGACTAACTCGAAATTTTGTACACAACTTGACTCCATGATGGAATGGCCATCTCTAATTGTGGACATAATTGTTCCGCTACCACTATATAGCGGTCGTTGTTGCAGTGACATACCGTTATTTAAATCCATGTCTCTAATGACAAGTATTGAAAAATAAATGAATTTTATGAGTATGTCCATAATAACAAGTATTGAAAAAAATAGGCCCCCAATAGCAAGTATTGAAAAAATTGAATTTTAAGAGTATGAATAATAACAAATATTGGAGAAAAAATCTAGCCCCTGATAACAAGTATTAAGAAAAAAAAAAATTTTAAGAGTAGACCCTAATAATAAATATTAGAAAAAATAGCATCTTATTAACAAGTATTAAAATTTGAGACCTAATAACAAATATTCAAAAAAAAATAGAGCCTTAATAATAAATATAATTCAAAAAATATATATTACAAACATTCCCTAAGCGACGGGCCTTGGACAAACATCTTTATTACTTCGGTGAACGTCCTTATTGCCTTGACCTAGGGTCGGCTCTGGCCATAGTCTCTTAAGAGTAATAATATTTCTTTTCCAACGGAGACTATTTGATGGTCCTAATCAAACTAAATCTTAAACAAAGACAACTCTCGGACTCAAAGTTCAATATACAAACAAAACCAGTTTTGGATCATGAAAAATCAATTAAATCACTGAAAAATTAAATAGAACATAAATATATTAAAATTCATACCACATACATTGTTAACATATAATAATAACATTTTAAAAATTATAAGTGGAATTACAATTGGTAATACAAAGATTTAAATTAGAATATTAGGAGTAGGGAGCAGTAGAACTTGGCATTAAATTTTAGAGACCAACTATACATACGGTGAATTTTGATCACCAAAATGAAATAGGGAAGAAACATAATAAACAAGATATATGTTTATTTTGTTTAGTTTATTAAAAGAAAAAAACTTTGATATACAGGCCGTGTAAACTTTAGTTTACACGTGCCTTTTAGTTTTAGAGGTTATAATTTTAGTTTAGGGTTTAAGGTTATTTTTTCCCTTTATTAAAACAAATTGCTCTAATTAAGATATATTATTATGTTTTATCAAATATAAAATAAGTGCACTATAGCATTATATGCGTTGGACTCAAATCCTTCAACCGAATATGCCAAGAAGGGGTGAAATGAATTTTTAAGATTGGTGAATGAAAGGCTAAAAAATAAAAATAAAAATATGACACAATAATTTATAGTGGTTCGACTTTTAAATCAAATCTACTTCACTACCCTAATTATCCACACTAAAGATTTCTCAAATCTAATAGATTTGCTTTCTTTTGAGGACAAAGAAAATAACTTACAACTCACAAGGTTTATACCCCCAAAGCCTTGTCTACCTCTCTTTCAAAGGGAAATTACAAATTTAACAAATTAAAGAAAATCTCTCAAAGATTAAGTGTTTGCAAAATAAAGCTCTTACCCAAAAGAACGCTTGAACTAAGATGACAATGAGTGTTCACAAGTGTTTTTACAAAGAAATTGACTTTAAAGGCCAAAAAATAATTTCTTCACAAGTGAATGTTGGTATGTTGTTTCTTGTTCTTCTTCATATGCTTGATGGTTCCTTTTAACTTCTTTAATGAGTTCACGACTGTTTATGATTATTAGGGTAGTTTGAAACTGTTGAGGACTAATTTTTCAGCCTTAAATGTAGTTTTGCAACTGTGAGTATCGATACGCGATCATCCATATCGGTACCTGCCAAAATAAAAAAGAGCCGTTGCAAAATATGCAGAGTATATCGGTACGTGATACATCGGTATCAGTACAGTGCCTTGGGTACCGGAACCATAATTCCTTACTAGAGAATTTTGGAAAACCCGCTTGTATCAGTACTGGTAGAGTTATACCAGTACGACTGTCTGCGTATCGGTACAGACAATGTATTTTTGACACTTTTAAAATATTAGGATGAGTCAAAAACACTTTAAAAATATTTTAAACATATTTTTCAAATTAAAAGATCTTTAAATTATTTTTGTAATATTAGTCTATATCCAAAAACATTTTTCTTTAAATTATTATATTAAAATAAATATCCCAACAACATAACCGTAGAAAATAGGGTATCTAAATTTAACATAAAAATGATACTTGTTTTGTCCTACTAAAATTTTATTATTGACTTTTGATAATAAAAATATTTCAACTATTTTTTTATTAAAAACGTTTCAACTTTTTTTTTTTAAGATTTACTATTGTCAAAATTTTGAGAAATTATATTTTAAAAACTTTGAGCAAGTAGTTTCAAAATACATATTTTATAAATTTAAGTATTCAAAATAATCATAGGCTAGTTGGACGAAGATTTCTTAAACAATGTCAGGTTCGAATTATGTTGTTGTAAATGAAGAAAACTGAGTTGGAATGGTCGTCTTTATATTGGATCTCTGCAAAACCCAATTTGAATTAGTCAACTAATAAATCGGATATCGGTGGTTAAACAAAAAATAATAATCACTAAAAGTAAATAAGTGACAACTTTAGTGCGAAACTAAACCGTTATGTAATCAAAATGTTACTTCACTTTGCCGTTCAAGCTTTTGGACATGTTATGATATCATACTTCAAGTTTAGTTGATTCTATGACTTAATCGAAACATGGAAAATATGTCAAGCGTATGTATATCCTTGTTAAATTGTAATGTCATATGTCTTTTATAGTCATCGCAGAATTATCTGATTGTTCTGTTATATTACTGAAGTGATAAGAAATAGAAATTAAATTCTGGAATGACTGCATTTTGAATTTGAAACTTGGTTGTTTATTTCCCTTATTCTCTGGTTAAGACTTGTTTTGTACCAAAAAAGATTATATTTCACTGGTTTAACAGAATTGCTTGAGATGTAACATTTAGAATGACAAGCACACTAATTCTACTGATTATTACACTAATTGATTGCTGTTAGCCAACAACTATGTCATCTGCTTTGGATTATAAACAAATTTATTGCTGGATTAGCATGCAAGAATCGAAAAAACTAAGAACTAGAGTTCAGTATTCCAGTTACCAGCCTCATATGCAGACCAGATTGGCACAAGTTTCTATCAGGTTTCGGTTCCTTGTGCTGGCAGAGACGCAGAGTTTCTCATCCCCTTTAAGAAACTGTATAGGGAGCAAACACATCACTTGCTACTCCTTGGAGATTATGTTTCCCAGCCTATCAACCCTATACTTTGTGTTCAAGGCAGTTGAAACCGGAATGAACCTTCTCTATCTTCAGTTTTGGCTCTTCGATTTCCAGAACACCGGTTGCAGCAGGTCCTTTAGATGTGAATGCTCAAGGTAATAGAGGAACCATTTAATGTGTGCTCTGATTATTGACATGTCTCGCGATGCTGACAGTCGGCAGCGGCAAAGGTTGCTGGTAACTGTTTAATAGGGAAATTCCACCATCCATGTTGCCACTCGGCTGAGCTGCGGAATCAATCCCACTTCTCTCCTTTTGCTGCAGAAGCGGGAGAAGAGACCAAATTATACCTGTCCTTTCGACTTGATTGTCTGCCTGTCATATTCGTTTTAGGATCAGTTCCTTGAAATCATATTTCAGTTGTCTCGGTACATTGCTTTCAAGTCTTAACTTTGGCATTTACCTCAACGATGAATCGTGCCCATATCTTATCTTCTTGGAGCTCCATCACTCCCTTCAAGATATTCAATGGAAAGCCCTTGATGACTTCGGCTATCTCAAGAAAGAATCCTCGATCTTCACAGAGCATCTGTATCGAATAAATGATAGAAGGCTCAGCAAAAGCACAACATCATTTGATTAGACAACCTTTGAGGAGACATTACTCGGCTTTTACATTTAAAAGGAAAAAAGTTATGTACCATTTCATACCTCTATAAGCATTTGACCTGGTGGATTTAGGTCCTTAACTATAATAGGGATACTCTGAGCCCCAACTTCAAATGCCCATGTAGCACCACCGCTCATTGTATCGTGTTTGTGAAGCTTTCCATTCTCCGGGCCAATAAGCTGAAGTTCAAGCAAGTTGTCAAAGCATTAGTGAACTGCAATCACCAAACTCTGAGCTTCTTCGGTATCATATTTCATTGAATTAAACAAAATTGTTACCTTTGGTTCATCAGCTTGTTTAATATTGTCCGCATATTTTGTCACGCCTTGCAAGAAAAGCAGATATTTGATGGTTCGCTCCAATAAATGATCAATGCTCAACTGCTGCATTATGAAAATAATGTAAGCCAGTTTTTCAATGAAATAGATGCTTCATTGTAACAAGAGAAATAACTTCAAATGATAATGCTTAATAATAGAACAGTAAAAGCAAAGACTCGTCATTAGTACCTTTCCACTATGAGGGATAATCCCTCGGAGCTCTTTGATACGATCTTGGATAAGCTGACGGTCTTTGGGTCTTGGTCGAGTATTTTCACCAGGTTTAGATCCTTTCCTAGTGGGCTTCTTTGATGTGGCAACAACATCATTTCCAGCATTTACACTATAGCTAGCATCAATCCATAAACCTACTTGTGATTTTTGGTGAACCTCTTTGTTGAAAATAGTACTATTACTCTTGTCCCGCGTATGTGAATGCTGCACCAGATTCATGTTCCCACCAGAGCAAGAAAGACCTTCAAGCTGACCTTGAAAATTATACGAACAACTTTCAATTTTCCGTCTCTTAATAGTGGAAAACTGATCCTCAACACTAGATTTGGTAATATAAGAAGAATTACCAACACCGCCTAGAAGCTCTTCAAGGCCAAGTTCAGAGAATAACCATTTTCTCTTGCTAGTCATGGAATGAACATCCAATTCTGAAGTCGATGAAATTTCAGAAGTAATGGCCAACATATCACCATGAAACAAAGGCATAATGATATCTTCTGAGGGCTCCCCAGCTTTTCGAAATATAAAATCCATTCCAATGCCACTAAAATGATCTTTTCCATTATCATGAACAATTGAAGATTTCTCTATATTAGATATGAATGCATCAGTGATGGAGCTTTGTGATGAACTAGCAGTTTTTTGGACTGGAATGTCGATAACTGCATCACCTACTGTCTGAATGGATGGCATAGAGATAGCCCCTACGGAACATGAAGGATCACTCATCATTGTAGCTCCTGCTCCATGAATGCGTTGCTGGGGTAAAGGAGAAAACCACCGAGAGAGATCATCCACTGTAAAGGAGCTGGAGAGATCTGTTGTAAAGTCAGCTAGGTTAAACTCCTCTGTGCTTCTCTGTAGGCCAATTACACTGTCCAGAAGTCCAGCGTTGGCGCCAAAAGAATGCTGTTCCTGTTTTGTTTTGCCAAAGCTGTCTAAAGTATGTAATTCTGCATCAAGTGATTCTCCTGTGCAAAAAATCGATGTAAATGCTGAATCCTCCTGTAAATTTTGTTCTGTATTTCCACCAAGTTCAAGACCATTTGCCTTTCTAGTTACTGCAATGGAAGGATCCCACACACCCCTTTCAGACGGCACTGATGTCTCATACGAAGTCAGAATGGAACCCTCACTATTCCAGGGACTAGTGCAAGGGGTATTAGCAGCCAAGCAGTTAATATGAGAGTTCGTATCAAAGTTCATATTCTGGTCTTGAAACTCATGCACAAAGTAGGAGGAATCGGTTAGATTTTGTAAGGAACATGACCATCTTGTTGGCTCTCTAGAGCAGCCACCTTGTTCAGTTGTCAGATTCTCTTTGTAAAACCTTCCGTCTGACGTGAGGGAAGCAAACAATCCATCAAGATTGCAAGTTTCAATTTCCAAAGGCGTAAGCCCATGATAACTACTCATGTCATAAAACAACTTCTCCATTTCAGCCAAAAATTCCAGCTTCTCGAAAATCTGCGAGAGCAGCAAAAGAACAATTTAGCATTCTTCAGCAACTCCACTTACACATTAATAAATGGAACATGACTAACGACCGAGAAGAGAATTACCAAATACTAGTAAACCATAGAAAAACATATTTTGGTGGCCTTTGAATTGAGATATAATATCTTCCTACAGTTTCTTATATAAGAATTCTAAGGGGCATGCATAAGTATAAGGTATATTCTAGTAGTTCCATCTATTTAGAACTCAAAACCGCTCGGATATGCTATCCGTAGCAAGGAATGATTCGTTTAAGATCTCACAATTCAACATATGGCTCCAGCCATTACTAAATGGAATGTTGGTACTCCAGTTGAACACATTTTTCATAAGGATGAAAATATATCAATAATTTTTAATAAGTACTAACCTTCTGGGTGGATCCAAACTGAACCACTCCCTGTCTTCCTACAGAGATTACTGCAATTGTCTGCAGATCATGTTTGATTGTAAATAAATGTAGGTTATACAAAAAGATCCTTAGATAAAATAGGTTTCAATGAAAGGTACCTTGATCCCAGATGAAAATTGGTCTTGTAACTCAGATTCATCCTGAAAAATGAGGGGGCAAATCTAAATCATGGACTAAAACATATTTCACGGATGCAAGAGACAAGATAAACAAACAATCTTTCATATGAAATGAAAAATGTTATTAATAGGAAAAATTTACCTGAAATGTATTTTCATTTCCAGTGGAGTCTGAGAAAACCCATTGATGTTTTCCAGTTAAAGCTGCTTGGCCAATTATTCTAGAGTTGAAAAAAAAAAGGATGGTCCAGTTAGAGAGATTTTGTGATAACTCCAAATTTACCACATAAAATAATTTTGCCAGATTTTTTTCACTAAAGTTGGATTTACAAGAGGGGGAATTATTACCCTTCACCCAGAATGTGGAATTTTTGAAGCATATTGTCAACTAATTGACCCATTTGCTGTTCATAGTAGGCATCTTCCATTGTTAACAACCTGTTCAAATTCCAAGAGTGAAAATCTACAATTAGAAAGGCAAAAAAAAGTTAATGTTGAAGCTTTTTCTAAAATTTTGCTTTAGAGTACATAACATAAATTGCTTAGAAATTTTGATAGGAAAAATCACCATTTTTTAACTTCTTCCATTTAGAAAATTTTCCAAGCCTTTTTTTTTTCTCTGAATTGAAACATACATGCATGCATGCTTTGGAAGAAGCAGTAGAAGTTTTAGCAAAAAAAAAAAAGCAGATCTTGAAACAAACTAAAAGACAAAGATCTCAAAACTTTGGAAGAAGCAAGCAAACGACATAGGAAAGGAAACAAAACAAAGATCAAGCAAATATTACTACAAAAGCAAACAAATAAGAACAAAAACTTTACATGGGATTTATGTGATCAAAGCCCCAAAAAACACCATAAGACCACCCATTACTGCGACAAAGATTCTTCAGTGTTTGCTTTAACGTTGAACCCATCACTGTTTCACCCATTCTCTCTAAAAAAAAACTAAACTTTACTTCACAATCCAAAACTCATTTCCAAAAAAAAAAACAGAAAACTTCTGTTAAACAAGAGCAAAAGGGTACAAAAGAATAAGCTTTTTGTTGGTCTTTGTTTCTCTGCTCTAAAACTAGGAGTACGAGAAAGGAAACCAGAAATTGGTCGGTTAGAGAGATTAAGATGGAGCTCAATGTATAAATATATAATAATATAGAGAGATAAACAAAGGGAACAGCTTGTATATTTATGATTTATAAAGCAAATGGGAAAGGGGGGAGGGTGATTGTGTTGGTTTTTAATTTTGTCTCACTTTTGATCTCTCTTTTTCTTTGTTTCTTTTATCTTCCTATAAATGTGAAAAAAATGGTCTTTTCTGGTTTTGTAATGATTTTATTTTCGGACAAGAATGATTTATAACAGTGACATCCTCAGGCATTTAGTAATTTAAATTTGACATAATATTAAAAATGTTTTGACGTATAATTGAATAATTATTTTTATTTTTTAAATAATTTAATTTTTAACATTTTATTTTTAGTCAAATAAAGTTTCTACGGATGAAAATTATTAATTAACGAACGATAAAATTATTAAAAATGATATGATAAATTTATATGACAGTGCACGCAGACATGACAATATCATGTAAACAAAAATATCGACTTGAAAGAATATCACATCAGTTAAAAAATAATTTTATAAAATTATATGAAATATAAAATTATTTTTCAGTTAATGTGTCATTTTGTCTAGTCATTTAAGTTGTTTATCGTTAGATGACTAATAGTTTTCATCCGCAAATGAGCTATTTTGACTCAAAATAAAACATTGAGTGTTAAATTGTTTGAGTTGTTGAGTAATAAACTAAAGGGTAGACTACACCATATACTACTGAACTTTAGGCGTTGTAATATTTATCTAATGAAGTTTGAACTTTTGATTTGTTCAATTATAGTACTAACTTTGATTTTGGCTTCAATTATGTCACTGCACCGTTAATTCGATAACAACGTGATGACATGGATGGCGATTGTCGACCTGGTCAAAATGACGTCGTTTTTTTGTACTGAACTTTTAGGAGTGTATTGATTTTGTCACTAAGCTTTAAAACTATTATATTTTTGCCACTGCACATTTTAGCTGTAGTTGTTGATCAATCACCGTCTGTCACTGATCACCATTCGCGACAAGATATGTATCAAAACGTTCATATTTTACTCTCATTTCTTCTCCTCGAATTGATTTTCCACGAAATTCACTCAAAATAGACAAAAAAATCCATCAAAAGGTCATACATGCTAATACTCTGATCTCTTCCAACTGTCGTCCGATGAGACTAATTTCGAAGTATGTTGTTTGTACTCTCAAAAGAGTGCTTCTAACCTTACGTTTTTAAAACAAACACCTCAAACCCTCAAAAATGATATTTTTTTTGTTTAATTTCATCATTTTTGGGTGGATTTTGTGGAAAATCAATCCCAAAAAAAGGAGTAAATTATGATCTTATTGATATTGATCTTGTCGTGAATGGTGATCAATGAAGAGCAACGATTGGTTGACATCGACAGTCAGAATGTTCAGTGGCAAAAATAGAATCATTTTAAAGCTTAGTGGTAAAATCATACATCCCTAAAGTTCAGTGCCTAAAGACGTCGTTTTTTGCATCAATAGCCATAACAAAACGACATCGTTTTGTCCATGTCATCACACCATTATCAAGTTAAAGATCCATTGGTATAATTGAAGCCAAAACTAAAATTTAGTGTTATAATCGAATAAATTGCAAGTTTAATAGTACAAATGATACATCGTCTAAAATTCAGTAGTATCTAGTGTAGTTTACCCTAAACTAAATTAATAAAGAATATGAAAAATTAAAAGAAAAGTCATTTTGGGTATTTCCTTCTATTCATCTTCCTGCTTCCTAAAAACTTTCAATCCCTTATTGATGTTATGTCAAGATTAACAAGGTTGAGTCAACAATCTCTAAAACATATAGTTAAAGTTCTCAGTTGACATATTTCTCTTCTCCTAGATTGTGGGTTCAAGATCCAGTGTGAATAAAATTCCCCTTCCCCCTCCTCCCCCTCCCATAGATAGAAATTGTTCAAAAAAGATTAACAAGGCTAAAACAAAGGCTTTTTAGCATTATTTGTCGGATTAAAAAACTCCGTTAATAATATATTAAATAATTTATATATAAATTTATGATATATTTTTCTATATCTGAATTTGTTTTAATTTCAATTATTTCTACTATATGGTATGATGTATAATTATAAAAAAATCAATTTTAAAGTTTATTAATTTATCGAGTATGTTATATGTAGATTTATAAATTATAAATTTAAAACTTAACTTTTTGGTGTGGATCAAATATAATTTGATTAATATTGTTGTTGATACAATAAATATAAATTATAAATTATAGATATTCCCTTGTGCGCTTGAATAGTAAAAATTGTCTGCTTATGGGGTATACAATGCGATTCTATCAAAGTATGCGAGTTATACCAAAACAATATATTTGATGAAATCCAGACATGTGGATATAAGAATAATTTTATAATACCATGTATACATTAGATATATCAAATATAAGTAGTGGAATAAAAAAATATTTAAAATGTTTTATTTTTTTGAATTGTATTTAAAAGTTGTCAATTACTATAAATGAGTATCATTTAATTTTTTATAATACTTATATATAAATTATATAAAAAATTTAAAAAATGTATCAACTGACACCCAAAGCCTCCAGGTGGCTCTGCCCTTGTCAAATACGAATACTAAATTATATGTATCATAACATCTAAAAGGTTTAAGATTAGAGTTTCATCAATTGAGTTTAATTCAGTTGTTATCTCGTTCGTATAATATTTTGTAGGATGTGAAATCGGATATGTTATTTTTAATAAAATTTATTTATATAAAAGAATTAATATATATATATATATCAATTGACATCTCAGTCCATTAGGTGGCTCTGCCCTTGTCAAATACGAACACTACATTTATATGCAGGGGCGGAAGACAATAGGGACCGGTGGGGACCACCCCAAAATTTGAAAAATTATAATTTAGACCTTTAAAATTTTTGAAAAAAATAGTTTGGCCCCCTCAAATTTTTAAAAGTCTAGATTAAGTTTGATTTTTTTAATGTTCTTGATTAAATCCCTCCCATAATTTCTAAAAGTTCTCATTAAATCTCTCAAAATTTTAAAAATTGTAGTTAGACCCCAAATTGTTTTAAAAAATGTAAATTGAACCCTTCAAAATTTTTGAAAAAAAATAATTTAAACCTCTACCTTTTAAAAGTTTTAAGTTGCCTCCCCTAAAAACTCTATCACCAAGTTTTGCCATTGATTATATGTATCCTAACATCTAAAAGGTTAAAGATTAAGGTTTCATTGATTGAATTTAGTTCGGTTGTTATTGTAACGACCCGGATTTTTGGATCTAAGAGTCGGGTTAACCCAAGGCGTAGGCCTCGCTTTTGGGTCGAATGTTGGGCTTTCGGGAGCCTTTTTGGGCTTGCCTTTGTTGTTGGGCTTGCTTAGTTGGAATTGGGATTGGTTTAGGATGAGAATGGTGAGGGTAAGATGGTAATTTCATAAATAGATGACAAAGAGGCTAGGGCGTTTAATCTTCTCTGTAGAAAAAGTGAACCTTATGAGATCATCTTGGTCATTTTATCCCTCTTCCCCTCCTACTCTCATTTCCTTACCAAGAACCCAAAGTTCAAGGTCAAATCTTCGAGAGTTTGAGTAAGAATCTCATTTGGGGCAAGAAGGGAAGTTTGTTCAGCATCTCAAGATCTTTTATCCAAGGTAAGATTAATTTGGAATGGTGAGAGAAGATGTTTTGCTTGGTTGAAGAGGAAGAACAGGAATGGGCTCTTGAGGGTTTCTTCATCAGCTTTAATTCGAGGTTAGTACACTACTAACTCCTATGAATTCCTATAACTCATAAAATTAAGCTTTGATGCATGTATTGGTGTTTTTGTCTTGGTTATACCTTGAGTTGTTATTAATGGTAAAATGTGGATTTATTGTTGCTAAGGCTTAAAATTGGTAGAAACTCACTTAATATTATCACCGTAACTTGTAGGAATGATTTGGGGTTTAACCATGGGGGTTAAACATGGTTTTTATGTAAAACCCGCACCTAGAGTTCAAAAATCGAGCTCGCGTACCGGTACTGTAGATAGATTATCGGTACGCCTTATTGAAATAGAGGGTAGGGTTGTGAGGGGTGTACTGGTACGCCTCCTTGTGTATCAGTACCCCCTGCAAGTTAAGAAGTCCAGTAATGCTTTCGCGTACCGGTACGCAAGGGTCGTATCGGTATGCACTGTTCCATTACCTAGGAGAGGCTTAGCATACCGGTACGCGTATGTGGGAGTACCAGTACAGGGGTGGATCAGTATAAAACGATCCTAGTACCTATAATGCGTACCGGTATGGCACGAAGCATATCGGTAAGGCTTGAGGGTTTAGTTATTTCGAACCTAAATTGAGTATTGATACGGGGGTTAGCATATTGGTACAGACTGTTGTACCAGACCTTTCGAGTTTTATTTGAGTATTGGTACTCATGGGGGAGTACCGGTACCTATAGGGGCATATTGATACCCATATAGGAGTATCGGTACCCGCTGGGTATTCTGCCCAAGAAAGTTGAGTTTATGTTCAAGGGTTCTATAATTCGAGGCAAAGGGCTTTAGGGGTCAGTTAACGTGCAAAATGAATATTAAAATTGAGAAATAGATATTTAAACCCAGTGTAAGAATGAAATGTCTAATGACTCGTTATATATTGGGTAAGCTATGTAAGGGGGTAATCCATAGGGATCATAGGTGGATCGATTGATGTTGTGTGTTAATTTGGGCCCTTGCTATGTGCGGAATGGGAGCCTATAAGGTTAAGTCTTATTGAATAATATGATAAATTAATGAGAACGGCTAATGTGTACCTCCATAACATACTAATAAATAGATAAGCTCATCAGGGTGGTATAATAATTGATAGAAACTATAAGGTGGGGGTAAGTGTATTAGATCTGTGTGCGGTAAGACCTTGGTGTCGAGGTTGAGTGTTGTGTGGTGATTAGGGTCCTTGTTGTGTGCTGATGGGACGCTTAAATAGTCGAGTCATCCCTTATTATTGGGATTTAGATACCTTAAGTGTGTTGCAACACCTTGAAGATTCCCGAATGTTGGATCCCGATACTATGTGGATGCGAGCCTCATTCAAAAATGCTTAATGAGGAATCCCGAGCATGGATGTAGGATCCTGATGCTATATGGACACAAGCCTCATCCCTTTGAGTATATGATCTCGATGCTATGTGGACGCGAGCCTTACTCGTAGTGTAGAATCATGATGCTATGTGGACGCGGGCCTCACTCAAGTGTAGGATTCTGATGCTTTATGGACGCGGACCTCACTTAATGTTGTTGGTGTTATCTGTGTGGTGTTAGGTAAATGTATGAGATACTTGTATAAGCTATGTGCTTGATTATACATTTATAATGCCATGTGTTTATGCAGATATGGTAGCGTCATCGCTATCTTTCCATGATATCATTCATTCTGCATTACTTTATTTATGATTTGTATGAAGTATGGTTGAGTGGCGGTGTATCCGCTGAGCTTTGTTAGCTCAGCGTTCGGAATCGTTGTTTCCATTTGCATGTTAGTAGGTTTGGCTCGTTCTTGGAGGAGCACCATCAGGGAAGAATTCCAGCACATCATATTTTTAGAGTACAATATTTAGGTCCTTAGGCTATGTATTCGTAGGAACCTATTGTATATTTTAAATCGTATTTGGATTTTCAAACAATCGAGTCAAAAGTTTACAATGTAATTTCAAAATGAGCTCCATTATATATGTTTTTGAATATTTATTATGTTTTATTGGGTTGTAAATAAATGGATTTTTATAATGGATTTGTGGTTTGGGCTAAACTATGTCAAAATTGTTTGGTTAGGTTTCAAGCTTGAGGCCCAAATGTGACATCCGGGTCGTGGGTGTTACATTTAGTAGTATCAGAGCCTAGGTTTAGCCGGTTCTAGGAAAACCCTAGGATGGTTAGAAGTCGTAAATAGGTGTCTAGCGAATACGAGCTCATGTGTCTAAGTTGTATACTCTTCTAAGACTGGAATCTGGATGGTATGCCCTATGTTTGCGTGTGTTGCTGGTTGCGACATTAAGATAGATTCGATCATGGTCGTGAGGACCGCGATGATGGCTGATTCCTTTGAGGATAATTTTGAGATCAGAGTTATCTCAAACGTTAAGCTTGGGTTTATAAAGAAATGGTGGAGTTGAGGGTGTACCATCCTCTCATTGCTTGAGAATTAATCATGGTTATGTGCCGTTAGTTACCTTAAAGCCATGAGTTCATGGTGAGGACCTCCAGTGGTGAGATGCTACGTGTTGGTAGATGACCCTTATGGATAGGATAAGAGGACTTGATTTTGATTGACCAGTGGTAGAATGTCAATCGGGGGTCCCATTATTCGTAGTAAGTGAGCCTTAATGGTGGGTACCATATGATGGAGATGTAACACGCTTGGCAAATATACGTTTTCGTCTATGTGAAGGGGTACATAATGGTTGTGAGGTCCCAAGTATGCTCTTAGTAAGCTGAATGCCTTAAGA
Organism: Hibiscus mutabilis; assembly: GCA_019671005.1. Taxonomy (NCBI): domain Eukaryota; kingdom Viridiplantae; phylum Streptophyta; class Magnoliopsida; order Malvales; family Malvaceae; genus Hibiscus; species Hibiscus mutabilis. Next base: position 36,429,753 of record CM033743.1, on the reverse strand, counting down.
TCTCGAGCAAGGTATGCTTGTTGCAGTTGTCTATAGTAGTGGCCGGAAGGATATCGGGGGTTTTACGCGAGGTGATGCTTGAGTAAGGCTTGAGAATATGTGGTTGACAAATACAATAGAGTTGTTTCCTAAATGAATTGATATGATCTTGGCCACCGATTGTTGTTTGGTTATGGGCCAGCTTGAGATAACAGGTGTAGTGTTGGAAGCTTCGAGGCTTTAAGGGAACCAAACCCAGGGTAATGAAAAAGATAAACTACCATATTCTGAATGCGGTTCAGACCAGTTGGGTTGACGACGCGAGATTGACCAAGGAGAGTCGTGAAGGGAGCCATGCTCCTTTATTGGGAGGAGCATTATTGTTATGAATCTAAGTATGGTAAAGGGGTTGAGAAATGATGACTTGATAAATCAGATTGATGATTAAGAAACATTCAGAGGGATCTGAAGACGACGTGGAATAGTCTTAAGGGAATTTTGACCGTATCGTCTTTTCTTAAGGACAATGCATATGAATGGTGAGAGACCGTAGGTTTAGGACTATAGCTCGTTCTCTCAACATTAGATGTTTTCTTGGGTGAGTCAAGAAAAGGTATGTCAGTGAAGCTCCTATAAAAAGGATGAGGGATAAATTCTTGCAGTCAGTTTAGGGTTTCAAGCATTGTTAGGTATGAGTAAGATTTTTCTACGGTTGAGCTATTCTGCCCAGAGGTTTTTGCTATCGAAGAGTAAAGGTGGTTGAGGTTAGATGTGGATTCAAGTTGACATTTTGATGCACGGGACACCAGTTTTACCCAGTATATTCTCTAAACTAGTCGTTAGTACGAAACACCCGAATGACCTTAGAGCCAATATTAAGTCAATTGAGGATTCTGTAGACCGTGTTTTAGGGAATCAGAACATCATAAAATTATTCTTAGACCCTAAAGAGGGGAGGGTTTGTGCTTTGAGCGGATAAAAAAGAGTTGATTTAGATCATGTGAGGGTTAGCCAGAAATCTAAGTGAAGGTTTTGTAAGGAGCTTATCGATTTCTTCTATAACGGAGAGTGTTGATGGTTCGATTCTAGCATCTTTCCACCAGTTTGTGAGCCTTGTAGTTGACATCACCTCGAGGTATGTTTCTTACTTAGAGAATTTGCTATGAGTGCTAGACATCGGGTCATACGACAAAGGGCTGCTCGATCATGGATGAGTATTTACATGTTCAGTCTTTGAGTTTGACTTTTTCTAGGCAGAGTCAAGGTTCTTCGAGAAATGGTGTTGGGTCGTTGTCGAAGTATCATGGTGGAGGTCATGTGAGATATACAGTTAGAGTCATCGTATGAGCTTTTGTTAGACAATATGTTGATCATGCCATAAATGACAAGCTTGTTACCGAGAGTGTGTTAAATGGTTTGGTCCCATTGTGGTTTTCAGTTTCTTGATGGCAGTTTGATTTCTTGTTCTTACCTTGGCAGAGATTTTATGAAGAGGGATTTCTGTGATAAGTTTCTTCGAGGTTGTCATTGGCTTGGCAAATTAATGGATTGTTAAGTGTTGGTAAGTAAAGGTTCCAACGTGGGTGGTGTGTATGGTTTAGTGTGGCTGTCTTTATGGACTTGTTAGACTTACCCTTGGTACGAGTTGGTCACGTGAGTGCGAGGGTGCCTTGGTTTCTAAGCAAGAACCTTAAGTTGAGGTTTAGAATGAACAGTTTGTCGGTATTGTGCATGAAAAAAAATCATATCCCTTCATCTTATGTGTTGTGCTCATGTGATGCTAGTTGAAGAAGACCTTGTAGGTTGCAAGACATTCTTAGTTTGCATTGTTGACGCAAGGGTGAGAGTCTGTAGTTTAGAGCGGTAGGCTTGCAAGTGGTTATCAAGGTGCTCTTTGAGGGTTGAGCGGGATAACCCTTTAGTTGTGGAGTAGTACCCATAATAAGGGATGTGTTGAGTTTGGTATTAAGTGTTTATCACCTCGTGGTCTAACATCCACCGAACCCCTTGTGTGAGGACTCTTTGGTAGAGGAGAGGGTGCGAGCGATGTCGCCAAGGGGTTCACCTTGGGATGTGCTTATGTTGGTATAGCAAGATATAGTGGTGTTAGCTGTTGTGGGTCGATGTATAACAATAGAAGGTCAGTATTTGTTTTTCAGGGATGATGATCTTGTTAATATTGAAGAGCTTGGAGATTTCGCGAGATTGTTCAGGATGTTGGTCTCGTAAGTTGAAGGTTAAGGAGAATTTGTGCTAAAATTTAGGGTGATGTGATGTTTGAACTCTAAGGGCAAGTTGAAAAGTGTTTTGGATTTTCGAATGCGTCGAGATAACCTTAAGTTCGAGGAGTAGAGGGTTGCTTATTTGGGTTTGAGATGGATTGTTTTCATGTATAGTGATAGTTTAAAGATGTTTCGAATGGCTTTGGAAAAATATGAGTTTTGGTTAAAGTTATCTGGAATCGAATTTTAGGCTGTAATAAGTTGTGTTGGAAGAATCATTAGGAATCTTGAAGGACTTGCTAAAGTTTTAGCACCAACGCTAGTCAGAATTTGGTGGTTGAGAGTGAAAGAGAGTGTTCACACCTTTAAGGATAGTTTGGTGGTTTGATCCTTAGTAGAGCTTGGTTGTGGTAACAACTTTCTTTTGGAACCGAAGTGGCTTGGCCAGTAGAATTTCTTGATCATGGATTCGCATCTGCTTATGTCGTAGTGGGTTCAAGCAAATGAGGTGTTACGTTCTGTATTAGTTAATCAAGTTGTGAAAGAAGGTTGTATTTTCATGTTTGATGGATGATATAACATGGTTGATAGGGTTTGTCATTCTGAACATGTGGGTTATGATAATTATATGAGGAATTGCCCTGTGGTGTACCTTGAAGAAGTATCGCTTTATGGACGCAAATGAGGGTTAAGTTCAAGAGTATGGAAAATACTAGTGATGGTAGAAAGGTTTGTTCATCGAGTTATGAATCATCCGAAGTGAGTCCAGGTCTAATAGGAGTGTTGTTCTAGATGTTAGGAATGTATTGTTGAGGAAGTCTTGAAAAAAGTTGAGGATTTATGTTAGGAGTTTGGTTAGGAAGGTTTTGGGGAGAAATTAGGATCGTAGGCATGCGTGATTGAAAGTATGGTTGAATTTTTGGCAGTATCATTCTTTTTCCTTTGTTTAAATTTCGAGGATGAAATTTTCTTTTAGGAGGGGAGAGTCGTAACGACCCAGATTTTTGGATCCAAGAGTCGGGTTAACACGAGGCGTAGGCCTCGCCTTTGGGTCAAATGTTGGGCTTTTGGGAGCCTTTTTGGGCTTACCTTTGTTGTTGGGCTTGCTTAGTTAGAATTGGGCTTGGTTTAGGATAAGAATAATGAGGGGTAAGATGGTAATTTCATAAATAGATGACAAAGAGGCTGGGGTGTTTAATCTTCTTTGCAGAAAAAATGAACCTTATGAGATCATCTTGGTCCTCTTATCCCTCTTCCCCTCCTACTCTCATTTCCTTACCAAGAACCCAAAGTTCAAGGTCAAATCTTTGAGAGTTTGAGTAAGAATCTCATTTGGGGCAAAAAGGAAGTTTGTTCAGCATCTCAAGATCATTTATCCAAGGTAAGATTGATTTGGAATGGTGGGAGAAGATGTTTTGTTAGGTTGAAGAGGAAGAACGAGAATGGGCTCTTGATGGCTTCTCCATCAGCTTTAATTCAAGGTTAGTACACTACTAACTCCTATGAATTCCTGTAACTCATAAAATTAAGCTTTGATGCATGTATTGGTGTTTTTGGCTTGGTTATACCTTGAGTTGTTATTAATGGTAAAATGTGGATTTGTTGTTGTTAAGGCTTAAAATTGGTAGAAACTCACTTAATACTATCACCATAACTTGTAGGAATGATTTGAGGTTTAACCATAGGGTTAAATAGGGTTTTTAGGTGAAACCCGCACCCAAAGTTCAAAAATTGAGCTCGCGTACCAATGCTGTAGATAGAGTATCGGTACGCCTTAGTGAAATAAAGGGTAAGGTTATGAAGGGTGTACTGGTACGCCTCCCCGTGTATCGGTACCCCTTGCAAGTTAAGAGTTCCAGTAATGCTTTCGCGTACCGGTACGCAAGGGTCGTATTGCACGCACTGTTACATTGCTTGGGAGAGGCTTAGCGTACCGGTACACGTATGTGGGTGTACCAGTACGTGGGTAGATCAGTATGGGGCGATTCTAGTACCGATGATGCGTATCGGTACGGCACGGAGCGTATCGGTACGGCTTGAGGGTTCACTTATTTCGAACCTAAATTGAGTATCAATACGAGGGTTAGCGTATCAGTACAGATTGTTGTACCAGACCTTTTGAGTTTAATTTGAGTATCGGTACTCATGGAGGAGTATTGATACCTATAGGGGCGTACCGATACCCATATAGGAGTATCGGTACCCGCTGGGCATTATGCCCAAGAAAGTTGAGTTTATGTTTGGAGGTTCTATAATTCGAGGCAAAGGGCCTTAGGGGTCAGTTAAGGTGCAAAATGAATATTAAAACTTAGAAATGAAGATTTAAACCCCGTGTATGAATGAAATGGCTAATGACTCGTTATATATTGGGTAAGCTATGTGAGGTGGTAACCCATAGGGATCTTAGGTGGATCGATTGATGTTGTGTGTTAATCTGGTCCCTTGCTGTGTGCGGAAGGGGCGCCTATAAGGTTAAGTCTTATTGAATAATAAGATAAATTAATGAGAAAGGCTAATGTGTACCTCCATAACATATTAATAAATAGATAAGCTTAATAGGGTTGTATAATAATTGATAGAAACCATAAGGTGAGGGTAAGTGTGTTAGATCTGTGTGTGGTAAGACCCTGGTGTCGAGGTTAAGTGTTGTGTGGTGACTAGGGTCCTTGCTGTAAGCTAATGGGACGCGTAAATAGTCGAGTCATCCCTTGTTGTTGGGATTTTGATACCCTAAGTGTGTTGCAACACCTTGAAGATTCCCGAATGTTGGATCCCGATGCGCGGGCCTCATTCGAAGATGCTTGATGAGGAATCCTGAGCATGGATGTAGGATCCTGATGCTATATGGACGTGGGCCTCACTCAAGTGTAGGATTCCGATGCTTTGTGGACGTGGACCTCACTTAATGTTGTTGGTGTTATCTGTGTGGCGTTAGGTAAATGTATGTGATACTTGTATAAGCTGTGTGTGTGATCATACATTCAGAATGCCATGTGTTTAGACGGATATGCTAGCGCCATTGTTATCTTTCCATGATATCATTCATGTTGCATTGCTTTTTTTATGATTTACATGAAGTATGGTTGAGTGGCGGTGTATCCGCTAAGCTTTGTTAGCTCAGCGTTCGGAATTGTTGTTTTCGTTTGCAGGTTAGTAGGTTTGGCTCGTTCTTGGAGGAGCACCATCAGGGAAGGATTCTAGCGTCTCTTCTCTTCCGAGTACAATATTTAGGTCATTGGGCTATGTATTCGTAGGAACTTATTGTATATTGTAAATTGTATTTGGATTTTCAAACGATCGAGTTAAAGGTTTACAATGTAATTTCAAAAGGAGCTCCATTGTATATGTTTTTGAATATTTATTATGTTTTATTGGGTTGTAAATAAATGGATTTTCATAATGGATTTGAGGTTTGGGCTAAACTAGGTCAAAATTGTTTGGTTGGATTTCAGGCGTGAGGCCCAAATGTGACATCCGGGTCGTGGGTGTTACAGTTATGTTATTGGTATCAGGGACGAACGTAAAACTTTATGTTAAGGGGTGAACTTATAAAATTCTAGCATGACGAACTTATAAAATTTTAGGGGGTGAAAATAGGTTTTCAATAGAAAATTTAAAAAAATTCTAAATCATATACGAATTTCAAATTTTTAAGGCGGAGTCCCCTCCAGCCCTCTCCCTCGATCCATCCTTGGTTGGTATAATATATAAGAGGACATAAAATCAAACATGTTTAAACACTCAATATATATTATATTGATTTATGAATGAAGAGAGATTTAAATAGTATAAACATCGTATTAAGATGAGAAGGAATTTGGATACGTGTTTTGATTATGAGATATTTTTGGAGATTCACTTGTGGTAATCTGAATTCAATTCTTAGATACATTGATGTGAGTGAATTAAGTTAAAGATCTTTATAATTAAAACTATTTATTTCCAAATACATATCTTTCTAAATTAGGATACATAATGATTTTATTTCTATTGTAATAATAGCAAATGTCCGCTGCACCACTACTTTCTTTGGCGGGCAGTAAATGTTGTTTTTTATTAAAAAAAAAAAGAGAGAATGAGTGCCATACGTTACTATCTACTATTTAGGGTTTGGTGTACGATAGAGTCAAGTTAAATCGAGTTCAAAAAATTTGAGTTCGTCGAGTTTACAATTATATTTTATGATTTAAATTTTATTTAAAATAATTTTGATATGAGATTATGAAATTCAAGTCAAATCGAGTTTTTGAATTTCTATATAAATTTAAGGGTAAGGTACATTAATGGTCACTAAGCTATCTCAAAAAATACAAAAATGATCATCAAACTTTTAAAAATTACATAATGGGCATTAAACTTTAGTTTTTGTTACAAAATGGTCATTGAGCCGTTAACTGTCGTTAATCGGGTGACGTGACAGTTATACAAATTTGAGTAATAGAACGTTTAAACCTTCACATCGACACATTCAATCAAATTATTCTTAATTTAATTCTCATTATTGATGTCTAAATTAATTGAATATGTAAATATTGATGATTAAATATGTTATTATACAATTTTTTGTAACTTCAATGTCTCCTAATTAACGATAGTTAACGGCTCAATGATTATTTTATAATAAAAACTAAAGTTTAATGTCCATTATGCAACTTTTGAAAGTTTGGTGACCATTTTGTATTTTTAGGGATAATTTAGTGACCATTTGTAGACTTTACCCTAAATTTAATTGTAATTTTTTATAATGTTATAATAAATATTGATTCCAATTCAAACAGCTATCTATATCCATATATGATATCCATATATATTTCTTTATATGTTCATATGTGATATACATAATATACGAAAAAATTGAGGAACTCGACTCGAACTTGAAAACTAATCAACTAATTATTAAAATTTTCGAGTTATTCAAGTTTCCATTTTATAACTCAAAAACATTATTTGGAATTTTTTCGAGTCCATACGAGTTTATAAAATTATGAGTCGAGTCAAAACGAGTCATATTTTTTTTGAGTTGATTCGAATAATTCATTTTTTTTGAGTTGAGTCTAGCTTTGTCCACCCCTAATACTAGTAATGTTATACATAGGGATGCATATTCGATTGAGTTGAGTCAAAAAATTTTGAGATGGTCGAATTTGTGAGTCCTATTTTATAACTCAAACTTTATTTAAAATTTTTTCGAGTCAAGTTTATGAAATTACGAGTCGAGTCAAGACATGTTGAGTTTTTTCATGTCGAGTCTAATAATTTTTTTAGTCGAGTCGAGTTTTGCTCAACCTTATTTACACACCACTATAAATGATGTGATCTCATCTTGGAATTTACTGAAATTCTTGATTTGCCTGATCGTAAATGAATTAACTTTGTGTTATAATACTTGCAATGGTTTTCGGATGGTTTTAAAGGTTGATGGTGTGTAATGATATAAAAGTGATGAGAATAAGATTCTGAAATTTTAAAAGGTTAATGCATTCGATGGTGGTGGTAGAATTGGATGATGGAAGATGAGAGGTAGTTTAGGACTTGAGGATTGAACCAACACTAAAAAGTGTGACCCAAACCCTATAACGGTCTCTAAATAAAATAAGGATCTTGACCCACTAGTTAAGTAGAACTAGAAACCAAAGATATCAAAGTTTGATTCAACAAGCATAACTTGAAGGATCGATAAAGTTCTCAAAAGAACAAAAGAGATAAAACTCTCAATTTTTTTCTTGAAATCAAAGTGTGTCTTACAATTGAAAAACCAACCTCTATTTATAGGCTTTACAAAATGAAGTGATCAACCAACATTCCTAGGGAGGTGTGAATGGATAACAAATAAAAAAATAAACCTTGAAATATATACCTTTGCCTCCCAATGTAATCATAAGCTAGCATGTCAATCTTCATGTGAAGGTAAGCAAGCATGTCAATCTCCATGTGAATGTAAGCAAGCACCTTAAGCAAGCATCTAAAGCAAGCACCTCTCTAGATTTTTTCGTCCATTGTGAATGTAAGCAAGCATGTCAATTTCCATGTAAATGTATGCAAGCACCTCAAGCAAGCATCTCAAGCAAGCACCTCTACAATTGTCGTCCATTGTGAATGTAAGCAAGCATGTCAATTTCCATTTGAACGTAAGCAAGCTCCTCAAGTAAGCACCTCCATAGCTAAGCAAGCATTTCAAGCAAGCAGTTCTCCAATAGTCATAATTCTCTGAATCACCCTAATAATGTGTTTATTAATTGTCCTTTCATAACACCTGTAAGTACGAGAAATATGATCAGAAATAAAGGAAGGTAATATGATGCATGCTAAATATAATAAATATATGGTATATGATTCAACGAACTCTAGTTCTGTAAAATAAACAATAAACAACATAATAGAAAACATGTGCATACTAAAACTATAATAATTAAATGGAACATACGCATCAGAAATAAACATGCAACACGTTGCATAGACTCCCTTTCAAGTTGCATGAATCTTCCATGTTGCAGGGCATTGATTCAACTTCGGCAGCTTCAATAATCTTCCATGCATGATTGCACTTGTTATTGACCGCATCTCTAAACTTTCTTGCCCTTGCACGAGTAATAGGGCCTAAGGGAAATTACTCTGGGTCCAATGGTGGTGGCGATGCCACGATCTTATCATCTTCCCCTTCTTGAGAGTGATTTGTCCTCAAATCGCTACCTTGCTCAAAAAGAGATAAGTCTGAAACGTTAAAAGTTGCATTGACACCAAACTCTTTTGGAAGATCTATCTTGTAGGCATTATCATTGATTTTCTCCAATACTTTAAATGACCCATCCCCTCTAGGCGAAAGTTTATATTTTCTTTGTGCTAGAAATCGTTCCTTCCTGAAGTGCACCCAAACCCAATCATCGGATTCAAAGTTGACTCGCTTTCGCCCTTTATTTGCTTGTTGTTTATATTGCTTTGTTCTTTTCTCAATTTTCTCTCGAACCTTCTGATGAAGATTTTTCACGAATTTAGCCTTATTTTTCCCGTCCAGGTTTAATGGATGATCAATGGGCAAAAGTAACAAATTCATAGGAGACAATAGATTAAACCCATATACAACCTCAAATGGTGTGAATTTTGTGGCTGAATGAACTGATCTGATTTAAGTAAATTCCACATGTGGCAAGCTACCTTCCCACGATTTTGGATTCTTGCTAATCAAAGACCGCAACAAAGTTGAAAGTACTCAATTTACAACTTCGGTTTGGCCATCAGTTTGAGGATGACAAGTTGTAGAGAACAATAACTTTGTCTCAATCCTGCTCCATAAAGACCTCCAAAAATGACTCAAAAACTTCATATCTCGATCTGAAACGATTGTCCTCGGAAGTCCATGTAAACACACAATCTCCCTGAAAAACATATTAGAAATATTGGAAGCATCATCAGTTTTATGACACTGAATAAAGTGCACCATTTTTGAAAACCTATCGACAACCAGGAAAATGGAATCTCTGTCATTCTTTGTCCTAGGAAGTCCTAAAACAAAGTCCATGGAAATTTCAACCCACGGATCTTTAGATTGGTAATGGCGTGTACAACCTTTGAGGTTGAAGTCTTAATTTCGCCCTTTTACAAGTGATACATCACTCATAAATTTGTTCCACATCCCTTTTCATTTTTGGCCAAAACAGATGCTCTTGTAGGATGGTTAACGTCTTGTTAACTCCAAAATATCCCATAAGCCCCCCGCTATGGGCTTCCTTCACTAAGACCTCATGCGTACTACTTTGAGGAATACAAAGTTTATTTTCCTTGAATAAGAACCCATCGTACCTGTAAAACTTGTCAAACGCACCATTCTCACATGCTTTAAAGGTGTCTCTAAAATCAAGATCAGTAGCATAGAGTTCTTTAAGAAATGCAAATCCAATAAGTTTATATTCAAGAGAATTAAGAAGCACATGCCTCCGTGATAAGGCATCAACAACGTTATCTTTTCCCTTCTTGTACTTGATGACGTATAGGAATGAATCAAGGAATTCCACCCATTTGGCGTGTCTTTTGTTGAGTTTGTGTTGTCCCTTGATGTGTTTCAATGACTCATGGTCCGTATGCACAACAAATTCCTTCGACCGTAGTTACCATTGCCATTTTTCCAAGGCCCTGACCAAAGCATACGTTTCCTTGTCGTACGTTAGATAGTTCAAGGTTGCCCCATTTAGTTTCTCGCTAAAATATGTAACTGGACATCCCTCTTGTGATAAAACAACACTGATTCCTACACCTGAAGCATCACACTCGATCTTAAATGTTTTATCAAAGTTTGGTAAGAAAAACAATGGTGCCTTTGTTAAGCACTTCATAAAAGCTCCTTACTTGGCCAATCCATGAAAGCTCCTTACTTGGCTAATGCTTGTAAGCGTCGACCACTCTTCAATTGCTTTTACCTTCTCATGATCAACCTCCATGCCTTCAGAACTCACTACAAATCCTAAAAGCACAAGTTTGCTTGTACAGAAAACATATTTTTTAAGTTAGCATACAGTTTCTCCTTTCGAAGTGTATTTAAAACAAACCTGAGATGTATTTCATGGTCCTCCAAAGAACGAATGTATATGAGAATGCCATCAAAATAAACAACACAAAACTTACCAATATAATGTCGTAGAACGTGATTCATCAATCTCATAAACATGCTAGGTGCATTTGTTAAACCGAAAAGCATCACAGTCCACTCATACAAACCTTGTTTTATTTTGAACGTTGTCTTCCATTCATCACATTCTCTCATCTTGATTTGGCGATATCCTCTTTTAAGATTGATCTTTGAAAACATACTGGAACCACTCAATTCATTTAATATATCATCTAGGCGTGGTATAGGTGTAGACTCTCTAAGTGAATGTTGGAAAAAGATGGCAGAAGATATGTATTGGAAAAGTATAAAACAATGCCAAGATGAGTCTTTTGCATGCAAGTATACACGGTTTGCAAGTAATACAACAATTAAGTTGAGTATCGATCCTACAGAGATTGACTTGGAATTCAATTGCTTTGATTGTTACTTGACTTGAGAAAAAGTTGTTTTGTTTTGAAGTTGTTTTTAGAAATAATTGAATAGAAAAGAAATCAAAGTAAAGTAGAGTCATTGGCAAGGAAGGTGTTTTAATGAATGACGAGCGTTGGCAGGGAATGCCTGGTTTTCACGCTATTCATGTTGTGTCAGCCTTTAATAACAACCCGTCTTGGTCTTGTTTGCCGAGTAGATTCAAAATTAGCAAAGCTTTCTCGATGGTCATTACTCTAAATCGATCATGTAAAAACACCTATATCTCTATAATGCTTGCTTTTAAATAAACCAATTTGATTACGATCCAATCTACACTCCTAAGGGGTAGATTTCACTCCCGAATTAAGTTTATCTACTTGAAAGACTTCTCTCGAAGATGCTCTCTTCAGTATTCAACAACTTAATCGTTGCCACCCCAAGTCTGTTAAGATATTAAGGCGCAATAGGCCAACATTGCCAGCTCTCGCTTGGCATAGTATTTAGAAAACATTAAAGTATGCCGAATAGATAAAACATTGCCAATGCAGATTTATTATTAAAAACTAAACATGAAAACAACATTTCAACGCAAACATCCCCCACCAGCTATTGAATTAGTTCATGGTGAGGGATTTAACCGAAAAACCATAAACGTTTTCAAAATACATCATCATTAAAAAATAAAAATCACTAAACAAAGAGAATGAGCAAGAATGGGATCTCTCGATGTAGCCCTTCAATGGCTCCAAGCCCTCGATCTAGCTGGTTGAACAACACAGCCTTCCTCTTCCGATCGTCAATGAATTCCTCCTCTAAGTGCTTGCTTGATCATTCTTTAAATAGGCATACGAAGAAGCCTTAGGATAAGCCTTCACGTTTGAAATTTGAATACACCAAGGGATAAGAGATGTGATCATCTTAACCAGATTTGGAGTGATAAGCTGATCAGGTTTTCACTAGGGCTGACGTCATATGCCATCGATCATTTGGCAGCTACACTTGGCATCGTTTAATCCATTTGTGCTAGACAGACTTGGCATCCTATTTTTTCGCCTTCCTATTTTTTCAGAGATTGATCAAATGCTATTTTTTCGTAGCCTAATTTGGCCCTATTTTTTGGGTTGGCATTGCCAAGGTTCTTGGCATGTCATCAAGTTCACTTATCTGCCAACCAGTGGTTGGCATTGTCTGGTCTATCCGTGCCAACAACACTCGGCATTCTCTCTGGCATTCCTTCATGTGTTGCTTTTTAAATGCCAAATACTATGTCAAATCTGCAAAATTTCTAACAAAACAACCCTTCACACTGGCATAGATAGAATTCTAAACTCCTTATGTAAATGCATGGTTTTAACATCCTAATGCAACTAAATGTACCTAAAAAAAGCAAAAACATCGTAAGATTGGCATTAAAAACTGTACTTTTGGAGAGGTAACACACCCCCAAACCTAACTCATTGATTGTTCTCAAGTAATGCAAACAAATAAAAACAAAAACTGTGAAAAATGTTACCTCGACAAAATTTTGTTTAAAATGTCAACAAGTACTGGCAAGCAGATTTTTGGCTCTATTTCTATCCTCGGTATCTTAGTGCAATAATGCCAAGCAAGTAGTAATTCAGGTGCAGCAATATAGCTCTAATCTAAGTTTATGAAGAGTGCATGATGTGTAGGCAATATGCATCAAGTATCCTTTCACTCTCTTAGACAATCTTACTACCTAAACTCATATTCTCTTTTTTTTTCTTTTTTTTCTCTGCCAAGGGTTTCTGTTGCCATTAATTTAAACTTGCTTCGTGACACTATTTAGCGTGAAAGATAAGATGGAGCATACCACGAATCCCCACCTTAATCTAGACATCACTGGGCTTTCTCTTCAACTCATACCCTAAAGTTTTAGACTTGAGAACTAAGAGTGAGCAAACCGCTAAGCCCCAAGTAGCTTATTATCCCTAAGGTGGATGAGAGTTCTATTTTTTTTGCCTTGGTAGAACATTGCTGCCTTATTTACTTCTTTTACCCTGTCATCATTTTTTTAAATCTGAGTATAGTTTCAAAAGGTCTAAGTTTGCTAAGGAACTAGATACATACTACGTGTTAAGTGCAAGTTCAATTCCCTAAACTAGAGATCAATTACCAAGCAAACCTGGCATAACTATTCTGCTGGCATGGCATTGCAACTAAAGATTAAAATTTCTTCATTGGACATACACCTAGATCAAATTAAACTTTTCTAACAAGTGTTGACATTCTTCAAAATTAAACTGAGGCAAAAAAATTTTAATGGTTCGATATGCATATATTCTAAATGACCTAGATGGCATGGAAAATGGCATGGCAACATAAATGTAAACATGAAATGCATGGCATGGTATAAATGTGAGGAAACGCACACCCCCAAACCCAAGGTGTGCATTGTCCTCAATTCATGAAAACAACACATATATACAAGAAAGCATAAAAATAACATGCATGATCATGTAAATGCAATGGAATGACATGTAAAAGAGTTTAGGAAGATGATAACTCCCCTTTATAGACTTCTTTTCGTGTGGATTGGTTGGCATGGCATCATTGCTGGTAGGGGGCTCGATAGGGAAATCTGGAAATACTGTCACAAAATCATGGGACATTTTATTCAAGAACCTCTCTGATGATAGCATCATTCTCCTTTGTGTAGTGCCTTATCTTATCATTGAGTTCCTCGGTTGTCTCTAACTTTAGAGAATGATCTCCTGGCGATGGTAAATTTGAGACAGCACTGCCAGTGAACTGGCTGGCATGGTGTCTGGCACAGCTTTTGACATTTCGGCCTTGGCGTGGGTACTTTGGTCTTCCCCTTACCTTTGTCTTTTGGCTCGGCAACGATGAGTTTTCTCCAAATAGCAGCTGTGATTATTATTCCCTTGATCCTTTGACCTTTATCTGTATCAAGCTTTGGCACACCACGGAGCATGCAAATGTTAGAAATTAACAAAGGAAAGAACAAACTGTCATTACCTCTTGCTGCACATTTATAAGTTTCATCGATGATGAGCCTGCCTATGTTAATTTTGCGCCCCATCATGATGGAGTACAATAAAATCAGCCTTTCTTCTGAGATGGTCTCATTGTGGGTTGTAGGCATCATATTAGCCTTTAAAAACTGATTTCATCCTCTCGGTTGATGTTTCAATGCCAATCGTTTCACCGTTCGTTGGCCATTCGATGACATTGTCCATGTTGTGTCAGGCTCACACGAATCTACCAGCAACTTCTTTATCTTGGCAGCATTCATCGAATTGGCATACTCAAAATATTCATCCCCTGCACCATCCAAATCAAACATAGTGTTGATATATCCTTCATCAAAATACACACACGTACCTCTAATCATCAAGAAGGGCAAATCTTTGGTGGCATAGAATTCTTGAACAATGGTGGCATCAGACTGGGTCAGCATATGGACAAAGTGTAGTCTGGCTGGCATGTCATCCTTGGTAAGGAGGTCTGCAGGAAACTCAAAAAATGCTGGCAGTGTGTGGACAGACATGTCCTTACGTGTTTTCTTCATGGCATGGTCCCTGACATGAACATAATGCCAAAACATCGAGTTTCGCTACTTGGATTTCTTTAATTTCTGGAGGATAACCTTCTGGCATTGATATATTTGGGAAAGCATTGCCAATGAACCAGATGGCATCGGAGTCTCGGTAATGAGTTACCTCCATAGGGTAGGAGTGATCGTCGTTCGCTTGAGCTCTTGAACTTTATCTATATCAAACTTTGGCACACTATGTTGTATGCAAATATTAGAAATCAATAAAAGGAAACATAAACTCTCATTATCCTTACCGTCGCATTTATAAGTTTCATCAATAATGATACGACCGATATTGATCTTGCGGCCCATGATGATTAAATGTAACAATGCCAGTCTCTTAATGCAGCCGCTTCACCGTCCGATGGCATTTTGATGACACAATCCACTTAGTGACAAGTTCACAAAGTTCCTTTAACATCATCTTCCTCTTGGAATCGTCCAAGGCTTCTGCAAACTTGGTGTGTTCATCATCTACAACAAGTTCATTCTTCGCATTTTGTTCAATCACCTCATGACAGTCATTGCCTTGTCATTTTGCTTGGGAACAAAATCTTGCATTCACTCAAAGAAACCTTTCAAAATAGAAAAAAAATAAACGAAAAACTAAAAATTTAAAACTGAGATATCCTAAGTACTGAAAAAAATAATTCTCCTAAATTATTCACAATGATCAAACTGAGTTGGCAAAGATTTATTGAATTTTCGCAATGAGAATGGTCTCTTTGGCATTATTCCGATTTCCTTCCCGGTAGTGCTTCAATCTGTGGCAATTTTTTGTTTGAATAACCAACATAGAAAGCTAAAGAATTGCTTACCTTTGAGTATGCCAAAATTTAGATTGCTTAACAAGGGAGAATGTTTTGCCAAGGGGTTTTGAATAACCACAACAAAAAACCAAAAATACCTCTTCCCTATTGGCCTATCAAATCTTTGATTGAATTTAGCACCCCAGTAGTGCTTAGGTTGAGGTTATTCTGTTTCATTTGATGCCAAGGTGTATGTATCCTCAACCGATTCCAGACTTGCCATAGAATTCTTAGGTAAATCTTTAATTTTTGGCAGCACCATCTATGGCATTATTGTCACGGCCAAATTCTCTTACTTCAGCTCTTCATTCTCAGTCAATTGGCATCCACTTTTCCTTCCAGCAACAAGCCATTTGAGCACACCTCGCTTCATGGCATCAATCCTGACTAGAATCGATCTTCTTTGTAGCTCAATTGTTTTGCCATCGCATTGTTGTTTTATGGCATCAGCTTTCATTCCTTGGCAAGTCAATGCCAGGTTCTCATCCAAAATGGATTCTATTGGCTCAACTGCATGGCATTCTTCAGGTTTATCTGCACACTTAAGAGCTTTGTCAACATTAAAAGTAACATTTATTTGTCTCACCAATGTAGGGTTGGCAATTACTGGTTCCACTGGTTTTGGTGAAGTGGTGTTGGCATCAGATTGAGATCTGGCATTACAGGTGCTTGTTTCCCCTTTCTCAGCTTCCTTAGTTTCTTCTGTTGGCACTGATTTATTCGCATGGCAAACAATTGGCTATTTTCCACGCGTTAAAATCTCGACTTGGTTGCCACTTAGGGGAGTGACAGCTTTGCCTTTTTGTCGAGCATCATCTGTATCACATGGCAGAGTTTCTGGAGGTCTGGCATCATATAGTGGTATGGCATCAGATAGTGGTATGTCATCATCAGCCTCTGCCTCTTCTTTCTCTATTTTTTTGGGTTCACCTACTGGCACTGAGTTCTCTTCCTGGAAAATAATTGGGTGCTTACCGTCGTCTTCTTGATTTGAAACTTTAGAATATTGCCCTTCTGTCCTGGCATCGAACTTGGCAACATTATCTAGCTTTGCCTCGATGTTGTTGTGTTCAGGATCCTTGCCCTCAAATTTTTCCTCACACTCTATTACCACTAATGAGTCCAATGTACATGTTGTGGAATACTCTTCATCAGCATAATATATTGATTCAAGTGCGATAGAAAAAACCTGATACTCATAATGTTGATTCTGAATTCCTTGAGGAGCAGATGTAGAAAGAAAATTGCCAGCTTGTTGATGTAGCGTTGCCATGGCATTCTAATCGTTACCACTAAGCGAAGCGTTTGCCACCTCCTGCTGCCTTGATGGAAGCTTTATCTCATTATCTTGAGGCATGCTATTCACAGCATTGGCAAGCCTCCTGACTTGTTCTTCCAAGCCTCTTATAGCATCCATGGCTTCTTCACATGCGTCTCTAATGTAATTTGTTTGCTCTTGGGGTGGATTGTTATGTATCGACATTTCTGAAGGCAATTCTACTATGGCAAACAATCCTTAGGATCCATAAAGATCTGTCGTTGATTTCTCATAAAGAATGCCGCATTGGGATGGCATTTGTTTGAAGTCTGGTGGTGTAGCAAAGTTATTAGGTGCATAAAAATAATCATCGTCTTGATCACTCCAAAAAACATTTTGATGTTGATTTCATCCTTAGTTGAAGTTGTATGAGGAAGGATTACAGTGCTCCGTGTAACAATAGGAATTAGGGTTGAAGGGGCAATTGTCAAACGAGTGGCATCCTCTACAATATGCACAAACAACGGGTGTTGTTTGCCTTTTGCTGAAATTGTTAGGCAATTGCATTGATGTAATCATGTTTTTTAGTTCAGAAATTTGTGCCGATAGTGTTGTATAGGCATCCTCTTCATGCTTTTCATATCGTCTTTACTCATGGACAGCTCTTGGAGTTGGATATTGGTAGTTATAAGTGGGAAAAATGTAGTCATCATCATACATATGTGGCTGCTCATACTCTTCTTTGTAGCTTTCCTAAAAAAGGAAAAAATGATCAAAACAAAAAAAACAAAGTTAGTAAAATGAAAACAAAAAAAGTAAAAATTAAAGCAATAAATTCCGTTGCAATTCCCGGCAACGGCGCCAAAAACTTGTAGACTCTCCAAGTGAATGCTGGCAAAAGAGGGCAGAAGATATACATTTGAAAAGTATAAAACAATGTCAAGATGAGTCTTTTGCGTGTAAGTATACATGGCCTGTAAGTAATACAACAGTTAAGCCGAGTATCAATCCCACATAGATTGACTTGGAATTCAATTGCTTTGATTGTTACTTGCCTTGAGAAAAAGTTGTTTTTATTTTGAAGTTGGTTTTAGAAATAATTTGATATAAAAGAAATACAAGTAAAGTAAAGTCGTTGGCAAGGAAGGCGTTTTAATGAATGATGAGCGTTGGCAGGGAATGCCTGGTTTTCACACTATTCATACTGTGCCAGCTTTTAATAACAACATGTCTTGGCATTGTTTGCCGAGCAGATTCAAAATTAGCAAAGCCTCTCTCGATTGATATTGCCCTAAATTGATCATGTAAAAACCCTTATATCTCTATAGTGCTTGCTTTTAAATAAATCAATTTGATTACGACCCAATCTATACTCCTATAGGGTAGATTTTACTTCCAAAGTAAGTTCATATACTTGAACGACTTCTCTCAAAGCTTTTCTCCTCAGTATTCAACAACTTAATCGTTGCTACCCCAAGTCTGTTAAGATATTGAGGCGATATAGGCCAACAGTCCCAGCTCCCGCTTGGCATAGTATTTAGAAAACATTAAAGTATGTCGAATAGATAAAATATTGCCAATGTAGATTTATTATTAAAAACTAAACATGAAAACAACGTTTTAACGCAAACATCCCCACCAACTATTGAATTAGTTCATGGTGAGGGATTTAACTGAAAAACCATAAACGTTTTCAAAATACATCATCATTAAAAAAATAAAAATCACTAAACAAAGAGAATGGGCAAGAATAGGGTCTCTCGATATAGCCCTTTAATGGCTCCAAGCCCTCGGTCTAGCTGGTCGAACTACGCAGCCTTCCTCTTCCGATCGTCAATGAAATCCTCTCCAAGTTCCACCTCTAAATGCTTGCTTGATTGTTCTTTAAATAAGCATGCGAAGAAGCCCTAGGATAAACCTTCACGTTTGAAATTTGAATGCGCCAAGGGATAAGGGATGTGATCATCTTATCCAGATTTGAAGTGATAAGCTGATAAGGTGATAAGTTGATCAGGTTTTCACTAGGCCTGACATCATATACCGTAGATCATTTGGCAGCCGCGCTTGGCATCGTTTGATCCATCTGTGCCAGACAGACTTAGCATCTTATTTTTTCGCCTTCCTATTTTTTCGGAGTTTGATTAAATTCTATTTTTTGCAGCTTGATCTGGTCCTATTTTTTCGGGCTGGCATTGCCAAGCGTTCTTGGCATGGCATCAAGTTCACTTCTCTGCCAACCGGTGCTTGGCGTTGTCTGGTCTATCCGTGCCAACAACACTCGGCATTCTCTCTGGCATTCCTTCTTGTGTTGCTTTTTCTGTGCCAAATACTATGCCAAATCTGCAAAATTGCCAACAAAACAACCATTCACACTGGCATAGATAAAATTTTAAACTCCTTATGTAAATGCATGGTTTTAACATCCTAATGCAACTAAATATACCTAAAAACAAGCAAAAACATTGTACGATTGGCATTAAAAACTGTACTTTTGGAGAGGTAACAATAGGATGTCGATATTTAATTGTGATCTGATTGATTGCTCGTCAATCTACACACATGCGCCATGACCCATCTTTCTTGGGTACAATAATATTCCATGTATGATTGCACTTGTTGCTGACCGCATCTCTAAATTTCCTTGCCCTTGCACGAGTAATAGGACTTAAGGGAAATTCCTCTGAGTCCAATGGTGGTGGTGACGCCATGATCTCATCAATAAACCACTATTTATTTAAGGGATAATGGCACAAATACCCCCCATAGTTTGCCAAATTTGTCAATATGGTGTCTAAAGTTTGTAAACGTTCAATGTGCCCCATGTAGTTTTTTTCATCATTCAAAATGCCCACTGAGACTAACGGTGTTAAATGATAATGTGGCAAAGACACGTGACACTTTCTTAGACAGTCACATGTCACTTTTTTCAGGAAAAAAATTAAAATTAAAGGGCTTTAAAAAATTTATCCTTTTTCTTTTTCATGACAAAAAATAAACGTTGAATAAATATATGACATGGAAATAATTTAACATTTTTCTCTAATGTTTTTTTTTTCCTTTCAGCTGTTATGCTTCTTCTTCTTTTCAGTGTTTATGTTCTCTTATGAACACATCCTGATAGAGTAACGCAACATGAAAGTCCCTTGATAAAGGTAGATGATAAAATTATTTTGGTTGAATGGAGATGGTGTGATGGTAGTTGAAGGATATTTTATCCCCAGCACCTTCTTGATCGCAATTAATCAAGCAAGCAACTTCAAGCTGCTCTAACTCATCATTCTAGACGAATTACCTAGGCAAGCAAGAGTGTGAAGATGATCTCCAAAGATCTTCAAGAAATCTTGTTGAAACAACTTCTAAAAAACACAAGATAAACAAATCTTGTAACAAATCACTCAGAGAGAGTTTTCAATATTATTGATCAAAGTTTTTTTTACAAAAGAGATGAGCCTAATTATAGACGAGTAAAATCCTAAAACAAAGAAAAAATACAAAGAATTGTATTTGAACTAAACTATAAAACTAATAAAATAAAATAAATCCTAATTTATCTAAATCTAATAAATATGATCATAATAGATATTGTAGAATCCTATATTGATTTAAATTACAAATAATCAAATAAAATCTTAAAAAATCGTAATTATCCAAAAACTCGTATTAATCCCGTATAGGAATTTATGCATGCGTTGTCTTCGCTAAAATAGACATATCTTGAGTTTTAGATGTCCGATTGAGGGGTTTCAAGATGCGTTAGAAAGATAATTGACATTCGGACAAGTTTCAAGAAGACATATTGACCCGTAAATGTTTGGATCCCTTACAAAAATACGTAGCAAGTTGACTGGATTTCTGGACTTGCAATTAGGCCTCTTGAGACATGTATCACATCCTCTCTTTTTCTACTGTCATCAATTCCTACCACCATTGAGTTAAGATAACGTTTTTTCTTTGTCGTTGTCGATTCCTACCCCGTCGTCGATTGCTCCGCTTACACTTCCCTTGTTTCTTTCTCTTTATTCACACTCTATTCTGATTCTTAAATCAACTTGGGATTTCATTTGTTGGTTTTCTTTTTTTTCAAAGTCAATCAACAGAGCGGGTAATCGAGATTTTTGTCTACACTTTATTCAAATTTAAAATCTTGTAAGTTAATTTTCTCAGATTTGTAAGTTTAAACTTTTTGCCTCATTCTTTTGGGTGGGAGGGGATTAAGTAAAATGAAATGTTGAAGACTCAATTTTTTAATATATTGTTGAATCAACTCAAGATTTCATTTATGTAGATGGCTTTATACATAAATCCTCATCACTCAGGGTATATATGGGTATGTACAGTGTTAACATTTGAATTAAACCAAAATCAAAGATTTGATTAAATCTTTTTTATAGATATTTTTTGGGTTTATTTTTTATTTTTTTATGAGTACTGAAGAAGGCTCAATCAATGTAAATTGGATTAAGTTTCTTTTCTAGTTATGGGTTGTGACTTTAGTTATTGTTTTATTGATGGATGGTTGATGGTTAATTGGAGTTAAGTTTTGTTCATTTTTAATTGTCTTTGTGGTTTAAGGTCTTTTCGGAGGGGAAGAAGCTTTCTTTTGTTAGTGTCTCTACCCTCGGTTGTCATCAAAGTTATGACTGATTTTTTTTTTTTTTTCATGTCTAGTACTCTGGACAGTCCTGTTCAAACTCAAATAGTTGTATCAGTGTTTAAGAGTTCTCTTACAGGGGAATGTCCTACAAACAATAGAATGAAAGGGAAACAACCTACTGAGAGGAATCAACGACAACAATGATAGCGACAGAGAAGAAGGGTTGTGTTCTTGAGGGGATAAGAACAGCAGAAAGAAGGAAAAGAAAAAAAAGAAAGAGTGATAAAATTATAATCATATCCTTATATTTTTTTGTAATCATGCCCTTATATTCTTTTCTTTTAAAAAATGTCGCATGACAGTGTCAGAAAATGTCACGTGTCTCTGCCACATCATCATTTAACATCATTAGTTTCAGGGGCATTTTGGATGACATAAAAATACAAGGGGCTCATTGAACGTTTATAAACTTTAGACACCACATTGACAAATTTGGGAAAGTACAGTCATTATCCATTTATTTAATAAACATTTGATCTCATTATTTACGTATTCAATCAATTCAATCCTAATTTGAAATAATTCAACTAATTTAGCCCCCAATGTTTAAAAATTCTATCATTTTGGTAATAATAATAATTTAATTTGGTCCAAAATCAAATCTAGTGTCTATACATGCATGAACCCTAATTAATTTAGGGTTTTAGGGATTTTTATACCTTGCTTGACACTTGAAATCAATGGTACCAAAATGAAGAACAAGATGTGCGGATTCTAAATCCAAGCTTAAATTGCACATGCATTCACTAGATTTGCATGAAATTACGCTCTCTCACTAAACCTTAGTTAGCTATCAATGGAGGATTTTCAAGTTTAGAGAAAAGGAGAAAAGGCGATGGTGTATTTTTTTTTTTTGATAAATCATAATTTTAGTATTAATTCTACCTAAAGGTGAGGGGAAGGAAAGAGGTGTTCATAGTGGGGCTTGAACTTATGATCTAAGAGAAATGAGGGAACAAATATGAGCAGTTTGACCGACCGACCAAATGTACTTGCTAGACGATGGTGTGTTTTTAAATGAAACAATAAAACAAAAAAAACTAAAAGATGATAATTGGCGGATTTTTCCACTAACTTGGCAAATTGGTAAAATTAATAATTAAGGATTCACACTTTCGTTTCTCTTATAATCCCCATACTTTCCATTCATGTATTGAAGTGGTTCAATTGTCCAACAAGGCCTTTACTTTCCAAAGCTTCAATATAAGTCCTACAAAAGCACTTTATCTAATTTTCCTTCAAATAAAACTATAATAAATAACTTCACCAAATTCAATTTTATAATTACATGATACCTATGTCATGAATTCCGTCAAAATCCACTACTAATACTTTGTGGATTAATAGCCATGCATACTAACTCTTTTGTTTTCCTTACGAATTAGTCCCTAAACTTCTTCCTATTACTTTTGATTTTCTAATTAAACTCCGAATCGAACTACCATTTAATCAAATGAACCCAATTGCACCAGATATACTTCCCAACACTTCAAATTAACAATTTAATCCGTAAAATGACTTTTCGATCATCAAACTAAAAAAATTATAATTTAGAAATTCGGGGATGTTACAGTTGACTTAGTTCCTTCTCAATCGATTGTTGTTGATTAATTTTCCACTATTTTTTTCTCGTCTAATGGGGAGGACAGTAGCAAAAAATTTACCTCGTTATGGAGTCTTTGGTTTTATAGGAACCTTCCTTGTGGGCAGAGTTAGGCGCTTAAGCATGTTCAATCTCATATCCTCCTATATATTATACTAATGACAATAATAATGGAACTATTCAATCGGCCACTGGGTTTTATGGTGCGGCGTCTGATAAGTAAAATCCAACTTTTCTCTAAATTGAATAATTACAAAGTTTACATTCCCCATTAATTTACTTCCCTACTTGTTAGAGAATCCAAAGTAAAAAAAAAAAAAAAAAAAGTCAATATTTTTTTGATAAAAAAAATAAAGTCAATATTTGATATTCAGCACTATAGAGTTGTAGAGAGTAATAAGATCTGCAGGTCCACTCCATTTCAAAAGTCCAGTTTTAAACGATAAAAAATATATTCATCTTTTTGCATGTGTAATCATTTCTCAATCGCTTAATAATTTGGCAACCTCTTTCTGCTTTCAAAAAACAAAATATGAAATTCTCTTATTTATTTATTTATTTATCCAAAAATATATTAAATAAAATTTGTTTGGAATTAAATATTTTTCAATCTCAATTATTATTAGGACGAGATAAAATATTTTAATTAAATGTATCATAATCTTAATAGTTTTAATAAAAAATAGTTTATTTTTTTAAATATGAATATTGAAATGATTTGCTATATTTTAATTTATATACATGTTAATCTCATGCGAATAAGAAATAATAATAATCAAATGAAAAACCCAAAATTAGAAATTAGAATTCCCCATACTTTTGGTAAGTTTTTATTTTTTGACAAAATAATAAATATGAATTTGATATCAATTAATTAGAGAATTTTTCCCATTATTGCAAGTACATGAGAAAGATTATAATAGAAGTGTGGACAGAGATTTTCACAATCTGCAAATAATTGATCTGATCAATTTTATTAAGATTTTATTATAACAATATATATATATATATAGAAAAAATCGACTCTACTTATTTTTTATTGGGACATATGTTCCATGCACTTGATGGAGGTTAAGGAATACTTTATAGATTGGGATTGGAACTAGGGATGGTCATCAGTCGGGTTTTTTATTTATTCGTATCTGACTCAATTTGACCCGATATTTTATGGTGCTCAACCCGACTCGACATAAATAAAAATTTTCTATTTTTATTCGATAAAATAGGGAGTTAATTAAAAAAATAAAAATAGTGAGAGAACATTATAATAATTATTCCATTTTTATTAGACAAAATAGGGAGATAATTGAAAAAATATAAAGAGGGGGTATTATAGCAATTATATCTAAATACTTATAATAAAATTAAACTATTATTTTAGGCCGGGTCAAATATGTTTCAGCATAAATCTTAAACCCGGCCCAACCTCATCGTAAAAAACCCAATATAAATCCAAAATTTTCTTTACAAAACCCGACCCATATAAATCCAAAATTTTCTTTACAAAACCCGACCCTATAGGGTCGGTCATAACCCGTAAGGTCTGGGTCAAATAATCATCCTTAATTGGAACCAACGACCAGTTGATCTAGCAAAACGAGACACTAGGTCTTTTAAGCAAGTTTAGGAGTTCGAATCTTAATATAGTGAATAGAAAAAATAAGTTGGAAGAGTTACCCCATAATAGGCATCTACAAAACTCGATCCTCCTGTCGATATCTAACCAAGAATTACCGTCTACTTTTTTGTTTTGCAGTCTCTTATATATATATATATATAGCAGCAGTGCAGCACAACATTCTGTGTATGAACAAAACCTTTTAATGTCGTCTTCTTTGTACAGATCCAACAAAAAGAAAAGCCTTTAATATCTCCCTTTCTGAAAATGTAGGGTATCCAAGGTCCAAACCCTAAAATGCTAAGGGGACACTGAAGCATTGTCCATATCTCCTCAAAATTGAACGCAATGTTAAGACGGACACATGGGGGTCCCCATTAATAGTTCTCTGTCTGAGAATCTAAACTTCACCGGCGGCCGCTCCCCCGTCGTCGTAAAACACCCCTTTCATCCGAAACCCTACAAAACATCAGCGGATATCCTTGTCTTGTTTTCTGTACCATCATTGACCACCATTGTTACTTATGTCTGATTAAAACGTAAAATGATTGAAAACCCGACGACCCAAATTCCTAAACCAACCTTTTCTCCTTGTTTGGTTTCATCAAAACAACATTCATTTTGGTGTTATTTGGTTAGTTGACATTAGCAAATAGCAATGATAAGGTTTTCTTTATCGATCAGAGAATTAAGTCAACGGCATATCAATTATCAGACACCTGGTTTAATTCCACCTTTCTTTTTTGCCTGCTAAAAGGAGGAGAGTTAAATCCAACAATCAGATTTAGTTTTCATTAATGTCCTGAAAACTATTTTAAAATCTTGTTTTTAAACAACAAAAAGTAAGGTCAAGTGTTATAATCAATCGAAAGAACGATAATCGCATAAAGAAAATGAACGTAGAGTAAAACATAAAGTAAAAACACCAAGATTTACGTAAAAAAAAAACATAGTAAATGATGATAACTTTTATTACGTCGAAAAAGAGATTACAAGATAATTTACACAAGAGATTACAAGATAATTTACGCCTAAAAACAATGTAAGATTTTGTACAACCTTCTACTTAACTTATCTAACTAATCTCTCGTATTTATTTATAAAATTAGATTATTTGGTCTACTGATAGATTGGTTGATGTCGACACGTTTTGGCGCATTGACATGGTATGGTTGCATGTTTTGGGTTTTTATCTTTTCTGTGGTTTTCTTGTATTGGCCTTTTGTTTCGTTTTGTTTCATCTTAGGTCATTGAGTACTTTTTTCTTCCGTCTAGGTTAGAAATTTTTTAACGAGACTTATGATAATGAGAGCTTATATGATGATTTGTTAATAAAATTATACTTTGCCGATAAAAAAATAATTTACCTAAACTAGGTTTACTACTCTGCGTCAAACACATAAAAGGGACAAGTAGAGTTTCACTAAATTTTTAACTCGTATGTTCTACGGGAAATATCAGTGGAGAATAGTATCAAAGGATATCAAAGTAGGATCTCAACAGAGGATACTAATCAAAAGACATCAATCAATGAAAAATTCGAACCTAAAATCAAAAGTAAAATTTAGGTCACGTAACTTTAACATTAAGTTACGGTTCAAGTTAAGCCACGATGAGGATTGAAATGAGAAAAAAAAGAGGTGAGCTTTTCTTTTTAATTATTGCGTTCCATCTAAAGTGTATATTCTTCTTGGAAAGCATGCTTCGCCCTATAAAAATGGGAGGGGGAGGGGGTCCAATTTAAGGGCTATACGTCAGAAAGTATTATGGAAGAAGATGATGATGTCCCTTTCTAAACCCACAGTGGCGCATGTGACTGCTTTTGTTTGAGTTTTGACTTAGGGTAGTGGGAGAATTGTAGGGCTCCTTTTCCTTCTCGCAATATTAACAGTATCAACATATTAATGGCGTTGATAATACTAAACCAATTGCCTAAAATAATTACCACAATCTTTTTCCCCTAAATCACTAGGAATCGCCCATATAATTCCAACAATTTGCTTTGTCTTTTCTTGTAAAGAAAATTTCAAAAAGTTACCATCGTTGCTTGTTCTATAATTCTATTATATTCGGTACCTCCGTCCTATAGAATTTTAGAAATAACCTTCAACGCTTCCGTATCGAAGGACTCTGGAAGAACCCTATGGCAATAACCTCTGCAGAGGTTTGAGTAGTCTTGAAATAGACGCTGCTAGGCATCACAGTAATTATATTCACCTAATCGACATGCAAAGTTTAACATTCGGAAATTGAATTTATCTCTGCCAACTCACCTATAGGTTACACAAGGTCTAACACCATCCAATCACCAACAATCTTAAGGACTATAAATATTTATGCAGCCGGAAAAAGAGGATAAATGAAACCAAGAGGGCAATACCCCCTCTCTTCCTTTTCTTTACTCGATCTATGTTTTCCGTATTATCTGCGACTCTCTGCTCTAAGTCAAACGGGATAAACCCCTGTAATTGTCATCAAGCACCATGATCTTTTTCTCCATCTCCCTTATCTGGTGTCCGACATTTTAGGCATCGACAAATTCATTTGTCAGCTTAATATGTGTTTATATTTTGCATAGACAGAGATGAAGGAATATTTTATATTAGGGGTATGAACTTTTATGCTTCATAATATTATATGAGAAATTAAAATTTTATGAAATGTATGATTAGATCATCAATATAAAATACAAAACATTAAAATATTTAAAAATTTAAAGTTTTTAGAAAGTACAACGGTCCTCTCTAACACCCCTCGATCTATTCCTGTGTATAGCTATCGTTTGATTCGTATTTTACACATAATAAGGATGATATATAGCTGACGTACCTTCTCCATCATACACTTTCATTAATGTCTACAATTAGTATGGTATATTCCCTCGAATCCTTTGTAATTAGCCAAGTAAAGATAATTGATTTATATTAAAACGAGGATTTGATCCTTGTCTTGCGTATGGAGTCAGGGATAGAGTTAAAAAATTATGATTATGATGTCAAGCTTTTAGAAATTTTGTAAAGAAAAATTCGGAGTTGATGCAAGCTAATAATGAGTGTCAATTTTTTTTAAAAGAAATTATTATTTTTAAAGTAGTGTGGAATAAAGAAAATATTTTTTATATAAACTTGTAAAGATTTTTTTTTTAAATTTGGGTGTCAACCGATGGGCAAATTTTTTTTGTCTTTTTCGATGCCCCTTTGTATGCCCCAACACTAAAAAGTTAAACTCTAAGTTATAATTCAAAATTCAAAATTTTAACTTATAAACCCTAAAAAAATATACCTATCCATAATTCCATAAACCCTAACCATAAACCTAATTTTTTGATATTGAAATATAGAAAGAAACACCGAAAATGGGCATAATATTTCTATTCGTCAACTGATACCCAAATATTAAACGTGGCTCTGCCACTATATGGAGTTAAAGCTTGTGGTCAACGTCTATATCCTCCAGCAAAATGCGAAGGGCTTAATAAACTCTTGTCCCTCCGATGTTTAATACTAAAGCTGAATAGGGCTGTGGAGCTTGCACACTTAAGCTTTTAGGATTGTTCAGTAAAAGTGGTACAGGATGCCAAGGAAGCCTTGGTTCAGTGTTTTCTTACCATTTCCCAGAGGTCAATATATGACCTCTAATTACTTACCTAAAGCATTTAACTCTCTGCCACCAAACATTTCCAACTTTCTTCCCAACATCATTTACTTGTTAGAAACAAAATAAACAAGTTGATTGTGCCTTGGCATGGCTGTGTCCATTACCAAATTGGAAAAATAAAAGTACTTCAACTATATGTGGAAAAGCTAGTCAACTGTGTTTTTGTAGCTAGGGGACAAATTAAATTAATTTATCCTTGTTTTGCTTAAACATAATTAAACACCACATTGAAGGATCGAAAATTCTATGCCCTAACTATACCCTTTTCTATGCCCCACACTAAAAAATACTAAAAAAATAAATTTTAAATTCTAACCCTAAATTTCACATCCTAAACTCTACACCCTAAAAGTACACCCTACTCATAATTCTATAAACCCTAATCATAAACCCTAAACCCACTTTTTTTTAGTGGGGCACCAAAAAGGACATAATTTGAGGCAGACTATTTTTATCCCCCATTGAAGCCAACTGTCAAAAAGGGAAATGATAAAAAGATGACCGATGCATAGTGATTGATCATTGGTTGTACTAGGGTGAACAAAATTTGACTTGACATAAAAAAAATTGACTCAATTTGAAAAAATTTCAAATAAATTTTGAGTTATGAAATTGAAATTCGAACAATTCAAATTTTTTAATAATTAATGGATCAGTTTTTAAATTCTAGTCGAGTTCCTCAATTATGTCTAGGGATGAAGCCTTGTATAGAGCCCCTCCCAATATTTTTTTTTGGTATAGTAGCATTTCAGGTCCCTTTTAGTTTAAGTAATAGTTAAATAAGATCTCCCCCAAAATTTTAAATTTAAAGGCTTAAAAGACTCTTGCTTCTCCTAATGTTTACATTGTGTAAAACTCAATTATTCATGAACTTTTTTTGAACCGTTGGATGATAGTAAATAAATGGCTGACATTATTCCCTTATTTTTTTCATTTGATAATTTTCTCATTTTCTTAATCACAATCATCCATTCACTTTTATCTAACGGTCTAAAAAATGTGTGCAACTTTTAAGTTTTACATGGTGTAAGAGGATCATATATGTATATGTGTGTGTGAAGAAATACATATGTTTATTGTATATGGTTATAAAAAGTCGTTTAAATTGAAATTAATTAGAGCCATAACATAATAAATGATTACAATTAAATTTAAACAGAAACTCGAACAACTTAACTCAATAAAATTTGAGTTATACAATAAAACTAAATAACTCGACTAATTAAAAAAATTAATTCGACTCAATTCCATCTAGTGCTTACACCTCGCTGCATGCATTCTGCAAGCTAACGCCATTGCAGAAAGAAGAAGCATTTATTAGCAAAAGTGAAAGAGATTAATGAACAAATCATGAAAAAGAAGCATGGTCCTGGTCTGCAAGTCAGGCTGAGGTGAGGCCCCAGTGGGTAGGCAGCCCCCATCCTTGGAAACTAGAAAACAAAAGCTCCCCTTTCCCCTATTGCAACATAACCCAACATCACTCCCCACACTTATTTTTCCCAACCTCTTAGATTCAATGGAAATAAAAAACAAACTGTGCCTGTCAGCAGAGAATGTCTACCCTTGTTTGGAACAAACATCTGTCGCTTCACAGCTTGGATTCCTTTTCCTATTCCTTCCTTCCTTGGAACCCTAAACCATCACTCCTTTTTATGGAGGAATGTCATCTATTAAATCATTAAGTTTGATGATAAACTTAGACCATATGTCAAAATTCATAGCAATGCTATTCAATTGTTCACCCATTTAACTTACTTATATTAAATAGCTTTATTTTTTTTGTCCACCCGTTCTTTTAAAATTTTGTATTGACTAATTCATATTGCACATTTAATTTTGATAGGTAAATCTCTCAACAAGAATTTTTTGTATACATAAGTTCTCGAACTCGAGACCTATTTAAACAATACCAAACTCTTACCACTTGAACCAACATTTGTTGATTATACTAAATAGATTTAATAAAACAAACAAAATAGATTCATTAATTGGTTGAGTGGTTAAGAATACTCATGTAGAGATGAACACATGTCAAATTTTTTTGTCGACAAAAACCCAATTATCAACAATGTATGACTCGATCCGAACTTGACTTCGACCTATCTAACACAAATAAAAATTTATTTTTTATTAGACAAAATAGTAAGATAATTAAAAATATAAGAAGTATCCCTAAATATATATTAAGAAAATTTATATCATAAAATCCGACCAACTGGAACCCAAATTTCAATATAAAAAACCTAACCCTACAGTCGGACCAGGATAAAATGCCCATCATTATTCACATGTTATCTCATATTATATATGTTTAAATCTTAACATTTACCTTGGAAATGTAATTATATCTCTACCCATTTAAAAAACAAAAAGAAACATTAATATATTAGTGGAATACGAACTTCTCAATGAAAACAAAAAGCAACACAATTCTCTAGAAAAATTAATGGACAGAATATTAATGATTAATCATGAGAACAATTCAAATAGGTATATATAGCTAGATTTTAGACTTTGGATTACATTAGCACTACTAAATAGTAAACGCTTTATATAGTGATTAGTTGAAAAATTATGAACAATTATGGCCATGTCTATTAGGCAGAAAAATGATCATATATTTATTAACAACCAAATAATTACATCTATAATCAAATGATGCATAGCTTATGACAATTTTAATGGAACATTGGGCCTTTGTGTTACTTTATATAGTGATTAGTTGAAATACGAGCATTCATTTTTCTGAAATTTTGGGCCCTTGGGCCTTCATTTTTAATGGAACATTGGGCCTTTGTGTTACTTTAGGTTTCAATTGGGCCTTCAATTTGGACTAGCCTAATTTATATATTGTATATTAATATTATTTCCTTTTTAAGAAAATGCATAAAGAAATTACAAGATATCAACAAAGTACAACAAAAAACGACAGAGGAAAGCTCCTCAAGGTCATATCCTAGCCAGCCATTCAGTTTAATCTTTGACCACAAATGAGTCATTTCCTTGGCAGCGTGCTCGTAAAATTCGACGGAAAAATTGGATTATTTGATTTTATTTGATGTGAAAATACTTAATTCGATTTGATTTTGTTATATTTTGATTCAAATTTTAGTTGATAGTTAAGTTGAGTTTTATTGTAATTCTAGTGGTTGAAGATTATTTGATAATTATGATTTACTTTAATGAGTAAATATCTATTTTATGTAGAAGATCTTATTGAATAAAGTTTCTTGGTGACCAAGTATTTGGGTCTATAAATATAAACTAGGTTTAACCTTTTGAATTATGAGAGAAAGAGAGGGGGAAATTACTCTAGAGAGATGTAACCGCTTTTAGGATCTCTACAACTATTGTGCCTACGTTGTAGAGATGAGTATTGTAGCGATGTTAGGAAGAGCGTTTTGGTTTCACCGGGTTATGGGATTTGTACACCGGGTTTTGGGATTACATGGGTTATCATGTATTTATACTCTTCGTGTTCTCTACGTTTATAGTGGATTGTTTGTGCATGTCTTGGTCTATATTGTTATCGCTTTGGTTATTTTGTCGCATACCAAATTCCTAACAAATGGTATCAAGAGCTATGGTTCGAGCTACGTGTTTTTGAAGAAATTTTTGCTGTGGATTTTGTGGTACAATGTTGGAGACATGCCAGAAGAGTATTGTTGCAACGAGTTTTCAGTTGCAGGGGGAGTAATTCTTAATCAATTCAACAATGCTTCAACGGATAATGCGTAAGAATTGGAGTTGTTAAAGACTTGGCAGTGCTGCTTCAACAGATATTTGGCTTGCGTAAAAATTGAAGATGTTGAAGACTTGAAGACCAATGCTCGAATAGAATTTGTGTCAAGGGGGAGATTTGTTATATTTTGACTCGAATTCTAATTGGTAATTAAGTTGGATTTTATTGTAATTCTAGTGGTTGAAGATTACTTGGTAATTAGGATTTACTTTAATAAGTAAATATTTATTTTAGGTAGAAGATCTTATTGAATAATGTTTCTTCGTGACCAAGTATTTGGGTCTATAAATATAGATTAGGTTTAACCTTTTTAATTATGAGAGAATGAGAGAGAAGGAATTACTCTGGAGAGATGTAACCACTTTTAGGATCTCTACAACTATTATGCCTACGTTGTAGAGATGAGTATTGTAGGGATATTGGGAAGAACGTTTTGGTTCTACCGGGTAATGAGACTTGTACAACAAGTTTTGAGATTGCGTGGGTTATCATGTATTTGTACTCTTCGTTTTCTCTACGTTTATAATGGATTGTTAATTTCTCTCGTCCGTAGAGGTAGGCTATGCTGAACCACGTTAAATTTTGTCTCATGTGCATGTCTTGGTCTATGTTGTTATCGTTTTGGTTATTTTGCCGCATACCAAATTCCTAACAGATTCGACTTGTAATTTCATAAACTCGATTCAACTCAAAAAAATTAAATGAAGATTGAGTTATAAAATGGAAATTCAAATAACGGAATTTTTAATAATTAGTAGATCAATTTTTCAAGTTCAAGTTGAGCCTCTCAATTCTGCTTTTATATATTCACCATTTAATCTGCAAAATAATATGAGTAAAATTCACAAATGATCACTAATCTATCTCAAAAATGATAATTTTGGTTATTAAACCTTTAAAAGTTACAAAATATACATTAAACTTTTGATTTTGTTAGAAAATGGGCACTGAATCACTAGATGCAATTAACAACCTAATGACGGGCTGGCTAGACAATTAAAGTAATATATTAGTTGCTATAAAATGATCATTGACTATTTAATTGTTATAAAATGATAAATTCTCTATTTAATTGCTACAAAATAATTATTTAATTGTTACAAAATGATCATTGAACTATTTAATTGTTACTCGGTCACTGATCTTTTAAAACTTGTAATACAATCATTAAAATTTTAATTCACTTTCATTATGGTTAATGTCGTCAACTATCGTTAAAAATACTTACGTGACACGTTAAAGTAATATTCTTTTTCAAAAAAATCTATGTTTCTCATACTTTCATTACTTCTTTTTTTTTCTTTCTTTTTATCTGTTCAAACTCGTCAAATTCGAGATCAATAGTTTTTATTTTTTGGGTTGCTTTGTTCATCAGAAACTATGAGATTGGTGATGGTGGCATGAGGGTAATGTGGTCATGGATGGTGATCGTGGCTATAGTGTTTGGGACATGGATGAAATGAAGATGATGAATGGTTCAATGGTCATGAAGAGATGATACACCTCTTGAGTACAGAGGTTTGTTGTGTTTAGAAGCTACAACGATCGAAAGAACGTCAGATGTTGACGACGCATGCTAAAAGAAACTGTCGACTGTTTAGTTTGACAAGACTTAGGGTATTTTTCGGGGAAGATGACTTAACATGTTATGTCAGAATTTTTTAACGATAATTGAAAACAATGATAATAATAAAAATGAATAGAAAATTCAATGACCAAAATGTCAGTGCTCTAAAAGTGTGGTGCTCAAAAGTACAAGTGTCTTAAAGTTTCGGGGACCATTTACATTGTTTACCCATTAAAAAAACCTAGGCAAAACTGCAAGATTAATTATGGCCACAAACATCGGAGTGAACAACAGAAACTGAAAGCCAGAAACTATTCCACAAACAGCCCGTTTTCTTCCCAGAGAAAGATTTCAACGGCGATGGCCACTCACTTTTACAGTTGTTCTCCAATCCCAGCAAAACCCACCACCAAAACAACCCATAGCAAGTCCTTCTTGTTCCCTAATCCTCGTATTTCAACCCCCAGACATTGTAATAACCTCGTACCTTCACTACCTTCTGCTTCAACTCTTCGAGCTTCAGTTTCACCGGCTGCTACTTTAGTTGCAGTAGATGGAACCACTGCCGCCGCCAATCCTCCCAAGTCTTTACCTTTTAGAGTGGGTCATGGGTTCGACCTTCATCGGTTGGAGCCTGGCTACCCTTTGATCATTGGTGGGATTAATATTCCTCACGATAGAGGCTGCGAGGCACATTCTGATGGTATATTCTCATTTGTTCTTTCCCGTTTTACTTGATTTTTGAATTTTCTCCGGATTTATCTGTTTGAAATTTTCCAAAATTTGATTTTGATGCTAACCATATGGGGGGATTAATGTGTTGCAGGCGATGTGCTGCTTCATTGTGTTGTGGATGCAATCTTGGGTGCTTTAGGCCTTCCTGATATAGGGCAGATATTTCCAGACTCTGATCCTAAGTGGAAAGGGGCTGCATCTTCTGTCTTCATCAAAGAAGCTGTGAGTATTTCTTTGATTTAGATTCTGGGGAATTTTGAGATATTCGTTTTAGGGGTATTTTACCTAGATAATGATGTTGGAATAAAGATTTCACAATCTGGGGTGAGTTTATTTTTATTTTGTGAAGTAGATATGATTTGGAAGTCGCCTACACTTCCTACACTTCTAGGCGACTTCGGTGTATTTTTGGTTCGTCTCTTTGACTAAAATTGCCACTTATATCTAGAAAACATCCCTAGTTCATAAAATAATCTAAAGCATCCCTATTTCATGAAATAAAAAAAAATCAAGATCATTATCTATGCAAAAGAACCCATTTTTAAGGTATTAATTTTCAGTGGATTCTCCTTTAGCTGGTTGTCTTGTCTGGTTCACTGTTGGTTACCTTTAAATCAGAGGGAATAGATGACTGATTCATTGACCATTTCCATGTTATAAAATTTGTGTATGTTAGCTTAGATGGAAAGTGTAAGATTGGGACAATCCTACATCAGAACTTTTGTACCGAAATGAAAAAAATAATAATCATAGTACTCGAAAAACTATTGTTGAATTATGCAATTATTTAGTTTTGGTGCATGGTTAACCAAGAATATAATGCCTCAGAAAGTTGTAGGTTTCACTAATGTACTTCGATATAACAATTAAGTATTAAGGTTTCATGAAACATATAAAAGGAATAGAAGAAACTCCTTGAGTGGGTTGGAGTTTGGACTACGTAGTCAGTCTCTGTACTTGTCTCGACCCATATATGATAATGATATGGCACTGCTTGTTGGATCTCGTAAAGGTCATAACTGGTTAATTCAATCTGCTTAGAAACAAAAGTTGAGTCTCTAGTTTCAAGCATTTGGTACTTTGTTTTAGATGCATCAGCGAAGTCGATTGATAGAGTTCTGCTGTGTTGAGTGGCGGTGGAGAAGTGCAATGAATCTGCTGCATTAGAGCTAACCTCTGATGTATTGATATGGCGACTTTCCAACCTCAATGCAATGAACCTTGTTACTTTATTTGATACAATGAACCTAAAAGGCAATGAATCTTTTCTTTAGAATAGCTTTGGTTGTTTATTGTTGAAAATGAGATTTACGTTTTCATATTGGACTTCAATCACTAATATTTTAAGTGCATGTATAGGATGAAGGAAACTTCGTCTATCCTTATATTCTATCTAGCTGTGAAAGTGATTCTATGCGTCGATACATCTTGTAAGCATGTTTTTTGACTTAAAAGTTATATATATATATATATATATATATATATATATATTAAAAAACGATGCTTTTAAGAGCAGTCTACCGGGTATGATATTCTTTCACTGCAGATTATGTAAAAACTCTGATGCTTTATTTGACGGTGACTTCACCAACCACAATTCAATGAATGTTTCTTCAAACAGCTTAATTTGTTTGTGGTTCGAAATTGCATCAACCTTTGTTCTCGACTGAACTATAGATATTCGTGTTTTTTGTACTGGAAAATCCTTTCTGAACCCGAACTTTCGTGTATACTGCATCTTTCAAAGGAAAGACTGGGTGAATGAAATGTTCCCCTAATGCCTCCACTCAATCTCACTATTTTAGAACTTATTTTAAGGACTTGGCTGTTAGATGTTCTAGAAGTTTTACTTTGGTAGGACAATCATAAGGAAGAATATTAACAAATTCACTATGCAAAACAAACTTTAAAGTAGGGGAATTTATGACATCTATGATTATTTTGTAATATAGGCATTACCAACCCATTTACTGAATTCGGATTTTAGAAATCAGTAAAGAACTGAATGTCTTTATCATTTAAAGAAGTCCGTGATGAAGTTTGTACGTATCACGGTTTTTTCTTTACCTTGTATGGATTATGAAACATGGTCAGGTTTGTCATTCTATGCCATCATTGTTTATATCTCATTGTTTATATCTTCTATTCTAGGAATATATACATGATTTATGTGTTACAGACTATATAGATTAATCGTGATCCTCTGCAACATGGTTCCGTTTCAGGTGAGACTCATGCATGAGGCTGGTTATGAGATTGGAAACTTAGATGCCACCTTAATCCTTCAAAGACCAAAACTGAGCCCACACAAGGAGGTTATCAAGTCCAACTTGTCGGAGCTGCTAGGAGCCGACCCTTCTGTTGTCAATCTTAAGGCCAAGACTCATGAAAGAGTCGACAGCCTCGGGGAAAATCGGAGTATTGCAGCACATACTGTGGTCCTATTGATGAGGAAGTAAATGTAAGTCTCGGACATCAGTCTCAAGTCTGGCGACTGTATATACTGCGAGTATTGTTCTATACCGCCGTCGATATGGTATTGCTTGTGACAGCTTAATGTATTTGATGGGACCACATTGTTGAATTCTCAAACATTTCGCAAAGATGCCAAGTTTTGGCATGGTAATGTTTCCGTACTGTCATTAGTCTATGAAGCCATTGATACTGGTCATTACCAAATATAAATTAATTGTAAAAACTTATGTTTCAAACAGTTTCCAGAAATATATTTTCAATTTCTACTATTTTCTGCATTATAAAAGTACCCATGGCTACCTTAAAGTGTTCAAGTTTAGTGAATTGATCCTATCTTTGTTTTGAGTCATTCTCGAGAATCATAGTCATCTAGGTCGTGTTTGAATACCACAACGTAATTGTATGAAAATATAATTATTAAAAATTTTAATTATCTGGACATGTTTATAATCCCTTTTTCACCTAAAAAATTATACGGACATGTTTCGACAAGTACAAATCTTAATTTCTCCTGGCATATTTGGCCCAATGAATTGTGATTCTACAATTATATAATAAATTTAAATTCTAAATAATATTGATTGTTATAGAAAAATTAACCTTAAAAGCATTTTTAAAATATTGAAGTATTTGATAATAAATTACTAAAAAAAAGAATTATTAGGATAAAAGACGTTATAAATATATGACATAATTATAAAACCTTAACGTATCGCGATAATAACAGTAATAAATTATAAATTGATATAATAAGAAAAATAAATAAACGATATATATAAAATCTTTACGTGTATAATTAAAAAAATTAAAGTGATATATATATATATATATAAATTTGATGCTATAATGAAAAAATCAACGTGAATAAAATTATTATTATTTATTATAAAACTATCATAATAATAATTAATATAAAAATTCGAAGAATGTAATTACCTTAATTACACTAATTCTAAGCCCCCTATAATAAAAAAAAAGACTAAGAGGAGAAGAAAAAGTTAACGGACGCGCCAACATTCTTTAATGGTAATTATCGAGAATTGACCTTAATAAAGACAAATTAAACCCATAATACAAGTGTTCTAAAAGTTCAGCAGCCAAAACGCAAATGTCCTAAAAGTTTAGTGACTATTTATGAAATTTACCCTTTATTTTATTGTAAGCCACAAAAATGCCTGGAGTTATGCTTCGACCATTTCAACTTGGACATTTTTTTCCTCTTTGAAATAACAGTATGTGTTATAAGAATTTTCATCGCTGTTGTTGCAGGAATCAAATGTTTTGACTTGCATGAAATATGAATGGATTCTCAACTTAAACCTGAAAGTGAAAGTTCGAAACAAGTGGGTGGAATTGGACGCCTACGAAGGCTTCAAGTTTCCAATCTTGTTCGGTCTCTGTGTCTGACCATGAAACCTTGTACCACCCATGTTTCAACTTAGCAGCCAGCATCTCAGTTCTTCACTGTTGTATACTTTTATAAACCCTAGTATTTATTCGATTTCAATGGCTGCTGGTTTGAAAGGAAAAAGAAATAGACGAAAGTAAGAGTACCGTAGAAGTCTTACATTTGATTTCATTCAAGTACAACCAAATTAAAATTATATAGAAGGGTTGAACTCATTAAGTGGTCTCAGTGGTAAAGA
Source organism: Hibiscus mutabilis (assembly GCA_019671005.1). Classification (NCBI taxonomy): domain Eukaryota; kingdom Viridiplantae; phylum Streptophyta; class Magnoliopsida; order Malvales; family Malvaceae; genus Hibiscus; species Hibiscus mutabilis. The sequence goes on along the minus strand of CM033743.1, from coordinate 36,391,195 downwards.
GTAACGTGTTTCACCTAGATGATTTGGGTTTGAGTAGTCTGTAAATGTGTGAGTTTATTATGATATGAAACCGGACTAAGATACTACCTTGTAATCAAATTAGAATGTAAAAAAAAAATTAGGAAAGTTATGTAACGCATCAAGAAGGTTATAATCAAAAGTCAATTTTTTACCAAATATAATGAAGTAATTAACCTGCCCTAATTTGCAAGTCCATTCAATATGGGAAGACTATTAATTATGAGCCTTGTTGATCAGCAATTTAAGATGGAGTTTGTTGTAGTGGTTTGTGGTGGTTTACTCTTTCTGATTTGGACAGAGAGCTGCAAGGGACGAGAGTCGCAGCTGAAAGTGGTGGACTGGAGTGAGGTCGGAGGTCTTAGGTAGCAGGATTAAGTAGAAAAATGAGAGTTAGCTTAGGATGCTCTGGTCCCTCTTACCGGTCCCTTTTTAGGGATATTTAAGGAGGGAGACTGGCAGCCTTTAATGGCAATTGTCAAGTTTAGGCCTGATATTAACTTACTAGCCTTACGAGTAGGTTTGTGTATCAAATGATGGACTAGTCTTGTGAGGCAGGCAGAATTAACCTTGGTTTAATCAGGATGAACGCCATTCGAAGGGTATAGAGAGGTAGGCTCCAGATGATTCCTTGTGGCTTCTTAAGTAAGGTTTCAGAGGGCCTTAACTTTGGAACATTCGAAGACGGGAAGACTTGGAGGCAGATAATGTCTTCTGGGACGTCGGAGGTCCTTTGTTGCGGAAGAGTGTCGACGAAATACTGCTTGACAAAAAGTTGCGGATTTTGTATGTGTATTCAAGAAAATAATGCCAAGAATACTTTCTTTTTGCGTTCAAGTATACACGGTCAGCAAGTAATATAATAGTAAGAAAGTATCGTATCTACAAGGATTGTCCATGAATTAAATGCCACGATAAATACTTGTGAGGAATAAAATACGTTGATGGTAACTAATCGCAGTTTTAATTATGAAAATGATAAAGGCAATCGAAACAAAGAATTAGGTATATTGGCAAACAGCCGTGTCAAGATGATTGTTTGGAGTTGACAAGGGATGTTTGGATTTCACACTAGCGAAGACAACAATTAATAACGTTAAACCTTAGTTTTATTGCCGAGCAGATTTTAATTTAGTATTGCCTCTGTCGATGGTAATGCTCTGAGTTAATTAATTTTAACACCTATATGTCTATAGTGAGTTTTCAAACAATTAAATTGATGAAGTTTTAATCTTTACTCCTAAGGGGTAGATTCACTTCAAAAGTAAGTTCATCTACTTGAACATCTTCTGTCGAAGTTTCTCTTCTTAGCATTTGGCAATCAATCCTTATCTTCTAAATCTGTTAAGATATTATGGGATAACAAGCATTCAACACCAACTGTCGTTGGCATCAAATATGATATTGTTAAGCGAAAGCAAAATAGATAATAAAGCCAAGGCATTTAATTATTAAAAACCTTAGAAAAACTAAGCGTTCATCGCTAACACCCCTAGTCAACTTAAAATATTAGTTCATGGCTGGGGAAACCAACAACAAATCATTGTTTTTAAACATCTTCACAAAATTAGAAATATTTTTAAGAAAAAATGGACTAAAGAAGGAGATCCGTCGATACAGCCCTTCAATGGATCCATAGCTCTCAGCAAAACTGCCCAATCAAACCTTGATTTGCCTCTACCCTTCTCTTTGTTAAAAAAATGAAATAAAAAGAAAAAATAATCAATACTCAATGTTCATTTACGTTCGTATCATTTTAACAGATGAACATGAACGAACACGCACAAGCCACATTCTTTAACGAACAAACACGGACAAGAAATTTTGTTCGTGTTCGTTCATTTGTTCGGTTAAAATTAAACGAAGGAACATGAACATACCCTCGTTCGTGTTCGTTCGGTTCGTTCACAGACCTACTTTAAAAAATACAGAATTACATTCTACTTATCTTTATCATATCATCGTTAATATGTTAACCGTCACGTTATTACTATAAATCGTCACATCAATACTATAGCGATAAATGATGATTTTTATACATTAAATAACAATATTAATATAATTTGAAGAGATCAAAGGTTAAATTGATGAAAATAAAAATGGAAGGCAACGTTGACCATGAAAATAAAATCACCACATTTTTTATGTGTTGCTGTAGTAGCTTTAGTTAGCTTAGTGAGTTGGTGATATTGAGTATGTGGAAATTGGATTTTGTGATTTCAATAATTACTGCGAAATGGAAATAAGTAATGCCATGTAAAATGTTTTCTACCCCTCTATCATATCAAGGTTGCAAAGCACTTCTTTGGCAAGGGGAAAAAACACCAAATGAAGTGTATAAATGGTGAAAAATCGTGTTGAAAAGAAGGAAAAAAAGAACACAACTTCTTTCAAGTAAAAAACCTGCAACAAAAAACATAACTACGCAAACAAACAAATTTTACACGTCAAAGGTTACGTAAATCCATAAAACATTAGTTAAATGGTGAAGTTTAAGTTTTCAATCGATTCAGCTAGGGTTTTCTAAACACAGAATTTTCTCTTTAGTCTAATATATTGTTTGGTCGGTGGTAGCATCAACTTCGGTGTTGGTTGTCCAAGTTAGTAATCTTTTATTTTTGTATTATTATATTATATATTTATTTTTTAAGAATAATTTTGTTTTTGTGATATAATTTTGTGTTGTGACACATTTATTTTTGTCTTTTCTGACACAATTTTTCGTCTTGTGACACATTTTTTTGTCTTGTAACACGTTTTTAGTCTTTATTGACGAATATTTGACCATTTTTTTATTTTTATTTTTCCAAGGTCGGATTTGATATTGCCTCGACTGATCAAGATGACGCTTATCTAGTTATTCTGTTGATCTTTCCTGCGTTGGACTCCAGGATTAGATTTGAATAGGCGATTTGCGTTTGTCGATGGTATCTTTTCGATGCTCGACTTTGATTTGTGGTTGTCAGTGATCATTCAATAGTTTCTTATGTTAATGGTTATTGGAAAATGTCCAAATTATGCGTTTAGTTTACGTTTATAATTGTAAACCCTCATTGTAATTTGGATATATGTTTTATCTTTTTAATAAAACAAACCGCTTCTACCAAAATGTACACACACGCATACTTATACTATGCAAAATTCAATTACTTTAACATCTTTTTTAGACCATTGGATGATGATAATAAATGGTTATGATTATTTTCTTTTTCTTTTTTCAAGGGATAATCTTCACATTTTCTACTGTTAATATCATCCATCCATTTACCTTCATCCAATGGTCCAAATATATATATATATACTAGATTATAGAATAGACACAATATCATGTATATTAAATCTTTGTGATCTTTAGGTTTATAGTTGATTATTTGTTTCTCTCGCATGTAGAGGTAGATAAAATCGAACTACATTAAATCTCATCCGCGTGTCTTATGTTAATTTTATTTTATTTATTTTTCTGCATACTTACGTGTGTCTTATTTTATGTTGATCCCAATTTATTTATTTTTCTACTTACTAAATTTCTAACCTATAAACATGCGTGGATTATAACGATTGAATTCGAATAAATTTTAGTTTTAATCCTAGCATATCTAAACTCAGATAAAAAAATGTTAAAGATGATTCCATTTTTGTCAAACACTAACATCCTCCTTCATGGAAAGTTTCCAACTTTCTGAGATCAGCCCAAGCCAACATGGCCTTTATATCAACACTATAAATACCCCATTTATCACTTCCAAGCATGCAAACAAGACCCACAATTAGCTGAAGCAATTAATTCCCATTACTCTAACCACCACCACCTCCGCAGCTAATCGGAAGGGCAACCAAAAAAATATCTCTTCTTCTCGTCTCTAACTCCTTGTTTGCTTCTTTCAAACCTCAGTCTCCATTTTTGCTGTACTCAAATGGCTGCCATGTCTAAGATTGCTACAGGCAATGGTCACGGTGAAGACTCGCCTTACTTCGACGGCTGGAAGGCATACGAAACCAATCCTTTTCACCCCATAGACAGACCTGAGGGTGTCATCCAGATGGGTCTAGCTGAGAATCAGGTACATAACTAAGAAATTTCTGTACTTGGTTTATGTGTTGCGGTGCAGATCGCTACTTGAATCCCTGATACTGACGGTTTCATGTGGCAGCTCTGCTTTGATTTCATCAAAAACTGGCTCGTCAAACACCCGGAAGCCTCCCTCTGCACCGCACAAGGTGTTAACAAATTCAAGGAGACCGCACTTTTCCAGGATTATCATGGCATGCCTGAGTTCAGACAAGTATGGCTAACTATACCATGATACCATCACATGAACATGTTAAACTATTGATTAATTGCATCAATTAATGAAAATTGTCTGTTTTTACCACAGGCTGTTGCTAAAATTATGGGGAAAGTGCGGGGAGATAGAGTGAAATTCGATCCAGACCGCATCGTTATGAGTGGCGGAGCGACCGGAGCTCATGAAATGGTTGCCTTTTGCTTGGCTGATCCTGGTGATGCATTTCTAGTACCTACCCCTTATTATCCAGGGTAATGCTTCATTTTTCACAGTTTCTTCTTTTAGAATAGTAATCAAATTGCCACAAAAAGTTGTTCAATTCCTGGTTTACTGAACAAAATTTGACATTCCTTTACAGATTTGATCGTGATTTGAAGTGGAGAACTGGGGTCGAACTTGTTCCGGTCATTTGTGAGAGTTCTAACAATTTCAAGATCACCAGAGATGCCTTGGAAGCTGCATATGTAAAAGCACAAGATGCTAACTTGCGAGTCAAGGGTTTGCTCATTACGAATCCATCGAATCCCCTCGGTACTATCCTAGACAGAGAGACATTGAAGAATGTTTTAAGATTCATAAACGAGAAGAACATACACCTGATTGGCGACGAGATATATGCTGCCACAGTTTTCATGGAGCCCGAGTTCGTTAGTATTTCGGAGATCATACAGGAAGACGATGTCGAATGTAACTGCGATCTCATCCACATTGTTTACAGTCTTTCAAAGGACATGGGGTTCCCTGGCTTCAGGGTTGGCATTGTGTACTCCTACAATGATGCAGTCGTTAGCTGTGCACGAAAAATGTCGAGTTTCGGGTTGGTGTCCTCGCAAACTCAGCATTTGATAGCATCGATGCTGTCCGACAATGATTTAATCGATAATTTCATCGCCGAAAGCAAAGAGCTATTGTTCAAAAGGCACAAGTATTTCACTTGGAGTCTTTCTCAAGTCGGTATTGGTTCTTTGAAGAGCAATGCCGGGCTGTTTATATGGATGGATCTGCGTAAACTCCTGAGGGAGAACACAGTTGAAGCAGAAATGGAGTTGTGGAGGGTAATAATCAATGAAGTTAAGCTCAATGTTTCGCCCGGTTCGTCTTTCCATTGCGACGAGCCGGGTTGGTTCAGGGTTTGCTTTGCTAACATGGATGACAACACCATGGCAGTTGCTTTGTTTCGAATCCGGACCTTTGTGCTTAAGAACAACGAGGCCATGGTTCCACCCAGTAAACTATGCAGGAGAAGCAGCCTTAAACTCAGCCTATCTCGAAGAATGGATGATTTGATGTCACCGAGCATCATGTCTCCCCACTCTCCCTTACCTCAATCACCCCTGGTTCGAGCAAGGACTTAAAGGCCGTTCGATGTCGTAATCTTCGCCGTTATACATTTCTAAGACGACGAATCTTCATCTCCTCATTGCAGGATAGAAACTTTCGTTGTTGTGTTTTACTTGTTTTGAATTTGTAAACTAGAGGATTTGCTGTATTGTTTCCCATGAAAATAAGGGACTCCATGGATTCATGCATCATGTTCCAATCTCTTGAGCAACTGCATTTTTTTGTCTTCCTTCTCATGCAAAAGTGCAAAGTGAGGAAAGATCAATGCTCGTGCAGATGTGCACAATTATTTGGAACTGTAACAAAATAAGTCTGTTAGAGTTTGTGGCTCGAATTCAAATAGATTTTGGTTTAGAGTGGGAACCTATAAATATATAATATGGTTTAGTAACTTTTCGATTTGTGCTTAAATGTTTTAAAGTTGTTTCGTATATTTGAAGGTTATATAACAAATTATATTTTAAGAGGTACTTGAATAGGATTTCGGATCCAATTATTGAATTTCTGGAAGTTTAAAGTATAGTAGAATACGTGTGGCACCAACCGAAATGTTACAAAACACGGAATCTAAAATATTATCCACAAACTTAAAATATTACACTTTTATGACATTTTAGGTTGATGTAAATATCAAAATTTTATTTTTAAGTATCGATACTAGTCGTGAGACCACCAATTTAAAATATTATCAAAAAATGTAACATTAATATTTTAAGTTTCGTATTTTGTAATTTTTCGATTGGTATCACATCGTAATCGTATCATAACCTGTTGCATCCTAAACATATACCAATTTAATTGAAAATAGATTCAAATCTTTTTTAAATGATATAATTAATATTATTATAATAACATTTTTATTCACTTTTTCATATTTTCAGATAACCCAAACGATCATGAAACTAAAAAAACTACATACAAATCCTTTTTTATTCTGCATATAATTATTTATTAAATTAATTTTTATACGTATACCTTTTTTATATAACAAATCAGACAAAATCTATTTAAAAAAATTTAGGACTGTAATCAAACTAAACGTTCAGCGAATCGTTTGTCAAGAAGTTCATTTATGTTCGTTTATCTGTTAATCGAACGAGCATGAATAAGATTTTATGTTCGTTTAATTAAATAAACGAACACGAACAAAGGCTCGTTCATTCATTTACGTTCGTGAACGTTCGGTAATTTGTTCATTTATGTTTGTTCGTTTATGTTCGTTTAAATTTATTCACATATATTCATTTATATTTATTGTGTTTCATAATAAAAGTATTATAATTTAAAAAAAAAGTAAATTTATTCACATATATTTGTTTGTTTATGTTTGTTTAAATTTATTCACATGTCCTTTTATGTTCGTTCGTTTGTATTCGTGTATTATTTTAACGAACAAACATGATGTAAGCAACCAAATCCGTCCGGCGCCCTCTATCTATTTGTTTGGCCTTTATTATTATTTTTTCGTATTATGTATATGATTTTATGCTTATTTGCAAAAAAATATGTATAGTATTTTGTTTAATTACTATATATATAAAAACAATAATAGATACTTATTTGTGTAAAAATAGTATATATATATATATATATATATGTATATTTCTTTTGATAAATATAAATATTAAACATATTATACCTTAAGTATTATATTATATATGTACACGTCATATTATCATTTTGCATCATATATATTTTTTTAAATCATCAATATATATATATATATTAAAAAAATAAATTTTGAATTTTAAATTAGTGTTTTTTAAACCTCGATAAATCATGTCCCGGGCGTAAAGGGATGTGATGCTTTTAAAATTTTTCCAATAAAGCGAGAAGTCGTGTCCCGGGCGCAAAAGGATGCGGTTCTCTCAATATTTTTATACATTCAAGAATCATATGTTAAATTTTAATCTAATTCCTAATTTCCAACATCAAGACATTAAATAATCGACTAGGTACCAATTTTGGGTGTGGGTGCTAATCTTTCTCCATCCGTAACCGACTCCCGGACCCGCTTTTTTTGAATCTCTGGTTTTATTTTGGTGTTCGGTCTACCATTTTAAATGATCGGTGGCGACTCCACATTTTTAATCTCCAAACCGGGCGGGGTTTTTCAAACACGAGAAAAGAATTTTAAAACACGAACAAATAAAAAGAGAGCGCCGGACAGATTTGGGTGCTTACACATGAACGAATACGAACAAGCTACATTCTTAACAAACGAACACGAACAAAAAATTATGTTCATGTTCGTTCATTTGTCCGGTTAAAATTAAACGAATGAACACGAACATATTTGTGTTCATTTATAGGCCTAAAAAAATTAATTAAAAACACTACTTTATAGAATTAAAAAAAAAACTTCTTATTAATATAATCGGTCCATTGTTAATTATATTTAGTTTGATTAAGATCATTTCATTACTCACTAATTACCGAATTAGGTAAGGGCAAAGAATTTAGGGGTGCGCAAAAATATCCGATCCGATCTGATTATCCGTTAATCCGTTCTGATTTTTATTTTTGGATTGAATGTTTGATCTGATTTTTAATTTTTCAGATCAGATACAAATCACAATATTTTAAGTTTTGAATTATCCGAAAATTTAAAATTTCATGAATATGAACCTTGTTATATTTAATATTTTAATGCTTGTTATATTCGAAAATTCAAAAAACCAAAATTTCTATAGATGCGAATCTTGTTATATTTAGTAATTTATTGTTTATTATATTCGAAAATGCAAAATTTTTATAAATACGACTGTCAAATTTAAAAAAATACTTAAATAAAATTATATGATCGAACATTTGAGTATCCAATCTAAATATCCGATATCCGAATATTTAAATATTCGATTTTTTAGATCAAATATGAATCGCTATTTTATCGATATGAAATTTCGGATGTCTAAATTATCCGAAAATAAACTCTGCTAGCATAGAAAGGGTACCGAAAAGGCATATGACATTTGTCCTCGGATCCGGCCTTTGAGTCCACGATTTCAATTCGAGTTCATGTGCTTCTTCTTTATCTTATCCTTCTCCAAGAACTCCAAATTTTCCAGTTAAATCAGGTAAATATAAACTTCTGAATCCATCCTTTCTATCTCAATTTTACATACGAAGAACATTCATTTTAAATCTTCACTTCAAACTGCAATCCTCTTCTTCTTTTTTTAATGATTGTTGCCATGAATTAAATTTGAATTGATTTCATCAACAAAACCAAACACAATTGACCAAAAAACAAGAAACCCATTTCCATGATTAAGCTGTTTAAGCCGGCAACAAGAGATTAGCTGTCGCACTCCATTAATTGATATATAAATTTAGTTTAATACGATTATGGAGTATACCTGTTTCCTTGTTGTTCGTTTTTCCTAAATCTGTCTTGATAGATACAACCCATGACGAAGATTTTAAGGTTTATGGCAGTTTTAATATGATTAAATATCATAATAGTTTCGTGGATTTTAGAGAAGGAAAATTATTCTATACGGAGGTAAAAAAAACCCGCAAACAAAATTGAATGGATGAGGTGTAGTATTTAGGATGTAGGATTTAAAGTATTTAGTATTCGAACTTATACAAGGTAACATGAGCATTTTCAGTAATTGTTCTTTTTAATACAAATAAATACTTAAAGTATAACTTTTCATTTAAGCACTAAAGTATTTTTTTGTCAAAATAAGTACATGAAATATATTTTTTGGTCAAAATAGATACTAAAGTATTTTTTCGTCAAAGTAGGTATATATATATTTTTGTTAAAATAGGTAACCAATGTACTTTTAATCAATGTCACGTGATAACTTTTAGAAACCTAGATATATATAGAGGCCAAAAAAATACTTCAGGTACTTATTATGACAAAAAAATAATTCATGTACCTATTTTGACCAAAAAATATATTTTATGTACTTATTTTGACCAAAAAATACTTTAGGTACCTAAATGAAAAAGTTAGTATTCTTTTAGTAGTTATTTGTAATATAAGCCTTTATTAATAGCAAAAGTAAACCATTGCAGTTGAAGACAACTTGATATTTATTTATTTTATCATATAAGTTGCTAGGAAAAAATGTAGTGGAATAGAACTCTGTGGACTTGCATTTTATTGGTCAATGAAATTGGACAAGTACTGTGTTTTTGGGAAACTATGACAACTATTGAAAAATATCCTAAGCCCACTTGCAACAGTCTCTTTATATACTACATTTTCATTTGAGTTTTTTGTCCATCACTTCCCAGTTTCTCTTTGTTTCCCCTTCTGCTCTGCCCTCCTTTGTTTAGTAAGTTGTAAGTCTTCTAAATCCTGTGATAAGTATCAGAATTGGGCTGTTTTTTATGAATTGAATTGGGTGATTTGCCAAGCTTTTTTTTTGTTTTTGAATTTCCATTTGAAGCTGATTAGGTTTAAGTTTGGAAGGTTATTTTGTATTCCTGTTTTCTTTACACCATTTTGGATGTATTTTCTGTCATGATATTCATGTTATGAGGTTAATATTTATGTCCTACAAGTGTAGATATGCTGGAGTACAGGTTAGGGGCGCAACTTATAAATTTCTAGGGGTCGTACTTATAAAAATTTAGAAGGATGAAAATAGATTTTAGATAGAAAATATATAGAAAAATTCTAAAAAAGTTCTAAATCCTATAGAAATTTTAAATTTTAAGGGGCGACCGCTCCCTCCAGCCCCCTTCGGTCCATCCCTACAGGAATATGCTAGTTCAAAGTCAGCATTCTTATTTGTTTTCTGTAGATAATTAGGATTCTCGGTTAAGTTCTCTGATTTTCTTTGTATATCTCAAGAAAAACTACATTTAATATTGCTTTATAGAAGACTAATTACATTGAGTTTAAACTAAACTAGGACTACTTTAGTTCTATCTTTATCTACTCCTAGTATGGGAATTAGGATTAAACTAAAACTCTCTTAACAGATAACGACTAAAACTCTAATTGTTATTAATCTCTATATGTACATGTCTACAATCTACATTTTCTGAATCGAATCTGATATATAGGCTGTTGGAGTCTCAAAGAAGAGAGAAAATGGGTAATCTACTCTGTTGTGTACAAGTTGACCAGTCTACAGTAGCTATCATGGAGAGATTTGGTAGGTTTGAGGATGTTCTTGAACCTGGATGCAATTGCCTACCTTGGTTTCTTGGAAGTCAACTCGCTGGCCACCTCTCGCTAAGGTTGCAGCAGTTGGATGTTCGTTGCGAGACCAAGACTAAGGTCTGTCTATTGCCTTTTCATTTTTCTAGTTTACCATTTCAGAACTTATTTGCTGTGTAACTCTTGACCTTTTCAGATGAAGATTGATGAATATAAATTGCCTTTTAGTTCTTGTTTATTCTTTGGTCAATTTCTCTGTCTCTGATGATGGAGGGAGGACTAATTCATTATTGTGAAGAAATATAATTGTCATGGACTCATGAACAGCATAGATTCAACGCAATGTTCCGTTATCTTGCTTTCGAATCGGTTATATTTATGGAAGTGTATTTAACCAAAATATGCCTCTATTATGCAGTGCGAAACTAAGTGAACATTATTGTCATCATATCAGGACAATGTATTTGTCAATGTTGTTGCATCCATTCAATACCGGGACTTGCGGACAAGGCGAATGATGCCTTTTACAAACTGACAAACACGAGGACACAAATTCAAGCTTATGTTTTTGATGGTATGAACAATATTCTGTGAAGTATGTATTCACGTTGGTTTATACGAACTCATTCGGCACTTTTTTTTTTGTTGTTGTTGAAAAAGCGAAGGATTGAAGCTGATTTTTGTTTAATATGTTTAGTTATTAGAGCAAGTGTTCCAAAGCTAAATCTGGATGATGTTTTCGAACAAAAGACTGAGAAAATTCTGCAAATCAAACGAGCTGAAGGTGAGGCCGAGTCCAAATATTTGTCAGGGCTGGGTATTGCTCGCCAACGACAAGCGATTGTCGATGGACTGCGAGATAGCGTGCTTGGATTCTCCATTAATGTCCCCGGGACTACCGCAAAGGATGTCATGGACATGGTCCTGCTCACTCAGTACTTTGACACCATGAAAGAAATTGGTGCCGCTTTGAAATCCTCGGCCGTGTTTATCCCTCAGGGTCCCGGGGCTACTCAGATTCGTGATGGACTCCTCCAGGCGTCACAGCAGTAACTATACCACATTTCAAAGGTTTATACTGAGTTCTTCTTAAGACAAGACGAGCTTTATTATTATTATTTTTAAGGATGTAATATTTGGTTTTCATGTTTTCCTGTTAAGTTCTTGGTGCCTTCACTCTTGTTTATTTGTAATATTTTATATAAAGAGGAAGTGGTGTACATTAATGAATGAAATAGTAGGAAAATGGATTGAGAATCCTGGACGGGTTGATAATTTCCAGCCTCGTATCCTTGGCATATACAGTTGCAGGACAGGCCTATAATCCATGTTTGTCCCTTAGTTCAGGTTTTGCAATGTTAACCCACGGCTAAAATGCGATTTATATTCATACAATAGCGGTAGAAACTAAAAGTTTACACAATCGTAAATTCTAACCATTATCCTTAAATTCTAAACATGAATCTTTAAATCTTACACCCTAAAATGAATCCCTAAATCTAAGGCACTTCTAAAATTTTTTAATTTTCACGGCTAGTATATTGAAAAATTACTCAAATGTCTATTGTTCCTGCCAGAATTATGAATGCACTTAACATTTTTTTGTTATTTTTATTTTGGATAAAGTACACAAATAATCATTAACAATGTTAAAATATCTTTTTTATCACTAAACTTTCATAAGTTACAAAATAAGAATTAAACTTTTAATTTTTTGTTATAAAATTAGAACTGCACTGTTATTTGTAATTAACTATCGTTAAAGAGATGGTGTGACATTTACATTAATAAACAATATCTCATTTTACCCCTCAACTGTAACTATATTTTGATACTTTACTAATATTTTTAAACAATAAATCCAAAAAAAATTCATAAAATGTTTGAAAATATAAAAAAATTATAATTTATTTTTAAAATTGTAAAATATTTTTTAAAATTTATAATATTGAGACATTTTACAAATCATAAAATTTTAGTAAAACTCTTTATATTTCTCATTACTTACTCTCATCCTCATCTAACCTATAGTAAAGTTTAATGATCAATATTTTTTGTGATCATAATGAACATGTTCTTGTCTTCTTTAAAAATTTTATGAAACCTATAGTGATTTTAAAACACATATTTTTGTTGATGAGCAAAATGGTATAATGATGGTTGTCGGTTTTTAGACGGTTAATCTTTTAAAATTTAGGCGGAGAATCACAATTAATGGTGGTCGTGGGATGAAAAAGAAAGATAAATTCTAGTTCGATCCGTAGAGTGTATTTCAGCTTTTCCTCATAATTATATTGTAAGAGGTCTGACGATGGTGTAAAGTCTAGACCTTGTAGGATATGATATGTACGACAGAGTAACCTTGTTTATCAGCTTATAAGTTTAGTTGTTGGGTCATACGGACTTATTAAGAACGCTGTAGCTCTTAATAAGGTTACTCTGAAGGGCTTCAGTGTTTATACTCTGGGGAGTTGTCTGACTAATACACGTCGTAGGCGCGATCGGGGTGATGACGAAAAAGTATCAGTAGAGCTATACAGTGCATAAGTATAATGATAGAAAACATAATAGATATAACAATTACTCTTAATTGTGAGAGTGTCATAAAATGACAGAAGTTGAGACTTGTAAATATTTCTCCGAGTACGCTCGAAGCGAGGTCTACGTCCTCAGCGTCCAGTGTTGGTCCCTCTTCTAAGACCACTACACACATTTCCGTAAAGATCAAATGGATCACGGTTAAAAGGGTATAAATTTTTGAGTGCTCTTTTTTAGGAGTCAGAAAGAAAAGGGAGTTGACCCCACATAGTTTTGAGGGTTAGGCTTGCTGCTCTAAGGGAAGAAGGCCCGTATCGAGACAAGGATGCTAAACGAGACAGATGGATGCGGATATTTTCTTCTCATATTTATTTAAAATTTTTATATTTAATAGCTACTTACCATTTACGATAAATAAAATTTTTAAATTCATATTTGCTCCCGCGAGTATATTTTCATATTCACCCTGCACCCATTATCTAGCTGGGTACCTACCTATCAACTCATCTCACGTTGTACTTGCATGTAGTACCTTCAAACAAATTCGTTTATCTCATAATATATAACGCGAAATTCCATTTTATTTGCTCCCAAAGAAATTAAATTCAAAGGAATTAGACTAATTTTGACAATTAATCTTGCGACTCTTCACCTGTTGCATTATTGTTCTTCAATTCCTTCTAGACTCTTCATCTCTTCTCCTCTCTCATTATGAATAGGTTGGCAGTCTTTTCATTTGACACACAACCAACAATTCTATATATATATATTGCCTCTCAAATTCGGTTTTGTTCTGTGATAGAAGGCAAAGTTGAGTTTGTTTTGTTCATTAAAGTTATGTTGTTTGTATTGAACGTTTGTTAATGTATTTTAAAAGATAGATGTACAACATTTTAAAGCTCTGAAGAGAAGACAAATTTATCTTTAAGTGATTGTTTATACAGACCTTAACAAATTCTACTACATAAGTCTATCCAAAATTATAATATAAAATTTCAAAGTTCTTTTTAGTAGTAAAGATGATTAAAAGATAATATATGTTTATATTTTTTCTTAACTCTTTGATAACGCACGCACAATACTGCAAATAAAATTGATCAAATTCGAATCTTCTAAGATAAACACCATCTTCTTTTTCATTCAAACCACTCAATTTTTGTTTCTTATTTCTTCACGTATTCTATAGTTTTATAACACTGCAAATAAAATTGATCAAATTCGAATCTCCTAAAATGAACACCATCTTTTTTTCCATTCGAACCACTCAATTTTTGTTTCTTATTTCTTCACGTATTCTATAGTTTTATAACATTGCAAATAAAATTGATCAAATTCGTATCTTCTAAGATGAACACCATCTTCTTTTCCATTCGAACTACTCAATTTTTGTTTCTTATTTCTTCACGTATTCTATAGTTTTATCTATTTCTACATTATAATTGAATTATAAATGTGAAAACGACTAAACATCTATAGAAACTTGGAATATACTTTTACCGGTTGCCAAATAGTAAAACAATCATCACTCACCGGATTCTTTTACCCTGAGATTTGAGTTTCTGCTATATCAAACAAAGAGAATTGGACTGTGGCAGCAAGAAGCAATATAATGGAACATCAGTAACATGGCTAATGAAAAGTTTTAATAACAATTATGATTTTGACATGCGCAAAATGCTCAAAGTTCAAAGCCTATTCGTCTACACTCCAACACAAACACACAGAAATACAAATATATATATATATATATATATATATATGAGAGGCACTCCGACAGCAAACAACTTCGGGTATAAACCCGGTTTCAGTTTCACAGCATACTCTATTCATCCTACACCAAACCATATGAATCTTGAACCCTTTAACGCTAATTCCTAGAACCACATTTCACAATATCACCTCCTCCACTCGACTTGGGTTTCTTTCGCTGCAAAATCCGAAAAGACAACATTGTATTCATTAACATGGGAAATATGTATTCGTTCCCGTTTATGGAACAAACACGATTCAAATCCTGCACAATTTATTCAGCGTGGGCATGGGAAAATCTAAAATATCACCAAAGGCACGAAAATAACTGTAGACATTGCTGGGTGATGAACAAGACAAATTACGAGTAAAACGGATAACAAGTTCTAGCCAAGAAATTCATTACCGTTTCCATCTCCAGATGATAAAGTGGATCTGTCGCTTTTGCCTACTTTCTCTGAATGCACCTGTCTGTGTGTCCTTGGTGACTGTGAGCTTATTTTACTATTGGCTGAAGAAGGCAAAGACTGGCGACGAGTGAGGTTACTTTTTTCACCTCCATCCGGGGCAGAATGAGGAGAGCCTCGGAGTCTCAGCTTAGCCTTGGCAGATTCAGTAGCTGCCATGTAGCTTGGAAGTGCAGGACTGCTCTGAGTCCCATTCTCTGTCCGATCTTGTTTTGGAGGATTAGAAGCTTTCCTGCCAGACTTCTGTTGCTCATTTTTAGTGGCTTCATCCTTCCTCTTCAACTCCACATTCGTTATGGGAGTACTATCATCATTAGCAGTTGTATCTGTCAAAGGCTTTGAGTCAATAGCAGCAGGATCAGCGTGCGATAAATCTGCTGTCTCATCCATCCTTAATGGCCCTGACGCAGTTTCGAAGTCCCTTGATTTTGAAGTTCTCATCTGTTTCTTTTTGTTCTCGGATGAGCTATAAACTGTCACAACCATCTCTTTGTTCATCCTCTCAGCTGAACTATTCGCAGTCAAAGCCATCTCTTTCTTCAACTTCTCAGGTGAGCTATTTACTGTCATGGCCAACTCTTTCTTCCTCTTCTCAGATGAAGTATTCACGCCTGTCTCTTTCTCCATCTTCTCAGATGAGCTATTTACTGTCATGACCATCTCTTTCTTCATTTTGTCAGTTGAATTTTTTGCTGCAATGGCCGTCTCTTTGTTTGTCTTTTCAGCTGAACTATTCAGGCCCTGTTCCACAATATCGAAGCTTGTGGTGCTTGAGACCTTTTCCAAACTTTGTTCAGGCTTTTCAAATTCAAACTCTGACTGCGAATTTTCTACTACAGGAATATGAACCTTTCTCAAGCTGCGTTTAACCTTCTCAAGCTCATTTTGCGGGTTTGCCTGCACTGACTCGGCTGGATGGCTGGGAATTTTCCTCAGGTTACGCTTGGGCTTATCAAATTCAGATGTTGCTTGAACAGGCGTACCATCCAGATTTGAAGGAGGAATCCTGCGGACACTTTGTTTTGGTCGATCAGTATCCATTTCAACAACTTGATCATTAAACTGCTTCTTCTGCAATTTAGAGTCAGGGCCTGTCTTTGGTTGAGGAACTGGTTTCCAGAAGCAGGATGCTGACCACCGCTCTAACCATATCCAAACAGAATTTGGCTCCCCAACATCATAATGGAGGTGCAAAGGCATCACAGTTGGTGACGAAGCGATGAGCTAAAGAAAAACACAAAAGTCACAAGCTCAATTTGATAGGTAAAAAAGGTGAGAGTACAGGGACAAAAGTCAAATGGTATTCCAGTTTAAGAAATCATGTCTACGGACAGATGATAGTTAACTATTGGTCTACTTGCCAAACACTTTTTAACAACGAAGATTTGTAGGTGCCATGAGAAAACAAGACAGATCTAGGTTCAAATAATGGTGATGCATGCATACTGCCAAATGTCTCTGATGCCCAGTATTTTGGGTGCACATATTCGGATTTCATAGAGGTACAATGAAAAATACCCATACATAATCTAGTGAGAGAAACTCATCATACAGTCCATCTCTCTGATGTGCTATACTTTTGGGTGACATGAAAAGGTCAATGATATTCTCAGGCCTACCTAAAACTAATGCAGTAGAAGACTGTATGAACAAGGTACGTTAGAACGTTGAAGCTTACTGGAACAAGAGCAAAACAGTAGCTTTATCTATTTTCATCAATAAACTTGATTTATGGAGCAAAATGAAGTTGACTCCAATATCAATATGAGAAAAATAAATATGAATGCACACATTATGTAAAACTGTTTCTTGAATGCTAAGTAACCAACCATACAACACAAGGTAACAATAGCCAAGTAACTGAAGCATAATAGCAAATACACAGAATCATGTACTACGATATATATGTATGTATGAAGGTCAATTCTATTTATTTCCAATTCATAAATTAGACGTGTTTAGATACCTTACACACAAAAGCATTTGCTGACAACTTTCCAAAGCGTGAAGTCATATTAACTCCAACAGAAACTACAAGCTTGCTCTCCTTCTGCAGAGAAGTAAAAGATTAGACTATTAAAATAAGCTAGCCTGCCTATCTTATCAATAAATACAAAAACAAATCACAAAGAATGAGGGAAAAAGTGGAAACACGTGCTCTACACTTAAAAGGTCATATAGCTACTATACCATGCATATTGTGATGACTGAAAGTAGAAGATTACAAACCCATGGCAATGGTATAAATAAGGTATACCTAATATATTTGAATGACATGAATGATGATAGATAAATTTAAATTATTACCAACCATGATAATTGCATATTTGAATTTGTTAAAAAAAATTACTAGCTGCTAGAGTTTTCAAACATATTACCAGAAAATTTATTTGATTGTGGGTTTTCTGCAATTCATGAACATCATTAAAATGCCTGACCATTAGTCCACGAGCATGCGCTTGTAACTTGACAATGCCCATCATACAGCACAAAGTAGCAATAGCTTGTCTCCTAACCAAGTGGCCACGAATAAGTGCCTGCAGCCTTATAATGCCTTTGAGTGCCCAAAATGCACGGCGCGCCTTCACATAAAAAACTTATGTCATTTTAGGTATAATATCTACTAAAAGGTTATTCTTAGGCTACGCAAACAGTAAACTCATAAAATTGATAGTAAAAATGCACAAAGAATAGGTGAAGAATACCAGGTAACCCCTAAAAGAAGCCTGCACCAGGATTGCTGCTTGTTCTTGTTTTATCCTTTCAGGATCGCATAGTGAATCCGAAAGAGTGAACTTCTGAGAATCTATGTCTTGACTAATGGGCAGAGATGTCCCGTCATCATGTGAGATATTTCCAGCTTCCTCGTTCTCCAATTCTAATTTCCTTTCATCTCTCTCAGTGGCACAAGGATTCAGCTGTGAAGAGAAGGGAGGAGCCGTAGCCAAATCAGTTTCTGACACCCTGGCCGCAACCAATACCTGTCTCTCATTGGCAGCCTTCTGCAACAACATCCAGCAAAGAAACATATAGACATTATTATTTTATGACTGATGGATGGGAGAAAGATACCAAACCAATGGTATTTTTGGTCTCTTTTCTATTAACAAATTTTTAATTTGTTATTTTAAGAACTTTTTTACAGTTAAATTAATTTATATTTTATGCTCTTTAATAATCAATGTTATGAAACTATTTTATTTACAAATTAGAGTTTATTAGCTTGTAACGCCAATCACTTATTGCAATCATGGCTTGGTTCTTTTCAACATTAATAAAGACGTAATAAGTATTATGAGAATCATTTTTTTTTTTCATTTTCAAAGGGGAATATGTATAATCTAACTACGTATTAAATAAACTCCAAGGAGCATTAGGATCTCGATGAAGGCAACTGCTCCTACTATGGATCAGTCCCTACTCGCTAATGCAGCTTAAAGCAAACTCTAATTAACAACACTGGAAACAAGAATTTACAGTTGTACGCAGTCTTTGCAGATATAAACAACATGATATTTGTTGTTTTGTAGTAATTAGCAGTAAAACATTACCTCCTTTGATTTGGAAGATTTCTTTCCAAAAAGTACACTTTTAATCCATTTTCTCGGTGATTTTCCCATTGCACGAAGATCGCGCAAAACTGCAAATCCACATAATCGACTTTCAGCGTCATTCTACGTCGTAACAGCTTAAGCATACATTAATAGTAAATTAAATTGCCAATAAAAATGCAAATAAAACGTAAAAGGAAGGGGGAAAAGGTTAATTACAACAAAAGTCATAGAAACAATTACAAACTCCCCATCCCCAAAGAAATCAACAAAGCAAGTGACTATAATCAACTAAGAAGAATCCAGCGGAATTCAGAGCCAAATTTCAAAAAACTTGAAGAAATCAAAGTAAATTAACACGAGCTGCTGAAAGCTGAAATTAAAAGGTAACAAATATGGCGCCAAAAATAAACAGATTTACACTAGATCTGAAACTTACATAGAAAATGCAATACTTTCGAAGCTCAAATCTACCACTCCTGTTTTTCAAAACCACCAAACCAAACACAGAACCATGAGCTTTTATTGCTGAGATTTTTTCTTCTTTTTGCTTTGCTTCTTGTTGCTCTGTAATCCTTTAACTGAGATGTTTCAGAGAAATTCCAAAAATGTAACTAAATTTGGAAATTATGAATAAATATAACGGCATCTAATCTACTGTGATCAGATTTAGTGTGCTGAGATTGCGTAGGATGATTTGGACCGTTGATATGGATTCTATTTTTGAGATTATCACCGACAGTTGATGATGACGGCTGAGATTGAGAGTAGATGTGGGGGTTGGAGTAGCGGATGCTTGGGATGAATTAAAAGCGTAAGGTAGTGTTTGTTTGGGGGTGTGCCCAAAGTGCAGTTACGTCGGGAACAAGTGTCCAGACTTCTTCATTCTGACGCATGCTGAAATTACTGTTTTATCCCCCTACCAGAAACATGTAAGCCCACGCGTGATGTAATGGCGCGTGGTGAATCAGAGGCGCTCTTAGTAGCGGCAGCCGGCTGATTCACGGATAAAAGTGTCAACCTATTGAATACATGGAATTTTTAATATTTTAATCTGATTTATTTAATTTATTCCCAACTTCATTAAATATCCAATTTATTATAGAAGGTTGGTCTAATAAAATAAGGGTAAATTATATATTTAGTACTTTATTTATGTATGTATTTTTATTTTGATATCCCAATTAATTTTTTTAGTAAAATGATATTTAACTTTACGTATCGTTTCTGTTTTGGTATTTCGACTGTAAAAAATAAACGAAAAAGGTGATATAATTTGGTCAAATAACAGTTTTAATACCAAAATTTATACAATCTATCAATTTAATAAAAAATTTTATCAATTTAAACATCATTTTAATTTTTGGGTTAAAATTGTAAATTTTTCATTTTCTTCCTCCCGTAAAAATTATTCATATTTTTTGGGGTTTAAAGGTACCGTCTTTGGTCCAATCTCGTTTACCTTGAAGAGTATTTCTCTTGGTAGTTGGTGTTTTCTGAAAGTTTTCAAGTAAAGATTGCAGCTTTTTAGTTTGTGGGTAGTTTTTGCTTGCTTAATCCCTGGCTGCTTCCATGCTCTTTGGAGCTGAAAACTTCACTCTCATCAGAGGGGTGACCCCAAAAAAGAATGATTTTTAGGGTCAGATTTTCACAAGAAACACTTACCCAATCTGGGTTTTATCTCTAGTGCTAGAATCTACAGGCCAGAAAACAACGATTGCCCCAAAATGCAGTTTATCAGCATCAAGGCCAGCTTCACAACCAAGATTCATACGACACAAAAATGAGGCTTTTTGATTCTACAGGCCCCTCTCAATTATTTATGACCTTGTGATAAACCCTGGTCATTGGACTGAAGACATGAGATATGGTGAACTTGAGCCGACTAATCTCAACAACAAAAACATGATTGTTGTGATGTTGGTGGTGAACTTAGTTCCACTACTTGTCCAAATTCGTCGGGAAGAAGAAAAATGGAAAATTTACAATTTTAACCTAAAAATTAAATGAGGTTTAAATTGAAAGAATTTTGGACTAAACTGGTAGATTATATAAGTTTTTGGGACTAAAACTGTTACTTGACCAAGCTACGTCACATTTTTCAATTATTTTTAACGGTCGGGTACTAAAATAGAAATGATACATAATCTTAGGTACCATTTTGCCAAAAAATTAGTTAGGGTACAAAAATAAAAACGCGGGCATAGGTGAGATACTAAATATATAGTTTACCCATAAAATAAAGGGTAAAGTACACCAATGGACACCAAACTTTTAGGATGTTTTCATTTTGGTCATCGAACTTTTAAAATTTTTATTGGGGTTATCCAACTTTTATTTCGCTTTCATTTTGGTCCCTACCGTTAGAAAATACTGACGTAGCCCGTTAGTTTTCATTTTCTTCAAGGTTAAACTTATAAATGGTCATTTGTAACGACCCGAATTTTGGAAATCCGAGGGTCGGGTTTAATCAAGGCATGAGCCTCGTATTTGGGCTGCGATTTTGGGCTTATAGGAGCCCTTGGGCTATATTGTGTGTTGGGCTTGTGTGGTTGTTGGGTTGGGTTGAGAAGAGAAGAGAGGGGTAAAATGGTTAAAGCTTAAATTGAAGAGTGAAAGGATGAGGCTTGCTTTTCTTCTGCATTGTGCAGGAGGTGAGATCACCTTGCCTTAATGTCATCTTCCTCCCATTTCAAACTCCCTCTCTCTCCCAAAACACCACCATCAAAGGTTGAATTTTGAGAGTTGGTGCAGAGAATCACGGATTTCTATTTGAGGGAAAGTTGTTCAGGTTCAGGAGATCTATCAATCAAAGTAAGGATGGTTAGTTTTGGTGGAGAAAAATGTTTTTATGGGGGTTGATGAGGGAGAATGAGAATGGGTTTTTAGGAGCTTCATTCTCGTATAGGTTTGAGTTTTTTACTCCCTTAATTCCCCCTACAATGTCGTAACACGTTTGGTAACATCTCTTGTAGTGAAAGAGGTTGGGAACTCTTCTAAGGATCAAGGGAAGAACAAGGCTTGAAGTTGTTGTTAAGGGCTTCA
The DNA here is from genome assembly GCA_019671005.1 of Hibiscus mutabilis. Lineage (NCBI taxonomy): Eukaryota > Viridiplantae > Streptophyta > Magnoliopsida > Malvales > Malvaceae > Hibiscus > Hibiscus mutabilis. The sequence goes on along the minus strand of CM033743.1, from coordinate 36,369,072 downwards.
TTCTCAACTGTGGAATCAAGGTTAGTACACTACTAACTCCTATAGTTTCTTGAAAATCATGAAAATAGGCTTTGATGCATAATTTAGTGTTTTTGGCTTTGACATACCTTGGGTGATCGTTAATGGCAAATCATGGAATTTGTGTTGTTATGGTCTAAAATCGGTAATAATCCACCTAAAATCTTCACCATAACTTGTAGGAATAATTTGGGGCTTAACCATATAGGTTAAGTAAGATTTCTAGGTGAAATCTGAACCCAGTGTTAAAATTTTGGGCTCGTGTACCGGTATTGCTGTACGAGTATCGGTACGCCTTAGTAATAAAGGGAGACGAGTTGTGAAAGGCATACCGATATGACTTCCTGTGTATCGGTACCCCTTGCATGATAAGAATTCCAGTAGCATTTTTGTGTACCGGTACGCTTAGGGCATCAGTACCCACTATTACATTGCCTGAGGAAGGTTTTTGCGTATCGTAGGGGTACTGGTACGGAGTGGATATATACCGATATCACATATCGATACGGAGGTTAGCGTATCGAAACGACTTGTCGTACCAAATATTTTGAACCTAAATTGAGTATCGGTACTCGTGGAAGAGTACCGGTACCTAGAAGGGCATACCGATACTCATATAGGAGTATCGATACTCATTTGGCAATCTGCTCAAGAATTTTATATTTGAGTTCTGGGGTTCTATAATTCAAGGTAAAGGGCCTAAGGGGTCTTCTAAGGTACAAAATGAATACTAAAGCTGAGAAACGGGTATTTAAACCTCGTATGTGAAACAAAAGACTAATAATTTGATAAATATTGGGTAAACCATGTGAGGTAGTAACCCATAGGGATCCTAGGTGGATCGATCAATGCTATGTGGTAGCTAAGGCCCTTGCTTTATGCTGATGGGTTACTTAGTTGTTGAGTCATCCCTTGTTGTTGGGATTTGGATACCCTAGAAGTGTGTTGCAACACCTTGAAGACTCATGAATATAGGATCTCGATGCTTTGTGGACATGAGCCTCATTCGAAGATGCTTGACGAAAGATTTCGAGCATGGATATAGGATCCTGATACTTTGTAGACGCAGGAATCATCCCCACGAGTGTATGATCCCGATGCTTTGTGGATGCAGGCCTTACTCGTAGTGCAGGATCTCGATGCTTTGTAGACGCGGGCCTTACTCAAAGTGTAGGATTCCGATGCTTTATGGACGTGGACCTCACTTAATATTGTTAGAGTTATCTGTGTGATGCTATGTAAATTTATGATGTACATGTATGAGCTGTGTTCGTGATCATACATTCATGATGCTATGTATTTAGGCGGTTATGGTAGTGCCATTGTTATATTGCCATGATATCATTCATGTTGCATTGCTTTATTTATGATTTACATGAAGCATGGTTGAGTAACGGTGTATCCACTGATCTTTGTTAGCTCAGCGTTCAGAATCGTTGTTTCTGTTCACAGGTAAGTAGGTTACCGTGAGGCTTGAAAGAGCACCATCAAGGCTTGGATTTCAACATCGACTTTAGTTGTTGAGTACAATTACTAGATGTAATGGGCTATGTATTTCGTAGGACCCTATATGTAATTTGTAACTCTTATTTTGTATTAAGTGATCAAAGTCGAATGTTTTTAAGTACTTGTAATTTGGAGCTCCACTAATACTATTTTAGAGATTTGGATTTTACTATGTTTTAATCGTATGGATATATGTCTATTTAGACTAGTTATTATTTTGGTCTTGAAAAATAAAAAATTTATTTGAATGGGTTTTGGGCTTAGGGCCCAAATGTGACATCCAGGCCTAGGGTGTTACATTTAGTGGTATCGGAGCCTAGGTTTAGCCAGTTTTAGGAAGTCCCCGGGGGAGTCTAGAGGAGTATATAGGTGTCTAGCGAATACAAGCCCATGAGTCAAAGTCGTACTTATTTTAATGCTGAGATTCGATAGTGTAACCTCGTTTGTTTGTTGTGCAGAATAGAACCATGCCGAGAAAGGCAGAAATCGATGAGGAAAGTTTGGGCTCCCGAGGAAGGAGCTATGATGAGGAATACATGCCTGGCGCGGAGGAAGCGTCTGGGGATACAGTTGATCGAGGAGTCAACTATTTCTCAAATCTGAATCGAGCGTTGCACTAAATTGTGAGAGCTATACCGAGGGCATCTGCTACCCCTCGAGAGGCACCTGTTGAGGGTAAGGAGGCATGGTGCTACAGACTTTTATGGTTGCAAGATACGCGTTGGATTATGAGGCAGATGAGATTGAGATCAAAGGATATCATGTGTTTTATCCTTGTTAAAGGACAATGCTAGAGAATGGTGAGAAACAGTAGATCTTGGGTGGCATCCAAATCGAACAACTTGGGAAGACTTCCTCAAGGAATTCGATAAGAAGTATGTGGGAAAGACTCACATTGACACCTTGAGGGACCGGTTCAATCATCTGGTACAAAGAAACCGACCAGTCTTTGAGTATGAGCAAAAGTTTCTCCAGTTGAGAGATATGCTTCTGAATTAGTTGCCACTGAAAAGATGAGGTGTAAGAGGTTTTTAAAAGGTTTGAGGAAAGAAATTCAGTCTTACCTAACTGCTGTACCACCGAAGGTGTTCTTAGAGCTGACTTTGAGTGCCAAGTCTCTTGAGCAGGTGCAAGGCTTAACTGTGGCCGGTCTGATGGGCAAGGAAGTTTTGGTAGGAGAACTCAGAATCACCCTAACAACTTGCAGAACTACTCTGGAAGGAGTAGAAATCGGTAGAACCATAATAGGGGAGCCTCAAATCAAAGTTTGAGATTGAACTAGAGATATGAGTCAGCTAGCCGTAGGAGGCCATCTTCGTCTTCATCCATGATGAGCTTAGAGGGTTCGCAGATGAGTGCGAGCGCACCAATTTGCAATCAGTGTGGATGTAACGACCTGGATTTCTCGAGTCAACAATAGACGTTGACCCAGGTCTTAGACCGACGTGTCGAGCCAAGACGTTGGGCTATAATGGGCCTCCATGTGTTGTTGGGCTTGTTGGGGGGGGTTTTGGGCTTTGCTTATGTTGGGTTTTGAGGAAGGGTAGTATGGTAAAATCATAAATGGGAGACAAAAGACTGATGGCCTTGGTTATTTTTTGTAGAGGGAAGAAAAGGGTGAAGTCATCTTGTCCCCATCTTCCTCATTATCTCTTTTCTCTTCAAACTCCTCCCCAAACACAAAGAAAAAGATGAAAACTTGTTGTGGTGGAGTGTGAATCTCGGATTGGTCATCAATGAAGAGTTTATCAGCATCAAAGGATCTCTATTTTGAACTAAGCATCATTGGATTTGGTGGAGGTTAAGTTGGAAGCTTGGACCAAGAAGAGAGGTGGTAAGAGCTTGGTGGGAGCTTTATTTCGGGTTTTTCTTGCTTAAGGCCAGTACATCTCTGACTCCTACATTTCACGAGCCTCATAAGATGATTCCTTTGCCTGGTTTATTTTCATGAGTAGCAAAGTTAAGGTTCTTGAGCTTTAAAACCCTCTAATGGTAAATTACGTTTTGGGAGTTGATAATGGGTAAAACTGGTAGGAAACCACCTAATATACTCCAAATAACTTGTAGGAAAGAATTGAGACTTAACCATGGGGGTTAAGGGTGGGATTGGTATAATCCTGAGCTCTAGGTTTCAAAATCTGGGCTCGAGTACAGTACATGGGTGGCTGCGTTGCGGTACTTCTTTGTATTTTGAGAGACGGTGTGTGAGGGGTGTACCGGTACACCTCCTTGTGTATCGGTACCCCTCACTCAAATGGAAATCCAGTAGCGCATAGGCGTACCAGTACGCAAGGAGCGTATCGGTACGCACTGTTACATTGCCTATGATAGGCTTAGCATACCGGTACGCGAAGGTTAAAGTACCGGTATGGGATTAGATCGGTACGGGCCGATCTTAGTACCTATATTGAGTACCGATACGGGGTATGAGCGTATCGATACGGCTTGTGGTCTAACTCTTTCGAACCTGGTTAGGGTATCGGTACTCATGAGGGAGTATCAATACCAAGAGGGCGGTACCGATACTCACATTGGAGTATCGATACTCGCTGGGATATCTGCCAAAGAAAGTTGAGTTCGCATTCGGGGGTTCTATAATTCGTGGTAAAGGGTCCGGTAGGCTCTTAAAGGTATAAAACAAACTCTAAAACTGAGAAATCGAGATTAGTAACCCGTATGAGGATTATTGGCTAATGACTTGGTAATAGTTAGGGGAGTTGCTTGGAATGGTAATCCACAAGGATCCGTGGTGGATCAATTATTGCTACGGGGTAGCTTGGGGTCCTTGCTATGTGCTGAAGGGATGCCCACGTAGGCTGGTTGCCGTGAGTAATGAAATAATCTAGTGAGAAAGGCGTAAACGAATCCTAAAGACATATATTATATAGTTTAACTAATGAGTCATGCCTTGGGGCATTGGTAGTGGTTGGCTGGATGCCTTTTATCTCTCGGTGAGATATGTTGATGCCTGGTTGAGCATGTGTTACCGTATGTGTCTTGGTTAAGAATCCGGATATCCTAGAGTCAGTACAAGGGCACTTAAATAAGGGGATGGGTACTCCGAGCTATGTGATCGAGTATATCCGACGTATCCACGGGTTATGTCATCTGGATGCGGTCCAAAACCTATCCTTGGGCTATGTGATTAGGATATGGAAATACAACTCGAAGGGCTATGTGATCTCGAGTAACTCGATGGGCTATGTGATCTTGAGTAATCTGTCCGGCCGTGTGATCTCAGGAAAAGACTGCTTGTGGCTTATGTGTTCCAAGTATGTCTAGGACGTATCTGTGGCTATAGTAATCCGAATATGATCCTAACTCGACGGCTATGTGATCACGGGTAACTCGACGGCTGTGTGAGCACGGGATAAATAGTAGGGCTACGTTGGCCATTAGGGAATGAATGTTATTTACGTTGTTGTATGGATAATAGATGTTGGCTACTTTTACCCTTGGGGCTATGTTATCTTGGGTACGGGTTGTATTACCCTTGGGCTTTGTGATCAGGGTATGAGATGTAACTCGATGGGCTTAGTGATCTCGAGTATATGCTAGATAACTATTGGGCTATGTGATCAGGGTATGGGACGTAATTTAGTGGTCGGTGTGACCTCATGTACGGTAATCCTGGGATGGCTTGGTAAACTTCTTACATAATAGTGGTATCTTGAGACAGTGGTAAGCTCTAGCTAGGATAGGCTAGAAGATGATCCTTATATGTGGAGAAGCCTTTCTGTGCACTCTTGATTATATTATCATGCATGCTTGTTTTATGATATTCATGAATTGCGGTAGAGTAGAAATGTACCACTGAGCTTTGTTAGCTCAGCGTGCGGAATTGTGGTTTCTTCCGTGCGTATGTTGACAGGTTGCGTTTGGAGGAGCACATCGAGGAGGATTTTCCAGCATCAAGCTAATCTCAGAGTACGGTACTTGATGTTTAGTTTGGACTGGTTGTATTCATAGGACCTTACCACAATTGAGTCTGTATTTTATTCTGATTTACTGTATTTGGTCAAACGGAGTATTTTAATTGGAACTTATGTTTTGTAAACCCCTTTTAATATCATTACTATGTGGATTTTATGGTAATGGATTATTTTGAAAATTTCTAACTTGTGGTTTTAAACGAGAAATTTTAATGGGTCAGTTTTGGGTGACCCGAAAGTGATTCTCCGGCTCCAGGACGGAATCAGGGTGTTATATTTGGTATCAGAGCCTAGGTTTAGTCGGTTCTAGGAAACCCCGGGGTGTCGTAGAGGTCATGGTAAGGTGTCTAGTAAATACAAGTCCCTAAAGTTTAGTGTACCTTATAAGACCGAGAATCCTGATGTGCCACATTGTTTGTTGTGTTTCAGAAAAGTATCGATGGAAGGTGAAACCGGTAGTGGAGATGCGGGTCACTTTCATGACCTTACCTCTGCCCCCTTGCATGTGGTACAAGATATTTTGAGGTAATCTGAGACGCATCACAAGATCCCTGTAGAGAGGCTTCATCGTTTTGGACTTAAGAGTTTCGAAGGCTTGGGTGAGGATGACCCGATCAAGGCTGACCAGTGGTTGCAAGATTCACAGAAAATCTTGAGACAGATGAAGGGAATCCTGAAAGATGATCTCGATTGCATTGTTTCCTTCTTAAGGGTACTGCACACGAGTGGTGGGAGACCGTAGAGTTGGGTCTAAAGCCTACACTCCCGATATGGGAAATTTTTGTGGATGAGTTCCGAAAGAAGTACATTAGTGAAGTACATATGGATGAGATGAGGGACCAGTTTCTGCATCTGGTTCAGGGAGATCGAACGGTGTTTGCTTGTGAGCAAGAGTTTATGCGTTTGAGCCGTTATGCTCCAGAGTTTGTTGCGAAGGAAGAGTTGAGGTGCAAGAGGTTCAGACAAGGCTTGAATGTTGACCTTCAATTGTATGTGACAGCAGGTCCGCTTGGGACATTCTCCGAGTTAGCCAATAGTGCGAAGGCACTTGAGCAGCTTCAGAGTTCAGCATCTAACTAGTTTAAGAATTTTAGAGATTGTGATGTGGAGACCCAGGATGTCACAAATTATTCTTCCTATCCGCGCGAGAGGTTTTATGTTTCGAGGAGTTCGAAGAGAGTTGCTTTAGACCAGCTACCGAGAGTCGGCTCATGATCTAGATCTAGGGTTCGTAGAGGCTTTTTGATCCCTATTCCGAAAGGGAGTATTGATGAATATGTAGAAGCATCTCTTCCACCAACTTACGAGAATTGTGGCCGACATCACCATAGAGTATGCTTTTTGCTTTGGAGGGTTTGTTATCGGTGCCAAGCACCAGGGCATATGGCAAAGGACTGAACAATCATGGATGAGGAGTCACCGGTTCAGTCTTAGAGGTTGGCTGCTCCTGACTTAATCAGAGTTTTGCTAAAAGCGGAGCTAGGGCACCGTCAAGCTATCGAGGTGGAGGTCCTGTGAGATCCACCGCCAGGGTTGACGAGCAAGGTGTTGCTAGGCAATCTACAGCTCAGATTGAAGTTGGCAACATTACGACTGAGGATATGTCAGGTAAATAAGTTTGTGTTGGTTTTAGCTATTGTGTTAGCCGTTTAGCTCTTCGGTTGTGTATTAGACCGGTTCTTGTGATATGCATCTCGATAAATCATGGGTTTGTTGTTGCTTTAGACGGAAAATAGAATTACATCCCTTGCTAGATAAGGTTTTATCGTAGATGGTTGTTGAGAGGGCAAGTGCGTCGTAGGTTGTTAGCTATTGCTTGAATGTAGTTGTTAGTGTTGGTTGTATATGATCTTAACCTCTCTAAGGTAGACGTTGTGCTCCGTAGTGCTAGCTCAAGAAAGATTCTACAGGTTGCAAAGTGTTTTTAGCTTGCGTTGTAGACATGAGGGTTAAGAGTTCCTAGTCTTAGTGTTGTGGGTGTTTTGAGGGTATGGAGGTACCCTTGGTGAGTGAACAATCTTACCGGTTGATTGTGGTTTAGAACCACGATAAAAGGTATGGTTAAGTTCGTTGTTAGTGTCTATTGCTTCGTGGCATGGTATTTAACGGACTCTTCGTTGGAGGCACACTTGTGCCAGTGACCAATTGGGCGTCGATGCCAAGTGTTATATCGAGATCGTGTCTGCGCGTGAGTAGCTTGTATGGTGGCCTTGGATGTATTAAGCCGTAGTACAATGGTGGAAGACCGATGAAGGGTTTGTGAAATTGACGACCTTGTTTTGACCATAGAATGTGAGAGCTTCGCGTGTTGTGTCAGAGTAGGGTACCGTAAAAAATGGGTAAATGAAGCTTGTGACGAACATGGTTGAGGTCTTAAGGGCGAACCGTAAGGGTAGTTGCTTGGTTTGTGCACCTGTTGAGCTAGATTTTGTGGGGCAGAAGATTGTCCAATCGAGTTCAACCAAAGTTGTTATTAGTTAAGGTAAGTAGTGTGGAAGTTGTCAGAGTGCCGTAGTAGAAATGAGGATTAATAGTTGCGTTGAGGGTGACCGGATGGTTAGTTTACAAAGAAATATTTTTAGACCAGTTGCCGATCTTTGACAAACAGTCAGATGGCTTTCAACGTTCGATGGTTGGGACCGAGGCAAGGTTGAGGAAGAAGGTGTTAGACCTTGCAAGTAGAATGGCTAAGTTTTGGGTTGCTTGTGTGAGTTCCTAAGTGACGGTGGTCTTTACTCGGAACTTAGTGGTTGAAATTGAAAGTGGTTTTCGATCGTGTGAAAGCAAGTTTGGATAAAAAGAGGTTTTAGGTACCGACTTGGCGGGTTAAGTCTAGGGAAAAGAGCTGTCAGTTCAAGATAGAATGATGATAATGATCTGTTGTGAGGGTTTTGCTTGTCCTTTAAGGATTTGACCGGATATGGTTGTTGGACATGGTGCGTTCTTGACAATGGTTTGTGGTGCAGCGTTTTAGGCGTAGATAAGCCCAAGTTAGGTTTTGGTTGTCGGATGCTAGTAGAAAGGATGGGTTAACCGAGATAGAATCCTTTAGAGGTGAGCCCTTTAAGTTGATGTTTGAGCAGCGTGGCTCGAGGTTGGTTATGTTACCATGCTCAGGGGTTCATCCTAAGTGTCATTGCTTGTTGAAAAAGGGGTCGTTGAAGATCTTAAGAGAAGCGTTGAGAGCGTGTGGTTTAGTGCTAGGGTTCTGTTTAAGGTGGGTTGAGGGAGAACTCTCCCTAATCAAGGTGATCTTGTTTGAATGGTAAAGTGGTTAGATCTATTTGGGTTGCATCTCTCATTTATCCATTTAAATTTCGAGGACGAAATTTCTTAAATGAGGGGAGAATTATAATGGCCCGAATTTCTCGAGTCAACAATGGACATTGACCCGTGTCTTAGACCGACGTGTCGGGGCTAAGACGTTGGGCTATAATGGGCCTTCATGTGTTGTTGGGCTTGTTTGGGGTTTTGAGCTTTGCTTATGTTGGGTTTTGAGGAAGGGTAGTATGGTAAAATCATAAATGAGAGACAAAAGGCTGATGGCCTTGGTTATTTTCTGCAGCGGAAAGAGAGGGGTGAAGTCATCTTGTCCCCATCTTCCTCCTTATCTCTTTCCTCTTCAAACTCCATCCCCAAACACAAAAAAAAGATGGAAACTTGTTGTGGTGGAGTGTGAATCTCGGATTGGTCATCAAGGAAGAGTTTATCAGCATCAAAGGATCTCCATTTCGAGCTAAGCATCATTGGATTTGGTGAAGGTTGAGTTGGAAGCTTGGACCAAGAAGACAGGTGGTAAGAGCTTGGTGGGAGCTTCATTTCGGGTTTTGCTTGCTTAAGGTCAGTACATCTCCGACTCTTACATTTCATGAGCCTCATAAGATGATTGCTTTGCCTAGTTTATGTTCATGAGTAGCAAAGTTAGGGTTCTTGAGCTTTAAAACCCTCTAATGGTAAATCACGTTTTGGGAGTTGATAATGGGTAAAACTGGTAGGAAACCACCAAATATACTTCAAATAACTTGTAGAAAAGAATTGGGACTTAACCATGGGGGTTAAGGGTGGGATTGGTATAATCTCGAGCTCCAGGTTTCAAAATCTGGGCTCGAGTACCAGTCAGGGGTGGCTGTGTACCAGTACTCCTTTGTATTTTGAGAGACGGTGTGTGAGGGGTGTACTAGTACTCCTCCCCGTGTATCGGTACCCCTCACTCAAATGGAAATCTAGTAGCGCTTAGGCGTATCGATACGCAAGCGGCGTATCGGTACGCACTGTTACATTGCCTGAGATAGGATTAGCGTACCAATACACGAAGGTTAGAGTACCGGTATAGGATTGGATCGGTACGGGGCGATCCTAGTACCGATACGGGGTATGAGTGTATCGGTACGGCTTGTGGTCTAACTCTTTCGAACCTGGTTAGAGTATCGGTACTCATGGGGGAGTATCGATACCAGGAGGGCGGTACCGATACTCACCTTGAAGTATCGATACTTGCTAGGTAATCTGCCCAAGAAAGTTGAGTTCGGGTTTGGGGGTTCTATAATTCGTGGTAAAGGGTCCGGTAGGCTCCTAAAGGTATAAAACAAACTCTTAAACTGAGAAATCGAGATTAGAAACCCGTATGAGGATTATTGGCTAATGACATGGTAATAGTTAATGGGAGTTGCTTGGAATGGTAATCCATAGGGATCCGTGGTGGATCAATTATTGCTATGGGGTAGCTTGGGGTCCTTGCTGTGTGCTGAAGGGACGCCCATGTAGGCTGGTTGCCGTGAGTAATGAAATAATCTAGTGAGAAAGGCGTAAACGAATCCTAAAGACATATATTATATAGTGTAACCAATGAGTCGTGCCTTGGGGCATTGGTAGTGGTTGGCTGGATGCCTTTTATCCCTCGGTGAGATATGTTGATGCTCGGGGGAGCATGTGTTACCGTATGTGTCTTGGTTAGGAATCTGGATGTCCTAGAGTCAGTGCAAGGGCACTTAAATAAGGGGATGGGTACTCCGAGCTATGTGATCGAGTACATCCGTCGTATCCACGGGATATGCGATCTGGATGCGGTCCAAAACCTATCCTTAGGTTATGTGATCAGGATATGGAAATACAACTCGAAGGGCTATGTGATCTCGAGTAACTCGATGGGCTATGTGATCTCGAGTATTCTGTTCAGCTGTGTGATCTCAGGAAAAGACTGCTTGTGGCTTATGTGATCCAAGTATGTCTAGGACGTATCTGTGGATATAGTGATCCAGATAAGATCCTAACCCGACGGCTATGTGATCACGGGTAACCCGACGACTGTGTGAGCACGAGATAAATAGTAGGGCTCGTTGGCCATTAGGGAATGTATGTTATTTACGTTGTTGTATGGATAATAGATGTTGGCTATTTTTACCCTTGGGGCTATGTGATCTCGGGTACGGGTTGTATTACCCTTGGGCTTTGTGATCAGGGTATGAGATGTAACTCGATGGGCTTAGTGATCTCGAGTATAGGCTAGATAACCCTTGGGCTATGTGATCAGGGTATGGGACGTAATTCAGTGGTTGGTGTGACCTCGTATACGGTAAGCCTGGGATGTCCTAATAAACTTCTTACGTACTAGTGGTATCTTGAGACAGTGGTAAGCTCTAGCTAGGATAGGCTAGAAGATGATCCTTAGATATGGAGAAGCCTTTTTGTGCACTCTTTATTATATTATCATGCATGCTTGTTTTATGATATTCACGAATTGCGGTAGAGTAGAAATGTAACACTGAGCTTTGTTAACTCAGCGTGAGGAATTATGGTTTCTTCCATGCGTAGGTTGACATGTTGCGTTTGGAAGAGCACATCGAGGCAGATTTTCCAACATCAAGCCAATCTCAGAGTACGGTACTTGATGTTTAGTTTGGACTGGTTGTATTTATAGGACCTTACCACAATCGAGTCTGTATTTTATTCTGATTTACTATATTTGGTCAAACAGAGCATTTTAATTGGAACTTATGTTTCGTAAACCCCTTTTAATATCATTATCTATGTGGATTTTATGGTAATAGATTATTTTGAAAATTCCTAACTTGTGGTTTTAAACAAGAAATTTTGATGGGTCGGTTTTGGGTGACCCGAAAGTGATGCTCCTAATTCGAGACAGAATCGGGGTGTTACAGTGGACGCAAACACAGAGCCAAATGTTGGGGGAACAGTGGGAGTTAGTTACCAGTGCGGATCACCAAACCATTTCATAAATGAATGTCTTGTAGCTGATGTGACCTCTCTTAATCAGGTTCAGAGGGTTGTATATACGGCCCATGTGGTGTCGAGGCTTTGCTCGTGGTGGAGCGAGTCATATGTCGGAAGACACCTTCAGGCTACCGTGAGAGCACCTGCCAGACAATGTGCGGTCAGATCTCAGTAGGACTGCGAAGCTACATATATTATCTCAGGTATATTCACCCTATTTTGATTCCTATAGTTGCTTTTGTGGATTCAGGATCTACTCACTCCTACATCTGTAGTGGGATATCTCAACAATGGGGTATCCCTGCCGAGGATCTTGAGATATGAGTACGTGTGACTAGTTATTTGGGATATGATGTGTTAGTAGATAAGGTATATCGGAGGTGTCAGTTGAGGTTCATGGGTCATTGTTCTCAGCAGATTTAGTAGTACTATCGTTTCAAGAGTTTGACGCCATAGTAGGGATGGATTGACTCTTTGAGCATGACGCTAATCTGGGATGTAGAGCGAAGAGCTTGAAGCTTCGTGTTGCAGATGGTTCCAAGCTTGTTGTGAGAGGCGAAAGAAATTCGTGTCTTTCCAGCGTGGTATTGACTTTGTCGACTTAGAAGTTAATGCAACAGGGTTGTGAAGACTTTTTGGCTCATGTGGTTGATGCGAGGGTTGAAGGTCCAATGCCAGAGAACCTTCAGACCTTTAATGAGTTTACCGATTTGTTTCTAGAAGCTTTGCCTAGACTACCCTCTGACTGCGAGTTAGATTTTCGAATTAATGTGATGCTGGGTACAACACCAGTATCCATCACGCCATATCGGATGGCACCGGCAGAGATGAATGAGTTGAAGAAACAAATCCAAGAGTTGCTAGAGAGAGGTTTTATCCGACCGAGCAACTCGCCTTGTAGAGCCCCGGTCTTGTTCGTCAAAAAGAAAGATAGGTTTATGAGAATGTGTATTGATTATCGACAACTTAATAAGGTAATGATAAATAACCGTTACCCCCTCCCGAGGATTGATGATTTGTTCGACCAGTTGAGAGGTGTTCGTGTTTTTCTAAGATCGACCAGTTGAAGGTGGTGGATGATGATGTTCAAAAAATAGCTTTTAGGATGCGGTACGATCACTATGAGTTCTTGGTAATACCGTTTGGGCTTACCAACGCACATGCAACTTTTATGGACCTAATAAACTGAATTTTTTAGCCGTATCTAGATCAGTTTGTTGTGGTCTTTATTGATAACATCTTGGTGTACTCGCATTCTGAGGAAGAGCACAATTACCATCTGCGTGTGGTTCTACAAACTCTTAGAGATAGAAGTCTTTTTGCTAAGTTCAGTAAGCGTAAATTTTGGCTTTCGAAAATGGCATTTCTTGGCCATATAGTTACCGTAGATGGGATCCGCGTGGACCCTTAGAAAATTTAGGTGGTGGTGGAGTGGAAACCTCCGAGGAATGTTTTGGAAGTCCACAGTTTCCTTGGACTTAGTGGGTATTATAGGCGATTTGTTAAAGGTTTCTCCATTATAGCTGCACCGTTGACCAAATTGTTACAGAAAGGGGTTCTGTTTGAGTGGGATGAGAGAAGGCAACAAAGTTTTGAGCAACTAAAAGCTTATCTCACGAAGGCCTCAGTCTTAACACAACCCGAGCCAGGGAAAGAGTATGTCGTGTTTAGTGATGCCTCCTTAAACGGGTTAGGTTGTGTGCTCATGCAAGAGGGTAAGGTGGTTGCTTACACCTTAAGGTAGCTTAAACCACATGAAAGGAATCATCCTACCCATGATTTGGAGCTTGCTGTAGTTATCTTCGCACTAAAGATTTTGAGGCACTATCTGTACGGAGAAAAGTGCTACATCTACACCGATCATAAGAGTTTAAAATACATGCTTACTCAAAAGGAGTTAAATTTAAGACAACAACAGTGGATTGAGTTGTTGAAGGATTATGATTACATCATAGAGTATCACCCTTGGAAGGCAAATGTCGTAGCTGATACCTTGAGTCAAAAGTCTATGCGGACTTGAGAGCCATGTTTTCCCGATTGAGGATGGCCAAGGATGGTGGTCTTTTAGTCAAGTTACATGTTGAGCCTACATTGGTACAAGAGATAAAGAGGGCTCAGGTTTTAGATGAATAGTTGGTAGAATGGATTGAAGTAGTTCAGAGAGGCGAAGCCTTAGACTTTGAGGTACGAGATGGTGGGTACTTGTACTTCAGAGGTCGATTGTGTGTTCCAGTTTTGGAGGATTTGAGGGATCACATCTTAAGAGAGGTACAGTATAGTCCATTCACCGTATATCCGGGGAGCAACAAGATGTATCAGGATCTTCGTCTTTTTTATTGGTGGCCGATTATGAAAAGAGATGTTTCTGACTTTGTAACAAGATACTTAGCTTGTCAGCAAGTGAAGGTGAAACATCAAGTTCCATCAGGGTTGCTTCAGCCGATTCAGATACCACAATAGAAGTGGGATCAGATCATCATGGATTTTGTCATCGGCTTGCCGGTAACCCAAAGGAAGCATGATGCTATTTGGTTAATAATGGATCATTTGACCAAGTCTGCTCATTTCTTGCCTGTATGTATGGATTTCACCTTGGAGAGGATGGCTCAGCTGTATATCAAGGAGATATTGAGGTTACATGGATTGTTATAATCGATCATTTCGGATAAAGACCTACGTTTCACAGCTAGGCTATGGAAGAAGATCCATAACGCTTTGGACATCAAGTTGTATTTTAGTACAAGTTTTCATCCTCAGACCGATAGCCAGTCTGAGCGTGTTATCCAGATTCTTGAGGATATGCTCCGATGTTCCATTTTGGATTTTGCAAAGAGTTGGGAGGACCAATTGCCACTTGTAAAGTTTGCTTACAACAGTTACCAGTCGAGCATAAAGATGGCTTATTTCGAACCTTTGTATGAACGTAGGTGTAGGACACCTTTATGTTGGACTGAGCTCAATAAGAAGAGGATCGTGGGTCCGATTTGGTTAAAAAAACTGAAGAGAAAGTTTAGATAATCAAGGAAAGATTGCAAGCGGCCTTTGACCATCAGAAGGCCTACGTGGATCGGAAGCACAAGAACATTGAGTATGATGTTGGTGAAAAAGTGTTTCTCAAGGTATCTCCGTAGAAGAGAATCATCCGATTTGGACGCAAGGAAAAATTGAGCCCAAGATACATCAGAACGTATGAAGTGCTTGAGAGAGTTAGACCAATGCTTACCGGTTAGCCTTGCCGCTAGAGTTGGTTCGTATCCGTGATGTTTTCTACGTGTCCATGTTGAGGCGTTACCCTTTCGATCTTTCGCACGTTGTTTCGCTTGAAGAAATTGAGGTAAATACCGATCTAACGTATGAGGAAGACCCGATTAGAGTTTTTACATGAGAGTTAAGGAACTTTGCAACAAGTGTATACCCTTGGTAAAAATATGGTGTTGAGGAAGAGCCAGTTTGAGTTTTTTACATAAGAGTTAAGGTACTCTACCTGTATTTTTCCCACAAGGTAAACTTTGAGGATAAAATTTTCTTTAAGGAGGAGAGAGTTGTAACGACTCGAATTTTGAAAATTCGAGGGTCGGGTTTAATCGAGGCATGGGCTTCGTATTTGGGCTGGGATTTTAGGCTTATTAGACCCCTTGGGCTATCTTGTGTGTTGGGCTTGTGTGGTTGTTGGGTTGGGTTAGGTTAGGTTGAGAAGAGAAGAGAAGGGTAAAATGGTAAAAGCTTAAATTGAAGAGTGAAAGGGGGAGGCTTGCATTTCTTCTGCATTATGCAGGAGGTAAGATCACATTGCCTTAATGTCATCTTCCTCCCATTTCAAACTCTCTCTCTCTCCCAAAACACCACCATCAAATGTTAAATTTTGAGAGTTGGTGTTAAGAATCACGGATTGCTGTTTGAGGGAAAGTTGTTCAGCTTTGGGAGATCTATCAATCAAGGTAATGATGGTTAGTTTTGGTGGAGAAGGGTGTTTTGGTGGGGGTTGATGAGGGAGAACAAGAATGGATTTTTAGGAGCTTTATTCTTGTATAGGTTTGTGTTTTTGACTCCCTTAATTCCCCCTACAATGTCGTAACACGTTTGGCAACATCTCTTGTAGTGAAAGAGGTTGGGGACTCTTCTAATGATCAAGGGAAGAGCAAGGCTTGAAGCTGAGGTTAAGGGCTTCATTCTCAGCTGTGGAATCAAGGTTAGTACACTACTAGCTCCTATAGTTTTTTGAAAATCATGAATATAAGCTTTGATGCACGATTTGGTGTTTTTGGCTTTGATATACCTTGGGTGATCGTTAATGGCAAATAATGTAATTGGTGTTGTTATGGTCTAAAATCGGTAATAATCCACCTAAAATCTTCATTATAACTTGTAGGAATAATTTGGGGCTTAACTATGTAGGTTAAGTAGGATTTCTAGGTGAAATCCGAAACTATGTTGAAATTCTGGGCTCGCGTACCTGTATTGCTGTATGAGTATCGATACACCTTAGTAATAAAGGGATTTAGGTTGTGAGGAGCGTACCGGTATGACTTTCTGTGTATTGGTACCCCTTGCATGATAAGAATTCCAGTAGCATTTATGTGTACCGGTACACTTGAGGTGTATCGGTACCCACTATTACATTGCCTGTGGAAGGCTTTTACGTACAGGTACATAAGGGTAGAGGTACCGGTACGGATGAGAATCAGTACAGAGCGGATACGTACTGATATCGCGTATCAATACGGAGGTTAGCGTATCGGTACGGCTTGTTGTACCAAATCTTTCAAACTTAAATTGAGTATCGGTACTCATAGGAGAGTACCGGTACCTAGAGGGACGTACCGATACCCATATAGGAGTATCAATACTCGTCAGGCATTGACCAAGAATTTTGGGTTTGAGTTTAGGGGTTCAATAATTTGAGGTAAAAGGCCTAATGGGTCTCCTAAGGTACAAAATGAATATTAAAACTGAGAAACAAACATTTAAACCACGTATGTGAAATAAAAGGCTAATGATTTGATAAATATTGGGTAAACCGTGTGAGGTAGTAACCCATAGGGATCCTAGGTGGATCGATCAATGCTGTGTGGTAGCTAAGACCCTTGCTTTGTGCTGATGGGTTACTTAGTTGTTGAGTCATCCCTTGTTTTTGGGATTTAGATACCCTAGAAGTGTGTTGCAACACCTTAAAGACTCCCAAATGTAGGATCACAATGCTTTATGGACGCAGGCCTCATTCGAAGATGCTTGATAAGAGATTTTGAGCATGGATGTAGGGTCTTGATACTTTGCGGACACGGGCCTCATCCCCACGAGTGTAGGATCTCGATGCTTTGTGGACGAGGGCCTTACTCGTAGTGTAAGATCTCGATGCTTTGTGGACGCTGGCATCACTCAAAGTGTAGATTTCGATGCTTTATGGACACAGTCCTCACTTAATATTGTTGGAGTTATTTGTATGATGCTATGTAAATTTATGAGGTACATGTATGAGCTGTGTGCGTGATCATACATTCATGAGGCTATGTGTTTAGGCGGTTATGGTAGCGTCATTGTCATCTTGCCATGATACATTCATGTTGCATTTCTTTATTTATGATTTGCATGAAGCATGGTTGAGTAGCGGTGTATCCACTGAGCTTTGTTAACTCAGCGTTAGGAATTGTTGTTTCTATTCGTAGGTAAGTAGGTTGCCGTGAGGCTTGAAGGAGCACCATCAAGGATTGGATTTCAGCATCAACTTTAGTTGTTGAGTACAATTACTAGATGTAATGGGCTATGTATTTCGTAGGACCCTATATGTGATTTGTAACTCTTATTTTGTATTAAGTGATCAAAGCCGAATGCTTTTAAGTACTAGTAATTTGGAGCTCCACTAATACCATTTTGGAGATTTGGATTTTACTATGTTTTAATCGTATGGATTTATGTCCATTTAGACTCGTTATTATTTTGTGCTTGAAAAATGAAAATTTTATTTGAATGGGTTTTGGGCTTAGGTCCCAAATGTGACATCCGGGCCAAGGGTGTTACATCACTGGACTTTTAATACACTTTCATTTTGGTCACCAAAATTGTAAAACTTTTATTGAAGTCACCAAACTTTTGTTTTGCTTTAAAACAACCCCGTTGGTTTAAGAAAAAACTCTTTCAATGTATAAAAAAGTAAGAAGTAGATTTTACCTTATGATTATCGATGAACAATATTTAAAGTTGTGTACATTGATGTATTTACCAACATTCAATAATTTTATATATCATGTCTTGAATACTGTCTGTAATTTAAACTCATTATTTTGTAATTTTGATCTATTGATCTCATTGTATGCAACTTCATCTTCAAGCTACTTCAAGTTTAATAAGTACAAGGGATATAAAAAACAGTGAGTTTAATTATTGACCAAGAGTATAGCATTTTAGTTTACTTCTGAAAGTTGTATCCAAAAGTTGTTTCACAAATTTCCTAGAATATGCAAGCAGAATTGATGCACCCATTTTTAAGTTCAAACATTAATTTACTTTGCCATTAGAGACCGAGTTAGGATCAAACATTTGGAGGGGAAGAGTCGATCAAACCTTGTTCGCCATCATGTTCGGTGTTGTTTTGATAGATACCTTTGTGTTGGGTGACTTCAATGAAAGTTTTTAAAATTTCGGTGACCAAATTGAAAGTGTTTTAAAAGTTCGGTGACCATTTATATTGTCTTAAATTGGGTGACCCCAATGAAAATTTTAAAAGTTCGGTGACCAAAATGAAAGCCCCCTAAAAGTTTAGTGACCATTGGTGTACTTTACCCTAAAACAAAATGATCTATTTTATTATAAAAGCCTCTAGTTTTATTAAAAAAGAAAATATTTAAGACTATAATGAGGGTCTACAACCATAATCACAAACTAAACACATAATTTGGACATTCTTCCTTAATCTAGAAGAAATTAGCCGCTTAAGGTGACGAAATAATGAAAAGGTTAAAAAATCTAACCAAAAGACTCGAACAAAAGATAGATACGAACATATCTGACTGTGTCGACAAACTAACCACAAAAAGGGATCAAACTACTGAAAGAGCACTGAAAATTGCAAATCAAAGTGAAGTGTAGTGAGAAAGTTATCCACGAACGTGAACCGCGTATCCAAATCCAATCACAGGATCCAAAGCAGGGAAGATCAATAAGATAACAAATCAACACCATCTTGATCAGTCGAGGTGAAGTAAAATTCAACATGAAAAAATGCAAAAAAGACAATCAAACAACCGACAAAGGAGAACAAAAACGTGCTATAAAAATAGAGGAAAACATTTCATAAAGCATAGTTATTCTTATAAAAGGTAAAAAAATATGAAAGATAAAAAAGCAAAGAAAAGTAAGGAGTAATGCAGTCGGCAACTAGCACTAAGGCTAGTTTCGTCGTCGGCTAAGTAAAATGAAAAGAAAAGGAAAAGTTGGGTAGAGAGAAAAGTAGGGTAAGTAGCTGTAGCGATCTTCTTTCAAAATCGCTAAAAAATAATATAAATAAATTCTTTGCATTTTTTGTTTTGGAAATTCAGTTTTGAAAAACTAAGACTGGAGTCGCCACCGATTATTTTTTAAAGGTAGACTGGATACCAAAAAAATGAAACAAGAGATTCTTTTAAAAATGGGCCCGGGAGTCGGTTACGGATGGGGAAGGATTAACACCCCACACATCCCAAAAATTGGTACCTAGTCGAATACAATTTGCCTTAATTGAAAATTTGCGAGTTCAAATTTTAATTTAATTTAATATCCGTTTAAAAATGAGAGTAAATTTTAAGGCCCCGTTATTCAAGAATAAACGAAAGAACAACCACCACTACGCTTGGTACTGGCCATGTTTACTATCAAATAAAAGGGTGCCTCATTAACAGTTAATAAGTCGAATACGAGGAAAATAAAGCAAAGCAAATATATATGAAGCAAAAGCATAAATAAATGCGGAGATTAAAAATAATTTGAAAAAAGACTGGATCGAACATAAGATAAAAATGTGTGAAATAAATACATAAAATTAAAGAGCGGAATTTAAATTGCGAAAAATTAAATGCAAGAAATTAAATTGAGGAAAAAAAAGTTAGATGTTAGTTGGCTACACTAAACGGACCATAATAATACGGGTTATCCCCCATTGTGGGTCATCATATGGCCGATTCAAACAGAAAATTAAATAAACAATATATAAATAAATATTATACTATAATATAATGTAAATAATACTTATAATATATATTATACGTGACATATAAACATATATACATAATAAGATAAAATACCATATATACACATAATAAATACTATATAGTATATAAATAGTAATAATTTATATATATACTATATATATGTATAAGCATATATCATATAATTTATACTATATATCATGTAATATATGTAATATACTATGTGACATATATAGACTATATACTACATAATATAAATACTATAGCAAATATATAATAAATAAACATAATATAAAAATGGGACTAAAAGGGAAGAAAAACAAAACTCGAGGTTAAAATTAAAGAGAAAAAAACTAAAAAAGGCTGAAATTTTTAAAAACAAAACGAAGGGGAGGGATCAAAATGAGTATTAACCCGTGACGAAAATGTAAATGGGAAGAAAAGGAGAGGACTAAAGCTGAAATTTACCCATCGACTAAAGTGCGCGAATTCTTCCCCAGATCCGGTCACTGCGTGGGTCGTGGGCTGGCCGAAATGCAGCGTTTCAATGGCTTATAAAAGCCAAAATAAAACAAAAAATCATTTTTATCATGAGCT
This sequence comes from Hibiscus mutabilis, assembly GCA_019671005.1. Taxonomy (NCBI): domain Eukaryota; kingdom Viridiplantae; phylum Streptophyta; class Magnoliopsida; order Malvales; family Malvaceae; genus Hibiscus; species Hibiscus mutabilis. Next base: position 36,348,611 of record CM033743.1, on the reverse strand, counting down.
TAAAAAACTTAAACTCTCTAAAAAATTTCCTCAGCCCCTCCAATGTTTTCCAGAAATCGGCAACCCTAGCCGTCATGCGTCGTCGCCTCAGCCACTTTTAGCCGGTGGTCGGTAACCATAAATTTTTTTTTTATTCAAATCTGAAACTAATTTTTTTAAAAAAGATTCCCTTTTTTGTAAATCCTTAAAAACAATAACCTGGAACCATATTTTAAACAAAATCAAAAGATTTTGAATCCCTAAATGAAGAAGGCAAACCAACAACAAGGAGACGACGTCAATGGCTATTTCGACCTTGAAAGGTAAAGCCTAAAACCTTCTTTTTGATTTTTCTTTTAGTTTTTGCGATATTTGAAATAAAAAACTGAGAAAAATACCTTTTCAACTTTTTTTTTGTATTGTATTGCCCCTTGAATATCAAAAAGTCCCTTACATAGTTGTTTGATTTCGGGCTTTATAGCCGAATGTTACATTAATTAAAAAGAAACAAAATAATTTTTTGTCTGTCATTCTCTGAAAAATCCTTGTCATTTTTTTGTTTGCATGTTGGTAAGGCATGTGATGTACGGGGAGAGGGGGTCAGTCCTTTGGCCGGATGCGCATATGAGGCAGAGAGGATGGTGATGGCTAGTAACGTGGCAGGGGTGTTGTTGTCGTGGCTCTGATGTGGCAGCTGAGGTGACCGAAAGGCAAAGGGACTCTTAGGAAGGTTATGGAAAGTTGGTGGTTGCTGCTCTTAGCTTAGGGTTAGGGTTTTATTGTATTAGGGTTAGGTTTAGGATATTCGAGTTTTGGGATCTGGGTTGAGCCGGGTTAAGAGTAATGGGTTGGGTAACCAGATATTGGATTGTAACGGGTAGGCAGATTTAGTTGGGCTTGGATATTGGTTGTTACGGGTTATGTTTGGTTTGGGTTTGTAAGATGGGCAGAAATGTAATATGGGTATTTGGTTTTGTAAATTGGACATTTAATAGACTTTATTAATTTTTGGATTATATTTTGATTTTTGAATTTAATGGTTTATTTTAGTTTGTTCGAATTTGAAAAAAAAGGGTGATTACAGCTGACCCACTTTGCTCATTGTTGTGAAACGACAATAGAGCAAAGACTAAAAGATATACATTTTTGTTCGGTTAAACTAAAGCACCCTTTCTAGTACGACTCTTCCTTCAAAATCAAATTGGTTCATCTTCCAACTTTTAGAGAAATAGAACTCGCCTGTTAACTCGCTACACCACCGACGGAGAGTCAGAATCTAGTCGACTCATCTAATTTATCATTTTTTCGGAAGGATAAAACCTGCAGCAGTAAAAGGAAATTGTTTCAGACTGAGTATCCACTTGTTTTATTTAAAATTGAAAATTAAAAGGTTTTGAGTGAAGAAATGTTTGAATATGGGTAATATGCTATGCCACTAACAGTGATACAAGATTGAGAGATTGGATTGGATCAAGCTACGACTCTAACGAAGAGCCATGATCCGGTGATTAGATTATGATCAAGCTACAACTCTGACAAAGAGGCATGATCTGAGGAGTTAGTGGCGATCAAGCTACGACTCTAACGAAGAGGCATGATCTAAGGTGTTATTTTGATCCGCTACACCATTAACGATGAGTCAAGATCTGAAGATATATTTGATCAAGCTACAACTCTAACGAAGAGAAGTGATCTAAAAAGAAGTCTAATCCGCTACACCAATGATAATGAGGCAAAATCTAAAGAGAATTTGATCAAGCTACAACTCTGACGAAGAGGCATGATCTGAAGAGAGATATTACTCCACTACACCACTGACGATGAGTCAAGATCTAAAGATAGATTTGATCAAGCTACAACTCTAACAAAGAGGTAAGATCTGAAGAAGAAGATAATCCGCTGCACCACTGATGAAGAGTCGAGATTTGAAGAATAGATGTTGATCCGCTACACCACTGACGATGAGGAAAGACCTAAAAAGAAGAAGTTTGATCCGCTACACCACTGACGGAGAGTTGATATCTAAGGATAAATATGGTAGATTCGCTACACCACTGACGATGGGGCAAGACCTGAAGAGAAAAAGTAAACAATAGTTAGTAATTGTTCATTCAGAGTTTGAGTTTGACTCTGGCTTCCTTTGTTTTGGGGGGTTTGCCATTTTGTTTTGGGTGTTGTTATCCTCCATCTTGAGGTTTTAACTTCTTTGTTGATCCGACTTCCCATCATGGCTGAGGGCTTGCAATTTTTTTATTGTCCTCCATAATTGAGGCTTCTCATCCTAAACCTATTTGTTTTGTATGAGTGGAGTAAATACACTTAACATGAATGTATCTGACTTGATGTGTAATGTATGCATTTAATATGAATACATGATGATATGATGAATGACATGAAATGCAGTTGACCATGATGTTGACTTCAAAAGGGATGCCCCATGACTTTCTGGCTATATTAACGGTCCAGTCTTGTTTTCGCCCAAGTTCTGTCTTGTAGTCTGGGTAGGCGGCTTTTGTCATCTTATGTGCAGTGATACCCCAACTTCTTGTGGGTTTGACCATCTTCTTCTGAAATGTTATCTTTCTACGTGAAGGTCAACTCGCGTGCTTTCTTTAGCCGAAACTGACTTTTCTTGTGCCATCATGGGGCACATTTGTTGTTGGTCCTTATACTTTTGAGTTTCTTCGTAAGTAATGCAGAGAAATCTTTATTTCACTACAGATCTTAGACTACATGTTTTTATTTAAATGGTGAGATGCTTATTAAGAAAAATGGGTTTTTCTTTTTGAATTATGGATATATCAAGCTAGATTGAATACCTCGAATATCAAGTGCACGAGTAACACTGAAATAGCTTACCGAGGATTGCCCCAAGCAAATTCTGTGTCCAGAAGACCTCAAAAGCTAAATTGATGTTTGAATATGTGAAGTGCATTTTAAGCTACTTCGGTGCTTGACCAACTTACCTTTGGCAAGTTTATTTTTTTGTTTGGGGAATTCAATTCATCAAATTTATTTGGCTCAAAATAAATGATAGAGCAAACAACAAATTCTTGAGCTAATCGACATTTTCATGTTTTGAAAATATTTCCATCACTCATGAGGCGAAGAGTTTCAATTAGAATGGGCTTCAGCGGAGTGCCCCAAAAATTCTACACTCTTATCCAAAAATACTTATTGCCAGGTTTCGAACATTAGAGTGTTTTTTGATTAATTTTTGAAAACTGTATATTACCAGGCTTGGAAGTGCTTTTTTGAAAACGCCTATTACCAGGCTTCAAAAGTTAAATCATTTCGTTTTATTTTGAAATTGCCTATTACCAGGCTTCAAACATTAAATTGCACTGATTTGTTATTACGTGTGGTCCTTAATGTGCAATGTGCGTCACATATTCATAATCTTCATAGCTTAAGATTTCAATTAGAGAAAGACTACTCGGACTCAACCTTCGGGTCAAAGTCAATATCCCTTGTGAAATTGATATATATGGACCCAATAGACAAATATATTCACAAAGTGAGAAGAGAGTCAAAAAACAAAATGCACCCTTTTATTAAAAATTAAAGCATGTGGTCTTAGGCCCTTACAAAAGATCACTATTTTCGGGCTTAAGCAAGTGGAATTTGATTTACATGCATTACCTTAAACAGGGAACCTATTGAAGTTGATTAGCTTGGCATATAGACGAAAAAGCAAGAGCGAGTTCACTCCTCAAAGAATTCCACTTCTTTACTATCCATTAGGCCTTGAACTGTATCTTTGAACTCATGGTAGTCTTGAATAGTGTGCCCCTCTTCGGAATGAAACTCACAGTACAGACTGACATACCCCTAAGGTATTATAACTCATTGTTCGATCAGGCCCGCGTCAAGTAGTTTCTTCTAAACCCAATTGAGGGGTGATTTGACTTTTGATATCTCTGACGTAACTGTTCAGTTGCTCTCCTCCAAGATTGTATTCACTCCACTGTGTGATTTGGTAGGGGATTGGCGGCTGTAGCTGGCCCACCGGGTTTGTCAAAACCTATAACCCCGAGCTTGATGAGCTTTTTACGGCCTTCTTGAAACTGATACAAGTTTCAATCTAGTGTCCCACTTGGTCACCATGGTATTCACACTTTGCGCTAGGATCATACCATTTTTGGAAGGGATGTTGTAACGAAGCTTGATAGAAGGGTGCCACCACATGGACATCGAATAGTTGCTTATACAGTTCACCGTACGAGATTGGTAACGGGGTAAACTCCATCTTCTCTGTGTTCTTTCTTTTACCAGAATCTTGGGTCGAAGAACCCTGGGCACTGGCATGGCCTTGGGTTGTACAACTGCCACTGGCTTCGAATAACCGGCATTGTAAACTCCCGAAGAGTTTACTTCATGGTCTTTCTTAGCATATGATATCTTCTTGTGGGATGAACTACCTCCACTGTCAATTTTGCCACTCTTGATATCATTTTCGACGAGCTCACCGGATAACACGAGGTCGACAAAATTGGTAGTCACATTGCCTATCAAGCGATCCAAGACCAGACCTCCAAAGTTTGGATAAACATGACCACTGTTTCTTTTTCGCTGAGCGAGGGTTGAACTTGAGCCGCCTTGTCTTTCCAACGTTGGGCATACTGCCTAAGTCCTTCACTTGAGACGCCATGTCTATCCAACGATCTGGCACCATGTCACTAACATGTCGGTACTATTTTAAGAAAGCTTTGGCCAAGTCCTTTCACGACTTTATATGATGCCAGTTCAACTCGTTATACCATCTTATGGCAGATCCTGAGGACTATCTTGAAAATAGAGATCAATAGCTTGTCATCTCTTCCGTATCCCGTCATCCTTCAGCAGAACATGGTAAGATATTTGGTTTTTGTGATTGGGTTTTTTAAGTTGGACATTTAATGGATGTTATTAATTTTTTGGATTATATTTTAATTTTTAAATTTAATGGTTTATTTTAGTTTGTTCGAATCCGGACGGAAATGAGTGATTATAGCAGCTAAACCTAAAATGTAATAAGTTTTGTAATGATATGTTTTTTAAATAAGGTTAATGATTCAAATCTTGATATTGTGATTAAAAAAGTATGTTGAAAGGAGAAATTATATCATAAGCCCGGCTCGCCACATCATCTATGGTCCCAACCAATAAAAAATATCCATTTCATTAAATTTTTCCATGTCATCTTTTTACCAAGTGAATCTTCACTCAAATTTACTGTAAATTAAATTAAAAATCACTTTTTACCAATTGTAGATTCACTTAGTAAAAAGATGACATGGAAAAAATTAATGAAATGTATGTTTTTTTTACTGGTTGAGACCATAGATGACGTGGCGAGCCGAGCCTAATTTCTCTGTTGAAAGAGTCTTTTTCTAATAAACATCTGTAATATTCGATCTAGATTAGTTAAAAAATTAATTTAATATCAATGGTTATACAAAAATATTTATTAATTTATAAAATTAAATAATAATAATTATCTAAATAAGGAGAGGAATGGAGGGTTGTTTAGAATTTAAGAAATTAGAGTGCCGAACATATAGTATTGAAATAGAAAATATGTTTAAACTGAATCAAAATTAATCAGTAATTCATTACGCAAATGATTATTGAAATAAAAAATATGTTTAAACTGAATCAAAATTAAAGTAAATTTAAATAGATATAATTCATTATGCAAATGAATTTAAAATAAAAAATAGTTTAGTTTGAATCAAAATTAAAGTAAATTTAAATTGATACATAGTTTTTTTTTGATAAATAGATACATAGTTTTTTTAAGAACAATAAAAAAGAAAATTACATGCACTCTTAATAGAGAATAAAAAGTGTGAGATTAAAATTTTGTTAAATAAATAATAAATGAATATTAATTTAGAGTTAGCATTTGATAGATAGTAGATATAAAAAATTATTTTACAAGGGTGTTAAGATGATTATAATTTTTTTATTTCTCTAAATTTTAAAAATAAATGAAATTTTCATTTATCATCATCATATTATCATTTATAAAATTATTTTTTTTATCAATGTATTCGAATAATAATTCATCCTTCTATGTACGGTTAATTGATATATCATTGTCAATAATCCCTAGAGCAAGTGGTTAAAGCTCTCGGTTGAACAACATAAAGTTCAGTTATAAATTGAATCAATTTTTCGTTCAATGATATAATCAATACTAAACTCAAAATTTAGTGATATTTGATGTTGTTTATCCTAATAATAATTCTAAATAAATTATCTAAAATCAAGAGGTTTTATTATTCTAGTGTGACTATATGGGTGTATCTGTTGATATTTTTTCTTAGCCCTTTAATAAGGCGCACACACCTTGCATGCACAGATATTTAAACTTGAGTTCTTAAAATAAACACCATTTTTTTATTGTGAAACTAATATTTGAGTATAAGGGTGTGCATTCGGTTAATTCGGTTAACCGATCGAACCGAGTTACCCAAAATCCATTAACCGGTTTTTTTTCCTTTTAACCGTTAGCCGAACCAAAAAAATTCGGTTAATTCAGTCGATTTTCGAATTAACCGAAATTTGTTATAAAATTTTGGATAAATTCACAATTGGTCACTAAATTATGCTAAAATGATCTTTTTAGTCATTGAACTTTCATTTTATGCTAATTTGATAAAAGTTTAATGACCATTTTAAAACATATCAAAAAATTTAATGATCATTTTATAATTTTAAAAAGTTTAATGACCAAAAATAAATAAATATAATATTTAATATATAATAATTTCGGTTAATTAACTGATTTCGTACCGAAATTTAAAAAATTATTAACTGTTAACCGATTTTACCTAAAATTAACCGACCAATTAATAAAAAAAAATCGATTCAATCAGTTAATTCAATTAAAACCGAATGATGCACACTTCTCTTTAAGTAGATATTTAAGGAATCAAGAAGAAGCGGTGATGGGAGCGTGGCGAAAAGAGAGTGTGGGAGGAAGAAGGTAGGCAAGGTGCCTGAGACCCACGCAACATGGCAGCGAAGAAAGCATGGCAGCCTGCCAGGGTTGCGGCAAGCCTAAGATGAGTATTGTCTTTACCCAATTTTTTCATAAACTTGCTAAAACAATTTAGCTCTAACCATAGTTTTAACTTTCAAAAGTTATTTTAGTTTTTAATATTAAATAAAGTTCACAAAATGGTAGCTAATTATCTTGAAATGATAATTTTAGCCACTAATCTTTCAGAAGTTACAATACTGACATTAAATCTTTAGATTTTGTTATTGCATTGGAAATGTCTTTGGGGCACGAGTAGAGGTTGTGGACGCCTTCATTCCATCCAAGGTGAGTAGTAGTGCAAGGGAGTTCGGTTTTGTTCGATTTTCTAACTCAACGAGCCATGGACAGATTGAATGGTGAGGGTAATTTAACTCCGATCATAGTTAAGGAATACATCAGGTCGAATTCAGGCGATCAATGGAATCAAATAAAAAGAGGATTTTTTTTTATTGGAAAGAAATAGAGCTCTCTAGTTGTTCATCGTCGAAATCTTTTTCGAGCCATCGTACAACACCCGAAGTTGCTCAAGATAAGGACTTGATGGGTATTGAAGAAACTTTCAACTCAGTAAAAGATGGAAATGGTGAGTCTGGCAGGGTGAATAATGACAGTTTATGCTTCAACAGTGTGTTGGGGATGGAGGAAATGGGTTGCCGGAAACCCATTCTGACAGTGGAATGCGAAGAGGTCGTCGGAGCAAAGAGGTCTATATGGTTCGCTTAATTTTCATTCCGACTCGTACTGATGTTGTGTGTATAGAGTTTGTTAACATTTCGGTTAGTGCCGTATCGTACTCTGTCACACTCTAGACTCACACGGATAATTAAAATAATATATTAAATATTATTTTATAATAATTAAATAGTTCAATGATCATTTTGTAATAGTGAATTTATCATTGTGTAACAATAAAGTAATGAACATTTTATAACATTTATATAGTTCAATTACCATTTTGTAACAACTAATATATTACCTTAACCATTTAGCCCACCATTAAACTGTTAACATCATCTAATGACTCAATGCTAATTTTGTAACAAAAAAAATTTAATATTTATTTTGTACCTTTTAAAAGTTTAATGACCAAAATATCATGTTGAGATAGTTTAGTGATAATCTGTGAATTTTATCCTTTAATATTTTGTCTTTTTAACTTTTATTTTTTTATTAAATTAAACTAATTGATAGAAAAAGCGGTAGACTTGTTAAGTTAATGTCAACTATTTAATTTTCTGTCAATGTTGATGTCAGTTAATTTGTTTTTTCGTGTAAAAATATTTAAAAATTAAAAATATATTTAAATATTATAAAATATGTAATATAATTATGAAAAATTATAAAATGATTAAATTTGAAAAAAAAGGAAAATGCAAAAAGAAGTATAAAAATATTTTAAAAATTTGTTAGTTTTTCTGCTAGTCGATTTAATTTGACAAAACAATAAACGTTCAAAACTCAAAAGAAACAGAAAAAATAAAGGTTAAAATTGAGTTTTTAAAAGTTTGACAGCGAAAATATCTTAAGACAAAATATTATATAAAGTAATTCGGTAAATTTTTATGTAATTTACTTTATATAAGACATTGTGAATTTATTATAATTTTTATAATTACATAAAATATTATAAAATTTGTATTTATTTATATATATGTGATATTATTTTGTGCGATTTTATAATTACAATATATGATTTTTCTCGTACATAATAGAAGTAATATCTAAGACCACTTGATTGAGCGAGACGAGAAACACATGACCATGCTTGAATAAGTTGATATGAGATATCATAAATTATTCGCTTATTATAGTGTACTCAAGATATCAAAAAATATTTGTAACACCCTAAAATATTATGTTAAAAAAATGAAAATGATGAAAAAAAGGGAGATGTGCAGTCAAAGGGATATGAACCCGCACCCCTTCAATGCAGAATTATTATTTCCACCAACCGTTAATTATTAACCATTTTCAAAAAAAAAATACATATCCTTCCTCTCTCCCAACCTTTCATCTCCCTACACCAGTCAATCTTTTGATCTCCGTTATCGTTGCGCCGTGGTTGACATCGCCACCGTCGACGTGATTGTCATCTCACGCTGATCTCGCCTCTGGCCACCACTCGCGGTGAGCAGCCGACGTTTGCCGTAAAAATCTGATTGAGTGTTCACCGAAAAACCAAGAGCCATTATTTTTTTGTCGTTCTGCTACTCTTCCATCGTCCGTGCATCACACGGTCGTCGTGTTCACTGTCATCCTGCGACCAAGGCTCGACCCTTCACTCGTCGAGAACTCGTGTCGGCTATCGTAGAGATCATCTAAAAGTTTTGGCGAGGGAGACCTTTAGATTTCCACTCGGGTTCGTGGGTCTTTCAGTCATATTTTTCGTCGTTACAAGCTCGGTAAGCCTCTCAAACTAATAATTAGTTGAGCTTCTATTATTTTTTTTTGCATTTTTTGGAGCATTTTCCGATCAAATAAGCCGTGCGTGGTTCTCATGCGTTTCCAGAGGTAATTTTCGACGGCCATAATGGTTATCTCCAATCTAGACCAGTCTGACAGGGTATAGACCGGTTCGGCCTTGAATCAAGCCGAGTGGACTCAAATTCGGTCTGCCAAATCTGGACCGGCCTGCTCGACCCAATCTTGAACCAGCCTGCTCAGTTTCAATGGCCTCTGATCCAGACCCAACCGATCTTAGACTAGACCCGATCCGAGTTTGGCCCGACCCGTCTGACCGAGTCAACCTAGCCGAGTCAACTTGCCCACGTCAACCTGTTGATCGAGTCAATTCACCTGAGTTAACTCGTTAATTGAGTCAACCCAATGACAGAGTTAACTTGCCTAAGTCAACCCATTGTCTGAGTCAACTCACCCGACGTTGACCATTAACTTTGACCAAAAAGTCAACTTTTTCCTAAAACTCATATTTTGGGTTTTTCAACGTCTTGAGTTCGTTTTTGAAATTTATTTTGTGAAATTCTAACCCAAAAGGCTCCAAATCTAACCTTAAACCCGAACATGCATATGTATTAAGTTATTCATTTAAGGGTGTTTATGTTGAATTAAGGATTAAAATGAACTTTTGTGTATTTAAAGGTTTCCCGAGACTCACCCTACCATTCGTCTGCTCAGCCTAGCTCTTCCCGATCTGTACACTCGTGCACACCCGTGGTTTCTCGTATGATCTTAGAAACTCAGTGAAATTATTAAATTAGAAATTATTCTCTTATAGTAACCTTATTTCGTTATGATCTAGGATCTAGCACTGTGGCAGAGCGTAGTGAGGCAGGTGCCCAGTAGACCCTTTCGACCAGCTTTTTTATATGTGTTCCGTGTGTGCTATATTACTGTTTTGAAATAATTGTTGAATTGATTTTTTTGAATATATTATGGATTATTCTCTAGTTTGAACATGGTTACTTTTTCGTTTTGAAAGCATGCCTATTTTATCCTTATGAAAGTATGCCCTATGACTGATTCAAAATTATGATATCTGATTTCTGTATTACTGAAATAAATACATGTCTACCACTTGATGTCTGATAATATTACTTTCTATTATAAACTGTTTTGCTTGGGGTATACTTTTGGGATATGATTTGAAGTATTTGCAGGTACAACCCTGATCCAGCTGGTAAATCCTTCAGTTAAGCTCCTCCGTCTAATAGGCCTAGTGTAATCCCCGTAGCTCGGCCTAGCCAAAACTGAGCTAAAAGGAATACATTAGGTTTGCCGAAGGAAATCGAGCTAATAACCTAAACCGGGTCCATTTTTTCCTTTTTATCTTGTCTAAATGTATTAATTAAAATCCTAAGGTGAACATGCTTCAGCGGAATGTTTCATTGAAAATAGATTTCAAGACAGTATTCAATTGCTCGAATATACATTTTGGGGACCAAAGCGTAATTTCTATAAATTACAGGGACTTAATTAAAATTAAGATTAACAAACCTTCATTAGTCCAATTTCATGCTCACATGTTATATTCCAACTCAAAACAATCATCCGAGCTCATTCAATTGCATACATAACAATCAGGGACTAAATTGTATCATTTTCAAACCTTAGATGACAAAAGCATAAATACAACAAGGCGTAACGATACGAGCAAGCCCGTACTGATACAACTTAATGACCATAATAAAAACATGTACCGATATAGGAACCACAATATCGATACCGTGTGTTGACCCACTCGTACTGATACGGTCTTGACCCCATACCGATCACCCTTATGATATCCCAAAACCTTAAATTCCAGTGACCAATTCACGTACTGATACGGTACCTATGTATCAGTACAGTTCTTTAAAAGTGCAGGGGTGTATCGATACGTAAACCTGTGTACCGACACCAGTACAAAAATTCCTCAAGGCGTGCCGATACGGTAGCTAGGTGTATCGATATCATTTGTTAATTTTTAATGAATTGAGCCTTTTCAGACCCCGCGTAACGATACCAGAGAGCCCGTACCAGTACGCTGAGGCCTGTAATGACCTCTAGGTCTAACATATGACACCTTGGCTCAATCTAAACACATTCAACACATATCTAAACATCATACAACATTGAGAACATGCTTAGCACCAACATATCAACATTTTAAGCAAACCTATCAAGCATAACACTAGCATCCACATAATCTATAGGCATGCTTCCTAATCAACATGTAAAAACCTTAAACCAAACTTCAAACAAGCATAAATGGCCAATTACACATCCAAATCATCAACATAAACTTGCACAACCAGGGAGTTTAGCAAACAACCCTTCCAAACAACAAACGACCACATTGCCTTTATTACTTATTATCTCTCCAAAAGTATTGTTTTTAATGCCAATCTTGCAATGCTTTTGCTTGTTTTTAGGTATATTTAGTTGCACTAGGATGATAAAACCATGCATTTGCATAAGGAGTTTAGAATTCTGTCAATGCCAGTGTGAAGGGTTGTTTTGTTGGCAATTTTACAGGTTTGGAATAATATTTGGCACAGAAAAGCAGCGTAGTAAGAAATGCCAGAGAGAATACTGAGTGTTGCTGGCACAGATGGACCAGACAATGCCAAGCATCAGTCGACAAAGAAGTGAACTTGATGCCATGCCAAGAAGCTGTTGAACTCCAAAAAAATAAGACAAGATCAGGCTCCGAAAAGATAACAATTGGATCAATCTCTAAAAAAATAACGGATAAGATGGTGCCAAGATTGGTTGATAGATTCTTGCCAAGCTTGGATGTTAAGGCAGCGTCGACAGTATGGCATCAGCCCTAGCCTAATCAACGCTCATTCAAACTTGGATAAGATAATTATCTCTTATCTCTCCAACATTTAAAATTCAAATGAGGATCTCATCCTATCCCTTCCTTGCACGTCTATTTAAACACCAACCGAAGAGGCTTTTGGGAGTTAGTTTTTTTTTCTAATGAGAGAGTGAGGAGTTGGAGTGCAAGACGAGTGACGGTCGGCTGCACCTAGAAAGGGTGGTTTGACCAGCTTGGTCGAGAGCTTGGATCTTGAGGGCTGCATCGAGAGACCCATCTCGCTCATTCTCTTGTTTTAAGTTGTTTGGAATTCTTTTTAATGATGGTGTATTTGGAAAACGTTTATGATTTTTTGGTTAAATCCCTCACCATGAACTAATCTAATAGTTGGCAGGGGATGTTTTGCGTTGAACATTGTTTATGTTTTAGTTTTTGATAATAAATCTACCTTTGGCATTGTTTTATCTATTCGACATACTTTAATGTTTCCTAAATTCTATGCCAAGCGAGAGCTGGCACTGTTGGCTTATTGCTCCTCAATATCTTAACAGACTTGGGGTTGCAATGACTAAGTTGTTGAATACTAAGAAGAGAAGCTTCGAAAGAAGTCGTTTAAGTAGATGAACTTACTTCGGGAGTGAAATCTACCCCTTAGGAGTGTAGATTGGATCTTAATCAAATTGGCTTATTTAAAAGCATGCACTATAGAGATATAGGGGTTTTTACATGATCAATTTATGGCAATGACCATCGAGAGAGGCTTTGCTAATTTTGAATCTGCTCGGCAAACAATGCCAAGACAGGTTGTTATTGAAGGCTGGCACGACATGAATAGCGTGAAAACTAGTCATTCCCTGCCAACGCTCATCATTCATTAAAGCATCTTCCTTGCCAACGTCTAACTTTACTTTCATTTCTTTTATTTCATTTCAATTATTTCCAAAACCAACTTTAAAACAAACAACTTTTTCTCAAGGCAAGTAACAATCAAAGATAATTAAATTCCAAGTCAATCTCTGTGGGATCGATACTCAGCTTAACTTTTGTATTGCTTGCAGACAATGTATACTTGCATGAAAAAGACTCATCTTGGCACTGTTTTATACTTTTCCAATATATAACTTCTGCCCCTTTTGTTAGCATTTCACCTAGAGAGTCTACAAGTTTTTGGTGCCGTTGCTGGGGATTGCAACGAAGTTGATTGTTTTTAAACTTTTACTTGTCTTTCTTTTATTTTTATTTTTGTTTTTATCGGTGTATGACTAGAAGCCACCCTGTGGTGGACGAGTGGCCATACCATCTGGAAATTAAGAGAACCTTGATAAGGCTAAAAAGAAGATTTCGAGAGATGAATAATCAAGGTAATAGTGAGAATTGTGTAGTGAACAATGAAGGAAATGCACTTAACAATGTGATGCTACCACCACCTATTGTCCTAATTGTTGATGAAGAACGACACCAACCATTGACAATATGATGCCCGGACTTGTTGGCACAGAGGTAAACACTGTCAATTTTGAACTTAAGCCAGTAATGATTCAAACTCTTTTGAATGTAGGTCAGTTTGACGGACCACTTACTGGATATCCGAGGCAACATCTGAAGCAGTTCATGGAGATTTTCCAGTTATTTTAACAAACTAGAGTATCTGAAGATACCGTGAAGCTGAAGTTATTCACTTTTTCTTTGAGAGATAGAAATAAGGATTGACTGAACTCCTTGCCACCTGGCTCAGTTACTTCATGGGAAGACCTATGCCATAAGTTCTTGACAAGATTCATGGCCCCAACACTTACTGCCAAGCTACAGGGTGAGATTATTACATTCAGGCAGGCCGAGGATGAGACCTTATATAATGCCTGGGAAAGATTTAAAGATCTGTTGATAAGGTGTCCTATGCATGGATTCCCGAATTAGACCTAGATACAAACTTTTTACAACAGATTGAATGCACAAACGAGGATTGTTGTTGACACTTTAGCAGCCGATTTGTTACTTAACAAGAAGTACACCGAGGCTGTTGACATTCTTGAGCGAATTGCAATTAATTATTTTGAATATCATGTTACTAGACTTAGGATCAGAACCAAAACCAGTAGGAAATTTTAGGTTGATGAACTAACATCCATCCATGCTGAGATTTCCAACCTCACTAGCATGGTGAGAACGTTGCAAAAAAATAATGATTCCCAAGAAGTTAAAGTATTAGATCCATTATGTACAATTTATGGAGAGAACCACCATGTGGATGAATGCCCTGCCAACTCCGAATCGGTAAATTTTGTTGGCAATATTATAATCCTAATTCCAATACTTATAATGCAGGTTGGAGACAACACCCCAACTTAGCATGGGGAAATCAAGGAGGTAACCAGTACAATGCCTAGTGCCAGAATATCCAGAGGCAGAATAACAATGTCATGACAACATTCTATCAGAATGCCATGCAACAGAAAGCTCAAAACAATTTCCAATAAGGGCAGAGATTCAGCCAAAGAGGCACTTTCATAGAGTATGTGGAGAAGAATGATGCCACAGTCCAGAGTTTGGCAGCATCGATGAGGAACTTGGAAGTTTAGCTTGGGCAGATTGCCAGTGCCCTCAGTAATCGACCCCAAGGAGCATTGCCAAGTGACATCGAAGATGCCCAGAACAAAGACAATGAGCAATGCAAAGCTATAACCCTTCGGAGTGGTAAGCAGTGTGAGATGGAGAAAGCTACCAAGTTGCCAGATAATTGCCAAATTGAGAAGCCAGTGCCAGCAGATAACCCCAAGGAAACAGAGAAAGAGAAAACAAAAGCAGATGATGCCAATACCGCTGCCAAAAGTTGGAGCTAAAACCATTGCCAAATCACTTGAAGTATGTTTATTTAGGTAAACACTCGACTCTGCCAGTGATTATTGCCACTGATCTCACTAATGATCAGGATGAGAGATTGCTGGCAATATTAGGCAATTATAAGCAAGCATTGGGTTGGACCTTGGAAGACATCCGAGGTATTAGCCCAACCATTTGCATGCACAAGATTATCTTAGAAGAGTACCATGGCAAGACCATTGAAGGCCAGAGAAGGCTAAACCCTAGCATGAAAGACGTAGTGAAAAAAAAGAACATAAAATGGCTTGATGCTGGTATTGTTTACCCCATTTTTGATAGCTCTTGGGTCAGCCCGGTGCAATGTGTGCCAAAGAAGGGTAGCATGACCGTGATACAAAATAGCAAAGCTGAATTGATTCCCTCTAGAACTATCACATGATGAAGAGTATGCATGGACTATAGGAGGCTGAACAATGCCACGAGGAAGGACTACTTCCCATTGCCATTCATTGACCAGATGCTAGACAGGTTGACAGCTAAAGCTTCCTATTATTTTTTAGATGGTTATTCAGGTTATAATCAGATTGCCATCACCTCTGATAATCAAGAGAAGACCACATTCACGTGTCCATATGTGACATTTGCGTTTAGAATGATGTCATTCTGCCTATGCAATGCTCTGGCAACATTCCAACGTTGCATGATGTCTCGATGTGATAGAGCACAAGATGGAAGTATTCATGGATAATTTCTCAGTGTTTGGAAAAACATTTGAGGAATGTCTTTAAAGTTTGGAGCAAGTCTTGAAGAGGTGCATAGAGACGAACCTAGTGTTGAACTGGGAAAAATACCACTTCATGGTGAAGGAGGGCATTGTTCTTGGGCACAAGGTAACCGAGAGAGGATTAGAAGTTGATCAAGCAAAAGTTGAGTTAATTAAGCAATTGCCGCCCCCAACAAGTGTCAAAGGTATAAGGAGTTTTTTAGGACACACCGATTTTTACCGGCGTTTTATTAAAGACTTTTCAAAAATTGCTAAGCCTTTATGCTTGTTATTAGAACATAATGCCACTTTTGCCTTTGATAATTCTTGTTTGAGAGCATTTCAGGAACTTAAAGAGAAGTTAATCAATGCCCTTATAGTTGTGGCATCGAATTGGAATGAGCCCTTCGAGCTCATATGCGATGCCAGCGACTATGCCGTTTGAGCAATCTTGGGACAAAGGCATGACAAGGTTCTTCATACCGTCTACTATGCCAACCGAACCTTGAAAGAAGCACAACTGAATTACTCTGCAACCGAGAAAGAATTTCTCGCGGTTGTATTTGCTTTTGATAAATTTTGATCTTATTTAATTGGTAACAAAGTTATGGTTTATACAGATCATTCGGCGTTGAAGTATCTCTTGGAAAAGTTGGATGCCAAGCCCAGACTAATCCGATGGACGCTTCTACTTCAAGAATTTGATCTTGATATCCGAGACAAAAAGGGTAGTGAAAATTTAGTAGCTGACCACCTCTCATGTTTAGAGCATCATCTTGAAGATGGTAAGACCAAATACATAATAGATGAATTTCTTGACGAGTATTTACTTGCAGTTAATGCCGTGCCATGGTACGCTAGCATTTTCAACTACCTAATAAGAAACATTCTACCATCAGACTTGGCATGCAGTGCCAAGAAAAGTTTTCTACGAGAAGTTAGGCAGTACTACTGGGACGAGCCAATATTGTTCAAATAGTGTCTGACCAAGTGATTCGCCGACGTGTGCCCAAGGATGAACAGCAGAGTATATTGTATTTGTGCCATGCCGCACCATATGAAGGTCACTTGACTGGGATGAAGACTGCCGCCAAGGTGTTGCAATCAGGATTCTTTTGGCTCACACTATATAAGGATGCCCATGAGTATGCCAAGGCGTGCGACCGATGCTAACAGACAGGAAATATCTTTGGTAGACACCAACTACCGCTCCAAAACATTATGTTTGTGAATTTATTTGATGTATGGGGGATAGACTTTATGGGTCATTTTCTCCTATCATTTGGTAATTTATATATTCTTGTGGCTGTTGACTATGTATCTAAATAGGTAGAGGCTGTTGCCTTTCCAACAAATGATGCCAAGGCCTTTGCCAAGTTCGTGCACAAACACATTTTTACTAGATTTGGTGCCCCTAGAGTGATTATTAATGATAAGGGCACCCATTTTAAATGTAATCTAATCTCTAAAGCTTTGTGCAGGAATGGTATACAGTAGAGAATTGCCACATCATATCATCCACAAACAAATGGGCAAGCCGAGATTTCAAACAAGAAGATTAAGAACATTATATAGAAAACTGTTAATTCATCAAGGAAAGACTGGTTCTTAAGACTAGATGAGTCATTGTGGGCTTACAGGACTGCCTTTAAAACTTCTTTGGGCACTTCACCGTTTAGACTGGTTTTCGAAAAACCATGCCATCTGCCAGTAGAGCTTGAACATAAAGCCTACTGGGCCATCAGAACACTTGACATGGCATGGAGAGTTGCTGAAGAGAAGAGGTTACTAGACCTAAATGAATTGGACAAATTCAGGACACAAGCCTACGAGAATGCCAGGATATATAAGGAGAAGGCAAAACGCTGACATGACAGTAGGATAATGCCAAGACAGTTTGAAGTAGGCCAACATGTTCTCTTGTTTAACTCACGGCTTAAATTGTTTCCAGGGAAACTCAGATCAAGATGGATGGGCCCTTTTGAAGTGGTAAAACCCTATTCCCATGGAGATGTGGACATTAAGAACTTGAAGCCGGGAGAAATTTTTAAGGTGAATGGCCAACGTTTAAAGCACTACATGGAAGGTGAGCAAAACAATGCCAAGAAGGTGATCCTCTTCACAGAAGTAACATGAAAACACCATCAGGTTTGAATTTTTGTAAATATTAGGTTAGTTGTTTTTCTTTATTTTTAGGTTTCAGGATTTTTAGTAGTTTTTCTTTTTTTCTTTTAATTTTCATTTTTATTCCTTTACCGTGTTGAAAGGTTTTCTTTGAGTTTATGCAGATTCAGTATGCTAGGAACAATTCCAAGAAGAGACTTCGCATGAGCCGATGCCACAATAGGACAATTTTGTGTGCTAAGCATAGTGCCAAAGCAGCTTGGCATGCGGCGGATTGAAAGACGAAAGAAACCCTAGCTTGATCAGATCATTAAATGAGAGAGAATATTTTTCTTTCACCTTAAACCTTGGCCACCCAAAATTAGGTTAAAATTTAAATTTAACCTAATCACCTTATCACTCCAATCTTTACCCAATCCTATCACCTACAACCTTATCACTTTACCCCCTTTCAAATAAAATCTTTTTATCTTCCATCATTATCCCTATTTACTCGGCTACCATTATTAACCCCATTAAAGCACCCAACCTTTTCACTTTCTTACCCTAGCTGATTTTAAAGAACCAAATCTCTCTCACTTTTCACTTTTTTCATCAAGAAAGAACCAAGATTCACATCGTCTCTTCTTCTTCATCATTTGAACCAGTCCAGAAATCTTAATCATTTTCAATGGCTTCTTCTTCTACCTCTTTCAAGCGATTTTTCAATGAGGAGATACGAAAAAAGTTTGAGGCTAGCTTTGCTTCAAGGTTATTTTGCTATAAAAAACACTTTGATTTCATGACGGAGACAAGCATTGGCTTCCCTCCAGAATTCATGGCAATAGTCGACATGCACAAGTAGAATCTATTTTGCCAACAAGAAGGGGAGATTTATGCCACAATTGTTCAAGAATTCTATGCTCATCTTGTGACAAAGGATTTGCCCTTCTTGATGATTCGAGGTAAGTATGTATATTTTGATGAAGGGTATATTAACGCTATTTTTGAATTGGATGGTGTAGGGGATGAATATTTTGAATATACCGATACGATGAATGCTGCTAAGAGAAAGAAGCTACTGGCAGACTTGTGTGAACCTGGTACAGCATGAATAGTGTCCTAAAAGGGGCATCGAACGGTAAATTGGTTGGCATTAAAGCCTTAATAGAGAGGATAGAATCACTTTGTAAAGGCAAATCTGATGCCAACATCCCACAACGAGACTGTATCAAAAGAGAGGCTGATCCTATTGCATTCCATCGTTATGGGGCACAAGATTAATGTTGGCAGGCTCATTATTGATGAAACTTATAAATGTGCAGCAAAAGGTAATGGCAGTTTGTTCTTTCCTTTGTTAATTTCTAACATTTGTATGCTCTATGGTGTGCCAAAGCTTGATACAAATAAATGCCAAATAATTAAGGGAATAAAAATCACAGCTGCTATATAGAGAAACCTCACCGCTGCCGAGCCAAAGGACAAAGGCAAGGGGAAGGCAAAAGTGCCCACGCCAAAGCCAAAGGTGCCAAAGGTAGAGCCAGACACCATGCCAACTAGTTGTCTGGCACTGTTGTCCCAAATTTACCATAACCAGGAGATCATTCTCCGAAAGCTAGAGAAAGCTGAGGAGCACAATGTCAAGTTGTGACATTACATACAGGCCAAGGATGTTGTAATCAGGGAGGCTCTTAAAAAAATGTCCCCTGATTTTGTGTCAGAATTTCTAGATTTCCCTACCGAGCCCTCTGCCAACAATGATACCATGCCAGCTAGTCCAGTTCATACCCCATCTGATGCCACAGTCCTATCGTCTCTAGCTCAAGTCGATTCTGCCAGTTCTGATTCCTCATCTGAATCAAAGGACACCAAAGCCAAGTCTACTACAGCCAAGTCACCAATGACACCTACTATACAGACGTCATTTGATGCCACCGATGCACCTGCCGCGTTGAAACCTACCAAGAAAAGGAGGAAGTTGGAGCCTCCACTGCCGCTTCACAACCAATCATGAAAGAAAAGAAACGAATGGCCCCTGCTCATGGCCGATTTCTGAAAAGAAAGACCCGTGTCACAAGAGAAGAAGTCTCCAAATAGGAGTCATCTTCTTCCAAATCTCATTTACATTTCATTACATTGCATTAACATGATCATGCATTTTAATTTTATGTTTTAATTGTATAAATGTGTTGTTTTCATGCATTGAGGACAATGCACATCTTGGGTTTGGGGGTGTGCATTTTCTCACATTTGTGCCATGCCATGCATTTCATATTTAATTTCTGTTGCCATGTCATTTGTCATGCCATCTAGGTCATTTAGAATAGATGCATACCGAACCACTAAAAAAGAGAATTTTTTTTTTGCCTCGGTTTAATTTTAAAGAATGTTAATACTTGTTGGGCAAGTTTAATTTGATCTAAGTGTCTATCCAATGAGGAAATTCTAATCTTTAGTTTTCATGCCATGCCAGCAGAGTAGCATGCCAGGTTAGCTAGGCAATTGATCTCTAGTTTAGGGAGCTGAAATTTCAGTTAACACGTAGTATGTATCTAGTTCCTTAGCAAACTTAGACTCTTTGAAACTATGATCAGATTTTAAAAAAATAACAAATGATGCAAAGGTGAAAGGTACTAATAAGGCATCAATGTTCTGCCAGGGCAATGAAAAAAAATGAACTCTCCTCTACCTAGGGATAATAAGCTACTTGGGGCTTCGTGGTTTGCTCCCTCTTAGTTCTCAAGTCCAAAATTTCAGGGTATGAGTTGAAGAGAAAGCCTAGTGATGTCTAGACTAAGGTGGGGATTCGTGGTATGCTCTATCTTATCTCTCACGCTAAATAGTGTCACGAAGCAAGCTTAAATTAATGCCAACAAAATCCTTGGCAAAGAAAAAAATGATAAAAATAAGAATATGAGTTTAGGTAGTAAAATTGACTAAGGGAGTGAAAGGACACTTGATGCATATTACCTACACATCATGCACTCTTCAAGGACTTAGATTAGAGTTATATTGTTGCATTTGAATTACTACCTGCTTGGCATTATTGCACTGAGATACTGAGGACAGAAATAGAGCCAAATTCTGATTGCCAGCACTTGTTGGTATTCCAACCAAAATTTTGCCGAGGTAACGTTTTCACTATTTTTGTTTTTATTTTTGCATCACTTGAGGACAAGCAATGAATTAGGTTTGGGGGTGTGTTACATCTCCAAAAGTACTATTTTTTATGCCAATCTTACAATGTTTTTGCTTATTTTAGGTACATTTAGTTGCACTAGGATGATAAAACCATGCATTTGCATAAGGAGTTTAGAATTCTTTCTATGCCAGTGTGAAGGGTTGTTTTGTTGGCAATTTTGTAGGTTTGGCATAATATTTGGCATAGAAAAGCAGCGCAGTAAGGAATGCTAGAGAGAATGCCGAGTGTTGTTGGAATAGATGTACCAGACAATGCCAAGCACAAGTTGACAAAGAAGTAAACTTGATGCCATGCCAATAGCTGTTGAACTACGAAAAATAGGACAAGATCAGGCTCCAAAAAGATAGCAATTGGATCAATCTCCAAAAAAATAACGGATAAGATGGTGCCAAGATTGGTTTGCAGATTCATGCCAAGGCAGTGTCGGCAGTATGAAATCAACCCTAGCCTGATCAGCTCTCATTCAAACTTGGATAAGATGATTATCTCTTATCCCTTCAGCATTTAAAGTTCAAATGAGGAGCTCATCCTATCCCTTCCTTGCACGCCTATTTAAACACCAACCGAAGAGGCTTTTGGGAGTTAGTTTTTTCCCATTGAGAGAGTGAGGAGTTGGAGTGCAAGACGAGTGACGATCAGCTGCACCTAAGAATGGTGGTTCGACCAGCTTGGCCTAGAGCCTAGATCTTGAGGGCTACATCGAGAGACCCCTCTCGCCCATTCTCTTGTTTTAAGTTGTTTTGAATTCTTTTCAATGATGGTGTATTTGAAAAACGTTTATGGTTTTTTGGTTAAATCTCTCACCATGAACTAATCTAATAGTTGGTGCGGGATGTTTTGCATTGAACGTTGTTTATGTTTTAGTTTTTGATAATAAATCTGCCTTCAGTATTATTTTATCTATTCACCATACTTTAATGTTTCCTAAATACTATGCCAAGCGAGAGTTGGCACTGTTGGCTTATTTCTCCTCAATATCTTAACAGACTTGGGGTGGCAACGACTAAGTTGTTGAATACTAAGGAGAGAAGCTTCAGAGAAGTCGTTCAAGTAGATGAGCTTACTTCGAGAGTGATACCCCTTAGGAGTATAGATTGGATCTTAATCAAATTGGTTTATTTAAAAGCATGCATTATAGAGATATATGGGTTTTTATATGATCAATTTAGGGCAATGACGATCAAGAGAGGCTTTGCTAATTTTGAATCTGCTCGGCAAACAATGCCAAGACAGGTTGTTATTGATTACTGGCACGACATGAATAGCGAGAAAACCAGGCATTCTCTGCCAACACTCATTATTCATTAAAACACCTTCCTTTACAACGTATTACCTTACTTTTATTTCTTTTATTTCATTTCAATTATTTCCAAATCCAACTTCAAAACAAACAACTTTTTCTTAAGACAAGTAACTATCAAAGACAATTGAATTCCAAGTCAATCGATACTCAGCTTAACTGATGTATTACTTGCATACCGTGTATACTTGCACGCAAAAGACTCATCTTGGCACTGTTTTATACTTTTCCAATACATAACTTCTGCCCCTTTTGCCAGCATTTCACCTAGAGAGTCTACATTACTACAAGTCTAAATCAAAGCCATACTTTCGTAAAAACAAGTCCTTGGATTTCCTTCGCTTGCTCACTGCCTCCAACCTTTAATTCTTTGCATTGATGGAAAAGAGAGTGTAAGCACACTAGGCTTAGTGAGGAATGCTAAAAAAACAAACCATTATCAATACATTTAAAACCATTTAACAATTCTTTTGAAAAACCACTTTCCAAAACACCTTTCAATCATCATTTCAAAGTCAAGCCTTATCAAAACATGCACTTAACATTTCCAAAACATGCATATTAAACCACATGCAACATGTATCATAGATTAATAGAAAAATCCCATTTACTACCCTCAATTTAAGCTTTTCTATGCATACTACCATTGCAAGGCTTAAAGAGTAAAACATGTTTAAACCAACATTAAACAACATAATCCATGTCATGATACATCATCATTTATATTGGCTTACAAGTGATCATTAACCAAGTTCCACTTTTAAAACATAACATCGTATACACAGATTCAACAAGTGTTCCCAACACTTCATGTCATCTCCACCAGAATTAAAGGTATAATTACAATCGAGTACAATCACAACCCCAGCATCGGTTAGATGCATAACCCACTAACGGGAGTCTTCGATCATAGATCAAAGCCCCTCGACTGTTAGGGTACTTGGATAGAGTTTTTGGTACACTTGATCAAAACCCCTCAACATCCAATGCGACTTTTTATAGTGCACTATCAATCCTATGGTCGACCAACTATATTTGATAACTTTTTAAACCACATTACTTGACAATATAATTTATTTCATTACATCAACTCACTATTTTAATATGCATCATTAAAACCATTGAACCAATGTAATCAACCTTGCATTAACCAATGTCCAACAACATTTACAAAACATGCATCATCTGCAAATGCATCATAAACATTATATAACCAATTTCCAGCATTAGACCATGCTCAAAACATGGATATACAATGAGTAATTAAACCATTAAAACAAGTGCATAAAAACCAATTGCCAAACTGAGTTCGAGAGAAAATTTATCATTTACTTACTTCCGAGCTTATACCAGCATTTCAAGGTTGATCTAAACCCTCAATGTAACACCCCAATTTTAGGCCCAGAAGTTGTAACGACATGAATTTTTGAGTTAACAATGGGTGTTGACCTGGGGCTTGGACCGACGCATTGGGTCAGATGTTTGGGTTATGTGGGCCTTGTGGTTGGGCTTCTTGGGCTCCCATGTATTGTTGGGCTTGTTTAGGGGTGTTGGGATTGGCCTAGGATGAGTTTAAGGAATTGTACTATGGTAAAATCATAATTGGAGGAGACAAGGGCTGATGCCTCATTAAGGTGGGCTGCCATCTTTGTAATAGGGTGAAGTCACCATTGTCTTCTCCCTCTCTTCATCTCATTCTTCTAATTTCCACCCAAACCCAAAGTAAAAAATGGAAACTTATTGTGGAGGAGTGTGAATCTCGAATTGGTCATCAAGGAAAAGTATTAGCATCAAAGGATCTTCATTTCGAGCTAAACATCATTGGATTTTGTGGGGGTTGAGTTTGGAGCTTAGAACAAGAAGAGAGGTGGTAAGAGCTTGGTGGGAGCTTCATTTCAGGTTTTTCTTATTGAGGTTAGTACAATTCTGACTCCTACATTTCATGAGCCTCATAAAATGTATGCTTTGCTTGGTGTTATGATTTGTGGGTGTGAGATAGGTCTTTAAAGCTTTAAACCCCCATTAATGGTAAATCAAAGATAAGATGTTGTTAATGTGTAAAATGGATAGAAAACCACCTATTATACTCTTAATAACTTGTAGGAACGATTTGGGACTTAACCATAGAGGTTAAGGGTGGGATTGGTGTAATCCTGAGCTCTAGGTTTTGAAATCTAGGCTTGAGTACCGGTACAGGGTGGTTGCTATCGGTACTCCTTTGTAATTTGAGAGGTGGGGTGTGAAGGGCATATCGATACGCCCTTTCGTGTATTAGTACCCCTCACTTGATCAGAATTCTAGTAGCGTGTTCGAGTACCGGTATGCTCGAGGCATATCGGTACCCACTGTTGCATTGGCTAGAAAGGCTTTGCATACCGATACGCTATAGTAGGTGTATCGGTACGGGTAAGGATTGGTACGGGGCGATCCCAGTACCGGTATAGAGTATCGGTACAGAATGAAGCGTACCGGCATAGGGCGAGGGCTAATTCTTTTGAATCTAATTTGCGTATCAGTACTCATAGGAGGATATCGATACCTAGAGGGTAGTACTATACTCACCTTGGAGTATCGATACTCGCTGGGTAATATGTCCAAAAAGGTTGAGTTCACATTCGAGGGATATATAATTCGTTGTAAAGGGTCTGATGGGTCCCTAAAGGTATAGAATAAATTTTAAAGACATATATTAATTATTGTATCAAACGCGTCATGCCTTGAGGCATTGGTAATGGTTGGTTGGACATCTTTCATCTTTCCGTGAGACGTATTAATGCTCAGGGGAGCATGTGATAACGTATGTATCTTGGCTAGGAATCCAAATGTCCTAGAGTCAGTGCAAGGGCACTTAAATAAGGGGATGAGTACTCCAGGCTATATGATCGAGTACATCCGACGTGTCCATAGGCTATGTGATCTGGATACGGTCCGAAACCTATCCTTTGGGCTATGTGATCAGGATATGGAAATACAACTCGAGGGCTATGTAAGCACGAGTAACTCGATGAGCTATGTGATATCGAGTAACCTGTTTGGCCGTGTGATCTCAGAAAAAGACTGCTTGTGGCTATTATGATCCAAGTATGTCTGGGATGTATCTGTGGCTATTGTGATCTGAATATGATCTTAACCCGATGGCTATGTGATCATAGGTAACCCGACGACTGTGTGAGCACGGGAAAAATAGTAGGGCTTCGTTGGCCATTAGGGAATGTTTATTTATATTGTTGTATGGATAATAGGTATTGGCTATTTTACCCTTGGGCTATGTGATCAGGGTACGGTTGTTACTCGACGCGTTGTGTGAGCTCGAGTAACTCGATGGGCTGTGTGATCTCGAGTATGGGCTAGTTAACCCTTGGGGTTATATGATCAAGGTATATGACATAGCTCGACGGACGGAGTGGCCTCGAGTATGGTAGGCCTGGGTTGGTTTGGTAGCCTTCTTACATAATAGTGGTGTCTTGAGACAGTTGTAAGCTCTAGCTAGGATAGGCTAGGAGATGATCCTTAGACGTTGGGAAGCCTTTCTGTGCACTATTAATTATATTATCATGCATGCTTGTTTTATGATATTCATGAATTACGGTAGAGTAAAAATGTACCACTGAGCTTTTTTAGCTCAGCGTGCGGAATTGTGGTTTTTCCGTGCGTAGGTTGACAAGTTACTTTTGGAGGATAACATCGAGGAAGATTTCCCAGCACCGGTTCAGTTTTAGAGTACAGTACTTGATGTTTATTTTGGACTGATTGTATTCATAGGACCTTACCACAGTCGAGTCTGTATTTTATTTTGATTTACTGTTATTTGGTCAAACAGTGTATTTTATTTGGAAATCATATTTTGTAAACCCTTATAATCTCTTTATCTTTGTGGATTTTATGGAAATGAATCATTTTGAGAATTGCCAACTTGTGGTTTTAAACGAGAAAATTTTGATGGGTCAGTTTTAGGAGAACTGAATGTGATGCTCCGGATCCAGGATGGGATCAGGGTGTTATATTTAGTGGTATTAGAGCTTTGGTTTAGTCGGTTCTAGGAAACCCCGAGGTGGTATAGAGGTTGTGGTAAGGTGTCTAGTGAATACAAGTCCCTAAATTCAAGTGTTCCTTATAAGACTGGGAATCCTGATGTGCCACATTGTTTGTTGTATTTCAAAAAAGGATTGATGAAAGGTGGAACCGGTAGTGGAGAGGCGGGTCACTTTCGTGACTTTACCTCTAACCTCTTGCGTGCGGTGCAAGCTATTACGAGGTAATCTGAGACGCATCGCAAGACCCTTGTAGAGAGGCTTCATCGTTTTGGACCTAAGAATTTCAAAGGCTTGGGTGAGGATAACACGATCAAGGTTGACCAGTTGTTGCGCAACACATAGAGGATCTTGAGACAGGTGAAGGGAAGCTCAGAAAATGATCTTGATTGCATTGTTTCCCTTCTTAAGGGTAATGCACACGAGTAGTGGGAGACCGTAAAGTTGGTTTAAAGCCTGCGCTCCCGACATGGGATATCTTTGTGGATGAGTTTCGGAAGAAGTACATCAGTAAGGTATATATAGTTGAGATGAGGGACTACTTTTTACATCTGGTACAGGAAAACCGAACAGTGTTTGCCTATGAGCAAGAGTTTCTGCGTTTGATTCGTTATGCTCCAGAGTTGGTTGCCACAGAAGAGTTGAGGTGCAAGAGGTTCAGGAAAGGCTTGAATATTGGCCTTCAGTTGCATGTGACAGCGAGTCCACTTGGGACATTCTCCGAGTTAGCCACTGTGCGAAGGCACTTGAACGACTTCAGAGTTCAACATCTAATCAGTTCGAGGATTCTAGAGGTCGTGACGTGGAAACCCAAGATGTCATGAATCCTTCTCCCTATTCGCATGAGAGGCTTTACGCTTCGAGGAGTTTGAAGAGGGTTGCTCCAGGTCAGTTACCGAGAGTCAACATAGGATCTAGATGGAGGGTTCGTAGAGGCTCTTTGATTTCTACACTAGAAGGGAGTATTGATGGTTCTGTTAGAGCATCGCTTCCACCAACATGCAAGCATTATGGCCGACATCACCTTGGAGTGTGCTTCTTGCTTCGGAGGGTTTGCTATAGATGTTGAGCACCAGGGCATATGACAAAGGACTGTCGAGTTACAGATGATGATTCATCAGTTTAGTCTCAAAGATTGGCTGCTTCCCGTCACGATCAGAGTTTTGCTAGAGGTAGAGCTAGGGTACCGTCAGGTTACCGAGGTGGAGGTCCTGTGAGATCTACCGCTAGGGTTGGCGTGCGAGGCATTGCTAGGCAGTTTGCTGCTTAGGTCAGAGATGACAGTCTTACGACCGAGAATGTGTAATTAAGTTTTGTGTTGGTTTTAGCTGTTGCGTTAGCCGTTTAGCTCTTCAGTTGTGTAATAGACTGGTTCTTGTGATGTGCATCTTGGTAAATCTTGGGTTATTGTTGCTTTAGATTGCTACTAGAATTGCATCATTTTTTAGATAAAGTTTTTACCGTAGATGGTTGTTGAGAGTGTATGTGTACCGTATGTTGTGAGTGAGAAGTTATGAAGTTTTAGATTGCTTGAATCTGGTTGTTAGTGTCGGTTGTGTAGGATCTTAACCTCTCTAAGGTGGACGCTGTGCTCCGTAATGCTAGCTGAAGGAAAGATCTATAGGTTACAAGGTGTTCTTAGCTTATGTTGTAGACGCGATGGTTTAGAGTTCCTTGTCTTAGTGTTATGAGTGATTTAAGGGTATGGAGGTACCCTTGGCGAATGGGTAATCTATTGATTATGGTTTAGAACCGCGATAAAGGTAAGGTTGAGTTTGTTGTTAGTGCCCATCGCTTCATGGCATGGTACTTAATGAACTCTTTGTTTGAGGCACATTTGTACAAATGACCAATTGGGTGTCGTTGCTAAGTGCTTCGCCAAGATCGTATCTACATGAGAATAGCCGGTATGGTGGCTTTGGTTATGTTGAGCTGTAGTGCAGTAGTGGAAGACCGTAGCCGGGTTCGTGAGATCAACGACCTTGTTTTGGCCATAGAACATGAGAGCTTCGTGTGTTGTTTATTGAAGTAAAGGTACCACTAAAAAGAGTACATAAAGATTGTGATGAACATGGTTAAAGCCCTAGGGACGAGTCGTGGAATAGTAGCATAGCTTGTGCATCTGTTGAGCTAGATTTTGTGGGGTTAGAAGATTGCCCAATTGAGTTCGACCAAAGTTATTGTCGGTTAAGGCAAGCAGTGTGGAAGTTATTAGAGTAGCACAGCGAGAATGTGGATTAATAGTTGTGTTGAGGGTAACCGGATGGTTGCGTTGCAAAGAAATATTTTTAGATGGATTAGTTGGAAATCTTTGAGAACAGTCAGATGGCTCTTCACGTCTGATGGTTGGGACCAAGGCAAGGGTTAGGAAGAAGGTGTTTAGACCTTCGCAAGTAGAATGGCTAAATTTTGGGTTGCTCGTGTGAGTTCCTAAGTGACGGTGGTTATTTCTCGGGACCAAGTGGTTGGAATTGAGAGTGGTTGTTGACCCTGTTGAAAATAGTTGGATAAAACAAAGTTTAAATCTCGTCTTGGTGGCCCAAGTCCGGGGAAATGAGCTATTAGATTCAGGGTAGATTGATGATAATGATCGGTTGTTAGGGTTTTGCTTTTTTTAATGGCTTGACCGGGGTATGGTTGTTAGATGTGATGTGTTCCCAACAATTTTTTGTGGAAATAGTGCAGCGTTTTAGATAAGAAGACGTCTAAGTTCTAATTTTTGGTTGACAGACGCTACTTAGGAGAGCCGCTATTCGGGGTAGCACCCAATAGAGTTGAGTTCCTTGGAATTGATGTTTAAACGTGGGTCGAGGTTGGTTATGTTACCATGCTTAGTGGCTCACCATAAGCGTCGTTGGTTGCTAAAAATGAGTCATGGAGACCTCAAGAGAAGTGTTGAGAGCGTGCGGTTTTATGCCATGGTTCTGTTTAAGGTAGATTGAGGGAGAACTCTCTCTAATCAAGGTGATCCTGTTTGAATGGTGAAGTGGCTAGATCTGTTTTGGTTACATCTTCCTTTCTATCCATCAAAATTTTGGGGACAAAATTTCTTAAAGGAGGGGACAGTTGTAATGACCTAAATTTTTTAGTCAACAATGGGCGTTGACCCAGGGCTTGGACCAACGCGTTGGGTCAGATGTTCGGGTTATGTAGGCCTTGTGGTTGGGCTTCTTGGGCTCTCATGTGTTGTTGGGCTTGTTTAGGGGTATTGAGCTTGGCCTAGGATGAGTTTAAGGAAGGGTATTATGGTAAAATCATAATTGGGGGAGACAAGGGCTAATGCCTCATTAAGGTGGGCTACCATTTTTGTAAGAGGGTAAAGTCACCCTTGTCATCTCTCTCTCTCTTTATCTTTTTCTTCTTCTAATTTTTACCCTAACCCAAAGTAAAAGATGGAAACTTGTTGTGGAGGAGTGTGAATCTCGAATTGGTCATCAAGGAAGAGTTTATCAGCATCAAATGATCTTCATTTCGAGCTAAACATCATTGGATTTGGTGGGGGTTGAGTTTGGAGATTGGACCAAGAAGAGAGGTGGTAAGAGCTTGGTAGGAGCTTCATTTCGGATTTTGCTTGTTGAGGTCAGTACAATTCTGACTCCTACATTTCATAAGCCTCATAAAATGTATACTTTGCTTGGTGTTATGATTTGTGGGTGTGAGATAGGTCTTTAGAGCTTTAAACCCCCATTAATGGTAAATCAAAGATGAGATGTTGTTAATGCGTAAAATGGATAAAAAACCACCTATTATACTCTAAATAACTTGTAAGAACAATTTGGGACTTAACTATAGAGGTTAAGGGTGGGATTGGTGTAATCCCGAGCTCCAGGTTTTGAAATCTGGGCTCGAGTACCGATACATGATGGTTGCGTATCAGTACTCCTTTGTAATTTGAGAGGTGGGCTGTGAGGGGCGCACCAGTACGCCCTTCCGTGTATTGATACCCCTTACTTGATTAAAATTCTACTAGCATGTTCGAGTATCGGTACTCTCGGGGTATATCGGTACCCACTGTTGCATTGCCTGGAAATGCTTTGCGTACCGGTACTCTATGGTAGACGTATCGGTACAAATAAGGATCGGTATGGGGTAATCCCAGTATCGATATGAAGTACCGGTACAAAACGAAGCATACCGGTACGTGGCGAAGGCCAATTCTTTCGAAACTAATTTGCGTATCAATACTCATAGGGGGTATCGATACCTAGATGGCAGTACCGATACTTACCTTGGAGTATCGATACTCGCTGGGCAATCTGCCCAAAAAGGTTGAGTTCACATTCGAGGGTTATATAATTCGTCGTAAAGGGTCCGATGGGTCCCTAAAGGTATAGAACAAATCCTAAAGACATATATTAATTATTGTATCAAACAAGTCATGCCTCGGGGCATTGGTAATGGTTGGCTGGACGCTTTTCATCTCTCGGTGAGATGTATTAATGCTCGGCGGAGCATGTGATAAACGTATGTGTCTTGGTTAAGAATCTGGATGTCCTAGAGTCAGTGTAAGGGCACTTAAATAAGGGGATGGGTACTCTGGGCTATGTGATCAAGTACATCCGATGTGTCCATGGGCTATGTGATCTGGATGCGCTCCGAAACGTATCCTTGGTCTATGTGATCAGGATATGGAAATACAACTCGGGAGCTGTGTGAGCTCGAGTAACTCGATGGGCTATGTGATCTCGAGTAACCTGTTCGGCTGTGTGATCTCAGAAAAAGACTGTTTGTGGCTATTGTGATCCAAGTATGTCTAGGACGTATCTGTGGCTATAGTGATCTGAATATGATCCTAACCCGATGGCTATGTGATCACGGGTAAACTGATGGCTGTGTGAGCACGGGAAAAATAGTAGGGCTTCGTTGGCCAGTAAGGAATGTATGTTATTTATATTGTTGTATGGATAATAGGTGTTGGCTATTTTACCCTTGGGCTATGTGGTCAGGGTAGGGTTGTTTCCCAGTGGGTTGTGTTAGCTCGAGTAACTCGATGGGCTGTGTGATCTCGGGTATGGGCTAGTTAACCCTTGGGCTATGTAATCAGGGTATAGAACATAGCTCGACGGACGGAGTGGCCTCGAGTATGGTAAACCTGGGTTGGTTTGGTAGACTTCTTCTATAATAGTGGTGTCTTGAGACAGTTGAAAGC
This sequence comes from Hibiscus mutabilis, assembly GCA_019671005.1. NCBI lineage: Eukaryota > Viridiplantae > Streptophyta > Magnoliopsida > Malvales > Malvaceae > Hibiscus > Hibiscus mutabilis. Next base: position 36,316,971 of record CM033743.1, on the reverse strand, counting down.
TCTAGCTAGGATAGGCTAGAAGATGATCCTTAGATGTTGAGAAGCCTTTCTGTGCACTCTTAATTATATTATCATGCATGCTTGTTTCATGTTATTCATGAATTGCGGTAGAGTAGAAATGTACCACTGAGCTTTGTTAGCTCAGCGTGCAGAATTGTGGCTTTTCCGTGCGTAGGTTGATAGGTTGCTTTTGGAGGAGCACATCGAGGAGGATATCCAAGCACCGGGCCAGTTTTAGAGTACAGTACTTGATGTTTAGTTTGGACTGATTGTATTCATAGGACCTTACCATAATCGAGTCTATATTTTATTTTGATTTACTGTTATTTGGTCAAACGGTGTATTTTATTTGGAAATCATATTTTGTAAACCCTTATACTCTCTTTATCCATGTGGATTTTATGGAAATGAATCGTTTTGAGAATTGCCAACTTGTGATTTTAATCGAGAAAATTTTGATGGGTCTGTTTTTGATGACCCGAATGTGATGCTCCGGATCCGGGACGAGATCGTGGTGTTACAGGAGTTTTCTAAGTGGTTTAGATTGTCTGTTGGATCGGATTAGAGGATTCAAGTCAATTTTAGAATTTAATTCGAAAAAATATTTTTGTGTGAGATAAAAATATGGAAAAATAGTCTAAAATCATTATTTAATATGCGAATGATTTTGCTGAAATCAATTTTACAAAAGGGGTCTCGAAACATTTTGGTTAATGACCAAAATGTAAAGTTTTAAAATTGTTTTTAGTGGCTGTTTTGTAAAAGGGTTAAAACTTTGAATCTTTAAGAAGCTATTTTCCCCAAAGTCTAATATCAGACTTTTTCCCTTAATTTGCTATTTTAAAATAAAATAAAAAGGCTTGGAGAATTATTTGGATAATTAAAAAATTTTAAACAATTTGACGTAACTAACTTTTCTCCAAAAGATTTTCTCTCCAATTATCTCCAGCCAAACACTTATTTTCTCTTCAAACTTCTCAGGTAAAATCTTATTTTAATTAATCTTTTGATTTCAAATGGAATTATGATGATTTCCTAACAAAATTTAAATGGTTTCTCGTTGTTTTGTTGTGTAAATCCATCCAATTAAGGGGAAAGATAGCCATTAGAGGTGAGGTTCATTCTTCTCCTCTAATACAAGGTTCTTTATTAAAATTCCCAAGTTATTTTTAAACATGTTTTCTAACTTGATTTGATGGTTTAATTATGGATGATTTGTTAAATCAAAGTTAAATTGATGGATTTTCGAATAGACTCTATTTTGTTGAGTTCTTGATTGATTGTAATCATGATTTTGATGTTTAATAATGTTAATAAGTGGGCTTTAACATTGGAAGCCCGAAACTAAGTGAATCTCTAATTTTCTAGGTTGTTAATTGTGAGTTCTTGAGGTGTTGTGGAGGTTTTATGAATGCTGAAGGTATAAGGATATTGTTGTTGTGTTTTTAGATGTTAATTGATGGGTTAAAATGTTAGGTTTTGGCTGGATTAAGTTTGAAATATGTTTGATGTTAATTTGGGTTATTGTGGAGTGGAATTGGGTAATGGATGCTGAGGATTTATGTTGCCGTGTTGTTGAATGCATTTTGATGCATTGTGTCCTCTGTTTTTGTGTGGATAAATTAGGGAAAGTTGGCCCTCAAGCTTGAGCGATTGTTTCGGAAGCTTTGGAGGCGAGGTTACCATATCGGCAAGTGAGGCTTTATGTGTTGGTTAGTGAGAAAGAGATTTACAGCTTTTTAAAGTTTTGAAAGTTGTGTTTGGGAGTTTAGATCAAGCTTGAAATGTTGGTCTAAGCTCGAAAGTAAGTAAATGATGAATCTTTCTCGAACTCGGTTTAGCAATTGGTTTTTATGCACTTGTTTTAAAGGTTTAATTACTCACTGTATATGCATGTTTTGAGCATGGTTTAATGCTGGAAATTGATCATATAATGTTGATGTTGCATTTGGAAGTAATGCATGATTGGTAAATGTTGTTAAACATTGGTTAATGCAAGGTTGATTGCATTGGTTAAATGGTTTTTGTTGATGCATATGAAAATAGTGAGTTGTTGTTAATAAAATGAATTATATTGGCAAGTGATGGTATGAAAAGATTTGAAAATGTTATCGGATATAGGCTATATGATTGATAGTGCACTATAAAAAGTCACCTTGGATGTTGATGGTTTTTGATCTGTGTACTGCAAACTCCTTTCGAGTACCCTAACGGTTGAGGGGTTTTAATCTTTGTACCGAAAACTCCCGTTAATGGGTTATGCATCTAACCGATGTGTGGGGTTGTGATTGTACCCGGTTGTAATGGTACCTTTAATTATGGTTGTGATGGCATGAAGTGTTGGGAACACTTGTTGAATTCGTGTATCTGATGTTATGTTTTGAAAAAATGAACTTTGTTAATGATCACTTATAAGCCAATATAATTGATGATGTATCATGAGATGGATTATGTTGTTTAATTTGGCTTAAACATGTTTTACTCTTTAAGCTTTGCGTTTGTAGTATGCATGGGAAAGCTTAAATTGAGGGTAGCAAAATAGGATTTTGCTGTTAATCCATGATACATGTTGCATATGGTTTAATGTGCATATATTTGGAATGCTAAGTGCATGGTTTGACAATGCATGATGTCAAAATTATGGTTTAAAAGTGTTTTGGAAAGTGGATTTCAAAAGGATCGTTAAATGGTTTAAAATGCATTGATGGTGGTTGGTTTTTGAGCATTCCTCACTAAGCCTAGTGTGCTTATGCTCTTCTTTTCCATCAATGCAGAGAGATAAAGGTTGCGGGTAGCGAGAAAGCAAGGAAGGAATTCCATGGACTTGTTTTCAAAGTATGGGTTGGAACATTATATAGTAGTAATAAGAGCAATGTGTCAAAAGTTGATTTGGGAGGGTTATTTTGTGAACTCCCTTTATGTGCAAGTTTTGATTGTTGGTTTGGATTTGTAAGTGGTTTAAAGTGCTTGGGATGTGGATGGATTTATGTTTTGGATGTTGACTAGGGAGCATGCCTATAGACTTTGTGGTTGATTGTGCTAGGTTTGCTAGGAATGCTTAAAATACTAGATTGATGTTGTCAAGCATGTTTCTGATGTTATATGATGTTTATTTATGTGTTAAAGATGTTTTGAGTGAGCCAAACTGACATATGTTGGACCTAGAGGTCATTAAAGGCCTCTGCGTACCGATACGAATACCCAAGGATCGGTACGCGGGGTCTGGAAATGATCAATCCTTCAAAAATTATCAAAGGGTATCGGTACGCCTAGCCACTGTATCTATACTCCTTGAGGAAAATTTGTACTGTTGTCGGTACACGGGTTTAAGTACCGGTATGATTCCTTTTATTTTAAAGCATTGTATCGATACGCGGGGTATTGTATCGGTACGCGTTTTGGTCACTGGAATTTTGAGTTTTGAGAAATCACAAGGGGATCGGTATAGGTCAAGGTTGTATCGGTATGGGCTGGTTAACACACCGTATCGATACAGACACTCGTGTATCGATACGGGTAGCTGTTATGTTTGTTAATCCTTATCATTATGGGCTTGCTCGTACCGGTACTCCTTGCTATTTTTGTGTACGTCAGTTTGCTGAAGTTTGTAAACTTGCATATTAGTCCATGAATGTTATGTATGCAATTGAATGAGTTCGAATGATTGTCTTGAGCTAGAATTAAACATGTGAGCATGGAATTGGACTAATTAAGGAATGGTAACATAAATTGTAACAAAGACCTTGTAATTGGTGGAAATTTACGTTTTGGTGCCTAATGCACATTTTTGAGCAATTGAACCCCGTTTTGAAATTTGTTTTCAATGTAACGTTTATGCTGAAGCATGTACACCATATAAATTAATTTGATGCATCTATACAAGATAAAAAGGAAAAAAGGGACCAATTTAGGTTATCAGCTTAGGTTTGCTTTGGCAAACCTAATGTGATCCTTTTAACTTTGTTTCGGCTAGGCCGGGCTAAGGGGGTTACACCCAAACATAACTTTCAAGCTTTTGAAAAGCTACAAAACACGTTCTCACTCACCGACACGCAAAGCCTCGCTTACTGATACGGTAAACAAGCATTCAAATTTTTCGAAATGTTCGTTCAAGCTTGAGATTCAACTTTTCCTCTAAACTTGGCTTTCCTCTTAATTGGATGAATTTTCTGGGAAAATTAAAGTAGAAAAGAGTGTTTGGCTGGAGAGAATTTGAGAGAAAATCTTTTGGTGAAAAGTTAGTTACATAAAGTTTTTTTTAAATACTAATTATGAAATTAGTTTCCCCAGGCCTTTTTATTTAACTTAAAACCTTTTTAAAAGATCTAATTAAAAGAGAAAAATCTGATATTAGACTTTGTAGCGACCTTTTTTGAAATCAAAAATCGCTAAAAAGGAGTAATAGATTTCCTTTGGTCTTTTTGGAAAAATATTTGAAAAAGTGGGGAGGTCCCTTAAAAATCATGTTTTGAAAACAAAAGACTTGGAGTCGCCATCGGCCACTAAGGTAGGTCGGACACCATAAAAACCAGAGATTCGTTCAAAAGACGGGTTCAGGAGTTGGTTACGCGTGGGGAAGGATTAGCACCCCCATCACGCCCGATAATCGGTATCAAAATATATGTTACTCTTAATTGATGGAAATTATCGAAATTTAAATTGAATTTAACTAAATGGTTCGTGGTTGAATACAAACTTTAATTAGACGGGCTTTTACCAAATTAGTGAATTCGAATTAATTAAACATTTAATTAATAAGGGTGGTGGTACATCGGACCATAGATTAAACCAACATCGAATAAGCCCAATTGCCGTGTTAATTTATGGTTCGAATTTTTGTACATCACCTTTAAGCATGATGCAAACATTTAAAAATGATGTTATGTCTTGTCAGGATTTTAATCTGAAATTATATTTACCTTTAGACGGTAAGAATTAATTTGAATATTTAGTCTACATCCATTGAGACAGGATTGTTACGACACAAATATCATAATTAATAACTACCTCCTTTTTATAAGTTAAATTAATTAGTCATATGCATGTCCATTAAAATATTAAAGTCATATGAATGACAATTAAAATTCATGGCATGGAAAGACATAAAATAAAACCTAGGACCACTAATGTCCTAACCTAAAAAGGCCCAAATTATGAAAATTCAATTAGTGATCTAATTATTAACTAGGTTAGTCTAATGTTAATCCTAAATTAATTAAATCCTAAAAACTAGAAAATTCTAATATTTTATTGATAATCTTGAATCAAAATAATTAATTTGATTAATTGTAAACTAGTATCCCAATAAGCCAAGGATTCTATTTAAAACGAACCGCATTAATTAATTATGATTTTATTAAAGTTTCTTCTAAGTCAAATATCAAATTTATCCTAAAGGATAATTAAGATGTGTTCAACTAATTTAATGAATTTAACATTTATCTCAATAAGTCAAGGATAAATTTAAATTAATTAAATTAATTCGAACCTTAAATCTAAATAAGGCTCTAAAAATCTAGTCCTAAATTTAATTTAATTAATTTTAAAATTATGCCCCAATAAGCCGAGCACATAATTCAAATTAATTAAATTAAATTAAACCCTAATCTAACTTAAAGAGGACTAATCTATCACCTAAACTAAATTCATTTTAATTAATTTAAACACATACCCCAATAAGCCAAGGGTATGTTTTAAATTAATTAAAACAAATTCTAAAAAGCTAAAATATCCTAAGAACATATAAAAAAACAATCAATTAAACCACATCCAACAAACAAAATAAAACACATAACCCAAATAAATAAATTAAACATAAACATATAAGAAAGAAACTCAAATAAATAAATAGGATCATCAACAAATCTCATTCATATTTCCATTGAATCATAAGAATGATTACACATAAGTAAGCAAGGGAAGAAAATACCAAAACCCAAATATATGCTTGATTAATTAATCCACGGATCGTTATCGTTGGGGTTGAAAAGCTTGATATAAGGGTTGGTGATTCAAATGGTGTTTTTTTAGGTTCGAATGGTGGGGTGGTGCGGCTTTGGAGGTTGATCGGTTGGTGGAGTTTGGGGGTTGGGACGGCTGTGTGAAATGAGAATAAAAAATGTGAGGTTGGTTTATTGGGGAAAATCCTCATGGCAGTGTAGTGTGTGTGGCTGAGGAAATGAAAACAATAGGGATTATGAAACAAAAATGTCGTGAGTAGCTTTAGGGTAGGAAAAATGAATGAAGTCGTGCCGTAGTTTTAGGGTATATATTATATATATATATCATATTTTTTATCCTATAAAATGGAACCAATGAGGTTCAAGAACTTACTCACTAAGTAGTGGTTCATCCAATAGGATTAAGGCATTCATCCATCCAATAAGAGTAAAGCCTTAATGAGGAAGGAGTTGGGATTTTTATTTTATTTTTTGTATTTTTTATTATATAAAATCATATATAATGGGTCATGTAATTTTGATGTAGGCTATTGGGTATAAGGTTTTGGGTATTAAAAGGGTGATGTGGATTGATGTTATTTCGAGCATTTTTAATTTAAATTCGGACAAAATTTAGTGTCTACAATTGCCCCTTTTTGCTCATTGCTATGAAACGAGAATAGAGCAAAGACTAAAGATAAAAATTTTGTCCCATTTCAGTATCCGAAGATTCTGAGCTACGAGTTCCTCCTATATAGAACCGTTCACTCTTCCTCTGTCTGAAGTTCTCGCTTTGAGACTCCCGAAAAATGATGTTCTGATTTCTGGTTGCCTTGACACTGAATAATATCCCGCTTAGAGACTACTGGAACGCGTTCGATCTTTGTCTCCTCGGCATGGGGTGGTACCTCACCTTGAGGATCCCGGAAGATGATTTCCTATTTCCCTATGTGAAGATTCTGAGCTGCGAGTTCTTCTTATATAGAACTGCTCACCATTCATCTTCTTGAAATCCTGAAGCTGCACGTTTGAAACTCCTCGCTTGAAATCCCTGAGCTAAGAGTATCTGCCTCGTTCGCTCTGAAATCTTTGAAGCTGTGGGTCCCTCCTATATAGAACCTTCCACCTCGAAATCCTGATGCTGCGAATTTGAAACTCCTTGCCTGAAATCCTTGAGCTATGAGTATATGCGTCATTCGCTCTAAAGTCTTTAAAGCTGCGTGTCCTTCCTATATAAAACCTTTCACCTCGAAATCATGATACTGCGAATTTTCCTATATAAAACTCCTCGCTTGAAGTCCTTTTTAGGTTTTCATTTTGTCATTTTTTCTCTTTTTATTTTTTATTTTTTCGCTTTTGTCTTTTACTTTCCTTACTTTTCTTTTCTTTTCTTTTCTTTTTTCTTTTTCTTTTTTGGAAGGGTCAAGTTAAAAAAATCTCTACTTCATGAAAACTCATCCTTATGAAAGAACCGAATTAATAAATTTGTTTTGAGGAAAACATTCTTAAAAAGGATTAAATTGAGAAATTTAGTTTTAAAATATCCTTAAAAAGGGGTAAAATCAAAAAATCTGAGTTTTAAGAAAAATATCCTTAAGAAAATGTCGAATTAAGAAATTCGTTTTCAGAAAATGTTCCTTATGAAAGGATCGAATTAAGACATTCTTTGTTTTAGGAAAACATCCTTAAGAAAGGATTGAATTAAGAAACTCTGTTTTAGAATAACATCCTTAAGAAAGGATCGAATTAAAAAATTCATTATTTTAAGAAAACATCCTTAAGAAAGGATCGAATTAAGAAATTCGTTGTTATAAGAAAAACATCCTTAAGAAATTCTTTGTTTTAAGAAAAACATCCTTAAAAAAGATCGAATTAAGAAATTTGTTGTTTTAGGTAAAATATCCTTAAGAAAGGATTGAACTAAGAAATTCGTTTTAAGAAAACATCCTTAAGAAAAGGATCGAATTAAGAAATTCATTTTAGGCAAAACATCCTTAAGAAAGGATGAATTAAGAAATTCTTTGTTTTAAGAAAAAAATCCTTAAGAAAAGATCGAATTAAGAAATTCTTTGTTTTAAGAAAAACATCCTTAAGAAAGGATCGAATTAAGAAATTCGTTGTTTTAAGAAAAAAATCCTTAAAAAAGGATCAAATTAAGAAATTCGTTGTTTTAGGTAAAACATCCTTAAGAAAGGATCGAATTAAGAAATTTGTTTTAAGAAAACATCCTTAAGAAAACGATCGAATTAAGAGATTCATTTTAGGCAAAACATCCTTAAGAAATGATCGAATTAAGAAATTCGTTGTTTTAAGAAAAACATCCTTAAGAAAGGATCGAATTAAGAAATTCTTTGTTTTAAGAAAAACATCCTTAAGAAAGTATCGAATTAAGAATATTCGTTGTTTTAAGAAAAACATACTTAAGAAATGATCAAATTAAGAAATTCCTTTTAAGAAAAACATCCTTAAGAAAGGATAAAATTGGGAAATTTGAGTTTTAAAATGAAATGGTATCTTGCTTTGAGACTACCGAAATATCTTGACTGGAAGTGGTAACTCACTTAGAGACTACCAGAATACCTTGACTGAATGCCCCAACTTCAGATTATTTTGGCATAAAAAGATGCTCGTCGCTCCCAAATAATCAAAGATTGGAAGACATTTAGAAATCATAATCATGCGAGTCAAAGGGCTCTTGATTCTTTGATGAGATCTACTTCTCCTCTATTGAAGCTATAGATCAAATCTTTTTTCAATCTTCAAATACCTGTTTAAAATAAACAAAAGGCTATGATGGTATGAGTTAGCATGCTCCTAACTTAAGGACCATCTAACTACAGATGATGCGTGAGTGGAGTCATTTTTAGAATTGTTGGGGAAAACCCTTGCTTTCTGGTCGATCACCCTTGGTTCCCACAGGCTTTACATCTTTGCTGAATATTCACCTTTTTCTCATCTTGAAAAGAGATTGCTGACTTGTCAGAACAAACTCTATCAAATCCTAAAGATCAATTTTGAAACATTGCCCCCCACTTGGGCTTAGATGTTGCCTCTTTTACGACTCTTCATGACAAAACTTCTTCCAACTAGTCGTTGGGGTGAACACCATGCCTCCAAGTCTCTAAACTTTTCATACTTCGGTAAGGTCTTATCTTCAATTTTTTCAAACCAAACAAAACATTATGGCAGAAACTTACTTCAACTCTCTGAACTATCTAGCGTATGAAATCTTGCTGTAGTGCTGGTTCACTGATAAAACATTCATTTATTCTAGGTCCACCATATAGACCTCAAACTCTATCCCTGAAGTCATATAGAGACACATTTCTCTGCTTCTTGATCTTAGTATCACCTCATCTCGCCTTTGGGTTTAATTGTTATTTTACCCCTGACCCATCGGTACGATCTTCTCTCTATCTCAATGGTAGGCTAAAAACATGTCCCCCGAGTCTCCAAAATTTCATTTCTTTAATAAGATCCAATCTTTAATTTTTTTGATCCTACTGAGGTATTATAGCAAAAACTTACACCCTCGGACTGTGTAGCATACAAAGTTGGGCTATTATTCTCTTAATAATCACCGATAGATTTTGTATTTAGGTCGATCATGCACATCCTTGACCTTCATTCTAAACTCTATTCTTGAAACAATATAAAGAAATTGTATTCTTCCTATTTCTTTTTCTTTCTCTTTTTCACTAAATGTTAGTCTGCTGATTAACATTTCAACAGAGGATGCTTTTTGGATTAATTTACATAATTGAAATCAAATGAAAAAGAATAGAATGCCCGTATATCAGATGCAAGAGCGTCTTAGATTCAATCCTCCGGTGATCCTTTGAATGTTGTGGAGATATTTAAAGTTGTGAAATTCCTCTCATATCGCTCGGTTCATCCTCATGATTATGGTATTTGCTTGATCTGTTCGAAAACTACTCATTATAGTTCTCATTGTTTTTCTCCGAAATATGTTTAAGCTTTCCGAATTTGTTTAACACATTGAGTGCAAAAATATCAAACTGAGAAATTTAGTACAAGTGTATTCTTCCAATTGCAATTAATATCGTGTCAGTGCCTTCAAAGAGTCATCTCTGACGCTAGGGTATTGAACTGGTGGATCATAGCTCCTTATTAGGTTTGTTCTCCCCCCACAACTCCATTAGGATGCTCCTAGACTTATTTGATTGTTTATTGATTTTAGAGATTTATCTCTGATGTTGGGGTATTGAACATGTGGAATCTAGTTCCTTATTAGATTTGTTCTTCCCTACAGCTCCATCAATTGTTCATTTCTTGACATATTTTTTCTTTTTCTTTTAAAGAATTCATAAGTTTAAACAACTCCATCGGTATTTCATGGGATATTTTCTTATCATCGAACATTATTAAAGGAGTAGTAATCTTACGTTTCGCGCTTTATCGACCAGAGCATACTATGCAGAAACACAACTTCATCATGATCACAACATTCAATTGATCTTTTTATTAGAATCAATGCCACATCATGCATGTGATATCCAGAGATCCATGAGGGTAAGAAAGAATATACACATGTATATTTAATTAAAAGATGTATCCTTTCATTAAATTGAAAAAGACAAACATAACATAAGCCCTAACAAGATCCTTCCTACCTTTGGGCAAATAGTAGCAAAGTTAATTTCACACATTACTTCAAGAGAAAATTCAAAATGCAAGGAAATGTAAACAAATGAACTCCTATTAAGGAAAAGTAGGAAATCAGCACCCTACAAAAGTCATGCCTACCATTCTTTCTTCTTAAAATTTCAAAAGGTCAGTCTCAATCAGACTTTGAACCTTGTTTTTCAGGGCTCCACAATTTTCTGTACTATGGCATGTACTACCCACGTGGTAGTCACATATGGCATTAACATCATAACCCTCGGGATAGGGAGGATATCTCGGTTTGGACTGAACTGGAGTTAGAAGTTTTCTTTCAACAAGCATTGAGAGTAACTTAGCGTACGAGATTGGAACTGGATGAAGAACCTTTGGAGGCTTTGCAGACCATGATGATCGATTACGTTAGTGGCCTTGAGGCTGATTAGTTGAGTGAGAACCCACCATATGAACATGGAGTCATTTCCCTTATGAGGGTAGGGGTTGTTTATCATTCCCTTTTTTAAAGCATCCTCGAGGCGCTTTCAAGTCATGACCAATTCCGTAAAGCTAAAGGAAATGTGGCTTATCAAGCGATCATACAACGCTCCTTTTAGAGTATCCACAAACATAAGAGTAATTTCTTTCTCCTAAATAGGGGGCTAAACCTGAGCTGCCATGTCTCGTCATCGTTGAACGTATTGGCAAAAACTCTCATCAGGCATCTATTCTAAACATTACAGCAGGAATCGGTTCGGGATTATCTCCGTTACATGCTTGTACTGTTTTATGAAGGCTCTGGTTAAATCCTTCCAAGACTTGATCTGAGCCCTTGTTAACTGATTATACCACCTCATGGCAGACCCTATCAAACTGTCTTAAAAATAGTAGATCAACAGCTTTTCATGGCAGTGGGGCAAGTCGTCCCATCGAACTTCTCAAACTCTGGGTTCTTGAACTTATGAAGGATCTCCACATCAAGAACCAAACTGAGATCTCTAACATTCAGCCCATAGGAACCCTTTTTATCCTCATTTACCTGGAATTTTTCTTCGAGATCATTCTTGGTTTTTGCTAATTGCTTGGAGAACTCTGCCTTGACCTGATTCAATTTGTCCAACTCATCGAAGTCTAGGATGCTATCTCTGACATTTTCAATAATTCCAAAGGTCACGCCCTGTTGAGCTTGGGCAGAGGCGACGGCCTGATGAGATGAGAATACCCCTTACGAAGGTTTTAGGGTAGGGTTGATAAAGATCAGGGTGTATGAAAGATCTTCTAAGTTCTGAGTGGGATTTTTAAGAGTACCTTTTCCATTTGGGTTCTCACTTCGCTTGAGCTCTAACAACTGAGACAACTCCTTCATCATATCTTGTTGGGATTTGGCTATGGTCTTTCTCAATTCTAACTGAGCCCGCTCTAATTGATCCCTATGATCAGTTTCTATCTTCGCAAAACTTTCTTCCATTTGCCTTTTTGATATCGGGAAAGTGTGAATGTATGATCCTTGATCACTGGCACGAGATCCCAATAATTAATTTAGTGTTTCATGAACTAATGCATGCAATGCGTCATATGCATAATGAGAATAAATGATTGTAAGAAAACACTTGGAAGTACACAAATGAATGTAAATATGAGGCACCAAAGATCTTTCATATGAACCTTTAATCAATTTCAACACTTTGCTATTCTTGCAAACAGATGCGACATAATGTAAACATGCATGAATGCAAAAGGAAACACTGATTTGGCAAATATCCTCATTAAAAATCTTGCACTAATGGAGATATCGTTCCACTGAAATAATGAAAGAAAACCGTTGGACATACGACCCACATCAAGACGGCCTTTGTTCATTTTCTGACTCTTTCTTCACATATTCCTAAAGTCTGATAGCATCTAGTGCTAGGAACTGGAGCCATTGGGCAATTTCTCGTACTTGATCCACCCGGTTTGTCGTGCTTTGTTCTTGCCCCCGAATATTCTAAGAAACATCTCGGAGTCATTCCATCACCGGTATTCGATACTATTGGGTTGCCCCTTTTTCGGCTTGCAACTTGGTCCTTGAGCTTTAGAACCTCGATTTCTCTTTCCTCGGATCTACCATTTGGCCAATCACTCTTTTGTGGGAATTCCTTGAAATTTTCTTGATCGTTGTTTTGTACCAAATCTCCCATTGATCAAGCTTTTAACTTTAGACTATTTCCAAATCAGTGTTTTCTTAATGATATGGCAAGATACAAAAATAAAGAAAACAAAAAAATAGGTTAGTAATGGACAAAACAAATAAATAAAAAAAAGAGCGAAGCGAAGTAACCAATGAAAACCTAACCATATGAATTCTAGCTCACTATGGCTGTCTGCATGGCTCTAATCAGAGTATGCTTCTTAAATTCTCACGCATGTGAGTTCGGTTCTAATCAAGGATTCCCGTACCTATCTTATCACCTACTAAGATAATAAGAGCCCCAAATTCTAGCTCGTTATAGGCTTGCGAATTGGATTCAGTTCGAGGGAAAGCACGTCATAGTGACGTGGAGGGCTACTCACATGTTAAAAAGCGTGGATTTTGAAAGTGAATTACCGACCCGTATAGGGCTACTCACATGGGTATTTGGCGTTTCACTCTCACTCAAGGAACAAAGCTCGGGTATAGAGCTTTAATGATCATGATGCAACACATGTCGGTGATTCCTTAGAAATTAAATGAGAAATTAATTCAAAATCACCTATTATCAAAGCCCGTACAATTAAAGTCATGTCCTCAAGAATGAACAAATTAATTGAAGTCAACTCAAATTTTAAACTTTTCATCATTAAAAGCAACATATATTTTCTTGGCCTAACTCTCTTTTTTGTTTTGCAAAAACAGAAGTTTCTCCCTAGCGGAGTCGCCAGCTATAGCGACCTTTTTTGAAATAAAAAATCGCTAAGAAGGAGTAATAGATTTCTTTTGGTCTTTTTGGAAAAATATTTGAAAAAGTGGGGAAGTCCCTTAAAAATCATGTTTTTGAAAACAAAAGACTTAGAGTCGCCACCGGCCACTAAGGTAGGCCAGACACCATAAAAATCATAGATTCGTTCACAAGAAGAGTTCGGGAGTTGGTTATGCGTGGGGAAGGATTAGCACCCCCATCGTGCCCGGTAATCGGTACCAAAATACATGTTGCTCTTAATTAATGGAAATTATCAAAATTTAAATTGACTTTAATTAAATGGTTCGAGGTTGAATACAAACTTTAATTAGATGGGATTTTACCAAATTGGTGAATTGGAATTAATTAAACATTTAATTAATAAGGGTGACGGTACATCGGACCATAGATTAAACCGATATCAAATAAGCCCGACTGCCGTGTTAATTTATGGTTAGAATTTTCATGCATCACCTCTATGCATGATGCAAACATTTAAAAATGATGTTATTTCTTGTTAGGATTTTAATCCGAAATTATATTTACCTCTAGACGGTAAGAATTAATTCGAATATTTGGTCAACATCGATTGAGCCAGGATTGTTACGACACAAATATCAAAATTAATAACTACCTCCTTTTTATAAGTTAAATTAATTAGCCATATAGATGTCCATTAAAATATTAAAGTCATATGAATGACAATTAAAATGCATGTCATAGAAAGATATAAAATAAAACCTAGGCCCACTAAAGTCCTAACCTCAAAAGGCTCAAATCGTGAAAATTCAATATGTGATCTAATTATTAAATAGGTTAGTCTAACGTTAACCCTAAATTAATTAAATCCTAAAAACTAGAAAATTCTAATATTTTATTGATCATGTTGAATCAAAATAATTAATTTGATTAATTCTAAACTAGTATCCCAATAAGACAAGGATTCCAATTTTATTAAATTTTCATCTAAGTCAAATATCAAATTTATCCTAAAGGGTAATTAAGTGGTGTTCAATTAATTTAATGAATTTAACATTTATCCCAATCAGCCAAGGATAAATTAAATTAAATTAATTCGAACCTTAAATCTAACTAAGGCTCTAAAAATCTAGTCCTAAATTTAATTTAATTAATTTTAAAAATATGCCTCAATAAGCCGAGCACATAATTCAAATTAATTACATTAAATTAAACCCTAATCTAACTTAAATAGGTCTAACCTATCACCTAAACTAAATTCATTTTAATTAATTTAAACACATATCCCAATAATCCAAGGGCATGTTTTAAATTAATTAAAATAAATTCTAAAAAGCTAAACTATCATAAGAACATACAAACAAACAATAAATTAAACCACATCCAACACACAAATTAAAACACATAACCCAAATAAATACGTTCAACAAAACTATAATAAAGAAACTCAAATAAATAAAGATGATCATCACCAAATCTCATTCATATTTCCATTGAATCATAAGAATGATTACACATAAGTAAGCAAGGGAAGGAAATATCAAAACTCAAATATATGCTCGATCAATTAATCCACGGATCGTTATCGTTGGGGTTGAAAAGCTTGATATAAGGGTTGGTGATTCGAATGGTGGTTTTTTAGGTTCGAATGGTGGGTGGTGCGGCTTTGGAGGTTGATCGGTTGGTGGAGTTTGGGGGTTGGGACGGCTGTGTGAAATGGGAATAAAAAATGTGAGGCTGGTTTATTGGGGAAAATCCTCATGGCAGTTTAGTGTGTGTGTGGCTGATGAAATGAAAACAATAGGGTAATGGATAGTGAAACAAAAATGTCGTGGGTAGCTTTAGGGTAGGAAAAATGAATGAAGTCGTGTCGTAGTTTTAGGGTATATTATATATATATCATATTTTTTTATCCTATAAAATGGAACCAATGAGTTTCAAGAACTTACTCACTAAGTAGTGGTTCATCCAATAGGATTGAGGCATTCATCCATCCAATGAGAGTAAAGACTTAATGAGGATGGAGTTGAGATTTTTATTTTATTTTTTATTTTTTTATTATATAAAATCATATATAATGGGCCATATAATTTTGATGTGGGCTATTAGGTATAAGGTTTTGGGTATTAAAAGGGTGATGTGGATTGATGTTATTTCGAGCATTTTTAATTTAAACTCGTATAAAATTTAGTGTCTACAGACTTTGGCCAAATAGCTCCTTAATGATTCTATGTTTTGAACCTTTTACAAAATAGTCACTAAAAACAGTTTTATAACTTTACATTTTGGTCACTGACCCAAAATGTCACTTTTTAAACTTCTTTTTGTAAAATTCATTTTACCAAAGTTCTTATTATATTAAAAAAATGATTTTAGGATATTTTCCATATTTTTCTCACTAAAAAATATTTATTTCCATTTAATCCCGAAATTGACTCGAATGCTCTAATATGGTCTATTAGACCGTCTAATCAACCTAGAAAACTCCTAGGCCCAAAACCGGGGCGTTACAACTTTCCCCCTTAAGAAATTTCGTCCTCAAAATTTACCTGATAGAAACATATGCAGAAACTTCTCTAACATGTCTGCCTTACTCTCCCACGTGGCCTCCTCAACACTACGATGTCACCACAATACCTTAACAAGCTCAATCATTTTCCAGGAAAAAACTTTACTACTAGAGTCAAGGATCTCCACTGGTTCCTCATCATAAGACAAATCTGGTCGTAACTCAACATCCTCCACTAGCATCATATGCGACAGATCCGATCGATACCTCCGCAACTTAGATACCTGAAACACATCGGGAATCTTCTCCAACTCAGGAAGCAAACTTAACCGATAAGCCACAAGAACTATACGTTCCAACACCTCATATGGTCCAATAAACCTCATACTCAACTTTCCTTTACGCTCAAAGCGCAACACCTTCTTCCAAGGTAAGACTTTCAAGAAAACTCTTTCACCAACAGTGTACTCAGCTTCTTTACGCTTCAAATCCGTGTAGGATTTCTGCCTATACGATGCTGCTTTCAAACGATCAAAAATAAGCTTTACTTTATCATCCTTGTCTTTCAACACTTCGGGCATGGAAACATACTTTTCCCTAGCCTCAGCCCAACACAAGGGTGTACGACACTTCCTACCATACAAGGCTTCATACGTTGCCATCTTTATACTTGCCTGATAGCTATTATTGTACGCAAACTCCACCAAAGGCAACTGCCTTTCCTAAGTTCCTTGGAACTCAATAATGCAATATCTCAACATATCCTCCAAAATCTGAATCACACGTTCATACTAACTATCCGTCTGAGGATGATACGAAGTACTAAAATTCAAGCTAGTACCCAAAGCTCGATGCAAACATCCCCAAAACCTTACCGTAAACCACATATCTCTATCTAAAACAATCGACTTAGGGACCCCGTGCAACTGTACAATTTCAGTAACATAAAGATCCGCCAACCTATCCAAGGTATACGTTGTATGCGCTGGTAGAAAATGTGCACACTTCGTAAACCGATCAACAATCACTCAAATAGAATCCTTCCTAGTCGGTGTCAAAGGTAACCCCGACACAAAATCCATGGTGATTCTCTCCCATTTCCACTCTGAAATCATCAAGGGTTGCAACACACTGACATACCATACATCTAGCAACAAAATCAGCCACATCATTTTTCAAAACCACCCAATAGTACTCCTCCTTCAGATCTCGATACATCTTGGTACTACCGGGATGTATAGCAAAAGGACTAGCGTGTGCCTCGATCAAAATAGTTCACCCCAACTCAACATCACTAGGCACCAATATTTGATCTTTAAAGCACAACACCCCATCACCATTAAAGTGAAAATCTGTAGGATTTCCATCCATGATATCCTTAACATGTGATACCAACGTCTTATCATAAGGATGTTTTCCCTTAATTAACTGCGAAAAAGATGGCTTCACTTGTAGCTCAGCCAAAAAACCACCATCGCGTTTCACACTCAACCTTGCAAACATGGCTCTCAACTCCACAACAGCTTTTCTACTCAAAGCATCGGCTACAACATTTTCCTTGCCCATATGATACTCGATCATCAAATCATAATCTTTAAGAAACTCTAACCATCTACGTTGCCTAAGGTTCAATTTCTTTTGATACATCAAATACTTCAAACTCTTATGATCTGTGTGCATAATACACTTCTCACCATAAAGGTAATGTCTCCAGATTTTCAATGCAAACACTACCGCCACAAGCTCTAGATCGGGCATAGGGTAATTGCTCTCGTGCACCTTTAACTGCTTCAATGCATAAGCTACAACCTTCCCAACTTGCAACAACATACACCCTAAGCCAACGTAGGATGCATCTCTATAAACCACAAACTCTTTTCCTGACTCGGGTTGAATCAAGATTAGAGCTTTGTCAAAGCTTTCTTCAACTTCTTGAAAGCTTGTTGTCTAGCTTTCGTCCATTCAAAACGTACATCCTTTTGCAACAACTTGGTCAATGGGGCAACATACCTAGAGAACCTATCCATAAAATGATGATAATAACCTGTCAAGCCCAAGAAACTACAGACTTCTGTTACTGACTTAGGTTGCTTCCAATTCACAACCACCTCAACCTTATGCAGATCCACCCAGATTCCTTTTTTCGAAACAACATGACCAGGAAAAACCACTTTCTTAATCCAAAACTCACGCTTGCTCAACTTGGCATAAAGCTAATTATCCAACAAGGTTTTCAATACAATTTGTAAGTGCCGATCATGATCCTCCTCAGTACGAGAGTACACAATAATATCATCAATAGACACTACTACAAATCGATCCAAGAATTCATGGAACACCCAATTCATCATGTATATGAATGCTGCAGGTGCATTCGTCAACCCAAACGGCATCACCAAAAAGTCATAATGTTCGTACCTCATATGAAAAGCAGTCTTTGGTACATCTTTATCCTTAACCTTTTGCTGATAGTACCTAGATCTCAAATTAATCTTCGAAAACACTGTAGCACCCTAAAATTGATCGAATAGATCATCAATCCGCGTTAAAGGGTACATATTTTTAATCGTCAACTTGTTCAGTTGCCGATAATTAATGCACATCCTCAAAGTACCGTCCTTCTTCTTCACGAACAACACCAGTGCTCCTTACAGTGACACACTAGGTCAGATGAAACCACGGTCTAACAACTCCTGAAGTTGTGTCTTCAACTCTTTTAACTCCTTTGCTGCCATACGATACGATACAATCGACACCGGAGCTGTATTGACATACGTCTCAATAAAAAACTCTACCTCTCTATCCGATAACAATCCATGCAACTCTAAAAAATCACAAACAGTACGAATATCCTTAGTCCTCACTTCTTCTATATTCGGGTTCATAACATAAGGTAGATATGCTTGACACCCGCACTCTAACAACTTTTGTGCTTCTAAAGCTGAAACCACATTGGATAATAACTTAACATTCTCACCTACAAATACCACTTAATAATCATCAGCAAGTTTTAATAAACCCGCTTGGCCTCAAAATCGACCACAGACCTATGCTCGAACAACTAATTCATACCCAAGATCACATCAAAACCATAGAATGATAGCTCCATCAAATCGGCCATAAACCTGTTACCTTGAACCATCAGAGGACATCTCTTATACAACCTCCTTGTAACAATCGTCTCTCTAAAAAACTTATCACTTGCATACCCACATCTAACATTTCTACCGCTATATCAAGCAAATGCTCATGCTCAT
The DNA here is from genome assembly GCA_019671005.1 of Hibiscus mutabilis. Classification (NCBI taxonomy): domain Eukaryota; kingdom Viridiplantae; phylum Streptophyta; class Magnoliopsida; order Malvales; family Malvaceae; genus Hibiscus; species Hibiscus mutabilis. The sequence goes on along the minus strand of CM033743.1, from coordinate 36,297,749 downwards.
GCAAAATATATGAATGTGTAAAACTAGAATATATCAGAGAAATTAATGACATGAACTGTAAGGTAAAAGTACATACTATCACATCCGTGTCATTCCTCCCCTCATGATACGCATAGATCCTCGCAGTTCCACCACCCTAGATCAAACCACCACCGTATGTGCCATAGTCTTCTGTCCTTCCTCCTTTCTTTGGAAATTATCTCGACCGCACCCATGGCCTCTCAGTGGTGCAACAACAGGTGTAGATTTTTGCCTACCCTTAGCCAACAACGGACAATCGCGTCTCATATAGTCCACAAATCTACAACTCTAACAAGAATTAGCAACAACAGCCGATAGAGCATGTCCCTCTCTGGCCAAACATGGACAGTCTCTCCTCAAATGATCTCGTGATCCACAAACCCAATAAATATTATGCGCTACTTTAGCTTGGGTATTCTACCCATACGATCCTCACCTAGCAGCATCTCCACCACATCTTGCATCCAGATGAAACCTCATGTCACGGTGCCTCTTGGACTGTCCACCACTACCACCAGCATTCGCCACTCTCTTACCCTATCCAGAACTTTTCGATCGATAAAGTAAGCTCAAGTTCTACTCTATGTCCTTCGCCCATGTAACCAGCACATCAAAATTCATATAATCAGTGGCCAATATATAGGTGTTAACATCCTGCTCCAGACCGTAGCGAAATCAGTCACAACGATGTCTCTTATTTGGCACCAACTTAAGGCATGCTGACCTCACAAATTGTACTTCGTACTCAGATATTGTTATACAGACCTGAACTAAGACCTTAAACTCACGTTTCTTCTCGTCCAAGTATCAAACTCCCAGATACTTCTTCCTAAAGGTAGTTTGAAAGAAATCCTAAGTCATATCATTAGGTTTTATGCCCGTGATCACAGTAATCCACCAACTGTATGTATCACCTTGTAACAGGGAAACCGCACATCCCATCTTACGGATATCATTGTACCCCATCTGATCTAAAATCCAATATCTACCAACAAACTACTCCTCCGATGCATCGGGTGCTAACCTTTTAAACTCAACCTCTCCTAGGCCGCACAAACGCTCTAACAACAACCCTAGATTAAAAATAGCAGTGGGTGCCGGTGCGGGTACATGTACTCTAGCCATCGCAGCCTGGAACTATAATGCCCTCTTTTTGGGCCTAGGAGTTTTCTAGGTTGATCAGACGGTCCGTTGGATCAGATTAGAGAATTTGAGTCAATTTCGGGATTAAATGGAAATAAATATTTTTGAATGAGGAAAAAATATGGAAAAATATGCTAAAATCATTATTTAATATGAGAATGATTTTGGTAAATTCAATTTTACAAAAAGGAGTTTCAAAAAGTGACATTTTGGGTTAGTGACCAAAATGTAAAGTTTTAAAACTGTTATTAGTGATTGTTTTCTAAAAGGGTCAAAACTTAGAATCTTTAAGGAGCTATTTGGCCAAAGTCTAATATCATACTTTTCTATTTTAATTGGATATTTTAAAAAGGTTTTAAATTAAATAAAAAGGCTTGGGGAAATTAATTTCATAATTAGCATTTAAAAAACTTTATGTAACTAACTTTTCACCAAAAGATTTTCTCTCAAATTCTCTCCAGCCAAAAACTCTTTTCTACTTCAATTTTCTCAGGTAAATACTTGATTTCAACATTCTTTTGTTTCCAAATGAATCCTTAATGGTTTCCTAACAAAACCTATTTGATTTTATCTTATTTTCTCAAGAAAATTCATCCAATTAAGAGAAAGCCAAGTTTAGAGGTGAGCTTCATTCTTCTCCTCTAATATAAGGTTCTTTACTGAAATTCCCAAGTTATTGATCCTTTACATATGTTTTCTAATGAGTTTCAATGGTTTAATTATGGAAAATGGTTAAATCAAGGTTTAATTGAAGTATTTAGTTGATTTTCGTATGGGCTCTATTTTGCTGAGTTCTTGATTGATTCTATTCATGATTTTGATGTTTAATAATGTTAATAAGTGAGCTTTAACATTGGAATACTGAGACTAAGTGAATCTTTAATTTTCTAGGTTCTTAGTTGTGAGCTTTTGGGGAGTTGTAGAGGTTTAATGAATGCTGGAGGTATAAGGGTGATGTTAATGTGTTTTTAGATGTTAATTGATGGATTAAAATGTTAGGTTTTGGTTTGGTTATGTTTGGAAGATGTATGATGTTGATTTTGGTTGTTATGGAGTGAAATTGGTTAGATTTGTTGAGGATTGATGTTGCTTGGCTGTTGGATGCATTTTGATGGATTGAATCCTCTATTTTTGTATGGATAAAATAGGGGAAGTTAATCCTCAAGCTTGAACAAACGTTTCGGAAGCTTTGAAGGCATGATTACTGTATCGACAAGTGAGGCTTTGCGTGTCAGAGAGTAAGAACGTGATTTACAACTTTTCAAAGGTTTGAAAGTTGTGTTTGAGAGTTTAGATCAAGCTTGAAACGCTAGTCTAAGCTAAGAAGTAAGTGAAAGATGAATTCTCTCTCTCAAACTTGGTTTGGAAATTGGTTTTAATGCACTTGTTTTGATAACTTGATTAATCACTGTATATACATATTTTAAGCATGGCTTAATGCTGGAAAATGGTTATCTAATGATGTTGATGGATTTTGCAAGAAATGCAAGTGATGATAATGTTATGAACAATGGTTAATGCATGGTTTAATGCATTGGGTAAATGGTTTGGTTTGATGCATATGAAAACAGTAAGCTAATGGTGATTAAATGAATTATATTGGCAAGTGATGGTATGAAATGGTTATGAAAATGTTATCAGATATAGTTGGATGTCCATATGACTGATAGTGCACTATAAAAAGTTGCCTTAGATGTTGAGGGGTTTATGTGTAACAAATACTCCATCCAAGTAACCTAACGATCGAAGGGTTATATAGTATCGAAGACTCATGTTAGTGGATTATACATCTAGCCGATGATTAGTGTTGAGGGGTTTATGTGTACCGAAGACTCCACCACGGATGTCACAACGGTTAAGGGGTTTATGTGTAACGAAAACTATCGTGTTTGAACCTTGATATATCGGTTGAGATTGTATATTAAGTGTTGAGAGGACACTTATTGAATCCATGTATCCGATGTGTTATGTTTTGAAAAGTGGAATTTTGTTAGTGATCACTTTTAAGCCAATATAATTGATGATGTATCATGAGATGGATTATGTTGTTTAATGTTGGTTCAAACATATTTTTCTCTTTAAGCCTTGCATTGGTAGTATGCATGGGAAAGCTTAAATTAAGGGCAGCAAATGAGACTTTGCTATTGAATCCATGATACATGTTGCATAAGGTTTAATATGCTGGTTTTGAAATTATAAGTGCATGGTTTGATAAGGCATAATGTTGAATGATGATTGAAAAGTGTTTTAAAAAGTGGTTTTTCAAAAAGATTGTTAAATGGTTTTAAATTTATTGATGGAGGTTTGTTTTTGAGTATTCCTCACTAAGCCTAGCGTGCTTACGCTCTCTTTTTCCATCAATGTAGAGAATTAAAGGTTGTAGGCAACGAACAAGCGAAGAAAAATCCAAGGACTTGTGTTTACAAACGTATGGCTTTGATTTAGACTTTTAGTAATAAAGACAATATGGTCGTTTGATGTTTGGGAGGGTTGTTTGCTAAACTCCATGGTTTTGCAAGTTTATGTTGTTGTTTTGGATGTGTAATTGGCCATTTATGCTTATTTGAAGTTTGATTTGGGGCTTTTACATGTTGAGTAGGGAGCATGCCTTTAGACATTGTGGAAGATTGTGTTAGACATGTTAGGATTGTTTAAAATGTTGGTAGGTTGATGTAAAACATGCTCTTAACGTTGTATGAATTTTAGATTGAGCCAAAGTGTCATATATTGGACCTAGAGGTTATTATAGGCCTCAGCGTACTGGTACATTATCTCTAGTGTCGGTATACGGGGATCTGGAAGGCTCAATTCATAAAAATTTAACAAAGAGTATTGGTACACCCAGCCAACGTATCTGTATGCCTTGAGAAATTTTTGTATTGGTGTTGGTACACGGGTTCCTGTACTGGTACGCCTTTGAGCTACTTGAATCCAATTTTTGAAAATGAACCATAAGGGATAGGTACGAGGGTGAACCATATCGGTACAGGCTTGTTCTGCCTACCGTATCGATACAAAGTTTAGTGTATCGGTACACATATCCGTTAAGTTGGTCGAACCATATTGATACGGGGTTAGCTCGTATCAGTACGCATTTTACAATTTATGCTTTTGTTTGTTGAGGTTTGAAAATGATACAATTTAGTCCATGAATATTATGTATGCAATTAATTGAGCTTGGATGATTGTTTTGAGCTAAAATTTAACATGTGAGCGTGAAACTGGAATAACGAATGATTGGTAACCTAAATTTTAATTAAGTTCCTATAACTTGTTGAGATTATGTTTTGGTCCCCGAAGTGTATATTCGAGCAATTAAACCTTGTTTTGAAATCTAATTTCAATGATACGTTTCTGTTGAAGTATGTTCACCTTAGGAATTTAATTAGTGCATTTAGACAAGACAAAAAGAAAAAAAAAGACCCGGATTAGGCTATTAGCTTGAGTTTGCTTCAGCAAACCTAATGTGATCCTTTTAATTTGGTTTTGGCTAGGCCATGCTAAGGGGTTACATTTGTTGGTATCAAAGCCATGTTTACAAAAAATTGGGATGTTGTTGTTGATTGTTCGATGCTATTTGCTATGCACGGTGATTGTTTATTGTACAGTGATTGATATATGCCATATTGGGGTAATTTTGGGGACACATTACCTTATTACTACAGTTATAAAATTATGTTGGTTTGAAATGAAATTCTTGGATCCTTGCTTGAAACTGGCCTGATTATTTTTGTTTTGGTGTAATTATTATGCCTTAGAGAGTTAAGATCAAGCACTAGTTCTGCTACCAGAGGGCAGGGAGTTGAGGGCAAGATAGTACATCCCGAGGGATTGCTGCTGCTTCTACCTAATTCTCCTAAGAGAGTGGAGCAAATACCATCTGTACCACCTGGTCTATTGTACGGGGATATGACGCCTTTGGTTCAAGCGATGACTGAAGCATTTCAGGCCGCGATGGCTAGAGTTCATATACATGCACCGGTACCTACTATTGTTGTTAATTTGGGGTTATCGTTAGAGCTTTTGTGTAATCTTAGAGGAGTTGAGTTTAGAGGGTTGACACCCGAGGCATTCAAGGAGTGGTTTGCCAGTACATATCAAATTCTGGTTCAGATAAGGTGCAGTGGTGACCGTAAGCTAGGATATGCGGTGTCCCTATTGCAAGGTGATACGTACAGTTGGTGGACGAATGTGATAACGGGCATGGAACCAGTGATGTGAATTGGGAGTTTTCCAAGCTGCATTCAAAAAGAAGCATCCGGGAGTTATATACTTGGATGAGAAGAAACGTGAGTTTATGGCCTTGGTTCGGGGTAGTATGACAGTATCTAAGTATGAGGTACAGTTTGTGAGGCTGAGTCAGTATGCACCTGGTTTGGGTCTGGATGAGAGACATTATTATGACCAATTCTGTTATGGATTGGAGTAGGATGTTAAGACATACATGTTGGCCACTGACTATACGATTTTGACATGTTGGTTACACGAGCGAAGGACATTGAGTAGAGTTTGGATTTATCACATCGTCTAGAAGGTTCTGGCTTTAGAAGAGAGCTGCGGATTAGTTATGATGGTGGTTAGTCCAAGAGACACAATGATAGGAGATATTGCCTTGAGCAGAAATAGGGTGGAGATAATACTAGGCGTGGGTCGTAGGACCATGGTACCGAGGTTAGAGAATTACACAATGCCTATTGGATATATGGATCGCGAGATCACATGAGGTGAGATTTTCCATGGTTGGCAAGGGAGGAACAGGCTACATTGGCTGTTGTTGTTAAATCTTGTTGTAGTTGTAGACCATATGAGACGTAATTGTCTATTGCTGGCAAGGGGTAGGCAGGCACCTGCACCTATTGTTGCACCATAGAGAGGCCGTGGGCGCAGTCGAGGTAATTTCCAGAGAAATGAGGAATGACAGAGGATTGTGGCACATACAGTGGCAGTTCGACCCAAGGGTGGAGACCTGTAAGGATCTATGCATATCGAGATGGGAGGAATAACACAAATGTAATAGCATGTACTTGTACCTTGAAGTCTATGTCATTACTTTCTCTGACAGATTCTGGTTCTACACATTCATATATTTTGTATGAGCATGCGCATTTGCTTGATATACCAGTAGAAATATTAGATGTGGGTATGCAAGTGACAAGTTTTTTTAGAGAGATGGTTGTTACGATGATGTTGTATAGGAGATGTCCTCTGATGGTTTAAGGTCACATATTCGCAGCTAATTTGATGGAGCTGTCGTTCTATAGTTTTAATGTGACCTTGGGTATGGATTGGTTGTCTAAGCATAGGGCCATGGTCAATTTTGAGACCAAATGGGTTTTGTTGAAACTTGCTGATGATTATGAAGTGGTAATCATGGGTGAAAATGTTAAGTTCTCGTCCAATGCGGTTTCGGCTTTGAAAGCACAAAAGTTGTTAGAGTGTGGGTTTCAAACATTTCTGGCTTATGTTATGAACCTGAATATGGAAAAAATACAGACCAAGGATATTCGTATTTTCTGTGATTTTCTGGCGGTGTTTATGGAGGAGTTGCTACCAAATAGAGATATGGAGTTTTGTATTGAGACGTATGTTGATACAGCTCCGATGTCAATTGCATTGTATCGTATGGAACCAAAAGAGTTGAAAGAGTTGAAGACGCAACTCTAGGAGTTGTTGGACCATGGTTTCATCTGACCTAGTGTGTCACTGTAAGGAGCACCGATGTTGTTCGTGAAGAAGAAATATGGCACTTTGAGGATGTACATTGACTATCGACAACTGAACAAGTTAACGATTAAAAATAAGTATCCTTTACCATAAATTGATGACTTATTCAATCAATTTCAGGGTGCTACGATGTTTTCCAAGATTGATTTGAGATCTGGGTACTATCAATTGAAGGTTAAGGATAAATATATGCCGAAGACTACTTTTCGTACGGGTATTATGAGTTTCTGGTGATGTCGTTTGGGTTGACGAATGCATCTGAGCATTAATGGACATGATGAATAGGGTGTTCCATAAATTCTTGGATCAATTTGTAGTAGTGTTCATTGATAATATTCTCGTGTATTTTCGTACCGAGGAGGATCATGATTGAAACTTGTGGATTGTGTTGCAAAACTTGTTAGATAATCAACTTTACACCAAGTTGAGCAAGTGTGAGTTTTGGATTAAGAAAGTGGTCTTTCTTGGTCATGTTGTTTCGGTAGAAGGCATCCGGGTGGATTTGCAAAAAGTTGAGGCGATTGTGAATTGAAAGCAACCTAAGTCAGTAACAAAAGTCTGTAGTTTCTTGGGTTTAACCGGTTATTATCGTCATTTTTGTGGATGGATTCTCCAGGGTTGCTACCCCTTGACCAAGTTATTGCAAAAGAATGCACATTTCAAGTGGACAGAAGCTAGACAACAAGCTTTCGATTAGTTGAAGGAAGCTTTGACACAAGCTCCAATCTTGATTCAACTTGAGTCTGGGAAAGAGTTTGTGGTTTATATCGATGCATCCTACATTGGTTTAGGTTGTGTGTTGATGCAAGGTGGGAAGGTTATAGCTTATGCATTAAGGCAGTTGAAGGTGTACGAGCATAATTACCCTACGTATGATCTAGAGCTTGCGGCAGTAGTGTTTGCATTGAAGATTTAGAGATATTACCTTTATGGTGAAAAGTGTATTGTATACATGAATCATAAGAGTTTGAATTATTTGACGTCGCAAAAAGAGTTGAATCTTAGGCAACATAGATGGTTGGAGTTGTTTAAGGATTATTATTTGACGATCGAGTATCATTTGAGCGAGGCGAATTTTATGGATGTTGCTTTGAGTAGAAAAGTTGTTGTGGAGTTAAGGGCCATAAGGTTGAGTGTGACATGTGATGGAGGTATGTTGGCTGAGTTACAAGTGAAGCTATCTTTATTGTAGTTGATCAAGAAAAAGTAACCTTATGATGAGACGTTGGTACCGCATGTTAAGGATATCATAGATGGAAATCCTACGGATTTTTACTTTAATGATGATGGGGTGTTTTGTTTTAAAGATAGGATAGTGGTGCCTAGTGATGTTGATTTGAGGCGAACTATTTTGACTGAGGCACATGCTAGTCCTTTTGCTATGCATCCTGGTAGTACCAAGATGTATCTAGATCTGAAGGAAGAGTACTATTGGGTGGGTTTGAAAAAGGATATGGCTGATTTTGTTGCTAGATGTATGGTATGTCAGCGTGTGAAGGCTGAGCATCAGTTTCCTTCTAGGTTTTTACAACCGTTAAGGATTCCATAGTGGAAATAGGAGAGGATCACCATGGATTTTATGTCGGGTTTACCTTTGACACCGACTAAAAAGATTCTATTTGGGTGATCGTTGATCGGGTAACGAAGTATGCACATTTGCTGCCAGTGCATACGCCGTATACCCTGGATAAATTGGCAGTCTTTATGTTGTTGAAATTGTTACGATGCCCAAGTTTATTGTTTTGTATAGGGATCCGCAGTTTACAACGAGGTTTTAGGAGTGTTTGCATCGAGCTTTGGGTACACGCTTAAATTTTAGTACTTCGTATCATCCTCAAACGGATGGTCAGATTGAACTTGTGATTCAAATTTTGGAGGATATGTTGAGATGTTGTATCATTGAGTTCCAAGGAACTTGGGAAAGACAGTTGTCTTTGGTGGAGTTCGCATACAATAACAGTTACCAGGCAAGTATAAAGATGGCACCGTATGAAGCCTTGTATGGTAGGAAGTGTCGTACACCCATGTGTTGGGCAGAGCTGGGGGAAAGTATATTTCCATGTCTGATGTGTTTAAAGACACAGATGATGAAGTAAAACTTATTTGTGATTGTTTAAAAGCAGGCTCGGATAGGCAGAAATCCTACACGGATTTGAAGCGTAGAGAGGTTGAGTACGCGGTTGGCGAAAAAGCTTTTTTAAAAGTTCCACCTTGGAAGAAGGTGTTGCATTTTGGACGCAAAAAAAGTTGAGTTCGAGGTTCATTGGACCGTATGAGGTGTTGGAACGTATAGGTCTTGTGGCTTTTCAGTTAATTTTTCCTCTTGAGTTGGAGAAAATTCATGACGTGTTTCATGTATCCATGTTGCAGAGGTATCGATCGGATTCGTAGCATGCGATGCTAGTGGAGGATGTTGAGGGATTTGTCTTATGATGAGGAACCAGTGGAGATCCTTGACTCCAGTAGTAATTTTTTTTGTGGCAAAACGATTGAGCTTGTTAAGGTGTTATGGCGACAACGTGGTGTTGAGGAGGCCACGTAGGAGAGTAAAGCGGACATGTTAGAGCAGTTTTCGCATATGTTTCCATTAGGTAAATTTTGAGGACAAAATTTCTTAAGGGGGAGAGTTGTAACACCCGGTTTTGGGCCTAGGAGTTTCCTAGGTTGATTAGACGGTCCGTTAGATCAAATTAGAGGATTCGAGTTAGTTTCAGAATCAAATGGAAATAAAAATTTTTGAGCGAGGAAAAAATATGGAAAAAATCCGAAAATCATTATTTAATATGAGAATGATTTTGGTAAAATCAATTTTACAAAAAGGAGTTTCAAAAAGTGACATTTTAGGTTAGTGACCAAAATGTCAAGTTTTAAAACTATTATTAGTGATTGTTTTGTAAAAGGGTCAAAGCTTAGAATCATTAAGGAGCTATTTGGTCAAAGCTTAAAATTGGATATTTTAAAAAGGTTTTAAATTAAATAAAAAAGCTTTGAGAAATTAATTTCATAATTAGCAATTAAAGAGAACTTTACGTAAGTAATTTTTGCCAAAAGATTTTCTCTCAAATTCTCTCCATCCAAACACTCTTTTACGCTTCAATTTTCTCAGGTAAATACTTGATTTCAACATTCTTTTGTTTCCAAATGAATCTTTAATGGTTTCCTAACAAAACCTATTTGATTTGATATTGTTTTCTCAAGAAAATTCATCTAATTAAGAGGAAAGCCAAGTTTAGAGGTGAGCTTCATTCTTCTCCTCTACTTTAAGGTTCTTTACTGAAATTCTCAAGTTATTGATCATTTACATATGTTTTCTATTGAGTTACAATGGTTTAATTATAGAAAATTGTTAAATCAAGGTTTAATTGAAGTATTTGTTACTTTTCGTACGGGATCTATTTTTCTGAGTTGATGATTGATTCTAATCATGATTTTGATGTTTAATAATGTTAATAAGTGGGATTTAACATTAAAATCATGAAACTAAGTGAATCTCTAATTTTCTAGGTTGTTAGTTGTGAGTTTTTGACGGTTGTGGAGGTTTAATGAATGCTAGAGGTATAAAGGTGATGTTAATGTGTTTTTAGATGTTAATTGATGGATTAAAACGTTAGGTTTTGATTAGGTTAAGTTTGGAATATGTTTGATGTTGATTTCGGTTGTTGTGGAGTGAAATTGGTTAGATTTGTTGAGGATTGATGTTGCTGAGCTGTTGGATGCATTTTGATGCATTAAAACCTCTGTTTTTGTATGGATAAAATAGGGGAAGTTGATCCTCAAGCTTCAACGAATGTTTCGGAAGCTTTGAAGGCTTGTTTACCATATCAGCAAGCAAGGCTTTGCGTGTCGGTGGGTGAGAACGTGATTTACAACTTTTCAAAGGTTTGAAAGTTGTGTTTGGGAGTTTAGATCAAGCTTGAAACGCTGGTCTAAGCTCGGAAGTAAGTAAAAGATGAATTCTCTCTCTCGAACTCAGTTTGGCAATTGGTTTTAATGCACTTGTTTTGATAACTTGATTACTCATTGTATATGCATGTTTTGAGCTTGGTTTAATGATGGAAAATGGTTATCTAATGATGTTGGTGAATTTGGGAAGTAATGCAGGTATTGATAATGTTATGAACATTGGTTAATACATGGTTTAATGCATTGGGTAAATGGTTGGTTTGATGCATATGAAAACAGCGAGCTAATGGTGATAAAATGAATTATATTGGCAAGTGATGGTATGAAATAGTTATGAAAATGTTGTTAGATATAGTTGGTCGGACATAGGATTGATGGTGCACTATAAAAAGTCGTCTTGGATGTTGAGGGGTTTATGTGTACCAAATACTCCATCCAAGTACCCTAACTGTCAAGGGGTTATATGGTACCGAAGACTCCCGTTAGTGGATTATACATCTAGCCGATAAGTGGTGTTGAGGGGTTTATGTGTACCAAAGACTCCACTACGGATGTCACAATTGTTGAGGGGTTTATGTGTACCGAAAACTCACGTGTGTGAACCTTGAGATGCCGGTTTAGATTGTATGTTAAGTGTTGAGAGGACACTTGTTGAATCCATGTATCTGATATGTTATGTTTTGAAAAAATGGAATTTGGTTAATGATAACTTGTAAGCCAATATAATTGATGATGTATCATGAGATGGATTATGTTGTTTAATATTGGTTCAAACATGTTTTTCTTTTTAAGCCTTGCATTGGTAGTATGCATGGGAAAGCTTAAATTGAGGGTAGCAAATGGGACTTTGCTGTTGAATCCATGATACATGTTGTATATGGTTTAATATGCTGGTTTTGAAAGTATAAGTGCATGGTTTGATAAGGCATGATGTTGAATGATGATTGAAAGGTGTTTTGAAAAGTGGTTTTTCAAAAAAAAAAATGGTTTTGAATTCATTGATGGTGGTTTGTTTTTGAGCATTCCTTGCTAAGATTAGTGTGCTTACGCTCTCTTTTTCCATCAATCCAGAGAATTAAAGGTTGGAGGCAGCGAGCAAGCGAAGGAGAATCCAATGACTTGTGTTTACGAACGTATGGCTTTGATTTAGACTTGTAGTAATAAAGGCATTATGGTCGTTTGATGTTTGGGAGGATTGTTTGCTAAACTTCCTAGTTATGCAAGTTTATGTTGTTGTTTTGGATGTGTAATTGGCCATTTATGCTTGTTTAAAGTTTGGTTTGGGGCTTTTACATGTTGAGTATGGAGCATGACTATAGTTATTGTGGAAGATTGTGTTAGACATGTTAGGATTGTTTAAAATGTTGGTATGTTGATGTAAAGCATGCTCTTAATGTTGTATGATGTTTAGATATGTGTTGGATGTGTTTAGATTAAGGCAAAGTGACATATGTTGGACCTAGAGATCATTATAGGCCTCAGTGTACCGGTACGGGCTTGCTCAGCATATCGTATCGATACGGATCTTAGCGTATCAGTTCACACAGCCGTTAAGTTGGTTGAACCGTATCAATATGGTTTTAGCTCGTACCGGTATGCAGTGTACAATTTTATATTTTTTCCGTTGAGATTTGAAAATGATACGATTTAGTCCCTAGATGTTATATATGCAATTAATTGAGCTTGGATGATTGTTTTGAGCTGGAATTTAACACGTGAGCATGAAATTGGACTAACGAAGGATTGGTAACCTAAATTTTAATTAAGGTCCTGTAATTTTTGGAAATTATGTTTTGGTCCCCGAAGTATATATTCGAGCAATTGAACCTTGTTTTGAAATCTGATTTCAATGATACGTTTCCGCTGAAGTATGTTCACCTTAGGAATTTAAATAATGCATTTAGACAAGATAAAAAGAAAAAATAGACCCAGATTAGGCTATTAGCTAGGTTTTGCTTCGGCAAACCTAATGTGATACTTTCAGTTCGATTTCGGCTAGGCCGGGCTAAGGGGGTTATAGGAACGCTCGAATCATCACCTGAACCAAAGGCGTCATATCACCGTACACTGGACCAAGTGGTGCAGGTGGTACTTGCTCCACTCCCTTAGGAGGATTAGGCGGAGGAGGTGGCAATCCCTTAGGATGCAGTATCTCACCTTCGTCTCCCTGCCCTCCGACAGTAACATTTTCCCTCAATTGCATTTCTCTCCTCAGTGGCATTGTATAAAAACGTATCTAAGGCATGATAATTACACCAAAACAAAAGCAATCAGGCCAACTTCAAGAAAGGATCTAAGACTTTCATTTCAAACCAAAATCATTTTATAACTGTAGTAATAAGGCAATGTGTCCCTAAAATAACCCCAACATGGCATATATCAATCACCGTACAATAAATAATCACCATGCATAGCAAACACCATCGAACAATCAACAACAACATCCCAATTTTTTGTAAACCTGGCTCTGATACCAACAAATGTAACCCTCTTAACCCGAGCTAATAACCTAAATCGGGTCCATTTTTTCCTTTTTATCTTGTCTAAATTCATTAATTAAAATCCTAAGGTGAACATACTTTAGCGGAGCATTTCATTGAAAATAGATTTTAAGACAGGGTTTAATTGCTTGAATATACACTTTGGGGACCAAAACATAATTTCCACAAATTACAGGGACTTAATTAAAATTAATATTACCAAACCTTCATTAGTCCAATTTCATGCTCACATGTTATATTCTAGCTCAAAACAATCATTCGAGCTCATTCAATTGCATACATAACAATCAGGGACTAAATTGTATCATTTTCACATCTCAGCAAACAAAAGCATAAATACAACAGGGCATACCGATACGGGCAAGCCCGTACCGATACTACTTAACACCCATAATGGCAATATATACCGAGACACGAACCACCGTATTGATACAGTTTGTTGACCCACCCATACCGATACAATTTTAACCCCGTACTGATCCCCCTTGTAATATCTCAAAACCCTAAATTTCAGTGACCAATTCGTGTATCGATACGGTACCCTGTGTATCGATACGGTTCTTTAAAAATGTAAGGGGTGTACTGATACGTAAACCCGTGTACCGATACTAGTACAAAAATTCTTTAAGGCGTACCGATATGGTGGCTAGGCGTACCGATACCCTTTTTTAATTTTCGATGAATTAAGCCTTTCCTGACCCCACATGCCTACACCAGAGAGCTCGTACCTGTACGGTGAGGCTTGTAATGACCTCTAGGTCCAACATATGACACTTTGGCTCAATCTAAACACATTCAACCCATATCTAAACATCATACAACATCAAGAACATGCTTAACACCAACATATCAACATTTTAAGCAAACTTAACAAGCCTAACACTAGCATCCACATCATTTATAGGCATACTTCCTACTCAACATGTAAAAACCTCAAACCAAACTTCAAACAAGCAAAAATGGCCAATTACACATCCAAATCATCAACATAAACTTGCACAACCAGGGAGTTTAGCAAACAACCCTCCCAAACAACAAACGACCATATTGCCTTTATTACTACAAGTCTAAATCAAAGCCATACTTTCGTAAACACAAGTCCTTGTATTTTCCTTCGCTTGCTCGCTGCCTCCAACCTTTAATTCTCTGCATTGATGAAAAAAGATAGCGTAAGCACACTAGGCTTAGTGAGGAATGCTCAAAAACAATCCACCATCAATGCATTTAAAACCATTTAACAATCTTTTTAAAAACCACTTTCCAAAACACCTTTCAATCATCATTTTAACGTCAAGCTTTACCAAACCATGCACTTAACATTTCCAAAACATGCATATTAAACCATATGCAACATGTATCATGGATTAACAGCAAAATCCCATTTGCTACCCTCAATTTAAGCTTTCCCATGCATACTACCAATGCAAGGCTTAAGGAGTAAAACATGTTTAAACCAACATTAAACAACATAATCCACCTCTTTATACATCATCAATTATATTGTCTTACAAGCTGTCATTAACCAAGTTCCAGTTTTAAAACATAACATCGGATACACAGATTCAACAAGTGTTCCCAACACTTCATGCTATGTCAACCGGAATTAAAGGTACAATTACAACCGGGTATAATCACAACCCCAACATCGATTAGATGCATAACCCACTAACAGGATTCTTCGGTACATAGATCAAAACCCCTCGACCGTTAGGGTACTTGGATGGAGTTTTCGATACACCGAATCAAAACCCCTCAACATAGAAGGCGACTTTTTATAGTGCACTATCAATCCTATGGCTGACCAACTATATATGATAACTTTTTAAACCACATCACTTGCCAATATAATTCATTTCATTACATTAACTCAATGTTTTCATATGCATCATTAAAACCATTTAACCAATGCACTCAACCTTGCATTAACCAATGTTCAACAACATTTACAAAACATGCATCATCTCCAAATGCATCATCAACATTATATAACCAATTTCCAACATTAAACCATGCTCAAAAATGCATATACAGTGAGTAATTAAACCATTAAAACAAGTGTATAAACGCCAATTGCCAAACCGAGTTCGAGAGATAATTCATCCTTTACTTACTTTCGAGATTAGACAAGCGTTTCAAGCTTGATCTAAACCCCCAAACACAACTTTCAAACCTTTGAAAAGCTGCGAAACACATTCTCACTCACCGACACGTAAAGCCTCGCTTGCCGATACGGTAAACATGCCTCCAAAGCTTTTGAAACATTCGTTCAAGCTTGAGATTAAGCTCCCACTCTAAACTTGGATTTCCTCTTAATTGGATGAATTTTCTGAGAAAATTGAAGTAGAAAAGAGTGTTTGGCTAGAGAGAATTTGAGAGAAAATCTTTTGGTGAAAAGTTAGTTATGTAAAGTTTTCTTTAAATGCTAATTATGAAATTAATTTCCCCAATCCTTTTTATTTAACTTAAAACCTTTTTAAAATATCCAATTAAAAGAGAAAAGTCTAATATTAGACTTTGGCCAAATAGATCCTTAAAGATTCTAAGTTTTGACCCTTTTACAAAGCAGTCACTAAAAATAGTTTTAAAACTTTACATTTTGGTCATTGACCCAAAATGTCACTTTTCAAAACTCCTTTTTGTAAAATTGATTTTACCAAAATCATTATCATATTAAATAACGATTTTAGGATATTTTCCATATTTTTTTCACTTAAAAATATTTATTTTCACTTAATCCCAAAACTAACTCGAATCCTTTAATTCGATCCATCAGACCATCTAATCAACCTAGAAAACTCCTGGACCCAAAATTGGGGCGTTACACCTAGGGTAAGTCTTTTTATACTGAAGGCATCCCCTAAGGTAGGCTCCTACGCCCATTGGCCTATGGTAAGTGCTTTAGGATGAAGTTTATAAGGGACTGCATATCGGTGTCCGTTGGAGGGTAGTTAGGTTTTAAATGAAAACTTTGGTTGCCCTTATAACATGACTTATTGAAATGATTTATGCATATCTGAAATATTTAAATGTTTTATCTACACTTATTGGAACACACTGAGCTCCCTAGCTCACACCCCAAACTTTCTCTTTCAGATTTTGGATAGGCTTCCCTGGGACTTGGCACTTGGAGGATCGACACATTCAGTTCACATTTTTTGTTGTAATGTTTCTATCTTCCAAATTGTCTATATCATGGTGACATGAGTCTATATTTTCATATTGTCTACTTTACTATTTTGCACGATATGGCATTATTTTGTAACTAAACTCTAATATGGTTTAAACTGATTATCTATGTATCCATGTATGAGTTATATTTATTACTTGATATGGACCTTTAATAGTTAAATATTTTCATAGAAAATTTTTGGTATGGAATGTGGCCTCCCAGAATTAGACTTAACGCATAGGTCGGTCTAGAGGGTTACAATATTAGATGGACTATACAAGTGTGATTGTTTAATAACTTGTGTTCAATCTAGATATAAAGGGCAAAAGGATGCAATACATGAAAAGAGCTAATCACGGAAAATGTTATGTCGAATTATGACTTCTTGTAACTTAGATGACAATGATACATTGCTAGATGCCACTCATTGTCTGTAATATTAGAATTGTTCTAATATTAACTACTAATGTTACAAGAACCTATAGGGTCATACCTACAGTTTAAACTTGAAAATATTAAATGAATTATATATGTACAAATTTGTTATATATGAATTTAATTAAAATTAATATATATTTGATATATGGGTTAGGATCCACTCACATTATATAAAACCCATTTAGTTTTCCACTAATTCATAGTCATTGAACAAGTGAAATGGATGAGTGGTAAAAAGTTGAAAATAAGGAGATTTTTAAGGAGGAAAAAGGGGAGCGTTTAATTTTGTCCATCCATTTGAAGAGATCCACTTTGTTTTTTTTTCCTTAAAATAATACATTTCTCGAAAGGAAATAAGATATGGAAAATACTAATCAGATTTTCAAATATAGAAGACATAAACTTTGAATATCATATAAATCAAAACCAAAACAAATTTAAAAGATATGTAAAGCCAAGAAATGTTTAATCCAGGGATCATTAGTGCATAGTTGAGACTTGGTGCAAAAATTTGCACTAGGAATCTCTCCTTTTAGAATTTTTTTTTGTCAAAATAAACAATGCTGCAAGTATTCTACCCTTTTTGGTATCTTTATTAATTAATGCCCCCTATTAAAAAATAAGTTTAGGGTTTAGAAAATTAGGTGTAGAGAGTACTTTTAGGGTTTAAGGTTTAGGATTTATAATTTAATTTTTTAGTGTTAGGGCATAAAAATGACACCGAAAAGGGGTTGAGGATTTTTATCCCAAGTACATAACTATTAGGTAAATATTGAATATAAAAAATTAAGAATCTACCCTAAATGAGTTACCCAATTAAGAAATAAGGAGGATCAATAGCATGTTGGTTTTTGCTAGCATTACCATGGAACTACACCCACAATTTTAATGAAATAAATAAATCTAACTTTTGATATTGCATTGTTTCTGTTGCGATGATGATTTCCCTTTCAATTGAACCACGAGTGATGGAAATCGATGCCAGTGACACCCTTTGAAAATTTTAAATTTTCATAAAATTTATGTATCTTCTATCGATGATCTAAATTCATGCCCTAAAATTTTATAATTTCACACCTCTTAGATTTGTAATATAATTCTTTAACAGTTCGTACTTCTAACATAAAATCTTGTGTATGCCCTGCATGCGGATGAGTCCGGTTAAGGTGTTGGGTTTCAACTTTAGTTAAATATAGCTACCACTTAATACTTTTAGTACTAGACTAGAGGTGGACAAGTAAGCATGCTATAGTTTAGTATGATTGTAGTTTTGGGGACCCAAGATCCGGGGATTGTTACAGTTTGAAAACATTAACCAAAGCAATTGTATAAAACAAAATAAAAACTGTCGGTAAGTTGTGAATGTTAGAACAAAGACAGGGTCAGAAACCATGAAATCAGGCGACAATTGAATTGGAAAACGTGAACAATCTCTTGCATTTCGTATTCTTCCACCCGTCCGTTCCCACTGCTCTTTGACGACATCCATCGAGTTTCTACAATTTTGCTTCACAAATCACTAAGCTGCTGTCTGCTTCTTTATTAGTAGTTCTCACTCACAGCATCTGCTTTTAGTGCAATAAGTACTCGTTTATAGCTTCTTACAAATCATTCTCTCTTCCAAATCTAAGTCATGTCTTGTCTGTTTTCCTGCTTCTTCCTTGTTTGCCTAGCCATGCATGCATGCAATGCACGGCATCTTGGAGTAGTCATGGACGACCATAATGTTTCCAACAAGGAACATCTTTTTTCGACCAAGGTAAACCAAAATCATTTCCTCTCTCAATATCTTTGTATGTATAGCGGCGGATCCATACGCAGTGAAGGGTGTGAAAGTGTCCACCCTAAAATCTGAAATTCCTTCCGTTAGTTATCTAGTATTTTATTGGTTGCATGCACCATGAATCTGATTTTTCTTATGTTAGTTATATATTTATTGATTATGTAGAACCCTGAGATATATGGATTCACATATAATATATATAGGCTCACCATCAAAGATATATCTGGATCTTCCACCATATACGCAGGGGCTTAGCCACAAGGGTGATGGCAGAGGTTTGGCCCCCACAGCTCCCTTACGGTCTATAATTTTACCTTTACAATCTTTTTTTTTAATTCAGCCCCTGCAAAATTTTACTCTAATATCATTAAATAGTTCTTACCTTAGAGGTATAGTGTGTAATTGAAAGTAAACTTGTTTTACGTGAAGTCATCAGATGAAATCCTACTATTGATATTTCCACTCTTGTTTTTTTTCTTTCAAATTTTTATATAACTCTTACTGTAATATTTTATTCTTGCCCCATTTAACTTTTAATTTCTGTCTTAGCCATGCATATACATATATTCTCAATTTGTTTTATGCATGTAGGCGGTGGAAAGTGTTAAACAAGTGAACAAGGAGAAAAGCATAATTTTCCATGAGAGTGATGAGGAGAAGCCAATCGACTCAGGCAGACAACAAAGGGAAATGTGGGGTGGGGTTTCAGTTTCCGAGGATTTTGATGAGCGTAGTGGATTTTCCTCTGATTATTCTACACCAAGAACACGCCTCCTTCTCACAATTGACTCATCCAGGTGTCAGACTGTCCAATATATATATTATTACTGGAGGAAAACTTGTCCTAATTACTTTCGATGCATCATTTATTCTTATATATAACTAACATATATACCAGCCCCCTTTCATTAATCCTTATATGTAATCTTGGATTTTATGTTCTTCAATGGTGGAAGTGGAAGTGGAAGTGGAAGGTACTCATATTATCTCCCCCAACCTCTTAGAGGAGATGCCAATTTCAAACATCTTACTCTTACATGTATGGAGCTAAAAGTCGGTGATCATATAACATTTGGACAAGGGTGTAAACGAATAGAGAGTTCGATAAAGTTCGTTTACTAAGCAAAATAAACGAGTATGAACAAAATTTTATGCATGTTTAATAAACGAACGAACACAAATAGATGTATGTTTGGTTCGTTTATGTTCACGAACAAGCTCGTTTATAAGTTCGCTTATCGACTCGTTTACGCAGGTTCCTATTTTCCTTTTTTACATTTTAAATGTTGGTGAAGATTGAGACTAAATTGAATACAAGGTGAATTTTGGAGTTCAAACTTAGAAGCCTAAGGAGCTTAGTGGTGTAATTTCACCATTTTGGCTATAAAAAAATCTTGTTAACAAACGTTAAACAAACATGTTCATATAACGTTCAAGAACACTAAAGAAACGAACACGAACACCTTCAAAAGTAAATAAATGAAAATGAACACAATATTAAAAATTTAAACCAACACGAACCGAACATGAACACATTTAAAAAAAATAAACGAACATAAACGGAGCCTTGTTAATTCAAGCTCGGTTCATTTACACCTCTATATTTGGACATAACACAATAAATTCCAACCACTATTTCATGTGTCCCTGTATTGAAAATTCCGAGATAGTCAATAAAATACAAATCCTATGCTATTTAGGCTGAAACTAAATTATCATTTGTTTCATTTAGATCACGGTTTCTTTTGAATTTTCAAACTAATGTTTAAAATAAACATTTACGATTAAATTTTAAATCAAACAATCCAATAATGTTTTTATACCTCACTTTTCAAATCGAACTGGACCTTAATTTGTTTTGATTAATATGTATGAAGGACAACTAGGTATATAGAGTTTAACTTGCCTCCAACTCCAAGTCCAAAGAGAAATTATTAGATAGATCCGGCTCACCACTTTATTTATGGTCCATCCAATAAAATTTAGTCATTTCAGTGTAACTTCATGGTAACTACCCACTCCTTAATGACATGTAGGAATGAGGTGAAGATTCATCTTGAAAACAAATGAGATAAAAAAATTTAGTTGGATGGGACCATAGATGACGTGGTGAGCCAGACACATCCAATAATTTTTCCCAAAGATGTGTCATGAGACCATTTCCATCCTATGTAGCTAGTAGGGATGGTCATATGACCCATTACAAGCTCCGACCCGACCCGACCCTATAAGGTCGAATTTTTAAGAAAATTTCGGGTTCAAGTTGGGTTTGGGTTGTTTTTTTAGAATGAGATCAAGTCGGGTTGAGTCTGGGTTTAAGGTGTAAATACCTGACTCGACTTGACCCGAAATAATAGTTTAATTTTAGGGTAAACTACACTGGTAGTCACTGAACTTTTAGGGCGCTTTCAATATGGTCACCGAACTTTTAAAACTTTCATTATAGTCACTCAACTTTTAATTCGCTTTCATTACGGTCACTCAACTTTTAATTTGCTTTCATTGCGGTCACTACCGTCAACTACCCTTTAAAAAAGCTGACGTGACATGTTAAATTTAATGGTTAATTACACTAGTAGTCACTAAACTTTCAGAGCACTTTCAATATGGTCACTGAACTTTTAAAACTTTCATTACAATCACTCAACTTTTAATTCGCTTTCATTACCGTTAAAAAATGTTGATGTGGCGTGTTAAGTTTAAAAATAAATGTTTTCCCACACTATTTTCTCCCCCTCATATTTTCTTCCATTTTCCTTTCATCCAAACATGTCTATCTTTTTTTCTCATCTTCATCCTTCATTTCTCCTCTGTAATCTTATAGCCTCTGTAGGGTGAAATTGTCCTACTACCTGCACCATTAAGAAATCTCTCAAGGCTATAGCTATCCTAAAGTTTTGGGGAAAATGTTGGTGAAGATTGAGACTAAATTGAATACAATGTGAATTTTGGAGTTCAAACTTAGAAGCCTAAAGAGCTTAAGGACTAGTGGTGTAATTTCACCATTTTGGCTACAAAAAAAATCTTGTTAACAAACGTTCAACAAACATGTTCATATAACGTTCACGAACACTAAAGAAACGAACACGAACACCTTCAAAAATAAATAAATGAAAATGAACACAATATTAAAAATTTAAACCAACACGAACCGAACTTGAACACATTTAAAAATAAATAAACGAACATAAACAGAGCCTTGTTAATTCAAGCTCGGTTCATTTACACTTCTATATTTGGACATAACACAATAAATTCCAACCACTATTTCATGTGTCCCTGTATTGAAGATTCCGAGATAGTCAATAAAATACAAATCCTATGTTATTTAGGCTGAAACTGAATTATTCATTCGTTTCATTTAAATCACCGTTTCTTTTGAATTTTCAAAAAAATGTTTAAAATAAACATTTACGATTAAATTTTAAATCAAACAATCCAATAATGTTTTTATACCACACTTTTCAAATCGAACTGGACCTTAATTTGTTTTGATTAATATGTATGGAGGACAACTAGGTATATAGAGTTTAACTTGCCTCCAACTACAAGTCTAAAGAGAAATTATTAGATAGATCCGGCTCACCACTTTATTCATGACCCATCCAATAAAATTTAGTCATTTCAGTGTAACTTCCTAGTAACTACCCACTCCTTAATGACATGTAGGAATGAGGTGAAAATTCTTCTTGAGCCAGACACATCTAATAATTTTTCCCAAAGATGTGTCATGAGACCATTTCCATCCTATGTAGCTAGTAGGGATGGTCATTTGACCCACTACAAGCTCCGACCCGACTCAACCCTATAAGGTCAGCTTTTTAAGAAAATTTCGGGTTCAAGTTGGGATTGGGTTGTTTTTTTAGAATGAGATCAAGTCGGGTTGAGTTTGGGTTTAAGGTGTAAATACCTGACCCGACTTGACCCGAAATAATAGTTTAATTTTAGGGTAAACTGCACTGGTAGTCACTGAACTTTTAGGGCGCTTTCAATATGGTCACCGAACTTTTAAAACTTTAATTACAGTCACTCAACTTTTAATTCGCTTTCATTACGGTCACTCAACTTTTAATTTTCTTTCATTGCGGTCACTACCGTCAACTACCGTTAAAAAAGCTGACGTGGCATGTTAAATTTAATGGTTAATTGCAGACTATAGCAGCTCAGCTCTCTACCATCACTAATCCGCTTAAGAACATGCAATGAAAATCCAATGTCCAAGAGGACAAGGCGGTGCAATATACTTGTGAGCACTGTGATGGGGAACATCAGTCGAGTGCATATCCTCAACAACAAGAATCTAGATGCTACGTAAAGAACAACAACCGCAACAAAAATCTCTACTCCAACACCTACAATGTAACACCCGTGACCCATATGTCACATTTGGGCCTCAAGCCCAACCCAAAATCATAAAATTTCCCAAATTGAGTTAGCCCAACAAGTTATTTCCCAAAACATTCAGATCTAAAAGTTGAAAACATAGATAAACAATTTAAATCATTTACAAAAAAGCTCCACTTTAAATTAAAATATTAATTTAAAATATCTAAACATTCGACTTGATTAATACAATTTCAAATAAGGATTACAGACTCATACACGTAAGGCTCTATGAACACACAACCCATTAATACAAGTATCATACTCTGACAACGCTGCTTGCTGGAATCTCATACAAACAGTGCTCTTCGATCCTGCGATCAACCTACGCATGGAAACAACAATTCCGAGAGCTAAGCTTACAAAGCTCAGTGGTACACATCTACTCTACTATACTTCATGCTAATCATAAATGTAAGCATGCAAGATAGTACGAGCAATAAGAAGAGGTAAATAAACATATGGCGCCACCACTAGCTGCCTAAACACATACTAACATCATAGAAATCATCAATCATGGCACACAAGGCCCAACCATACCCGAGATCTCATTAGATCATCTAGGCAGAAACACATATCAGCAATAACAACAACAACTCTAGAGTGAGGCCGGGTCACAAAGCATCAATACATACACTCTGGGTGAGGTCGGGTCACATAGCATCAGAATATACACCCTGGATGATACGCTCCAACTCTCCAAATTATGTTGTTGAGAGAAGCTTGATTGTTCCCAACCGTGAATGCAAGTAAGCCTTGTAATTCGTATGCTTTAGGATGTTGGAAATGATGGAAAGATGTTGATAACTTTGGGTGCGGAAGCATTTGGATGGTGGTGTACAAGGTAATAGATGAAATGAAGAAAATGGTTAAGTGTAGGGTAGGTTTCAGATAGGTGGATGGAAATGGAAAGAAGGATAGTGAAATGGAAATAAAATGGATGGTAGTATTCAAAAGATTCAAAGAAAGAAACTATACTAAAAAGTATAATCTCGTTTCTTAAGAGAATGACTTTGAGGGTGGTAGATAAGACTTGGACCCTTTGGTTATAAGAAAACCAAGAACCCGAAGTATATGATGGAAGATAGGAGATGCCACAAGCAAAGCTTGATAAGTCGATAAAGTTCTAAAGAGAATAAGTTTGAGAGAAAATCTCACAAAAGATAAATATATTTCAAGAAAGTTGTGTATTAAAAAATGCAAAATGAACCCCTATTTATAGTTTTTCAAGGGGTTGGCCGAATAGGCATGTACAAGGATAAATAGGTGGCCGAATGGGCATGTACGGGCTTAGTGATGGTTTGGCAAGGGCATGTGATGATTCCGCTAGAGTGATGCCTCCTTCCAAGCATGTGCCGCCCATTTTTCCCTCCAAAATAGTGGCACCAAGCAAGTTTCCTCCAAGGTTGGTCGGTTATATCCCTTGAGGATAAGACATGTCCCTTCGAGGTTAAGCTAGAGGTGGTAGCTTGAGCTGAGATGAGCTGATCAAGCTTGGAGTGAGCTGGCTTGAGCTAGCTAGCTGAGTGAGCTTCACTTAGTTTATGAGTTTGTTTGAGCTACTATGAGCTACCCTTAGCTAGGTGAACTTATCTTCTAGTGTCTTTGAGCTTGCCTCGAGCTATTGGAGCTGAATTGGAGCTAAAAGTAGCTTGCATTCCTTTAGCTAAAATGAGTGAGCTGTTAGGAGCTAATTTGAGCTGGTCATGAGCTGCACGATCAAAGATGAGCTTGCCCTTCAATCTATCCCTTGTCCATATGAGCTGTGATGTCCTACAAACAATAGAAAAATAACATAAGTAATGCTTATAATTAAAATAATATAATGGACTAAGTAAAGATATAGTTTATATTAGCCAAGGCATGCATGACATTACTTTATATGCAAAATATAAGGTATGATAAATGGAAATGCATGATAATGTCCTAATTCATAATGCATACGATTAAGTATAGTCATAATATAAGCATAAGGAATATAAATGATATGAGCTTTTATAAAGATGTTTGCATGCTTAACTAAAGGTAATGGAAATATATAACTAAAATAAACATAAAGAAGGTAAGTAGAAACTCCCTCGTCTTTCATCCTTGTAAGACAAGATGAAAGTATGGTGAACACTAGTAGTTGGTGGATTAGGATCACATCATCCCTTCCTTCTTTAAGGCAATTTGTCCTCAAATTGATGTCTCTCATTTTTGGACGTTTTCTTGCTATTGGGACAACCGAATCCTTACTCTCTTCATTCAATTGGATGTCTCTTTTAGGTTCTTCAATCTGCATAACAAACAAAAGACACTATTTGAAAACCTGATTAGTAATAGGCACATCGATCATAGGTTGTGTCAAAAGAAACTTCCTATTCATCTCTTTCTTCGAATAGGCACATGTCCTTTGGGTTCTCCTTTGCAATGGTTGGAATCATTACATCCTGTGGTGTAGAGATAGGCCCCTTGGCCCGAATCATCACACCTCTTGGAATTGGCACTTGCTTTTTGAGTTCCTTCTTTGTGTTGTTTGGAAGCAACGTGTATTTTGGTGAAGAATCTTATCCTTTGAATCACTTCTCCTTGGTTCAAAACATCATGTTCTTCGGAAAAGGTACGTAACTCTTCATCTTCTCTCTTTGATTCATCATGATGGTTGGTGAAGAGTTTTGACTTTTCCAAATTTCTATCAAGTAGGTTGATAATGTCAACTCCTTTAAGCTTTGTATCTTTCCGAATGATGAACCTTGAGTAGGTGGACAATGCTCGCTTTATACCCTTGAAATGGTTAATCTTGGGCAGAATGGATGTTTGTAGTTTGGCCTTGATTTTGATGTACCAACCAATCTAAAAAAATTATCATCATATGTTAATAGAATAACACAATATAGGTGAATCACCTTGCTACAAAATAAACCATGGTTAGAAGAAGAGAAACTTATAGTGAAATGGAAAGAAATTACAAACCATGGTGGATGTTTAATGGGTGATGGTTGCTGAATTTTCTTCAAGATCGGCAATGCACTTGGAATATCAATGATCATATCTCTAGGAACTTCAAGTGTCACAACCTTTGAAATGTCAAGGGACATGTCTTGTGGATCACAAAAAGTCACACTCATTGGTTTTGTAAAGGACATGTTTCTTGAATCATTAACTTGAAAAGATATGTCTCTTGAAATATCCTGCAAGACAAAAGAAAGAATAGGAGAAAAAGTTGGGTAAGATAAAATTTGTTTTTCTTTCTCTTCTTCATCTCCCAACTTATTCTTTTCAACTCTCTCATTTTCAACTCTAACTTTTCTTACATCCACTTTCTTATTTTCATTCTTTTTATTTTCAACTCCAACGGTTTGTTTTTCTTCAAAATGCCCTTCCTCCATTGCATTCTCTTTGATTTTCTCGTTCGTGGATTCAATTCTTTTCTTTAATAAGATTTGGTCTTCATGGACTTTTGTTTTGGAGTAAGAGGAGCCAAAGTGACTTTCTGGCCTTCATATGCAAAGGAATATCAATTTGTGAACCCATCATGGATTGTTCTTCTATCGTATTTCCACGGCCTTCCCAATAATAGATGGCTGGTATGCATAGGTGCCACATCACAAATTGCTTTATCCTTGTATTTTCTAATGGAAAATAGAATGATAACTTGCTCGGTGATTTCGATCTCGTCATCATCATTAAGCCACTAAATCTTGTATGGACTTGGATGCTTCGTTGTTGTCAAACCAAGTTTCTTGACCATCAAAGTGCTAGCAATATTGGTACAGCTTCCACCGTCTATGATAACAAAGCACACTTTACCTTGAACATGGCAACGTGTTTGAAAGATGTTTGATCGTTGTTTATCATATGCACGTCTTGGATCGTATTTTCTCCTCTTGAGGTTGATGGATTGTTGAAAGAATCCTGTGACATGGTTAGTGAAAAGAAAAGAAAGAAAAAAATAAACCTCACAGTGCACTCACAAAATCCTCACAAATTCACTCCAAGGAAAATAAGATGTCACTCAATCACCCAGCACTCATGTTTCACTCTTGGGAATTAGGCTTTTACTTCCCCTTCTGAACTCATAACTCTCTTGACTTTTACCGCTCGATTATCTCGTCACAAGTTCTTGAAAGAACTTACTCAAGACCTGTCAAACTTTAACTATATGGCGTTTGGGTTGCAAATAAGGTCAGGCTAGAAAAGAAAGGACTAATGAAAAAAACAAAGAAAAGAATGAAAAGGTAAGATAATAGAAATGAAAAGAAAGTAAAACAAAAGTACCACAAAACTCACTTACAACTCGATCGAGAAACAATCAATCTTGATGTCTTCTTCAGGCTTGTTGTTTGTTTGCTTTGTTTTGCCTTCGCCACCTTTTTGTTTCATTATTCTTTTTTTGCACTATTTGAATCTTTTTTATTCTAATCTATTTTTTGTACTTTCTCTTTTTATAACAAAAAAAATAAAATCACAAAAGATATGGGCTTACTTGATTCTTCCAAAAGATCTTATTACCAAATGATACGCTCCAACTCTCCAAATGATGTTGTTGAGAGAAGCTTGATTGTTCCCGACTGTGAATGCAAGTAAGCCTTGTAATCCGTATACTTTAGGATGTTGGAAATGATGGAAGGATGTTGATAACTTTGGGTGCAGAAACACTTGGATTGTGGTGTACAAGGTAATTGATGGAAGGAAGGAAATGGTTAAGTGTAGGGTAGGTTTCAAATAGGTGGATGGAAATGGAAAGAAGGATAGTGAAAATGGAAATGAAAGGGATGGCAGTATTCAAAGAATTCAAAGAAAGAAACTATACTAAAAAGTATAATCACATTTCTTAGGAGAATGACTTTGAGGGTGGTAGATAGGACTTGGACCCTTTGGTTATAAGAAAACAAAGAACCTGAAGTATATTATGGAAGATAGGAGACGCCACAAGCGAAGCTTGATAAGTCGATAAAGTTCTAAAAATAACAAGTTTGAGAGAAAACCTCACAAAAGATAAATATATTTCAAGAAACTTGTGTATTAAAAAATGCAAAATGAGCCCCTATTTATAGTTTTTCAAGGGGTTGGACGAATAGGTATGTACAAGGATGAATAGGTGGCCGAATAGGCATGTAGGGGCTTGGTGATGGCTCGGCGAGGGCATGTGATGATTTGGCTAGTGTGATACCTCCCTCCAAGCATGTCCGCCCATTTTTCCCTCCAAAATAGCGGCGCCAAGCAAGTTCCCTCCAAGGCTGGTCGATTGTGTCCCTTGGGGAGGAGGCATGTCCCTCCGAGGTTGAGCTGGAGGTGGTAGCTTGAGCTAAGATGAGATGAGATGATCGAGCTATGAGTGAACTGGATTGAGCTGAGCTGGCTAGCTGAGTGAGCTTCACTTAGTTTATAAGCTTGTTTGAGCAACTACGATCTACCCTTGGCTAGGTGAGCTTACCTTCTAGTGTCTTTGAGCTTGCCTTGAGCTTAATTGGAGCTAAAAGTAGCTTACATTCCTTTAGCTAAAATGAGTGAGCTATTAGGAGCTAATTTGAGCTAGTTGAGCTGGTCATGAGCTGCACGATCAAATATGAGCTTGCCCTTCAATTCATCCCTTGTCCATATGAGTTGTGATGTCCTACAAACAATAGAAAAATAACATCAATAATTCTTATAATTAAAATAATATAATGAACTAAGTAAAGATATGGTTTATATTAGCCAAGGCATGCATGACATTACTTTATATGCAAAATATAAGGTATGATAAATGGAAATGCATGATAATATCCTAATCCATAATGCATAATATTAAGTATAGTCATAATATAAGCATAAGGAATATAAATGATATGAGCTTTTATAAAGATGCATGCATGCTTAACTAAAGGTAATGGAAATATATAACTGAAATAAATATAAAGAAGGTAAGTAGAAACTCCCTCGTCTTTCATCCTTGTAAGACAAGATGAAAGTATGGTGAACACTAGTAGTTGGTGGATTAGGATTGCATCACTAAGTGAGGCCGGGTCATATAGCATCGAAACATACACCCTACTCGAAATTATCCTCGAGCATCTACACTCTGGGTGAGGTCAGTCATATAAAATCGGAACATGCACCCATACTTAGAATCTCTCCTCGAGTATCTTCGAATGAGGCCTGGGTTACATAGAATTGGTAACCTCCATTCGGTATCTCAACCACAGTGTTGCAACACTCTTTCACTAGGTATCCGGATCCCATCAATCAAGAAGACTCAACCCATAAAATACCTACCTGGCATACAAGCAAAGCGATCCCAAGGATCCCCTTATTGTTGCTAATTGTCAACATATCGTTTATTATACATTACCTAGTTGTTAATATATTATGGAGAAGAGCTTAACTAATCTCATTTATCAAGGAATAGTTCAATTATTAATCGCATTTATTATACATTACCTAGTTGTTAAAACATTACCCTAATTTCCATAAGTGCTGGTACGGTCCCACCTATACTGATATGGCCCTAATCACTTACCGGTGTAGCCAAAGCTCATACCGATACACAAATCATGTGTTCTTACAATTTTTAAAACCTCAAATTTGGTCCTAGATGTTAGATAGATTGATTACACGGTTTGGGTGAACTGGGTTAGGCGATTCTAGCTAGTTTCGGGAATTAAATTTTAATATTTTTGGGTAAAATAAAATACGGAAAAGTGTTAGAAAATATTTAATTAATATCTAAAGGATTTGGTAAACTCAATTTGAAGGAATTAAATTGGATATTGGGACATTTTGGTTCGGTGATTAAAATGTAAAGTTTTCAAAACTATTTTGGTGACTAAATCATAAAAAGGTCAAAACTTGGAATATTTAAGGAGATAATTAACCAAACGTTTTCATCAAAATTTTCCCTTAATTTATGCTATTTTTAAAAGTTTTTAAAATGGTTTTAATATTAAAATAAAATAGAATTGATAAAAAAGGATTTTAATTAAACAAATCTATTTTCTTACGTAACTACTTTTGATCTCAACTTTCTCAGCACTCAAAGTAGCAATTTTATTTCAAAATTCTCAAGAATCAATCTCTTTTGATTTCCTATTTGATTCCTTTGATTCCTACATCAAAATCTATTTGGTTTCTTGAAGTTTTCATCCAATCTTTGCCAACTAGTGGAGAAATCAGCAATTAGAGGTGATCTTCGTTTCTCTCCTCTAATTAAAGGTTCTTTAATGAAATTACCAAGTTCTTGATCCTTTACAACTGATTTTTGTTATGTGTTTATGATTTAATCAAGATTTTATGGATTAAATTGAGTTTTGATGAGAAATTTTGATGAACATTGTTATGGATCTGTTTTGTATTGAATCTAAATGATTCAAATCTCTTATAAGATGCGTATTAATGTTAAAAGAAGAGATTAATAAAAGAAATCCCGAAACTATGTGAATTGCTAATTTTATAGGTCGTAAATAGTTAAATTTTGAAGTGATCTTGGTGTTGTAAGGTTGCTGGAGGTATAAGGATGTTATAAAGATGTTTTTGGATGTTAATTGATGTTGTTAAGATGTTAAAATCAATGGGTTTTGGCTGGACTTTGTTTAGATGAAGTTTGGTGATGATTTTGGTTGTTTTAGAGAAGCATTTTATCGTTTTTAGCGATGGGAAGTTGTGTTAGGTGGTTGCTAGAAATTAGAGATGCATGGAAGTGCATTAATCCTCTGTTTTTGTTTGGGTAAAGTAAGGGAGTTGGATCCTATAGCTTTTAGAGAGGTTGCAGAAGCTTCGAAAGCTTGATTCTCGCAACGGCAAAAAGGCGTTGTGTTGTTGGTGAATGGAAACATATTTTACTGCTTTTAAAAGGTTTAAAGATGGTTGTTGAGAGTTTAGATTAAGTTTGAAACACTTAACTAAGCTCAGAAGTAAGTATTGGTTGATCGCTCTCTGTCGTTTTCAATTTTGCAAAATACAATCTCATGCACATGATTATGATTTTGATTACCTACTGTTATATGCATGTTTTAGAAATGAAAGATGCTTCAAATGATCATTTATGATGATTATTAGGGACGATAAATGATTTACGAAAGAATTTTGAGAATGCTAGAATACATGGTTTAATGAATTGGAAATTGATTTAATTTGATACATATGTAAAACAATGAGGTGATGTGGTTTTATTGAGTATATTGGCAAGTGGCTAAGATTAAATGTTATCGGATATAGTTGGCTAGCCATAGGGTTTAAAGTGCACTATAATAAGTCACCTCATATGTGTCGAAGGGTTAATTGTGTCGTTTTCTCCACCATGAGAACCGCAACAGTCGAGGGGTTAATTGTGTCGTATTCTCCCATTAGTGGATTTATACGTTATAACCATTGAGAGTTGCTCCGGTTCGAGGACGTATGTGAAGTGGTCGAAGGAACCACTTGAGAAATCCGTGTATCCGATGTGATTTATAAAATAGAATGAAACTTGGTTTTGAGTCACTTGAATGTCAATATATGAGATAATGTAACATGAGAAATGGATTATGTTTTGTATAATATGGTTTATACATGAGAAGCTCTTTAAGCTTGCTATTTAGTGATTTTGGCATATAAAGCTTAAATTGAGGTTTATGATAGAATCCATGATACATGCGTTGCAAATGATTTAAATATGCATATAAGAAATGATTTTAGAAGCATGAGATGGTTTTAGCATGAGCATGTTATACTTGATTTGATATAAAATGGTTTTAGATGCATTGATGATTGTTTTTGAGATTCCCTCGCTAAGCTTATAACTTACGCTCTCCTTTCTCATCAATATAGAGAGATAGACACTTTTGGACAACTAGTAAGCAAGAGGAGATCCAAGGGATGAAGTATTTTCAAGTATGGATTTACAAATACTTAGTAGTAATAAGAGGCAATGTGACCAAGAGGTCATTACAGGTCTGTCTGTATCGGTACGGGTCCTTAGGGATCGGCATGCGGGGACCTATTTTTGCTCAATCTGGGCAAAAATGCCTAGGCGTACCGATGTGCCTGGTAGCCGTATCGGTATGCATAGTTTAAAAATTGTCTTGGTGTCAGTACACGGGCAACCGTATCGGTACGCCCTTTGGCTACTAGAATTCATTGTTTCGAATATTGAGTACCCGAATCGGTACGCTTGAGGACCGTACCGATACACCTTTTAAAATTGTAGCCGTATTAATACGGGGTGTTAGTGTACCAATACGAAGTTAGTTATTTTTGTTAAAATGCTTTTTGAAGTTTAAATCTTTGTAGTTTAGTCCATGTTTCTTGATCATGCAATTAATTGAGTTTGGATGATTATTTTAAGTTGATATTTAACCTGATGGTATGAAACATGACTAATTAAGGATTGGTAACATTGGATTTAAAGAAGTCCCTGTAAAAATTAGAAATTACAATTTGGTCCCTAAAATGAAATCTTGCCCAATTGGATGTCAAATCGACGCCCAGTTCAGTTATAAATTTTACCGCTGCTAGCATGATCACCTTAGGACTTAATTATGCATTTAGATAAGATAAAATAAAAAATGGACCATTTTCTAAGTAATTCTTTTGGGTTTTTTTGGAAAACTCAGTGTAGCTCGCTCTGTTCGGTCTAGCGACTAGATCGGGTCAAGAGGGTTACATTTGGTGGTATTAGAGATAGGTTATGATTGTTGGGAGGTGGGTTGTGGTTGTTTGATTGATTTTTTCTAAATGAATCTGTTGAATGGTATGCAAGGTGTTTGATTTTGTATGATTATGATTGAAATGTGATACGGTATTGGTAAAAGCTTGGGGACACATCGCCTTATTACTACTAGTGCAAAATCGTTTTGTTTTGAAGCATGTGTGACCTGGATTCTTGCTACAAGCTGGCCTAATTGTTTTGTTTTGTTGCATTATCATGCTTTAGACTCATATTTTTTAGAAATAGGAACAAAAAGAGAGACATGAGCGTATATGAGGAGTGTTGTGGATGGACAAAATGATGAGTTGCCTCATCCTCCACCGATTCCTCCTGTTGGTATTGGAGTTGAGGGTGGTGTGCCTCAGGCCCCACAAGGACCAATTTTCGAGGATATTACATTGTTGATCCAGGTGATGACTGAAGCATTTCAGGCGGCCATAGTTGGAGTGCAAACGCCTATACTGACACCTACGGTAGCTATTAATATAGGCCTTTTGTTAGAGTGTTTGTGTAGCTTGGGAGGTACTGAGTTTAAAGGTTTAGCTCCAGAGCTAGCTGGGGAGTGGTTTGCTAGCACGGAGAGTATTATAGGGTAGATAGAGTGTATAGATATTCGTAAGTTAGGTTGTATTGTGTCATTGCTTTAGATAATGCTTATAGCTCGTACATAAATTCTATTGCGGGTATGGCACCTTCTGGTGTGATGTGTGAGTTCTTTTGTGCTACTTGTAAGAAGAAGTATCTAGGTTCCTGATATTAGGATGAAAAGAAATGAGAGTTCATGGCGTTGGTCTAAGGTAACATATATGTATCGTAGTACGAGGTCTAGTTTGTTCAGTTGAGCCAATATGCTCATGAGCTGGTTCTTGATGAGTGTCAGCAATGTGATAATTTTTGTTATGGGCTAATTAAGAATGTGAAGACTTACATGTTGGCTACATATTATACGAAGTTTGACGTCTTGGTTTCTCGAGCTAAGGACATAAAATAGAATCTAGGTTTGTCCTCGCGTTTAGAGAGTTCTTCTATTGGGAAAGGATTGCTGAGTCAGATGCTGGTAGAGATTGGTATAAGAAGCATCGGGATAGGAGGTATCATCCTGATCAAAGACGTGGTGGGAGTAATGATGGGCATGGTCAGCAAGGTCATAATACCTATGCTAGAGTACCTGACTGTAGGAGTTGTGGTAGGCAAAATTTGTGAGAGTGTTAGGGTACATTTGGTACTTGTTAGAGCTGTGGATCGCGAGATCACATTAGGCGTGATTGCATGTAGTTGGCTACGGAGGGACAAGCTCTTGCACATGCTGTTGTGACACAAAGAAGCTGTGGGTGCGGTGAAGGTAATTTTCAGCGTAGGGATGATGGTCAGAGAACAGTTGCTTATACTGTAGTAGTTCAACCTGAGGGTGGTGGACCGGCGAGGATTTATGTGTACCATGAGGGAAGGAATAATACCGATGTGATTGTAGGTACTTTTACTTTGTAATCTATATCATTACTTTATTTGATAGATTTTGGTTCTACACATTCACACATCTTACGCGAACATGATTTCTTGCTTGATATACCTGTAGAGGTGTTAGATGTGGGTATACGGGTAACTAGTTCTTTTAGGGAGATAGTAGTTGCTAGAAGGTTGTTTAGGAGATATCCTTTGATGGTTCAAGGTTATGTGATTGCGGCTGATTTGATGGAGTTGTCGTTTTATGGTTTTGATGTAATCTTAGGGATGGATTGGTTGTCTGAGCATAAGGCTGTGGTTTATTTTAAAACCAAATAAGTTTTGTTGAAACTTGCTGAGGATTATGAAGTAGTGGTTGTGGGCAAGAATGTTAAATTCTTGCCCAACGTGGTTTTGGCTTTAAAAGTACAGAAGTTGTTGGAGTTTAGGATCAGGCATATCTAGCTTATGTCATGAATCTAGATATAAAGGAAGCGTGTGTCCAGGATATCCGTACTGTTTGTGATTTTCCAAAAGTGTTTTTCCAGAAGAGTTGCCTGGACTACCGCTAGATAGGGAGGTAGAGTTTTACATTGAGACATATGCGAATATGGCTCCAGTGTCGATTGCACCGTATCGCATGGCATGAAGAAATTGAAGAAGTTGAAGGCGCAACTTCATGAGTTGTTGGATCGTGCTTTTATTCGACCTAATGTATCACCATGGGGAGCACCAGTGTTGTTTGTGGAAAAGAATAATGGCACGATGAGAATGTGCATTGATTATCGACAACTGAACAAGTTGACGATTAAGAATAAGTATCCCTTGCTGAGGATAGATGATTTGTTTGATAAGTTTTGGGGTGCTACGGTGTTTTCCAAGATTGATCTAAGATCTAAGTACTATCAGTTAAAGGTGAAGGATAAAGACGTACTGAAGATAGCTTTTTGCACGTGCTACGGGCAATATGAGTTTTTAGTGATATCGTTTGGGTTGAAAAATGTTCTTGTAGCTTTTATGTACATGATGAATCGGGTTTTCCATGAATTCCTAGATCAATTCATGGTAGTGCTTATTGATGACATTCTCGTGTACTCTCGTACCGAGGAGGATCACGATCGACACCTACGGATTGTGTTGCAAGTTATGTTGGATAATAAGCTTTATGTTAAGCTGAGCAAGTGTGAGATTTGGATCGAGCAAGTAGTTTTTCTTGGTCATGTTGTTTCGCCCGAAGGTATCTGGGTGGATCCGCAGAAGATTGAAGCAGTTGTAAATTAGAAGCAACCTAAATTGGTGACCGAGGTTTGTAGTTTCTTGGGGTTGGTAGGATATTATTGACACTTTGTGGATGGTTTCTCGAAGATTTCCGCTCTTTTGAAAAAGTTGATGCAAAAAGATGTAATCTTTGAGTGGACGGAGAGTAAACAACAAGCTTTTGATAAGTTGAAGGAAGCTTTGAGGCAAGATCCGATCTTGATTCAACCTGAACCAGGGAAAGAGTTTGTGGTTCATAGTGATACATCCTATGTTGGTTTTGGGTGTGTGTTGATGCAAAGGGTGAAGTTGTGGCATATGAATCTAGGCAGTTAAAGGTGCACGAGCGCAACTATCCTACGCACGATATTGAGCTTGTTGCGGTGGTGTTTTTGTTAAAGATCTAGAGGCATTATCTTTATGGTGAGAAGTGTATTGTATACACAGATCGCAAGAGTTTGAA
Source organism: Hibiscus mutabilis (assembly GCA_019671005.1). NCBI lineage: Eukaryota > Viridiplantae > Streptophyta > Magnoliopsida > Malvales > Malvaceae > Hibiscus > Hibiscus mutabilis. The sequence goes on along the minus strand of CM033743.1, from coordinate 36,261,872 downwards.
ATATCTGATGTCGCAAAAGGAGTTGAATCTTAAGCAATAAAGATGGTTGGAGTTGCTCAAGGATTATGATTTAACGATATAGTATCATCAGGCTAATGTTGTAGCCGACGCCTTGAGTAGAAAGGTTATGGTTGAGTTGAGATTGATGTTTGCTCAGTTGAGTGTGACGCGAGATTGTGGTTTATTGGCTGAGTTGCATGTGAAGCCATCGTTGTTGCAGTTGATCAAGGGGAAGCAATCGTATGATGATTCTTTGGTACCGCATGTTAAGCATATTATGGATGGCAACCAGACGGATTTTTGTTTTGATGATGATGGTGTTTTGCGTTTCAAGAGTTGAGTGGTTGTGCCAAAAGATGAGGAGTTACAATACACTATCTAGGCTGATGCTCATTCGAGTCCTTTTGCTATACATCCAGGGAGTACAAAGATGTATCAGGATTTGAAAAATGAGTATTTTTGGGTTGGTTTGAAGAAGGATATGGCAGATTTTGTTTCTCGTTGTACGGTATGTCAACGTGTTAAGGCTGAGCATCAGTTTTCTTCTAGGTTGTTGCAACCGTTGAAGATACCAAAGTGGAAATGGGAGAGAATTACCATGTTTTTGTGACCGGATTGCCTTTGACGCCAACGGCGAAGAATTCTATTTGGGTGGTTGCGTATAGGGTTACGAAGTGTGCACATTTATTGGTTGTATATGCGATGTATACTTTGTATAAGTTGGCGGAGTTGTATGTTGGGGAGATTGTGATGTTACACTGGTGCCTAAGTCTATAGTATCAAATAGGGATCAGTGATTTACAACAAGGTTTGGGGAGTATTTCATAAGGCTTTGGGTACACAGTTGAATTTCGGTATTTCGTATCATCTTTAAACGGATAGACAGTCTGAATGCGTTATCCAAGTGTTGGAGGATATGTTGCGGTGTTGCATCATTGATTTCCAAGGATCATGGGAGAAGCAGTTACCTTTGGTGGAATTTGCCTGTAACAACAGTTATCAGGCTAGTATCCGGATGACACTATATAAAGCTTTGTATGGTTGAAGGTGTCGCACGCCACTTTGTTGGGCTGAGGCGGGTGAGAAGTTTATTTCCCTACCTGATGTGCTGAAGGACACTAATGAGAAGGTGAAGCTTATCTGTGATCGATTGAAGGGGGCTTCAGATCGGTAGAAGTCATATGCTAACTTAAAGCGTAGAGAGATTGAGTTTGCGGTTGGAGATAGAATGTTTCTCAAGTTTCGCCGTGGAAGAATGTAATAAGGTTTGGACGTAAGGGCAAGTTGAGTCCAAAGTTTATTAGGCCCTATGAAGTGTTGGAGCGTGTTGGTCCAGTTGCATATAGGTTGAGGTTGCTTGCGTAGTTGGAGAAGATACATGATGTTTTCCATGTATCGATGCTTCGGAGGTATAGATCAGATCCTTTGCATGTGATGCCGGTTGAAGAGATTGAGTTGAATCCAGATTTGACCTATGATGAAGAGCCGGTGAAAATTTTGGATTCTAACAGCAAGTTTCTTCGTGGCAAGACCATAGAGTTGGTGAAAGTGTTGTGGCGACATCGTGGTGTCGAGGAAGCCACATGGGAAAGTAAAAAGGACGTGAAGAAATAGTTTCCTTACCTTTTTCTGTCAGGTGATTTTAAGGGCGAAATTTCTTAAGAGGGGGAAAGTTGTAACACTACGAATTTGGGCCTAGATGTTAGATAGATCGATTAAACGGTTCGAGAGAATCGGATTAGGCGATTCGAGTTAGTTTCGGGAATTAAATTTTAATAAATTGTTTTTGATTAAAATAAAATATGGAAAATGCTATAAAATATTTAATTAATATTCTAAAAGTTTTGGTAAACTCAATTTGAAGGAATTAAATCGGATTTTGGGACATTATGGTCTAGTGACTAAAATGTAAAGTTTTTAAAATGTTTTGGTAACTAAACCGTAAAAGGGTCAAAACTTAGAATCTTTAAGGAGCTAATTAACCAAACTTTTTCATCATATTTTCCCTTAATTTAGGCTTTTTTTAAATGGTTTTAATATTAAAATAAAATAGAATTGATAAAAAGGATTTTAGTTAAACAAATCTATTTTCTTACGTAACTACTTTTGATCTCATCTTTTCCCTCAACTTTCTCAACAGTCAAACCATCAATTTTATTTCAAAATTCTCAGGAATCAATCTCTTTTGATTTCCTATTTGATTCCTTTGATTCCTACATCAAAATCTATTCGGTTTCTTGAAGTTTTCATCCAATCTTTGCCAATTAAGGGGGAAATCATCAATTAGGGTGATTTTCATTTCTCTCCTCTAATTAAAGGTTCTTTAATGAAATTCCCAAGTTCTTGATCCTTTACAACTGGTTTTTGTTGTGTGTTTATGATTTAATCAAGATTTTATGGATTAAATTGAGTTTTGATGAGAAATTTTGATGAACATTATTATGGATCTGTTTTGTATTGAATCTAATCGATTCAAATCTCTTATAAGATGTGTATTAATGTTAAAAGAAGAGAATAATAAAAGAAATCCCAAAACTATGCGAATTGCTAATTTTCTAGGTTGTAAATAGTTAGATTTTGAAGTGATCTTGGTGTTGTAAGGTTGCTGGAGGTATAAAGATGTTAGAAATATGTTTTTGGATGTTAATTGATGTTGTTAAGATGTTAAAATTAATATGTTTTGACTGGGCTTTGTTTAGAAGAAGTTTGGTGATGACTTCGGTTGTTTTAGAGAGGCTTTTTATAGTTTTTAGTGAGGCGAAGTTGTGTTAGGAGGTTGCTTGAAATTAGAGATACATGGAAGTGCATTAATCCTTTGTTTTTGTTTGGGTAAAGCAAGGGAGTTGGATCCTATAGCTTTTGGAGAGGTTGAGGAAGCTTCGAAAGCTTGATTCTCGTAACGGCAAGAAGGCGTTGTGTTTTTAGTGAGTGGAAACGTATTTTACTGCTTTTAAAAGGTTTGAAGATGGTTGTTGGGAGTTTAGATTAAGTTTGAAACACTTAACTAAGATCAGAAGTAAGTATTGGTTGATCTCTCTCTCTCGTTTTCGGCTTTGTAAAATACAAACTTATGCACATGATTATGATTTTGATTACCTATTGTTATATGTATGTTTTAGATATGAAAGTTGCTACAAATGATCATATATAATGATTATTGAGAATGGTAAATGATTTATGAAAGAATTTTGAGAATGCTAGAATAAAGGGTTTAATGTATTGAAATTGATTTGATTTGATGCATATGCAAAATTGTGAGGTAATGTGGTTTTATTGAGTATATTGGCAAGTGGCTGAGATTAAATGTTATCGGATGTAGTTGGCTAGCCATGGGGTTTAAAGTGCACTATAATAAGTTGCATCATGTGTGTCAATGAGTTAATCGTTATGTTTTCTCCACCATGAGAACCGCAGCAGTCGATGGGTTAATTGTGTTATATTCTCCCGTTGATGGATTTATACGTTATAACTGTTGAGGGCTACCCCGGTTTGAGGACGTATGTGAAGTGGCCGAAAGAACTACTTGGGAAATCCGTGTATCCGATGTGTTTTTATAAAATAGAATGGAACTTAGTTTTGAGTCACTTGAATTCCAATATATGAGATAATGTATCATGAGAAATGGATTATGTTTTGTATAATATGGTTTATACATGAGATGCTCTTTAAGCTTGCTATTTAGAGATTTTGTCATATGAAACTTATATTATGGTTTATGATAGAATTCATGATACATGCGTTGCAAATGATTTAAATATACATATATGGAAAGATTTTAGAACCATGGGATGGTTTTGGCATGAGCATGTTATACTTGATTTGAAATAAAATGGTTTTAGATACATTGATGAGTGTTTTTTTAGATTCTCTCAGTAAGCTTATAGCTTACGCTCTCCTTTCTCATCAATGCAGAGCGATAGACACTTTCGGACAGTTAGTAAGCAAGAGGAGATCCAAGGGACGAAGTATTTTCAAGTATGGTTTTACAAATACTTAGTAGTAATAAGAGGCAATATGACCAAGTTGTAATTGGGAGGGTTATTTTGGATACTCCCTATTTTTACAAGTTATGTTTGATACCTTGGACTTGTATGATGCTTTACTTTTGGTTTTGAGGGGTTGGGGTTATGTTTTGCATGCTTGGGTAGAAATCATGCCCATAGGACTTTTGTCTTGGATATGACATGATGTGGATGAACCTTTATCATGCTCATATGTTTGTGGAAATGATGCTTGGGATGTTATATGATGTTTAGATATTGATTGAAGCATGTTACATTGAGCCAAAGTGTTATATGTTCGACCAAGAGGTCATTACAGGTCTGTCTGTACCGGTACGAGTCCTTAGGGATCGGTCGTGGGGACCTATTTTGGCTCAATATGGGCAAAAATGCCTAGGCGTACCAATTTGCCTGATAACCATATCGGTATGCATAGTTGAAAAATTGGTCTGTTGTCGGTACAAGGGCAACTGTATTGGTACGACCTTTGGTTACTAGAATTCTTAGTTTTGAATATTGAGTACCCGTATCAGTACGCTTAAAGACCGTACCGATACACCTTTAAAAATTGTACCCGTATCGATAGGGGGTGTTAGTGTACCGATAAACAGTTATTTATTTCTATTAAAATGCTTTTTGAAGTGTAAATCTTTGCAGTTTAGTCCATGTTTCTTGATCATGCAATTAAATGAGTTTGGATGATTATTTTAAGTTGATATGTAACCTGATGGTATGAAACATGACTAATTAAGGATTGGTAACTTTTAATTTAAATAAGTCCCTATAAAAATCAAAAATTATAATTTGGTCCCTAAAATGCAATCTTATCCAATTAGATGTCAAATCGATGCCCGATTGAGTTGTAAATTTCACCACTGCTAGCATGATCACATTGGGACTTAATTATGCAGTTAGATAAGATAAAATAAAAAATGGATCATTTTCTAAGTAATTCTTTCGGGTTTGTTCTGGCAAACCCAATGTAGCTTGCTCGATTTGGTCTGGGGACTAGATCGTGTCAATGGGGTTACACAATTCCTTTAAATCACGGTGGTATAACGCCTATTAGGTCCCTAAAGCTTATGGAAGGCATTAAAGTATGTTGCTATTGCATTAATTTATTATTACCACTTACCGACTTTTTACCCATTTAATCGAATATTTATTAGTATTGTCTCTGCCCGATATTCAATCAAACAAATTAATTTAATCAGCTAACACGCAAGGCATCATCATATATCAATCAGTCAACCAATCAAACAATCAGATAATCATACGGATATTCAGACAATCCTATACGATCTCTAAAGCTCATAACAGACTCGAACATTCTCAAGCTCATCAAGCATCTCAATAGTTATCAATTACACTTAGGAAGCTCATGAAGCATTTTGGATTTTGAGGTGTACTAACCTGAAGTTGATATCACTAAAATCCTCATTTGAGCTTCCCAAACAATCCACATGTTTCGATGTCCAAACCCGAACAATCCTCGTATATCAACAAATACGAATATACATTAAATTTATGCATCTCCCATACTATCCTCAAGGTCAAATGCGTAAAAATAGCTTATGAGGTTCAAATTTGGCGAAACTGATTGCGACAATAGATTCAGAACGTCGAGAAACCCTCTAGTAGGGTTCCTTAGAAAAAGTCAACGGCCGATCAATGTCTTTCAATGCTCTAGTCAACCCCTAGGCGATCTGATGCGACGCAGCGCACCATAACAGCCGTGCACCCGCACGGCATGATCTGGTGCGGCCAGATCCACATACACCCGGGTGCAGGATTTAGTGTGGTGTGGTGCAATACAGCTGTTTGCACCCGTCTGCTGTTGTGCATGCCTACTATCACCAGTGGTGTATGACGGTGCGTGGGAGGACCTTTGGTGGACAGACAGCAACGACGAGCTCAGATCTCGCTATTCTCTAAATGCTAGTTCTGATGGTTGCTTCTGTTTGTGGCGGTGATGGCTGAAACGTGCCAAACCAGATTTTTGGTTCTTGTTTTTCCTTACTCTAGAGAATAGTGACACGGGGACCACCATTGGACTCGTCTCGGTGAAACCTTTTCAATAATTTCGGCTCTAACGTGCATGGTGACTTTGGTGGCCGTAGATCTAGGTTCAAAACCTCTATTTTTTTTCTCTTTTCCCCTATTTTTCTCTCTCTCCCAAAATATCTTCTTTTTTGTCTTATTTCTCTCTCCCTCATCAAATCATCAAGCACCCTTTTTATTTTTAAAGCACCATATTTTCTTTTCTTTTTAAATATCCTCCCATATCTTACCCCTATTAATTTATCAGAAAGCCCAAATCCAATAATCCTTGATTTGGTCTTCCAAACATAAGGCCCAAATAAATTGGGTTTGAGGCCCAGTTCCGCAAAGCCTAAAATTTGGGGTGTTACAACTCTCCACTCCTTAAAAGAAATTTTGTCCCCAAAATTTATATACATAACTCAAGAAAGATGCTCAAACTCTTATAACTCTGGACATTCTCGTAGATTTCCCGTTGCGCTACTCAAATCTTAACACTTATCAATATAACCCTTGTCTTCTGATGATAAAATATAATCTCAACTGATTCTTTCTCTCAGAAGGAATCCATCGTCGCTTGGTATATTACAGAAGACAAGCAAAACCCATTGATACCTCAATAAAACTGTTACACGAATACGCCAGTCAAAGAAACTTAACTTACGCTGAAGAACCCAAGAGATTTTGCATGACAAAATCTTTCCACAACTCTGCATCATCTAAAAGGACAAGAGGTTAAACAAGCATCGCATCCCAACAAAATGATTCTTCTCGTGGTGACTCCCTGAAGGAGACTCTAACTCTGATGGCATCCTATATATGGAACATTGCTTGTCCAGTGCAAGACTTCTAAAAACATCAACATCTCAACTCATCCCAAGCTTTTACCTTAAACTCGGTATGATAACTCATATCAGCAACTAACGTAGCTCTCATTAACTCGGTTCACACAAGAGTCTTACACCTCAAACTGTAACGTGTTCAAAAAACACGTCATCTACACCCTCACTCAAATCTATCATCGTAAAAAATCGCACTAGGGGATAAGGTTCCATCACAAACCTTAAATCTCGCATCAAAAGGTAACATGTATACACCACAGTGCCTTACAACCCCTGCCCATAGCAAACCAAGTAATCTTTCTATCTGGATCTCACTTTGCCAAAAGTAGCAAACGGTACCAACAAAGTAATATCATCACTTAAAGGAATCCAAACAAAATAGTACACTCATAAATCCTTTACAAGGTTCACACCCATCCCTATAATTCCCGCCGATGAATACCAAAGCATCCCCACAACTCTAAGGAACTCAATGTTTGACTCCCAACTGATAACAAGTTGGTCACTTATCATAATCTGAAACACAGGACTCTGCACATTGTAATGCCCCAGTTTTGGGCTTAGGTGTTTTCTAGGCCGATTAGATGGTCCGGTGGACCAGGATTAGAGATTCGAGTCAGTTTTAGGATTAAATTAGAATAAATATTTTTGATTCAGAAAAAATATGAAAAAATATCCTAACATCATTATTTAATATGTATATGTTTTTGGAAAATGGAATTTTGAAATTTGACATTTTGGCTAGTGACCAAAATGTAAAGAATGAAAACTATTTTTAGTGACTGTTTTGTAAAAGGGTTAAAACTTAGAATCTTTAAGGAGCTATTTGGCCAAAGTCTAATATCAGATTTTTCTTCTTAATTGGCTATTTTTAAAAGGTTTTAAAAGGGTATAAATAGGCTTAGAGAATTAATTTTATAATTAATTTTCAAAACAAACTCTACGTAACTAACTTTTCTCTAAAAGATTTCCTCTCAAATTCTCTCCAGTCAAACACTCTTTTCTTATTCAAAATCTCCATCTAACATCTTGATTTCTTTGATCTTTTGTTTTCAAATGAGTTCTTGATTGTTTTCTATCAAAACCTTATTGTTTTAATCTTGTTTTCTCATGTAAATCCATCCAATTAAGGGGAAAGTCAGCATTAGCGGTGAGCTTCATTCTTCTCCTCTAAGGAATGGTTATTTACTGAAATTCCCAAGTTATTAATCCTTTGTAAATGTTTTCTAATTAGTTTTAATGATTTAATTATGGAAAATTGGTTAAATCATCAAGGTTTAATTGATGAGATTGATTGATTTTCGTATTGGATCAATTTTTCTATGTTCTTGATTGTATTAAAACATGATTTTGATGTTTTATAATGTTAATGAGTTGGTTTTAACATTGGAATCCCGAAACAAAGTGAATCTCTAATTTCCTAGATTGTTAGTTATGAGTTTTTTAGGAATTGTGGATGTTTAAAGAATGTTGGAGATATAAGGATGTTGTAAACGTGACTTTGGATGTTAATTGACAATAATTGATGGATCAAATCTTTAGGTTTTGGCTGGGTTAAGTTTGGAAGATGTTTGATGTTGTTTTCGGTTGTTGTTGAGGGAAATTGGTTAGATATTAAAGAGGTTTATTGTGAATTATGTTGTTGGGCTGTTGAATGCATTTTGATGCATTGAACCCTTGTTTTTGTGTGGTTAAAGCAAGGGAGGTTGATCCTCAAGCTTGAGGTAAGGTTTCAGAAGTCTTGGAGGCTTGGATTCACATTAGCGATCAAAGTTTTGCGTAGTCCGTGAGTGAGAACATGGAATTCAGCTTTGAATTGGTTTAAAGGTTGATTTGGGAGTTTAAATTAAGCTTGAAAAGCTTGTTTAAACTTGTAAGTAAGGATGAAGTGTTTTCTATCTTGTTTTGGTTGGCGAAATTGGTTTTATGCATTTGTTTTAGAACTACATACTATTTATGCATGTTTTGAGTATGGTTTATACTGATTTTGAAAGTGATTTGATGATGAATGCATTTGGAAAATGATTCATGTAAGTATGGGAAATACTTGTTAATGCATGGTTTAATGCATTGTAAAATTGGTTTTGATTGATGCAGACAAAAACAATGACGTACATGGTTAATAATGAATTATATTGGCAAGTGATATGGTTCAAAGTGTTATCGAATATAGTTTGCCAGCCATAGGATTGATAGTGCACTATAAAAAGTCACCTTAGATGTTGAGGGGTTTATGTGTACCGAAAACTCCATCCAAATACCCTAGCGGTTGTGAGGTTATATGGTAACGAAAACTCTCGTTAGTGGATTATACAACTAACCGATGATTTGGTTGTGATTATACCTTGAATTCTGGTTGAGATTGCATGAAGTGTTGAGAGGACACTTGTCGAATCCGTGTATCCGATGTAATAGTTTGTAAAGTGAAACTTGGTTGATGATCACTTGTAAGCCAATATAATTAATGATGTATTATGTCGATGGATTATGTTGTATAATGTTGGTTTATACATGTTGTACTCTTTAAGCCTTGCATATGGGTTGTTATGCATGAGAAAGCTTAAATAGATTGTAGAAAATAGGATTTTGCTGTTGGATCCATGATACATGTTGCATATGGTTTAATGTGTATGTTTTGGAAATGTTAAGTGCATGGTTTTGTAAGGCATGATGTTGATGATGTTTTGAAAAATGTTTTAAATGATGTTTCAAAGTGATTTGAATAACCGATTTTAAATGCATTGATGATGGTTTCTTTTAGAGCACTCCTCACTAAGCCTAGTGTGCTGACACTCTTTTTTCCATCAATGCTTATGACTAAAGAGTTTGAGGCATCGAGTAAGCAAGAAGGAATCCAAGGACTTGAACTTCGAAAGTATGGTTTCGATTTAGACTCGTAGTAATAAAGGCAATGTGATACAAGCATGAGAGGGGTCAAAATAATCATCTTGGAAAAGAAGTTGAAACTGCTTTGCAAGTCAGAAACATCAGTCAACTTGCGAAGCATTTTTGGATGGGATCCAGGCGTTTATAGGTCAACATGTCTTCTTAAAACTTGTCCGGCTGCAAATTCTCTTTCCAACGCATCTTTAAACACCTCAATCGGACATCTGAATCTCAAGATACGTCTATTTTAGCGAAGACAGCGCATGCAGAAATTCCTATACGGGACTAATACGGGATTTTTGGATAATTTCGAATTTTCAAGATTTTATTTTATTATTTGTAATTTAAATCAATATAGGATTCTGCAATATCTATTAGGATCAAATTTATTTAATTAGGATTTTATTTTTAGCATTTATTTATTATTAGAAGTTACTTATCTAATTAGGAGATTAGATTTTAGCATTTATTTATTGTATTTAATTCCTAAGTTTAGTAGGATTATAACTTCTCCATGGCCTATATAAAGGAGGCTTCACCCACATTGTAATTGAGATTTGAATGATTAAATAAAATTCTCTTTTGAGTTCCAACTTGCAAGAACATTATCTTGTGTTTTAGAAGCAAATTGATTTTCAAGTTCTCCGGGATTTGTTGTTGAGGATCTTCACACTCCTGCTTGCCCATACAAAAGCGTTTGGGAGGGTGGGTTAGAGCCGCTTGAGGTTGCTTGCTTAGATAATTGTGTCTAAGAGGGTGCCGAGTACAACTATCAATTCATCACGCCATCTCCACATATTCAAGCTTCCTCCATTGACGCCACCACCATAAGCAAATATGAATTTTTAGATTTGTTCTTTATTTTGGTTTGTTTTTTTTCTCTTTATTCAGATTTGCTCTACTCTATCACAATGTGGTTCATTATTCTTCGGGAGGGTTATTTTGCTAAACTCCCTATTTGTGCAAGTTTTAAATGATGTTTTGGACTTTAATGGGCTTAATATGCTTGTGAATGGTTTGAAACTATGTTTTGAATGTTGAGTAGGAAGCATACCTATAGATGTTGCGGAGAAGTGGATCATGCTTGATGGAGTAATTTAAATTGCTTGAATGATTGTGATAAGTATCGCATTGGTGATTTATGATGTTTGAGTAAGGTTTGGTGATGTTTAGAGTGAGCCAAAATGTCATATGTTAGGCCTAAAAGTCATTACAGGCATTCGCGTATCGGTACTAGACCTCTAGTTTCGGTACGCGGGGTTTGGTGAGGCTTAGAGCAGCAAAAAATTACAAAGGGTATCAGTATGCCTAGCCATCGTATCAATAGCTTAGAGGGAATTATACACTGGTTTAGATACATGGGCTCCCGTACCGTTACGCATTTTATCTACTGGAATATGGTTTTCAAAAATACATCTTAAGGAATCAGTAAAGGGGTGAAATCGTATTGGTACAAGATTTTTCGATACACTATAATGATAAGGGCCTATTTGTATCGGTACACAGTGTGTTTCCTTAGGCTTTTATCTGCTGAAGTCTGAAAATTGTGTATTTTAGTCCTTGAATGTCATGTATGCAATTATATGAGTTTGGATGCTTGTTTTAAGCTAGAATTTGACATGTGAGCAAGAAATCCGATTAATTAATGATTGGTAACTAGGAATTTAGTTAAGTCCTTATAATTTGTGGAAATTATGTTTTGGTCTCCTAGTGCATGTTCGAGCAATTGAACCCTATTTTGAAATCTAATTGTCATATCCATTGTTGCATGTTCACCTTAGGATCTAAATCAATGCATTTAGATAAAATAAAAATTATACCCAGTTTAGGTTATTAGTTATGGTTTGCTTCAGCAAACCTAATGTAACCTTTTTAGCTCAGTTTTGGCTAGATCAGGTTAAGGGAGTTACATTTGTTGATATCAGAGCCAGGTTTCAAAAAGTGGGATGTCTTTGGTTTATTGATTTATGTGGTTTACGAAAATTTAGGATGTTGTTGATGATTGTTCATTGTCTTTTTCTATACACCGTGATTGTTTATACGTATGATGATTGATATATGTTATGTCAGGGTATTTTTGGAGGGCACGTTGCCTTATTACTTCAATTATAAAATAATTTTGGTTTGGACTAAAAGTCTTGGATCCTTGCTTGAATTTGGCCTATTTTTTTTTTGTTTTGGTGTGATTATCATACCTTAGATACATTTTTATATGACTCCACCGAGGAGAGAGTTGCAATCGAGAACGAGTGTTGTTGTTGTGGGGCAATGGGATGAGGAGAATGTCATACCTCCTGGAGGATTGACACCTCTCTTGCCTAATCCACTTGAGGGAGTGGAGCAAGTACCACCTGCACCACCTAGTTTGATGTATGGTGATATGACACCTTTGATACAGGAAATGACTAGAGCGTTTCAGGCTGCGATGGCTGAAGTGCATGTACTTGCACCAGCACTGGCTACCGCTGCTAATCTGATGTTGCCGTTAGAGCATTTGCGTAGTCTAAGATGAGTTGAGTTTAGAGGGTTGGCACATAAGGCATCCGAGGAATAGTTTGCCAGTACAGATTAAATTTTAAATCAGAAGGGGTACAGTGATGTCTGTAAGCTGGTATGTACGGTGTTCCTATTTCAGGGTGATGCCTATAGTTGGTGGACTATCGTGATCACGGGTATGGAACCTGGTGATGTGACATAGAAGTATTTTCAAGCTATCTTCAAAAGGAATTATCTGGGAGTTAGATACTTGGATGAAAAGAAACATGAGTTCATGGCCTTAGTTCAGGGAAGTATGTCAGTATCTGATTACAAGGTATAGTTCGTGAGGCTGAGTCAGTATGCGCCTGAGTTGGTTCCAAATGAGAGGCATCGCTATGACCAATTCCATTACGAATTGGTACATGATGTTAAGACATATATGTTAGCTTTTGACTATACAGATTTTGATGTGTTGGTTAAACGAGAGAAAGACATCGAGCAGGATTTGGGTTTATCTTTTCATTCAGGAGGTTATGGCTCTGGGAAAAGAGTTGGGAATTTTGGTTTTGTGGTCAGTTTAAGAGACACCATGATAAGAGGTATCACCCTGAGTAGAGACGGGGTGGAAGTAATGCTGGGCGAGGGTTGCAGGACCAAAGTACCCAAGTTAGAGCTTTACACAATACCTATTGGGTACGTAGATCGCGAGATCACATAAGGCGAGACTGTCTATGTTTGGCCAGTGAGGGGCAGGCTCATTCGTCTGTTGTTGCTAATTCCTATTGGAGTTGTGGATCTAAGGTTCATTTGAGATGTGATTTTCCATTGCTGGCTCGGGGTAGATAGGTACTTGCACCTTTTGTAGCACCACAGAGATGCCGTGGGCACAACTGAGGTAATTTTTAGCGAAAGGAGGAAGGCCAGATGACTATTGCTCATACAGTGGTAGTTCAGACCCGAGAGGATCTATGCGCATCGCGAGGGAAGGAATGACACTGATGTGATTACAGGTACTTTTACCTTATAGTCTATGTTATTACTTTCTCTTATAGATTTTGGTTCTATGCATTCATATATTTTGTATGAGCATGCATATTTGCTTAATATACCAGTAGAAGTGTTAAATGTGGGTATACAAGTAACTAGTTCTTTTGGAGAGACGGTGGTTACTAGAAGGTTGTATAAGAGATGCCCATTGATGGTTCAAGGACACGTATTTGTGACTGATTTGATAGAGCTGTCGTTTTATGGTTTTGATGTAATCTTGGATATAGATTAGTTGAATGAGCATGGGGCTATGGTCGAATTCGTAACCAAGCGAGTTTTGTTGAAATTTGCTGATGATTACAAGGTGGTGGTTGTGGGTAAGAATGTTAAGTTCTTATTCAATATGGTATCAACTTTGAAAATGCACAAGTTGTTGGAGCTTAGGTGTCAAACACGCCTAGCTTATGTTATGAACCCAATTATGAAAGAAGTGTGAAATAAGGATATCCATACCGTTTGTGATTTTCGGAGGAGTTGCCTGGGTTGCCGCCAGATAGAGAGTAAAGTTCTGTATTGAGACATATGCAGATACAGCTTCAGTGTCTATTGCACCGTATCATATGGCACCGAATGAATTGAATGAGTTGAAGACACAACTTCATGAGTTGTTGGATCGTGGTATTATCCGACCTAGTGTGTCACCGTAGAGTGCACCAGTGTTGTTCGTAAAAAGAAGGATGGCACCTTGAGGATGTGCATTGATTATCGGTTACTAAACAAGTTACGACTAAAAATAAGTATCCTTTATCGCAAATTGACAACTTGTTCGATCAATTCCAGGGCGCTACGATGTTTTCTAAGATCAATTTAAGATCTAGATACTATAAGTTGAAGGTTAAGGATAAGGAAATGCCGAATACTGCTTTTCGTATGAGGTAAGAGCATTATGAGTTCTTAGTGATGTCGTTTGAATTGACAAATACGTCTGCAGCTTTCATGGATATGATAAATCAGGTATTCCATGAATTGTTGGACCAATTCATAATGGTGTTTATTGATGATATTCTTGTGTGCTCCCGTACCGAGGAGGATCATGATCGACACTTACGAATTGTGTTGCAAGCTTTGTTGGATAACTAGTTGTATGCCAAGTTGAGAAAATATTAGTTTTGGATTAAAGAAGTGGTCTTTCTTGGTCATGTTGTTTCAGTAGAAGGTATCCGTGTGGATCCCCAAAAAATTGAGGCGATTGTAAATTGGAAGCAACCTAAGTCGGTGACGGAGGTTTGTAATTTGTTAGGGTTGACAGGTCATTATCTTCGCTCTGTGGATGGGTTCTAAAAGGTTACTGCTCCGTTAACCAAGTTTTTACAAAAGGATACTCGCTTTGAATGGACGAAGGCTAGACAACAAGTTTTTAGAAGTTGAAGGAAGCTTTGACACAAGATTCAATCTTGATTCAACCTAAGTCAATAAAAGAGTTTGTGGTTTATAGACGTATTCTACGTTGGCTTATGCATGATTTAGAGCTTGTCGCGGTGGTATTTGCTTTGAAGATTTGGAGGCATTATCGGTATGGTGAGAAGTGTATTGTATACATGAATCATAAGAGTTTAAAGTATCTGATGTTGCAAAAAGAGTTGAATTTTAGACAACGTAGATGGTTGGAATTACTCAAGGATTATGACCTGACAATCGAGTATCACTCGGGCAAGGTGAATGTTGTGGCTGATGCTTTGAGTAGGAAAGTGGTGGTTGAGTTGAGAGATATGTTTGCAAGGTTGAGTGTGACGAGGGATGGGGTTTTGTGGCCGAGTTGCAAGTGAAACCATCTCTGTCGCAGTTGATTAAGGAAAAGAAACCTTATGATGAAGCATTGGTACCACATGTTAAAGATATCATGGATGGAAATCTTACGAATTTTCACTTTAATAATGATAGGGTGCTATGTTTTAAAGATTAGATAGTAGTGCCTAATGATGATGAGCTGAGATATACTATTTTGACCGAAGCTCATGCTTATCCTTTTGCTATGCATCCTGGTAGTACCAAGATGTATCGTGGTTTAAAGGAATAGTACTATTGGGTGGGTTTGAAAAAGGATATGATTGATTTTGTTGCTAGGTGTATGGTGTGTCAGCATGTTAAGGTAGAGCATCAGTTTTTGCCCGAGTTGTTGCAACCGTTTAGGATTCTAGAGTGGAAATAGTAAAGGATCAGCGTAGATTTTGTTTGACACTAACTAAAAATAATTCCATTTGGATGATTGTTGATCGGTTTACAAAGTGTGCATATTTTCTGCAGTGCATACGATGTATACCTTGGATAAGTTGGCAGATCTTTATATTGCTGAGGTTTTGAGGTTGCATAGGGTGCCCAAGTTGATTGTTTCGGATAGGGATCCGCGGTTTACATCAAGGTTTTGGAAATGTTTGCAACGAGCTTTTGGTACTCGCTTGAATTTTAGTACTTCGTATCATCCTCAAATGGATAGTCAGCCTGAGCGTGTGATTCAGATCTTGGAGGATATGTTGAGGTGTTGTATCATTGAGTTCCAAGGAACTTGGGAAAGTCAGTTGCCTTTGGTGGAGTTTGCGTATAATAATAGTTATCAGGCAAGTATAAAGATGGCACCGTATATGGCCTTGTATGGTAGGAAGTGTTGTACGCTTTTGTGTTAGGCTGAGACTGGGGAAAAGTATGTTTCCATGCCTAATGTGTTAACAGATACAGATGAGAGGGTGAAGCTTATTTTTTATAGCTTGAAAGCGGCCTCGGATAGGCAAAAATCCTACTCGGATTTGAAGCGTAGGGAAGTTGAGTACGCGGTTGGTGAAAAGGTTTTCTTGAAGGTTTCACCTTGGAAGAAGGTGTTGCGCTTTGGGCGTAAAGGAAAGTTAAGTATGAGGTTTATTGTATCGTATGAGGTGCTGGAACTCGTAGGCCCTGTGGCTTACCGGTTGAGTTTGCCTCCTGAGTTGGAGAAGATTCATGACGTGTTTCATGTATCCATTCTGTGGAGGTATCGTTCGGATTTGTCGCATGTGATGCAAGCGAAGGATGTTGAGTTGCGACCGGATTTATCCTGTGAGGAGGAACTAGTGGAGATTCTTGACTCCAGTAGTAAAGTTCTTCGGGGCAAGACGATTGAGCTTGTTAAGGTGTTGTGGGGACATCGTGGTTTTGAGGAGGCCACGTGGGAGAGAAAGTCAGACAAGAAAGAACAATTTCCGCATCTGTTTCCATTAGGTAAATTTCGAGGATGAAATTTCTTAAGTGGGGGAGAGTTGTAATGCCCCAATTTTGGGCCTAGGTGTTTTCTAGGTCGATTAGATGGTCCGATAGATCAGGATTGGAGATTCGAGTTAGTTTCGGGATTAAATAGAAATAAATATTTTTGAATGAGAAAAAATACAGAAAATATCCTAAAATAATTATTTAATATGTATATTTTTTTGTTAAAATCAATTTTGGAAAATGGAATTTTGAAATTTGACATTTTGGCTAGTGACCAAATGTAAAGAATGAAAAACTGTTTTTAGTGATTGTTTTGTAAAAGGGTCAAAACTTAGAATCTTTAAGGAGCTATTTGGCAAAAGTCTAATATCAGACTTTTCTCCTTAATTGGATATTTTTAAAGGTTTTAAAAGGGTATAAATAGGCTCAGAGAATTAATTTTATAATTAATTTTCAAAGCAAACTTTACGTAACTAACTTTTCTCTAAAAAAATTTCTCTCAAATTCTCTCCAGCAAAACACTTTTTTCTTCCTCAAAATCTCCAGGTAACATCTTGATTTCTTTGATCTTTTGTTTTCAAATGAGTTCTTGATTGTTTTCTATCAAAACCTTATTGTTTTAATCTTGTTTTCTCATGTAAATCCATCCAATTAAAGGGGAAGTCATCATTAGAGGTGAGCTTCGTTCTTCTCCTTTAATGAATGGTTCTTTACTGAAATACCCAAGTTATTGATCCTTGTAAATGTTTTCTAATGAGTTTTAATGATTTAATTATGGAAAATTGGTTAACTCAAGGTTTAAATGATGAGATTGATTGATTTTCGTATTGGATCTATTTTGCTATGTTCTTGATTGGATTAGAACATGATTTTAATGATTTATAATGTTAATAAGTTGGTTTTAACATTGGAATCCCGAAACAAAGTGAATCTTTAATTTCCTAGGTTGTTAGTTATGAGTTTTTGAGGAGTTGTGGATGTTTAAAGAATGCTGGAGGTATAAGAATGTTGTGAATATGTTTTTGGATGTTAATTGACGACAATTGATGGATCAAATCTTTAGGTTTTGGCTGGGTTGACTTTGGAAGATGTTTGATGTTGTTTTCAATTGTTGTGGAGGGAAATTGGTTAGAGATTAAGGAGGTTTATTGCGAATCGATATTGCTAGGCTATTGAATGCATTTTGATGCATTGAATCCTCTGTTTTTTGTGTGGTTAAAGTAGTGGAGGATGATTCTCAAGCTTGAGGTGAGGTTTCAGAAGCCTTGGAGGCTTGGATTCACATCGGCGATCAAAGTTTTGTGTAGTCGGTGAGTGAGAACATGAAATTCAGCTTTGAATTGTTTTAAAGGTTGATTTGGGAGTTTAAATTAAGCTTGGAAATCTTGTTTAAACTCGAAAGTAAGTATGAAGAGTTTTCTCTCTTGTTTCAGATGGCGAAATTGGTTTTATGCACATGTTTTAGAACTACAAGGTACCTATTGTTTATGCATGTTTTGAGTATGGTTTGTATCAATTTTGAAAATGATTTGATACTGAATGCATTTGGAAAATGTGGAAATACTTATTAATGCATGGTTTAATGCATTGTAAAAATGGTTTTGATTGATGTATACAAAAACAGTGAGGTTCATGGTTAATAATGAATTATATTGGCAAGTGATATGGTTTAAAATGTTATCGGATATAGTTGGTCGGCCATAGGATTGATAGTGCACTATAAAAAGGTGCTTTAGATGTTGAGGGGTTTATTTGTATCAAAAACTCCATCCAAGTACCCTAGCGATTGAAGGGTTATATGGTACCGAAAACTCCAGTTAGTGGATATGCATCGAACTGATGATTTGGTTGTGATTGTACCGTGAATTCTAGTTAAGATTGCATGAAGTGTTGAGATGACACTTGTTGAATCTGTGTATCTGATATAATATTTTGTAAAGTGGAACTTGGTTGATAATCACTGGTAAGCCAATATAATTGATGATGTATCATGTTGAGGATTATGTTGTATAATGTTGGTTTATACTTGTTTTACTCTTTAAGCCTTGCATATGGGTTGTTATGCATGGGAAAGCTTAAAAAGAGTGTAGCAAATGGGATTTTGCTTTTGGATCCATGATACATGTTGCATATGGTTTAATATACATGTTTTGGAAATGTTAAGTGCTTGGTTTTGTAAGGCATGATGTTGATGATGTTTTGAAAAATGTTTTAAATGATGTTTCAAAGTGATTTTAATAACCAGTTTTAAATGTATTAATGGTGGTTTGTTTTAAAGCACTCTTCACTAAGACTGGGGTGCTTACACTATCTTTTTCCATCAATGCATATAATTAAAGAGTTGGAGGCAGCGAGTAAGCAAGAAGGAATCCAAGGACTTGATCTTCGAAAGTGTGGTTTCGATTTACACTTGTAGTAATAAAGGCAATGTGGTTCATTATTGTTTGGGAGGGTTGTTTTGCTAAACTCCCTATTTGTGCAAGTTTTAAATGTTGTTTTGGACTTGAATAAGGCTTAATATGCTTGTGAACGGTTTGGAACTATGTTTTGAATGTTGAGTAGGAAACATGCCTATAGATGTTGTAGAGAAGTGGATCATGCTTGATGGAGTAGTTTAAATTACTTGAATGATTGTGATAAGTATGTCATTGATGATTTATGATGTTTAAGTAAGGTTTGGTGATGTTTAGAGTGAGCCAAAGTGTCATATGTTGGACCTACAGGTCATTACAGGCCTTAGCATATCAGTACTGGACCTCTGGCTTCGGTACACGGGGTCTGGTGAGGCTCAGAGCAGCGAAAATTTACAAAGGGTATCGGTACACCTAGATACCATATCGATACACTTATAGGTAATTATACACTAGTTTCGGTACACGGGCTCCTGTACTGGTACGCTATTTAGCTACTGGAATTTGGTTTCAAAAATACATCTTAAGGGATCGGTACAAGGGAGAACCGTATCAGTACGGGATTGCTCGACACGCTGTATCAATACGATGTTTCTAGTATCGGTATGTAGAGCCGTTATATTAGTTAGATCGTATCGATAAAGGCTTATTTGTATCGGTGTGTAGTGTGTTTCCTTAGGCTTATGTCTATTGAAGTCTAAAAATTGTGCGTTTTAGTCCCTAAATGTCATGTATGCAATTATATGAGTTCGAATGTTTGTTTTACGCTGTAATTTGACATGTAAGCAAGAAAACTGATTAATTAAGGATTGGTAACTTGGAATTTAGTTAAGTCCTTATAATTTGTGGAAATTATGTTTTGGTCCCTGAAGTGCATGTTCGAGCAATTGAATTATGTTTTGAAATCTAATCGCTTATTATCATATCCGTTGTTGCATGTCCACCTCATGATCTAAATCAATTTATTTAGATAAGATAAAAAGAAAAAAAGAGACCCGGTTTATGTTATTAGTTCGGGTTTGCTTCGGTAAACCTAATGTAGGCCTTTTAGCTTAGTTTCAGCTAGACCGGGTTAAGAGGTTACACACTATCTCCAAAGCACGCGGTGAAAGCTTGGTACAAACTGTCTGTAATACCCCAAAATTTTCTATGTTGATTAAGGGTCATTTAGTACTAAGATAAGGACTTAAAAGCTTACTTAGTGACTAAAATGACAAAAATGAAAAAGTTTGAATTTTCTCAATTATAGACTATAGAAAAGAAATTTCTGAGGTTTTAAGGTGTCATATAATAAAGAACGAGTAAAATATGATACTCACAAATTTTGGTTAAAATCCAAGGAAAATTTGAATGGGAATTCAAGGTTACAGTTTAGTGACCAAAATGATAAGTTTTTAAAACTTGGGTGGTACAAGTTGTAAAATCAAGAAAGGGTCTAGACAACACACAGTTTTCACCCTGTATTATATTTTCATTTTATTATCTGCTTAAAGTATTTTATAAACCAATTCAGGGTCGAAACTAGGTGACTCTAGACAGATTTGTAATTTAATGAAAACCGTGAAAGGGTTGTTTAATCAAATTAGTTTTGCATAATTAAAAAAAATACAAGTATGAAAATCAGTTTAAAATCATTTAGTAACATCTTTAATGAGTATTCGAATATCGAATATACATTAAGGGTGTTACACTATCACTCCCAAAATTCACCCTATGCTGACCACTGTACTATATAAGAGGAATATCTTTCCATGATACCTTTTTCTCTAAACGCACATAACAAGATCTCAAAGTCTATCAGAAACCATCAGACCCAAATCCAATCACAACATTGTGTCCCCATAATTAGAAGCATAAGTTAATTCTTGCGGCTTCAAAAGTGAATCAATTTTTAACTCAAAGCTTAACTGATAAATACGCGGTTACCAGTACTAACTGATTAGTAACAACACCAGATGAATCGAGTATCAGTACTTTATAAAGCTAGCATCGGTACTCTATTACAAGACCATCACTTACGATCCTTGATTGCCCCACATGTGTAGCATGACACTCTAACCCGAACTCACTTCGTACAATCCATCTCTTATCAATATCACTTACCTAGGTGGTGATTGATTACGCGATCAACAACTCTCAATTACTTTGACTCGCTTCGTTGTCCAAATGTAAAATTCCTTAAAGATAGAGCACCCAAATTTTCACACTGTTGGGGAGAACACAACATTCCTACATCTAACACAAAAATACAGCTTTGACGATACAACAAAACATCCTCGAATATCTTGAAATCTTATTTGACTTAAACTGGGTCAACACCACTATCACAGTATAACGGTCTCATGCATCTTGGATCTCCACTAATGTTATTGCTGTCTCAAGGAAACTGTGATACAAAACAAAAGCATTTATGAAGTCTTCAAACCTTGATTCCTTAATAGATTACACGGTAACTAACATTTCCCAAACACAAGGTCGTTATCCCGTCAGTGCTCATATTTCCATATTCTTTATTCATTCACACGTGTCATACAAAGCATCAAACTTATATTCGAGAGATAATAAGGTGGTCCCTACTTTATCATTGCTGAAATGCCTCAAACATCACTACAGACATCAACTGTTACCACGACCCATTTTTTAAAAGGAGAAATCATCATTCCAAAATTAATTTTGAAACTCTAAGCCTTTAACATTTTTAACGCAATCGTTATATTCTCGAACCAACCCGAGAAAAACATATTGGTACTTGACAATCGGTTAGTCATCCACCTTAAGAGACACGTAACGGTCTTTCATTGTTGCTTAGCAAGCTATCAACGGTTTAAGCACCACTTCAACGAACCAACCCCTTGCTATCGAACAAGCCTGTTCTCCTTTGGGCAAAATATTCAAACAAAAGAAACCTCATTCGAGTTGCGCCTTCACAAATGAATCTCTGACTTTTTCAATCAGGTCTGTGTCCTCTAACAAAAGGCGGTGGGCATCGACGTTCTATTTCACCTTACCTCGACATCCACTCATGTTCTTGACAGGGAGGAAATTTTGACTCCTCCTCCAAGAAGCACAAACAAACACTCTTAAAATTTGAAGGCTCCTGAGCGTCGAGCTACATACGTTTGCATCTACCAAACGGTCAAACATATATCATAACCCAGTTGCGCAATTCTCAAAATGACCACTACGAAAACCACTATAGAAGAGCAAGGGTTCAACATTCTCATTACCAAAGGTTGGGTCCCCTCGGGGTCTCAAAGCCTCTAGCACAACCCTTTACATCACTGGCTAGCATCGTGCTCCATTAACCAAAGCAATTTCCAAGGGCAACAGCTCTTCAAAAGGTAACTCTATCAAACCCGTAGAACGTCTAACTTTGGTCACATTCTAACGAACTAGTGGATTTTGAATCCACTATCTCCAAAAAATGCCTCTAAGAAAGGCAATGATATTCTCTAAGTATCAACAAAGACTCCTTTTTAAGCAGACAAAAAGGGTCTTCCAACCAACGTGCATTCACTGATCGATTTCGAGAGCAGATTATCCATATCCGCAACATAACCATTATTCACGTATAACGATGAAGATTCCTTGCCACTAACTCTCATAATGAATCTGAAGACTTCGGAGCGACTATAACACACAATGAAGATACCATCTCAATAGTAGAATGAGGACACATCCTCAGCTCCGGCATTATTCAACCAACTTGCATCTCAATAATCTGAGGCGACTTCACCCTCAAAATCACTCTACGAGCTGCTCAACACTTAACTCTGCCCTTTAGGCCACGATCACAACCATCTTAGCATCGCAACATTGAATGCACCATTAATATTCCAGTCTTAAGAAGTACAGTAGGACACATCTACTCTACTATACTTCATTTTAATCCTAAATGTATGCATGCAAACTATTACGATCAATAAGAAGAGATAAATAAATATATGACGCTAGCACTAGCCGCCTAAACACATGCTAACATCATAGCAATCATCAATCATGGCACATAAAGCCCAACCATGCCCGAGATCTCATTAGATCATCTAGGAAGAAACACATATCAGCAACAGTAACAACAACTCTAGAGTAAGGCCGGGTTACAAAGTATCGGTACATACTCTGGGTAAGGCCAGGTCACATAGCATCAGAACATAAACCCTTCTCGGTATCATCTTTGAGCATCTACACTCTGGGTGAGGCCAGGTCATATAGAATCGGAACATACACCCATACTCAAAATCTCTCGTTGAGTATCTTCGAATGAGGCCAAGGTCACATAGCATCAGTAACCTATATTCGGTATCTCAACCATGGTGTGCAACACTCTTTTACTGGGTATCTGAATCCCATTAATCAAGAAGACTTAACCCATCAAATGCCTACCCGACATACAAGTAATGCGATCCCAAGGATCTTCTTATTGTTGCTAATCGTCATCATATTGTTTATTATACATTACCGAGTTGCTAATACATTATGAAGAAGTGCTTAATTAATCTCATTTATCAAGGCATAATTCAAGTATTAATATTTTGCATTTACCCTTATCTTAGACCAATATTTTAGACTATTTAGCTAGGCGTTGTCGGTACTCTAATATGATTATCGATACGGTACCCTTGGCTAACAATACTCACACGCGTACCGCTAACAAATTAGTTTACTGGAAATTTTTAATTTCTATAAGTACTGGTACGATCCCACTCGTACTGATATAACCCTAATCGCTTACAAGTATAGCCAAAGCTCGTATCGGTACCCAACTTACGAGTTCGTATAATTCCTTTAAATCATGATGTTATAACGTCTTTTAGGTTTCTAAAGCTTATAAAAGGCATTAAATTATGTTGCTAGCGTATTTAATTAATTATTACCACTTACCAACTCTTTACCCATTTAATCAAATATTTATCAGTATTGTCTCTACCCAATATTCAATCAAACATATTAATTTATTCATCTAACACACAAGGCATCATCATATATCAATCAGTCAACAAATCATACAATCAGATAATCATACGGATATTTAGAAAGTCCTATATGGTTTATAAAGCTCATAACATACTCGAACATTCTCAAGCTCATCAAGCATCTCAATAATTACCAAGCCTCAAACTATCACTATCGATACATGCTTATTACTCATCTCCTAATTTGCAACCACTAACATGCAAAACAATTACTCTTAGGATGCTCATAAAGCATTTCAGAGTTTGAGGTGTACTAACCTGAAGTTGATATTACTAAAATCCTTATTCGAGCTTCTTGAACAATCAACATGATTCAATGTCCAAACTCGAGCAATCACTGTATATTAAAAAATATGAAAATGCATTAATTTTATGCATCACATATACCATCATCAAGGTTAAATGCATAAAAATAGCTTAACGGATTCAAATTTGGAAAAAAATAGACTACGCCAATAGATCCAGAACATCGAGAAACCCCTAAGTAAGGTGTCCTAGAAAAGTCAACAGTCTAGTCAACCCCTAGGCAATCTGGTGTGACGCGGCGCACCATAACAGCCGTGTACTCGCATGGCATGATCTGGCATAGCCAGATACATGTACACCTGGGTGCAGGATATAGTGTGGCACAGAACACTACAGTTGTTCTCTGGCCACACTATATGGTTTATAAACCCACTATCGCTGGCAGTGCGTGGCGGCGCGTAGGAGGCCCTCTAGTGGCCATACGACGGCAGAAAGGATCTAGTCCCGTTGTTCTCTGGCTGCTGGTTTTGATGGTGGCCTCCTTTTGCGGCGATGATGACAAAAATATGCCGAACCAGCTTCTTTGATTCTTGTTTTTCCATACTTCAGTAAACGGCGGATCAAACAGCGACACAGCGACCACCGTTGGAATCGTCTAGATAAGACCTTTTTAATGGTGTTGGCGGTGTCATTCACGACAGCTTCGGTGGCCATAGATTGAGGTTTAAAACCTCTTTTCTTTTTCTCTATTTCCCTCTTTTTTCTCTCTCCCAAAATATCCCCCTTTTTTTCTTCTTTCTCTATCCCCTATCAAATTATCAGCCACCATTTTATTATAAAACTCCCTATTTTTTTCTTTTTAAATTATCCTCTCATATTTTACCTCTTTTAATTTATCACAAAGCCCAAATCTAACTATCTTTGATTTGGGCTTCTAAACATAAGGCCCAAATAAATTAGGTTCGAGGCCTAATTTTGTAAAGCCCAAAATTCAGATCATTACATACAACCTAAGGTGACGGAAATATCCAAATTTTGGTTGGGGAGGTAACAAAGGGAATTCATAAGCACAATCAACTGCATCAACCGAACCTCTTGGATTTCAACAAAAGAATCAAAGGCAAAACTAGGGAGTTTCTGACTCTAATTCTAATTCTTTTGATAATTCTTATAAATCTTTTATGGAAAATGCCCGTGTCATTATACAGAATCAAGCAGCCCACTTGAAGAACCATTGTGACATACTCATAACACATGCTGCCATATTACAAAACTAGCAATTGATCATGCAAAACAACATCGCCTCGATAAGGTCCCCAGAGACTCAAGTTGGGCAAATTTCCCAGATATTAAAAACGATACCATTTGGTGGATTACCTAGTGATATTGAAGTCACTAAGGACTTTAATGCAGAGCAATGAAATGCCATCACTCTACGTAGTGGAATGCAACCGAAGACAAAAGCCAAGTTTAGGGAAAGCTCTCTAGTAGATCCTACTCCAAGCAAGCCATCTGTCGATGCTCATGCACTAAAGAAACTAGCTCTTATGTCTGATACAGTGAGTAACCTTGCTACTGAAGGCATGGAAGACCAAACAAAGGATGCATTTGCATCCTGTAAGCCACAAGATGAGCCTAGACCACCACCTCCATTCCTACAGTGATTGAAAGCTCAGAAACAAGATGTCCAATACCAAAAAATTCTAAAGATGCTTAAACAGTTGCACATCAATGTCCCACTTTGAGAGGCCATTGACCAGGTGTCTATCTATGCAAAGTTTTTGAAGGAAATCATGACAAAAAAAGAGAAAGATGAGTGAGGTTGAAACTGTTACTACGACGGATGAGTTTGTGGCTGTACTAAGCAATTTGCCACCCAAGACGAAGGACCCTAGCAGCTTCACCATTCCATGCTCGATGTGCCACAACTACTCTAGCTTTGCCTTATGCGATCTTGGTGTAAGTGTAAATTTGATGCCGAAATATGTGTTTAAAATATTAGGGATGGGTAAAATAAAGACTACGTCGGTGATCCTTCAATTAGCCGATCGATCTCAAATTCGACCCGATGACAGAATTAAAGATGTGCTAATAAGGGTAGATAAGTTTATCTTTCTGGCGAACTTTATCATTCTTGATTGTGAAGCTGATGAGAATGCCCTAATCATTCTGGGTAGATCATTCCTAGCCATAGGGTGCATTGTGATCTATATTGAAAAAGGTGAATTCACCATGAAGATGAACGACTAAAAGATCACATTCAATGTCTTTAGCACACTCAATTATGTGGATGACTATGTGTAATCACTCATTTTTGTACGGGTTTTTAGTATTTTTAGTATTATTGTAATAATATATATAAATAATAATAATAATAAAATTAATATAAAAAAAGCAAAAAAAAAGAATTTAATAATAAAAAAGGGGGGAGGGGTGTGGAGCACAAAGCTCCACGTCACCCTCCTCCCCCTATAAATAGAGGATTGCAGCAGGGAATTGAGGAGGCAAGCAAAGAAAGCAATTGGAAATTGCAATTGCAAATTGCCAGAGCAATTGCAAAAATTGCAATTGGAATCGGCGGCAGGCCAATTCGGCTAGCCCAGGACCGGGTAATATCCTCGGTCCTAACCGGTCCGATCGGGGTCCTATTTTAGGTCCGATCTAGTTAATATTTTTGGAGAGGTCGTGGTAGATCTCGATGGGGTCCAGTCGGGGTTCGTCATTCGAACACCTAATTAGGTATATTTTCTTTCTTTTTTTATTTATGTTGTAATTTTTATATTTTAATGAAGTAGTAGTTAATTGTGTTTTTAATTTGTATGTTTATCTATGTTTTAGATTAATATGTTTTAAATTTATGTTTTAGATTAATATTTTATTTATGTTAGATATGTTTTTATAAGTTAGATTAATATTTATGTATATTTTAGACTAGTATTTTATTTATGTTAGATATGTTTTTATTTATAAGTTAGATTAATATCTATGTATGTTTTAGACTAGTATTTTATTTATGTTAGATATGTTTTTATTTATAAGTTAGATTAATATGTATGTATGTTTTAGACTAGTATCTAATTTATGTTAGAAATGTTTTTATTTATGTGTTAAATTAATAGTTATGTATGTATGTTTTAGATCAGTATTTTATTTATGTTATATTAGTATTTATTATGTTAGTATTTATTCATATTTTTATCACAGTGTATTTATTTATATTTGCCATGTTTTATAACTTTGCATAACGAACATATATTTTGTCAATGCGGTGCCCTTTTATTCGAGCGTAAACGGGGCCAGTATCAGGCGTAGTGATAGTGGTTGGACGTTTACTCTCGAATAACGGGGCCTTTAAAATTTACTCGCACTTATAACCAAATTTTAATTTAATCGTCACTTTAATTCGGAAAGTTTAATATTAATAAAGCGGAAATTATTAAAGTACCAATTTTGGGCGGTGTGGGGGTGCTAATCCTTCCCCATCCGTAACCGACTCCCGAACCCATCAATTTTAAATCTCTGGTTTTTTTATGGTGTCCGGTCCACCTTGAGTGGCCGGTGGCGACTCCAATTTTAAATAAAATGCGGGTTTTCTAAAACTCCACGCGGAATAAAATATTTTCCAAACAAAAAAACAAAACACATCATTTTTAGCGAGAAAAAAACATCGCTACAAATGGCGACTCCGCTGGGGACATTTTTGTTTTTCAAAAACAAATGAGAGTCGAGCTTTTTCAAATAATTACCGCTCTATTAATATCGGAAATTCCAGATTAGAGTGACTATTAAAGTAACATTCGGTTATAATTGCGCGTTTATTTTAACGCATTTAAAATATGGCATATAAACCCGTTTTTTTTAAGTGGGGGAAAATGCTAATGCTTTCGTGGAGATATCGTTCTCCCGTATGGGCCTAGCAAGTACCTTCGGGGCTCGAGTACCTTATATTTTCGTGAAGATATCGTTCCTTCGTATGGGTATAAGGGAATGGGTCCCCCTGAATTGAACCCGGTTGAAAGGAGCCTATAATGGGTGATGACCGGGGGCCTTGCTACTCTTAGTAGAGGACAGCGAGGACAATTCGGGTACCTCTTAGCACCAAAACTGCATATAGTGAGCCGTAGGAGCCAACCCTTTAGAGCCATGTGAAACTCTGTCCGATTAGTGGTCACCCTATTTAGGCTTTGGTGCCTTGTTTCTTGTTTATGTACAGTTTTTATTACTCTATTTTTGTTATATTTATCATTTGTTTTATTTAATCATTTTATTTGGTACTAACTCGTTTTATTTTATTCTCATCGACCGAGCTCACTCACTGCATCATTGCACAACATCATCACAATCTTAATTTTGCATTGCATCGATTTAGGACACATTTTGCATGCATTCATTTTCAGAATAATAAAACTAATCCTCGGGTTGCCCCATTAAATACAACGAAGATGGTCGATCTAGCACCTTACAAAGCCTCTTACAAAAGTTTGATCTTGGGGCATGTCCAAAAGCACCCCCACATCTTTTACAAATAGTGTGCCTCTAACAAGGTCCCAGTCCGGGGGCATTCTTTGCCAAGGTCCAACCTTCATTGACGAGTCAAACTCTTGCATCATTGACCACAGTCTGTAAAATTGCACCCAATCAAAAAATAATAAGCTACCATGAATCAACACAATTTATAAACCCAACCTAGGGGGCAACAGAATCCACACTCAAAGTGTCAAATTCAAGAACAGTTTCAGACGATAGCATAGGGATGAATAAAATGTTGGGGCATGCACCCAGATGACTGATCGAACCCAAGTTAAGGTTAGGGCACATACAAAAAAACCAAGATCCTGACGGGACCAGTGAGGAGTCAGGGGCATCCCTTTGAGGAAAAAAAATCATATCACATTCATGCATTTAGATTGCATTCATCTTGCATTAAACCATTGTTGCAAACGTCATGCATTTAGATTAAGTGCATACACCAAAATCACCATACATTTAGGGTAGACACATGCATTTAGACATAAAATTAGATACATTCATGCAATCTTGCTTGTACATAACAGGTATAGGAAAAAGAACGAGTACCCTCGACATGGGGGCAATGACAAGAAGGCCAACCCTAGTCTTGAAGGAGGCCAAACACGAAGAAGATGGAAACACCCAAAATAAAAGGTATCAGCGACAAAATCTTTGACAAATACTGACCAATGTTTTCTTTTGTAGGATTTGATTTCTCCAACGATGGTGTGACGGACGCCAACATTCCAGATCTTGCCCTCTGTCGATAGAAAAGCCGGGCAAAATTTTTCCAAAAAATTATTATTATCTCGCTGTCAGTGGCGCAGTCACCCAACATCTTGTAAATCGTGCCTTCGTCGGTGGTGGTACGCCAACTTAATGAAGATCTTGCCTCCGTCGGTGGTGTTGCAGATCAAAATTTCCATCCAGATCCTATCTCTCCGCCGGTGGTGTAATGGGTCTCACTTTTTGCTGATTTAGTCTCTCCGGCAGTGGTGTAGCAGATCAAATCCTATCCAGGTCTTGCCTCGTCGACAGTGTTGCAGCTAGACCTAAATTTTACTCAGAGTTTACCTTTTATTATAATTGTAGCTAAAAAAAAATCAATCCAAAAAAAAAGAAAAAAGAAAAAGTAAAAAAAAAACAAAAAACAAAAAACAAAAAAGGAAAAAGAAGAAAAAAATATCAAAAAAAGAGAAAATTGAAAAGAAGAAGAAAAGAAAAGAAATGAAAAAAGGAAAAATGAAGAAAAAATAAGAAGAAGAAAACTATCTGATCCTGCCTCTTCGTCGGTGTCGTAGCTGGATCAAATCCCCGGACCTTGCCTCCTCGTCGGTGTTATAGCTTGGTCAAATTTAATCACGGTTCGCCTCCTCGCTCGGTGTTGTAGCTGAACCAAATTCACTAAACTCTGGTCTTGCCTCTTCGTCGGTGTTGTAGCTAGACCAAATTCACTAACTCTTGATCCTGCCTCTTCGTCGGTGTTGTAGCTGGATCAAATCTTCAGACCATACCTCCTCGTCGGTGTTGTAGCTTGGTCAAAATTTACTAACTTTCTAGTTGTATCAATGTTGTATCTCAAAAAAAAAGAGAAAACAGAAAGAAAAAAAAAGAGAAGAAAAAAGAAAAAAGGAAAAAATAAAAAAAAATCAAAAAAAATCAAAAAATCAAAAAATGAAAATGAAAAAAACAAAAAATGAAAAAAAAATGAAAAAATGAGCTTTCAACCAAATTCTGATCATGCCTCTTCGTCAGAGTCGTAGCTTGATCACAAAAAAGGAACAACTATCCAATCCTGCCTCTTCGTCGGTGTCGTAGCTGGATCAAATCTTCAGACCTTGCCTCTTCGTCGGTGTTGTAGCTTGGTCAAATCTAACTTTCGGTTCTGCCTCTTCGTCGGTGTTGTAGCTGAACCTAATTCACTAACTTCTGGTCTTGCCTCTACGGCGGTGTTGTAGCTAGACCAAATTCACTAACTCTTGATCCTGCCTCTTCGTCGGTGTTGTAGCTGGATCAACATTACTAACTTTAGACCATGTCTCTTCGTCGGTGTTGTAGCTTGGTCAAAATTCGCCAACTTTCAAGTTTAAAAAAAAGAGAAAAAGAAAAAAAAAAGAGAGAAAAAAGAGAAAAAGAAAAAATCACAGAAAAATAGAAAAAAAATGAAAATGAAAAAAAAAATGAAAAAAAAATGAAAAAATGAGCTTTCAACCAAATTCTGATCATGCCTCTTCGTCAGAGTCGTAGCTTGATCACAAAAAAGGAACAACTATCCGATCCTGCCTCTTCGTCGGTCGTCGTAGCTGGATCAAATCTTCGACCCTTGCTCTTCGTCGGTGTTGTAGCTTGGTCAAATCTAACTTTCGGTTCTCGCCTCTTCGTCGGTGTTGTAGCTGAACCTAATTCACTAACTTCCGGTCTTGCCTCTTCGTCGGTGTTGTAGCTAGACCAAATTCACTAACTCTTGATCCCGCCTTCGCTCGGTTGTTGTAGCCGGATCAACATTACTAACTTTAGACCATGCCTCTTCGTCGGTGTTGTAGCTTGGTCAAAATTCACCAACTTTCAAGTTTTAGCAATGTTGTAAAAAAAAATCAAAAAGAAAAAAAAGAGAGAAAAATAAAAACTAAAAAAAACAAAACAAGAAAAAGAGAGAAAAAAGAAAAAATATGAAAAAATATGAAAAACAGAGAAAAAGGAAACAAAAAAAGAGAGAGAGAGAAAAAAAGAGAAAAATTGTCAGTTTTCTGATCTTGCCTCTTCGTCAGAGTTGTAGCTGGATCAGACATCAGAACTTTCACCTATCGGTCTTGCTTCTTCCTCGCTGTGTTGCAAATGGATCGAATTTTGTAGACCGTCTCTTCGCCGGGTGTTGCAAATTGGGTGAACTCTCTTTAGGTATTAGCTTATTACCAATAATGTAGCAAGAAGAACTCGGTTTGGCTTCCCCAACAAACAACCCCCATTTTGAAGGCTTTGCTTCCCGAGAGTGACAAGGTGGATCAACCAAAACAAGAAAGAAGACATACGCTGAAGAGAATGAAGATCTACCGAAGAAAGAAGACACGCGTCAAAGGAGAGAAAGTTTAGTTAGATAAAACAAAAATGAGTGCTTTTGATCTTTGCTTTGTTCTCGTTTCACAAGAACAAGCAAAGAGGGGCAAATCAGAATCACTCATTTTTGTACGGGTTTTTAGTATTTTTAGTATTATTGTAATAATATATATAAATAATAATAATAAAAAAATAAAAAAAAAAAAAAAAAAAAAAAAAGAATTTAATAATAAAAAAAAGGAGGGGTGTGGAGCACAAAGCTCCACGTCACCCTCCCCCCTATAAATAGAGGATTGCAAGATGGAATTGAGGAGGCAAGCAAAGAAAGCAATTGAAATTGCAATTGCAATTTCAATTGGAAATTGCAAAATTGCAAAGGAATCGGCGGCAGGCCAATTCGGCTAGCCCAGGACCGGGTAATATCCTCGGTCCTAACTGGTTCGATCGGGGTCCTATTTTAGGTCCGATCTAGTTAATATTTTTGGAGAGGTCGTGGTAGATCTCGATGGGGTCCAGTTGGGGTTCGTCATTCGAACACCTAATTAGGTATATTTTCTTTCTTTTTTTATTTATGTTGTAATTTTTATATTTTAATGAAGTAGTAGTTAATTGTGTTTTTAATTTGTATGTTTATCTATGTTTTAGATTAATATGTTTTAAATTTATGTTTTAGATTAATATTTTATTTATGTTAGATATGTTTTTATAAGTTAGATTAATATTTATGTATATTTTAGACTAGTATTTTATTTATGTTAGATATGTTTTTATTTATAAGTTAGATTAATATTTATGTATGTTTTAGACTAGTATTTTATTTATGTTAGATATGTTTTTATTTATAAGTTAGATTAATATGTATGTATGTTTTAGACTAGTATCTAATTTATGTTAGAAATGTTTTTATTTATGTGTTAAATTAATAGTTATGTATGTATGTTTTAGATTAGTATTTTATTTATGTTATATTAGTATTTATTATGTTAGTATTTATTCATATTTTTATCACAGATTAGTATTATTTATTTATATTTGCCATGTTTTATAACTTTTTGCATAATTTTTATATATTTTGTTTGTCAATTTGCGGTGTTTTTATTTGTATAACAAACAATATTTTGTCAATGCGTGTGCCCTTTTATTCGAGCGTAAACGGGATGTCGGCGTAGTGATAGTGGTTGGACGTTTACTCTCGAATAACGGGGCCTTTAAAATTTACTCGCACTTATAACCAAATTTTAATTTAATCGTCACTTTAATTCGGAAAGTTTAATATTAATAAAGCGGTAATTATTAAAGTACCAATTTTGGGCGGTGTGGGGGTGCTAATCCTTCCCCATCCGTAACCGACTCCCGAACCCATCAATTTTAAATCTCTGGTTTTTTTATGGTGTCCGGTCCACCTTGAGTGGCCGGTGGAAATGCCACAAATGCCAAATTTATGCTTTTACAAAATTCATGCACCCCCAAATCGCCTTTACACACCATGAATTCTCCGTCTTTTTTAGCGACAAAAAAAATGGACGCCATCGGGCAAATCCATCCGAAAGCCTCCAACGGACACCGTTTCATTTTGGTCGCCATAGACTACTTCACTATGTGGGTAGAGGCACATTTTACGCCAATATCACCATATCTAATACTTTAAAAGTTCTTAAAGAAGGAAATTATTTGTCGAAACGGATTGCCGAAAAGGATCATCACCGACAATGCTTCCAATCTGAACAACTTTAATGATAAAGGACGTGTGCACTCAATTCAAGATAACACACCATAATTCCAAAAAATTCGTCCTAAAATGAATGGAGCAAAACGCGGCAAACAAAAATATAAAGAAGATCATAGCGAAAACTACGGATACCTACAAGGATTGGCATGAACCTCCAACCTTTTTGCCCTTTTGGATCAATCTAGGACGTCCATTCGCACATCAACGGGGCAACGCCCTAATCCTTGGTGTATGGTATCGAAACACAACAACTACAATTGAGGTAGAGATTCCGTCCCTCCTTCACAATTAAACGGTAAAAAAACGAAGAAAACATGGATGCAAAACACTTCGATTCACAACCCAACTAAATCTCATTGACGAAAAAAAAGACTAAAAGCCATTTGTCATGGTCGATGTACAAAAGCGGATGGTTCAAATCTTACAACAAAAAGGTGCGCCAAAAGAGAATCAAAGAAGGGGATCTGTACTCAAGAAAATCCTCCCAATCCGTAAAAATCCTCGAGGAAAATGGATGCCCAATTGGGAAGGACCATACGATAAAAATCCTTCTCAACAGGAGCCCCGATCCTAAAAATGGACGGGGGGCGAGCTGAAAAATCCCGTAAATTAGATGCCATCAAGAAATACTATCTCTAAAAAAAACTGGAGAGCTCAGGATGAAAACCAAAACCAGATTAGAAACACAAAACAAGCAAAATGTTTGGGACTTTTAATTGAAAACCCGCAATAGGGAGGCTCGGGTAAGTTGAAAAGTTAAATATCTCGAGAGAGAAGGGTATCCCCATGAGCATCATGAAGAAAACAAAGCTTCAATGAAAAAAATTCTACACCAAAGTTGAAAGATCATATATCATTCATATCAAGATAATGAGAGATCTTGTGTTTAACTTATACGTGTCATAACTTTCTTTCTAAGATATCTCAAAGCCCTTAATCCTAATAAAACCGTGTTTTGAGCATTCATTCCTAGCCTCCTTGTCAATTTCTTAAACCATAAGATAACATAGGCTTATAATGAAACAAGAGATTTCAAACATTACTATGATTTAACCTTGAAAATTGCGGCTAATCAAAGGAAACGGTTAACTCCGTTCTTTTAGTTCCCTAAATGGTTTCGATCGGGAAGGCGGGGTCACTCAAACAACCTGATAGGATAACCGAATTCCATGTCCTATCTATTCAAGAAAAGCGTAAATATTTAACAAAAGAAATCTTTGAAAACCGAAGGGCACCCACCCTTAAAAAAATCTCTCTAAAGTGAAAACCCGAAAGGGCGCTTTAAAATTCCAAGTCGAAATTGAAAAAGAGAAAGATCGAGACGGTTGAACTTGGCGGTGAAAGAAGAAGGTATCGATGCCCGTAACAAAGGAGAAAGCGAACGGCAAAAGGACCAAAACAAACCCACCATGATATTGAAGCTCATGCATCATGAATAGTCGTCGACATCACTAGGATTAGGAGCATGTCAATTCATTCATTTGTCATAGCATTTTGTTTTCATCTCGTATTTTGCAGATCCAAAGAGACATCAAGGGTCATCAACGATGTGAGTCCCAAATGAGGAGACAATGTTTTTACATAAAGGCACATGTTTTCAAGCTAATTGAGAGTTTTCTATATAGGAAGAACTCTCCTCTCCGAGGCATTAGTTTTATGAAAGTTCTATATAGGAAGGATTTGACACTCTAGGGTGAAGACTGGTTTCTATATAGGAAGAACTCCCGGTCAAAGAAATTCACCCATGACACGCAAGATTATATAGGAGATCCTGCTATGTCAAAAGCAAAGAGTCTTATATAGGAAAGACTCGAGCTCCATTGTCTTAGGGTGAAGGGTTTCGTATCGAAAAGAACCTGCAGCTCTCGAGATTCCGGTCGGACGCCAAAAAGTTCTATATAGGAGGAACCGATGGCTCCAAGGTGAAGACTCACAGATTCTATATAGGAAGAACTCCCACCAAAGCAATTCACCTATGACACGGGGTTATATAGGAAGCTGTTGTGTCAAAAGCAAAGAGTCTTATATAGGAAAGACTCCAAGCTCCATTGTCTTAGGGTGAAGGGTTACGTGTCGAAAAGAACCTGCAGCTTTCCGAGACTTGAAAACGTCAAGAGTTCTATATAGGAAGAACTTACGAGCCTCCAAAAGATTCAGCCAAGGAAGAACGGAGATGTCCAAAAGAATTCGTTTTTCCAAAGCTACAATGAGAGCGAAGGGTTATCTAAAAGAGCCTGTAGCTCTAAGATCGGAAGGTGATGAAGCTCTATATAGGAAGAACTTACAAGCCTAAGATTCAGCCAAGGGAGAACGGAGATGTCCAAAAGAATTCGTTTTTTTCAAAGCTACAAACAATAATCGTATTCTAATAAAAATCAATCAAGGCATAGGTTCAATGTCGAAAGAGCCTTTGCTCCAAGATCGGAAGGTGACGAAGTTCTATATAGGAAGAACTTACGAGCCACAAGATTCGCCAAGGAAGAACGGAAATGTCCAAAAAAAATCGTTTTCCGAGGCTACAAACAAGCAAGTCTCCGGTAAATGAGTGCAGCCACCGCTTTGCTTTGTTTCCCATTTCATGAGAACAAGCAAAGAGGGCAACTGTAATCACTCATTTTTACTTAAATATATTAATATTGCATGTATATTTATTATATGAATGTTACTAATATAAAGTGTGTGCATGTATAAGCTACGTATACGTATTAGGGGCGTATGTATGTCACGTATGTATCTAGGGTATAAGCGTATGTAGATGTCATGTTAATTATACATATGATTATACGTACGTATACTAGAATATTATTAATTAATGATCGTATAATATAAAGTATATATTTTCGTATGTACATGTACAGCTATTATAATTATTATTATTATTATTATTGGGCTGACTAAATGAAAAATTAAATATATATATTAAACCCAAGTAAAAAGTCCGAGTCCAATTACAAAATCCAATTACAAAGCCCGTTTGGCCCAATTCTGAATCCTATCTAATTACAATGTGCAGGTCACTATGGGCCGTTGGATCAAGATCTGATCCAACGGCCACGATGCAATGAAGGTCAAAAATATCTGCCAGGCGCGTACTCCACACGTATGGACCGTTCGAGTGCCACGCGCGCGTGTGGTCCACGCGCGGACGCTTTATTATCCCACGCCGCGTAAGATCTACGCGTTCGACTCCTCGATCGCGCGGTGCTCCACGTGGCGAAATCTGAAGCCGTTTCATCGATCGAGGCTTCATCCAGCCGATCGTTCTTCAAGCCATCTCGACCGTTAGATCGATCCGATCTAACGGCCGAAATTGCGTCCGCCTCGCGCGAGAATGGCCACACCGCCACCGCGCCGATATTCAGTCCCGCGTTGATTATGCCAAAGACAACAAGCAAATGTCGATCCGGAAAAGAAGATACAAGTTGCAACCAAAATACAGAGATAGTGATATATATATGAAACGGGGCTGTTGTAACGGATAGTTTTTTGGGGAGGAGCAAGCAAGAAAAAAAAAACAGAGAGTAATAACACAAAAAAAACAGAAAAGCTTGTAAAACCAAACTTGTAACCACAAGATAATCAAAAAGGCAATCCGGTGGTAATTTTTTGTCTCTTTTTTTTCTTACCTGTTTTCATTGCATGTACATACATACAAAAAAAATAAAAAAAACAAGTAAAGAAGTCTTACGGTTTTGTCCGTGGGTCTTCCTTCCTCTCTCGTGACAAGCCTTTCGGCTTCTACAAGCCAGATCTGGTGAACAAAGGGAGTGGAAGACCCCTTGTGGTCTCGTTTTGGTCTAAAGAAAATATATTTTTGGGTTCGCATTTCTTAGATCTAAGGTAAATAAAAGGGGATCCTCTGAATCCAACCGTGGATTCATGTTGAGGACGACAAGAGGAAGGTTTTGGTGTATTTTGGGAGTCCACCGGCGCCCGGCGGCAGAGAATACGGCGGCCGCCACGATTCGGGTTTCTCAAGAACACTTGAGAGAAAAAGATGAACTGGTTATTTGGAAACTGAAGAACAAAACTGAAAATGAAAGAAATGAGGGGAAAAATGGGTTTCGGTCTAAAAATGGCCCTTTTATAGTTATTATTATTTTTGAAATGGGTAAATTACACACTTAATCCCACCGCGTTTTCAATATTTTCATTTTTGTCTTGCCGCATGGTATAATCACAGCCCCAGTCCCCCTGGTTTTTCAAAAGATTACAATTTCGTCCCTAAATTACACCGAATCAGTTTCTAAATGGGAAAATTACGCCCTTAACCATCCCGCGTTTTTGAATTTTTCACTTTGGGTCTGCCCCTTGGTCCAATTACAGTTCTGGTCCTTTTAGGTTTTGTTTGTTTCGCAATTTCGTCCCCAAATTACATATTATTGCCCTTTAATTTCTGCCACTAACTTTCGTTTTCCTTTCATTTCAGTCCTGTTTTCTTTGTAAATATTATTGTTCGTATTATAATCGTACATGTTGATATTATTTTATTTTATATCCCTCGTATATGATTCGTATTTCATGTTTTATGTATATATGTGTTAAATATGATATTTATGTTTTTATCCGGCTATTCGTATCAAGCATGTTATGTTTTAGTTAATTCGTACATGGCATATTTAGTATTTTGATATGTGTATGTGCTTTCTTATTTTTTAGGGCTACATGTTAGTATATTCACCCTTTTTGTACAACATGTGGACCCGTATATGTTGAAATATGTTTTATTACCAGTATGCATGTCTCTTTTTTTTTAATACTTGTTCGTATATATGTACTTATTCCTGCCTTGTTATTTTGACGTATGATAGTTTTTTTTATATCTACTATTTAGAATAATATGTATATATATACATGTTCTAGTCTAAAATATCATCCATGTTAAATTAGTATTCTGGTATGTCAATCTTTATTATATTTAAATGTTTTGTCATGTTTTACGTTTTTGCCACTAAGATTGCACATCGAGATATAACTTGTTAATGCGGTGTCCTTTTATCCGAGCGTAAACGGGGCCAGTATCAAACGTAGTGATAGTGGTTGGGCGTTTATTCTCGGATAACGGGACCCTTAAAATATATTCGCAACTACGACCGAAATTTAAGATAATCGTCACTTTAATCCGGAAAATCCAATATTAATAAAGCGGTAATTATTAAAGTATCAGTTTTTGGGCGGTGTGGGGGTGCTAATTCATGGTGTGTAGATATGTTGTTAAAGATCCGAGAAGAAGTGAAAAAGCAATTTGATGCTGGATTCTTGGAAGTAGCCAAATACCCCGAGTGGGTTGCAAACATTGTACCAGTACCAAAGAAAGACGGGAAAGTTCGTATGTGTGTAGATTATAGGGATCTGAATCGAGCTAGCCCAAAAGACAACTTCCCTTTGCCACATATTGACACGCTGGTTGACAACACCGCAGGACATTCATGGTTTTCCTTTATGGATGGCTTCTCAGGATACAACCAGATAAAGATGGATCCTAAAGACATGGAGAAAACTACATTCATAACCATGTGGGGCACTTTTTGTTATCAAGTGATGCCGTTTGGGCTAAAGAACGCAGGGGCAACATACCAAAGAGCAATGGTGACTCTTTTCCATGACATGATGCACAAAGAAATAGAAGTATACGTGAATGATATGATTGCCAAATCCCGAACAGAGGAAGAGCACCTACAGAACTTAAGGAAACTATTCCAAAGACTACGGAAGTACCAACTGAGGCTCAATCCTGCCAAGTGTACCTTCGCCGTTACTTCTGGAAAACTCCTAGGGTTCGTAGTAAGTAGAAGAGGGATTGAGATTGATCCCGATAAAGTGAAAGCCATCCAGGACCTTTCACCACCCCGCACACAAAAGGAAGTTTGCGGTTTCCTAGGGAGGCTGAATTATATCTCTCGTTTCATTTCCCAATTAACCAATCAATGCGACCCGGTCTTCAGACTTCTGAGAAAGAATAATCCTGGTGTGTGGGATGAAGAATGTCAAAAGGCTCTAGAAAAGATCAAAAAGTACCTGACAAATGCTCCAATTTTAGTCGCACCGGTACCCGGTCGACCACTAATTCTCTACTTAACAGTCTTCGAGAATTCAATGGGATGTGTACTGGGGCAACACAATGAGTCAAGAAAGAAGGAGCAGGCCATCTATTACCTAAGCAGGAAATTCAACGATTGCGAAACGCGGTACCCGCCAGTGCAGAAGCTGTGTTGCGCTCTAGTTTGGGCTACCAAGCGACTCAGGCAGTACCTGTTGTACCATACTACATGGTTAATATCCAAGCTAGACCCATTGAAGTTCCTAATGGAAGCGCCAGCACTAACGGGAAGGATGGCCCGATGGCAGATGCTCTTATCCGAATTCGACATCGTATATGTTAATCAGAAAGCCGTAAAGGGGAGTGTCGTAGCGGATTTCCTAGCTAGTCGTGCTTCGGATGACTATGAGACATTGAACTTTAGTTTCCCAGACGAAGACTTGATGTGCATCACAACCGAAGAAGAGATTTCAAATGATAAGTCATGGAAACTTTACTTCGATGGAGCCTCCAACGCCCTCGGACATGGGATAGGGCGGTGCTAATTTCACCGAGGGACGTCTATTATCCTTTCACCAGCAGATTGGAATTCTTCTGCACAAACAATATAGCTGAATACGAAGCTTGCCTCATGGGACTGAACTCAGCCATCGAAAGAAGGGTTAAGGAACTTCGAGTGTTCGGAGATTCGTCCCTAGTCATTTACCAATTGCGCGGGGAGTGGGAAACCAGAGACCCGAAATTGGTCAAATATCACAAATTAATCCAAGAGCTCACAAAGAGTTCAAAAAGGTCACTTCAATTACCTACCCCGAGAAGAAAATCAGATGGCGGATGCGTTGGCAACCTTGGCATCCATGTTTAAAACAAACACCTGGGCGGAAATGAAACCCATTGAGATGCAGATGTTTGAAAAGCCTGCTCATTGTTGTAATGTGCAGGAAGAGATTGACGGGAATCCATGGTACTATGATATCCTGCAATATGTCAAGCTTCGAAAGTATCCAGAAGGGGCAAACGACAATGACAGAAAAGCGCTCAGAAAAATGGCAACAAAATATGTCCTAGATGGGGAGATCCTATATAGGAAAAGTCATGATCAAACATTGCTAAGATGTGTGGATGCCCGGGAGGCGAAGGAAATCTTAGCCGAAGTACATGACGGGATCTGTGGAACGCACGCCAACGGGTTGTCTATAGCCCAAAAAATTATGAGATACGGTTATTTCTGGTTGACCATGGAGGGAGATTGCATCGATTACGCCAGGAAATGCCACAAATGCCAAATTTATGCTGACAAAATTCATGCACCCCCATCGCCTCTACACACCATGAATTCTCCGTGGCCTTTCGCAGCATGGGGCATGGACGTCATCGGGCAAATCCATCCGAAAGCCTCCAATGGACACCGTTTCATTTTGGTCGCCATAGACTACTTCACTAAGTGGGTAGAGGCAGCGTCTTACGCCAATATCACCAGAACTACAGTTTGTAAGTTCTTAAAGAAGGAAATTATTTGTCGATACGGATTGCCAGATAGGATCATCACCGACAATGCTTCCAATCAACAACAGAATGATAAAGGACGTGTGCACTCAATTCAAGATAACACACCATAATTCCACAGTCTATCGTCCTAAAATGAATGGAGCAGTGGAAGCGGCAAACAAAAATATAAAGAAGATCATAGCGAAAACTACGGATACCTACAAGGATTGGCATGAGAAGTTGCCTTTTGCCCTTTTCGCCTATAGGACGTCCATTCGCACATCAACGGGGGCAACGCCCTATTCCTTGGTGTATGGTATCGAAGCAGTACTCCCAATTGAGGTAGAGATTTCGTCCCTCCGAGTCTTAAACGAAGTAAAACTGGAAGAAGCTGAATGGATGCAGGCCAGACTCGACCAGCTAAATCTCATTGACGAAAAAAGACTAAAAGCCATTTGTCATGGTCAGATGTACCAAAAGCGGATGGTTCAGGCTTACAACAAAAAGGTGCGCCCAAGAGAATTCAAAGAAGGGGATCTGGTACTCAAGAGAATCCTCCCAATCCAGAAAGATCCTCGAGGAAAATGGATGCCCAATTGGGAAGGACCATACGTCGTAAAGAAGGTCTACTCAAGAGGAGCCCTGATCCTAACAGAAATGGACGGGGACGAGCTGAAAAATCCCGTAAATTCTGATGCCATCAAGAAATACTATCTCTAAAAAAATGGAGAGCTCAGGATGAAAACCCGAAACCGGGCGTCTTGAAGCAAAGGAAGGACTCGAGTTGAAAACCCGCAAAGGGCGGCTCGGGTAAGTTGAAAAGTTAAATATCTGAGGAGAAGGGTATCCCCATGAGCATCATGAAGAGGAAGCTTCAGAAAAAAATTACACCAGTTGACAGGATCATATATCATTCATATCGAAGATAATGAGAGATCTTGTGTTTAACTTATACGTGTCATACCTTTCTTTCTAAGATATCTCAAAGCCCTTAATCCTAATAAAACCGTGTTTTGAGCATTCATTCCTAGCCTCCTTGTCAATTTCAGTCAGATAAGATAACATAGGCTTATAATGAAACAAGAGATTTCGAAGCATTACTATGATTTAACCTTGAAAATTGCGGTAATCAAAGGAAACGGTTAACTCCGTCCTTTAAGTTCCCTAAATGGCTGTCGATCGGGAAGGTGGGAAGCTTCAAACAACCTGATAGGATAACTGATGGCACATGTCCTATCTATTCAAGAAAAGCGTACAAGATAACAAAAGAAATCTCCTGGGTGAAAACCAGAAGGGCACCCCTTAAAAAAAATCTCTCTCTAAAGTGAAAACCCGAAAGGGCGCTTTAAAATTCCAAGTCAGAATTGAAAAAGAGAAAGATCGAGACGGTTGAACTTGGCAGTGAAGAAGGGTATCGATGCCCGTAACAAAGGAGAAAGCGAACGGCAAAAAGGACCAAAACAAACCCACCATGATATTGAAGCTCATGCATCATGAATAGTCAGACATCACTAGGATTAGGAGCATGTCAATTCATTCATTTGTCATAGCATTTTGTTTTCATCTCAGGTATTTGCAGATCCAAAGAGACATCAAGGGTCATCACGATGTGAGTCCCAAATGAGGAGACAATGTTTTTACATAAAGGCACATGTTTTCAAGCTCTGAAGAGAGGTTCTATATAGGAAGAACTCTCCTCTCCGAGGCTTCAGAAGCTGAAAGTTCTATATAGGAAGGACTGACAGCTCTAGGGTGAAGACTCGTAGTTCTATATAGGAAGAACTCCCGGTCAAAGAAATTCACCCATGACACGCAAGATTATATAGGAGATCCTGCTATGTCAAAAGCAAAGAGTCTTATATAGGAAAGACTCTGAGCTTCATTGTCTTAGGGTGAAGGGTTCTGTGTCGAAAAGAACCTGCAGCTCTGAGATTCCAGACGCCAAAAAAGTTCTATATAGGAGGAACCGATGGCTCCAAGGTGAAGACTCACAGTTCTATATAGGAAGAACTCCCAGTCAAAGCAATTCACCTATGACACAGGGTTATATAGGAAGCCTGTTGTGTCAAAAGCAAAGAGTCTTATATAGGAAAGACTCTGAGCTCCATTGTCTTAGGGTGAAGGGTTACGTAGTCGAAAAAGAACTCTGCAGTTACGAGACTTCAGACGTCAAGAGTTCTATATAGGAAGAACTTACGAGCCTGAAGATTCAGCCAAGGAAGAACGGAGATGTCCAAAAGAATTCGTTTTTCCAAAGCTACAATGAGAGCGAAGGGTTCTGTGTCGAAAAGAGCCTGTAGCTCTAAGATCGGAAGGTGACGAAGCTCTATATAGGAAGAACTTACGAGCCTGAAGATTCAGCCAAGGGAGAACGGAGATGTCCAAAAGAATTCGTTTTTCCAAAGCTACAAACAGGGAAGTCTGATAAAAATCAGAGCGAAGGGTTCAATGTCGAAAGAGCCTGTAGCTCCAAGATCGGAAGGTGACGAAGTTCTATATAGGAAGAACTTACGAGCCTGAAGATTCGGCCAAGGAAGAGCGGAAATGTCCAAAAAAATTCGTTTTTCCGAGGCTACAAACAGGGAAGTCTGATAAAATGAGTGCTTATGAATCTTTGCTTTGTTTCCCATTTCATGAGAACAAGCAAAGAGGGGCAACTGTAATCACTCATTTTTACTTAAATATATTAATATTGCATGTATATTTATTATATGAATGTTACTAATATAAAGTGTGTGCATGTATAAGCTACGTATACGTATTAGGGGCGTATGTATGTCACGTATGTATCTAGGGTATAAGCGTATGTAGATGTCATGTTAATTATACATATGATATACTAGAATATTATTAATTAATGATCGTATAATATAAAGTATATATTTTCGTATGTACATGTACAGCTATTATAATTATTATTATTATTATTATTGGGCTGACTAAATGAAAAATTAAATATATATATTAAACCCAAGTAAAAAGTCCGAGTCCAATTACAAAATCCAATTACAAAGCCCGTTTGGCCCAATTCTGAATCCTATCTAATTACAATGTGC
This sequence comes from Hibiscus mutabilis, assembly GCA_019671005.1. Classification (NCBI taxonomy): domain Eukaryota; kingdom Viridiplantae; phylum Streptophyta; class Magnoliopsida; order Malvales; family Malvaceae; genus Hibiscus; species Hibiscus mutabilis. Next base: position 36,217,895 of record CM033743.1, on the reverse strand, counting down.
AGGTCACTATGGGCCGTTGGATCAAGATCTGATCCAACGGCCACGATGCAATGAAGGTCAAAAATATCTGCCAGGCGCGTACTCCACACGTATGGACCGTTCGAGTGCCACGCGCGCGTGTGGTCCACGCGCGGACGCTTTATTATCCCACGCGCGCGTAAGATCTACGCGTTCCGACTCCTCGACTGCGGTGCTCCACGTGGCGAAATCTAAAGCCGTTTCATCAGATCGAGGCTTCATCCAGGCCGATCGTTCTTCAAGCCATCTCGACCGTTAGATCAGATCTGATCTAACGGCCGAAATTGCGTCTGGCCTCTGGCATAATGGCCACACCGCCACCGCGCCGATATTCAATCCCCGCGTTCAGATTATGCCAAAGACAACAAGCAAATGTCAGATCTGGAAAAGAAGATACAAGTTGCAACCAAAATACAGAGACAGTGATATATATGAAACGGGGCTGTTGTAACGGGATAGTTTTTTGGGGAGGAGCAAGCAAGAAAAAAATAGAGAGAGTAATAACACAAAAAAACAGAAAGCTTGTAAAACCAGAAACTTGTAACCAGTCAAGATAATCAAAAAGGCAGTCCAGTGGTAATTTTTTTGTCTCTTTTTTTCTTACCTGTTTTCATTGCATGTACATACGAGAAAATAAAAAAAAAAGAAAACAAGTAAAGAAGTCTTACCGGCTTTGTCCGTGGGTCTTCCCTTCCTCTGTGACAAGCCTTTCGGCTTCTACAAGCCAGATCTGGTGAACAAAGGGAGGGGAAGACCCCTTGTGGTCTCGTTTTGGTCTAAAGAAAATATATTTTTGGGTTCGCATTTCTTAGATCTAAGGTAAATAAAAGGGGATCCTCTGAATCCAACCGTGGATTCATGTTGAGGACGACAAGAGGAAGGTTTTGGTGTATTTTGGGAGTCCACCGGCACCGGTTAGCGGCGGCCGGCCGCCGGATTCTGGGTTTCTCAAGAACACTTGAGAGAAAAAGATGAACTGGTTATTTGGAAATTGAAGAACAAAACTGAAAATGAAAGAAATGAGGGGAAAAATGGGTTTCGGTCTAAAAATGGCCCTTTTATAGTTATTATTATTTTTGAAATGGGTAAATTACACACTTAATCCCACCACGTTTTCAATATTTTCATTTTTGTCTTGCCGCATGGTATAATCACAGCCCAGATCCCCGGTTTTTTCAAAAGATTACAATTTCGTCCCTAAATTACACCGAATCGGTTTCTAAATGGGAAAATTACGCCTTAACCATCCCGCGTTTTTGAATTTTTCACTTTGGGTCCGCCTTTGGTCCAATTACAGATTCTGGTCCTTTTAGGTTTTGTTTGTTTCGCAATTTCGTCCCCAAATTACATATTATTGCCCTTTAATTTCTGCCACTAACTTTCGTTTTCCTTTCATTTCAGTCCTGTTTTCTTTGTAAATATTATTGTTCGTATTATAATCGTACATGTTGATATTATTTTATTTTATGTCCCTCGTATATGATTCGTATTTCATGTTTTTATGTATATATGTGTTAAATATGATATTTATGTTTTTATCCGGCTATTCGTATCAAGCATGTTATGTTTTAGTTAATTCGTACATGGCATATTTAGTATTTTGATATGTGTATGTGCTTTCTTATTTTTTAGGGCTACATGTTAGTATATTCACCCTTTTTGTACAACATGTGGACCCGTATATGTTGAAATATGTTTTATTACCAGTATGCATGTCTCTTTTTTTTAATACTTGTTCGTATATATGTACTTATTCCTGCCTTGTTATTTTGACGTATGATAGTTTTTTTTATATCTACTATTTAGAATAATATGTATATATATACATGTTCTAGTCTAAAATATCATCCATGTTAAATTAGTATTCTGGTATGTCAATCTTTATTATATTTAAATGTTTTGTCATGTTTTACGTTTTTGCCACTAAGATTGCACATCGAGATATAACTTGTTAATGCGGTGTCCTTTTATCCGAGCGTAAACGGGGCCAGTATCAAGCGTAGTGATAGTGGTTGGGCGTTTATTCTCGGATAACGGGACCCTTAAAATATATTCGCAATTACGACCGAAATTTAAGATAATCGTCACTTTAATCCGGAAAATCCAATATTAATAAAGCTGTAATTATTAAAGTATCAGTTTTTGGGCGGTGTGGGGGTGCTAATCCTTCCCCATCCGTAACCGACTCCCGAACCCTGTCTTTTGAATCTTTGTGGTGTCCGGCCTACCTAAGTGGCCGGTGGCGACTCCATTTTATAAGGTTTTTTTGTAAACCCCACGGAATAAATATTTTATATAAAAAAATCACAAATACCTTTCAAAAATCCTTCGAAAACACAATCGTTTTTATTTTAGAAGCTAATTAAAAAAAGTTTACCCGAGATATGTTGCAATAACATACTCGTTGCTGACGAGCAAGCTGACTTTGATGAGGCCATGCATGAAGCTAAGGAAGAAGGTAACATAGAGATTGAACAATCCAACGTTGTGCTCACTTGACCAGGTATGACTTTTGAGCCCTTGGATTATGCTGAGTTCAAATCTGCCAAACCTTTACTTTAGCATCCACTGGTACTTAAACTTAAACATCTTCCCCTCTATTAAAGTATGTATACTTAGGGGAGAGTAAAACATTATCGGTTGTTATATCTGCTAGCTTAAAACCTAATCAAGAGGTTCAATTATTGCATGTGTTTTCACGATATAATAAGACTCTTGGATGGAATATTGCTGACGTGAAGGACATAAGTCTTACTTTATGCTTGTATGAAGTTTTGCTTACAGGATATTACAATAGTTTGACCAAACCACATGGAAACTCACGCCAATTATGCGAACTGTGGATGAAATAGAGATCATTAAATGGCATGATGAACACATCTCTCTTAAAATGAGTAACTCAATAGAACACCAATTGTTTCAATTCTTGGACCAACATTTGAGCAAATTTACGCAGACGTTGCAACAAATAGAGATATTCACAGGAGCTCTTATTTTACGGGATAAATCTTCTATACTACTATCGGACAATTAGCATATAAATTGTAGCCTTTTCTTTTGCACTTTTAATTTTTGCATTATTTTCCGTTTTAATTTTTTAGGATTAGATGTTTCTTAATTTTGTTTGTTTTCAATGGTAGATATCAAGTTCAAATCAAATAGCAGGTCGCACTAATCACAGACTCCCTAATAATAAGGGGCTGATATATCACGTTTCTCCGAGATAACATACTCTTCAAAGGATTGTTTCTATCACTTTACACTTTACTAACATCTTGCCACACGTCGTTTCCTTATTCATCACGCTATATACCGCTCAACTTCTACACAATGTCAGGACTCCATATTAATAACGGGTGTGAACTTTCATGATTACACATATCCTTTCCTTCTTTAACTTTCTGTATTTCCCTTAAAGAACAATACTTTGACCTCTCTCATACTTCTTGTCTCCTACAATCAACCATTCTAAAGCCCTAAAATCCCAACCGATTCACTTATCTCTTTGAATTATTGTCTGACAACTCATAATCACTCGCTGATTCCAACAGCAGCCTGGATTGGAGAGAAATAACAACCCTTCGTCCTCTTTATCTTCTCTTACATCTCTAAAGAGAGTTAAAATTACTTAGAAGATATGACTTGTGAGGAGATTCACAAACTTGGAGCCCGACTCTACGGAGTAGACAATGTCTTGACGCCCAGGTATAAACACATGACCCAAGAGGACCTGATCTTAGAGAAAGGCTTAGAGTTTACTCTGAACGTTCGCTACAAGTTTAAAACTGACATACACGCGGTCATAACTACACATGGGTGGGGACACTTTGTTCGACAATCAGGACAAGTTAACGTTGATTGGGTACATGAGTTTTACACTCATGTGGGTCACATGCCAATTGGAAGGGCTTATATGCATGGGACAAAAATTGTATTCTCGATTGAAGCGATCGTATAACACTACGACCTCTTCACAATCGACGACAATCATAGGAACTTTATTGCTATAGAAACAGCTGATACATATGCCCAGCTGTTGGCAGACATCTACATTCTTGGGACCATATGGGACCAGGATAATCACTATGTCTAAAAGATAAACTGGGCACAGCTTAATCCAGCATCAAAGTTCTAGATGCACTTCATCAACAATCGTATTCTTAAAGAAATTGATCTACGATTTCTTGCTGCCGATTGATGCTCTTGTACTCTATCTTTTATAATTAGAATATCAACTCGTATTAGCATATTTACGAGACCATCGTAAATAGGGCAACGTCAACAAGAAAACTCAAGAATTTACCATTCCCTAATCTCATTACAGCCTTATGCCAGAAAGTAGGGTTGAAGAATGAGGGGGATGATGATATCATTGAACGCCATACTAATTGGTTTCCCTCTCAAGTCCATAAAATGAAAGGATATGGTATGCCGGCTGAGCTCGTTGCCACGTCTACTTACAATCTTTGCCAGATTATCCAAGGTGTTGTTGCTAGTTTCATGGAGCCCTATTTCCATTATGTTCAAACAACAGCACTGGTGGAGCAATCCTTAATTAACAAACTCTTACCAGACGCCCAAGACAAGCCCAAAGAGATAGCACAAGCACCTGCACATGCCACCACCACCACAAGGAGGAGATTAAGGCCATATACTAATGCTGACGCATCCTCCCATCCTACCAAGAAACAAACGTCCAACTGGGACAAAGGTAAGGGCATTGTCATCCGGGAACCACCACCCCAGTAACTTCATGGGTTAGTTTTTATTTTTATTTTTAGTTTAGTTTAGTTTTTCATATTGTGCATATTTTGTTTTTCCTTGATTTGTTTTGTTTTTTATTTTCTTTTTGCATTGAGGACAATGCTCTTCTTAAGTTTGGGGGAGTACATACCCATATATATATATATATATATATATATATATATATATATATATATTAGGTTAAATTTAGGTAAAATTTAAAAAATTTTAAAAATTTAGAACTGTAATTAGCCTAATATGTCTGATAGGTTCCCTTCGCTATGATTCCTTGATTTTGAATCTGTTGCTGCTTTGATTATGACTTCCTATAATGAATATGTTTTGATTCATTGCAAGGTGTTAAGAAATTTAGGTTTTGAACTTATTGATAAATCTACCGTAGCCCTTAAAAATCACTTGTTGCATGCAATCTGAACACTTAAGAAACCTTAGAGATGCTCTAGGTCTACTTTCTGATACCAAAGCATGAATCAAAGATAATGAACTTAATTCTCAATTTAGAAAAATAAAGGTTTAAAAACTCCCTAAAAACCAAGAAAATAAATTAAGACTTCTTAATTTAAACAAAATTGTTGAGGGGCACTATTCTATGCATCTTGCTATCTTAGTACACTAGATGAGTTGTGTTTGCTCCATTTAACTTTCCCTGGTAGGAATGATAGTACTGACAAAGAGTGAATGAAAGTCTTCATAGGATGATACTGCTCATAAGGCTCGAGGATGTGTTGTTTGCTCTACTTTATCTTCAGGTACTAAAGAGTTAGTGTGATAAACAGAAGCCCCGAGGATACAGTTTTCAAACCTAAAAGAATAAGGAGTAAAAATATGTTGAAAAAGGAAAGCAATATGCCAAGGCAGAAAAAGGAAAGCAACCCTTAAGCTTATCTAAGGCTATTAAGTGATGAATGCATGTAACTAAGCATACACTGCACCTACAGTGGATTTGATCTTTTAAACAAAATTGTAAGCTATAATATATTTGCTTATCATAAACATAGCTGGAGAATGAATTATTGTTGCTGCATAACTTGGAATCACTATAACCATAGCATAGTGGAACCTTAGAACTCATGGGTCTTTTGTTGTTCTTATTTTCTATTTTTATTTTTTTGCTTCCATTTTGCATTGCTTGAGGACAAGAAACAATTCAAGTTTGGGGGTATTTAACGAGTTCTTAATTAATCTATTTTATACGCCCTTATTCCTTGTCTTTGCATGTGTTCAATCTCATATAGTTTGAATTTAGGTTACTTGTACATATTTACATTTAGATAGGGAGTTACACTGACTGTTCTTCAATTGTTATATATATTGGTGCTTTTTACGGGAAATGTGGTGCTTTGTGGTGCATGTGGTAGATGGTGGAGGATTGTTGGAGCAAAAGATGAGCATATATCATGGCTGGAGCTAACGAGGCATGAAGAGTTGGAGAAGAATTTACTTCTGCCCACATGGACTTTCTCCCAGATACGCGACATTTAATCAAGTGGGAAACAATTGGCTTTCTTTAATGAAGCCACGCGCACTTTAGGGTACTGAAACCCAAGTTTCAATGCCTATATAAGGAAGACTTGGACACTACTTCAAAAGGAGAGCACGATTATAGACAACAGTCCTAGTTCGAAGCTTCCGAAGAACCACCGGGGCAAAGCTAAAAAATTCTCCTCAATGAACGATGCCATCGAGAGAGGCTGACAGAGAGAAGACCTGTAACACAGTTGGACTGCACGGATGGTGTTTTATTGATGAGGCTTGGCTTATTTTTTCCTTGCTTGATAAACTGCCATACTATATACTTTTAATTATGGATATTTTAGGCTCAGACATAAGCTAAATATTTTAGTTGGGATTATTGCATCCTAGGATTTTATGTTTTGATTACATTATTTTAATGCTTTAGTTGTTTCCTCTTTATCTATTATGTTCATCGTTCTTCATGCATAGTTAATTGTAATAGCTATCGAAAGAGGCTTGTTAACTATTGATCTGTGGCTTAATATTGAGAGAGTTAGGTTATACAAACGTGAATAGTGAGGCTAAGCTGTTAACCTAGTCTTAATTCAACTTAGACATAATTTTAGGGCTTCAACGATTAAAAGGGAGTTCTTAAACAAATAATAGGGTTGTTAAGGTTAACGCAGACATGTATCACTTTAACCATAACACTATTAACTTCTAGGCATCGAGAGAGTCATAAGTTCACTAGAAAATCCTGTCGAGTAGATAAAGAATCTAATGGTTTATGCAGACATGTATTGCCAATTGCTATACCATTGATATGAGTAATCAAGCATATATCCTTAGCAATAATCCCAACCTCCATAATTATCTGTAGTCCCTGCAGTTGTTTATCTTAATCTTAGCTATATTTAAATTAGTTAATTTAGTTTTAATTAAATCAACAATCACCAATACTTGCAAACACATTCTTAAGCATAATAACTTCGGAGTTATTGATCAAATCCTCGTAGGCTTGACACTCTACTCATCACTTTATTACTTGATGCGAAGAGTATACTTTCTCTAAAGTGCATCAATATTCAACAAGCATCAATCATCTAGCCTACACAACTAGAGTTTTCTACGCTATCAAGTTAATACATTCATAAGCTATCATCAATAATATCCACACAACATATATAAATAAATCCATACATCATCTACATAATGGCCAACGAAGCCCTACTTTACCTATGCTCACACAGTCGTCGGGTTGAATAGACCATATCCAGATCACCATAGCCACGAATACGTCCTAAACATACTTGGATCACATTAACCACAAGTAGTCCTTACATAAGGTCACTCAGCCCATTGAGTTAATTACCTTATTCGGATCATCATAGCCACGGATAGGCTCCTAACCACACACAAATCATTCAGCCCGTGGGTACGTCAAATATACTTGTTCACTCAACCCTAAGTATACATCCCCTTATATAAGTACCGTAGTACTAACTCTAGGACATCTGGATTCCTTTATACAAAATTCATAAGATAAGACATACTCCCTGAGTATTCAAATACCTCACCAAGAGGTAAGTGGCACCAAGCCAAGCTATCAAGAAAATACCCCAAGGCATGACACTATCCAACATAGTTACCTCTCGAATTATCATCAACAACCCCTCAAGTGTCCACCCAGCACACGAGGATAACATCACATATACCCACCTCTATTGTTACAATTGTAAACAAGTCACCCAATTAAGTTACTGAGTTGTTACCCATTTAGCTTGTATAAAGGGATAATATCCCGATTCTCGGTTTCGTAGCTCTTTTTATCTCATTGGAAGTTTGTTGGACCTCGTTCCATAATAGTTTTTGGGCAAAATGCTCAATGGGTACCAGTACTGGTCTTTACGTACCGATGCCAAAATAGCTTACTAGAATTTTATTTGCCCTTGTGTACCAGTACGGGCCTACCTGTAGCGATACACTTTTGCATGGCATAGCGGTATAGGTTGAACACCGTACTGATACCCCCTAATAGTTCATATAATCGAACAATGTTCTTCATCCCCAAAACACTATAGTATCGGTACGGGCTCCCCATATCCTGGTACCGAATCCCAAAAATGGCTTCTTAGGCTCGGGAAATAGCTTCTAGAGAATCGCAACCACTAACCCCTTAACTCAATCCTACATCTTATGGGAGTTATTTAGGGTGGTTTGCTACTATTTTTACACATTATTAACATTTAATCGGGATTTTACCATTAACAAGGGCTTAAGCTACCAAACATCAAAATAACAATCATAAACCACAAAATCAAGCAAAGCAATCACTTTATGATCTTCAAGAAGAGTATGAGTCAGAGATGTACTGACCTTAAGACAAGGCTCCCGAAATAAACTCACCCACTTAGCTTCTTCCACTTTCTTTCCTTGATCCAGGCTTGGAAGAACCCCCAATCACTTCATCTTTCCACACATACATAAGAAATGAGTCAGGACTTCAATTAATCTTTAAGGGAAGGCATAACTACGAATTACACCCTTAAATTCAAAGGAAAAAACATAAATCCTTAAACTTCCAAAAAAATCCAAAATGCAACTTTACATTTCCACCATAATACTATGCTTTTCTTGAAGCCCTTAGAAAGGAGATTAACATATCTAAATATTGGATCTCGAATGTAGAAAATGAGGTAGAAAACTTGAATCTTCAATGTTGGAAACTATGGTGTTCTTGGGGAAAACAATGAGAAAGGAAAAGATGGAGAAAAAGATGTGGGAAAATATGATCTCATAAAAGGGTTCTTGTCCCCTTAAAACCCATATCCAAACAAAAGAAAATCAATCTTTTATTTCCAAAAGGGTATAATTACCGCACCAAGTCCTCCACTTTCCCCTTGTTATAATTTGGTCACTAGTCAAGCTTATGTGGTCCAAATCCCATCCAATAAGGCCCAAACTTGGCCAAATGGGTCAACTTACCTAAACCAACTTGAAGGTCCATACTCGGGTCAACGCTTAATTGTTGACTCAAAAATTCAGTTCGTTACAGGTTTGACCATGGATGAGGTGGTAAGAATGGTTCATTGAATAATTTCTTCTAATTTTATTTTGAAATATGATTAATTACATGTCGAGCCTTTGAGATTTTTAATAATCATTTAAATGTTATTTAAAAATTAATGGTGTTTAGCGGCATATTGCGTTATTGGTGTTCAGCGGTGTGGGTCGGCCATTCTAGACTCACCCATTAATTAAGGTCATATTCTATTATTTTGAGATCCAAAAGGAAGTGGTATCCTAAAGTACTTGGACGTTACTATAAATAATGAAATGTTTCTTTAATGATCGCATGCATCTAAGGATTAATCATTAAATTAAATTTATATTTTTATTATTCCTTGCAAATACAACACGAAGCCAACTAGATACTAATTTTGGGCTTCGTGTGGTGTTTCTTTCCCTACGCGTAATCGTCTTTTGACTTCAAAATACTATTTTTTTTCTCTGATTGTCTTGAGGTGTCCGATCTACCAAACCTAAGTAAATGGTGGTAATTATTTAAACACGAAATTTTCTAATAAACCATAATCCCAAAGTTCGTCCAGCTTAAGAATTGTTTTGACATGTAAAACTTAATTATTTAAAAAATCCTATTTTCTAAACGTTTTCTCTGGATGGTATGATGTGACTTCTAAATCGATCAAGAAGTCAACGTGAAGAAAACTCTTACCAATACAAAATTCAAATACTATTATAAATAATAAAAAAAATGTTCTCCAACTTGAACCGATATAACAAATTATTTGAATGATTTAGAATAAAACAATAATGCACCAACAACATGAGCATACACTCTTGCTAAAGTCAAGTATTATACTCCACCTAAAAACCTTCACACATTTTTTTTAACAGAATGAGAAACGAGCTCTCATTGAGCAGACCAACGACAAGAAAATGAAGACCAAACAAGCGGAGGAAGAAGGGGACCGAGAGAAGGAAAGCCGGAGTGGGAGGTCAGCCATCACCAGAGGCAGCGGCTGGCCATCGTAGGGATGAAGATTAGGATTTGAAAACTAGAGAGAGGGTAGAGGATTTCAAAAGGAGAGAGAAACGACTCGTTTTCATTTAGACTATGAGAACATTTCAAAGCTTCACACATGTAAACTTTGGGTGTTTACACTTCGGCTTCAAGGTCTCGTGTGAATTTTGTCAGACGAATCAAATCATAAGAAAGGCATGTAATTAAATAGACCCCGACGATGCTACATAAACTTTACCCATACTCTTTGTCTTCAAAAGAGTTTTTGGATTTAAAAGTATTTTTAGGGTCCAAAGTAGTATATAACATGTAGGTTTTTTAACTTTGTTTAAAAAGTGTTTTTTAAAGGCTCAACAGTTAAAAGTGCACAAATTATATCTTTTTTTTTTCTATTTAGGTGTCTAAACTTTATTTTGGATTAAATAGGTGTAACGTTTTCAGCGTTACTCAAATAGGTACCCGCCGTTACTGTCTATTAATTTTCACAATTATTTGACATGTGTCATCTTCTTAAATTTCTAAAATTATATTTAAAAATTAATAAAACAAAATAACCTCAAATTTTACAAAATAGCCCCAAATTTTAAAATCTCTAACTCTCAAAAACCAAATCCCGATTTGATCTAATTTCGCTGCCGATTGCCATGTCACTGCCCACAACATCCGTCGTCGGACCATCACAACCATTTACCCATCACATCATCACCGAAAATTGACCGGCGTCAAGCGAAGCGTTGAAATTGTCGAATGGTTCATTCGAATAATTCGCGACGAACGGCGGCATAATGGCGATGAACGGTGTGTGGGTCGTTCGGCGGGAGAGGACGCTTTATTTCATAGTCAGAAACGCAACCAACGCCAGTGGGAGTGGCCGAATTTGGGGAGTTTAGGGATTTGGGGACTATTTTGGGATTATTTCAAAATTTTAAGATATTTACAAAAATTTTGATTTATTTTTTAAAAAAATATAATTCAGAAAATGTTTGATATTGTCACGTGTTCGATTTTGATTGGATAACGGAAAAAATTAACGCATGTCACGGCCAAACCTTAAATGGGTCACGGAATGAAACATTAGGCACCTATTTGGCCCAAAATATAGTTTAGGCACTTATCTGGGAAAAAAGTATAATTTGGGCACTTATTTGACGGTTAAGTCTTTTTTAAAAGCTGAAATTTCTAGTTTTTTAACTTATCCGAAAGCACTTATGAGCATAATTACTCATTTATTCTTGTTTTATCACCAATTCTTTTATATTTTAAAAAATAATATTTAAAATAAATATTTTATCTATTTAAAAGTAGTTTTTAACAGTAATATCAAACACTCTTATTTTAAACCAAATAATACATAAGCACTTCGCGAAACACTTCCCTAACCACAATGCCAAACTAATATAGTTGTTATACATAATAAACCTTAATAGGTTCCACCAAGATGTCCTTCTATCTCTCTCACACACATATATGATCATTGGATGAGTGGAATGAATTGGTAAGATTAAAGATTCATCTCTTTTCTCTTTTAAAAATTTCTTTATTTTCAATTTTTAATCTTATTTGTCCATTACACTCATTCAAACTCATAAATTAGTGATATTAAGACTTTCCAATCATCTTAAAAGACAGTGGTATCACTCTAGGATACTAAAGTATAAATTTTTATGTTAGAATTACTGAATACTCATAATATCATAATATTTATAGTACATCAAAATTTATAATATTTTATTAAAGTTTTTAAAACTACACTTAAATTTCTAAAATTTTGTATCATTTAAATTTTAGTACTTAATATGTTAGCTATATGTTTAAATTTAGGTGTAGATTTTGGGTACCCATGTTATCACAATTTCTAGTAAATTAAAATCTATAACGTTTTACCAAAGTTTCCAAATTTACACCTAAATTTTTAAAGTTGGACATCTGAATTAGTTTTAAATTAATTTGTCATAAGTCATGTTAATTAAAATTGCGGTGTTTTTTTTTAAATAGTCTTAAGCTGATTATAAGGTATTATATGTTCGTATTTTTTAAAATTTTTGATAAAACACATAATTTGCAGACAAAGCTGCTGAACCAAGGTCTCGTGGGATGAATATCATCATAATTGTGATGTATTGTCAAATAGACATTATTTTGATTTTAATTAATGTTAAGTCTTGGGTGCGATTTCGGACTATCGTTCTCTCTTTTTTTTCTTATAAAAAATTATAATATGTCGTTATTAGACTTATTTATGGACCGATCAAATAGAACTAAATATTAACTGTCAAGACTTAGATATGGGCTTGTGTTTAACTAATTGATTTTATAATTTAGACATATAATAGCTATATATAATTGTTACATTTATGAAGGATTTTTATTCGATACACATGCGGTGAAAGTTAAAAGTTTTCACAAGCGTCTTGATTTTATGGTTTAGATGTTAGGGGTTTAGGTTTAAGGGTTTAGAATTTAGGTGTTGTGGTTAGATTTAGGGTTTAGAAGTTAGGATTTAGAGTTTAGTATAATATGGTTAGAGATTTAGGCTTTAACCTATAAACCCTAAATTATAATCTCAATCCCTAGATTCCAACCATAATTCATCAATTCAAAACCACTAAATCTAAACTACTAATCTATAAACCCTAAAATATATCCCTAAACCCTAAAATTAAGGTACTTATAAAAAAAATTATTTTTACCGTCAGTTTATTGAATAATTGCCCATAATAAATATATTAACTAAATATGAAATCGGGCTGGATCTGTTTAAATGTTTTCTATCAAGGCCTACCTCTAATAAAAAAAAATAGGCCTTAAAATACGCCCATTTTTTTAAATATTGATTTTATCTATATTATCCCATATTTCAGGTGAACCTTTGAATTTGAAGGAATAACTTATTCTTAGACATATATCATCAATTTATAATTCCATCCAGAAGAATTAATAATTGGCATATCATTAATCAGGATTTATCGACATGGGCTGGTTTGACTTTAGTAAATTTAAATTTTTAATTTCTTATTTTACAAACTCATATAGTCATACATATATATAAATCAAATTCCTTTTATTATTTCAAGTATATTTTTATTTATTTAAATTTATATATTTTAAATTTTAAAGATTTTATTGAATTTCTTATATGTTTTTTGAATTTTGTACATAATTTAAGAATTTATATTATATATATGTATTATTTTTAAAATTGTTTTAAAACTTTTTAAATTACAATATTTATATTATTTACTTTTTTATTTTAATAAAAAGTAAATATTTGATCATTTTAAGACATATTTTTATTTTATTAAAAATATATTTTATAATATTTCTATAATTTCAAATATATTTTATATTTTTATTAAATTTTAATTTTTATATTTTTCTATAATTTTTTAACAATTATATCATGATGATGAAGTCATCATTTCTACATGTCGTTGTCTCAAAGTTGGAGAAGTGGACAAGAGCATAATTACATAAAGATTTGAGGTATAAGGGTGTAAGAAGTTTTTGAACTTTTGGGCTAAAAAATCAATTAAATTCTTTTTTTTTTTGCACTCAATTAGTTTTTTGAACCAATAAATTAAATCAATTATGCTCTTAAATCAATAATTGAATCAAATAAGCTCTTTGATCAATTTTGATAGTTTTTTATATGTTGGTGCAGTGAGTCGTATCACATGTTTTCACTTGATATTTTTTAGATTTTTTATTTTATTTAAAAAATTCTTTAAAAGTTTTAAAAAACTTATAAAATTTATAAAAATATTTTAAAAAAAATATTATAAATACAACATGATGAAATTGTAGTTGATTCAATTTCTTAATTCAAAAGCTTAACTAAAAAATCAATGGCTTAATTAATCCCACTCAAAAGTTAAGTACTTTTTAAGCTAACAAATCTTATAAATAAGGGAATGAGTTATATTAGGATCACCGTAAAATCAATTTTTAGACTAAAAATAATAATATCACATCATCGAAATTTAAAGACATAAAAATAGTAATTTATGAGAAGTTATATCAAGGGTTATTATCGCTACGTCATTTATGGGACCTATCAATCAAATGTATCTAATTCATTAATTTTTTTCATTTCATCTTTTTATCAAGTAAATCTTCACAAATATTTACTATAAATTAAATTTAAAAACAGGTTTTACCAAGTAAAAATTCACTTAGTAAAAAAATGAGATAGAAAATTTATAAAATGAATGCATTTGATTGGTTGGTCTCATGAATGAAGTGACGAGACTAACCCATGATATAATTTCTAGTAATTTACATGCATTCAAATGTAATCCTCTCCTCAATTTAATTTTTAAATGTTTCTATTCAAAAAAATTTAAAGGTTTTAGGATTTATCGGTTTTTTTTTTAAACAAAGGTTTTAAAGTTTTCTGTGGAATTTCAGGATTTTTTACAATTAAGGATTTTTAAAAGAAATTAAAAATTTAGTCGTGTGTCAGACATTCATTAGATGACAAATATTTTAAACAAATTGACTTTAAAATGTAACAAAATAAAACGCTAGACACGTATCTTGATAAAAAAAAATTAGACACCTAAATCAAAAAAATATATAATTTAGGCATTTGTTTTGTAATAAAGTCTAAATTTATTGAACTGTCTTGAAATTAAGACCAAATTTTTCTGATGTATAAATGTTTGGACTAAACCTATTATTATACCAGACTATATTTTAGTTTTAACGACAGAGTAAACTTTTTGGCACAAAATTAATATATTTTTTAAAATGATATATTTATTACTAAACTTATAATTTTTTTTGACAAATTCTATCTAATCTTAGTCCTATCTAGAGGTGAGGGGAAAGAGACTCGAGGGGAAGAAATGAGACGTTCATAGTGAATTTAAAACCATGATATAAGAAAAATGAGAGAACAAAGATAAGCAACTTGGCAAACCGGCCAAATATATTTATTCATTACTAAACCTATAATAAAATGACAACTGTACATTTTATTTTATATTTTTTCGATTTTTCTTAATGTCGAAGTATTTTCCACCTACCAATGAAAATTATTTATTCAGCTTTGAATACATTTGAGTTGGTGCTGGGAATTGAGATTAGATTTTATGATGATTCCTACAACTTGGATTCGGCCATTTAATTGGACTTGAGTAGCACATCTTTAGCATAATATAAAATAGTCCATGCGCAAGTTAGTTGTGTTGTTACCTGGTCGGATTTCTTGGATACTCATCATGTGATTAAAGTTAAGTATCATTAATTGTAATTATATAGATATGACATGTTTGAACAACATTGTAATTTATAAATCTCATTAAATTGAATGAATTTGGAGACCGTCAATTACACTATTTAATTCTCACGAAAATAAATGAAAATTGATTATTACACGTAGGGTGGAAATCAGGTTGGGTGGGTATAATTTTGTATTCCCCACTTCGTTTCTGACACTTACGGTTACGGTTTTAGGGGAATCTCCATTAAATGCTTCGGGTTTTTTCGTCTCTATACCTTTTCTTCACGAATCCTCGTGATTTTTGGAAAATCTCTGCCCCCAAAATTAAACAAAATTATTATTTTATTGACCAAAATAAATGGCTAATTCAATTTAGAATATAAAGTTTGGATAGTTCGATTAGAAGCAATTGCGAGATGATGAAGATTGAAAGGGGTTGCGTTGGGGAAGATTTAGACAAGTATTTTAGCTTATATCTAAAAACTAAGATCGAAACATGTTGAGAAACTTGAGTGTGAGTAGGTTTGAGAGAAAGTTAATAATATAGTTAGGGTTTTTTTTTATTAATATGTATACATAAATAATTTATATTTTTTAAAAATCTTGTAAAATATTGGGGATCTTTGCAAATAGTTTTTGGGACCCTAAATTATTTATACGGTTACGATTCGGTTATTCTCATAGTTCAGATATAACAATCTCCTTCCTCATCCCCATTTGAGCTTCGATAATAAAACTTCCCCTTCCCCGTCCCCATCCCTATAAGTGAAGATTTCGATCATTCCTCATTTCCTTCGGTTCGAATCTCCACGATATTTAGATACTCCCCACCTAATTCTCACCCTAATTACATGTGTGATTAGACTCTTCAATTTTTTTATAGTTATTATTATTATTAGTTCACAGATAACACACGTTAGGATTTTATTATTATAAATTGTAATATTATTTATTTATTTATTTATTATTATTATTATTATTATTGCTAAGGACTCTTGGCTTGATTCCTGGTAATCGGTTTTGGGTGAAAGAGATCCTTTCTTGTGCGATGCATGCTACGGCTCTCGACCATCGTTCAATTGTTCGGCCCTAAATCATCTTTTCCCAAAAAATATTCCATAGCAATGTTCAATCTTCCTGGGCCTGCATCTTCCCCTTGCACCAACAATGGATTCATCTTCGGTGCCGTATGATTTAGAGGGATTTGTCTTTCGTTGGCTTCTTCATCGTCGTGTTTTTGGGTGTTTTGTCTGGTTTCTTTCTTTTTTATCTGTCTTTACTATTTTCCCTACTTTTTAGGTTTGTTGTTTAGACAATTCCCTTTTACTTTAATAAAAGAAGGCGGTTTAAATTCAAAAAAAAATCTATATATATAACATTGTTGTGAATAAAATAACTAAGAATAATGAACAAGAATAAAATAACAAAGAGATGAGAGAAAAAAGAGATTTGTATTATTCTCAATATAGACATATGTACACCAAATAATCTATTTATAGGCATAAAAAGTACATAATACATTAAACTCTAATTAATGAAGATAATATTCCTAATGATAGAGTAAATCAAATCTCATTGATAAAGTTCTTATCATGATAGACATCCATATAGATAAATATTCATAACACTCTCCATTGGATGTCTTTGAAGATAATGTGCCTCGTTAAAACCTTATTAAGATAAAACCCATTGGGAAAAAATTCTTTAGTGAAGGAAAAGAGTACATATATCTTTGATACACATAACATTTTACCTCATTAAAAACCTTACTAGGAAAACTCATTGGGACAAAACCTTTAGTTAAGGGAAAACTAGTGCAATGCGTATTTACTCCCCTCGTGAAAACATCACATAAGATCTTTGAATCTTCATAATTCAATCTTGAATATTATTTTTTTCTAAAGATCGTGAGGGATGAAGATTTGGAGTAATATGTTTCATTTTGTCATCTTTTATGTATCCATATTTCGATTGAGATATAAATTTTGCATTATCTCCACATAAGATAGCTTGTATCTTATCTTGTGAAAGTAAATCACATATCTTCTGAATATTTTGGATCAATAGTCTTAGCCAAACACATTTTTGGCTTGCCTCATGCATAACAATGATTTCTTCATGATCTGAGGAGACATCGATTAATGTTTGAAGATCTAAAGGTAATGATCTTTGTAGCATTTAGATGGTATTTCTAGACCAACTAATATATTGTGCTTCTAGACCAATGATTCATTTATCTTTCTTTCAAAGATAAAATTATTTACATCCAACAAACATACAATCATTAGGATACTAAATAGATATGTTTTATCCATATTGAATCTTCTTTAAGACTCTTTTAGCTTATGTCCATTCATAGATAAAAATGCATATTTAAGTGCTCGATCTTTAGGTCGAGACAAAACCCTATCTCAAGATTTTTTTCTCAAATACTTTCATTAAATGCTTTGAAAACTCTTCACGAGTTTTCAATTTGAAACTCTTCAGGAGTTTCCAATTTGAAACTCTTCAGGAATTCTAATGATATTTATATTATCATAATGAATCTTGATCCAAACTCCTTTATAAAATACATAAGGAAATTTGAGCATTCTTATAGTATTTCCTCAATTAGTACTCACTAAGGTTATTATACCAAATGCGCCAAAATATAAATATTCAAGGGGCATATCTAAATAGATTTTCTCAGAAATTTTCAAATGCTTCTGCATTTTAAATCTTTCAAGAATAATTTTACTATACATGGATCCACAAAATAATTAGACGCGTATAAAATATTTTATAACTGCCAAAGTAATTACATCCACCATGAAGTAATTAAAATCCTTCATAAATCATAATTCAAGTCATATTTATATCTCACGACTATTTATTTGTACCCCACTTGCATTACACCTTTAGGTATTTGGACTACTGATCCAAAGACTTCACTCTTGGAAGTTTAAAGCATCTTTCTACATTGCCCAATCATTACAATAATCATTACAATATCTATAGATTTCTATACAAAATCCTCGTTTTCTTTCTTTACTTTTATAGAAGTATTCTATGTAAAATTGTTATCGACAACTTTTCTTTTATGGTTCCATTCTCATAGTGACAAACTCATCGAGACCTCTTCAAGATTTAAATTTTTATTTTAGATACCTTAAACTCTTCTAGAGTTTTATTATTAGTTATGTCTTGGGTTTCTTCAGGAGCACCCGCCTCCAATATATGACAATCTCATACTACTTTCCATTTACGAGAGTTTTTACCATTGAAACCAATTTCAACTATCATGCTTCAGACATGCTTTACATCCATTCGCTCTAATATGTAATTCAAATTTAGAGCATTTTCAACTGGTATATGAGACTTGATTACTCTCATTAGGTCAGTAAATATGTTTGGCAGTTGGCATGTAATAACATAAATTATCTTATGAACTTCTAGTTCATATACGAGGATCAAGATAATGATAATTCATTTTCCGTTATCCAATTGATTATTATCTCCCTCTGATGTTGAGAAAAATCAGGTCATAAATGATTCTCCAATTAATGTTTAAGAATTTAAACATAAAAGGAGACTCATGCTCAATATATATTCTTAACCCTTTTTTATATACCCATTTTGTGCGTTGTGGTGGAGCAATTCAACTATATATCGCACATTCAAAAAATTCAAAAAAGGGAAATATATGACTTCTGACCAAAAACCAATCGTAATGAGGAGTTTATTATAACTTATTTGCCTTAATGCGTATAAGTGTTGCCATATGGAAATACCATGTAAATGTTTTGTTCTCATAGTTTAGCTATTAAAAAGGAGGTATCCAATCAAAATTTTGCTAAACTGTTTTGTTTATAATCACAAGGCTTTGTAATAGTTAGTTCAACTGATATAGCTTAAAATATAAACCCACTACCTTTAGCAAGACGAATAGTCTTAATTGCATAATTTGAATCTTTTCTAATCAATCTCACGAACTTATGGTTGTAAGTTGATAATACATATGTAGATGCATATACTAAAATCATATAAAAACTTTACACATTTATGTATATATGGGCCCATATTTTATTCAGATATGCAAGACAACAATCTCAACTTTAATACAAGAATTTCAAGTTCTTTTTGGTAAGTGGGATTTTAATTAGTTACTTTTGAGAACAAGCAACACAAGAACTTCAAGTTCTTTTAATAAGTAAAATTTAATTAATTCCTTTGAGAACAAGCATCACAAGAACTTCAGGTTCTTTTAATAGACGTGCATGTAAATCTTAATAATTTTTCGCATCATTATTAATCAAGATGGTCGAACCAATCATGCCAACTATATATATGTGTATACATATATCTCTGAATTTGTAAAGTCTGGTTTATCATAACATGTGATTCAATCTAACGTGTACATATGTTTGTTCCTTTGAATAGGAATATATTTAGCTCTTCCAAAGCTTTCAATGAAAATTGTTCTTTAGGTAGCAATATATAGCTCTTCTAGAGCTTTCAACTGTCTTTTTGGCTACCAAAACTTAATTATAAATTGGCTTATTTTATATGCCAACTGTCTTCTAGAGCTTCTTGGATGTACAGCAAAAGAACTACGACACGCCTCTCTTAAAATACGTTCTCTTAAATCTTCCAAGGCTGGAACACACAGCCCCCTTGAAGTATAAGTACCCACCATCTCGTACCTTAAAGTCTGAAACTTCGCCTCTCTAAACCGCTTCAATCCGTACCACCAACTCTCCATCCAAAACTTGAGCCCTCTTTATCTCTTGCACCAACGTGTGATCAATTCGAAGCTCAGCTAGAAGACCACCATCCTCGGTCATTCTCAAATGGGCAAACATGACTATTAATTCCTACATAGATTTCTTACTTAGGACATCAGCCACAACATTCGCCTTACTGGGGTGATACTCTATAATGCAATCATAATCCTTCAACAATTCATTCCACCGTCGTTTCCTCATATTCAACTCCTTTTGTGTAAGCAGGTATTTCAAGCTCTTATGATCCGTATAAATATAACACTTCTCTCCATAGAGATAGTGCCTCCAAATCTTTAATGCGAAGATGACGGCAAAGAGCTCCAAATCATGAGTAGGGTAATTCTGTTCGTGTGGTTTAAGTTGTCTTGAAATGTAAGCAACCACCTTTCCCTCTTGCATAAGGACACAACCAAGCCCGTTTAGGGAAGCATCACTAAACACAACATACTCTTTTCGGGGTCGTGTTGGGTTAAGACCAAAGCCTCCGTGAGATAAGCTTTTAGTTGCTCAAAACTTCGCTGTCTTTTCTCATTCCATTCAAGAGGGACTCATTTTTGCAATAGCTTAGTTAACGGTGCGGCTATAATAGAGAAACCTTTAACAACCCGACAAGTCCTAGGAAACTACGGACTTTTGAAATATTCTGTGGAGGTTTTCACTCTACCACAGCCTGTATCTTCTGAAGGTCCATGCAGATCCTATCCGTGGTAACTATGTGACCCAGAAAAGACACTTCCGAAAGCCAAAATTCACACTTACTGAACTTGGCGAAAAGACGTCTATCTCTAAGAGTCTGTAGAACTACACGCATATGGTAATCGTGCTCTTCTTCTGAATGCGAATACACCAAGATGTCATCGATAAAAACCACGACAAACTGATCTATGTACGGTTGAAAGATTTGATTCATTAGATCCATGAAAGCTGCAGGGGCATTGGTAAGCCCAAACGGTATTACCAAGACCTCGTAGTGCCCATACCGCGTCCTAAAAGCGGTTTTATAGACATCCTCATCGACCACCTTTAACTAGTAGTACCCTGACCTCAAGTATATTTTAGAAAATATACGAGCACCTCTCAACTGGTCAAAAAAATTATCAATCCTCGGAAGGGGATAACGATTCTTTATCGTTACCTTGTTAAGCTACCGGTAATCAAAACATTTTCTCATAGTCCCATATTTTTTTTGACGAATAAGACCGATACTCCCCAAGGTGAGACGCTTGGTCGAATAAAGCCTCTCTCTAGCAACTCCTAGATTTGCTTTTTCAACTCTTTCATCTCTGTCGATGCTATCTGATACGGCGTAATAGATACTATTGCTGTACCCGGCATCACATCAATTCAAAGTTCTAACTCACAGTCATGAGGTAGTATGGGCAAATCTTTCGAAAACACAACGATAAACTCATTAACAGTCTGAAGATTCTCAAACAGTGGGCCCTCAATCCTTGCATCCACCACATGGGCCAAGAATGCTTCACAACCTTGTTGCAACATCCTTTGAGCAGACAAAGCCGATACCACACTAGATAGACATGAATTTCTCTTACCTCGCACAATCAGCTTTGAACCATATTTAACACATAGCTTCAAACTCTTTGCTCTACATCCCAGACTAGCATCATGCTCAAAGAGCCAATCCATCCCCAAGATGGCATCAAACTCTCGAAACGGTAAAACCACTAAATCCGCTGGAAACAACGACCCCTAAACCTCGCTCGGGCATCTTCAATACACCTTATCCACCAACACATCATACCCCAAGAGACTAGTCACACGGACTCCTATCTCTAGATCCTCGGTAGGAATACCCCATTGCTGAGATATCCCACCACAAATGTAAAAGTGGGTAGACCCTGAATCCATAGAGCAACAATAGAAATTGAAAACAAGGTGAACGTACCTAAGATAACATCTGTAGAAGTGCAATCTTCCTCAGCCCTGACTGCATACTGCCTAGCTGGTGCTCTCGTGGTAGAGTGAAATATGCCTTCGATAGATGGCTTGCTCCTCCCCAAGCAAGGCCTCAACCCCTCATGCCAGATATACAGTCTTCTAAACCTAATCTAGAGAGGTCACAATAGCTACTGGACAGTCCTTCACAAAGTGATCCGATGATCCACACTGGTAACAAACTCTTACTGTTCCCTAACACTCGCCTCTATGTTTGTGTCCATACTGATTGCAAACTGGTGCGCCCGTACTCATTTGCGAACCCTCTGGGCTCATCATGGATGAAGAAGAAGATGGCCTTCTACGACCAGCTGACTCAGATCTTTGGTCTGACCTTAAATTTCGATTCGATGCTCCTCTATTATGGTTTTACTAGTTTCTGCTTCTTCCAGAGAAGGCCCTCAAGAACCTTTTGCACTTCATCTTTTTAGTGGCGACTAATTTAGGAGCATACCTACTCAACTGGAGAAACTCTTGCTCATATTCTAAGACCGACCGGTTTCCTTGTACAAGATGATTGAACCTATCTCCTAGGGTATCGATGTGGGCCTCGCCTACATACTTCTTTTTGAACTCCTCGAGAAAATTGTCCCAAGATGGTCGATTGGGGTGCCACCCAAGCTCTACTGTTTCTCACCATTCTCTAGCATTGCCATTCAATAAGGATAGAACACATGATAGCTTGTCTTCTGATCTCAATCTCATCTGCCTCATAATCCAGCGTGTATCTTGCAACCACTACTTTGCTTGTATTGGGTTATCTCGCCTCGATCCATGAAAATTCGTAGCACCATGTCTTCTTACCCTTTCAACAGGTGCCTCACGATGGGTAGCAGATGCCCTTGGTATTGCCCTCACAATCCGGTGTAACGCCCGGTTCAAACGTGAGAAGTAGTTAACTCCCCGGTCAACTGTGTCCTCTGACATATCCTCTACGCCAGACATATATTCCTTATCGTAACTCCCTTCTCTGGAGCTTAGACTTTCTTCATCGATTCTTGCCCTCATTGGCACGATTCTATTCCGCACAAAAACAAACGAGGTCACATCATCGAATTTTAGCATTAAAATAAGTACGACTTCGACTCATAGGCATGTATTCGCTAGACACCTATTAACTCTTCTAGACTTCCCCGAGGACTTCTTAGAACCGACTAAACCTAAGTTCTGATACCACTAAATGAAACACCCTTGACCCGGATGTCATATTTGGGCCTTAAGCCCAAAATCCATACCCTTAAAATTTTCCTTTTCAAGCCCAAACATAATAAGTCCAATAAAAACATAAGTCTATACATTGAAAACATAGTCAAACCCAGATATTTAAAATAGTATTCACGGAGCTCCACTTACAAATATTTAAAACATTCGACCATGACCATTTAATACAAAATAAGAGTTACAAAATACATATAGGGTCCTACGAAATACATAGCCCATTACATCTAGTATTTGTACTCAACAACTAGAGTCGATACTGAAATCCAAGCCTTGATGGTGCTCCTTTAAGCCTCACGATAACCGACTAACTTACGAACAAAACCAATGATTTCGAATGCTGAGCTAACAAAGCTCAGTGGGTACACCGCCACTCAACCATGCTTCATGCAAATCATAAATAAAGTAATGCAACATGAATGATATCATGGCAAGATAACAATGGTGCTACCGTAACCGCCTAAACACATAACATCATGAAAGTATGATCACACACACAGCTTATATAAGTATCTCATAAATTACCTAGCATCACACAGATAACTCGACATCGTTAAGTGAGGTCCACATCCACAAAGCATCAGAATCCTACACTTGAGTGAGGCCCGTGTCCACATAATATCGGGATCCTAGACTATAAGTAAGGCCTGCGTCCACATAGCATCGGGATCCTATATTCAGAAATCTTCAATGTGTTGCAACACACTTAGGGTATCCAAATTCCTACCACAAGGGATGACTCGACTATCTAGGCGTTCCATCAGCACCCAACTAGGACCCTAGTTACCACACAGCCTCAATTGATCCACCTAGGATCACTATAGGTTACTACCTCACACGGTTTACCCAATGTTTACCAAATCATTAGCCAATTATTCCTTATTCGGGGTTAAAATTGTTGTTTCTCAGTTTTAGTATTCATTTTATACCTTAAAAGACCATAGGGCCCTTTACCTCGAATTATAAAACCTCCACACGCGAACTTAATTTTATTAGGCAGATTACCCAGCGAGTATTGATACACCTATGTGGGTATCGGTACTCCCCTCTAGGTGCTGGTACTTCTCTATGAGTACCGATGCTCAATTTAGGTTTGAAATAACTGGACCTTCAAGCTGTACCGATACGCTCCACCCTGTATCGATACTTATTATCAGTACTCAGATCACCCCGTACCGATCCAAACACATATCGGTACTCATATCCTTGCGTATCGGTACGCTTAAACCTCTCACAGGTAATGTAATAGCGGGTACCGAGATGCCCCTTGCGTACCGGTATGCAAAAGTGTTGCTGGAATCCTTAATATAAAAGGGGTACCGATACACATGGAGATATACCGGTACTCTTCTCACAACCCCTGTCTCTTTTATACTAATGCATATCGATAGGCTGGTTCTCATACTAGTACGCACGCTTGAGTTTTGAACTTTGGGGGTGGATTTCACCTAGAAACCCTGCTTAACCTATATGGTTAAGCCCCAATTCGCTCTTACAAATTATGGTGATAGTATTAGCTGGGTTACTACCGAATTTAGGCCATTACAACAACAAATTCAAGATTTACCATTAGCAACCACTCAAGCTTTATCAAAGCCAAAAACACCAAATCATGCTTCAAAGCCTAACTTTATGATTTCCAGGAAACTATGGGAGTTAGTAGTGTACCAACCTTGATTCCACAGTTGAGAATGAATCCCTTAACCACAGCTTCAAGCCTTGCTCTTCCCTTGCTCCTTTGAAGAGTTTCCAACCTCTTTCACTATAAGAGATGTCACCAAATGTGGTACCAGCATGTAGGGAGAATTAGGGAAGTTAAAACTCAAACTTTTACAAGAATAAAGCCCTTAAACACCCATTCTTGTTCTCCCTTATCAATGCCCACCAAAACACACTCTTCCACCAAAACTAACCATCATTACCTTGATTGATAGATCTCTCAAAACTGAACAATTTTCCCTTGAACAGAAATTCGTGGTTCTCAACACAAACCTTCAAAATTTAACCTTTGATGGTGGTTCTTTTGAGAGAGAGAGAGAGAGCTTGGAATTGGGAGGAAGATGATATTAAAGTTGGGATGATCTTACCCCTACAATATGCAAGAGAAAATTAGCTCCCCCTTTTTTATCCTTCAAAATTTAGCCTTTACCATAATTGTAATACCCCAAAATTTACTAAGTTGATTAAGAGTCATTTAGTACTAAGATAATAGCTTAAAAGCTAACTTAGTGACTAAAATGACAAAAATGCGAAAGTTAGGATTTATTTAATTATGGGTTTTGGAAAGGAAATTTCTAAGGTTTAAAGGTCTCAAGTGAGAGATAGTGAATTGAATAAGGTATTCTTAAAGTTTCGTTGAATTCCAAGGAAAATTGGAATGAGAATTGAAGTTTAAAAAGGTAGTGACCAAAACGTAAATTTTGAAAATTTTATGGCTAAAGTATAAACTTTGGAAAAGTTTGGGGACTAAAGTTGTAATTTCACAAAAGTTAAGGGTTTTTATTTCATAAATAAACAGATCACCTAAGGGTGTGAATCGAATGCAGAATTATTGGTTCGATCTGATACTTCGATTATTGGGAAAATCGCAGTTAAATTTTAAGTGGAATTCGGATACCCGGATCGAACTGGAAAATTTTGAAATTATTCCATATGATAGATAAAGGTTATAAAATTCATTTCCAAGTGTTGGAAATATTTTTAGTTTGCTTCAAGATGAATCCTATAGTCTATTTCTGAGTAAAGGATTATTTATCAATATATTGGATTGAATGGAAATTTTGGAGACTGATCCAAAAGCTATGGAAAAGTCATAAAATGTTATTTTAAGAATATTTTATTATGGTTGGTTGAATTCTAACTAGATTTAGTTAGATTGTAATAGAATGGCAATTTGGAAACAAACTAGTAAATAAAGACTAGTTGGATGGCAAATTGGTCATTTGGCCCCAATGGCAATTTTGAAATATTTAAAAACTTTATAAGGGAAATTTTGGAAAGAGAAAATGGAAGATTGAATCTTGGCCCTTGATTGATGATAAAATCAATCTAAACCATTGGATAAAAGGGCAAAAATGCAATTTCACTATTAAATGAATTTATTATTCATTTAATAGATATATGTGTAAAATAATGGTGAAAAGATGAACAACTTTTTCAGACAAAATGTGAGGGCTAGGGAAAGAAAGAGAATTTTTTTCCAAGCTCGATTCAAGCCCTGAAACTTGGTTTTCTGGTAATCTCTTCAACTACAAAGTTGTTCCACTCTTCAAGCTCTATCTTTTGATATCAATAATTCATGGAATCCATGCTTGATTGATGAGAATTTACATGAGAAAGAAATTAGGGTTTATGGATCAAATTGGGGCTTTTGAGATTTTATGATTACATGATTGAATTCAAGTTGGAATTAAGCTAGCATGATGTTAAAATCATGATATTGAGCTGGGATTTAAGTTTTACATGTTTTGATTTTTATGAAGATGATTAGGTTTTATGGATTCAAGTTTAATTTAGGGTTTGTGATGTTGAAATAATGATCTAGTAAGCTTGAATTGTTGTTTGGAAGCAAAACCCTAAGTTAAATTGTGTAGGGATCATTTTGGTAACATAAAAAGTTGAAGGACCAAATCTGAATTTTTAGAATTTGGAGTTTATTTGTGTTGTTAATGATGTTAGAGATAAGAAAATGAAGTTAGAATGCCAAATTGATGTTGAATTGAATTAGTGACCATTTTGACAATTTGTCAAAGTTAAGTGACCAAATCAAAATTGAAGTTTTGTATGGAGGTTAAATCTGATTTTTAGTTGTAATGATGGAATTAAGGTAGTAATGTTGAATTGACGACTAAATTGCAAAGTTAAGAAGCATGAATCTTTATCTTTTCATTTTAGTGACTATTTCGATAAATAAGGAAAATTAAGGAGAATTATTGTGAATAATTATTTGGTGAAGAATGTGATGAGTTGGTGGTTTAAAGCTAGTGATTGGACTAAATCAAAAAGTAGAGAAGTAAGGAGAAGTTAGTATAAAAGTTGAAGTTGTTTATGGAAGCTGTGTAGAAAAATTGATTTATGGCAGTAACTTTGAAAATTCACAAAAAATTCTACAAAAATGGTTAGATGGTGAATTTTATACCGATGTAAAGATTTGTTCGTCTAGTTTCGTTTACCACAAACGTAAATTGATTTCGAGTTCTGAGTACAGAGATTAATTTTTAAGTGGTGAAAGGTCAGAAAACAATATAGCAGTCTGTTCCGAAATTCAATAATGGAAATTGACTTTGAAAATTCGCCATAAATCGTACAAGCTGAATTTGGGCTATTAATTTATATGGTTGAAAATATTATTGAATCTAGTTTCTCTTAGAATAAACGGAATCGAATTATACGTTTTAGATTATTTTATAGAAATATTTCTTTGGAGGTACTACAAACTGCCAAAAAATGAGAATTGATACACTTTGTATCTAAGGTTGATTAGTAAGCTTGAAAGAGGTTAATGGAAGTTCAAATTGGTCACTAAGGACCATAATGAGTTTTTGAACAATACAAGGAAGAAAAGAGAACGTTTGGAGATTTTGTATTCAAATGATTTTATTGGACAATATGTCTAAGATATTGTTAGATTGGGATCTAACAAATATTTTACTTATTTGAATTATGAAGTTAAGTTTGAATCAAGGGAGGTTCGAGGTACAATGAAGGAAATGATCAAAGATGACTTAGTGAGGCATACTAATACATGGCCCAGGTGAGTGCAATGGATACATAACATTATACATGGACGTTTTATACATCACCGGCAATACTTGCGATGAGTCTACCTGGTTTATATATTGTCATGATAATTATGTTATTGATCATATATTTGACATACTTTAAATATGTCAAAGGTTAAAAATAAATGCATTGATCACTAGTTATTGATGATGGTTTACTATTAATGTTATTCGGTTATGAACCGCGTCATGTTAATATAAATTGATATACATTGACATGGATGAAATATTTGATGATATAAAGCCCAAGTATGATATAGAGGTTCAAAGGTATAGCTGGCTAGCCATGGAGTCATAAACAACTGTATAAAGATTCTAAGCACTTCAGGTAAAGTACAAATTTTATAAATACTTATTGAGGGTATACTCATGAAAGGTTTGGGTATACGGAAACACTTAGGGTGTTAAGCACTACAGTGCAATTTTATTAATACTCAATGAGGGTATACTCATACAAGGTTTGGGTATACGGAAACACTTAGGGTGATAAGCACTACGGTGCAAATAATACATTATCCTCAAGTAAGTATATGGGGATGACTTGTGTACATAGAATCTCTTAATTCAATACCTTGGGCTAAATAAATTGAAAAGAATCAAAGAGAAACATGAAGATAAGCTTGAAAGCTTGCAGATAGAAATGGAAAAAGGTGTTGGTAAGCATTGAAAGCTTACGGATGGAAATGGCAACGGTATTGGTAAGATCTAATCTTATCACTTTGATATACATATTTATTTATGTTAACGAGCATGTAATGGTAAGGTGATCATATGCATTGTTAATCATTAATATTGATATTATGACAATTGCACTTGAATTTGAATTATTGCCTCACTAAGTAAATACTTAGCGCTAACTGTTTTACACGTAGGAAATAAGAAATGGTTGGAGTAAGGAGCAGATACGGACATCATCAATCAATAACAGGTACATCAGTATCAGTAATATATCTTTTGATATTGTTTGATATTTACTAGTCGGCATATATATTAAAAGGGTATGGTTGCTCTGATAGAATTTGTATTTTATTTGGTATTTGGATGAATTTTAAATTAGATAGTTTTTAGGCAGTTTTATTAATTATATCAAGACAAATTAAATTGATAAGTTGCTGCCTGAAAATAAACTCGATTTGAAGATTAAAATACTATTTTTAAACTTTACACAAATAACTAGATTTGTAAATAAAAACTAAATACATTGTAATATTTTTAAAGAAACAAAATTTTACCGAATTACAAATGTAGAGGGTTTTACGAATGTTTTGTGATACCTCTGACTCGTATTTAATGATGGATACAAGAAAGATGTGTTGCATTTATTGGTATCAAAGCTACAGGTTTAGCCGATTCTTAGCCTAAATGGAAATAGTTTTATGTTAAAAAAAGAGTATACATGTCACTAGGATGTCAATATTACTGATATGATGTTTTTATGATCCGATTGATGTTGCTCCTTACTAATGTAAATTGGGAGGAATTATAAGAAATATTTGAGCCAAGAAAGTGTGATGAATTGGTAAATTGGAACTATGGAAGGAATCAAGAGTAGTAACAATAAGGTTAATGATAAGCCTTCGGATAAATCGGAACAAGAAAGTGGCACTGGTACAACAAGAAGTGCCTGTGCCAGATTAAGGAACTGAAAAGTTCAGAAACACCTGAATTGAAAGGAAAAGCAGATTAAGGTCCAGTGATTGTTGATTAATAACTGAATAATCTAAGGATTACACTGGATGAATTCCACTATTTGGATACCGAGAAATTGGATAGAGCTATCTTGTTGCTCTGAGATTTAAGCTAGAGTAGAAAATCATCTAAATTTGCTTCATAGCCAGGATTGCACATATCAATATGAGTTTATAACATCAGGACTGATAAAGATTGGGATGATTCGAAAATCATAAAAGGTACATCTCATCTTTTTGGATAAACCAGTATTGATGTTGATGGATCCTAGCTTTACACATTCGTATATAAGTACGAAGATTGAGTGGTGAACGAGATATCCTTTTAAAACCCATTTCAAGAAATATAGCAGTCACAAATTTGTTGGGTTGTAATGTTAGGGCGAGCTGAACATGTGGAATTGCTCGATAAAAACATAAGAAATAGAGTTCCCGATAAACTTAATGGAATTATCTTTCGAGGAGTTTAAGATGATTTTGGGCATAAATTGGTTACCTACCTATCAGGTCATGATGACTTGTCGTATAAAGCGATTAGTATTGAAAAAACACAGAAGGTACAAAATAGTAGTAGTTGATAAAAGAGTAAATCCCTTCTCTAATATAATTTCTGTTGTTTTATTAAAGAAATTGTTGTTATCATGTTGTTAAGTTTTCTTAGCAAATATAGGGGATACTCGGGTTGTTGAAGTTAAATTAGAAAATAACTCGACTGTCCAAAAATATCTGGGTGTATTCCCAGATGGGTTACTCGGAATTGCCTCTAGATTGAGAGGTGAAATTCAAAATAAAGATGTTACCAGTCATTGTGCCTAAATTAATGGCCCGTATAAAATGGATTTGACCAAACTTTGAGATTTAAAGGTACAATTGTAACGAATGTTAGGTCGATGTTTTATAAAGCCAAGTGTGTCATCTTGGGGGCGCACCAGTGTTATTGTGAAAGAGAAAGACTGATTTCCATCAGCTCGATAAGGTACTAGTAAAGAATAAATATCTTGGGGTCGATTGCAGAGATCACTAGCAATCTGCCCAAGCTGGACTTCCAAGTTTCTCATTGATGCTGCCAAACTCTGGACTGTGGCGTCATTCCTCTCCATATACTTTGTGAGAGTGTCTCATTGGTTGAGTTCTGCCCTTGCTAAAAATTGTTTTGAGCTTTCTATGCCATGGCATTCTGATAGAATGCTGGCATGTCATTGTTGTTGAAAGCTGGAATGGCATTCTTATTCTACCTCTGGGTAGTCTACGCTAGGTATTGTACTAGTTACCTCCTTGATTTCCCTATGCTAAGTTTGGGTGTTGTCTCCAACCTGCATTATAAGTATTGGAGTTAGGATTATAGTAACGATTAACATTGTCAACAAAATTTACCGATTCAGGGTTGGCAGGGCATTATAAGTCTTGGGGCTCATTGTTCTTTTGCAACGTTCTCACCATGCTAGTAAGGTTGGAAATCTCGGCACGTTAGTTCATCAACCTAAAATTTCCCATTGGTTTTGGTTTCGGTCCCAGTTCTAGCAATAGGATATTCAAAAGCATTGATTGCAATCCTTTCAAGAATGTCAACAGTCTCAGTATATGTCTTGTCAAGCAATGAACTGGCTGCTGAAGCATCAACAACAGTCATCGTTTGTGCATTCAATCTATTGTAAAAGGTTTGTATTTGAGTCCAATTCGGGAATCCATGCATAGGACACCTCCTCAACAGATCCTTAAATCTTTCCCATGCATCATATAAGGTCTCATCCTCAGCCTGCCTGAATGTAATGATCTCACCTCGCAGCTTGGCAGTGAGTGTTGGCGGCTGGAATCTTTTCAAGAACTTCTGGCATAGGTCTGCCCATGAAGTAACTGAGCCAGGTGGCAAGGAATTAAGCCAAGCCTTCGCTCTATCTCTCAAGGAAAAGTGAATAACTTCAGCTTCACGGTATCTTCAGGTACTTTATTTTGTTGAAATAATTGGGAAATCTCCATGAATTGCTTCAGATGTTGCCTAGGATCTCCAGTATGTGCTTCATCAAACTGACCTACATTCAAAAGACTTTGAATCATTACCATCTTAAGTTTAAAATTGACTGCATTTACCTCTGTGCCAACAAGTCCTGGCATCAAATTGTCAATGGTTAGTGCCGAGTTCTCTAATAGGTCTCTTTTCAACAACAAAGGGGGCAACAGGTGGTGGTGGTATCCCATTATTAAGTGGATTTCCATCATTATTCACCACACCATTCCCTCTATTACCTTGATTCATCTATTGAAATCATATTTTTAACCTCTGCAAGGTTTTCTCAATTTTAGGATCTTATGGCCACTCATCCATTATAGGGTGGCTTCTGGTCATACACCAATAAAAACAAAAGAAAATAAATGTAAAAGTAAAAGAAATACAAGTAAAATTTTAAAAATAATCAATTCTGTTGCAATCCCCAGCAACAACGCTAAAAACTTGTAGACTCTCTAGGTGAAATGCTGGCAAAAGGGGCAGAAGATATGTGTTGGAAAAATATAAAACAGTGTCAAGATGAGTCTTTTGCGTGCAAGTATATACGGTCTACAAGTAATACATCAGTTAAGCTGAGTATCGATACCACAGAGATTGACTTGGAATTCAATTGCTTTGATTATTACTTGTCTTGAGAAATAGTTAATTTGTTTTGAAGATGGTGTTGGAAATTATTTAAAAGAAAAGAAATAAAAGTAAAGTAAAGACGTTGGCAAGAAAGGTGCTTTAATGAATGATGAGCGTTGGCAGGGAATGCCTGGTTTTTAAACTATTCAAGTCGTGTCAGCCTTTAATAACAACCTATCTTAGCATTGTTTGCCGAGCAGATTCAAAATTAGCAAAGCCTCTCTCAATGGTCATTGCCCTAAATTGATCATGTAAAAACTCCTATATCTCTATAGTGCTTGCTTTTAAATAAACCAATTTGATTAAGATCCAATATATACAGATTTCACCCCCGAAGTAAGTTTATCTACTTGAACAACTTCTCTTGAAGCCTCCCTCCTTAGTATTCAACAACTTAATCGTCACCACCCCAAGTCTATTAAGATATTGAGGAGCAATAGGCCAACAGTGCCAGTTCTCGCTTGGCATAGTATTTAGAAAACATTAAAGTATGACGAATAGAGAAAACATTGCCAAGGTAGATTTATTATAAAAAACTAAAACATAAAATAGTGTTCAATGCAAACATCCCCTGCCAACTATTAAATTAGTTCATGGTGAGGGACTTAACCAAAAAATCATAAATGTTTTCAAAGTACATCATCATTAAAAACAAGGTAAAACAACTAGAGAGAGAATGGGCGAGAATGGGTCTCTAGATGTAGCCCTTCAAGATCCAGGCTCTCGGCCAAGCTGGTCGAACCACCCTTCCTAGGTGCAACCGGTTGTCAATCGCTTTGCTCCAACTCTTCACTTGAGCATTCATGATCAAATCTTCCTAAAAATTCCCTCTAATGCTTGCTTGGTTGGTGTTTAAATAGGCGTGCAAGGAAGGGATAGGATAAGCTCTTTAAATTTTGAATTTTACTTGCTCAAGGGATAAGGGATAATCTTCTTATCCATGTTTGAGTGAGAGCTAATCAGGCTAGGGTTGGCGTCATACTACTGACGCTGCCTTAGCATCCATGCTTGGCATGAATCTGCCAATCAGTCTTGTCACCATCTTATCCACGAATTTTTCAGAGATTAATCCAATTGCTATCTTTTCGGGGCCTGATCTTATCCTATTTTTTCAGGGTCCAACAGCTTATTGGCATGGCATCAACTTCACTTATCTGCCAACCGGTGCTTGGCATTGTCTGGTCCATCTGTGCCAACAGCACTCGGCATTCTCTCTTGCATTCCTTCATGTGTTGCTTTTCTGGGCCAAATATCTCGCCAAACCTGCAAAATTGCCCACAAAACAACCTTTCACACTGCATAGACAAAATTCTAAACTCCTTATGCAAATGCATGATTTTAACATCCTAATGCAACTAAATGTACCTAAAAACAAGCAAAAGCATTGTAAGATTGTCATTAAAAATAGTACTTTTGGAGAGGTAACAAGTATATTGGGAGAATCTATGTTTTCACCAAATTTGGAGTTGAATCGACTAGTTTTAGGTAAATCGATTAAATTGTGTCGAAATCGATTAGTGATTTTGAATACTAAAACTTGCTGATTACTCCTATATTTCCCATTCGTGACTCTTGGTCTCTGTAACACCCAAAATTTTCTTCTCTGAAAACATTCCTCCCCATCTTTTCTCTAATAATCCTAATTTTATCTTTGGCTTGGATGGCGCCGCTCTTGGCTTTGAGTGGTGGCCACCCCCCATTTTCACCATTTTTTTCTTTTTTTCCTCTATCCCCCTCTTATATTTTTCCTAATTTTCTTCTCTTCGGCGTTTGTTCTCTCTGATCACCCTTTGGTCATTTTATTGTGGAGCTTTTCTCTTGGTGTCTAGGGCTCTGTTTGGGTCTCCGTTTGGTGAGGGGATGTTAAGAACGCCGATGAGATTTGAGTTCGGCGCTTTGCCTCTTGTTGTTCTATCGGGCTCTTTTGACAGCAACCTCAGCCTTCGCCTTCTCTTTCGGTGATTGTCTTAATCTCGTCTCTTGTTTCGCCCTCCTCCATTCATCGTCGATTACAGATTTAGATGTATTGATCACGATGGATTTCTTTTTGCATCACCGTCACCACATTTTCCTTATGTGCCCACAAAAGTGACCTTGCAGGTTCAAGATCGGTTGCTGGCTTGGTGTCTATTCCTTTCTCTCTTGGTGAACATGGCTTCTCCCTTCGGGTTGGAAGTTGGTTGTTATCGTTTATGTTGTGTTTATGTTGTTATGTGTTTCCCTTTTTCTGCTGTGGTATATTTGTGCTTATTTTTCTTTTGCTTGTTCTTTCTTTGTTTTGCTTTGTGTCTTTGTCATGTTCGTATTATGTTGCCTTATTTCTCTTCCCTGCAAGTCTTATTTTTCTTTGTATCTTTGTTTTCCTCATGAATGAATGCTAGTTGTTTTATGTTTAAAAAAATTGACTAGTAATGGATTAAGAGTCTTAAATTTGTGCTAGTGTCAAGATTGTATGAAGTGTGAGGTATGGGGAATCAGTTGCATTAAAATGAACGACCAAGTTGTGAAGTGAAGTAAACTTGATGAGCCAAGTTGTAAAATCATGCCATAATATCAATACTTGGACTGAAGTATCGATACCTTTTAGGTGAAAAAGATTTCAATCAATGATTTGAGTAGATTTTTGAGTTAAAATCAGATCTAACCTATTGGAACATTATAGGTGAGGATCATGACTTTTAAAAAGACATAAAGCCTCATTCACCCTCTGTTATTGAGCCTCTTTATTTCTCCCATTCACTTTTCTCCTCCATGAAAGCTCTTTGATGCTCCAAAGCCCCCTCATTTCTTGATTTTCCTTATCCCTCCAAGAATAAAAGTTGTACCCTCGACTTCTTCAACATGCTGCCTTTTAATTTCATAACATTTGAATGAATAATCATTTTGGTCTCTATTTTTTGAAGTAATTTAACCATCAATATTTTAGTTTGGGTCAAAATGGTCAATATGCGGATGGACATTGTTAGTCAACTAACGGTAAATGGCTTGAAATGACTTGAGATCAGATAAGTAAATCTCAAGACTGGACAAGTATGTCTCGAGACTGGCATCTCAAGTCTTGAGATTGCTAAGTACATTAGAATTTTTAGTTTTGGAGAAAATGATTAGAGTTTTGAGATCAAGAAATTTAGTCTTTAGACTCAGGTTTGTGTAATAGCCTATTTTCCTTCGGCCTTTTTCTTTCAAATAAACAATTTAGAATCCATATATATATATATATATATATATCAAAAAAATAAAAAAAATATAAATCCAAAAAAACAATAGTCCAAATATTGTTAATGTCCATTTACAAATACACATTTACCCAGTCTGCCATACCCAATTACATTGGCCCAACTATCCTAAACCCATCTGCCAAACAAACCCAACCTGTCCGTTGCTTAAATTGACCCAACCTGGTTACCCATTTCCAAAACCTGGCTGACCCGGATACCCCAAAACCTAACCCTAAGTCTAACCCCTAGTCGTCTCATCTCTAGTAGCTTCTGGAAGGTTCCCGAACCAGCCTTTTAGCTTCCTTGGCCTCACCAACCGTCCAGCTTCTGGTCAGGTCACCTCCACCTCGACTCTACGGCTGCACCACATCGTCACCATGTCAAAGCCATGTCTGGCCACCACTGCCACATCAACAGCCACACATGCACGCCACATCCGGCCAAGAGACCATTGATCCCTCTCCTCCGTACGCATGCAACACCTGCAAAAACAAGGACAAATATGCAACAAAACTCAAAGCCAAATTCCAGGATTTCATAACGCATCAAATATCGTTTTTCTTAGTTTTTTTTCTTTTTCTTTTATCAATGTAAAAATGGCTATAAAGCCAGATCAAACCACTTGTAAACCCTAGACGGGTATATTTCAAAAAATCAATACAAACAAATATTCAAAGCAAAAAAATTCTTTTTTATTCGAATATCAAAAAAATAGAAAGGGGTTTTACCTTTAGGGTTCGGTCACCCATCGCCAACGCCCACGCCTTCATTATCTTTGTTTGGCCGTTTCACCTTCCCCGTTTGGGGGTTCAAGGTTTTCAAACTGGTTTTCAAAAAAGGGGATTTAGGGTTTTCTTTAAATCAAAAAAGGATTTTAGGTTTTCAAAGCAAAAAAGGTAACCTTAGGGTTTCGGCTTTTGAAATCTAAAAAAAAAGGTTTTTTTTTGCACCGTTGGCCACCGGCTAGCAATGGCCGAGTTCTGGAAACCAGAGGTGAGGGAGAGAATTTGCTAAGTTTTTTTTATAAAACTCTAAAAATTATTTTTTCCCGGTTTTTGGCTTTTAAAGCCACCCCAAAACGCAGCGTTTTGTTGTTTCCTCTACCCATGTGTTGACCTGGATACCCGAGAAGGATCCGCACACTTTTGATCGAGGGAATAATTGTCACCTCAGTCCTTCAAGTTTATTCCTATTTTGAAATAGACCACAAGTTAATACCCATTTCAATCCTTCCCCCTTTTTTGTTTCCTTTAAAATGCAACTAAATTAAAACCTATTTATTTACATTATGGACTCTCATTTTATTTTCTTTGCATTTTGGTCCTGGACCGGTTAGTCTATGTTGTTTATATATGTTATGTATTTATATTATATATAATATTATACTATATTGTTATATTATATTATATTATATTATATTATATTATATTATATTATATTATATTATATTATATTATATTATATTATATTATATTATATTATATTATATTATATTATATTATATTATATTATATTATATTATATTATATTATATTATATTATATTATATTATATTATATTATATTATATTATATTATATTATATTATATTATATTATATTATATTATATTATATTATATTATATTATATTATATTATATTATATTATATTATATTATATTATATTATATTATATTATATTATATTATATTATATTATATTATATTATATTATATTATATTATATTATATTATATTATATTATATTATATTATATTATATTATATTATATTATATTATATTATATTATATTATATTATATTATATTATATTCGAATCGGCCTTATGGTGACCCGCAACGGGGGATGACCCGTATTATTTACGGCCCGTTTAGTGTAGCCATCTAACCCACTAACATCTAACTTCTAACTTTTACTTTCTTGTAATTTTTTCCACATTTCCTTTTAAAGTTCAAAATGGTCTTTTTTTAGAATTTTCAATTTCCCACATTTATTTTGTTCGAATATTTATTTTTCGCTTTATTCTTTATTATCTTCATTTTATTTATTTATTCGCTTTTTGTGACATATTTTAATTTTTCATTCATTTCACCTCTAATTTAATCTATATATCCCGTATTGTTAATTAATCAATCTTAATCATAAAAAGGAGGTATTTATTAATTCTGATATTTGCGTCATAACAGTCCGGGCTTAATGGATGTTGACCAAATATTCGAATTAATTTTCACCGTCTGAAGGTAAACCTTAATCTGAAATAAAATTATGATAATTCATAACATCATTTTTAACTGTTTGCATCATGCATAAAGGTGATGTACTCGATTCGAGTGTTAAATTAGCACGACAGTCGATCTTATTCGATGTCGGTTTAATCTACAATCCGACGTACAGTTATCCTTATTAATTAAATAGATAATTAATTCGAACTCATTGAGTTGTTAAAGCCCGTTCAATTAAAGCCTATATTCGATTAAGAACAGTCAATTAAATCCAATTTTAAATTTCGGTAATTTCCATCGATCAAAAGCAACGTTTGTTTTGGTATCGATTTTTACCTGTGAAGGGGGTGCTAATCCTTCCCAGACGTAGCCAACTCCCGAACCTGTTTTTTAAAGAATCTCTGGTTTTATGGTATTCGACCTACCTTAGTGGCCGATGGCGGCTCCAACAATTCATTTTCTAAACAAAACAAGTTTTTAATCAAAATCCCCCAATTTTTCAAAAACTTTCAAAAAAAAAATTTTTTTTCAAAAACCTACAAAATACACTTTTATTTTTCATAGAGATTTTCTTAAGAAAGAGGTCGTTAAAGCTGGCGACTCCGCTGGGGATCTTTTTGAGAGTTAAGCCAAAAAAAATACATGTCGCTTTTATCGATGGAAATTTTGAAATCTAAATTGTCTTTAATTAATTTGTTCTTTCTCGAAGATACATTCTAATTCAACGGGCTTCGATAATTAGTGGTTTTGCATTAGTTGTTCATTTAATTTTTAAGAAATCACTGACATGTGTTGCATCATACTCATTAAGCTATACACCCGAGCTTTGTCCCTTAAGTGGGAGTGAAACGCCACATACCCACGTGAGCAGCCCTCTACGGGTCGGTAATTCACTTCCGAAATCCACGTCTTTTGACACGTGAGCAGCCCTCTAAGTCACTAGGTCGTGCTCTTCCTCGAACCAAATCCGATTTGTAAGCCTGTCACAGGCCAGAATCGAGGTTCTTGTTATCTTAGTAGATAATAAGATAGGTTTGAGTAGCCCTCTCTAGAACCCAAACCACATGTGTGAGAATCTATGAAGCCCAGCCCTTAGAGTCATGCAGACAACCACAGAAATATAGAATTCATGTTGTTAGGCTGCTTTGGATTGTTTATTCATTATCATTCTTTATTTGTATGTTTGTATACTAATACACTCTTCTTGTCTTGTTTGCTTATTCATTTTTTATGCATATGCATGACATTTTGCATAAATCGTTGATTCGAGAATAGTTCAAAATTGGAGGCTTGAGTAATGGAAGAAAGAGTCCATAATGGCGAGTTAAAGAATTTCGAAGCCCGAGTGGGGCAAATTCTAATCAAGATGCACCTTATATGATAGTCATTGTCTGTCCTCGTTGTAATATGACTCAATCTTTATTATGAAAAGTCGTTCAACGAGAATATTCATCGGTCAACACTTTTTGCATCCATTCATAAATTATCAATTATTTCCCTCCACTCATTTTAAGGGGATTGTATTGGCCTCCAACGTTAACTTCATTCACTTGCATCGTAGTCGCATCACATCATTTTAAAATACTAGTTATTTATCCACTTGCATCAACATCTGTACATCTATACATTGCAAGCATTTTCTCATTCATCATCACAATAAAGAATCTGTCATGTTTGATAAAGACGATACCTCAACTAGTACGAAAGGGACAAACTTCATGACCCATATTTACAATTTAGACAATGTAAGTGATTCCGCATTGGGGGCACCCGAGCACCCCCCGATAAGTTTACATTCAAAAACAAAAAAAAGCTCGAATGTGGTGTCAATTTTTTTATAATGGCCTAAGGCCACATATTCAAAGTTTCGATAAAAAAAGATGCAACTATTTTCAATTCTCTTCATTCTGTGAATATATGTATCTATTGAGTCCCCGTATATCAATTGCACAAGGGACATTGATTTTGACCCGAAGGTTGAACACGAGTAACCCGTGTCTAATTGAAATCTTAAGCTACGAAGATTACAAATGTGTGACTCGTATTTCGCCTTAAGGACTACAAATAATAACAAATCAATGCAATTTAATGTTCAAAGCCTGGTAATAGGCATTTTCCAAAATGCATTTTAAAGCTTGGTAATAGGCCATTTTTCAAAAAAACACTTTAAAGCCTGGTAACGGGTCTTTTCCAAAAAGCACTTCAAAGCCTGGTAATAGGCATTTTCTAATCAAAAAGCACTTCAAAGCCTGGTAATAGGCATTTTCTAATCAAAAAGCACTTCAATGTTCTAAACCTGGTAATAGGCATTTTCGAATAAGAGTGTAGAATTTTTGGGGCACTCCGCTGAAGCCCATTCTAATCAAAACTCTTGGTAATATTTTCAAAATCATGACAATGCTGAGAAGTTCGGGAATTTGTTGTTTGCTCTATCACTTATTTCGAGCCAAAACAATGTGATGAATTGAATTCCCAAACAAAAATAAGAATAAAATAAATATGCCAAAGGCAAGGTGGTTAAGCACCTAAATAACATAAAATGCACTTCACATCTTCAAACAACAATTCATTTTTCGAGGTCTCCTAGACACATGATTCACTTGAGGCAATCCTCGATAAGCTATTTTCAGTGTTATTCATGCACTTGATATTCAGGGCATTAAATCTATCTTGATATACACACAATCTGAAAGAAAAATCCAATTTTTTTAATAGGCATCTCACATTGAAATTAGAACATGTAGTATGAAATTTGAAATAAAATATTTCTCTACATTGCTTATAAAAAAGTTCAAAAGTATAGGGACCAACAGCAAATAAGCCCCTAGATCGATGCTTCAGCTCAAGAAAGCATTCACTAGTTGACCTTCGCCTAGAAAGGTAACATTTCAGAAGAAGATGGTCAAACCCACAAGAGGTTGGGGCATCAGTGCACACAAGAGAAAATCCCTCTATCCGATCCACAAGACAGGACTAGGGAAAAAATAAGACCGAGCCACCAATATGGCCAAA
This sequence comes from Hibiscus mutabilis, assembly GCA_019671005.1. NCBI lineage: Eukaryota > Viridiplantae > Streptophyta > Magnoliopsida > Malvales > Malvaceae > Hibiscus > Hibiscus mutabilis. The sequence continues at coordinate 36,176,902 of CM033743.1, read as the reverse complement.
AGTCACGGGGCATCCCCTTTAGAGTCAACATCATGGCCAACTACATTGCATGGCATTCATATTAACATCATGCCATTCCACTCATCATGCATTAACATTAAATACATACATTACACATCAATTTAGATGCATTCATGCTAAGTGCATTTACTTCATTCATATATAACAAACAGGTTCATGATGAAAAGCCTCAATCATGAAATTCAATAACAAATTGGCAAGCCTTCAGCCACGAAGAGAAGCCAAACCAGCAAAGAAGTTGAAATCTCAAAAAGGGGGTATAACAACACCTGCCATAAAATGGCAAATCCTCAAAGCAAAGAAAGCAAAATCAAAATTCAAAAATCTAAGTGAACAATCACAAACTATTGTTTACTTCTATTTTCAGGTCATGCCCTATCGTCAGTGGCGTAGCAGATCAAATCACTTCTATTCTTCAGATCTTGTCCCCATCGTCAGTAGTGTGGCAGATCTTTCGTATTTATCCTCAGATCTTGACTCACCGTCATTGGTGTAGCTGTTCAAACCTTTTCTTCATATCTTGACTCATCGTCAATGGTGTAGCGGATCAACCAATCTTTTAGATCATGCCTCTTTGTCAAAGTTGTAGCTTGATCAAATCTCCCTTCTGATCACGCCTCTTCGTCAGAGTCGTAGCTTGATCGTAACCTATAAACTCAGATCATGCCTCTATCAGAGTTATAGCTTGATAGCCACAAATTCCTCAGATTATGCCTCTTCGTCAAAGTCGTAGCTTGATCGTAACTAACTTCTCAGATCATGCCTCTTCGTCAGAGTTGTAGCTTGTTCTCCACCAATAACTTAGATCACGCCTCTTCATCAGAGTCGTAGCTTGATCGCCACTAACTTCTCAGATCATGCTGTAATCACTCATTTTTATCTAGTTTGTAAATATCATGTTAATATATTAGTATAATAATTAATAGAAATTATTATTGCATGTATGCGTATATTATATTAGTATGTGTGTTAATCATGTACGTGTGATTAATATGTGCATAAAATATGTGTGTGATATGTGTGAATACATGTATATTATATATATTATGTATGTGTACGTGTTAATATTTATTATGGTATATGTGTGCCATATGTTTGTTTATATTTTATGTATACATTGTTTGTATGTGTGCAATATGTGTGAACAAATATATATGCTTGTGTGTTATGTGTTTAAACGTAAGTAATATATATGTTAATGTGCATATATGTGTGTATGTATTTTATTTAAATATTATGTGTATGTATGTATATGTGTGTCTAGTATGTATGTGTTATTAAGGTTTATTAGGGATATTAATATATTACATATGTGTTTTATATTGCATGAATGTTTGTATTAATATATTATGTGCATGTATGTATTAAGGTATGTGTGTATGTGTGTACATTTATATATGTATTGCATATATGTCTATGAGAATACAAATTGCATGTCTATATATGCATAATTAATATATGCATGTATTTTTATTATTGGGTTTAAGTTGAAAATAGATCCAACATAAATTATTATAATATAAAAGTCCAAGTCCAATTTACATATTAAAACCCCCAAAAATGTTTACATAGGCCTAACCGGCCAAGCCCCAATATCTTAAAAACCCTAAAAACAAAGCTAAACCCTAATCTAACATCCCTTTTTTATTTTGTCAACCGTATCATCCTGACCGTTGGATCAAATCTTGATCCAACGGTCTAAATGACACAAGAATGACCAGCTGGCGTGCGTGAGGCTGACCCCTGGGGCTGCTAGTTGTTGCATGCGCGAGACCATTCGTTTTCCCATGCCACGTGGCATGATCCGGGACTACCTCGTTATCGCCAAGATCTAATCTGAGCCGTTCATCTTCGAAGAGCCTCAACCGTTGGATCAGATCTGATCCAACGTCCAAATGGCATCGGGCTGATAACTCTCCAACCACCCTCTGCCGTCGTACGATTGCCCCTCACTGGCTCACCAAACCGGACATGCAAGAAACAAATAAACAAGTCAGATCAAGCATGGGTTTTCAGATTTCAAATCCAATCAATTTCTCATCAACAGTACATATTAGGTCTACTTTTATTTGCATGATGTAATGGGATTAGAAAAAAAAGAAATCTATTGTATAAAGGGGATGAAGACTAATATATGAAAGAACACACACAAAAATCCTCAGGTTTTTAGAGGTGAAAAAAAGGTATTCTCCTTTTTCTTCTCTTTTTAGTTTGAATCTTAGAAAGCAAATAATAATAACAAAAAAAGATAAGCAGAATGGGTTTTACCTTCGCCGAGTTTCCCTTTCACCGATGACAAACCCTATAAAGGGTGAATCGGTTGAAAAGAGGAAAATAGGAGACATGAAAAGTTTCAGGGGGCTTTCCGTTTTAACAAAAAGAAGTCAAGGGTCTCGATTTAAAAGGAAACAAGGTTTGACTGGGTTTTGAAAATAAAAAAGGTTTTTTTGTGTCTTTTCGTGGTCGCCGACGCCGATAAGCGGCGGCCAACGACGGCGTGCATAATGGAGGTTCGTCGGTTTCTGGAAATAGGGATGAATACATATGGGATTCATGTTTCGGTTGGGAGAAAAATAAAATGGTAGGTCTTTTTAGGAATAGAAATTTTGAAATGGCAAAAAAGAGAAAGTTGAATCTGATATAGGTTTTTATAATGTTTCATATTTAAAAAATGGTGCAATCACGCACTAAAGACCTCCGTCCTCCCCAACTTTTCAGTTCGAGTTTGCCCCTTGGTACAATTGCAACCCCAGTCCCCCTTTCTTTTTAAAATATTTCAATTTAGCCCTAAATTAAACAGATTCTGAGTTCAAATGGTGAAATCATGCCCTTAGTCCCTCCGCGTTTTCAATATTTTTAGTTCAAGCTTGCCGCATGGGTTTTTTACACGTCCAGTCCTTGTAGGTTTTTTTCAGTTCTCAATCGGGTCCCTAAACGTTTTTTTTTATTTAATTTCTATTTTCTGGTTTTGTTTTTATGTCATTTCGGTCCCCTTTTATTTTGGAATATTAATGTCATATGTTTGTTTTGTTCTTTTAGCATGTTTACATTACTTTTTTGTGTTTATGTTTTTAGATTTTATGTTTTCATGTTTCTTTTTAATATATGTTTAATTTACGATTTTATGCTTTCATGTTTTCGTTCGTTCTTTATATCGTACATGTTTTGTTTTAGGTGTTATGTGTTGGATTAATTTGTGTGTCGTTACCTGTATATTATCATGCTATGATGCTTCATTTTGTTGTTAATGTTGTACTTGTGTTTTTTTATCATGTTTATATGTCTAGCATACATTTCATGTTTTTGCATCTTAGGTTACATATTTGTTACATTTAATGTCATGATATGCTTTTAATGTATGCATGTAATTTGTGTCATATGATAAAGTTTTGATGTAATATGGTGATAATGTTGTTTTGTTATTTTAGTATCATATTTTATATCATGTCATGCATATATTGCATTTGTGGTTTTTTCTGTGTTTAGGCATGTTATATTTAGTTAATTTAACCTTGAAGCATGTTTTTTACCATGTTTATGTGTTTATGTTTATGTTTATGTTTAAGTTTAATTTCGCTTCTTGAGACATGTTTTTATTTATGATCATGCATTTTTTAATTTAATGTTATATTAGATATGTTCTTTTATATGTTTGTTAAGATTACATAATGAGATATTATTTGTCAATGTGGTGCCCTTTTATTCGAGCCTAAACGGGGCCAGTATAAGTACAGTGATGGTGGTCTATCAGTTTACTCTCGAATAACGGGGCCCTTAAAATTTACTCGCACTTATAACCAAATTTTAATTTAATCATCACTTTAATTCGGAAAGTTTAATATTAATAAAGAGGTAACTATTAAAGTACCAATTTTGGGCTGTGTGGATTGCTAATCCTTCCTTATCCGTAACCGAATCCCGAACCCAACATTTTCAAAATCTCTGGTTTTATGGTGCCCGACCTACCTTAGTGGCCGGTGGTGACTATTTTTTAATAAAACATGATTTTTTACAAAATCTCCAGGGAATACATATTTTTAAATTACTTGGAAAAACCACAAACACAGTAAAACCCATTTTTTTAGCAAAAACATCCTTAAAAAAGGGGACATCGCTACAGATGGCAACTCTACCGGGATATTTTTTGTTTTTCAAAAACAAAAAGAGTCAAGCTTTTTAAATAATTACCGCTTTATTAATATTAGAAGTTCCAGATTAAAGTAACTAGTAAATTAACATTTGGTTATAAGTGTGCGTTTATTTTAACGTATTTAAAATTTGGTATATAAACCCATTTTTTTAAGTGGGGGAAAACGCTAGTGCTTTCGTGAGGATATCGTTCCTCCGTATGGGCCTAGCAAAGTACCTTCGGGGCTCGAGTACCTTATGCTTTCGTGGGGATATCGTTCCTTCGTAGGGACATAAGCGAATGGCCCCCCTAAATTGAACCCGGTTGAAAGGAGCCTATAATGGGTGATGATCGGGGGCCTTGCTACCCTTGGTAGGGGATAGCAAGGACAATTTGGGTACCTCTTAGCACCAACACTGCATGTAGAGAACATAAAAAACCCACCCTTTTAGAGCCATGCAGATAACCCAGGTGTTTTAGACGAGATGTAAATAGAGTTGTTTTGCTTGTTTATCTTATTTAATTTACCCTTTACTTATGTACTTATTGCTTTTATCCGGTACTAACTCGTTTCTTTTTTGTTTTGTTTTTGCATATATCATCGCATTCTCATTACATAGGGTATTGATTCCCGAGTGGCTTCTCCCATAATAGAGATTGTTCATGATGGACCAATGGTTCTTTGACCTGGTGATAGAGGGTTCGGTTCCAAAGTTTAATCCCAAGGCTAGATTGGGGATAGTAGAAGAAGGATCGTTCAGAGACTTTAGGTCATATTAGGCAAGCAGTGTCAGTCCTAGTAATGAGCGAAGGGGAGTACAAGAGTTAAAGAAGCAAATGGCCGAGATGATGAACTAGATAAATGCTATGATGAAAGGTAAGCAGCCTGTCAAACTTAGAGAAAAATCGATCAAGGATCAGAATGTAGAACAAAATAATCAGAATGTTAAGATAGACAACACCGTTAAATACGACAAGTTGAATCCTTTTGTGATCAATCTCAAGAAACAAATAGGTGGCATATCTGGGGCAGATACCCAGGAAACAGAGGTAAGACTAAGAGAGGCCCGAGAATCAAATAACGAAAAGAGGAATTGTCCTATACCTATGAGATACACCGAGCTGCTTCCGTTGCTCATTGAAAGGAATCTTATCATACCAGGTGAAGTTTGTACCAAATATATCTCCTTATCCGAAGGGTTACAACAGGCGTATCTTGTGCAGCTACCACATAGGGGGTTCGGGTCATCACACTGAGAACTGCGGAGCCCTGAAGAATAGAGTTTAAGATCTTATCAGGATGGCAGTTTTGGGGTTCAAAGATGGACAACCCCGATTCTACAATGAGCCAGCCACTGCTAGAGGGGCAAATTCGAAGAGGGGTCAGTGCCCAGTCCAAGGTTCGGGTAACACAAAAGTGGGTCACTAAAGTGAGACAAATTCAGGAGTCGAGAGTAAAAGCATCTCAAAAGATGAACTTGCATTCGAGTACGGCCAGCTCAAGCAGGAGAGGTATGATCTGAGTAAAAAATCAAAGAGTATACAAGACGAGTACCAGAAGTTGCACTTCGAATTCAAGAATGCTGGTCTAGGTGACACCTCTGAAGAATGGGTTAATGGCACGATTCAGTTGAAAAACAATTTGGAACGTTAGAAGCAGAAATGAAAAACTAGTAAAAATAAAACCAGATCATTGTCATAGAAGCTAAAAGAAGCTGAGAGCCAACGCGATATCCTCCAAGGTGAGTTGGAAAGCAGTCTGTCTATAGACGAGATCCTGAAATCAAGTCTACAGCAGAAAAGTGAGGAATCTCAAGCCTTTCAAATGGAAAAACAGCACTCAAAGAACAGATAGAAAGGCTCAAGACTTCTTTACGTACCAGCGAGATCCGTGCTGAAGTATACAAGCGGGCCAGGTATGAAAGTTTCAAATAAGTAACTGTCAAGCTACAAAAGGTTGAGCAGAAGATACAGGAGAAAGAAAAAGACATAAAGATTGTTATGACTCAAGTGTGACAAGTGGCACAATAGGTAGCAGATTTAGCTGATCAGTAACGCCAATAAGCCAAAATATGGATCCAGCGTTGGACCGCGAAGAAAAGCTAACGAGACTATTGAATGAGGTCAAGAAATTAGGTGCTAGAGCTCGCTGCTATCTGTAAAATCCTAATACCTGATGTAATGAAAGCTTTTGGCCTGATTGAAATATGTTCTATAGGGACAAATCACTTGTGGAATCAATACCTTATTGCATTCATGCATTGCATTTGCATCACATCCTTTGCATTGTTTAATAATTTTATCATTGCATGACACTTCATCATTTAATTTATGGGGTTCGATGGCATAACTAGTTAAGAAAATAAAACTAAGGAATCAATGCTTGACCTGCTAAAAGAAAGAATCGAGAAGGAGCTAAAGAAGAAAGAAAAAATAGATGTTTTCAATACGAGAGAACTCTGCCTAGTCCCTGATTTGGTCATTCCTCCGAATTTCATGATTCCCAGATTTGCGCTGTATGACAGAACTAGCTGCCTGAAGGTTCACTTGACCATGTTTTGCAGGAAAATAAAGGGATACATGAAGAATGAAGAGTTGTTGATCCACTACTTCCACGATAGCCTGACGGGACTTGCAGTAATGTGGTATAACCGTTTGAGCAGAAACCAAGTTCGATCATGGGGTGACCTTGCTAATGCCTTCTTGAGTCAGTGCAGATACGCTTTAGACTTAGCGCCCTGTCGTCAGTTTTTTCAGAATGAGAAAATGAGACCAAATGAAAGCTTCAGGGAATATGCACTAAGGTGGCGATGTTCGGCAACCCAAGTCCAGCCTTCTATATCAGAATAAGAGTTGAATCCCCTGTTCTATGCAACGCTTCCCTTTTCGTTCTTCGATATGATGTTGGAGAGATCAAGAAGCAGATTCGAGGATTTTATGACGTTTGGAGAGAGGATAGAATGCGTAATCCAAGAAGGAAAATTATGGTCTAAGTCTAAGGACCGAACTGAAGAAAATGTAGATAAATACAAAGAAGTAAATGAGTGTCACCTCCAAGGTTCTCGTGGCCGTAAAAGAAGAAGACATACTGACACTTCGGGGTCATTAAGGAAAATTCCTCGGACGAGTGCAAATTTGGAAGTGTTCGGGTATCCATCTCAAACATATGGCCATATTTGGTAGAAGGTCGCTATCTTAGACCGATGAAGATTACACATGATCCACCGGCCCATAGCTTCGACTCGAGTAGCACATGTGAATTCCACAAGGGGGCACAAGGGCATCCTACCAGAAAGTGCAGACCTTTACTGGAGGAGATCAAGAAGCTGATCAATAATGGAACCTTGACACAAGAACTGATCCAATAGTGGAGAACCAAGGATGAGAGGCAAGTTTACATAGTGCTAAGAAAGCCAGAGATGTCTCTGCATTAGAAGACTTTCTTGAAGTAATACGAGGAATCAACTTTACTACTTGTGGCCTACATGTGGTAAAGATCTTTTGTGAAGGGGCATGCGTCATGTTTGTTGATTTTCAATCCAATGAAGAACCCATTTCGCTTAACATACAATGTTCTTGAAAGCACATAGAAGTGTATCTTTTCTCACTGTTGTAGGACACTGGATATCAATTGCAAGATGTGACACTAGTTGGATGTTGTGATAACGATGAGGTGTGATCTCCCCAACAGACTCTGGTCAGCAAAGCAAGACTACTACTCTTTCGATGACGTTCAAGGACGAAAAAGCTCCAAATGTTAACCATGTAGAGTTGCTTGAAATTGAAACTCTAAGCGTAATCTTCTATGCACTAAAGAGTTAATAATCAAAACAGGACACGCATGTGTGGAGTAAAAGAAAAAACAATATTAGATGGATTTAATAAAAAACACTCATATGTTCGAAGCCTGGTAATAGGCTTGTTCGGATAAGAGTGTGGAAGTTTTGGGGCACTCCGCTGAAGCAATAAGGATGCAATACACCATCCAAGTCAAGAAACCTTAGCTTCATGAGTGATGGTAATATTTTCAAATCGTGACTATGCCGAGTAACTTGGGGTAATGTTGTTTGCTCCATCGTTGTCATCAAGACAAAGGACTGTGACGAGATAATTTCCTCAAAAATAATAATAAATGCATGAAAAGAAAAAAAAAGAGAGAAGAAAAAAAGAAAAGAAAAAAGAAGAAAGAAGAAAGAAAAGGGAGAGAAAAATGAACAATAGCATAAGTATAATTAAAAACACACACACCCACCTAGAACTTTATTCTTAGAATGATATTTCTGCGCTTGAATGGTCAAATAAGTCCACCCTTTTTAGGGCAGAGCAAATAATGAGAATTGAGAAAGAGTAGTATTCTGCAGCAACGCAATAATCATGAGGATGAACCAAGTCATCATGGAAGACTTCACAGCCTTGAATCACCGCAACATTCGAAATCCTTATGGATCCAAGCTATGCTTGAAATGATCGTTGAACGGTTGAATCTAAGACGCTCTTGCACTTGATATCCAGAGTTCATATTCTATTGTTTGTTATACTAAGATTTTGATTTCGAGATCCCGTATGTTAATCTAAATAGCACTCTTCAGTGGAATGCCAATCAACAAATTGACAATTTAGAGCAACAAAGATTTACATTTATTGCTTCAGAGATAAGATCTAGAACACAAGGTCGCGGATATTATTGGGCACCTAACCAGAGAAACGACCCCTCAATGTATAAGATAAAGAGGATGAAAAGAATATATGTGTCAAACAGCTGAAGAGCAGGCAGCGGGTTTTAGCTATGATGCCTTGGTTGGTTTCGGGAAATGAAGAATGAACTGGGACGAGAATGAGGTCGCAAAATACAAGGGAAGGTAAGGGATAAACATTGATTCTCCAAAGAGTTAGAGCATAGGGATCGAGAGATGGTTCCCGTCCAGAAGCAGCAAGAAGATTGAATTTAAAAAATTAAGTTCAGAGCATGGAAGCATTTTGCTCCCCCCAATGATGAAACTGACAAATACTCTGAATGTTAGGTCAAAGAATTAGAAGATAACAGAGCTCATGATCGAGTGGGACAAGGAAGAACATGAAGAATGGTAAGAATCCCTACACGAGAATGATATAGAGATTAGAATAAGCTTATTTGTGAAATAGGTAGAGACCCCAAAGAAGAAAGAGAGTTGCTTGTGCAAGAGAGCAAGAGCGGGTATTCAATTGATTAAGGAAAGATTGATGAAAATAAAGATCAAAACTGAGCATATTGCAAAAAGAAAGGAAATAAAGAAATCCAAAAAAAAAATTTTAGGGTAGAGGATTTTAAAACATATTTAAAAGAGAGAAGAAGAAAGAGAACAAAAAAAGAGAAGAAATAAGAGAAAAAGAAAAGGAAAAAAGAAAGAAAGAAGAAGCAGAAGAAGAAAAAGAAAGCTTTACATTGCATGCATCATATAGATAGAGGCATGTCAATTTTTTCTTATTTTAGACAGGTATTTGAAGAATTATCAAAGAGTTTTAAGAAGTAGATTTTATTAAAGAAAGAAAGGTCGGCAGCCATAGTAGTGTGAGGCCAGATGACGATATCCATAGTAGTGTGAAGCCAGATATTAAGTCTTTCGGGCCATCAGTAAGTCCTTCGGGTATAATGATAAGTCTTTCGGGCCACCGATAAGTTTTTCGAGCATGGTGATAAGTCCTTCGGACCAATAATAAGACCTTCAGGCATGATGAGCAGCCATAGTAGCGTGAGGCCAGATGACAGTAGCCATAGTAGTGTAAAGCCAGACATTAAGTCTTCCGGGCCATCAATAAGTCCTTCGGGCATGATGATAAGTTCTTTGGGCCACTGGTAAGTCTTTCGAGCATGGTGATAAGTCTTTCGGGCCATCAATAAGACCTTTAGGCATGATAAGGTAGCCATAATAGCGTGAGGCCAGATGACGGTAGCCATAGTAGCGTGAAGCCAGAAATTAAGTCTTTCGGGCCATCAGTAAGTCCTTCAAGTATGATGATAAGTCCTTCGGGCCACTGGTAAGTCTTTCGAGCATGGTGATAAGTCATTTGAGTCATCAATAAGACCTTCGGGCATGATGACGCAGCCATAGTAGCGTGAGGCTAGATAACGACAGCCATAGTAGCGTGAGGCCAGGTGACGGCAGCCATAGTAGCGTGAGGCCAGGTGACTGTAGCCATAGTAGTATGAAGCCAGATATTAAGTCCTTCGGGTCATCAGTAAATCCTTCAGGCATTATGATAAGTCCTTCGGGCCATCAGTAAGTCTTTCGAGCATGGTGATAAGTCCTTTAGGACATCAATAAGTCCTTCGGGCATAATACGACAGCCTTAGTAGCATGAGCCCAAAAAGATTGGTAGCCATTTTTGGCGTGAATTCCTAAATTTGAAAATGATTTCGGAAGCCTTAGTAGCGTGAGTCCAGAAAGATCGATAGCCATTTTGGCATGAATCCCCTAATTCGAAGATAAAGGTTCTATATAGGAAAAGCCTATATATCTGAGCCCTCGCAGTGGAAGGTTCTATATAGGAAGAACTCGTAGCTCTGAGATTTCAGAAGCTAAAAGGACTGGCGACTCTAGGGTTTGAAGACTAGCAGTTCCATATAAGAAGAACTCCTAGTCGAAAGAATCCATCCATGACGCAGAAGGTTTTATATAGGAAAAACCCGTTACGTTGAAGGCGAAGATTTCTACATAGGAAGGACTCCAAGATTTGCTGTTTCAGAGTGAAAAGTTTTATATAGGAGATACTCGTAACTCAAGACTTCAGAATGAAGGGTTCTATATAGGAAGGACTTGTAGCTCCAAGATCAGAAGGTGAAGAAGTTCTATATAGGAAGAACTTGCGAGCCTGAAGATTCGGCCGAGGAAAAGCAGAGAGTTCCAGAAGAACACGTGATTCTGAAGCTACAAACAGGGAAGTCGGATAAAAATGAGTGCTTATGATCTTTGTTTTTTTCCCTTTCCACGAGAACAAGCAAAGAGGGGCAACTGTAATCACTCATTTTTATCTAGTTTGTAAATATCATGTTAATATATTAGTATAATAATTAATAGATATTATTATTGCATGTATGCGTATATTATATTAGTATGTGGGTTAATCATGTATGTATGATTAATATGTGCATAAAATATGTGTGTGATATGTGTGAGTGCATGTATATTATACATATTATGTATGTGTACGTGTTAATATTTATTATGGTATATGTGTGCCATATGTTTGTTTATATTTTATGTATACATTGTTTGTATGGTTGCAATATGTGTGAACAAATATATATGCTTGTGTGTTATGTGTATGTAACATATATGTTGATGTGCATATATGTGTGTATGTATGTTATTTAAATATTATGTGTATGTATCTATATGTGTGTCTAGTATGTATGTGTTATTAAGGTTTATTAGGGATATTAATATATTACATGTGTTTTATATTGCATTAATGTTTGTATTAATATATTATGTGCATGTACGTATTAAGGTATGTGTGTACATTTATTTATGTATTGCATATATGTCTATGTGAATACATATTGCATGTCTATATATGTATAATTAATATATGCATGTATTATTATTATTGGGTTTAAATTGAAAACAGATCCAACATTAATTATTATAATATAAAAGTCCAAGTCCAATTTACATATTAAAACCCCAAAAAATGTTTACATAGGCCCAACCGGCCAAATCCCAATATCCTAAAAACCCTAAAAATAAAGCTAAACCCTAATCTAACATCCCCTTTTATTTTGGCAGCCGCATCATCCTGACCGTTGGATCAAATCTTGATCCAACAGTCCAGATGACATTAAGAATGACCAGGTGGCGCGCGTAAGGCTCACCCCTGGGTCTGCTCGTTGTTGCACGCGCGAGATCGTTTGTTTTCCCATGCCACGTGGCATGATCCTAGACCACATCGTTATCGCCAAGATCCAATATGAGCCGTTCATCTTCGAAGAGCCTCAACCGTTAGATCAGATCTGATCCAACGGTCTAAATGGCATCTGGCCGATAATTCTCCAACCACCCTTTGCCGCCGTACGATTTCCCCTCACTGGCTCACCAAACCGGACATGCAAGAAACAAATAAACAAGTCAGATCAAGCATGGTTTTTCAGATTTCAAATCCAATCAATTGCTCATCAACAGTACAGATTAGGTCTACTTTTATTTGCATGATGTAATGGAATTAGAAAAACAGAAATCTATTGTATAAAGTGGATGGAGACCAATATCTAAAAGAACACACACAAAAATCCTCAGGTTTTCAGAGGTAAAAAAAAGGTATTCTTCTTTTTCTCCCCTTTTCAGTTCGAATCTTAGAAAGCAAATAATAATAACGAAAAGAGATAAGGGTAAGGGGTTTTACCTTCGCCGAGTTTCCCTTTCACAGGTGACAAACCCTATAAAGGGTGAATCAGTTGAAAAAAGGAAAAAGGGAGACAGGAAAAGTTTCAGGGGGCTTTTGATTTTGACAAAACGAAGTCAAGGGTCTCGATTTAAAAGGAAACAAGGTTAGACTAGGTTTTGAAAATAAAAAAGGATTTTTTGTGTCTTTTCGTGGTCGTAAGCGACGGCCAACGACGGCGTGCATAATGGAGGTTCGCCGGTTTCTGGAAATAGGGATGAATGCAGAAGGGATTCATGTTTCGATTAGGAGAAAAATAAAATGGTATGTCTTTTTAGGAATAGAAATTTTGAAATGGCAAAAAAGAGAAAGTTGAATCTGATATAGGTTTTTATAATGTTTCATATTTAAAAAAATGGTACAATCACGCACTAAGGACCTCCGTCCTCCCCAACTTTTCAGTTCGAGTTTTCCCCTTGGTACAATTGCAACCCCAGTCCCCCTTTCTTTTTAAAATCTTTCAATTTAGCCCATAAATTAAACGGATTCTGAGTTCAAATGATGATATCACGCCCTTAGTCCCTCCGCGTTTTCAATATTTTCAGTTCATACTTACCACATGGGTTTTTACACGTCCTGTCCTTGTGGGTTTTGTTCGGTTCTCAATTGTCCCTAAACATTTTTTATTTATTTAATTTCTATTTTTTGGTTTTGTTTTTATGTCATTTCGGTCCCCTTTTATTTTGGAATATTAATGTCATATGTTTTTTTGTTGTTTTAGCATGTTTACATTGCTTTTTTTTGTGTTCATGTTTTTATGTTTTCATGTTTCTTTTTAATATATGTTTAATTTACGATTTTATGCTTTCATGTTTTCGTTCGTTCTTTATATCGTACATGTTTTGTTTTAGGTGTTATGTGCTGGATTAATTTGTGTGTCATTACCTGTATATTATCATGCTATGATGCTTCATTTTGTTGTTCATGTTGTACTTGTGTTTTTTATCATGTTTATATGTCTAGCATACATTTCATGTTTTTGCACCTTAGGTTACATATTTGTTACATTTAATGTCATGATATGCTTTTAATGTATGCATGTAATTTGTGCCATATGATAAAGTTTTGATGTAATATGGTGATAATGTTGTTTTGTTATTTTAGTATCATATTTTATATCATGTCATGCATATATTGCATTTGTGGTTTTTTTTTTATGTGTTTAGGCATGTTATATTTAGTTAATTTAACCTTGAAGCATGATTTTTACCATGTTTATATGTTTATGTTTAGGTTTAATTTCAATTCTTGAGACATGTTTTTATTTATGATCATGCATTTTTTAATGTAATGTTAAATTAGATATGTTCTTTTATATGTTTGTTAAGATTGCATAATGAGATATTATTTGTCAATGCGATGCCCTTTTATTCGAGCGTAAACGGGGCCAGTATCAAGAGCAGTGATGGTGGTCTATCGGTTTACTCTCGAATAACGGGGCCCTTAAAATTTACTCGCACTTATATCCAAATTTTAATTTAATCGTTACTTTAATCCGGAAAGTTTAATATTAATAAAGCGGTAATTATTAAAGTACCAATTTTGGGCGGTGTGGGGTTGCTAATCATTCCCCATCCGTAACCGACTCCCAAACCCAACATTTTCAAAATCTCTAGTTTTATGGTGCCCGACCTACCTTAGTGGCCAGAGGCGACTCCATTTTTTAATGAAACACGATTTTTTACAAAACCCCCCACAGAATACATATTTTTAAATTACCCGAAAAAACCACAAACACAGTAAAACCCACTTTTTTAGCAAAAACACACGTAAAAAGGGGACATCGCTACACATGCCTCTTCGTTAGATTCGTAGCTTGATCGCAACTAACTACTCAGATCATGCCTCTTCGTCAAAGTCGTAGCTTGATCACCACTAACTCCTCAAATTATGCCTTTTCGTAAGAGTTGTAGCTTGATCGCCACCAATAACTCAAATCATGCCTCTTCGTCAGAGTCGTAGCTTGATCGCCACCAATAACTCAGATTATGCCTCTTCATCAGAGTCATAGCTTGATTGCCACTAACTCCTCAGATCATGCATCTTCTTCAGAGTTGTAGGTTGATCGCCACTAACTCCTCAGATCATACCTCTTCGTCAGAGTGTAGCTTGATCGCCACCTATAACTTTGATCATGCCTCTTCGTCAGAGTTGTAGCTTGATACTTCTAACCTCTCAGATCATGCATCTTCGTCAGAGTTGTTGCTTGATCACAATCTAATCACCGGATCATGGCTCTTCGTCATAGTCGTAGCTTGATCCAATCTCCCGATCTCGTCTCGTCGTCAGTGGCGTAGCAAGATCACCCATATTCAAACATCTCTTTATCCTACCTCTTTAAATTTTACAAGTTTTAAATAAAATAAGTGGATACTTAGTCTGAAGCGAGTTTCTTTTTACTCTTGTAGGTTTTTCTTCCAAAAAATGACGAAGTGGATTAGTCAACCAGATCTTAACTCTCCGTCGGTGGTGTAGCAGATCAACAGATAAGTTCTATTTCTCTAGAAGCCAGAAGATGGATCAGTTGGAGTTTGAAGGAAAGGTCGTGCCAAGGAAGGGTACTCCAGTTCGACCGAACAAAAATGGCTATTTTTTAGTCTTTGCTCTATTGTCGTTTCACAACAACAAGCAAAAAGGGGCAACTGTAATAGCCTATTTTCGTCCGGGCTTTTCTTTCTAATAATCAATTTGGATTCCAAATATATATATCAAACAAATCAAAAAATATAAATCCATAAAAACAACAGTCAAAAATTTGTTAATGTCCATTTACAAATACCCATTTACCCAGTCTGCCATACCCATTTACATTGGCCCAACTATCCTAAACCCATCTGCCAAACCAACACAACCGGCCCATTACTTAAACCGACCCAACCTAGTTACCCATTTCCAAAACTCGACTGACTCAGATACCCTAAACCCTAACCCTAAGTCTAACCCTAGCCGCCTAATCTCTAGTAGCTTCTAGAAGGTTCCCGAACTGGCCTTTTAGCTCTCTTGGCCTCCCCAACCGTCCAGCTTCCGGCCAGGTCACCTCCACCTTGACTCCACGGCTGCACCACATCATCACCATATCAAAGCCACGTCTAGCCACCACTGCCACACCAGCAGCCACACACTGCACGCCACATCCCCCCAAGGGACCACTAGCCCATCTCCTCTGTACGCATGCAACACCTGCAAAAACAAGGACAAATATGCAAAAAAAAAAAATCAGAGCCAAATTCCAGGATTTCAGAACGCGTCCAATAGCATTTTTCTTAGTTTCTTTTTCTTTTATCAATGTAAAAACGGCTATAAAGCCAGATTAAACCACTTGTAAACCCTAGACGGGTATATTTCAAAATATCAATACAAAAAAATATTCAAAGCAAAAAAATTCTTTTTTATTCGTATATCAAAAAAATAGAAAGGGGTTTTACCTTTAGGGTTCGATCACCCGACGCCCACGCCGTTATCATCTCTGTTTGTCCGTTTCACCTTTCCTATTTCGGGTTCAAGGTTTCCAAACTAGATTTCAAAAATGGGGGATTTAGGGTTTGTCTTTTTAAATCAAAAAAGGATTTTGGGTTTTCAAAGCAGAAGAGGGGACCTTAGGGTTTCGGCTTTTGAAGTCTCAAAAAAGGAGGGATTTTTATGCCGCTGGCCACCGGCGCCGAGTTTTGAAAACTAGAGGTGAATGAGAGAATTTGCTAAGTTTTTTTTATAAAACTCTAAAAATGATTTTTTTTTGTTCAGGTTTTGACTTTTAAACCCCCCAAAATACAGTGCTTTGTTGTTCCCTCGACCTACGCGTTGACCCGGATACTCGGGAAGGATCCGCGCACTTTTGGTCAAGGGGATAATTTCCACCTCAGTCCTTCAAGTTTATTCCTGTTTTCAAATAGACCACGGGTTAATACCCATTTCAATCCTTCCCCTTTTGTGTTTTATTTAAAATGCGGCTAAATTGAAACCTGATTATTTAAAGTCTGGACTCTCATTTTGTTTTCTTTGCATTTTGGTCATGGACCGGTTAGTCTATGTTGTTTATATATGTTATGTAGTTATATTATATATAATATTATACTATATTATTATATTAAGTTATATAATATATTATATATATATCGGATTTTATATATTCTATGTAGTTATATTATTATATTACAAGTATTATGTATATATATTGTTTTATATTATATTATGTTATATAGTTTTTTATATATTCTATTCTATTCTATTCTATTATACATAGTGTACATATTATATATTATATTTAGTCTATATTTATATTTTTTTAGTTTATATTCGAATCGGCTTTACGGTGACCTACAACGGGGGATGACCCGTATTATTTACGGCCCGTTTAGTGTAGCTATCTAACCCACTAACATCTAACTTCTAACTTTTACTTTCTTGCAATTTATTTTCTGCATTTCCTTTTATTGTTTGAACCGGTCTTTTTCCGAATTTTTCAATTTCTCACATTTATTTTGTTTGAATATTTATTTTCCGCTTTATTCTTTATTGTCTTCATTTTATTTATTTATTCGCTTTTTGTGACATATTTTAATTTGTCATTCATTTTACCTCTAATTTAATCTATATATCCCACATTGTTAATTAATCAATCTTATTCATAAAAATGAGGTATTTATTAATTCTGATATTTGCGTCATAACAGTCCGGGCTTAATGAGTGTTGACCAAATATTCGAATTAATTTTCACCGTCTGAAGGTAAACCTTAATTTGAAATAAAATTATGATAATTCTTAACATCATTTTTAACTGTTTGTATCATGCATAAAGATGATGTTCTCAATTCTAACCGTAAATTAACACGAGAGGCGATCATATTTGATGTCGATTTAATCTACGGTCCGACGTACTGTCATCCTTATTAATTAAACGGGTAATTAATTTAAACTCACTAAATTGTTAAATCCCGTTCAAGTAAAGCCTATATTCGATTAAGAACAGTCAATTAAATCCAATTTTGAATTTCGGTAATTTCCATCGATCAAAAGCAACGCCTGTTTTGGTACCGATTTTCGGGCGTGATGGGGATGCTAATCCTTCCCACACATAACCAACTCATGAACCTGTTTTTTAAAGAATCTCTGGCTTTATAGTGTTCGACCTGCCTTAGTGGCCGGTGGCGACTCAAACTTTTCATTTTCTAAACAAAACAAGTTTTTATTCAAAATCCCCAAATTTTTCAAAAACTTTCATAAAACAACAAATTTTTTTCAAAAACCCACAAAATACACTTTTATTTTTTTCATAGCGATTTTCGTAAGAAGAAGGTCGTTACAGTTTGCAATCTTTACAATTTGATATTTTTAGTGAATTTTGACCGATTGATGACCTTAAACTTTTGGATTGCTCTTAAACTTATAGTTTTGAGTAGAAATGAGGTTAGTCAACTTACTATACTGTAATATGCATGATTGGTTCAACATTCTAGATTATAATTGGCACTTTACAATTTAGTCTCTTATATATATTATGACCTTTGCTTGACTTTTATAGATATTATCTAAACTAATACTAATGCATTTTAATCATATTAATTGCATGTTATGCATGATTTTTGATTAATACAAAATCACTTCGGTAATTAATGTAAAACTTTGGACACGATCAGAACTGATTTAGACTCTTATCTAAACTTGAAGGCAGCGAAGTTAATTTTCGAGGGAGAGGTGTTGTGGGGCCATTCTTTCAAAGCATATGAGATGGACCATGTTTTGTTGGCAATATCACTATAACAAAATAGGCTTTTAGCGGCGTTTTTAAGCACCGCTAAAAACCTTTCCAGTGCTAGAAAAAAGGCTGCAAGAAGTGCCGTTAGATCAAACGCCGAGTTAGCGGCGTTTCTGAACAAAAAATGCCGCAAAAGGTCGAGTTATATAGCGGCTTTTTTTCTCAAAACTCCGCTATATACCTTGTCTTTAGTGGTGTTTGTTCCTTCAAACGCCGTTATATACTTTGTCTTTAGTGGCATTTGTTCCTCCAAACGCTGCTATATATCTTGTCTTTAGTAGCATTTGTTCCTCCAAACGCCGCTATTGACTATGTATCTTCTGCATCCCTCAGTTCTTTACTTAGCTTGTCGATCTATACTTACGCTTCGCTTCTTTATAAAGTTTCAGTAAGATATAAATGGAGTCGATGTTTGATTTAAACATTTAATCTTATTGATAAACGCCGCTAAAGTATGCATCTATAGTGACGTTTGCCCAAAAACGTTACTAAAGTACGCTTCTATAGCGGTGTTTGCCCAAAAACACCGCTAAGTACACATTTATAGCGACATTTGCCCAAAAATGCCGCTGCATATCAGTCTATCACGGCATTTATTCAACAAACGCCGCTAAATGTATAAATTTAGCGACGTTTACTCGAAAAACGCCGCTAAAACCCTATTTTGCAGTGTATGTACGGAGTGGTCACAATCTTATAACCTTTGTTTGGTACAACTTTCCCTATTTGAGAGTGTTTTTTTTTTTTAACTTTGACGATTGCAGAGTGAATTCCATGTCTTCCATGATATCTCTTTAACACCTACGTAGCCGTCTTCCTTTGCATGAGTGATAAATAGGTTGCAGCTGAGTTGGTGGCGGAGTTAAGAGATAAAGGAGGAGAAACGCAGTAAATGGGGTGGTTGGGGAAAGAGGGGAGGTTTCAAAGTTAAAGAATGGAAAATATGTTTTTACCCGGAGAGAATAGAAGCTTTTACCGGGCAATTCAACTATTGCAATGGTAGACAATATGTATAGAGTAGCGTAATTCAATATTATACATTGAGAGGATCATTTAAAAAGTTTTAAATTTAGGAGGATAACAATAAAATATGTATTTGTTGGAAGGTTCAAAATACAATTTTATATTGTTTCAATTTAATTATTTTTAATTTTTTACTTTTTGTTAGGGCCATGATGGATCGGTCCTTATTAAGTACCACCCCCGTCTGTATAGTTCCCATCATAATGGAAATACAATTTTTTATGGGGTTAAATGTTTTTTATTCGAAAAGTATGATTTTATTGAGTAAGAATCATACAAAAACACCAACGCTTGCCTTATTAAAAACCTCCTTAAAACCTAACATGGAAGAAAAGAGTACGACGCGACGGTGTATAACAGACATGACTCTACCCCATGATACATCAAACCCCAATCGGCACATCTCCAACATCACCAAACACCGCCGCCCTTCCACCTCTCAGCTCCCCAACACAACTCAATAAACTACACAACACCAAGATGTCGATCCACCCCACCTTTCGCCAAAGCATCCGCTATACTATTAGCTTCACGCAACACATGGTTAAAACATACACATGGTAATTGGCGACATGCCTCATCTATCAAACGGAACCGATTCCATAGTTTCCACGGCCTCGTGTCACATTGCAATATCCATGTCAACGCCACACGTGAATCAGATTCAATGACAATGAAAGAAGCTATCTCCAAATTCGACTCCACCAACATACCCAAAGCCGCCGCTATAGCACATACTTCCACCATATTAGAATCCATCACACCCAAAGGCCCTGAAAACATAGCCAAAATTCGACCAGCCCCATCCCTGAGTACTCCCCCGCAACCCGCCAACCCCGGCTTTCTTCGCACCGCACCATCCACATTAAATTTCACCGTACTAGCAATCGGCGGTGTCCAAACCATTGTTGTCCGGTTTATCCCTGACACCTCGCATCGTGTGTGGTTTAAGGTTCTAAGATTTATGATTTAGTAGTTTAATATTTGGAGTTTGGAATTTATGAATTAGTGTTTAGGATTGAAAATTTTAAAACTAGGGTTTAGAATTAAAATAGAATTTGTTTATAAACTTTTTTCACTGGATGTGTATCAAATAATAAATTAAAATGAAATGAATATTTATATCATATTTTATAATTTAATTATATATTTTTAATTCAAAATAAATTCACATCCAAACATTTAATTAAGTTCTAAATCTAGAATGTTTTAAATATAAAATCTTTATACATTTATATGCTAATGGTATTTAAAAAAACTATACTAATAGTATTCTGAATTATTTTAAATTTAGTTAATCCATTAATTTCTTATTTAAAATCTAAACTCGTGATTTCTAAATTCTTCTAATTTATAGATAATATGATATATTTAGGCCATGTTTTGTAAACAATTGTTTGAGCCAAAATTAGAGGTTTGAGCTAAATTTAGATATTTAATCGGTTAAATATGATAATTTAGATGTTTGGTGAATAGCGAATTGGGGTAAAACCTCTATTTTTGAAAAAAAAAACTGCTAATATGAACTTTTTGAAATTAGAGGTTTTGAAATAAAAGTCCCTTAACAATTATAAAAAATCTCTAAATAACTTAGGTTAACATTTTCTATTTTAATTCTTCACCCTCACAGATTTACATTATGACATTTTTAAACTAATATTTTT
This sequence comes from Hibiscus mutabilis, assembly GCA_019671005.1. NCBI lineage: Eukaryota > Viridiplantae > Streptophyta > Magnoliopsida > Malvales > Malvaceae > Hibiscus > Hibiscus mutabilis. The sequence goes on along the minus strand of CM033743.1, from coordinate 36,155,895 downwards.
TGTGTTTTTCTTTTTATTCTTACACATTTATATTTGTATTTGAATTTAATAATTAATAAAATTGTATTAAAATAATAACATAAATAATAAATTAATATATAGATCATTCAAATATTCTTAGTAATGTTATATTCAAAAAATTATTTTTCATAGTCAAATTAATATTAATAGATACAAAATATTGATAACTAATAAATTATTGAAACAAGTATCAAATATAATCATATCCTTATATGTCATTTTGCTCGTTTAAATAATCAAGCAACTATCAGTTATCAGTTAATTTTATCAAACATTTTTATACAATCCGTTTGTCAAATCAACTAATACAATTATCTATTAGCAATCAGCTAATGTAATCCGTTATTAATCATCCGCTAATTGTCAAACAATGCCTTAGTTTCTTTTGTTTTTCAAGGTGTTTATTTATTGTAGCAAGTCAAACCATTAATTCATAGTGATTTGTCGGTTCATATAAGCATAGACACCGATTATAAAATTTAAAATTATTCCATACTTAGATAAGAAATCAAACTCTCGATCACTAATTAATAATTTTAAAACGAACGACACACACCTACACACCACTAAGGTTTTAATTCTAATTTTGTTTTGAAATATAATTAGATGCTTGTCGAGTATATGAGAATTTTAATATTTACTTAAAAGCTATTAAAAATTAATAGTGTATAGCATTAGTGGTGTATTTAGACTCATCCTTTTATTATATATATTTAGATTTCTTTTTTTAGTAATATACATGTTCATCTTATGGTCTATGTTCGAGGTACAAGACTATCCCTCTCACTAATATCGTATCTAAAGTTCGAACTCACGTAGTGGTTATATTTAGATTTCTTTAATATCACGTTTAAGTTAAACAATTGTCAGACTATATATACAACAAATTTATGACATGGAAATTAAAGAAAAGGAGAAGCATAGGCAATAAAACGTCGTAGTTTAATAGCGGGTGGGACCCAGTCTCACTGGTATAATTGATCTGAAGTTGCGGCCGAGTCAAATCACTGTCAACAATACTTATCCAGTCTATTTCGCACATCCATGGCCAGAGGAATCCCAAACCACGACGGCTCTTGTGACGGAATTGGCGACGGCGGAGGAAGCCAATACAAAACCCGGCCTTACTCTTCGTTTCCGGTTTCCGACTCTTTCTACCACGCGTCCTTGAATCGCTGTACTATCGGAGACGTATTCTTCGGCACCGACGACATAACGGACACCAGAGATTTAGTTTACAAAGGAGATGTGCTGGAGAGCTACCACAGGGAAACCGCCGTGAAATACATGAGGCGGCCGTCGGAGAACGAATGGATCTCAAACTTCGGGTGTGTGGAGTTGTTGAAACTTGTGTTACAATATTGCTGCAGATGTATAATATTCCATGATTAATTGAATTTGTTCCCAATAACAATAATGAATTATGAAATCGGCTGTGATTCTTTCGATTTGTTTTGGCGACTGAGAAGGAAATTTAGATAGTGGAGTTTTAGAGCAGCACGATACGATACGATACCGGAGTTCATCCACATACTTCTCGCCAGTCCATTTTTTGGCTTCATTTCATTATTAATTTGTTTTTGGCTCATGTAATTATTAATCTAGTTTTGGCATTTTATTGATTTTTTAAGGAAGATAATGTACTAAAAATAGATATCCAATACGTTTATTTAACAAATTTGGACTATATCTGTCACGTTATTTATAAGATTAATCAATAAAAAATATATATTTTATTATTTTTTATGTTATTTTTTATCAAGTAAAGATTAAATCATATTTATTAAAAACTAAATCTGAAAAAGCTAACATGGAAAAATAATAATACTCAATTTGGTAAAGCACATAAATGGTAATTGAACTTTGGTAAATTATTCAATTTGATAATTAAGTTTTCAATTATTTTAATATTACTATTAAATTTTTAGTTTTATTTCAAATTGGTCACTTACCCGTTAACAGCCGTTAAAAGAGTAAAATAACAGTTAAAATATTTTGTATAATAATACATTTAGTCATTTAAGTTTGCACATTAAAACAATTTTGTACTAATTAAAAGAAAAATAAATTTAATCTTTATTATTTACACCTTATTTTAATTTAAGACTATTTTAATTAAAAATAATTTCAGTTCGATTCAAGTGAAAATGGAACAGAAAATAATTCGATTTGTCTTTCTTAAAAGTTGTACGCCAAAGAGAATAGCTAATCAGTTGTTTTTAGGTCCCAGATTATTCTTTCCCTTTGTTACGGAAGTAATGTCTAATTTCATATTTCCTATGCATTTTTGCAGGATCCTACATTGTCAAAGAATTTCATAAAAGATAAATGAAATCAGTTTAGATGCATTGTTGCAGTCCAGGTTCTCTTTTTTTGGAGGTCGGGGATCAGATAAAGGTAGTTCTATACTATGCCAAAAAATAATTTAACCCTAAACCCTAGTTTAATAAAAAAAAATAAACCAAATTAAAAGTTTAGAGTTTTGGTTTTAGGGTTTAGAGTTAAATTATTTTTAATTAAAATAGGGTGCAATTAAATAATGTATAAATAATGAGAGTTAAATTTATTTATTTTTTTCGAATCAGGACATTCTTTTAATATGCAAATGTGGAGGATTAAATGCGTTATTGTACAAAATATTTTAGTAGCCATATCACCCTTTTAACGGTTGTTAACGGGTTAGTGACCAATTTGGAGTAATACTAAAAGTTTAATGGTAACATTAAAGCAATTGAAAATTTGGTTACCAAATTGAATAATTTACCAAAGTTTTGTTCCCATTTGTATACTTTACCCAAAAAGAAAAATAAAAAGTAATATAAAAATTGCTTTTTCGATTTTATTCTAAAAGGGGATAACGCTTTCGGACCCCATAATTAAAATAATTAATAGTATATAGCGGTACATGACGTTTATCGTAGAATCATCCCTTACTCTAGAGGTTGTTGACAACAAATTAGGATATTTACTACAATGAAATGAGAACTCATCATGTAAATAACAACTCTTATATTGTAAAAAAGAACAACTCTTAACTTTCTCTCGATTTTGAAATTAGAAAAATTGGTTTTTAAGAGTTAATTGTACCATACGTCTCTATTTTACAATCCTTATTTTAATTTGGTTCTCAAAATTTTGAATGTTTTAATTTCATTATCAAACTATGATCTTCATTCTAAGTTGGTCCCCTAACTTTTCAATGTTCCAAATTCAATCTCAAATCATGATTCATTCTAAAGTCCCTAAACTCTTTTGAATGTTCTAATTTCATTCTCAAATTTACAATACATGCTAATCATGTCCCATGTTAATAAATTCGTTATAAAATTTATTTTTTATTAAGTAGTATTACAATAATATTTCCAAGGGAAATGTCGGGGTTCGAACCCATGCAAGGGATGAAGCAAATGAGCATTCATGACTACTAGGTCAATTAGTAGATCTAATTATAAAAATTATTAACTACCATATAAACTTTGATGATTATTATGTGATAATATGATGTGCATAAACAATGATTTGAGGATGAATTTTGAAGTTCAAAAGTATAGGGATCAATCTGTAATGAGGGTAATAGTTTGGGAATGAAACTGAACGGTTCAAAAGTTAGTGGACCAATTTAAAATGGGAGTCATAGTTTAGGGATAAAATTGGAATATTTAGAAGTTTAAGAGTCAATTTAGAACAAGAACCATATTTTAAGGATTTGTAATGCATTTAGCTCTTTTTAAATAATTGTAACATTCAAAGTAAATTAATCTTGTTAATCTTAGAAGTGAGTATTGAGGCATAATTAATTAGGGTTTTGATATTTTCTCAATTTCATATAAATTTGATAGACACAATAACAAATTAATTCTTATGTCTATCTATTATATCAATTTAATTTTAATTTAAAAAATACATTTTTATATTCTTTGAATATTAAGAGTTATTTTTTAATTTTTATAATTAACATAATACGCAAACGTCGAAACTTAAATTTGTTATCCAATCGTTCAAAATTAAACTAAAATTGATGGAAATAGTTAGTGCTGGAATTAATTATCCTTAACTACTTACTCTTGAAAATGAAAATGATTAAATTATTATTTTTATTTGAGGTATGGATTTTAATATTTAATTTAAAATTAACATAACGTAAGAGGATTATTTGTTTATTTCGAAATGATTCAGAGGTGAGGAGGCATTTTATTTAATTATAAAATATATAACAAGTTATCTTGTAGAATGTTATTGCTTTGAAAATATTTTAATCTGAATTAATCAGAATATTTAAATTATCATTGATGGAATCAAATTAAGCAGGTGATTTTAAAATTAAATTAAATTAAATTAAATTAAGTATGTGAGCATGCATGATTGGTACATGCATAAGACAAATTCTCACCAAACAAATACAATAAGAAATCAAATGGCCAGCAAACGAGTCGGTGGTCGGGTTTATGAAACCCGCCGATTTTATCAATCAAATACTTTATTCAAACCTAACAATTATACTCATTAATAGTGGATTGTTCTAACAAGATAAAATATTAGGTCTTTTAAAAATATCACAAATTAAAATACTATTAAAATGAATTAAGATAGTCGTTTATATAATTGAACTTTTACGGTATCTATTTTAAATTGGTTGATCAATAAATTAAATATTAGTTGTTATATAAATTATAAAAATATGAGTTAATTGTACCACATGTACTGTGACACTCATTTTAAATTGATCCCTAAACTTTAAAATATTTTAATTTCATCCTCAAATTATGACCTTTATTCTAAATTGGTACCCAAACTTTTGAGCATTCCTGTTTCATCATCGAACTATGACTCTCATTTTAAATTGGTCCTCAAACTTTTTGAACGTTCTAATTTCATCTCCAAATTATCAGTATATGCTAATCATATCTTATGTCAATAAAACCGTTATAAAAATTCTTAATTGTCATGAAACACTGGTATGTATTATACAATAATATGATGTAATATAAATGACAATTTGTCGATGAAATTGGAATATTCATAAAGTTTAAGGACAAATTTAGAATGAATATCATATTTTAGGGATGGAAATGGAACATTCAAAAGTTTGAGAACCAATTTACACTGAGAATCATAGTTTGAGGATGAAATTGAAACATCTAAAAGTTTAGGAACCAATTTAAAATGAGGATCATAGTTTGGGAACGTGTGGTACAATTAACTCTAAAAATTCATATTAAAATAATAAAGGGATAGTTCGAGGCCTTGTGTATGTAGAAAATCTCCACTAGGAGACTCACCCACCAAAGCCAGGTGTGCAACGTGGGTCTGTCCGAATTAGTCAGGACAAAGCCTTGGTGAACCTAGAGGGCAACCAAAAAATATGGGTAAACTACATAAATGGTCCCCCAACTATGACCCAATTCTTTGTTCAGTCTCCTAACTATGAGAAGTTACAAATAGGTCCCCTAACTAATTACAATTAACAAATCGGTCCAATTCTGTTAAAAAATAAATAGATGATGACGTGGTAGTTAATAAAATCTATATAATAACAAATTTAACCCTTAACCTTTACATTTTATTTTAATTTGGTCCTAAATTTAAAATTTGATCTCTCAACATTTAAATATTACAACATTTTAGTCCCTTAAATCCTAAACTTAATCTTCTTCCCTTCTAAAAATCAAACATCCATTGATGTTAACAGTAGCTCATTGCAGATGGCTACTGTTAATAACAATGGAGATTTTGATTCTCCAACTGTTTTCACTGCTCATACAAATGGGGCTGCAGATGGCTACTGTTAGTATCAATGGAGGTCTGATTTTTAGAAGGGAAGAAGATGAAATTTAGGATTTAAGGGACTAAAATGTTGTAATATTTAAATGTTGAGAGCTAAAATTTAGATTGGGTAAAGTACACAAATAGTCACTAAACTATCCTAAAAAATACAAAATGGTCTCCAAACTTTCAAAAGTTACATAATGGGTATTAAACTTTAGTTTTTGTTACAAAATGGTCACTGAGTCATTAATTGTCGTTAAGTGAATGACGTGACAATTACGAGAATTTGAATAATAGCACATTTAATCCTCCATATTTACACATTCAATCAATTTAGTCTTAATTTAACCCTTATTATTGATGTCTAAATTGACTGAACATGTAAATATTGAGGATTAAATATGTTGTTATACAAATTTTCGTAACTGCCAAGTCACCTGGTTAACTGCTCAGTGACCATTTTGTAACAAAAACTAAAGTTTGATGCCCATTATGTAACATTTGAAAGTTTAGTGACCATTTTATATTTTTTTTGAGATAGTTTGTGACAATCTGTGTACTTTTCCCTTTTAAATTTACGACCAAATTAAAATAAAATGTAAATGTTAAGGGTTAAATTTGTTATTATACAAAATTTATTAACTACCACGTCATTAGCCGTTTATCTTTTAACGTAATTGGACCAATTTGTTAGTCACGAGTAATTGTGGGACCTATTTATAACTTCTCATAGTTAGGGGTCTTAATAAAGAATTAGGTCATAGTTGAGGGACCATTTATGTAGTTTACCCAAAAATAATAAAGGGATACATATAGAATACATTGATTCTATTTCAACATTCAATTTTATATTAAATATTTTAAAATAATTATATGCATAAAATTTTAATTTTTGAGTTAATACTCACATATTATTAGCATTTTAAACTATTTGGTATTATTTTTTAATAATCTAAAAGACATTTTCTTAAACTAAAGAAGTAATTAATAAATTTAAATTATTTCCATGTAAATGAAAAAATATATATTTTTTATATTATATTATTTCACACCAATACAATAGTATACCAATTAAACACAAACAAGACATGCTCAGTTCATCCTCGTTTAAAACTTGTTTAATAAATCATTCAAAGCTCGTATACTCATCGGTTGTTATATAATTAATAATTTTATCATTTTTGTGTATGATTTTTATAATATATTTTTAATATTTTATGAGTAATTATTTCATACAGGAATTTTTTTTCTACAGGTAAAATTTTAATGTTGATGATGTTGTATCTCATTGCATTCCACGAAAATTTTCATTGACCCTGTGGTTGGGGGACAAGCACTCTTTAGATAAAGACAATTTTGGTCCCCATATTTTAATCCTATGTCTAATTAGGCCTTATTCATTATAATTCTAAAAAAAAAGTGTTTAATTAAATGGGTGTCACTTAACTTAGTGACACCAATCTAATTGGTAAAATATACAAAAAATCAAAATATAAAATATAAATTTATAAGATTAAAGTTATAAGTTAAAATTTTGTACTAATAAATAATTATCGGTAAAAGTAATTGATTATCTAAAATTATTTTATAAATTTGATCAGACAATTTTAAAATATAATTATTTTTTAATAAGCTTTGTTAATTTTAGAAATTAACCATTTATATTAATATTTTTATTAAAATTAGATAAGAAATTATTTATTATTATAACAACATACTTAGATTTTATCACACTTACACCATCACCGGTGAAAAACATTATTTTGTGAAATACATTTATAAGAAATTATTCAACAAATGATAACAAACGAAATCATAAAAAATAATCCTTTAAAATAAAATTTATGTTATATAGAACCCTAGCTATGAATGAAAACCCTAGCCAGTTTTCATCGCCGATTGAGTATGATGGAGCAGGGGGTTGGCCGCCAGACCCTGCGGTTCATCTTACGGTGCCGAAGCCACTTGAGTGGGAAGATTCACCGGTGGCTGCGGATATACAACGTGATGCTAAGAAAGCGAAGGGCAAGGAGGATGGTTTCGAGACCGTGGACTTATCGTGTCATGAGGTTAACGTGGTTCTGAGCTCTGGGGATGAGATGGACGCGCAGGACGTGGTGGCTGAAACAATTGAGACGGTAACCAGCCCAGCGGCAACGACGAGGAATAAGAAAGGAATGGCACTGTCATATGCTAAAGTTACGGCTACAAACCCTAGCGTAGTGGGCAAGAAATCGACCAATTGGAGCCAAACTAATGATGATGTGGTTGTTTTGGAGGCAGATTACATCATAGATAAGTCTGCACCGTTCTCGTCAATAAAATTTTCTGATCGAGTTCATGATCAAATTGATAATAACATGCATAACACGGTGATTGTTAGACTATTGGGAAGAACAATTGGCTTCAAGACTTTGCAGGCACGTATTCAGGCATTGTGGAAACCAGTTGGAGATTTTCAATTGATTGATTTGGAGAATTCATACTTTTTAGTGGGACTAAAGAAAGAAAGCGACTACAACAAAGTATTGACAGAAGGACCATAGACGATCTATGGGAATTACCTGATGGTGCAACCATGGAGTAGGTCCTTCTCGACATCAAAGAAACACCCGTCTCATGTGATAGTTTGGGTTCAGTTGCTGGGGTTACCTTATCGATACTATTCTAAGGCTTTATTTCGCCTCATTGCGACTGTTGTGGGTAGAGTGGTGCGTGTGGATTATAACACTCAGGGTGGAGAATGGGGAAAGTTTGCAAGGCTGGCCGTGATGGTGAATTTGAATAAGCCACTTCTTCCATGCATTGGTATCGATGGACAAATTCAGAAGCTTAAATATGAGGGTTTGCAAAAAAATATGTTTCGCTTATGGTGTCTATGGTCACGCTAAGGAGAATTGTGGGTCTATGGGCACAGGTTCGGAAAAGAATGGGGTTTCTAAGGTAGAAAGTGATACAATGGAACCAACGTGAATTGCAGTACCGAATGCAAAGGATACAATGAGTCCTGGGGAGCTGAGTGATAAGGAATTGTACGGGCCATGGATGTTGGTTGATGTGTTAAGGTTGTACCATTGGAGAATTTGAAGGAGGTTGAGGTGTAACGTAAGGAAAAAGTGCATGGTGATGTGAGTTATAATGTTGTGACCATCGTTGAAAAACCGGTGAATAAAGGTGTTTCTGTGGGGGAAAGATTACTAAATCGAGGGGTAATGCTGGTCGTTCTTTGAATGAGAGGGTGCGGATCAGATTTTCGATTCGCAAGGTTGAGAAAGCAAAGTTTTCTTCACAGCCGGTGCTCCTCGATTGGATGAATAGATTTTCCAAGAAACTGAATAAATTAGATCTAAGTGCTATAGGGAATGATGGTGTTATTTCGGAAGGGGTTGTTCATGATAGTGTGCCAGCAAAACTGGGTGCAAGTGAAGATATTGGGCATGATACATCCGCACTTGGAGTGGGGATTGTAGAACCGGATGGCTCGCCTCAGGCGATGGAACAATAAGTTTGTTTTATTTAATTATAATGGTGAGTTTTCTATTTTGGAATTACCAGGGTGTGATGAGCATTCCTTTTCAGGGTATTTTTAAGTCATTGGTAAAAGAACAAAAGCCTAATGTAGTGTCCTTATTTGAGCCAAGGGTGAGTGGTTGTCGTGCTGCTCGTATCATTGCTTCACTGGGTTTTTCTAAATATTTCTGTGTCGAAGCTAGTGGTTTTAGTGGTGGTTTATGGTTGTTATGGGATGAAGCGATGGAGGTAGAGATTTTACATATTTTTAATCAGTTCATTAATTGTCATTTTCATCACTCGGATGAGATGTAGTGGGTACAACATACCGCGATTTATGCTAATCTAGATGTGGCGAAAAGGAGGCTCCTCTAGGACAAGTTGGTTGAATTGGATCCGGAGCCGCATGTACCCTGGGTGGTGATTTTAATGCCATTCTGCCTCCTGATGAACGTCGTGGGGGTTCTAGTAATGTGGTGGGTAGGAGCCGTTTATTTGCAGAATTCTTACAGGATGCGAGTCTTATGGATTTGGGTTTTTGGGGTCTACCTTTCACTTAGAGCCGTGGCGATCTGTATCAATGGATTGATTGATGTGTGGTAAATAGTTGTTGGCTTACTCGTTTCCTAAACTCTCATATTTTGCACTTGGATAAGAATGGTTCTGATCATCGGCCTTTACTATTGAAATTAGAGGAGAGGGATCGTTCTCCTCAACATCGTCCATTTCGGTTTATTGAAGCTTGGCAGGAATACCCTCAATTTCAAGATTTTCTTTTATCAGTTTGGAAATTGGAGGGGGCACTTGAGGAGAATATGGGGGAATTTCGGGATAAGATCACGAACTAAAATACTAATGTGTTTGGTCATATAGCACAATGCAAGAAAAGGTTACAAGCACGACTTTGAGGTATTGACCGAGCTCTTCAAGCGAGGCATTCTGAGTATTTAGTGGAGCTTGAACATAATTTAAAAGATGAATTGACCTTGTTTTTGGAACAGGAAGAGATTTTTTACGGCAAAAAGTTTGTATTGACTGGGCCGTATATGGTGACAGAAATACTAAGTTTTTTCATGCTTCAACAATTGCTCGTCGAAAGCGTAAAAATATTTCAACTTTAAGATTGGATGATGAAACATAGTGCTCCGATCAAGTAAAGTTAGCAGACATTGCTTTAGAATTTTATACAAACCTCTTCACCAGATCAAAAGGGTCGTCTGAACCATATGCGATGCGTGGTAGGTTTTCGGCCGTGGCGTAAGATCGGCTAAAGTCTCTTGAATGGTCGATCACCGATAAGGAGGTCCGTTGTGCGTTGTTTGCAATGGGTCCAATGAAAGCCCAATAGTAGATGGTTTTAATACTGTATTTTATCAACGCAATTTGTCGATTGTTGGGAATTCGGTCCGTGGCTTTATTAAACAAGTTTTTGAGGGAGGATTTTTTACCATCAAAGAAATCGTACTCTACTGGTGTTAATTCCTAAAGTACTTATTCCTGAAACAATGAGTCTTTTTCATCCAATTTAGCATGTGCTCGGTAATTTATAAATTGATTACAAGATCATTATAAATTGGCTTAAACCGATGCTTTCGATATGGGTGTTAGAAAATCAGACTAGTTTTGTTCTTGGGTGTGCTATTACGAATAACTTCATCATTATTCAGGATATTATACACACTATGAGGCACAAGATTGGGCGTAAAAGGTGGATGACAATTAAGATTAATTTGGAGAAGGCTTATAATTGTCTGGAATGGAGTTTTGTGGATATACACATTTGGATATTGAGATTCCAGATAGGATTCAAAATCTTATTATGCATTGTCTCTCTTCAGTGTCGACTCAGATTTTATGGAATGGTTCTTCAACAAGTTCTTTTTCTCTTTCACGTGGGGTTCGCCAAGGAGATCCTCTTTCGCCTTATATATTTGTTTTGTGTATGGAACTATTGGCTCAATCTATACAGAGGATAATACATGATAGTCTTTGGAAGACATTTAGTACTTCAAAAAGGAGTTTGTGGATTTCTCATTTTTTTACAGATAGCATGCTTATTTTTGTCAAGGCTTCTATTTCACAATGTATGGTTATACGATCAGTGTTCGACAAATTTTGAGCGACTTCAGGGCTGAAGGTTAGCATAGCCAAGACCATGGTCTTTTACTCTAGAAATATCTTGACCTCAGTTAAACGAAAACTGAATGACTTGCTTGGGTTTAAGGAGGTTGTAGATCTTGGTAAGTATTTAGGGGTACCAGTGTTACACAAAAAGGTCACATTGGTGTCTTATAAATATATGGCTGATATGGTACATAACAAGTTGAGTGGATGGAAAACGAAAACTTTATCATTGACCGAACATATCACATTGGCAAAAGCAGTACTATCAGCGATCCATACAAACATTATGCAGTCAGCGGTGACTTCAAAAAGACTTGTTTGGAGCTTGAGAGAATTATTCGACAGGTTATTTGGTCTGGTGTAGATTCTAATTCAATGGTACACTTGGTTAAATGGTTTGTGGTTTGTCGGCCGTTAGCTCATGGGGGACTTAGTTTCCGTAAGATTTTTGTTCAGAATGATGTCTTCCTAATGAAAGTTGCATTTCAATTGCTTACGAAAACAGATGCATTATGGGTCTGGTTTCTTCGAGCAAAGTATTAATGTCTAGAAGGGGTATCGGAAGTTATTCAATATCGTAATTGTTCTTCCTTGTGGCAGGGCTTGAGTGTCATTTAGAAGGATGTTAGGGAGAATATAACGTGAAAAATTGGCCATGGTCAAGATGTAAAGTGTAATCACTCATTTTTATCTAACCTCTAAGTATTATATTAGCATATTAGTGCATGATTACATGTAGGTGTGCGCGTGTATATGTTAATGTATTATATAATGATATAAGTGTGAGGGTATGCATATATTGATATGGTGTATTACGTACCTATTAATATACGTATGATATGGTTATATTTATGTTAGGAGTATCATACAAATAGATGTTAGTATATGAGTAGGTCTATATGTGTTTGCATGTGTATATTATTAGTGTCCTTGTTATTATTGAATATATACGAATAAGTGGTGCATGTATTATTAAGTATATGTATGTGTGAACGTATTTCATCACAATTGTATGTATGTATACGTAAGTACGTATGTATCTGTATTTGCTATTATATTAATGCATTAATATGTATGGACAAAACTGGAAAAATAATAGGAAGCCCACTTAAATTAAAATGTCCATATTATTACAAAAAATAATAATACAAGGCCCGGTTGGCCCAAGCCCAAGACCCCATTTAACCCTAATTATTTTTGTGCAGATAACTATGGGCCGTTGGATCAAGATCTGATCCAACGGCCACGATCAAGGAAGGGTAAAATATCTAGCCAGCCGCGTGAACTACACGTCTGGACGGTTCGAGTGCCACGCGCGCGTGCGGTCCACTAGTGGACTCTTCGATATCCCACGCGTGCATGAGTCCCACGCGCTATAACCCCTCGACTGCTGAGCCCCACGTGTCACGATCTGGAGCCGTTTCATCGATCGAGGTTTCATCTGGGCCGTTCATCCTTCAAGCCAGCCCAATCGTTAGATCAGATCTGATCCAACGACCGAGAACGCCTCTGGCCGAAGACAACTCCCCCCACACCGCCACCATGCTTCCACCATGCCAGTCTCCAACCACCGCGTTCAGACATATCATAACAACACAAAAAAGAGAGATTATGTCAGTATCAGTTCAGATCTAAAAAATAGATTATATTACTTGTTACCAAACCAAAGAGACAGGGATATATGTATGAAACAAGTAATTGTAAGGCAGTCCAGTTGTAATCGGAAAGAAAAAAATACAAAAAAACAACAAGTTTTCAGTGGTAATACTCTTCTCTTTTCTTACTTCCTTGCATGCATAAAGGAAAAGATACGTAGTGATAACAAAAAAGGGGGTTTAGAGTTATTACCTTCGTCGTCTGTGGATCTCCCCTCACCAGTGACAAGCCTCCTCGGCTTTCCGAAGCCGAACATGGTGAACTGAAGGGAGAGGGAGGTCCCTTCTGGTTTCACTTCGGTCAAACGTAAACGAAATTTTTTTCCCGTTTTGTATTTACTCAGATCTAGGCCAAAGGGTGAGTCTTAGCGTAGATCTAAGGGCATATACGGGTTCGGTTTAGAAAAAGGTTGGTTTTGGGTGTTTCTTTTAGTTCGCCGGCGCCGGAAGGGACGGCGGAAATTCGTCGATTTCTGGGTTCACCACAGGGGCAGGGAGGATGGTCGAGAGAGAATGAGAGGTTTGGTTTATTATAAAAACTGGAATTGAATGAAAATGGGTAAAAATTCGAGTCTGGGCAAAAAAAGGGGTTTTATAGGTGTTTTTATTTCGTGAAATGGTGAAATTCCGTAATAAATCCTCCCGCGTTTTCAATATTTTCGTTTTTGTCTCACCGCAGGGGATATTTACAACTTTGATCCCCCTCTTATTTCAAAATCTCGCAATCCAGTCACTAAATTAAATTGAATCAGTTTTTAAATGGCAAAATTACCTCACTAGTCCCACCGCGTTTTTGAGATTTTCACTTCGGGTCTGCCCCTTGGTCCAATTACAGTTTCAGTCCTTTCAAGTTCGGTCCTGCTTGCATTTTCGTCCCTAAATCGCATATTATTGTCCTTTAATTTTTGTTACTGATGTTTATTTCTTTTCTTTTCAGTCCTGTTTCCATGTAAATATTCATGTTCGTTTATTATAATCGTGTATGTTGATGTAGCCTTTTGCCTTATTATATATCCCTCGTATATGCCTTGTATTTTCATGTTTACATGTATATGTGTGTTAAGTTTATGATGATTATGTATCTTTATGTATTTGTTCGGTTATTCGTAACACATATATTATGTTGATATTCTAGTTGGCTCGTACACAACATGTTTTGTATTTTAGCATGTATTGTATGTTCTCTTGGCTTTTAGGTTACGTGTTAGTATATTTTCTTTTTTCAAGTATAATATCTTGTTCTACATATGTTGAAATGTGTTTTATTTCTAATATGTATGTCTTCTTGAAATATGTGTTTTTGCTCACACATGTATTTATTCATGCCTTGTTATTGTGATATGTTAAATTTGTTTTTATTTACTATTAAGATTATTATGTATATATGTATGTTTTAGTTACGTATTTTATTTATGTTAGATTAGTATTCTATTATGTTAATATTTATTTGTATTGTATTTAAATTATTTGCCATGTTTTATATTTTGCTCACTAAGGTTGCATAATGATATATAAATTGTCAATGCGGTGCCCTTTTATCCGAGCGTAAACGGGGCCAGTATCAGGCGTAGTGATAGTGGTTGGGCGTTTACTCTCGGATAATGGGGCCTTTAAAATTTATTCGCAACTATAACTGAATTTTGAACTAATCGTCACTTTAATCCGGAAAGTTTAATATTGATAAAGCGGTAATTATTAAAGTACCAATTTTGGGCGGTGTGGGGGTGCTAATCCTTCCCCATCCGTAACCGACTCCCGAACTCAAAGTTTTTTTGAATCTCTGGTTTTATGGTGTCCGGCCTACCTAAGTGGCCGGTGGCGACTCCAATTTTTAAATAAAATATGGTTTTTTTTAAAAAAACCTCACGGAATAAACATTTTATATCCGAAAAATCACAAACACTTTGAAAACTCATTTTTTAGCGAAAAAAGACATCGCTACAGATGGCGACTCCACTGGGGACCATTTTTGTTTTTTTCAAAAACAAAAAAAGAGAGTCAAGTTTTTTCAAATAACTACCGCTTTAATAATATTAGAAGTTCCAGATTAAAGTGACTATTAAATTAATATTCGGTTGTAATTGCGCGTTTGTTTTAACGCATTTAAAATTTGGCATATAAACCCATTTTTTAAGTGGGGGGAAAACGCTAATGCTTTCGTGGAGATATCGTTCTCCCGTGTAGGCCTAGCAAGTACCTTCGGGGCTCGAGTACCTTATGCTTCCGTAAAGATATCGTTCTTTCGTGCAGGCATAAGCGAATGGGTCCCCCTGAATTGAACCCGGTTGAAAGGAGCCTATAATGGGTGATGATCGGGGGCCTTGCTACTCTTAGTAGAGGGCAGCAAGGACAATTCGGGAACCTCTTAGCACCAACACTGCATGTAGAGAACATATAGAAACCCACCCCTTTAGAGCCATGCGGATAACCTTAGGTGTTTTAGACGGGATAAATAGGGTTTTTTGTTTTTGTTTGTTTACCTTATTTAATTTGTGCTTTTATTTGTGTATTTATTAATTCTATCCGGTACTGACTTGTTTCTTTTTTGCTATTTTTTCATGCATTATTACATTCACATTACATAAAGGTATTGGATCAAGTGGTTTACCCGATCAGAAAGTCTTTCACCATGGAAAAAAGGTGTCTTAGAAAAGAGGAACTCAACTTTTCTGTTAGACATTGGTCAGAATCACCAAGGCCCCAAGGGGACAGTTTTACCAAGTGAACGCGTGATAGCCGGTATACACCTATGTGAGTCTTCAACAGAACAATTTAGGGGATCTTCAAAGTATTTGGGAAGAATGGGACCTGAGATTACAAGAAAGGTTCTGTTATAGTTATGGTGACAATGCACAATTGATGTACATCCGGGTCAACCAGCCCTACTCCGAGCCATTTTTCAGTTATGGAATCCTGCCTTTTGCTGCTTCACCTTCAATGGACAGGACATGATGCCCGCAGTAGAAGAATACACCGCTCTTTTTAATCATAAAAGTGTTCAGGAAGATTGGATCTACGCAAAACCTCTGAGGAATTAGAATTACACTTCCAAGCTCAAAAGCTTTACTGGAATGAGCGACGATTGGGTCAATGGCTTGATCCGACTTCGAGGAGATAGTACAATATTCGCATGGGAAAACATTCGAGACATCCTACCTGCACATCCGGATGAGGAGAAAAAGTTAGACATCCTACCTAAGTGGCCGGTGGCGACTCCAATTTTTAAATAAAATACGGTTTTTAAAGAAAAACCCCCCCACGGAATAAACATTTTATATCCGAAAAATCACAAACACTTCGAAAACTCATTTTTTAGCGAAAAAAGACATCGCTACAGATAGCGACTCCGCTGGGGACCATTTTTGTTTTTTTTCAAAAACAAAAAAAAAGAGTCAAGCTTTTTCAAATAATTACCGCTTTAATAATATTAGAAGTTCCGGATTAAAGTGACTATTAAATTAATATTCGGTTGTAATTGCGCGTTTGTTTTAACGCATTTAAAATTTAGCATATAAACCCGTTTTTTAAGTGGGGGGAAAACGCTAATGCTTTCGTGGAGATATCGTTTTCCCGTGTAGGCCTAGCAAGTACCTTCGGGGCTCGAGTACCTTATGCTTTCGTAAGGATATCGTTCCTTCGTGCAGGCATAAGCGAATGGGTCCCCCTGAATTGAACCTGGTTGAAAGGAGCCTATAATGGGTGATGATCGGGGGCCTTGCTACTCTTAGTACAGGACAACAAGGACAATTCGGGTACCTCTTAGCACCAACACTACATGTAGAGAACATATAGAAACCCACCCCTTTAGAGCCATGAGGATAACCTTAGGTGTTTTAGACGGGATAAATAGGGTTTTTTGTTTTTGTTTGTTTACCTTATTTAATTTGTCCTTTTATTTGTGTATTTATTAATTCTATCCGGTACTGACTTGTTTCTTTTTTGCTATTTTTTTCATGCATTATTACATTCGCATTACATAAAGGTACTGGATCAAGTGGTTTACCCGATCAGAAAGTCTTTCACCATGGAAAAAAGGTGTCTTAGAAAAGAGGAACTCAACTTGTCTGTTAGACATTGGTCAGAAGTCAGCCAGAAGGCCCAAGGGGACAGTTTACCAAGTGAACACGTGATAGCCGGGTACACCTATGTGAGTCTTCAACAGAACAATTTAGGGGATCTTCAAAGTATCTGGGAAGAATAGGACCAGAGATTACAAGAAAGGTTCCGTGGTAGTTATGGTGACATTGCACAATTGATGTACATCCAGGTCAACCAGCCCCTACTCCGAGCCATTTTTCAGTCCTGGAATCCTGCCTTTTGCTGCTTCACCTTCAATGGACAGGACATGATGCCCACAGTAGAAGAATACACCGCTCTTCTTAATCATAAAAGTGTTCAGGAAGATTGGATCTACGCAAAACCTCCGAGGAATTAGAATTACACTTCCAAGCTCAAAAGCTTTACTGGAATGAGCGACGATTGGGTCAATGGCTTGATCCGACTTCGAGGAGATAGTACAGTATTCGCATGGGAAAACATTCGAGACATCCTACCTGCACATCCGGATGAGGAGAAAAAGTTAGACATCCTACCTAAGTGGCCGGTGGCGACTCCAATTTTTAAATAAAATACGGTTTTTAAAGAAAAAACCCCCACGGAATAAACATTTTATATCCGAAAAATCACAAACACTTCGAAACCTCATTTTTTAGCGAAAAAGACATCGCTACAGATGGCGACTCCGCTGGGGACCATTTTTGTTTTATTCAAAAACAAAAAAAAAGAGTCAAGCTTTTTCAAATAATTACCGCTTTAATAATATTAGAAGTTCCGGATTAAAGTGACTATTAAATTAATATTCGGTTGTATTTGCGCGTTTGCTTTAACGCATTTAAAATTTGGCATATAAACCTATTTTTTAAGTGGGGGGAAAACGCTAATGCTTTCGTGGAGATATCGTTTTCCCATATAGGCCTAGCAAGTACCTTCGGGGCTCGAGTACCTTATGCTTTCGTAAGGATATCGTTCCTTCGTGCAGGCATAAGCGAATGGGTCCCCCTGAATTGAACCTGGTTGAAAGGAGCCTATAATGGGTGATGATCGGGGGCCTTGCTACTCTTAGTAGAGGACAACAAGGACAATTTGGGTACCTCTTAGCACCAACACTGCATGTAGAGAACATATAGAAACCCACCCCTTTAGAGCCATGAGGATAACCTTAGGTGTTTTAGACGAGATAAATAGGGTTTTTTGTTTTTGTTTGTTTACCTTATTTAATTTGTCCTTTTATTTGTGTATTTATTAATTCTACCCGGTAGTGACTTGTTTCTTTTTTGCTATTTTTTTCATGCATTATTACATTCACATTACATAAAGGTACTGGATCAAGTGGTTTACCCGATCAGAAAGTCTTTCACCATGGAAAAAAGGTGTCTTAGAAAAGAGGAACTCAACTTGTCTGTTAGACATTGGTCAGAAGTCAGCCAGAATGCCCAAGGGGACAGTTTACCAAGTGAACACGTGATAGCCGGGTACACCTATGTGAGTCTTCAACAGAACAATTTAGGGGATCTTCAAAGTATCTGGGAAGAATGGGACCAGAGATTACAAGAAAGGTTCCGTGGTAGTTATAGTGACATTGCACAATTGATGTACATCCAGGTCAACCAGCCCCTACTCCGAGCCATTTTTCATCCCGGAATCACGCGCTTTTGTCGCTTCACCTTCAATGGACAGACATGATGCCCACAAAGAGAAGAATACACCGCTCTTCTTAATCATAAAAGTGTTCAGGAAGATTGGATCTACGCAAAACCTCCGAGGAATCATAATTACACTTCAAAGCTCAAAACCTTTACTGGAATGAGCGACGATTGGGTCAATGGCTTGATCCGACTTCGAGGAGATAGTACAGTATTCGCATGGGAAAACATTCGAGACATCCTACCTGCACATCCGGATGAGGAGAAAAAGTTAGACATCCTACCTAAGTGGCCGGTGGCGACTCTAATTTTTAAATAAAATACGGTTTTTAAAGAAAAACCCCCCACGGAATAAACATTTTATATCCGAAAAATCACAAACACTTCGAAAACTCATTTTTAGCGAAAAAAGACATCGCTACAGATGGCGACTCCGCTGGGGACCATTTTTGTTTTTTTCAAAAAAAAAAAAAGAGTCAAGCTTTTTCAAATAATTACCGCTTTAATAATATTAGAAGTTCCAGATTAAAGTGACTATTAAATTAATATTCGGTTGTAATTGCGCGTTTGTTTTAACGCATTTAAAATTTGGCATATAAACCCGTTTTTTAAGTGAGGGGAAACACTAATGCTTTCGTGGAGATATCGTTTTCCCGTGTAGGCCTAGCAAGTTCCTTCGGGGCTCGAGTACCTTATGCTTTCGTAAGGATATCGTTCCTTCGTGCAGGCATAAGCGAATGGGTCCCCCTGAATTGAACCTGGTTGAAAGGAGCCTATAATGGGTGATGATCGGGGGCCTTGCTACTCTTAGTAGAGGACAGCAAGGACAATTCGGGTACCTCTTAGCACCAACACTGCATGTAGAGAACATATAGAAACCCACCCCTTTAGAGCCATGAGGATAACCTTAGGTGTTTTAGACGGGATAAATAGGGTTTTTTGTTTTTGTTTGTTTACCTTATTTAATTTGTCCTTTTATTTGTGTATTTATTAATTATATCCGGTACTGACTTGTTTCTTTTTTGCTATTTTTTTCATGCATTATTACATTCGCATTACATAAAGGTACTGGATCAAGTGGTTTACCCGATCAGAAAGTCTTTCACCATGGAAAAAAAGGTGTCTTAGAAAAGAGGAACTCAACTTGTCTGTTAGACATTGGTCAAGTCACCCGAGAAGGCCCAAGGGGGACAGTTTACCAAGTGAACACGTGATAGCCGGGTACACCTATGTGAGTCTTCAACAGAACAATTTAGGGGATCTTCAAAGTATCGGGGAAGAATGGGACCAGAGATTACAAGAAAGGTTCCGTGGTAGTTATGGTGACATTGCACAATTGATGTACATCCAGGTCAACCAGCCCCTACTCCGAGCCATTTTTCAGTCCTGGAATCCTGCCTTTTGCTGCTTCACCTTCAATGGACAGGACATGATGCCCACAGTAGAAGAATACACCGCTCTTCTTAATCATAAAAGTGTTCAGGAAGATTGGATCTACGCAAAACCTCCGAGGAATCATAATTACACTTCAAAGCTCAAAACCTTTACTGGAATGAGCGACGATTGGGTCAATGGCTTGATCCGACTTCGAGGAGATAGTACAGTATTCGCATGGGAAAACATTCGAGACATCCTACCTGCACATCCGGATGAGGAGAAAAAGTTAGACATCCTACCTAAGTGGCCGGTGGCGACTCAAATTTTTAAATAAAATACTTTTTTAAAGAAAAACCCCACGGAATAAACATTTTATATCCGAAAAATCACAAACACTTCGAAAACTCATTTTTAGCGAAAAAGACATCGCTACAGATGGCGACTCAGCTGGGGACCATTTTTTTTTCAAAAAAAAAAAAAAAAGAGTCAAGCTTTTTCAAATAATTACCGCTTTAATAATATTAGAAGTTCCAGATTAAAGTGACTATTAAATTAATATTCGGTTGTAATTGCGCGTTTGTTTTAACGCATTTAAAATTTGGCATATAAACCCGTTTTTTAAGTGAGGGGAAACACTAATGCTTTCGTGGAGATATCGTTTTCCCGTGTAGGCCTAGCAAGTTCCTTCGGGGCTCGAGTACCTTATGCTTTCGTAAGGATATCGTTCCTTCGTGCAGGCATAAGCGAATGGGTCCCCCTGAATTGAACCTGGTTGAAAGGAGCCTATAATGGGTGATGATCGGGGGCCTTGCTACTCTTAGTAGAGGACAGCAAGGACAATTCGGGTACCTCTTAGCACCAACACTGCATGTAGAGAACATATAGAAACCCACCCCTTTAGAGCCATGAGGATAACCTTAGGTGTTTTAGACGGGATAAATAGGGTTTTTTGTTTTTGTTTGTTTACCTTATTTAATTTGTCCATTTATTTGTGTATTTATTAATTATATCCGTCATCGACTTGTTTCTTTTTTTGCTATTTTTTTTTCATGCATTATTACATTCGCATTACATAAAGGTACTGGATCAAGTGGTTTACCCGATCGTAAAGTCTTTCACCATGGAAAAAAGGTGTCTTAGAAAAGAGGAACTCAACTTGTCATTAGACATTGGTCAGAAGTCAGCCAGAAGGCCCAAGGGGACAGTTTACCAAGTGAACACGTGATAGCCGGGTACACCTATGTGAGTCTTCAACAGAACAATTTAGGGGATCTTCAAAGTATCGGGGAAGAATGGGACCAGAGATTACAAGAAAGGTTCCGTGGTAGTTATGGTGACATTACACAATTGATGTACATCCAGGTCAACCAGCCCTACTCCGAGCCATTTTTCAGTCCCGAATCCTGCGCTTTGCTGCTTCACCTTCAATGGACAGGACATGATGCCCACAGTAGAAGAATACACCGCTCTTCTTAATCATAAAAGTGTTCAGGAAGATTGGATCTACGCAAAACCTCCGAGGAATCATAATTACACTTCCAAGCTCAAAACCTTTACTGGAATGAGCGACGATTGGGTCAATGGCTTGATCCGACTTCGAGGAGATAGTACAGTATTCGCATGGGAAAACATTCGAGACATCCTACCTGCACATCCGGATGAGGAGAAAAAGTTAGACATCCTACCTAAGTGGCCGGTGGCGACTCAAATTTTTAAATAAAATACTTTTTTTAAAGAAAAAACCCCCACGGAATAAACATTTTATATCCGAAAAATCACAAACACTTCGAAAACTCATTTTTTAGCGAAAAAAGACATCGCTACAGATGGCGACTCCGCTGGGGACCATTTTTTTTTCAAAAACAAAAAAAGAGAGTCAAGCTTTTTCAAATAATTACCGCTTTAATAATATTAGAAGTTCTGGATTAAAGTGACTATTAAATTAATATTCGGTTGTAATTGCGCGTTTGTTTTAATGCATTTAAAATTTGGCATATAAACCCGCTTTTTAAGTGGGGGGAAAACGCTAATGCTTTCGTGGAGATATCGTTCTCCCGTGTAGGCCTAGCAAGTACCTTCGGGGCTCGAGTACCTTATGCTTTCGCAAGGATATCGTTCCTTCGTGCAGGCATAAGCGAATGGGTCCCCCTGAATTGAACCTGGTTGAAAGGAGCCTATAATGGGTGATGATCGGGGGCCTTGCTACTCTTAGTAGAGGACAGCAAGGACAATTCGGGTACCTCTTAGCACCAACACTGCATGTAGAGAACATATAGAAACCCACCCCTTTAGAGCCATGAGGATAACCTTAGGTGTTTTAGACGGGATAAATAGGGTTTTTTGTTTTTGTTTGTTTACCTTATTTAATTTGTCCATTTATTTATGTATTTATTAATTCTATCCGGTACTGACTTGTTTCTTTTTTGCTATTTTTTTTCATGCATTATTACATTCGCATTACATAAAGGTACTGGATCAAGTGGTTTACCCGATCAGAAAGTCTTTCACCATGGAAAAAAGGTGTCTTAGAAAAGAGGAACTCAACTTGTCTGTTAGACATTGGTCAGAAGTCAGCCAGAAGGCCCAAGGGGACAGTTTACCAAGTGAACACGTGATAGCCGGGTACACCTATGTGAGTCTTCAACAGAACAATTTAGGGGATCTTCAAAGTATCTGGGAATAATGGGACCAGAGATTACAAGAAAGGTTTCGTGGTAGTTATGGTGACATTGCACAATTGATGTACA
Source organism: Hibiscus mutabilis (assembly GCA_019671005.1). Taxonomy (NCBI): domain Eukaryota; kingdom Viridiplantae; phylum Streptophyta; class Magnoliopsida; order Malvales; family Malvaceae; genus Hibiscus; species Hibiscus mutabilis. The sequence goes on along the minus strand of CM033743.1, from coordinate 36,132,993 downwards.
TCCAGGTCAACCAGCCCCTACTCCGAGCCATTTTTCAGTCCTGGAATCCTGCCTTTTGCTGCTTCACCTTCAATGGACAGGACATGATGCCCACAGTAGAAGAATACACCGCTCTTCTTAATCATAAAAGTGTTCAGGAAGATTGGATCTACGCAAAACCTCCGAGGAATCAGAATTACACTTCCAAGCTCAAAACCTTTACTGGAATGAGTGACGATTGGGTCAATGGCTTGATCCGACTTCGAGGAGATAGTACAGTATTCGCATGGGAAAACATTCGAGACATCCTACCTGCACATCCGGATGAGGAGAAAAAGTTAGACATGCTTGCCTTGGGAATATATGGATTGGTGATCTTTCCAAGAATTCTGGGAAACATTGATGTGGCCATTCTAGATTTGTTTGAGCGGATAAAACGGCGAGCAAACCCAGTACCAGCTATTTTGGCCGAGACCTTTATTTCTCTAAATGCTAGTCAGAAGCACGAAGAAGGGCATTTTCTAGGATGCGCATAACTGTTACAGGTATGGATTCAGAGCCACATGTGGAAGACGCCACTGAGGGTTTTACCGGGAATATCCTTCCAAGATTTTTTGCCTTTACGGGAATACTTAACAAAAGAGTGGCGAGAGGACTTGAAAACAAGAAAATGGGCCAGTTTCTTCAGGAATATCCAAAGCGAGGACATAGTATGGAGGGTCCGTGGCTCGGTAGAGTTAATTACTTTTTATATAGTTGTGGTGATTTCAATTGGCTGATGATGTTGGGACTACATGGAGGGATTCTTGTGCTCCGCTTCTGGTGTCCCGACAATTCGGATCGCGACAGTTTATTCCCAACACTGCCGGGTTAAGCCGAACTAAATTTCTTTTCAAAGGGGAGTTCAAAGAGAAAGTTCAGACTATCATGAGGGCTTGGGACCATTGTTACCAGATTAGGGTGGAAGGAGACACCGAGTACATGACCACCCCAGACTACGATCTTTGGAGACGTTTGAGGGTAAACGATATGATTCCCGAATCTGATCAAAGACCAGCAGTGTCACTCGAAGAGCTTACAAGGGTGGTACCGTCTGAAGCTGACATCTTACGGAATCAACCCGAAGAAATTAAAAAGAAAATGGACATCCAACAGACTCAACATGCGAGCGAGCTCTATAAGGCAAGCTTAGAGGTTGACGAGCGGGACGGGATCATTAGGCAGTTGAAGAAATTAAATGCAGATTTGAGCGACAAGAACACTCTTTATCAAAAAGATACCCTTCTACTACAAGCAAAAATACAAAAAGTCGGCCGAAGGCAATTCATAGCTGTGGAAAAAGAAAGAATGAATGGTATCCGTTTGGTGGAAGAAGAACGAGAAATCAACAAGAAAGCGATTGAGAAATAGATAGAAAGCTGCCGGTCGGCTATGGAGGAAGAAAAACGGTCCTCTAAGAAGGTCATTGACCAAGAAAAGGAAAGACTCAGGCAAGAAATCAGCAAGGGAAAACAAGCAGTCAATCATGAGAAGGAAAACGTCGCCGTATGGAAGAGAAAGTCCATGAGTAGCCGGAATAGACTATTAGAAATGCAAAAGTTGTACGATGATACCATTCAAAGTCTGGATCAAAGCCGAAGTCAAAATAACGAATTGACAGAAAAGGTGATAGAGGTAGAACACTCATTTCGAACATACTGCCATAGAAATGGCTTCACTGAGCTACAAGAAAGAGAGCACGAAGTAGGCATGTTAAGAGCCCAAATTAAGTCCCTTGAAGCAACTGTTGAAGATTATAAGGAAAGAATTATTGTATTTGAGGAGGCTACAGCCGGAAGGGACACTTATTGGCAAAGGAGACTGCGAGACGCTGCCCAGATGGTACATGATAGAGACCAATATTATGCAAACTTGATGGTGGACATACAGCGAGTCGCCAGGCATGTGAATGAGTTGGCTGTCGAGGCCGAAACACTCTGACCTTTCATAGTCCCAGAAATGGAAGAAGCTCCCAGGTTCATCAAGTTGCTCAGGGCAATTGGAAAATTAGGAGATAGAGCTAGGGCTTATCTATAGGGCTTTGTGTTGTATTTAGCTCTTTTGTATTAGGAATCTTCATTTTGTAATACGAACTCTGTTGTAATTTAGACCCTTTAATTCCCGTGGAAGTAGTTCAAAAGGGTGATTACCAGCGGAATCAGTACCTTATCTGCATACATTCTCGTATTTGCATCATGACATTCGCATCATTATACATGCATTTATCTTTCTTGCAACCATATTAATGTTGTGAATATTGTTTCAGAGTGTGTGTGTAAAAATAGAAGCTAACCCGCAATCATTCGTCATCCATACCTTACCCGATTACAATGCAAGCTCATGGAAGACAGGATAATCAGTCTAGAAATGGGACAAAGAGAGCTCGAGGCTAGGCTTGAAGAGGCTCAAAGAAACCTCAGTGACCAGATTGCGCAGTCGCAAGCATCAATAGTATCTGACATAACCGTATTATTGGCTAAGAGTCTTGGAAAAAGAGTGGAAGGAGAAATCGTTCAAGAACCAGAGGGTACCCTAGTTCACTACAAGGTTCAACCAACTACACCAAACCCGGCTAGAAAGGTGTATATCGACCCTGCAGGAATGTCATCTAGTTTTCAAATAGGGGTACCTGAAACTCAACCCCTCGACGCCGAAGCACTTTATGAAGAGGAGGTGCCAGGCCTGAATGTGGTCGAAAGGATCAGGACAGAGGTAGAGAAAAAGTGGGAGGAGAGGTTTCGCCTCATGGAGGAAAAATTTAAAACGTTACAATCTATGGAAGAATCAGGAAATAACGCTAGCGACTTAAGTCTGGTGTCCGACCTTGTCTTACCGCCAAAATTTAAAACACCAGAATTTGACAAATACGAGGGAACCACGTGTCCTTCCGCACACATAACAATGTACTATTGAAAGATGGCGGCCTACCTTAAGGACGAAAAGCTACTGATCCATTGTTTCCAGGACAGCCTAACTGGAGCCGCGTTACGATGGTACACCCAGTTGAGTAAGGCAAATGTTAAGACATGGAAAGATCTGTCAAGAGCATTTACTGAGCAATATAAGCATGTAACAGATATGACCCCCCAGTAGAATTATGCTAGAAAATATGGGGCAGAAGTCCAATGAAAGTCTACGGCAATACGCGTAAAGGTGGCGGGAAGTGGCCGCCCAAATTCAGCCACCCCTCCCGGAACATGAAACTACGCCGTTATTTGTTAATACCTTGAAAGGGGAACTCTTTGATCGCCTCATTAATAACACGACACAGTGTTTTGCTGACTTAATCAGGACTGGGGAGTCCCTTGAATTGGCAATTAAGAGTGGTAGAATTGATAGCGGGGAAGGGTCTCGGAAATATAGCAAGAGGAATGAAGTAAACGCCACCAGCACTTACACCACCCCGAAGAACTTTACAGTCTCACAGCCACAAGCACCTGTGGGAAAAACACAAAACTCGAATCAAAGAGAGGAGAGAACCTCTAGAAAAGAGAAAGAGAGGAAAACTTTCACTCCCCTACCTGTTTCGTACTCGGAGCTTTATTCCCAGTTGTATGAAGCAGACCTGGTCCATCCATACATCGTTACTCCTTTCAAGCCGCCCTTTCCTTCTTGGTATAATCCGAACGCGCATTGCGACTATCACGGCGGTGCCCCTGGACATCCCACTGAGAACTGCCTTGCCTTCAAAAAACTTGTGCAAAATTTAATCGATTCTGGGATATTAAAGTTTGAAGAACCAAGTGTAGCTACTAACCCGCTGCCTAATCATGGGAGCAGAGGAGTAAATGTTATTGAAGAATACTTTACCAGGAGGATTAAGGACGATGTGTCAGAAATCAAATCTCCTTTACAGTGGGTATTTCAACAGTTATGCATGGCCTGTGTGATCGACAAAGGCATGATAATAAAGCAGAATGGATGTGGAGTGTATTGCGAATTCCACCAGAATGAAGGGCATGATATCCAAGAGTGCGACGAGTTCAAGAGATTGGTACAACAATTGATGAATGAAAAGCAAATAGAGTTCTTCGAGGAGCCCATGGGAAAGAAGGGGTCAGACGTACATATGACCGATAGCCCCAAATTTAAATACGGGAAGGATAGACCTTTTATCATCTCTCCCAGGCCAGGGAATGCAGGTGCCTCTCAAGGAGAAACTAACAAGATAAGTCCCAGGATCATCATTTCAGCACCATCCCCGTTCCCATTCAAGGATATACGGCAACCCCCCTGGAATTATGCTATAAATGTGACCACGCCAGAAAAACTAGAACATGGTTAGGTAAAAGAGCCTACGCTAAAGAACCAACAAAGCCAGAGCGATGTAAATGTTGGTGAGGCGGGCCATTTCACAAGGAGCGGCAGATGTTATTCTTCTGAGGCTTTGAAAGCAGCTGAAACAGATAAGGGAAAGAATATAGCAGTTAGCTCCACGCAGATATTTGGAGAAGAACCTCCCCCAAAGATAAATAAGCCGGTAACTGAGGCCCAAGCCAAAGAATTTCTGAAGTTCTTGAGACATAGCGAGTACAACATAGTGGAACAACTACGAAAGCAACCAGCTAGGATCACAGTACTGGAATTACTCTTGAGTTCAGAAAAGCACCGAGAGACGCTATTAAAAGTACTCAATCAAACTTTTGTGCCCCAGGATATTTCTGTGACAAATCTGGACATGATAGTGGGGCATATCACTGCCTATAATCATATATCATTCAGTGATAATGAGATCCCTGAGGGAGGAATGGGGTCCACCAAAGCCCTTAACATCACAACTCACTGCAAAGGGTATGTAGTACCTGGTGTACTGATTGACAACGGGTCAGCATTGAACGTCCTGCCTATGGTGACCCTGCAGAAACTACCAATAGATGGTTCTCACCTAAAGCCCTGCCACAATTCAGTAAGAGCCTTTGACGGTACGCAAAGAGGAACAATGGGGAAAATTGAGGTGCTTCTATTAATCGGACCGACTGAGTATGTGATCGATTTTGTGGTAATGGACATAAAACCATCTTACAGCTGCTTATTGGGAAGGCCATGGATACACTCCGCAGGAGTTGTCCCCTCATCATTGCATCAGAAATTAAAATTTGTAGTCGAAGGCAAATTGGTCACAGTAGAGGCTGAGCAAGAAATTGTAGCTTCAGTGACATCGGATGCCCCCTATATTCAAAATGACGAGGATGCTGCAGAATGCTCGTTCCGAGCATTAGAACTAGTGAACGCCATGTTCGTTTCGGAGGGAAGTCGGATCCCCTATCCCCGGTTATCTAATTGTACCAAGATGACCGTCTCAGAAACTTTGGGCCGAGGAGCCAAAGTAGGAAGGGGGTTGGGGAATAAATTACAAGGGAACCTAAGAGCCAAAAGTATAATAACCAAGAAGGACCGTTTTGGGCTGGGTTACAAACCAAGTGCCCAACAGAGAAAAGAAGAATACAAGAGAAAAGAAGAGCAAAGAAAAGCCGGATTTAAAGGAGAAGACATTCCGTGGAGACCGATGTCTTTTCCTAGTTTGAAAACCACTTTTGTCTCCGGAGGATTCTACCGGCCATGTCAGGAAGTTGAAGAGGCAATCAAGGAAAATGACGTACTCAACCAGGAGGAGATATTCAATGAATCATTTGAAGGGATGTACATCAACATGATAGCTGGAAAGGACCGAGGCAGCAAAATGTTGACCAACATCCGCCCCTGCCGTCCCGGGGAAACACTCGATAACTGGAGCTGCATTGATCTACCCGTGATTTTTAGGAATAGACCAGAGTAATGCTCCGAATCAACCTTTTGTTTTTGCCCGTAAACAATGGGGATCTCTTGTATAGGGCACCTATGTTAACTTTTTGATTGAAATGAAAATATCCATGCTTTCCTGAATGACCAAAGTTTCATTTATTTCATTCATGCATTCTTCATGTTCATTCCCTTCATATAAAGCCGTCTTCTTCCCAATACAATTCATTCTCATTTAATGCAGGTCGCTCATGATTGACTATATGAATGATACCAGATCCAATCCTGGAGTAAATTTTGAATGCCCTGAGGTCTCAGAGGGAATTGAGGAAGAAGATGATGAGATAGAAGATGGGATCCCGGAAGAGTTGAAGAGAATGGTGGCCAACGAAGAAAGGCAGATCATGCCCCACCAAGAAGAAACATAAGTTGTAAACTTGGGGACTGAATAAGAGAGAAAAGAAGTAAAAGTAGGAACGACGATTTCCTCAAAAACCAAGCACGAACTGATAACCCTACTTCAGGAATTCAAGGATGTTTTCGCCTGGACTTATCAAGACATTCCAGGGTTGAATACCGATATAGTGGTGCACAAATTGCCAACAAAATCGGAGTGTAAACCAATACAGCAAAATCTGCGGAGAATGAGACCAGATATGTTGTTAAAGATCCGAGAAGAAGTAAAAAAACAGTTTGATGCTGGTTTCTTAGAGGTAGCCAAATACCCCGAATGGGTCGCAAACATTGTACCAGTACCAAAGAAGGACGAGAAAGTTCGTATGTGTGTAGATTATAGAGATCTAAACCGAGCCAGCCCTAAAGATAGCTTTCCCTTACCACATATTGACACACTGGTTGACAACACTGTAGGACACTCATGGTTTTCATTCATGGACGGCTTCTCAGGGTACAGCCAGATAAAGATAGACTCTAACGACATGGAGAAAACTACGTTCATAACCATGTAGGGCACTTTTTGTTATCGGGTGATGCCGTTTGGGCTAAAGAACGCAGGGGCAACGTACCAAAGAGCAATGGTGACTCTTTTCCATGACATGATGCACAAAGAAATAGAAGTATACGTGGACGACATGATTGCCAAATCCCGAACAGAGGATGAGCACCTACAGAACTTGAGAAAACTATTCCAAAGACTACGGAAGTACCAGCTGAGGCTCAATCCTGCTAAATTTACCTTCGCCGTTACTTCTGGAAAATTCCTAGGGTTTGTGGTAAGCAGAAGATGGATTGAGATCGATCCAGATAAAGTGAAAGCCATCCAGGATCTCTCACCACCCTACACTCAGAAAGAAGTTCGCGGTTTCCTAGGGAGGTTGAATTATATCTCTCGTTTCATTTCCCAATTAACCGACCGATGTGACCCGGTCTTCAGACTTCTTAGAAAGAATAATCCTGGTGTGTGGGATGAGGAATGTCAAAGAGCCCTAGAAAAGATCAAAAAGTACATGACAAATGCTCTGATTTTAGTCGCACCAGTACCAGATCGACCATTAATTCTCTACCTGACAGTCTTTGAGAATTCAATGGGATGCGTATTGGGGCAACACGATGAGTCAAGAAAAAGGGAGCAAGCTATCTATTACCTAAGCAGGAAATTCAATGACTGCGAAACGCGGTACCCGCCAGTGCAGAAACTGTGTTGTGCTCTAGTTTGGGCTACCAAGAGGCTTAGGCAGTATATGCTGTACCATACTACTTGGTTGATATCCAAGCTAGACCCATTGAAGTTCTTAATGGAAGCGCCAGCACTAACAGGAATGATGGCCCGATGGCAGATGCTCTTATCCGAATTCGATATTGTATACGTGAGCCAGAAAGCCGTGAAGGGGAGTGCTGTAGCAGATTTCCTAGCTAGTCGCGCTTCGGACGACTATGAGGCATTGAACTTTAATTTTCCAGACGAGGACTTGATGTGCATTACAACCGAGGAAGAGGTTTCAGATGATAAATCATGGAAGCTTTACTTCGATGGAGCCTCTAACGCCCTCGGACATGGGATAGGAGTCGTGCTAATTTCTCCTGAGGATGTCTATTATCCCTTCACCAGCAGATTAGAATTCTTCTGCACCAACAATATAGCTGAATATGAAGCTTGCGTTATGGGACTAAACTCAGCTATTGAGAGAAAGGTTAAAGAACTTCGAGTATTCGGAGATTCATCATTAGTAATTTACCAATTGCGTGGGGAATGGGAAACCAGAGACCCGAAGTTGGTTAAATATTATGAATTGATTCAAGAGCTCATCAAGGAGTTCAAAAGGGTCAATTTCAATTACCTTCCCCGAGAAGAAAATCAGATGGCAGACGCCTTGGCAACCCTGGCGTCCATGTTCAAAACAAACACTGGGGCAGAAATGAAGCCCATTAAGATGCAGACGTTTGAAAGGCCTGCTCATTGTTGCAATATACAGGAAGAGATTGATGGAAACCCATGGTACTATGACATCTTGCAATATGTCAAGCTTCGAAAGTATCCAGAAGGGGCAAATGACAATGACAGAAAAACACTCCGAAAAATGGCAACAAGATATGTCCTAGATGGGGAGATCCTATACAAGAGAAGTCACGATCAGACATTGCTGAGATGTGTGGATGCCCGAGAAGCGAAGGAGATTTTAGCCGAGGTACATGATGGGCTCTGTGGAACGCACGCCAACAGGCTGTCTATAGCCCGGAAAATTATGAGATATGGCTATTTCTGGTTGACCATGGAGGGAGATTGTATTGATTACACCAGGAAATGCCACAAATGCCAAATTTACGCTGACAAGATTCATGCGCCCCCATCGCCTTTACACACCATGAATTCTCTATGGCCTTTTGCGGCGTGGGGCATGGACGTCATCGGGCAGATTCATCCGAAAGCTTCCAATGGACACCGTTTCATCTTGGTCGCCATAGACTATTTCACTAAATGGGTAGAGGCAGCGTCTTACGCCAACATCACAAGGACTACAGTATGTAAGTTCTTAAAAAAGGAGATTATTTATCGATACGGATTACCAGAAAGGGTCATCACCGATAACGCTTCCAATCTGAATAACAAAATAATGACGGACGTGTGCACTCAATTCAAGATAACACACCGTAATTCCACAGTCTATCGTCCTAAAATGAATGGAGTAGTGGAAGCAGCAAACAAGAACATAAAGAAGATTATAGCAAAGACGACGGATACCTACAGGGATTGGCATAAGAAGTTGCCATTTGCCCTTTTCGCCTATAGGACGTCCGTTCGCACATCAACGGGGGCAACACCTTACTCCTTGGTGTATGGTACCGAAGCAGTACTCCCCATCGAGGTAGAGATTCTGTCTCTCGGGTCTTAAATGAAGTAAAATTAGAAGAAGCCGAATGGGTGTAGGCCAGACTCGACCAGCTAAATCTCATTGATGAGAAGAGACTAAAGGCCATTTGTCATGGTCAGATGTACCAAAAGCGGATGATTCAGGCATACAATAAAAAGGTGCGCCCAAGAGAATTTAGAGAGGGGGATCTGGTGCTCAAGAAAATCTTCCCGATCCAGAAAGATTCTCGAGGAAAGTGGATGCCCAACTGGGAAGGGCCGTACGTGGTAAAAAGGGCCTTCTCAGGAGGAGCCCTAATCTTAACAAAAATGGATGGAGACGAGCTGAAAAACCCTATAAATTCTGATGCTGTTAAGAAATACTATGTTTAAAAAAAAGGAAAGAAAAGAAAAAGAAGAAAAGAACAAAAAGGAGAGCTCAGGGTGAAAACCCAAAATAGGGCGTCTTGAAGCAAAGGGAGGACCCGAGCTGAAAACCCGTAAAGGGCAGCTCGGATAAATTGAAAGGTTGGATATCCGAAGAGAAGGGTTATCCCCATGAACACCGTGAAGAAGGAGCTTCAGGAAAAAGATTCTACACCGGTTGACAGGATCATGTATCATTCATATCGAAGATAATGAGGGATCTTGTATTTCATACTTAACTTTCCTTCTTTCTCATGTGTGCCATACCTCTTTTAAGATATCCCAAGCCCTTAATCATAATAAAATAGTGTTTTTGAACATCCATGCCTTGCCTTCTTGTTAATTTCAGGCAAATAAGCTAACATAGGCTTATGGTAAAACAAGAGATTTCTGAGCATTACTGTGATCTAACCATAAAAATGCAGGTGATTAGAAAACGATGTTAACTTCGCCCTCTAGCTCCCTATATAACGGCTGTTGATAGAGAGGGCGAAAAACTTCAAACAACCGGATAGGATGACCAATGGTGTACGCCCTGCTTATTCAAAGGAAGCATGCGAGATAACAAGATAGATCTCCCGGGTGAAAACCCAGAAGGGCACCCCTAAAAAAAACTCTAAAGCGAAAACCCGAGAGGGCACTTTAGAATCCCAAGTCGTAAATTGTGAAAAATAATGGTTGGAATGGTTGAACCCGACAGTGAAGAGGGGTATCGCCGCTCGTGAAAAAGGATAAAGTGAACAACGAGATCGAATAAGGATTAAAGCAAGCCCACCAAGATATTGACACTCATGCATTATGAATAGTCAGACATCACTAGGATTAGGAGCATGTCAATTCATTTGTCATAGCATTTTGTTTTATCTTAGATAGATATCTATGGATTCAAAGAGACATCGGTGGCCATCGTGGTGTGAATCCCAAATGTGAAGACGAAGGTTCTACATACAAAAGGCTTATGTTTCCGAGCGTCTGCAGAGAGGTTCTATATAGGAAGAATCCGCCGCTTCGAGGCTTCAGAAGCTAAAAGTTTTATATAGGAAAAGCTTCCAGCTCCAGGGTGAAGACTAGCAGTTCTATATAGGAAGAACTCACAGCCGAAGGAATTCACCCATGACACAAGGTTATATAGGAAAACCTGTTGTGTTCGAAAGTGAAGAGTCTTATATAGGAAGGGCTCCGAGCTTTACTGTCTTAGAGTAAAAGATTCTATATAGGAAGAATCCGTAGCTTCAAGACTTCAGAAGCTGAAAGTTTTATATAGGAAAAGCTTCCTGCTCCAGGGTGAAGACTAGCAGTTCTATATAGGAAGAACTCCCAGCTGAAGGAATTCACCCATGACACACAAGGTTATATAGGAAAACCTGTTGTGTCCGAAAGTGAAGAGTCTTATATAAGAAGGGCTCCAAGTTTTACTGTCTTAGAGTAAAAGATTCTATACAGGAAGAATCCGTAGCTCTAAGATTTCAGAGGCTGACAGTTTTATATAGGAAAGACTTATAGCTCTAGGGTTTGAAGACTAGCAGTTCGATACAGGGGGAACTCCCAGTCGGAAGAATCCATCAACGACGCAGAAGGTTTGATATAGGAGAAACCATCGTTGAAGGCGAAGAGTTCTATATAGGGAGGACTCCAAGCTTCACCGTCTCAGGATGAAAGGTTCTATATAGGAAGGACTCATAACTCGAGGCTTTATAGTAAAGGGTTCTATGAAGAAAGAGCCTATAACTCCAAGATCGGAAGGTGACGAAGCTCTATATAGGAAGAACTTACGAGCCTAAAGATTCAGCTAAGGAAAAGCGGAGAGTTCCAGAAGAGCACGTGTTTCCGAAGCTACAAATAGGGAAGTCGGATAAAAATGAGTGCTTATGAATCTTTGCTTTATTCTCATTCCATGAGAACAAGCAAAGATGGGCAACTGTAATCACTCATTTTTATCTAACCTCTAAGTATTATATTAACATATTAGTGCATGATTACATGTAGGTGTGCGCGTGTATATGTTAATGTATTATATAATGATATAAGTGTGAGGGTATGCATATATTGATGTGGTGTATTACGTACCTATTAATATACGTATGATATGGTTATATTTATGTTAGGAGTATCATACAAATAGATGTTAGTATATGAGTAGGTCTATATGTGTTTGCATGTGTATATTATTAGTGTCCTTGTTATTATTGAATATATACGAATAAGTGTTGCATGTATTATTAAGTATATGTATGTGTGAACGTATTTCATCACAATTGTATGTATGTATACGTAAGTACGTATGTATATGTATTTGCTATTATATTAATACATTAATATGTATGTACAAAACTAGAAAAATAATAGGAAGCCCACTTAAATTAAAATGTCCTTATTATTACAAAAAATAATAATACAAGGCCCGGTTGGCCCAAGCCCAAGACCCCATTTAACCCTAATTATTTTTGTGCAGATAACTATGGGCCGTTGGATCAAGATCTGATCCAACGGCCACGATCAAGGAAGGGTAAAATATCTAGCCAGCCGCGTGAACTACACGTCTGGACGGTTCGAGTGCCACGCGCGCGTGCGGTCCACGTGTGGACTCTTCGATATCCCACGCGTGCGTGAGTCCCACGCGCTGTAACCCCTCGACTGCTGAGCCCCACGTGTCACGATCTGGAGCCGTTTCACCGATCGAGGTTTTATCTGGGCCGTTCATCCTTCAAGCTAGCCCGACCGTTAGATCAGATCTGATCCAACGGCCGAGAACGCTTCTGGCCAAAGACAACTCCCCCCACACCGCCACCATGCTTCCACCATGCCGGTCTCCAACCACCGTGTTCAAACATATCATAACAACACAAAAAAAGAGAGATTATGTCAGTATCAGTTCAGATCTAAAAAAATAGATTATATTACTTATTACCAAACCAAAGAGACAGGGATATATGTATGAAACAAGTAATTGTAAGGCAGTCCACTTGTAATCGGAAAGAAAAAATACAAAAAAACAATAAGTTTTCAGTGGTAATACTCATCTCTTTTCTTACTTCTTTGCATGCATAAAGGAAAAGATACGTAGTGATAACAACAAAAGGGGTTTAGAGTTATTACCTTCGTCGTCTGTGGATCTCCCCTCACCAGTGACAAGCCTCTTCGGCTTTCTGAAGCCGAACATGGTGAACTGAAGAGAGAGGGAGGTCCATTCTGGTTTCACTTCGGTCAAACATAAACGATTTTTTTTTTCCGTTTTGTATTTACTCAGATCTAGGCCAAAGGGTGAGTCTTAGCGTAGATCTAAGGGCATATACGGGTTCGGCTTAGAAAAAGGTTGGTTTCGGGTGTTTCTTTTAGTTCACCGGCGCCAGTTAGCGGCGGCTGACGGCGGAAGGGACGACAGAAAGCCGCCGGTTTCTGGGTTCACCATAGGGGTAGGGAGGATGGTCGAGAGAGAATAAGAGGTTTGGTTTATTATAAAAACTGGAATTGGATGAAAATGGGGGAAAATTCGAGTCTGGGCAAAATAGGGGTTTTATACGTGTTTTTATTTCGTGAAATGGTGAAATTCCGTAATAAATCCTCCTGCGTTTTCAATATTTTCGTTTTTGACTCGCCGTAGGGGATATTTACAACTTTGATCCCCCTCTTATTTCAAAATCTCGCAATCCAGTCACAAATTAAATCGAATCAGTTTTTAAATGGCAAAATTACCTCACTAGTCCCACTGCGTTTTTGAGATTTTCACTTCGGGTCTGCCCCTTGGTCCAATTACAGTTTCAGTCCCTTCAAGTTCGGTCCTGCTTGCATTTTCGTTCCTAAATCGCATATTATTGTCCTTTAATTTCTGTTACTGATGTTTATTTCTTTTCATTTCAGTCATGTTTCCATGTAAATATTCATGTTTGTTTATTATAATCGTGTATGTTGATGTAGCCTTTTGCCTTATTATATATCCCTCGTATGTGCCTTGTATTTTCATGTTTACATGTATATGTGTGTTAAGTTTATGATGATTATGTATCTTTATGTATTTGTTCGGTTATTCGTATCACACATATTATGTTGATATTCTAGTTGGCTCGTACACAACATGTTTTGTATTTTAGCATGTATTGTATGTTCTCTAGGCTTTTAGGTTACGTGTTAGTATATTTTCTTTTTTCATGTATAATATCTTGTTCTACATATGTTGAAATGTGTTTTATTTCTAATATGTATGTCTTCTTGAAATATGTGTTTTTGTTCACACATGTATTTATTCATGCCTTGTTATTGTGATATGTTAAATTTGTTTTTATTTACTATTAAGATTAATATGTATATATGTATGTTTTAGTTACGTATTTTATTTATGTTAGATTAGTATTCTATTATGTTAATATTTATTTGTATTGTATTTAAATTATTTGCCATGTTTTATATTTTGCTCACTAAGGTTGCATAATGATATATAAATTGTCAATGCGGTGCCCTTTTATCCGAGCGTAAACGGGGCCAGTATCAGGCGTAGTGATAGTGGTTGGGCGTTTACTCTCGGATAACGGGGCCTTTAAAATTTATTCGCAATTATAACCGAATTTTAAACTAATCGTCACTTTAATCCGGAAAGTTTAATATTAATAAAGCGGTAATTATTAAAGTACCAATTTTGGGCGATGTGGGGGTGCTAATCCTTCCCCATCCGTAACCGACTCCCGAACACAAAGTTTTTTTGAATCTCTGGTTTTATGGTGTCCGACCTACCTAAGTGGCCGGTGGCGACTCCAATTTTTAAATAAAATACGGTTTTTTAAAAAAAAAACCCCACGGAATAAACATTTTATATCCGAAAAATCACAAACACTTCGAAAACTCGTTTTTTAGCGAAAAAAAAACATCGCTACATAAAGTTTTGGACGGATTCGTGGATTTTGAAGTTAGGTCTTTTGCTCAATTATGTGGAGTCGGCTGCAAGTTTTGATGTATCGGCTTCGGTAGCCTCTATGACATTCAAGGACGGGTGTTAGAGGTGGAGTTTGTTTTAGCAGATTCTGTCATAATTAATACTGCTTTGGATAGCCGCGGTCAAGGGGCCAGATTAGCAGCTGTGAAAAGATTGGGTCAGCTGGTCAAGCGAGTTCGATCATTGTTGTTCGGCACGTTTGACATATAATGTGTGTGATCAGATAGCGTATGGGCCACATGATGTGGTATGGTAGGAGGAGCATCGGTTCTGTGGTCCCCAACGCATTCTCCTTTGGCTCGTGTGTTGCGACAAGATGATGACTAATGGTGAGCGAGTCCGTCGCCATTTCTCAGTGGATGGGCGCTGTCTGATTTGTGGCTATGGGGTAGAGGATGTGAACCACTTGCTGCGTTTGTGTCCTTCGGAAACGATGGTTTGGATAACCTTGATCAAGACGGAGAGAGTGTATGAATTCTTTCATATGGAGTTTCGAGAATGGTTGAGGATCAACCTCACCCAACTAGCTTATTTTACTAAAGATGGGTGCGATTGGGATCTATTGTTTGGATCGATTGCATGGAATCTATGGTTATATCAAAATTTAGTGGCATTCGGTAATCCACTAGAAGATCGTGGGTCAATTTTGGAGCGTGGTCGTTGGTTGCAAAATAATGCTTTGAAAGATTTGCAAAGAGTGGTGGTTGGGCCTTCAGGGGCTGCCATAGTTCCACGCGTAACATCTTGGTCTCCCCTTACTATTGGATGTTTCAAATTGAATTGCGATAGGGCACGTTGCCCACAGGATGGTCGTGCTTCATGTGGTAGAGTTATTCGGGACAATGGAGGTAAGTGGATTGTGGTTTTGCATAATTTATAGGGGTATGTAGTGTTGTTGAATCGGAACTATATGGGGTATATGCCGGCTTACAATGTGCAAGGGAGTTGCTGTTTCGAGAAGTGGTTATGGAAGTAGATTATTCGGATGTTATACGGTTAATGCAAGGTGATTCACGGCTAAATGGGGCCCCCAGAATTTTTTCACACATCCGCGCATTGTGGGCAAGAGATTGGTGAGTGTCTTTTCAACATATTCGGCGTGAAGGTAATAGAGTGGCGGGTAGAATGGCTAGGTTGCATAAGGATGGAGATTTGTTGATACATGTTTATTTTGTACCTACGTTAGGAGTGGATGGTCTATTATAGATGGTTTAGTTGAGTTTGTCGGGTCATGCCCGTTGTTTCTATAATTGTTATCCAAGGTACTATTTTTCTCCATTTAGGTTAAGGAGGATTTTAATGAGGTTGACGGTAACATTTTCCTTTATCATAATAAAAAATTCTTTAAATTTTTTTTCGATTGTTTTACTTACAAAATATATTAAAATATAAAAAACCAACTAAATTAGTCTAAAATTAACAGTTGATATCAACCCAATGAAAAACTTTAATAATAATATACATATTGGATCGAATTGAGCCCAAACCCACAAACGTAACAGGTAGCCCTAGCCGCTTCACCAAATTAAATCAACATAACGGTATAAACCGTCACCAAGTACCAACACAGGGCCTGGACGTGGGCGGTTAACTTTTGAACTTGCAACCTTTTATTCTTATTATAAACTTCCATCTATTCATCTTTACAGACATTCAAAAGCAAAACAAAACAAATCCAAATTCTCTTAAATTTGTAATCAGAATCAAAAAATTTCATAATCTTCTCGCCTATATTTTGAAATGGCTCCTGCGTTTTTCGCTTCCCGTTTCAAGCAATCGGTTACGCCGATGCCCTCAGAGCCTATCTTGCAGAGTTCATTTCCACATTCTTTTATGTGTTTGCAGTTTTTGGTTCCGTCATGTCTTCACGGAAATTGATATTGGACTCGGCAACCGATCCGTCTAGTCTGGTGTTAGTCGCCATCGCAAAGACATTTGCACTGTCGTCGACGGTTTACATGGCGGCAAATGTATCCGGTGGGCACTTGAACCCGGCCGTCACCTTCGGGACGGCAGTTGGGATCACATTAGTGTCCCAATGGCTTTGTTTTATTGGATTTCTCAAATGTTAGGCTCTGTCATGGCCTGCCTTTTGTTGAAGGTCACAACGGTCTCTCGGGTATGTGAAACGACACCGTTTTTATTGTGTACTAATTTGTATCGAGAACAATGTTATCATACTCTTAGCGCTAATTTTTTTCAGGATGTGCCAATATATACAATAGCAGATGAAATGACCGGGTTTGGAGCATCGATTGTTGAAGGAGTGCTTTCATTTGGTTTGGTTTACGTCGTTTATGCAGGAGGTGACCCGATGAGCGGTCCATTGAGGGGCATTGGACCGGTGGTAATAGGACTGACGGCCGAAGCCATGGTGCTGGCGACATGGCCATTCTCGGGAGGGTCAATGAACCCTGCATTAGCATTCGGGTCGGCGGTGGTAGACGGTCGGTTCAAGAACCAGGCGGTCTACTGGGTTGGACCCTTGATTGGAGCAACGGTTGCAGGGTGTCACGGACATGCCCTATTTTCTCGGTTGGCAAGTCGTGTGGCACTTGAAATGGGTGTTACCCAGACAAGTCAGTCTTTCTTATGCCTCATCGTCCAAGGAGTTATCTCGGTCTAGCCTTTTTAGGGTCATAATACGCTAAGGCTTTAGAGTTTTGAATCTTGCAGGGCCTAACGATAGCTGCACTCCAACCTCGTACTTCAGCCACGAGCAAAATAGGGCCCTATGGCCCCAAACCGTCCCTAGGTATTTCTCCCAAGGAGACAGTGCGCCAACCACTAGACCCCACTGCCTACACACCTAGGCCCCACATGGGCCTAGGAGTAGGTCACTTACACCAAGGAAGCTCGGTCGCTAGCCCAGGCGAGGGGGATGGTGGAGACCCGACACCAGACCACTTCCCCCCTAAAGAGCTAAATAAACTTACCAGGAATGCCGTGAGTAGACGTTGCTTAGTCCCAAATGAGGACACTTTCTGGATAGGGCATTCATCGTCTTCCCAAAGCTTCTTAACTTGCATCCTTGACTTGGTAGCTCCTTAGGGATTGCTCATATCATCGCTCGGTCCACCATTGCTCGGTCATGAATGGGCTTGTCAAGGCAGGGTCGCAATATAATAAGGGATGGCCTTGACATTCTCCCCCAGTTACTCTATCGATGGCCTCATCGATGTAGCCCTAGAAGGGATAGTTTTGACATTCTCCCCCACTTTCTCTATCGATGCCCTCATCGATGTAGTCCAATAAGGGATGGTTCTGACATTCTCCCCCACTTCCTCTACCGATGACCTCATCGATGTAGTCCAAGAAGGGATGGTTCTCGTTGATATTGACACCAGTTCTTCATCACCTGTTGAGCCGATACGGACCTCTGTGGCAGCACATCTTTGATTTGTGCTCGATTTGATATGTTTTTCTTGTCCCGCCATTTGATCATTCAAGCAACTAATTCAAGCCTCGATCCTGGGTTCTTTCTATCTCCTTTTTGACTATGTTGCACATCCGTAACCGTCTAGACTGGCCACAGACTCATTATGACCCAGTTCCACTTCTATCATGTTGAGTTTTAGATTCATGCTCCCCCATTTTTACTCTGATTGTGGCTTGGGCAAAAGAAAAGTAACAAACCATCGATCCACTCGAACAAGTGCCTTGTAGTTTCTCTGTGCTCCACGATCTGCCCCTTAACCTACACAAATACAAAAGTAACATACTGGCCATGAGCAAACGTGTTATGACTCATCACTCAATGGCTTGCTCCTCGACATTAAGCATCTTCGCCAACTTTGCCTCATCTCGTACCGAGACCTCCAAAGTACTGAATGCGTCACCATACATATATCATCAATATTAACCCAAGTTTGCCAGCACATGCTCGCGTTGCACCTGGTTGTTCAATAATGCAAAGATGATCTCTAGTTGCCAACACCGTATCGCATTGTACTTGCCTTTTGTTCTCCTCAATACATCCTGTATTATAAGATATACAAGCAATTTTATCAATGAAAACATATCCACACAAGTCTCGTATGATACCTGGTTGGCACACATTGCCTTATGCTACCACCAATCATGGCATGCCTTTGTATATATACCTCAAGTGTTTTGACTATTTGAGAACGCAGTCTCTACGACAAGCTAATATCATCCACTCGTGAGGTTTTCTTCTTACTCAATTATACCTGCACCATTTGCCAAGTGAATGCACACCAATATTCTCTCGAGCAACGTGCCCTTGTTCCAGTAGCAAAACAGATGGTCATATCCCCTCACTAGAATTTCTTAATGGTCTCCTATGGCCTTTGTAATAGCCAATCAAGTTGCCCCCTTATTTCGTTTCTCCTTCACTCCCTTTGTAACAGATAGAACTGTTGATTAAGCACAAAAGGACACATTTGATCTCTTGACACACATGGCCTATACTCCATGGGTAAGTTAGTTCCCCACATCTACTGATGTCTTCCCCATTATCCACTTACTAGAAAAGTTTATCATGTTATCACGCCAACAAAGGAACCTGTATTAGCACCCCATAAACATCATATCAACATTAGTCGCGTGTCGTGGACTTCAAAATGATGTCTCACTTGTGCCCTCTATGTGTGACTTAGGTTTTTGTAGGAACCAAACTCTTCCACATATGCG
This sequence comes from Hibiscus mutabilis, assembly GCA_019671005.1. Lineage (NCBI taxonomy): Eukaryota > Viridiplantae > Streptophyta > Magnoliopsida > Malvales > Malvaceae > Hibiscus > Hibiscus mutabilis. The sequence continues at coordinate 36,113,926 of CM033743.1, read as the reverse complement.
CATGACATCTAGTTAGTAGAGTATTATGATGTAGGATCAAGACCTCTTTATTCTCTTACATAATCTCGAATAGAACTTGTATTCGCTAAATCCCTTAGCTTCTTTTGAGCATTATATTCTACATTTTCGGGAAAGAATGAGCTCATTAACTCTTCCTTTAGCTCATCACATATCTTGATAGGACAAACACCAATAATAAACTTGGACCGCCACCACAACTTGGCGTCCCCTATTAGATACACCAAGGCCACCGCGACCTTGTCTTTATCTGTTTTAGTATGCGTATACCGAAAATAATGCTCGACGTCGAACAAGAAATTTTCAAGCTCCTTAGCATCTCTGATTCCTTCATACCGCTGAGGTTCCGAAACCCTAGTCCTCGGACCCTATCTGCTGTCATCGAATTGCCCATAGCTATTTGTATCAGGTTAACCTGAGTCTTGATCTCATCTAGTCCGAACTTCATATGACTTAATGCTTCTTTTGCCTTCATTATCAAAATCTTTGATAGTTTGGGTCAACTCTTGCTGTGTTTCCTCTATTTCTCAAAGCCGATCATTTGATGCCATAGCTCTTATGGCAGCCACTACAGCCTCAAGTTCTTTAAACTGACTAGGGTTTACCGACCCACCACCCTGTGTTGACGTCCTAGCACCTGGGTGTGTTCTCTCTCTAGGCAATACTTGTTCCACGTTTTCGTGTCTGTCACCATTTTTGTTGATACACACAAAATCATTGTGCCTGCACAGACATCGGCTTTTACAAACAGGTGTGATATTTGTACTGTGTCCTTCTTTGTTACATGAAGCTGACATTTATCCCTGTTGCATATGACCAGGGCTTTTGACACCTGCCAAACCTTCAAACCGTCTTGGTTCTTTAATCGATTGCCCTACATCCATCAAGGAATTGATAGGAATACCTGCCTTCAGAACACACACAAAGAGAAAACTGACCACGAAATTGGTTAGTCCAATTACATAACAATAAAATGAAATGTACCTTACAAGTTCAATAGGACTTTCCAGTACGTCTCCCACTGCAATCCACGCTCCGTATTGCCAAACTCTGGGAAGTGCTTTATAGATTCCTTGACCACCACATTTCTATTTTTGGGTAACACTGACATATCCGTGGTAACCAGGTTTTGCTTTTGGTCTCTCGGTCCATACATCAATTTTGACCTAAGCCTTGGCTTTATTAGCTCGCCCCACCAAATAGCTTGTCGGTAGTAGCCCATATCACCACTGCCCAAATTTGGGATTTTGTAACACTTGGGTGAGATCTGAATTGTACTTGAACCATCACCACATACCCATCGAGCTTGTCTGTCCCACGCTCACTCTTTGGCTCTGCTTGTGAAGGAACTCCTATGGAGAGCTTTTCTCAAATGCACCCACATTACCAAGTTGTACCACCCTTGTGTTTCTCACCCAAACGGGTAGCTTTACAAATAGCATTTTGCCTTACCCTAGCCAGCATCCCCATCAAAGAAAGATTTTCGAGTCAAAATGAGTTTTTTTTCCTATCCAAGATAAAACGGTATTGACTCGCACAACCTTTGTCATCCCATATTTGCAATTTATTACCGAAGAATCTGGTCCAAACTACCACATCGCAACACATTCCTTTTTACCTTAAGACCCAATGTGTCTTGAGAAAATTGCCATTTACGGACAAATTATTAGCTATAGGAAGCATTCCCCTTAGGCTGCTTGATTTTATTTGACAATGTAACATTTTTTCCCTCGAGAACCCATGGTGTGTCTACCGCTACAAGAGTCCACAACAACAGGAGGGAGCATACCAATAACTCTGCACTCCCTTTTACTCCATTATGTTTCGAGAGGGGCCACTCCATCCGGCATACAGAAATCGAAGCGATCCTTTGATTTTATCAATGGGCGAATCTACAACCTTGAAGAACACGACTCTGCCGCATTGACTCCTCGAACACAAAGCAATTATAGAACTATTTCAAGTTGTCTCTAACTCTTTCCTTTAGGGTTAGTCTACGAACCCATGACTATCCGTTGTATCAATCTACATCCATCTATACACACTCCTCTTTTCACCTGGAAAAAGATAGTTAAGCAACAACCAAGCACCACAATGCCAAGATAAACAATATTTCCATTAACTTCCATCAATCAAGAATTTATCCCATTACCCTGGAAACGACAAGCACCAATATGTTAGATTAACAAAAAAAATAAGCACATTTTATGCTTCGGGCTACACACGCCCTTGTGCTAACAAGACAAAACAAACATCAATAAGCAAGGGTTACCGACCCAAGGCAATGTATCAAAATAAGCATCACTATTACCGATAGCCACTATAGGGAATGATTCTCCTCTTGAGTGATGCGTAAGCATCCCTATATCGCTAGAATTCGTGCCCCCGTGCTATGAAGAATACACACTTCATCATGTCCCATAGACAACAATCAACGAGCCTTTAAAGCAACCAAAAAAATATTGCTGGTGTCCCAAATCATGGACAGACACTATTGTGCAAAGATCAATCTCGTCCACCAAAAGTTTTCGCGCTTCTTTGTGCCTCAACTCGATCACCGTTTTGATCAGCCAACAACAATGCTACACCTGTAATGAACAAATGAGCACCACTGTGTTCTAATTCACATGCGCCACTGTGCTAATGTAACACATCGGCACTACCTTGCCAAACCCACCATTAGACACCTTTGCGCCTTGACTAGGTCTTGATCAATCAGCATAATGAGTCACCCTGCCTACTCTACTCGCGGAAGCGCTTGGCGTAGGTTCTAGCCACCCTGCCTACCCTCATAGGGCGCTCGGCGTGAAACTAGACCACCCTGCCTACTCCACTAATGGATGCGCTTGGCGTGACATTACACCATCCTGCCTACTCCTTGAAGAGAAGCGTTTGGCGTAGGATTCGACCACCCTAACTACTTCCCATATGGGAACGCTTGGCGTAGTCCCCCACCCTGCCTACTCCAGTCCAAAGAGCGCTTGGTTTACTATCATTCGACCCTGCCTACTCCATTTACCGGAGCGCTTGGCGTAGAATCCACAATCCAGCATCTCTGTGCATAGGAAAAAAAGTCTCTCTTTTTTTGCCTGTCATGATGATCCACCCTGCCTACTCCACCTGTGGGAGCGTTTGGCGTGAGACCAACTGATCCACAAATAGTCCAACTCTTATTTTTGCTACACATCCGTCTGGCGTCACCACGCACCACAGCCACTGAATAAAGCATCACAGTGTTCAAGTTGGTACATGAGCACTATGGCGTTTGGTTAACAAATACGCACCACTATATCAAAAATCATAGCCAAATGCCACTGTCACATGACTACATTGTCCATTGTATTCTCCCTCTGATACCACGTGTCACGGACATGCCCCCTTTGCTCAGTTGGCAAGCCGTGCGACACTTGAAATGGGTATTACCCAGACAAGTCAGTCTTTCTTATGCCCCATCGTCCAAGGAATTATCTCGGTCTAGCCTTTTCAGGGTCACAATGAGCTAAGGCTTTAGAGTTTCGAATCCCGCACGGCCTAGCGATAGCTGCACTCCAACCTCGTACTTCAGCCACGAGCGCAATATGGGGCCCTATGGCCCCTAACCGTCCCTAGGTATTTCTCCTAGGGAGACAGTGCGCCAACCACTAGGCCCCACTACCCACACACCTAGGCTCCACATGGGCCTAGAAGTAGGTCGCTTACACCAAGGAAGCTCGGTCGCTAGCCCAAGCGAGGGGGATAGTGGAGACCTGACACCAGGCCACTTCCTCCTAAAGAGCTAAATAAACTTACGAGGAATGTCGTAAGTAGACGTTGCTTCGTCCCAAATGAGGACACTTTCTGGATAGGGCCTTCATCGCCTTAGCTCCTTAGGGATTGCTCATATCATCGCTCGCTCCACCATTGCTCGGTCATGAACGGGCTTGTCAAGGCAGGGTCGCAATATAATAAGGGATGGCCTTGACACAGGGCTTGTGTATGACAATGTTGAGTTCCCGGGTCAAGCATTTGATCCTGGACTAGTGAATTCAGATGGAACAACTGGAGTTTAACTCTTCTTCTTTTGTACTAAAGTAGTTTTGTATTGTAAGAAATATCCATAAAGTCCCTTAGAATAATAATAATATTGAATCATGTGCCTGCCATTGTTAAAATAGGATGAATATTTGTACTTGTTCTTTATAATATATGAATCTATACAGTGTACAATACATATATATAATTAGGGTATTGTCTGAGTTCCTTTCTTTCATGCCATGAGGAATTAGGGGCATGTTTTTCATGAGGTTCTTTCATCATGTCAAACCTCCTGCTTATATGATGCCTACTAGAAATTTGTGATGTATGATTTATGTTCTTTTAAAAGTGGTGCTTAAATTGGATTAGTTTAATGAATTTGGATCATCTTTTGTCTGTAAAACTACTGATGTTGCATGTAATCACCCAAATCGTGCTCATTTTATTGTTATAAAATTTATTTTTCTTGTTTTAATTTTATTTGGAAAGCGCCCGCCCGATTTTGAAATTAAAATGTGGAGTCGCCACCGATCGTTTTTAAACGGTAGACCGGACACCAAAATAAAACCGGATATAAAAAAATTCGGGTCCGGGAGTCGGTTACGGATGGGAAAGTGTTAACACCCTCACATCGCCCAAAATTGGTACATAGTCGATTATTTAATGTCTTGGTATTGGAAATTACGAATTTGATTAAAATTTAAAATATGATTCTTAAATGCATGAAAATGTTCTAAATATTTAAAGAAATGTCCTGGTATTTAGAATAATCGAGAAGTTCATATCCCTTTACGCCAGGAAAATAATTTCTCGGTTTTCTAAATAAAAGAAAATTCCCTTAAATATTATATCCTAAAATGGTAAAGATATTCTTTTATTTAGGGATATTGAGAAGTTCACATCCCTTTATGCCCGAGACACGAGTTATCGAATTCCCTAAATAAAGGAATATTACCTTAATTCTAAGCATATTTAATTAATAGCATGATGCAAAATTATAATATGACATATATATATATATTTAAAAATATGATACTTAAGGTAAAACATATTTAATATTTATCAAAATATATCTATATACATTAAGTTAATAGTTTTTATTTTACAAAGATAAATATTTATTATTATTATTTTTATATATATAATATTTAAGGTAAAATATATATTTAATATTTATGTTTGTCAAAAATATATCTATATATATTAAGTTAATAGATTTTATTTTTACAAAAATAAGTATTTATTATTATAAATATATAATATTTAAGGTAAAATATATATTTAATATTTATGTTTGTCAAAAATATATCTATATATATATTAAGTTAATAGTTTTTATTTTTACAAAGATAAATATTTATTATTATTTTTATATATATATTGCAATTAAACAAAACACTATACGATATTTTACAAATATACATAAAGTCTTATATATATAATATAAAAAATATAAAAAGTATATAAAACTATTATACTTAAAAAAAGAACCATAGATAAAAACTCATATATATCTACATATATTTTATATATTATATTAGTATATAATATATACAAAATAAAGTACTTTGTATAATAATAATAATAATAATAATAATAATAATAATAATAACAATAATGCATGGTTTAAACTTATATATATAAATCATCATGAAACTAAAAATTAAGGACTAAAATGCATTAAATTTAAATTACATGGCATAGATGTTAAGTATTACTAGACTAAAATGAAACAAATGCAAAATGTAAGGAAACAAACGTAAATCAAAAGAAATAGCAGACTGAAAATTAAATATTAAATTACAGTGACTAAATTGTAACAAAGCAGAAATTAAAAGCCGCAAAAAACAAAGAAATGATATTAAATACACATTAAAAATAAAAGGACTAAAAGCACAATTATCCCTTAAGAAGAAATGAAAATGAGTTAAGAGTTTGAGGGCTTAGATGGTAATTAGCCCATTGCAAAACACGCGGATCCCCTCCGGATTCGGGTCACCGCGCGAGCAGGGTATGCCTGAAACGGCGTCGTTTCATGCTTTGGCCGGTTCAAATTATAAGGGTTGTTTCATTTTGAATAGATTAAGAAACAGAAAACCCTAAGAAAATTTTACCCTTTCTTTCTCTAAACCAGATCGGGCCGCCGCTCTCACCATTCTTTTGGCGCCGGTCATCGACGCAGAGGCCTCGCGGCGGTGGAGCAACAGCGGCGAGATCGGGTAAGCTTTGAACCCTCTTTTTCCCTTTTTTTAACTTTGATTCAAAAGATTTAAAACGAGAAAAAAAAGAGTTACCTTTGATTCAAAAATAAGAAAGATTTGGTTCTAAACTTCTCAAAAGAATTTTGCTATTTCATTCTCTGTTGTGTTTACAATTTTTTTTGAAATTTTCCCTTTACAAAACCCTTTTTTTCGATCTCCACCGTTACAATTACAGATCTAATTTCGGTTTTATAGACCGATTTTACATATTAGAATATTAATGAACCTATATTTTATTCTGCAAATCTGGATGGCAACCAAATTTTGTGGGATTTGGTTGGGTAAGGGTATGGGTTTTTTAGGGTGATGATCAGTTAATAGGGCATAGGCAGATTGGGGTAGCGTGGGTATATGATATTTTATTTTAGGGTTAATTTAGGGTTTAGATATTTTAGGGTTCAGTTTGAATTAGGGTTATGGTTTTGGGGTTGGTTGCCAAAAATGGTGAACGGTGGCGGCCGCAAAGGGCGGAGGCGGCGGTTGGATGAAGAGGGGTGGTTGTACAGTTTAAGGTTTATTTTAGAAATTAGGGTTTCTATGATTCGGGTCGGGTCATGGATTTGAACTGGTTTTTAGGTTTAGGTTACAGGGTATGATGGGCTAATGGATTTGGTAAAACGGGTCATTACAGCTGCCCCTCTTTGCTCATTGTTGTGTAATGAAAATAGAGCAAATACTAAAAATGACCTGCTTTGTCCAGTCTAGCTGAGCTTATCCCCTCTTGACGTATGCCATCTTTCTTTGGTAAATTTTCTTTCTTCTTGACGCAAGTCTTCTTTTTTGTCTTGGTTGATCCACCTTGTCACTATTGGGGAAGCAAAATCTTCAAAATGGGGGTTGGGGAAACAAAATGAGTTCGGCTTGCTGCTTCTCTTCTTCAGCGCCAGTCTTCGGGCTTCAGTCTTCGGTAGGTCTTCGCTCTTCGAGAATGTTGAGTTCTTCGATCAATCCGCTCCTCTGCTTCCTAGGTTGAGATTCACCAAAGTACAATGATGCTTAGTCGGAAAAAATGCCTTCTTGCTAGCCATTTTCTCCCTTTCTTCTTTTATTTTACCTTTTTTTTCCTTTTTCTCTTTTTTTGAACAAATTATTTCTTGATTACATATGAAGTTTGCTCCATTGCGGCTCCAGGGAGATAAACTAGTCTTGATTCTCATTCCACTGCCACTCCAGGGAGATGAGATAAATGTGATAAAGTTTGTTACACTGCTGCTCCAGGGATACAAACTTAATGTCGGGTCCATTCTGTTGTCTCTTCAGGGAGATGAACTCGTCTTGGTTCTCATTCCGCCGCCACTCTAGGGAGATGAGAAAAATATGATGAAGTTTGTTCCACTGCTCTTTCAGGGATACAAACTTTATGTTGGGTCCATTCCGCTGCCTCTTCAGGGAGATGAACTCGTCTTGGTTCTCATTCCGCTGTCACTCTAGGGAGATGAGATAAATGTGATAAAGTTTGTTCCACTGCTACTCCAGGGATACAAACTTTATGTCAGGCCTATTCCGCTGCCTCTTCAGGGAGATAAACTCGTCTTGGTTCTCATTTTGCTGCCACTCTAGGGAGATGAGATAAATGTGATGAAGTTTGTTACACTGCTCCTCTAGGGATACAAACTTTATGTCGGGTCTATTCCGCTGCCTCTTCAGAGAGATGAACTCGTCTTGGTTCTCATTCTGCTGCCACTTTAGGGATATGAGACAAATGTGATGAAGTTTGTTCCACTGCTCCTCCAGGGATACAAACTTTACATCGGGTCCATTCCACTGCCTCTTCAGGGATATGAACTCGCCTTGGTTCTCATTTCGCTTCCACTCTAGGGAGATGAGATAAATGTGATGAAGTTTGTTGCATTGCTGCTCTAGGGATACAAACTTTATGTTGGGTCCATTCCGCTGCCTCTTTTGGGAGATAAACTTGTCTTTGTTCTCATTCCACTGCCACTCCAAGAAGATGAGATAAATGTGATGAAGTTATTCCACTGCTCCTCTAGTGATACAAACTTTATGTCGGGTCTATTCTGCTGCCTCTTTAGGGAGATAAACTCGTCTTGATTCTCATTCCACTGCTACTCTAGGGAGATAAGATAAATGTAGTTTCATTATTTGAATGTCCCATGCCTCCTTTTGGGTTCGTGCCTGAGATATTTTGAAAAGATATTTTTTAGGTGCCCTATTGGGTTTTCACCTTGGTTTTTTCATCTTTTTTCATCATTTTTCTCTCTTTTTCTTTCTTTGTTTCATTTTTTTTCTACTCATTCGTGTCAAGGATACTTGGAACTCGTTGAAAATTTCACTTTTATTTTTGAATGCCTAATGCTTCCTTTTCAGTTAGTGCCTTGGACATTTCCAAAAAGGTCTTTTTTTGTATTTGCCTTGATTTTTCATGGAGGGGTCAATCTCCTTGTAGTTCGGCTTTTTTTCTTGATTGAGGATTCGCCATATTTGAATCGTTCCTATTTTATATATGGTAGAGTACATGTGCTTGTTGATGAATGCACCCTATTTTATGGTTTATGTATGCAATTAACCTAAATGCTTGATGCATAGATGAATGACATGCAATGTAGTTGACCATAGCTTGACTTTAAAGGGAATGCCCCGTGACTCTAGCTGGTCATATCAGGCATCTTAGCATTATTCTCTTTATGCCCCGAGTTCTGTTTTGTTGACTGATAAGGTCAATCTTGTCGAACGATGCCTCAACTTCTCTTTCAGGTTTGATTGTCTCTTTGGGACATCACCTCTTCGGGCAAGTATCAACTTTTGAGTGTTTTCTTTTCTTGAATTATGAGTTCTATTAAGCTCACTCTTCTAATTCTGTGATGTTTATGGACAATATTGCTCCACTAATGAGTTTGCCTTATTTTGGACATTTAGAGTGAGAAAGTTTTAAATGCAAAAACTTATGAAGACAAGTTTTCTTTCATTTATGCAAAAATCTTGTGTAGAGTTTAGAAGAAATAATTAAATTTTTTAGAAATGTGAATTTTTAAAAAATCAAAATTGAGCACTCAAATATCAAGTGCAAAAAGTATATTTTCTTCAAATTGACAATGAGCAACCCGAATGGAGCATATGTTTAGAAGATAGCAAGGGCTGCAGTAACACAAGCACATGTGAAGTCCTTTCTGGGCTATTAGGCTTCTGAGAGGAACATTTCCACACCTAATTTCTATCCTTATTTAAGTGGCTCTCTTGATCTCACTAACTCACCATGCCCCATCCTTCCCTCATTTGGTGTCGATCAGACACTTGAAGTTTGACGTTTCTTGAAGAAAGGTTAACCCTTATAGGCAGAATATAGTCTGAAGACAACACTCAGACATCCATGTATGATTAGAATGGTCTTTATAGGCTTGTAATGTAGGCTATGGCTCATGGGTATGAACAAAATGATATACATGCCTAAACAAGTGTTTAAGGGTAATGAAACCAATGATCATTTCTTCTTGGCGAACTTTCACTTCTGCACTTGCAATTTGAATGTACTTTGATGAAAGGCACTTTTTTCTTTCATTATTTGGATCACTCTAGACTACTCATTTTTGGGTTTTTACCCTAGAGTTTATTTCCTTCTTTTGTAGCTCTAGGACATGTCGCCTTTAACCTATCTGTGTCTTGGTTCAGCATCAATCCGCCAAAGTTGGTATAAGTTTCCAATTGAAACCTCGTTCTTGTATTGCTTGATTTGGGTATGCTCACATAGAGTAACCTTTTCCTTCATTCTTTGGATCGCTCTAGACTGCCCATTTTTTTGGGTTTTCACCCTAGAGTGAGCTTAAGATTGTAAACATCTACCTAAGAGAGGGATTTCTGTTTGTTTTTCTTTTCTTTGTAAAAGAGGGTTTAATCAAGCTTTGGGGTAGAAGCTTTGAGTGTGTAAAGGTTTCCTCCTAAGTCTAGAAAAGGGGAAGACTGAAAGTTTTAGCGAATTTGGGAAATCCTTAGTGAGAAAGCTAAGGTAGTGGATGTAGGCTTTGGTTAGAAAGCCGAACCACTCTAAATCATTGTGTAATTTTTTTCTATCTTTTTGCTTCCACAACCATCACCCAAGAAATCACCCATCTACCACTTGGCGATATATTTTGGTTGATTCATAGAGCTCAACAATTAGTATCAGAGAGGCTCAATCTTAAAGGATTAACATCATATTGAGGCAATCCCGACTAGCTCAATCAACAACCAATTAATCGGTTTCTATGGCGCAATCCATTGACAAGCCACCCCTCTTCAATGGTGAACATTATGCCTATTGGAAGAATATGATGATGTTTTTCATGAGAGCCAAAGACTACTGTCTTTGGGATATAGTTCTCGATGGACCATTCATGCCACAACGAAGCAAGGCAGAATAGAGTGTGGATGATCGCAAAAATATGGAGCTTAATTGCAAGGCCTTGCATATTCTATTTTTGCATTGGGGCCGGATGAGTACGCCAATATTTCTTCTTGTGAGAGTGCCAATGAGGTATGTGCCCAGCTTGAAGTGATCAATGAAGGTACAAATGAGGTGAATGAGGCAAAGATTAGTCTACTCAACCTCAACTATGAAAACTTTAAGATAGACCCAGAAGAAGACATCAAGAGTATGTTCGATTGTTTCTTCAAAATTGTCAACGAACTTAAAGGACTTGTAGAGGAGATTTCGGAAGACAAACTCGTTCAGAAGTTGATTTATTCACTTCCCGAATCATTAGAGAGCAAGAAGACGGCTATCATTGAGACCAAGAACTTAAAGGAGCTCAAGCTTGATGAGCTAATTGGGTCTCTTCTTACCCATGAGTTGATGTACAAAGCATTAAGAGAGAAGAAGGAGAAAAAGATCAAAGAGCTCAAAATAGAAGATTTAAACATAATAGCTCATAAATCCTCCACATTCCATCAAGAAGATTCAAGTGAGGAGGAAAGCGAGAATGAAGAGATGGTCTATCTCTTCAAGAAGTTTGCCCGATTCATGAAGAGCGAAAAGGAAGAATCCAAGCATGAATCGAAGAAAAAGATGAAAGACCCCCCAAGTGCTCTGAATGCAAGAAGACGAAGCACACCAAATACAATTGCCCTTGCTTCAACAAAAAGGGATCATCTTCAAAGAAATCATATGTGGCAACATGGAGTGATGAAGACTCCACCAATGAAAATGAGGTAGCCCACCTATGCTTTATGGCCCTCCAAGAGGGAGAGGTAGCTTCTAACTCACTTATTTCTAATTCTTATACATTTGATGAGTTACAAGAAGCATATGATGAATTGGTTTTTGAATTTAAAGATTCATTTTCAAAAAATAAAAAGTTGATTTCAAAATTGAAAAACGAAAATGATTTGCTTTCTAAAACCAATTTGGAATTTGATGCAAAAATAAAAGATTTTGAGCTTAAAGTTTTAAATTTACAAAATTTGCTTCAAAGTTTGGAAAAAGATCATCAAAAGGAAATGAATGATCTTAAGAAGGAAAAAGATTTGATTTCCAAAGAACTTGAAAAGAAAAACAATTTAGGAAAATCAAACTTTTTCGCAAGACAATCTAGTGCTCCTAGATTTTTGAACGGTAAATGTTTCAAAAGTATTTGGGTCCCAAAATGACTAATTACTTCAACTAAAAATGATGAAATTGAAAAATGGATTCCTAAGGGGACTAAAGTTTGTGCTACTAATGCCTATGGATCCTAAGCAATTTGGATACCAAAATATTTGTGATTATCTTTTTATATGTGTGATGGAGCTTTGACCGAAAAGTGATGAAATTAAGGGGGACTAACCTTTCATTTGATGCTTGAGTAAGGGGAGCCTATTTTAACAAAACCTATTTTTGTCAAATTTTGTTGTGAAATTCTCCATTGTTATGGACTTAAAAATTTTCAAACTTTGGTTTGAACCATTTTTGATATAACAAAAAGGGGGAGAATGTTTTGAAAATTTGAATTTTCAAGAGAATAAGGGGGAGCTTTAACTATATTTATATTTTAAAATTTTTATTCAAAATTTATTTTTACTAAGGGGGGGAACCTTAAAAATAATTTTCCAAGTTGGTTTTATTATATAAAAAAAGGGAGATTGTTAGGTATTTGTTTTGATATAATAATTGAAAATAGTTTTGGACTAAATTGAAAAGATTTCAATAATGATTTTAAGTCCAAACAACTTGAAAATAAGTTTGAGGTATTTTCAAAAGGTTTTGGAAGTGTTTAAAATATTTTAAAGTAGCCAAACTCAACTTTTCAGCATGACCGTACCGATACGGTTACACCCTGTATCGATGCCCTTTAGGTTTTTAGCTACAAAATTTTTCTAGAACCAAAACCCCGTACCAATGCGTGCCTTAGCTTATCGATATGGTTAGGGTCATATCGATACGCCTATAAGCGTACTGGTACCCTATGTATTCAAATCCCCAACGGCTAGTTCAAAACCCCCAATGGCTATTTTCCTATAACGTACTGATATACTGTATCAACACACCATTTTGATAGGGCCTATAGCGTACCGATACACCGTATCAATACGCTCCAAAGGTGTATTGATACACCAAGGCTGGGCGAGCATAACGACTAGTTTTTGAAGAACGAGTATCGATACAGCAACCCTGTGTATCGATACGGCTATCTTTAGAACTGTATTAATTACGAGAAATAAAGTCTCCAATAGCTCCAAATCATCCCCAATGGTCTCCAACGTCTAGGAACTCATTTGGGATTATAAAAGGACCCTTCAAGCACCTGGAACAACTAACGATCTTATGGACAACATCTAATTGATTCAAAAAGTGTCTTAGTGCTAAAATTGTATATTTTGTTTAGACAAACACTTGTGAGTTTAATTGTCAAAGTATGATCAAGTGTATTATGTTTGGGTGAGTGAGCTTAAGAGTGCAAACATCTACCTAAGAGAGGAATTTCCATTTGCTTTTCTTTTCTTTGTAAAAGAGGGTTTACTCAAGCTTTGGGGTGGAAGCTCTGAGTGTGTAAAGGTTTCCTCCTAAGCCTAGAAAAGGGGAAGACTAAAACTTTTAGTGGATTTGGGAAATCCTTCTTGGGGAAGCTAAGGTAGTGGATGTAGGCTTTGGTTAGAAAGCCGAACCACTCTAATTCATTGTGTAATTTTTTCTATCTTTTTGCTTCCACCACCATCACCCAAGAAATCACTCATCCACCACTTTGCGACATATTTCGGTTGATTCATCGAGCTCAACAAAAATCAATATCCTTTTAAAACCCCAAAATAAGCTCTCTTTTAAGAATCTCCATGAAGTATTTTAGGGTTTATTTAAATCCCAACTTAATGTTCATCATCTTATCCCAAACATCTTTAATTTACCATTGTTATAGAAACTTCTAAGCTTTCTCACTCTGGAATTCCTGAAGATTTTAGGGTTTGCTCAAACCCAAATAATGACCCTCAATATTATACTCATCTTAAAGAAAAGTGAAGAGAAACATTTTCTTATTTCACAAGTTAGGCCAAAATCCAACTAAAAATAAAGGAAATTTAAAAATAAAAATTGAAACCCTTACCACATTTCTCTTTCTCTTTGCTATCCAACATGGGGGAAGAAGAATGAACTTTTTGCTCATCTTTTCCTTATTTCTTACTAATATAAAACCCCCTTTTAAAATTAAATATAAGATCCATTATATTCCATGGCCCAAAATAAAGTTGTCAATCTCATCCCCATCCAATGGTTCAAAATAATTGCTTGTAAAAGCTTCCATAGTTACTTTGGGTAAAGTATTCATTAAAGAGTCCAACTCTTCCTTTATTTCCACTTTAAAATTATGAACCTCATTTCTTTCAATTTTGGTCATCAATTTCCTCAAATTTGATATTCCAAGTTCCTATTCTTTCAATTTAAATACTTAACATCAAGATATCCATACCCGAATCCAAGATCCGAATTATTAACCCGACATTTAGGTCGTTACACATGGAATTTTGGATTTTCAAATATTTTGACTTGTTGAAAATCCAAAACTTAAAATATTGTGATTTGGATCCGATCCAAAAAGTAAAAAAAGGATCCAATAATCGATTTTTTAGGTCGGTCAGATGAGGAATTTTCGCTCGCCATACTTATCAAATCCTTAAGACTAAATACTATTGTTATTGTGTTCATGGTTAACCATTATACTATTTTGGTTAACCATAATGAGATGAACAAATTATCTTTAGATGTTATCATCTAATTGCACTAACAACAAAAACCTACAAGTTAACCATTGTAGTATCAAGGTTAACCATGACACCCCTAACTGTTAGATTTGCACTCAAACAATGTGATAAACACTATGTTAGAGTTTGTGATCCAAATTCAATTAGACTTTAATATTAAGTGACTAATCTAGTTTGAATACACTTTTGTACTTTACTTTGATTAAAAGTATGAAATCTAGTTTGAGTACATAACTTCTACTTTACATTGATTAAAAGTAAAAAATCTAGTTTGAGTAGATTTTAGGCACAATGCCAAAAAAAAGCCTCTAACGTTTGATTGAATAGTCACTTTGGCGCTTATTCTTTTTTGAAGCAATTTAGCCCTTAACGTTTCATTTTGGGTCAAAATGGGCCTTGTAACACCCCAAAAACCGGCTCGGTAGATTTTGATTTCTAATAATCAAAATTTAGTTACTGATAAGTAATGATTAATGTTTTGCTTTGGTGTTAAGCATGTTTTGTGCTCGTTTGATTTTTAATTTGAACGTATGATTCTTTGATTTAAATTCCAGTGATATCTCCAATCCTGATTTCCTTCCAGACCGGGTAAGGAGTGTTACATTTGTGGTATCAGAGTTAGAGTTTAGTTGATTCTAGGACTAAACCAAAGTTTATTATATGTTTGCATTCTGCATATGCCACCTAAGAGTTTAAATTTGTACGATATTTGTGACTTGCAACTGATACAATCTCATTATTTTTGTATTAACTTTTAAGATATTAATTAAACTCTTGGAGTCGGTGCTTTAGACTATGATGATATAAAGGAAGAGTAAGTTATTCCGAATCATTCAATTTGTAAGATTTTTGAGTATCCTTTTGACATATTTAGAAATGCTTTCAGCCATGTGTAGCGATGTCCCTCTTTTTCTCTTTATCGCTAAAATAAAATGTGTGGCTTTTTGGAAAGGTGTTTTTGAAAGGTGTTTGTGACTCTTTTGGATATAAAATGTTTATTCCGTGGGGTTTTTAAAAAAACGCATTTTTTTAAAAAAAATGGAGTCGCCACCGGCCACTTAGGTAGGCCGGACACCATAAAACCAGAGATTCATAAAGATTGGGTTCGGGAGTCGGTTACGGATGGGGAAGGATTAGCACCCCCACACCGCCCAAAACTGGTACTTTAATAATTACCGCTTTATTAATATTGGATTTTCCAGATTAAAGTGATGATTATTTTAAAATTCGGACATTATTGCGAATAAATTTTAAGGGCCCCGTTATCCGAGGGTAAACGCCCAACCACTATCACTACACCTGATACTGGCCCCGTTTACGCTCGAATAAAAAGGCACCGCATTAACAATTTATATCATTATGCAATCTTAGAACACATAAAAAACATAAACAAACATTCATAACGACGTAGCATTAAAACCCAAATACTATAATATAAAACAAAAATGATTAAAATGCATGAACATAACATTTCATGATGATAAAAACAAAATAAAACAAAATATGAACAAGAAAATGCTTGCTTCCAAAATTAGACTAATTAATTTTAACATGCTTAAACACATTAAAATGAACCACAACTATAACATGCATGGCATAGACCTAAGAAGGGTACGAAATTAACAAGTCAACAATACCCCAAAAATACACTAAAACCCTTATCAATGACATAATTAGTATGTAAAAATAACTAAAAAGACATTACATATAACAAACAATATCATACTATCAAGTAACCTACAAAGAAGCGAAATGGACATAAAAACATGGTGTTTATGAGACAAATCACACCGTACAAAATGACCATAATAAGCTAACATGTAAACATGATATGCACATTATGTTAAATATAACAACACAAGACATATGTAATACGAACGATCAAATTAAAGCACAAAAAATGATATAATACACTATAAAACATAAATAGACTAGGCGTGAATGAAACATATGTAAATATGATGTGCAACACAATACACTAAAATAGATAAAAGGAATAAAAGATATAAAAGTTTAAAGCATCAGAAGGACTAAAATGGAAAAGAAACAAAACCTAAAAACAGAAATTAAATAGTTAAAGACATAACTAAGGACTTGATTAAAAACTGAATTAAACTCCAAAGGACCTATCGAGTAATAAACCCATACGGCAAGCTCAAAGTGCAAAAAACAGAAACACGGAAGGACTTCGAAGGTATTTATGCCATTTATAATCTGATCCAACTTAATTTCGGGGTTGAATTGAATGAAAATGAAATTCATATGCTAATTTGAAACGAGAAAGGGGATGCAAAAGCGTGCGGCAACAAAGAACGGGGATTGAAAACGCAATTGTGCCAGGGCCGAAAGTAAAAGCGGGAAAAAACAAAATGACCCTAAGTGTAATTAAACCATTTAACTATATAAAGGTTATTATTTGTTTTATAACCGGTAATATTAAACCTAAACCTAAAAAATTATTCAGCCACTCCCCTCGTTTTCTCTCAACAACTCGACATCGTCGTTCACCCCTTCCATGGCCGATGTCGTCTCCGGCGGTGGTGGAACCCAAACTAGCTTCAGAAAAACTCTCCCCTCTCTCTAAAACCCTGGTGTACGCTTATTTTTTAGGGAAAACACTCCGATTTGCCTAGATCTGAAAAACCCAAAGCTTTTTTGGAAGAAAAAACCTCATTTTCACCACCCGACATCTCTCCTCTCGACCGATTCACCCTAGGAGTGGACTTATCACCGATTCGAAGGTGGATCGACGTTCAGAATAAGGGAGAAGATAAAGAGATAGATGCATGGGGACCTTTCATCGGAGATCCTAGTCTCGGCCACCGTACAAGGTAACCGACCGAAGCCTAAAAGGTATACTCTTCCCTTTTTTGTTTATATTTGGTATTGTTTTTAGTTCGAATGAACATGCAAAAAAGAAAAAAAAAGAGACTACCTTTCTGGAATTTCTTGTGTATTTTTTAGATCTGGTTCCAAAAAAAAACCCTCGTACAAAAGAGGGTCGACCTCATTACATATATGCTCTTTTTTCCTTTTGGTAGATCTAATAATAATAAAAAAGATTATCTTTCTGAGATTTGGTTGTTGATAACCTGTTCTTTTGCCTCTTTTGCACGTCTGGTGGTTGGACTGATGGTAGGGCGGAGTGGTGCCGGCGTGGAGAGAGTATGGCAGCATCATCTTCGGTTGGATTCACTCACGGCCGTTGGATCAGATCTGATCCAATGGCTGTGATTACATGGGGAATGTGCGGCCTAGATCGAGCCTTGAAATGCGTGGTGTTTGCTGGAGATGACGACACGTGGCAGAGGATATCGAACGGTCTCGCGCGTGCGTTGCACGCGCGAGTGAGAAGCCGAACGGCCTGGAAGTGTGTTTCACGCGCTGGACAGCTCTCCCAAGGCTGATCGTGGCCGTTGGTTCTGAATTTGATCCAATGGCCCTCCTAAAACTGCTGCAAAGAAAAATATGATATTAGATATCATATAGGGTTTTAGGGTTAATTTGATGGGATTGGGCTGGCCGAAAATGGGCCTTGTAAATTACATATATATATTTTGTAATAATATGGACTTGGACTGTTATTATAATATTTGGGTTTTATATTTTAGGTTTTATTTTTTGATTTCATTTTATCATCCCATTAATAATAATATAATTAGTATAGCAATACACATACATACGCAAACGTATACTTATATTATACAAACATTAATTAATATAACATTCTAGCATACGTATATATAATCCTACACATAATTAACATAATATCTATATACACTAAACAAATACGCTCGTACTCTAGATACATATGCGACACACATATATCATTAATATGTATACATATATAGCTTATAATATACATGCACACCATACCTTATATATATTAGTAATACTCATGCAAACAATAAACACATAATATAATAAATATACATGCAACACTAATATGTATTTACAGGTAAAAATGAGTGATTACAGTTGCCCCTCTTTGCTTGTTCTCATGGAATGGGAAACAAAGCAAAGATTCATAAGCACTCATTTTTATCAGACTTCCCTGTTTGTAGCTTTGGAAAAACGTGTTCTTTTGGACATCTCCGCTCTTCCTTGGCTGAATCTTCAGGCTCGTAAGTTCTTCCTATATAGAGCTTCGTCACCTTCCGATCTTGGAGCTACAAGCTCTTCCTATATAGAACCCTTCACTCTGAAGCCTCGAGTTATGAGTCCTTCCTATATAGAACCTTTCACTTCGAGACTATAAAGCTTGGAGTCCTTCCTATATAGAAATCTTCGCCTTCAACGCTGGTTTCTCCTATATAAAACCTTTTGCGCCGCTGATGGATTCTTCCAACTGGGAGTTCCTCCTATATAGAACTGCTAGTCTTCAAACCCTGGAGCCGTCAGTCCTTCCTATATAGAACTTTTTGGCGTCTGAAATCTCGGGGCTACTCTGAGTTCTTCCTATATAGAACCTTTCATTCTAAGACAGTGAAGATCGGAGCCTTTCCTATATAAGACTCTTTGCTTTCGACACAAAAGGTTTCCTATATAACCTTGTGTCATAGGTGAATTCCTTCGACTGAGAGTTCTTTTTGAGATTCTGGATTTAGGGTTCTCCCTCTATGGAACCTTTCACTGGGCTTGAACATGCAGGTTCCTTCTTCTTTTTTTCGAGGCTGTTGCCATTTTTGAACCTACAATACTAAGACTGCCGCAACATGCCCGAAGGACTTACTGATGGCCCGAAGGCCTTATCATCATGCTCGAAAGACTTACTGATGACCCGAAGGATTTAACATCTGGATCTGACGTCGATATGGCTATTGTTCTATGGGGACTCACGCTGATATGCTGTCACATCATGCCCGAAGGACTTACTGATGGCCCGAAGCACTTATCACCACGCTCAAAAGACTTATTGGTGGCCCGAAGGACTTAACATCATGCCCGAAGGACTTACCGATGACCCGAAGGATTTAACATCTGGATCTGACGCCGACATGGCTGTTGTTCTATGGGGACTCATGTTGATATGCTGCCGCATCATGCCCGAAGGACTTACTGATGACCCGAAGGATTTAACACCACGCTCGAAAGACTTACTGATGGCCCGAAGGACTTAACATCATGCCCGACTTATCGGACTTATCGATGACCGAAGGATTTAACATCCGGATTTGACGCCGATATGGCTATTGTTCTATGGGGACTCACGCGATATGCTGCCACATCATGCCCGAAGAACTTACCGATGACCCGGCGGATTTAACACCACGCTAGAAAGACTTCTGCATCGATGGCCCGAAGGACTTAACATCGTGCCCTTATCGATGACCCGGAGGATTTAACATCGGATCGATCGACGGCCATGGTTCATGGCTGTTGTTCTATGGGGACCCGAAGGATCATTAGGACTTACGATGACCCGGGATTTAACACCACGCTCGAAAGACTTAACCGATGGCCGAAGGACTTAACATCGTGCCCGAAGGACTTATCGATGACCCGGGATTTAACATCCGGATCCGACGCGCCGACATGGTTGTTGTTCTATGGGGACTCACGATATGCTGCCACATCATGCCCGGCGACTTACCGATGACCCGAAGGATTTAACACCACGCTCGAAAGACTTACCGATGGCCCGAAGAACTTAACATCGTGCCCGAAGGACTTATCGATGACCCGAAGGATTTAACATCTAGATCTGACGCCGACATGGTGGCTGTTTTTTATGGGGACTCACGCGATATCTTGCCATCATGCCCGGACTTTAACACCGAAGGATTTAACACCACGCCGAAAGACTTATGGCTGGCCCGGGACTTAACATCGTGCCGAAGGACTTATCGATGACCCGAAGGATTTAACATTCGGATCGATACATTCTTCTCAAATACCGCATCATGCCCGAACAAGATGACCCGAAGGATTTAACACCACGCCGAAAAGACTTACCGATGGCCCGGCGACTTAACATCGATGCACTTAACATCGTGTTGTGGACTTATCGATGACCCGGCGATTTAACATCTGGATCTTTTTCTTTTTCTTTGTTAATCTTCATGTCCGATGACCCGAAGGATTTAACACCACGTCATTCTTGGCCCGACTTAACATCGTGCTAAAGACTTATCGATGACCTTTCTCGCCGATATTGCTCAATTTTGATCTTCCCGGCGATTTAACACCATTTAAATTTTGCTCAATGACCCGGCATCTACTTCTAGATGTTCTTTGTTCACGAGGACTCCGCCGATATCTTTGCTTCATCATGCCCGAAGGACTTACGATGACCGAAGGATTTAACACCATGCTCGAAAGACTTACCGACCAACACTTAACATCGTGCCCGAAGGATTTATCGATGACCCGAACATCTGGATATGGCTCTTTCGGGACTTTGGTAAATTCTTCGATAATTCTTCAAATACCTGTTTAGGAACAAGCAAAATTGACATGCCCCATCTATATGATGCATGTAATGTTGTGCTTTCTTTCTCCTCTTTTTCTTTTTTTTCTTTGTTAATCTTATTCCCGAAAAGTCATTCTTTTTCTCTATTTCCTTTCCTTTTGCGGTTGTCAATTTTGATCTTCATTTCATGTCAAATTTTGCTCAATGGGCATCTAACTTGTTCTTTTACAATCCGCCTTTCTTCTTGCCTCTTCACCAACAAACACTATATCATGCGTGTCGAGATTCTTACTATTCTTTAATTCTTTGCCCCATTCGACGTCACGGCTACCTTCTAGTTCTTTTGACCCAATATTTTGAGTATTTGCTAATTTTGTCATGGGGTGGCTCAATGCTTTTAACCTCAATAAACAAGGCATTGCCTTGTTGCCTCTTGACGACACCATTCATCGATCTCTTGTTTAATTCTTTGGAGACTCACTTTGTTTACTTTTTACCGTCCCTCATTGTAAGCTCATTCTTGTCATCATCTTCATTTTCTAGACTATGCATTTCGCTTCTTGTTCTTGAGGTCATTTATATACCTCTGTTATCATCTTCATTCTATGCATTGTGAGGTCATTTCTTAGGGGCTCCAATAGTATCCGCAACCTTGTGTTCTGGATCTTACCCCTGAAGTAATACATGGAAATTTTTGTTGCTTTAACTTGTCAATTTGCTGATTGGTGTTCCACTGAAGGGTATCATTTAGATTAACATACAAGATTTTGAAAACACAGCATAGAGCTCGGATATCATGTGCAAGAGTGGCTTAGATTCAACCACTTGGTAATTCAAAGATGTGAAGTCTTTCCTGGTGACTCGGTTCATCCTCATGATTACCGCGTTGCTGCAGAGTGCTACTCTTTCTCAATTCTCATTATCTACTCCGCCCCCAAAAGGGTAGGCTTGTATAACCACTTGAGCGCAGAAATATTACTCTAGGAATAGAGTTCTGGGTGGTGCGAGTCTTAATTTTTCCCATGATATCGCCTATTTTCTTTTTTCTTTTTTTTTTTTTTGTTTTTGTTTTTATCATTATTTGAGGAAATCAATTCGTCACAGTCCTTTGTCTTGAGGACAACGATGGAGCAAACAACATTGCCCCAAGTTACTCGGCATAGTCACGATTTGAAAATATTACCATCACTCATGAAGCTAAGGTTTCTTGAATTGGATGATATATCTCCACCTTATCGCTTCAGCGGAGTGCCCCAAAATTTCCATACTCTTATCCGAACAAGCCTATTACCAGGTTTCGAACATAGGAGTACTTATTATTATTATTTTCTCATTCTTTATTTTCATTTCTTTTTTCTTTCTTCTCTTTTTCTCTTCTTTTTTTGTTTTATTTCTTCTTTACTACCTAGAAGATTATGCCTAGAGTTTCAATTTCAAGCAACTCTACATGGTTGACATTTAGAGCTTTTTCGTCCTTGAACATCATCGAAAGAGTAATAATCTCGTTTTGCTGACCAGAGTCCGGTGGGGAAGATCACACATCATTGTTGTCACGACATCTATCTAATGTCACATCTTGCAATTGATGTCCAGTGTCCTACAACGGCGAGAAAATGTCTATGTGCTTTCAAAAACATTATATGTTAAGCGAAATGTGTTCTTTATTGAAAATAAAAATCAACAAACATGCCCCATCACGAAAGATCTTTGCCACATGTGGGCCACATAGAGTTGATTCCTTGTATTACTTCAGGAAGGTATTTTAATGTAGAGACATCTATGGCTTCTTCAGCATTATGTAGATTTGTTTATCATCCTTGGACTTCCACTGCTTGATCAGCTCTTGTGTCAGGGTTCCATCATTGACCAGCTTTTTGATTTCCTCCAGTAAAGGTCTACATTTTCTGGTGGAATGCCCCGGTGCCCCCATATGGAATTCGCATGTGCTACTCGAGTCAAAACTATGGGCATTCAGATCAGGTGCACTCTTCATCGGCCTAGGAACAAGATAGTGACCCTCTACCAGATGAGGCCAAATGTCTGAGATAGATATTCCAAACACTTCCAAATTTGTGCTCGTCCGAGGAATTTTCCTTGATGACCCCGATTTGTCAGTCTGTCTCCTTCTTTTACGGCCACGCGAACCCTGGAGATGACACTCATTTACCTCTCTATCCTTACCTATCTTATCTTTGCTTCGGTCCTTAGACTTTAGGCCCAATTTTCCTTCTTTGATTGCATATTCTATCCTCTCTCCAATCGTCATGAAATCTTCGAATTCGTTTCTCGATTTCTCCAACATCACATCGAAGAAGGGAGAGGGAAGCGTTGCATGAAATAGGGGAGTCAACTCTTCTTCCGCTATAGGGGGTTGGACTTGGGTCGCCAGACATCGCCACCTTAATGCATATTCCCTGAAGCTTTCACTTGGTCTCATTTTCTCATTCTGAAGAAACTGTCGACAGGGTGCTAAATCTAAAGCATATTTGTATTGATCCAAAAAGGCATTAGCGAGGTCACCCCATGACCTAACTTGGTTTCTGTTCAAACGGTTATACCATACTGCTGTTGGTCCCGTCAGGCTATCATGGAAATGGTGGATCAACAATTCTTCGTTCTTCATGTATCCTTCCATTTTTCTACAAAACATGGTTAAGTGAATCTTCGGGCAGCTGGTTCCGTCATACTGCGCAAATCCGGGAACCTTGAAATCTGGAGGAATGACCAAATCAGGGACTAGGCAGAGTTCCCTCGTATTGAAAACATTTATCTTCTCTTTCTTCTTAATCTCTTTCTCGATTTTTTCTTCTAACTGGTCAAGCCTCGACTCTTCAATTCGTTCCATTTTCCGATTAATTCTGCCATCGAACCCCATGTATTAAATGATGAAGTGTCATGCGATGATAAAACAATGCAAAGAAAACGTGATGCAAATGCAATGCATGAATGCAATAAAACATTGATTATGCAAATGATTTGTCCCTATAGGACATCTTTCATTGAGACCAAGAGGTTTCATTACATCCGGTATTAGGGTTTTACAGATAGCGGTGAGCCCTGGCACCTAATGTCTTGACCTCATTCAATAGTCCCGTCAGTTTTCCTTCACGGTCCAATGCCGGATCCATATTCTGGCTTATTGGTGCTGCTGCATCGGCTAAATCTGCTACCTGTTGAGCTACTTGTCGGGCTTGAGTCGTAACCATCTTCATGTCCCGGTCTTTCTCCCGTATTGTTTGCTCGACCTTTTGTAGCTTAACAGTTATTGCCCCAGCACGGATCTCACTGGTATGTAAAGCAGTCTCGAGTCTCACTATCTGTTCTTTGAGTGCTGCGTTTTCTATTTGGAAGGCTTGTGATTCATTCTTTTCCTGGTGTAGACTTGATTTCAGGATATCTTCCATGGCCAGACTGCTTTCCAACTCATTTTGGAGAAAGTCGCGTTGGCCCTCAGCTTCTTCCAGCTTCTTTGATAATGATCTGACTTTATTCTTACTATTCTTGCATTTCTGCTTCCAGCGTTCTGAACCGTTCCTCAGCTGAATCATACCATTGACCCACTCTTCCGCGGTGTCACCCAGACCGAAACTCTTGAATTCAAAGTGCAGCTTCTGGTACTCGTCTTGTACATTCTTTGATTTCATGCTAAGATTGTGCCTCTCATGCTCGAGCTGGTCGCGCTTGCGTGCAATTTCACCTTCTGAGACGCTTTTATTCTTGACTCTTAATTTTACCCCGCTTGAGTGACCCACTTCTGTGTTATCCGAACCTTGGACTGGGTATTGTCCTTCCTTCGACTTTGCCTCTCGGGCAACGGCTGGCTGGCTGAAGAATCGGGGTTGTCCGTCTTCGAAACCCAAAATTCCCATTCTGATAAGATCTCGAACTCTGTCCTTCAGGGCCTTACAATTTTCAGTGTGATGACTCGAATCGCCTATGTGGTAGCTGCACCAGACATGATTGTTGTAATCTTTCGGATAAGGAGGTTTTCTTGGTACAGACTTCATTGGTATGATAAGGTTCCTTTCAACAAGCAACGGAAGTAACTCGGTGTATCTCATGGGTATTGGATAATGTCTTCTGATGTCATTAGATTCTCGAACTTCCCCTGGTTTTGCCTCTGTTCCCTGGGTATCTTCCCCAGATGTGCTACTTGTCTGCTTCTTGAGATTGATCACAAAGGGATTCGATTTGTCATATTTAATGGTGTTATCTATTTTGACATTCTGACCATTCTGTTCCACATTCTGCTCCCCGACCGAATCTTTTCTCGAGTTTGACATGCTTGCTTGCCTTTCATCATGGCATTCATCCGTCCATCATCTCGGACATCCGCTTCTTTAGTTCTTGTATTTCATCTTGTTTGTCACCGGGATTGACACTCGCCATCAATC
Source organism: Hibiscus mutabilis (assembly GCA_019671005.1). Classification (NCBI taxonomy): domain Eukaryota; kingdom Viridiplantae; phylum Streptophyta; class Magnoliopsida; order Malvales; family Malvaceae; genus Hibiscus; species Hibiscus mutabilis. The sequence goes on along the minus strand of CM033743.1, from coordinate 36,088,664 downwards.
TGCTCGTGTCCTTGAATGGTTCTTCTTCTTCGGCTGTCACCGCCTAGTCTTGGGATGGAACTCGAATTGGACCCCTTCCTTCAGTCAAAGAACCTTTGGTCCATCATGAACAATCTTCTATTATGGAAGAAATCACTCAGAATCAATGCCCCACTTGTAATGCGAATGCGATGATATGCAAAAACAAAGCAAAAGAAAACAAGTCAAGACTGACAAAAAATGATAAGTACGTAATAAAAGGGCAAATTAAATGCGATAAGCAAACAAGGCAATCCTATTTACATTCCATCTAAGACATCTAGGTTATCCGCATGGCTCTAACAGGGTGGGTTTCTATGTGTTCTCTACATGCAGTTTTGGTTCTAGGAGGTACCCGAATTGTCCTCGCTGTCCTCTACTAAGAGTAGCAAGGCCCCCGTTCATCACCCATTATAGGCTCCTTTCAACCGGGTTCAATTCGGGGGACCCATTCGCTTATGCCCGTCTTAAGGAACGATATCCTTACGAAAGCATAAGGTACTCGAGCCCCGAAGGTACTTGCTAGGCCCATACGGGAGAACGATATCTCCACGAAAGCATTAGCGTTTTCCCCCACTTAAAAAGACGGGTTTATATGCCATATTTTAAATGCGTTAAAATAAACGCGTAATTATGACCGAATGTTAATTTAATAGTCATTTTAATCTGGAACTTCCAATATTAGTAAAGCGGTAATTATTTTAAAAGCTTGACTCTCATTTGTTTTTGAAAAACAAAAAATTATCCCCAGCGGAGTCGCCATCTGTAGCGATGTCCCTCTTTTTCTCTTTATCGCTAAAATAAAACGTGTGGCTTTTTGGAAAGGTGTTTTTGAAAGGTGTTTGTGACTCTTTTGGATATAAAATGTTTATTCCGTGTTGTTTTTAAAAAACCGCATTTTTTTAAAAAATGGAGTCGCCACCGGCCACTTAGGTAGGCCGGACACCATAAAACCAGAGATTCATAAAGATTGGGTTCGGGAGTCGGTTACGGATGGGGAAGGATTAGCACCCCCACACCGCCCAAAACTGGTACTTTAATAATTACCGCTTTATTAATATTGGATTTTCCGGATTAAAGTGATGATTATTTTAAAATTCGGTCATTATTGCGAATAAATTTTAAGGGCCCCGTTATCCGAGGGTAAACGCCCAACCACTATCACTACGCCTGATACTGGCCCCGTTTACGCTCGGATAAAAAGGCACCGCATTAACAATTTATATCATTATACAATCTTAGAACACATAAAAAACATAAACAAACATTCATAACGACGTAGCATTAAAACCCAAATACTATAATATAAAACAAAAATGATTAAAATGCATAAACATAACATTTCATGATGATAAAAACAAAATAAAACAAAATATGAACAAGAAAATGCTTGCTTCCAAAATTAGACTAATTAATTTTAACATGCTTAAACACATTAAAATGAACCACAACTATAACATGCATGGCATAGACCTAAGAAGGGTACGAAATTAACAAGTCAACAATACCCCAAAAATACACTAAAACCCTTATCAATGACATAATTAGTATGTAAAAATAACTACAAAGACATTACATATAACAAACAATATCATACTATCAAGTAACCTACAAAGAAGCGAAATGGACATAAAAACATGGTGTTTATGAGACAAATCACACCGTACAAAATGACCATAATAAGCTAACATGTAAACATGATATGCACATTAAGTTAAATATAACAACACAAGACATATGTAATACGAACGATCAAATTAAAGCACAAAAAATGATATAATACACTATAAAACATAAATAGACTAGGCGTGAATGAAACATATGTAAATATGATGTGCAACACAATACACTAAAATAGATAAAAGGAATAAAAGATATAAAAGTTTAAAGCATCAGAAGGACTAAAATGGAAAAGAAACAAAACCTAAAAACAGAAATTAAATAGTTAAAGACATAATTAAGGACTTGATTAAAAACTAAATTAAACTCCAAAGGACCTATCAAGTAATAAACCCATGCGGCAAGCTCAAAGTGCAAGAAACAGAAACACGGAAGGACTTCGAAGGTATTTATGCCATTTATAATCTGATCCAACTTAATTTCGGGGTTGAATTGAATGAAAATGAAATTCAGATGCTAATTTGAAACGAGAAAGGGGATGCAAAAGCGTGCGGCAACAAAGAACGGGGATTGAAAACGCAATTGTGCTAGGGCCGAAAGTAAAAGCGGGAAAAAACAAAAGGACCCTTAGTGTAATTAAACCATTTAACTATATAAAGGTTATTATTTGTTTTATAACCGGTAATATTAAACCTAAACCTAAAAAATTATTCAGCCTCTCCCCTCTTTTTCTCTCAACAACTCGACATCGCTGCTCACCCCTTCCATGGCCGATGTCGTCTCCGGCGGTGGTGGAACCCAAACTAGCTTCAGAAAAACTCTCCCCTCTCTCTAAAACCCTGGTGTACGCTTATTTTTTAGGGAAAACACTCCGATTTGCCTAGATCTGAAAAAACCCGAAGCCTTTTTGGAAGAAAAAACCTCCTTTTCACCACCCCGACATCTCTCCTCTCGACCGATTCACCCTAGGAGTGGGCTTATCACCGATTCGAAGGTGGATCGACGTTCAGAATAAGGGAGAAGATAAAGAGATAGATGCGTGGGGACCTTTCATCGGAGATCCTAGTCTCGCCACCACCACAAGGTAACCGGCGAAGCCTAAAAGGTATACTCTTCCCTTTTTGTTTATATTTGGTATTGTTTTTGGTTGAATGAACATGCAAAAAGAAAAAAAGACTACCTTTACGAATTTCTTGTGTATTTTTTAGATCTGTTCCAAAAAAAAACCCCGTACAAAAAAAAGGGGTCGACCTCATTACATATATGCTCTTTTTCCTTTTGGTAGATCTAATAATAATAAAAAGATTATCTTTCCGAGATTTGGTTGTTGATAACCTGTTCTTTTTGCCTCTTTTGCACGTCCGTGGTTGGGTGATGGGTAGGGCGGAGTGGTGCCGGGCGTGGAGAGAGTATGGCAGCATCATCTTCGGTTGATTCACTCACGGCCGTTGGATCAGATCTGATCCAATGGCTGTGATTACATGGGGAATGTGCGGCCTAGATCGAGCCTTGAAATGCGTGGTGTTTGCTGGAGATGACGACACGTGGCAGAGGATATCGAACGGTCTCGCGCGTGCGTTGCACACACGAGTGAGAAGCCGAACGGCCCGGAAGTGTGTTTCACGCTACCGAAAGCTCTCCCAAGGCTGATCGTGGCCGTTGGTTCTGAATTTGATCCAATGGCCCTCCTTCAACTGCTGCAAAGAAAAATATGATATTAGATATCATATAGGGTTTTAGGGTTAATTAGATGATGGGATTGGGCTGGCCGAAAATGGGCCTTGTAAATTACATATATATATATATTTTGTAATAATATGGACTTGGATTGTTATTATAATATTTGGGTTTTATATTTTAGGTTTTATTTTTTGATTTCATTTTATCATCCCATTAATAATAATATAATTAGTATAGCAATACACATACATACGCAAACGTATACTTATATTATACAAACATTAATTAATATAACATTCTAGCATACGTATATATAATCCTACACATAATTAACATAATATCTATATACACTAAACAAATACGCTCGTACTCTAGATACATACGCGACACACATATATCATTAATATGTATACATATATAGCTTATAATATACATGCACACCATACCTTATATATATTAGTAATACTCATGCAAACAATAAACACATAATATAATAAATATACATGCAACACTAATATGTATTTACAGGTAAAAATGAGTGATTACACCATGGAACAAGTTATCTTGAATAACTTGTTGAGCAAGCTAATTCTAAATCTCTAATTCCGTAATTATCCTTCCGTTAATTTGGACTAAGAGAAGCTATGCTCGTAGATTTCAAATCCTTTGTAAAACACATGAGAAGATCACTCTGATTAATGACAAGATTAAGACTCCCTTTGTAGGAGAAAAACACCACGGCTTAAATAAATAGGAACCCGGTGATGAATAAGTTACCAATATGAACACAGTTAAATCCATAAGGTGTCACATGATTCTATATTCTATAAGTAATGATTTGATACATCTTAAGAGTTTGAATCAAGTCAGTAAACAAATAGCCTAATTTGATTTATGAAAATATCTTTTGAAAGATCACAAGCATGAAAAGTTAGTAATCTTGTTTTCTAAGATTCGGAGAAAATTTGAGGACGGATTTTTTTAAAGGGGGAGAGAATTGTAACACCCCAAAAACCATCTCGGTAGATTTTGATTTCTGATATTCGGAATTTAGTTTCTGATAATTAATGATTAATGTTTTGCTTTAATGTTAAGCATGTTTTGTGTTCATTTGATTTTTAATTTGAACGTCTGATTCTCTGATTTGAATTTTGGTGACATCTTCGATCCCGGTTTCCTTCTAGACTGGTAAGGAGTGTTACATTTGAATGTTTTGCTTTGATGTTAAGCATGTTTTGTGTTCATTTGATTTTTGATTTAAATGTTTGATTATCTGATTTGAATTCCGGCGACATCTCCGATCTCGATTTCCTTCCAGAACGGGTAAGGAATATTACAGCCTCTCTACAGATGCAAATTGTTAATCAAATGATGGTAAACAACTTGAAATGACTTACAGTGTTAATCCATGATGCTTCAGAAATGAAGATGTTGTTAGGCTGCAATCAAAAGCATTTTTTTTAAAAATCTTAATGGTACCAAAGAACATTAAGAAAACTCCAAGGAACATAAAGTTTAATCATTAATCTATGATTGCAGTGTTATTATCCAACTTCTCCAATAAAAATTTTAAATATGATAATATTTTAAAGATGGAAATGATGTTGCATAACTAAAGTGATGGATGAGCTCTTTCAAAAAGAAGGGGCAGCTGTGCAGCTCCAGGAGGGGAAGGAACAAAAATGGTGCTCCAGTTTATTTTAATTTTCTATGTAATTGTATATCAAATCATTTTCTATGATAATCTCAAGTTTATTAGAAAGAAATGGGGTGAATTTTGGGTTAAATAAATTTTTAGGAACTAAAATTAACAAAAATACCATCACATTAAAAATTTTAAACTAAATAATAAAAATTAAAAAGAAATAGGGTCAATTTCGGGTTAAATAAATATTTTTAGGGACTCAAATGAACCAAAAATAAAATTTGGCCTACTTAACGTGCAATTTACCCATTTTATTTAAGTCAGCCAATTTTTATGTTAACAAAATGACACGTGGCACATTTTGATTGGCCCATGAGATTTTTTTAATGGATATTAACGGAGGGGCATGTGAGGTCACGATTTTTAGTTTAGGGGGAAAATGTCCCGAAAAATACTTTAGGGGCCAACTTGGGAAAAATGCATAGTTTAGGGGGCAAATGGGTCATTAAGCCTAAAAATTAATCAATACCTTTAAAAAATTTAATCAATTAAGTCATTGAACCGATACAATGAAATAATTAAATTCTTTGACCAATTTTTATCCTCAAGTCTTATACTTTTTTCTTTCAGATATTGCTACCACATGAAACACTATAATTTTGTCACGTGACATTTACAGATTTTTTAAAATATTTTTTAGAATATTTAAATAAATTAAAATTTTCTAGAAATGTCTAATGACAATATTGTAACGTGACACGTGACACCAATTTATAAAAAATTCGTCAGATTTAATTGTAATGCTAGTCAAATGAGTGAATGATGAAATGTTATAGTACATGGGTTTAAATTTAATTGAGTGCACAAAAATTTTAAGCTTAATTGATCTTCTTTTAAAAGTTCAAGGGCTTAAGAAAACCTTAAGCCTTATGACAAAAGTGTAAGATCATTTGCATTGTGTAAATGGATCCAACATATAAGAGTTAGCATTCATGCACACTTATAAAATCTAAAAATTGTACATATTATACATTTATTGGATCGTTAAATTAATTGAGTTTAATGGTTGAGATTAATATATATATATATATATATATAATTTTATCTCATTAGTTATCAAATGTGGAACGTGTGCAAGTTGTGCAGTCACCACAAAGGGATCCGAGTGAACTTTATAGACCATGGATGCATGTAGTTAATCGACGTCGGCGTCTGACGAAGGCTATTTCAGATCAAGCTAAAGTGAATGAGAGTACGACTAAGAGGACCAATGGGTCTCGTTTTGTGGTTCTATAAAAAGAAACGGAGGAGGGGGAGTTGAAGCTGGTGCGGCAGCTTCAGGTGTAGGCAAGGATGTGGTGCGATCCAATATGGTTGAGCCAACTGTCATTAATGAGGATGAGGGTTCACACGATCAGACGGGAGATATCATGAGAGGAACGAATGGTGTGGGTAAGGTGGCAAAGTCACCGAAGGAAGGGCGAATAGTTGATCGAGAACATGTATTAGGAAAGTCGAAGGAGGCTGGGCAGAAGGTACAGGGAGGAGTTGCGGCATTCAGACAAGTGGTGCCAGCGATAACGTCTTTGGATGTAGGGAAACACTCTTTGGTTCAGGTGTAGGACACGGAAGTGGGACAAGGAAGTAAGGCAACCAAGGGTAGGGTATTGCCAAACTCCATTTGAGGGACAGTGCCAAAGGTTGCAGCCAAGAAAGGGACAGGGAATCAAGGAATTCAAAAGGTAGGCTTTAAGCTGAAGAAACGTGATGAGCGGGGGATGGTGAATCCAGGACTTGCTACATGTCTATCATCACTTGTCTCGGACCTTGATAGGGCAACGGAGGCAAAGGAGAAGCGTGTGGATGCTGAACGAGATTGTCAGAATAAGGAGAGTGATCAGGTCCAGTAGAGGGCAAACTCGGTCTTTGAGCAGCCGGGGGGTCAGATATGCAGGCTTGATCTGAGCTCTTTTTATCTCTTTTTTAATGGTAAGAATTATCTACTGGAATGTACAGGGAGCTCTTGACCCTGAGTTTAACAGATCTTTTAAGTTGTTGGTTAAGGATAAAAGGTTGGATATAGTTTCAGTGTTTGAACCTCGTATAAGTGAAAAGGTAGCTGATAGTTTTATTCTTTTATTCGTCGTGCAGTGTTTGAATTCTCCTATCGTGTGGAGGCTCAGGGGTTTTCGGGAGGTATTTGGGTAATGTGGAGTACTACAGTGAGTTTGGATGTTCTTGCAGTTTCTAACCAATTTGTGCATGGCTTTTGCTCGTCGTCTGATGGTTCCCGTGGTTTCTATATTACTTTTATGTATGCTAGTCCGACGGTGGGTAAGCGAAGATGTTGTGGGATCAGCTGAGAGTTTTGGAACCACCTAATGGATTACCATGGGTGGTGGGTGGTGATCTTAATGTTATAGGCAATATAAACGAGCGTCGAGGGGGATCGTTACGAAGATCAAGAGTATGTCAACGGTTTTGTGAGTTCATGTTTGAGTCCGGGTTGCTTGATATGGGGTATAATGGCCCTAAATTCAGTTGGCATAGTGGGAGTTTGTATCAGCGCCTTGATCGGTGCATTTGTAATAAGGCATGGTATATATTTTTGCAGGGTCTGAAGTGTTTTATCTGCTTAAATTGAGTTCGAATCACAGACAGATTATGTTAGATACTGTTGTTCGTCAAGGTAATCGGGGGAAGATACCTTTTTGGTATATAGTGGCATGGAATGATAATGAAAATTTTACGAATATGCTATCTGGGTGTGGTCAAAGGATTGGACATTCCATGAGAATGTGGCTCAGTTTTAAGAGGAGAGCCGCAAATGGAGTATGAATGTGTTTGGTCATATTGAGCGTCGTAAATCTATGTTATAGGCACGCATCAAAGGTGTTGAGCGGGAACTGAAGGTGGTGTCAGACCCAGTCCTAGAGGAGCTTAAGGGGGAACTAAAGAGGGAGCTTGATATTGGTCTTGTTCAGGAGGAGAGCTTGCGGCATCAAAAGGCGAGGAATAATTGGATTACGAAAGGGGATCGAAATACCACATTTTTTCATATTTCGACCATGGCGCGTCACAAAAGGAATATGATTTGTATGTTGCGTATTGGGGGAAATTGGTGCGATGACCAAAGTATACTCCAAGCCCATGCGATTGAGTTCTATAAAGATTTGTTTACAACCGAGCGGAGGGCAACCTTTTCTGTCGATCTTACGGGAGGGTTCTATAGGTTTGTTGATGTGGATCTACGACCTTTGCTGGTTGCGATCACGAAGGAAGAGGTTTGTGGCATTATGTTCTCGATGGATCCTCTGAAGCCACCAGGGGTTGATGGATTACATGTGACTTTTTACCAAAAGAATTAGGATACGGTGGGTGAGTTAGTGTTTCGGGTTATTGAGAACTTATTTTTGTATGGGGAGTTGGAAGAATGGGTAAATCAAACGCTGCTTGTTTTGATCCCGAAGGTTGAGGTACCAGAGTCAATTAAACAGCTTAGGCCAATTAGTTTGTGTACAGTTCTATATAAAATCATTACAAAGCTCTTAATGTGCCGCTCGAAGCCATTTTTACCAAGATGGGTATCTGATGTGCAAGCCAGTTTTGTTCCTTGCATGCATATTACTGATAATATTATAGTCGTACAGGAAGTTATACACACCATGGCGTCAAAGGTAGGTAAGAAAGCATGGATGGCAATCAAGGTGGATCTGGAAAAAGCTTATGATCGTCTTGAATGAGACTACATTGAGGAAACATTATTGGATATGGGGCTCCCGGACAAAATTATTACGCTCATAATGAAGTGTGTTCGCTCAATTTTTACCCAGATTCTATAGAATGGTATGTTGACATAAGAGTTTCGACCGACTAGGGGTATTCGTCAGGGGATCCTCTTTCGTCGTATCTATTTGTTTTGTGCATGGAGAGGTTGACACATGCAATTGAGGAAAGGGTTCGGGATGGGTCCTAGAAACCGATTTGACTTGGGTGACAAGGTCCGTTGCTATCCCACTTATTTTTTGCCGATGATATGGTTCTTTTTGATGAGGCTTCGCAAGGACGGGTGAAGGTGTTGCAGGAGGCTTTGGATTGTGTTGCTTCGGGTCACCGGGTTAGTAGCGAAAAAACTCAAATTTGTTTTTCTAAAAAATGTCCGGTGGATCTTCGTTCCTCTATTTCTCGGGACTTTGGTTATCAGGAGGTAGAGGATTTGGGAAAATATCTAGGGTTTTCCCTGCTTCATCAAAGGGTGACCAACGTAACTTATGTATTTTTGTTGGAAAAGATGCGATCACGCCTCTTGGGTTGGGCGGCGAAGTCTCTTTCACTTGCAGGGAGGATTACATTGGTGAAAGCCGTGCTTCAGGCAATACCAGTATATGTTATCCAATCTACTTGGTTACTTAAGGGTATTTGTGAGGAAATAGAGTAGAGCATACGACGTTTTGTTTAAGGTTCCAAAGAGGATAAGGTGGGGATTGCTTTAGTTCCTTGGAAGGTTATGCAAAATCACATTGATGATGGAGGTCTAGGGTTTAAAAACGTGCATCAACAAAATCGAGTGTTCCTCTTGAAACTTGAGTATCAATTGGTTGCGGAGAATGAGAAGTTATGGGTCCGTATCTTACGAGCGAAGTATAGGGTGGAGGAGATTTTTTCCATTATCTTTGAATAGCAGTAATGGATCACGGCTTTGGAAAGGGTTGTGTAGTATATAGGAGGATCTTAAAGAAAGTGTGAGCTGGAACGTACATGATGGCACTCAAACAGATTTTTGGTATGATAATTGGTTGGATGCGAGTGGCTGCTTAGTTTTTAATGTGTAACCGATGAGGTACCCCGGCTAGCTATGGTATCGAATATGACCACCCCTTTGGGTGATTGGGATTGGGACAATTTAAAGTCTAGGCTGCCGATGGAAGAGTTAGAGAAACTTGCGGCAGTTCCACCCCCAATATCACATTATGGGGCAGATTCGCCGGGGTGAAGGTGGGACGATAAGCGGAAGTTCACCTTAGACTCGGCTTATAGGTACTTACTTAATGTGGGATTTCAAAATCGAGGAACTAGATGGCAAACAATTTGGAAGTTGCGAGTTCCACAACGGGTTTGGGTATTTATGTGGATAACGGCTCATGAGAGGCACTTGACGAATGTGGAACGTGTGTGTCGACATCTTACTTTGTCAGATGAGTGTGCTATTTTCCATGGTGGGGCAGAAGACTTAGACCATGTTCTTCGGCATTGTTCTTTGGCTCATGCTATATGGATGCAAGTGATGGATTCGGCTAATTTGCATCGATTCCTTGAGTATCCTTTTGAAACTTGGTTACATGAGAATTTTAAGGAACAAATTGATCATGTCGATCCGAGTTATAATTGGAGTATGCGATTTTCAATCTACTGTAAGTTACTGTAGAAGACTGGATGTAGCTTGCTCTTTGATGAGGGATATGTTATGCGCGAGAGTGTGGTTGATAGAGGGGAAAAGTTAAATAAGGACTGTGATCGAGCGTTTGCGCGCAATGGTGATAATAGGAAAGCAGTAATTGGTCGCGATTCTGTATGGATTGAACAGCGAAGAGGTTGGATTAAGAGGAATGTGGATGCGACGGTGAATCTGTTAGATGATAGAGCTGCGATTGGTAGTGTTTTTAGAGATGACCGGGGTGATTGGGTGCTTGGTTTTGCTCGTTTCCTTGGTAGGTGTCCAGTTCTTGTTGCCGAGCTATGGGCAATTCATGGTGGTTTGCGACATGCGTGGATGGCCGGTTTTAAATATCTTGAGTAGGAAAAAATAATAAAGAAGTGGTGAATATTATCGAGTGTTCATCGTCGACATTTGCTAAGAGTGCGTTGGTCCAAGCAATACATGATTGGTTGAATCGGGATTGGCAAGTTATAGTGCGCCATATTCCTCGCGATAAGAACCATGTTGCGGACAGATTAGTTGCGATGGGGCGATCTCAATCGCATGATGGGAGGTTGTTTGCAATGCCGCCAGGGGTGGCGGCCGCTGTAGTGGCTGAGGATCTGCACAAGCTAGAGGCATGGAGGCAAACCGAGGGGCACGTAGATGCGGTTTCTTCGATCGTAACTAGGCACGGGTTGGAGGACCCGAGATGACTCATCTTCGATGGGTCCTAGTAGTTGATTAGGTGTCATGAGGTTGTTTGGCTTTACGATTATTTTGTCGAGGTTTTTTTTGCTCGTTCGAATTATGTAGGTATTGCTATGGGTACTCTTTTCCCATTTAGGTTTAGGAGGTTTTTAACAAGGCATGTAGTAATACTAGCTCTTTTCCTCTCATATATCAAAAAAATTTATTGGAACAATTTTATTTTTTCATTATAATAAAATCTTGTTGATTTGGGTACTAACTTTACAAATTATTTTACATTCCTCTATCTATCTATAATTAAATATTTTTTAATTTAATAACTAAAATAGAATCAATCTAGTAATGAGATAATTTACCATATAAGTATTTTAATTTTTTCCTATCTTAATAACTTCAATATTGAAACTAACTTGGACGTATCTCATTGCGAGTTTGCCATATTATAAGTTAATGATAACAATTAACGTTTAAAAAGAAATTATAACCATCTACCGATAGGTTTAGCGGTGGGATAAGACACTAGATTACAAGGTCAGATGTTTGAATTCTGACATTATGAATGGAAAAAATTGGATTGAAATTATCGTCCCCATAAGAAGTGTATGCAAAATATGATCTTAATTAGTCAATCAGTGGGGTCAAAAACAAGTGGTTAAACAAAAAAAAGTAAAATTATAAATTTGGCATCATCATAGTCACTCTGTTGTGCATTTGTTCTGATTTGGCAAAGCAAGGGCTTTATAATCATGCCTAATCTTTCAAGTTGCCTCACTCAACTCACTGTCTCAAAAGTCTCCTTATATAAACTCAACTCATCCCTCTCTTTCTCTTTGTTTGGCTGGCATTAAAATGGAGAAAAAACCCAGAATTTGTGGCATCTGCAACCGAAGATTCGCCAACGGCAAAGCCATGGATGGTCACATGAGATCTCACTTACTTAAACTCAAACTCAGTACCCTTCCCTCTTTTTCTTCATCTTCTTCTTCTTCGCTTACCAAACGTCAACTTCCTTCCGGCCCCGACTCACCGATCAATCCCGCCGGCAGAAGATCGAAACGTCTTCGTAAGTTGGCCCTGAACTCACCGTCTGACTCGGTCGCTTCGTCTTTATCAACCGAAGATGCCGCAGTGTGTCTTTTAATGCTTTCGAGGGATCATCATCAACCGAAGCAGAAAGCCCAAACTGAAGAACACATGGATTATGATGATGATGGAAATGGCGGCGATGAAGATATGGACAATGAGTTAGGCCACATGAAATACTACAAGTGCGAGACATGCAATAAAAGTTTCAGATCTCACCAGGCTCTGGGTGGGCATCGAGCTAGTCACAATCACAAAAACACGCAGATTATCGAAGAAGAAGATGAAGATTGTGGCGATGATCATCATATTTATCGTCAACAAAGAATCTTCGAGTGCCCGTTTTGCGACAAAGTTTTCGAGTCGGGTCAAGCACTGGGTGGCCATAGGAAAGTTCATTTCGCTTACTTACCCGTCGCTCATCAGATTCAATCGTTCGATCTTAATTTACCAGCTTCGCCAGATGATAATGAAGATGGCCTGGCTCAGAATTATGGACAAACCGCGTGAGTGTGATTATTCCTTTCAAGGATGCATAAAAATGGTAACAAAAACAATGTTAGAATTGAATTTGTCAAACTAATGCTTTTTCTGGAACTCAAATTTTACATCGAAACAGTGGGTCTTGTTTTTATAAATCTTGTGACGAATGAACTTCATTGAATTTCTACAGTGTATTTTATTGGCATTCTTGAATTTATTTAGCCTATAATGTGATTATATATGTATGTAATGTATAGGACATTTGGTTGCCTAGCCTAGCCTAGCCTAGTCTGTATTGTGGAAACAGGGATTGAGTCATCTCACCATCAAAAGAAAAATAGAAACCCAAAGATAGATTAGATACAATGTTCAGAAGAAAAAAGATAGATTAGATACTAGGTTTGATGATGATGATTGCACCAAAATCCGAAATCAAGCAGTTTAATATTTAAGTGTGTATAAATTTATTTAGATTTGAATACCCTCCCATCTCAAGTGTGATTGTGTATTCTTAGATGTATAGGCTACGTTTGTTCCCTTCAAGATGAGTAGAAATTGCTTATCCTTTTTTGTGTCTTTATTTATGCCTTATCATTAAAAAAATTAAGATTAGCATTTAAGGTTATATCATAGTATTAGGGCTTAAAATATTGAGTGTATGGTATATTTTGTAGGGCCTAAAGTGTAAGATTTAAGGTTTAAAATTTAGAGTCAAGACTTAGAATTTAATTTATAAAAAGAATAGAAAAAAAAGGGTACCTAGGTTTTTTTGTCCCTTCAAGAGGAGTTTTTCTCAAGTCTTGTACTTGATATCTTCTTAATTAACTCTCTTTCCTTAGGGTATAATATATTTTCCTATGTGAATGCATTGATTAATACCCCAGCTGCATCCATATCTTACCATTTCGAATTTGAATTAATCTATATGTGAGCATCCAAATCCGTCTGACGCTCATTTTTTATTCGTTCGGGTTTTAAATTTTTTATTTTTGATGTCTTGAAAATTTCTGCCCGATTTTGAAATTAAAAATGTGGAGTCGCCACCGATCATTTTGAAATAGGTAGACCGAACACCAAAATAAAACCAGAGATTCAAAATTTAAGGTCCGGGAGTCGGTTACGGATGGGGAAGGATTAGCACCCCACACCGCCCAAAATTGGTACCTAGTCGATTATTTAATGTCTTGGCATTGGAAATTGTGAATTCGATTAAAATTTAAAATACGATTTTTAAATGCCGAAAATATCGAGAGAAGTGCATCCCTTTACGCCCGGGACACGACTTCTCACTTTCTTGGAAAATTTTTAAAAAATATCACATCCCTTTACGCCCGGGATATGATTTATCGAGGCAAAAAAACATTGATTTAAAATTCAAATTTTATTTCCTTAGGAAAACATTTTTTTAATGATTCGAAAATACTAAATATATGATGCAAATAAATTAAAATGCATGATCAAAATATGAAGCATAAAATGACTAATGAAATAAGTATAAACTTAAATAAAATATGTATATTAAATATATATAAAAAAACTATGATATAAAATAATAAAACTATTATATCAGAATACATGTAACAAATAATACGGATATATATATACATACTGTACATACGATGATTACATATATTATATATATAATATACAAATATCATACATAAAATATGAATAATAAATGTGAATACATGTACGCATATATTTTATATCCAATATTAATATATAAAAACTTTGTATAGTAATAATAGTATATTATACATAATAATAATAATAATAATAATAATAATAATAAAAAAAAAAAACAACGATGCATGGTTTAAACTAATATGTACAAAACATTATGAATCTAAATATTAGGGACTAAAATGCATGAATATTGAATTACATGGCATGAAATAATATAAAAAGGGGACTGGAATGGACAAAATGCAACATACATCGGCATAAATTAAATGACAATAGATAAAGGACCTGAAAATTAAATGAATACAAAACAGATGACTAAAATGAAATGAAACATAAACTGAAAGCCAAAATAAACACGTAGAAAAAGTATAAGGACTAAACAAGGAATTAAACTATGGGCAGAAGCGAATGCGGGGAAGAAAAGGGGACCTGAAGTGTAATTACATCATAACCTAAAATGCGGATCCCCTTCGGGTATCCGGGTCAAAACGCGGGTTGGGGGCCTAAACGGCGTCATTATAGCTTTGCTGGTTTAAAACATATTAAAGGTTACATTTTTTCATTCGAAATCATTTTAATAAAATAAAAACAAACCCTGACTCTCATCCTCTCATTCTTCAACTCGAACTTGCGCTGCTTATCACTATCATCACGCCGTTCATAGGTCGTGAGGCCTCGCGGCGGTTACGGGGGCGACCACTACACAGCCGGTAAGCTTCCCCTTTTTATACTTTTTTACTTCGATTGAAACAAATAAAAACAAAAGGAAAAAATATTTCAACAAACCTTTTTTATTTATTTTGGAATCCCCTTACAAAGTTTTTAGAATCCAAAAGCCCTTTATTCGAACTAAAGAACCCAGAACTCTCTCTTTTTTTATCTTCCTCCCGTTGTTTACAAATTTTCATGGGTTATATAACCCAAAATTACAAACTGACAACCTTATTTTTTATTGTTGCAGATCCTGATTTCATGGGATATGGTATGGGCAATGTAGAGGGTGGTTCGGTTTGGTGATGGGGTAGGTTTTTAGGGTCAGTTTGGTTTAGGTTTATATTTTAGGGATTTAGTTTAGGAATTTGGGGGTTTTATTTAGGGTTTTGGCGGTTGTCGGCAGTGGTGAGTTGATTACCGGAGATGGACGGCGGCGGTCTAGAGGTGCAACGGCAGCTAAGGGATTAGGGTTAGGGTATTTTAGAACTAGGGTTTTTTTTGGTTCGGGTCGGATCCGGGTCAGGTATTGGGTTCAGGTTAGGTTTCGGGTTAATGGGTTTAGTTTGGGAGCCCGGGTTAGAACTGGTCATTACACTATATTTCATTTATATAAATATTTTAGATTTTAATATCTTCTATTATTTGGAATTGATTATTTTTTTTCTTGGATAAAGTACACAAATGGTCTCCAAACTATTCTAAGAAAATCCAAACTTTCAAAAATTACATAATGGATATTAAACTTTAGTTTTTATTACAAAATTATCATTGAGTCGTTAACTGTCATTAATTAGGTGTCGTGACAGTTACGAAATTTTGTATAATAGCACATTTATTCCTCAATATTTACACATTCAATAAATTTCGACATCAATAATGAGGGTTAAATTAGAACTAAATTGGTTGAATGTGTAAATATAGAGCATTAAATGTGTTATTATTCAAATTTTCATAACTGTCACAATATTTACTTAACGGCAATTGACAGTTCAGTGACTATTTTCTAACAAAAAATAAAAGTGTAATGCCAATTATATAACTTTTAAATTTTGGTTTCCATTTTGTATTTTTTAAAATAATTTAGTGACCATTTGAGTACTTTATTTTTTTTTCTTTTTACATAAAGGGTTTGATTATTTTATCATTTTCCTATGCTATGCAGGTATGCTATATAAACCAGCTACTTAATGAAATAACCCTGTGTGCTATTTGACTCATCTTTTACTATGGACAATGCTTATTGCTAAACCTAAGCTTCAGCTTTATGCCGAGTTTTTATTTTGGGAATCAAAACCTAATTAATACTATAAAAGTGTTTGGTAAAATTAAATGATAGCTTATAATTGTTTGATTATTTGAACAAGCAAAATGATAAGGGCATGATTATACTCAATACTTGTTTGAATAGTTTATTAGTTATTAATATTTTGTATGTATTAATATTAATTAGATTATGAAAATTAGATTTTTTTAATATTATTATGCATATATGAAGGATGTATATATTAATTTTTATTTGTAAAATTATTTTTTAAATTTATTTTAATAATTATTAAATTTAGATGTATAGATTAGTTTCTTATTTATGAAATTATATTTTGAATATAATTTTATCAATTAGTAAATTTAGGTCTATAAATTAATTTCTTATATATGAAATTATCTTTTTAATTTTATTAGTTATTCAAATTTATGTTTTTAAGAAATTTTTTTGTAATTGTCAAGCACGAAAGAGTCTTTACATTTTTTTATCCAAACCTCTAACTCAAAAAACTCTAAGAGCTTTTTCAAATTGAGATGTTTCACCTCAATCCGCTACTACAATCATCTATTTATCAAACATGTAAATAAGTGGATTTGACTCAAAAAGGTGTTTACCAAACAAGGTCTAAATGTTTGTTGACTTGTTGTGTACGTGGTAGACTGACTTTTGAACAAAAATGCCGCAAAAGATCATGCTCTAGAGCGGCGTTTGAAATATCAAACGCCGACACTGTCTTTTCTTTAGTTGTAATCTTTAGTGGCGTTTTCTACCAGAAATGCCGCAAAAGGTCGTGTTCTATAGCGGCGTTTAATTACCTAACCGTCGCTAACACCTTCTCTCTAGCGACCTTTTTTTACAAATGCCGCAATATGTCGTTATTTTTAGTGGCATTTTTATGGATAAACGCCGCTGTGTGATGTAATTTTTAATGGTGTTTTCTTCGCAAACACCGCTAATCTTACTGCATTTTCCAAGCATCATTTTTAAATATGTACTATCCAAATTTAACCTGTAATATTATCCCATAACAAAAAATTTGAAAAATAATTACAAAAATAAGTAGAAATGCTTAACAACAAAAATAAATCCAAGTCTAGAATATTAAAGTGAAATGCAGTTCAACGTTAAAGTGAAATGTAGTTCAACGTTGTTCATTAGAATTCACACAACATGAACGAACCTAAAATCAACTAAGATGGCAGATTCTTTGGTTGGTTCTTCTTTAATATCACCATCATTTCTTGAAATTCATTTTGGAGATTCTGATATGCTGCTTCTCTCTCTGATTCTCTCGCTTCTCTTCTTTCTCTCTTAGCTTCTCTCGCTTCTAGTTCGACTTAAAATTGAGTTAATTGTTGTTTTAAACGATTAACTTCTGCCTGGGAAGACTAGCTCTGTGATGGCATGTACTGAGACGAGTTAGATCTAAAATATTTTATTGGGATAACAAATGATCCTTGGCAACGAACCCGACTATATCTTTTAGGACCCAAAACATCAGCAATAACTTTATTTTCGATCTCATCCACATTAGCAGAACCATTAGTTGAAGCTGTAGCTTCATACTCCGTCCTTTCCCCCCTCAATTTCGCCTGATAATCAATTCAACTATTATTTAAAATAAAAATGTTATACTATTGATATAAATATAACATAATCCAGATTTTTTGTCCAATGAATATACCATAATTTCTGCAGCTTCAAGAGCCATAGGAGAGTCATCCGTTTTTGTTTGTGTAATGTCGAAGAGCTTTATTCGTCCAACGCTAGTGCCGGACGTAACTTGCTACAACGTATAATAAAAATTAATACTTACGAAAAAGTAAGACATTAAAAAATAATCAATAATTAAAAAAATAATACATCGTCATTAACTATACGAGAAAAGCTCTTCGACTCGGCTGTGTGGGTAAACTTTTGTTGTTGTTTGTTAGCAACTCCAATGCGCTCTCGATCCTATAATTTAAATCTATGAAGGTAATTTTTTGCCGTGTTTTCTTAAAAAATAAGGTTAAAAATCTATGAATATTTGGTGCTGATAAATCTAAACTAAATTTATAAGTAAATAAACAAAATCCAATGTAAAAGAAAGGTAAAAAGATAAAATTAATAAAAAGAATATGCACAATGCATATATCGTCAAAGTATGGATTTCCTCGTCACAATAATTAATTGTTTTTAATTATGTGTTTAGCGTCTATTCATTTTAACAATTTAAATAGAATTTAATATTATCTCTTCATTGAACCCAACAAGTGATCCTAGTAAAAAAGCGGATGATGCTCATCTTAAGAGGCTCGAGTTCAATCGCTTTGTCTATAAAGAAAATATTCATTGAACTCAATGAGTAATAACAGTCAAAAAAGATGATATTCATCTTAAAATTGAATTGTAAAGAATTAGTTCATAGGGCCAATATGTTTAAAATCACTTACTCGAGAATTTAGAACAGAGAGTTAACCTGTTTTAAGCTCTCGATTAGCTCATTGAGTTGTATATACTAGCAGCATTCTAGAACACCCACGGTATCAACTTATGTGCCTTGTCGAAAGTCTGGTTTTGCATAGATTTTTCATTTGATTTGCTAGAGAAAGGCCCTGATGGATCCGATTCTTCAAATCGATATACAATATTATATAATCATATTACTTGCGTTGAAAAACGGCTGAACTGTACTCTTTGTTTAATCGGCAGTGACATTTTAATGTTGGTTGTCGACGACCGGTGATTTATATTTTTCTATTTGTTTTAATCTTTTGTACATTTTATTATACTTTCTCTTTGTCTTTGTGACACATTTTCATACTTTCTCTTTGTCTTTGTGACACATTTTCTCTATCTTTATGACACGTCTCTGACTATGGCATGCTTCTATGATTATTTTTGCAGGTTTTCGGTGTTCGTATGGTGACCTTTACGGTGCTTTTTTTTATTCGTGTTTGTCGGTGGTCACTTAGAATTTGATTTCCTTTTGGGTTGTTTACCGATGAAATCTATAGCAGATCATCATTTTTGAGAATAGGCATGAAAGGTGATTGCCGATTTGGAGGATTTCATCTAGTTCGTGTTTTGACAACTCTCCAAAGACCCTTCCTACATTGGACCGTAGAGATTTTCTTTGGTGCAAAGAAGAAGTGTGATTTGACTGGTGCAGCGTTTATTTCTCCTTTTTAGATTTACCATTTTTTTGTTGCTTTTTGAATGTTCTAAAACTTTTACTAAGTTATGTTGTAGTTTTATTTTTATTTATTAATAAAACTGTCTTGCTTATGTGTAAAAACAAAAAAAAAAACAACTGAACCATCGTAAAAACACTGATCTAATGATACTTAAAACCAACAAAAAAATGGCTAGTTTAAGAAAAGCTTGATTCCATTGCCTGAAACAGTATTACCTAAATCTTGATCTTCAATCTTGATCGTCATGAATACCTAAATCATAGATTTGTAAACTTCCAAAACAAACTAACTAAACCTCTAAATCCTAAACCTCTTAAACCCGACAATCTAAACCTATAAACCCTAAACTAACACCATAAACCCTAAAACTAAAGTTTACACAACTTGTGTATCAAAGTTTTTTTTTTCTAATAGGGCTTTAAATGAGACGAGAGAGATCGCGAGCTACTCAAGTCTGACTTAGTCAAAACTCGGTCAACACTCGACTTGATTGAACTCGACTCAAGCTCGAACTCGGCTCGAGTTCTTAATGAGCCGAGTCGAGCTCAGATTATTCAGGCTCGTTAAAAACTACTCAAGCTCGAACTCGATCCGAATTTTTAACGAGCTGAGTCGAGCTCATCACTACTTGAGCTCGACTCAGCTTGTTTACAGCCCTAATGAAAATCGAGTGAGAAAAACTTTAGAAAATGTGAAGAAGATAAAGTGTGTTTGTGATTTTGAGAGAACTTTAGAGAATTTAGAAAAAATGAAGGTAGTTCCCAAAATTAATAACTACACGTTAGTTTCGAGAGAAAATTGAAGAATAAAGTTTAAGTGAGAAAAATGGAGGCCCGTTTCTGAGATTTTGGTGGCCCTAGGATGAATAAAAAAAATGGGCCCATGATCAAGAATTTAAATTACGGTTGCTGTCATATTTTCGGTCGCGTTGCATTTATCGTGATTGAGGACATAATGAATGTTATTGTGGTCACTGTGAATATCGTAATCGTGTATTATTAATAACATATGTTATTGTGGACATAACAGTTGCGGGTCGTTATTTAAATCAACATCCCTAATAACAAGCGTCGAAAAAAATAAATTTTAAGAGTAGTTTCATAATAAGTATTGAAAAAATTGAAATCTTAATAAAAAAATATTGAAAAAAAATTAGACTTAATAAAAAGTATTGAAAAAATTGGACTATTAATAATAAATAAATATTAGAAAAGAAAATTAAATTTTATGAGTACGCTCTTACTAACAAATATTGAAAATAAATTGGTCCCTACTAACAAGAATTGAAAATTTTGGTTTTTAATAATAAGTATTAGAAAAATAATAATTTTAAGAGTATGTCTAAGATAAGAAATATGAGAGGGGATATTGGGCACTTAATAA
Source organism: Hibiscus mutabilis (assembly GCA_019671005.1). Classification (NCBI taxonomy): domain Eukaryota; kingdom Viridiplantae; phylum Streptophyta; class Magnoliopsida; order Malvales; family Malvaceae; genus Hibiscus; species Hibiscus mutabilis. The sequence continues at coordinate 36,067,782 of CM033743.1, read as the reverse complement.
CAAATATTAGAAAAATTAAATTATAAAAATAGGCCTCTAATAATAAATTTTAGAAAAAATTAGGCCCTAAAAATAAATATTGAGAAAATTTAGCCCCTAAGAATAAGTATTAAAAATAATTAAGCCATATATTTAATATAAAAATATATTTTTATAAGTATAGTACACTATATAAATTTTGAGTCTTAGACAGTTGCCTCTCCTGCCCACTCGGCTTAGATACGGCCCTGAAAAATCGTTTTGTTAGTTAAGAAAAAGCTGGAAGAAAAAGATGAGCATACTAATAATATAGTAGTACATATATTTTGGTTTAACCATTGATTTTAACATAATTTTTTTAAAAATGTTTTTAACTAGTATTTTAAATGATTAAAATATCAGAAATTTAATTTTAAAAATCTTAATAAATTTAAAAATACTTTTTAACCAATTCCATAATTAAAATTATACTCGATTTTCTCACTCTAAAAAAATTCGTCTTCGAATTTACCTGAATAAAACAACTATGAATATAAATGTTTTATCTAGTCTTTTTGGTTCTCATATAGCTTCTTTTGTTTTGTGGTTATGCCATAAAACTTTTACTAATGTGTTCGCCTTTTTACATATGGCTTTTTTTCAGTGTCAAAAATATGTACCAGCTCTTCCTCCTATGTAAGATCAGGTCGAACCTCGATCTCTTTGGTACACTCAACACGCGATGGATCAAATTGGTACCTTCACAACATCGACATATGAAAAACATCATAGATATGCTCAAGTTCTGGTGGCATTTGAGACGATAAACTATCGATCTAAGTCGTTTACGATCTTATAAGGTCCTATGAATCTCAATCTAATCTCACTTTTCAGACAAAAATGGTAAAACTTTTTTAAGGTGAAACTTTATGAAGAACTCTACCTCTTACTTGAAACTCGATATCTCGACGTTTTAAATTCGCTTATAATTTTTATTTTTCTTGCATCGCTTCAATTTTTCACAAATTAATTTTACCTTTTTCTCGGTCTCTCTTATAACCCCCTAAACCCGCCTATGCGTTACACCTGATTCTAGGAAGTCACATTAGGATCACAAGAGCGACCCCTAGAAAAACCCAGATAAAATTCTTTTCTTTCTAATACATTTAAAACCGTAAAATAAAAATCTTTGCCAAAACATCATTACAGGAATCCAAAAAGTATATAACAGACTCGGACTTAAAATAAGGCAGGATATGCATGCCCACTAATTATACCAGTACCGTACTCCACAAGCAACGTCGAGGGAACTTTTAACACTGTTGTCGGTCACTATATCACGATATCCTGTGATGGTAAATAATAACATGAGCTTGGAGAAGCTCGATAATACAGAACTACATAGGGATGCTAAAGGTGCAAGCATGCATGAGGTAAATCATAGTATTGCCATGGTAATCCGGCGACAATAAGTTCCAATTATAAATCTGATATTTCTATTAAATGTTATATCTAAAGGTAGAAGGGCTATTCTTTATTCAATCACCCGAGTATCAGGTGAGAAGCCTATAATCCAAAAAAGTTAGAGAGATAGATTACGGAAGTTGAAGTAGGGAGTTCAGTGTGTGTTCCATTAAGTGCAGATCGAAAACATACAGAAAGTTTCAAACTTTAATAAAGGCTTAACCCATGCTAGTTGGGCATAGATGTCGAACTAAGTGAATGTCTTATGTACAGAAACAGAAAGAATCACCCTAGCCGAACAGAAGGAATTACCCCCACCGAAGCGTAAGAACATGATACAGAAGGAATTACCTCCGCCGAAGCGTAAGAACCTAATACAGTATGAATTACCCTCTTCGAAGCGTAAGAACCTGATACAGAAGGAATTACTACCGCCGAAGCGTAAGAACCTAATACAGAAGGAATTACCCATACAGAAGGAATTACCCCCGCCGAAGCATAAGAACCTGATACATAAGTAATTACCCGTATGATCAGAGCTGAACCTATAGAGTCTTCCAATCATATCCAAGAATATACCCCAGAGGAAAATCAATTTTTAATCAGTACATGGTAATATAAAAAATTAAGGATCAATGATCAAATATCAGAAATCAAATATTTATATTTATCAATAAAATAGGAATCAGACTTATATATATATATATATATATATATATACATATATATGTTCAGTGTGACGGGAGCCAAAGAACACACTTTCAGACCAGGCACAAAGGTATACTTTTAGACAGATAGACATCATGCTTCATATCAGAGAGACAATCTTTATTCATTTTTCAGATGTACTCGATAGTTACAAAAAGGAAATACACATATTTGTCAACATCAAATTCATTTTTGAATTGAATTTTTTTATAATATAATTTTGTTAACTGAGGTTTTAACATGTATTCAAGGATAACTGACTTATCAGTTAATTAACAAATCTCAGAATTTATACGTTTCATGTATTTTTTTAATCATATTACAAGGGTCTTTATCAATATCCTTATACTATATTCTGCTTCATTTAATTATTCTTGCATTAACCATTAACCAACATGTTCCTTAGATCTTTATCAATGAATTCCAGGCTTTTCGGAGTTTTCGTTGATCTTTAATCATAAGTATGTTTAATCGATCAATTAATTACTGACGTTTCAGTGTTTCAGGTTCTCTTTGTCCTTCCACAAAAATTTGTTTATTTTAGAACTTGAGGGTATATCTGTCATTTTGATTAATTTAGTAATCTGGTGCCCGAGGATACTTTAGTCCATACAACTCTTACCATTATTCCATACAATTCAGTCTTTTTAGTTACATCGATCAATTCATATAAATACAGAACTTTCGATGATTATCTTCAATGCCTTATTCACGATTTAGAAGTGTCTACAAGTTTTACGTTCCCAGATGTTTGAAACTTAATACCAAAAATTTTTCCATGTAGGTTGGGAATTTCATATGAATCAGTTGTATTATTAAGTCAGGAATTAAGTTCTAGGTCATTTCCGTTATTATGAGCATTTTTTGTCATTTACACCTTAAGGGTATTTTCACCATTAAATTAAATTAAATCCGAATATTCAGAATTTATCTTTTTTCTTAATTATTATTCGGTTTGAAGGCTGACAGTCTTACTAACTACTTATCGAATATCAAAAATACTTCTAAGTCGTTAGACTTCTTAATCGAGTATTTCAAGTCTTATCTGGTTTGCCATTCTTTTGTTTCGAAGTCAATTTGACTTAAGTAGGTTAATCGGTAAATGCATGCATTGTCATATGCTATAACCAAATACCAATAAATTACATAAAGCATGTAGGAGATAGAAATATGTTACCTTGAATCCTTGCTTTATCAGTCGGCCCTTAAAATGACATTCGAACACTTTTAAACCCAAGTTCAACATCTTCAACATCTCGAATACGAAGATATATGAATATCTTCAATTAAACCGCAATCCAAAATCAGTTCTTAATCACATTGCCTTTAAACTGAATAATGAAGCACCTAAGCATGTTTGGGTTCAATATCAAATTTGGAGGCTTTTGGGTTAAAATTTCACAAAACATACTTCAAAAACAGACTCAGGATGTCAAAAAAAGTAAAATAGAGTTTTTTTAAAATTTTGACTTTTCGAGTCAAAGTCAACGTTGACGTCATGCTGATGTCATCGGTTAACAGTCAACAGTTAATAGGTCTGACTCGATTGAGTTGACTCAGTCAACGGGTTAACTCGAGCGAACGGGTTAACTTGACTCAATCAACGGGTTAACTCGAGCGAACGAGTTAACTTGACTCAATCAACGGGTTAACTCGGGCGAGTTGACTCAGTCAACGGATCAGGTCAGATAGGTTTGGATTGGGCTGGGTTAAGTTTGGGTCAAATGGGTAGGGTTCTAGATCAGTCCGGTTGGGCCAGATCGAATCGGGTCAGACAAAAATGGGCCAGACTTGGGTCCGGTTATCCAGATCTATGCTTAACACCTTTGGGTTTAACAGGTAGGCCCAACAATAATGCAGGCCGATTCAAACTTGGGCCGAGCATGCCAGTTTGGATATGGCAGACCGAGTTTGAGCCCACCCAGCTCGGTTCGAGAGACTGGACTGGGTTAGAATCGGTTCACCTTAGGCTATCTTTTGGTGGCCAGATTTTACCCCGGACGGCGCGTGTAAGCCACGCGCGGCCCTAAATCCGCCGGAGCACTCTCGAAGTTCAGAAAACAGCTTCAATTCCAACCAAAAACTTAAATAGATCCAAATTTGGTCAGAAAACCTTACTAAACTTACCCCAATCGAAAAAATGAGACGTGTCTCTGGCGAGGCTTCAAACGATGTCGGTCTGGTGATCGATCACTTGATTTATACTCGCCTCAGTGTGGGGATGACGGTAAAAACGGTTGGGTCTCGAACAGATGGTGAACAGTGTCAAAAAAAATGTAAAAACGAAGGATGAAAGTTTGGGTTGTAGTCTAAACTTTAGGTTGCTCTCTACGGCGCACAGCGAAGAACCAAGGCGAGTAGTTGCCAAGGTTTGGTAGGGGTGAGGCGGCGGACTCGATGGTGGTGGTGGTAAAAGTCACCGGCGGACAGTGGGGCAGATCGGCGTGTAGCCGGCAAAAGGGTAGGTGAAAGGTTGGGAGAGAATTTCAGATCCAGATATTTTCAATTGAGGCTTCTTTTTTCAGTATATGTGAGTGGTTGAGTTATATCATATCATTATTTAATTTCAAACTATTATATCGGGAGTGGTTTAAAATTAATTTGGTGTAGATTATTACTAGAAATAACCTTAGCTTAGATGGTTAAGGCTTATGCTCACCAAGCATGGGTTACGGGTTCAACTATTGCAAGATTATTTTTTTTACACATGCATATTAATCAGAGTGTGACATCTCAGATCAAATCCAACCTAACAATACGCTTTGTATTTAACTCGGATTAGCATAAAGAAGTCTTACACTTCCTATCGAACAACACTTCAAACGGTATCATCCAAAAACATATCATATTAATAATAGGCTCCAAAATTTAAAACATAGATAGAATTTAAACAACGATATTCAGTCAAATTGATTGTTTGATACACTAAAAAAGATTCGTTGTAGATGATTTTACTTATGTACTCTTCCTATTTTAGGACCTATCTAGACTAAGAGCACCTGAATATGTCACACTAACTCCAACATGGCTACGGATAAAAAATGTTGGTTTTCCTTTTTCTTGAATCTTGATATTAGTTTAGCTAATATTGAATTACAATTTTTATCTGTCTTGTTTTTTTTATTAATATTTTAATAGTCTAAAGGTGATTATAAGTCAGTATTTGTTCATATATATTCGTAACCCTTTGACAATGCACACACCTTGCAGACAAAGCGATTTGAACCTGAGTCTTCTAAGATGAACATCATCCTCTTTTCCACTGAGACCACTTGTTGGATTTATATCTAAATACTTGACCACTTGCTGGGTTTATATCTAAATACTTCTAAATAATTAATGTCTAGTACTATATAGTATATATCATTCTTGCACGACATTTGGTCCCAACAAGTTATCGGTACTTACTTGCAACGGTATAAGTTAGTTCATTTTCATTTTAAACCTAAATTATAAAATTTAATTTAAATATACAAACTATGTTTTAGATATTAAAATTATATATGAACAAATTCAAAACAAATTTGAAATAAATTACAAATAAAATAACTGTATACCCAACATAAATATTATAAAGATACATTAATTTGTATTCAATAAAAAACTTTAAGTGATTACATATATAAATCTTTAAATTTCTACCAACATATGTCTAACAAAACAATATGAATATACGACAAAGCATTAGTCATGTCTAGCGTGCATACATCTCTAAACATACACAACTTTCAAGACGTCCAACACGCAATATGAACTGTCCCAAAATTCTTAAATCTACATTAAAAACGATCCCAAGACAGCAGTAACAGAAACACCAAATACGGTTCGATGGATCAACGGTAGCGGCGAAGTGAGAGTGTGTTGTTTCTCTTCCAGTTTGCCCTCCTTGAAGGCCGGGCCTTGTGGTGTAAGTGTCCCTTGCCACGAAGACCCCTGTATTTCTTGCCAGCAGAGGTCAGTCCTCGGAGTTCCCTGTGCTTGCGAACCGGATTGCAAATCCAGTTGATTCTCGGGTCATTATGGATAGCATTGTGGGCAGGATCAACTAAGATGACCTCAAAGTATTTGGAAGTCGAATCCTATGATGAGAAGAAAAAAAACTTGGAACATCAAGCACCAACTAAGTGATCCCACTAAAGAGTTAGGCGCCAATTACATAAGAGATATATTTCCATACAAAACAGATAAAATCTACAAAGATACTAAGCCCTAGATTTGTTCATAAGAGAATAAAATGTTTGGATGAAATTAATCAGTCATCTTTCTTTAGAAGAACAATTCATGTTAAAACAGTTGTGTGATTGGCTGTAGAACTAACCTCATTGATCCAATAAGAGTTCACAACCCTAAGGCTAGGGCTGAGCATGGTTAACTGCAAAACAGAAAACTGATCCGAACCGAGGCGTTTGGACGGTTTATAGTTCATAAGTTTACGAACCGTGATTAATCGAATCGAACCGAATTTGATTTTTTTATTTAATTTATAGTTATTTTTATAATGTAAAAATAAGTATTTTATACTTGCAATACTATAAATACATTTTTAATTATTATTTTTTACTTAAAAAATTAAGTTTTTAATAAATATTTATGAAAAATACTTTAAAACTCTAACTTTTAATGTTTAAAAGTCATCAAATAAAGCTATTTTGTCAAAATAAAATACAAAATTTCAAAAACTAACGTTAATATGGAAAAACCGAAAACCGATGGTTACTAAAATAACTTACCGAATTAAACCGAAACCGAACCGTATACACCCCTACCTAAGGCCACTAAGCTTCCGGCCAGCTCGTTCCTCTGCAACCGATCGTTTGCTACGTTGGAATTTCAGCTACGTAACACCCTGGTTTGTGGGCTTCCCGTATACGATACCCTTAGGAACTGGTCTTTTCCTCCCACCACGCCTTACACGGACACGATACACAACATAACCCTGTTAAAAACCAGATTAGCCACTATAACATACATGCGGAGAAACTACAAAAACAGGAACAGAATGCCCTGATTGCACAAATGAAACCAACTTACGACAGCAAGTCATGTTATGGAACCATGTCAACTACATATGTAGGGGGTGAATAGGTTATCAGACGATACAAATAAAACAAGCAAAATACTGCCCTTGCATACATCAACATTGAATCAGCAACTTCATTAATATACAAATATTTAACACTATGCATAATCTAAAACTCCAGCTACCATGCAGTTCTGGTTTTTAAACCCGAGGAACTAAAAACCTCCACTTCCCGCCACATTATGATCGGATAATCCGCAGAACAAATGCGGTGGCAGATAACAGCATTAAAGAAATATGTTAACAGCTTACCTACTTGGCCTTGTATCCCAAGCGACGAGCCTTGTCAGGTCGAGTTGGGTGATTGACTTGCACGATGGACGGGTGCTGACGGTACTCCCAGCACCTGACCCTCTGCGAGAACCTCATCACATCGGATTGCTTCTTCCTCCATAGCTCTGACACGTACTTGTAAGCCCCTAGTTTCACAAAAATATCAAAATCACCACAAACCAAGAAACCAAATCAAAGATCTACACATAACAATCAAATACAGCCCTTCTTAAAAAAGACAACCAATAACTAAATGCCCATATCTACTCTTTGAATATAAGAAAAAAATCAATCACTTGAAACAAATTTTTGGATTTAATTAAAGGATAGAAAATTAATTAATCAAATGGTTATGATTCATAATCACATTTTTTTACTTTAAATCTTAACTATTTGATTAACTAATTTTCCATCCTTTCTTCTTTTCAGACTTCATACCAAGCAAGGCCTAAATCAAGTTGGGGGAAAACCATGAATCTACATAAAATTGAACAAAAAAAAAACCCAAATTTAATTAATATTTCAACAACAAATGAGAAATGCTAAAGAAAAATGGCTTACCCATAGTCGATTGAGCTGAGCTCCTGAAGTATCAGCTGACCAATTTGAAATTTACGAACAGGGAGTTCCATTAGGGTTTTAGAAGGCATAAGTAAGGTGAACTGAATTGACATGTTTACCCCTTTGCTTCGTCCCCTTCAACTGGGAGTCCCACAAGGGTTTTTAGTTATTTTTAGGGTGAACTTTACCGAGGTCCCTTATGTTTAGGGCTTATTCTATTTTAGTCACTTATTTTAAAAAAGGTTATTCTTGTCACTTATGTTTTCGACTGTTACTGTTTTGATCACCCAAGCGTTAGTCTCCGGTAATGGAGAGCTGAAATGGCGCATAAAAAAATAAATAAATAAATTCCACCTTGGACGTGAGCAGTAACACACCAATGGCTTCTTTAACACTCACTTCCTAAAATCATTCAAACCGTTGGAAACATTGCTCCCATCTCGGAACAGTCGGTGACAGAACCACCCCTTGTATAAACGATATTTATCTTCGAAACGGAGCTAATCTTTTATTCAAGCTAGTTGATGGCCACCATTTGCTTAACAAAGACGGTATAGTTCACGCTGTTAACATCAACAATGGCGATGAGGATGTATTTCACGTGCTCCTTCATTGTCGGTCTTATTGATGTTCATGCTCATTTTCACTCTCTTTAAAAAGCCTTTATTTTATTCACTGTCTAGTTTCTCTTAAAACCTTAGTTGTTCGACACCACTAAAACCTTAAGCTACCAAATTTTTCTTCCATCAATGGAGTTTTGGGGTAAACCCTTTTTATCTTTTACGCTTTGGGTTTTTACTTCCATTGTTTTTTCTTCTTTCATGTTGTTGATTTTGTAGTTTTTTTTTTTTTGCAATCACATTTTTTACTTAGCTATATACTTTCATGTTTCTTTTGTTTTCCTAAACGTTGTTTCTTTTCGATTTTATGCTTGATTGTTTTGGTGTACTGGTATAAACAATGTTATGATAGGATATATGTTGGTTTTTAGAGAATGTTGTTCCTTGAAACATGTTTCAGCATATGTTGGGTAGCTAATAGATTTTGCATTCGATTCATTGTGTGGTCTTCGAATGAAAGATCATTGAAAATGATCATATATATGTCACGGGGCTAGACTTCTGAACCAGCCCACCGTGCGGCCTTAGTCGAGTCCTTAAGATAAACGACTAAGTAAGCCTGAATCATCTCTTTGGAAGATCAAACTTCCAAGGCACCGAAGAACGCAAGATCGTTATTAGCAGAAGCAAACTATGAGAATGGCTACGAAGAACTCTAAAAGAATGCGAAGAACAAAAGAAAAACAACTAAGAGAATTTAGAGTGAATGCGCTCTCTATTACTCAAGAATAGATGAAAAGATTAATGATTACAACTGAGGTGTGGAGGCCTCTATTTATAGTTGAGTACCCTCTAATCTGACGGTCCCTACTGAATTACATCAACGGCCTAGATAAAACTCTACCAACCACAAGGCATAATGCCAAGAATATTCCTTAGCTAACTATGGAAAGAATCTCATATGTTCACATAGGTGTGGATGGATAAGCCTTCTTGGATCTTCCCACGGATCGGGCCAGTCTGGTGGTCTCTTCAAGCCCAAAGTGTGCCTCAGAACCTATTGGCCACCCTGGTGTGCACCTTGTGGTGCCAATGACTCAAACCTTGGCTCTCTTCCCGTGACATTCTCCCCCGCCAAACTTGGCGACGCCCTCATCGTCGCTCTGAAATAAAGTCGAAAATGATCTCGGGACTTCCTTGGCACCTTAGCTTTCTCCCAGCTCAGAATCGGGCTTGGTTGTCCCCTATAAGGACCACTCTTCCCATAAAGAGCACCTGACTCGTGCTGGGTCGTCCACCCATATGGACTTCTCGCTTCGGTTGCCGCCGCCATGTAACATCACTCGTCGAACCACCTCGCACATCTCGACCGTAGGAACTCTTTTCTAGCAGCTGGGATTTGTCTCTACTTGGATCACCATGACCCTTGAACAAAGGTTTGGATGACGCCTTTGAACTATCTGATAGGTTAGGTTTTTTGTTGCCTACACCCAACAAACTGGACAAATCAAAACAAAAAACACAAAGATTGTGCTCGAGATGTACCTTCTTCGGGATGAACTCCCTCGTAGTTACTCTAAAATGCATCGGCCATTCTTCTCTACTGAAGTCTGACGCCCAATTTCGCATTGCCACTTTTTTCTCCACGAAGTTCAATGCACATTCCACCTTGCCCAACGGTGGCTCTTCACATAACGATTGAGCTTCAAAGCCCCGCTCTTTTCGGACTCGTCCTGTACCTTAGACTGCTTGACTCTATGTGGGCAATCACGCCAACGATGTGGCTCCAGGCAATGAAAACACTTCTATTGCACTTTCTCTACCCTCGACTTGACTCTGTCGGGGCAATTGAACCAACTGTGTGGCCCCTCGCAACGAAAACACTTCCGCTGCACCTCCGTCTTGACTGTTGTGGATGAAACAATCATGCCAGCTCTAACTTCCCTACTTGTAGACCCATTGGTTACCTTGATGGTTGAAAGGTTAGCTTTCTCCGAACAATCCCTCGACCAATACTCACCATCACAATAGAAGTACTTTCATGGCTTCCTTTCCCATAGTCGGGCTAGCATCCTGGGCTTTTTCTCCCACCTCGATGGCTTTTCCTCACCATGCGAAGTCCCATACATCTTCGTCGAAGCCTGCACCTCGGGTCTAACCTCATCACTTCTTCCCTCCACTTTGTCTGTCATGCTTGATATGCCTTCTACTCCCCCTCCTGGTCATTCACCTCGAGGCTCTCCTTGGCAATCACGAGGCTTTTCCTCTGGCTCGAACGCTAGCCCCATCGACTCGCTCTGATACCACTCGTCACGTTCCTAGAGTCCCATGCACAAGTATCCGACGGAAAGATTTCATGCGAGACATCGGGCTTGCCAAGACCACCAAACTTGGCCCAATACTTGGAGAATGCTAGAGAGCCCATCCACATTGATTCAATAGAAATGGCAAGAGACAACATATCAAAGAATATTGTGGAAGAATCTTGCCATATCTGATGTGGAGACCTATCAGAAGAAAGATACCTACTAATTGATGTAATTAGGTAGGATTTGATATTCTTTCCTAGATTAGAGATTCTTGTAAGGATTTGGGCTAATCCTGGCCATCCATGTAAATCGATCCGGACCATTGATTGAGTTGGAGCTCAACTATAAATAGAGAGCCTCTCACTCTTATTTGTATCCATCTCATTCTATTCACTCTCACTTGAGTAATAAGACTCAAAGGCATTTGCTCTATTTCTCTTGTCCCTTTCAGTTATCTTTGGTTCTAAAGCTCTTTGTTCTAATTGTCTCTCGAGTGGCTAAGAGTAACTACATTATTGCTTAAAGTTTTCGCATCCATCGAATCCTTGAGGGCTTGTCCGAGCCTTTGTCGAGTTGGAGTTCTCGCAAGGCTGGTTAAAGGCTTACTTAGGCAAGGAATCGACCGATTAGCGTCAGTGGGTGCCTAAGGCCGCACGTTTTCGGGCGTTGACAAGTGGTATTAGAGCGAGTCGAGAGGGCTTGCATCTGAGCCAGCTTGGAGTTGCAAACAAGCGTGGTGAGGCATTGCATTCGACGTAGTTTGTTGCAAAGAAGTGACCGAGATGGAAAACAAGGAGATGAGGCTTCCACACAAGAAGATAAGGAGTGCCATGGTGGAAACCAAAGGAGAACATTGACATGGAACCAGGTAAAAGAGCATATCCATGGTTCTGGTGAGAGGACTAACTTTATTAAGTCTCAGATAGCAGACTTGGTAAAAGCCACAATGTCGTTAGAGAAGAGGGTTGCTAGACTTGATGAATCCGAGCAAGGAGCCAAAGAGACCCAATGAGTTGTAGAGTCCCGTCTTGACAAACTAGAATCCATGGCGGACAGGGTCAAGGATGAGACACAACACACTCTCAACGAGTTGGAGATAGTCCGAGTGAGTAATGCTTGTGAAGCCAAGATGGAGGCTTTACGGATCGAGATGAATGAGCTCAAGGAAGAGCTGCACAGTTGCAAGGCTGCAATGAGTGAATGGGGTGTGCTCAACACCTTCTCAACGGGACTTAGACTGGAAGCGAAGCTCGCATTAGAGAAAGCCGATGCCAGGAGTGCATCAGGGGCCCATGATGTGGCAGAGTTGCTGATTGAGCCTGCGGAAGTCAAGCTAGCCAGTAAGGAGAAGTCCAAGCCTACGACGAGTGACAGTGGGAATGGCGAGGCTAAGTCTATGCTGAAGAATAAGGTGAGTAGGATAAAGTGCTACTTCTGCGATGGTCCCCATGTCATAAGGGATTATCTCGAGAAGAATCGCCTTGCTGCCCTCATCAAGACAGAAGATGAGCCAGAAGGAGGAGTAGCCAAACTTGGCGTGATTGCAAGTGTCAAGAAGCCAAGGGACGGTGTTACTACGAGTGCCAACGTAGTCAAACTAAGGTCGAGACCCGGTGCGATAGCGAAGAACAAAGCCGTCAAGCGAGGGCGAAGATGACGTAACTAGAGTGCTACCGATGTAAGGGGCCACACAAGTTGCAGGAATGCCCAGATCGAATCAGGCCATCCGAAGTGATGCACGAGGCCAAGGTTAACGTGCCTGCGAGACTTGGTTTGATGGTACTAAATTCTGCCAAGGTAAATTAACAGAATGGGTTGAGTTTGTCCAAGAAGGCTACCAAGAAATCCGCCGAGCATGTTTGTAGACAGAACATTGCTTCAGAGATAAATATGAGGCGAGGGTCGAAGGGAAAGCTTTCCGAGGATGTTCTTGGGGAAAAGAACATTACTTCAGAGGCCTCAATTAGAGAAGGGCCAAAGGAAGAGCATGTCGAGGGTGTTCAAGGGAAGAATACTTCTTCAAATACCATAGTTAGAAAAGGGTCGAAGGGGGCAAATCCAGAGAGGGACATAGAAACCGGAGAGACACCACCCATAGGCAAGATGGGGAAGAGGCGAAGGACTTCAGGTAAGAAGTGCCGATGCAACCAAAAGCACCAGACTTCAAAGAAGAAGGACCGATGCAAGAAGAGTGCACCAAACTTCAAGTTATAGGGGCGGATGCAACAAGGGGCACGAACCTTGGGTAAAAGTTACCGATGCATGCAAAGAACTTCAATGAAGAAGGTTCGATGCAAAGGGGGCCAGACTTCAATGAGATAGAAGGGCTGACCCATTTTAGAGTAAATACAACCGAGAAGAAATTACATCTCAAACACAAACCTAGTGCTTTTGTGTTTGATTCATCGTCTTCGATGAGTGTAGGAGAAAGCTCCTACGGTGGAGATGTACTCAGAGGTGTCTTAGCACGCGACATCACTTGGCAGAAAGGGTCAAAACGAGCAGTCTGTATGGGAAAACAACCAAATCCGAGTCGAGCATTCCTTATGGGGGAGTCATTCTTGTGGGGGAACATCGTTGCCCGATTTCGAGTTGGGAGCAAGCTGAGACGTCGAGAAGCCACTAAGATGATGTGACAAATAGGGTAAAGGATCGAGAAGTTACATGGCGGCAAGAGTCGAGGCAAGCAGTTCATATTGGGGAACCGCACGAAGCCAAAGCAATGAGTAGCAGCATCCAAGGTGGCCCTACCCAGGATCGTTCTAGTGGAGCGACGAGGGCGTCGCTAAGTTCGGTGGGGGAGAATATCACGGCCCAAATATCTTGGATGAGACAGTGGAGCAAGTATCCGACGGAAAGGTTCCATGCGGGACATCGGGCTTGCCAAGACCACCAGACTTGGCCCGACACTTGGAGAATGCTAGAGAGCCCGTCCACATTGATTCGATAGAAATGGCAGGAGACAACATATCATAGAAGATTGTGGAAGAATCTTACCATATCCGATGTGGAGACCTATCAGAGAAAAGATACCTACTAATTGATATAATTAGGTATGATTTGATATTCTTTCCTAGATTAGAGATTCTTGTAAGGATTTGGGCTAATCCTGGCCATCCATGTAAATCGATCCGGACCATTGATTAAGTGGGAGCTCAACTATAAATAAAGAGCCTCCCACTCTCATTTGTATCCATCTCATTCCATTCACTCTCACTTGAGTAATAAGACTCAAAGGCATTTGCTCTATTTCTCTTGTCCCTTTCAGTTGTCTTTGGTTCTAAAGCTCTTTGTTCTAGTTGCCTCTCGAGTGGCTAAGAGTAGACACCTTATTGCTTAAATCTTCTGCATCCATCAAAGCCTTGAGGGCTTGTCCGAGCCTTTGCCGAGCAAGAGTTCTCGCAAGACTGGTTGAAGGCTTACTTAGGCACGAAATCGACCGAGTAGCTCCAGTGGGTGCCTAAGGTCGCACGTTCTCGGGCGTTGGGACTCTAGGGGCGTGACAACGTGACATATACATATGGTTTATATCGAAACCTTAAAAGTCTTGTCATATATTTAAGACATTGGACGGTTTTTTGTAGTTTGGGTGATTAAATTTGATTAATCTTTTAGTATTTTTTTCCTAGGTATTGAAGTCAAAGCCGGGAAGCCTATTAAAACAGACCCTGGTGCCAATCGTGTCATCCATCTATCCCAAGTTTAAAATGATTTTTATGTCGAAATTGATATGATTATCTATCCTGATTTTTGCTTTTATTTGTATACATTTATCTGCAATGTTGCTGCCTGTGAGTATTGGTGTATATTTTGCCTACTTGCATTTTTTACAAATTAGTTTGATCAAGTATTTCTCATGCATATTATTCTTGTATACAGCTAGTGAGGATGAAAGTAGCGATGAGGAGGAGCTTCATGTGGCTGCCGCTGAAAATGGTTAGTTCCCATGTACTGGAATTTAATCACTTACTGAAGAATCTATTAACTTTTTATTTTAAATTGGCAAGCATTTTATTCTGATCCAGGAAAACCTAAGACTGATGTTAAAGCGGTCAAGGCTAACGCTGGGAAACCCGATGTTGTAAAAAAAATGAGTTGTCGAGATAGCAAAAGCAAGCTAAAATAAGCTTCTTCAAATCCCGACTATTTCGAGAAGGGAGCGGCGTTTCTGGGGATTTGAACGGGCGGGTCAACGATTTTAGGAAGTGGGTTGAAGAAGCCATGTGTGTGTTAGAGCTCACGTCCAAGGTGAAATTTTTTTATTTTCTTATGCGCCATGTCAGCTCCCCATTATCCAAGTATCGGAGGTTAACGCTCGGATGACCAAAATAGTAACGGTCGAAAACGTAAGCGGCAAGAATGACCTTTTTTTTAAATAGGTGACTAAAATATAACAAACCCTAAACATAAGGGACCTCCAATGAAGTTTACCCTTATTTTTATTTTGTTAGCTATATATATATATTTATTTAGGGTAAAGTACACCAATGGTCACTGAATTTTTAGAGTGCGTTCATTTTGGTCACTAAACTTTTACAACTTTTATTGGGGTAACTCAACTTTTAATCCGCTTTTATTTTGGTCACTTCTGTTAAAAATGCTGACGTGGCATGTTAACTTTCTTTCTTCCTCCATTTTCTTTTTCTTTTCTTGCTATGTTTTTCCTCCATAACTTTTAGGTTCTTTCTTCCTTGCTCCCGTTAAATATTATGCACTGTTTGCTTCTAATCTGGTGATCTTGTGATGGTTCACTTTCGTAGAAAAGGCTATATATGTTTGAATGAGTAAAACAGTTCAGAGTTGAGACACTGGACTACCAATTGGATAGAGTCAATAGAGTGAAAAACAATGTTATTTCATATTATCTTAGTTAAAATTTGATTTAACGCCGAGTTTTTATGGAATCTGAATAAAGTTGAATTTCAAATTACCTTACTCTCATTTGTACATCAAGTTTTTTCTTAAAAAAAATATTTTTCATGCTCTCCACAATCAAGTGGATATCTCTTTTCAAAGTTTCATTTGCTTTTAGCTTGTGATGCTCTTGTTTTTCTATTTAGGCTGGTGAATTTTTCGCTTCTGCTCCTGCTCAGCAGAGAGAAATGGGATCATAGCAAATGGGCTACGAATCCATTAAAACTCCTTTACTTAGCAACATCTTTCTTTGAGCATGATGTACTATCTAATCTATCTATAATGTCAACCTTCACCTGTAAAAATCTCCATATTGTTTGCAGGAAACCTCAACAGATTTATCAAAGCAAGTGAAATTGGGGTTTATTACTGGTCTTGTTCCTAGGGAAAAGTCTATCGCATTTGAGAGGATTTTATTTCGTGCAACTAGGGGAAATGTGCTCCTCAAGCAAGTTCCTGCAGAGGACGGAGGAAGATGAAAATTGTTCACATTGCTCTGTTCATTTTGGATACTGATCTTTAGGAGAACTAAAAAATAATCAATCATCTGATTAGTCTAACATAAACTGTTGGCACAATCTTCAGACTAAGAAAGTTTGAACTATATGGCACACAATGAACTTTCAGAACCATACTTCTTTTTATCATGGAATTGGCATTTTTATGCACAAAAGCTTATTTTAAATAATGCAATGTATTGGTGGCTTCCAATTTCACTTCTGAAGGATCAGTAATGAGCGAGCTGAAGCAATGAAATGAGTTGTATGGAGAAGGAACGGAAGCAAGGAAGAAAAAAACCTGAAAGTTATGGATAAAAAACAGAGCAAGAAAAGAAGAAGAAAATGGAGGAAGAAAGAAAGTTAATGAGTCATGTCAGCGTTTTTAACGGAAGAGACCAAAATGAAAGCAGACTAATAGTTAAGTGATCTCAATGAAAGCTTTAAAAGTCCAGTGACCAAAATGAATGCACCCTAAAAGTTCGGTGATCATTAGTGTACTTTACCCTTTTATTTAATTTAACTAATGTAAGGAGTAATTTTTGGGGGTAAAGTACACAAATAGTCACTAAACTATTTCCAAAAATATAAAATGGTCATCAAACTTTTTAAAGTTACATAATGGGCATCAAACTTTAGTTTTTGATACAAAATGGTCACTGAGACGTTAACTATCGTTAAGTGGGTAACATGACAGTTACAAAAATTTGAATAATAGAACACCTAATCCTCTATATTGACACATTCAATCAATATATTCCTAATTTAACCATCATTATTGATGTCTAAATTGACTGAATGTGTACATTTTGAGGATTAAATATGTTATTATATAAATTTTCGTAAATGGCACATCTCCCACCTAACTACAGTTAACGGCTCAGTGACCATTTTGTAATAAAAACTAAAGTTTAATGCCCATTATATAATTTTTTGAAAGTTCTGTGACCATTTTGTATTTTCAGAGATAGTTTAGTGACTATTTGTGTACTTTACCCTTTTTATTATTAAATAGAGAGGTATTACATTCCCCACCGGTATTCAAACACATACAAAATGAGACAATATGATATGAATATCCTTAGCCACTAGGCCAATTAGTGGATCTCATGAGTAGTTATTATTTAAATATATACGCTTAATTTTTTATTTATTTAATAATATTCTTTATTTTATGTAACATAAAATAATCTTAAAATATTTTATAATATGATATTTACTTATTTATAAATTTCAAATATGGAACGTAATTCAAGATTGAAAGTATTAATAGTAACACATATATTTTCTTATATGTAAGTAATATATAATTTATAAAAATCCATTGAATTAATTTAAAAAATCAAGATAAATAGAAAGTGTGATTCAATAATTAGCAAATTTTATCTATTTAAATTTTTAGTTTTAATATGATAATAAAGATATTTTCACGTGTTTCTGTAATAGAAAATTTTAACTAAAAAGATTTTTAACATTTTTAATATGATATCATATTAGTAGGGGTAATAATATTAAATTACATTAAAATTTAATATGATTACAAAATGTAATTCAATCTTTATTAAACTTAATATAATATGATTATAAAATGTAATTCAATATTTATTAAAATTCAATATTTTAATATGATAATAAAAATATTTTTCGTAAAAGAAATATGAAATTACAGGTAACATTCAATAATTGGATTTATTTATTTGACATGTAATTTTTTTAAAGAAAATATCGAGTAATAGATGTATTTAAAACCAGTGTTAATTTATTTCAAAACCAAGTACAACTTGTACATAATTTAATAGCCAACTATTTTTTTTTTAACAATTTTTACCTAGGAGATGGGGAAGGGAAATTTTACTCCTAGTGGGTCTTGAATCCACAACCTAAAGGAAGGAGAGGGTGTCAACTGAGAGCTTTAACCACCTGCTCTAGAGATTGTTAACAATATAGTCAATTATTTTAAGATATAAGATTTGTTAATTTGTAGATTCAAATATCCAATAAATATTATTTCACATAACGCTAATAATAAATTTCATTATCAATAAGTGTTGGGTGCATTGCACTCCCAAGGCAATGACGCGAGTTCAAACTTTAGAGACGACATTGTTAAGAGGAGCAGTCTCGCACCCCGAACATAGACTATAAGATGGGCATGCGTATTAAAAAACTAGTAAATTTCATTTCTTGACTTATAAGCTTTCAACAACATACAATTATTAATATATTTAACTTTGATCCATGCACCAAATGTGTAAAACATAAAACTAATTTGTCTTGTTTTTCTCTTATTTTTAATCTTAAAATCTATATGTTTTTCGACTATTTCAGAGTTGTTCGGTGTCGATCGATCCCTTTATCTTTTCCTCTCTCTTTTATCCTTCACTCGGTCCCTCTTTTTTGGCGAAGAGTTGTTGCTTCCTTTGTTTCTTCTTTTCTTTTTTCCAGACTTTGAATCTTTTCTTTGGTGATGTCATGTCTCTCCCTACTTGTTTTATGCCCTTTTTTCTTTGTTGTGCAACTGTTGATCATGGTGGTCATAATCAGCCTATTAAAATTGAGGATGGTAAGGGCACGGGCTAGGAACACCTCTGTTGTTACCGTTGGATAGCTCCATTATCTATTCAGCCAAGATTCAACTGTTGGGGAAGAAACCGAATAACTGAAACCAAGCAGAAGCACAACCGATGTTCTTTTTCTCCATATAACTCAAGTCAATAATTATGGCAAGCACAATATCACAAATATGTTCTCTAGCTACACTAATCAACAACAAATCAACAATGCAACCACAACACAAGTAAATCGAGACAACGATATTTTTACGTGGAAAACCCCTCTAAATCAAGGGTAAAAACTATGGGACTTTAGAGTCTAATCAAAAGCTCCACTATAATCAAATGTTCAACTACAAGATTACAATATCCGGCCAACAACTCTAACAAGGCTAATAACAAGTAATCTTTAGCTAATAAGAGAGAAAATGAGAATATCACCACAAATTAGAGCTGGTTGTAAAACTTCTATTCCCGCTGCTACAAAGCTCGAATAAAAATTCTGATCGTACAAAATCAAAAACACTGAGTCACCTAGCTGTTGTCCAAAAATCAACTCAATCGAACCAAGGATACGCCTCCGATCGAAGAGTTGAGCAAAACTGCTTGAAGCTGAAAAATGGTTTTCTATTCTTATCTTTCCCTCGAAAGTTTTTGAGCTTTCTCTTACCTTTCTTTTAAATATATTCTCACCTCTCTATAATATACTAACAAGCCATAGTTATAGGCTTACAAAAGTTAAAAACAAAATAAATGTGGCAGACATACACCAAGCCCTTTAAATTGGGGTGCAGCCGTTAATGGGTTACCCACATAGTGGGATTCTCACCCAACAAATCTCCCCCTCTCACTATGTGGGAAATGTCTTTATGTCCGTCATCAAGCAGCATGCTTCAAACTTCCCTCTTGGTAAGGCTTTAGTCAACATATCAACACCATTATCATCAATATGAATCTTCTCAAGCTCCAACAATTTAGCTTCAAGAACATCTCGTATCCAATGGTACCTCACATCAATATGCTTAGATCTAGCATGAAAAGTTGGTTTCTTACCAAGATGAATCGCGCTCTGGCTATCATAATACAAGACATACCTCTTCTGAGTAAAACCAAGTTCATACACAAATTTCTTCATCCAAAGCATCTTCTTGCACGCTTCGGTCGTTGCAATGAACTCTGATTTAGTGGTGGATAAGGCAACATACTTTTGCAATCTCGATTTCCATGCTACAGCTCCACTTGCATAAGTGATCAAGTAACCTAAAGTAGATCTTCTCGAGTCAATGTCCCCAGCCATGTCTGAATCTGTATATCCAACAAGAATAGGTTTTTCATTGCCGAAACAAGGTTTCAAGTTAGAACTACTACGAAGATATCTCATGATCCACTTTACTGCATTTCAATGCTCTCTATCTAGATTAGAAAGAAACTGACTAACTGTACCAACAGCATTAGCCAAGTCTGGTCTCGTGCAAACCATTGCATACATCACACTACCTACGGCTGAAGAGTAAAGAACTTTCTGCATCTCTTCCTTCTCTTTTTCTATAGAAGGACTATGCTTGACGCTCAATTTGAAGTGAGTAACAAAGGGAGTATTCACAGCTTTGGCTCTGTCCATACTAAAACTCTGAAGTACTTTCTCAGTGTACCTCTCTTGTGATAACCATAATTTCTTGGTCTTTCTATCACGTGTCAACCTTGTGCCAAGAATTTGCTTTGCTGGCCCCAAATCCTTCATCACAAAGGATTTACTCAACTCTTGCTTCAACTTGTCAATTCTAGAAGCATTACGATCAACAATAAGCATATCGTCAACATAGAACAAAAGGATAATAAAATCATCACCAGAGAATCTCTTAACAAAAACACAATAATTATAAGTAGTCTTCTTGTAGCCTTGCTCCCCCATAACAGACTCAAACTTCTTGTACCATTGCCTAGGAGCTTGCTTCAAACCATACAAGCTCTTCTTCAACCTGTACATGTATTCATCTTTTCCTTGTGCAACAAATCCTTCTGGCTGCTCCATGTAAAGCTCTTCTTCTAAATTACCATGAAGAAAAGTAGTTTTCGCGTCCATTTCCTCAACCTCTAAGTCATAACAGGCCGCCAAACTCAATATAGTTCTAATAGAGAACATCTTCATAACTGAAAAAAATATTTGTTCAAAATTAATCATTTTTTCTGAGCATAACCCTTGACGACCAATCTAGCTTTGTATCGTGGAGATAAAGACTTTTCTTCTTGCTTCAGTCTGTAAACCCGCTGATTCTTCAAAGCTCTCTTGTTCTTCAGTAGTTTTACCAACTCAAATGTATGGTTATCATGCAAGGATTGAAATTCATATTTCATTGCTTTAACCCACTAATTTTTGCATTCACTCTTCATAGCCTCTTCATAACATTCAAGTTCTCCCTCGTCAGTCAAAAGAACATAATCATCAGAAGAATACCTGACAGAAGATAGTCGATCTCTAGAATATCTCCGAAGTAAGATTGCTAGTGGAACTTCTTCCCTGTTTCTCTTTCAACTGATGCTTGAAACTGTTTAAATGCCTAAAAAACTTGGTTCGTTCAACTTCAAAGTGTAGACCCACAGATTTCTTGAACAATCATCAATGAAAGTCACAAAATAAAGTGCACCACCATGTGACCTTACCTTTATCGGACCACAAACATTTGAATTGACCAACTCTAGTAACTCTGATCTTCTATGAGGATGATGTCTTCTAAAAGAAACTCTTCTCTGCTTCCACGCTAGACAATGAGAATAATTCTTCAACATGGCATTCTTCAAACCCGAAAGTTTATTCTTCATGGCTAAATAATTAAGCCCCTTCTCACTCATTTGACTAAGCCGTTTATGCCACAATTTAGTTGTCATTTACTGTCACATTCATAGTGTCTCTGAAATTCGAAGCCTGCATCAAGTACAAATTTGATCTATTCTTTCCTTGAGCCACAATCAAGGTGCCTTTAGTCAGCTTTCATTGCCCCTCACTGAAGGTGTTACAAAATCCCTCATCATCAAGCTTTTCTGCAGAAATCAAATTCAAACGGATATTCAGTGCATGTTTAACATCCTTGAGAGTTAACTTTGTTCCATTATTGCTCACCAAGCTAACATCTCTCATGCCAATAACTTAAACTAAACTGTCATTACCCATCTTTAATACTCCAAAATCACCAGGAGTATAAGATGTGAAGAAATCCCTCCTCGACGTGACCTGAATTGAAGCACCAGTATCAATCACCCAACTAGTCTCGTCGCATGCTTGGTTGACCAAATTCTCAGCACAAATGACCAATAGATCTTCACGAGTAGTAGTAGCAACACGCTCAAATTTTTTTATCATTATTCTTATCATTTTTATCATTACCGCATTTGTTCTCTCTCTTCCACTTGTAGCAATATTTCTTGATATGGCTTTTTTTACCACAATGATGACATTCAAGATTCTTATATCTCAATCTTGACTAGCTTCAACTTTTATCTCTACCCATGCCATCTTTTTCTCTATTTCACCCCTATTGTCGGTAACCAACACCTCAGAATGTGATGTAGAACCCTGAGATCTTCTTCTAACCTCTTCATTCAACACACCACTCTTAACCAAATCGAAAGTAATAATACCCTGTAGAGCAGAATTAATGAATAAGACCCCCAAGAGACCTATAGAATAGCAAGCAACCAAAGCCCTAAAGTATCATCATCAAATTTGACACCCATACCAAGCAACTGATTCATCACACTTTGAAACTCAATAACATGGTCAACTGTAAACGTTCCTTCTCTGTATTTCAACGCCATCATTTTCTTTAGCAAAAACAATTTGTTATTACCCGACCTCGAAGCATACAAGCTTTCAAGCTTCTCCCACAATATGTTGATGCTCAAATTCACATTCTTCGTCACTTTTCAAATCGATTTTTTGAGTAGCAAAGACCGAAAAATGCAAAACCTTTACAAACAACAAGTCTTTTATTTTATTCCGCCAAAGTTGATAATTCGTTCCATTTAATATAATCATCTTGTTCGTATCAATCTCCATAATTAGCCGTTTAACATAATCATCTTGTTCGTATTAATCTCCATAATTATTTGACACAATAATCAAGCTCTGATGCCAGTTTGTTAGGGAAGAAACCGAACAACCAAACCAAGCAGAAGCACAACCGATGTTCTTTCTCTCCCTATAGCTCAAGTCAATAATTATGGCAAGCACAATATCAAAAATATGTTCTCTAGCAACACTAATCAACCACAAATCAACAATGCAACCACAACACAAGTAAATCAAGACAATGATATTTTTACATGGAAAACTCCTCTAAATCCAGGGTAAAAACCATGGGACTTTAGAGTCTGATCAAAAGCTCCACTATAATCAAATGTTCAACTACAAGATTACAATATCTTACCAACAACTCTAACAAGGCTAATAACAAGTAATCTTTAGCTAATAAGAGAGAAAATGAGAATATCACCACAAATTGGAATTGGCTGTAAAACTCGTATTCCCTTTGCTACAAAGCTCAGATAAAAATTTTGACCATACAAAATCAAGAACACCGAGTCACCTAGCTATTGTCCAAAAATCAACTCAATCGAACCAAGGATACACCACCGATCGAAGAGTTGAGCAAAACTGCTCAAAGTTGGAAAAATGGTTTTCTCTCATTATCTTTCTCTAGAAAGTTTTTGAGCTTTCTCTTACACTTTTTTTGCAATCTGCTCACCTCTCTATAATATACTAACAAGCCATAGTTATAGGCTTACAAAAGTCAAAAACAAAATAAATGTGACAGACATACACCAACCCCTTTGAATTTAGGGTGCAACCGGTAATGGGTTACCCACCTAGTGGGGCCCTCACCCAACATCAATGTTACTTCAAAACTGAAGTGAAATATCAATATCGGGATGCACAACGAACAAACCCATCAAATTGGTGAATATTGTAATACAATAAAAAATCAATATTAAACAAGTAAAATAAGTGATGTAGAGAACACATCCAATTTTTGAGGTTCAACCAATATCGTCTACTCCTTGAACACCATTGTCAGATGATAACTCTACTATTGTCAAAATATTACAAACAAATAAAAATCTTCAAAAATTCTACAAATAAAAAAAAGGAAAGAAACAAATAAAAGTGATGGTTTTAAATGGCAAAAATTAGACCTATTTATAATTAAACTTTAGGTACCGATCCTATAAATGACCTAAAAATTGAGGGACCAAACAATAATCTTCTCGTACCACATATTTACTTCATTTTGTTGCACATATTCTGACATGAATGATTCAAATTTGGTGCCCATTATAATTTACTTTTCAAGCCATTAAAATCAACAAATCTACACCTTGATTAGATATTTCATCAAGTTTCTCAAAATCTTTTACTCCCCAGACAAGATAACATTAATTATCATATGTAATGCCTCCGAATGTGTTCACAAGTGTCATATACCCGAAGGTACTTAAATTTTCATGATTTATCTAGGCTCAAACAATGATTAAACTTGATTGTTGTTTCCAATTTCTTATAGAGTAGAATATTTTCTTCTTCAAAGATTTCCCGCACAAAGTGATATCTCATGTTGATGTACTTGGCTCTCGAATGATAGACTTAATTTTTTTCCAAGTGAATGGCGCTTTTGTTAGGAATTTGGTATGCGGAAAAATAACCAAAGTGATAACGATATAGACCAAGACATGCATAGGAGACAAGATTTAACGTGGTTCAGCATAGCCTACCTCCACGGACGAGAGAAATGAACAATCCATTATCAAGTAGAGAACACGAAGAGTACAAATACATGATAACCCATATAATCTCAAAACTCAGTGTACAAATCCCATGACCCAATAAAACCAAAACACTCTTCCCAAAATCCCTACAATACCCATCTCTACAACGTAGTCACAATAATGGTAGAGAACCTAAAAGTGGTTACATCTCTCCATAGAATCATTCTCTCATAATTCAAAAGGTTAAACATAGTATATATTTATAGACCCAAATACTTAGTCATCAAGAAACCTTATTCAATAAAATCTCCTGCCTAAAATAGATATTTACTCATTAAAGTAAATCTTAATTACTAAGTAATCTTCAACCACTAAAATTACGATAAAACCTAACTTAATTATCAATTAGAATTTGAGTCAAAATATAACAAATCTCCCATTGACACAAATTCCATCTGAGCATTGGTCTTCAAATCTTCAACAACTTCAATTCTTGCGTAAGCCAAATATTTGTTGAAGCACTGTTGGATTAATTGAAAATTACTCCCCCTGCAACTGAAAGCTTGTTGCAACAATAATCTTCTTGCATATCTCCTACATCACTCCACAAAATCCATAACAAAAATTCTCCACAATCTCGCAGCTCAAATAATAGCTCTAATATCATTTGTTAGGAATTTGGTATGCGGCAAAATAACTAAAACGATAACAACATAGACCAAGACATGCATAAGAGACAATATTTAACGTGGTTCAGCATTGTCTACCTCCACGGACAAGAGAAACAAACAATCCATTATCAATGTAGAGAATACAAAGAGTACAAATACATGATAACCCGTGTAATCCCAAAACCTGGTATACAAATCCCATGACCCGGTGGAACCAAAACACTCTTCCCAACATCCCTACAATATCCATCTCGACAACATAGTCACAATAGTTGTAGAGAACCTAAAAGTGGTTACATCTCTCCAGAGAATATTTCTCTTTATCTCTCATTCTCTCATAATTCAAAAGGTTAAATCTAGTCTATATTTATAGACTCAAATACTTAGTCACCGTGAAACCTTATTCAATAAGATCTCCTACCTAAAATAGATATTTATTCATTAAAGTAAATCCTAATTACCGAGTAATCTTCAACCACTAGAATTATAATAAAACCTAACTTATTTACTAATTAGAATTTGAGTCAAAATATAACAGATTTAATTATCACAATAAAGATTATCGTGGGTTTAAACAACTCTCAAGTCTTCCAACAATCCATTGAACCAAATAACCTTTTAACAACTTCTAAAAATGACATATACTTTGCGTCTGCCTCAGACAAAGCTACCATAGATTGTAAAGTAGACCTTCAACTCTCTTCGAATTTTGCTAGAGTAAATAGATACCTAGTAGTTGATCGACACTTATCCAAATCATCAGCATAGTCGGAATCAACGTATCCAAACACAAATTGACTAAGTGTTTTATAATGATAAAATACTAAACGAACATCCCAATTATCTGTCCTATTTGATTCTCTTTTCTCTTATTTGTAATATTTAAGAGTTCGTAAGAAATTTTATTTGTTTGTAAAATTTTGATAATAGTGAAATTATCATCCGACGGTGGCGTCTAAGGAGTAGACGACATTCATTGAACCTCATAAATTTATTGTATTCTCTCCATTATTTATTTTGTTTTGTTCGATATTAGAGTTTTTAATGTATTATAATATTAAAATTTTTGACGGTTTTGATTTTTGTGCATTTTGATAATTTCAATATTGATATTTTAACTTAATTTAAGCTACGTTTGTGTGGAATATAACCCAATTTCTCGTCGTCATGAGATTCAACCAACTAGTAGTGGAAGATCGTTACCACATTAGACTTATCTTCCTCCATGAACCGCCCTTGTTTTTTTTTTTGGTCTTTCAACAATGTAATTTTGATAATAGTAAAATTATCATCCGACTGTGGCTCTAAGGAGTAGACGATATTCGTTGAACCTCATAAATTTATTGTATTCTCTCTATTATTTATTTTATTTTGTTTCATATTAGGTTTTTTACTATATTATAATATTAAAAAATTTGACGAATTTGTTCATTGTGCATTTTGATAATTTCAATCTTGATATTTTAACTTAATTTAAGCTATGTTTGTGTGGAATATAACCCATTTTCTCGTCGTTATGAGATTCAGCCAACTAATAGTGGAAGACCGTTACCGCGTTAGACTTATCTTCCTCCATGAAACCCCCTTGTTTTTTGTTTTTTTTTCTTTTTGTTGGTCTTTCAGCAATGTAATATTCTTTTCTAAAACCTTAGTTTATAGTGGGCCCTTGGCCAGCCTTTTGTTGGTTTTGATTTGATGGATTCTTTTTGTGGCTTCCTCCCACTATGTGGGTTCGTATAATTTATTATATTTATTATTTTTTAGTTTATATGTATTTTTGTACCATAATCAATGTGAAAGAGAATTATTAAATAAAAACTTATGGAAAACAAATTGAAATATGAAAATTTAATGAATAAATGTAAAACAGTAGGGTACAAATTGATCCATTTATTCTATCAATAAGTACCCGTGCATATCTATAAAGGGTATAGGATTTGTTAATTTGTGAAATCGAATATCGAATATCCAAACCGAATACTAAATCTTCGATAGATAATCTTTGATCATACATACAAGATATCTGATTTTGTTAATATTTTACAATCATTACATTACATCCTACAAAGTACTAAAGTCGGGAGTGACAATTGCCTTCCGACCAAGCTCGCCGATGATACAACACTGTTTGTCTCCGGTATTTATCGCAACAACATTCTGGGCGAACACACCACCTATACCAGGCGATACCTGCATTTCAATGCACAAAATGATGCTGCAGATTAGGAATGTTAGTGGACATGTCATTGGCAAGTTTGATTGGTTTCTAGTCAGGTTAACTTTAGTTGTAACTTTTTTTTTGTTCGGGTTTTGGTATTTTTGAGTTCGGATCAGTGCTACCTAATTCGTGCTTCGCTTTGATTCGCGGAACGGGTACGGGATCGCAATTCGTTAGTTTCACCGTTTGCGGTTCGTTGGGGGTATACTTCTTTGGAATGAACTTTGGATCATAATTCGTGATAATAATTTGTTTAGTTCGCTGATAATTTTTTAATAATTAAAAATATAAAACATTAAATATTCATCATATTTAATAAGTTTGAAAGTTTTGATAGATAAAATAATTTTAAAAAACTATATATAAGAGAGGTCTTCAATATTTCTTGATAGTTTTGAAGATGAAAAAAAAACCCACCATAAACCTTTATTACCCGGTCACCCAAAACCCAAAAAATAAAAATTGGAGGTTAAATTGGGATTGAAGGATTTAAGTGAAAGAAAATAAGTCTTGGAGGTTCAATGGGAAATTTCATTATGGATTTAAGGACTTAATTTGAATAAAACAAAACAGTTTGAATCCTAATTAAACTAAAAATGTGCCTTAAAGGACTAAATTGTAGGTGGAGTAAAACTCCTAAGCCTCTCCGAAAACCTACTGAAACCTGACTCTCCTCCTCGTAAATTAACCAAATTTCGGCATTTAAACACGTCTTTAACTCTCTTCAGAAATCCTTAGGTCATTCTTCTTTCCCTGCGTCATTTTCTCTCCCGTTCTCCCTCTATTGAAATTTTCGGCCGTCCTTTTGTAGCTCGTTCAACTACTGTCCGGCGACCGTGGCCCACACCACCGCCACCAATCGAAGCCCCTCGTCAATCCGACCAAACCCCATCCGCTGTTCATCTTTGTCTTCATCGTTATCGCGTTAAAAGAAGTAAGCTTGTTTTTTTGGTACACCAGTTTTATCGTTCTAGTTAGCGTTCCTCAACGAATTGGAACGCAAACGAACCGTAAATTAGAACGCACGAATCCAAACAAGATTCGTGGGGTGGGGGTGAATTAGGTAACACTGGTTCGGATTATTCAGGTTTACTAGTTGGCTTTCCCGGTCGGGTCGTTTCATGTTTTGTCAATGGGTTGACACTCTGACTTGGATAAGTTAGTTGTTTTCACCATTTCGAGTTTGAGTCATTTCTGGTTCAGTTTGGATGGGTTCGGATTGCTGACATTTTAAAGTCAAATCGAAGTTGGGTGGATTGAGGTTCGGGTTAACCGGGTCAAGGTTTTTAGGAGTTTGAGAGTAATATATCCATTTGCAATATCTCAAATGAGTATATCTAACAGTTACAGGTATGCTTTCTGCAAGTAACAAGCAAGGTGGAAGTATGACTTACATCCAACAGTGTTTCTCCCAGCTTCAACTTGACTGCTCCACTCTTGTAAACCAGCATTTTCCTCACGTGTCCCGCCGGCAATTCTTCCAACCGGCAGCCTTTCTTTAAAGCGGCAGCCCTTTCCGATGACACCGATTTCTCGACTTTCTCTTTTCCCTTTCTACTAGCTGATTGCTTCGGTCTAGGAAGAGTCAAGGGAAGCCGAAAGAAGAACATCTTTTCTTTCTCAGCTTCCTCCTGTCACCAATGAATAATGATCGTTATTTTAGACATTTTTCTCACATATGTAGAATTTTAGGAGACCGAAAACATATTAATGTAATCACGAACCAGCAGATCTAGATCTTTAGCAGGATTAATAGTTTCTTCATCATATTCCTTATTAGCAGCCTCTCCAAACTCTGCCTTATCAAGAAGTTCTACAAGAAAACATGTTCAAATTAGTTCAAACGACCAAAAGCGTATGCTAATATTTACATCAAGTACATCAACACAAATTCTGCATCTTACAGTTTTCATCTCCTAATACTAATCTCGAACATACCAGGGTCACCCGAATAAGGTCTCCTCAATGGAAGGGTAACAAGATAGTAGGTACGGTACCCCTGCAATGCCATGGAACCGAACAGTGTCAATCTGTCAGAGACAAACGCAGTCACGAACACATGGAGAAAGAACAAAATCTTACCCATGGTTCTCGGTATGCTCCCTTGATTCTTCGAGCTGGTGCTTTAGTAGCATGTGAAGAACGTATAACAGTCCTTTATTCTTTGGAAATTGAAGGCAAAGAACTCCTCTGCTCCAAGTCAATTCTTTTATCGGAGGTCTCGTTCCGTTGAGTGCCGTATGTCCTCAGTAAATTGGATGATGGGGCTCCAGGACCAAATGCAACTTGCACTGAAGCTGCAGGTATAAAATCTGAAAAAATTAGCAGCAGAAAACTCTTATTTAAACAGAAGATGCCATTTGATTTGAAGAGGGATTACATTTCTTCTCAACTTTACGCCTTTGTCGTGTTAGATTCTCCTACAAAATGCAATGCCAAACATGAGTTTTGGGTAGAAACTGGAAAATGAATCTACAAATATTAAATCCAGCTGACTCGAGACCTAATATCAGTAGCAGATCTAGAAATTAAAAAATCAGTAGCAGATCTAGAAATTAAAAAATGACGTCCAAAATTTTAATAATCTTTTTTCCTTGAAAATAAATTGTTCAAACCCCTGGGACCTAACTCTACCTATTATTACTTGAAAATAAACCTTTAGATGGGCATAATAACAGTTTGATGAGAAAGAAATGCGTATAAAAGGATTCAAGAATGTACGAGCGAGAAAATTTTCGTACGTACGTTGAAACGGCCAAGAAGATATTGCGCCTGAGCAGCTTCTCCATCTTCATCAATATCTTCACTGCATTTTTTAAGGATAAAATTAAATTTATGCATTTTTTTGAAAAAAAAATATGAATAAAAAAGAAAAGGGGGAAGAAAATGAGAATAGGAATGATACGTTTTGGCGACAACGAGTCTGGTCTTTCTTGAAGGTTGTGGAGCTTTAGGAGCGAATCGGACCTTCACAAGAACAAGAACAAGCAGATCAAATAGTCACAACTAGAGGTCTCGAAACTCAACGGAATCAAAAATCGTGGAAGGAAATCGAATCAACTCAAATATATTTCGATTTCGATTTCGTTTACCTTTCGCCTCCTAGAGGAAGGCCCGTCCTCATCCATGGCGGTTTTCAGGTAAAAGACGAAGCAGGAAAGCAAAAAAAAAAAAAAAAATGTGGAAAGGAAAAGCAAGCTTCGAAACTTTAGACCACGTTCTAATTGCCACGACGACCTTGCCATTAGAATATAACAATTTGTTAACATTATATCCTTTATTTCATTAAAATAACTCATGTAATAGACCTTTAAAAGCAAAATGTCATCACTCATTAATCAAGTCCTCTAGTGCTCAACTTGGTGCATAATTAAGGAATCAATATCTTTTGGGGAAACTAAAGAGAAATCTTCGAAAGTATTTCACCTCCGAGTTGTTTTATTGTGAGTATTTTATTTTTTTATTTTTAACAGTATGTCGGTTGAATTTTATAAAAAAATAAATAAAATTATGACAGAAAAATAATAAAACAGAATAAATCTAAATTAAAATATAGAAAACGAAATATCATACCAACAAATATACGTATAGTGAGCTGTAAAACAAGGCTAAAAATGAGATACTGGAAAAATATAAGTAAAAAGTAAGACTTTTTGTCTCTATTCACCTACACACTTCAAGACTGAAGTAGGAGTGATAAGCGAAACTAACAATTTTGGAGGCATAAGCGTGCCACAAAGATAGATAAAAAAATAGAAGAAAACAAAAAATATCAAAAAAACACAAAAACTAAATATATAAAAACGAAGTAGAACGAAATATTGAAAGTGAATGACCAACATTAAAACTATGTATATAGTGTCAATATTTTTTTATGTAAGTACGTCTGAAAAAAATTGGTAAAACTCCTCCCATTGATTTGTGCACTATGTGTAAAATTGTGATTTAGCTTTTTTTAATTCTATTTTGATCATTTTTAGTTCCTCTACTTTTTTAATTTTAAAATCTCAGAATTTTTATTAGTCTTTGTAATGTACAAGTTTTACATTAAGTTATTATTCTCTAATTTGATCATTTTGCGTCCTTATAACTTAGTTATATTGTCCATGTACTGTTCTGGTCATGACTACAACTTTTAAATCTGAAAAGTATAAGCACTAAATCCATAATTTAAGCATACTACAAGGAGCAATGATAGCGTTTGACCCAATATTAATTGTTAAGCGTCAAAATTTTCAATAAAATATATTTACGTGAAAATTAAGTTTAGTCTGGGCTAAGAATTTGATTAAGGGGAAAGTACCAATCAGATCCGAATCCATTTTGAAGACGTGGGTCGGGTCGATCGCACCACCGCCTAAGTTGTGCCCCACCACAATAAATGGAGTATAAATAGATAGAAAATACCAACTCCGAAACCGAAATTCAGTTTCCCCAAATTTGGTTTTCTTCTCCGAGTTGTCGATCGAAACTCAAACCTTACTGAGTTACTTGGCTTGCGATGGATTCTATCCACGCCAACCTAAACGATCCCCAATACTATTCTGCTCAAACCATAAATTCAGGCGACCATCATCCACCACCGCCGCCGCCGCCGCCGTCGGGGGACCTGCCTTCAGATCCGTCCAAAAACCTAGGATCTGCTCCTGACCTTGGATATGATGGAAACAGTATCCAGGTTAATTACGAAGCCGGATCCTACACTGTCAACAACGGTTCTTCATCGAAACCTGAGATTCACAGGCCCCTACTGTCGGAAAATGGGTTAACTAACACGCAGAGTGGCACCACCGACAAGGATTGTTCTGGAGGAGAAGAGGAAACCACCAGCCGAAGGCGGAGGAGGAGCCGTTGGGACCCTCCTTCGGATTCCAACGAAAACCAGAACGGGAATGGTGTGACGGGCAGTGGGAACAAGAAGAGGAAGTCCCGATGGGCAGATGATGAGCCTAAGCCGGTGATTCAGCTGCCTGATTTCATGAAAGATTTCACCGGAGGTATTCAATTTGACCCTGAGATTCAGGCTTTGAATAGTAGGTTGTTAGAGATTAGTAGAATGTTGCAGTCTGGATTACCTTTGGATGATAGGCCTGAGGGTGCTAGGTCACCTTCTCCTGAACCTATATATGATAATATGGGAATTAGGATTAATACCAGAGAATATAGGGCTAGAGAGAGATTGAACAAAGAGAGACAGGAAATTATAACTCAGATTCTTAAGAAGAATCCAGCATTCAAGCCGCCAGCAGACTATAGGCCACCTAAGCTTCAGAAGAAGCTTTATATACCAATGAAAGAATACCCTGGTTACAATTTTATTGGGTTGATTATCGGGCCCAGAGGGAATACCCAAAAGAGGATGGAGAAGGAAACAGGTGCGAAGATTGTAATTCGGGGTAAAGGTTCGGTGAAGGAAGGTAGGTTTCAGCAGAAGAGGGATATGAAGCCTGATCCTTCCGAGAACGAGGACTTGCATGTTTTGGTTGAGGCTGAAACACAAGAATCACTTGATGCTGCTGCAGCAATGTTGGAAAAGCTCTTGCATCCCGTTGATGAAGTGTTGAACGAGCATAAGAGGCAACAGTTGAAGGAATTGGCTGCTTTGAATGGAACGATAAGAGACGAAGAGTATTGTAGATTGTGTGGAGAGCCGGGTCATCGTCAGTATGCATGTCCTTCACGCACTTCTACTTTTAAGAGTGATGTTTTATGTAAGATTTGTGGTGATGGCGGGCATCCAACAATTGATTGTCCAATGAAAGGAACTACAGGGAAGAAAATGGATGATGAATACCAGAATTTCTTGGCCGAGTTAGGAGGTACTGTTCCTGATTCTGCAAGCAAGGAAAACTCTTCATCTGTTACTTCTGGAAGCAATCCTCCTTGGGCTAGCAACAGTGGCAATGCGCACCCTGGCTTAGGGATCAACGCTGTTAAGCCTCCCAAGGAATATGATGATACTAATTTGTACATTGGATACTTACCTCCCAATTTCGATGACAATGGTTTGATCAGTTTGTTCTCATCTTTTGGTGATATTGTGATGGCAAAGGTAATTAAGGACAGGGTTACTGGACTGAGTAAGGGGTATGGTTTTGTGAAGTATGCCAATGTTGACATGGCAAACAATGCTATTAAGGGAATGAATGGTTATCGTCTAGAAGGAAGAACCATTGCTGTGAGAGTTGCTGGCAAGCCACCTCAACCTACTGTGCCTCCTGGCCCTCCTACACCATCAGTGGCAATTGGCCCTGTTTCTATCCAGCCAGTTGGTGCCTATCCATCACAGCAATTTGCAACTGGGGGTCCGCTTACGAATACTACTCCTGCTAGTTATGCCGGGAATTCAGTTCCATGGGGACCACCAGTTCCTCCTCCTTATGCTCCTTACGCTCCTCCTCCGCCTCCTCCTGGAGCAACCATGTATCCTCCAGTTGCTGGTCAGCCTATGCCACCTTATGGCTTGCCATATCCCCCTCATATACAGACTGGTCCCCCTGGTGTTCCACCTCCACCTGTGACTTGTAGTGAAATGCCACAAAATTTCCCACCTGGAGTGCAACCTGAAAATAATACATCTACCCCTGCTGTTGCTACAAATATATATGGGAACTCAATGGCTGCAATACCGCCTAATTCACAAACTGCATATCCAACATCTTCGTTAGGTTACTCTTCTTATTACAGTGCAGTTCCTCCTCCCCCCCTTCCTCCAGCACCTACATCTTTGGCAGACCATTCCCAGAGCATTGGTAATGTACCTTGGGCACCAAACCCTCCTTTGCCTCCAACAGTCTCATCTGCAGAGAAAGCAACCTATGGTGCAGATGCTGAGTATGAGAAGTTCATGGCGGAGATGAAGTGACGCAGATATTCCATTTAAAAGTATATGCCAAGGTAATTAGTTAAACATGTTTGCTTCTTCTATAGTCATATGCTGTTTTTCTAGTTTTTGGTTTCATTTTTGAATTTTTATACACCACCACTTAACCATATGAAGATCCTTAGCAGTGCTACATATGGTTCTGGTCATGACCATATAAGTCAACAGCCTATTTCTAAATGCACTTTTTTTCATTGCTGCCTGTTAGATTTTGGTTACTAGTAAAAAAGAAGAGACACAATGTCATTTCTAATCTTCTCCTTTATGTGAAGGGAATACAAATGCTCATATATGATATAGGATCAAGACTTTCAAAAGGGTGGGAAGTTCAAGTAATGATTGAGAGTAACTTTTTTATTGTATATAGTATATTGAAGAAGAAACTGCTCTAATATTGGCATGTGATAGTAATGTGAGTTTTTGACTGATTGTTTCTTAACTTTATATCTTGCACCATTAACTTTGCTTTTTCCATCTGCCTCTTTATCTTGACAGTCTCACTTATATATTTGAAAAGGGAAAGAAGTGTTGAAGACAGTCTTCTTAAGTCTTAAAATTGTTGGAATTCTTGCAAACTATCAGGTTTTCACTTGTTAAATTTTTATTGCTTCACTATGCCATCAAAAAGTCCGATATAATCCTACGACTTTGGGACCACTTTTTTAATGATTAAGATTATTGTTATGTAATATTATACTATGGTGATGGATTTGATAGTGCTCGGATCTCATGGTATATTTTCCTATGAGAAAATGCTGTTTCTGTTTTTGGGATTCTCATATGAATCTCACTACTTTATCTGCCAAGTTTGTTGTTTTTATTTTATGTTTACATTTCTTAACCCTTTCCCTTGTTATCATTGTAAAATTTTACAGGACTGATGTTTCTTGGAGCTGTTGTGAACTTGATTTCTTACCTCTTGCCATAACCTTGTTGGAAGTTTGGAACTCACATCTTTAACCTTCCTGTACTGTTATGAAATTTGCAGATACTTGGCTCAAGTCACATTCTGGAAAAGGACGTTCAATTTTTTTAGCATTAAATATTCCGTGCACTGTAGGAATAAGTTTTGTTTTCTATGAATGCTTATTAGCTTCTGTTTATGTCTGATGACTAATGTTCTATTGTGGTTCATTTCTCATGCATTTCCAGCAGCTGGTTCCTGACAATTTCTGCCATTCCATTTTGTTGTTCTGGGGTTTTGTTTGACAGTTTTGTTAATATTTTCTGGTTATTATGCGTGCTTTATTTGTAAGGATATTAAGCGTTGCCTCAAGCTTCCCTGTCATCCATTTGTTGTTTCCATCTGTTGAAGGTAATTAGTTCCTTTAATATGAACACCATGGGGGTATGCGGATTTTCTCTAAATTATGCATCTCTTTAGACGTTTCAAGTGATTTCCCTCGTCTTAATGTTATGCTAATATATTTTTCCCAGTTCAGTTTGGCAGGTGAAGAAACCGTACATGTGTATGTAGCCACTGGGTTTTGTATGCTTTTTTTTTTTCTGGGTTCATGAACTTAGAAAATAGGTCCCATGATGGCTGCAGTTATTACAGAAATGAATTCGATTTGTAAGGCAAATGCAGCCATATTTGTTTGATATAATCTTGTCAAAATGTTCTAAAAAATTATGATATCAATACTTTAAAAAAGAACTGAAGGGCTTATTCCGTAAATATTCATAACTTTTTTTTTTCGTTTTATAGTGCCATATGGATTCCATCGTAACCGTCCAATTTTAGTACTATTTTTGTAAACTTCTTTTTAGCGTTGATCTGTGACTCATTCAATCTTAACCGTTTATGGTTTTATTTTAAAATCCAATAAAGGGTCAAATTTATTGTAGTAAATTGGGAAAGATAAACAACTTTAATTTTTTGAGTAGACTCTTGTTTTCAACAATGTTTTCTTAAAGGTTCAAACTTGGATTCTCTCCTTAAAAAAGTAGTGTGCTTTGTCATTGCACCCAGCAGCTGTTGATACTTTAAAAGGTTTATTTAACTCTTCATTTAGCTCTCAAAATATATTAATGGTTGGTATGTTATTGACATAGCACTCCTAAACAAAAAAAAAAAAAAAAACTAAATTGGGAAAGCTCTTTGCTCATCAGTTGAAGGACTTTGTATACTGTTAAAAAACGTCTCTATCATAATTAAATTAAAATAGAGTATTGTAGAGACATGTTACAAGGAAGACTTTTTCAATCCAATTTGTTTAACACTGCTTAAAGAATTTTGTGTTTTATTATATTAGACTTAAATTGTGGATTTAGTCTTGTACTCTAATTGGTCAATTTTAACTCTGTACTTTTCAGATTTCGAAATTTTAGTCCCTATCCATCCGTACAGTACACGACAATATAATGCAAAATGATCAAATTGGAGAGCAATAACTAAATGTAAAAGTCAAGCATAATGCAAAGACTAATAACAAAATTTGACTTTACAAATTTAATGGTTATTGTCTTGCACCAAAATCGAAATTTGAAATTTTTTAAAGTAGATAAATTAAAAATGATCAAATTTTTTGGTCTAATCATCGATATCTGACTTATTTGTTGACTAATCTAGATCGAGTAACACAGAGGCTCATAGACGACTCTCCCAACCTAATCTTTTCCATTCACAACATCAATAATTGAATTTCTAACATTACTTAAAGAATATATTGTATGAATATACTAAACCAACTAGTGGTTGGGATCAATCTCCAAATATACAAACGATATCCACAACAATAACAACAACAATCTATAAGTTATGAATAAGATTAAAGGTATAAAAGTATTGATATTTGAATAAACATATGAATTAAATCTAGGATTCATGAATTGAATAATAGTGTCATTAACTAGTCAAACCTTTCTTAGTTCTTTCAATTTTGAGCTAATGGCCAAAACTTGATGCATATGAAAATTGTCAGTTGTCGCCATGGTTGAAATTCGATTGTGTTAACTTTTTAAAGAAAAATATTTAACAATTAAGAAACATTTATAAAGTTTTAAATATATTACAAATTTTAGAAAAGAAAAATCATTTTACAAAAAAAGGATAATAATGGAATGAAACAATGGAATGAAACATAATGAAAAAGCATTTTTTGTTAGAAATTCTAGAATTAATAAAAGAATAAAAATGGATTTTACCAGTTTTTTTTTTAATTTCAAATTTACCGGGTTTTTAGCCAATTTTATATATTTTTTAGGATTTATATCCAATACACTGGCGGTGAAAGCTTTTAGTTTTCACAAGCGCCTTAGTTTTAGGGTTTAAGGACTTAGTTTAGGGTGTAGGGTTTTGGAGTTTAGCATTTAGGGGTTAGGGTTTTAGTGTAATAAGTTGAGGATTTAGGTTTTAACCTATAAACCCTAAATTCTAACCCTAAACACAAAATTTTAAGCACAATCTCTAAATTCTAAACTACTAAACCTAAACCCTTAAACCCTAAATTCAGTCTCTATACCCTAAAATTAAGGCACTTGTGGAAATTTTTAGTTTCTACCGCCAGTGTATGAAATAATTATCCTATTTTTTATTCAAATGATATAAGATTTTGTCACATGCACGAAATAAGTTAAAGAAAATATTTTATATAACATATGTATTTATAAAAATTTATCAAAAAATAATCATAATAGAGCGCTAGAGAATTTGTATAAATGTCTACCGGTCTCATGTTTTTTTGATAAGAGAATAAATATTAACAAAGACCAAAGTGATGTATATTATCAGTACACATGTTTAGCTGACTATTAATCTTATGTTTTATTCTTAAATAATGGATTTTAATTTTTTATTTAAAGATTATAATAAAAATATAAAAACAAAAACATTATATACAAATATTTACCATCATTTAGATAAAGGGGTTCAATAATTTCTCAGTATTTACACAAATTTAGGACCCATACACGATTAGCAGAAATTTTTTTAATTATTTAGATTCATTCATAAGTTCAATCAATATCTATATTCAACTCATTACAGAAGAAGTATATATTATAATGCCGGAGAAGAAAATTCACTCAGTTTGTATTTGAAATTTTCATGTGATTCCTAAACACTCATTAATGTTTTTTCATTGGCCTAAATAAATTAGAAGTCACATTTCCGGAATTTATCTTTGAATTTGATTCTTGGTCACTCTTGCAGCTAATATTCAAGTATCTAATAGAAAATGATAGTGAAGAATATACATATATGTATGTGAGAACAAAAACTAACCCATGGCAAAGAATAATTGAAATATTAAAAGAATCAAAGAATGTAAAATGTTTTCCATTTGAGAAAAAAATGGTAGGAAACAAGCATCAAAAACAAATAAACTGAAATAGCCTCCCTTACAAAGGACACCCAATGCTCGCGGACAAAAGCGATTGGGATGATTCAGGGTATTACTCTGTAACGGTCCTAAAACTACAGACAGATCTCTCGTGGTCCAATTGTCGATCATTAATCAAGGAAAACCTGAGTGAATTTCAGCCACTCCAATTCTATCAACAGTTCTTTATTTATTTCCTTTACTAGCACAAAGACATGCCATTTCTTGCTTATGTTCTGATGTTCTCATCGAATCTTGAATTAAGACTATCCTGCCTATGAGTTTCCTTATTTCTTCACTCAATTGCTTGCTCTTTTTCATAGAATGTTCAATCATTTTCATGTGAAAATTAACAGCTTCTTATGGCTAACATCTAGATGAACTATGCTTTTTTCAAGATGTTGGTTGGATGTGTTGAAGCTTTTAATGGGCATGTCTATTCGAGGTTTCTTCCTTGACGGCTGATGGTTCTCCATTAGTTTCACCTTGCTCTTTCTTTTCTTGATGTCTTCAGCACTTGTTTTCCGGGCAATCCAATTGCATTGGTTCCAATCATGTGACTACCTCTTGAGTTACAAATCTTAATAGATTGATCTTTAGTATCAACTTCCAAAATCCCATAATTCAGAAAGTTTTAAACTTACGCCTGAAAGTGTAACAATCTTCAATGTCATGATCATGAACTCCATTATGATACTCACAATGATTCCAAATGTTGTAACAACTTGGATGATGGGGCTTTGAAGGTTTCAGATGATGCGGTGAAGCTTAGAGCAATTTGAAGTAAAGCTCACGATAGAAAGCATGAATGATATTCAATTTAGACTTTGATTTTCCACTAGCATGAACATCTGACTTCAGGGTATTTTGCCGTAAATGAAACTTTGAAGGGATATATGTCAAAACATTATCATAATTCTGTTAGACCCTAAACTATAACGAATTACCCACAAAAGCATGCTATAGATTCATCATTTTCTCTTTTATCTCAATTCTTCTAGCAAATGATGGTCTTTTATAGAATTGGGGTTCTCCATTCTCAAAACATAAATACCCATTCTAGATGAGACCACTAATTATGTGTTTCAAAACCATACAATCTTTCACAAAGTGACTAAAATCTCTATAGTAATAACAACAAGCATTTTTAATGCCATAAAAAGACTTATAAAACTTCGTTGGAACTGTCATCAACAAGTGATTTTGCACGAGATATGACAACAAATCTGAATATGGCATTGGAATAGGAATAATCATCTCCCTTTTCTTACTAAACCATTCGATTTCTCTATCTCGTGTTTCTGTACTCTATGCTCATATTTTCCTTAATAGAATTGATTCCATTGTGAGAAAATCTTTAGCCTCAACTGAATCCATGTTTTTCATCATTTTGGAGAAATATTCTTCAAATATATGTGGTTCTTTGACTCTGTTGGAATCATCTTGTTCTTTAGCAGTCTCATAACCCTAAGATAACACAGTTTTGGAATAAACATCAAAATTGTGGCTTTTACTCGGTCCTTTTGTATTTGTTTGCTTGATGATGTCCCTTTTAGCTCTGTCAAATCCTGTCAGTGCACTAAGGTTAGGAAAGTCATCTCCAAAGCTTGTTTCCAAATTCTCTGAATTGTTGGTCGATACTCTAACTGTACTAGTCTGAACCTTCTTCGAAATTGATCATTTGGGTTAAACCCTTGTGAGAGATAAGTTTTCACTTTGATCACTAATGTTGGTATTTCCATCTGAAACCTTTTCTTTCTCGACCTCCCTGATTCCAAGCAATGTGGTAGCTCGAGTTATCATCTCGTTTTGGGGCTGATCAATCCTTTGCTCCATTCTACCCAAACGGTCCTCAACAACCTTCTGAGATTGCCTGACCCTAACAAGCCTATTGCCCATGTTTCTCAAAGTATTGGTTTTCAGCTTTTTCAATGTTATTTTAGAAAATGTGCAATGTTTTTTTTGAAAAATATACAATGTTATTTGAAAAAATGCAATATTATCTTTAAAAAAAAGCAATGTTTAAGTAATGCAATTCATGAATACAAAAACACAAAACAAAAGAAATGAGTTAGGATGATGAAATAATTGAATAAACAGAAATTAAATTGTTAAAAATTAACAATTCATATTTGGCAAAGAAATGACTTGTGAAGCGTATTTAAAACAACAACACTCTAACAATACTATGTCTAATTCTAAGATTCCTGTCTGGCTCTAGTGGGATGGGCTCTTAGATTACAGAATACGGTTTTGTTCTAGACTTTGGGTACCCGAACTATCGATACTATCTACTGTGACAGCAAGACATCGATTCGGGAGTATACGACCCTTTATAGCGGAGGCGTAACTTCACAGTGTATAAGGTTGGCATACATAAAGAAAGACAAAATTCCCGTACGAAGGTGGAAAACCCCACGTAAGGTCATGTCTCGCTCTCACTTAAAGGAGAAAGCACGGGTAGAAAGCTTATGCATGATGACAGTTATATCACAGAAATAAAAAGCATATTTCCATTCTTTCCATAAACCCATCTAATAATTAATGAAGAAATTAAATTCAAGTTATCATTCTAGAAATGCAAAAATGCCACACAAAATTAATTTGGCCTGACTTGCGAAGTGATCCCAGCGGAGTCGTCAAGCTGTCGAAACCATTTTTAACCAGGTGAAAATAGCTTGGACATTAATTTTTGAAAATAAGGGATTTTCGTTTAAATTCAATTTTTGAAAAGACTTGGAGTCACCACCAGTCACTTTGGTAGATCGGACATCATAAAAACAACCAGAGATTCGTTCTTTTAAAAATTGGGTTAGGGAGTCGGTTAAGTGTGAGGAAGGATTAGCACCCCACAAATACCAGATATCGGTACCTTTAATTTTATGTGGCATATTGGTATTTTTGGAATAACAATTCAAATTTAATTTAATCATTGATTATTAACTGGATTTATATTCCGAATGGAAATACTCCTTTTATAAGGAAATATATTTTTGCTTCGAATATAAGATTGGAAGCACCCCTATACGTTTAGAGCACCACTATTTATATTCCAAAACTGTATCTCCCATATAAAAGGTTTTCATGCATGATTAATTATGATCTTGTTAATTTTAAGTGCTGATCTAAATGGCTCTAATTAAATTTGAATATTATTAAATCTATGAATATTATTTAATTTCAAAGTTTACTTGAGACAACACCTAATTGCTTGATTTAATTATTCTAATTATTTAAAGTTCTAATCTTACTAAGGCTCTAATTAATTGATCTAAATTATTTATCCATTTTCTAGGATTTTAATGAATATAGAATATTTTACTTAAGAGCTCATGTTGAACAACACCCTATTACATTGGACACCACTCAAATTTGAAACTGCAAAGTTTCCCAATCAATACCCATTAATTTTCTACAATTATCTTCCTAATAAGTACTTAAGACTAAGGCTCTAACATTAATTTAATTAAACTAAGTTGTTTAAATTATCTAACAATTAATACTACATGTCTTATTTAAATCGTGCATCATTCAAACAATAATTAAAGCATTTAAATTAAATAATTAAAGCAGAAAAAAGACTAAATTGAAATGATTCAAACTTGAATTTTTGATTTTTATTCAAAATTAGGGACTAAATTGGATTACAAGACAAATTGTGGCCAAATTTGTAAAGATTTAGATAATGGGGCGCGAATCTAAGATCTGACCCGAATTGAACTCGCAGGTCATAGGAACCCCGCACCAAAACGGTGTCGTTTCCTGATGGCTATATAAAGCCCTTTTGGTTTAAACTTTGATCGTCTTTCATTTTTCCTCCTTCTCATCTAATTGGTCTCCCCCTACTCTAAAATTCTCTCAACTCAAACATTAATTTCCCAAAAATCCCCAAGCCAAACAGATCAAAAGCAAGCCTTTTTGAAGGTGTTCATCTCGAATTGGATGAACACCGACCTAAAGCTGCCGTGAGCCCCGCCGTTAGATCTTCAACCACCACCTTCTGACCATCTTCAGCCATTCGCCGACTGCCGCAGGCGAACACCGACCACCATCCGATTACCTCTCAAAACTTAAAATTTCTTAAATTAAACCCTAAACCTAAATCTAAAACCCGATTCAACCGAATCACCCAACTTCACCCCTAAAACTAACTACCTGTCCCAGCCTTTTCAACTCCGTCGTGCAAGCTAAGTTCTCAACCACTATAAAACCTTTCCGATCTTGCTTTCATATACCTTTTTTGCCTCTATTTTTTATACTAATGCTTTATTTATTTATTTTTTTGCAGAAATTGAAAATAAAATAAAGAATTTACCTCCTTAACGGTAAACTACTAATTTGATTGTCTCTTCCGACGCGTCCAAAGCTCTAGTGATGATGAAGTTCCGATGATGGTTTGTCTACCAAGGCGGTTCAGTTACCATACCGACTCAGCTACCGAGATAATATCCTTTTTCCTCTTTTATTATTTATTTATATATTTATTTATTATGATGATGATAATTTGTAATTATTATCATTAACACCCCCTGACAAAATTTTCTCTCTTGCTATTTATAGAGGTTTGACTGAGTGACGTCATATTAACGCCAATTCGCACCAACTAGATCCAGATTAAGGGAGAAGAAACACAATTCGTAGCTTCTCTTCTCGGCCAATAGGAGATCGACATGTGGCAAGTATGAGCGGGAAAATGAGCCTTTTAATGATATATGTGTTTGTTAAGCTAGTTTTCACCCGAAATGGGTTGTAGATGAGCTGTAAAAGAGAGATTGGGCCTCATATTTGTAACTTGGGCTTTATATCATGTTATATGGACATTTGAATTGTTCTGGATTTATGCGTTATTTGGATTTATTTATTTATTATGGGCTTATTTATTTATTTATATTTTTTAGTTTTATTTGTATTGAAAATATAATATATATGGGTACTCGGACAGAATTCGGGTATTACAATAACCTTGTTAATGAGAGAATTCCGGGATTTTGAGCAAGGTTTGTACATCTCTAGCTCCAATGTGCTTCATGTTTTCCATAAATGTGATTGTTTTGCATTGTTTAAGCTTTTGAGGTTGTTATGGGAGTTTAAACATGATGAATTTAGGTGCTTTTGATTTATGGTGATTGTGGCTTTTAGTATGTTTAAAGGGTTTTATATTGTTATTAATAACCCTAATAGACTTTAGTCAAATATGATATTAGTTAGGTGGTTTGGATTTGGGGTTTCTGAGTTGAAACTCGTGACCTAGGAAGGCAAATTATGGGCTTCGATACCAGAACACGGGGATCAGTACCGGTACCCCTTGCAAAATTGATGAACTCAGATGAACTAAGAGTAGCGGACCGTATAGCATTCAAGTCGTATCAGTACGACATTCAAGCAGGTATCGGTATGGGTTGACCCGTACTGGTACTCGAGGGTTTTTAGAAATTTTATGGTTTTTAGAAATTTTAGTAACTTGATTTGGTATCGGTAAGGGGTTCAGTATCGATACCCTAGCTCGTGTATCGATACGGTCTATCCAGTACTGATACATGAAATTTTCCCCAAATTCTAATAGCGTGATTTGATATCGGTATGGGTTCAGTACCGATACCCATGGCTGAGTACTGATACTTACTTGGCTATACCGGTACCCACAACAGCCACTGCCTAATTTGATGGATTTTTTACTAAGGGATTAATGAGGGTCGGGAAAGGTGCTATATTGAAATAAGATCGAATATGATGAATTTTAATAGAGCATTTGTTTGAACTATTACTTTGGATACACTTCATGAATGACCTTTTCTTGATTTGTATTTGTTTAATGGGCCTTGTGTGCTTTGAATTGATTTCATGATTATTTGCATGGATCCAGATACCCAAGAGTAACCCTGGAGGGCTAAGTGTTTTTGAGTGCGAGATACTCGTTATTCGATGGTTATGTGTTTCCGAATACGAGATGTCGCTACTTGATGGCTAAGTGTTCCCAAGTATGTGATGGCTTTACTCGATGGCTAAGTGTTTCTGAGTAGATGACCATTGCTATTACCCAATGGCTAGGTGTTTCTGGGTA
This sequence comes from Hibiscus mutabilis, assembly GCA_019671005.1. Classification (NCBI taxonomy): domain Eukaryota; kingdom Viridiplantae; phylum Streptophyta; class Magnoliopsida; order Malvales; family Malvaceae; genus Hibiscus; species Hibiscus mutabilis. The sequence goes on along the minus strand of CM033743.1, from coordinate 36,022,991 downwards.
TGTAGCCAATGAAAGGACCCGATGTTGAGGTGGTCCCAGGTTCGATTACCACTATGATGACATTTGTCAACTCTTTCGCTTTCATGCCATATGCTCTATGCATATCCTTGCATGCTCACTTTTATGAACACCATGAATTATTGTATAGTAGGCATGCATCACTGAGCTTTTTTAGCTCAACGTGCGGATGTGTTATTTTTCCGTGCGTAGGTTGACAGGTCACTCTTTTTGATGAAGCACATCGACAAGGATTTCCCAGCACCGAATCAACTCGAGTATAGTACCTTGATTTTAGTTGTAGGGATATGTATCCATAGGACCTTATTGTAGTTGGTCTGTAACTCTATTTCTACCTTATTTTGATATACGATGTTTAATTTGTACGGAGCTTCATTTATATTTTGGATTTAAAACTGTTATGAGACTTTTAATTATATGACTTGTTTTAAATGATGATTTATGGCTAAACTTGGGTTTTAAATCAAATGAAAATTTTATAGGCCGGGTTAGAGGTAACTTGAATGTAGTGTCTCAGATCCGACGAGATCGGAGTGTTATATGTTCAATTTGGAAGAAAATACTTTCGACAATGATGAATCAAAGGAGTCTGAAAAATATTAATTTGAGAGGAAAACTTCAAGGGTTTTTTTTGCATAAATTTACGAAAATATTTAAATAACGTTAAAGAGTTAACGGTTGAGTGACCAAAACGAATGAAATTTGAAAGTTCAATGATGAAGTTGAATTTTTTTTAAGTTGGGTGTCCTACAAAACACAAACGATTTTGAGTGACAAAAACCATAGTTTACCCTTTAATATATACAATCACTCTAAGCTAGTATTATAAATTTATATTTCCTGAACGCAACATGTGGTTACAGTGGAAAAGAGGATGATGCTCATTTTAGGAGACCCGATGTCAAATCGCTTTATCTGCAATAAGATTTTTATTGTTAACCATTATACTACAACAATTAACATGTAGGTTTTGTTCTTAGTGCTATTTGATGATAATGTTTAAAGATAATGTGTTCATCTCATTACGGTTAACCAAAATACTATAACGGTTAACCATAAACCCCTAGTCTGCAAGGTGTGTGCATTATTAAAGTATTAAGAATATGTATGAACAAATACTACTTTGTAATCACTTTAAACTATTAAAAATTTATATTTCCTAATTTACAACTTAAAGTACAAAATAAATGTTCATTACTTATTTTTTTTGAAGGGTAAATGTTCACTACTTAAACAAAAGCCACAAATACATATCTTTCCGTTTCGCTCCAAAGGACTTTTCTTTGGTGGGGAATCCAATATTTTAGGAGTATGACATTTCTTTATTAAATAAAAATTTACTACATTTTTGATATATTCATATCAATATTCGAACTCATATAAAATAGATAATAAGAATGTCTTTAACCACTAGACCATTTAATAGATCTCTAGAAGTCCGACACTTCATTATTCTTAATTTATATTTTATTTTAAAGTTTATTAATCTATTTTAATTTCTCAAATTCTTAATTAATAATTTTCATTTAAAAGGACATTACGCATTTAAATTTATTTCAAAATTCATAATGTTCAGGGTAAACTACTCAGGTGACCACTGAACTTTGGAGGCGGTCATATTTTGACCACCAGCCGTTAAAATCTAACGGAAGAAGTGACATGACTGTTAATAGAAATTCATATAATTACACATTTGGTCCTTGTTAAAGGACAATTAATTGAAAGGAATGTGGCTTGGGTGGGATTTAAACTTAGAACCTCCAAGGGGAAAACCCAAACCTTTACCACTACATCAACTACTCCTCAATGATATGAATTGCATTATTATGTATATATCTTATAATGAAGTAAATGCTAGGAATAAAAGAAGTAAAAATATTTGAGAGGGAACTCAAACATGGGTCACATGAGATCTGTAAAAACATACAAACCACTGAATCAATTAAAATAATTAAATTAAAAAAGAAAACATTTTAATTATATTTAAAGTATAGTTAAATAAAGATTTATAATGAATATATGTATTTTATTTATATTTAATTATATTTAACCAGGTGGAGACAAGTTGATTGGAGGAAAATAAATATATTAAATATTAAATAAAATAAATAAAAAATTACAGTAAATTCATTCTATCGGGTGATGGCACATATTGTTATCTGATTAGTTGATTAATTTTATTTAATTAAATACAAATTAGGACCAATTTGATATAATAAGTAACTAACATGGACCAAATGTGTAATTATACAAATTTTTGTTAAATGTCACGTTACCTCTTCGTTAGATTTTAATGATTGGTGATCAAAATATAAACATTTTAAAAGTTCCATGGTCTGATTGACGAGTTGCCTAGTTGAATAATCAAAATAAAACTGCCCCAAAGTTTGGTGATCACCTGAGTAGTTTGCCTTAATGCTAAAAAAGAGTTTAACCAATATCGATAACTATTGATTACTCCAATTAAATTAGTACTCAATCGATAATTTCATTACTATTTTTATTCAATTATAGTAGACATAATCAAAAGGTAATGATAGAATCTAACCCATAATTTTAAATCTAGCGGTGCAATGTAACACTTTTTTTACTGGTTTCTCCTCTAATTAAAATATTTTAAACTGACATCGAAAGTTATTAATAAATAATTAAAAATTGTCAACAATCTCTAGAGTAAGTAGTTAAAGCTTTCAGTTGACATCTATCTCTCTCTTTTAAGTTGTGAGTTAAAACTCATTAGGAGCAAATTTCTTCTCACCTCCCTTAGGTAGAAATGTTAAAAAAAAAAAGCAATTGAAAATCCAACATACAACGTTTCATTCTTTGATGGGTGGGCCGAGTTGTTAGCTTAGTGTTGGTCATCGATTGTTGGTATTTACTTTTCTTCACTTTTTATATTTTGTTTTTTTTGTTTTCTTCAAGTTTTGAATATATTTTTTTTGTTTTGGGTTTTTACTTTTCGTATTTTTTGTTGTGCTTGCTTTCTCTGCTTTGTGGCAAGTTTCTGCATTATGACGCGATTTTCGTCTAGCTCTACGATAGTTTTGTGTTCGTGTAGAACTACTCATGACATTTAGATTTGATTTGCGTTTATCAACTTTTTTCAAAAGTTTGATCTATTTTTGTGGTTGGTTGTGGCTACATTTAGATTTATTTATCGACGCATCCTACAAGATTGTTTGTTTCGGTCACCATTCTCACATCACATTTTAAGCATCTAGTTTGATAGAGACAATAAATATTATTGACGATTGTTGGATTTCTATAGATGATGAACTTCATTTCTAAGGTAGATGTCGATTTTTCAATACGCCTTTGATTTTTCATTTATATGTATGAGATTTTAGTGGAATTGGTTCTTAAATTTCTCTTCTTTTTTCTTTTTTGAGATAAAGAAAGAAAACAACTTAAAGATAATCCAATTCTTAATCAAACAACATCTTGGTCATTTTAGACCCGTTATTTCGAGTTTCATTTTTTTATTTCTTTTGAGTTTAGGTCATTTTAAGTTTAACTTGTTTCGAGTTTGGGTTTGGACATTCGTGTTTTTCAGTCGGATCATTTTTATTCTTGTTTAACACTTGAGTTTAGGTCATTTCTGTTTAGAGTTTTTTTTTTTTTTTGAAGTGAGGTTGGATAGATTTAGTTTCTTGATTTTATATGGTCAACTCAAATTAAATTGGATTTGGAGTAGTCAGATTGAATTTTCAGACTCAAATGATAACTGAAAAAGCCTATATTCAAATGTTACTTGGATTTCAATTTCAGTTCAACTAGTCGATTTTATCACCAAATTGAATTCTAATCTGGAAAATTTGTTTATTGTATTGATAGCAACAGCCTCAACAAATATGCTAAGCTGTAGGATATTTTAAAGGATTGTAAAGTGTTTAAATATAGGTTTTTTTTCCTGAGAAACCATAACTTGTTATAATGTGCATAACATAACACTAGTGTTCCCAAAATTCCGGTGTATGTATGTATATTATGAAAAAATTCCAATATAAATTGATAGTTTAGATGATATAATAAAAATAATAGTAGGTTTCTTCTAGTGTTAGGAATAGAAAGAGCCAACCAGGTTTTTGGAGAGGAGCTGGATGGTGACTGGTGAGTATCCCCAGTGCTGCTGCCGATTCCCTGCGTCCCATTGGCTCATCTCCTTCTCATTCTTAGCATGTAGTATCATCTTTAAAATCAAAGTGAAATTACAATCATGTCAGTTTCCGCTATATTACTACTGTCAAGAGAACAGATTAATGAGAAGGGTATTGTGGGAACATAAAAATATACACGTGGCATGGAAGTAGAAGGTGTCAAATGATGTCTCCTGTGGTAGCTGCCTTTTAAGTTTATCTTTCAGTTTCACCAAGGCCGTGTACTTTTCCTAAACAACAATATTAAAAGAAATTGCTATGAAAAGAGCAAGTGAATGGTAAACAAGATAAGTACTCAAGAAGCCTTAATAAATCTACCTTCAATGGAAGTAACATGGTAGCTTCATGAATCATGTTTTGGTTTGCAGCGCAAGAATTTGACATTGACAAGAGTTAGATTTTCTTCAGTCTTTTTGTTCTCCTTCATATTCATGCCCCTTTTGTACATATAAAGATGAGTATGAGTAATGGGAAGCTGCTTGTATGTGAAAAGAAGAAAGGGTCCATATATTTTCAGCTTGGCTATCTCTTCCCTAAGCTCCTTCAGTTGTCTAGCACAAACTGGATCCTGGGCGGGGTCATCACCAAGCTTCCCACCAGGTGTTGGGGTCCAATAAGGGTCCTGCACCCCTGCCTCCTTCCGGATGTCCATCAAATCAGCACTCTCCAACCAATACTCCATTGTCCCATCAGCATTATGCCGTCTCATGTATCTTTCTTCATCTCCAGGAGCCACCTTCCAAGCCATGAGCTTCAGCAGATGATCCAGCAAATCAGTTTCCCCAATTAGCTTCCTAGCTTCTGCTCTCAGTGCAGGCCTGAGTATTGGATTCTCAAACACTGCTCCCTTCTCTTTCATAATCTTCAACATGTTTCTGTCAGCTAAATTATACCTTTATTAACATTCATATATCAAACTTAGAAAACCCAGCTTTTTATAAAAGAAATCAATTCAACAAACATCAAATAAATAACTATAGCTCACCTCTGAACAGACCATCTTTCTTGACTTCTCTTTTCTTGTTTGGCTTGTAAAGAGTAATTTGTTGATCATTTTCATGCTTTAGTTTCTTTACCTCTTAAGCTTGCTCCATGAAACTTCCTCTTACAGCTCTTCCTATCTGTCTCCATAACTTCTTCATCACTCCCCATTGTTTCTTTCTCTTCTTCTCCCTCCTCATCATCTTCTTCATTTTCATTCTCTTCATCTTCTACTTGAACACTTCTTGACCGCCTCTCCTCATCTTGGGCCATACGGATATGGGGACAAGTACAGAAACGGATATAGAAAAACCCCCACAATTTTCAAAATTATAAGTATAAAATAAATTCTAATATATATATATAATAATAAAACAATAAAATTCAAAATAAAATTTATAATTTTAAAAAAAATCCTTATTTTTCCCGCTTTTAACTTTTTTACTTTCTTTTATATAATTATTAATAATATGGTTGTTTTATATAATAAATAATAATAAAAAAAATCCTTACAAAAAAGTTAAAAGTAAAAAAAGCTTAATTATTTAATATATAGCTAATTAATTAAAACAAGAAAAAAAATGGTAACTGGTAGATCATTAAAGCATTTTTTGGGCCCTACAAAAGTCAACTAACCAGAAATAAATTAAAATAAAGAGGCTTTTTCTACATTGACGCGGCTTCTTCTTATTCAAGCTTCAACTTCTGCAACTCTTCATCTTCTTCAATTTCTGCTTCTTCTTCAGCGTTTCTTCTTCAACTTTTGCAGTTCGTGTATGCGCGTAGACTCTCATCGCCGTCCCCGAAACGTCTCCTTCGATCTCCCAACGTACCCAAGTAGTTTTCAATCGTACCTCGTAAATATGGGACGTCCGCGGTACGTACCCCAACCGTACCTCGGACCAAGCCTCTGGATATAAACTCCGACCAGCATAAGCCTTTCTTAAGGACCATGTTGACATAGCTGGTAATAACAGCTGGGCTTGGACTTGGGTTTTTCCCTATTTCTTGTTCCTTGGAGAAAGCCTCCATTACTCAAAACTTCCATTGATCCTTTTCACGGAAAGTTCATGTGGTGGGATCCTACGATATAAAACACACCCAGCAATCTCCGAAGCCATCGCGTGCTGTTCATCCGGTGCGGTTAACATCTTTGCGTCCCCTTTCCTCTGCTTCCGCTGGCTGAAATGGGATCGAAGAGAATAAAGACTTGGATACCTCAACGACACGCTGCACTTGGACTTTTTACTCACCTGGCAAATAAAAGTTAAAAAAAAACACCAGTTAACTCACTAGGATTCAAGATGCAAACTTAAAACCAAATGCGTACCCTTTTTTTCTTTTGAATTCATTTGAAGTAGGGTTTAAAATTATTACCATGATAACACGAACCAACCTCACCCTGTCACCCATGTTTCTTTTCTTAATGTCAGAATCAAAATACTATCTGGGTATTAAATTATTAATCGTTGCACGTGAATACTGGATTTGAACCCAGAAAAAAACAAACAAAGGAAATCAGGGTTTACGCGCGCGTGGTAGACATAAGGGTTTTTGCATGTCCGCGGCAAAAAGAGAACGTCACTACACGACGCGTACTTGGTAGTATGAAGCATGGCGCGTGAGTGGATGAGTGCTCGTGTGAGTGTAACAGAAAAAAAAAAAAACAAGAATCGAAAGCGGAGGGAAAAAAGGCGTGCAATCAATGAAATGAAGACGAGGGAGGGAGAAATTACAGTGAGATTCATCGCTGCAGATGTCTCCATTTTCCAGATCTGTTCATTGCATAAGAAATAAATTTGAAATGAAAGATGGATGGGCAGTGAGTTAGGGTTTCCGAGATAGACTGAAAAACAATGTAAGAAATATTTTAAACATTTGATTAATATAGCTAAATTTGCAGTTCTCAGGGAGAGAGAGGGGTAATTCCAATCAAACGAAAGCTTAAAAGAAGTAAAAGCAAATTTTAGGGAAATGACCGCTTTGGTCCAACGACTAAAGGGGTGTAGTCAGGGACGGCGATCGAAGGCGATTTGAGGGTTTAAATTTGAGAAAATTTAGAAATTTGGAGACTGTTTTGTAAACTTTGCAAAATTTTGAGATTTTATGAAAAATTGAAAATTCTGAGTTTTTTCCTTAAAAAATTTTAAAAAATAAAATTAGTGCCATTGTCAAGCATTGATTGGTTGACAATTTTTTAATACCCCTTTAACGGTTAGGCACCTAAAATTATAACTGTTGAAACTTTGGGCACCTATTTTTCATTAAGCCTTTATAATTCAACTAAATTCAATTTCCTTTACCAACTCATTCCAGTTGTGTCTCGTTACACGATAAAACCGAGCTTCAAGTTTTTTTTGACAAATCTTATTTTTAATCCTAATCCTACTTAGAGGAGAGGGGAAATGAGAAAATCGAGCTTCAAGTTGACATTATGAATTGAGTAAACTAGAGTGAAAATATCGTTTTTCATAATAAACTTTTATATCATTCGATTTAGATTGGTTAGTAAAATTATTAGAGCTTGACTCTTAGTAATGAATAAAAATATTCATATTATTCGATTTAGATTAGTTAGTGCAATTACTGGAGCTTGACTCATAGTAATGACCAAGATGAATAAGATTTTCAATACTATTTACCCAGTTAACAGAGTAAGTTTAAATAACTGTATTTACATTTAAATATTAAATGTGTGATTCAATCAATCCAACCCCCAACTTTTACCTTTTGGGCTAATTACATCACTAAACAAAGGGTTATGAAATGATGTGGAAATTTTAGGTTTTGAACCTAAATGCTTAATGTCGTAATATATTATTATAAAATTATTTTATTGTAATATTTTATATTTTTGCAATATTGTATATTTTTGTAATTAAATTTAAATCAATTTATAATATGAAAATTCTGTTGACATGATTTTTTGGCACTAAAAAAGAACAAAAAATTTGTTCGGCACGAATAGAAATCATATGTCCTTTTTTGCGCTCCTGTTTATGCTCATACATTAAAAAATTAAGTTTATGGTTAAGAATTAAGGTTTAAGGTTAGAGTTTAAGATTAGAGTTTAGAGAATTTGGGTAGGTTTATTTTGTAGGGTTTAGGAATTAGAATTTAGGATTAAGGCTGTTAGTACTTGCGAACATTCACCACCAAGTACTACAATCTGCCCCTGCGAAGACAAACAGGAAGGAGCGACCCGCAGTTGCGGATAGAGTTCGACAAACACGTGTCAATATGAGCAAGCGCTATCGATGGCTAAGCAAACCTACGACATCAAGTCGTAGTTAGTCCAATCACAAGCGCCACGACTACCATATCACGACACATGTCTAGAAAGTATAAAAGGGCCTATGCAACAAGGAACAAGGCAGATATTTCCAGTCTAAGGGGTAACCACTCAGGGGGAAGGGGCCATACCCGAAAAGCCAGACTAAGACAATCACGAGAACCACTGTTCACTTTAATAGTCAACAAATATTTAAAATTTATTTTTTTAATGTTAAAGCATAAAAATGCACAGAAAAGAAAACATGTGATTTTTGTTCATCAAGACAATTTGAAAAAAATCATATATCCAGTAAATTAAGCTTAAATAATTTGACGGGATGTTTAATGTGAGACATTTACTATTAAATTGGTTTTACATTTATACAATTTCGTTTTACGCCCGACAATTACTTTGTTATGATAGTGATGAACATCGACTTGGTCTATTGTTATGTAAGAAGATAACGATTGTAATGATCCGTTTACCCAAACCTTAAACTAAATTGACCCGACCTGGATCCAAACTTTAACCCGACCCGAACAGAGCAAACCCTAAAATTCTAAGGCAACCCTAACCCTAGCCATCACCAATCTGCCGTGTCGCCGCCGTTCTCCTCTACTACCGCCATCCAATCCCAAAACCAAAACCTAAATTAAATCCCCAATCCACAAATTAAACAAAACCCTAAAAATTAAAATAACCTAACCTGCCACAACCATACCCCTGTTGAACCCATACCCACAAAATTCGGTCCCCCAGATCTGCAATCAACAGAAAAAATTACTTATTTATTTTGTTTGTAAAATTTCGGTGATAAAACCCCCGAATTAAAAGCAAATGAAAAGGGGGTCGGTGGTTAAAAAAAACAAGTTTTAAGAAGGGTTTTTTTTCAGTTCGAAAAAGAAGGGGAAATTTCAGATAAAAAAATTGTAAGTTTCAAAGCTAAATAAAAAAAACTTCAGATCTAAATTATTCCAATTTTTTCTTTGTTTACTTTTTTCTTCCAATTCAAAACACATCAAAAGGGAGGATTTCGAGAAGCTTACCTGGTTGTCGTAGTCGTCGCCGTGAGGCTTGTCGCTGATGAACGGTGTTGTGGGGATGACAAGGAGGCGGCCGTCGTCGGTTGAGAGAAAGTGAGGGTTGAGGGAGAAACATTTCAGGGTTTTTTTGCTTTATTTTTTTACCCAGTTTTGAATCGAAATGAAACCTGATTATTTTAAACCGGCCTAGCATGAAACGGCGTCGTTTCAGACGCCTGACCTGCGCGGTGACCCGATCTATGGGGAGGATCCTCGTGTTTTAAATGGGTTAATTGCCACATCAGTCCCCCAAATGCTATCGCGTTCATGTTTTTGTCCATGGGTTAATTACGCATTTAGTCCTTCTGTTTTAATTTTGTTTTTATTTTGTGTCAGTAGTCAAATTACGCAAGTGGTCCCTCCCTTTCTTTCCCGTTTTCACCTTTGTACGTAGTTTTATTCTGTTTCAGTCCTTATACTTTTGTGCGTATTTATTTTTTGCTTTCAGCTTATGTTTCATTTCATTTTAGTCATCTGTTTAGTATTTATTTAATTTTCAGCACTTTTATTTTATGTCATTTATATTTCTGCCCGTGCATTTTATATTTTGTTCATTTTAGTCTTGTAATATATATATTTTTCATGCCATGTAATTTAATGTTTGTGCATTTTAGTCCTTAAGTTGTTATTTCCATGTTGTTTTATGTATGTTAGTATAAATCCTTGGCTATTGTTATCATTATTATTATTGTTATTATTATTATTATACTTTTAGATTATATTAGTATTTTATTCATGTCAGATGTCAAGTTTTTAGTTTCTTTTATATATTTGCATGTTGCTTTGTTAATTTAGTATCATATTTTATCATATGTATATGTCATGCACGTGTTATAGTTGTGGTTCGTATTAACGTGTTTTAGCATGTTAGAATTAATTAGTTTAGTTTTGGAAGCATGTCTTTTTGCATGTTTATACTTATATTTTGTCTTATTATTGTAACATGTCATGTTATTTTCGTTCATGCATTTCATTTAATATTATTTATGTTAGATTAGCTTTTTATTATGTTAGTATTTATTTATATTTTATCGCACTATATTTATTTATGTTTGCTATGTTTTAAGTTGCATTAAGGATATATTATGCTCAATGCGGTGCTCTTTTATCCGAGCGTAAACGGGGCCAGTATCAGGCGTAGTGATATTGGTTGGGCATTTACTCTCGAATAACGGGGCCTTTAAAATCTACTCGCACTCATAATCAAATTTTAATTTAATCGTCACTTTAATCCAGAAAGTCTAATATTAATAAAGCGGTAATTATTAAAGTACCAATTTTGGGCGGTGTGGGGTGCTAATCATTCCTCATCCGTAACTGACTCCTGAACTCGACATTTTGAAATCTCTGGTTTTTAGGGTGTCCAGTCCACCTTGAGTGGTCGGTGGCGATTTTTAAATAAAACACGGGGTTTCTAAAATCCCGCGGAAGACATTATTATTTTCAAAATAAAACAAAACAAAAAAAAACACATCATTTTTAGCGAGGGAGAGACATCGTTACAGATGGCAACTCCGCTGGGGATTTTTTTGTTTTTTCAAAAACAAATGAGAGTCGAGCTTTTTAAATAATTACCACTTTACTAATATCGGAAATTTCGGATTAAAGTGACTATTAAACCAACATTCGGTTATAATTGCGTGTTTATTTGAACGCATTTAAAATTTGGCATATAAACCCGTCCTTTTAAGTGGGGGAAAACGCTAATGCTTTCATGAGGATATCGTTCCTCCGTGTAGGCCTAGCAAGTACCTTCGGGGCTCGAGTACCTTATGCTTTTGTAAGGATATCGTTTCTTCGTGCAGGCATAAGCGAATGGGTCCCCTTGAATTGAACCCGGTTGGAAGGAGCCTATAATGGGTGATGACCGGGGCCTTGCTACTCTTAGTAGAGGACAAAAATGACAATTCGGGTACCTCTTAGCACCAAAACTGCATATAGTGAGCCGTAGGAGCCAGCCCCTTAGAGCCATGTGAAACTCTGCCCGATTAGTGGTTACCCTATTTAGGCTCTAGTGCCTTATTTCTTGTTTATGTACAGTTTTTTTATATATTATTCTATTTATCATTTGTTTTGGTAATAACTCGTTTCATCTTTATTTTATTCTCATCGCATCGATTTCATCTGCATCATTGCACAACATCATCACAATCTTAATTTTGCATTGTATCGATTTGGGACACATTTTGCATGCATTCATTTTTAGAATAATAAAACTGATCATCGGGATGCCCTGTGGCAGCATCACTGGGAAAGACAAAAGACCAGTCAATTCAACACCCCTTAGAAAAAAGAAAAGAGCGAACATAGAAGTTTCAAATTTGCTACAATAGCAGTTTCAGACGACAACATAGAACGAACAAAATGTTGGGGGATGCACCCAGAAAGCTGATCGAACCCAGAACAAAGTCGGGGCACCGCCGCATAGAAAAACCAAGATCCTGACAGGACCAGTGAGGAGCCAGGGGCATCCCATTGAGGGCAAAAAAATCATATCACATTCATGCATTTAGATTGCATTCATCTTGCATTAAACCATTTTTGCATACGTCATACATTTAGATTAAGTGCATACACCAAAATCACCATGCATTTAAGATAGACACATGCATTTAGGCATAAAAATCATGCATGCATTTTTGCTTACAAACAGGTTCGAAGGAGAACCCGAACATCCTCAACATAGGGGAAACGACAAGATGGCCAACCTTAGTCATGTAGGAGGCCAAAAACACACAAAGAGGATGCTGAAACATCAATAAAAGGTAACAGTGACAAATTTTGTGAACATTTACTGATTAATGTTTTTTTTCCATTTTCAGGTTATACCTCTCCGCCAGTAGAGCAGCAGAAGTAGCCTTTTTCAAATCTTGCCTCCGTCATTGTTGATAGGCCAACATTTCTAGATTTTGCTTTATCGCTGATGGTGCAGTAGTATAGACATCCTGAAGATCTCGCTTCTCCGTTGATGGTACAACAGATCCAACCTTTCCCCAAGAAAATCAAATTTCTATTAAGGTCTTGTTTCTCCGCTGACGGTATAGCCAGACCTAGTTTTTTCTCGAGTTTTACTTCTTTATACAGTTCAAGAAAAAAAGAAAAAAATCATCAAAAAAGGAAAAAAAAGAAAAAATCAAAGAAAAAAAAAAAAAAAAATCAAAAATTGAAAAAATCAAATGAAAAAATCAAAAGAAAATTTATCAACTTTCATCGCTCGATCTAGACCCTCTGCTGATGGAGAGGCTAGGTCCAAGCCATCGTCCTCAGATCTTGCTCTCCGCTGATGCTGTAGCCGGTTCCAGGTCGTCATTATCTGATCCAGTCCTCTGATGGAGTGACCGAGTCCAAGCTGCCGTCATCCTCAGATCCTGCTCTCCGCTGATGGTGTAGCCGATTCCAGGTCGTCATTATCTGATCCAGTCTTCCGCTGATGGAGTGGCCAGGTCCAAGCTGCCATCGTCCTCAGATCCTACTCTCCGCTGATGGTGTAGCCGGTTCTAGGTCGTCATTATCCGATCCAGTCCTCTGCTGATGGAGTGGCCAGGTCTAAGCTCTCGTCGTCCTCATATCCTGCTCTCTGCTGATGGTGTAGCCGGTTCCAGGTCGTCATTATCCGATCCAGTCCTCCGCTGATGGAGTGACTAGGTCCAAGCTGCTATCGTCCTCAGATCCTGCTCTTCGCTGATGGTATAGCCAGTTCCAAGTCGTCATTATCCGATCAAGTCCTCCGCTGATGGAGTGACCGGGTCCAAGCTGTCGTCGTCCTCAGATCCTGTTATTCGCTGATGGTGTAGCCCGTTCCAGGTCATCATTATCCAATCCAGTCATCTCGCTGATGGAGTGGCCGGGTCCAAGCTCTCGTTGTCCTCAGATTCTGCTCTCCGCTGATGGTGTAGCCAGTTCCAGGTCGTCATTATCCAATCCAGTCCTCCGCTAATGGAGTGGCCGGGTCTAAGCTGCAATCGTCCTCAGATCCTGCTCTCTGCTGATGGTGTATCTAGTTTCGGGTCGTCATTATCCGATCCAGTCCTCCGCTGATAGAGTGGCTGGGTCTAAGTTGTCGTCGTCCTCAGATCCTGCTCGCCGCTGATGGTGTAGCCGGTTCCAGGTCATCATTATCCAATCCAGTCCTCCGTTGATGGAGTGGCCGGGTCCAAGCTCCTGTCGTCCTCAGATCTTGCTCTCCGCTGATGGTGTAGCCGGTTCTGGGTCGTCAATATCTGATCCAATCCTTTGCTGATGGAGTGGCTAGGTCCGAGCTGCTGTCGTCCTCTAATCTTGTTCTCCGCTGATGGTGTAGCCGATTCCTGGTCGTCATTATCCGATCTAGTCCCTCCGCTGATGGAGTGGCTAGGTCCGAGCTGATGTCATCCTCTAATCTTGCTCTCCGTTGATGGTGTAGCCGATTCTTGGTCGTCATTATCCGATTCAGTCCCTCCGCTAATGGAGAGGCTAGGTCCCAGTTGCTGCTATCCTACTTCTCCGCTGATGATGTAGTAGGGTTCCAGTTAATGTTCTACTTCTCCGTTGATGGCGAGGTTAGATCCAACTTTACTGATTTTCAAGTTATCTTTATTAATGTTGTAGCTAAAAAAACAAATCAAAAAAAGAAAAAGAAGAAAAAATTAAAGAAAAAATGAAAAAAAAGAAAAAGAAGAAAAAAAAATTAAAGAAAAAAAGAAAAAAAAATCTGTAGAAGTCAAAAAAAAGAAAAAAAAGGAAAAATATAAAAATCAAAAGAAAATTTATCAACTTTCATCGCCCGATCTAGTCTCTCTGCTGATGGAGTGGCTAGGTACAAGCTATCGTCGTCCTCTGATCCTGCTCTCCGCTGATGATGTAGCCGGTTCCAGGTCGTCATTATCCGATCTAGTCCTCCGCTGATGGAGTGGCTAGGTCTAATATTCCAGTTTTTTCTTTGTTTACTTTTTTTCTTCCAATTCGAAACATATCAAAAGGGAGGATTTCGAGAAGCTTACTTGGTTGTTGTAGTCGTCGCCGTGAGGCTTGTCGCCGATGAACGGCGTTGTGGGGATGACAAGGAGGCGGCCGTCGTAGGTTGGGAGAAAGTGAGGGTTGAAGGAGAAATATTTTAGGGTTTTTTTGTTTTATTTTTTTACCCAGTTTTGAATCGAAATAAAACTTGATTATTTTAAACCGGCCTAGCATGAAACGGTGTCGTTTCAGATGCCCGACCCGCGCGGTGACCCGATCCATGGGGAGGATCCTCGTGTTTTAAATGGGTTAATTGCCACATCAGTCCCCCAAATGCTACCCCGTTCATGTTTTTGTCCATGGGTTAATTATGCATTTAGTCCTTCTGTTTTAATTTTGTTTTTATTTTGTGTCAGTAGTCTTGTAATATATATATTTTTCATGCCATGTAATTTAATGTTTGTGCATTTTAGTCCTTAAGTTGTTATTTCCATGTTGTTTTATGTATGTTAGTATAAATCCTTGGCTATTGTTATTATTATTATTATTATTATTATTATTATTATTATTATACTTTTAGATTATATTAGTATTTTATTCATATCAGATGTCAAGTTTTTAGTTTCTTTTATATATTTGCATGTTGCTTTGTTAATTTAGTATCATATTTTGTCATATGTATATGTCATGCACGTGTTATAGTTGTGGCTCATATTAACGTGTTTTAGCATGTTAGAATTAATTAGTTTAGTTTTGGAAGCATGTCTTTTTTCATGTTTATACTTATATTTTGTCTTATTATTGTAACATGTCATGTTATTTTCGTTCATGCATTTCATTTAATATTATTTATGTATTTATGTTAGATTAGTTTTTTATTATGTTAGCATTTATTTATATTTTATCGCACTATATTTATTTATGTTTGCCATGTTTTAAGTTGCATTAAGGATATATTATTGTCAATGCGGTGCTATTTTATCCGTGCGTAAACGAGGCCAGTATCAGGCGTAGTGATATTGGTTGGGCGTTTACTCTCGAATAACGGGGCCTTTAAAATCTACTCGCACTTATAATCAAATTTTAATTTAATCATCACTTTAATCCGGAAAGTCTAATATTAATAAAGCGGTAATTATTAAAGTAACAATTTTGGGCGGTGTAGGGTGCTAATCATTCCCCATCTGTAACCGACTCCCAAACCCGACATTTTGAAATCTCTGGTTTTTACGGTGTCCAGTCCACCTTGAGTGGCCGGTGGCGACTCCATTTTTAAATAAAACACGGGCTTTCTAAAATCCCGCGGAAGACATCATTATTTTCAAAATAAAACAAAACAAAAAAAAACACATCATTTTTAGTGAGGGAGGGACATCGCTACAATGATAAATGTCTAATCGTACAATAATGAAAAAACACTAAAATTTATATGATTTTTTTGAAAAGCTGAACGTCGAGTTGATCTATGATTATTGTAAAAAAAAACAACAAATATGTAATCGTACAATAATAAAAGATATTAAAGTTTACGTGAAAAATTCTTTCGTGCTAAACCACTAGCAGGAAATGAAAAAAATTATTAATGCCAAAATAGATGAATACTAGAGAATTGTGTCTTAGTCCGATACGACGATTTTTCTAACCACTATTTATAAGGATAGATACTTGATTACAAAGGAATTCTAATAAAATTAAATTTCCTACTTTAAAACAAAGTCTAAAATGCACTGACACTAACTACTTTTAATTTCCCCTATTAGTTTGATCTATTTAGTTGTGATACGAGTAGAACTCAACGAGTGACTTCAGTGAAAAAATAATATTCATTTTAAGAGATTTAAATTCAAATATATATATATATATATATATATATGAGTCCTATCAAAAGTATAAACAAATACTGTAACGTAATCAATGGAAAAAAAGTGACTCAAAAAGGACTGCACATTTGCACTATTGTCCTTGGGGATTGGGATTGCATGATTGAATCTTAATTTGTCTGAGTTGATTTTTACGGTAATACTTAGGCATATATGTGTGAATATAAAATCTATGCTAAAAAATATAAAATCTTAAAATCATTAGGTTCAAGAATTAAATTTGAATTATTATATTTTAATTTTAATGTAATTTTTGTCACGGCCTGCACATTTAGGCCCGAGACAGATGCGCAACCAACAACCCAAGAGGTTCTAGGCTTGCCGAGAAGACCACATGACTTGGTCCGATCGTTGGAGACTGAAAGAAAGCCCAAATACATTGAGCCTGGTAAATTAATAGATGACATCTTACCAGGGAATATTCCAAGGGATAAGAATATCTCTCAATGTAAACACAAACTTAAGGAAAGAATTTCATAGTGATATAGTTTCCTTAGTTAGTGTAGATTTGGTATGTGGCTTTCGATCTGAGCCGTTAGTGTGATTCGATCTCGTCCGTTCATTGTATGAGGATTCAACTATAAATAGAGGCCTCCCCACCTCAATTGTATTCATCCATCATTTGAGTAATACACTTGGCATTTACTCTAAAAATACTATGTAGTGTTCTTCGCGTTCTTGAGCGATCTTTCTTTTGTTCTTGTTGCCTTTCTTTTTTGTTCGGTTCCTCTTGGAACGATCTTGTGTTTGTGTGCATTGGAAGTATTCGATCTTCCGGAGAAAGATTTCAGGCTTACTTAGTCGTTTGTCTAAGAACATCGACTAAGGCCGCACGTTGGGCTGGTTTAGAAGTCTAGCCCCGTGACAGTTGGTATTAGAGCGAGTGTTCGAGCGCAAACACTGATTAGAGATGGCAAATAAAGGAGGGAATGTTTCAGCACAAAGGGTGCAGAAACCCACGCTGACGATGGAAAGCGAAACAGTTCGAGTAACACTGTGCCTACGCTGGAAGAAAGGGTGGAAAAGCTCGAAGGATCCATGAAGGATGCCCGAGAGAGATTGACGTTGAGAGTGCAAGACCTACGTCTTGACGAGCTAGACTCTTTGAAGGCGGAGAGGAGCTCGCTCAATGGAGAGCTCAGCAAAGCTGCGGGATCTAAAGAACAACGTGCAAGACCTTGACCAAGGAGTGTAGTGGAACTAGATCGCGGATGATAGACGGAGTGATGCACTCGGATTGAGCTAAAGGCTTAGATGATGGAGGAAATTAAAAAGATACACGTTGCAAGTCATAAAAGATATCGCTCCACGAGGGAGAGCTCAAGAATCTAGTTACAAGAAAGAAAAGGATGAAGAAGGAGGCTTGTCGAAATCCTCAAAGAAGGTTTGACCTATGTGAGGGATTAGAGAAGGAAATTCAGGCCTAATTGACTGTTGTCCTAGAGAAAATGTTTTCATAATTAACCGCTAGTGCCAAGTCTCTTGAGCAAGTGCAAGGTTTGACCTATGGCACGATTGGGGGGTAAGGGAGCTCGAGTGGGAGAACTCAAAGCTTTTTCAACAACTCGTAGTCTTATTCTAAGAGGAATAAAAACCTTTGAAACTAAGTTAGAGGAGTTTTAAATTGGAATTCGAGATCAGACCGTAGGTCAGAATTTGCTTGCCGTATGAGGCCTTCATCATCCTCATCCATGATGAATCTAGATGGATCACAAAGGAGTGCGGGCATACTAGTTTATGATCATTGTGGACGTAAGCATAGAGACGAGTGTTGCGAAAAATTAGAGTTTGATTTGAGTATGGATCACTAGATCATTATGTGAGGGATTATCCGACAGTTATTAACACCACCCCAGTCCAGACTTAGAAGGCCTCTTATGCAGCTTAGAGGGATCGAGGCTTTGCTAGAGGATGATTGAGTCACATATCTAGACATCAACGTGAGGGTACAATTCAGTCCACTGCGAGGGACCAATGAGATAATACGCAGTCAAGGATCAAGAGGGCTATAAGGCTACTGACATCTTATCAGGTACATTTATCTTGTTTTCTATTCCTATTGTTGCCCTTATGGATTCAGGATCTACCCATTTCTATATCTGTAGTAGAATATCCAGTAGTGGGGGTATTTCTGTCGAAGATTTTGAGATAGAAGTCTGTATGACTAGTCTTTTGGGGTATAATGTTTTGGTGGATAAGGTGTATTAGAGGTGTCCGATTGAGGTTCAAGGTATGATCTTTTTGGCTGATTTGATAGTGTTACCGTTTTAAGAGTTTGATGTTATCCTATGGATGGATTGGTTGTTTGAGCATGATGCGCGGTTGAGTTATAGAGCGAAGACCCTTAAGCTTTAAGGTTTAGAC
The DNA here is from genome assembly GCA_019671005.1 of Hibiscus mutabilis. Classification (NCBI taxonomy): domain Eukaryota; kingdom Viridiplantae; phylum Streptophyta; class Magnoliopsida; order Malvales; family Malvaceae; genus Hibiscus; species Hibiscus mutabilis. The sequence goes on along the minus strand of CM033743.1, from coordinate 36,004,300 downwards.
GGGGCCAAGTTGGTGGTGAAGGGTGAGAGAAATATTTGCCTTTCTAATGTAGTATCAGCCTTAGTGACACAAATGATGATCCAGCAAGGTTGAGAGGCCTTCCTGGCTCACGTGGTTGACACAAGAATTAAGAGTCTAACTCTTAAAAACCTTTAAACTGTTAGAGAGTTTGCTGATGTGTTTTTAGAAGAGTTGCTTGGACTACTTCAAGATCGTGAGCTAGAGTTTTTGATAGATGTGATGTCTGACACAACACCGGTAATTATTACACCGTATCGTATGACACTGATATAATTGAGAGAGCTAAAGAATTATATTCAAGATTTATTGGAATGAGGTTTTATCTGACCGAGCATCTTATCATGGGGCACACCGGTCTTGTTTGTCAAGAAGAAAGATGGGTCAATGAGGATGTGCATTGACTATCGTCAGCTTAACAAGGTAACGACGAAGAACCATTATCCCCTACCAAGAATAGATGGCATGTTTGACCAGTTGATAGGTGCCCTTGTGTTCTCAAAGATCGACTTAAGGTTGGGTTACTACCAATTGAAGGTAGTAGAAGAGGATGTTCAGAAGACCATTTTTAGGACGCGATATAGACACTATGAGTTCTTTGTAATGCCATTTGGGCTTACCAATGTACCTACGACTTTTATGGACTTGATGAACCAGATTTTTTAGCCATACCTAGATCAGTTTATGGTGGTCTTCATTAATGACATCTTGGTTTATTCGAGCTCGTAGGAGGAGCACGATTATCACCTTCGTGTTGTCTTTTAGACCTTGAAGGGAAAATAGCTTTTTGCTAAGTTCAGTAAGTGTGAATTTTGGCTCTCCAAGGTTGCATTTTTGGGCTATATTGTTGTATCGGACATGATTCATGTCAATTCACAAAAGTATTAGGCTATGGTAGATTGGAAACCACCTAGGAATATCACAGAAGCCCATAGTTTCCTTGGGATTTCCAAATATTACCGTCGTTATCAAGGGTTTTTCCATCATAGCAACACATATGACCAATTGTTACAGAAAAGAGTTTCATTTTAAGTGGAACAAGAGAATACAATAAAGCTTCGAGCAATTGAAGGCTTATCTTACGAAGGCTCTAGTTTTGATGCAACCCGAACCGAGAAATGATTATGTTGTGTTTAGTGATGCTTCATTGAATGGGCTTGGTTGTATTCTCATGTAGGAGGGTAAGGTAGTTGCTTATGCTTCAATACAAATTAAGCCTCATGAATAGAACAACCCTATGCATGATTTGGAGCTTGCCGCAGTTATCTTCACATTGAAGATTTATAGGCATTATCCGTATAGGGAAAAGTGTTACATCTACACCAATCATAAGAGTTTTAAATACCTCCTCACCTAAAATGAGTTAAATTTGAGGCAAAGGCGATGGATTGAGTTGTTAAAGGACTTTGATTGTATCATAGAGTATCATCCCAATAAAGCTAATATGGTGGTTGATGCCTTGAGTAGAAAGTCTATGTTAGACTTAAGGACAATGTTTGAACGTTTGAGGATGACCGAAGATGGTGGGTTATTAGCCGAGCTTCGTGTAGAGCCTATCTTAGTGCAAGAGATCAAGAGGACACAAGTATTAGACGAAGAGTTGACGACAAAGAGATAGATGAATAATCACTTGGTAAATGTTGGGTGACTTGTTGTAATAGTAACTATAGCGATTCTTGGTGTATCGTGTGTTGTCACGTGCCAAGTAAGGGCACTTGTGTGATTGAGTCACCCTTGGTTGATGGGATCTGGATACCTAGTGAGAGTGTTGCAACACCATGAGAAGAGATTCTGGATATACGTTCTTGAGGGTGTGTGACACCGAGCCTCACTCCAGGTTTATTGGTATGATGCATATGTGCTGTGTGAGATTAATGCACCCCTTTTACTTGCTATGTGTTTAGGCGGCTAGAGGTAGCGCCAATATTGTTATGTCGCCTGTTAACTCCTCAAAAGTATTGATTTTTATGCTTATTTCACAATGTTTTTGCTTGTCTTTAAGTAGATATGTTTGCATTTAGTTATTAAAATTCATGCATTTGCATAAGGATTTGAGAGTTATTTTGTTGCCAGGATGAAGGGTTATTTTGCTCGTTTTGATGCAGGACATAGACAGGCAAGCATGGCAGAGAGGCACTGGCAAAAAACGCAGGAAAGGAAGCAAGATAATTTTCGAGTAGCTATTGGCATAGATAGACCAGACAATGCCAAAGCTCGGCTAGCAAAGGATTGATGCCCGTTGACCGGTCAAAGTAGCCATTAGACCCTGTACATGTCAGCCCTAGGATTCAAATCAGGATAAGAGGATACCGCATCTTATCCCTTCATGCGTTCAAATTTCAAACTCAAGAAGCTTATCCTAGGGTTTTCATGCAAGCCTATTTAAAGAAGATCAAGCCACCATTTGGGGTGATCGAAGGAAAGGCTACACCGTGGTGAACCGAGAGGCGACGTGGTCTGACCATCTAAGACCGAGAGCTTTGGAGTAATCGAACGGCTACATTGATGAATCTCCTTCTTGCCTATTCTCTTAGTTTTAATTTCATTTGAATGGTGATGCTAAGATGCAATAATATTTTGTGGATGGACCCCCAACCATGAACTAAGCTTTTATAGTTGGTTGGAGGATGTTTGTGATGAACGCTAAATTTATATTTCTTTTTTAATAATTTGCAATACATTGGCATTATTTTCTATCTGCTACTAAATTTTCTTAAATCCTTTTCCATACGACAATTGACATAGTGTGCTTATTACACATTTATCTTAATAGACTTAAGGAGCAACGATTAGTTCCCAGATACTAAGGCGAGAAGCTTCGACAGAAGATGTTCAAGTAGATGAACTTATTTCGAAAGTGAGTCTACCCCTTAGGAGTAAATGTTGACACTTAATCGAGTTAATTAATGAAAAGCTTCACTATAGACATATAAGGGTTTATTCATGGTTAACTTAAGGTATTATTATCGACAGAGGCAATACTACTTTTAATCTGCTCGGCAATAGATCTAAGACAAGACATTATTAAAGGCTGGCATAACTAGCGTGAAATCCAGGCATCCCTTGCCAACGCTCATAATTCAATTAAACAGTTTCGTTGCCAGATTGTTTTCATTTTTTGTTTCACTACTTTGTTTTTGCTATCTTTCGGTCGAAAACCCAATTCATTTCAGCACTTTCATTTTTCTTGCAAAAAAGTAAACATTAAGCAAATAAGTTCTTGGTCAATCTCTGTAGATTCAATACTCAACTTACTGTTGTATTACTTGTTGACCGTGGATACTTGCACGCATAAGACTCATCTTGGCATTGTTTTCTTTCACTTTTATACTAAATATTTAATTGTTTGCCAAGTGTTAGCAAAGTCGACAAGTTTTTGGTGCTGCTGCCGGGGATTGCAACGGAATTCATTGTTTTGATTTTTACTTGTTTCGTTTCTTGTATTATTTTATTTTATTTACTTAGTCTAACTGGTATATGACCAAAAACCATCATGTGGTGGAAGATTGGCCATACGACCCCAAAATTGAAAGAACCTTACGGAGGTTAAAAAGAAAAGCTCGAGAGATGGCACATCGAGGTAATGGAAGAGCTGATGGTAACCCAAACAATCAGAGAAATCCACCAAACCACAATAGGATACCGGCTACACCTGCTACCCCAACTGTTAATGCAGAAGAAGAGAGACCTATTCAAGAACACTCGGCACCGAATATAGAAAATTTAATGCCATGATTGATTGGTCCAGAGGTAAATACACCAAATTTTGAACTTAAACCGATAATGATACAAAAGCTTTTGAATGTAAGACAATTTGATAGAGCACCTACTAGAGACCCGAGGTAACACTTGAAGCAATCATGGAAGTTTGCCAGCTATTTCAGTAGCCTGGAGTGCCAGAGGATACAGTGAAGCTGAAATTTTTGACATTTTCCCTGAGAGATAGAGCAAAAACCTAGCTTAGTTCCTTGCCACTTGGTTTTGTCACCTCATAGGGAGATCTATGTTAGAAATTTTTGCTGCGATTTTAGCCACCTAAACTCACTACCAAGCTGAGAAACGAGATCATTACGTTTAGGCAGGCTAATGATGATACCCTATATGATGCCTAGGAGAGATTCAAAGACCTGTTGAGAATGTGTCTCATGCATGGATTCCCAAATTAGACCCAGATGGAGACCTTCTACAATAGGCTCAATACTTATGCTAGAACTATTGTTGATGCATCAGCAAATGGTTCACTGCTGGACAAGAACTATACAAAGGCAGTTGGTATCCTTGAAAGGATCTCAACTAATAATTTTGTGTATCCTACTGCCAGACTAGGGACCGAAACTAAAACTGGAGGAAAATTAGCACTAGATGAGTTAACATCAATCTACGCTGAGATTTCCAACCTTACCAGCATGGTGAGAACTTTGCAAAAGAGTAAAGAAACTCAAGAGATTAAGGCGTTGGACCCATTTTGCACAATATATGGGGAAGACCATTAAATGGAAGATTGCCCTGCCAACCCTGAGTCGATAAAATTTCTTAGCAATTTTAATCCTAATTATAAAGTAAATTCCAATACTTACAATGCAGGGTGGAGGCAACACCCAAATTTAGCTTGGGGAAATTAATGGGGTAATCAACATAACGCTCAGAGTCAGAATAGCAATGTCCAACAAAGATTCCATCAGAATGCCATTCCAGAGAGGGTGCAAAGCAACTTTTATGCAGGACAAAGAAACTACCATGGGAATTTAACAAAATATATGGAAAGGAATAACGCAATTGTTCAGAGTTTGGCAGCATCTATGCGGAACTTGGAGGTTCATATTGGACAGATTGGTAATACACTTAGCAATCGACCTCAAGGAGCATTGCCAAGCGATACAGAAGATTTTCAGTAGAGAGGTAATGAATAGTGCAAAGTTGTAACTCTTCAGAGTGGAAAACAATATGAGGCTGAGATACCAGCTAAGCAGTCAGCCAATTTCCAAGAGAAATGACTAGTAGATGAACCAAAAGAAGCAGAGAAAAAAGATGTGGGCATCAGCGATGCCAAACCACTGTCCAATGCAATACCTCAGTCAGATGCCAGCCACCCCTTGGCAAAGTCGGTAGAGTCAGCACTTGCTTACCCACCTCTACCGTTTCCACAAAGACTACAGAAGCACAAGCAGGATCAACAATTTAAGCACTTATTGGAAGTTCTTAAGCAGTTGCAAATTAACATACCGTTAGTAGAAGCTCTTGAGAAAATGCCCAATTATGTTAAATTCATGAAGGACATTTTGTCCAAAAAGAGGAAATTGGGTGATTTCAAGACTGTAGCTCTCACTAAGGGATGCAGTGCAATGATACTCAATCGTTTTCCACCTAAGCTGAAAGATTCGGGAAGCTTTACTATTTCTTGTACCATTGGCAACATATTCATGGGTAAATCACCGTGTGACCTGAGAGCCAGCATTAATTTGATGCCAATGTTTGTTTTTAAAAAACTTAGCATAGAAGCAAGCCCTACCACTATAACACTTCAGTTGGCAGACTGATCTTTTGCACATCCTAAGGGTAAGATAGAGGATATGCTGGTGAAGGTAGATAAATTTATATTTCTAGATGATTTTATCATTTTAGATTATAAGGCAGGCATGAATATCCCAATCATAACCATTCATTGCCACATGTAGAGCCTTAATTGATGTTCATAAAGGTGAGTTGACTATACGCATAAATGACCAACATGTCATGTTTAATGTATTTCAAGCTCTTAAATGTGCAAATGAACCAGATGAATGCCAAGTTGAAGAGATGATAGAGTCTATTTTTATTATAGATGTGGCACAACTGTGCCAAGACACGAAAGACGATGCCAAAGAACTGGTTGATAAAATTAAGATGAATAAAGACACTGAAAGACCAATGTTGGAAAATGAAGTTGCTAATTACTTTGGCTAGCCAGAGGCCTTGGTGCTTGTGGGAAAAGAAATCAAGGCACTAAACCTGTTACGAGGTCGTCCATTGATGTAGGCCTCCTTTGATTGTATCGGATCTAGGATCGAAGTAAGATTTCTCATGTTGAAGTGGGGCTGCAAAAAAAGAGGTTGAAAGTATAGTTTATGGTGTTTAAAGGAATGGAATTTGGTGTTGAAATGTAGGATGAAAGAAGGTAGAATATTGCTGGAAATTTAGGATGGAGAAAGGTTGAAGATGAGTGCTTGAAGAAGAAACAATGGTGGAAATGGTTGCTGGAATTTTTGGTGAAGAAGAAAGGTTTTAAGTTGCTGGAAAATGAAATAAAAAATAGGAAAAAGGAACAAGGAAGAACCTATACAATAAAGTGTATAAACCCGAACCTTATACGCTATTTGTTTGAAGGACTTGGACCCATTGATTAAGAAATCAAGAACCCGAAGTATCTGGTTTGACAACACAAGTATGAGACTTGAAAATGTCAGAAAAAGTTCAATAAAGAACTAAGTTGAGAGAAATTCTCACAAGTAATTTTTGATTCATAAGTTGTGTAACCCTTTTACATTAAAATCTGAAACATATATAAGAAATACAAGAGGGAAATCTTAAATGCTTCAAATTTCAAAAGAGAACTGCCTATTTGATCTAAGGGTGGCGGTGAGGAAGTTTAATTTGAAACAAATCTGATGGCTGTATTTGAAATAAACAAACTGATCAGTATTAAAAATGGCTCCTAAATGAAGCGGGAACACTTGTATTTCAAACAAAACGCACATGGCAATTGTTTGAATTCAAAAATCAAACTTCTTAGTTTTATCCTTGAGAATTTCGCCCATTGCTTTTAGAGGGGTTCAAATCTGTCACACATATGCACACACATGTGTCAAGGCTGCCATGTGTGGACGCCATGCTTGGGGAGCTGCTGGAGCTTTGCTGGAGCCTTTAGCTTGATGCACCTTACTGTAGGACACTCTCCTAAGTGTAGGTACATGTCCCTCCATGTTTGAGCTACCATTGGACTCATTAGCTGGAGTTAAGCTACTAGAGCTGAAGTTGAGCTGAATTGAGCTGATTTGGAGTGTTGGAGCTGAAATGAGCTGAAAACAATGCTTGTGGGCTGTTTTGAGCTGAGTTGAGCTACACCCTTATTGTTGAGCTTCAATCGAGCTAGTAGGAAGGTCCTTAGCTGCCGCTCTTTATTATGCCGCTGTAAAAACAAAGTAAACACACATAAACTTATTGAAGACATAATATAAACAAACTAATTAGATACATATAAGTATAAACTAAGTATAAGTAATTAATATGTCACATATCAGTATGCAACACATTGAAAAACTTGTTATCTAAGGCTGAAACATTGAGAAATAACTTGGAAGCTTTAATGCATTTATTTGAAAGAACTCCCCTGAATAGCTTAGCCTTAGAATGAGTAATTGGGCTTGTTGGCATGACCTCCAGATCAGGTGTTGGTGTTGATGTGCTCACATCATCCCCCTTATTTTAAGCGATTTGTCCTCAAATCGGCATCATCTTCAAACGGGGACAAATCAGAAACATTGAATGTAGCACTTACATTATAATCACCGGTAAGTCCAACTTGTAAGCATTATCGTTCACTTTCTCCAACACTTGAAAAGGACCATCTCCTCCTGGTAACAACTTTGATCTCCATTGTCCTGGAAAACGGTCATTTTGAAAATGAACCCAAACCCAATCTCCAACGTCAAAGATAACACATTTGCGGCCTTTATTGTCTTGCTATTCATATTGTTGGGCTCTTCTCTCGATATGCTCATTGACTTGCTAATGAAGTCTTTGTACAAATTTAGCCTTGGTTTTGCCATCTTTATTCACAACCTGTTCAAGAGGCAAAGGCAAAAGATCAATAGGAGTCAAGGGATTAAATCCATATACCACTTCAAACGGTGATTACTTTGTTGCTGAATGAACATAATGATTATAACAAACTCGATGTGCGGTAAGTATTTTTCTCAAGTCTTGATGTTCTTGCGAATAATAGATTTCAGTAAGGTAGACAAAACTCGATTCACAAACATCAGCTTTGTTTCTATCTTGCCCCAAAGTGTCCTCCAAAAGTGGCTCAAAAACTTCACATCTCAATCGGAAACAATCGTCCTTGGAACTCCATGTAGTCTAACCACTTCTTTGAAAAAAAAGTTAGCCACATTTGTTGCATCATCTATTTTGAGGCAATCAATGAAATGTGCCATCTTTAAAAACAATCAACAACAACAAATATGTTATCTCATCCTGTCTTTGTCCTCGAGAGACCTAGTACAAAATCCATAGAAATATCTACCCAAAGTGAACGAGGAATAGGTAAAGGCATATACATACCATGTGTCATAACCTTAGACTTAGCTTTCTTGCACATGACACATCCCTCACATATTCGTTCAACATTTCTTCACATTTTCGGCCAAAACAAATGTTCCTTCAGAATATGTAAGGTCTTGGTAACTCCAAAGTGTCCCATAAGTCCACCTTCATATGCTTCTCGAACTAGAATTTGTCGGATGGATCCTCGAGGGATATAGATTCGTCCTTCCCTGAAAAGGTATCCATCATGTCGGTAGTACTTGTAATCTGCACCTTTTTCACACAAACTAAATTTTTTCTGAAATCAAGGTCAGTTGTATAAATGTCTTTAATATAAGAAAATCCAATCAAATGAGAATTCAAAAAAATAAGAAGTACATACCTTCGGGACAAAGCATCTGCCACGACATTATTCTTACTTTTCTTGTAACAAATGACATAAGGAAAGGATTCCAGAAATTCGACCCACTTGGCATGTTGCCTATTCAACTTATGCTGACCGGTAATGTGCTTCAATGCTTCATGGTCAGTGTGGATGGCAAACTCTTTTGGCAAAAGACAATGATACCATGTCTTAAGAGCTTGAATAAGTACATACATCTATTTGTCGTATGTCGGGTAATTCAACATAGCTCCACTTAACTTTTCACTGAAATATGCAATAGATCGCTTTTCTTGTTTTAAGACTGCTCCAATTCCTATACCCGAAGCATCACACTCAATCTCGAACATCTTGTCAAAGTTTGGCAAAGCTAACACCGGTGCTTTGATTAAACACTCCTTAATGGCAAGAAATGCGTCTTCTTGTTCCTTACCCCAATTGAAGAGGGCATTCTTCTTAATGATCCCGGTTAAGGGGGCGATTATGGAAATGAAGTTTGGCACAAATCGTCGATAAAAACTCGCAAGCCCATGGAAACTTCTCACTTGGCTTACTGATGTCAGTCTTGGCCATTCTTGAATTGCCCTTATCTTTTCAGGATCAACTTCCACACCCTGTGAACTAACAATAAAGCCTAAAAATGTAAGCTTGTTAGTACAAAGTACACATTTTTTAAGATTACCGAATAGTCGTTCTTTCTTTAAAGTGCTAAGAACATTTCTCAAATGCTCTTCATGTTCCTACAATGTCTTGCTGTAAATTAAGATGTCATCAAAATAAAAAACACAATAATTACCAATGTAGGGTGGGAGCACATGATTCATCAACCTCATGAATGTACTAGGAGTATTGGTTAAGCCAAAAGGCATTACTAACCATTCGTACAAAACTTTTTTGGTTTTGAATGTTGTCTTCCACTCGTCTCCTTCCTTCATTCGGATCTGATGATAGCCGCTCTTTAGGTCAATCTTAGATAAAATACTCGCACCACACAACTCATCCAACATGTCATCAAGGCGAGGAATGGGATGCCGGTACTTGATAGTGATCTGATTCACTGCTCGACAATCCACACACATATTCCAAGTTCCATCCTTTTTCGGCACCAACAAGACTGGCACTGCACATGGACTTAAGCTCTCTCGAATGTAACCCTTTTTCCATCGACTCGCTGATTTGCTTTTGAAGTTCCTTTGTCTCTTTGGGGTTACTTCTATATGCTGGTCGATTTGGAATTGTGGCTCCTGGAATAAATTCAATCTGATGTTCAATACCACGAATCGGTGGTAATCCACTTGGTGTTTCTTCCGGAAAGACATCTTCAAATTCCTGCAAAAGAGTCGAAATAGAAATTGGTAAATCATTAGGATGGTTAGTCAACAAAAAATTCTCTTTATACATCAAAATAAGTAAAGTTTGTTGAGTTGAAAGATGTTTCTTGATTTCTTTTCCGCTTGCAAAGACGTTCATCCTTTTCTTCCCTTTCATTGTTTTGATGCTCTTTTTCAGACTAGTTTGATCATCATTCACTTGGCTCGGTGTCAAAGGTGCCAAAGTGATCTTCTTACCTCCATACGAGAATGAATACCGATTGGTGTATCCGTCATGTATCGCTCGCTTATCGAACTGCCATGGTCGTCCAAGTAACAAATGGCTTGCATCCATGGACACCACATCGCAAAGAACCTCATCTTTGTATTTTCCAATGGAAAATGGAACCTTCACTTGCTTGGTGGCTTTTAATTCACCTCCATAGTTCAGCCACTGCAATTTGTAAGAATTTGGGTGATTTGTTGTTTTCAAACCTAACCTGTCAACCATAAGAGTACTTGCAACATTAGTACAACTTCCTCCATCAATTATAACAATACATACCTTATCATTCATATGACATCTCGTGTGAAAGATTTTTTCACGTTGCTGCTCTTCTTGTGACAATTGCGCATGCAGGCTTTGTTTGACTACGACAATCTCACCATTTGCTGCCAATTCGATCTCATCTTCTTCTTCCTCCTTAGGAATTTTCAGTTCATCTTCTCCATGATCAGACTCGATCTCACCATTTTCTAACAAAAGATCGTGTTCTGGTTTGGACATTGGCTTGCTACGTGTCCTCGTCCAAGGCACTTGAAATATTGAATGTCCCTTGTGCATTCATGAGTAACCACTTGCTTTCCTCTACCAACGTCTACAACGGGTGGCTTTGGCTTGCTCGATTCTGCCTTTTCTTTAATTTAAATAGGTGCTGACTTCCTGAAATTGTTTTGAATGAAACGAGGGTTAGAAAAATTATTAAATGAACTATTACCTCGGGAAGAAGATTTCTTCCGTTGCTGACGTTCAACTTTGATCGCCATATGCACCATCTCGTCCAATTCAACATAATGTTGTAATTCTACAACATTGGCAATCTCTTGGTTAAGACCGGCTAAGAAACGCGCCATTGTTACTTCTCGATCTTCTTCAATGTTGGCATGGATCATGGCCATCTCCATTTCTTTAAAATAATCTTCAACGATTCTATTGCCTTGTTTTAAATTCTGCAACTTCTAGAACAAGTCTCGATGGTAGCGAGACGGTATAAATCTCTTCCGCATGATTCTTTTCATTTCAAACCATGTTGTGACTGGCCCTTCGCCTGTTCTTCTTCATGTACTGATTAATTGGTCCCATCAAATTAATGCATAATCCACAAACTCCATTCCTGCCAATCACACATTCTTTTGTTCAGAATAGTTGTAACAATCGAACACATGTTCTACCTTGCTTTCCCATGCCAGATAAATATTTGGATATATTTTTCTTTGAAAATGGGGTATGGCAACTCGAATGTTGCTCAAATTGTCATCAAGTTCTGCAAGCCCTCTATGGTGTCTCAGGGCATTCTGTGTCAATGATCGGTCCATTTCGTCATCATCATTGTCGTCAGCATACTCTTCATTGTGTTCGTCATCTCTAGGCTGATTTTGCCTTTGTGGGCCTTGAGTTGCTCGTGTGTTGCCTTGTGACCCTTCAAGCCTGTCTATTCTTTCATGTAATGGCTCGAGTTCATCCTTCAACAATTTCTGCAATTCTTGAATCATGGCCTGCATTTGCAGATTCGGTTATCCTCCATCTTGATTCTTTTTGCTAGAACCTGTCATTGTTAGCAAAAAAAACAAAATAAAACCTCACTTGCACACTCACAAAAGCCTCACAATTCTCTCCGAGGAAAGTAGATATGGCACTCCACTCTACGCTCGTGTTTTACTCGGGAAATATGGCTTTTACTTTCCCATTCTGTTCTCACACGCTCAATATACCTTTTTCCACTCCTTCTATCGCGTTTAGTTCTTTAAGGAACTAACTTAAGACTTTGTCAAACATGTTCAAGTGTGTTGGCTAAATAACAACAACGGTTAGTAAACAAAAGAAATAAGGTAAAGGTAGGCTTAGAATTAGAAAGAAAAGAAAGAAATAGGTGACTTACTACACAGAAACGCTTACAACTTTCCTTTACCGAACAATCAAATTCTCTTCATGCCCGGTTGATGTTGTAATGTTCGCTGTTGTAGAACACATTGCCATTGCAATTTCTTTCATCTTTTTCACTTTTTGAAGTGCTTTTCTTCTTTATTTTTCGAAACTAATTTTTTTCTTTTTTTTGTATATTTCGCACTCACAAAGATGATTTCTTACTTGAATCCAACCTAAGCTCTAATACCATATGTTACGAGGCCGTCCATTGATATAGGCCTCCTTTTATTGTATCGGATCTAGGATCAAAGTAAGATTTCCCATGCAGAAGTGGGGCAACAAAAAAAGATGTTGAAAGTATAGTTTATGGTGTTTAAGGGACTGGAATTTGGTGTTGAAATGTAGGATGAAAGAAGGTAGAATATTACTGGAAATTTAGGATGAAGAAAGGTTGAAGATGAGTGCTTGAAGAAGAAACAATGGTGGAAATGGTTGCTGGAAATTTTGGTGAAGAAGAAAGGTTTTAAGTTGCTGGAAAATTAAATAAAAAATAGGAACAAGGAAGAACCTATACAATAAAGTGTATAAACCCGAACCTTATACGCTCTTTGTTCGAAGGAGTTGGACCCATTGATTAAGAAATCAAGAACCCGAAGTATCTGGTTTGACAACACAAGTACGAGACTTGAAAATGTCAGAAAAAGTTCAATGAAGAACTAAGTTGAGAGAAATTCTCACAAGTAATTTTTGATTCATAAGTTATGTAACCCTTTTACATTAAAATTTGAAACATATATAAGAAATACAAGAGGGAAATCTTAAATGCTTCAAATTTCAAAATAAAACTACCTATTTGATATAAGGGTGGCGGTGAGGAAGTTTAATTTGAAACAAATCTGATGGCTGTATTTGAAATAAATAAACTGATCAACATTAAAAATGGCTCCTAAATAAAGCGGGAACACTTGAATTTCAAACAAAACGCACATGGCAATTGTTTGAATTCAAAAATCAAGCTTCTTGGCCTTATCCTTGAGAATTACGCCCATTGCTTTGAGAGGGAGTTCAAATCTGCCACACACATGCACACACATGTGTCAAGGCTGCCATGTGTAGACGCCATGCTTGGGGAGCTGCTGGAGCTTTGCTGGAGCCTTTAGCTTGAAGCACCTTGCTGTAGGACACTCTCCTAAGTGTAGGTACATGTCACTCCATGTTTGAGCTACCATTGGACTCATTAGCTGGAATTGAGCTACTAGAGCTGAAGTTGAGCTTAAGTTGAGCTGATTTGGAGTGTTGGAGCTGAAATGAGCTGAAAACAATGCTTGTGGGCTGTTTTGAGCTGAGTTGAGCTACACCCTTGTTGTTGAGTTTCAATCGAGCTAGTAGGAAGGTCCTTAGCTGCCACTATTTATTATGCCGCTGTAAAAACAAAGTAAACACACATAAACTTATTAAAGGCATAATATAAACAAACTAATTAGATACATATAAGTATAAACTAAGTATAAGTAATTAATATGTCACATATCAACATGCAACACATTGAAATACTTGTTATCTAAGGCTGAAACATTGAGAAATGACTTGGAAGCTTTAATGCATTTATTTGAAATAACTTCACTGAACAACTTAGCCTTAGAACGAGTAATAGGGCATGTTGGCATGACCTCCGGATCAGGTGTTGGTGTTGATGTACTCATATCAAAACCATCCGTCGAGGAACCACCAGAGTTGGAACTGAAACCGTTGCCGAACCACCTCAAGTACACCTATTTAGGTAAACACTCTACTATGCCAGTGATCGTTGTTGTTGATCTATCTAATGATTAGGAGAAAAGATTACTGGAAATCTTAAGCAAATATAAGCAAGCTCTGGGATAGACCTTCGCTGATATTCGAAGAATAAGTCCCACTATTTGCATGCACAAAATAATCTTGGAAGAATATCAAGGAAAACAATTGAGGGCCAGAGAAGACTAAACCTGAGCATGAAAGAGGTAGTTAAGAAAGAAATTATCAAGTGGCTAGATGCCGGGATAATCTATACCATTTTTGACAGCTCGTGGGTCAACCCAGTACAATATGTGCCAAAGAAAGGTGGCATGACTATAGTTCAAAATAGCAAGGATGAGTTGATTCCTTCCAGAACTATTACAGGGTGGAGAGTGTGCATAAACTATAGGAAGCTGAATAATGCCAACAAGAAAGATCATTTCCCATGCCCTTCATCGATCAAATGTTGGATTGACTGGCAAGTACGACTTATTATTGCTTCCTAAACGGCTATTCATGTTATAATCAAATTGCCATTACTCTAGAGGATCAGAAGAAAACCACATTCACTTGTATATATGGGGCATTCGCCTTTAGAAGAATGCCCTTTGGACTGTGTAATGCTCCATCAACATTCCAACGATGTATGATGTCTATTTTCTCTGACATGATTGAGAACAACCTAGAAGTTTTCATAGATGATTTCTTAGTGGTTGGGAAAATATTTGAGAAATGCCTTCAGAGTCTAGAGCTTATTTTGAGGAGATGTATTGAGACTAACCTGGTCTTGAATTGGGAAAAATGCCATTTCATGGTGAAGAAAGGCATAGTTCTCGGTCACAAAGTACCAAGAGAGGCCTGAAAGTAGACAAGGTGAAGGTAGAGGTAATCAAACAATTGCCACCACCTACAAGTGTATAAGGTATCAGAAGTTTTTTAGGACATACAAGATTTTATTGTTCGTTCATTAAAGATTTTTCAAAATTTCTAAACCTTTATGCTTGCTTTTAGAACAAAATGTCACTTTTGCGTTTGATGATTCTTATTTAAAAGCGTTTCAAGAACTTAAGGATAGATTGATTAATGCCCCCATAGTCGTGGCACCGGACTGGAATGAGCCTTTCGAGCTCATGTGTGATGCTAGTGATTATGCCGTTGGAGTTGTGTTAAGACAAAAGCGTGGTAAGATTTTCCATACCATTTTCTATGCCAGTCGGACATTGAATAAATCCCAAATCAACTACACCACTACCGAGAAAGAGTTTCTCGTGGTTGTATTTGCATTTGATAAGTTTATATCTTATTTAGTAGGTAGCAAAGTTGTGGTGTATACAGATCACTCGATATTAAAATACCTTTTGGAAAAAGATGATGCCAAGCTCAGATTGATTCGATGGACGCTTTTGCTGCAAGAATTTAATCTCGAGATTAGAGACAATAAGGGAAGTGAGAACTTGGTAGCCGACCATTTATCACTATTAGAGCATCACCTCGAGGAAGAGAGAGCCTCTACCAATAGAGATAAATTCCCCGATGAATACTTACTTGCAGTCGATTCTTTGCCATAGTACGTTGACATAGTCAATTACCTAGTAAGTAAAATTTTGCCTTCGAATCTGGCAAGTAGTGCTAGGAAACGTTTTTTGCGAGATGTTCGGCTATTATTAAGATGAGCCAATTTTGTTCAAGCAATATGTTGACCAAGTGATATGACGATGTGTGCTTGAGGATGAGCAACACAACATTTTTGCAGTTATGCCATGCATCACCGTATAGAGGACACTTCGCTAGAATAAAGACCGCTGCCAAGGTGCTATAGTCTGGATTTTTTTGGTCTATACTGTTTAAAGATGCTCATTACCCTACCAAGACATGTGATCGATGCCAGCAGATAGGTAATATCTCTAGCAGACATTAATTGTCACTCTAGAATATTATGCCAGTGGAGCTGTTTGACATATGGGGATTAGACTTTATGGGTCTCTTTCCCTCATCATTTGGGAACCTATATATCCTTGTGGCTGTTGACTAGATATCAAAATGGGTAGAAACAGTGGCTTTGCCAATAAACGATGCCAAAGCCGTTGCCAAGTTCTTTCATAAGCATATTTTTACTAGATTTGGTGCCCCCAGAGTCATTATTCATGATGAAGGTACATATTTTAAGTGTAACTTAATCTCTAGAGCTCCGTATAGGTACAAAATCTAGCAACATATTACCAAGCTTACCACCCCAAACAAATGGCCAAGTGGAGATCTCAAATAAAGAGATCAAGAATATTCTAAAAAAAACTGTGAATTCGAATAGGAATGACTAGTCTTTGAGACTAGATGATTCCTTATGGGCCTAAAGAACAACCTTTAAGACCCCGTTGGGAACTTTGCCTTATAGGCTCGTGTTCAGGAAAGCACGCCACTTGCCAGTAGAATTAGAATATAGAGCTTATTGGGCAATCAAAAAGCTCAACATGGAGTGGAGAGCTGCTAGTGCAAAATGATTATTGGACGTAAACGAATTAGAGGAATTTAGAACGCAAGCTTATGAGAATGCTAGACTCTACAGAGAAAGAATAAAATGATGGCATGACAACATGATATTACCAAGGCAATTTGTTGTAGGCCAACGCGTCTTGTTATTTAACTTGAGGCTAAAATTATTTCCAGGTAAGCTCAAGTCTAGATGGTCAAGACCCTTTGAAGTTGTGAAACCATATGCTCATGGAGTAGTTGATATCAAGGATTTGAAAATGGGAACAATTTTTAAAGTAAATGGCCAAAGACTGAAATACTATTTGGAAGACACTCATAATGATGCTAAGGAGGTTGTCCTCTTGGAAAAGGTTCTATGAACGTCATCATTATGGTTTATTTTTTTGTATATCTTAGGTTAGATGTTTTTATTTTTCAGTATTTTTCATTTCATTTCTTTTATTTATTTTCTTTTATCTTTTGTTGGGTTGAAACGTTTTTGTTGAGTGGATACAGGAATTTGATGCCAGGCAGAATGCCAAGGAAAAAGACTAGCATAGGGCGATAAGAAAATTTAGAGAAGAGATTTATCTTAACCGCCTAAGGCTTGATGAAGCTCGACCCATGAAAGAATGAAATTTTCTTTGCTAAGTGTTGAATTTTACCCTAGTCGCCCAAGGTGAAAAGTTGAAATTCAAATTTTAACCCTAATCACCTTATCTCTTCTCGCTCCGTCTTATCACTTTACCTCTTATCACATCATGATTTATCTTCTCCAAACACGCTAGCATCTTAGCATTATCCATACTCAACCGGCCAAATTAAGAACAACATTTAAACACTCAACTGTTTTACCTCTTTATTTACTTAAACCCTAACCGATTCTTTTCTAAAGTCTTTTCACTCTTCCTTCCATTGTCATTATCAAGAAAGAAAAGCAATATTTAAATCACTGTCTTCGAAAAAACCACTCTAGTTCTCAAGAAACTTTTATGACATCGTCTTCAACACCCTTCAAAATCTTTTTCAATGAGGAGATCCGCAAAAAGTATAAGGAGAATTTCGCATCAAGAACCTTCTGCTATGAGAAGGGTTTCGAGTTCAAGAATTAACCCAACTTGGGCTATTCCCCATAATTTGTCAAAGTGAAAAAGACGAATAAGTGGGAAAAATTCTGCCAACCGTTAGGGGAAGTCTATGCCAATGTCGTTTGAGAATTCTATGCTCATATTACGACCAAAGATTAACCAATTTTGATGGTGCAATATTAAGTGTGTTCGTTTTGATGAAAGGTCTATAAATGATATGTTTTCTTTGGATAGAATAGAGGACGGACACACCAAGTTTATGGAATCTTTGGATGATGCTAAGAGGAAGACGATATTGAAGGAGCTGTGTGAGGCCGACACCTAATGGAACATGTCATCAAAAGGACATCAGACTGTGAAATGATTGGCGTTAAAATCTCAGCCACGGGGTTAGAATCACTTTTTGAAGGCAAACTTGATGCTGACTACCCAAAATAAGATAGTTTCGAAGGAAAGATTGGCACTACTGTACTCTATCATGATAGGCCGCAAGATTAATGTTGGATGGCTTATCATTGAAGAGACTTTTAAGTGTACTGGTAAGGGAAATGAGAGTTTACATTTTTCTTCTCTAATTTCTACCATTTTCATGCAACACGACGTGCTACAACTCGATTCAGATAGCATTCAAAAGAGTAAGGGGACCACCATAACTCCTGCCCTGTGGAGATAGTTGACTGCCACGAAGGCAAAGGAGAAGGGCAAACAAAAGACGGCAGAGTCTGTGCCAAAGGCAAAGGTGCCAACGGAAGAACCTATGGCTATGATGCCAGCTAGATCAGTGGTAATACTTTCCCAGATCTACCAATTCCAAGAGATCATCCTTCAAAAGTTCAAGATAGCTGAGGAGGAGAACTCCTTATTCTGGCAATATGTTTATGCCAAGGACTGTGCCATAAAAAACCCTTGAAGGCAAGTTCACGCAAACACTGCCAGCATTTCCTGAGTTCTCTGCAGACCTCCTTGCCAAGGATGAAATGCCAGCCAGTCCTCACTCTGACACAATCAGATGCCACCGTTCTAGTCTCTCTAGTACAAGTTGAATTTGCCAGAACTGTTGCCACGCTTGTAGCACCTGCCTTATATGCTGCCACTGATGTTCCAGCTGCGTCTGAGTCGGTGAAGATCGTTGAGGAAGTTATCCACGACCTTGAAGCTTCCACAACCGCATCAAAACCCAGCCTTAAGCACAAAAAGCATATGGCTCCCAGTCGAGGGAGCTTCATCAAAAGGAAAACACGCGTGTCACCATCATAACCCTCTAGAGGGGAGTCATTGTCCTCTTAAACTCCTTGCATTTCATTTCATTCTCATTCACATGCTCATGTATTTTAAATTTTATCTGTATATATGTGTTGTTTTCATGTATTGAGGACAATGCACACCTTAGTTTGAAGGTGTGGGTTGCCTTACATCTATTGCTATGGCATTCATGTTTATATTTCAGTTTACATTCTATTTGCCATATATGATTTAACACATGCATACCAAACCGTAAAAAAAATTACCTTAGTCAATTTTATACTTGTTACCAACAATGATAGTTTAGGAGAAGTTGTACTAGATTATCTCTTCGATGAAGAAAACTGGAATTTAGAACTTCTATGCCAGCAGGTTAGCTTTGCCAAGTAGCTCGACAATTGAAATCTAGTTCATGGAACTTTAGTTTCACTATACACGATGTATGTATCTAGTCTACAAAGCAAACTTAGGTTCGTTTGAAATTAAGCTTAAAAATGCCATGGTAAAAAAAGAAAAAAATAAGGCAACAATGTTTTGCCAAAAGCTGAAGAAATTTTAGAACATTTCTATGCCTTAGGGAAAATAATTAACTTGGGTCTTCATGGTTTGCTCCTTCTTAGTTCTCAAGCCAACATAACTCTAGGGTATGAGTGTAATGTGTTAGCTTAGTGATGTAATATGGATTAGCGTGGGTATTCATGATTTGCTCCCTCTTATATCTTATGCTAGACAGTACATGACGTGACCCTAATTAGATGCCAGCATAAAAACACCCTTGGCAATTACATAAAATTATGAGTTTGGATAGTAAAGTTGGATAAGGGAGTCACGCAAACTTGATACAAATTGCCTGCACTTTTACACACTAGATGACTCTATACTGGAACTATATTGCTGCATTTCAATTTGCTTATCTGCTTGGCACTGATACAATGATATCGGAGGACAGACCTAGGATAATATTTTGCTAATTGGTAGGCATTGGAAACCATGACAATTTTTTGTCGAGGTATTTTTCCTATTTTTCTATTTCTCTAGATTTTTAGTTGCATTACTTGAGGACAAGCAGTGAGCTAGGTTTGGGGGTGTGTTAACTCCTCAAAGTACTGATTTTTACGCTTATTTCACAATGATTTTGCTTATCTTTAAGTAGATATATTTGCATTTAGTTATTAAAATTCATGTATTTGCATAAAGAGTTGGGAGTTATTTTGTTTCCAGGATGAAGGGTTGTTTTGCTAGTTTTGATGCAGGACACAGACATGCAAGCATGCCAAAGAGGCGCTAGCAAAGAACGCAGGAAATGAAGTAAGAGAATTGCTGAGTAGATGTTGGCATTGATGGACCAGGCAAAGCTAAAGCTCGACTAGCAAAGGATTGATGCTTGTTGACCGGTCAAAGTAGCAGTTAGACCTTATACACGTCAACCTTAGGATTCAAATTAGGATAAGATGATACAACATCTTATCCTTTCGCGCGTTCAAATTTTAAACTCAAGAAGCTTATCCTAGGGTTTCCAAGCAAGCCTATTTAAAGAAGATCAAGCCACCACTTAGGGGATCGGAGGAGAGGTTGAACCGTGGTGAACCGAGAGGCGACGTGGTCTAACCAGCTAAGACCGAGAGCTCTAGAGCAATCAAAGGGCTGCATCGACATATCTCATTCTTTCCCATTCTCTTAGTTTTAATTTCATTTGAATGGTGATGTTAAGATACAATAATATTTTATGGATGGACCCCTAACCATGAACTAAGCTTTTATAGCTGGTTGAGGGATGTTTGCGATGAACGCCAAATTTATGTTTGGTTTTTAATAATTTGCAATGCCTTTGTCGTAACCCTTTTTAAGGGTCGACGTATTTTTAAATAAGAAAAAAACAAAGTCGCCACCAATCTATTTTAAGGTGCGATTGGATCACCTAAAAACGGATCATTTTCATAAAATTATTTTATTTTATTAAAACAAAATTTTTGGTCTGCGAAAAACACAAAAACGGGTTCAAAAGTTGGTTACACGTGGGGAATTGTTAGCACCCACACAACGCCCAAAAATTGGTACCTAGCTGATTACAAAACGTTTTGATGTCTAAATTTGCAAGTTCGTATGAAATTTAATTTATTGTCCATTTATGAGTATGATTTCATTTTAACGATCCCACTATCCGGAGAATAAACTTTAATCACCGCCAACATCTCTAGCGTTAACCCGTTATCTCATTTTGGTAGGACACCACATTAACAGTTTATATATCCAAACAAAGCACGGCATATATAAGTAAGCATCAAATGATAAGATAAATAAATAACATACGTAATAAAGTACACATTATACGAAACAAATTTATAATATATACGTAAAATATAGTTATACAATAATATAGATTACATATAGTAAATATTAATACTATAGAGTAGAAAAAGAAGTGCATATATACATGCTTATAATATAATACATATACTATTATAAAAGGAAGTAATAAATTATATAATATAGTATGAAAATTTAAAAGGAAACATATCATACATATATATAAGGCAAAAATAAAGTTTATTAAAATGTATATAAAAAGAATATATATTACCATAAAAATACTATCATACCCATAAATATCTAATATTAGAAGTATACCAAAATGAAAACACCCTTCATAATTCTCCTTTTTAAGGGTCGACGTATTTTTAAATAAGAAAAAAACAAAGTCGCCACCAATCTATTTTAAGGTGCGATTGGATCACCTAAAAACGAATCATTTTCATAAAATTATTTTATTTTATTAAAACAAAATTTTTGGTCTGCGAAAAACACAAAAACGGGTTCAGAAGTTGGTTACGCGTGGAGAACTGTTAGCACCCACACAACTCCCAAAAATTGGTACCTAGCCGATTACAAAACGTTTTGATGTCTAAATTTGCAAGTTCGTATGAAATTTAATTTATTGTCCATTTATGAGTATGATTTCATTTTAACGGTCCCACTATCCGGAGAATAAACTTTAATCACCGCCAACATCTCTAGCGTTAACCCGTTATCTCCTTTTGGTAGGACACCGCATTAACACTTTATATATCAAAACAAAACACGACATATATAAGTAAGCATCAAATGATAAGATAAATAAATAATATACATAATAAAGTACACATTATACGAAACAGAAGTGCATATAGTAAATATTAATACTATAGAGTAGAAAAAGAAGTGCATATATACATGCTTATAATATAATACATATACTATTATAAAAGGAAGTAATAAATTATATAATATAGTATGAAAATTTAAAAGGAAACATATCATACATATATATAAGGCAAAAATAAAGTCTATTAAAATGTATATAAAAAGAATATATATTACCATAAAAATACTATCATACCCATAAATATCTAATATTAGAAGTATACCAAAATGAAAACACCCTTCATAATTCTCCTTTCAAAAATTTTGGATCAAAATCAATCCCATGTTTTTCACCTAAAAGATTACTTGGATCTTCACAAACATAAAGTCATTCCCCCTAACACGTTTTTTAAGATTAAACTCCCAAAATCCTAAGAACACGTACTTTTCCTTTTTCTTTTGAAAACAAAACAAATAAACAGTAAATTATATAAAATAAATAGAAAACTAAACAATATACCTCAACAAAGGCTTCAAACTTTTATTGCTCAGAATCTCAAGATACAACTACTTTTCATATGCTTCTATGAGGGTGGCAAATGAGGTGAGTGGTTGTAAGAAGATGAGTTGTGAAAGAGTGAGTGGGTCTAGATTACAATAGAATGAAGCCTATTTGTAGGCTTCAAAAACCCTAAAAACCTAAAAATCGTAAAGTATATTCCCTTTTTATGCTTAGTATACATGAAAAGGAATCAAACCATATTCAATATAATCATAAAAAAATAGGTAAATATATAAGCTTGATTTTAATTACAAATAATCAATAAATCAATTGAAAATTCATATTAAGATCAAAATCTCGTATTGAACCCGTATACGATTTTTCTACATGCACTGTCTTCAGTAAAATAAGCATATCTTGAGCTCCCAACGTCCGATTGAGGCATTTCAAGATGTGTTGGAAAGGTAACCAAAAGATGATCAATACTTAAGAAGACACCCTGGCCCAAAAATTCTTGGATCCTATCGGAATTTTGCCATAAGTTCGTAGTAAGGAATCATTTGCCCATAACTTGACTTTCCATGCTTGTCAAGTAGGATCGCTTGTAATCTTCCCATATTTGACATAATAAGGATTTTGTGTGATCTGCAACAATAACCCAAATTCCTTAATAATAATATAAAATAATAAAAATAATATATAAAAAATAGGCTAGATTTGGGCCTTTACTGTAATTGGACACTTTATTTAAGTAAATGAACTCTTTTTTTGAATTTTTTGGGTTTTATATTTAATACTACTTCTAATAATAATAATAATAATAATAATAATAGAAACATATATACAAAGTAAACTGAACTGAATAAAATAAGGACGGCTAAAATTCAGTGACAACAACTGCCCTTCTTTGCTCATTTTGGTGAAACAGAAATAGAGCAAAGATCAAAAAAGGAACTAATTTTTCAGTCGAACTACAAATTGGATGCTAAATGTCAAAATAGGGTTTCATTCTCCTTATGCCTAAACGAATAGGCAGGTTCCATTCTCCTTATGCCTAGATGGATAGAGGGCTATATTCTACTTACGCCTGAACAAATAGATGTGTTCTATTCTTCTTACACCTGAACGGATAGACGGGTTCCATTCTCCTTACGCTTGAACAAATAAACAGGTTCCATTCTCCTTACGCCTGAATGGATAGGCGGGTTCTATTCTTCTCATGCATGAATAGATAAGCAATCTCATTCTTCTTATGCTTGAACGAATAGACGGGTTCTATTCTCCCCATGCCTGAATAGATAAGCAATTCTATTCTCCTTATGCCTGAACGGATAGGCGGGTCCTATTCTCTTCATGCTCAAATAGATAAGCAATTCCATTCCTATTACGCTTGAATGGATAGGCGGGTTCTATTTTCCTCATGCCTGAATAGAAAAGCAATCTCATTCTCCTTATGCCTGAACAGATAGGGGGTTCTATTCTTCTCATGCATGAATAGATAAACAATTCCATTGTCCTTATGCCTGAATGGATAGGCGGGTTCCAATCTTCTCATGCCTAAACGGATAGATGGGTTCCATTCTCCTCATACCTAAATAGATAGGTGAGTTCTATTCTCCTCATGCCTAAACGGATAGACATGTTTTATTCTCCTCATGCCCAAATAGATAAGCAATTCTCTTCTCTTCATGCATGAACGGATAGAAAGGTTCCATTCTCCTCATGCCTGAATAGATAGGCGGGTTCTATTCTCCTCATGCCTGAATAGATAAGCAATTACATTCTCCTTTTGCTTGAACGGATAGGCAAGTTCTATTCTCCTCATGCCTGAATAGATAAGCAATTTCATTCTCCTTATGCCTAAACGGATAGACGAGTGCGATTCTCCTCGTGCCCGAATAGATAAGTAATTCCATTCTACTCATGCCTGAATGAATAAACGGGTTCTACTCTTCTCATACTCGAATAGATAAGTAGGTTCCATTCTCTTCATGCCTAAACGGATAGAAGGGTTCTATTCTCCTCATGCTTGAATAGATAAGCAGGTTCCATTCTCCTCATGCTTGAATGGATAGGCGGGTTCCATTCTCCTTATGCCTGGATGGATATACGGGTTCTATTCTCCTCATGCTCAAATAGATAAGCATGTTTTATTCTCTTCATGCTCGAATAGATAAGCAAGTTTTATTCTTCTTATACTCGAATAGATAAGCATGTTCTATTCTTCTCATGCCTGAATGAATAGACAGGTTCTATTCTCCTCATGCTCGAATAGATAAACAAGTTCTATTTTTCTCATGCTCGAACGGATATGCGAGTTTTATTCTCTTCATGCCTGAACGGATAGACGGGTTCCATTCTTCTCATACCTAAACGAATAAGCGGGTTCTATTCTCCTCATGCTCGAATAGATAAGCAGGTTCTATTCTCCTCATGCTCGAATAAATAAGCAATTATATTCTTCTCATGCTTGAATGGATAGGCAAGTTCTATTCTCCTCATGCTTGAATAGATAAGCAGGTTCTATTCTCCTCATGCTCGAACAGATAAGCAAGTTTCATTCTCCCCATCCCTGAACGGATAGGCGGGTTCTATTCTCTTCATGCTCAAATAGATAAGAAGGTTTCATTCTCCTTATGCTTGAATGGATAAACGGGTTCTATTCTCCTCATGCTTGAGTAGATAAGTAGGTTCCATTCTCCTCATTCCTGAACGGACAAGCAGGTTCTATTCTCATCATGCTCGAATAGATAAGTATGTTTTATTCTCCTCATGCTTGAATGGATAGGCGGGTTCTATTCTCTTTATGCTTGAACGAATACGCAAGTTCCATTTTCCTCACGCCTGAACGGATAGGCGGGTTCTATATCTGTTGAACTTTAACGAATGCTATGATTATGATGAGTATGCTCCTAGGGATGGCTAACACATGAATGTATTTTCTTTTCTCTTTTATTTTATTTTTTAGTTTTTAAACATTTCTCTTTATTTTTCTTCTTTTGTTTTGGGGTTTTCCTCTTTACTTCTTTGCGCATTTACTTGCTCAACCCAGATACACAACCATGCCAACTATTTATTCTTTGTATCTCTTTGCTTCAGAGAAAACATCTAAGCTTTGCACATTTGCTCACTCAATCCAGTTATCTTGTATTCCTGGTTGGGAGGACTAATTTTTTATCCTCATATTCTTCCACACTCTTTTAGCCTTTCCCTAGTTGAGAGAAAAGAATTTCTCACATCCTCCCAGAAGCTTGAATGAAAGCTTTAACATCACTGGACATCTTCTCCAATGTATGTAAAATTTTTCTCATTGTGGGAGAAGGTTTAGCAATCATGCTATCTTAAAATAATATCAAGCATCCTCAAAGCTTCTTGTGAATTCTTAGATGCTTGCCCCTGCAGGGCTCTTTGAAGCGTTTGCATGTAAATCCTTGCAGCAAAGCTTATTTCTATCTTGAATGTCTTCGAATGATACTGGAGTTTTCTTATCTTCCTCTTACGCCTATTAATGTTTATGGCCTTAAATCATTGGCCAATGCAACTTGCCCCACTCTGGGCGTGCCCCATTTAAAATTCAGATGCCACTAGCCAAAACTTCATAAGTAAGAACACCAGAAGTTGCCATGTGCTGCCTTTTCCAAGTTGACGAAGTGTGAGGACACGAAATTCCTTCCAAGATGCCAAGTTTTCGAGAGATTCATTTGCTCTTTACCTAATCCATAAACTATCCGAGCCACCCTTTATGGTTTTCAACTCTGATATCTCTTTAGTTTCAAGATGCCTTTTGCGGGTTTTCATCTTGAATCTTTCTTTTTTTTTTGGTATCTAAGGCGTCCTTTGTGGGTTTTTACCTTTCGATAAATTTATTTTTTTCTTTTTTCTTTCTTTCTCTTTTTCTTTTTTTTCTTCAACATCTTTTTTAGGCATAAAACTTCTGAACTCATCAGATTACGAAGCTCATCTCTATCCATCTCGACCAAGGTCAATATTCTTTTTGAAAAGGACTTCTTCCATTTAGTCGTTCATTTCCCCCGAGAATCTCTTTGAATTGGCAAAATTTTTCTTAATACGAAATCTCTTTCTCAGATAAACTTTCTTGTCGTGAGCTCATGTTATTCTTCTCTGATTCGCCTGACCATGGCAGATGACTTTCAACCCCTTTTTCATTGGATAACTGAACTGGTCATATATTGCTTGGACCCACACTGCTTCTTCTATTTTTGCTTCCCTCAAGACACGGAGAGATAGAATTTCAACCTTGATTGGCAACTCAACCTTTTATCTCATAAACTAATGAAGACGGTGTTGCCCCTATTAGTTCTTGATACGATGGTAAAAAATTGTTCCTGGATTTGGAATCAATACCAAGAAAGCTTTATTTTTTCATAAATTTATGTCACTTTACTTGTAAGATGCAAGAAAAGGGTTAGTAATGAGGATTTAAAGAAAAAAAATAAAAGACTAGAAAAAAGGATTTAAAGAAAAATAAAGGCTAGAAATAAGGGTTCAAAGGAAAAAGTCAAGGCAAACATGGAAAAGAACAAAGTCAGATGCCCCAAATTTCATAGTATGAATAATTCATGAATCCATCAACTAGATAGTGCCCCATTTTTAGATAGCTCTCTTTAACTCACCCACTCCCCAAATTTCAATTTTCCCACTTTCCTAATCTCAATCAGACATTAGAAGTTTTGAGGTCCTTGAAGAAAGGATAACTCAATAAGGCGGATTGTGTTCGGCAAACAGACTTCTTTTCTCAGATATTCATGTGTGATCCAAATGGTCTTTTAAGGCTTGTAATGTAGGCTAGGCTCGGGTTACAAAAAAAAGATATATAGGCTCAAATACATGTTTTAAGGGTGATTAAACCAAGAATCAACCTTTGATGAAATCTTCATCCTTTTATTCATTCGATTACTCTAGATTGCCCATTTTAGGTTTTTACCCTAGAGTTCATTTCATTTTCTGTCTCATGCCTTATTTGAAGGATTTCGCACATGTTCCATGCTTTTCTCTTCTTTTACCTTTTAGCTTTTATTTCTTCCTTCTTTTTCTTTATTTCTTTATTTCTTTTTTTGTGTCCCTTTCATTTTAAATTTAGGACACTCAGCTTGATTTGTTGTAAATTTTCCTCGCTTGCAAATCGTATTTCATCCTCTTTGCCCCCCTAATGTAGGGTGTGATCCTTGGTTAGAGTTCAATCACAAGAACAATATCCGGCTCAAAAAGGGACCACAAAGGATTTTTCCTTATTCGTGAAGGGAAATGAAAGAAATGCCAAATGTCATTTTACATACAAATGTCATCGATGAGAAACAGTCTTCAGTTGGTAGATGTTTTAGAGTTATCACTTTATTCAAAGACCTTAACAACAATGTCTGAGAGGAAAATCACTCAAAATCTGTTTATGGGATTTCCCATTAATCATGAACACACTTTATTTCCCTTCTATCTCAGGATTAGATCCAAGAATCATTCATATAATCAATAATATGGACTTTGCCAATAGGATGCATTTTGGAAGGGAAATAGATGAAGATGAAATGCATATAAAAAATGAAATATTTTTCACTTGAGAAAATTAAAGGGAATGCATCTTTTACATATGTAGAATAACATAGAGGCCCTTACAAAAGATCCATAATGCTCGCGGGAAAAAGTAAAAGGGTTGGTTCTAGGTATGACTCTACCATTTTCTAGGAGAATCATTGATCATTATTCCGAGAAAGCATGGGTGAATTCCAGCAAAGCTCCACCAGTCTACTTCTCGAAAAGATTATACTACTGAAGTTGTTCAGGTTACAGGGTACTCATCATATTTCTTTCCTTGATTCCCAGAGTGAGAGTAGGCAACTCTTGGCAGGGCTTCGATGCCATCAGTTGTTTTTTCTTTATATGTGTTACAAAACCCTAACATGACTGCTATCTAGGTAACAACGTCCCAACAAGCTCATGTATTCCCGCGGTTCAGTTCTAAAGCTAACGACCTGTCTTCAATAACCATTTCTTGGGTATCCTGCTTATGCGAAACTTTTTTAGATGTTTCAAATTTTACCATAATTAATTCTTTTATTATGTATGAATGTATACAATGATGTAAAAATCATAAACCAATGCAAACAAACAAACAAAATGCAAATGCATGAATGCAGGCGAAGGGCCATCGATTCTATTAAGGTATCGTTCTAGAAGTAGTTCTTCATTGGATGTCAAAGTTCCTTACTAGGAAAGATTCTGATTTATACTATGAGTGCATCTCAGTCTGATCTCTTTGATCATCCATAAGAGTCTCGGTCCTACTTCCCATACCGGCACAAAGCTACGACTTTCTTGGTTATCATCATATGCCTGGCAACATCCCGAACTTGGGTCATGATACTTTTTCCAAACTTTTCACGCTCTTGGAATTTCAAGGCGTTATTTCTCAGATGAGTGAACCAATAGTTATTGTGATATCCTCCAATACCAAGACGACTTGCCCTTTCAGCATTTCATTCTCACTTGCTACCTGGGTCTGCAACTCAGCAACAAAGGCTTGACTCTATCTCAGCTTCTTATTGGTTGAGTCACATATAAACCATAATTCGCACAAACGGAACTTGTTGACATGAACCTTCATTTTCCATACGGCTATATTCTCTTTTCCCTTTTTCGACAATCCATTTGTTCTTCTCACTTGTTTGTCCTTCCTTTCCTCATTCACAAGTGTTCACTGGTTGACCTCGAACCAGAGATGTATACTTGTATTATCTTTCTCTTTCTAAGGAGTCTTTCATCTATTGCAAAAAATCATGTTCTACTCTGAGCAATGTTCTCCAGACTCGGCCCCTTCTAGATATGCATGCATAATAAGATAAAATAAATAAAAAACACCTAAAAAGGTCCAAAATAATTTCATTGTAGGAATAGTAACTGGGAAGCATATTCCAACATTTCTGGACACGCTCTTCCTCGGATTATTCTTACGAAAAATATTGGTCGAACTCTAACCATAGAGTTTTCCACATGGCTCTATTGGGGTGGGCTTCTAGATTCACACACATAGTTTGGTTCTAGAAAGGTTCCCGAGGTGTCCTCGTTGTCCCCTAATAAGGGTAGCAAGGCCCATGATTCTCACCCATTATAGGTTTCAAGCAAATCAAGTTCAACTTAGGGGGCTCATTTCCTATGTCTTAATAAATGACCAGTATCCTTACGAAGACATAGGGCATATGAGTCTCGAAGGTACTTGCTAGGCTCATACAGAGAATTAATATTCTCACATGAGCAAAGCGTTCTCCCCTCACTTACACGATCGGCACGAAGCTCGGGCATAGAGCTTATAGTCAAGCTTTAAATGGGTAAAATGAGATCATATGCATAAATAGACAATTAAGATAAATTTTATACGAACTTAGCAAATTCTGACATTAAAGCAAAGTGCAATCGGCTTGTGGTCTGACTCTTTTTTTTTGTAAAAACAAAAGCGGAGTCGCGAAGTTGTCGCAACCCTTTTTAAGGGTATCGACATATTTTTTAAATAAGAAAAAAATGGAGTCACCGCCAATCTTTTTATAAGGTGTGATCGAATCACCTAAAAATAGGTCATTTTAATAAAATTATTTTATTATTAAAACAACATTTTTGGTCTGTGAAAAACACAAAAATAGGTTCGGGAGTCGGTTACGCGTGGGGAAGGGTTAGCACCCCTACGACGCCCAAAAATTGGTACCTAGCCGATTGCAAAATGTTTTGATGTCGAAATTTGCAAGTTCATATGAAATTTAATTTATTGTCCATTTATAAGTATGATTTCATTTTAACGGTACCACCATCCGGAGAATAAACTTTAATCACCGCCAACATCTCTGGCGCTAACCAGTTATCTCCTTTTGGTATGACACCGCATTAATAGTTTATATATCCAAACAAAGCACGACATATATAAGTAAACATCAAATGATAAAATAAATAAATAAATAAATAAATAATATACGTAATAAAATACACATTATACGAAACTAATTTACAATATATACGTAAAATATAGTTATACAATAATATAGATTACATATATTAAATATTAATACTATAGAGTAGAAAAAGAAGTGCATATATACATTCGTATAATATAAGACATATACTATTATAAAAGGAAGTAATAAATTATATAATATAGTATGAAAATTTAAAAGGAAACATATCATACATACATATAAGGCAAAAATAAAGTCTATTAAAATGCATATAAAAAGAATATATATTACCATAAAAATACTATCATACCCATGAATATATAATATTAAAAGTATACCCAAAATGAAAATACCCTTCATAATTCCTTTTTCAAAAAATTTGGATCAAAATCAATCCCATGTTTTTCACCTAAAAGATTACTTGGATCTTCACAAACATAAAACCATTCCCCCAAACACGTTTTTAAGATTGAACTCCCAAAATCACAAGAACACTTCCTTTTCCTTTTGAAAACAAAGCAAAAAAATAGTAAATTATATAAAAGAAATAGAAAACTAAACAATATACCTCAGCAAAGGCTTCAAACTTTTATTGCTCATAATCTCAATATACAACTATTTTTCATATGCTTCTATGAGTATGGCAAATGGGATGAATGGTTGTAAGAAGATGAGTTGTGAGTGAGTGAGTGAGTCCAAATTACAATAGAATAAAGCCTATTTGTAGGCTTTAAAAATCCTAAAGCATATTCTTTTTTTATGCTTGGTATACATGGAAAGGAATCAAACCATATTCAATATAATCCTAAACAAATAGGGAAATATATAAGCCTGATTTAATTACAAATAATTAATAAATCAATTGAAAATTCGTATTAAGATCAAAATCCGTATTGAACCCGTATACGATTTTCTGCAGGCGCTGTCTTCAGTAAAACGAGCATATCTTGAGCTCCCAACGTCAGATTGAGGCGTTTCAAGATGCATTTGAAAGGTAACTAAAAGAAGGTCAATACTTAAGAAGACACCCTAGCCCAAAAATTCTTGGATCCTATCGGAATTTTTCCATAAGTCTGTAGTAAGGAATCTTTTGCCCATAACTTGACTTTCCATACTTGTCGAGTAGGATCTCTTGTAATCTTCCCATATTTGACATAATAAGGATTTTGTGTGATCTACAAGAATAACCCAAATTCCTTAATAATAATAATAAATATATATATATAAAAAAAATGGGCCAGATTTGGACCTTTATTGTAATTGGACTCTTTATTTAAATAAATGAACTCTTTTATTTATTTTTTTTGGGTTTTATATCTAATACTACTACTACTAAAAATAATAATAGAAACACATATATGAAGTAAATTGAACCAAATAAAATAAGGACGGGTAAAATTCAGTGACAACAACCTTGGCATTATTTTCTATTTACTAGTACTTAATTTTCTTAAATCCTTTGTCATACGATAGTTGGCATAGTGTGCTTATTGCACCTTAATATCTTAACAGACTTAAGGAGCAACGATCAGTTTCCATATACTAAGGCGAAAAGCTTCGACAAAAGATGTTCAAGTAGATGAACTTACTTTGGATGTGAGTCTACTACTTAGGAGTAAAGGTTGACGCTTAATCGAGTTAATTAATGGAAAGCTTCACTATAGACATATAAGGGTTTATTCATGGTTAACTTAGGTTATTGTTATCGACAGAGGCAATACTACTTTTAATCTGATCGACAATAAATCTAAGGCAGGCCATTATTAAAGGATGGCATAAGTAGCATGAAATCCAGGCATCCCTTGCCAACGCTCATCATTCAATTAAACACTTCCATTGCCAGACTGTTTTTATTTTTTCACTACTTTTATTCTATCTTTCGATCAAAAACCCATTCATTCAAACACTTTCATTTTTCTTACAAACAAGTAAACACTAAGCAAATAAGTTATTGGTCAATCCCTGTGGATTCGATACTCAGCTTACTATTGTATTACTTGCTGACCGTGTATACTTGCACACATAAGATTCACCTTGGCATTGTTTTCTTTCACTTTTATACTAAATATTCAATTGTTTGCCAAGTGTTAGTAAAGTCGACATTGCCATGTTATCCTCTAGTTGCATGCTCTTGTTTATAATTTGCAATTGCATGGAGCATAGTTGAGTGTGAGTGTATCCACTGAGCTTCATTAGCTCAGCGTTTAGAATTGTTGTTTCTGTTCGTAGGTTATTAGGTTGACATACATCGTTGGAGCACCATCGAAGCAGTACTTAGATTATTTAGGCTATGTATTTGTATGACCCTATGTCATATTGTAACTCTTATTTCGGGATTTTAACTTGTCAGTCGAATGCTTTTAATTATGTATTTTAATGGATCTCCTATGTAACATTTTAATGGATTTATCTACTTTGAAATATTCAAACTTAATAGATTTTATGAATGAATGTGATTTGGGCTAAATCTAGTTGTAAAATTTTATGGTAATTATTTGGGCTTGAGATCTAAATGTGACATTCGGGTCGAGGGTGTTACACCATCAGAAAATTATCGAGATATAGTAAAAGGGAGCTGAAAATTATTAAGAACAAACCTAATAGAATTGGGGCCAAATCCAAGTGTCCATGAAAAATATTTGCAAGTACAAGTAAAATATCAAAGTGTTTGCAGGTGAAAACCTTTTTAGATGAACACAACTGTCCAATCAGTTTAAAAAATAAGATGATTAATGCAAAATCATTGCAAAGTATTATGAGGAAATTATTAAAGACCACAAAAAAAAATAAACGAAGCTCATGAAGATTAACAAAAGAGTTCAATATGAGACCCATGTTAATGGTAAATTGATTACATGTATGAGAGCAAAAAATCTGATTTCATCAAGACTAGCTGGGAACTTCAAGAAAGAATTTGTTGATTTATGGGACTATTCAGATGAGTTAAGGGAAAAGAATCTACGAAGTACTATAAAGATGGCAGTCAATAGGGTGTATGATGATTTTCCATCTCATTTCAAGAGGTTTTATGTTTATTTTGATGCATTAAAGAGAGGTTGAAAAGAAGATTGTAGGACAATATTTAGTTTCGATGGTTGTTTCCTTAAGGGCCCATTTCAAGGTGAATTACTATCAACTATCGGGAGAGATGACAACGATCAAATTTATCCTATTGCACGGGCAACAGTGGAAAATGAAACCAAAGATTCTTGGTGTTGGTTTTTAAATTTTCTCACAACAGACTTGGTATAAATTACTATTTTCTTATTGGTATACCAATTTAGTTATGTTAGTTAGTGGGATGGTTTTTAAATTTTTATTTTTTTAGTTTAACACAACCATTTTATTGGTTATATAATTTTCCCTTTGATATTCCTTAAGAGAAAGGAGTGGTTAAGGCTCACGCCTTAACTCTTGAAGTCCTGGGTTTGAACCTTGGTAAGGCTTAATGTAAAAGTTATATAATTTTCACTGAAATATGAAACTACCACGTGTCAATTTTTGATTCGATGATATTAATATAATAAAAATATATATAATTAAAAATCTAAAGTGACAATATGTCACGTCATCAAACCTCCATGTGGCTATGCCATGTCAACAGAGCATTCCATATGTACCTACTGAATCACACAAAAACTTTGACCGTCTGTTAACTAACGGTTCTAATTAACGGAAGGGTGCTTTTGCTAAAAAATGAAATGTTAAGGACAAAATAACTTTAAAAAAGATAAAGGGCCTGATAGTTCTATAAAGAGAATGAATTTTCTCTTGATTTATAGGTCTAATTGTCCCCACATTAGTATCCATTGCATCTATTTATGCATTTTCATGTCTTATTTCTGCATTTTTTCTAGCTTAGTTCTAGTGGCTCGTGTTTTGTATATTTCTGCCTATTTATGCCTTGTTGTCGCCGCATTACTAATGTCCCTATAGAGGATATTTTCACCACTGCAACTAGGTGGACACTGCATCTACTAGTTGTCCAGCTTGCTTAAGGATAAGGACGAATATACCAACTGTCCAATTTGTTACAACAAATTCTGTACGATGTTGGGCAAGCAAATAGCCTGCTGGACAGGTGTCCTTCCTTCGGTGGCCTATAAAAGGACCATTTTAGAGGAGAGAGAGAGCCACGTTATTTTCATTTTTCATATATCTTCAACCTCTAAGCTTTTTCCCTTCACTTAAGTTTATTTTTGGGGATCCAAGGCGAAGTGAGGCAGATCTATCCAAGGAAATGAGGAGTCAAGTGCTGAATCAAGGAAATATATTGTTATCTTCTTAAACTCTTCTCTAGTTATATGGTTTTGGAGATTTACTTTGTATTTTGAGCTCATTTTAACGTTGGTTTGATTTTCTAGAGCTTCATGAAATTGTTTAAACTATTTTCTCAGTTCAATATATATCTGTGTTAGCTTTTTCTTAAGTTTTAATTGTTGGATCTGATTTACGTTTTGCATGAGAGTGTTAACCCATCCACTGACATCGACAGATGCAGTGACGAGTTAGATTAACGAGTTTTTACAACAAAAGTTGATTTAGATGCAACGAAAGTTGGTCCACTTGTTCTAAGGACTTTAGTCTCGAATTACGACGAAAGTTGAAGATAATCTATATCCCCGAGTCAATGGTTGAAGGTTAAATGGAAGATAATACTCAAGCTGACCACCGTATCGCTGACTAAACCAATTTTTACCTCGAAGTGTACTTTATCTTTATGCCAAGCCGAGCCAAGGAGATCCCGGCTTTATTCTCATATTTCTCTAACTTGTATTACACTATGTTATTGCTACCACATTGAATCATTTATTCATATTATTATCCTGTTATTGCACCCACAACTACTACTCTTACAATATTGTATTGTAGTCACATAAGTATAAGCGTAATACACCATCCTCGTGGGATCGATATTCAAACAAGATTGTCTTGTTTCTATTATTGATGGTGTAGCTTACACTAATATTGTGACGTTTTCACACGGATCAGAGTCAAAGTGACAAAACTGTCAAACGTTAGGGGAAAATTTAGGCATTATACCTTAAAAAATAAATTAAAAATTTTGGCAAGGTTAATGAGCAACGAGATTTTTTAACGAGCACGAGTTGAGCAAAAAATTATCGAGTTAACGGGCAACGAGTCGAGTCGAGCAACAAAATTTTTTAACGAGCACGAGTTGAGCACTACTCAACTCGCGATCGACTCGCTCGATAAGCACCACTATCAGTATATATATATATATGATAAAATATATTTTATTAAAAATTAGAAATTAGACAATATATATGTAGAACTAAATATTAGATCGAATCTATCATTATTTTAACTACAAAAATATATTATATTGTTATATTAAGTACTCCATTTAATATATGATACATATCCTACCATAGACAAAGCCAATGGGCACGTGACACCAAAAAAATTGTTGTAGTTTTTTTAGGCATAAAATAAAAAATGCCCTTAATGTTTTACTGAATTATCATTTTGGTCTCTATTTTTTTTGAAGCAATTTAGCCCTTAACGTTTCATTTTGGGTCAAAATAGCCCCTCTGCAGATGAAAACTGTTAGTCAACCAACGGTAAATGACTTGAAATGATATGAAAAACCTACATCATTGTTCATCGCAATAGCAGCGTCGTATAGGCAAATATACTGACTTTACAGAATGACACATCAATCAAAAAATAATTTTATAAAATTATATAAAATATAAAATATTTTTTCTTCTGACGCGTCATTCTGTCATGTCATTTCAAGTTGTTTATCGTTAGTTAACTAACAGTTTTTATCCGCAGAGGGGCCATTTTAACACAAAATAAAACGTTAAGGGCTAAATTGTTTCAAAAAATAGGGACCAAAATGACATTTTAGTCAAACCTTAAAGGTATTTTTTAACATTATACCTTTTTTTACTCTTAAATTTTTTTTTTAAATAATAACCCTTAAAAAGTTTATTGGCAGCCCTTAAAAAATTAACTCAACTTACCCTTAAAAATTATTTTATAAATTTTATAATAAAAAAACTACTAAAATATTGACCCCGCACAATTTTAAAAAATATTTAAACTTTTGACTTTTAAAAATAAAAAATCTAAATACCCCACCAACGAGGACTAATTAGGTGAATAATGCACTTAAGTATTAAATTTAGAAAAATAGAGGATATTAGAGTATATTTTAGAGTTTATGGCAAATTTTACAGTACAGGATTTTTTGCACATAAGACTTAATTTTTTTTAATATTTTTTACGTAAAGCATTCAAGTGCATGGCAACCTTGAGAAAAATATTTAAAAAAATAAAATATCTTGTACAGATAACATCTTCACTTAAGTCGTCGTATGCAAGTGTCGTATTCACCCTGCACTATAATATTTGGCATAAATTTTTAAATATACTTTAACATCCCATGTTTCTCTAAATTTAATTCTTAGGTGCCCCGTATATCCAACGAAGCCCACCAACTCACTTTTCTCCCAAAACTTTTCCTTTATACCGTCTTCTTCGTTCTTCTCCAAACTTTACTTTCTAAAAACTTATTTCAATAACCCACGAATCCCACCACCATTTTTTTCCAAAATTCTTTCTTTCAAAAAGCTTCACGGTTTCTTCCTTCCATTGGCCAATAAAATATTTTTTTTAGATCTGTAATATTTAACCATTTGTGAGAAGAAGCAATAATTAAATCTTTGTTCTAACATCAAGATGAAGGCATCAATTTAATTAAATTTATTTACTGTTTTAAATTCATAATGTTATATTATTAGGGAAATTAGGGTAAGTCGTTGTGGATTCATTTTGGAATTCAAGCGTAAATTCGTTGAATTTCAACCATTTTCAAATGTTATTTGTATTTTTCAGTTGGTCTATCGTAACTTAAACTGAAATTAGCCCATAAGTTATCAATGGGTTGGTCCAAGCGATAAATAGCTTAGTATCGCTTAAGCAGGTCTTAATATGAACTCTCGTCCTAGCTGTGTAGAATCTGGAGAAGCAGGCAGTCAAAATTCTAGTAGCGGAAGCTTTCCGACCGATCAACGATCATCGTTACCAGATCAAATATGTACCACGGATGTGCAGACAGACTGTTATCTGTCTGAATGTCAGGTGGGTTAGGTATTTAAGCAGCTTGTGGTGACCAATTTCAGAATTGTTAGAATGCATTGTTCTCTAAATACCAATTTAGCTTCAAACATATGTTTTAGCGAAGATAAATGTGATTTTATAGTTCTTGTTTAATTTTGGTGTTCAACATGATATTTGCACATATATTCAGGTAAATATCAACTTTGAGCTGCAGAAACTGAGAACCAAACTCACACACATTCGAGAAACGTATGATGTAGCGCAGGTAGCTGTTATTAGTCAGTAGTAAAGTCAGTTAAGTTGTGCTGAGTCAGCAGAGGCAGTTGGGAAATATTGTTATCATGCTAACTCAGTCAACTCTTGTATAAATGCTACCTGTCTCATTTGAGATATTACGGGTTTATTAATAAAATGTGTGAGAGTACCGTCTCTCTTTCTTACTCAGTCTCTCAGTGAGACCATTTATGCGTCTCGGGAGGGATGTGCCGACCGAGAGGCTTCCCTAAGGCAAGAGGCCGAGTTGAAAGCTTATAACTAGGCTAAAGAGAAAGACAAGGTTGAGAATTTTCTCACAGGTCTCGTCCAGCGATACCAGAAGTTCGAATGGGAAGAGATTGTGTCAGCTACATCCTCGTCCTTGGAAGATCTTAGAGTGGGAATGAGAGCATATGGAACTGTCTATAAATGCATATTCCATCATACAGTTGCTGCCACTCAAAAGAAAGTAGTAGAACGAAGCAATTCCAGCAGGAGGTACAAAATTACTTGGATCCAATCAAATCTGATGATGTTTGAGAAAAATGTGAGGATTATGAGGCATCTGACCTAAAAAATTGCAACTAAATACTTGTGTATTCCAAGGCTTCTGTCCCTTGTCTCTCGTGACAGACCTTGATTGGTTGCATTAGCACCACATAATTCCTTGGTATGCCCATACACACTACATTTATAGCAGATTTGTTAAAGACCCTCCTACTCTAACTTCTGTATAAATTTATCGATTCTTATGCACAACAATAAAGGTTTATTGTTAGGGTTTTCTTTAGTTACTCATTAGAATGATAATATCTTTTTAAAAACTAAAAAGTTGTTTGTATATGTAATTTATTTATTTTTTGTTAAGTAGAGAGGTATTACATTCTCATTCGAGCTCATATAAAATGAGACAAGATGAACATTATTAGCTACTAAACAAATTAGAGGATCTCTATATGATATTTATTTTTTAAATACAATTTAATGACACGTTAAACCATAAGGCCCTATTTATAATTCATTAAAAATTTAAATTTCAAAACAATTCATTAAAATTTTTGGTAAACTACATAAATGATCAATAAACTTTGGGTAAACTACATAAATGGTCACCGAACTTTTGGGGTGCTTTCATTTTGATCACCGAACTTTTAAATTTTTCATTGGAGTCGTTCAACTTTTATTTCGCTTTTATTTTGGTCTCTCCTGTTAGCATCTGTTAGAAAATACTGACGTAACCCGTTAATTTTCTTTTTTCTCAATAAAACAATATAATTTGGATCCCACTTTCAATTTCTCTTTCTTCTTCTTTTTCTCCAAGTTCTACACCCTTAAACTCCAAAGCCATGACTGATGTTAATTTGAGCTTCAAAGAGAGGGATTTATATGCCGCCAACGCCGTTTATATCTTTACCGTCATCGTTAATCTTATATCTGCCCTGCTTTACATGTTTTACATGAATGAAAAAAGAAAAAACCTTTGCGACATCAAGAGGATTAATGATGACTGCAGAGATAAAAGTGGCATCGACGACAAATAAAGTTCTCTTTCTGAAATTTATATAGACGTTGGTCAAGGCTTTAGAATTTAGGGGTGTAAAATTTGGAGAATGAGAAAAAGAAGAAGAAGAAGAAGAAGAAAGAAAAGAAAAATTAACAGGCCAACTCAGCATTTTCTAAAGGAAGCTAATGTGATAGACCAAAATGAAAGCGAAATAAAAGTTGGATGATCCAATAATTTTTTAAAAGTTTGGTGACCAAAATGTTAGCACCCTAAAAATTCGATGACTATTTATATAGTTTACCCTAAAGTTTATCATCTTCGCCACATCGGAGTATCAAATCAAAATAAGCCACGTTAGCATCCAAGCCGACCCTACTAACTACCTCTTCGATCCTAACTTTTCATACCCTCCACGCCGACTAAATTTAAACCTACAAAAAGGGTAAAACCGACGCATCTAATTCGTCACTAAAAAGGAAACAAAGAAGAAAACATTACCTTTTCTGCCAACAACCTCTTCTTCTTCGAAGATTACTGTTACAACAGGTTTTCTTTTCCATCTCCCAACTCCCAAGAAACGAACCTTTTCTATTTCCGCCCACCTTTTCTCTCTATATCTCCCTTTCATTCCCCTGTATTCAATTTTGTAGCATTCCCAGACTTTCTTTTCTCTTCAATTCGCAGTTTTCATCATGTTTTTCTTCAAACTTTTCCTCTTCTTTTCCCTCTTTTCTTCCACCTTCTCTCATGTCACCCTTCTCCCCAGACCATTAATCATTCAATACCCTGAAGGAATCGAGACCCAGATTCACGAATTCGACGAAGAGCTCAAGTTACAGTGTACGAGCTGGAGATTTTCTGCGGAAGCCAACAATTTGAGTCCTTGGAAGATGATTCCCGAGGAATGTCTGGGGTATATTAAAGATTATATGACTGGTCGTGGCTATAAAATGGATCTCGAAAGGGTTTCCAACGAGGCTGGGGTTTACGCCAAGAGCCTGGAGCTGAGTGGAGATGGAAAAGATGTTTGGATTTTTGATATTGATGAGACTTTGTTGTCCAACCTTCCTTACTACGTTGAGCATGGCTATGGGTAAGGTTTTAATTTGGTTGGTTCCTTTCTTTCTAAGTTTTCATTAACTTGTTTGGTTGCTAAGAAATCTGCAAAAAGTTAGGCAAGAAGGATTTTTGGGGCTAAGAATGTTGTGTTTGTAATGTGGGTTTCATTGCCAATTTTACAGGTTGGAGATTTTTGATCCTATAGAATTTGGTAAATGGATTCAAAGGGGAATGGCACCAGCAATAGAACCCAGCCTCCAACTTTATGAGAAAGTTTTAGATTTGGGGTTCAAAGTTTTCTTACTAACTGGTCGAAGTGAACAGCACAGATCGATTACGATCGAAAATTTGACAAAAGCAGGGTTTCGAAGCTGGGACAAGCTTATATTAAGGTGAACAGATTCTTTTGATTGCTTACTTGTACATTGTACTGCCATTCTGTTTTCATGGAGTTCTTGTTGTTGGTACATTGATGCTAGTTTATATGCTATTTATGCTTTCAATTTGTTCATTCTTCCTGAATCCTGGCTCCTTCATGGGGTGAAATCATGAGAGACATGTGGCTTTATGTTTATCTATCACATGCTTCACTGCCAAACTATGAATGCATACTTCTTTTGAGTTTCAGCAATGGAATTGAAGGGAAGGTTTTACTGTTGCTAAACTTGTTGGATTGCCAAGGTGTTCGTATAGTGGTTTCCATAGATTTCTAATTGTCGGTTCTTTGATACTAGTTTTTATGCTATTTATGCTTTCAATTTGTTCATGTCTTCCTGGCTCCTACATGGGGTGAAATCGTGAGAGACATTTGGCTTTATGTTCATCTACCACATGCTTCACTGCCAAACTACGAATGCGTGTTCTTTTCTAGTTTAAGTAATGGAACTCAAGGAAAGGTTTTACTGTTGCT
This sequence comes from Hibiscus mutabilis, assembly GCA_019671005.1. Classification (NCBI taxonomy): domain Eukaryota; kingdom Viridiplantae; phylum Streptophyta; class Magnoliopsida; order Malvales; family Malvaceae; genus Hibiscus; species Hibiscus mutabilis. The sequence continues at coordinate 35,963,171 of CM033743.1, read as the reverse complement.
AAACTTGTTGGACTATGTTATGCTTTAAAATATGTTATTCTATGTTCATAGATTTCTAATTTTCGAATGCATACTTCTTTTGAGTTTCAGCAACGGAATTCAAATTTCAAGGGAAGTCTCAAAAGAGTTTTTGTTTATACTTTGTAGCATAATTGTGGTTATCAGCTTTTATTATATGCAGTTGATCTGATTTTAAGAAGTGTCTGCAAATTTCATTTCATTAAGCAATGTCTTCTGTATTTTTTGCTACTAGGAATGTTTTATTTATCCTGCAGCTGCAGGAGTTGTAATTACTGATGTTGATAATAGCGGACTGATCCGTGCACTATCATTCTATGCAGAGACGGCAAAGACCAGGGCAAGCTAGCCACAGTGTTTAAGTCGGAGAAACGGAGTGAGATGGTAGAAGAGGGATATAGGATTCTGGGCAACTCTGGGGATCAATGGAGCGACTTACTGGGAGCCGCTGCATCGAGTCGTTCATTCAAGTTACCGAATCCTATGTACTACATTCCCTAGTAAACCCTTTATAATTGTTTCAGTTACACCCTGCCTGAATAACCCAGCAGGAATCATGGTGTTGTAGCTTGTAAATACATTCAAATATGCAAGTGTACCATAAAAGACTGGGTTTGACATTTGATAAACATAAAGAAAACAAAGTGAAGGGTAATATGCTGTTATACTTTCAAGTACGGTTTGTTTTGATCTTCAAACGTAAACATATTACACTAATTTTAACCTTTTTACTTTCGGTTTATACACACATATCAAACTTCTTTATATTTTAATAATGTTTTATACAATGAGAAAATATTTTATTCATTAGTGGTGGATTTTTTTTTAAATAAGTGGGATTCTATGTCTGTTATATGTCCTACGTAAGGGTTAGTGTTGTTTAGAGTTTAGTAGGAATGGGCATGTCAATCTGAACCGAAGTGTTTATACGGTTTATGGTTAAAAAGTCAAAAACCCTTGTGAATTCTGCACTTTGTTGTCATTTGGATATAATATTTTGTGGACCCCTTCTTCTCTTGGCAAACAATGACACAATCTGCAAATGGTTGTTCCAACATATTAGGCATATGTCAAGTCTGATATAATCATGGACTGATAGCATTGTTTACATATGGTTTCTTTAGTTACAAAATATAAACATCACTTCGAGCCAGCCTAAGACTTCATATAATCGCGAGAGTTCCGAAGTAGGGGAAAGAGTCGTCGGTTTCGATCGATATACAACCTTCAATGTGTGTGCAACCTGGAGCAAAATCATGGAGTAAGGTTGAAGTTCGATGTTTGAAATTGTATGAGATGGCCTTGCCTGGTATATGCAACACTATGAATGACCCTTCATTTTCTTTACTAACAACAGCTAGTACTCTAAATGCATGATAATCCCAATGTGAGGGGCCAGAGTTGCTATGGATCATCTCCGGGTATTCCGATATAAGTGCATCGAGGTCGACTCGATACTTCACAAACCACCTAGAACTGTCTTTTTCCATCTCATAAACATCAAACTTCCTGGTACTATGCCTACCATTTGTCAAGATTAGATGCAGCAGCCCTCCAGATTCCTTAAAGTATCGGATATTGGCATGTTGGCTCCAATCATCAGGCAGAGGAATCTCTTGAAATCGTTCTCGATCGACATCAAAACGTAGTGAAGCACCGGAGTAGGTCATCCAATGAATAAAACCAGAACAATAGGCCCCTTTACTGTAATTGAACTTGGGAACTTCACTAGAGAAACTCCAAAGGCGAGTTTCGGAAGAGTATATCTCCAACTGATAAAGATGATTAAATGTCCTTGAACTTCGAACGAAAACGACTTTGTAGTGAGGTGATTTCGAGGGATCAAAAGCTAAAATAACACCGAAAATAGTGTTTGGAGTTCTATTACCAGGCTTAGGGATGGTAGCATATTGGTTGGTTGTAGGATTGTAAATGTAGTAGTTCCTGGTGTTTTCTCCGATACGGCAGTTGCTGCAACACAACAATATGCCATTGCAGGACTGTAAAATCCTGATGCCTGCAGAATCAACAACAAAAGTTAGAGATCTAAAAGAATCACTAACTGGCTTTCCGTGTAGCGAAAGGAAGTGGTATATAGGTCTGTTTGAAGAATGATGCATCTTCAAGAAGATGCCAGAAGGAAACATTGAGCACCGGTTAAGACATCGAGAGAAATAAGCGCTGGAAATCAGATAAAACCATTGTTTTGATACGTTTCGGAATCGAAGGAGAGACTTTTCTGGGAGATGAGCAAGAATGTTAGCATGAATATCGTTGTAGTTGTCTTCCATTTCTGCTGATTTGGTTTCTATGCCCTGTGATTGGATTCTTATTGAGTTGCTTAGCAGATTAATAAAAGGTCATTGGAAATTGTTGTGCAATTGCCAAGCAATTATTTGAAGATTATGTGCTTAAAAAAAGAACAGAAAACTAAGCATTCATAAAATCAGCATGTTGATCATTTGACCAGGAGATTCATACACGAAACCGGCAAAAATTGCAACAAGCGAGCAAATAAGAAAATGGGGTCTTAGGAATCTGCTAAAATTTTAGATCACATGAATTTTTGTTCCGAATATTCTGATGTGATTATATGGTAGTATATGTTCATACTTTTTCTTAATCCTTTAACAAGGCGCATACACCTTATACACACGGGTGCTTGAACGGTCGAACACAGGTCTATTAGGATGAAAATATCCTCTTTTCTACTGGAGTCACTCGTTGAATTCTGAATCACATGAGTTTATTTGGCTCAATAGTGACAGTTTTGGTTTCTTCCAGGACAAGGCACCCATCTGCCTCTTTTTACCAGTGTAATATTTGACCAATTCAAAGTATTGATTTGCAACATTAAAAAAGAAACCTTTTGAAATTGTTGAGCACTTTCATGTAAACCAAGTGAGAAATTTCTTGTAAACCAACCTATTTAAAGGGAAATTTGTGGCTATAAACGAGGGATCAAAAGCATCTTTGTTAATGGATTTTTCCAGATTTTTAAATTAGGAACCAACCAATTTCTGCAGTTTTTTTTTTTATATATAATCCTTGCAAGTCAATGAATCCTGGGAAATCTTCAAAGCAATGTTCTTTTCACCAATGCTTAGTGAGGAGAAATGAGAAAGCTGCTTTTATCATATTTGTATATGTGTTTATATATTGCTTGAAACTGCTGACAATTGAAGCAGTTCATTATTTTATTTCAATAAAGAGAGAAAGTCGTAGGAGGCGAAGAGGAGATTAGCTGGTGAAGCTTCTGTCAATTTGGGCCTCATTTACGCAGTGGACCAAACTAAAACAAAGTATAAAAGTTGAGGGTTAAATTTGTGATTACGTTAATTTTATTAATTGTAATGTTATCTGTAGTTAATAGATCTTGTTAAAGAAAAGACCAATTCATTATTTTTCAAGTCTAATGACCATTTTATATCTAAAAAGCTCTCTATAATTGAGGGGATATTTGCATATTTTACCCTTAGTTTTTAATTGAACATAATATTTTATGTTGTGTGATTGTTTTTTTAGTGTAGGTTTGTGTTTACTATTCGGTTAAAATGGAATGAACTAATAAAATCAAAGTTTAGTTTGGTTAATCGGTCGGTTAATTAGGTGTTCAGTCAGTTAGAGGTTAATTTTTTTCGGTATCCAGTTATCGGACAATTTAGTTCGGAATCAGTTAATTAACCGAATTAAACATATTAATCGAAAATATTATATATTTAATTATTATATATATAGTTATATTTTGATACACAAACAATACAAATTTTTTTTACACAATCTTTCATATTTAGGCTATAAAATCTAAAACCTAAATCCCTAGCCCTAACACTCAAAACCCTAAGCTCTAAATTCTAACCATAAACCTTAAATTCCACACCCTACAACCTAAACCCCTAAACCGTAAACTACAACCTAAGTCTCTAAATCCTAAAATTGAAAGGTTTGTATATCAAAGTATTTTCCTTATATATAAATATTAAGCTCAAATTCATTAGTATGTTAAGAAACCCAACTATTTTTAACCCAAACCTAGTACGATGCCAAGAACCAACTAATTTTCAACTCAAAATAAAAATACCCAAATCAATCTAATCTAACTAAAAAAAAAACACAAAATCTAAAACTTATAACAAATTTCGATTAGACATAATGTAAAAAAGGCATAAAGCCAAAAAATGCCCACAACGTTTGATTGAATAGTCATTTTGACCCCTATTCTTTTCTGAACCAATTTAACCCCAAACGTTTCATTTTGGGTGAAAATGGCCCATCTATGGATGAAAACTGTTAGTCAATTGACGATAAACAACTTGGAATGACTTGTCAAAAGAAAAAAATTATTTTATATTTCGTCCAGTTTTATAAAAATATTTTTTGACTAATGTGTCATTATGTAAAGTTAACATATTTGTCTATATGACATTATTATAGCGGCGTGCACCGTCATATAGGTTTGTCACGTTATTTCAAGCTGTTTATCGTCAGTTTACTGACAGTTTTCATTCGCAGAGGGGTCATTTTGACCCAAAATGAAACGTTAAGGGTTAAATTGGTTAAAAAAATAATAGGGGCTAAAATGACAATTCAATCAAACGTTAGGGGCATTTTTTGGCATTATGCCGTTAAAAAATGCCCATGACATTTTACTAGATAGTCACTTTGGCCCATATACTTTTTTAAAGCACTTTAACCTCAACGTTTCATTTTGGGTCAAAATGACCCCTTCGTGAATGAACATTGTTAATCAACTAACGATAAACAACTTGAAATGACTTGGTAGAACGACAAATCAGCAGAAAAAATAATTTTATATTTTATATAATTTTATAAAATTATTTTTTAACTAATGTATCATTCTGTCAAATCAACATCTTTGTTTATATGACACTGACATGTCAGCGTGTATTGTTATGTAGGTTTGTATATCATTTCAAGTCATTTGTCGTTAGTTGACTAACATTTTCATCTATGGAGGGGTCATTTTGGTCTAAAATAAAACGTTGAGGGTTAAAGTGCTTCAAAAAAAGAATAAAGGTCAAATGGACCATCCAGTCAAACATTATGAGCATATTTCGACATTACGTCTTTTGGTTAATTTGAAAACTGACCGAATTAACCGAATTTTCAGTTAACGATTAAAGAAAAAAAAACAATTTAATTAATTCAAGTTTAATTAATTCAATTTAATCAATGACCGAATTAACTATTTGAACACCCCTAATCAGACGTAGATACTTGTTGAAAATACATTAACGAAAACTTAAATAAGAAGGTAAGACAAAACTGTATATGCCGTTCGGATTAAAATCCTACCTTTGTGAAACTTTGCTTACAAAGATATCTACTAATTGACTGAGTGATTAAGGATGCTCATGTTTTATCACATTGTGTGGGTTCGAATCTCGATGTTTGCGAGAATATAATACCTTTTTACTTAATAAAAAAATATGCGACATAAAGTCAAAAATAACCCCCAACGTTTGACCTTTTGGTCACTTTAACGCATATTTTTTGTGTGCAAACAACCACCTAACGTTTTATTTTTGTACAAATTCTACCATCGTTGGATGAAAATCGTCAGTCAATTAATGGTCAACTCCCTTCGATGATGTAGCATGACCACATGTATGGAGATGCTGATGTGGCGATGCCACGTGTAACCACTGTACTAAGCCACTAACTTGTTGATTCTTTATCAGATATTTTATTTGTCACATCCAAATAAAACATATATAATCACGCATTGAACCCTACAATTTAAACTACATTTTCATTTCAGTTAACACCTTTAGAATCTGTAATCTCTTCTTCTTCTTTCTCCTCATCCTCTTCTAATTTTAATATTTTCCAACAAGAACCAACCATTGAAAATCATGTTTTCGGTCAATCTAGGCTGTGGGTGTAGCATACCCAAGCTCTAGAATTGTTTTAATTTTTTTTACTGGATTTGTTTCTCAACGTTATGAAATTTAGTTGTTTGTGTTGTGATTATAGGTTTTGCGTTGGCGATTGATTTTGTTTTAATTTACATGTCGTTATTGTTTTACCACATAGGTTGATGAAACTTTGTCTAAAACAATTGTGCTCTGATTAGACATTTTAGATTTAGACCATTCTTGATTGTTAGAGTGTTCCTACTCTTTTACTTTCTCCGGTTATCAAAATCTGGTTTAGTTTTTGGTTGACTTAATTGGTCTATTTTGATGAATTCATGTTGAAATTCTGGATCGGAATGGATTTATAACAGGACAATTGAACAGCCTGGATTGACTAAAAACATGATTTTCAACCGTTGTTTATTGTTGGAAAACATTAAAATTAGAGGATGAGGAGATTACAGATTCTAAAGGTGTTAACTGAAATGAAAATGGAGTTTAAATTACAAAGTTCAGTGTGGGATTAGATTTATTTTGTTTGGATGTAATAAATAAAATATCTGGTAAAGAATTATCAAGTTAGTGGCTTAGCCTGCTGGTTAGCCATTATGCCTTCCAACCACTAAGTTTGTGTTTGATTTGCAGTAGTTTCAAATCACAAATTTTATTTATTTCCTTTGACTTTAAACTAACCATATGATTGGTTAAAAATAAATATAAAAAATAATTATTTTTTTAACTAGTTGATGCTACATTAGCATCTCCTTACATGTGGCCATGCCACGTTATAGAAGAGAGTTGACCGTTAATTGACTGACGGTTTTCAACTAACGAGGGTAAAAATTACACGAAAATAAAACGTTAAGTGATTATTTGCACACACACAAAAATAGGTGTTAAAGTGAACAAAAAGTCATATGTTAGGGGCTATTTTTCACTTTATGTCAAAAAATATCCACTTTACATCTTTACTATAAGAGATGTTTTAAGAGTAATTAATTATCACATAGATTTAGTTAAAAAAGGCTTAATGACTCCTTTGCCGCTAAAGTATACACTTTTTTTCGAAGCGACCTCTAAAGAATTTTTTAGGACATTTTGCACCATAAACTTTAAATCGTGACCTCAGTTGCCCCCTGCCGTTAACTCATGTTAAAAAAAACAAACCAATCACAACGTGCCACGTGTCACTAATAAACAAAAAAATCAACTGACTTATTCTAAAGGGGTAAATTGCACACTAAGTCTGTAAAAATTGTATTTTTGTTCAATTTAGTCCTAAAAATCTCTACTAAACCCAAATTGACCCAAATTTATTTCTAATTTTTATAAATTAGTCCAATATTTTTAATATGCTAATGTTTTTGTTCAATTTAGTCCTCAAAATCTTTATTTAACCCATAATTGACCCCTACTACTTTCTAATTTTTTTAAATTAGTCTAATATTTTTAATATCTTGATATTATTGTTCAATTTAGTCCTTAAAATCTTTATGTAACCCACAATTGACCCCTACTACTTTATAATTTTTATAATTAAGTTCAATATTTTATATACTAGTATATTTTTTATTCAATTTAGTCCTAAAATCTATATTTAACCCGAAATTGACCTATATTTCTTTATTTTTTTATAATTTAGTCTAATATTTTAAATATAATCATGTTTTGTTCAATTTAGTCCAGAAAATCATTTTTAACCTAAAATTAACCTAATTTCTTTCTAATTTTTATAATTTAGTCTAATACTTTAAATATAATTGTATTTTTGTTCAATTCAGTCCAAAAATCCTTATTTAACGCAAAATTAACCTTAATTTCTTTCTAATTGTTATAAAGTAGTCCAATATTTTTAATATGCTGATATTTTTGTTTAATTTAGTCCTCAAAATTTTTATTTAACCCCACAATTGACCCCTACTACTTTATAATTTTTATAATTTAGTCCAATATTTTAAATATAATTATATTTTTGTTCAATTTAATCCAAAAATCTATATTTAACCCAAAATTGACCCATATTTCTTTATAATTTTTATAATTTAGTCAAATATTTTACATAAAATTATATTTTTGTTCAATTTAGCATCTCAAAATGGCATATAATTTTGTAAAAAACATGCTAGTAAAACCCGATGCATTAGTTTGGGGTGCCCTTATTGGTGCTTGTCGAATTCACAAAAACATCGATTTGGGTGCCATTTCTTCAATTTTAGGTTAAATATTTAAGACTAAATTGAACAAAAATATAATTAAATTCAAAATGCTTGACTAAATTATAAATATTATAAAGAAATAGGGGTTTATTTCGGGTTAAACAAAGATTTTGAGGACTAAATAAACAAAATATCACCATATTAAAAATATTGGACTAAATTATAAAAATTAGAATGAAATTGGGGTCAATTTCGGGTTAAATAAAGATTTTTAGGACTAAATTGAACAAAAATATCATCATATTTAAAATATTGGGCTAAATTAAAAATTAGAATGAAACCGAGGTTAGTTTCGAGTTAAATAAAGATTTGGACAAAATTGAACAAAAGTATAATTACATTTAAAATATTTGACTAAATTATCAAAATTAGAAAGAAATTGGGTTAATTTTGGGTTAAATAATGATTTTAGGACTAAATTGAACAAAAATATCATCATATTTAAAATATTGGACTAAAAAAATTAGAATGAAACCGAGGATAATTTTGGTTAAATAAAGATTTTTGGACTAAATTGAAAAAAATATAATTACATTTAAATTTTTATGAATTAGTCCTTACATTTTTAAATCTTTATGAGTTGTGCCCACCCTGACATTTTGAGATTTTATGTGTGCCCATCCTCAAAAATATTTCCGGATCCGTCACTAGGGGAGGGTGTTAACTGAGAGCTTTAATCACATGCCCTAGAGATTGTTGACTGCTTTCTTAATTTTTAAACTCTTTAGAGTTGTTAAAAGAATGTGAGCATTCTATGTGACCAGTAACATTGGTTGGATCCATTCATCGATTCTGATGTGCTTGAATTCTTCAACCGTTTTTGCTTGCCAAGTGGTGGAGAAGTGGTAATTGGGTGATTGGTGGTGGAAGCAATGAAAATAAATAAGAACACAAAGATTTTAGAGTGGTTCGAGCTTCTTACCAAGCTCTACATCCACTACCTTAGCTTCCTCACTAAGGATTTCCAAATTCACTATTGAATTTCTTCCATTTTTTCAGGCTCAAGAGGAAACCCTTACAACACTAGACTTGTACCCCAAAGTCTAGCTAACCCTCTTTTTACAAAAGAGAAAAGAAAGCAAACAAAGAAATCTTCACTAGGTAGATTGTTTGCACAATTAAGCTCACTCACCCAAACCTAATACACTTGAGTATACTTTGACAATTTAGCTCACAAGTGTTTGTCTATGAAGAAAATGACAATTTAAGTACAAAGACTATTTTCTAAATCATTGAGATGTTGGCATTAAGATCATTAGTTGTTCCAGGTGCTTGAAGGGTCTTTTTATCCTCCTAAATGAGTTCCTAGCCGTTGGTGACCGTTGGGGATGAATTGGAGCCGTTGGGGATGATTTCCAAGCAAAATTTCCCATTTTGGTGCAGTCAGTACTGGTACGCGAGTACCCGTATCAATACGCCCCTTTTTTGGGAAATAGCCGTTGCAGGTTGAAAACAAGCAGAGGTTTCGATACTCTAGGGTGGTTTCGAAACCACCATGTCCGTACCAATACGGTAGAAGCTGTATCGGTACGAGGTTTTGGTTTTGAAAATGTTGGATTGAATCACATATCGATGCGGTATGATGGGTATAGGTACGAGGCTTCAATTTTTTTATAATTTTTCTATTTAAAAACATTTTAAAGCCTACCAAAACCTTTTGAAAACACCTCAAACATATTTTTAAATTGTTTTGACTTTAAATCATTTTTGAAATCTTTTCAATTTGGTCGAAAACTATTTTTCAATTATTATATCAAAATAAATATCCTAACAATCTCTCCCTTTTGATTTAATAAAACAAACTTGAAAATTGTTTTAGTGATTCCCCTTTAGTAAAAATGAATTTTGAATTAGAGAATATCTTATCAAAGTGTTACAAGCTCCCCTTATTTATTTGATAATTCAATTTTTCAAACATTTCTCCCTCTTTTTGTTATATCAAAAAATGATTCAAAACAAAGTTTGAAATGACATGAAGTACAATAACAATGGAGAGTTTAAAAAAATTTACAACATAAGAATTTTGTTTTAAAATGGCTCCCCCTTACTCAAGCATCAAATAGAAAGTTAGTCCAACAATTCATGATTAAAAGAAATTGAATTTCAATAATAAATAAAACAAATAAAATACAAGAAATTCAATTTAAATTTACCACTTGAATCAAAGGTAGGATGTGAAGCTTTCCTTCTTCAAGTGATCTTCCTTGCGTGCATAGAGCTTCCATGGTTCATCACATTGTTCATCAATGCTCCATCACACCTATAAAAAGATAATCAAGTAATTTTTGGTTTCCAAATTGCTTTGGATCCAATGACATTAGTTGCATAAACTTTAGTCCCCCTAGGAATCCATTTTTTTTATTTCATCATTTTTTTGAAGTAATTAGTCCTTTTGGGACTCAAATACTTCTAAAACATTTACCCTTCAAAAATCTAAGGGCATTAGATTGTCTTTGATAAAAATTTGATTTGTTAAAATTATTTTTCTTTTCAAAACTCTTACAAATCAAATCTTTTTTCTTTCTTAAGATCATCTATTACCTTTTGATGATCTTTTTCCAAACTTTGAAGCAAGTTTTGTAAATTCAAAACTTTAAGTTCAAAATCTTTGATTTTTGCTTCAAATTCCAAATTGGTTTTAGAAAACATTTCATTTTCTATTTTCAATTTTGAAATCAATTTCTCGTTTTTAGAAAATGAAGCCTTAAATTCAAAAACCAATTCATCATAGGCTTCTTGTAACCCATCAAATGTGTAAGAATTAGAAATAGATGAGTTAGAAGTTACCTCACCCTCTTGGAGGGTCATAAAGCACAAGTAGGCTACCTCACTATCGATGGAGCCTTCTTCATCACTCCATGTTGCCACATATTCTTTCTTTGAAGATGATCCATTTTTGTTGAAGCGAGGGAAATCATATTTGGTGTGTCCTTGCTTCTTGCATTCAAAGCTCTTGTAGGATCATTCATCTTCTTTTTCGATTCATGTCTTGATTTCTTTATTTCGTTCTTCATGAATCGAGTGAACTTCTTAAAGAGATGGACCATCTCTTTACTTTCACTTTCCTCCTTACTTGAATCTTCTTGATGACTTGTGGAGGATTGAAGAGCAATAATGTTTAAATCTTCAATTTCTTGGTTAAAGACTTGATCGATGAGAGACTTGATTTGTAGCACTGATGAAAAGAATTTCGAGGTACAAACATGGTCAGAAGGTGAACAGCTTCATGATAGAGACAATATTTCTACCGAGTATAGGTCGGTGATGTCAGCCGAAACTTTTATGAACACAAAATACAATGATCTGTCAGGGTTGAGACCAGTATGGCACATTTGGGATTATGAAGCGAAAAGTGTTTTCAAAAGCAAATATGGCGACATAGCACACTTGTTAGATGTCCCAGTCGATCAATCACTACTCCAAGCCTTGGTGAGATTTTGGAACCCGGCTTATAGTTGTTTTACAATTGGCAACATTGGTTTGACCCCAACAATCGAGGAGTATCAAGCCCTCGTGAACTGCAAAAAGATTGATGAGAAACGAGTCTACTCCAAACCACTAAAGAATAAGTCCTTCGGGGCCAAGTTAGGAAGATTTTTAGGAACTTTACCGTCCTGGGTTGAAGATCAAATTACTACTTGGAACAAAAAGAAATATCTCAAGTGGGAAGGGATCTTGGCTTTAGCTTCAATACATCTAGTGGGCCGAATTCAGCTAGAAGCAAATGACAATATTCCTCAGTTGAATCCTGATGGTATGAGGTCTGTTTAAGAAAGATTGGCTACGCTTCCCACTGAAGTTGACTTGATGAGAAAACAACTTGAAGAGGAGCAAAAGAAGTTTGTTCAGCTAGAAGCAAAAGCCGATCAAGATAGGTTCAACTTCGATTTAGACAAGATGAAACTTGAAGGAGATATCACGGCTTTTCAACAGCGGAACGGTAAGCTAGAACTTAAGCTCAAGTCAGAAAAGGAAGAAATTTAGAAGTTGCAAAGGCTAAACAAGAATAAGAGGGTCGCAATTGACAGGCCAAGCGAAGAATTAGAGCTCAGACTCAAGGAGGAGAAGACAAGAACTGAGGCTTATAAGAAAAAGTATTATCAGCATAAGGACCAATTACTTGCCATGACACAAAAGATAGAGAGCTTGAAGACTTCTCATTCAACGAAGCTTGAGAATAAACGACGTCGGAATGAGGCATTGAAGGCTCAGATAAAACAATTAGAGAAATCTTCTTAGGCATAAGGGCTCTACCGAGAAGTTAGAAGCCATTAGTTTAGAAAATCGAGTTTTGAAGGATCGGATTGAGGATTTAAAGATCGAGGTCCAACAACTCAAAGATCAAATGGCAAGCTTCAGGGGAGCAATTCAAGTACATCAGATGCCTACGATGGAGCAACTTTAGTTTGATGCCTTCACTATTTGGAGGCAAGATCAAGATTTGGCATACTTGATGACCCACATGCAAAAGGTCTCCCAAAAGGTATAGTTTTTAGTGGAAGATACTATCGAGCTCCATGAATACGTGGACGATGAATCTGAAGAAGGAGAAATAATTGTTTGGGTCTTGAGTGAGATTGTTGATTTAGGCGCTAGCTTGGAACCATATGTGTAGCGGATTTTCTTTGAATTGTTGTAATGAAACGATGTTTTCATCGATGCCAATATTTGCCAGAATTAGTATTTCTCTTTGCATTCATGCATATCACATTTATTTGCATATTTATTAAGTTATCTAAATTAATTAAAAGACTTTTTATTTTAGAGTATTTTGATTCTGTTAATTGCAAACATTCCACATCCATACCGCACACGTCTTCAAGCTAGGAAAATAGAAGAGATTGCTAAGCTAGAAGACGATCTCAGAGGCTAGTTGGAGCGAACACAACAAGAACTAAGAGATACCATCATCAAATCTCAACAATATATGATGAAGGAAATATCTCAAATGCTGCAAATTAGTCGTGGGGGAGACGTGAGAGGGAAGAGTGTCGTTGTGAACCCTACTTAGAACCCAGGAGACCCCTCATATTCTCCAATTTTCAAAAACCCCATTTTCATTAATCCTACACCGAACCCCCACAATGGGTATCCTCGCCCCATTAGGTGGGTGCCTCTGCTCCACCTCAGCCGGCCGTGACATTTGCAAATGTTGAGCATATTGGAGATAGTATCCCAGACTTTGATGAACTAGAAAAATTGAACCAAGTGAAGGCGGAATTCTCAAAGTAGTTAGAGGAGACTAGAAATGACCTTGAAGAAAAATTTTGGGTGAGGGAAGACGAGGAAGGTTCTTACGGTATGAACGCTAAGGACCTTAGCTAGGTCCCTAATGTAGAGATCCCACACAAGTTTAAAACATTGGAGTTTGAGAAGTTTTATGGGATAACTTGCCCAACCACTCATATAACAATGTTCTACCACAAGATGGCTGGCTACACCAACAATGAGAAGCTGTTGATACACTGTTTCCAAGACAGTTTAGTGGGATCCGCCACAAGATGGTGCAATCAGCTTACACGAGCTCAAATTAAATCGTGGAAGGATTTGGCTAAGGCTTTCATTGATGAGTATAAGCACGCAACTAATATGGTCCCCAATCGACTTCTATTGCAAGGAATGGAACAAAAGAGAAATGAGAGCCTTCGAAAGTACGCCTAAAGGTGGCGCAATGTGGCGGCTCAAGTCCAGCCCCCTCTTCGCGAGAATGAGATTGCCCCAATGTTCTAAATGCATTAAAACTGCCATCAAAAGTGAGAGAATCGATGGAGGGGAACAATCGCGCAAACAGTTCAAGAGGAAGGACCCTAAAGTTAACAACGTAAATACATACGAGACTGTTAAGAACTTCACCATAGCTCAGCCCTAAGCTTCTGTCGGGAACCCCCAGAATTTTAATAGAAGGAAGAGCGGGGACTCAGAAAGGAAAACGAGAATAGATCTTTCACACTGCTACCAATTTCTTACAAAGAACTCTACTCACAACTGTACAAGATAGATCTAGTTCAGCCTCAGCTTGTTACCCTTTTCAACCCTCTTATCCGGCATGGTATGACCCTAAAGCCCATTGCAAATATCACGTCGATGTCCCAGACCATACTATTGATAACTGTATAGCATTTAAAAAGTTTGTTCAAAATCTGATCAAGACATGAGTGCTACAGTTAGGGGAGCCAAGTACAACCAACAACCCCTTGCCCAATCACGGGGGTCAAGGCGTAAATGCTATTGAGGAAGAATGTTCAAGAAAGGATAAATCAAGCGTTTCAAAAGTCAGGTCCCCTCTGAGATGGGTCTTTTACCAGTTATGCATGGCTCGTCTTATCGACTATGGGATGGTAATTGTAAAAAAGGGTTGTGGCCCGGGTTGTGAATACCATCAGTCGAGAGATCATCAGATACAATATTGTAAGGAGTTTCGCCAAGTAGTTCAGCAATTGATGAACCACAAAGAGATTGAGTTTTTTGAGGAAGAAAAAAAGGAGTAGCGAGTCAGAAGTTTGCACGTTGGATGCTCTAGACAATAGATACAGTGAAAAAATGCCATTTGTCATTGGCCTCAAACCAAGTTAAGAGAACGCACAATGGGAAGAGAGTCTATGGTAGCCCCTAAAATTATAATCTCTGTCCCGACATCCTTTCCCTTTAAGGATACCCGGATGGTTCCGTAGAACTACACTGCCAATGTCTCAATACAAGGAAGTTCCAGTTTGTAAGAAGGAGGGGAACCATTTGCGGAGGTAAAACCGCTAAAAGGGAGCCTGTAAAACCAAACCCCAAAGAGATAATAATGTGGGGCATTTTACGATGAGTGGTCGATGCTACGCTCCTGAAGCTCCAAATGCAGTAGAAGACATGAAAGGAAAAGGTAAGACAACTGAATCTGAACCTATAAAGATATTTGGGGAAGAGCCGCCACCAAAACTCATTGAGCCAATAATTGAGGCTCAAGCTCAAGAATTTCTAAGATTCTTAAAGCACCGTAAATATAGTGCAGTAGATCAACTCAAAAAGCATCCAGCCAGGATTTTAGTGCTTGACCTCCTGATGAATTTAGAAAAACATCGTAAGGCACTGTTGAAGGTGTTAAACCAAACTTTTGTCGAAAGTAATATTTTGACCGGTGCGCTAGACCAGATCATCGGACATATCACGGACTGTAATCATATCACCTTTGGTGATGATGAGATACTGGGGGAAGGAAGATGGTCTAACAAGGCCCTAAACATTACCACTCACTATAAAGGTCATATACTACCGGAAGTGCTCATAGACAATGGCTCTGCCTTGAATGTTATGCCTTTATCTACTCTGCAACGCTTGCCAATCGATAGCTCGCATATGAAACCCTGTCAGAATATTGTTCGGGCATTTGATGGAACCCAACGAGAAGTGGTCGGGAAGATAGAAGTACCCCTACTCATTGGTCCGACTGAGTATGTGGTTGATTTTGTGGTGATGAACATTCGTCCCTCCTATAACTGTCGATTAGGAAGATCGTGGATCCATTCTGTCGGGGCTGTTCTATCCTCTCTACATCAGAAATTAAAGTTTATCGTCGAAGAAAAGCTAGTAACGATAAACGTTGAGCAAGATGCCATAGCTTCAGTGACTTCTGATATGCCCTAAATTTAGACCGATGAAGAGGCAACGAAGTGTGCCTTTAGGGAATTAGAATTCGTCAATGCCGCTTTTGTTGTTGAAGAAAACCAGATTCCATGCTTGAGATTATCAAATTGTACTAAGATGGTGGTGGCGGAGACGCTAGAAAGAGGAGTAAAGAAAGAAAAAAGGTTTGGAAAGGAATCTCCAATGACGACTGCATCCTATAAGCGTTATCCACAAGTATGACAGTTTTAGGCTTGGACATAAGCCTAACTTTCTGTAAAAGAAGCAAGAGTGGAAGAAAAGAGAAGAACAACAAAAGGCCCAACTCAGAGGAGAGGAGATCCCACAGGCTCCAATCACTTATACAGACATGAAGAAAATTTTCATATCTGGCAGAGTCGTGAACCACGGGCTCAAGGTCCAAGAAGCTAACCAAGAGAATAAAAAGATCCTTAATGAATAATTGATCTATGAAGCTATGGAGGGAATGTATGTAAATGTGATCTTCGAGGGTGACAAGACTGTCCAACCTTTGGCCAAGATTCGCCCGTGCCTCTTGGGAGAGACGTTCGAAAATTGGACTAGCATGGACCTACCTATAGTTTTTAGGACCAAATCAGAGTAATGCTTGGAACCACTTTGTTGCATTTGGCCCGAGAGTAATAGGGATCATTTGTGAAAGGGCTACTATGTCAACTCTATTTCGCTTTCAATGAAAATGATACTTTCCGTATTTCTCAAATGGAAAACATAACATTCATTTCATTCATTATTTATTCATTTATTTCATAAATTCTTTATATTCCCAATATATACTTTCAAACTCATGCATGCCTCATAACATTAACTGTATGAGTAATTCTGAATCTAATCCTGGGGTAGATTTTGGACAGCCCTTGTGTTCGGATAAAATTGACGAAGATGATGATAAGGTGGAATATGAGGTCCCGAATGAACTGCTAAGATTGATGGCAAGTGAAGAGAAACAGATTCTACCCCATCAAGAGAAATTAGAAGTCTTAAATTTGGGAGCCGAAGAAGAAAGGAAAAAGGTGAAGATTGGTACTAATCTATCATCAAAAGTGAGACAGGATTTGGTGGAGCTACTTTTAGAATTCAGGGATATATTCGTATGGACATACTAAGATATGCCGGGATTAAACACGGACATTGTGGTTCACAAGCTTCCTATAAGACTAAAATGTAAACCCATCCAACAAAAGCTTTGAAGAATGAGACTCGACATGTTGCTAAAGATTAGAGAAGAAGTAAAAAATAGTTTAAGGCCGGATTTCTGAAAGTCGCCAAATATCAGAGTGGGTGGCCAATATAGTCCCAATGCCTAAAAAAAGATGAAAAAGTGCATATGTGTGTGGATTATAGGGACCTCAACAAGGCGAGTCCCAAGGATATTTTCCTTCTGCCTCACATTGATACTCTAGCCGACAATATTGTAGGGCATTCTTGGTTTTCCTTTATGGACAGCTTTCGGATACAATCAGATTAAAATGTATCCCGATGATATGGAAAAGATCGCTTTTATGACCATGTGGGGCACGTTTTGCTATGAAGTAATACCTTTCAGGTTGAAGAATGTCGGGAAAACATATCAAAGAGCCATGGTGACCTTGTTCTATGACATGATGCATAAAGATATTGAGGTGTATGTGGATGACATGATAGCCAAGTCCCAAAATGAAGAAGAGCATATTCAGAATTTGCGGAAACTGTTCCAAAGGTTAATGAAGTACTAGTTGAAGCTCAACCCAGCCAAATGCACATTTGCAGTTACTTCCGAAGAGCTCTTAAGTTTTGTGGATAATCGAAAGGGAATAGAGATCGAACCTGATAAGGTGAAAGCAATCTAGGATCTTCCACCTCTGTAAACTCAAAAAGAAGTTCAGGGATTCTTGGGGAGGTTGAATTACATCTCTCGATTCATCTCCTAGTTGACCGATAAGTGTGACCCTGTCTTTAGACTGCTCTAAAAGAATAATCCGGGTGTATGGGATGAAGATTGTCAAAAAGCCCTAGAGAAGATTAAGAAGTATTTGACCAATGCTCCAATCTTAGTAGCACTAGTACCTGATAGGCCATTAATTCTATACTTAACCATATTTTATAACTCGATGGGATGCGTGCTAGGGCAGCATGATGAGTCGGGCAAGAAAGAAAAGGCCATTTATTATTTGAGCAAGAAGTTCATCGAGTATGAGTCGCGGTACACACTGATCCAAAATTTGTGTTGTGCCATAGTATGGGCTACTAAGCGACTCAGGGAATACAAGTTGTATCACACTACTTGCTTGATTTCCCGAATAGATCCACTGAAATTTCTAATGGAGGCACCCGCGCTGACTAGGAAGATGGCCCATTGGCAAATGTTGTTGTCAGAGTTTGACAACGACTATGTAAGCTAGAAGCAGTGAAGGGGAGTGTGGTGGCAAATTTTTTAGCAAGTCGCACCTCAGATGACTATAAGCCGTTGGATTCCAGTTTCTCGGATGAAGATTTGATCAGTACGTTGTTTGAAGAGAGGTCTTCTTTAGAGAATGAGCCTTGGAAACTTTATTTTGATAGAGCCTTTAATGCCCTAGGCCATGGGATATGGGAGGTGTTAATTTATCCCGATGAGGTCTACTATCCCTTTACAAGTAGGTTGGAATTCTTTTGTACAAACAATATAGCCGAGTATGAGGCTTGCGTCATGGGACTTCGGGCGACTATAGAAAGAAAAATCAAGGTGCTTCAAGTCTTCGAGGATTCATCTTTGGTGATCTACTAGCTTCGAAAAAAGTGAGAGACGAGGGATCAGAAGCTAGTCAAGTACTATGATTTGATCTAAGAGTTGATTAAAAATTTTAAAGAAACCAGCTTTGCTTATTTACCAAGAGAAGATAATCATATGGCTGATGCCCTAGCAACTCTGGTCACCATGTTTGAGGCAAGCCCAAAGGCCGAAATAAAATCGATCGAGATGTAGAGTTTTGAGGTACTGACTCACTTGTATAATTTGGAAGAAGATGAGGATTGCAACCCATGGTATTACGATATCCTTCAATACATCAAGTTTCATGTCTACCCAAAAAAGCCAACGATAATGATAAAATGACCATTAGGGGTATATCCTTGACGGGGAGATTCTGTACAAGAGAAGTAAGGATCAGGTATTATTGAGATGTGTCAGCGCTCGAGAGGCTAAGACCATTTTAGCCGAGGTACATGATGGCTTGTGTGGGACCCACGCTAACAGATTTTTAATGGCTAGAATCATGCGGTATGGGTATTTTTGGTCTACCATGGAAGAAGACTGCATCCAAAATGCAAAGAAATGTCACAAATGTCAGATCTATGCTGATAAGATATATTCTCCGCCAGTGCATTCCACACCATGAATTCACCATGGCCTTTTACTTCTTAGGGCATGGATGTCATTGGTCAAATACACCCGAAAGATTCTAATGGACACCGTTTTATCCTAATGACCATTGATTATTTCACCAAGTGGGTAGAAGCAGCCTCGTATGCCAACATCACAAGAGCAACCGTATGCAAGTTCTTGAAAAAGAAAATTATTTGTCGTTACGGTTTGCCGGAAAGAATCATCATTGATAATGCTTCCAATTTAAACAACAAGATGATGACCGAAGTGTGTGAACAGTTTAATATTATCCATCACAATTCTACCGCTTATCGTCCCAAGATGAATGGGGCAGTGGAAGCAGCGAATAAGAATATCAAGAAGATCATAGCCAAGACCACTGACACTTTCAAGGATTGGCATGAGAAGCTACCCTTTGCACTGTTCGCTTACCAAACATCTGTAAGGACCTCGACAAGGGCAACGCCGTATTCTTTGGTCTATGGCATGGAAGCGGTATTGCCTATCGAGGTAGAGATCCCATCACTTAGAATTTTGAATGAGACGAAGTTGGATGATGCCAAATGGATGCAAGTAATGATTGATCAGTTGAATCTCATTGAGGAAAAGAGATTAAGGGCCATCTGTCATGGCCAAATATATCAGAAGAGGATGATGCTTGCATACAACAAGAAGGTTCGCCCGAGAGAGTTTCAAAAGGGAGACTTGGTGCTCAAGAAGATCTTGCCAATTCAAAGGACTTTTGGGGAAAATAGATGCCGAACTGGGAAGGGCCTTATGTTGTTAAAAAGGCCTTCTCTGGGGGAGCACTAATTTTAGAAGAGATGGATTTAAACTCCGTCAAAAAGTACTATACCTAAAAAAGAGGGTTCAAGATAGAAACTCGAAAATGGGCATCTTAAAATTGAAGAATGATCTAGATTGAAAATTTGAAAAGGACGGTTCAGATCAATTTTGAGGTTCGATATCCGATTAATAGGCTCTGTTACAGTGGAGGGGCCCTATTTTGATTTATGGGGAATTTCGTTTGGTTATCAAAAGTTTTAGTATAGGACGAGCAGTGAGAGATCAACCATGGTCGATGGGCTCTCGTATCATTCATACAGTCAATGCTCGGGGATGTGGCACCTTACTTTTCTCCTTTCTCATTTTCTCATGTTTGCCATGACTTTCAAATTGTTCCAACATATCTTTTATTAATGAAATTTTATTTCTCTCCATTCTATTGTTCATTTCATGAGCATCCTGCAAATAGATTGACATAGATTATTGAAAAATAAAGGGTTTCTTGGCATTACTATGATTTAACCCTTTAAATGCAGGCTGTTCCAAGACAGAAATTGATTTTGCCAAAAGAAGTTTACTAAAGTCAAGGCTAAAAGACATGGTATTCAAAGTTGACAAGATTTGCCAAGAAGATGACGAATGCCCTATGTATTGATTCCGAAATGGAAGAACCAGTGGCGAAAACATGAAAAGACGCATCGAAGAAAAAAAAGAAAAAAAAGAAAAAGAAAGGAAAGAAAAAAAGAAAAAGAAAAAATCAATCAAAGTGAAAACCTAAAAGGGCGCTTTGAAAAAGAAAAATCTCTAAAGTGAAAACTCAAAAGAGCGTTGTAGAGTGGAGTTTTTCGAGAATATGAGGGTCAAACGAGGGCTGAGTCCGGACACAAGAAGAAACAACAAATATGTAAACTCGAAACAAGAAAGCAAAAAGCCAAAATGAGACACCAAGAAAGAAGAAGTCCAAGAACTAACTACATTTTATTTGTCATGCATCACGAATAGTTAGACATCCCTAGGGTAGGAGCATGCTAACTAGCATCATCAAATTATTGTGTCTGTTTCTTTCAGGTATTTGAAAAAAAAAAGAAAGTGGATCATATGTTCTAAGGAAGAAGAAGTAGATATCAACAAAGAATCGAGAGATTTTTAAATGTTTAGAAGCAATGAGCATTTCCATGCCAAGGCGACAAAGATCGAAAGCCTTCCAGAAGACTCAAAGCGAGATATTTGGTGTCAAGACGATCAGCAATCGGGACATTATTAGGTGGAAGACTCAAGGCGAGATATCATTTTATGTCAAGATGACCAGAAGGCAAGATGTCATTTTTCGAGGTCCTCAAGGCGAGATACCACCCCATTCTAAGACGATGAAGATCGAGGGCATTCCAGAAGACTCAAAGCGAGATATCATTTGATGTCAAGACGACCAGAAAGCAAGACATCATTTTTTGGGGTCCTCAATGCGAGATACCACCCCATGCCAAGACAATGAAGATCGAGGGCATTCCAGAAGACTCAAAGCGAGTACCACTATGTGCCAAGATGATCAAGGATCGAGGCATCACTTCAGGGGCTTCATTTCTTCAAGCCTTACATGAGAAGAATTTGGAGTTTTGGAATTTCTGGAAGAGGAAGGGCAAACAGTTCTATATAGGAAGGACTTGCAGGTTAGAATCTTCGAACAGAAAAGTCGGATAAAATTAGTGCTTATGGTCTTTGCTCTATCTTGTTTTACAAGGATAAGCAAGAGGGGTAGCTATAATCACTAATTTTATCCGGGGTTCGACCCGTTTTTACATTTTTGTTTTAGTGGGCTTTGGGCATTACTTATTAGTATTACTAGTGAATTAAGTTAATATATTTGCTATACTTATTAGTCATAGTTTTGTTTTATGCCTTGTGTTATTTTAATTTAAAAATAAAAACACAAAAAATTTATTATGGGTATTTGTTTTAAGTCGTATTATATTAGGTTATTATATTATTATTATAATATATTATTATATTAAACCAAAAAAATTTAAAAATACAAAAAACAGATTAAATAAATAACTAAAGCCCAAAAGTTTATTTTCAGTCCATTTACATTAAAAACCCAAAAAATAAATAATACAAGTGGCCCGACAAGGCCTAAATAGTAAACCCTAATCAGCCTAATTACAAAACCCTAATGGCTCTTTTATTCTTGCATGCAGCCAAATCTGGACCGTCAGATCTGGTTGATTGATCGAACGGTCCAGATCTAATATGGGTAGGAAACCCTACTTAGGGTTATCATCTGCCAGTGCCGTATCATCACGACCGTTGGATCAAGACTTCATCGTACAGCCAGGATTGAAGCTGGGAACCTTCCAGAACTGGCCCACGCCCACGCAAGGCCCTCCCGCTCCTTTACGCACACGTGCGTTGCTTGCGTGACCCTTCGAATCTCCATGTGTGACTCTTCAGCCTCTTGACGCTTCGCCTGCCGCAGCCAGCTTTTGCACTGGTCCCCTTCTCCTCACCAAGTGGCCACGTCGCTTGTGTAACACAAAAATGATAAACATTAGCAGCAAGGATCAGAGGCAGATCAAACCAAAAATAACAAGATAACATAGGATTTCGGCGAATTTTAGAGAAGAAATATAACATTTTATTTTTTCTTTATCTTACCATGTAACACTACGGTTATAAGAACCTAGAGAAATAGATTGTAACCCATTTTTTGAGTTCGAAAGGAATACAAAGGAAAACTAAAACCTTTTAAGAGGTATCTTTTTTTTTTCTACACTTGCAAGCATACAATAAAAAAACATAGCATATTTTTTAAAAAAGAAAATAGATCTGAAGAGATTTTTTACCCTAGGTTTAAGCCCGTCCGTTCGTGTCCATTTCTATTCATCGGCGATAAACCCATTGCCTCTGGATTTAAAAGGGTGAGCCGGCTATGGGTTTGTGTATTTTGAATGTCTTTTCGACTCCCTCCACTAGTGACAAGCCCTAGGCCTTTAACCGGTAGGGGTGAACTAGTAGGGAGTCTGAAGCTTTTCGTTTCGATGGGTAAAGTCTAGATCTAGGAGGGTAGGGTTTATTTCTTGTAAATCCAGCTTTGGTTTTGTGTTTAGAGAAGGGAGGAGAGCTCTTTTGGTTTGTTTTGACTTCGTCAGCCGTCGACGAGCGACGGCCGACATGGCAGAGAGCGGTGGTTTTTAGACTTTTGCCCCGGTGAACGGTGGTGCTTATCCGAATTTTGGAGAGAGTTGAGAGATTTTGGAAATTACTGGAAGTGACAAAATATTTTAAATGGTTAAGGCCCTTTTTTTGCTCGAAATGTTTTATTTATACCCAAGCCCCTTTTTTAAAATGGTTTTTTTGCTCCATAAACCCTTCGCACTCTCATATTTTCACGCGGAAGGGTTTCTGCCTTTTTTATTTACACTCAAGGTCCCCTAAATGTTTTTGAAAATCCCAATCTCGTTCTAAAATTGAAGTCGGATTAAATTAAAAAAATGGTTTATTTCCATTTTAGTCATTCCGTGTTTTGTAAATAACTTTTAAGGGTTTTTGCCTTTTTTAATTACACCCGAGGTCCTTCTGGTTTTCACCTATTTTTTAATTTATCCTTTTTTGATTTAATTTGTTCTTTAAAAAGGGTTAGTAACCCATTTAGTCCATGTTTTTTTGAAATATTTTTAATTTGACCCCCTTCTAGCTTTTTAAATTACCAATTAGGTCTCTTATATTTTATTTTATCCTATTTCCATCTTGCATTGCATGCTTATTTAATGTTTTTATTTCATGCCATTATTTTATTTATTTGTTTATTTTCCTTATTTGCCCTAATTGTAAGTTTTTTTTGTTGTTTGGGTCCCTTTAGTTTTTAGGGTAGATCTTTTAGGTTAGTCTAGGTTTTAGGGTTTAATATAATTAATTTAAAATTATGTGCTCATTTTATTGGGATAGGATTTTAAATTAATTAAATTAATTTTAGGGTTAGAGCCTTAGTTAGATCATAGGTTCGAATCAATTTAATCCATTTAAATTTGCCCTTGGCTTATTGGGGTAAATGTTAAATGCATTAAATTGGTTGAACAATTCTTAATTATTTTTAGGGATAAAATTGGCATTTCCCATAGATCACCTAATTTAAATCATAATTAATTAATTTGATTAATTTTAAATAGAATCATTGGCTTATTAAGATCCTAGTTTAGAATTAATCAAATTAATTATTATGGTTCAAGATAGTTCAAAAAATGTTAGGATTTTTTTTAGTTCTAGGATTAAATCAAGTTAGGGTTAATATTAGACCAACCTAGTTAATAATTAGATAACTAATTGAATTTTCATAATTTGGGCCTTTTTAGGTTAGGACCTTAGTGGGCCTAGGGCTTTAATTTCATGTTGTTCCTTGTCATGCATATTAATTGTTATTCGTATGACTTTAATGTTTTAATGGGTATGCACATGGTAAATTAACTTAACTTATAAAAATCAGATAGTTATTAATTCCGATATTTGTGTCGTAACAGTCCTAGTTCATTGGATGTTGATCAAATATTTGAATTAATTATTACCGTCTAAAGGTAAATGCAATTTGAGATAAATTTTGACAAGTTATGACATCATTCTTAATTGCTTGCATCATGCACAAAGGTGATGAACGGAGTTCGAACCATAAATTAACACGGCAATCAGGCTTATTCGATGTCGGTTTAATCTATGGTCCGAGGTGTCGTCACCCTTATTAATTAAATGTTTAATTAATCTGAATTCACCAATTTGACCAAGCCCGATGGGGGTGTTAATCTTTCCCCACGCATAACCAACTCCCGAGCCCGCTTTTTGAATAAATCTCTGATTTTATAGTGTCCAGCCTACCTTAGTGGCCGGTGGCGACTCCAAATTTTTTTGTTTTAAAAAATACGAATTTTTAAAGAACTTCTCATTTTTCAAATATTTTCCAAAAAAAAAAGAAGAAAGAAAACCTATTACTCATTTTTAACGATCTCGTTCGAAACTTTAAATTTTCGAATTTCAGACAGGTCGCTACACTTACGTAGTCTGCTGTAGATGTGGAACGTATAGCCATATACAGGAACTCTGTCCCAAAGTGACTACTCCCACCGATCCTGATACAGTGAGTACCCCAGCCCCGACCTGATAGTTTTTTCTGCTCCACAAGAGCTATGCGGACCGTGGATGGTTGTTGAAAGGAAAAACCTTTCGCTTCTCTAAGGCCCTCTTGCTGCAGTTGCTAAGCCTAGTGTGAATCGGTAAGGTAACTCGTCAAGATTCAATCCTATCTATAATATTGATGACGATAACGTACTTGGCCCTCAGGTTGATCTCCCTGCCACTGCCCCAGCTCAGTCTTATTCTGGCCATGTTAATGACACCCCTGTTGAGTTCGCTCTTGCACTGTCGAAGGTAGGGAAGAAAAATGCTAATCATTACCTAGCCAAGTCAAAGTTGAAGGATAAGAATTCGAGGATTCTTCAAAGGTCTAATGCCATTGTCTTGAGCCCTCGTAATTTGAATGTCCTTTCCTGCGAGCGTATGACAGGCCACTTCTAGCCACCAAACAAAAACTATTGTGCCGACCATGGCCCTTAATCCAGCACGTTATGTTGTTATCTCTGTGGCTGATGACTCTAACCCGATACTCCCCATATTTCCTGGGCTCGACCTTCTATGAAGGACCCTAAGGGAAACTATCGTCCAAGTCTGCTGCCTTGTCGAAGCAAGCTTTAAAGAGAAGTTCTTCTATGGCCCTCGAGAATTCATCTAATGCCTCGCAACCTTTCGACCATATATCGGACATGGTTGTCTGATATGATACTTGACCTTCTCTCTTTGTCCATGATGAATACAAAGATCGTTTTACGGAATACCCAAGGTTGTGGCAGCCCTAAGTTTATCGGTTTTGCCAAGCAATATATGCGCGATCACAATTCGGACATGTTTGTCTTTGTTGAGACTAGAGTGAGTGGTGAGCCTGCCTCTAAGGTTATACATGCCCTCAACTTCCCTAATTCATGTCGTGTTGAAGCTACTGGTCTCTCCAGGGGAATTTGGTTATGTAGGTTCGACAATTTTGTAATTGATGTTCCTGTTCTGCCACTTTTAATTTATTCTTTGTAGAATCTTAGCTCCGGGCTCTACGTCATCGTGCTTAGCTTTCATCATCTATGCTCGTCCTAACTATCACAAGCGCATGAGTTTATGGACATACTTGCATGATTTGAACACTCGGATTTCTGAGCCGTGGGTTATTATCGGTAACTTCAATGCCACCCTAACTCTTGAAGATTGTCAGAATTGTGCTTTTTCCTCCAGGCATGATTCAAACTTCTAAGATTTGGTTTTGGACTATGGTCTCCATGACCTAGGATTCCATGGTCTCGAATTTATTTGGTATAAGAGGCCAGTTGCGGTTAGACTGGATCGCGCTCTTTGCAATGATTCATGGCTCTCAACTTTTCCCTCGGCTTCGGTGCTCTATTTATTACGTATGAAGTCCGGCCACCGACCCTTAATGCTTATGCTTGATGCCTTTTCTACCGGAAACGGCATATGCCTTTCCGCTATTTCTCCTGTTGGTCCCTGCATTCGAACTTCAACAAAATAGTTCGAGACAATTGGCAACCTACCTTGTCCCTCCCCGAGGCTATTGCTGTCTTTTCCCGTGTGGCTGAACAGTGTAATTCGAATGTTTTTGGCAGTCTTGGTAAGAAAAAGAGGTCTCTAATGGCTTGACTTCGTGGTGTCCAACACTGCTTGGGGCAACGACGCTCGACTAATATGCTTAAACTTGAATCTAAACCATTAGAGGAGCTTGAAATTGTTTTTGATCAAGAAGACTTCTATAGAAATAGAAATCTTGTTCCGATTGGCTTAATTTTTGCGACCGAAATACTAAATACTTCCACTCTTTGGCAATGGGGCGACGTAGGCGTTCTATGATATCCATGCTCAAGCTTTCTAGTGGTGATTGGTGTTCTGATCCGGATGTGCTTCGTGAGGAGGTAGCCATTTATTTCTCTAATCTTTTCGATATGGGAGAGGTGCAAGTCGATTCTTATCCCTTTCAGCATTGTTTTCCTCCTATACCATCGAACATTATATCTCCACTCGATAGACTCCCTTCTTCAGATGAGATTAGAGATGCCTTATTCTCTATGGCTCCTTTAAAATCTCCAGGAATAGATGTCCTCCACGCTGAATTCTTTCAAAAGAATTGGGACATAGTACAACATTCAGTTTGTTCAATGATTCAGGGGTTGTTCAATGGGAATGACTTGGATTCGAAGCTTAACAAAACTTCAATTGTGCTAATTCCATAGTGCAGATTAGAGAAGCCTTTGCTCCGTTATGTATAAGCTTGTTACGAAACTCATCAATCGTTGTCTCTAACCCTTTATAACTACTTTGATCGGGCCTGAACAAACTAGCTTTATTAAAGGCAGAAGCATATCTGAGAACGTTACCATTAACCAAGAAATCGTTCACTCGATGGAATCTAAACGAGGAAACACTCGATTTGCAGAAAGCCTTCGATCGACTTTATTGGTCCTTCATCATGGACATTCTATCAGATATTGGTCTTCCCCTGACTCTATCCCGAATCATCTCTAATTGTATCTCTTTGTCGTCTATGAGTGTCCAATGGAATGGTGAATCGAGCCACAACTTTTTTCCCGAGAGGTACAAGGCAAGGTGATCCCCTCTCTCCCTACTTTGTTTAATTTAACTATGGAAAGATTGAGGCATAGAATTTTGCACTCTGTCGTTTGTGGACAGTGGTCCCCTTTTTCGCCTTGCCCACCATAGCTCGGCCATCTCCCTCTTATTTTTCACCGACGATTTAATTCTCTATACAAAGGTGGACCTTGCAAATGCACAGAATATTGAAAGACTACGATATATTTTTCGCCAAACACCGAGATGGATATGCAATATTCAATCAGTGAGTGACCTCGGTAAATACCTGGGCACTCCTGTTCGATACACCGGCGCTTTTAATGAGAGGTTTCAATTTCATCTTGACAAAATCCATGCAAAATTGAATGGATGGACGACCAAATCTTTGTCGTTTACAGGGCAAATTACCTTGGCTAAGTCTGTTCTCCTTAGTATTCCTTCGTATCTGATGCAAACTAATATGCTGTCCTCTTCGCTTCTTTTGGAGATTAAAAAATTGTACGTCGTTTCATCTGGGGCTCTAACGCTCACTCTAGGTCGGTGTCCTTGGTTAGTTAGAACTCTATTTGCCAACCCCTGGATCGTGGGGGTCTTGGCATCTGGAGCACTAAGCCGTGCAATACGGCTTTTCTTATGAAGACTTGTGAAGCCATTGTTAATTCCTCCAATGCTCTCTTGACCCGTCTTCTGCAAGAGAAGTATATAATTATCGAGCATTGCCCTCTCTCTTTGTCTCGGCCTAATTAATCCACATTTGGCGATCTTTAGCAAAAATATAGCCCGAATATCATGAATACATTGCTTGGTCGGTATGTAACGGTTCTTCTATCCTCTTTTGAAAAGACCTTTGGTTGCTAGATCTTGGCTTACTTTCAGATTGCAAAGCCCTTGCAGTGGCTGTTGACGAGAATGATCAGGTGTAGGATTATGTCTTACAATACAGAACGTAGGATTGTGACCGTCTTAGCCTTCATCTTTAGCCGTCAGCCCTGCACTATATCCGCAACATCCCACCCCTACATGCTTCCTTTGTACTTGATATTTGCTTTTGGAATGGCCTTAAAAGTAGGGTGTTTTCGGTTAAGAGGGCTTACTATCATGTCTCTAGTTCGGGTTGGAATGATCGTAATCCTTTATACAAAGCAATATGGCGTTTACCGGTTTCTGAGCGTGTCTGAGGCTTCCTTTGGTTAGCTCTTCAGGACAAGCTCCTCACAAACTCAGTCTTTCACGATAGACATCTCTTTGACTCGGGCATGTGTGACGTTTGCGGCGCTCATGACGAAATTCTTCTACACATTCTGCGCAATTGTTTGATGGTTTGTCCGCTTTGGTTATCCTTTACTTTAACCTTCATCAGGTCTGATTTCTTTACCATGCCTCTTTGTGAATGGATTCAATATGGCATATCGGCAGCAAATTACTGTTTTTTGTCCGAGGGTCCCTGGAGCTTCTTTTTCGCAACTTTTCTATGGCAATGTTGGAAGTGCCGTAACAAGAATGTGTTTTGCGGTGAGCACATGGACAATGCCTCGTTGCTCGCAGTGAGTGTTCACTGGGCTAAAGCTTACGCAACTTTGCTGCACCATTCTCATGATCATCTTCTCCCGGTGCTCGATTTTATCTAGTGGCAGGCCCTAATTCTGGTTGGGCATGTCTAAACGCAGATGGTGCGGTCTCACTCTCTTCAGGCCTTGGTTCAATTAGGGTCGTGATAAGGGACAACAATGGGAACTTCCTATCTCCTTTCAACAAGTTCATTGGCAAGTCTAATGTCCTTCAAGCCGAATAATGGGGCGTGCTTGAAGGTATTTCTCTTACCTGGAACCAAGGCATTGATCGCCTCACTGTACAACTTGATAACGTCGATGCTTATCGACTCCTTAATCCCCCCTCTGTCATGAGTCCATTCACTCTAGTTTGATCCATAGCTCTACTCCTTGATAGGGCCTGGATGGTGAATTTTACGCTTGTCCGTCGAGAGGCAAATATGCCAGCTGATATGATGGCAAAACTTGGTACTTCCCCGAATGATTCTCTTCAGATTTTCATGGCTAACTTAGAGATCATTGATTTATTATCCAGAGATATTTTTGGACCCCCTACCCCGTATAAGGGGTGCCTAATGTAATAGCCTTCGGCCTCACTACCATCCAAAGAAAAATTATTTAGTCTAGACATTAATGGATCTTAGGGTCATTGAAATTTTAATGATAGATTAATTTTTCTTAATATTTATTATTAAGGGTCAAATTTTTTCAATAATTGTTATTTGGAGGTAACTTTTTCAATACTTTTTATTAGAGACTCAACTTTTCCAATATTTGTTATTATATACTCTTAAAATTCATTTTTTTCAATATTTGTTATTAGGGGTCTACTCTTAAAATTCATTTTTCTTAATATTTGTTATATTAGGGGCCCAATTTTTTTCAATACTTGTTATTAGAAGCTCAATTTTTTTCTCAGTATTTATTATTAGAGGTCTATTCTTAAAACTCAAAAAAAATTCAATATTTGTTATTAGGGGCAATGAGGCATACTCTTAAATTTTTTTCGGTATTTGTTATTAGGGGTCTGCTCTTAAAATTTAATATTTTTCAATATTTATTATTAGGGGCCTAATTTTTCGATTCATCACAGGCCATCAAATCTCATGGCCAACCCTAACTTGGTGCGTGCATATTGCAACAACAATGTGCAAATATAGATATCTCACAAGTAATAAAGTGATAAGTATCAAATATCATGCCCACAAGGATTGTGAATGAATTTATATAAATTCTCTCCTAATGAATTGGATGTATCAAGATTTTAATGTGATTGTAACAAACTAAATATAATAGAAGTTAAAATAAAGAATGCAATGACAATGAGCAGATATGGTTTGCAACAACAAGATATCAAAACACTGATTGAAACATCGGCATAGAGAGTAAATGGCACGAGTTAATAAGGATAATTGAAATCAGAATCAATGATGGTGCCTTAGCAATTCCTACTGTGGGATCTAACCAAGTTTCACCTCTTTTGATCAACAAGATTTCTAACTATCTCGAATCTATATGTCTAGTTCTCGAGTTAAGCTAGTATTAATTAGCCATCTTTAAAGTTAATCTAATTCTATGTCTAGAATAGCCTAAGTATTACTCAAATAAGATCTTAGCTAGTCTAAATATGTCGATCATCAGACAAATCAATGAATGCTCAAGAATCACCTTACTCTTTCAATCATTGAGGATAACAGTGTGCATTCCATTAGGGTGCATGAGAAGCTAGTGTGGAAGGATAATCTGGCATGGGAAGAAACGAAGAATTCAAAGGGGGTAGAGGTAGTTAAGCCAGTGCGATCGAGTGGATGGATGTCCGATGAGGAGGTTGGTATGGTGTTGAGAGAGGTCGATAGGAAACAAGCGCTTGTTAACGAGTAGGCTCTCGTCGATTGTCTGATGAATTATCTTCCACTAGACAAGTCATTAGAGGAGGAGCAAGTTGGGCTAGTGTTGGAAGGGCCAATGAGTCTACAGTTAAAGTCATTCAATATAATGAGGTAACTAAAAAAATTAGACAAGTATCGAAGATTATCCTGAAGGATTTAACATTACCGGAACGTGTAGAGGCTACAAAGAAATAAGGCAAGTAAACAAAATATCATCCAGAAATCGTAAATGGATCACTCACTAATTCAGTATTCTTAGCACGACAGTAAGATTTGTTGAAAGAAGCTAAAGCAACAGTTGAATTGGGTTAACTTATTGAGGGCAAGAAAGATTAGGAGAGAAGAGGAAATTATCAAAGATGTAGCTCGGATGCTTACTAGACACGATCAAGAGCAATAGGGGAATATGATGGTGCTGTCATAGAATATTTGTGGTATGGGTCGGCAACAACAAGAAAAGTGATTCAAATTTTGTTACGTCAGCACAATTGTGAGATGGTGCTTTAGAGGTAATTTCTGATAATCTTGCTAAGAAGGTTCGATACTCGGTTTCCTATGAATTTGTTTTTCACCGGCAATTGATCGATCGGGAGGTATCTTGCTTATCTGTGAACCATCGAGATTTAGTTTGGAGTCGTCTTTAATTAGGTAGAGCTTTGTGGTGATTTAGGGGCACTTGAACGAATGATGTGTGGCAGTGTGGGTTGATAAACATATATGCAACTTGCTCATTGGGTGGTCAGATTGCGTTATGGGATATATTGCACGATTGCTTAAATAAACAGGGTCGATGGTGTTTAGGGGGGATTTAATGTGGTCACTTCAGCGAATTGGTTTCGAATGAAGCGGAGCTTCGAGCTATTGCATATGTTCTAGAAATATTGGTCCATTCGAGATGTAAATAGGCTTCTTCGATTTTAATTGAGTCATAGTCGAGAGTGGCTGTGACTTGGGTTTTACATAATGAGAGAAAGCCTTGGCGATTATGGTCATGTTTTCAACAAATAGATAAGGCTTATGTTGTACTGTCGTGTGTGTGATTTAATAATGTGTTTCGAAAAGCTAATTACTTTGCCGATGCTTTGGCTAAAAGGGTGTGGATCGAACGTCTTGGTTTCAGATTATCAATTGATTTTTGGATTTGGACGAAGAGTGTGGTGTTCGTGTGGAGGATTCGTTTGTCAAGTACAATGTTGTGATGTGTTATTTGAGTTCACAGTGTTGGCTTTGCATATCACGGATTGAGTTTGGCTGGGGGAGGTGGTAGGAAGGTCGTGGTTGCTTTCTGAATTGGCTGCGGGGAGTGTTAATGATTTCACAAAGTGGGTGGTTCGCTCGTGGCCTATGGTGTTTTGTGATGTCCGCACACATTTTCATGTGCTACTTTTTTCTTCTAATTTAGGTTGAAGGAAGTTTTTAATGAAGCTTATATTAATGTCATTTGTGCAATTTTTTTGTCCAATAAAATCATATTATTTTGATAGAAAAATGGCACGAGTTAATGTTAATAAGGATAATTGAAATCAGAATCAATGATGGTGCCTTAGCAATTCCTACAGTGGGATCTAACCAAATTTCACCTCTTTTGGTCAACAAGATTTCTAACTATCTTGAATCTATATGTCTAGTTCTTGAGTTTTTTGCTCAGCAAATTAGATTTAATTAGAAACCAATCGAGCCTAAACTTGATTGTGTATCTTATTAAAAACTTTCTTAAAATTAAATGGAGA
This sequence comes from Hibiscus mutabilis, assembly GCA_019671005.1. Lineage (NCBI taxonomy): Eukaryota > Viridiplantae > Streptophyta > Magnoliopsida > Malvales > Malvaceae > Hibiscus > Hibiscus mutabilis. Next base: position 35,930,430 of record CM033743.1, on the reverse strand, counting down.
AAAATAGTACAACACAACCAGAAATACAAAGAAAACTAAACACATCTGAAAAAACAAAACAAGGGAGCAGTTCCCTCTATTGCCAAGAGAACACCTAAAACACAATAAAGAAAAAAAACACCTTTACAGAACAATAAACAATACCAATATATGTTCTTCACTCTAAACAATAAAATAATAGTCTCAAGAATCAGGCCACCCATTCTTATACTAACTCCTCGCAAAAATAATTCCGGCAAACTGATTGTTGGGAATCAAAGTGCGGAACAATTCCCTTGAAATTAACCGGCTAAAATAGAAAAATAAACTAGAAAATAATACAATAAAAGAACACAAGATTTTTACGTGGAAACTCCCAACCGGAGAAAAAACTACGACCGTTGCCAAAGACAACTTGAGAAACCACTATGTGAAAATTGTTACAACACAGACTATTCTCACAATCCTGATACCCCAAGTACACCCGAGAAAATATTTAATTACACCTTTCATCACTCTAATACAAGAGAATAGAAAGGAATTTTGAAGCCAACTAGAACTCTCAATAATTGACTTGGTGCAATTGAAAATGGAAATGGTTAGGCCTATTTATAGTTGAGTTTCAGGGACTAACTTACAAATAGCCTAATCTTTAGGGACCAGAAAATTATTTTCCCATTAATTATTTCCAACTTGCCCAGCTTGTTTTTCCACCATTTTCAACAATCGGTGCAGCCACTTTAGACTTTGGTGGCTGCCACCTTTGACAAATTTCAAGTCATTTCCCAACAAATCTCCGCCATGACTTGAAATTCCACCGCTTTCACAATCTCAAAACAGAAATTGCCGTACTCCACCATAAAAAATACACCTTTATAAAAGTAAACCTCGGCACGTCGAAAAATTCTGAAACTTATGGCGCAACTTCCATGTTGGCTCCCTCTGGAAGTTCATCAGCCATCGACACCACACACCTTGCATCAATGCCAACCAATGCCCTTGTATACCATCAGATCCGCTAGCAGCAACACATCCTCTTCCATGGTAAAGTGAAGATACCATGAGGAAGTACTTCTCAACTTCATATAAGAAAATCATCTCCTGTGACAAGCGAGACGATGCTAGCTTCTGATTCGGAACCTTTTGCCGAACTTGCTCCTCTTTGACAATTTTTCTTTACATGTCCAACCTTTCCACACTTCCAGCAAACTGCATTCTTTTCCTTATTCTCGTTCACTGCCAATACCGAGTCTGTTGAATCATGAACTGTGGAATCACGGCCTCCGTTGTTCAACCTTCTCTCTTCAGAAATGAGCTTATTGGCAATCTCTGAAAAATCCAAAGTTTCCTTCCCATACATCAAAATAGGTTTCATGTGTTCATAGGAAGTCAGAAGAGACAATATAAGCCGTAGAGCTTTATCTTCATCATGGATCTTAACTCTAATTCAGTGACAATATGATTGAGTGCACTAAGATTATCTGAGATCCTAGAACCTTCATCCATACGCAAAGTATGAAACTGTTCCTTAAGGTGCAATCTGCTTGAAATGCCTTTCCCTTAGTACAATGCTTCAAGTTTCTCCCAAATCTCTTTTGCACCGGAGATTCCTTTCACATTAGGAAGAACATTCTTTTCCAAAGCCAAACAAATTGAACTTGTTTCTCTCAGATCAAGATCCTCCCAATCTTCATCACTCATACTAGAGTCGGCTTTTCCAGAATCATTACTGGCAGGCTTTCCTTTTAGTGCCTTGTGCGTCCCCAACTGTATTAACATGTCTTTCATGTTTATTTGCCATAAACCAAATTCGTTGATCTTTCCATCAAATTTCTCTATGTCAATCTTTATGGCAGATGTCATCACAATTGAATGTAGTCCGTGAACAATGCACCAGGTAGTTCCCATGAAAGAGAGGTGGATCACAAGGATCGCTCAAATACCAAGTCTTTCCTTAGCCAGAACTTTCCTAGACATGCACTTCCACACTACCACAGTAACCACCAATTGAGAAGAAGTCAAGAACAATCTTCAAGCAACCACAGACTCAAAGTAACCGTGAAAATTTTTCTTTTCCAAAATGGAGGTTTAGACAATACTACAACCACAAGGATACGAAAATTATCACTCTTTCAACCTCGTTATGTTGCCAATTGTTGGGAATCAAAGTGCGGAACAATTCCCATTAAAATTAACCAGCTAAAATAGAGAAATAAACTAGAAAACAATACAATAAAAGAACACAAAATTTTTACGTGGAAACTCCCAACCGGAGAAAAAACCACGATCATTGTCAAAGACAACCCGAGAAACCACTATGTGAAAATTGTTACAACACAGACTATTCTCACAATCCCGATACCCCAAGTACACCCGAGAAAATATTTAACTACACCTTTCACCACTCTAATACAAGAGAATAGAAATAAATTTTGAAGCCAAATAGAACTCTCAATACTTGACTTGGTGCAATTGAAAATAGAAATGGTTAGGCCTATTTATAGTTAAGTTCCAGGGACTAACTTCAAATAGCCTAATCTTTAGGGACCTAAAAATAATTTCCCCATTAATTATTTCCAACTTGCCCAACTTGTTTTTCCACCATTTTCAACAATCGGTGGAGCCACTTTAGACTTTGGTGGCTGCCACCTTTGACAAATTTCAAGTCATTTCCCAACACTGATTTCACTTGCCTATTCCTTATAGCAACCAAAACATGAACTTGACACATAGTCACCTAACTACCACCAAGATTTGAATAGGGATTGAAGAAGCAAACCTTTCTTCGCAAGATAATCTGCCATTGTATTACTAAGTTGGTAAGATGTTTCCATTGCATTACTAAGTTGGTAAGATAATCTTCCATCTCAGCATTGGTCTTCAAATCTTCAACAACTTCAATTTTTGCATAAGCCAAATATTTGTTGAGGTACTGTTGGATTAATTGAAAATTATTTCCCCTGCAACTAAAAGCTCGTTGTAGCAATAATCTTCTTGCATGTCTTCTACATCGCTCCACAAAATTCGCAACAAAAATTTCTCCACAATCGTGCAGCTTTGCAAATTTTCATAGCTCAACCTTTATTGTAGTATTTGTCCCTTTTGAATCCAGAGTACCTAACAAAATTATATTTTTTTCTCAAATCTGAAACATGCCTCACATTACTAAGTGCTCGAACAATCCCATAGAACATCTTAATTTTGATTGTACCAATAGCTGCGACTTTACAAGAGACATTATTTCCCAAAAACACAGCACCTATACACATAGGTTTATACGTCGCAAACCAGTCACGATTTGGACTCATATGAAAACTACTACCACCAGAGTCAAGAATTCACTCATCGCTTGCTATAGAGTCTTCGTTAGAAGCAACTAAAAGTTCACCATCATCGTACTCCTTTACAATATCAGCTTTATCTTCACTGGAATTCTGATTCTCAGATTCCTTTTTATCTTATTCTGTAATTTGTAACACTTGGATTTAATGTGACCTTTCTTTTTGCAGAAATAACATGTTTTACTTATATTTGACGTCTTGATCTGCTCCTATTTTGACTGTTGGAATTACGATCTCATTTTCTTCCGTGGTCTAAACTAGTCGATCCATGCACCATGAGACCATCTGCTTGGAACTCGGAGCCGGTAAGATGTTGTATCTTGTCATGCAAATACTAAATTACCTTGTAATTCTGTTAAGAATTTCGTATGTGGCAAAATAACCAAAACGATAACAATATAGACCAAGACATGCACAGGAGACAAGATTTAATGTGGTTCAGCAAAGCCTACCTCCACGGACAAGAGAAACGAACAATCTACTATCAACATAAAGAAGACGAAGAGTACAAATACATAATAACTCATGTAATCTCAAAACCCGGTGTACAAATCTCCTGATTCGGTGGAATCAAAACTCATAATCAATGTGGATTACCTATTGTTGGTATTGGGGTCACCGACATTGGGGTTTCAGTTGGTCGAAGGAAGGAGGGGGACGACAATGAAGGCCCTAAATGGCCGGTGACAGTGGGGATTGCCCAACCAAGCTCGACGATAGGGGAAAATATTTAGAAAAAATCCTTACCTTTTCGTGGCTGAAATTAGTGAAGGAAGAGCACGACGTAGCGGCACAGCTGCCTCGACTGAGCGGCGGCGATGCAAATAGATTCAGCAACACGGCGGCACGCGGTTGAAACCAGATGAGGAGCGATGCGCAAGGGATGCAACCACACAATCAGTGCTGAAATTGGATGAACGACGACTCTTCCCAACATTCCTACAATACCCATATCTACAACGTAGTTACAATAGTTGTAGAAAACCTAAAAGTGGTTACATCTCTCCAGAGAACAATTCTCTTTATCTCTCATTCTCTCATTAATTCAAAAGGTTAAACCTAGTCTACATTTATAGACCCAAATTCTTGGTCACCAAGAAACTTTTTTCAATAAGACATCCTACCTAAAATAGATATTTTCTCATTAAAGTAAATCCTAATTACCAAGTAATCTTCAACCACTAGAATTACAATAAAACTCAACTTAATTACTAATTAAAATTTGAGTCAAAATAACAATCTACCATAGCATTACTAAGTTTGGGGACGTGAATGAGATGACCTTCCCGATTCTATGAGCCATTTTATCGATCTCCACCAGGTAAGGCCACCAACACCAAGGTCGTTGTGGGGAATTATCTATCCAAAACAAGACCACCTTGGAATCAGACTCCACTAACAAATGAGCTTTCCCAATCCAACTAGCCTCGATAAATACTTCCAAAGCAGTTTTAATCGCAATGAATTCAACAATAACTGCCCTAACCCTTCGATAGGTCCTCTACAAAGAAAGCACAACCCACAAGCGCGACAATCTTCGAAGCCAACTTCAAACCCAAGATATCTCAAACAATAGACACAATGGTCGACGTTGAGCCAAAAACAAGGAATACTGTACCCTCCCAAAGAAATCACCCGATCCACAACGAAAGGATCACACATTTTAAGAAGGCCAACACATTCTAATAAAACACCCTTAGTCACCACCCAAACAAAACCACAAAGGAACACCCACTGAGAAAACCAAAACTAAACTCGCAAAAATCAACTTACTCTTTCAATCATTAAGATAAAACATGAGTTGTTAATGCATTAGGATGAAACACACATTGAGTAATGAGGAATTAAACACTATATATTGATAGAAAGAAACAACCATCCATAAAAATATTAACCCGAGCCAAATATAAGTTCAGTGCATGCCTCATTCAAAAGGACTCCCAAAATATTGTTTAGCAAACATGAGAAGAACTAAAACAGAATAAAGGGAAGAATTAAGTTTGTATACTCTAGCTCCAATAGTTGTCTTCTGCTATTGCTTTAGGTTTGATCTCCAGCTTCACCTCTGTCGAGATAGCCTTTTAGATTTGTCGCCCGATGATTGTACTTCCTAAGCTTACTCGGATCACAACAAGTACACTCGTATCAACTCAACCACTACAGAATTCTCTCATTCATGACTTACAAAGTGTGACTTTAATATTATTGTTAGATCTACCAAAGTCAAAAATCTACCCAATCAGCCTTTTTCTAAAATTCTTCTGATTTTTATTTTAATTTTCAACTATGCTGAAGAGGCTCATTCTGGAGAAACGTAGAACATTATAGAAACTTTAACTTTCCTGCACAAAACGTACACTTGAATCAACTTAAATTGAACTCTTGATTTATTTATAAAACTAATATAAAACATGTTGCTAAATAATTACAAACATCCAATTTCCTAAGTAAAAAGATAAAAAAAAAATACTTTTGGAGACTCATAGAACCATGGGCAGAGGTAGTATAAAAATTGAGGATGCAATTGACCTCACATGATTTGTTAGGATATGTGAATCATTCATATCTCATACTCCACTCTGGCCGCACTATATAAAAATCTTGACTCCGCCACTTATCAGAATTCAAGATAGTTCAAGATAGTGTTTCCCTTTTCTAGAACATAAAGGAGACTTTTGGAGGAGAAAAATGTAGAGAATAGTAGTAAAAAATCTTTAAGATTTGTTAAATGAGGATGGGAATGCCTCCTTTTTAAACCAGGGTTAAAACTATCCAAAATAAAGAAAGTAAATTCTCAAAAAAAAAATCTTCAATTACAAGACACAATTTGAATTTGACCAAAACTTGAATATTTCCTAGATAATTCTCTTATAAATTGCGCACGTGTACTCTTTTCTTCTATTTAGGTTTAGAGAGGTTTTTAACGAGGTTCACATGTAAGTTTTAAGCTTGTACGATTTCTTAATAAAATCATAATTCCCTAGAAAGAAACACATATTTGACCAAAAATAAAAAAAAGGATTTAGAAAGATTTGGTCAAATGTAATAGTTAATTATGAATTGTTTTTCTTTAGAAAATTCACTTCTTCTATTTATTCCAATTTTACCAAAAAGGAAGTATGAATCAATTTTATCAAAACAAAGGATACTTCTTTTCAATATACAATTATATATATAGAAAAATTCTATCACGCTCCACGAACATCGCTGAACATCAGTAACGCTGAACATTGTTGAACACCATTAAATTGATTAATAAAGATTAAAAATTTCAAGGACTCAGCATATAATTATAAATTATTTAAAATAAAATTTCAATTAAATTATTTTTCATATATATTATATTTTTTAATTTTTTTAAATAATTGGATCAAATAACAACCTTAGTCAATTTAAAAAATAAAAAACTCAAAACCTAAGACCTAAGACCCTAAACCCTAAACCCTAAATCAAAAATACTAAACCATAAACCATACACTATAAACTCTAAAGTCTAAACACTAAACCCTAAACCCTAAATTATAAACACTAAACCATAAATTCAAACATTAGGTTTAAGCTTTAGGGTTTATGGTTTATATTTTAGGGTTTAGGGTTTATAATTTAGGGTTTAGGGTTTTGGATTTAGGGTTTTTTACTTTTTAAATTAACCAAGGTTGGTATTTGGTCCAATTATTTAAAAGTATAAAAAATATAATATATATGAAAAATAATTTAATTGAAATTTTATTTTAAATAATTTATAATTATATGTTGAGTCCTTGAGATTTTTAATCTTTATTAATCAATTTAATGATGTTCAGCGTTAGTGGTGTTCAGCGGTGTTCGTCGAGCGTGGTAGACTCATCCTTTATATATACATATATTAAATAGTTTTCAAGCAAAACCAAACCAAAGAGAAGAAAGAGGAAAGAAATGTGAATATTTTGGTATTGATAATGTCACAAACGATGACCATTGACTGTCAACTGATAATGATAGTTAGAGTAGTTTAAGATTTTTTGTAAAAAAAATGGAAGATAACAACCACATACATCAACACGTCTTAATGATTTATCGACCTACTGACACTAAAGAACTAACTCGGAAAATTTTGTGGCAAAATTAAAGCTTTTATAGTTTGATTACCAAAAAAAACAATCTCTAAAGTTTAATGATAAATAAATGTACTTTACCCTTATTTGAAACTAATAATTAAAAACAAGTAGAGTTGTTCTTTTGGGGTAATTCAAAGAAATTCTTGAAATGTGTTGCGTGATTTAAGTGTTACGCAAACGGTGTAAGTATACACGTCGCAAGTAATAAAGTGATAGGTATCAAGTATCGTCTTCACAGGGATTGGTTTGGGCCACACTGCTTAAGTTATTGCACTATAAAAGAAAAAAAGTTGATGGTGATAGATAGTGATAAAAGAAAAGGTTGATGGTGATAGAGAGTGATAATAAGCAAGTAAAACAAACTAAGTCTAAAGGAATTTAAATAAATGAAAGAGGAAACCAAGTTGAGATAGTAGACTGGGTTATTGAGTCTAGTGATGTAGTTGTCGGCCGAATTGTCGTGGCAATTAATTGCCCTTCGAATATTCGATAGAGTGTTCTTCAATGCCTTCGAATTATCCCTAACCGAAGAACTGATGATTGCACATGCCTCGGTAATGCATCCATATGTTAGCACCTTATCCCTAAGGCGAATTAGTTTCCACCAACGACTGTTTAAATGAAAACCATATCCAATTTCTTGAATCTAACTCTCTTGAGCCTAGATAAATGGATTCATTCAAGTCTCTCTCTCAAGTTCACTTGAAATTTAATAAAGAACCAAGAAATGGATAAACACTGAATATTGAATTAAAAACCAAAACAAATTATTCGTTCACAAACATCATCCAATTAATTTAGGTCATGGCTGAGTTGGAAGAAATCAACAAAGAATTAAACCCAAACATCGATTTAATGAAAAGATAAATAAAAATCTGGAGGAGTCGAACTCCTCTTTGAACCGATCATCTTTCTTGAGTTGGCCTCACTCTCGCTCTGATCCTCCTCTCTGATGCTGTTTTTGACGCGATGTGTTTATATAGAGGTGGAAACTCTATTTGAATTTAAAATTAAAAGGGATAATCTCTTTATTTTTATCTACAACAGCTCTTGATTTAAATCTGAGCTTTATCCTATGTGATAAGGATAAGGGATAATTCTTAAAAAATCTAATATTTATCTTTGACATGCCCTGGAAACGCTCGATAATGGCTCGACAATTCGTTCATGCAAAAAAAAGAGAATAAAACAACAGCAATTTCTCCACAAAAATAGAAAAGCGCAAGGTCAAACCCAATAAACGGAAGGACTACGAACTTATGCATGAATAACTACAAAAACAACTAAATGGGCCTAAATCTAAACAATAATCTAAGTGAAAAGGGTATAAAATATAATATTTTTTCACACTTAACAAAATGCAAGTGAGCAAATTGGAAGGTATATGTAAGAACTTTACCTCAGCCAGTGTGTGAAAAGTCTACTAGTTTTATGTTACTTACGTGTGACATTGGTAATTCTAAATGCCTTTAAACATACACCATTGCATAGCCTTAACTTATACATTTAGAAGAAATCTAGAGATATAGAAAAAATAAGGATAAGGCTCCATGCACAACGTTAGGATCCTTTATGTTGAAACATTGATTTTGATATAACTTTAAATGAAAAATGTTTTTGAACTTAAACTAATTTGTAAAAATATTTCAAAAGTCCATAAACTTGAAAAATATGTTTGAAATGTTTTCAAAGGGTTTTAGAAATGTTTTAAACGATTTAAAATAGACAAAGTGTCAAAACCAGGCCCTCGATACCGATACGCATGTCCCCGTATTGATACCCATTGTAACCCTCTTGACCCGGCCTAGACGCCTGACCGAACCGAGTGAGATACAATGGGTTTGTCGAGATAAACCCGAACGATTTACTTAAAAAAAGGTCCATCTTTTTCCTTTTGTCTTGTCTAAATGCACAACTAATCCCTAAGGTGAACATACTGGCAGCGGATAAAATACTGAGCGAAACAGACGTCGACTAGACATCTAATTAAACGTAAATGCAGTTTAGGGACCAAACTGCAATTCTAGAAATTTGAGGGGACTTACTTAAATCCAAGTTTACCAAACCTTAATTAAACAGGTCACATATATGTCGGTTAAGTTTCATCATAAAATAATCATCCAAGCTCATTTAATTACGTGTACAAGAAATAGTGACTAATCTACAAAGATTCAAACTTCAGCAAAGCAACTACCAGAAATAACTGACTTGGTGCTAGCACAACATATTCTTGTATCGATACGAGTTCCATTTTGCAAAGGGTGTTGGTACAGTGCCTATCGATATCGATGGTCTAATTTTAAAATAGAGATTTCTAGTGGCTAAAACGTGTATCGTTACGTTCGCCCGTATACCGAAACCTAAAGTAAAATCTAAGGACTATACCGATACAGGGCCAAGCGTATCAGTACCCCTGTGCTATTTTGTCCACTTTTGAGTCATAGCAGACCCTGCGTACCGATCTTTGAGGACCCGTATCAGTACGATTGGGCCTGTAATGACGTCTTAATCACACATATGACACTTAAGCTCAATCAAACATGCTTCAAACAACATATAAACATCATGCCAACCTATGAACAACATAATACCCCAAATACCTTGAAGCATAGGCATAATAAAAGCAAAAGCAACACCAAGGTAAACCTATAGGCATGACTTCTACCTTATATGCTTAAATCTCCTCGAAGCCCCAAACCAAGAGCATATACCAGTTTACAAGTTCAAAATACCAAATAGAACATATCCAAAATAGGGAGTAACCAAAACAACCCTCCTAATTACAACTTGGTCACATTGTCATTTATTACTACCAAGTATTTATGAAACCATACTTGAAATAGCTCAACCCTTGGATTTTTTCTTGCTTGTTCGCTGTATGAATGCTTACTATTTTGCATTGATGAGAAATGAGAGCGTAAGCACGTAAAGCTTAGTGAGGGATTCTCAAAACACTCATCAATGCATATGTTCAATCTCATGCCAAAACATCTCATGCTTCTTTTTTCTTCCTAAAATATGCACATTAAACCCAATGCCACACATATATCATGGATCTCTAGCATAAACATTATGCAAACCTCAATTTAAGCCTTCACATGCTAATACATCCAATAACAAATCTTAAAAAGAACAACATGCTTAAATCGTATTGTACAAAACATAATCCATTTATCATGATACATTAATTCATTTATTGGCATTAAAGTTACCCAAAACCAAATCTTTCCATTTGTAAAACACATCGGATACACGGATTTCCCAAGTGGCTCCTTCGACCACTTCACACACACCATCGAACCGGAGCAAATGGTATTACTACCCCTCAACGGTTATTATGTATAAATCCACCAGCGGGAGAATTTGGCATACTCTTGACCCCTCGACACACATGAGATGACTTATTATAGTGCACTTTAAACCATATGGCATGCCAACTATATCCGATAACATTTAACCATTGCCACTTGCCAATATATTCTATTGAAAACAAGTTACCTCATTGTTTTACATATACATCAATCCAACCAATTTCCAATACAAAAATCTATGTATCTTAGCATTCTCAAAATCCTTTCGCAAACCATCTTTCATTACTAAAACATGCATATAACAGTATGATTAAAACATGCTAAGATACATAGATTTTTGTATTGGAATGTTTTAATTAAATCTATTTTATTTTCATTTAATATCCATTTTAAAACCATTTAAAAATAGCCTAATTTAAAGGAAAAGTATGATTAAAAACATTGGTAGATTAGCTCCTTAAAGATTCTAAGTTTTGACCCTTTTATGATTTAGTAACCAAAATAGTTTTGAAAACTTTACATTTTAGTCACCAACCTAAAATGTTATTTAATCTAAACTTATTTTATTAAATTGAGCTTACAAAAACCCTCAATATATTAATTAAACATTTTCCAACATTTTTCCATATTTTATTTCACACTAAAACATTTATTATGATTTAATTCCCGAAACTAGTTCGAACTGCCTAATCTGATTCACCCGAACCGTCTAATCTATCTAGCTAAATTCTACGCCCGAACTCAGGGTGTTACACCCATTATGCCTATATCGGTACGAATATTTACATATCGATACACCTCTTTATCCCCTGAGTTTTGATAAATTCTAGTAGCTAAAATGAGTATCAATACGGCCTAAGCCATATCGATACCTTTTGGGTCGTACCGATACACCTATATAGCGTGCTAATACCCTTGTATTATAAATGCTCCAACGGTTGGTTTTCTGAAGAATAGGTATCGATATCGGTCCCACCGATACCGACAAGCCTAGAATTGCATTTATTGCTGGAAATAAAGTCCCCAACGGCTCCAAATCATCTTTAACTGCTAGTACCGTCCACAAACTCATTTGAGGGTTTAAAAGAAAGTTCCAAGCAGCCATGCAATACAAGAATCATATTTCCAAATTGTCACATTTGTTCAAGTGTTTAGGATTTTGGGTGAGAGCTTAATTGTGCAAACATTGTACCTTGTGAGGGTTTTCTAGTTTGCTATTTGTTTTTCTCTTGTAAGAGAGGGCTTTCTCAAAGCTTTGGGGTATAAGCTTTGAGGTTGTAAAGGTTTTCTCTTAAGCCTAGAAAAATGGAAGAAATTCATAGTGAATTTGGGAAAATACTTAGTGGAAAGGTTAGGTAGTAGATGTAGAGCTTGGTTAGAAGCTTAAACCACTATAAACCATTGTGTCTAATTTTATTTTTCCATAGCTTCCACTACAAACACCTTAAAACCAATTCACCCGCTCTTGGCTATCTCGATTGATCGTAAGCCTTCCAACAATCGGTATCAGAGCTTTGTCTCTATGCTGGATTAACATCCTATAGTCGATCTTTGAGGTGCTCAACCATTCTATATCAATCGCAGTTTATAGCGTAATTCATCAATAGGCCTCTTTTATTCGACATGACCAACTACTTCTATTGGAAGAATAGGATGATGTACTTCATGAGAGCCAAATATTATCATCTTTGGGACATAATTCTTGATGGTTCGTTCATTCCTCAAAGAAGCAAGGCGAAATAGAGTATAAATAATCACAAGAAGATAGAGTTAAACGCGCAGGCCATGCACATTCTTTTTTATGCACTTGGACCGAAAGAATATGCCAAAGTATCCTCTTGCGAAAGTGACAAGGAGATTTGGGACAAGCTTGAAGTCACTCATGAAAGAACTAATAAAGTAAAGGAGACTAAGATTGGTCTTCTCAACCTTGAGTATGAGAACTTCAAAATAAAACTGGATGAAGACATCTCCAAGATGTTCGATAGATTCCCTGTCATCATAAACGAACTTAAAGGTTATAGAGAAATCATTCTAGAAGAAAAGCTTGTTCGAAAGCTTATCTACTCTCTTCCTGAGTCATAGGACTCAAAGAAGACCGTCATCATCGAAGCCAAGGATATGAAGACCTTGAAGCTTGATGCTCTCTTAGGTTTTTTTCTCACTCATAAAATCATGAAGAAAGAAAAAGAAGAGGAGAAGAAGAAGAATATGGGGAAAAAGAAGGTAGTAAAGCAAGGCATTGAAGACTTGAATATTGTTGCTCTCAAAACCTCCTCAAGAATTCAGGAAGATTCTAGTGAAGAGAGTAGTGAAGATGAAGAGATTGCCAAGCTCTTCAACAAATTCATTCGATTTTTGAAGAAAGAAAAGGATGAATCATGATAAGAACCGAGGATAAAGATGAAGGATCCCATTATATGTTTTGAGTGCAAGAAGTTGGGACACGTGAAGTAAGATTGTCCTCGACTTTCAAAGAAAGGATCAAAGAAAAAGATATTTGTGTCGGCTTGAAGTGATGAAGACTCCACCGATGAGGATGAACAAGCCAACCTTTGCCTCATGGCCATCCAAGAAGATTCAAGAGTAACTTATAACTCATCATGTTCAAATTCATATACTTTTGATGAGTTGCAAGAAACCTATGATGATTTGGTTTTTGAGTTCAAGGCGTCATTTTTGAAAAATAAAAAGGTGATTTCAAAATTTAAAACCGAAAATGATTTGCTTTAAAAAAACCAATCTCGAACTTGAAGCAAAATTCAAAGATTTTGAGAAAAAGGTTTTAGACATACAAAATTTGCTTCATAAAGTTCAAGAGGAAAAAGTTTTGATTTCTAAAGAACTTGAAATGGCAAATAATTTTGGAAAATCAAACTTTTATCAAAGGTAATCTAGTGCCCCTAGATTTTTTTTAATGGAAAAATGTGTTAAAATATAAGGAAAAAAGATAAAATTAAAAAATGGATTCACAAGGGGACTAAATTATTTGGGACTAACGTTATTGGATCCAAATCAATTTGGATACCAAAAATTACTTGATTGTCTTTTGTAGGTGTGCTTGAGCCATTGATGATCAAAGTTCAAATATTGAAAGCTCATGGCGCACAAAGGAGGAAGGACACTTGGAGAAGGAAGGCTTAACATCCTACTTTGGTTCAAGTGGTAAATTTAATTTCATGCAATTTCTTGATCATGCCTATATTTTTTTATTTTGATGTTGATCTAAGCATGTTTTGTATGACTCCATGTTGTGCATAATTGCATATAGTTAAGGGGAGTCTCAATTTGCATAAGTTACATATTTTTAGCCCATATGCTTGATTTATATGTCTATGTCATTAACTTGTAATGTTTGGCTGAATTCGGTGAAATTTATGCTTTTTATGTTATATATGTTATGTTTTGAGAAGCATGTGTAGCAAAATGTGAAATGTATATCTTTGACCTCTTAGAGCCTTTTTATTAACTTAAGATTAAGTTGTAAGGCTATTTGAGTTAATTTTGTTGCATTTTTCACCAGTTTCATGCCTTTAGTATCGGTACCGCCCATACCGTACCGATACGGTCTCTATCGTACCGATATGTACAGTAAAAAATGAATTGTTTAGTCTCCTATTTGTCATGCTTTGTGTGCATAATGAAATATCTTGATTATAGCATGTTTAAATTGAATTTCTTGGTTTATTTGATTATTTTATTTGAAATTCAATTTTATTTCTCTTGAATTATTGGAATAACAATCTACTTGATGCTTGAGTAAGGGGGCCATTTTTTTAATTCTTTTCATTATAAATTTTTTAATCTTTTTTCTCTATTTTACACCAACAATTGGTATACTATATCAATTGGTACTTAACTTTCAATGATTGGTTTTAACCTTTCAACATTTGGTGCTTTGAATTTAAATGTGATTTAAACTTAGTTTTGAAATTATTTTTGATATAACAAAAAGAGAGATAGATAGGTTTGAAAATTTTAATTTCAAAAAGAAAAGGAGAGCTTTAAATATTTTCAAAAATATTTTCTTTTACTAAAATTAATTTTCTAAGGGGAGTTTTCACAAAAATAATTTTTCAAGTGGTTTCATTATATCAAAAAGGGGGAGATTGTTGAAACATTGATTTTGATATAACTTAAAATGAAAAATGGTTTTGGACTTAAACTAATTTGCAAAAATATTAAAAAATTTCATAAACTTGAAAAATATGTTTGAAATGTTTTCAAAGGGTTTTAAACATGTTTCAAATGATTTTAAATAGCCAAAGTGTCAAAAACAGGCCTTGAGTACCGATACGCATGTCCCCATATCGATACTCATTGTGCTTGTACCGATATGGATTTTCGTGTATCAAGATACCCCTTTGTCCCTGAGTTTTGGCAAATTCCGATAGCCAAAATGCGTTCCGATATGACCTAAGTTGTACCGATACCTTTGCTTTATACTGATACGCATATGTAGCATACCGATACCTTTGGGTCATACCGATATGCCTATGTAGCGTACTGATACCCCTGTGTTATACATGCTTCAACGGCTAGTTTTTTGAAGAACATGTACTGATATCGGTCCCCGCGTACCAATATTGATAAGCCCAAAACTGTATTTATTACAGGAAATAAAGTCCCTAATGGCTCCAAATCATCCTCAACGGCTAATAACGGCCACAAACTCATTAGAGAGTTTAAAAGCAAGCTTCAAGCAGCCATGCAAGACAAGAATCATATTGCCAACATTCTTGTATTGAGAAAATGTGTTTGAGCTTAAAATTGTCATTTCTTGTAGAAAACACTAGTAAGCAAAATTATCACATTTGCTCAAGTGTTTAGGATTTTGGGTGAGAGCTTAATTGTGTAAACATTGTACATTGTGAGGGTTTTCTAGTTTGCTATTTGTTTTTCTCTTGTAATAGAGGGTTTTCTCAAAGCTTTGGGGTGTAAACTTTGAGGTTGTAAAGGTTTCTTCATGAGCCTAGAAAAAGGGAAGAAATTCTTAGTGAATTTGGGAAAATCCTTTTTGGAAAGCTAAGGTAGTTGATGTAGAGCTTGGTTAGAAGCTTGAACCGTTATAAATCATTATGTCTAATTTTATTTTTCCATAGCTTCCACTACAAACACCTTAAAACCAATTCACCCCCTCTTGGCTATCTCAGTTGATCGTGAGCCTCCCAACAATTGGCATCAAAGCTTCGTCTCTACGTTGGGTTAACATCCTAGAGTCGATCCTTAAGGTTCTAAACCATTCCATATCAACCGGAGTTCATGGCGCAATCCATCGATAGGTCTCCTTTCTTCGATAGGACCAACTATTCCTATTGGAAGAATAGGATGATGTATTTCATGAGAGCTAAATATTATCGTCTTTGGGACATAATTCTTGATGGCCCATTCGTTCCTCAAATAAGTAAGGTGAGATAGAGTACGAATGATCGTAAGAAGATGGAGTTAAACATAAAGGCCTTGCACATTCTCTTTCGTGCACTTATATTAGAAGAATATGCCAAAGTGTTCTCTTGCGAAAGTGCCAAAAAAATTTGGGACCAGCTTGAAGTCACTTATGAAGGAACCAATGAAGTAAAGAAGACTAAGATTGGTCTTCCACTACACCAGACTTGTTATATAGCGAAGCTTTTAGTGGCGTTTTTTTAACCAAACGCCGCTAAATTTTCACTTACCACGGCGTTTGAAAGATAATCGCCACAAAATGGCAAACTTCACGGTGCTTGGAAGAAAAACGCCACTGTAGAAAACAATTAGTGGCATTTTTAATAAAAATGCCGTAATAAGTCTCATATTAGCGGCGTTTGTTTTCAAAAAATGCTGCAATAGGTTTCGTGTTAGCGGCGATTGTTGGAAAACGCTGCAATAAGTTTCGTGTTAGCGGCGTTTGTTGTCAAAAACGCTGTAAAAAGTTTATTGTTAGTGGCGTTTTATATCAAAAACACCGTAAAAGGTATTGTTTTAGTTGCGTTTTTGTAAGTGATAAGAATGGGAGTTTGAATTCGAATAAAAGGATTTCGTTTGGTAAAAAATTGGATAGAATAGAATCAGATGTACAAGGTGAGGAGTTGGTTAGGATTGATTCTACTGAACAAGTTGTTTTGACTAAGGAGTCTTTAGGGGAAGTGAACGTTAGGTCAACAACATCTACTCAAATTCATGAGGTCGACAAAGCAGACTGTATTCTGCTTAACGGGATTGTCTGAAAGACAAGATTGACTAACTTTGTGTCTGGCGTGAGGCGGCTATACAAGTTGAGGAGAGGTCGGTTGAAGAAAGGGGCCGTGAGTGGTTCAAACAAGTTTGCCAATAGGTCATTGTCATACTCAGATTTTCAAAATATGTAGAAGGTTTTACATTGGGAGATTGCGGCAACAGTGGCTTTGGGAAGCATAGTTGGGGTTCGGACGATTGGCCGCGAAGATGATATTATTAAGGACATTTCTCGGGTGATTTTCGAGGGGGTCTAAGGCTTGTGAATCATGCGCATTATGTCTTAGAATGTCTGAGGTTGGGAAATGTGGGGAAGCGACGTGGGATTTTTGACATTCTCAAAAAACATCGCGTCGATATGGTAATGTTGCAGGAGTCTAAGTTAGAGGATGTATCGTCGTTGATTGTTGCTAGTTTGTGGGCCTCTGATGGTTATGAGTATATTTTTTCCACCTTTCTTGGGAGCTTCGGGAGGGATTATGGTGATTTGGGAGAACGCGAGGTTTCGTTTGGAATCTATAGAAGTGGATTATTCTTTTGTTTTAGTTTATGGTCGTTGGGTGCCATAAGATATATTTTGATGCATTGTGTTTGTTTACGCTCCTTGTGATATTGTAGAACAAGAATGTAATACCCCAAATTTTACTAATTTGATTAAGGATCATTTAGTATTAAGATAATAGCTTAAAAGTTATCTTAGTGACTAAAATATCAAAAATGCAAAAGTTAGGATTTCTTCGATTATGGGTTATAGAAAAGAATTTCTGAGATTTAAAAGCATCAGATGATAGAGGGCAAGTTAATTAGGGTACTTGCAAAGTTTGGTCAAAATTCGAGGAAAATTGGAATGGGAATTGAAGTTTAAAATTTAGTGACCAAAATATTAAGCATTCAAAGCTTGTGTGGTACACGACTAAATATGAAAAGTTGAAGGACTAAAGTTGTAATTTTCCAAAAGTTAAAGGTTTTTATTTCATAAATAGATAGATCACCTAAGGGTGAGGATCAAATGTGGAATTCTAGATTGAACCGATATTTCGATTGTTGAGAAATTACAGCCAAAGTTTAAGTGGAATTCGGGTATCCAGATCGAACTAGAAAATTATGAAATTTTACTATATGATAGAATAAGGATATAAAAAAATTATTCCCAAGTTTTGAAAATATTTTTAGTTCGATTCAAGATGAATCCTATGATTTATTTTCATTAAGGAATTTATTTAGTAGCCGATAAAATTCTCGATAATTATCGGTCAATCAGATCGAGCTAAAATTTCAGAGATATTCCATGGATCTTATAAGAGTCATAAAATATTATTTTATGAAAATTTGAATTTTAAAAAGATAAGGAAAAATTTAAATCTATTGAAATGATATGGAATGACAATTTTGTGAATAAGTTGATCAGTAAAGGACATTTTGGTCATTTTACCAAAAAAGGACATGGAAGGAATTTTGAGATTTATTTTATTGATAAATAGTGGCTGATTAGAATCCAACTAAGTATAGTTGAAATGTTACAAAATGGCAAATTAGAAATATAGATCTAGTTGGAGGGTATTTTTGGAAAGTGGAATTTATTGAATTAAAAATTCATTTTTTATAATACAAGTAGCATAAGTACATGAAAATACGAAGGAATTATCAGCAAATTACTCTCCAAAACCTTGGTGAAGAGGAGAAAGAATAAGGAAAATTTCTAAGCTCGATTTAAGCCCCGAATCTCAGTTTTAAGGTAATCTTTCGAACTACAAAGTTGTTCTATTCTTTGAGCTCTATCTTTTGATGTAAATAATTCACAGAATACTTGCTTGGTTGATGAGATTTGATATGAGGAAGAAATTAGGGTTTATGAACAAAATTGGGGCTTTTGAAATTTTATGATTCCATGGTTGAATTTAAGTTGGAACCAAGCTTGTATAATGTTAAAATCATGTTAATGAGTTAGGATTTAAACCCTACATATTTTGGTTTGTATGGAGAAGATTAGGGTTTATGGATTTAAGTCTAACTTAGGGTTTGTGATGTTGGATTAATGATCTAGTAAGCTTGATTTGTTGTTTGGAAGCAAAACCCTAAGTTAAATATATAGGGACTAATTTGGCAAGCTTCAAAGTTAAGGGGACGAATCTGAATTTTAGGAAATTTGAGTTTATTTATGTAATTAATGATGTTGGAGATGTGAAATTGATGTTAGAATGCTAAACCGATGTTGAATCGAATTAGTGACCATTTTGACAATTTTTCAAAACTAAGCGACCAAATAGGAAATGAATTATTCTATGGGGATTAAATCTGATTTTCATTTAAAATAATAGAATTAAGGTAGTAATGTTGATTTGAGGACTAAAATGCAAAGTTAAGAAGTTTGAATCCTTACCTTTGCATTTTAGTGACTATTTTGGCAAAGAAAGAAAATTAGTGGGAATTTTTTTGAATAATTATTTGATGAAGAAGATGATGAATTGGTGGTTTGAAGCAAGTGATGGGACTAAATTGACAAGTAGAAAAATAAGAAGTTAGTATAAATTAGAAGTTTAATTATGGAAAGCTATGTAGAAGATTG
Organism: Hibiscus mutabilis; assembly: GCA_019671005.1. Classification (NCBI taxonomy): domain Eukaryota; kingdom Viridiplantae; phylum Streptophyta; class Magnoliopsida; order Malvales; family Malvaceae; genus Hibiscus; species Hibiscus mutabilis. The sequence goes on along the minus strand of CM033743.1, from coordinate 35,910,923 downwards.
AATTTTTGGCAGTGACTTCGAAAATTCACCATAAATTCTACAAAAATGTTTAGATGATGAATTTTATATCGATGTAAAAATTTGTTCGTCTAGTTTCGTTTCCAATAAACAGAAGCTGATTTTGAATTTCGAGTTAAAAGATATGAATTTTTAATCAAATGAAGGTCAGAAAATTTACAGAGCAGTTTCTGTCAGTACAACTTTGTGACGGGAGTTTGAAGAATTTTCATAATTTTTGTAGATTTTATTAATTTATGTGGCTTATTTCGTTAGAATCATTATCGAATCTAGTTCTTATAGTATGAAGGATATTAATATCCAATGTGCATTTTGATCTTTAGAAGTAAAACTCTGAGGGTAGGACAAGTTGCCAAAAATAGAATTTGATACATTTTGTATCTAAATGTTTGATAACAAGCTCGGAAGAATTATTGGAAGTTAAAATTGGCCATTAAGGACCAACATGAATCTTTTGACAGTATAAGGAAGGAAGGAAAAATTATAGAATTTTTTATGTTAAATGATTAGATAGCTTGATTGAAATATTGTTAGAAGTGAATTTAACAAATGTTTGTTTATATTCATGTGGTTAATGAAGTCAAATCCGAATCAAAAGAAGATTCGAGGTACTATGAAGGTAAGGATTGAGTAGAATTTATTGAGGCATGCTAATAAATGGACCAGGTGAGTACATTTTTACTTATTTATTATATATATGATATGAGTGATTTCATTATATATACTTATGCAATATTGATAAATAGAACGATTTGCGATGAACCGACCTTAATATTAATGAAAATGTATGGTGATCAAAGTTATGTCAATGGCATGAAGTATTGAGTGGCATATGTGATACAGTGATATGGAATAATGATTTATCTAAGATAAATCAGATTTTAGATATTCGGATATAAACTGCCCATTATCGAATTATGGATAATAGTATCGAATGATTGGATATTGAATATGAAAGTATTATATTGTTATGCCCAAGTACTAGTGTGAGAGTCTTTGGTATAATTGGATATCTATAAGAGTCATAGCAGCTGCGTCATAGCACTACGGTGCGAGATAGACTCTTCGGGGTCGAGATAGACTCTACGGAGTCGAGTTAGACTCTACGTAGTCGGTTCAAACACTACGGTGTTACATAGCACAAAATGTGGGAGTATGAGGAGCAAAGGGCGTCATCGAGTACGTACTCACCATTAGACACTACGTTGTTATAGACACTACGGTGTCGTAATGATGACTCGTATACCATAGGTTCACATGAGAGCCTTTGGTATAGTTGGATATCCATTGAGTCCTAGCAGTTGCGTCATAGCACTACGGTGCGAGATAGGCTCTTTGGGGTTGAGATAAACTCTTCGGGGTCGAGATAGACTCTACGAAGTCGAGTTAGACTCTACGGAGTCAGTTTAAACATTACTGTGTTACATAGCACATAATGTGCGAGTATGAGGAGCAAAGTGCGTCCTCGAGTACGTACTTATCTTAGTCGCTACGGCGATGCAGACGCTACAGCATCGTAGACACTACGGTGTCGTGATGACTCGCGTACCATAACATTACATGATTTTGTACTTTGGGCTATAAAACTTGATATGCAATTATATAGGTAGTTAAACTAAAAAAGCTTAATGTACACAAGATTGGTAAAACATATCGAATCCTATGATTTGGATATTATATTGGTTTAATGAACTATACATGTAAGGTAGATGTTATCAATTGTAATTGGGATTTGCTTGCCATTTTGCAGGAAATGTATAGCACTGTTAAATGACATGGGAACGACTTTAATAAGTTTATTTTATGTTATTTCTATACATTGAAATGCTTTACTTCAATTTATAGTTGCCTCACTAAGTGAATATTTAGCGTGTGTTGTTTCACACGTAGGTTATTGGAAACTTACCGGAATAGGAGTCAAGCATGTTAATCAAGCTGCAATCTGCCAAACATCAGTAAGACATTCTAAATTTATGATATTCTTTGGTGGGCATGTATCAATTTATTCGTTGGTTAATTTATTAGTTTGTTTATGTTATATGTTTAAAAAAACTTTACAAGTCAGAAAATCAGCTAAATAATTTAGTAACATCTTCAATGTGTATTTAATCATCGAATATACGTTGAAGGTGTTACATTAAATGGTATCAGAGCTATAGGTTTAGCCGGTTCTGGATGCTAAACCGAGTTTATTATAAGTTGTCAGTAAATACTTGCCCCTAGAATGTCATATTACAGACGTGTTGATTGTATGACTTAAAGCTGCTCCTCATTAGTAATAGATAAGATTATAACAAGAAAAGTAAAAACGCTACTAGATTTCGTCAATCGACGAATCTCAAAGGTTAAGAAATGACTTACAGCGAATACAATGAAGTAAAATAGTTATTGTAATCAACTTAAGTTTGAGTTGAGTTACCTGCATTGTAAGGAGCTGATGCAGTAATTATAAGATGTTAGTCTTTAACATCTATACATGCACTTATGTTTATAACAACATAGATTATAAGGGATAGAGTACCAACCTCGATAGTATCTAATAGAGATCTGAGGTTTGCTTTAAGATTTTGGAAGGTCTGAAAGATATGAATATTGAAAAGTCAGAAGAATTAATATTATTTCTAAGGGAACATGTTTGTATTTGGGTGGATTAATGCCACAAAGTAGTACTTACAATAGAAGTGACCTGGAAAATTTTCTAGGAGTTAAAAGAGCTGAAAGCTTAGCTATAAGAATTGTTAGACTAGAGTTATAATTAATCCAATGTACTATTGTAAAAAACTCCAAAATTATTTGTAAAGAAGGAAGATAGTTCTTTACGACCATGTAGTGATTATTTATAAAAGGAAAATAAGAAAAAAAGATAATGATATATTTTCTATCAGGATTATCAGTTAACCTGAACCAGAAAGACTGGATGTGAGTTTGGGTATTAAAAGTGGCTTTCTTAAGTCATATTACTTCAGCTATAAGGATCTGAGTCGATCCTAAAAATATTACAGAGGTTCGCAGTTTTTAAGACTTATTGTTTATGATTGAAGGTCTGTGAAAGATTTTTGTGAAAGATATATACCATTAGTAGAAATTGCTTATAGTATAGTTATCAAGAAAGTATACAGATGGAACCTTACGAGGCTTTCTACGGTCAAAAGGGTACATCATTATTAAATAAGTTTGAGTTGAAGATCATAAATTAATTAAGTCAGATTTATTACAAGAAATGGAAGAAAAATTAAAGATTATACAATATAATCTTAAAAAGATTAATGATCGACAGAAGTCTTACGTAGACTTGAAAGGAAAAGATATTCAATTCGAAGACAAATGAAGAACATGATGTCTATCTTCACATTGTTCTTCAGACTCTTCGAGAAAAGAAGCTACATGCTAAGTTGTTAAAGTGTAAATCTTGGTTGCCGGAAGTTGCTTTTCTTAGTCATGTGGTTTGGCAGAAGAGATAAGAGTAAATCCCAAGAATGTACCAACTATAGTTGAATAGAAACCTCTGAAGAATGTTTTCGAGGTTCGAAGTTTCTTGGGACTTGTTGGTTATTATTGAAAGTTTGTAAAGAATTTCTCGATGATTGCCTCCCCACTGACCAAGCTATTGAGGAAAGGTATGCCATTCAGTTGGACAGATAAGTGCCAATAAAATTTTGAGATATTTGGGTGATTGTTGAAACATTGATTTTGATATAAATTAAAATGAAAAATATTTTTGGACTTAAACTAATTTGCAAAAATATTTCATGAACTTGAAAAATATGTTTAAAATGTTTTCAAAGGGTTTTAGACATGTTTCAAATGATTTTAAATAGCCAAAGTGTCAAAAACAGGCCATGAGTACTGATACGCATGACCCCGTATCGATACCCATTATGCCCGTACCGGTACGGATTTTCACCTATCAATACACCCTTTTGTCCCCGATTTTTGGCAAATTCCAGTAGCCAAAATGAGTATCGATACGGTCTAAGTCGTACCGATACCTTTGGGTCGTATCGATACATCTATGTAGCGTACTAATACCCCATGTATTATAAATGCTCAATAGTTACTTTTTTGAAGAACAAGTATCGATACCGGTCCCCGCGTATCGATACTGACAAGCCCAGAACTGCATTTATTGAGGGAAATAAAGTCTCCAGATCATCCTAAACGGCTAGTAATGGCCAAAAACTCATTAGAGGGTTTAAATGCAAGCTTCAAGCAGCCATGCAAGACAAGAATCATATTGTCAACATTCATGTATTGAGGAATTGTGTTTGAGCTTAAAATTGTCATATTTCTTGTAGAAAACACTAGTGAGCCAAATTGTCACATTTGCTCAAGTGTTTGGGATGTTGGGTGAGAGCTTAATTGTGCAAACATTGTACCTTCTGAGGATTTTCTAGTTTGCTATTTGTTTTTCTCTTGGAATGGAGGATTTTCTCAAAGCTTTGGGGTATAAGCTTTGAGGTTGTAATGGTTTCCTCTTGAGCCTAGAAAAAAATGGAAGAAATTCATAGTGAATTTGGGGAAATCTTTAGTGGAAAACTAAGGTAGTGGATGTAGAGCTTGGTTAAAAGCTTGAACTACTATAAATCATTGTATCCAATTTAATTTTTTCATATCTTTCACTACAAACACCTTAAAAACAATTCACCCTCTGGCTATCTCGGTTGATCGTGAGCCTCCCAACACTTTATCGTATTTCAATTTATAAATTATCATGACTTGACATTTTAGGTGTATTTTTTTGTTTCCTTCATTTTATATGACTTGATATCTTGACAAATTGACTTTCTAAAATTGTGTACATAATCAATAATAGAAATTCTTTGTCCCTTTTCGATGACTTTTTTGTCTCAACACTAAAAATTTGGGTTTAGGGTTAAGGTTAGGGTTTAAGGTTAGTGTTTAAGAAATTTAAGGTATGATGTATTTTTAGGGTTTAGGGTTTATAATTTAAAATTTAGAGTTAGAGCTTAAAATTTAACTTTTAGTATTGAGGCATAAAAAAAACATAAAAAAGTACATAAATTTTTTGTCTCATAATCAATAAGTGACAGAAAAATATACCATGTTTATATTGAAATCGTAAAAAGTAGTAGGTGTAGGACCTTTAAATTTACATGGACGGGGGTCATTTTCTTGCTTTTCTTCCTTGTACGTTATAAAAAGCAACTTTGTCAAATTGAATATTAAATAATAGGTATAGCGGCAATATTTTATTAATATATAGTTAACTTTAACTATTTATATTTAATTTGCGAGGAAAATATTGTTTTTTATAATTATTAAAATTTGACTTTGATTAACTTAAATCATACAATGTAAAGATTCATTACAAGTCTAATCAAATTAACTTTCAGTACAGTTTGTCGAACTAAGTTTGATCCCGTGCAATGGTTGCATCTTTGATATTGAAACTTTGCTCATATAGATTACATGGAAAGATTGAACGATTTTTATGCGAAGACATGGAGTTAATTTGCTTAGACTTAGAGAAAAAAAAAACATAAAATGAAGTTAGCATGTAATATTGTGATTTGATGTTGTAAATTATATGTTTATCGTATTTCGATCCTTATATGTTGTAATAAGTTATAAATCAATAATTATGGAGTACTTACAAAATGTCCCTTCAATTTTTTTTTTTTTTGAAAGAGTAGAGACAGTTTTATTGATTGTACGGGTTGATACGAGCCTCGTTAAGAAAACCTCTTAAACTTAAATGGTAAAAAAGAGTACATCGTATCAATGTCATAGGACAAAAGCGAACCCGATTACAAAAGTGTTAGTCTTCTACTCTTGTTACAATTTAACTCACGTACATTAGATTATACAAGATTAACTCAACACTCTTTGGCATACCTCGACTGAACGTGATATACCTTTCTTGGCCAGATTATCCGCTAAAGAATTGCCCTCTCTCGGAACGTGCTGAATGCTCCAGTCTAAGCCATTGCAAATGTTAAAAACATAAAGAATCAAAGGCTTGAACACACCTGGGCTACACTGTGTTTTCATCACCCATTCAACCACTAACAAACTATCAGTCTCGATGATTAGTTTAAACTCATCGGCCCATGGAGAGGCTCTAAACAATAAACAAACTTCTTTCACTGCTAGGATTTCGGCCGTGGTAGCATCAGTTACACCTACCGACTTGGAAAAAGTGAGGAGGCTCTTCGATCTGTTATCTCGCAAGCAACCTCCTATGCCAGCCTCACCAAAGCTGTCTATTACCGCCCTATCTGTGTTAAACTTCAGGGAATCAGGGGGCGGAGGGAGCCAAATGAAGCTTCTCGAAAGAGGCTGACTGGGTTTAATGAGGCCAAAGCTACCAGGGCACATGATCAGATCGTTAATTGACAGACATGATTCCGGCCATATTGCAGTACACCACCAGCTCAGACGTTGAATACATAAATGATTCCAAATTTCAATCTTCCAATCGAATAGGGACCTTCGAAGGGGAATGTTCCAATGCCAAGAACCATCAGAAACAGATCCAAAATCAGCACTGGGTCCTGTTTTTCGAATGGCTAATGTATATATCCTTGGGAAAGCGTTCTTCAAAGCCACTTGACAAATTCAAACATCTTCAATTTTTATGAATTTTCAATAAGGTTTTTGCACGATACAATTGACTTGAGATTTGATTGGACTAGATTTTTATTTGGTTGTGTGCAAGTTTTTCATGCTATTTTATGTACGTTACAATATGGTCCTTGAAACTTGAATTTTTTTTCAAATTAGTCTTGATTTTGATTCGTCCTCCGAGTGTGAGTCTCTTGCTTGGTCAAGACTCTCGGGCGAATAATGGATGTTATGGTTTTCATATACCATGTAATCACAGTTTAATATTAAAAAAAGTAATAAATATATAAAAAAGAATTCTAAAAAAACATTTTCTGGTATCATTACAATCTTGAGCTGATTATCGTCATCAATTATGTTCGTATTAGCAAGATAGAGACTGCAAATTTAGCCTTTATAGATAGGGGTGTGCATTCGGTTAATTCGGTAAGTGGCCAAACCGAATTAGTCATAACCGAATTAACCGAAATTTTTAGAACTTTAACCGTTAACCAAACCGAATTAGCCTTAACCGAATTAACCGAACCGAAATTATTTCGGTTAATTCGGTCGGTTTTCAAATTAACCGAAATTTGTTATAAAATTTTAGATAAATTACACAATTAATCACTAAATTATAGTAAAATGACCTTTTTATTGACCGAACTTTCATTTTATACTAATTTGATAAAAGTTTAATGAACATTTTATAATATATCAAAAAATTTAATGACTATTTTATAATTTTTAAAAGTTCAATGACCAAAAATAAATATATATATATATATAATATATATAATATTTAATATATAATAATTTCGGTTAATTAACCGATTTCGAACCGAATTAACCGATAACCGAATTTTTAAAAAATATTAACCGTTAACCGAACTAACCTAAAATTAACCGAAAAAAATTTGGTTCGGTCGGTTAATTCGGTTAAAACCGAATAATGCACACCCCTATTTATAGATGCTCTCCGATTAGAAGAACTTGGTTTCTTTGTTTGCTAGCGTGGTCTTCTCCTTTTTGTGTCTTTTTTTTTGCCTCAACATTAAAAATCAAATCATAAGCTCTAACCTTAAATTTTAAATATTAGACCTTAAACTCTACACCCTAAAAGATATACCATATACTCAATACTCTAAACCCTAACTTTAATCCTAAACCTTAAACATATTTTTTTAATGATGGTACATAAGTAGGGACATCAAACAGGAGCAGGCGATTTTTACTCTCCAGGCTACTATGTTAGTTTGCTTTGGGTGTTTTTATGACAATTCATGTTAAGGGAACTTTGTGACATGAATCGTTCTGCAGTTCTGTTACTAGCAATAGAAGAAGTAGAGAAAGAGAAAGATAGAAGAGAGAATAAGGGGAAAAGTATTTTGATAGCAATTTTCAATAACTATTTTGGTACAATCCTTTTTCTTATACGCTGAGTGTTAGAGTTGTGATTCAAATTGTTTTAGGATTTGATTTAAAGTTAAAATCTTATTTTTTAGTAAATCTTGTTTACTTTACATTAATTAAAGGTAGGAAACTCAGTTTGAGTATAATTTATTTCTATGCGAGTTTCCTTCGTAAACAAGAAGCCTATCCTTATAAATAGATACTAGGGATTAGGGGTTTAGACAGAACATCATAAATCAGTTGTAACCTCGTTTTCCATCATAGTGAAAGTTCTCATCCTCTGCCCGTGATTTTTCCTTTTGAGTTTTTCACGTAAATTATTGGTGTTATTTTTTTGTGTTTGTGTTTATTTACTTATTTCGTTGTTATCGTCCCAGTAGTATAACACTGAATAATTAAGTAAAAAAACATATAAAATCCTTTAATGCCTTGCACCTTTCGGGTTTCCTTATGTGATTGCTGTTGTTTTTAGGGATGACAATCTAATCCGAATCATATTTGAATCCGATCTGATCTGAAGAAAAAAATTCGATCCAAAATTCAATCCAAATCCGATTGGAAAAAATTTGAGTTCGAGTCCTAATAGGAGACGGATCGGATATGGATATTGTTAGGATCCGATCCGAGTCCATGTCTGATTCGAGTCCGATCCATATTCGAGTTCGAATAAAACATTTATAACTTTCAATTCTTTAATACAAAATATCATTTATAATATTTACATTAAAACAATAAGACAATATATATATATAAAGTAAAAAACAGTTAACATAAATTCATTAAAAGGAACATAAATATATATTAGTTAACATAGAATAATGGTAAATACAAAATTATCTTACATATATATCGATATTAAAAGTGATAATAAAAGTATAAATGTATTAAAAATGCAAGTTAAATGATAATACTATTTACTATGATTTATATCTATTAACTAAACTTAATATAGTATAATATATCTACGTATATCATATACAATTATGCATATATACATAAATATGAAAAAAAACAAATGTAAGATAAATCGTAGAAAAACAAATAAGAAAATAAATAAATGTAAAATATCAACGAGTTACCGAAAATTAAGGAAATCAGTTAATAAAATAGTAAATGATGTGAAATTACAAGACAAAGTTAAGATATATTAGGTTAAAATTATGAATTAAAATAGGAAGCAAATTAAAAAGCATAAATAATAAACACAAAACTTTAAATGTAGTCAACAAACAAGTGACGTGAATAAATACATAATTAAATGACATAAATTAAAAATGCAAGAAATTAAATACATAAAATTATAGATTGATTTGCATTAAAATAAAAAATCAGAGGGTCGAAACATAATATCGCATATCTACCCCTTAGACTCGGTCAACACTAGGGATAGTAATTTAATCCGAATTCGATCCTAAAAAATTCGATCCAAAAACAAATCTGATCTAAATCCGATTGAAAAATCCGAAAAAAAAAGTCTAAGTCCGATTGTAATTAGATTCAGACTCTAACTCTATACAGTCAGATCTAAGTCTGATCCATTGTCATCCCTGGTTGTTTTGCTTGATGTTGGTGCTGACTCATTTCTTTTGCGGCCCATATTCATAACACTTTGAGTTTATCGCGACAAGTTGGATGTGGTTGACGTCTAATGCAGGCTTGTGGCTCAAACGTGATCTTGAAGTTAAAGATTCAAAAGCAGTAGCAATATTGTCTGAAATTATTATTGTAGAAAATAATAATAAGGTTGAGCAAAATTCAACTTGATTTGAGAAAATTGAATTATTCGACTCCGCTCAAGGCAAAAAAATGACTCGTTTTGACTCGACTCGAAATTTTATAAACTTGACTCGACTCGAAAAAAATTCAAATAAAGTTTGAGTTATGAAATAGAAATTTGAATAACTCAAAATTTTTAGTAATTAGTTGATCAGTTTTTATATTCGAGTCAACTTTTTTAATTCTGCACCATATATTATGTATATCACATGTGAAAATATGAAGAAATATATATGTATATTATATATGCATATAGAAAATCGTTAAAATTTGAATCAATATGTGCACTGCCTAGCACTAAATATATGCATATAGAAATATATATGTGTATCGCTACGTATATGCATACAGAAATATATATGAAGAAATATGTGTACAATTAAACTTGTACAGAAACTCAAAAACTCGACTCGATTCGAAAAAAAATCAAATAAAGTTTGAATCATAAAATAGGACTTACAAACTCAAATAATTCAAAAAAATTTGACTCGATCGAATGCCAAGCCCTAAATAACGGTCTCCAATAACTGCAACAATATTTATTATATTTATAACTGAAAACGCAACCGCAATCGTAATTTAAATTCATGGAGCAAGTGCATTGGAGTGATATGAGTTGAATGGAAAGATGATGGATTGTTTTCCTTGACCACTTGGTGATTTTGATGCTTTTTCTGTGATATTTTGGCTCTAGATTATATTGTGTGCCTCATTTGTTTTGGATTTAATGTAAATGTAATGCGTTCGGGTGTGGGATAATCTTAATCGGTATGGTTGATAGGGTTTGTTTTTGGCATGAGGGTGCAGTTTTAGCTCATGTTTTTCTTATCAATCATTTATCGATGCAATTATATAAAAATCATATATTTTTTAGATGTCGAAATGAGAAAGCATCGAATAAGAGAAATAAAGAGGCGGAATACGGTGATTGATAGGGATTCAGACATTTTATCCCTATAGAGTTAGAGCGAAGAGTCACAAACAATATAATAGTCGGAATAGAGAAGATGAGAGAAAGAATAAAAAGGTACAACCCACTTAATACGACCTTGTCAAGGTGTATCATACTTGTTCTCAGACTTCTCTCTCCTTGGGTTTGTGGGTATTTATAGCTCCTTAGTACTGTTTATTATTGAACGGTGTCAGACCCTGTGACAGCCTATAGACGGGTTGGCATAGATAGACTCAACCTCCGAGTGTTAGGCTTTGCATGTCGGTCACGTGGGTGTGGGTGTGGTTACTGTAGCGCATAACAATGTTTATTCCCAAGATAACTTCGATGCTCCGGTAATATTACTCTCATGAACGATCTATATCCAGGGGTTGTTGCCGTGAATTGCCTCCGGAATTTATCAAATACGGTGGTGTTGAGGGATACTTTCAGAATAATATGGAGGCGGAGAAATTGAAAGTAACAACTTTATTAATTTTTGTAAAAACATATTTTTTTAAATTTAATTTATAATAAATATGAGTGAAGATTCACCTAATAAATGAATGACATAAAAAATTATTAAAAATGATTTTTATTGGTTGAGACTATAAATAATGTGACGATATAAGGTGTTGGAGTCCCTAACACTAGGCGAAGGTTCTCGAAGATTGAGATGTGGTCTCTCGAACTGGAAATCAATTCTCGGAGAGTTTGGCTATCGATTAGGGGAATGCCCATTCATGTGTGGTCACAGAAGTCTTTTGAGAGTATAAGGGGAATCTGGGGTTCTTTAGTTCGGCTTGACGACGCAACCCAATCTTCGGTTTCATTTGAGCGTGCAAGGATTTTGATTAAAACGTCACTTATGTCTTATATAGATGAATTGGTTGAGTTAAAAGTAGAGGGCATGTCGTATTTGCTGTACATAAAGGAATTGGATATGTTTGGACCAATGGTGGATTGCGAGTGTACGTAATTAGTTTCGGATGATGAGCATAGTGCATCGCTTGAGTCGGTATTGTCAGAAGAAAGGCAGGAGACGAGGAACGAATCTGGACAAGAGATGGTTGGAAGGGTGAAGGAGGGTGCCACGTCTGAGCAGTTTGCTATAGAACCAGCTTGGTTATCTCAGCCTGACGACTGACGTTGCAACCATTTGTGGGAGGACGATCGCCAAGAGGACATGCATGTTTTCAGTTTTGGTTTGAATAGCTTAGGTAGTGTCTGTGGGGATGAGCCTTTTCAGGCGGGTTCGACTGAGGTAGTCAAAGCTGGCATGTTCGGAGGGCAGGGGTCGCTCGGTGAGGTGGGAATAAGGGCGAAGAGTCCTAGAGTGGTTTTCTGTAAGTGATAAGAATGGGAGTTTGAATTCGAATAAGAGGATTTCGTTTGGTAAAAAATTGGATAGAATAGAATCAGATGTACAAGGTGAGGAGTTGGTTAGGATTGATTCTACTGAACAAGTTGTTTTGACTAAGGAGTCTTTAGGGGAAGTGAACGTTAGGTCAACAACATCTATTCAAATTCATGAGGTCGACAAAGCAGACTGTATTCTGCTTAACGGGATTGTCCGAAAGACAAGATTGACTAACTCTGTGTCCGGCGTGAGGCGGCTATACAAGTCGAGGAGAGGTCGGTTGAAGAAAGGGGCCGTGAGTGGTTCAAACAAGTTTGCCAATAGGTCATTGTCAGACTCGGATTTTCAAAATAGGTAGAAGGTTTTACATTGGGAGATTGCGGCAACAGTGGCTTTGGGAAGCATAGTTGGGGTTCGGACGATTGGCCGCGAAGATGATATTATTAAGGACATTTCTAGGGTGATTTTCGAGGGGGTCTGAGGCTTGTGAATCATGCGCATTATGTCTTGGAATGACTGAGGTTGGGAAATGTGGGGAAGACGTGGGATTTGTGACATTCTCAAAAAACATCGCGTCGATATGGTAATGTTGCAGGAGTCTAAGTTAGAGGATGTATCGTCGTTGATTGTTGCTAGTTTGTGGGCCTCTGATGGTTATGAGTATATTTTTTCCACCTTTCTTGGGAGCTTCGGGAGGGATTATGGTGATTTGGGAGAACGCGAGGTTTCGTTTGGAATCTATAGAAGTGGATTGTTCTTTTGTTTTAGTTTATGGTCGTTGGGTGCCAGAAGATATATTTTGATGCATTATGTTTGTTTACGCTCCTTGTTATATTGTAGAACAAGAATGTAATACCCCAAATTTTACTAATTTGATTAAGGATCATTTAGTATTAAGATAATAGCTTAAAAGTTATCTTAGTGACTAAAATATCAAAAATGCAAAAGTTAGGATTTCTTCGATTATGGGTTATAGAAAATAATTTCTGAGATTTAAAAGCATCAGATGATAGAGGGCAAGTTAATTAGGGTACTTGCAAAGTTTGGTCAAAATTCGAGGAAAATTGGAATGGGAATTGAAGTTTTAAAATTTAGTGACCAAAATATTAAGCATTCAAAACTTGTGTGGTACACGACTAAATATGAAAAGTTGAAGGACTAAAGTTGTAATTTTCCAAAAGTTAAAGGTTTTTATTTCATAAATAGATAGATCACCTAAGGGTGAGGATCAAATGTGGAATTCTAGTTTGAACCGATATTTCGATTGTTGTGAAATTACAACAAAAGTTTAAGTGGAATTCGGGTATCTAGATCGAACTGGAAAATTATGAAATTTTACTATATGATAGAAGAAGGATATAAAAAAATTATTCCCAAGTTTTGAAAATATTTTTAGTTCGATTCAAGATGAATCCTATGATTTATTTTCATTAAGGAATTTATTTAGTAGCCGATAAAATTCTCGATAATTATCGGTCAATCAGATCGAGCTAAAATTTCAAAGATAGTTCCATGGATCTTAGAAGAGTCATAAAATATTATTTTATGAATATTTGAATTTTAAAAAGATAAGGAAAAATTTAAATCTATTGAAATGATATGGAATGACAATTTTGTGAATAAGTTGGTCAGTAAAGGACATTTTGGTCATTTTGCCAAAAAAGGACATTGAAGGAATTTTGAGATTTATTTTATTGATAAATAGTGGCTGATTAGAATCCATATAAGTCTAGTTGAAATGTTACAAAATGGCAAATTAGAAATATAGATCTAGTTGGAGGGTATTTTTGGAAAGTGGAATTTATTGAATTAAAAATTCATTTTTTATAATACAAGTGGCATAAATACATGAAAATATGAAGGAATTATCAGCAAATTACTCTCCAAAACCTTGGTGAAGAGGAGAAAGAATAAGGAAATTTTCTAAGCTTGATTTAAGCCCCGAATCTCAGTTTAAGGTAATCTTTCGAACTACAAAGTTGTTCTATTCTTTGAGCTCTATCTTTTGATGTAAATAATTCACAGAATACTTGCTTGGTTGATGAGATTTGATATGAGGAAGAAATTAGGGTTTATGAACAAAATTGAGGCTTTTGAAATTTTATGATTCCATGGTTGAATTTAAGTTGGAACCAAGCTTATATGATGTTAAAATCATGTTATAGAGTTAGGATTTAAACCCTACATATTTTGGTTTGTATGGAGAAGATTAGGGTTTATGGATTTAAGTATAACTTAGGGTTTGTGATGTTGGATTAATGATCTAGTAAGCTTGATTTGTTGTTTGGAAGCAAAACCCTAAGTTAAATATATATGGACCAATTCGGCAAGCTTCAAAGTTAAGGGAACGAATCTGAAGTTTAGGAAATTTGAGTTTATTTATGTAATTAATGATGCTGGAGATGTGAAATTGATGTTAGAATGCTAAACCGATGTTGAATCAAATTAGTGACCATTTTGACAATTTGTCAAAACTAAGCAACCAAATAGGAAATGAATTATTGTATGGGGATTAAATTTGATTTTTATTTAAAATAATATAATTAAGGTAGTAATGTTGATTTGAGGACTAAATTGCAAAGTTAAGAAGTTTGAATCCTTACCTTTGCATTTTAGTGATTATTTTGGCAAAGAAAGAAAATTAGTGGGAATTATTTTGAATAATTATTTGATGAAGAAGATGATGAATTGGTGGTTTGAAGCAAGTGATGGGACTAAATTGACAAGTAGAAAAAAAAGAAGAAGTTAGTATAAATTAGAAGTTTAATTATGGAAAGCTATGTAAAAGATTGAATTTTTGGCAGTGACTTCGAAAATTCACCATAAATTCTACAAAAATGTTTAGATGATGAATTTTATATCGATGTAAAGATTTGTTCGTCTAGTTTCATTTCCAACAAACAGAAGCTGATTTTGAATTCCGAGTTAAAAGATATGAATTTTTAATCAAATGAAGGTCAGAAAATTTACAGAGCAGTTTCTGTCAGGACAACTTTGTGACGGGAGTTTGAAGAATTTTCATAATTTTTGTAGATTTTATTAATTTATGTGGCTTATTTCGTTAGAATCGTTATCGAATCTAGTTCTTATAGTATGAAGGATATTAAGATCCAATGTGTATTTTGATCTTTAGAAGTAAAACTCTGAGGGTAGGACAAGTTGCCAAAAATAGAATTTGATACATTTTGTATCTAAATGTTTGATAACAAGCTCGGAAGAATTATTGGAAGTTCAAATTGGCCATTAAGGACCAAAATGAATCTTTTGACAGTATAAGGAAGGAAGGAAAAATTATGGAATTTTTTATGTTAAATGATTAGATAGCTTGATTGAAATATTGTTAGAAGTGAATTTAACAAATGTTTGTTTATATTCATGTGGTTAATGAAGTCAAATCCGAATCAAAAGAATATTCGAGGTACTATGAAGGTAAGGATTGAGTAGAATTTATTGAGGCATGCTAATAAATGGACCAGGTGAGTACATTTTTACTTATTTATTATATATGTGATATGAGTGATTTCATTATATATACTTATGCAATATTGATAAATAGAACGATTTGCGATGAACCGACCTTAATATTAATGAAAATGTATGTTGATCAAAGTTATGTCAATGGCATGAAGTATTGAGTGGCATATGTGATACAGTGATATGGCATAATGATTTATCTAAGATAAATCAGATTTTAGATATTCGGATATAAACTGCCCATTATCGAATTATGGATAATAGTATCGAATTATTGGATATTGAATATGAAAATATTATATTGTTATGCCCAAGTACTAGTGTGAGAGTCTTTGGTATAATTGGATATCTATAAGAGTCATAGCAGCTGCGTCATAGCACTACGGTGCGAGATAGACTCTTCGGGGTCGAGATAGACTCTACGTAGTCGAGTTAGACTCTACGTACTCGGTTCAAACACTACGGTGTTACATAGCACAAAATGTGCGAGTATGAGGAGCTAAGGGCGTCTTCGAGTACGTACTCACCATCAGACGCTACGTTGTTATAGACACTACGGTGTCGTAATGATGACTCGTATACCATAGGTTCACATGAGAGCCTTTGGTATAGTTGGATATCCATTGAGTCCTAGCAGTTGCGTCATAGCACTACGGTGCGAGATAAACTCTTTGGGGTTGAGATAAACTCTTCGGGGTCGAGATAGACTCTACGAAGTCGAGTTAGACTCTACGGAGTCGGTTCAAACACTACGGTGTTACATAGCACATAATGTGCGAGTATGAGGAGCAAAGTGCGTCCTCGAGTACGTACTCATCTTAGTCGCTACGGCGATGCAGACGCTACAGCGTCGTAGACACTACGGTGTCGTAATGACTCGCGTACCATAACATTACATGATTTTGTACTTTGGGCTATAAAACTTGAAATGCAATTATATAGGCAGTTAAACTAAAAAAGCTTAATGTACACAAGATTGGTAAAACAGATCGAATCCTATGATTTGGATATTATATTGGTTTAATGAACTATACATGTAAGGTAGTTCTATGCATGATAAAATGTTATCAATTGTAATTGGGATTTGCTTGCCATTTTGTAGGAAATGTATAGCACTGTTAAATGACATGGGAACGACTTTAATAAGTTTATTTTATGTTATTTCTATACATTGAAATGTTTTACTTCAATTTATAGTTGCCTCACTAAGTGAATATTTAGCGTGTGTTGTTTCGCACGTAGGTTATTGGAAACTTACCGGAAGAGGAGTCAAGCATGTTAATCAAGCTGCAATCTGCCAAACATCAGTAAGACATTCTAAATTTATGATATTCTCCAGTGGGCATGTATCAATTTATTCGTTGGTTAATTTATTAGTTTGTTTATGTTATAGGTTTTAAAAAAAACTTTACAAGTCAGAAAATCAGCTAAATAATTTAGTAACATCTTCAATGTGTATTTAATCATCGAATATACGTTGAGGGTGTTACATTAAGTGGTATCAGAGCTATAGGTTTAGCCGGTTCTGGATGCTAAACCGAGTTTGTTATAAGTTGTCAGTAAATACTTGCCCCTAGAATGTCATATTACTGACGTGTTGATTGTATGACTTAAAGCTGCTCCTCACTAGTAATAGATAAGATTATAACAAGAAAAGTAAAAACGCTACTAGATTTCGTCAATCGACGAATCTCAAAGGTTAAGAAATGACTTACAGCGAATACAATGAAGTAAAATAGTTATTGTAATCAACTTAAGTTTGAGTTGAGTTACCTGCATTGTAAGGAGCTGATGTAGTAATTATAAGATGTTAGTCTTTAACATCTATATATGCACTTATGTTTATAACAACATAGATTATAAGGGATAAAGTACCAGCCTCGATAGTATCTAATAGAGATCTGAGGTTTACTTTAAGATTTTGGAAGGTCTGAAAGATATGAATATTGAAAAGTCAGAAGAATTAATATTATTTCTAAGGGAACATGTTTGTATTTGGGTGGATTAATGCCACAAAGTAGTACTTACAATAGAAGTGACCTGGAAAATTTTCTAGGAGTTAAAAGAGCTGAAAGCTTAGCTATAAGAATTGTTAGACTAGAGTTATAATTAATCCAATGTACTATTGTAAAAAGCTCCAAAATTATTTGTAAAGAATGAATATAGTTCTTTACGACCATGTAGTGATTATTTATAAAAAGAAAATAAGAAAAAAAGATAATGATATATTTTCTATCAGGATTATCAGTTAACCTGAACCAGAAAGACTGGATGTGAGTTTGGGTATTAAAAGTGGCTTTCTTAAGTCATATTACTTCAGCTATAAGGATCTGAGCCGATCCTAAAAATATTACAGAGGTTCACAGTTTTTAAGACTTATTGGTTGTGATCGAAGGTCTGTGAAAGATTTCTGTGAAAGATATATACCATTAGTAGAAATTGCTTATAGTAATAGTTATCAAGAAAGTATACAAATGGAACCTTACGAGGCTTTCTATGGTTAAAAGGGTACATCATTATTAAATAAGTTCGAGTTGAAGATCATAAATTAATTAATTCAGATTTATTACAAGAAATGGAAGAAAAATTAAAGATTATACAATATAATCTTAAAAAGATTAATGATCGACAGAAGTCTTATGCAGACTTGAAAGGAAAAGATATTCAATTCGAAGACAAATGAAGAACATGATGTCTATCTTCACATTGTTCTTCAGACTCTTCGAGAAAAGAAGCTACATGCTAAGTTGTTAAAGTGTAAATCTTGGTTGCCGGAAGTTGCTTTTCTTAGTCATGTGGTTTGACAGAAGAGATAAGAGTAAATCCCAAGAATGTACCAACTATAGTTGAATAGAAACCTCTGAAGAATGTTTTCGAGGTTCGAAGTTTCTTGGGACTTGTTGGTTATTATCGAAAGTTTGTAAAGAATTTCTCGATGATTGCCTCCCCACTGACCAAGCTATTGAGGAAAGGTATGCCATTCAGTTGGACAGATAAGTGCCAATAAAATTTTGAGATATTAAAAAAGATATTAATCGAAGCCCCGATATTAGTACAACCAGAATCGGGCAAAGATTATGTAGTTTATAACGATGCTTCTCATAAAGGTTTGGGAAGTGTACTTAAGTAAGAAGGAAAAGTAGTGGCTTATGCTTCGAAACAACTTAAGATGTATAAGAGAAAATTATCCTACTCATGATTTGGAGCTGACAATGGTTGTATTTGCTTTAAAGATATAGCGTCATTATTTATATGGTGAATGATGCTATATTTACATATATTAAAGAAGTTTAAAGTATTTGTTAACTAAAAATAAGTTGAACCTGAGGCAAGAAGGTGGATAGTTAGTATAAGGATAAATCTGATCGAAATAAAAATTTTGATACCGAATTTAGAAATTAAAATGCATTAGAAGGTATTGAATTTGGATCGAACAAGATTGTTAAGCGTGCTCAGGCCAGAGAAATTCAAGGATGGGTGACCTTCTGGAAGTGTCATGGAATCAAATTTTTGATCGAATAAGTAGAAGAAGGTGAAACTGAAGACTTTGAAATTAGTCTGATGGATGTTTGTATTATCGAGAAAAAAATCTATTTTTCAAACGATGAAGAATTAAAGAAACAACTTATCTTTGAAGTACACTATAGTCCTTTGACTATACATCCAGGTGGAAACCCGATGTATCAAGATTTAAAGAATCAATCTTGATGGCCAAGCATGAAAAGAGTTATAACTGAGTTTGTTTCTAAATATCTGACATGTCAACAAGTAAAAGCAGAACTTCAGGTACCTTCTGAATTGTTGTGACTGAATTTAATTTCTCAGTGAAAAAGAGAACGAGTGATGATGGATTTTGTATTAGAACTATCTTTGACTTCGAATAAGAAGGATTCAATTTGGGTGATTGTTGATAGATTGACTAAGTTAGCACACTTTATCCATGTTCGAACAGATTACCCTAGGGATAAGTATGCTGAGTTGTATATTAAGGAAATAAGTTAATTTAGCTTGTTAAAGTTCTTTGGCGAAATCATAAAATTAAGAAAACGACTTGGGAAAGAAAATGAGATATGAGAAAACAGTTTTCTCACCTTTTTGAACTAGGTACGTGTTAAAAATTTGAGGATAATTTTTCTTAAGGGGGAGAGAATTGTAATACCCCAAATTTTACTAAGTTGATTAATGATCATTTAGTATTAAGATAATAGCTTAAAAGTTATCTTAGTGACTAAAATGACAAAAATGCAAAAGTTAGAATTTCTTCGATTATGGGTTATAGAAAAGGAATTTCTGAGATTTAAAAGCATCAGATGATAGAGAGCAAGTTAATTAGGGTAGTTGCAAAGTTTGGTCGAAATTTGAGGGAAATTGGAATAAGAATTGAAGTTTAAAATTTAGTGACCAAAATGTTAAGCATTCAAACTTGTATGGTACAAGACCAAATATGAAAAGTTAAAGGAATAAAGTTGTAATTTCCCAAAAGTTAAGGGTTTTAATTTCATAAATAGATAGATCACCTAAGGGTGTGGATCAAATGTGGAATTCGGGTTTGAACTGATATTTCGATTGTTGGGAAATTGCAGTCAAAGTTTAAGTGGAATTCGGGTATTTGGATCGAACTGGAAAATTATGAAATTGTACTATATGATAGAAGAAGGATATAAAAAAATTATTCCCAAGTTTTGGAAATATTTTTAGTT
Source organism: Hibiscus mutabilis (assembly GCA_019671005.1). Taxonomy (NCBI): domain Eukaryota; kingdom Viridiplantae; phylum Streptophyta; class Magnoliopsida; order Malvales; family Malvaceae; genus Hibiscus; species Hibiscus mutabilis. The sequence goes on along the minus strand of CM033743.1, from coordinate 35,890,687 downwards.
TTATTCAGGATGAATCCTATGATTTATTTTGATTGAGGAATTTATTTAGTAGCCGATACAATTCTCGATAATTATTGGTAAATCGGATCGAGCTAAAATTTCATAGATAGTTCCATGGATCTTAGAAGATTCATAAAATATTATTTTATGACTATTTTGATGTTAAAAAGATTAGGAAAATTTTAAATCGATTGAAATGATATGGAATGACAATTTTGTGAATAAGTTGATCGATAAAGGGCATTTTGGTCATTTTGCCCAAAAGGGACATGGAAGGAATTTTGAGATTTCTTTTATTGATAAATAATGGCTGATTAGAATCCAACTAAGTCTAGTTGGAATGTTAAAAAAGGCAAATTAGAAATATAGATCTAGTTGGAGGGTATTTTTGGAAAGTGGAATTTATTGAATTAAAAATTCATTTTTTATAATACAAGTGGCATAAATACATGAAAATATGAAGTAATTACCAGAAAATTACTCTCTAGAACCGTGGTGAAGAGGAGAAAGAAGAAGGAAATTTTTTAAGCTCGATTTAAGCCCCAAATCTCGGTTTTAAGGCAATCTTTCGAACTACAAAGTTGTTCTATTCTTTGAGCTCTATCTTTTGATGTAAATAATTAATAGAATACTTTCTTGGTTGATGAGATTTGATATGAGGAAGAAATTAAGGTTTATGAACAAAATTGGGGTTTTTGAAATTTTATGATTCCATGGTTGAATTTAAGTTGGAATCAAGCTTATATGATGTTAAAATCATGTTATTGAGTTAGGATTTAAACCCTATATATTTTGGTTTGTATGGATAAGATTAGGGTTTATGGATTTAAGTCTAACTTAGGGTTTGTGATGTTGGATTAATGATATAGTAAGCTTGATTTGTTGTTTGGAAGCAAAACCCTAAGTTAAATATATAGGGACCAATTCAGCAAGCTTCAAAGTTAAGGGTTCGAATCTGAATTTTATGAAATTTGAGTTTATTTATGTAATTAATGATGTTGGAGATGTGAAATTGATGTTAGAATGCTAAACTGATGTTGAATAAATTAGTGACCATTTTGACAATTTGTCAAAATCAAGTGAATAATAGGAAATGAATTATTGTATGGGGATTAAATATGATTTTTATTTAAAATAATAGAATTAAGGTAGTAATGTTGATTTGAGGACTAAATTGCAAAGTTAAGAAGTTTGAATCCTTACCTTTGCATTTTAGTTACTATTTTGGCAAAGAAAGAAAATTAGAGGGAATTATTTTGAATAATTATTTTATGAAGAAGATGATGAATTGGTGGTTTGAAGCAAGTGATGGGACTAATTGACAAGTAGAAAAATAAGAAGAAGTTAGTATAAATTAGAAATTTAATTATGGAAAGCTATGTAGAAGATTGAATTTTTGGCAGTGGCTTCGAAAATTCACCATAAATTATACAAAAATGTTTAGATGATGAATTTTATATCAATGTAAAGATTTGTTCGTCTAGTTTCGTTTCCAACAAACGGGAGCTAAATTTGAATTCTGAGTTAAAATATATGAACTTTTAATCGAATAAAGGTCAGAAAATTTACAGAGCAGTTTCTGTCATGACAACTTTGTGACGGGAGTTTGAAGAATTTTCATAATTTTTGTAGATTTTATTAATTTATTGGCTTATATTGTTAGAATCTTTATCGAATCTGGTTCTTATAGTATGAAGGATATTAAGATCCAATGTGTATTTTGATCTTTAGAAGTAAAACTCTGAGGGTAGGACAAGTTGCCGAAAAATAAAATTTGATACATTTTGTATCTAAATGTTTGATAACAAGCTCGGAAGAATTATTGGAAGTTCAAATTGGTCATTAAGGACCAAAATAAATTTTTTGACAATATAATGAAGGAAAATTATGGAAATTTTTATGTTAAATGATTAGATAGCTTGATTGAAATATTATTAGAAGTGAATTTAAAAATTGTTTGTTTATATTCATGTAGTTAATGAAGTCAAATTCGAATCAAAAGAAGATTTGAGGTACTATGAAGGAAATGATTGAGTAGAATTTATTGAGGCATGCTAATAAATGGCCCAGGTGAGTGCATTTTTATTTATTTATTATATATGTGATATGAGTGATTTCATTATATATATTTATGCAAATTGATAAATAGGACGATTTGCGATGAACCGACCTTGATATTAATGAAAATGTATGTTGATCAAAGTTATGTCAATGGCATGAAGTATTGAGTGGCATATGTGATACAGTGATATGGCATAATGATTTATCTAAGATAAATCAAATTTTAGATATTTGGGTATGAATTGCCTATTATCGAATTATGGATAATAGTATCGAAGGATTGGATATTGAATATAAAAAATATTATATTGTTATGCCCAAGTAATAGTGTGAGAGTCTTTGGTATAATTGGATATCCATAAGAGTCATAGCAGTTGCGTCATAGTACTACGGTGTGAGATAGACTCTTCGGGGTCGAGATAGACTCTACGGAGTCGGTTCAAACACTACGGTGTTACATAGAACAGATTGTGCGAGTATGAGGAGCAAAGGGCATCCTCGAGTACGTACTCACCGTCAGACGCTACGGCGTTGTAAACACTACGGTGTCATAATGATGACTCATATACCATAGGTTCACATGAGAGTCTTTGGTATAGTTGGATATCCATAGAGTCCTAGCAGCTGCGTCATAGCACTACGGTGCGAGATAGACTCTTCGGGTCGAGATAGACTCTCTAGGGTCGAGATAGACTCTACGGAGTCGAGTTAGACTCTACAGAGTCGGTTCAAACACTACGGTGTTACATTGCACATAATGTGCGAGTATGAGGAGAAAAGGGCGTCCTCGAGTATGTACTCATCTCAGTCGCTATGGCGATGCAGACGCTACGGCATCGTTGACACTCGCGTACCATAGCATCACATGATTTTGTAGTTTGGGCTATAAAAGTTGAAAGGCAATTATGCAGGTAATTAAGCTAAAAAAGCTTAATGTACTCAAGACTGGTAAAACAGATCGAATCATATGATTTGGATATTATATTAGTTTAATGAACTATACATATAAGGTAGTTCTATGCATGATAAAATTTCATCAACTGTAATTGGGATTTGCTTGCCATTTTGCAGGAAATGTATAGCACTGTTAAATGACAGAGGAACGACTTTAATAAGTTTATTTTATGTTATTTCTATACATTGAAATGTTTTACTTCAATTTATAGTTGCCTCACTAAGTGAATATTTAGTGTGTGTTGTTTCACACGTAGGTTATTGGAAACTTACCGGAAGAGGAGTTAAGCATGTTAATCAAGCTGCAATCTGCCAAACATCAGTAAGACATTCTAAATTTATGATATTCTTTAGTGGGCATGTATCAATTTATTCGTTGGTTAATTTATAAGTTAGTTTTATGTTAGATGTTTAAAAAAAACTTTACAAGTCAGGAAATCAGCTAAATAATTTAGTAACATCTTTAATGTGTATTTAATCATCGAATATACGTTGAAGGTGTTACAAAGAAGCCTTGTGGTTGAGAATTGGGGATATGATTACTAGTTTTCCGGGTCCGTGGTGCGTGGCGAGGGATTTTAACTTGATTTGTTGGTCGACGAAAAGGGCAGGGTACAATACCGTGCCATATGGATTGGGAGCTTTCTCTTTATTTATCGACTCGTCTGGTCTTGTAGATTTGTCGTTGGTAGGCAATCAATTTACTTGTTTTGGTAGGGGTAACCGTAAGAGTCCAATTGATAGATTTTTAATTTCTGCAGTTTGGGTTGACTCATTCAACATATATCTTTGCCAATAGGGGTCTTTGACCACACTCTGATTTGTCATGTCATGGGGGGTGTGTTGGAAGCCTCCGATTAACGGGACGGTGAAGTTTAATGTGGATGGTTCGGCGAGTAGGAAACCAGGTCCTGCAAGTTCTGGGGGTGTTGCGAGACGATCAAGGAAAGATCTTTGCAATTTTTTCAGGACCTCTCGATTGTATCAAATCGAACGAGGCTGAGCCGCATGCAATTGAGTTTGCATTGTCATTTTTTTGTTGAGTCTTGCTGGTTATCGCATTGCCTTGTGGTGGAGTCGGATTCTAAGGTTGCTTTAGGTTGGGTGCTTCAGTCGGTTTGCAGGCTGTAGAAGTTATGGGAGTGTTTTAGAGTGATTGATAGGGCGTTTCTTAGTATTAGATTTGTTTGTTTTCATCATATTTTCTAAGAGGTGAATGGTTTAGCTGGCGCCCTTGCCCGAGAAGGGGTGACGCGCGGGACATTGTTTCAGGCGAGCTTGTAAGGACCAACAGGGTGTTTTGGTGACTTCTTGCTTGTTCTGGAGATTTTGTCGTGCCAGTATAGGTTGTGCTTGCTTCTTTTGGCTCTGTTTGGTGTTCTGTTTTGTGTTCCGTCAACGAGTCGTACTATTTTCCTCTATTTAAGTTTAGAGAGATTTTTAACGAGACGCTCGTTGACGTTAGTTGTATGCTTCCCATCTTTAATAAACAAACAGCGTTTGTTGATAAAAAAAATAATATGACGAGAAGGTCTATAATATAATTTTTCTATACATTAGTTTTTTAATATAATAATAATAATTTATGATCCAGCAGCTTTTGAAAAGTCCATCTACACATGTAAACACTCAACCAAAGTATTTGCAATCATCACGTTTCTTTGACTGCACTAATCTTCTCCCGCTGGGTTAAGATAAAGATAAAACATGACCATATTAGACACTTTTGATTTGTATGAGGACTTTTAATGATTTGTAAAAGTATCTCACAACAACAGCATAACCATTGAAATCTAAATGCATTCCACAATCAAACCACCGCTAAGATAAAGGGCCTCCAGCAACTCCCACTCGATTCAGTTGCATCCAGTTTGCACCTGTCACTGCTGTCAGAACCTTCCTTATCTCGAGGCCTTCCATATCAAGGGAACAGCTCTAGATCTACCACTTTTTGTCAATTTATCTGCAGTAGCATTAGCATTAGCATTAGCATCCCTCGGAATAGCGTGTATGGACCATGTCAAGCCTGAACAGCACCTTAAACAGTCTGCGATAATATCTTTGAAAACACCTGGGGCAGAAATAGGATGATTAAACCATTCAACACAAACCATTCAAATCTTAATTTTAAGTCTCTTTAAAACATTTATATTTAGTTTCATAGAATACTGTTAATGCACGTAATCATATTAATCGAGTGGTTGAGTCATATCAATTTATATTTAAATATGTCAGTTTTAATTTTGGACCAGTTTTGAATTTAATTCATTTCAAAATCTATTAGTTTTTGGTTTGGATATTGAGTTTGAGTTAATGCATGATGCATCTTATATCTCAAAACTATGATCTTCATTCTATATTAGTCCTTTAATTTTTAATCATTTTAATTATATCTTTAAACTATGATTTTTATTCTATGTTGATTTCTATACTTTTAAACATTTTAATTTTATCCCTGAAGAACGACTCTCATTCTAAATTGATTCCCAAAAATCTTTAAATTATTAGTGTATATTAATCATTTCTCATTCTAAGTTAACACTTAGACGACTTTTGTGGTGATGTTGAGACAAATGAAACCTAGCCAGTGGTGTACAGGGATCTGTTATGGATGTACATTTTACAATCCCCTTTCGAAGGAAGTTCAACAAATTAACTGTTCAAAAAAATTAGATAAATTGCTCGAACCACTTGTTTTTCAAGATTAAGAAGTCGTAGAATTAAGGTGGGAATGAAATAAGGCTTTCAAGTGAAAATCATTTGTTTGTATGCCAAAACCAAAGCAACAATGAAGAAAAATGGTGAAAGAAAATTCTAGGTTCTATGAATCAAATCTGAATTTTTGATACGTGCGATGAGGGAAATTTGATGGGGTAAATGGGAAATTTCGATACTTTGAAATATTTATTTATTTTTAAATATAATTTTAAAAATTTTAAATTAATATTTTCATACCGTAAAATGTTTACAAAATAAATACAAACCCTAACTCTAATAGGATTGCCATGGAAGCAAAATTATGGGACCCTCGAGGAAAGTGCTAAGAAGCTGAAATCAGACGCAAAAGTCAAATCTGATAATATTAGGGTAAACATCAGTCATCAAACTATTATTTTATGTAAAACTATCATTAACGTTATATTTATTTTATTTTATTTACTAATATTATTTCTTTTCTATTTTACTCATTAATGTATTTTTTTATTTTAATCACTAAATTATTTTCGTTTTCTTATTTTTCTGAGTTTTTTTAACGATTGATGATTTAAATAAAAAATTGTAATATTAATAATTATTTTATTAAAAATAATAGTTTCCTAATTAAAATAAAAACATAAAAATAATTTACCCCTATTACTTAAAGGATAGGGATTGGATGCTTCCGGCGTGTATCCAGGAAATCTCCGTGGCATCAACTTGCTTTCTTCTTCCCCTTTATATACTAACCCCCACACTCTCTCCTTTCCACTCAAATCATCAACTTTTATTTTTCGACTTGGACTCGATCCGACACCAATTCAATGGCTTCTTACCCAGAAACATCGGACTTGGAACTCATCAGGCAACACCTCCTCGCTGATTTTGCTTCCATGGAAGCCTTTCTTTCCACTCCTCAAACCCCACCGCAACCCCAGAAGTCGTCTCTCAGCCACCGTCGTCCTTCTATCAACGTCGCCATCCCACCACCCACACAGCTTAAATCGGCTGTTTCTCCTGCTGCAGAGGAGAAAAGGCACTACAGGGGCGTGAGGAGACGACCGTGGGGCAAGTTCGCCGCCGAAATCAGAGACCCTAACAGAAAAGGCTCTAGACTTTGGCTTGGAACCTTTGACACCGCCATTGAAGCTGCTAAAGCTTATGACGGAGCTGCTTTTAAGCTGCGTGGAAGCAAGGCCATATTGAACTTCCCTCTCGAAGCAGGCAAATCAAACTCAACCGATGACTCATTTTCAAAGAAAAGAAAAATAGAGGAGGAGGAAGAAGACGAAGAGAAGAGCAAAGCGGTGAAAAGGGAAGAGGTGACGGAGACGGAAAGTGTGACGACGGCGGGGGTATGTTTAACGCCATCAAATTGGAAGGGGTTTTGGGATAGTGAAGATATGAAGGGAATATTCAGCATCCCTCCCTTGTCACCGTTATCTCCCTTTGGGTATCCTATTTCCAGGCTTGCCGTTATGTAGCCGTTACTACACGGGGAGAGTTTTGCTGACGTGGCCGATTGAATTATCAACCGTGAAGGGAAATGTTTTGGATTATTATGGTACATAAAGCATAGTGTAGGGTTCAAAAGTGATGCTGAATCCTAATCTTTTTTGTTGATTTTAGAAGAATAGTATTTGTTTCTTCATTTGTTTATTTAATGAAATTATTTATATTTTAGTGATAATTTACTCTTGTAACCCTAAAATTTTAAAATTTTATATGATTTCTTCATCGACAAAAAAATATTTTTATTAAAAAAACAAAACCAAAATAAAAATAAAAATATTACTAACCAATAAATATTGAGTGTATTGATAAGATACGTTGTACTCTTAAAGAGAGTATTGATATTATTGGGATGGATAATCTCGCACCTCAAACATAAATTTTAGTAAGACGAACACACATATTACTAAAAATATAAGAATTACACAATATTAAATAAAAAATAAATTTAAATAAGTAATTTAAAAATTTTATGATAATATATTAATATCTAATTTAGATAAATTGTATAAAATTATACATAATCGTGCATCAAATATTAATTTATACTTTTTTCGTAGCGGATTAAGATATCAAATTGCAGTTTTTAGTAAGATGTATGTAATCATTTTAAGATGAATTTGGATTTTACATCTCTAAATTTAAATAATCTTGAGAATCAATTATTATATATTTAAATTTTTTTGACGTTATAATTTAACTACAAAATAGTGTCATGAAAAATTACCCTCTTCCCAAAAATATAAATACATATGATAGGATCGACAACACCTATATTTTAAGATTTTTTTTCTGATGTGAGATTAATGTCCAAAATCATATATTGCATGCATTTTCTGTGCTCAAATACAATAAAAAAAAATTAAATTTGTAAGATAGTATCTTAGTTTGATTTTAAATTTGAATATATTTACGTACACTTGTAAATTATACTATTCGAACTCAAATTAATTTTGTATTTGATCATTAAAAATACATATGTAAGTACGGATGAATTCAAAATCGAACATTAAGGAGGCGAATCGAGTTTGTGCTTGCATCTGGTTATTTCATGATGAATGAAGCTGTCAAATAAAACGACAATCAGCTTTATGAGTTGGTTGGGTGTGGATCCCCCAAGTCCAACTAGTCAATCAAGTTGCAAAGAGTTTTGTCTGTTGCATGTCGACCCCCATATAGTGGAATATATATACGTCAAACACATGGATAAGGGTTGCACAAGTTGGAGGGTCCCAGCAGCCTCGAGACAATATGGTTATATTAGGAGATATTTGTACCTCTAAAACTTTTAAACTTTTACATAATTTAAAATTTTATTTATATTTTATATTAATAATTTTATTTTGCATTTTTAAAATTTTAAAATTTTCATACAATTTTATTAAATATAAAATTTTGTATCCTAACATAAAATTATACTATCGTCCCTCGTACACAAACATATTTGTATAAATAAAATACGAACAGTCTTTTTCCCTCAAGTTGTGTCTAGTGCCAACTTGAACAACCCTATTCGAAGGACCCCGTTTTGCAAAAACAATAAAACCACCTCCCTCTCTTTCCAACCACAGTTTACAAACGAAAACCCACAGCCTCAAGGGTGGCAGCCGGGTACAGTTGGGTTTTATTCATATATTCCAATTTCATTTAATAATTTAATATCCCACTTCAATGTTGAAATTATTTCTTCGATCCTATCTCATCTTAAATTGGTGTGCGCAAGGCTTTGGGGCAATCACTAATGAGGATATACTAATGTAGCACCCTCATTGTATACTCGTAGTACGAATACATATTAAGGATGTCAAATATTATTTAACAGAATTCTAGACATGTAAATTAGTTTTTTTAGAAGATCTGACATAAAAATAGTTTATAAAATAACCATTTTTCTACTTTTGAAGTATTCATAACCTTTTGCATATTGCTAGTTTTGACCCTGAATTGATTTATAAAACATGTTAATCAGTTATTAAAATAAGTATATAACTTAGGGTGAAAACTAGGTATACTGCCTAGGCTCTTTCTTGAATTTCAAATCGTTACGTGATAAACGATAATTAAAAAGTTTACCTTAAAAACAACTAACGAATAAATTGATACATGCCCACTAGAGAATATCATAAATTAGAATGTCTTACTGATGTTTGGCAGATTGTAGCTTGATTAACATGCTTGACTCTTCTTCCGGTAAGTTTTCAATAACCTACATGTGAAACAACACAGCTAAGTATTCACTTAGTGAGGCAACTATAATTTAAAGTAAAGCGTTTCAATGTATAGAATCATATAAAACTGACTTATCAAAGTCATTCCTCTGTCATATAACAGTGCAATACATTTACTGCAAAATAGCAAGCGAGTCCCAATTGCAGTTTATATCATAACAACAAACATTCATCTTATTAATCGAATATACATTAAGCTTTTAGCTTAACTGCCTGCATAAATGCATTCATGTATTATAGTTCCTGCAAAATGGCAAGCGATTCCCAATTGCAATTTATATCATTTCATCATTTATCATAGTAAATGAGAAACTAACTTATTTAAAGGAATCATAATTGTATGTATATATCCAAAGTCATAATATCACTCTTACTTTATCAGTAGTAAATACGATAGACTTACTGGTCTATCCACTTGCATAAAAGCATTTCATGAATTATAGCCCAAAGTACAATTTCATGTGAACCTATGGTATACGAGTCATTATAACGACACCGTAGTGTCTGCAACGCCGTAGCGTCTGATGATGAGTACGTACTCGAGGATATCCTTTGCTCCTCATTATTGCACCTTTTTGTGCTAGTTGACATCGAAGTGTCTAAACAACACCGTAGTGTCTGAAGTCAACAGCGAAGTGTCTGGAACGCACCGTAGTGCTGAAATACAGCTGGTAAGACTCTATGGATATCCAAATATACCTTTGAATCTCTATATCATACTTGGGCTTTATATCATCAAATATTTCATCCATGGCAATGTATATCAACATATATATAAGCATATAATAATATTGGGCAGTTCATACCCAAAATAACATTCATAATATAATATCATAATAACTAGTGATCCATGCATTTATATTTAACTTCTGACATTTTTAAAATATGTCAATCATATGCTCCATGACATAAATATAATGACTATAAATTATGGTAGGTTCATCGCAAACTATCCCAATGATGTATAAAACATCAATATATTATGACATGTATCCAATTGCACTCACCTTGGCCACCTAACATGATGCCTCACTAAGTCCTAGTTTGATCTTTTCTTTCATAGTACCTCGAACCTTCTCTGATTCGGACTTGACTTCATTAATCAAATAAATACAATAAAATATTTGTTAGATTCAAATCTAACAATACCTTAAACATTCTGTGTAACACCTCAAAATTTTGTTAAACAATATTAAGGTCATTTAGTACTAAGATAACAGCTTAAAAGCTATCTTAGTGACTAAAATGACAAAAATGCAAAAGTTGGGATTTTTTTGATTATAGGTTATGGAAAAGAAATTTCTAAGATTTAAAAGCATGAGATGATAGAGGGCAAAGCTAATTAGGGTACTTGCAAAGTTTGGTCAAAATCTGAGGAAATTTGGAACGGGAAATTAAGTTTAAAATTTACTGACCAAAATGATAAGCAGTCAAAATTTGAGTGGTACAAGACTAAATATGAAAAGTTGAAGGACTAAAGTTGTAATTTCCCAAAAGTTAGGGGTTTTCATTTCATAAATAGAGAGATCACCTAAGGGAGTGGATCGAATGTGGAATTCTAGTTTGAACCGATATTTCGATTGTTGGGAAATCGCAGTTAAAGTTTAAATGGAATTGGAATACCCAGATCGAACTGAAAAATTATGAAATTTTACCCTATGATAAAGGAAGGTTATAAAAGTCCGTTACAAGTGTTGGGAATATTTTTTAGCTTGATTCAAGATGAAACCTACATTTTTATTTCTGAGTAAAGGGTTAAATTATTGGTATATCGGATTGAATGGAAAGATTTAAAGACTATATCAAAAGCCATGGAAAATTCATAAAATATTATTTTATGAATATTTTATTAAAGTTGGTTGGATTCTAACTACATTTAGTTGAATTTTTACAAAATGGCAAACTAGATGAAAATGTGAATAGTTGAGGATAAGTTAGTCATTTTGCCTCCAATGGCAATTTTGAAATATTTTGGAAGTGACATGGGCATTTTACTAATTTCCGTCTCAATATTTAATCCTAGCCATTTATTGATGATAGGATTAATTTGAGCCCTTGGATTTAAGATTAATTAATTAAATGAAATTGAAATTCATTTAATTAATTATAAGTGGCAATATTGGATTAAATTCAATATTAAAAGTCAATGATGAACAAATTTGCTCGTCTTTTTTTTCTCCATTTCGTGAGATCAAGAAGCTTGGGGGAAGGATAAAAAAAATTTCTTGGCAATTTTGAAGGCTCCAAAGTTAGAATCAAGGTATGCTGCTTTGGAAAAAATGATCTATGCTTAATGCTCTTTCTTTTGATAGTAATTTTGCATGGTAATTTGAAGATTTGTTCATGTTATTGATGAGAGAGAAAATAGGGTTTCATGTTATATGTTGAGATTGAAGATTAATTTAAGTAAATCAAGTGTCGTGGAGTTGAAATCAAGCTTATATTTAGATTAATTTCATGATTGAAGACATAAACCCTAACTCTAGAATTTGGGATTTTATTTAGGGTTTATGGATTTGTTTGAATTAAGGCTTGATTTAGTTGAATCAAGTATAGAAATGATATTTACAAGCTTTGATTTGAATTAATTTAATGTCTAGGTGCAAAACCCCTAAATTTTGAAAATTAGGGTTTATGTTAGGGTATGGAATTTTAGAACATGATTGAAGGATAAATGGTTTTATGTGTTGTTTTGAGGTGATTGGAATGAAAATCCCTAATTAGATTGTAATAGGGACCAAAATGTCAACTTTGTAAAGTTTAAGGATTTGATTGTTGAGCTCGTATTTGATGAATATTATGTTGGAAATTAATTTAAGTGATTGAAATTTAAGAGTTTGATATTGTACAAGTTTAATTTTGATGTTAAGATCAAAATAAAGTCCTTGAAAAACTTAGACACCCAATTTGGCATGTAATAATAAATTGGGGTTTTAAGTGTTAATTCTTGGAAATGAAGAATACATGTTGGAAAAATTATTTTGAGCATATTAGAATGTTGTTTGAATGGAAAAACAACCTTGGGAAGGTCTAGTGACCAATTCGGTCAAGGGCTAAAATAGAAAGAAAAATTTGAGAAAAATTTTAAAATGTTGGATTAATTATCTAGTAGACTTGATTTGTTATTGGAAGCAAAACCCTAAGTTAAATACATAGGGACCATTTCGGCAAGCTTCAAAATTAAGGGACCAATCTGATTATTTTAGTTAAAATGATGGAATTAAGATAGTAATGTTGATTTGAGGACTAGTTGCAAAGTTAAGAAGCTTAAATCTTTATATTGGAAAAATTGGTGACTAATTTGACAAATCAATAGAAATTAAAGGAGTAAAGGTTTAAGTTTATTTTGAAGAAAGATGTAAAGAGAATACATGAATTCAAGCTTTATTCTAGCCATTTGGAGTAAGGTAATGGAACTAAATTGACAAGTAGAGAAACAAGCAGAAGTTGGTGTAAATTAGAAGTTATTCATGGAAATTAGGTTGAATTTAAATTATGGTAGTAAGTTTAGAAATTCACCATAAAATCTATAAAAATTGTTAGATGGTGAATTTTATACTGATATAAAGGTATGTCAGTCTAGTTTCGTTTCCAACAGACGGAAACTGATTTCAAGTTCCGAGTTAAAAGATATGAATTTTTAATCGAATGAAGGTCAGAAAAATTACAGAGTAGTTTTCTGCCTGGATAGTTTATGAAGTGAATTCAGTGATTTTTCATAATTTTTGTAGACTTTATTAATTTATATGGCTTATACCGTTAGAACTGTTATCGAATCTAGTTTCTCCAGTATAAAGGAAATTAAGATCCAGTATGTATCCTGTCTTGTACAAGTAAATCTTTGAAGGTAGTGCAAGCTGTCAAGAAATGGAATTTGAAACATTTTGTATTTAAATGTTAGTTAGCAAGCTCGGAAGAATTATTGGAAGTTCAAATTGGTCACTAAGGACCATAATGAGTTTTTAAATAGTACAAGGAGGAAAGGAAAATAATTGGAAATTTTATTTTCACATGATTATGTTAAAAAGCAAGTTTAAGAATTGTTAGAATTGAGTCTAACAAATATTTTACTGTATTTATGTGAGTAATCAAGTCGAGTCTGAATCAGAGAAAGTTCGAGGTACTATGAAAGAAAGGATCGAACTAGGACTTAGTGAGGCATCATGTTAAATGGCCAGGGTGAGTGCATTTTTTTTACTTATTTATATATATATATATATGTGATATAAGTGAGTGCATTTTTACTTATTTTATATATATGACGTGAGGGAGACTTGAGAAAAGTCAACCTTGATATTAATGAAAATGCATGATGATCAAAGTTATGTAAATGACATGAAATATTAAATGGTATATGTGATACATTGATATGGCATAATGATTTATCTAAGATAAGTCGGATTTTAGATTTTGGGTATGAACTGCCAATATCGAATTATGAATGATAGTATTGATGGATTGGATATTGAATTTGAAGTATTATATTGTTATGTCGGAGTACTAGTGTGATAGTATCTGGTATAATTGGATATCCATAGAGTCTTCGTAACTACATTCCAGCACTACGGTGCGTTCCAGACACTTCAGTGTTGATATCAGACGCTACAGCGTTGCAGACACTACGGTGTTGTTTAAACACTTCGGTGTTGACATTAGACGCTACGACGTTGCATACACTTCGGTGTCGACTAGCACAAAAGGTGCGATAATGAGGAGCAAAGGACGTCGTCAAGTACATACTCATCATTAGATGCTATGGCATTGTAAACACTACGATGTCAGTTATGATGACTCGTGCACCAAAGTGTCACATTATAGTGTACTTCAGGCTATAATACATGAAATGTATTTATGCAAGCATTTAAGTTAAAAAGCTTAATGTATATTTGATTGATAAAATAAAGGTTTGATGATACGATATAAACTGCAATTGGAAAACGCTTGCCATTTTGTAGGAACTGTATTGCATTGTTATATGACGGAGGAATGACTTGATAAGTCTACTTTATATGATTCTATACATTGAAACGTTTTACTTTAAATTATAGTTGCCTCACTAAGTGAATACTTAACGTGTGATGTTTCACATGTAGGTTATTGGAAACTTATCGAAAGAGGAGTCAAGCATGTTAACCAAGCTGCAATCTGTCAAACAACAGTAAGACATTCTAATTTATGATATTTTCTAGTGGACATGTATCAATCTATCTGTTGGTTGTTTTAAAGGTAAAAATTTTAATTATCATATATCACGTAACAATGTGAAATACAAGAAAGGGCCTAGGCAGTATACCTAGTTTTCACCCTGAGTTACATACTTATTTTAATAACTGACTAATATGTTTTATAAACCAATTCAGGGTCAAAACTAGTAATCTGTGTATAGGCTATGAATACTTCGAAAGTTGAGAAATGGTTATTTTATAAACTAGTTTTATGTCAGATATAAAAAAAGTTAGGAAATCAGTTAAATAATATTGTGACATTCTTAATGTGTATACGTACTACGAGTATACATTGAGGGTGTTACATTTAGTGGTATCAGAGCTACATGTTTAGCTGGTTCTGGATGCTAAACTTAGTTTGTTATAAGTTTGTCAGTAAATACATGCCTCTAGAATGTCATATTACTGATGTGTTGATTGCATGACTTGAAGCTGCTCATCATTAGTATAAGATAGAATAAGACTCTAGTAAGAAAAGTAAAAAGAAGAAGAAAAAGTATCTTTATTTGAGAAATATAAATGCTTGAGGGTCAGAAAAAGGCCTGTAATAGTATAAATGAAGTCAAATCGGATAATATTAGGGTAAACATCACTATTGATCATTAATTTATTCTGGCTTTTTTATTTTTACCATAAACTATTATTTTATGTAAAATTATCATTAACGTTATATTTATTTTATTTTGTTTACTAATATTATTTCTTTTCTATTTTACTCATTAATGTATTTTTTATTTTAATCACTAAATTATTTTCGTTTTCTTATTTTTTTGTGAGTTTTTTTAACGATTGATAATTCAAATAAAAAATTATAATATTAATAATTATTTTATTAAAAATAATAGTTCTCTGATTAAAATAAAAACATAAAAATAATTTAATCACCAATAGTGATGTTTACCCCTATTACTTAAAGGATAGGGATTGGATGCTTCCGGTGTGTATCCAGGAAACCTCCGTGGCATCAACTTGCTTTCTTCTTCCCCTTTATATACTACCCCCACACTCTCTCCTTTCCACTCAAATCATCAACTTTTATTTTTCGACTTGGACTCGATCCGACACCAATTCAATGGCTTCTTACCCAGAAACATCGGACTTGGAACTCATCAGGCAACACCTCCTCGCTGATTTTGCTTCCATGGAAGCCTTTCTTTCCACTCCTCAAACCCCACCGCAACCCCAGAAGTCGTCTCTCAGCCACCGTCGTCCTTCTATCAACGTCGCCATCCCACCACCCACACAGCTTAAATCGGCTGTTTCTCCTGCTGCAGAGGAGAAAAGGCACTACAGGGGCGTGAGGAGACGACCGTGGGGCAAGTTCGCCGCCGAAATCAGAGACCCTAACAGAAAAGGCTCTAGACTTTGGCTTGGAACCTTTGACACCGCCATTGAAGCTGCTAAAGCTTATGACGGAGCTGCTTTTAAGCTGCGTGGAAGCAAGGCCATATTGAACTTCCCTCTCGAAGCAGGCAAATCAAACTCAACCGATGACTCATTTTCAAAGAAAAGAAAAATAGAGGAGGAGGAAGAAGACGAAGAGAAGAGCAAAGCGGTGAAAAGGGAAGAGGTGACGGAGACGGAAAGTGTGACGACGGCGGGGGTATGTTTAACGCCATCAAATTGGAAGGGGTTTTGGGATAGTGAAGATATGAAGGGAATATTCAGCATCCCTCCCTTGTCACCGTTATCTCCCTTTGGGTATCCTATTTCCAGGCTTGCCGTTATGTAGCCGTTACTACACGGGGAGAGTTTTGCTGACGTGGCCGATTGAATTATCAACCGTGAAGGGAAATGTTTTGGATTATTATGGTACATAAAGCATAGTGTAGGGTTCAAAAGTGATGCTGAATCCTAATCTTTTTTGTTGATTTTAGAAGAATAGTATTTGTTTCTTCATTTTTTTATTTAATGAAATTATTTATATTTTATAGTGATAATTTACTTTTATAACACTAAAATTTTAAAATTTTTATATGATTTCTTCATCGACAAAAAATTATTTTTATTAAAAAATAAAACCAAAATGAAAATAAAAAATATTACTAACCAATAAGTATTGATTGTATTGGTAAGATACGTTGTACTCTTAAAGAGAGTATGCGAATTTAAACTTTAGAGATGACATTGTTGGGAGAAATAATCTCGCACCCCAAACATAAATTTTAATAAGACGAATATACATATTACCAAAAAAATAAGAATGACACAACATTAAATAAAAAATAAATTTAAATAAGTAATTTAAAAATTTTATGGTAATGTATTAATATCTAATTTACTGAAATTGTATAAATTTATACATAATCGTGCATCAAATATTAATTTGTACTTTTTTCGTAGCGGATGAAGATATCAAATTGCAGTTTTTAGTAAGATGTATGTAATCATTTTAAGATGAATTTGGATTTTACATCTCTAAATTTAAATAATCTTGAGAATCAATTATTATATATTTAAATTTTTTTGACGTTCTAATTTAACTACAAAATAGTGTCATGAAAAATTACCCTTTTCCCAAAAATATAAATACATATGATAGGATCGGCAACACCTATATTTTAAGACTTTTTTTTTCTGATATGGGATTAATGTCCAAAATCATATATTGCATGCATTTTCAGTGCTCAAATACAATAAAAAGAAAATTAAATTTGTAATATCTTAGTTTGATTTTAAATTTGGATAGATTTACGTACACTTATAAACTATACTGTTCGAACTCAAATCACTTAAGAGAAATATATTAATTATTATAAATTTATTTTTTATTGTATTTGAGCATTGAAAATATATATGTAAGTACGGATGAAGTCAAATGCATGTTGATCAAAGTTATGTAAATGACATGAAATATTAAATGGTATATGTGATACATTGATATGGCATAATGATTTATCTAAGATAAATCAGATTTTAGATTTTGGGTATGAACTGCCAATATCGAATTATGAATGATAGTATTGATGGATTGGATATTGAATGTGAAGTATTATATTGTTATGTCGGAGTACTAGTGTGATAGTCTCTGGTATAATTGGATATCCATAGAGTCTTCGTAACTGCAATCCAGCACTACCGTGCGTTCCAGACACTTCAGTGTTGATATCAGACGCTACAGCGTTGCAGATACTACGGTGTTGTTTAAACACTTCGGTGTTGACATTAGACGCTACGGCCTTGCATACACTTCGGTGTCGACCAGCACAAAAGGTGCGATAATGAGGAGCAAAGGACGTCCTCAAGTACATACTCATCATTAGATGCTACGACATTGTAAACACTACGATGTCAGTTATGATGACTCGTGTACCAAAGTGTCACATTATAGTGTACTTCAGGCTATAATACATGAAATGTATTTATGCAAGCATTCAAGTTAAAAAGCTTAATGTATATTTGATTGATAAAATAAAGGTTTGATGATACAATATAAACTGCAATTGGAAAACGCTTGCCATTTTGTAGGAACTGTATTGCAATGTTATATGACGGAGGAATGACTTGATAAGTCTACTTTATATGATTCTATACAGTGAAACGTTTTACTTTAAATTATAGTTGCCTCACTAAGTGAATACTTAACGTGTGATGTTTCACATGTAGGTTATTGGAAACTTATCGAAAGAGGAGTCAAGCATGTTAACCAAGCTGCAATCTGTCAAACAACAGTAAGACATTCTAATTTATGATATTTTCTAGTGGACTTTTATCAATCTATCTGTTGGTTGTTTTAAAGGTAAAAATTTTAATTATCGTATATCACGTAACAATGTGAAATACAAGAAAGGGCCTAGGCAGTATACCTAGTTTTCACCCTGAGTTACATACTTATTTTAATATCTGACTAATATGTTTTATAAACCAATTTAGGGTCAAAACTAGTAATCTGTGTATAGGCTATGAATATTTCGAAAGTTGAGAAATGGTTATTTTATAAACTAGTTTTATGTC
This sequence comes from Hibiscus mutabilis, assembly GCA_019671005.1. Classification (NCBI taxonomy): domain Eukaryota; kingdom Viridiplantae; phylum Streptophyta; class Magnoliopsida; order Malvales; family Malvaceae; genus Hibiscus; species Hibiscus mutabilis. Next base: position 35,872,056 of record CM033743.1, on the reverse strand, counting down.
AGATATAAAAAAAATTAGGAAATCAGTTAAATAATATTGTGACATTCTTAATGTGTATACGTACTACGAGTATACATTGAGGGTGTTACATTTAGTGGTATCAGAGCTACATGTTTAGCTGGTTCTGGATGCTAAACTTAATTTGTTATAAGTTTGTCAGTAAATACATGCCTCTAGAATGTCATATTACTGATGTGTTGATTGCATGACTTGAAGCTGCTCATCATTAGTATAAGATAGAATAAGATTCTAGTAAGAAAAGTAAAAAGAAGAAGAAAAAGTATCTTTACTTGAGAAATATAAATGCTTGAGGGTCAGAAAAAGACCTGTAATAGTATAAATGAAGTAAAGTATGTATTATTCTCGACTTCTAACTTGGCTGAGCTACTTGTGTAGTAGGGAGCTCAAGTACAAGAGCAGGGAATACTATTTTAGATATTAGAAGAAATACATGAGAGGTTTTAACCTCCAGTATCTGTATTTGTTAGGGCATTGATTGTTAAAAGTTTAAGTTTCTGAGTGCCCTAAATTTTATAGTAAAGATGAATTGATAACTACTTATTTGAAGTTAAAGGATGGTAAAATCATATTGTAAAGTCTGAAAGACATGCCATTCAGTTGGACAGATAAGTGCCAAAAAAGCTTTGAGACAATAAAGAAGATATTAATCGAAGCCTCGGTATTAGTATAACTAGAATCGGGCAAAGATTATGTGGTTTATAACAATGCTTCTCATAAAGGTTTGAGAAGTGTACTTAAGCAAGAAGGAAAATTAGTGGCTTATGTTTCGAGACAACTTAAGACGCATGAGAGGAATTATCCTACTCATGATTTGGAGCTGGCAATAGTTGTATTTGCTTTAAATATATAGCGTCATTATTATATGGTGAATGATGCTATATTTACACAGATTAAAGAAGTTTAAAGTATCTGTTAACTAAAAATGAGTTGAACCTCAGGCAAACAAGGTGGATCGAGCTTCTTAAGGGTTATGATGTGATCATTGACTATCATCTAGGAAAAGCTAATGTGGTAGCTAACACCTTCAGTCGAAAGACATTTGTTGCCTTAAGAATAAAGAAGATGGCGCTTTGATTTCTGAGTTAAGAATAAAGTCAATTTCGTTTTTTTAGAAGTTCTTTGGCGAAATCATGAAATTGAGAAAAATGACTTGGGAAAGAATAGAAAATATGAGAAAGCAGTTTCCTTATCTTTTTGGACCATGTACGCGTTGAAAATTCGAGGAAAATTTTTTCTTAAGGGGAGAGAATTGTAACACCTCAAAATTTTGTTAAACAGTATTAAGGTCATTTAGTATTAAGATAATAGCTTAAAAGCTATCTTAGTGACTAAAATGACAAAAATGCAAAAGTTAGGATTTCTTTGATTATGGGTTATGAAAAAGGAATTTCTGAGATTTAAAAGCATCAGATGATAGAGGGCAAATCTAATTAGGGTACTTGCAAAGTTTGGTCAAAATCTGAGGAAAATTGGAATGGGAATTTAAGTTTAAAATTTAGTGACCAAAATGATAAGCATTCAAAACTTGAGTGGTACAAGACTAAATATGAAAAGTTGAAGGACTAAAGTTGTAATTTACCAAAAGTTAGGGATTTTCATTTCATAAATAGATAGATCACCTAAGGGTGTGGATCGAATGTGGAATACTAGTTTGAACCGATATTTCAATTGTTGGGAAACGCAATTAATGTTTAAATAGAATTCAGATACCCGGATCGAACTGAAAAATTACGAGATTTTACCATATGATAAAGGAAGGTTATAAAAGTCTGTTACAAGTGTTGAGAATATTTTTAGTTTGATTCAAGATGAATCCTACATTTTTATTTATAAGTAAAGAGTTAAATTACCGGTATATCGGATTGAATGGAAAATTTTAAAGACTAGATCAAAAGCCATGGAAAAATCATAAAATATTATTTTATGAATATTTTATTAAAGTTGGTTGGATTCTAACTAGATTTAGTTGAATTTTTACAAAATGACAAACTAGATGAAATTGTGAATAGTTGAGGATAAGTTAGTCATTTTGAGCATATTAGAATGCTGTTTGAATGAAAAACAACCTTGGGACGGTCTAGTGACCAATTCGGTCAAGGGCTAAAATAGAAGGAAAATTTTGAGAAAAATTTTAAAATTTTGGATTAATTATCTAGTAGACTTGATTTGTTATTGGAAGCAAAACCCTAAGTTAAATACATAGGGACCATTTCGGCAAGCTTCAAAATTAAGGGACCAATCTGATTCTTTTAGTTAAAATGATGGAATTAAGGTAGTAATGTTGATTTGAGGACTAGTTGCAAAGTTAAGAAGCTTAAATCTTTATATTGGAAAAATTGGTGACTAATTTGACAAATTAAGAGAAATTAAAGGAGTAAAGGTTTAAGTTTATTTTGAAGAAAGATGTAAAGAGAACATATGAATACAAGCTTTATTCTAGCCATTTGGAGTAAGGTAATGGGACTAAATTGACAAGTAGAGAAATAAGGAGAAGTTGGTGTAAATTAGACGTTATTCATGGAAAGTTAGGTTGAATTTAAATTATGGAAGTAAGTTTAGAAATTCACCATAAAATCTATAAAAATGGTTAGATTGTGAATTTTATACCGATATAAAGTTATGTCAGTCTAGTTTCGTTTCCAACAAATGAAAACTGATTTCGATTTCCGAGTTAAATGATATGAATTTTTAATCGAATGAATGTCAAAAAAATTACAGAGCAGTTTTCTGTCTGGATAGTTTGTGACGTGAATTCAGTGATTTTTCATAATTTTTGTAGATTTTATTATTTTTTATGTCTTATACCGTTAGAACCGTTATCGAATCTATTTTCTCCAGTATAAAGGAAATTATGATCCAGTATGTATCATGTCTTGTACAAGTAAATCTTTGAAGGTAGTGCAAGCTGTCAGAAAATGGAATTTGAAACATTTTGTATTTAAATGTTAGTTAGCAAGCTCAGAAGAATTATTGCAAGTTCAAATTGGTCACTAAGGACCATAATGAGTTTTTGAACAGTACAAGGAGGAAAGGAAAATAATTGGAAATTTTATTTTCACATGATTATGTTAAAAAGCAAGTTTAAGAATTGTTAGAATTGAATCTAACAAATATTTTACTGTATTTATGTGACTAATCAAGTCGAGTCTGAATTAGAGAAGGTTCGAGGAACTATGTATGAAAGGATCGAACTAGGACTTACTGAGGCATCATGTTAAGTGGCCAGGGTGAGTGCATTTTTTTACTTATATATATATATATATATATATATATATATATATATATATATGTGTGTGTGTGTGTGTGTGTGTGTGATATAAGTGAGTGCATTTTTACTTATTATATATATATGACGTGAGGGAGACTTGAGAGAAGTCGACCTTGATATTAATGAAAATTTATGTTGATCAAAGTAATGTAAATGGCATGAAATATTAAATGGTATATGTGATACATTGATATGGCATAATGATTTATCTAAGATAAATCAGATTTTAGATTTTGGGTATGAACTCCCAATATCGAATTATGAATGATAGTATTGATGGATTGGATATTGAATGTAAAAGTATTATATTGTTATGTCGGAGTACTAGTGTGAGTCTCTGGTATAATTGGATATCCATAGAGTCTTCGTAACTGCATTCCAGCACTACGGTGCATTCCAGACACTTCAGTGTTGATATCAGACGCTACAGCGTTGCAGACACTACGGTGTTGTTTAAACACTTTGGTGTTGATATTAGACGCTACGACATTTCATACACTACGGTGTTGTTTAGACACTTCGGTGTTGACATTAGACACTACGGCGTTGCAGACACTTCGGTGTTGTTTAGACACTTCAGTGTTTACTAGCACAAAAGGTGCGATAATGAGGAACAAAGGGCGTCCTCAAGTACATACTCATCATTAGATGCTACGGCATTGTAAACATTACGATGTCAGTTATGATGACTCGTGTAGCAAAGTGTCACATTATATTGTACTTCGAGCTATAATACGTGAAATGTATTTATGCAGGCATTTAAGTTAAAAAAGCTCAACGTATATTTGATTGATAAAATAAAGGTCTGATGATATGATATAAACTGCAATTGGAACACGCTTGCCATTTTGCAGAAACTGTATTGCACTGTTATATGACAGAGGAATAACTTGATAAGTCTACTTTATATGATTCTACACATTGAAACATTTTACTTTAAATTATAGTTGCCTCACTAAGTGAATACTTAACATGTGTTGTTTCACACGTAGGTTATTGGAAACTTACCGGAATAGGAGTTAAGCATGTTAATCAAGCTGCAATCTGCCAAACATCAGTAAGACATTCTAATTTATGATATTCTCTAGTGGGCATGTATCAATCTATCCGTTGGTTGTTTTAAAGGTAAAATTTTTAATTATCGTTTATCACGTAACGATATGAAATAAAAGAAAGGGCCTATGAAGTATACCTAGTTTTCACCCTAAGTTACATACTTATTTTAATAACTGAATAATATGTTTTATAAACCAATTCGGGGGTCAAAACTAGTAATCTTTGAATAGGCTATGAATACTTTGAAAGTTGAGAAATGATTATTTTATAAACTAGTTTTATGTCAGATATAAAAAAACAAGTTAGGAAATCAGTTAAATAATATTGTGACAATCTTAATGTGTATTCGTACTACGAGTATACGTTGAGGGTGTTACATTCTGTTTAGCATAATCATTTGAAAATAAAATTTTCACTTATTTTCCTTTCTTTCTTGTACTGTTCAAAAACTCATTATGGTTCGTAGTGATCAATTTGAACTTCCATTAACTCTTCCGAGCTTGCTAACTAACATTTAAATACAAAATGTTTCAAATTCTATTTTTTAACAGCTTGCGCTACCTTCAAAGATTTACTTGTACAAGGTAGAATACATACTGGATCTTAATTTCCTTTCTACTACAGAAACTAGATTCGATAATGGTTCTAAAGGTATAAGCCACATAAATTAATAAAATCTACTAAAATTATGAAAATTCCTTCACGTCACAGATCTGTCGGGCAGAAACTGCTATGTAATTTTTCCGACCTTCATTCGATTAAAAATTCATATCTTTTAACTCGGAACTCAAAATCAGTTTCCGTTTGTTGGAAACAAAACTAGACTAACAAATCTTAACAATGATATAAAATTCATCATCTAACCATTTTTGTAGAATTTATGGTGAATTTTTAAACTTACAGCCATAATTCAAATTCCAACATAACTTTCCATGAATAACTTTTAATTTACACCAACTTCTCCTTATTTCTCTACTTGTCAATTTAGTCCCATCATTTTACTTCAAATGGCTAGAATAAAGCTTGTATTCATATGTTCTCTTTACATCCTTCATCAAAATAAGCTTAAACCTTTCCTCCTCTTATTTCTCTTGATTTGTCAAAATGGTCACCAAATTTCCAATATAAGGATTCAAGCTTCTTAACTTTGCAAATTAGTCCTCAAATCAACATTACTACCCTAATTCCATCATTTTAACTAAAAAAACATATATACTCCTTCTACATATCCTCTTTGCCGAATAGACCATTCAAGTTTGACAAATTGTTAAAATGGTCGTTAATGCGATTAATCGTGGGTTTAGCATTCTAACTTCATTTTCATGTCTCTAAAATCATTAATAATATAGATACACATCAAATTCATAAAAACTAGACCTGATCCCTAAATTTTGAAGCTTGCTAAAATGGTCCCTATGTATTTAACTTAGGGTTTTTCTTCCAAACCACAAATCAAGCTTACTAGATCACTAATCCAACATTTCAATACCTAAGTTAGAGTTGAATCCATAAACCCTAATCTTCTCTATACAAACTAAAATATGTAGGTTTTAAATCCCAACTCAATAACATGATTCTAACATCATACAACCATGATTCTAACTTAAAATCAATCATGGATTCATAAAATCATAAAAGCCCCAATTTGATCATAAACCCTAATTTCTTCCTCATATCGAATCTCATCAATCAAGCAAGTATTATATGAATTATTACATCAAAAGATAGAACTCTAAGAGTAGAACAACTTTGTAGTTCGAAAGATTACCTGAAAACTAATATCCGGGGCTTAAATCGAGCTTGTAAAATTTTTCTCTCTTTTTTCTCTTCACCAACGTTTTGGAGAGTATTTTTGCTGATAATTACTTCATATTTCATATATTTAAGACACTTGTATCATTAAAAAAGAATTTTAATTCAATAAATTCCACTTTCCAAAAAGACCCTCCAACTAGATTTATATTTCTAATTTGCCATTTTATAACATTCTAACTAGACTTAGTTGGATTCTAATCAGCCACTATTCATCCATAAAAGAAATCTCAAAATTCCCTCCATGTCTCTTTTGGAAAAAAATGACCAAAATGCCCTTACTAATAACTTACTCACGAAATTGCCATTCCATATCATTTTGATCAATTTAAAATTTTCTCGATCTTTTTAACATCCAAATATCCATAAAATGATATTTTATGACTCTTCTAAGGTCCATGAAACTATCTCTGAAATTTTAGCTCGATCCGATTATCTGAATATTTTTTCAAACTTTATCGCTTTATAGCCATTAATACAAGCTCCGTACGAAAATCTGGGTAACACGAAAACGTCATTTTTGGGGGTAAACTATTCATTTACAGGGTTAAAATACATAACTTTTGCACATTACACTTTAATCCTGAACTTTTCCAAAGTTTATACTTTAACCACAAGACTTTCAAAATTTATATTTTGGTCACTGGCAAAAAATTGGGATATCACAATTCTCTCCCCCTTAGTAAAATTCATCCTCGAATTTTCAACGCGCACTTGGTTCAAAAAGTAAGGAAACTGCTTTCTCATATCTTCTTTTCTTTGCCAAGTCGTTTCCTAAATTTTATGATTTCACCAAAGAGTTTTAACAAGCGGAATCGACTTATTCCTTTGTTTTTTTACTCTATATGATAGTATCTTTACTTGTTCTTCCTCATAAGTCAAATCTGGCTGAATCTCTATTTCCTCCGTGATAAAGACATGTAAAGAATCTGACTGATACTTCCTAAGCATCGATACATGGAATACATTGTGAATCTTGTCTATTTTCGGAGGTAAAGCTAGTTGATTAAATATCTTTTCTTTCAAGATCAGCATATAATTTTTATCATTCTAAAGCAATTCTAAGATTGCTTCGAACCATTCTTATTTTATTCTCTGCTTCCCTAAATAAATCAAATCCAATCACCTTTTAGTTTTCTTAGCTCATTATCATTGGGGATATAAATTACCCCTGATAATATGAACACCATTTAGACTTAACATCAAAATCTTTAATTTTCCCTTTTCACCTTACTGAATTCTTTTCAGGCTTATCTTATCTCTCATCTGTAAATCTTTGATCCGATTTGTCAATGTATACTTGAGCTGAAGCTGTGTAATCAACTTTTTCTAAAGATAATTGGGCATTCAATGCTTATAAAGCAAAGAATGACTTTCAGCAAGATACATCAGCTACTACTTTAGCCTTATTACATCAATATACATCTCAACCTATAATAGGATGTATCATTAAATAACATGGAATCCTTATTAACTTCGGACTGTATTAATATTGGTGCTATCATCTTAACTTTCTTAGGATCTACTTGGATCCTCTTTGTTGAGACAAAATGACCTGGAAATGCAACTTGAATTAATCAAATTCACATTTGAGTTGCTTTGCATACAACTAATTTTCCTACAAGGCTTATATCACTATTCGTAAATGTTTATCACAATCTTCTTTCATACTACACTTTTGATAAAGCCATTTTATACTCGATTTATAGTTGTTACTATAAGAAATTTCATCTAGTGGCACATACTTTTCCCAAAAGCCTTCAACTCAATCAAATAGAAACTATACATATTATTCAAAATCTGAATTAATCTTTCAGGTTATTCGTCCTTCTATGGATGCAAAGTAATGTTGAAATTATGTTGAGTCTATAAAGTCTTATGTAAGGAACTCCAAAATCTAGAGATAATCTTGGATCTTAATCACACACAATGAAAATAGGTACATCATGTCACTTTACAGTACTTCAAATTTATTGCTCAGGATATTTATTCATTACCAACTGATTCAATCTATCCACAATTACCCAAATTGAATCATCTTTAATCAATATCATTGGTAACCTAGTTATGAAATCCATCATAATTCTTTTCCACTTCCACTAGGGGAATGGAAATATGTTACCATATTTCTGAAGGTACTTGATGTTTCACTTCTAGTTGCTAGCCTGTCAAGCATGTAGCCATAAATTCAATTACTATCTTTTTTATTTTTGGACATCAATATTTGCTCTCCAGACCTAGATACCTTCTATTCCTTTCTGGATGCATCGTCAAAAAAATAATATTTTTTCTAAAACATCCAACATACTTAACTTTGAAGTCTTTATTTTCACCATTTTCAATTTGTTCTAATCTTGGCAACATTTTTCATCTTTCAACTGAAAATCTTTAATCCGACCTAAATGAATAGGTCTAAACTAAAGTTTTGTAATTAACATACCAATCTTTTTCCAATACAGTTGCACATTCATTGCTCTTAAAGTAAAGAATATCTTCCAACTAAGTGTATTGGTTACTATATTGGCCTTTTTTTTCAAAATAGTAGTCAATCACAACATCATAATCCTTAAGAAGTTCGATCCACCTTCTTTGCCTCATGTTCAACTCCTTTTGAGTTAGCAGATACTTTAAACTTCTATAATCTGTGTAAATATAGCATCATTCACCATATAAATAATGACACTATATCTTTAAAGCAAATACAACCATTGCCAGCTCCAAATCATGAGTACGATAATTCCTCTCATACGTCTTATATTGTCTCGAAGCATAAGCCACTACTTTTCATTCTTGCTTAAGTATACTTCCCAAACCTTTATGAGAAGCATAGTTATAAACCACATAATCTTTTCCCGATTCTGGCTGTACTAATACCTGGGCTTCGATTAATATCTTCTTTAATGTCTCAAAGCTTTATTGGCACTTATCTGTCCAACTGAATGTCATATCTTTCCTCAATAGCTTGGTCAGTGGGGAGGCAATTATCGAGAATTTTTTTACAAACCTTCGATAATAACCAGCAAGTCCCAAGACTTCGAACCTCGGAAACATTCTTTGAAGTTTTTCATTCAACTATAGCTTGTACTTTCTTGGGATTTACTCTTATCTCTTCTTCCAAAACCACATGACCAAGAAAAGCAACTTTTGGCAACCAAGATTTGCACTTTGACAGCTTAGCATATAGCTTATTTTCTCGAAGAGTCTGAAGAACAATATGAAGATAGGCATCATGTTCTTCCTTTGTCTTCGAATTGAATACCTTTTCCTTTCAAGTCTGCATAAGACTTCTGCCGTTCATCGGTCTTTTTTAAATTATCTTGTATAATCTTTACTTTTTCTTCCATTTCTTGTAATAGATCCGACTTAATTAATTTACAATTTTCAACTCAAGCCAATTTAATAGTGATTTACACTTTCGACCATAGAGAGCTTCGTAGGGTGCCATTTGTATACTTTCTTGATAACTATTATTATAAGCAATTTCTACTAATGGCATATATCTTTTCCATGATCTCAAACTCAATTATACAAGCTCATAACATATCCTCAAGAAATCTTTCACAGACCTTCGATTATAACCAATAAGTATTAAGAAACTACGAAGCTCTGTAATATTTTTGGGAAAACTTCCCATTCCACAATAGACTATATATTTTTAGGATCGACTCGGATCCCTACAGTTGAAATAATATGACCTAAGAAAGACACTTTTAATAACCAAAACTCACATCAAGTCTTTCTGGTTTAAGTTAACTGATAATCCTGATAGAAAACATATCATTACCTTTTCTTATTTCCCTTTATAAATAATCACTACATGGTCGTAATATCTTCCTTCTTTACGAATAATTCTGGAGCTTCTCACAATAGCACACTGGATTGATTATAACTCCAGTCTAACAATTCTTACAGCTGAGCTTTCAGCTCTTTTAACTCCTTTTAGAAAATTTTCCAGCTCACTTCTATTGTAAGTACTAATCTGTGGCATTAGTGTAACACCCTTACCAGTATTTATTAACCAATAATAGTATAGAATGTCACATAATATTTAACTGTATTTTTATACTAACCAATTTAATCAAAACAGTACTTCTCGAAAAATTTTATTTATCGCGTAAAAATTAATTACTAATTTTTAACAGTCAAATAGCTTCCATTTTCAGGCAGCAACTTGGCAGTTTGTAACTACACATTTTAATTAAGTAAACTGCCTAAAAACTACCTAAACTAAAAATGATCTTAAATACTATAAAAATTAAATTTAGAAATTTACCTGATTTCCATTACTAGTAATTTCTTAAAACTAATATAAACCACATTATAAAGTAACCACTTATCTAGATATTAATATTACAAACCATATCTAGACCAGTTAAAGTGAGTTTCTAATATTTTATACATGCCAACTAGAGAAAATCAAAATACATCAAAGATGTAAATTACCGATATAACTATTATCCCGCTGAATGATGATGTCGATTCTCCTTACTCCTGACCGGGATTACAACCTACGCATGAAAACCATCACACGTTAAGTATACACTTAGTGAAGCATTATAATTATGTAACATAAATTGACATGCTTGAATTATAATAATAATAATAAAATAAACATGCAATTTGATCACTACTATTTTAATTTTCCTTATGTTAATGAAATATTAACACAATATATTCCGGATTTATAAATCCTATTAGTATCCTTGCCATTATCCAAGAGTTTACCACTCTCTAAATTATTTACTAAATATTATTAAATAAATTATTGCCCAACATAGACTGAGGACTTGAGTACACGAGTCAAAACCGCACCAAAGTGCTAATAAACTGCACCGAAGTGCTAAGAGACCGCACATAAGTGCTAAGAGACCACACATAAGTGCTAAGAAACCGTTGGACTCTATGGCATGCCAACTATACTCCATACCTCAATTACTTATTTGGGCATATTTTCCAATTCCATATTCGATTCATCCATGGCAATATAATTAAATACTGGGCAGTTCATACCCTAAATATGACAAACATATCAAAATTAAATTACCTGTGATCAATGCATGTAATTCTTCTATCTTTGACGATTCTCAACATGTCAAATATAAATTCATGATATAATTATCAAGCATTTATTAATAAGGGAGACTTATCACAAGTCTTTCAAATGAAAATCTTAAAATTTTCCATGCATAAAAATGCACTCAGCCTGACACTTTATGCTTTGTCAATATTCACTAGCCTCACTAAGTTCAACTTTGATCCCGTTCATTTCCTTGATTGCTAGCTCGATCTTGATTTTGTTCACAGTCTACAAGTGTATTAAAATACCATAAGTACATTCCAAAATATATGTTAGTATCTTACTAACACTTAAACAATATAGGAACAATTTTCCTATAAACACCCTAATATTTTCCAAATATTAGTTTCATGACATAAGTCATTTCATCCTCAATACTTCGTATTTCTTCTAACCTTTACTCAAAGAATGATTTATAACTCATTCTAATATTTATTCCAGCATAATGCTTCCATAAAAATAAATTTTCACTTAAGTTCTTAATTTCTTCCAAATTGCCGAATTGGTCCCTAATCTTTTCAAAATTTCCGAATTGGTCCCTATGTTTTACAAACTTCCAAAATGGTCCAAGTGACATTTTAAAACTTGTAAAATCATAATTTTAACATTTCCAAATTTATGGAAATCTTTCCATAATTTCCCCCTAATTCTTACAATTTGTCGAATTCACCCCCTATACTTTTCCAAGTTTCCAAATCAGTCCAATTAACATTTAAACATCATTTCCAAGCATTCACAATCATTTCTAAATCAAAATCAACCCAAATTCAACTTTTCTACTAAAACCCTAACCTTGAACAATTTAGGGTTTAGCTATTTCCATGTAATTTCAATCATCACGCAAGCTTTAATATGATTCTACCACATCATAATCATCAAAAACTAACCTTAGTTCATCCTAAATCAACATCCCCTTTATCCATCAATTCCTCAAAACTAAGGTTTTAAGTAAGAAAAGAATGAACAAATGGTACCAAGATTTAGAGAATTTCATGTAGATTAATTCTTTGTTTCATGCTTTCATCCAAAATCCAAAGAATTAAGCTTGAAAAATCAAAATAAAATTTCCCATACCTTGAGTAGGGTGTTTCTGCCAAGCTTGAGAAAGATGAAGAGATTTCTTGATTTTTCTTTTTGACTTAATTTAGGCCATTTGTCCATTATTTAAAGTATTTCTCATTAAAAATTCTTTTTATGGCAAAATAACTATCTTGCCCCTTTAATCCAAGGTTCCATAATTTGCCACATGTCACTTTGATCATCCAATGGCCCAAATTAATTCAAGGAGTTAGTGATTACCAACTTTGCCCTTGCCATCTAAAAAAATTACCATCTTGCCATTTTTTCATCCAATGGCTAAGATTAAACATGCAAAATTAATCTTTAATCCAATGATCCATATTAATTTCCATTAGAATAAGGAATGGAAATGACCCTTTTACCCTTGCCTTATTTTAATAAAATATCTCCTAAAATATCTCATAAAAGATTTCTCATTTATTCGATTAAATCTAATTATCCAGATTTTTCCTGAACTTCAAAGCTTTATAGCTCCTAATACAAACTCCGTATCAAAAATTTGTGTATCACAAAAATGCCACTGTTGGGGGTGAACTATTCATTTACGGGACTAACTTACATACTTTTGAAAATTACAACTTGGTCCCTTAACTTTTCAAAGTTTACACTTTGGCACCAAACTTTTCAAATTTTACATTTTGGTCACCAAACTTTTCAAGCCTTTCATTTTGGTCACTAACCAAAATTTTGAGGTATTACAATTCTCCCCTATAAGAAAATTCGTCCTCGAATTTTCCTAAGTACTAGATTGAAAAGATGCGGATACTGCTTTTTCATTAATTCCTCAGGTTCCCAAGTAGCTTCCTCTACTTTGTGATTTCTCCATAACACTTTGGCTAGAGGAATCTTTTTATTTCTTAACAATTTTTCTCCATGAGCTAATATTCTCACGGGTTCCTCCTCGTATGTCAGATCTTGCTGAATCTCGATTTCTTCCTGTGTAATAACATGTGACGGATCTGATCGATACTTCCTCAGCATGGATACATGAAAAACATCATGGACATTACTCATCTCAGGTGGCAATGCTAACTGATATGCCACTGGACCAACCCTTTTTAGGATCTCATACGGGCCGATGAATCTTGGACTAAGTTTGCCTTTTCGTCCAAAGCGTAGCACTTTTTTCCAGAGTGATACTTTTAAAAATACTTTATCTCCGAATTCAAACTCAATATCCTTTCTTTTAAGATCTGAGTAAGATTTTTGCCTGTCGGGGGCAGCTTTGAGATTGTCCTAAATAATTTTTACCTTGTCTTCCATTCTCTAAACAAGATCTAGTCCAATAACCTTTCGATCCTCAAGCTCGAACCAATTTAATGGTGTTCTGCATTTCCTCCCATATAATGCTTCGTAAGGAGCCATTTTTATGCTTGATTGATAACTATTGTTATATGCAAATTCTGCCAAAGGGAGATACTTTTCCCAAGAACCCGCAAAGTTTATTACACACGCTCTAAGCATATCCTCCAATACTTGGATAGTTCTCTCCGACTGCCCGTCCGTCTGAGGATGAAAAGTAGTCCTAAAATGTAATTTAGTTCCCAATGCTTCGTGCAAGGAACTCCAAAATCTTGATGTGAACCTAGGATCCATGTCCGATATAATAGACATAGGAACACCATCCAATCTAACAATCTCCTTGATATATAGTTATGCCAGGTTGTTCAACGAATAATCCGTATGAACTGGTATGAAATGTGCCGATTTAGTCAATGATCCACGATCACCCAGATTGCATCATTTTTACTTGGTGTCAAAGGCAAGCCCGTTACAAAATCCATAGTAACTATTTCCTATTTCCACTGTGGAATGGAAATTGGTTGAAGTAATTCGGATGGTACCTGATGTTCTGCTTTTACTTGTTGACAAGTCAAACACTTGGAAACAAACTCTGTGATGGCTCGCTTCATGCCAGGCCACGAAAAATGACTTTTCACATCTTGATACATTTTGTTACCACTTGGATGCATTGTTAAAGGGTTGTAATGGGCTTTAGAAAGTATTTATTTCTTCAGTTTATCATTCTCAGGAATGTATAAACGTCCTTTATAATATAAGAACCCATTAGAATTTACTTCAAAGTCCTTAGATTCACCATTTTCTATTTGTTTCATTCTTTCCAAGCACTCTTCATCCTTGGCTTGTAACTCTTTAATTCTCTCTATCAAAAATGGCTTGATTTGAAATTCCGCCACTAATGCACCATTTTCCTGCATTTTCAACTGGGCATTCATGGCTCTCAAGGCAAAAAATGTTTTCCGGCTAAGTACATCAGCTACCACATTAGCCTTTCCCGGATGATAATCAATAATTACATCATAATCCTTGATCAATTCTATCAATCTTCTCTGCCTCAAATTGAGCTCCTTTTGGGATAACAAGTACTTCAAACTTCTATGATTAGTAAAAATATAGCATTTTTTCACCATATAAGTAGTGTCGCCAAATTTTTAGAGCAAACACCACTGCAGCCAACTCTAAATCATGAGTATGATAGTTTCTATCATTAGTTTTGAGTTGTCATGAAGCATAAGCTACCACCTTTCCTTCTTGCATCAGCACACATCCCAACCCATTATGGGAGGCATCGTTATATATTACAAATTCTTTTCCAGGTTCTGGTTGTACTAGAACATGAGCTTTTGTCAAAACCTTCTTTAATTGATCAAAACTTTCTTGACATTCTTTCGTCCAAACGAACGGTACCTCTTTTCTTAACAGCTTGGTTATCGGAGAGGCAATCATTGAAAAATCTTTCACAGACCGCCGATAATAACCAGCTAATCCCAAAAAGCTTCTCACTTCGGAGATATTCTTAGGAACTTTTCATTCAAGGATTGCTTGAACCTTCTTGGGATCAACTCGAATTCCCTCTACTGAAACTACATGCCCAAGGAAATTTACTTCTGATAACCAGAATTCACACTTTGACAGCTTTGCATACAACTTCTTTTCTCGTAAGATCTGGAGAACTACTCAAAGATGAGTATCGTGCTCTTCCTTGGTTTTAGAATAAACCAATATGTCATCAATAAATACTACCACAAATTGATCCAAATACGGTTGGAAGATTTGATTCATTAAATCCATAAATGTCGCTGGTGCATTTGTAAGTCCGAATGGCATTACTATAAACTCGTAATGCTCATATCTGGTTCTGAAAGTTGTCTTTGGTATATCTGTCTCCTTAATTTTTAACTGGTGATAACCCAATCGAAGATCAATCTTATAGAACATCGTTGCTCCCTTAAGTTGATCAAAAAGATCATCAATCCTCGGTAAAATGATACTTATTCTTTATCGTCACCTTATTAAGTTGACGATAATCCACACATAGTCTCATTGATCCATCTTTCTTCTTTACAAACAAGACTGGAGCTCCCCAAGATGATATGCTTGGTCGAATGATGCCTTTATCTAACAATTCTTGCAATCAAGCCTTCAACTCTTTGAGCTCTGTAGGAGCCATTCTATAAGGTGCTATTGATATTGGTGTTATACCAGGGAGCACATCAATACCAAATTTCACCTCTCGATCCAGGGGTAATCCTGGTAATTCATCTAGAAAAACATCTAGAAATTCTTGCACCGTGGGTATGTTTTCCATATCTATCTTTGTTTCCGGAGCACTTATCATATGAGCTAAATAAGCTTCAGATTGACATGATAACAACTTTCCAGTAGCTACAGCTGCAGTCTCCGAGCTCAAATAATTATGTCTTTCTTCCTCAAACACTATTTCTGAACCCTCTGGTCCTTTTTAGACTACTCTTTTTAATCGGCATTCAACCAAAGCATCATATACCGATAGCCAATCCATTCCAAGAATAATTTCAAATTCTTGGAAAGGCAATTCCATAAGATCGGCAGGAAATTCTACTGCTTGAATTTTTAAAGGACATTTCCTGCATATCCTACTCACTCTAACACTTTGTCCTATTGGGTTAACGACAACTATCTCACTCGAAATTAATTCTATTGGATGTTTCTTTCAAGTATTACTCTAGAACTAATGTATGAATGAGTTGAGCCTGGATCAATTAAGGTAAAAATAGGTCTGCCAAAGAGTTCGATCATACATGCAACGATTTTTGCATCATTTCGATCCTCAACAATTTTGATGTTGTATACCCGAGCTGTAGCTATACTTTCTCGATTGGGTGTTGATGCATATGTTCATGGTTTTCCACATTTGTTCCCCTTGCCCCTTGGTGGCGCTGCAGCAAACTAATACGGATGAAGCTCCAGACAATTTTTCTTGAAATGCCCAGCTTGTCCACAATGGAAACATGCTCCAATCAACCAGCATTGACCAGGATGCCTCTTACCACAATGCTCACATTCTAAAATCGGACGAACTCCAGAACCTCGAGTACCCGCAGTATTCATTTGAGACTGCTTCGATTTTCCTCCTGCATACCCCTTTTTAACTAAAGAGGCTGATGTTGCAGGATGCTGTTGTGACATTCCCTTGATGCATTTAAACGATGACGCAACAAATAAACCTCCAGACCTTTTTCTGGTCTGACTCTGCTTTTTTGTCTTATTCTCGAGGTCCACTCTTTCTATAGCCTTGGCTCGATTTACCATTTCTTGAAAATTAGTGAAATTACGGGAAACCAATATCCTCTTATATTGCGAATCCAATCCAGATATGAATCTGTCGATTCTAGACCTTTCGGTTGTGAGAAATTATGTCGTAAATCGGCTCAATCTATTAAATTTGCACTCGTATTCATAAACCGATCTGTCATGCTGTTTAAGCTGAAGAAATTGCTGCCTCATATCTTCAACAAATACATCTTCAATATACTTTTCTTTGAATTCTTGAAGAAAGAATTCCCAAGTAACCCGCTCTGGAGGTACTTGTGTAGTTATCACATTGCACCATATACTAGCTTGTCCCAACAGAAGGGATACTACTCCTTCCAATTTTCCTTGATCATCACAAGGAATTCTGCTTAACATGATCTTGTCATCGTTTAACCAGTAATCAGCATCCATCGGATTTGCATCAGTATCACCTCGGAATTCTGGTGCTCCAATTTTCCTTAGCTCTTTAGGGACTGATACTGGTGCTCGCCTATTTATAATCGCATCCAAGGATTGTAGAAACAAGCCTTGATCCTGTACTGGCATATTTCTTTGTTCCCGAGCCCGTTGCTCTACATTCTGCTGAGCCAGTTGCTCCACATTTTGTTGAACTTGAGGTGGATTCTGATTCACCTCATCACTTCCGCTTTAAGCAGGCACATACTGCTCAACAGCTTGTCGCGATTCCCGATAATCCGACATCTGTTCATGTCACGACTATCTTAAATAAGTAAGGAGTAATCTACCTAATATCATGCATCATCATAATCCTATACAATATCAGTAATTTTTTATATCTTAGTGGCATGTATATAACTCTGACTTTTTACAGAGACTCATTAACCATCCAAAACCGGCTAAACATGTAGCTCTGATACTAATAAATGTAACACCCATACTAGTATTTTTTAACCAATACTAGTATAGAATGTCACATAATATTTAACAGTATTTTTATACTAACCAATTTAATCAAAACATTAATTCTCGAAAAAATTTATTTCTCGCGTAAAAATTAATTACTAGTTTTTAACAGTCAAATAACTTCTGTTTTCAGGCAACAACTTGGTAGTTTGTAACTACACATTTTAATTAAGTAAACTGCCTAAAAACTGTCTAAACTAAAAATGATCTTAAATACTATAAAAATTAAATTTAGAAATTTACCCGATTTCCATTACTAGTAATTTCTTAAAACTAATATAAACCACATTGTAAAGTAACCACTTATCTAGATATTAATATTACAAACCATATCTAGACCAGTTAAAGTGAGTTTCTAATATTTTATACATGCCAACTAGAGAAAATCAAAATACATCAAAGATGTAAATTACCGATATAACTATTATCCCGCTGAATGATGATGTCGATGCTCCTTACTCCTGACTGGGATTACTACCTACGCGTGAAAACCATCACACGTTAAGTATACATTTAGTGAGGAATTATAATTATGTAACATAAATTGACATGCATGAATTATAACAATAATAAAATAAACATGCAATTTGATCACTACTCTTTTAATTTTCTTATGTTAATCAAATATTAACACAATATATTCCGGATTCATAAATCCTATTAATATCCTTGCCATTATCCGAGAGTTTACCCACTCTCTAAATTATTTACTATATATTATTAAATAAATTATTGCCCAACATAGACTTAGGACTTGAGTACACAAGTCAAAACCGCACCAAAGTGCTAAGAGACCGCACATAAGTGTTAAGAAACCACACCTAAGTGTTAATAAACCGCTGGACTCTATGGCATGCCAACTATACTCCATACCTCAATTACTTATTTGGGCATATTTTCCAATTCCATATTCGATTCATCCATGGCAATATAATTAAATACTGGATAGTTCATACCCTAAATATAACACAAACATATCAAAATTAAATTACTTGTGATCAATGCATGTAATTCTTCTACCTTTGACGATTCTCAACATGCCAAATATAAATTCATGATATAATTATCAAGCATTTATTAATAAGGGAGACTTATCACAAGTCTTTCAAACGAAAATCTTAAAATTTTCCATGCATAAAAATGCACTCACCTTGACACTTTATGCTTTGTCAATATTCACTAGCCTCACTAAGTTCAACTTTGATCCCGTTCCTTTCCTCGATTACTAACTCAATCATGATTTTGTTCACAGTCTACAAGTGTATTAAAATACCATAAGTACATTCTAAAATATATGTTAGTATCTTACTAACACGTAAACAATATAGGAATAATTTTCCTATAAACACCCTAATATTTTCCAAATATTAGTTTCATGACATAAGTCATTCCATCCCCAATACTTCGTATTTCTTCCAACCTTTACTCAAAGAATGATTTATAACTCATTCTAATTTTTATTCCAGTATAATGCTTCCATAAAAATAAATTTTCACTAAGTTCTTAATTTCTTCCAAATTGTCGAATTGGTCCCCAATCTTTTCAAAATTTCTGAATTGGTCCATATGTTTTACAAACTTCCAAAATGGTCCAAATGACATTTTAAAGCTTCTAAAATCATAATTTTAACATTTCCAAATGTATGGAAATTTTTCCATAATTTCCCCCTAATTCTTACAATTTGCCGAATTCACCTCTATACTTTTCCAAGTTTCCAAATCAGTCCAATTAACATTTAAACATCATTTCCAAGCATTCGCAGTCATTTCTAAATCAAAATCAATCCAAATTCAACTTTTCTACTAAAACCCTAACCTTGAATAATTTAGGGTTTAGCTATTTCCATGTAATTTCAATCATCACACAAGCTTTAATATGATTCTACCACGTCATAATCATAAAAATCTAACCTTAGTTCATCCTAAATCAGCATCCCCTTCATCTATCAATTCCTCAAAACTAAGGTTTTAAGTAAGAAAAGCATGAACAAATGGTACCAAGAGATAGAGAATTTCATGTAGATTAATTCTTTGTTTCATGCTTTCATCCAAAATCCAAAGAATTAACCTTGAAAAAACAAAATAAAATTTCCCATACCCTGAGTAGGGTGTTTCGTCCAAGCTTGAGAATGATGAAGATTTTTTCTTGATTTTTCTTTTTGAGTTAATTTAGGCCATTTGTCCATTATTTAAAGTATTTCTAATTAAAAATTCTTTTTATGGCAAAATGACTATCTTGCCCCTTTAATCCAAGGTTCCATGATTTGCCACATGTCGCTTTGATCATCCAATGACCCAAATTAATTCAAGGAGTTAGTGATTACCAAATTGCCCTTGACATCTAAAAAATTACCATCTTGCCATTTTTTCATCCAATGGCTAAGATTAAACATGGAAAAGCAATCTTTAATCCAATGATCCATATTAATTTCCATTGGAATAAGGCATGGAAATGACCCTTTTACCCTTGCCTTATTTTAATAAAATATCTCCTAAAATATCTCATAAAAGATTTCTCATTTATTCGGTTAAATCTGATTATCTGAATTTCTCCCGAACTTCAAAACTTTATAGCTCCTAATACAAACTCCGTATCAAAAATCCGTGTATCACAAAATTGCCACTCTGGGGGTGAACTATTCATTTACGGTACAAATTTACATACTTTTGAAAATTGCAGCTTGGTCCCTAAACTTTTCAAAGTTTACACTTTGGCACCAAACCTTTCAGATTTTACATTTTGATCACCAAACTTTTCTAGCCTTTCATTTTGGTCACTAACCAAAATTTTGAGGTATTACAATTAGTCCACCCAAATACAAACATGTTCCCTTAGTAACAATATTACTTCTTCTGACTTTTCAATATTCATATCTTTCAGACCTTCTAATATGATTTTTATCATCCTTTAACTTCAGATAAGTAGTCATCAATTCACCTTTATTATAAAATTTAGGGCACTCAGAAACTTAAACTTTTAACAATCAATTCCCTAACAAATAATACTGGAGGTTAAAACCTCTCATGTATTTCTTTTACTATCTAAAATAGTATTCCTTGCTCTTATGATTGAGCTCCCTACTACACAAGTAGCTCATCCAAGCCAGAAGTCGAGAACAATACGTACTTTACTTCATTGTACTCGCTGTGAGTCTTTTCTTGACCTCTAAGATTCGTCGATTGACGAAATCCGGTAACTTCTTAGTTTTCTTACTATAATCTTATTCTATCTTATACTAATGAGCAGCAACTTATAGTCATACAATCAACCCATCAGTAATATGACATTCTAGGGGCATGCATTTACTGACAAACTTATAACAAACTTGGTTTAGCATCTAGAACCGGCTAAACCTGTAGCTATGATACCACTAAATGTAGCACCATCAACGTATACTCGTAGTACGAATACACATTAAGGATGTCACAATATTATTTAACAGAGTTCTAGACTTGTAAATTATTTTTTTAGAAGATCTGACATAAAACTAGTTTATAAAATAACCATTTTCTGACTTTCGAAGTATTCATAACCTATTTGCATATTGCTAGTTTTGATCCTCAATTGATTTATTAAACATGTTAATCAGTTATTAAAATAAGTATATAACTCAGGGTGAAAACTAGGTATATTGCCTAGGCCCTTTCTTGAATTTCAAATCGTTAAGTGATAAACGATAATTAAAAATTTTACATTTAAAACAACTAACAAATAAGTTGATACATGACCACTAGAGAATATCATAAATTAGAATGTCTTACTGATGTTTGGCATATTGCAGCTTGATTAACATGCTTGACTCTTCGTCCGGTAAGTTTCCAATAACCTACGTGTGAAACAACACAAGCTAAGTATTCACTTAGTGGGGCAACTATAATTTAAGGTAAATCATTTCAATGTATAGAATCATATAAAACTAACTTATCAAAGTCATTCCTCTGTCATATAACAGTGCAATACATTTCCTGCAAAATGGCAAGCGAGTCCCAGTTGCAGTTTATATCATAACATCAAACCTTTATCTTATTAATCGAATATACATTAAGCTTTTAGCTTAACTGTCTGCATAAATGTATTTCATGTATTATAGTTACTGCAAAATTGCAAGCGATTCTCAACTGCAGTTTATATCATTTCATCATTTATGATAGTAAATGAGAAACTAACTTATTTAAAGGAATCATAATTGTATGTATATATCCAAAGTCATAATATCATTCTTACTTTATCAGTAGTAAATACGATAGACTTACTGTTCTATCCACCTGCATAAAATCATTTCATGAATTATAGCCCAAAGTACAATTTCATGTGAACCTATGGTATACGAGTCATTATAACGACACCGTAGTGTCTGCAATGCCGTAGTGTTTGATGATGAGTACGTACTCGAGAACGCCCTTTGCTCCTCATTATCGCACCTTGTGTGCTAGTTGACACTGAAGTGTCTAAACAACATCGTAGTGTCTGAAGTCAACACCGAAGTGTCTTGAACGCACCGTAGTGCTGGAATGCAGCTGCTAAGAAGACTCTATGGATATCCAACTATACCTTTGAATCTCTATATCATACTTGGGCTTTATATCATCAAATATTTCATCTATGGCAATGTATATCAACATATATATATCAGCATACAATAATCTTGGACAATTCATACCTGAAATAACATTCATAATATAACATCATATATAACTAGTGATCCATGCATTTATATATAACTTCTGACATTTTTAGAATATGCTCCATGACATAAATATAATGACAATATAAATTAGGGTAGGTTCATTGCAAACCATCCCAATAATGTATAAAACGTCAATATATTATAATATGTATGTAATTGCACTCACCTTGGCCACTTAACACATGCCTCACTAAGTCCTAGTTCGATCCTTTCTTTCATAGTACCTCGAACCTTCTCTGATTCGGACTTGACTTCATTAATCAAATAAATACAATAAAACATTTGTTAGATTCAAATCTAACAATACCTTAAACATTTTGTTTAACATAATCATTCAAAAATAAATTTTCCAATTATTTTCCTTTCTTCCTTGTACTATTCGAAAACTCATTATGGTCCTTAGTGACCAATTTGAACTTCCATTAACTCTTCCGAGCTTTCTAACTAACATTTAAATACAAAATGTTTCAAATTTCATTTTTTGACAGCTTGCGCTACCTTCAAAGATTTACTTGTACAGGGCAAAAAATATTGTATCTCAATTTCCTTTCTACCGCAGAAACTAGATTCGATATCGGTTTTAACGGTATAAGCCACATAAATTAATAAAATCTTTTAAAATTATAAAAATTCCTTACATTCACGTCATAGAGTTGTCCAGGCAGAAACTGCTCTGTAATTTTTCTGACCTTCATTCGATTAAAATTTTATATCTTTTAACTCGGAACTCAAAATCAGTTTCCGTTTGTTGGAAACGAAACTAGAATAGCAAATCTTTAAAACGGTATAAAATTCATCATCTAACCATTTTTGTAGAATTTATGGCGAATTTTTAAACTTACTACCATAATTCAAATTCCAACATAACTTTCCATGAATAACTTTTAATTTACACCAACTTCTACTTATTTCTCTACTTGTCAATTTAGTCTCGTAACTTTACTTCAAATGGCTAGAATAAAGCTTATGTTCATATTTTCTCTTTACATCCTTCATCAAAATAAGCTTAAACCTTTACTCCTCTAATTTCTCCTGATTTGTCAAAATGATCACCAAATTTCCAATATAAGGATTCAAGCTTCTTAACTTTGCAAATTAGTCCTCAAATCAACATTACTAACTTAATCCCACCATTTTAACTAAAAAAATAGATTTACTCCTTCTACATATCCTCTTTGTCGAATAGACCATTCAAGTTTGACAAATTGTCAAAATGGTCACTAATGCGATTAATCGTCGGCTTAGCATTCTAACTTCATTTTCATGTCTCTAACATCATTAATATATATACACATCAAATTCATAAAAATCAGATCTGGTCCCTTAGTTTTGAAGCTTGCCAAAATGGTCCCTATGTATTTAACTTAGGGTTTTGCTTCCAAACAACAAATCAAGCTTACTAGATCATTAATCCATCATCACAAACCCTAAGTTAGACTTGAATCCATAAACCCTAATCTTATCTATACAAACCAAAATATGTAGGTTTTAAATCCGAACTCAATAACATGATTCTAACATTATACAAGCATAATTCTAACTTAAAATCAACCATGGATTCATAAAATCATAAAAGCCCCAATTTGTTCATAAACCCTAATTTCTTCCTCATATCAAATCTCATCAACCAAAAAAGTATTCTATGAATTATTTAAATCAAAAGATAGAGTTCGAAGAGTAGAACAACTTTGTAGTTTGAAAGATTACCTGAAAACTAAGATTCGGGGCTTAAATCGAGCTTGTAAAATTTTTCTCTTCTTTTTCTCTTCACCAACATTTTGGCGAGTATTTTTTTCTGATAATTCCTTCACATTTCATATATTTAAGACACTTGTATCATTAAAAATAATTTTTAAATTCAATAAATTCCCCTTTCCAAAAATACCCTCTAACTAGATTTATATTTCTAATTTGCCATTTTGTAACATTCCAAATAGACTTAGTTGGATTCTAATCAGCCACTATTCATCCATAAAATAAATATCAAAATTCCCTACATGTCTCTTTTGGGCAAAATGACCAAAATGCCCTTTACTGATCAACTTACTCATAAAATTACCATTACATATCATTTCGATCGATTTAAATTTTTCCTAATCTTTTTAACATCCAAATATCCATAAAATTATATTTTATGAATCTTCTAAGGTCCATGGAACTATCTCTGAAATTTTAGCTCGATCTGATTATCCGAATATTTTTTCGAACTTTATTGTTTCATAGCCATTAATACAAACTCCGTACGAAAATTCGGGTAGCACGAAAATGTCATTCTTGAGGGTAAACTATTCATTTACAGGTTTAAAATACATAACTTTTGAAAATTACACTTTGATCCATGAACTTTTCCAAATTTTATACTTTAGCCACAAAACTTTCAAAATTTACATTTTGATCACTAGCCAAAAATTGGGATATTACAAATAAAGCTTGCTTTCTTTTCCTTCTTCCTACACAAATTCATCACCTTTGATCAACAAGTTCGAAAGGTTCAAGAAGGGTTATTCTTTTAGGCCCAAAAGATTAACGCTAATTAAACAAGCTGAAAGGTGAAATCATGTTCGAGAAATCTCAAGCATTACAATGGATGAGGTTGGAATCTTGGAGCTTGGTCTGGACCCATATGGCTTTAATGTTACTAAAATGGATTCAAATGATGTTGATTGATGGGAACAAAATGGATTCAAATGAGTTTCAAGAAACTAATTCTGTGTTAGAAGGTAGGCATGAGAGGCTCTCCGATGATGATACCACCTTTATGTCTGCGGATAACCTACAGCTAGGTTATTCGCCTTGCATATGAGTCTGATTAACCCTGCTATCATTGAAGGAAGGAAGGATCGAAGAATAGCTTTGGGGAACTCTCTTTCTCCTAGGATCATTTGCTCTACCCTAGTTATAAATGATCCTAGGTTTTGGTTTCAAATTCAGGGATGTAGTGGTTACAATTTAAGGGGCGTTTTTCCATTTAAGAACCTGGATATGGTTACTTTTGTGGTCACCTTCAGCCTTTCCAAGTCTGGTGTGTCTCATTCATCGTCTATGATGATAAGATCCTCTTCATCGATGGGAGAAGGAGCCTGTCTCTGATAGAGCTCTCTCATGGGCGTAATTTGAGTTGTTTAATCCATATCCTTGTTTGTTCTGCGATATGGAACTTTTTTTCGGTTTTTTGGATTATGTTTCTGGTTTTTTGCTTGTACCCTTTTACTTTTGTCATGGTTTTGTTTGCCCTATGTGGGCTTTGCATAGGGTTGCATGGTTATTTTAAGCTTGTATGGCTCTTTTGTTGCCTTAGTTAATGAAGCTCTTTTCCTTACTGTAAAAAAATTGAAAAATATAATTATTATGTTAAGGTGTGAAGAGAGGGAGAGAATAAGACTAAAGTGGTTGATGGTAGTTTCATGCGATTCGGCCTTGTAGGTTTGGGGTGAAGAGTCACGGTCAATATGGTGGTCGAAGTGGAGATGATAAAAGGAGGAGGAAAGGAGGGGTACAATCCTCTGAGTTTGGCCTTGTCCAGGCGCATTGTGTCTATTTTCAAACTTGCTCTTTTTCATCGGAGGTGCGGGTATTTATAAATCCTTAGTACTGGTGGTAACTGGACGGTGACAGGCCATATGACAGCCTATGGACGGGTTGAAAAAGATAAACCCAATATTCAAATACTAGCTTTTATAGTTTGGTAGCGCAGGTGGAGTGCTGTAGCGTCTGACAACGTCTGTTCCTAAGGCAACGTGAGGGCTCCGATAATATTAACCTCTAGAAGAGCCTATCTTCAAAAAAAATTTTGTTGTGGGCTATCTATGGGGTTTACCAAATATAGAGTTGTTGAGGGATATTTTCGGAGTCATGCGTAGGCAGAGAAATTAGGTGTAACACTTATAAATTTAAAAAATTATAATTAAAAATCACAAAACATTAATAAAATTAAAATATAAATACTTTAGTAAATATACCAAGTTGAAATAAATGAATTTTACCTTAATTCGATCGAACAAAAACAACCAAACCCAATTTTTTTGGCAAAATCCATTAGAGGTCTCTTAGTTATAGATTTAGTAATAAACATGTCATTCTTCTTCTAAAAACAACAATTCGCTCACTTAATTATAGGTTTATGAACAAACATGTCACTTTTCTTCTAAAAATAACTATTCATTCACTCAATTATAGGTTTAGGAACAAACATGCCAATCAATTAAAATTTTGTGACAAACAAGTCACGTCGTCATTAAAATTTAAACAAGGGCTTGGTATAATATTAATCTTAGTCCCCGAACTTATGCATTCTACTAATTTGGTCCTGATTCAGAATAATTCAATAAACTTAACTCTTTGTATTTAAAAATTTCGACACTACACCATCTTGACACATCCTCCTACCACTTACCACATGAATTATCCATCAATTCGATAATCAACAAATGTGATAGCTCGACAGACACAATCACTTCACTACTGGACAGTTGATAGACTAATGGAATGGACTCGTTATGACCTTAAGTCACTGGCTAGTAGACACAATCACTTCACTAATGAATTTTTTAAATACGAAGAGCTAAGTCTATTGAATTATTTCGTACTAAGACTAAATTAATAGAATACATAAGTTTCGGGGACTAAAATTGTTATTATAACAAGCCATTGTTTCAATTGTAATGACAAGGTGGCTTGTTTGTCACAAATTTTTAATTGTTCCTAAACATATAATTGAGTGACTGGATTGTTACTTTTAGAAGAAAAATGACACGTTTGTTTCTAAACCTGTAATTGAATTGCTAATTCTTACTTTTAAAAGAAGAGTGAAATGTTTGTGACATTTTTTGATATTGTGCATTTTTTGAATAAAAATGATGTGATGATATTAGGAATTTCAATGGGAAACAATATTGCTTAAAGCCTAGATATTATTTGAGATAATTTTTTTTCTATGAATGGGTTGAAAATGATGTGATGATTCACACATGTTGAATTTTAGTGAAATTCATTTAAATTAAACCCCAAAATGTTAGGTTTGCATGTATTTGTTGTCACCCAAATATATTTATGACCATTTTCTATGAGTTACTTTTTCATGGGCAAACTTTGTTGCAAAACAAAATATTATATACATTTTTTTTAATTTTTACAAGATAACAAAATAAAATATTTGTTATACTTTTTTTCCGTGATCAATTCCTTTGCAACACCTTTTCAACACAATATTTTTTACATAAAATTATTTGAATATAGAGTCCAAAGAATTGTCAGAGTACTCACAATCAACTTTATCAAGAAATTATGATTATTATTTGGTTGAGATTTATACATTTTATTCAGCAAATTGACATTTTAGAAAACTTTTTGTTTAATTCATTTTTTTTCTTCTCAGAATGAATAATAACTCGCAGGGAAAATATGAAATATGATTTCTTGATGATCCAGTCATGAATTTTCATGATTCAAGAGTTCATTAAAATGAATTTGACGAGTTTTAGCCATTAACGGAGTCAAAACTTTAAATCTAAAAAAGTAAAATAAAGGGACAAAAATGCCACTGGCCATTAACATTCATTATAATAATGCTCTTGGATTTTCTTATTTGCAATCTTATATTGATAATTGGTCTAGAAAAAAAGACAGGTTTGGTGATTTATTAGAACTTCAACTCAAAAAAGGTTTTCATGTTATAGAAGTCAAATATGAGTCCAACCAGCCCAAAAGAGACCAAAATTGATGTCCAACCCAACTAGTCTTTTTTATTTTGTGTTTTTTTTGTTAGGGTAAACTACTCAAATGGCCACTCAACTATGGGATTGGTCTTGATGTGACCACTATACTTTTAATTATGGTAATATAATGAATCAACTATAGGATTGGTCTCAATGTGATCACCTACCGTTGGTTTAAACCTAGGCAAGCATGGAAAGAATGTTGTGGCTTTACCACTAGGCCAAGCTTACTTTTGTGATATGGTTTGGAAAATATAGTATATATCTCAATATGCAATTAATGCCAAAAAGAGAAATAAATATAGATTAAGGGGTTCGAACATGAATGCATAAAAACATCTAAACCAATAAAATAAATCTATTAATTAAAATAATGCTAACAATATTTTATATATATTTAAATTATTTTTAATACATGATTTAAAATAAAAATAATTTTATGATTTTTGTATTTTTAAACCAAATTTAATATATTTATTTCTATAATTTCACATATATAATGATTGAATTAATTTTTTAACTTAATTAATAATTTTAATATTTATTAAAAATATTTAATTAAATTATTATATATGTGAAATTATATTAAAAGTTCAAAATTATAAAAATTTATTTAAATTATGT
The DNA here is from genome assembly GCA_019671005.1 of Hibiscus mutabilis. Classification (NCBI taxonomy): domain Eukaryota; kingdom Viridiplantae; phylum Streptophyta; class Magnoliopsida; order Malvales; family Malvaceae; genus Hibiscus; species Hibiscus mutabilis. Next base: position 35,843,197 of record CM033743.1, on the reverse strand, counting down.
TCGTGAGTTTAAATTTATTAAATGAATTTTTAATATAATTTAAATTTTTTATTTTTAATATAATTTTACATATATCATAATTTAATTAAAAATAATAATAATAAATAAAATTATTAATTAAGTTATAAAATAATTCAATAATTACATATGTGAAATTATACAAAATAATTGTGGAAAGAAAAAATATAATAAATTTAGTTTAAAAATACAAGTGTGTCAACTTTAATTTAATTAATAGATTTATTTATGGTTTAAATGTTTTTATGCATTTCAAATGCATGATGTTTGAGTCCCCTTAATCCGCATTTATTTTATTTTTTCTGGCATTAATCACATATTGAGATATATACTATATTTTGCAAATCATATCACAAAAACAAACTTGGCCCAGTGATAAGGCCATAGCATTCTTTCCATGCTTACCTAGGTCTAAACCATGCCAACAACATGTTGTGTTAGGTTTTATTTTCCTCTTCCAATCAAGATAAAATTATTAAATTAAATATAAATAATTAAACTCCTCCAATAAGATGATAACATGTGTTATTACCTAATTGAATATTTAATTTATTTTATTAAAGTAAAATTATGACCAAATTGATAAAATATATAAGTAACGAAGACCAAATGTATAATTATACAAATTTTTACTAACTGCCACATCACTCCCTCCGTTAGGTTTTAACGGCAGGTGGTCGTATTGAGACAAATCCCATAGTTGAGTGGTCATTTGAGTAGTTTATCTTTTTTTATAATATGTTTGTCAATTTTATCTCGTCTCTAAGGTTTGAACTCACGTCTTCACCTTGAGAATGCAATGTGCCTTATCAATGCACCCAACACTTGTTAGTTGGCATAATGCCAAAAAATGCACCCAACGTTTGGTTGAATAGTCACTTTGGCCACTATTATTTTTTAAAAGCAATTTAGCCCTCAAAGTTTCATTTTAGGTCAAAATAGCCCTCTATGGATGAAAATTATTAGTCAATTAATGATAAACAGCTTGAAATGACTTGACAGAATAATACGTCAGAAGAAAAAATATTTGATATTTTATACAATTTTTTAAAATTATTTATTGAATGATGTGTCATTTTGCAAAGTCAACATATTTGCCTATATGAAACTACTATCGCGATGTGCATTGTCATGCAGGTTTGCTAAATCATTTCAAGCTATTTATTGTTAGTTGACTAACAGTTTTCAACCGTAGAGGGGACATTTTGACCCAAAATAAAACGTTTAGAGCTAAATTACTTTAAAAACATACTAAAATGATAATTCAATCAAACATTAAAAACATTTTTTTAGCATAATGCCTTGTTAGTTTTGTGTTTTTCTTTTCATTTCTTTCGAGAAAGTAGAATTTTAATAATCTATCCTCAATTCCAGGCTTGTATTTAATAAAACAATTTTATCCAAGCTTTTTGCTACCCTATAATTTGATATCAATTTTCAGGTGTTTTCGGTTTACATTATTGTTACTTTGTCCATCCTATTGTTTAAATTCCATATGTACTAACCCGTTTCATCCGGGTAACCCAAAACCTAAACCGACCCAAGCCCAATTACCCAAACAAATACCCTTAACCCATATCCAGCCCAAATCTAAACCTTATCCCATGAACCTTAAAATTAACCCCAAACTAACCTTAAAACACTGCAAAATAACCTTAAAATCAGGGCAAGCAAACCCCAGAAAATCCAGCCAAATCTCACTGCCAAATCTGCAGATTAAAATAATAGAGTGGTTAGTATTTTGTGTGTAAAAATTTGGTTATATAACTCGAATGAAAATGTAAATCGAGAGGGGGGATTTTGGAGAGAGAGAAAAAGAGAGTTCAAACAGGGGGCTTTTAGATTAAAAAAAAAAGAGATTGTAATCTAGAGTTTTTTCGAAATCAATATAAGCAAAAAAATTTCTTAAAGGTAATTTCATTTCTTTTTCTTGCATATTCTTTTTTTGTTTCGATTCAAAATAATAAAAAAACACAAAATCATATAGAGTTTTGTTGAAAATCAAAACTTTTTGTTTAAAAAAGGGGTTTTTTCTCTGTTGAAATCAAAAGAAAAAGGGAAGGGAGGTTCGACGATTACCTGTAGTCCCCGCCGCTGATGTGATCGCCGTGAGGCCGACAGGCCGGTGAACGGCGCAAGAGGACAAGGAGCGACCGCCGTCGCCGTTGTGAGGGTTGAGAGAATGAGAGTGTTTTAGTTTTAGGTTTAGGTTTTATTAAACTGATTTAAAAAAAAATGATGAAAACATTTATTTTAAACCGGCCTAATAAAACGACGTAGTTTTAAGGCTCGATCCACTCGGTGACCCGGATACTCGGGAGGATCCGCTTTTTTAAAGGGTCTAATTATGGATTTGGTCCCTTTCCTTCTTCCCCGTTTTCGTTTCTGTCATGGTATAATCATGCTTTTGGTCCCTGAAGTCTTTACTGCGTTTTATCTTCATTTTTTCTTTCTTTTGTTTGTGCTCCTTAATTTTCCATCTTTTCAATCTGGTCCTTTTCCAGATTTTACTTATTTTGCAATTATTTAATTTTATGCCCTTATATTTCCTGTTTTTATGCTTCCAGCGCCTTTTTTTTCATTTTGTGCATTTTATTCCGTATTATTATTATATTTATATATTGCACATATACTTTATATTCGTTATGTAAGTATATTTAGGTATATACTTTGTTACGTAAACCCATAATGTTTGTATATATATTATAACTATATGATATATATATTATATAATATATGTATTTGTTATATTTATTAAGATGTATGTTCATATACATTATAGTAGTTTCATATTTATATGTTTTATATGTATAGATGTATTATATTTTATACGGTGCATAAAGTATATTATTTTGTTATTATAATATATGTTATATATGCGTATACATATGTATTTTCGGTATGTAAAATTTGTTTCGTATTATGTTATGTGTATTAGGATATGTTATATATATATTTAGATGTTGTAGCGTTATATACATGTTTTTTTGAGTTTGTACATTACCATATATTAAATTATTATATTAATTAATATTATGAGCTTTTTATGTCATATATATATAAGTATATGTTACGACTTTAAATATATGTACATATATTATAATATATATAGTTTTATATGTTTTTATTTATATATATTTTTAATATGTATATTTTATATACGTGACATATTTCGTTAGTCATTTTATGCTTTATATTTTGATCATGTATTTTAATTTATTTTGCATCATATATGTTTTTTTTAAATCATCAAAAAATATATTTTTAAACAAATTAATTTTAAAACTTTAAAAATCTCGAGAAATTATGTCTCGGGCGTAAAGGGATGTGATTTTCTTTGAATGTTTCCAACAAAATGAGAAGCCGTGTCCCGGGCGCAAAAGGATGCGGTTCTCTCAATATTTTCGTGCATTCAAGAATCATATTTTAAATTTTAATCGAATTCATAAGTTCCAACTCTAAGACTTTAAATATTCGACTAGGTGCCAATTTTTGGGCGGTGTGGGGGTGCTAATCCTTCCTCATCCGTAACCGACTTTCGGACCCAAAATTTTTTTAATCTCTGGTTTTATTTTGGTGTCCGGTCTACTATTTTTAAATGATCGGTGGCGACTCCATATTTTTTAATTTTAAAATCGGGTAGGGGTTTTTCAAACAAAAATTAAATAACTGAAAAGAGTTTTTAAACCCGAATTAAAGAGAGCGTCGGACGGATTTCGGTGATTACAACTGGCGACTCCGCTGGGGACCATTTATTTTCAAAAAAAAGAGTCAAGCCACGAGTCGAATATTTTTAGTCTTAGTATTGAAAATTTACAAATTCGATTTTAATTTAAAATATATTCTGTCTTTAGTCAATAGGACATGCATTTTATTTTCTGTAAATATAACTGTTTTACTTTTACTGCTTAGTATAGGTGCATATAGAAATAGGGTGTCAAAGGTTTGAAAGTTTCTCCTCACACACCGTGCACGTGCATTGCATTCCATGAGCTCTTTACCCGAACTCCGTCCATTTTAAGTGAAAGCGTGATACCACCTTCATGTGGGTTACCACCGTATAGGTTGGTGAATCGTTTTCGGAATATATTTCTTATGCTTTCGTGTGGGTTACCTCCGTATAGGCATAAGGGATGTATTCCCCTGAATTGAACTTGGTCCATTTGAAGCCTATAATGGGTGAAGATCAGGGGCCTTGCTACCTTTAGTAAGGGACAACGAAGACAATTCGGGTACCCTACCTTAGAACCGAATCACATATAAGGGACCATAGGAGACTTTCTTTAGAAATGGAACCCGTTAAAAGTTCAAACGAGAAACGATTCTAACCTTTTGTATACCTTATAGTTTTTTTTCATATGCCGGGTAGGATCTTTCTTTTTGTAAATAATAATATGCCGGGTAGGATCTTTCTTTTTGCAATTAAAGTATGCCAGGTAGGTTTTTTCATTCTGTACCGAGTAGATACCATGCCGGGTATGATATTTCTTTTTGTAAATAAAAGTATGTCGGGTAGGAATTTGTTTATGCCGGGTAGAAATTCATGCTCGGGTAGGTTGTACAAATTTACTCTTCAGTACTTACATACTTATTTTTGTTTTTATTTTTTATTACACATGTACTGACCGGTTTTCTGTTTTCTATGTTTTTGTCTTTTTTGCATTGCATGTGCATAACATAAAAAGGTGTTGATTCTCGATTGATCTACAATTAGGGAGGCTTTCATAATGAAAGGGTCAAGTGATCAGATAGACAAGACCACAGATATAGGGCAGTGCCTTAAAGAGATGCCATGAGAGATGAGAAATCTTCCTTCCGATATTCACACGTTAGACGTATCAGAGCATGCCTACACCAATAACGAGATGAGTGAGGTGCAAGAGTTGAAGAGACAGATGTCTGAAATAATGAGTATGATGACTGATATGGTGAAAAAGTCTAATGTGCAAGGAGAGAAGGACAAGTTGAATAAAAGCCAAATTATGATGGCCATCAATCAAGACCTTATATCTGAACAAGGTGATCCTGATAAACCCAAAAGTCGGTGCACCGTGGTGATCGACATCAAGACACCCGAGGATACAAAGGCTTCAATTTCAAATAAAGTAGAGATGAGCCAAAGAAAAGCCAGAGAATAAAAAGATAAAAAGAAAGCATTTCAAATTCCGATGGCCTACACAGATCTACTCCCGATACTGGTCAAGAAGGGTCTTGTGACTCCAGTTCAATCCAAGCCAAATGAGCCCCATTTTCCTAAAGGGTATGATAACAAGGCTAAATGTAACTATCATATAGGAGGTACGAGTCATACTACCAAAAATTGCGGACCTCTAAGGAACAAAGTCACGATCCTTGTCGAAGAATGGATACTGAGTCTTGAAGAAGGAATTCCTAAAGCTTCCAAAGTTTGACCAGTACTAGTGCACCAGAGCACACGAAGATGAGACAATTTCCAACACTCATAATTCAGTACCCGGGACAGAGCTCAAATTCTAGTGTTCAGCTTTCCGAGTCATTGTCAGCTAGCGTCCAAAAGCCAAGAGCCAATGGTCCCTTTGATCCTATACCCATCTCGTATGGAGAGTTATATCTGCAATCGTTGGAGGCACGGTTGGTGGTCCCATGTCACGTCACACCTCTACAACTTCCATACCCTAAATGGTATAATGCTGAAGCTCGTTATGAGTATCATGTTGGAATTAGAGGGCATTCAATTGAAAATTGTACCGCCTTCAAGCGTCAAGTTCAAAACCTCCTGGAGTGCAGCATGTGGAAATTTGAGAAAGAAAATCAATATGGTTCAAATACCGTTCACCCAGCAGAGTCTAAAGTTCAAGAAAATGAAAAGAACGATTTGAAGCATAACGCTTAAGCTAGTGGACCGCAGAAAGAAGTAGATTGTCTGAAAAATAAACTGAAGATCTTACAATACCACTATGAAGAGCTTTATTTGACCTTTAGAAATCTTGGTTTGGGTGACACTCTCGATCAATGGAAAGAAATGATTAAAAACCTGAAAAGAGATGTCAAATTTTGGAAAAAGAGTTCTAAGGCCAACGAGCAACGAGCCAGTACCTTGTCTTGTGATCTGCGAGAAATGGAAAATCAATGTCTTGCCCTCAAAGAAGACCTGAAGAGTAGTCAAGCCAAGATTGAGACATTGGACATGTGTATACGTTTGCGAGAGACATCGCTGCTAAATTAAATGATAGTCAAGATGAAGTTCAAAGGCTAAAGAAGCAAGTGAATGAGCGTAAAGACATGCTAATAATGTACAAAGATCTTGTGGATGGTCTCAAGAAAGCCTAGAAAGAAAATAATGAGAAGTGGAATCTTCAGCTTCACGAGGCTTCAAAGAAGATAAAGGAAAGAAACAACTACATGAAAGATATCATTATTGAAGTATGAAGAGTTGCCCGACAGGTGACAGAATTGGTTGATGTAGCAACAGAATTGAGTCAAAACGATGAGCTCCTAGAACAAAGCGAGAAGTTGGTTGGGCTCCTAGAGAAGTTACAGAAGCTAAGAGCTAGGGCCTGACATTATCTGTAACTCTAATGTCTGATGTAACATGATCTTTTATGAAAGTTGTTCTAAGACATTCACTCCAGAATCAACCTCTTTTTCTGCATTCATATTTACATTCAGTATTGCATCTCTATTGCATTTTCAGCAACATAACATGTGTATTACATATATTGCATTTGCACTCATAGACCATTTCTGGTAATTTACCCTAGGACGTCCAATCTGATGTCCAATTAAACCCATCATTTTAGGACTAAGTCCTTCTAAGTAGAGAGTAAAAAAAAGGTCCCCACTAGAAAGAAATTGGAAGGAAAATAGGGTAAGCTTTTTGGATTGGCTGTAACTTCAGAACGGGAGAAGTCTATCTATTTCATGCACTATGTGAGTTTGGTTTACTTTTAAAAAAATGATGAATGAGGAGCTTTTGTTAAAACTATTGTTTACCTGTTTTAATAAAATAAACCTTTATTTTACATCTCATTTGACAAACAATTCATATTATTTGATTCTTTAAATATTTCATTCATTGCTGAGATGGTTTTTGTTTTCCCTTAATATATATAGGTATAATACCTATGTTTGAGTTTTTAAACCCAAACATATGTACATATCATTTTTATCAGGTCTTTGAATGTCAATTGCAAGAGCACCTTTTATTCAGATCCAATGATCAAATTCGAACAACCTATGTCCAAAAGAAAGCAAATGTTGCAAGGATACTACAAATATGAATATCTTCTGTTCTACTTAGGCAGACATAGAGAACAAAATGAGTGTTCAGAAAATGGGCAGATCTCATCGAGTGAATTCCCCTCTCAGGCATTTGTTGTTTAAGGTCCTTGATCGAGTGCTGACCCTAAACTTCTACCCCATGAAGACTATTTAGATATCTATATGTGAGATGACGAATGGCATTCCTTCAATTCCTTTCACAAATAAGAAAATATCCATTTTGTCCCCCTTTTGAGCCTGGTCGTTTCTTTCTAATAAAATCCAAACCAATGATCACCCCACAATAAGGGCAAGTAAGGCAAAAATTTTATTTGCAAATAAAAGTTGCCCGATCTTGATCATGCTACAGATGCATTCAATACAAGGGCCAAAGGAACATTAGGAGAGGCCAGTGAAATAAAAGTTTGTGCTCAAAGAAGCTGACCAAATCCAGTTGAAAGTTGCCAATAAGAAGGCTGAAACAATCAGGGTAAGTCAAAAGGCGCAATAAAAGAAAAAAAAGCAAGAGCCTTGGAGGACTGGTCACTATCAAGCAAAGTCAAGAATCAATGTCAAGTTGGGATTGCAGAATATTCCACAGCTACATTTTTCTAAACATGGAAGAAAATGAACTCTAGGGTGAAAACCCAAAAATGGGCAGTCTAGAGCGGTCCAAGGAATGAAAGAAAAAGGTCGCTCCATGTGAGCATACCCAAACTGAGCAATACAAGAATGAGGTTCTAATTGGAAGCTTATACCAACTTTGGCAGATTGATGCCGAACTAAGACATACATCGGTTAAATGCTACATGTCCAAGAGCTACAAAAGAAGAAAATGAACTCTAGGGTGAAAACCCAAAAAAGGGGCCAGTCTAGAGCGGTCCAAATAATGAAAGAAAAAATAGCATTTAATCAAAGTACATCCTAATTGCACGTGCAGAAGTGAGAATTTGCTAAAAAAATGATCCTTAGTTTCATTACCCTTAAACACTTATTTGGGCATGTATATCATTTTTTATACCCATGAGTCATAGCCTACATTATAAGCCTATAAAGACCATTCTGATCATACATGGACGTCTAAGTTTTGTCTTCAGACTATATTCCGTATATAAGGGTTAACCTTTCTTCAAGGAATGTCAACCTTTAAGTGCCTGATCGACACCAAATGAGGGAAGGATGGGGCATGGTGAGTTAGTGAGATCAAGAGAGCCACTTAAATAGGGTAGAAATTAGGTACGGGAAATGTTCCTCCCAGAAGCCTAATAGCTCAGAAAAGACTTCACATGTGCTTGTGTCACTGCAACCCTTGCTATTCTCTAAACATATGCTTCATTTGGGTTGCTCATTGTCAATTTGAAAAAAGTACTTTTTGCACTTGATATTTGAGTGCTCAATTTTGATTTTTAGAAAATCCACATTTTTGGAAAATTTAATTATTTCTTCCAAACTTTGCACAAGATTTTTGCATGAAAAAAAAAACTCATTTTCACAAGTTTTTGCATTTAAAATTTTCTCACCCTAAATGCCCAAAATAAGGCAAACTCGGTATATTGGGTTGGAGAATAAGAACATTAGTGGGGCATTTTTGTCCACAAACATCACGAAATTAGGAGAGTGAGCTTAATAAAACTCATGATTCAGGAAAAGAAAATACTCAAAGTTGATAATTGCCCGAAGAGGTGATTTCCAAAAGAGACAATCAAACCTGGGAGAGGTTGGGACATCGTTCGACAAGATTGAACTTACCAGTCAACAGAACAGAACTTGAGGCATAAAGAGAATAATGCTAAGAGGCCTGATATGACCAGCTAGAGTCGCAAGGCATTCCTTTTAAAGTCAAGCTATGGTCAATTGCATTGCATGTCATTCATCTCTGCATCAAGCATTTAGGTTAATTGCATACATACACCAAAAAATATGGTGCATTCATCAACAAGTGCATATACTCTGCCATGTATAAAAACAGGAATGAGTCAGATATGACAAGTCCTCAATCAATAAAGGAAGCCGAACTACAAGGAGATTGATCCCTTAATGTGAAATCAAAGAAAAATCAAGGCAAAGGAAAGAGTGGGGCAAAAGTGGTATGGCATCCTTGACATGAGGGAGTAGATCACTGTCAGCAAGTTCCAGCATCCTTGACAGGAGTGAGTGGAGCAGATTATTTTTGACAAGTTTTAAGTATCCTTGACACGAAAAAGTGGAAAAAAGAGAAAAAAAGGAAAAAAAAGAAAAAAGGAAAAAATAGAAAGAAAAGAAAAAAGACAAGGTGAAAACCCAGAAAGGCACCTTGAAAATAACCTTTTTGAAAATATCTCAGGCACGAACCCAAAAAGAGGCTTGGAACATTCAAAACCATTCATCGCATTTATCTCATATCCCTGGAGAGGCAGCGGAATGAGAACCAAGACGAGTTCACATCCCTGAAGAGGCAGTGGAATGGACCCGGTATAAAGATTGTTTCCCTGAAGGAGCAGTGAAACAAATCATTCATCGCATTTATCTCATATCCCTGGAGAGGCAGCGAAATGAGAACCAAGACGAGTTCACATCCCTGAAGAGGCAGTGGAATGGACCCAGTATAAAGCTTGTTTCCCTGAATGAGCAGTGAAATAAATCATTCATCACATTTATCTCATATCCCTGGAGATGCAGCAGAATGAGAACCAAGACGAGTTCATATCCCTAAAGAGGCAGTAGAATGGACTCGGTATAAAGCTTGTTTCCCTGAAGGAGCAGTGGAACAAAACTTCATCACATTTATCTCATATCCCTGGAGAGGTAGTGGAATGAGAACCAAGACGAGTTCACATCCCTGAAGAGGTAGTGGAATAGACCCGATATAAAGCTTGTTTCCCTGAAGGAGCAGTGGAACAAAACTTCATCACATTTATCTCATATCCCTAGAGTGGCAGCGGAATGAGAACCAAGACGAGTTCATCTCCCTGAAGAGATAGCGGAATGGGCCCGACATAAAGCTTATCTCCTTGAAGGAGCAGTGGAACAACAAAACTTCATCACATTTGTCTCATATCCCTGGAGTGGCAGGGAAATGGGAACCAAGACTAGTTTATCTCCCTAGAGCCGCAACGGAGCAAATTTCAGATGTAATCGAAAAATATTTTGTTCGAAAAAAAAAGAAAAGAAAAAGAAAAAAAGGAAAAAGATTTCAAAAAATAAAAAAATCAAAAAGAGGAAAAAAGAGAAAAAAAATGAAAAAAAATGCAAATCAAGGTGAAAACCCAAATGGACGCCTTGAAATGATCTTTTTCAAACATTTCCAAGGCACGAACCCATAAAGAGGCCTTAGACATTCAAAACAAATAAAATGAAGATGCATTAGTCTTATCTCCCTAGAGTGGCAGTGGAATGAGTACCAACACAAGTCTGTGGAGCAGAAAAACTACAACCTCGGACCTTATCTCCTTGAACTACCAATGGAGCAAGTCACCCATCCAAGAGGAACTGCAACCTCAGACCTTATCTCTTTGAACTACCAATGAAGCAGGTCACCTATCCAAGAGGAACTACAACCTCAGACCTTATCTTCTTGAACTACCAATGGAGCAGGTCACCCGTTCAAGAGGAACTACAACCTCAAACCTTATCTCCTTGAATTACCAATGGAGCAGGTCACCCATCCAAGAGGAACTACAACCTCAGGCCCTACCTCCTTGAACTACCAATGGAGCAGGTCACCCATCCAAGTAGAACTACAACCTCAGACCCTACCTCCTTGAACTACCAATGGAGCAGGTCACCCATCCAATAGAAGATGAACTACAACCTCAGACCCTATCTCATTGAAGTACCAATAGAGCAGGTCACCCATCCAATAGAAGAGGAAATACAACATCAGACCATATCTCCTTGAACTACCAATGGAACAGGTCACCCATCCAATAGAAGAGGAAATACAACATCAGACCCTATCTCCTTAAACTACCAATGGAGCAGGTCACCCATCCAATAAAAGAGTAACTACAACCTTAGACCCTATCTCCTTGAACTACCAACGGAGCGGGTCACCCATTCAACAGAAGATGAAGCTACACAAAACAAAAAAAGAAAAACAAAAAAAAAGAGAAGAGAAGAGAAAAAAAGAGAAAAAATGACGAGCAAAAAGGCATTGTCTTCGACAGAGCATCATTGTATTTTGGTAAGTCTCAACCTAGAAAGAAGATGAGCAGATTGATCGAAGAACTCAACATCCTCGAAGAGCGAAGATCGAAGACTTACTGAAGACTGAAGATCGAAGACTTACTGAAGACTGAATACAGAAGACCAGCGCCAAGGAAGAGAAGTAGCAAACTGAACTCATTTTGTTTCCCCAACCCCTATTTTGAAGATTTTGCTTCCCCAAAAGTGACAAGGTAGACCACTCAAGTCAAGAAAGAAGATATGCGTCGAAGAGAAAGAATATCTACCAAAGAATGAAGACATGTACCAAGAGGAGAAGCACAGTCGGACCGGACAAAATGGGTCATTTTAGTCTTTGCTTCGTTGCCGTTACACAACAATGAGCAAAGAGGGGCAGTTGTAATAACCCGTTTTATCCGGGTAACCCAATACCTAAACCGACCCAAGCCCAATTACCCAAACAAATACCCTTAACCCTATATCCAGCCTAAATCTAAACCCTAACCTATGAACCCTAAAATTAACCCCAAACTAACCCTAAAACACTCTGACCGAACCATACCCCTTACCCATTCCTCTACCGACCTATACCTGCAAAAAAACTTTAAAATCAGGGCAAGCAAACCCCAGAAAATCTGGCCAAATCTCACTGCCAAATCTACATATTAAAATAATAGAGTGGTTAGTATTTTGTGTGTAAAAATTGGGTTATATAACCCGAATGAAATGTAAATCGGGGGGGATTTTGGAGAGAGAAAAAAAAGAGTTCAAACAAGGGGCTTTTAGATCAAAAAAATATATTGTAATCTAGAGTTTTTTTTCAAAATCAATATAAGCAAAAAAAAATTCTTAAAGATAATTTCATTTCTTTTTCTTGCATATTCTTTTTTTTTCGATTCAAAATAATAAAAAAACACAAAATCATATAGAGTTTTGTTGAAAATCAAAACTTTTTGTTTAAAAAAGGTTTTTTCTCTGTTGAAATCAAAAGAAAAAGGGAAGGGAGGTTCGACGATTACCTGTAGTCCCCGCCGCCGAGGTGATCGCCGTGAGTCCGACAGGCCAGTGAACGGCACAAGAGGGCAAGGAGCGACCGCCGTTGCCGTTGTGAGAGTTGAGAGAATGAGAGTGTTTTAGTTGTACGTTTAGGTTTTATTAAACTGATTTCAAAAAATGATAAAAACCTTTATTTTAAACCGACCTAATAAAACAACATAGTTTTAAGGTCCAATCCACGCGGTGACCCGGATACCCGGGGAGGATCCACTTTTTTAAAGGGTCTAATTACAGATCTGGTCTCTTCCTTCTTCCCCGTTTTCGTTTCGGTCATGGTATAATCGTGCTTTTGGTCCCTTAAGTCTTTATTGCGTTTTATCTTCGTTTTTTCTTTCTTTTGTTTGTGCTCCTTAATTTTCCGTCTTTTTCAATCTGGTCCTTTTCCGAATTTTTCTTATTTTGCAATTATTTAATTTTATGCCCTTATGTTTCGATTTTTATGCTTCCAGCGCCTTTTTTTTCATTTTGTGCATTTTAGTCTGTATTATTATTATATTTATATATTGCACATATACTTTATTTTCGTTATGTAAGTATATTTAGGTATATACTTTGTTACGTAAACCCATAATGTTTGTATATATATTATAACTATATGATATATATATTATATAATATATGTATTTGTTATATTTATTAAGATGTATGTTCATATACATTAGAGTAGTTTCATATTTATATGTTTTATATGTATAGATATATTATATTTTATATGGTGTATAAAGTATATTATTTTGTTATTATAATATATGTTATATATGCGTATACATATGTATTTTCGGTATGTAAAATTTGTTTCATATTATGTTATGTGTATTAGGATATGTTATATATATATATAGATGTTGAAGCGTTATATACATGTTCCTTTTTTGAATTTGTACATTACCATATATTATATTATTATATTAATTAATATTATGAGCTTTTTATGTCATATATTTTAAATATATACATATATTATAATACATATAGTTTTATATGTTTTTATTTATATATATTTTTAATATGTATATTTTTATATACGTGACATACTTATTTCGTTAGTCATTTTATGCTTTATATTTTGATCTTGTATTTTAATTTATTTTGCATCATATATGCTTTTTTAAAATCATCAAAAAAAATATTTTTAAACAAATTAATTTTAAAACTTTAAAAATCTCGAGAAATCATGTCCCGGGTGTAAAGGGATGTCATTTTCTTCGAATTTTTCCAACAAAACGAGAAGTCGTGTCCCGAGCGCAAAGGGATGCGGTTCTCTCAATATTTTCATGCATTCAAGAATCATATTTTAAATTTTAATCGACTTCGTAATTTCCAACTCTAAGACTTTAAATATTCGACTAGGTGCCAATTTTTAGGCGGTGTAGGGGTGCTAATCCTTCCCCATCCGTAACCGACTCCCAGACCCGAATTTTTTTAATTTTTGGTTTTATTTTGGTGTCCGGTCTATCATTTTTAAATGATCGGTGACGACTTTATATTTTTTAATTTTAAAATCGGGTAGGGGTTTTTCAAACAAAAATTGAATAACCGCAAAGAGTTTTTAAACCTGAATTAAAGAGAGCGCCGGACGAATTTCGGTGATTACACCATAAATCTTTTCCAAATGCTTGAAAGTTTTTTTTTTCATTAAATTTCATGATGTAGTTGCTGCTTAATGGCAAAGAAATCAAAAAAAAATCGAACACATTTATTTTTCTTTTAATTTTGTGTTTTTCTTTTTATGTTATTTGAAAAAGTAGAATTTTAATAATTTAGTTTTACTTTCAGACGTATAATCGATTGATTAATTTGATTCAAGCTTCTACATCCCTGTATTTTAATATCATTTTTTAACCGTTTTCGATTTACGTTAGCGTTAGTCTGTCCCTTCTAATCTTTTACAAACTGTATAAATCTTTTTCCTACGTTGAGAATTTTAGATTCCGTTTAGTTGTAGAAAATAAAGTTTGTTTTCATTTTCATTCTCTTGAAAAATAGAAAACATTGAAAAAAACGTATTTGGTTGTAAAATTAAAAAAATAAAAACAAAAATAAGTGAAAATTGAAAACATAAAAAGATGTTTTCATTAATTTTATTGAAAATATTTTGAGAAAGTGAAAAATATGAAAACAAGGACTTTTAAATTTTAACTTTATTTTAACCCGGGTTCAAATCCTTTTAATGTCATTTTTAAAACTTTGGTTATTTATTTATTTTTATTATTATAATATTTCCTAACTAAATTTTATTTTGACCATGTTTGATAAACAGCGGTTTAAGCAAAAATTAGAGGTTTGAGTTAAAATTAGAGGTTTAACCGGTTAAATTCGCTAATTTGGATGTTTGGTGAATAGTAGATTGGGATGAAACATCTAATTTTGAAAAAATTACTAATAGGAGCTATAAGAGCCTATTTCTATATGGGCTTTAAGCCCATTACCCAAAACCCATATAAACTGATCCAACACCCAAACTATACCCAATACCTGACCCGGAACCAAACTTGAGACCCGACCCGGAAACCAAAAAAACCCTAATTTTTAAAGACTTAACCCTAGCTGTCGCTGCCACTAATCTATCGTCGTTCCGCCGCCGTTCTCGTCACCGACAACCACCCGAAACCCCAAATTAAACCAAATCTCCAAATTAAATCCCTAAATTAAACCTAGAATCCCCAACCCATTAACCCTAAACTAAAATAACCCTAACCCTATGATCTATACCGAATCTCCCATCAAACCAACTATCCATAAACATACCCTTTACCCTAGCTTCAACCGGCCATGCCCTGCCATCCCACAAAATCCGCCTTAAAATCCGGGTTTCCCCATCACCATATCTGCAACAAGCAATAAAAAAATAGGGACTATTATTTTAATGTAAAAATCGGTTATATAAACTGAAGTGGAAACAAAAAAGGGGTTTGGTTCAAAAAAATTGTAAGGGGAGAGTTCAAAAAAGAGAGAAAACGGGGTTTCATTCAAAAACTATAAAATGGATTCAAAAAAAATCTGGAAAAAAAGGAAATTTTGTAAGGGATTCAAGATCAATACAAGAAATTTAGGGTAAAAATACTTTTTCTTTTCTTTTCAAATCAAACCCATTTTCGTTTTTTTATTTCGAATCACAAACTCAAAACATAAAAAGAGAGAAAAAGCTTCGATTTTTACCTGGCCGTTCGATCGGGCTGCCACCATTTTCGCCGTGAGGCCGAGTGTCGATGAACGGTGGGCTGTGAAAATGAGAGCGGCGCCGCTTCAATTGAGAGATGGGAGGATGAGTGCTTTAGGTTTAGTTTTTTTATTTTTATTTTTAATTTGTTATAAAAAAAATCACCCCTTTTTATTATTTGAATCTGATCATCCAAAACGACACCGTTTGGTGCAGTCTCGACCCGCACGGTGATCCGACCCGGGGAGGATCCACGCATTTGAGTTATGGTCTAATTACACAACTGGTCCCTCCCTTTTTCTCTCGCTTTCATTTTTGTCCAGGGGACAATTACGCTTTCAGTCCTTCTGTGTTTTTTGCATGTTTAATATCGACCTTTTTGTGGCTTTAGATTTATGTTTTAGTTCAATTTAGTCATTGTTTTTATATTAAATTTAATTCTAGCACTTTTATTTATTGTCATTTATATTTTTGCCTATGTAATCTATATTTTGTTCATTTTAGTCTTTTTTATATTTTTTTGCCATGTAATTTAATATTCATGCATTCTAGTCCTTGACATTTAATTTTATGTTGTTCCATGCATTTTTAATAGGATTCATGTATACATATTATTACTATTATTATTATTATTATGTGTATATATTATTATTATACAAAGTAGTTTATTTATATATAGTATATATTAATATTATATATAAGATATATGTACATATATAAGTTTTTATCTATGGTTCATATTTTTTATGTATAATACTTTTATATTTTCTGTTTTCTTATATATTATATATAAGTTTTTAGGTATATTTGTAAAATAATGTATGGTGTTTTGTTTAATTATCATATCTATAAAATAATCATAAATACTCATTTTTTGTAATATATATATATATATGAACTACTAATTTACTATATATATAAGTATATTTTTGATAAATAAATATTAAAGATATTTTACCTTAAATATTATATTTTAAGTATATATATATATATAAAATAATAATAAATACTTATTTTGTAATAATATATATAAAAACTATTAATTATATATAAGTTTTTAGGTATATTTGTAAAAATAATGTATGGTGTTTTGTTTAATTATCATATCTATAAAATAATCATAAATACTCATTTTTTGTAATATATATATATATACATGAACTACTAATTTACTATATATATGTATATTTTTGATAAATAAATATTAAAGATATTTTACCTTAAATATTATATTTTAAGTATATATATATAAAACAATAATAAATACTTATTTTTGTAATAATATATATAAAAAACTATTAATTATATATATAAATATATTTTTTAATAATTTTAAATATTAAATATATTTTACCGTAAGTATTATATTTTTAAGTATATATATTTACATGTCATATTATAATATTGCATCATGCTAATAATTAAGTATGCTTAGAATTAAGGTAATATTCCTTAATTTAGGGAATTCGAGAACTCGTGTCCGGGCGTAAAGGGATGTGAACTTCTCGATATCCCTAAATAAAAGAATATCCTTATCATTTTAGGATATAATATTTAAGGAAATTTTATGTTATTTAGGGAATTCGAGAAATCATTTTCCTGGTGTATAGGGATGTGATCTTCTCGGATATTCTAAATAATGGAACGTTTCTTTAAATATTTAGAACATTTTTATGCATTTAAGAATCACATTTTAAATTTTAATCGAATTCGTAATTTCTAATACCAAGACATTAAATAATCGACTAGGTACCAAATTTGTGCGGTGTGGGGGTGCTAATCCTTCCCCATCCGTAACCGACTCCCGTTTTTTATCTCTGGTTTTATTGGTGTCCGGTCTACCCATTTTAAAATAATCGGTGGTGACTCCACATTTTTAATTTTAAAACCGGACAGGGGTTTTCCAAACTAAATTGAATAATTGAAAAGAAATTTTAAAACTGAAAAAGAGAGCGTCGGACAGATTTGAGTGATTACAGGAGCTTTTTGAAATTAGAGGTTTTGACATTAGAGCTATAAAGACTCTTTTACCCTTAACAATTATAAAAAACCTCCAAATAACCTAAATTTAACCTTTTGTATTTTAATTCTTCACCCTCACGTATTTACATTGTGACATTTGTAGACTAATATTTTTTGTTTTTTTTTATTCTCACATTTATATTTGTATTTAAATTTAATAATTAATTAAATTGTATTAAAAATAATTATATAAATAATAAATTAATATATTGATCCTTCAAATATGCTTAGTAATGTTATATTAAAAAAATATTTTTCGTAATCTAATTAATATTAATAGATACAAGATATTGATAACTAATAAACTATTCAAACAAGCATCGAATATAATCATGTCATTATATGTCATTTTGTTTGTTTAAATAATCAAACAGCTATCGTCTATCAATTAATTTTGCCAAACACTTTTATACAATCAGCTAATATAATCCGCTAGTCAAATCAACTAATACAATCAGTTATTTGCTATCAGCTAATAGAATCCGCTATCATCTATCTGCTAATTCCCAAACAAGGCCTTTAATTCTTTAATAACTATTTTTCATTTCTATTTTGAAAAGCTAGATATCAAACACATTTTTACTATTTTTATTTTTGAAAACAAGTTTCATCCCTATTAACCAAGCATGTTTTCTAATTTTTAGAAAACTGAAAATAAAAATTACTTTGTGGAAATTTAAATAAAAAACAAACGTAGAAAATATTTTCTAAAACCAAATACCCTTACTTTTTCATTCAATTTTCATGTTTAATGGAAAAAATATCCAAAAAAAATTTAACACATTCTTTATTATTTTTTCAACAATTTTCTTTTAAGATTTTTTTTAAAAAGTTTCAATACACTTCTAATTCGAGAATAAACAAAGGTCATATTTGGTAAATAGCTTTTTGAGCCAAAATTAGAGGTTTGAATTATTTTTAGAAGTTTCACTAGTCAAATCTGCTAATTTATATGTTTGGTAAATAGAGGATTAGGTGAAACCTCTCAATTTCAAAAAGTTCATTTTATGAGCTTTTTGAGTTAGAGGTTTGGATAAATAAATTGTAAAGACTCTTTCGTCCTTGACAAATACAAAAAATTTCTCTAAGTAACATAAATTTGAATAATTAATAAAATTAAAAAGATAATTTCATAAATAATAAATTAATATATGCATCTAAATTTAATAATTAATAAAATTATATTCAAAATATAATTTTATAAAAAATAATTAATATATATATAAATTTAATCATTATTACAATATATTAAAAATATAATTTTATAAATAAGAAATTAATATATACATTCTTCATATATGTTGAATAATGATATTAAAAAATTAATTTCTATAATCTAATTAATATTTATAGATACAAAATATTAATAACTAATAAGTTATTTAAACAAGTATTGAATATATTCATGTTCCTATATGTTATTTTACTTGTTCAAATAATCAAATAATTCTTATCTATCCGATAATTTTACCAAATACTATTATACAATTAACTAATGCAATCTGTTATTCAAAATCAGCTAACAGTTAATATAATCTGTTATTCACTATCAGTTATCATTTAATTATTAAATGATATCAAAGCTTTTTTCTCAAATAGGGTAGAATCAGTTTTCTAAAGTTTTCTTCGTTCAAAACTTTTCTTTTACTTTACGTTTAAAATTTCATTGACATAAGCTTTCTTTTAATGTACTAAGCACGTTAACTTATTCTTTGTTTTATTTAACTTAGAAAGAAAATTACATAAAGTTTGTACATATTCTTATCTGAACAAGCTCCATTGTAATTGTAACATAATTTTATTGACATCTTGGACTTGCTCTAAGGCTTTGTACTCAACATCGTTATACGTTGCGAGTAAACATATTTAGCCGGTTGATCAAGCTGCTAATTTTTGTTCCTTCGTATTTTTTTAGGTCATGAGTTCTAGACACAATAAAAACGTCCTTTCTCTCCTTTAGAATTCCCCTCTCACCCTCCTCTAAATAGAATTAGAATTAGAATTAGAATTTGTCAAAAAAAAAACATCGATATAGGTTGCAATTCAACAATTTGTGATTTACTTTACCGCTTTAAGGTTGATGACCAAAGTAAAAATAATGATAATAGTTGGATGACTAATGGTGTATTTTACCCTAAATGTTATGCATTCCCATGTATATTTTTTAAGGTGACGTGGATGAATCTGGAGCTTGTATTGTGATTGTTTGATCAGTTAATGTACACCGCACGATCTACTGACTCTCCCCTCTATCGTTTCCCGAATGTAGTTCAGGGTTTAGGGCTTTGAAATCTGAAGCAATACAATTACTCCTCCTTTGGATTGCAAAAAGGAATCTGATTTTGTTTCCCAGAAAAAATATGCTGCCTCGATGGAGCAGAGCTCTAACCCATCTCTCAAAGCTACGATCTTTTGACTCCTTTGGATCAGCCAAATATTTTGGTTTGATTCATCGCCAAAGCTATTCAGCTGCGGCTCCTGCTGCTGCTGATTCCATCGACAAATCTTTCTCTACCAAGTCATCGGTAATTTCTGATTTTTCCACGAATTTACAAGAATTTACACGAATATATTTCTGCAAGATTTTGTTTTTGGGTGGCTGGTGATCTGGGTTTTTGATTTTGAGTAGGTGAATTTGGATAAAATGTTTAGGTCCAACCCTTGTTCATTGGCTATACCCCGAGGCTCTCCCCTTAGAGTGGAAGACCCAAAGTATGAAGGCCTTAAGCATATTATTCTCAAGATGATGCTTTTCTATAGTAAACAAAGCAAGTCGATTCGAGGGGCGAATGTGATATATAGGCGTGTCCTTTCACAGGTTGATAAACCTGCTATATATGAAGGTATATCTGCTTTATACTTCTGATTTTTCCCCTTTATTGGCGGTGAAATCGGCTTTTTGATTGATGTGAATTATATCCTGTGTCTTTGTTGTGCAGTGTTTAACTTGGAGAAGACGTTCCAGACGACGTTTTCTCTGCTTGTACTTCATATGTGGCTCTGTTTACGCCGATTGAAAGCTGAAGGAAAAGAGGGTGTTGAATTAGGACAATACGTGTATGAGATTTACAATCATGATGTTGAGCTCAGAGTATCTAAAGCTGGGGTAAGTCGATATGCTGCTATGGATGAATTGGGATGATACTATATGAAGCTTTATTAGTTTGCAAATGAGAATGTGAATGCTTGAATAGTTCTTTGAATTTAGTTTATTATCATTCAAATGGCAGGTTAACTTACTTCTGTCGAAATGGATGAAAGAATTGGAGAAGATTTTCTATGGAAATATTGTTGCTTATGATGCTTCCTTGCTGCCGGAGGCTACACGGGAGGAGCTAACAGAGGTTATATGGAGGTAAGATCTTTATTGCAACTTCTCTATAAATTCTATGGCCTTGGAAGAAAGATCAAATTTGTTTGATAATTGGTATGCCTAGTATTTGGAACTATATTAATCGTATGTAATTTGTTATACTTAAACTTGGTGATTTGCCTGTGGCCTAAACCCTGGATGATGGCCATGAAATTGTGGTGCAAGAATTAAACGTGGCTTCCTGGGTCACTTTGGCTGGTGCTATATAGTTGTGGCCGATATCTGAGGCTTATTAAATCCAATGTTACTCCCATCACTATTTGGTAGATATCTTGGGCAATGAATTCGCTCGTGTTCAACATTGGTTTGAAAATTTTCAGGAATATCTTTTCTGACGATGGTACATCCAAGCTGGATGCTGCTGCATTGCGTACAGTCCAGGCATGTTCTTATCTTTTCGTATGCCGTTATAATTTACAGCTATGTAGGATGTGGTGTTGGTTCATTTTATTTTGAAATGCCAATGTATCCATCTTTCAACCTGTTGGAAAAGAGTGACTCTGCTCATAACATGAAATACAGTATGATCACTATAAGTTTTTGTTGAGTTGGATCGTCACAGTACGTCTGAGTCTTTACGCTTTTCCCTGCAGGCAATGGAAAGATATGTTCGTCGTGAAGTTAGTTGCCTCTCATTAACTGGTAGGTTTTGTTTTGTCAGTTCAACAGATGGTGATCGTTTTGAATGTTTATCGCAGACTCCGAGTTTCTGATGTTGAATCCTTTAGAGATTGTCAAATCCGATGTCTTTAAGCTTAACTTGGAGTTTGGCATCTAACATGCAGATAAAGAAGCTATGTTTTCTGGGAACTTCATGTTCACCCCATTGGAGAATAGCTCACCTGATCCAAGGAAAAGGTTGAGAGATGGACGAAGCTGATGTGTGAATTCAAGTTTCTCGGAGTTGCTTCTCAGGGAAAGGTCAGGAAAACACTTGAAAGAACGGAGGAAATAATGGTGGCTCATGCTAATCTGATATGATAGAGTGTCAAGTTTTCGAAAGTGATTTGAATCGGAGAATCGATTGCACAGGTAGACGAACTAGAATCTGTATCAGATCATAGCTATTGGCAATGGCCTCATCATTTTGAGAATGTTTGATTGATCTTTGGAAATGTGTTGTTTACTCGACCCAAATTATTTTGCACTTACAAATTTTATTTTAAAAACATTGTGCTTTTTGAGCAGTGTTACATTGTCTTATTAGTTTGTAATCTATGTATTCAATGGGAAATATGGAGGAGAGAAAATTACGAGGATAATTATATGAGAGAGTAGGAGTGCTTATTGAGTTGAGCAGCTAGCAAACACTATCATCGCTCGACTTGAGTCAAACAAGAGCTCATTTGAAAATCGTTAAAAAGTACTAGGTTTTTTTTTGGAAAAATATTTGAAAAATAGAGAGTTCTTTAAAAAATTCGTATTTTGAAAAATAGTAAAACTTGGAGTCGTCACCGGCCACTAGGGTAGGCCGGACACTATAAAACCAGAGATTCGTTTGAAAGCCGGTTCGGGAGTCTATTACGGATGTGGAAGGTTTTGGCATTCCATAGCCAAAAAATTAGTACCAAAAAAGAAAAAAAATAATTATTGTTTTATTAATATTAAACTTTTCGAATTAAAGTGACTATTAAATCGAAATTTGGTTATACATGTGAGTAAAAATTAAGGGCATCGTTATTTGAGAGTAAACTGAAAAATCACCACCACTACGTTTGGTACTAGCCATGTTTATTCTCGAATAATAAGTCTCCACATTAACAGTTTAAATTCGGATACAATACTAATCATGGCATGGTAAAAGGATAAGTAAAGCATGGATATTAAATAGCAAGAAATAAGTATTTATTAAGTTACCATACCATGTACCGAATTAAAATATATACGCGCTATATAGCACATGTATATTGTCACGGGGCTAGACTGCTGCTAGCAAACCGCGCGGCCTTATTCGTTTTCTCGGACGAAACAACGGCTAAGTCCCCTTGAATTCCTACTTCGAATGATCAAACTCCTTCGAAGTACTAGAACGCAAGATCGTTCTAAGCGGAAGCTAAATAAAAGAAATCTGCAACAAGAATTGCGAAGAACACTCAAGAACACGAAGAACACTTGGAGAACACGACAAAGAGTTTAGAGTAAATGCTTTCTGTATTACTCAAAGTGATGGATGAATGAGAATGAATGAATGATACAATGAGGTGGGAGTAAACCTCTATTTATAGTTGAAGCCCCCTCTATCCAATGGCTCAGTTTAAATTACATTGACGGTCGAGATTATCTATCTATTCAAAATCTCTAATTATCTCAAAAATTATCTAAATAATTTATTTCAAATAAATGGATAATGTTTGACTCATCTTCTAGAATCTTCCAAGTGTTGGGCTAAGTCTGGTGGTCTTGGGCTTTCTAGCATTCTCCAAGTTCTGGGCCAAGTTTGGTGATCTTGGCAAGCCTGATACACCGCACACAACCTCTTTGGTTGATCTCTGCACCAATGCCTCGGACCCAAATGTGCGGGCCGTGACATTCTCCCCCACTAAACTTAGTGACGCCCTCGTCGCTGCACTCGAACGATCCTGGTCTTGGTTACCCCTTGATGCCTTAGCTTGTTGCAGTTCCCCCATATGAACTACTTGCCTCGGTTCAAACTGCCTTGAAATACCGCGTGCTAAGATGCCTTTGGATACATCTCTATCGTAGGAGCCCTCTCCCACAAACCTTGATTTACCTCGACTCGGACCCTATTTGTCCTGCGGCAAAGACTTAGAAGTCGTCACAACATTGAACACCGGTCGAACTCTTAGATTTATCAGTAACTCCGGCTTGCCCCTTAGAGCTCTGAAAGGTCCATTCCAATCTTTTGTTCCCTCGCACTGAAGGCTAGGTCTTACTCGACCTACGCTCATCAAAGATGGCAAATCAAAACCAAAAACACTAGAGTTGTGTTTGAGATGTACCTCTCCCTCGGTCGCATTTACTCTAAAATGGGTCAGCCCTTCTTTCTCTTTGAAGTCTGTCCCTCTTGCATCGAATCTTTTACCTTAAAGTTTTTTGCACTATTTTGCATCGGCTCTTTTTCCACAAAGTTCGGTGCTCCTTGTTGCATCCGCCCTTTTAACTTGAAGTTTGGTGCTCTCTTCTTGCATCAGTTCTTCCTCTTTGAAGTCTGGTGCTTCTTCTTGCGTTGACACTTCTTACTCAAAGTTCGTCGCTTCTTTCCCACCTTGCTCATGGGCGGTGTTTCTCTGGTTGCTATGTCCCTCAACAGCTTAGCCTCCTTCACCTCTTTCCGGTCTCAAAAGCAATGTTCTTTACTTGAACATCCTCGTGAAGCTCCTCAGTACATTCTCGGACATGATCAACCCATTCTACTCTTTCTTACTCGAAGTCTGCCGCTTTTTTCTCTTATTACCCATGGTTCGAGTCTCCTCGGTTGCTATGTCTCTTAACAGATTGGCCCTCGTCGACCTCTCTTCGGTCTCAAAAGCAATGTTCTTCACTCGAACATCCTCGGCAAGCTCCTCAGCAGCTTTCTCGGACATGATCAACCTTTTTTGCTTTTGGTCTCCATTTACCTTGGCAGGACTTGACAACTTCGAACCAAGTCTCACAGGTTATTTACTCTCAGCCTGATCCCTAATCTTGGACCCCTTGGCTCGAACTGGGCATCTTTGCAACTTGTGAGGCCCCTTACATCGGTAGCAATCCAATTGCTTCCTCTTCACCCTCGGTTTGATAGCTTTCTCACTTGCTATCGCACCAAGTTCCGTCTTTGGCTTGACTTCTTTGGCACGCATGGTCGAACCATGACTCTCTCTCAGCTTGGCGGCACTGACACTAGCAATCGCACCAAGTCTCGCTAATTCTCCCTTGGACTTGTCTGCTGTCTTAACAATGACAACAAGGTAATTCTTCTCGGGATATCCCCTCATCACATAGGGACCATCGCAGAAGTAACACTTCAACTTCTTACTCCCCTTCTTCTCTGGCACGGACTTAGCCTCACTATTCCCATTTCTTCCTGATCTGGGCTTGTATGACTCAACACTGGCTTGCTTGTTTTTTTCAAGCTTGGTCAGAGGTTCGGTAACATCGATAGCCTCTAAAAGTCTTTGGGCATCTCCTTGCTCTACTACGAGCTTTGCCCCCGGTCTAAGTCCATCTAAGAAGGTATTGAGCACATCTCATTCACTCATTGCGATCTTGCAACTGAGCAGCTCACTCTTGAGCTCATCCACATCTTTCAACAAATCCCCTATCTCGGCTTCACGAGCATTACTCTCTCAAATTATCTCTAACTCATTGCAAACACGACGGGTCTCGTCCTTGAACCTGTCCTCCATGGACTCTAATTTGTCAAGGCGTGACTCTAAGACACCCTGGGTTTCCTTCATGTCCTCCATGGCATCTTGGAGGGAGATATCTTGGTCGTTAAACATCTCGCACAAAACGTTGATTTCCTTCTTGAAAGAATTCAACGTTTGAGTAGAAACACAATCTCTTTGTCTTACCATCTCGATCACTTCTTTGCCACGAACTAGCTCGCTCACTCACTCTTACTAGCTCGAACTCAGATCTTCACCACGCTTAACTACACCTGCAAGCTGGCTCGAACGCAAGTCCCCTCGACTCGCTCTAATACCACTTGTCACGGGGCTAGATTGTTGCTAGCAAACCACGCGGCCTTAGTCGTTTTCTCGGTCGAAACAACGGCTAAGTCACCCTGAATTTCCACTCCGAAAGATCAAACTCCTTCGAAGTACTCGAATCCAAGATCGTTCTAAGCGGAAGCTAAATAAAAGAGATCTACAACAAGAATTGCGAAGAACACTCAAAGAACACGATAGAGAGTTTAGAGTAAATGTTTTCTGTATTACTCAAAGTGATGGACGGATGAGAATGAATGAATGATACAATGAGTTGGGGGTAAGCCTCTATTTATAGTTGAAGCCCCCTTTATCTAACGGCTTATTTTAAATTACATCGACGATCGTAATTATCTATCTATTCAAAATCTCTAATTATCTCAAACATTATCTAAATAGTCTATTTCAAATAAATGGATAATGTTTGACTCATCTTCTAGAATCTTCCAAGTGCTGAGCTAAGTTTGGTGGTCTTGCGGGCTTTCTAGCATTCTCCAAGTCTTGGGCCAAGTCTAATAGTCTTGGCAAGCCTGATACACTGTACACAACCTCTTTGGTTTATTTCTGCGCCAATTTTCGGATCTAAATGTGCGGGCCATAACACTATTCACATGTATGAAATAAAACAGGAAGGTATGCTTTAAAAAAAACTGTAGGAAGCAACCGCATATATGAACACATGGCGGCAAATACTATATAATACCCCTATATTTTACACAGGATAAAAGGATGTATGCATATATATGTGGGTAAATAAAGCAGCTATACAAAGACGGCATAAAAGGCTTGATTAAATAAACATAAATGAGTAAAAAAATAAAAATAAAAGAATAAAAAAACGTGGTAAATTGAAAGGAAACAGCCTAAATCTAGGGGGAAACAATGTAAACGCGTGGCAAACATAGTAAGTAAAAAGTGGGAAAAAAACAAGTTTCCATTTATTTTCTAGGTTACAGAATCGAAAAAGAGAGAAAAAAACTTTGAATCTCCTTCATCCACCCTTTGAAACCTTAACCTAAGATTTCATTTTTTAGACCATTTCATCGGCGGTCACCCTCGAATTCGAGACATACTTGGTGTTGGTCTCTTCCAGTCCACCAAGTAAAGAACGAGGACCAACGGATTTGGTGAAAAAGGACCCTCAAAAGCGAAAACCTAAAGAAACATGGGTTTGGACTACTTTTGAGAACGACAGCCGTGAACCGGTTCGAAAATTTTCGGTTATTGCTAAAACGCCAGGTAACAACTCTTTTTTTCTCTCTTATGTATAAAATGTTCTCACTTTTTAAAAACCCTAAAAAAGCTTTTTTTTCTTCCCCTCCCTTACAAATAATTTGCTTCCACGACTTGCATGATTTACAAAGAAAATAAAAAATGAAATAAACATCCTATTGGTTGCTCTTTTCTGCAATTCTTTTGTCTTGATTTATCTGTGCCCCTGCCATGCTCTGATTTCCTTTTGTTTTGCATGCGATATCTGTTGGAGGAGGGGACCAGAGTAAGAAAGGTTCTTGAACGTTGATGTTGCCAAATCTGAGGGCTACGGTGATTCGAGGATGAACGGTTCCGATTTGGTGGTGACCCTTGATCGAACGGCCCTAATCTGATGTAAAGAACGACATGACGTCTGGGGAACAGCTGCGGTTTGTTGGCCGTGGAATATGGAGGGTTGTCGGTTGGGGATCAGAGTGGCGTAGGCTCGGGAGGCCAAAGGTCAGGGCTACCTCTCACAATCGCGAGTGGGGCATTAGACCAGTCATTTCATGGCCGATCTGAATTGTCCGATCCTCTCAAATCGAACGGTTCATACGGGGCTGCGCGAGGATAAAACATGCATCAGGATTTAGTTTATCCCATTAGGGTAAGGGTTAATTTTGGAGATTGGGCTCTAAATGGGCCAGTATGTAATATGTATTTGTATTTTTTGTGTATATTGGACTGTAAACTAATAAAGTTGGGCTTTTTACTTGTTTATTTTATGATATATATTGATTTTTTGTTCAATACTAATTAACTAATAATAATAATAATAATAATGACAAAAAACCCAAACTAATAATAATTAATAGCAATAAAACACTAGTAATAATCTTTTTATTTTTGAGTTTTTTTAATAATAATAGTAAACATAATTACTAGTAATAATATGATAACGCATTAACGAGAAAGGACAAAATAAATAAATAAACAGCCCATTATTTTAAATATGAAAAGTAAAATGGGTCAATACCCGGATAAAATTAGTAATTACATTATCTCGACTCGATAAGTTTGCAAGCAGCTCGATATTTTTTATATAAATTTTTAAAGATTTTTGGTGGCCATCTTAAAAAAAATTATGTTCTAATAAGTTTAAATGCTAATTGAAAACTCCAGAAAAGTTAAGTGATTTGCTAAGTAATTTACCAATAAAATATTTGGTTTCAAATTTCTAAAACGTCTTGTATTTTCGATAATTTCAAAAAGTTAATTTGTATTAATAAAAAATTAAATTATAATATTTAGTATTTACTTCTTTTTATTAAAGTGTTTCCTCTATTTTTATTATTATTTTATATATAAAAGTAGAAAAGAAAAAGAAGTTTTAGTTCCCATATAAAAAATTATGATTGAAAGTCAAAACACCGAAATCCCTAAGGTCTTATCTCATTTGTTGTTCATCGAAAATTGTTGAGAAATTAAAAAGGGCATCACACTCAAATATCGGCGTTATCTATAACTCGGTCATGATAGGTTCTTTTATTTATCTCCTTAGTTTTCACTTTTTTTGTTTTGAATTTGTATGTCTATATTAAACTCTAATAGTATCACTAGATTTTACCTATATTTTAAAAAATAAGGTAAAATTTTTGGCGAACTTAACGAGCAACGAGTCGAGTCGAACAATGAGATTTTTAACAAACACAAGTCGAACAAAATTTTATCAAGCTTAACGAGTAATGAGTCGAGTTGAGCAACAAATTTTTTTAACAACCACGAGTTGAGAACTACTTAACTCACGATCAACTTGTTCGATAAGTACCCCTATGAGAGACTGTCTACAATTAGAGTGATATCTTTTAAAGGCTTAATGACTCCTTTGCCCCCTAAAGTATATACTTTTTTCGAAGTGGCCCTTAAAGAATTTTTTTGGGATATTTTGCCCCCTAAACTTTAAATCGTGACCTTAGTTGCTGTAATAACCCAGATTTTTGGATCCACAAGTCGAGTTGACCTGAAGTGTGGACTTCGCGTTTGGGTCGTGATGTTGGGCCCTTGTGAGTCTTTTTGGGTTTGAACTTGTGTTCTTGGGCTTCCCTTGATGGTTTTAGATTGGTTTGGGATGGATTTTGTGAGGGTTAAAATGGTAAAAACAGTTTGGATGAAAGAGAGAGCTGGTGGGGGGGTTAATTTTCTGCAGAAAAAATAGTTAATGAGATCATTGTCCCCTTGCCTCTTCTTTCTCATACCCTCATTTATTCTTTCAAATCTTTCAGTTCAAGGCTAAATCTTTGGGGTTTTGAGAGTGAATCTCAGATTGTTGTTAGAGGAAAAGTTGTTCAGCTTCGAGAGATCTATCAATCAAGGTAAAGATCACCAAGTTGGTGGAGGAAGGTGTTTCGCGAGGGTTTGAAGGGGGAGAACGGGAATGGGTCTTTGAGGGCTTTCTTCTCAGGTTTTATTCAAGGTTAGCACACTACTAACTCCTATAGTTTCCTGTAACTCATAAAAATAGGCTTTGTACATGATTTGTTTATGACTTGGTATGCTTCGGTTGACTCTTTAATGGTAAAACATGGGTTTGACGTTTTCAAAGCTTAAAATTGGTAGAAATCCACTTAATAACTCCGCCATAACTTGTAGGAGCAATTTGGGGCTTAACCATGTAGGTTAAGTAGGATTTCTAGGTAGAATCCGAACCCAAGGTTTGAATTTCGAGCTTGCGTACCGGTACGGCTGTTCGAGTATCGATACGCTTTAGTAAAAAGGGAGACAGGTTGTGAGGGGCGCACAAGTACAACTTTCTGTGTATCGATACCCATTGGTCGATTAGAATTCCAGTAGCGTCTTTGTGTATCGGCACGCTTGAGGTATATCGGTACGCATTGTTGCATTGCCTGATGGAGGCTTAGCGTACCAGTACGCGAGGGTAAGGGTACCAGTACGGGTTGGGATCGGTACGGGATGGATAAGTACTGTTAGTGAGTATCGATACGGGGGTTTAGCATATTGGTACATATTGTTGTACCAAACCATTCGAGTCTAAATTGAGTACCGGTACTTAGAGGGGCGTACCGATACCCATATAGGAGTATCAGTACTCACTGGGCAATCTGCCCAAGAATTACGATGTTGCGTTCGGGGGCTCTATAATTCGAGGCAAAGGGCACTGGGTCTGTTAAGGTGTAAAATTAATATTGAAACTAAGAAATGGTGATTTAAACCCCGTGTATGAAATAAATGGCTAATGGCTCGTTTTATATTGGGTAAGCTATGTGAGGTGGTAACCCATATGGATACTAGGTGGTGGATCGATTGATGTTGTGTAGTAATCTGGGCCCTTGTTGTGTGCGGAAGAGGCACCTATAAGGTTAAGTCTTATTGAATAATAAGATAAATTAATGAGAACGACTAATGTGTACCTTCATAACATACTAATAAATAGATAAGCTCAATAGGGTGGTATAATAATTGATAGAAACCATAGGGCGATGGTAAGTGTGATAAAGTTGTATGCGATAAGACCCTTGTGTCGAGGTCGAGGTTGTGTGGTGGCTAGGGTCATTGCTGTTTGCTGATGGGACACCTAGATAGTCGAGTCATCCATTGTTGGGATTTGTATACCATAAGAGTGTGTTGCAACACCTTGAAGACTCTCGAATGTAGGATCCTGATGCTTTGTGGACGCGAGCCTCATCCCCTTGAGTATAGGATCCTGATGCTTTGTGGACGCGGGCCTTACTCGTAGTGTAGGATCCTGATGCTTCATGGACGTGGGCCACACTCAAGTGTAGGATTCTGATGTTTTGTGGATGCGGACCTCACTTAATGTTTTTGGAGTTATCTGTGCGATGTTATGTAAACGTATTAGGTACTTGTATGAGCTGTGTGCGTGATCATACATTCATAATGCTATGTGTTTAGAAGGTTATGGTAGCACCATTTTTATCTTGTCGTGATGTCATTCATGTTGCATTGCTTTATTTATGATTTGCATGAAGTATGATTGAGTGGCTGTGTATCCACTGAGCTTTGTTAGCTTAGCGTTCAAAATTGTTGTTTCCGTTCGCAAATTAGGAGGTTTGGCTAGTTCTTGGAGGAACACCATCAGTGGAGGATTCCAACGACTCGTCTCTTCAAAGTATAATACTTAGGTCATTGGGCTATGTATTTGTAAGAACCTATTGTACATTGTAAATTGTATTTGGATTTTCAAATGATCGAGTCAAAGGTTTATAATGTAATTTTAAAAGGAGCTCCACTGTATATGTTGTCAAATATTTATTTTGTTTTATTGAATTGTAATTAAATGGATTTTCATTATGGATTTATGGATTAGGCTAAACTAGGTTGGGAATTTGATGGTCGGGTTTTAGGTTTGAGGCCCAAATGTGACATCCAGGTTTAGAGTTTTACATTTAGTGGTATTAGAGCCTAGGTTTAGTCGATTCTAGGAAAACCCTGAGGTGGTTAAGAGTCGTGAATAGGTGTCTAGCAAATATGAGCCAGTGTGTCTAAGTTGTAATCTTTCAAGACTAGAATCTGGATGATGTACCATGTGTTTGCGTGTGTTGCTGGTTGCGACATTAAGATAGATTCGATCGCGGTCATGAGGGTCGTGATGATGGTTGATTCCTTTGAGGATGATTCTGAGATCGGAGTTATCTCAGGCGTTAAACTTGGGTTTATGAAGGAATGAAGGAGTTGAGGGTATGCCCTCCTTTCATCGCTTGAGAAGTAATCATGGTTATATGCCGTAAGTTTCTTTAAAGCCTTGAGTTCATGGTGAGAACCTCTTGTGGTGAGATTCTACGTATTGGTAGACGACCCTTATGGAACGGATAAAAGGACTTACTTTTGATTAACGAGTGGTAGAGTGTTGATCGGGGGTCTCATCATTCGTAGTAAGTGAACCTTAATTGTGGGTACTATGTGATGGGGATGTAGCATGCCAGACAGATATACGTTTTCGTCTAATGTGGAGAGTTACCTAATGGTTGTGAGGTCCTAAATACGTTCTTAGTAAGCTGAATGCCCCGAGATCTTGAGTAAGGTATGCTTGTTGCGGTTGTTTATAGTAGTTGCAGAAAGGACATCGTGGGTTTTGCGCGAGGCGATGCTTGAGTAAGGATTAAGAATACGTGGTTGACAGATACAATGAAGTTTTCTCCTAAATGAATTGATATGATCTTGCCCACCGGTTGTTGTTCGGTCATGAGCCAGCTTGAGATGAGAAGTGTAGTGTTAGAAGCTTTGAGGTTTCGGGGGAATCAAACCCATGGTAATGGGAAAGACAAACTACCATCTTCTGAATACCGTTCAAACCAGTTGGATTGACGACGCGAGATTGACCAAGGAGAGTCGTGAAGGGAGCCATGTTCCTTTAATGGGATAAGCATTATTGTTCGAATCTAAGTATGGTAAATGGGTTGAGAAATGATGACCTGATCAATCAGATTAATGGTTGAGAAACGCTCAAAGAGATCTGAGAATGACGTGGGATAGTCTTAAAAGAATCCTGACTGTATTGTCTTTTTTAAGGGCAATGCATACGAATGGTGAGAGACCGTAGGGTTAGGACCACAACCTGTTTTCTCAACATGGGATGTTTTCTTAAGTGAGTCAAGAAAAGTGCGTCAGTGAAGCTCTTATGAAGTAAATGAGAGATCAATCTTTGCAGTCGGTTCAAGGTGTCAAAATAGTGTTGAGTACGAGTAAGATTTTCTACAGTTGAACTGTTATGCCCAAAGTTTGTTGCTATCGAAGAGTAAAGGTGGTTGAGGTTAGATGTGGATTTAAAGTTGACATATTGATGCACGGGACAACAGTTTTACCTGGGATATTCTCTGAGTTAGTCGTTAGTACAAAGTACTCGACTGACCTTAGAGCCAATATTGAGTCAGTTAAGGATTCTATAGACCGTGTCTTGGGGAATCAGAACATCATAAGATTCTTCTCAAGCCCTGAAGAGGGGAGGGTTTGTGCTTTGAGCGGATAAAAAAAGAGTTACTTTAGATCAGCTGAGGGTTGGTCAGAAATCTAAATTGAGGGTTTTGTAGGGTGCTTATCGATTTCTTCTAACAAAGAGTGTTAATGGTTCGGCCCTAGCGTCTTTCCCACCGGTTCTTGAGCCTTGTGGTTGACATCACCTTAAGGTATGTTTCT
This sequence comes from Hibiscus mutabilis, assembly GCA_019671005.1. Taxonomy (NCBI): domain Eukaryota; kingdom Viridiplantae; phylum Streptophyta; class Magnoliopsida; order Malvales; family Malvaceae; genus Hibiscus; species Hibiscus mutabilis. Next base: position 35,810,172 of record CM033743.1, on the reverse strand, counting down.
TTCTTGGGGAATTTGTTATGAGTGCCAGACATCAGGTCACATAGCAAAGGACTGTTCAATCATGGATGAGTATTTACCGGTTCAGTTTTTGAGGTTGACTTCTTCTGGGCATAGTCAAGGTTCTTCGAAAAGTGGTGTTGGGTCATTGCCGAAGTATCAAGGTAGAGGTCATGTGAGATCTACCATTAGAGTTGTAGCGCAAGCTTTTGTTAGACAATATGTTGTTCGTGCCAAAATGACAAGCTTGTTATCAAGAATGTGTTAAAATGATTCGGTCTCATTGTGGTTTTTAGTTTCTTGATAGCAGTTTGATTTCTTGTTCTTACCTTGGCAGAGATTTTGTTGAGCAAGCTCCGTGATAAGTTTCCTCGAGGTTGATATTGGTTTGGTAAATTGATGGATTTGCAAGTGTTGGCAAGTAAAGGTTCTACCGTGGATGGTGTGTATGGTTTGGAGTAACAATCCCTGTGGACTTGTTAGACTTACCCTTGGTATGAGTTGGTCACGTGAGTACGAGGGATGTCTTGGTTTCCAAGTAAGAATCTCAAAGTTGGGGTTTGGAATAAACCAGCTTGTCGGTAATGTGCGTGAAGAAATTTTATCTCTTCAGCTTGTGTATCATGCTCATGTGATGTTAGTTAAAGACGACCTTGTAGGTTGCAAAACGTTCTTGGTTCGCGTAGTTGATGCAAGGTTGGGAGTCCACAGTTTTAGAGCAGTGGACGTATAAGTGAATTTTAAGGTACTCTTCTAGAATTGAGCAGGCTATCCTATTGATCGTAGATTAGAAACCCATGCTAAGGGATGTGTTGAGTTCAGTATTAGCATCTATCACCTTATGGTCTGGCATTTACCGAACCCCTCATGTGAGAACTTATTGGTAGAGGAGTGGGTGCGGGCGATGTCGCCAAGGGGTTCACCTTGGGACGTGCTTATATTGGTATAGCGAGATATAGTGGTGTTAGCTGTTGGGGATCGATGTATAACAATGTAAGGCCAATATTTGTTTTTTAGGGCTGATGATCTTGTTAATATTGAAGAGTTTTGAGATTCCCTTAAGATCGTTTAGGATGTTGGTCTCGTAAGTTGAAGGTTAAGGAGAATTTGTGTTAAAATTTAGGATTTGATGCGATGTTTGAACTCTAAGGGCAAGTCGAAGAGTGTTTTGGACTTACGAATGTGTCGAGGTAATCTTAAGTTCGATGAATAAAGGGTTGTTTATTTGGGTTTGAGATAGATTGTTTTCATGCTTGGTGACAGTGTAAAGATGTTCCAAATAATTTCGGAGAAATATGGGTTTTGGTTAAAGTTGTATAGAATCGGAATCTTGTGTTGTAATAAGTTGTGTTGGGATAACCATTAGGAATCTAGATGACTTGTTAAAGTTTTAGCACCAACGCTAGTCAAAATTTGGTGGTTGAGAGTGAAAAAGAGTGTTCGGACCTTTGAGGACAGTTTGGTGGTTTGATCCTTATTAGAGCTTGGTTATGGTAACAATTTTCTTATAGAACCGAAGTGGCTTGGCTAGTAGAATCACTTGATTGTAGATTCGAATCTGCTTATATCGTAGTGGGTTCAAGTAAATGAGGCGTTAAGCTCTGTATTAGTTAACCAAGTTGTGAAAGAATGTGGTATTTTCATGTTAGATGGATGATAGAACAAGATTGATAGGGTTTGTTATTCTTGAAAACGTGGGTTATGGTGATTATATATGAGGAAGTGCCCTATGGTATACCTTGAAGAAGTGTCGTGTTATGGACGAAAATGAGGGCTGAGTTCAGGAGTTTAGAAATGCTAGTGATGGTAGAGAGGTTTGTTCACCGAGTTGTGACTCATCTGAAGTGAGTTCAGAGTGCCGATGTTTGATAATGCTGTTAAGATTATCTTGGTTGATTCGTTCTAGGTGTAATATGAATGTTGTTCTGGACGTTGGGAATGTTTTGTTGAGGAAGTCTTGTAAAAAGTTGAGGAATTAAGTTAAGAGTTATGGTTAGGAAGGTTTTGTGGAGAACTTAGGGTCATGAGCACGCGTGATCGAAAGTATGGTTGGATTTTCGGCAGTATCATCTTTTTCTTTTGTTTAAATTTTGAAGACAAAATTTTCTTTTAGGAGGGGAGAGTTGTAACGACCTGAATTTTTGGATCCACAAGTCGAGTTGACCCGAAGTGTGGACTTCACATTTGGGACATGATGTTGGGCCCTTGAGAGTCTTTTTGGGCTTGATCTTGTGTTGTTGGGCTTGCCTTGATGGTTTTAGATTGGTTTGGGATGGATTTTGTGAGAGTTAAAATGGTAAAAACAGTTTGGATGAAAGAGGGAGCTGGTGGGGGTTTAATTTTCTACAGAAAAGAGAGTTAATGAGATCATTCTTGTCCCTTTGCTTCTTCTTTCTCATACCCTCATTTATTCTTTCAAATCTTTCAGTTCAAGGCTTAATCTTTGAGGTTTTGAGAGTGAATCTCAGATTGTTGTTGGAGGGAAAGTTGTTCAGCTTTGAGAGATCTATCAATCAAGGTAAAGATCATCAAGTTGGTGGGGGAAGGTGTTTGGTGAGGGTTTGAAGGAGGAGAACGAGAATGGGTCTTTGAGGGTTTTCTTCTAAGCTTTAATTCAAGGTTAGTACATTACTAACTCATATAGTTTCCTGCAACTCATAAAAATAGGCTTTGTGCATGATTTCTGTGTTTATGGCTTGGTATGCTTTGGTTGACTCTTTAATGGCAAAACATGGGTTTGACGTTTTTAAGGCTTAAAATTGGTAGAAATCCACTTAATAACTCCACCATAACTTGTAGGAGCAATTTGGGGCTTAACCATATAGGTTAAGTAGGATTTCTAGGTGGAATCTGAACCCAGGGTTTGAATTTCAGGCTTGCATACCGGTACGACTGTTCGAGTATCGATACCCTTTAGTAAAAAATGAGACAAGTTGTGAGGGGCGTATTGGTATGGCTTCCCGTGTATCGGTACCCCTTGGTCGATTAGAATTCCAGTAGCATCTTTTTGTATCGGTACGCTTGGGGCGTATCAGTACGGACTGTTGCATTACCTGAGGGAGGCTTAGCGTATCGGTACGCAATGGTAAGGGTACCGGTACGGGATGGATAAGTACCGTTAGTGAGTATCGATACGAGGGTTTAACGTATCGGTACAGCTTGTTGTGCCAGACCTTTCGAGTCTAAATTGAGTACCGATACTCATGGATGAGTACTGGTACTTAGAGGGCGTACCGATACCCATATAGGAGTATCGGTACTCACTGGGCAATCTGCCCAAGAATTTTGAGGTTGCGTTTGGGGGCTCTAGAATTCGAGGCAAAGGGTCATGAGAGTCGATTAAGGTGTAAAATGAATATTAAAACTGAGAAATGGAGATTTAAACCCCATGTATGAAATAAATGACTAATGACTCATTTTATGTTGGGTAAGCTATGTGAGGTAGTAACCCATAGGGATCCTAGGTGGATCGATTGATGTTGTGTGGTAATCTGGGCCCTTGCTGTGTGAGGAAGGGGCGCCTATAAGGTTAAGTCTTATTGAATAATAAGATAAATTAATGAGAACGACTAATGTGTACCTTCATAACATACTAATAAATAGATAAGCTCAATAGGGTGGTATAATAATCGTTAGAAACCATAGGACGATGGTAAGTGTGATAGAGCTGTGTGCGGTAAGACCCTTGTGTCGAGGTCGAGGCTGTGTGGTGGCTAGGGTCCTTGCTGTGTGCTGATGGGACACCTAGATAGTCGAGTCATCCCTTGCTGGGATTCGTATACCCTAAAAATGTTTTGCAACACCTTGAAGACTCCCGAATGTAGGATCCTGATGCTCTGTGGACGCGGGCCTCATCCCCTTGAGTATAGGATCCCGATGCTTTGTGGGCGGGCCTTACTCGTAGTGTAGGTTCCCAATGCTTTGTGGACGCGGGCCTCAATCAAGTGTAGGATTCCGATACTTTGTGGACGGGGACCTCACTTAATGTTGTTGGAGTTATCTGTGCGATGATATGTAAACGTATGAGGTACTTGTATGAGCTATGTGCGTGATCATACATTCATAATGCTATGTGTTTATGCGGTTATGGTAGCGTCATTGTTATCTTGCCATGATGTCATTTGTGTTGCATTGCTTTATTTATGATTTGCATGAAGCATGGTTGAGTGACAGTGTATCAACTGAGCTTTGTTAGCTCAGCGTTCGTAATCGTTGTTTCCGTTCGCAGGTTAGGAGGTTTGGCTAGTTCTTGGAGGAACACCATCAGTGGAGGATTCTGTGCCTCGTCTCTTCAAAGTACAATACTTAGGTCATTGGGCTATGTATTCGTAGGAACCTATTGTACATTGTAAATTGTATTTGGATTTTCAAATACTCGTGTCAAATGTTTATAATGTATTTTTAAAAGGAGCTCCAATGTATATGTTTTCAAATATTTATTTTGTTTTATTGGATTGTAATTAAATGGATTTTCATAATGGATTTGTTGATTGAGCTAAACTAGGTTGGGAATTTGATGGTCGGGTTTCAGGTTTAAGACCCAAATGTGAGATCCGGGTCAAGGGTGTTACAATTGCCCCTGTCGTTAACTCCCATTAAAAAAATTCACGAACCAATCAAAACGTGCTACGTGTCACTAATAAACAAAAAAATCAGCTGACTTATTTTAAAGGGGTAAATTGCACGCTAAGTCTATAAAATTTTTATTTTTGTTTAATTTAATCCTAAAAATCTTTATTTAACCCGAATTGACCCAAATTTCTTTCTAATTTTTATAAATTAGTCCAATATTTTTAATATGCTAATATTTTTGTTCAATCTAGTCCTCAAAATCTTTATTTAACCCACAATTGACCCTGCTACTTTATAATTTTTATAAATTAGTCCAATATTTTTAATATATTGATATTTTTGTTCAATTTTATCCTCAAAATATTTATTTAACCCACAATTGATCCCTACTACTTTATAATTTTTATAATTTAGTGCAATATTTTAAATATAATTATATTTTTGTTTAATTTAGTCCTAAAATCTATATTTAACCTGAAATTAACCTCTATTTCTTTATAATTTTATAATTTAGTCTAATGTTTTAAATATAATCATATTTTTGTTCAATTTAGTCCTTAAAATTATTATTTAACCCGAAGTTTACCCCAAATTCTTTCTAATTTTGATAATTTAGTCAAATGTGTAAAATTTAAAAAGTTCAGGGTGAGCATGGGCCCACCCTAAACTGCACCTGCATCCGCCACTGCCCTCTCCTTCCCCTAGGTTCTGGGTTCAAGATCCGGTAGGAGCAAAATTCCCTTTTTCCCTCCCCTAGGAAGAAATTGTTCAAAAAGGCATAATGCCAAAAAATGCTCATAACATTTGACTGATTTGTCATTTTGGCCCTTATTCTTTTTTGAAGCAATTTAGCCCTTAACGTTTTATTTTGGTCATTCTTCGGATGAAAAATGTTAGTTAACCAACAGTAAATGGCTTGAAATGACATGACAAACCTACATGACAGTGCACGCCGCTATAGCAATGTCATATAAGCAAATATGCTGGCTTTATAGAATGACTCATCAATCAAAAAATAATTTTATAAAATTGTATAAAATATAAAATATTTTTTCTTCTAACGTGTTATTCTGCCAAGTCATTTGAAGTTGTTTATCGTCAGTTAACTAACAATTTTTATTCACATAGGGGTTATTTTAACACAAAATAAAACATTGCGGGCTAAATTGCTTCAAAAAATAATAGAGGCCAAAATTACTCTTTAGCCAAAGTTTAGGGCATTTTCAACATTATGCCGGACAAAATTAAGAAAGCAAATCGTCTTAAAGATAAATATTCTATTTCTACAAATGAATTTTCTTTAAGGATAATGTTGTGGAAGCTTATGCTCCCAAACTAAACAGGTTTAAAAAATCTGTCAACTCAGAAAAGAAAGGAAAATCTCAACCAAAGCAGTCGATCAAAATCAAGAAGATGAAAATTACCAAAACTCCATCAATCCATTGAATTTCTTCATGTTTGACAAATCAAGAATATCAATACTTTCATCGATCCGAAACCACAACTAGAATAAAAACAATCCACATGAAAACATAGTCAAGAATAAAGATGAAGTGGTCTTCAAGATTAACTTGGTGAAAAATCATGTTGAGCGAATAGCAGACACAGACGCTTCCAAATATTTCTCCGGCAGTAGACAAAGGTTCACCGAATTTGAAGACGTAATTGAAGGTGAACAAGTCTACGTCAGAAAATTTAACCCTTCAGAAGTACTTAAGGAAACTTTTTTTTTTTCTCAAACTCACTTCTTGTAAAACTCTGACTTTAAATAATATTTTATACGTTCTTGCTCTGTGTGGAAACCTAATTAGTGGTGCACTCTTGAATAAGGTGTTATTAGGTTTATTTTTTTTGGTTTTGTTAACCTATATTTGATTTTGATATAATAAGGACTAAACTGTAAAAGAAATAAATTTTTAAGGTACTTAAATTACTAACTAAATTGACAGGCATTCGAACTTAAACAATTTTTTAAGTCAAACGTTGAATCCCCAAATATTTTCTAAGTGTTTTAAAAATCAATTTAGCCAATTTGGTAACTGAGTACTGGTACGGCCTATGGTGTACCGGTACATGTTTTCATTACTGGAAACCAAACTTGTGTTAATGGCTTACAAGTTTCAGTACGGCTATACGCGTACCGGTACGAATTTTTGAATCTATTTTTTAAATTGTGCTTCGAGTACCGATACGGCCTATGACATACCAGTACGGGGATCAATAAATTTAAAATATTTTCATTTAATGTTTTGACCGTTGCCTTGTCAGAGTTTCTTCGAACTAATTTTTAAAAGATCAGTTATGCGTACCGATACAACTAGACTTGTAGCAATGCGATGTTTTAACCAAATGTTCGAAGAATTCCAGTGAGTAAAATGAGTACTGATACGGTACGCCCTGTACCGATACCCTTTGTTATTTCATCACTTTGTACCGATACGCTTGCCCGCATACCAATACCTCTTTGTTGCAAAGGCTCTTTCTTTTTTTAGCAGATACCGATACGAGTGCTCGTGCACCGATACCCAGTGTTGCCATACAACATTTATTGATGGGAAAAATGCAGCCCAAATGCTCTATTCAATATCTCAACTACCCAAATGACTATAAATCAATGAGGGGATAATTTGTCAAAATCTTATAAACCCACTTGAGTGTTCTTCATTGTAATCTTTTTATTCAAGTGTGTGAGGTTTTAGTGAACTTTAATTTCTTTGTGCAAACAAACTACCATGTGAGGTTTTTCAGAGTTTGCTTATTTGCATTCCTCCTTTAGGGGAAAAGAGACCACTAGAATTTGGGGGTATAAGTCTAGGTTGTAAGGTTTTCTCCTTTAGCCGAAAAGGAAAGACAAATTTAGTGAATTTGTGAAAATTCTTAGTGTGGATAGCTAAGGTAGTGGATGTAAACCTTATTGAGAAGGTTGAACCCCTATAAATCTCTTGTCTCATTTTTTATTGCTTTTGCAATTAGCTTCCACCAAATTTTTATTTGCCAATTCACCCCCTCTTGGTCATCTCCATTGATTGTTCAACCCAACAGATTGCCCTTTCAGTTTTCTAAGACTTTGCCTTGATTAATCCGGACCTATCCGCATCACACACATGGCTTTTGTGGGTGAGTCTCCAAGTGAATTTTTTTTGCATACACAAGGTCTTGGACTCGAGACTTACTTAAGCAATACCAAGATGCTTAAGCGATATCAAGCAGATAAGTTTATTCTTTCTAGTAATGGTAGCAATGTTGGGAAAAGATATATATGCGGGGCCTTTTCGTGATTGATGATATGAATAAAATATTTGCTTTTGTTTATACCGTTGAGTTTTTTAATATATGGTATGCTAAATTAGGTCATGTGAATTTTTTTATATGATTATTAATCTAGAGGAGAACTATTTAAGTAAATGTGAAATATGGGTTGAAACAAAACATGTTAGAACTTCGTTCAAACGAATTACTACTAAAAAAAATGAACTTCTAGAGTTAGTACATATAAATTTAACATACTTTAGAATCTATGGGAGTAAAGGTTAAAAAAATTACTACATCACTTTTTAGATGATTTTTTTAGATTCACAAAACTTTATCTCCGAAGAAGAAAAGATGAAGTTGATAAAACATTTCTAGTTTATAAAGGAGAATAAAATTAGTTCGACAAGAAAATAAAACATGTTAGATTCGATAGAGGAGGTGTATACGACTTTAATCTATTAAAATAAATTTGTAAAAAAAAATGGGCTTTTGGCTCCTTACACTCCATATCAAAATGGCATAGTCGAAAGGAATAAAAAGAAAAGATATTTAAAAAATGTTTAATGTTTTCTGATTATGCTAGCATGTGGGTGAAGTTATTTTGCTAAGTTCGGGGTTGGCTTTCACTGTATTCTAAATTGGGTGTACTCTTTTCTTTTATCTGGGTGTATGAAAGTTTTTAATGAAGCACTCAACTCTGGATTTGGTTATATAATTATCTTTAATAATAAATTATTTGCCGAGAAAAAAAAAAGCATATGGGTGGAATTATTCCTTCTGTTAATCGTATCCTTATTGTTTTTTTACCAAAGTTAATCACATCTTTAATAGGGTAACTCACAAAAAATTAGAATGTATCTCATATAAGTTGTGGAAATGTTATGCCTCTTATCTGAAATATCTAAAAGTACGAGGGTGTTTAACTAAGGTAGGCTTGCCTACTTTTAAACGGGTAATTTACATTTAAAATCACTAAACTTAACATTTACTTTTATTTACATCATAAACTTTTAATTTAATCAAATTACATCATTCAACTTTTATTATTAGGAAAATAAGTCACTTATACAAATTTTTAAATAATTTTAACCAAAAAATCTGAAACTGATACTTTTACTTGACATATTTTTCAAGTATCATCATGAAATAGTGTTTAATTGATAATTTTAATAATTTATGGAATAATTTTTTGAAACATTTAATTTAAATTAATTTACATTATCTATAAATCCTAACAAAAATATTTAAACTACATTATTTAATGGTGATGTGTGAAAAATATATTAAATAAAAGTGTCAATTTATTTTTTTCATAAGAATTATTTAATGGTGTCAGAATAAGTGACTTAATTTATAAATAATAAGAGTTGAATGACGTAATTTGATTAAATAAAAGATTTATGATGTAAATGAAAGTGGATGGTAAGCTTAATGATCTAAAATGTAAATTATCCTTTTTAAAAAATATTGATTCAAAGACTATTGGTGTTTTATTATTTTTTTAATATTATTGTTGTATTTAATTGATTATGCATTGAATAATTTTTTTAACAAATTATAATTATAAACTTATTTAGTGGGAGGAGAAGAGGAAAATTTAGGAGAAAGAATAAAGTGTTTCTATCGAGTCTAGAATTTATGACTTAAAAAAATGTGAGAGAATAAAGATAAATAGCTTAGCCAATTGGTCAAATATACTTACCGCATTGAATAATTTTTCTTACTAATATATTCTCTTAGTTTACAACTCAAGTTTTGTTTAAAAGAAATTTATTCGAATCAAAACAAATTAATTTTTTACACTAAATTGAGCCAAAATATTTATTTTTTTAAAGTAATTTTGCTCACTCGTATTCCTACGTGATACCACTCAAATGAAACCCACAAAAATGAACGTGTCCTAAAACCCAGCCACATCATGACATGCAACGCGTGCATGAAAGCATCCTCACCACGTGCCTTTCTTCCTTCTGCCACCTGCCACTTCTTTCCCCTCTATTTAACCATCTCTCTCTCTCTCTCTTCATACCTGCAATTTCTTCAACTCCTTCCATTCCATCTTTGTAATGAATCCAATGGCTGAAAGCCACTTTCAGGACACTCAACCAATGGCTCACCGGATGGTGAAATCCGCCACCGCTGTCACCGCCGGCGGCTCCCTCCTCGTCCTCTCCGGTTTAATCCTGGCAGGCACCGTGATTGCACTCACCATAGCCACTCCACTCTTCGTCATTTTCAGTCCGATCCTTGTCCCTGCTCTTATTGCCGCAGCTCTCCTAGCAACGGGTTTCGTCGCTTCCGGCGGCTTCGGTGTTGCAGCCGTTAGTATGAAGCACGGGTACGGCACTTGTAGGCCGTCCCACGTACCATATACGTCCCCGGGACGGGTACGGGTTGAGTACGGCTGGGGTACGTACCCGGGACGTCCTATATTTACGGGGTACGATTAAAAACTACTTGGGTACATTGGTAGATCGAAGGGGACATTTCGGAGACGGCGATGAGAGTCGACGCCCGTACCCGACCTGCAAAACGCTGAAGAAGAAGAAAAATTGCAGAACTTGAAGAAGATAAGAGTTGCAGAAGTATCGACGCTTGAAGAAGAAGAAGTTGACTTTTGTGGAGCCTAATAATGACAACTTTTTCTTGTTTTAATTAATTAGCTATTTATTAAATAATTAAAAAAATTTATTTTAACTTTTTTATAAGGATTTATTATTATTATTATTTATTATAATAAAACAACCATATTATTAATAATTATATAAAAGAAAGTAAAAAAGTTAAAAGTTAAAAGTTAAAAGCGGGAAAAATTAGGATTTCTTTGGAATTGTAAATTTTATTTTGAATTTTATTGTTTTATTATTATTATTATTATATTAGAATTTATTTTATATTTGTCGTATTCTTGTCATGCCTAAATAAATTTACTTAAAAAATAAGAAATAAAATCTCTATCTTTTTTGTGAGCAGGGTTTTAAAAATTATTAAACTAATCCGACTTTAAAAAATTCAAGAATAATTAAACTAATCTGAACTTTAAAAGTTTAAATTATACCCAACTAAACTCAAAAATAATTAAATCAGTTTAAATACAAGCCTAATTAAAGCTCGAGTATTCACATAAAAGATTGAATGTACAAATAAAAAGCTAAATTGAACACTCAACCTAAAAATTATTAATTACATGAATGACTACGTACACTTGATCTCAGCCAAAAGTATCTTAAAGATGTGCGATATTGGGTGTGTATCGTATTTGTATCTTGTTTTTAATTGTTTTAACGCTTCTTCACTCGAGCTTTAAATAGAGATGAATAAATATACATTTCAACCATTTTATCTTTTAATTTTATTATTTTACTCTTCGATTAAATTTTCATTCAATTTAATTATTTAATTTTAGTAATTTTTTAATCTAAGAGTTAGAAAGTAATTTAAAAATATTAGAAATGAATTTAAATAATTATAATTATTATTTAATATAATTATAATTTTAGTTTTTATTGTATTATGAATTTTAATATTTTTTATTATATATATATTAAAATTTATTTTATATTTACCGTACTCGTACTCTATAATTTTAAAAATTATCGTTTCTTGTCCTCGTATTTGTGCAACTTAGGCCGTTACTGTGCTGTCGTGGATTTACAGGTGCAGTTTTTAATTCTCTCTCCGTTAAATGATCTTTTTCATAAATTAAATGAAACGGAACGTTTTTTGTTTTTCTTTTCAAATGAATAAATATATTTTTCAGGCATGTGACCGGGAGGCACCCACCGGCGGCGGATCAGTTGGATAGCGCGGGGATGAAGTTGGCTATGAGGGCTCGAGAGATGAAGGATAGGGCTGCGCAGTTGACGGGTGCGGCGGCTTCTTAATTTTAGTTCCAGCCTCAGCCAAAATGTTACAAATTTAACAGCAGCATAAGAAGCTGGGGGATGTTAAACTAGCTGTGTGTTTGTGTTGAATACTGGAGTTATTTGACTCTATTAAGTTAAGCGCTTCTTCTTTCTTGGGAATTACTAATAAATGAAAATTACAAAAATCAAATGAATTATGCTTGTAAAAAAGAGACAGCCTTGAAGACAGCAGAAGACAGGAAGGATTAGTTTCAAATCAACATTAATCATAAAAATAGGAAGTTTAAAATTCAAATAAATTTAAATCAAGATCACAGATCAATTTTTTTTTGGATAAATCCCTTTTATTATCCAACGTATTATAAGAAATAATCACTGCTAATAAAAATATTCACATCATTTAAAAAATGGTAAATTTTAGTTTTGTCTTTTAATTTTAGAGAGTTAGAGTTTTAGTTTAGGGGTTTAAGTTGTATGGTTTAGAATTTAATTTTAGTGTTTAGAATTTAGTGCATAGGTTTAGGGTTTAGTTTTTTTAGGGTAAGAGTTAAAAATTTAGGATTTGAGTTTTTATAGTGTAAATACACAAGCTTGTGTAAAATTAATTTTACACAGCCCGTGTATCAAAGTTTTACCCTTTAAAAAAGGGTTTTATTTTAATACACAACCCATGTAAAATATTTTTACACAACCTTTCTATAAAATCTAAAATCTAAAACCTTAACCCTAACACCCTAAATTTTAAACCCTAAACTCTAACCCTTAAACCCTAAACCTTAAATTCTAAACCCTACAAAATAAACCCCTAAACTTTAAATCCTAAACTAAACTCCTAACCCCTAAATTTAAAAAGCACGTATAAACTTTAATTTACACAAATTATGTATCAAACTTTTTCTCTTTAAAAAAATGAAATTGCAGTTATCTTTTTTAACTCAACATTTTAACACACACTCTCTCTATTTATTCGCCTTCTTCCCATTAAAGATATTTATAACTATTTTTTAATTTAAATTTTTAATGAATATCTATATTAAACTCATTGAAATCTATTTAAAATTAAGTATGAATACTTTCGGATTTTAGTTGCAACTTTAAATTTTAGTTATTGTTACCACGTAAGTAGTTATTGTTACCACGTAAGTTCTATACAAATATATTTAAAAAGTTGTATACTTTTTATAATAACTTTAATTTTTAAATTTTAATTTTAATTGTAATTTTTTTGTTCTTATTTATGAATTTACTAATGGTTAATCATTTTTTATTCTACAACTTTTTTTATTCACGTTTAAAATATGATAAATAAATTATTTAAACATAATAAAACATAAGTATGCACGAAGCGATGATAAATATTTTTTTATTATATAAATATTTAATATTTTATTTATACGATTCAATTATGTAATTAGTTTTGATTTATATTAAAATAATTGACATAAATATTAATTGATATATTTGTTAAATATGAAGGGTTAAATTTGTTGAATTATTTTGAATTAGAACTAAATTGATAGAATATATAATTTTCGATGACTAAAACTATCATTATACCAAACCTTGTTAGATATATGTTTGAATTTTAACGAAAAATTAACCTGATTATAATTAAATTTTAATTGAATGACATATTTGTAATTACGTTAATAATTGAGTGATTTGTTTGCTACTTGACGACAACATTATTAACGATCGTTTGCATTTAAACAGAAGAGTGACCAAATTAATTAAAATATTAATTGAGTGTCCTAATGTAATCACTTATTTTTGTCTGGGGTATAAATATTATAATTATATTGATAATGATTATGTTAGTATTAAAACATATACATATGTGTTTATATGAGTATGTGTTATACGTATGTGTATGTTTGTATTCGTTAGTATGTATAAAGGCAGTCTATTAACATTTATGTATGTTTGTGTATATATGCTAGTGTCACGGGCCGTGAGCCAAGGTCCAGGTCATTAGCACCACAGGGTGCACACCAAGGTGCCCACGAGGTTCTGAGGCACACTTTGGGCTTGAAGAGACCACCAGACTGGCCCGATCCTCGGGAAGATCCAAGAAGGCTTATCCATCCACACCTATGTGAACACTCCATGTGAACATGGGAGATTCTTTCCATAGATAGCTAAGGAATATTCTTGGCATTATGCCTTGTGGTTGGTAGAGTTGTATCTAGGTCGTTGATGTAAATCAGTAGGGACCGTCGGATTAAAGAGGACTCAACTATAAATAGAGGCCTCCCCACCTCAGTTGTAATCATCCATCTTTTCATCTATTCTTGAGTAATAGAGAGCACATTCACTCTAAATTCTATGAGTTGTTATTATTTTATTCTTCGCATTCTTTTAGAGTTCTTCGTAGCCGATCTCATTGTTTGCTTCCACTAAGAACGATCTTGCATTCTTGGGTGCCTTGGAAGTTTGATCTTCCAGAGTGAGGATTCAGGCTTACTTATTCATTTGTCTTAGGGACTCAACTAAGGCCGCATGATGGGCTGGTTCAGAAGTCTAGCCACGTGACAGTTGGTATCAGAGCACAGTTCATGAGCCACAGTTGGTGAACCGAGTGTTCGTGGAAGAAACTGTTCGAGATGGCGACAAGGAAAGAAGGAAACGCTGCAGCACAGAAGGGTGATGAGGCCCAGGCTGTCGAAGGAAGGATCCAGAGGCACAAAGACTTTGTGGCATCGTGTGAGAAGATATGGGCAAAGTTCGAAACCACTAGGTTCCAGAGAAAAAGCCTTGTGATTGCCAAGGAGAGCCTCGAGGTGAAGAACCAGAATGGAGAGTAGAAGGCATATCAAGCATGAAGGACAAAGTAGAGGAACATAGTGATGCGGTTGGAGCTGAGGTACAGGCTTCGACGAAGATGGATGGGACTTCACATGCGAGGAAAAGCCATCGAGGTGGAACAAGCCCAGGATGCTAGCCCGACCATGGGAAAGGAAGCCATGGAAGTGCTTCTATTGTGACAGTGAGCATTGGTCGAGGGATTGTTCAGAGAAAGCTAACCTTTCAGCCATCAAGGTAAATGATGGGTCTATAAAAAGGGAAGCTAGAGTTGGCATGATTGTTTCATCCACAATGGTCAAGCCGGAGGTGCAGCAGAAGTGTTTTTGTTGCGAGGGCCACACAGTTGGCTCGATTGCCCCGACAGAGTCAAGTCGAGGGTGGAAAAAGTGCAATGGAAGTGTTTTCATTGCATGGAGCCACATCGTTGGTGTGATTGTCCACATAGAGTCAAGCAGTCCAAGGTACAGGACAAGCCCAAAGAGAGCGAGGCTTTGAAGATCGATTCGTTATGTGAAGAGCCACCATTGGGCAAGGTGGAAGGTGCATTGAACTTCATGGAGAAAGAAGTGGCAATGCGAAATGGGGCGTCATACTTCAAGGATGAAGAAGGGCTGATGTATTTTAGAGTGACTGCGAGGGAGTTCATCCCTAAGAGGGTACATCTCGAGCAGAGTCTTTGTGTTTTTGGTTTTGATTTGTCTAGTTTGTTAGGTGTAGGCCACAAAAAACCTAACACATCAGATAGAGAAAGTTCAAAGGCAACATTCAAACCTTTGTTTAAGAATCATAGGGATCCAAGTGAATGCAAATCCAAACGGGTAGGAAGGAGTTCCTACGATCGAGATATGCGAGGTGGTTTAACGAGCGATGTTATATGGTAGCGGCTACCGAAGCAAGGAGTCTATATGGGTGGATGACCCAGCACGAGTCAGGTGCTCTTTATAGGAAGAGCGGTCCTTACGGGGGACAACCAAGCTCGATTTCGAGTTGGGAGAAAGCTAAGGTGCCAATGAGGTCCTATGATCGTTTTTAACTTCATTTTGGAGTGGCGACGAGGGCATCGCCAAGTTTGGTGGGGGAGAATATCACGGGTCGTGAGCCAAGGTTTGGGTCATTAGCACCACAGGGTGCACATCAAGGTGCCCACGAGGTTCTGAGGCACACTTTGGGCTTGAAGAAACCACCAGACTGGCCCGATCCGTAGGAAGATCCAAGAAGGCTTATCCATACACTCCTATGTGAACACTCCATGTGAACATAGGAGATGCTTTCCATAGATAGCTAAGAAATATTCTTGGCATTATGCCTTGTGGTTGGTAGAGTTGTATCTAGGCCGTTGATGTAAATCAGTAAGGACCGTCAGATTAGAGGGGACTCAACTATAAATAGAGGCCTCCCCACCTCAGTTGTAATCATCCATCTTTTCATCTATTCTTGAGTAATAGGGAGCACATTCACTCTAAATTCTCTGAGTTGTGCTTCTTTTGTTCTTCGCGTTCTTTCAAAGTTCTTCATAGTCGATCTCATAGTTTGCTTCCGCTAAGAACGATCTTGCGTTCTTGGGTGCCTTAGAAGTTTGATCTTCCGGATTGAGGATTCAGGCTTACTTAGTCGTTTTTCTTATGGACTCGACTAAGGCCGCACAGTGGGCTGGTTCAGAAGTCTAGCCACGTGACACTAGTGTGTTTATATACATGTATTATGTGTTATTATATGTGCATGTTATATATGTATGTGTGTTTAATTGTAAATATGTATAGATTAATATGTATGTATGTATGTATGTATGTATTATTATTATTATTAATTATTAGGTTGCAAGTAAAAAGAAAGAAACAGATCCAAATATTTCAAAACCCAAATTATTCATTAAAGTGTCCAATCTATTACTTATTGAAACCTAGGTACTTAAATTACATGGCTCATTTCGACCAAGCCCAAACCCTAACTAATTAACCTAAACCCTAAAGACTATACTGATATCCCTTTTGTTGTTGCAGCCGTCATCATCCCAGCCGCTAGATCACATTTGATCTAACGACCCAGATCAAAGGAGAATGCCCCTCCAGCTGGCCGCATGAAGACCACATGCCAACTATTGGACTCCCCACGTGCGCGTGAAGTCTACTCCCGAGGTTGTTGATATCTCACTTGCCACGTGGCTTGATCCAGCATTTCCAAGACCAGATATGAGCCGTCCATCCTTGAGGAGTCTCAGCCGTTGGATCGAATTAGATCCAACGGCCCAAAATGTATCTGGCCAATTGGGATGTTTCTCATCTTTCAACCATTGATCCACGTGGCCGGTTGGCCAAGAATCATGCTGCCTCCGTACGGGTTCGTACAGCTCTCCCTCACCGACCTCTCAACCACCAGTATGGCCAAAAACAAAAAAAAATATGGGAAAAGTGAGATCCAGATCCAAGCACAGTAAAAACATTAAATGAAGCTTAAGATTGTAAACAAAGTTCAAATCAGAAAATATGGATATATATGTTGTAAGAATCAAAGTCTTGTACACCGAGTTACCAGATTCGAATAAAAAAAGCCAAAACAGATTCAGTGGTAATTCCTTCTTTCCTTTTTTTACATGCAAATATTCGAAACAAAATAAAAAGAGAGAAAAGAGGTTCGAAGTTTAACCTTAGCCGTCGGCCTTCCTTCGCCGGTGATAAGCTTGTCGACAAGTGAAATGTTGGGGAAGGTCGAATGGTAAAAAAAATGGATCTTTTCATGGTTTTGATACTTAAAAGGGGGGTTCAGCTTTTCTTATATCGGGGGAAAATGGGGACTTATTTTTAAAATCATGGTTGAATCAAGTTTAAGGATTTGAAGTGGTTGTTTTGGATGATTTTGGAGCTCTACCGGCGCCGGTAAGCGGCAGCCGGCGACGTCGGATGACGGCCGGTACGGCGGCGGCCGACCAATTTCTAGAAATAAGATGGAACTTGTAAGGGTTTTTTGACTAGCGATTGAGACAAAATATCAAATGGGGGATTTAATTTTAGGGTGAAACTTTTCAAATAGAAAAAAAAGATATCCCGCAAGCCGGATATGTGTTTATATATGGTTTAAAAATTTTAAAATGGGTTAATAACGTTCTAGTCCTTTCACCCCCTTCTATTTGCTCCGCTGCCCTTCCCCCTTTCTAAATTACACCCTTAGTCATTGAAGGTTTTTTCAATCATTCAATTTCGTCCCTAAATTGAATTAAATCGGGTTGTAAATGGTTAAATTACACCTCAAGTCCCTTCGCCCTTCTTCATTTTTCAAAAAAGCTCTGTTGTATGGTTTAATTTCGTAACTATTCCCCTTGCGTTTTAAACGGTTTTCAATCAGGCCCTAAATCACTAGTTTATTATTTTTAGGAAAAATTATAGTTTGCCCCTCTCTTTTAATTACATTTTACTAATTAAGTCCCTTGAGCTTTAATTTAAATTAATTTTGGTGGGTGATTTCTTTTTCAGTCCTATTCTATTTATTTCCTTTGTCTTTAACATTTATTTTTATATTTTATGTTTAAATGTTTTTATATTTGGTATATTATTCATGTTATTAGGTTCTAGTTTGTCATATATATTTTTAGTTTTATTTAATTTGTTGACATGTCTTGATGTATATAAATATATGTATGTAGTATGTATATTGTATTATGTATACTTATATGTACATTTTTATATAAGAATATATATTTAGCGAATTTTTTTTATTGTACTTATATTTTATCCCATATATTGTTGTGTAAATTTTTTAGTAATGTCTTTTATGCAATTTACATTTTATATATGAATTTTATATTATAATGTATGTTAGTTTTTATACCTAATATGTATATATTAGTTTTATGCACCTAATGCATATATCATATATTAGCATTTTTTGTAAATATTTATGTTATGTTTTTTATATATACATATATGAATATAGTGTATTATTTCAATTCTATATTATATGTTATTACTTACGTTATACCATGTATAATATTTTAGTTTGTTGTGTTTTCTTTTGTTGTCATTTGTTCATAATAATATATTTAATTCCATGTATTTATTTTTACCTTTTTCGATTAAATTGCATATTCGACATTTTAATTGCCAATGCGGTGCTCCCTTTTTCGACGGTAAACTTGGCTACCAGTCTAAGACGTAGATGGTAGTTTTCTTTTATCCCTCGAACACCGGAGCCATTAAAATTTACTCGCACTTATAACTAAATTTTAATTTAATCGTCACTTTAACCCGTAAAATTTAATATTAATAAATCGGTAATTATTTAGTACCAATTTTTGGGCGGTGTGGGGGTGCTAATCCTTCCACATCTGTAATCATCTCCCGAACCCAATTTTTTAAAGGAATATCTGGTTTTTGTTTTCGGTGTCCGATCTACCTTATCTAAGTGACCGGTGACGACTCTATATTTCTAAAATACCGAGTTTTTCTCAAATCCCCTTTTAAATAATTTTTAAAAAATAAAAGCGAGACTTCCCTCATTTTAATATATAATATAATTCATTATTTTCGTAGCGGCGACCTTCGACGCCCTAGAAAAAATAGTCGTTACAGCATGGCGACTCCGCTGGGGAGTGATTTTGTTTTTAAAACAAAAATGAGTTAAGCTAAAAATTTTATCGCTTTACTAATACCAGAAGTTGTGGGTTAAAGTGACGATTAAACTAATATTTGTTTATAAATGCGAGTTTATTTTAACGCATTTAAAATTGGACATATAAACCTGACCGTCTAAGTGAGGGGAAAATGCTATTGCTTTCGAGGGGATATTGTTCCTCCGTATGAGCCTAGCAAGTACCTTCGGGGCTCTACTACCCTATGTTTTCGTGGGAATATTGTTTCCCCGTAAGGACATAGCGAATGGGTCCCCCTGAATTGAACCCGATTGAGAGGAGCCTATAATGGGTGATGACTAGGGGCCTTGCTACCCTTAGTAGGGGACACGTGTTACCTCTCCAAAAGTATTATTTTTAATGTCAATCTCACAATGCTTTTACTTGTTTTTAGGTACATTTAGTTACATTAGGATGTTAGAATCACGCATTTGCATAAGGAGTTTAGAGTTTTGTCTATGCCAGTGTGAAGGGTTGTTTTGTTGGCAATTTTGCAGGTTTGGCATAGGATTTGGCCCAGAAAAGCAACACAGGAAGGAATGCAAGAGAGAATGCCTAGTTCTGTTGGCACAGATGGACCAGACAATGCCAAGCACCGATTGGCAGGGAAGTGAACTTGATGCCACACCAAGAAGCTGTTGGACCCCGAAAAAATAGGAAATGATTAGGCTTCAAAAAGATAGCAATTGGATCAATCTCGGAAAAAATAGCGTATAAGATAGTGCCAAGACTTGTTGGCAGATTCATGCCAAGCTTGGACGCCAAGGCAGCGTCGACAGTATGACATCAGCCCTAGCCTAATCAGCTCTCATTTAAATTTGGATAAGATGATAATCCCTTATCCCTTGGGCAGTTGAAATTCAAAATTCAAATGCGGAGGTTATCCTATCTCTTCCCCGCATGCCTATTTAAACACCAACCAAGCTAGACTTTGAGAGGAGAAGATTGGATCGTGAGGAGTTGGTGTGCGACAATTGACAAACGGCTATACCTTGGAAGGGTGGTTCGACCAACTTGACCGAGAAGCCTAGATCTTGAAGGGCTGCATCGAGAGACCCCTTCTAGCCCATTCTCTATTTCAAATTATTTTGTTTTGTTTTTAATGATGATGTATTTCAAAAATGTTTGTGGGTTGTTGGTTAACTCCCTTACCATGAACTAATTTAATAGTTGGTGGGGGATGTTTGCGTTGAACGCTATTTTTATGTTTTAGTTTTTAATAATAAATCTACCTTGGCAATGTTTTCACTATTCGACATACTTTAATATTTCACAAATACTATGCCAAGCGAGAGCTGGCACTGTTGGCCTATTACTCCTCAATATCTTAACAGACTTAGGGTGACAACGATCAAGTTGTTGAATACTAAGGAGAGAAGCTTCGAGAGAAGTCGTTCAAGTAGATGAACTTACTTAGGGAGTGAAATTTACCCCTTAGGAGTATAGATTGGAGCTTAATCAAATTGGTTTATTTAAAAACAAACAGTATAGAGATATAGGGGTTTTTACATGATCAATTTAGGGCAATAGCCATCGAGAAGGGCTTTACTAATTGTGAATCTACTCGGAAAACAATGCTAAGACAGGTTGTTGATAAAGGCTGGCATGGCATAAATAGTGTGAAAACCAGGCATTCCTTGCCAACACTCATCATCCATTAAAACACCTTCCTTGCCAACGTCTTTACTTTACTTTCATTTCTTTACTTCTTAATTATTTTCCAAAACCAATTTCAAATCAAATTAACTTTTTCTTAAAGCAAGTAACAATCAAGGCAATTGAATTCCATGTCAATCTCTGTGGGATCGATACTCAGCTTACCAGCTGTATTACTTGCAGACCTATATACTTGCACGCAAAAGACTCCTTTTGGCATATTCTTATATTTTCCAAGACATATTTTCTGCCACTTTTGCCAGCATTCACTCAGAGAGTCTACAAGTTTTTGGCGTCGTTGCTGGGGATTGCAACGAAATTGATTGTTTTTAAATTTTTACTTGTTTTCCTTTTGTTTTTTTTTTTATTATTTACCTTTTACTTTTGTCGGTGTATGATCAGAAGCCATCCTGTGATGGACGAGTGGCCATACGATTCAGAAATTGAGAAACCTTGCGGGGGCTAAAAAGAAGATTTTGATAGATGAACCAAGGTAATGGAGGGAATGATGTGGTGAACAATGGAGGAAATCCACTTAACAATGAGATACCACCACCACGTGCTATCCCAATTGTTAATGAGAGGCCTATTAGAGAACATTCGGCACCAACCATTGACAATTTGATGCCAAGACTTATTGGCACAGAGGTAAACGCTGTCAATTTTGAACTTAAGTCGGTAATGATTCAAACTCTTTTGAATGTAGGTAAGTTTTATGGCGCACTCACTGGAGATCCGAGGCAACATCTAAAGCAGTTCATGGAGATTTGCCAGTTATTTCAACAAAATAGAGTACCTGAAGATACCGTGAAGCTGGAGTTATTTACTTTTTCTTTGAGAGATAGAGCAAAGGCTTGGCTTAATTCCTTGCCACCTGGCTCAGTTACTTCATGGGCAGACCTACGCCAGAAGTTCTTGACAAGATTCCAGCCGCCAACACTTACTGCCAAGCTGCGGGGTGAGATCATTACATTCAGGTAGGCTGAGGATGAGACCTTATATGATGACTGGGAACGATTTAAAGACCCGTTGAGGAGGTGATTCCCAAATTGGACCCAGATCCAAACCTTTTACAGTGGACTGAATGCACAAATGAGGACTGTTGTTGATGCTTCAGCAGCTGGCTCATTGCTTGACAAGACATATACTGAGGCTGTTGACATTTTAGAGAGGATTGCAATCAATGATTTTGAATATCCCGTTGCAAGACTTGGGACCGAAACTAAAACCAATAGAAAATTTAAGGTTGATGAACTAACATCCATTCATGCCGAGATTTCCAGCCTTACTAGCATGGTAAAAACGTTGCAAAAGAATAATGAGCCCCAAGAAGTCAAAGCATTAGACCCATTCTGTACAATCTGTGGAGAGAATCATCATGTGGGTGATGCCCTGCCAACCCTAAATTGGTAAATTTTGTTGGCAGTGTTAACCGTTACTATAATTCTAACTCCAATACTTATAATGTAGGTTGGAGACAACACCCTAATTTAGCTTGGGGAGATCAAGGAGGTAACCAGTACAATACCCAGTGCTAGAATACTCAGAGGCAGAATAACAATGCCATGCCAGTATTCTATCAGAATGCTATGCCACAGAAAGCCTAAAACAATTTTTAGCAAGGGCAGAGACTCAACCAATGAGGCACTCTCACAGAGTACATAGAGAGGAATGATGCCATAGTCTAGAGTTTGGCTGCATCAATGAGAAATTTGGAAGTTCAGCTTGGGCAGATTGCCAGTGCACCCAGCAATCGACCTCAGGGAGCATTGCCAAGTGACACAGAAGATGCTCGCAAAGATAATGAGCAGTGCAAAGCTATAACTCTTCAGACTGGTAAGCAGTGCGAGATAGAGAATGCTGCCAAGCAGCCAGTTAATTGCCAAGTTGAGAAGCATGTGCCAGCAAATGATCCCAGGGGAGTAGAGAAAGAGGAAACAAAAACAGATGTTGCCAGACAGCATATTGATGCCAGAACCGATGCCAGACAGTACACTGATGCCAGTACCGATGCCAGACAACACACTGATGCCAGGACTGCAGGCAAAGCCAGCAGAGCAGGCACATATCTATCTGCCACCACCATTTCCAGCAAGACTCCAAAAGCATAAGCAAGATCAGCAGTTCAAGTGCTTCTTGGAGGTTCTTAAGCAATTACAAATCAACATTCCATTGGTAGAAGCCCTTGAACAAATCCCAACTATGTCAAATTTATGAAGGACATTTTGTCCAAAAAGAGAAAGTTGGGAGACTTTGAAACGGTAGCTCTGACCGAATGATGCAGTGCCATGATCTTAAACCGATTGCCACCAAAGGTGAAAGATCCGTGAAGCTTCAATATTCCCTGCACCATTAGCAACAAATTCATGGGTAAGGCACTGTGTGACCTAGGAGCCAGTATCAACTTGATGCCAATGTTAGTTTTCTGGAAGCTTGGTATAGAAGCAAGGCCTACCACAGTGACACTTCAGCTGGCATACCGATCCTATGCACATCCCAGGGGTAAGATTGAGGATGTGTTGGTAAAGGTAGATAAATTTATTTTTCAAGCTAATTTTATCATTTTGGATTATGAGGCTGATATTAATGTCCTGATTATTTTGGGGAGACCTTTTCTTGCCACAGGTAGGGCTTTAATTGATGTTCATAAAGGGGAACTAACAATGCGCATGAATGACCAGCAAGTTACATTTAATGTGTTTCAAGCTTTGAAATGTGTAGATGAACTTGATGAGTGCCAATGAGAGGAGATGATAGAGTCCATTTACACTTTGGGCACGACACAGTTATGCCAAAATACAAAATTTGATGCCAACAATTTAGATGGAATAGATTATCTGTTTGAGGAAACAGAAGAACCAGTCTTGGAGGCTGAAGAGGCGAGTTATTTTGAGCCATTACAGTTGGCCGGCAGAGAACTCAAGGCATCTAAACCATCAATTGAGGAGCCACCGGCATTGGAACTGAAACTGCTGCCAAATCACTTGAAGTATGCTTATTTAGGTGAACACTCAACTCTGCCAGTGATCATTGCCACTGGTCTCACTAATGGTCAGGAGGATAGATTGCTGGCAATATTACGTGACTATAAGCAGGCACTAGGGTGGACTTTGGCAGACATCAGAGGTATTAGCCAAACCATTTACATGCATAAGATTATCTTGGAGGAGTACCATGGCAAGACCATTGAAGGCCAGAAAAGGCTAAACCCAAGCATGAAGAAGGTAGTGAAAAAAGAGATCATAAAATGGCTTGATGCTGGGATTATATATCCCATTCTCGATAGCTCTTGGGTTAGCCCGGTACAATACGTGCCAAACAAGGGTGACATGATCGTGGTACAAAATAGTGAAGCTGAGTTAATCCCCTCCAGAACTATCACAGGATGGAGAGTGTGCATGGACTATAGGAGGCTGAACAATGCCACGAGGAAGGACTACTTCCCATTTCCATTCATTGATCAGATGCTAGACATGTTGGCAGGTAAAGCTTTCTACTATTTTTTGGATGGTTATTCAGGTTATAATCAAATTCCCATCGCACCTGATGATCAAGAGAAGACTACGTTCACATGCCCATATGGGAGCATTTATGTTTAGAATGATACCATTCAGCCTATGTAATGCACCGACAACGTTTCAACATTGCATGATGTCCATTTTTTCTGATATGATCGAGCACAACATGGAAGTGTTCATGGATGATTTCTCAGTGTTTGGCAAAACATTTGAGGAATGCCTTCTGAGTTTGGAGCAAGTCTTGAAGAGATGCATAGAGACAAACCTAGTGTTGAACTGGAAAAAAATGCCATTTCATGGTGAAAGAGGGCATTGCTCTCGGGAACAAGGTAACTAAGAGGGGTTAGAAGTGGATCAAGGAAAAGTTAAGGTAATTAAGCAGATACCGCCTCCAATGAGTGTTAAAGGTATAAGGAGTTTTTTAGGACATGCTGGTTTTTATCGGCGTTTCATTAAAGACTTTTCAAAGATTTCTAAACCTTTATGCTTGTTGTTAGAACATAATGCCACTTTTACATTTAACTATTCTTGTTTGAGAGCATTTTAGGAGCTTAAAGAGAAGTTAATCAATGCCCATATAGTTGTGGCACCGGACTGGAATGAGCCCTTCGAACTCATGTGTGATACCAGCGATTATGCTGTTGGAGAAGTCTTGGGACAAAGGCATGGCAAGGTTTTCCATGCCATCTACTATGCCAGTCGAACCTTGAACGAAGCACAACTGAACTACTCTATGACTGGGAAAGAATTTCTTGCGGTTGTATTTGCTTTTGACAATTTTAGATCTTATTTAATTGGCAACAAAGTTGTGGTTTTTACAAATTATTCAGAATTGAAGTATCTCTTGGCAAAGAAGGATGCCAAGCCCAGACTAATCCGATGGACACTCCTGCTTCAAGAGTTCGACCTTGAGATCTGAGACAAGAACGGCAGTGAAAACTTAGTAGCTGACCATCTTTCACGTTTGGAGCATCACCTGGAAGATGGTAAGACAAATTTTATAAGAGATGAATTTCCTGACGAGTATTTGCTTGCAGTTAATGCCATGCCATGGTATGTCGATATTGTCAACTACTTGGTAAGTAACATTCTGCCACCAGACTTGGCATACAATGCCAAGAAAAGGTTCTTGCGGGAAGTCAAGCAATACTATTGGGATGAGCCAATATTGTTCAAACATTATGCTAACCAAGTGATCCACCGGTGTGTGCCTGAGGATGAACAACATAACATATTGCATCTATGTCATGCCGCACCATATAGAGGTCACTTTGCTGGGGTAAAGACTACTGCCAAGGTACTCCAGTCAGGATTCTTTTGGCCTACACTATACAAGGATGCCCACGAGTATGCCAAGGTATGTGATCGATGCCAACGGACAGGAAACATCTCTGGCAGACACCAACTACCGCTTCAAAACATTATGCATGTGGATTTATTTGATGTATAGGGGATAGACTTTATGGGTCCTTTTCCACCTATACATTCTTGTAGTTGTTGACTACGTATCTAAATGGGTAGAAGCTGTTTCTCTGCCAACAAACGATGCCAAGGCCGTTGCCAAGTTCTTACATAAGCATATCTTCACTTGATTTGGCGCCCCTAGAGTGATTATTCATGATGAGGGCACTCATTTTAAACGTAATCTAATTTATAAAGCCTTGTGCAGGTATGGTATACAGTAGAGAATTGCCACGATATATCATCCACAAACAAACGGGCAAGCTGAGATTTCAAATAAGGAGATCAAAAACATCTTAGAGAAGCCTGTTAATCCATCAAGAAATGACTGATCCTTGAGACTAGATGAGTCCTTGTGGCCTTACACGACTGCGTTTAAAACTCCTTTAGGTACTTCATCGTTTAGACTTGTTTTCGAAAAACCATGTCATCTGCCAGTGGAGCTTGAGCATAAAGCCTACTGGGCCATCAGAACACTTGGCATGGCATGGAGAGCTGCTGGAGAAAAGAGGTTACTAGACCTAAATGAGTTGAAGGAATTCAGAACACAAGCCTATGAGAATGCCAGGATCTACAAGGAAAAAGCAAAATGTTGGCATGACAGTAGGATAATGCCAAGATAATTTGAGGTAGGCCAACGTGTTTTGTTATTCAACTCACGGCTTAAGTTGTTTCCAGGGAAACTCAGATCAAGATGGATGAACCCTTATGAAGTTGTGAAGCCATGCTCAGGAGCTGTGGACATCAAGAATTTGAAGTCGGGCAAAATCTTTAAGGTGAATGGACAACATTTAAAGCACTACATGGAAGGTGATCGGAACAATGCCAAAGAAGTAATTCTCTTGGCAGAGGTAACATGAAAACACCATCAGGATTGAACTTTTGTAAATATTAGGTTAGTGTTTTTCGTTGTTTTTAGGTTTTTAGGCTTCTAATTATTTTTCTTTCTTTTTAAGTTTCATGTTTTTATTCCTTTACTGTGTTGAAAGATTTCCTTTGAGTTGTGCAAATTCATTATGCCAGTAATTGTGCCAGGAACACTTCTAGGGTTGCTGGCAGGGGCTAACGCGTCAATAGAAAAATCTGCTAGACATAGTGCCAGAGCAGCTTGGCATGCAGCGGTGCAAAAGATATAAGGAAAAAACCCTAGTTTTATCGGCCCAGTAAAATAAGAAAGAGTAATTTTTATTTGACTTTAAACCCTAGCCGTACAAAATTTTGGTTGGAAATTAAATTTCAAATCAATCACCTTATCACTCCAATCCTTACCCTATCTTATCACCTATCACCTTATCACTCCACCATTTTCTTTTCTTTTTAATTCTTTTTCTCTCCCATCATTATCCCTAATTACTACTCTCATTAAAACACTCAACCAACCCAAAACCTTTCACTTTCTCACCTAGCCGGTTAAAAGAAACCCAAACAACTCTCTCACTTTTTACTTTTCTTTCGATAAGCAAGTAAAAAAATCCAAATCGTCCTTTTTTCTTCATCACTGTTTCAAGTTTCTTCAGCAAGTTTCAAAGTCTTCTTCCTCTACTTCCTTCAAGCAATTCTTCAACGAGGAGATTGAGAAAAAGTTCGAATCCAATTTTGCCTCGAGGAGTTTTTGCTATGAGAAGCACTTCAACCTCAACACAGAGACGAACAATGGCTTCCCTCCGGAAGTCATGTCTACAATTAACTTGCATAAATGGACTCAGTTTTGCCAAAAAAAATGGGGAGGTCTATGCCACAATCGTCCAAGAATTCTATGCGCACATTGTGACCAAGGATTCGCCATTCTTGATGATTAGAGGTAAATGTGTTCGTTTCGATGAAGGGTATATCAATAATATGTTTGAGTTAGATGGTGCCGAGGATGAGTATTTCGAGTACGCTGATTCAATGAATGCTGCCAATTGAAAGAGGCTACAAGTAGATCTGTGTGAGCCTGGCATGTCATGGACAATGTCATCCAAGGGGCACCGTACGGTGAAGAGGCTGGCATTGAAACCCCAATGGAGAGGATGGAATCACTTTCTCAAGGCGAATCTGATGCTCACATCCCATAACGAGACCGCGTCAGAAGAAATGATGATCTTGTTGCACTCCATTGTTATAGAGCGCAAAATCAATGTTGGCAAGCTCATTATTGAGGAAACCTACAAGTGCGCAGTGAAAGGTACTGACAGCTTATTTTTCCCTTTGTTGATTTCTAACGTTTGTATGCTCTATGATGTGCCAAAGCTTGATACGGATAAGGGACAAACGATCAAAAGAACAACAATTACTGCTGCTATATATAGGAATCTCGTTGCTACTGAGCCCAAGGGCAAGGGAAAGGCAAAGGTACACACGCCAAAGCCCAAAGAGTCAAAGGCCGCGCTAGTAACCACGCCAGAAACCGTGCCAGACAGTTCACTAGCAATGTTGTCCCAAATTCATCAACATCAAGAGATTATTCTCTAAAAGCTGGAAAAAGCTAAGGAGCTCAATGTCAAGATGCGGCACTACATCTAGGCCAGGGATGTTGTGATCAGAGAAGCTCTAACCAAATTATCAACTGATTTTGTGCCAAAGTTTCCAAACTTCCCTACCGAGCTCTCTGCCAGTGATAATGCCATGCCAGCTAGTCCAGTTCATACCCCGTCTGATACCACAGTCCCGTTGTCTCCAGTTGAAGTCGAGTCTACCAGTTTTGATTCTTCATCTGAATCAAAGGAAACCAAAGCCAAGCCTGCCAAAGCCAAGTCGACAGTAACACCTATTGTCCATACGTCATCTGATGCCACCGATGCACATGCCGCATCGAAGCCTACCAAGGAAAATAAGGAAGTTAGAGCCTCCACTACCGCTTCAAAACCAAGCTTGTAAAGAAAGAAGCACATGGCCCTTGACTGTGGGTCGTATATGAGAAGAAAGACCCATGCCGCATGGTATATAGTCTTCAAAGGGGAGTCTTTTTCTTCCTAAACTCCTTTACATTTCATTCCATTGCATTTACATGATCATGCATTTTATTTTATTTTATTCTGTTTTTCTTGTATATATCTGTTGTTTCATGCATTGGGGGACAATGCACATCTTGGGTTTAGGGGTGTGCATTTCTTCACATTTATGTCATGTTCATGTTTAATTTTCTGTTGCCATGTAGGTCATTTAGGATAGATGCATACTGAACCACTAAAAAAAGGAAAAAGAAAATTTTGCCTCGGTTCAATTCTAAAAAAATGTTAATATTTGTTAGGCAAGTTTAATTTGATCTAGGTATCTGTCCAATGAGGAAACTCTAATCTTTAGTTATCATGTCATGCCAGTAGAGTAATATGGCAGGTTAGCTTGGCAATTGATCTTTAGTTTGGGGAACTGAAATTTCACTTAACACGTAGTATGTATCTAGTTCCTTAGCAAACTTAGACTTTTTGAAACTATGCTTAGATTTTAAAAAAAAAGATCAAATGATGCCAGGGTAAAAGAAACAAATAAGGCAGCAATGTTCAGCCAAGGAAAGAAAAAATAGAACTCTCCTCTACCTTAGGGATAATAAGCTACTTGGGGCTTCGTGGTTTGCTCCATCTTAGTTCTCAAGTCCAAAACCTTATGGTATGAGTTGAAGAGAAAGCCTAGTGAAGTCTAGATTAAGGTGGGGATTCGTGGTATGCTCCCTCTTATCTCTCACGCTAAATAGTGTCACGAAGCAAGCTTAAATTAATGCCACCAGAAACCCTTGGCGAAGAAAGAAAAGGAAAAAATGAATGAAAAGAAAAAAAATGAGTTTAGGTAGTAAAATTTGTCTAATGCAGTAAAATGATACTTGATGCATATTGCCTGTACATCATGCGCTCTTCATGAACTTAGACTAGAGTTATATTGTCACACTTGAATTACTACCTCCTTGGTATTATTGCACTGAGATACTGAGGACAGAAATAGAGCCAAATTCTACTTGCCAGCACGCGTTGGCATTCAACCAAAATTTTGTCGAGGTAACTTTTTCACAGTTTTTGTTTTTATTTTGACTGCATTACTTGAGGACAAGCAATGAGTTAGGTTTGGGGTGTGTTACCTCTCCAAAAGCACTATTTTTAATGCCAATCTTACAATGCTTACATTAGGATGTTAGAATCATGTATTTGCATAAGGAGTTTAGAGTTTTGTCTATGCTAGTGTGAAGGGTTGTTTTGTTGGCAATTTTGCAGGTTTGGCATAGGATTTGGCCCAGCAAAGCAACATAGGAAGGAGCGCCAAAGAGAATGTCGAGTGCTGTTGGCACATATGGACCAGACAATGCCAAGCACCAGTTGGCAGAGAAGTGAACTTGATGCCACGCCAAGAAGCTGTTGGACCCCGAAAAATAGGAAATGATCAGGCTCCGAAAAGATAGCAATTGGATCAATCTATGAAAAATTGCGGATAAGATGGTGCCAAGACTTGTTGGCAAATTCAAGCCAAGCTTGGACGCCAAGACAGCGTCGGCAGTATGACGTCAGCCCTAGCCTCATCAGCTTTCATTTAAATTTGGATAAGATGATAATCCCTTATCCCTTGGGCAGCTGAAATTCAAAATTCAAATGGGGAGCTCATCATATCCCTTCCCAACATGCCTATTTAAACACCAACCAAGCTAGACTTTGAGAGAAGAAGATTGGATCGTGAGGAGTTGGTGTGCGACGATTGACAACTAGCTGCACCTTGGAAAAGTGGTTCGACCAACTTGTCCGAGAAGCCTGGATCTTGAAGGGCTGCATCGAGAGACCCCTTCTAGCCCATTCTCTTTTTTATGTTATTTTATTTTGTTTTTAATGATGATGTATTTCGAAAAAGTTTGTGGGTTGTTGGTTAAATCCCTCACCATGAATTAATTTAATAGTTGGTGGGGGATGTTTGCGTTGAACGCTATTTTTATGTTTTAGTTTTTTATAATAAATCTGCCTTGACAATGTTTTCACTATTCGACATACTTTAATATTTCCTAAATACTATGCCAAGCGAGAGCTGGCACTATTGGCCTATTGCTCCTCAATATCTTAACAGACTTGGGGTAGCAACGATCAAGTTGTTGAATAATAAGGAGAGAAGCTTCAAGAGAAGTCGTTCAAGTATATGAACTTACTTCGAGAGTGAAATCTACCCCTTAGAAGTATAGATTGGAGCTTAATCAAATTGGTTTATTTAAAAGCAAACACTATAGAGATATAAGGGTTTCTACATGATCAATTTAGAGCAATGACCATCGAGAGAGGCTTTGCTAATTGTGAATTTGCTCGGCAAACAATGCCAAGACAGGTTGTTGTTAAAGGCTGGCACAGCATAAATAGTGTGAAAACCAGGCATTCCCTGCCAACACTCATCATCCATTATAACACCTTCCTTGCCAACGTCTTTACTTTACTTTCATTTTTTTACTTTTTAATTATTTTCCAAAACCAATTTCAAATCAAATTAACTTTTTCTTAAGGCAAGTAACAATCAAGGCAATTGAATTCCAAGTCAATCTCTGTGGGATCGATACTCAGCTTACCAGTTGTATTACTTGCAGACCGTATATACTTGCCGCAAAAGACTCCTTTTAGCATATTCTTATATTTTCCAAGACATATTGTTTGCCACTTTTGCCAGCATTCACTCAGGGAGTCTACAACAGGGGTGGACAATTCGGGTACCTTT
Organism: Hibiscus mutabilis; assembly: GCA_019671005.1. NCBI lineage: Eukaryota > Viridiplantae > Streptophyta > Magnoliopsida > Malvales > Malvaceae > Hibiscus > Hibiscus mutabilis. The sequence goes on along the minus strand of CM033743.1, from coordinate 35,778,772 downwards.
TAGTACCAAAACTGCATGTAGAATATAGAAATCCCACCCCATTAGAGCCAAGCGGATACCCTAGGTTTAGATTTTAAATAGGGTTGTTTTATTCGTTGATTTATTTAAATTTATGTACTATTTCTTTGTCTACATATTTTTATTCGACACTAACTCGTTTCTTTTTGTGTCTTGTTTTCTTTTTGCATTTTTGCATCCTCATACAGTCATAGGGTATTGATTCGCAAGTGGTTGCCCAAAAATTAGAAATCGTTCACAATGGACAAAGGATTGTCTGATCAGATTGCAAAGGATACGAATCTGGGGTTAGGTCATAAAGCTAGATCTTAGGAGATCAAAGAGGAATTATCTAAAGACTCATGGGCAAACATGGTAGACAATACCAGTGCTAATAACGAGTAAGATGAAGTACAAGAATTGAAGAAGCAGATAATCGAGATGATGAATCTGATGAGCACTATGACTAAAAGTAAGAGGTCCACAGAGCCAGAAGGAAAGTCGATCAAAAATTAGAATAAAGAGTTCAATGGTCAGAATCCCACTCCCAAGCCAGATAATATCGGTAAATATGAAAAGTCAAACCCTTTTGTGATTCGCATCTACAAACCAGTGGAAGGTACACCTGAGCCAAGCTCCCGTAAAACAGATGTAGGTCCAGAGGAAACCAGCAATACGAAGAAGCACATCCCGAGGCCTGTGAGGTATACCGAGCTACTACCGATACACATTAAGAGAAACCTTATCACCCTAGTTCAGTCTGTCCTGAAGGAACCACATTACCCGAAAAGTTACAACGACTGAGCCAGATGCGATTACCACTTAGGAAGCTCGGGGCACACTACAGAGAATTGTTGGACTTTAAAGAACCGAGTTAAAGATCTTGTAAATATGGGTTTATTAAGTTTCGAAGATGGACAACCCCGATTTCATAGTGAGCCAGCCATTTTTTGAGGGGCAAAGCTGAAGAAGAGCCAAAACTTAGGGCAAGGGTCGAATAAGGATGATTCAAATTTAGAGACAAAAGATAGGGGCATCCCAAAATAGGGGTATTCATTCGAGTATGACCAGTTCAAGCAAGAAAAGGATTATCTGAGCGAGAAACTAAAGAGTCTACAAGACGAGCATTATGAGCTTCACTGCATGTTCCAGCATTGGGTGACACTTTCGAAGAATGGAAGAATGGTATGATTCAGCTAAAAAGTGATTTGGGGCATTGGAAGCGGAAAGGTTAGACTAGTGAAAATAGAGCTCGATTGTTATCACAGAAGTTGAAGGAAGCAGAGAGCCAACGTGACATCATCAAGAATGAGTTAGAAAGCAGTTTATATATGAACGAGATCCTAAAATCAAGTCTGCAGCAGAGTGAGAGTGAATCTCGCACCTATCAAATAGAGAATGCAACGATCAGAGAACAAGTAGATGAACTTAGGACTTCTTTACGTACAAGCGAGATCCGTGCCGAAGCTTACAAGCAGGCGGGTTATAAAAGTATCAAGAAGGTAACTTTCAAGTTACAAAAAGCTGAATGAGAAATAAAGAAAAGGGACAAAGAAATGAAGATTGCTATGATCCAAGCAAATAACATGGCCCAACAGGTAGCGAATTTGGCTGATGCAGCAATGTCGTTAAGTCAGAATTTAGATCAGGTATTGGATCGCGAAGGAAAATTGACTCACTTGCTGGACGAAGTTAAAAATTTAGGGGTTCTATGGGGATTACTTTTGGAATCAATACCTTATTGCATTCATATTTACATTTCAACATCGCATTGTATTGCATTCTTTTATCATTTTATTCCTCTCCTAGGATCTAAAATTTTGGGGGGTTCGAAGGCAGAATCAATTGATAAATAGAACAAGTTAAAAATTTGAGACTTGACCAATTAGAGGATAGAGTCAAAGAGTTCAAGAAGAAAGAAAAAATAGGTGTTTTCAATACGATAAAGCTCTGCCTAGTCCATGATTTGGTCATTCCGTCAGATTTCAAGGTTCCTAGATTCGTGCAGTATGACGGTACAAGCTGTTCGAGGGTTCACTTGACCATGTTTTACAGAAAAATAGAAGGCTACATTAAGAATGAAAAGTTGCTGATCCACTACTTTCACAATAGTTTGGTGGGACCTGCTGCAATATAGTACAACTAGTTGAGCAGAAATCAGATTCAGTCATGGGGTAACCTAGGTAGCGCCTTTCTAAGCCAATATAAATATGTCCTAGACTTAGCTCCGACTCATCAGTATCTTCAAGGCACGAAGATGATACCAAACGAAAGCTTTAAGGAATATGCGCTAAGATGGCAGTGTTTGGCGGCCCAAGTTTAGCCTCCTATAGTCGAAGAAGAAATGGCGCCTATGTTCCACCCGACACTTCCCCTACTCTTTTTAATAAAATGTTAGAGAAATCGAGAAGCAAATTTGAAGACTTTATGATGATAGGGGAAAGAATAGACTACGCCATCCGAGAAGGGAAATTGGGGCCTAAGTCTAAGGATCAAACTAATGAGGAAATAGAAGAAGAAGAAGAAGAAGACAAAGAGATAAATGAGTGTTGCCTCTAGAACACTCGTAATCATAAGAGAAGAAAGAATCTCGAGCCTTCTGGGTCATCAAGGAAAATTCCCCGAATGAGCACAAACTTAGAGATATTTGGGGTATATGTTGAAGATGTATTTCCTCATTTAGTTGAAGGTCGTTATCTCACTCCAAGACTGATGAAAATCATGCCTGACCCTTCTGCTCATAGTTTTGACCCAAATAGCATTTGTGACTTTCATGTGGGGGCACCGGGGTATCCTACCAGGAAGTGTAGGTCGTTGTTGGAGGAAATCAAGAAGCTGGTCAACGAAGGAGTTATGACGCAAGACTTAACCAGCAGTGGAGAATAAAAGAATTGGGGCAAGTCTGCATTGTGACAAGAAGGCCAGAATAAGTTGGTCCCTATGCTTAAATGTCTCACATTTTGTAAAAGTGGCAGTTTGATTCCCCTATTTTTGATTTCTTTCATTTTGAACTGTATATAGAAAAAGCCCACGGCTTAGGCCCAAAAGCAATGGGAATATTTTATAAAAACATGGGTTTGTTTATGTTTGTCAAAATAAAAATCATATTATTTAGAAAATGTTTTTGCTTTGGCATTCTTTGATTCTTTATATTTTTCACTCATTGCTATGGGGTAGTTTTTGTTCTCCCATACGCATGTATACATATTCATGAAAAAGCATACACAAGAACATAACATTTACCCTGTAATTTAGATTCACAGATCAATTCTAAGCTATTTATATTTTGAAAAAATAAATACCGAGAGGATATTACGAATATGAGTATCCTTTAGTCCATTTAGCCCTACAAAGGAACAAAATGAGTGTTTAGATAATGGGCAGTTCCCATTCTAGGAAAATACCCTCTCAGGCACTTGTCGTTTAAGATCCTTGAATCGAGTGTTGACCCTAAACTTCTATCCCTCTAAAGACTTTCTCTTGATGTCTATAAATAAGATGACGAATGGTATTCATCAACCTTCCAAGCAAGAAGAAATAAGATCGGACATATTGGATACAAAGGCCATAAAATCACCAGATGAAGCGACCTAAGACAATATAAGGTTCAACGAGCAAACTAGGCAAAGAAAGAAATGCCAAGCAGAGAACCGAAGCAATAAAGAGTGAGCGCCTTAAGAATAGTGCAATAAAGAAAAAGAATGCCCGGGAAGAAGCATCTAGCCAATAAGCGTCAATTTAGAAGAATCATGGAGAACCAACTGCTTCAAAGCAGAAATAAATGTCAAGGTTTAATACATATACTATAAAAGAACAGAGATTTGAGACTGAAACTCATAATAGTTAGTCTAAAAAAAGGAAAAGAAAAGAGAAAAAGAAGAGCAAAAGAATAAAAGAGAAAAAAAAGAATACATTACATCAATTCAATGACGAAGCTTAGATAGAAGAAATAAGTAGGAGACTGCAAGAAATCTCAAGTTTTTAGGAACTTTGGAAGACCATTCACCTTTGAACGAGAAAGCAAGCATTAATGCCGACTAGAATGCAAGTTGGTTGGAAGGTACCGAAAAAAGGAAATGACCTCTAGGGTGAAAACCCAAAAATGGACGGTCTAGAGTGGTCCAGAAAATAAAGAGAAAAGAGTGATATGCCTGAGCATGTTAGCATCAAAATTCAACCAAAATACATCAATTCGAAGATGGAAATGACCACTAGGGTGAAAACTCGAAAAATGGGCAGTCTAGAGCGATCCCAAAAATAAAGATAAAAGAGCATCCTATCCGAGCAAGTTAAGTATAGGATGAAGGTTTTTACTAGAAGAAAAATCCCAAAGAATTCATACAAACTATTTCATCAGTTTTGAAGAGTTCTAGAAGATTGAATACTTGGCTGACCAAATTCCAAATCGGTTTGAAAATAGAGAAAGGAAATGAACTCTAGGGTGAAAACCCAAAAACGGGCAGTCTAGAGCAATTCGACGAATGAAATAGAAGAAAAATACTTCATACGGGCATATACTGATCAAACGAGTGCAAAAGCATGACACATGGTCTACAGTACAAGCCTCCAAAGACCATTTTGATCATTTATAGATACCTAAATGAGATAGTCTTCAGATTACGTCCCGCCTATAAGGGTTAACCTTTCTTCAGGGAACGTCAAACCTCAAAGTGCCTGATCGACACTCAAATGAGGGAAAGGACAGGAGAAATAATGAGTGGTGAGATCAAGAGAGTCACCTTAAATGGGCTAGAAAATAGGTACGGAAAATGTTCCTCTCGAAAGCCTAAATGGACTAGGGGAGACCATACATATGCTTACATCACCGACATAGACCAGATTTTCTAAACATACAATTCTGCTAGTAGGACTAAACATTAGTTTTCAAAAATGTCTAAACCCTAAAAAAATAATTCTTCTGCATATTTACCACTTGTTCCAAGTATTAGTTTTCAAAAATGTTTGAGCAAATTTTAATTCTTTCAAGCATTGGGCATTTTTTGAAATTTCAATTCTTTATACATTTGTCATTTACTTCCAAACAACAATTGTAAAAAATGTTTGGCATTTAGAATTCCAAATCATCCAAACATTATTTTTTTCGAAATGTTTGGTATTTTTTCGAATTTTATTTCCAAACATCAAAAATGTTTGACATTCTTTTCTAAACTTTGATTTTTAAGATATCTATAGTGTTTCTCAAGCATTAATTTTCAAAGATGTTTGACATTTTATCCAAGTTTATTTTTGGAAACGATTGTCTTTTGTTAAAATTTTTACATGATAATTAAATTATAGGGACCGAGAGTTGGTTACCACTCATACGCTATAAAAAGATTAGATTTCAGAGATGAGTTCAAGGCATGGGGGCATTTTGCCAGCCCTAATGTTAAGACGAGATGAAGACTCTGAGTGTTGGGTCAAAGATGAGAAAATATTTGAGCCCGAAGAATGATTGGGGCAATGTGGATGAGAGAAAAGTGGTAAGAGTTCCTACCTAAGGATAGAGTGAGAACTAGAATAAAGACTTGTAAAGCGGGTAGAGACCCCAAAGAAGAAGAAAATAGTTACTCACGTACGAGAGATAAGAGCGTGGGTATTTGATTGATGAAGTAAAGATTGATAAAATGGAGATTAATGAGCATACTGCAGAGAGATAAAATGAAGAAATCCCAAGAATGACATTTCAGGGAATAAGATTTCAAAATAGAATGAAATAGAAAAGAAAAAGAAGAAACAAAAGAAAAAAAAGAATGAGAAAAAAATAAGAGGAAAAAATGAATGAAATGAATGAAAAAGAAAGAAAAAGAAAGAAAGAAGAAAAAAACAAGAGTTTTACATTGCATGCATCATATAGTTATGGTAATGCTAATTTAAAGGCATTTTGCTTAGGTTTAAACAGATATTTGAAGATTTCCAAAGATTCTGATCTATAACTTTATGTTGAAGAAGCAGATTTTATTGAAGATTTATATCGGTAGCTATTTTCGGCGTGAATCCAGATTTTAATGAAGATTGGTAGCCACTTTCGGCGTGAATCCAGATTTTAACGAAGATTGGTAGCCATTTTGGCGTGAATCCAGATTCTAAGTCCTTCGGGCCATCAGTAAGTCCTTCGGGCATAATGTTAACCTTATTGTGATGTCAAGACTGGCAAAAACCAGAGCATCATTTTAAGGGATATTGGTAGCCACTTTCGACATGAATCTAGATTTTAATGAAGATTGGTAGCCATTTTCGGCGTGAATCCAGATTTTAAGTCCTTCGGGCCATCAATAAATCCTTCAGGCATGGTGATAAGACCTTCGGGCCACTGATAAGTCCTTCGGACCACTGGTAAGTCCTTCGGGCATAGTGATGAGACCTTTGGGCCATTAGTAAGACCTTTGGGCATGATGTCAAGCCTTCCTTTTAATGTCGAGATGAGTACAAATCGGGGCATTGAAAAGATCGAAGCTTGAAGATATGGTCGAGAAAGAGCGGAAAGTTCCAGAAGAACCCGTGATTCCAGAGCCAAGAACAGGAAAGTATGACAAAATGAGTGAATTTTGGTCTTTGCTTTGTTCTCGTTTCACAAGAACAAGCAAAGAGGGGCAGTTGTAATCACTCATTTTTGTCCAGGGTATAAATATTATAATAATATTAATTATATTGATAATGATTATGTTAGTATTAATACCTATACATATGTGTGGTAATATGTATATGAATATGTGTTTATATGAGTATGTGTTATACGTATGTGTATGTTTGTATTCGTTAGTATGTATAAAGGTAGGCTATTAACATTTATGTATGTATGTGTATATATCCTAGTGTGTTTATATATGTGTATTAATGTGTTATTAATGTTATTATATGTGCATGTTATATATGTATGTGTGTTTAATTGTAAGTATGTATATATTAATATGTGTTTTATTATTATTATTAATTATTGGGTTGCAAGTAAAAAAAAGAAACAGATCCAAATATTTCAAAACCCAAATTATTCATTAAAGTGTCCAATCGATTACATATTAAAACCTAAGTACTTAAATTACATGGCTCATTTCGGCCAAGCCCAAACCGTAACTAATTAACCTAAAACCCTAAAGACTATATCTGATATCCCTTTTGTTGTTGCAGCCGTCATCATCTCAGCCGTTGGATCACATTTGATCCAACGGCCCAGATCAAAGGAGAATGCCCCTCCAGCTGGCCGCGTAAAGACCACGCACCAACTGTTGGACTCCCCACGCGCGCTTGAAGTCCACTCCCGAGGCTGTTGATATCTCACTCGCCACGTGGCTCGATCCAACATTTCTAAGACCAGATCTGAGCCGTCCATCCTTGAAGAGCCTCAGCCGTTAGATCGAATTAGATTCAACGGCCCAAAATTCATCTGGCCAATTGGGATGTTTCCCATCTTTCAACCACTGATCCACGTGGTCGGCTGGCCGAAAATCATGCTGCCTCCGTATGGGTTCGTGCAGCTCTCCCTCATCGGCCTCTCAACCACCAGTATGGCCAAAAATAAAATATATATGGAAAAGTCAGATCCAGATCCAAGCATGGTAAAAACATTAAATGAAGCATAAGATTGTAAACAAAGTTCAAATCAGAAAATATGGATATATATGTTGTAAGAATCAAAGTCTTGTACACTGAGTTACCAGATTTGAATAAAAAAAGCCAAAAAAGATTCAGTGGTAATTCCTCATTTCCTTTTTTTGCATGCAAATATTCTAAACAAAATAAAAAAGAGAAAATAGGTTCAAAGTTTAACCTTGGCCGTCGGCCTTCCTTCGCCGGTGACAAGCTTGTCGACAGTTGAACCGTTGGGGAAGGTCGAATCGTAAAAAATTGGGGATCTTTTCATGGTTTTGATACTTAAAAGGGGGTTCGACTTTTCTTAGATCCGGGGAAAACGAGGACTTATTTTTAAAATCCATGGTTGAAATCAGGTTTAAGGGTTTGAAGTGGTTGTTTTGGATGATTTTGGAGCTATGCCGGCGTCAGTGAGCGGCGGCCGGCGACGTCAGATGACGGCCGGTACGGCGGCGCCTGGCCAGTTTCTGGAAATAAGATTGAACTTGTAAGGGTTTTTTGACTGGCGGTTTAGAGAAAATATCAAAGGGGGGATTTAATTTTAGGGTGAAACTTTTCAAATGGCAAAAAAAATATCCCGCAAGTCGAATATGTGTTTATATATGGTTTAAAAATTTTAAAATGGGTTAATAGCGCTTTAGTCCTTCCGCCCCCTTCTATTTGCTCCGCTGCCCTTCCCTCTTTCTAAATTTCACCCTTGGTCATTGAAGGTTTTTTCAATCATTCAATTTCGTCCATAAATTGAATTAAATCGGGTTGTAAATGGTTAAATTACACCTCAGGTCCCTCTGCCCTTCTTCATTTTTCAGAAAAGCTTTGCCACATGGTTTAATTTCGTAACTAGTCCCCTTGCGTTTTAAACGGTTTTCAATCAGGCCCTAAATCATTGGTTTATTATTTTCAGGAAAAATTATAGTTTGCCCCTCCCTTTTAATTAGAGTTTACGAATTAAGTCCCTTGAGCTTTAATTTAAATTGATTTTGGTGGGTGATTTCTTTTTCAGTCCCTATTCTATTTATTTCCTTTGTCTTTAGCATTTATTTTTATATATTATGTTTAAATGTTTTTATATTTGATATATTATTCATGTTATTTGGTGTTAGCTTGTCATATATATGTTTTTAGTTTTATTTATTTTGTTGCCATGTGTTGGTGTATATAAATATATGTATGTAGTATGTATATTGTATTATGTATACTTATATGTACATTTTTATATAAGAATATATGTTTAGCGTATTTGTTTTTTTTATTATTATTGTACTTATATTTTATCTCATATATTGTTGTGTGAAATTTTTAGTAATGTCTTTTATGCAATTTACATTTTATATATGAATTTTATATTATAATGTATGTTAGTTTTTATACCTAATATGTATATATTAGTTTTATACACCTAATGCATATATCATATATTAGCGTTTTTTTGTGTAAATATTTATATTATGTTTTTTATATATACATATATGAATATAGTGTATTATTTTAATTCTATATTATATGTTATTTCTTACGTTATACCATGTATAATGTTTTAGTTTGTTGTATTTTCTTTTGTTATCATTTGTTCATAATAATATATTTAATTCCATGTATTTATTTTTACCTTGTTCGATTAAATTGCATATTCGACATTTTAATTGCCAATGCGGTGCTCCCTTTTTCGATAGTAAACTTGGCTACCAGTCTAAGACGTAGATGGTAGTTTTCGTTTATCCCTCGAACACCGGAGCCCTTAAAATTTACTCGCACTTATAACAAAATTTTAATTTAATCGTCACTTTAACCCGTAAAATTTGATATTAATAAATCTGTAATTATTTAGTACCAATTTTTGGGCGGTGTGGGGTGTTAATCCTTCCCCATCCGTAATCAACTCCCAAACCCAATTTTTTTAAAGGAATCTTTGGTTTTTATTTTCGGTGTCCGGTCTACCTTATCTAAGTGACCGGTGGCGACTCCATATTTTCTAAAATATGGGTTTTTCTCAAATCCCCTTTTAAATATTTTTTAAAAATAAAAGCGAGACTTCCCCATTTTAATATATAATATAATTTATTATTTTCATAGCAGTAACCTTCGACGCCTTCGACGCCCTAGAAAAAATAGTCGTTACACCTAATTATAATTTTTAATAATTAAGTGATCCAAATATTATCTTACTGATAATAGAGTGACCATTGTTTTTATAATAGATGTTCAAACCCCATTTGTTCTTATAAGAAAATAAAGATTTATATTCGATACACAGGTGGTGAAAACAAAAAATTTTCACAAATACCTTAATTTTTAGGTTTATAGTTAAAATTTAGGGTTTAAATGTTAGGAGTTTAGGTTTAGGGTTTTGAATTTAAGGAATGTGATTAAAATTTAAAGTTTAGTGTTAAAATTTAGTGTTTACGTCAATATGATTAGGGATTTAAGTTTTAATCTATAAACCCCTTAGTTCTAACCACTAAACCTAAACCCCTAAAATCTAAAATTTAACCTTAAACCCTAAATCCAAAGCAATTGTAAAAACTTTTTGTTTCCACCGTCTGTGTACGAAATAATTATCCTTTCAATAATGAAAATAAAAATACACGTTTGTAAACCTATTTTCTTATAATAAAAAACGTAATAAAAATAATCTCATTTTTTATGGATTTGAATCAAAGACAAATTTTATATAGATAAATTGTGGGAAAAAAGAATGTGTTTGAGTGAATTTAAACTCAAGACAATTCACCAAGTTGAAATCCCTTGTTTCTAACCTCTTTTTTTTAATTTTACGTAACATTTTTTTTACTAAATGGAACCTTAATATCTATAATTTGATGATTAAAACCATTAAAAGTAGAAATATATATATGAACTATTCCGGTTGATTGTACAAAATAACTATAACAGTTAGCTGGTTTGATGACATGGCATGTAAAGAGTTTAGGATCACCCACCGTAATGGAAACTAGAGGGTGGGGTGACACAGATCAGCACCATCTCCGCATCATTATCGTTTAAAGAAAAACAAAGCAGAAGTTGTGTCCCTTTAACCTGTCACAGATCCGATTCGTTGTCACCGTACTGTTGTAGAACAATATTACACTTATTCATGGTTTGCGCATCGAGGAGACCGTGATTCCACAGCTTGATCATGAATAATCTCCAACACCTGCCGATTCAGCATATATTGGTAATTAGATTTTATAATCTTTGCATTATATCATAAATCCAAAGGCATGCCGAAATGGGAACGGCAAACTTGTATTCTAATAAAAGCTTAACGTTCAACTCTTAACATAAATCTAAGCAAAAGCAGTATTGATCAGTCTTCCCTGATATTTTAGCCTATAATCAGACAAGCATACAAAAAGAGAGAATTACTAATGATGGAGAATAGACGAGCTGAAGTGCAAGGCTCAAATGTACGTAGATTTTAATCGGAAATGAAAGAAGGATGATGTACCAGATGAGAGCTCGTGCTTTGACAAGATCACGCCCATGTAATTTTGAAAATGCTTCACACGCCCACGGAATATGACCATCTGCCAACACACTGCCATCACGGAAATGAAATATTAGAAGCCAACAGGGACAGAACCAGGACCAAATTATATAGTTTTGGTACATGTACTTCTGTACGCACGCAGTTCAATTGAACTTGATGTTTCCATATTTTTCCTTTCGATAAAAGCATGAATTGTAGTTAAAACTAATAAGGATTTAAAGAGAAATTGAATTAGAAAAGTTTGGGGTACAGTTTAATTTCATTGATTTTAAAACTAGAAAGGACTTCAAGTACAATTTAACTACAAAAACTGGGGGCGGAGATTAATTTCATTGATTTTAAAACTAGTAAGGACTTGAATTATAATTTAATCACAAAAGTTGAGGGGGCAGAGCTTAATTTCATTGATTTTAAAACTAGTAAGAACTTAAATTATAATTTAATTACAAAAGTTGAGAGGGGGGAAAGCTTATTTTCACTGATTTTAAAACTAGCAAGGACTTGATGAAACTATGTGTGATATGAAGAAACTACCAAAAATAAAATAACACATCTTCGGCATCAATATAACTCAGATTCCAATGTGTTAAAACAAACTAATGTTTCATAGTTAAAGAGAGAGGCAGGAAGAACTTAAAACGACAGACTATTTGAATTGGACAACCAGTTTCAAGTGAGAAAGGTAAAAGGAATCGAGAAATCGAAAACCCAAAGTAAAACAGAAAGACAAGATTACCTTTGTTTCCTCATAAACGAGTTCCACAAATACATTATTTGCTTCTCGTCTTTGGTTACATCTACGAAATCATCCAGCATCTGTGGCATGCTAGAGAATATTAGTGCAATCTTGTAAATGCAAAATCAGGCTGACCAAGATGCGATTCATTCAAGCACCCAAAAGGCCAAACTACCAACCCAAGCATGCAGACACTCGGAGAGTCATGGTTTCATTTTTTGTAATGAAATAACTAAATAGCAGTCAGTGATTAAGTTTTAATTACTATGTATCAGTAGTTTAAGTTAGTATTTAACTTATACTCTAAGTCTTCTAATCAGCTGACTTAATAGTTTTACTTATAATAGAAGTCTAACCTACTGTAGAATTAGAACTGTATTCAGAATAGAACGGTACTGCTGTAATCTGTTCTAATCTACCTATTATAAACAGGTACCTTCTGTCGAAATAAAAAATCAGAAAATCAGAATTATTTTCTGTTCCAAACATCCTAGTTTCTACAGTCACTCATTCACCAATTTCAGTTCATAGCTTGTCTAGAATGCCAGATAATTGGGTCAAGCAATTCAATTTACGTACCCAAAAAGCATTTTAATGAGATTATAATCAACACATCTTTCCATAACTTTGCACATCCCTTGGGAACAAATCTACCAACATGAAAATGGTACCTGTTCTTCTGAATTTGCTATAATAATATTACTCCTAAATTTTTTATAACAATACCTCTGATAAATTCTTAGCTTGCCACAGACCAACATCCAACACAAGTCCTTCCAAAAAAGCATAAAAGTTGCAAGACTATGAAAGAATAAAAAATTAAATAAACATACCCTTCGATCTTCAAAATCTGCAACATCGTCACCAACCTCATCCTCACTGTCTCTGTCACACATCACTTGATCCCTCTCCATTGGCTTCAAGCAAAAATGTATAAATTGTAAGTGACATCAGTAATATAATTGAATACAGCTTTTTAATATCTCTTGACAAAAACTTATGCAAAGGCATCTTAAGCTGTACCACGCAACATATCTCAAGGGGAAAGCCAGAATTAGATCCACTCTCTGATCAGTCACTTATGTGAGTGTGTGTGTGTGTGTGTGTGATAAGTGTAAGTAACAGCAGGCAATTTTTCTTTTTCCTCTTTCTTTCCTCTTCCTCTCACATTAAAAATTATGGATATCATTACATGTCCCAGAACCAAATGACAAACACAAATTACAAAGTTTTCAGTCACCTGTGCTCTATGTGAGTGAAAAAACTGCCGCTTCAGGAGAGTACTGCTGAAAATACAGAAAGTAATAATCAAATCCATATTCATGGCTCAACAATAAACCCATTGTCATAGGGGGAAAAGGGGCAAGTTTGAGAGGGAAGCAAATTATCTAAACAAGTCCAATCTAAATGAGCACATCAATTTTATATGAACACACTTCCATCTTTTAACTAGTTGGTTGCAATGGACATATGATTTAGAACATTTTATGCACGAATCAGGAATGGCAGTGTCCACTTGACACATAGGAAAGAAGATAAAGTACCTTGCATTCCCGACAGTTCTGAGACCAACACTGTCTAGAAATACAATCATTCAACGGTAGCTATCACCATTACACCAAAAAATACCTAATGAAGAAAGGTACAACAAAATGACAAGGCAATGCTTTTGAATTCAAGGAACAAGTTCCATGAACAATGCTCTAATGAAAAATAAGAAATGCATTTTACCACTGCACAATTTTGGAATGAATTAGAACACACTAGATAAATAGATAAAAAAAAAAATCCAAGACATACTTCCTAGAATCAGAACGTTCCATCGATATTTTTCTCGTCTTTGCAAATTGCAACAAGGCAGGGGGCGCAAGATTGTTTCCGGACACTGATTGAACGTGTTCAGAATCAGAAAATGATTGTCCTGCAGTGCCTGAAACCCCTGAAGCATTGGATGGAAGATGTTGCGCATACTCCAGAGCACCCATTCTACCATTTTGTAAAATGTTCCCACCTAAGACAAGATCCCTTTCATCAGTATTTGAAGAGCTAAAGTGAAAAAAACATGATTCCTACATCAGACCAGTTCGACCTACAGAGTTTCAGATTAGACTTATGCACACGGGCTATGAAAAGTCGGTTGATAACAATAGAATCGTAAACATTTTGGCTATATGATCTATGCTTTCCCAAGAACTTGAGTTCCATTTTACAAGCATTAAATTGTTGGCCCCAGAACATGCAGCCTAAAAGCTTTTACCAATAAATATTTGGGAAAAGATGATTGAAGATACCAGAAACCAGTATCACAGCTTTGAACGCCTTGGCTCAACCTATTTAGAGGGATTACTAGGAAAGGACTTAGTATTAGCCATGGCTGGGATATTTACTAGGAAGGGACTTATTATCATTAGGAATGTGTGTATATATTCCTAAATAATAATGTATTTTTTGGGAAGAAAAAACTAACAAGTAAACGATCATAGATAAATATGACATACCATGAACCTTGTCAAAAGCTCACAGCCTCCTGCTGGCAGATTTGACTCTAAGAAAACAGGATGCGCATGCCATGCATTTTGAACTAGGACCTTCGAACTTCTACGCCTTAGTTGCTTTGAACTGGGTACACAAATGAGCTACCAACGTCAATTCATGGAAATAAGATGAGAGAAACTCACTAGAACATAAATGGAAAACTAAATAACTTACCAATAGAAAAAGGCCTGTTGTTTAGGATCAACACCATCTGTAACAATCTGAACAGAAAACATACACATGTAAATTACAACAGCAGCAAAGGACAATATGCATGGAAAAAAGGCATTTACTGTAGATAATTCTGATATGGGAAAAATACAATGTTTATTTCTCATAAAAATGAAATTCTCTGTTCTGTACAGCAGTGTTAATCCTATGTTAAATAGGCAGTGATACAACAGGTAAAAGATACCTACAGGAATTAAATTACTAGAGTCCTAGTTAAGATTAGTCTTATCAGATAAGACTGATCTAATCTCTATTTAAATAGATTACACACTTAAATAAAAACTCTATTATCCTATCGTACATAATCTACACTCCCCCTCAAGCTGGTGAATATATGTTGTATATTCCCAGCTTAGATATAAGTTTATCAAAGTTACTTCTTGGAAGAGCTTTAGTGAGTACATCAGCTAGTTGCATTTGGGTAGGAACGTAACTTAGTTTGACAGCACCACTGTTAACTTTCTCTGAGATGAAGTGCCTGTCAATTTCCACATGCTTTGTGTTGTCATGATGGACAGGATTTTTTGCAATTCTGATGGCAGATTGGCTGTCAATTTGTACTTTGAACCCCTCATTTGATTCAACTTTCAATTCCTTTAGTAGCCTCTGGATCCACATGCCTTCACAGATCCCAAGTGCAAGTGCTCGAAATTCAGCTTCAGCACTGCTTCTTGAGACAACATTTTGTTTCTTGCTTCTCCATGTTACAAGATTGCCCCACACATAAGAACAATAACCACTAGTTGATTTTCTTTCTGTCAATTCACTAGCCCAACATGCATCAGTATAAATCTCCACTTCTCGGTTCATGCTCTTTTTAAAAATTAATCCATGACCAGGAGTCATCTTTAGGTACCTTAGAATCCTGTTGACAGCTTCAAAATGTTCTTCTCTAGGATCAGTCATATGCTGACTAACAATGCCAACTGAGAAGGCAATGTCTGGTCGAGTAAGAGATAGATAAATCATCTTCCCAACTAGTCTCTGATATTGCCCTTTGTCTACTGGTTTTCCCATTTCATCCTTCCTTAGCTTAAGGATGGAATCCATAGGTGTATCAGCTGGCTTGCACCCAAGCATTCCAGTTTCAGCAAGCAAATCTAGGATGTATTTTCTTTGAGAGATTACCATTCCGAGTTTGGATCTTGCAACCTTCATCCCTAGAAAATACTTAAGTGATCCAAGGTCCTTGGTTTCAAAATCTGCAACAAGAAGACTCTTTAGTTGGTTAATTTCTGATGTATCATCACCTGTGATGATGATGTCATCAACATAGACTATAAGAATGGTCTTCTTCTTTTCTGGAGAAATTTTTAAAAACATTGTATGATCGGACTGACACTGAGTATACCCATACTTGATCACAGCCGTAGTAAACCTATTAAACCATGCTCTAGGCAACTGTTTCAAGCCATATAATGACTTTTCCAGTTTGCAGACCTTGCTCCCATTTGATTCATTTTCCAGTCCTGGAGGTATCTCCATGTAAACATCCTCCTCAAGGTTCCCATTTAAGGCATTTTTTATGTCTAGTTGATGTAGTGGCCAATCTTTATTTACTGCCAATGATAGAAGAACACGAACGGTATTTAGTTTAGCCACTGGTGCAAAGGTTTCCTCGTAGTCAATGCCGTAGGATTGAGTGAATCCTTTAGCTACCAGCCTTGCTTTGGGCCTTTCAACATTTCCATCAGCCTTATATTTCACTGTGAACACAGCCCACTGTCCTTTTTCCAAGAGGTAATTCTGTGAGGACCCATGTTCCATTGTTTTCCGGTGCCTTGATTTCTTCCTCAACAGCTTTCTTCCATTCTGGACTTGCCATAGCTTCTTGTATGGTGCTGGGAATTTTTATTTTGTCACGTGAAACTGTGAAAGCTTTAAAACCAGGCAGCAACTTCCCATATGCTATGTACCTCTCAATAGGATGGCTGGAGCATTTTCTAACTCCCTTCCTCTGTGCAATAGGTAACTCATAGTTATCAATAAAACGAATGAGAAGTTCACTGGAAGGAGGGTCCATACCTGTGTTAATTTTTGTGGCAGTAGGAACTAGTTCAGGTTCTTGACATGTTCTGAGAAGCGTAATGTCCTCTTGGTGTGTATTAGGACGCCCCTTCCTTATATAGACACGAAGCTCAGGATTTTCCAGTTGTGCTCTTGAAGGAGTTTGTGTTTTGGAGGGGGTTTTAGCTATGGAAGGAGTTGTAATTTCTGATGAAGAGCTAGCAGATTGTGGTACTGTTTTTGGTGAAGGGCTAGCTGCTTGTGGTGTTGTTCTTCGTTAAGGGCTGGTTGTTTGTGGTGAAGAAGGAATTTCTCTGTTGGAGATTTCAAGTTCTTTGTTTTGTGAAGGAAGGAAGATGGGTGTGATAGGTTGTAAACTGTCCCAAAGATGAAATTCATTTGAATTCTCCTCTTGAATATCAGATTTGGGGAAATAAGGTTTGTGTTCAAAGAATTGGACATCCATGGAAGTATACATTTTATGAGTTAAAGGGGAGTAACATTTATATCCCTTCTTAGTAGGAGAGTAGCCGAGAAAGACACACTGAATGGATTGAGGATCAAGTTTGGTTCTAGACTGATTATGAATATGCATAAAAGCTTTACATCCAAACACTTTTAAAGGAAGATCAGAGGAAAAATACCTAAGGTAGGGGAACTGTTGAAGAAGGATATCACGAGGCCTTTTAAAATTGATCACTCTACTAGGCATTCTGTTAATGAGGTATGTCGCAGTAAGAAGAGCTTCCCCCCAAAAGTGCTTAGGAACATTGGTTGAAAACATAAGGGATCTTGTAACCTCTAATAGGTGCCTATTCTTCCTTTCCGCCACCTCATTTTGTTGTAGTGTGTCAACACATGAACTTATATTAACTATACCCTTCTCTTGAAAAAAGAATCCTAAATGCTTGGTGAAGTACTCACTCCCATTATTAGATTTGAGAAATTGGATTTTGCTTTGAAACTGATTTTCAATCATTGCGTAAAAGGTTTTGAAGATGGCCCCTGTTTCAGATTTGTCTCTCATTAAGAAGGTCCAAGTTGTCCTACAGTGATCATCTATAAAAGAGATGAAATATCGAGAACCGTTGATATTTTTAACCCTTGAAGGGCCCCATGTCACTATGAATAAGAGCAAAGGGATTTGAAGGTTTATAAGAAGTGCTAGGATATATGGTTCTAGTGTTTAGAAAGTTGGCACGTTTCACAAAAGAAAGAACTTGGATTTTTATTAATGAATAATTAGGGAAACAACTTAGCAAGATAATGAAAATTTGGATGTCCTAAGCGAAAGTGCCATAACATTATGTCATTTGAAGAAAGCTGAGAATTAGAAGGGAATGCAAAAACAGATTTTGACACACAACTTGTGTAAGCTTGTCTTTGAGGAGAAGTTTTCCCTTTGAGTAGGTAGAGGGCCACCACACATCTCAACTCTGCCAAGCATCTTCCCTGAATCCAGTGCCTGAAATTCACACATATGAGAGTTAAATTTAGTGCAGCAATTCAGGTCTCTAGACAACTTGCCAACAGATATAAGATTGCATGATAAGTGAGGGACATAAAGTACTGAAGATAAAGTTTGATCTTGAGTTATTTAAATATCCCCAATTCCTTCTACTTTGGAGAGAGAGCAATCCTGACATTGGAGATATTTTCTGGTGGGCTGAATTTTGTGAACATTCTCACATCACCTGTCATATGATCTGACGCTCCAGAGTCTACTATCCAATTTGAGGAGAAGACATTACCCTGTTGAGCCATGAAGGTGTGTAAATCACCTAGGTTTGACATATGCCAAAATAATTTCTGAATTGCTTCAAGAGTGCGGAGAGGGATTTCGGTCAGATCCTAAACTGATTTCTAATGAAGAATTGTGAGTCATTTTGGAATAGGTTTCGAAGGAATCTTGCTCTGATACCATGTAGATAATTCTGATATGGGTGAAATACAATGTTTATTTCTAATAAAAATGAATTCTATGTTTTGTACAACAGTGTTAATCCTATGTTAAATAGGCAGTGATACAACAAGTAAAAGATACCTACTGGAATTAAATTACTAGAGTCCTAGTTAAGATTAGTCTTATCAGATAAGACTGATCTAATCTCTATTTAAATAGATTACACACTTAAATAAAAACTCTATTATCCTATCGTACATAATCTACATTTACATGGTTCCAATCCTACCATCTGAAGATGATGTTAACACCTTTATTCACAAATAACTAAAGGAAAGTACAGTGGCAAATTCAATATTGAGTCATATTATACTAGCAAATTTCACCTTAACCGCTTGGCAGGAAAAAAAAAAAAAACTTGAACTTTGAAATATTAAAATAACCTTTCCCCTATGAATTTGTAAGAATCAATTTTTTTTTTTAAAAAAAGAACAGGCCTGATACATTAACAGTGGTCCAAATCAGTTCAATTAACCAAGAAGAAAAAAAATCAGAAACCAGTGTAAAATACAGCATTGTAAGTCTTGCAAGAAATTACTCTGACCTCAGATCTCCAACTATCAGTTTTGACAGACACGTTTACAGCTTGATATTCTCCAGTTACCTACAAAGTAACTATGTATGAGAAAATTTCCTATGCACACATCAATCATCAGAATACCAATATGGATCCTGAAGTATACGAACCCAAAATTCAAAATTGAATAGATCATGGAATGCTGGCAAGTGATGCCTCAGACCCTACATAAAAAAATTAAGCATCAACCATAAATGTCCAAGTAATATGTATACAAGTTCACTTGAATCAAGAAGATATAGTAAGAAAAATAGAAGCAAGAGGAACAACCTTAAAGCTAGCACATTTTACCAAGCAGAAAGGGCAAGAGAAGTCTTCAGTTACTGCAAATAAATGGAATTTTTAAATTAAATAAATAAGCTAAGTTCAATGCATAAATCGTATAAAAATTCCAAACCAAATGCTAAAGATTAACTAGTTAAAGTGACTTGTCTACCAAGCAAGGACCAGTAGAGAAGAACTGTAAACTTTCAAGAAAATAATGCATACTCAAGAAAACCAGAATATGTAATAAGATTCAACCCCAACCCCCAGAAAAAAATATGTAAAAACCTATGATATAATACCTTCAGTCTTTTGTAACTTATTGTTGCAATATCTGTAATTAAAGATGACGTTTCCTGCTCTCAACCTAAAACCAAAAGCAGCAAAATGTCAGCCTTAGAGAGAGAAATACAGACCAAGGTTAAATCACATCAAGCAAAAGCACAATGCCTATCCCCCTCTTTCCTACTAGTATGTAAGAAGCGGCTCATTTAGAACAGTGCGGGGATAGTTAAAGAATATACAAGGTTATTTCCATACACATGATAACAGGAAAATTTGGGTAATGTCAAATTTCCAGGTCATAGAAAGGAAATAGGTTTGATAAGAGAGCAAAACTACATTTAATAGGCATCATAACAAGGATTACCGAATAATATGAGAAAGCAGTGAAGAAGAAATGCCACTGCATGTGTCTGAATTATAGGGAGATTTTTCCTTTATCCCAACCTCCTTAGCAGAAATGATGACCTGCAGCTGCAGTGATTGGTTCTTTTGGAGAACAAACAGTCAAACTAAATGGCATAAGCAAAATATTTCTAGAAGACAAACAGAAATGTCTATTTATAATAATAAATAATAAGAGATATACCATTGACGAAGAATTGCTGGACCTTTGGATTAAGATGCATTTGTCCTCATTCAAACATTTCAGCTGCAGCAGGAGAAAACAGTTTAGAAAACAGACAAGCACAGGGAGACCTGATTGGATCAACAAATGGCATAGGAACGGTATCAACATCCCAAATTCATAGAGCCCTATACTACTAGCAGACTATTTCCATCAGCCACTCTATCCCTTTGACACAGTTGTACAAATATTTTTCGGTTTCTACCAACATTTCAACGCAGTCAAAAGTTTCATTGAAGCACTCATAGATGGGTGGGTTGAGTCCAAAAAACACCACTCGAGCTGAGTCTATGATGAATTTCAAGTTCAGAATGGCACGGTTGAATACTGTTACAAGCATATACCCAATAAAAATACCAAGGCAACCAAAGACTGCAGAGACATTCCTTAATAATATTATTGTAGGTTTAGTCGGTTTATTAGAAGTATTATTGTATTTAAATTGTACTGTTAGAGTTATTATTTAAGCCTTGTACCGAAACCTAGAGTTAGAAGTTAATAGTTAGTAGGACTCCTAATTAATAGCCAGTGGGACTTCTATTGTAAATCAAAGTCCTTTTCTATAAAAGGATGTAGTGCATGTAAATCAAAGTGAGAAATTCTTACTCATTATTCGAATAAACAAAACAGAATTTTGTTTATCTTCATGGTATCAGTCTAATTCGATCCTATCGCAATTTTTTTTCTTTCTCTCTTCAGTGGATAATCCGACTTCATCTAGAGGCTTCACCAAACAACAGATGGTACAAATGCAGCAACTGTTTGACAGATTTACTGGGAGCAGTGCAAGAAATCTGGCTTTCGCATACAATGATGATTCACAGACCAATTTTTTTTTCACTACACTTCTTTCTACTACGAATAAATAAGAATGGATTGTGGACTCTGGTGCTTCTGACCACATGACTGATAACAAGGAATTGTTTTTTCAATTTAGAAATTCCTCCTCTCAGAATTCTATCATATTAGCTGATGGTTCGTTATCCTCAATTAAAGGCAGTGATTCTGTTTTTCTTACTGATGACTTAGTCCTTCGAGATGTGCTCTTTGTACCTGGTCTGAAGAGTAATTTGTTATCAGTTCGCAAGCTATGCAAAGATTCAAATTGTGTTTTCCAGTTCACTGATTTTTTACAGGCACTGGACTTAGAAAGGAGGATTGGCAATGCTCGCTTGTAGAATGGTTTATATGTTCTTCAAAGCACAGGAACTTTTAAACTTTCACCTTCTAAATCTTGTTTTAATTCCCTAAGACAATCTGATGTTATGTTATGGCATTTTAGGTTAGGCCACCCAAATTTTTTTCTATCTTGCAAAATTTTTTCCTCAATTATTTTTAATCAAAAAACTTCTTTCTTTAAATGCCATATCTGTCAACTTGCAAAACAAACAAGAAAATCTTACTTACCCTCTACTTACAAACCTCTAATCTTTTTTCTCTTATCCACAGTGATGTTTGGGGTCCTTCTAAAGTGAAGAATATTACTGGCAGTAGATGATTTGTGACCTTTATTGATGACCATAGTAGAACCACTTGGACTTACCTCTTGAAAGAAAAATCTGAAGTGGCTAGTGTTTTTGAGAGATTTTACAACATGGTCGAGACCCAATTTCATTCTAAAATTCAAATCTTTAAATCAGATAATGGAGGGGAATTCTTTACTAAGTCTTTAGGTGATTTTTTCCAGAAAAAAGGAATAGTGCAAATCAGTTCTTGTGTTGATACACCCCAATAAAATGGGATAGCCGAAAGAAAAAATAGGCATCTGCTGGAAGTTACCCGAGCTCTTTTGTTTACCCACAATGTTCCTAAATATCTATGGGGAGAAGCCTTGTTAACTTCTACTTTTCTTATTAATTGTATGCCTAGTCGAGTCCTAAACATTCAAACACCTAGAGATGTTCTTTTATCTTCATTCCCTAATTTTAAACTTTTGTCATCATCTCTTCCTTTAAAAGTATTTGGATGTATTGTGTTGGTTAAAAACTGAGATCCTTTTAGGTCTAAACTTAATCCTAAATCTCTCAAGTGTGTCTTCATAGGATATTCTTCACTAAAGAAGGGTTACAAATGTTACCATCCACCTACTCGTAAATTTTTTGTTTCTTTGTATCTTAATTTCTTTAAACAAGAACCATATTTTTCGACGGCTGCCATTCAGGGGGAGAATTTCGATGACTTTCAGCCTTCTCACAAACAGGTTCCTCTTTCTTCTTTCCCTTTAATACCTCTTTCTGATTCATTACCTCTTGAGCCTCAGACTTCTTTGACACCCTCCAATAATTTACCTATCTCTTCCCCTATTACTTTATCTACACCACACTCTTCTTGTCAACCTATGTCTACAAGAACTCAAACTTCAACCAAATCCTCTTCTTGGCCTCCTAAACAACTGCAAGTTTATACCAGAAAAAGGAGAATCATTCCAGAAACCATTCTGCAATCCTGTACTTGTCAAGAATTGGACTTTAGTTCATTTGCTTGTGAAAACAATGGAGGTAACGATTCTACTAGTAGTCCTCATCTTCTCGCGTTTGATTATTTACCCATTGCTAAAAGAAAAAAGGTAAGACAATGTACTCAATATCTTATTCAGAGATATGCTGCCTATGGAAATTTGATGCCTTCTTTTAAAGCTTTTACAGCATCCTTAGATGTTGTACAAATTCCTAAAACAATTGAGGAAGCTCTATAGATTCCATAATGGAAGAAAGCCGTTGAAGAAGAACTTGAGGCACTTGAGAAAATTGGTACTTGGACTATCACAGATCTTTCCCAAGGTAAGAAACCTGTTGGATGTAAATGGGTGTTCGCAATTAAGTATAATTCAGATGGCAGTATACAGAGATATAAAGCCAGGTTGGTTGCTAAGGGTTTTACAAACATATGGCATTGATTATAAGGAAACTTTTGCTCTTGTTGCCAAACTAAATTCTGTTTTATTGAGCCTTGCTGTAAATTGTGATTGGAAATTACACCAACTTGATATTAAAAATGCTTTCCTTAATGGTAACATTGAGGAAGAGGTCTATATGCAGATTCCACCAGGGCTAGAAGGTGCAAGACAAAAACGGCAAGTTTGTAAGCTTGACAAGGCACTTTATGGCCTAAAACAGTCTCCTAGAGCATGGTTTGACATATTAACAAGGGTTATTCTGGGGAAAGGATACAAACAGTTTCTTGCAGATCATACCTTGTTCTCTAAGGTAACTTCATCGAATAAAAGGGTTATTTTAATTGTTTATGTGGACGATATAATCCTAACAGGTGATGATGAAGAAGAGCTGAATCGATTGAAGGCTTTGTTCAGTAGAGAATTTGAGACTAAAGACCTAGGGAAACTCAGATACTTTCTAGGAATGGAGGTAGCAAGGTCAAACAAGGGTTTGGTCATCAATCAAAGGAAGTATGTTCTGGATTTACTCACTGAAACAGGGTTACTTGGATGCAAACCAGCAAATACACCTATGGAGGCAGGTTTGAAATTCAGCAAAGATGATCATAGCCCTAAGGCAGTAAGGGTCTATATCAGAGATTGGTTGGTAAACTTATTTATCTATCACTAACAAGACCTGATATAGCTTTTCCAGTAAACATTGTGAGTCAACACATGACAGACCCAAAACAAGAACATATGGAAGCAGCAAAGAGGATTTTGCGATATTTGAAGGGAACACCAGGACATGGATTATTGTTCAAGAAGAGCATTGATAGAACTGTTAAAAGTCTTTACAGATGCAAGTTGGGCCAGTGAACTGATAGACAGAAGATCAACTAGCGGTTATTGTTCTTTTGTCTGGGGTAATTTGGTAACTTGGAAAAGCAAGAAACAAACCGTGATCTCCAGAAGCAGTGCAGAAGCTAAATACAAAGCACTGGCCTTGGGAATGTGTGAAGGTATCTGGTTAGTAAAATTACTTAAAGAACTGGGAATGACTCGGGGAGAAAATTTCCAGGTTTTTTGCGATAACCAGTCAACCATTCAAAT
Source organism: Hibiscus mutabilis (assembly GCA_019671005.1). Lineage (NCBI taxonomy): Eukaryota > Viridiplantae > Streptophyta > Magnoliopsida > Malvales > Malvaceae > Hibiscus > Hibiscus mutabilis. The sequence goes on along the minus strand of CM033743.1, from coordinate 35,754,484 downwards.
TGCCAAGAATCATATTCAACATGACAGAACGAAACATGTTGAAATAGACAGACACTTCATAGCAGAGAATTTGACAAGTGGAGTTGCTTCATTGGAGTATGTACTGTAAATAATAGAGGTTTTGTAGCAGAGAATAAATGTTTTTTCTGTTTTAATTCTTGATTTACAGAAAAGAAGTGAGTCCCTTTTATGGGACTAAAATACAACAATTCTAGCTAAGTTAGACTCTATCTCTATCTATTATTAAAAAGATTAGAAATTTAAATTTAGATAAGATGAGATTTATCTTATCACTAAGTTAGATAAGACTTAGCTATTTAATTATTTACTAGGACTAAAATACATAGAAACATATTTACAATCTACACTCCCCTCAAGCTGGTGAGTATATGTTGTAGAGTCTCAGCTTGGATGTAAGCTCATCAAAGGTGGTTCTTGGAAGTGCCTTGGTGAGTACATCAGCTAGTTGTTTGTGAGTTGGAACAAAATTGAGCTTGACTGTTCCATTAGTAACCTTTTCTGAGATGAAGTGATGGTCTAGTTCCACGTGTTTGATCCTGTCATGGTGAACTCGATTCTTTGCAATGCTGATTGCTGACTGGCTATCACAATGAAGTTCAAACTGTTCACTGTGATTCATTTGTAATTCGGTCACGAGTCTTTGTATCCAAATTCCTTCACAAATCCCAAGTGTCAATGCTCGAAATTCAGCTTTTGCACTGCTCCTTGAGACCACTGATTGTTTCTTGCTCCTCCATGTCACTAGATTTCCCCAAACTCGAGTACAATATCCACTGGTGGATCTTCTACTAGTCAGTTCTCCTGCCCAGCTTACATCTGTGAAGACTTCCACTTTTCTGGACTCATTCTTAGAAAAAATCAGTCCATGGCCTGGTGTCATCTTTAAATATCTCAAGATTCTGGTTACTGTCTCTAAGTGTCCCTCTCTAGGGTCATTCATGAACTAACTTACAATGCTAATAGAATAAGCAATGTCTGGTCTTGTAAGTGACAAGTAAATTAGCTTACCTACCAGTCTTTGATAGTGTTCTTTGTCCACTGGAATTCCTTTGTCATCAATTCTGAATTTCAGATTATACTCCATAGGTGTCTCAACTGGCTTGCACCCCAACATTCCAGTTTCTGAAAGCAAGTCTAGAATGTATTTCCTGTTAGTTAGTATGCATAACCGTGTGTTGTAAAGAGTTTTAGATAGAGTAGGAGTTGTATGTTATCTTTACTTTATCTTAACTAGTAGTTTGAATTTTAAATTTGATCTTTGTAAAGGATAAAAGTCTTATCCTATAGGTTAACCACTTGGTGTTAAACACCTCTGTAAAAGTCTATATAATAGACTCTCTTTCACTAATGAATAATAAGAAAAACACAGAGAAAAACTCTGTTTTTCACATTTCCTTTGATTGATTACAATTCCGGTGCTTGATCTAGCCACTTTCATTCCTAGAAAGTATCTCAAGTAACCCAAATCTTTAGTTTCAAATTCAGTTGCCAAAAACTCTTTTAACTTTTTGATTTCCATAGAATCATCACTTGTGATGATTATATCATCAACATAGACTATTAAGATGGCCTTTTTGTTCTCAGTAGAAGTTTTGACAAACAAAGTATGGTCAGTTTGACATTGTAGATAGCCGAATTTTAGAATGGCTTTAGTAAATCTATCAAACCAGACCCGAGGTGATTGTTTAAGACCATATAATGATTTCTGTAGTTTACATACCTGACCAGAATTTGAATCTTCATTTAAACCAGGTGGTTTTTGCATGTACACCTCTTCTTCTAGAGTTCCATTCAGGAATGCATTTTTTATATCAAGCTGGAGAAGTGGCCATTCTTGATTTGCAGCAAGAGATAATAAAACTCTCACAGTATTAAGTTTTGCCACTGGTGAGAATGTCTCCTGGTAGTCAATCCCATAAGACTGAGTGAATCTCTTCGCCACCAGTCTAGCCTTGAACCTTTCTATGCTCCTATCGGCATTATATTTGACTGTAAATACCCATTTACAGCCCACTGCCCTTTTTCCAGATGGTAAATCAGTCATAACCCAGGTTTTGTTCGCTTTCAGTGCCTTGATCTCATCTTCTACAGCCTTCTTCCATTTTGGATCTTTCAAGGCTTCATGTACAGATTGAGGAATATGCACCTTATCAATTCTGGCAGTGAAGGCTCTAAATGAAGGCATTAGCTTCCCATAGGCCACATACTTTTATATCGGATGACTGGTACATTTCCCGACACCTTTCCTTTGAGCAATAGGTAGATCAGATGTATCAATTGAAGGGATAATAATATCATTACTCACAGATTTCATACATTCTTCATCCTCTAAGGATAATGGAATTGGTTCCAGTTCTTGAGCAGTCCTAAGCTGTGTAGTTTTCTGTGAAGTAAGCTTTTTCTTCCTTGTATAGACACTTAGTTCCTTTGTCCCAAGTTGAGTTTCTGAAGAAGGTTTCTGTGGAGTTTTAGGTAGTGAATCTGGTATTGGAGATGTGGGTTCTGCATGGAGTATTGGAGGAATAGGATTTGTTATGGATGTAGGAACGTTTGTGGTAGATAAAGAAATGTCTTTGGTACATATAGGACTGTTTATGATGGATGTAGGAATATTTATAGGTAGTTGGACTGGTTATGGCTGAAATTCATCCAAACTCTCCCCTTGGATTTCAGAATCTGAGAAAAAAGGTTGTAATTCATCAAAGGTAACATCCATAGAAACATAAAATTTACGAGTGACAGGGGAATAACATTTATAACCCTTCAGAAGAGGAGAATACCCAAGAAAAATACACTTGACAGCCCTTGGATCCAATTTACTTCGAAACTGCTTATGGATATGAACAAAAGCAGAACACCAAAATATTTTAACAAGTAATGTACAAGACATAGGTTTAAAAGAAGGAAACTGTTTAAGAAGAACTTCCTTAGGAGTTTGAAATTTTAATACTCTACTGGGCAGTCTATTAATGAGGTATGTAGCAGTAAGCAAGGCTTCCCCCAAAAATGTTTAGGAACATTAGAAGAAAACAACAATGACCTAGCAACCTCTAAAAGGTGTCTATTCTTCCTCTTAGACACTCCATTTTGCTGTGGAGTATCCACACAAGAACTAATATGTATAATACCTCGCTCTCGAAGAAAATTTCCCAAAGTAGTAGTAAAAAATTCACTCCCATTGTCAGTTTTCAAAATTTGAATTTTTCTGCGAAATTGAGTTTCAATCAACATATATAATTTTCTAAATATACCCTCAGTTTCCGATTTATCCTTCAATAAATACGTCCATGTAGTTCTAGAATGATCATCAATAAAGGATACAAACCAACCACCTACTCCCAGTAATATTCTTAACTTTAGAAGGGCCTCAAATGTCACTATGGATGAGGGAAAATGGTTGAGATGGTGTGTAAGACGATTGGAGATAAGGGTTTCGAATATGTTTTGCAATCTGGCATATATCACAAGTAAAAGATGCTAGATTTTTATGAATGAATAATTTGGGAAACAATTTTTGGAGATAAGAAAAATTAGGATGTCCAAGGCGAAAATGCCATAACAAAATTTCATTAGAACTTAAACTAGAAATTTGGGAGGAAAAACAAACAGAATTGAGAGTGCAACTTGATAGGACTTGTCCTTTGGGAAGTGCTTGGCCTTCGATGATGTATAGTCCACTACACAGCTTAGCACTGCCAATTACTTTCTCCGAATCCATTTCCTAAAATATACATCCATGCAAACTGAATTTAGTATAGCACTGCAAATCACTACACAATCTGCTAGTAGATAAAAGATTGCATTGTAAATCAGGAACATAAAGGCCAGAGTTTAGCACAATATCCTTATTAAGAAAGACTGTTCCAGTCCCTTCCACCTCAGTTAATGACCCATCTGCAGTCTTCACATGATTCATGTGATGCTGTTTTGTAAGAGTCAAAAACACATCCTTGTTTCCTGTCATATGATCAGTAGCACCAGAATCCACTATCCATAGAATTTGAGTAGTGTTGGAGAGGAATGAAATACTACCATGCGGAATACTAGATGTTATAGGCTGATCAGCAAGACAAACATTCAGTTCAGATCCTGACTTGATTTCTGATGTGGAAGTGGTATGCATTGCGCAAGATTTTAGAGGATCTAAAAAACCCAAACTGATACCATGTAAATAATAGAGGTTTTGTAGCAGAGAATAAATGTTTTCTCTGTTTTAATTCTTGATTTACAGAAAAGAAGTGAGTCCCTTTTATAGGACTAAAATACAACAATCCTAGCTAGGTTAGACTCTATCTCTATCTATTATTAAAAAGATTGAAAATTTAAATTTAGATAAGATAAGATTTATCTTACCACTAAGTTAGATAAGACTTAGCTATTTAGTTATTTACTAGGACTAAAATACATAGAAATATATTTACAATCTACATGTACCAGCGGAAGAACAAATAGCAGATATTTTCACAAAAGCTTTTTTCGAAAAAAATTTATCCAATCTAAGATTATACAATGTATACTCTCCAGATTGAGGGGAGTGTAGGTTTAGTCGGTTTATTAGAAGTATTATTGTAATTAAATTGTACTATTAGAGTTATTATTTAAGCCTTGTACCGAAACCTAGAGTTAGAAGTTAATAGTTAGTAGGACTCCTAATTAATAGCCAGTAGGACTTCTATTGTAAATCAAAGTCCTTTTCTATAAAAGGATGTAGTGTATGTAAATCAAAGTGAGAGAAATTCTTACTCATTATTCGAATAAACAGAACAGAATTTTGTTTATCTTCAATTATTTTATGTTTGAGACGAATGTATAAATCTGAGAACTGCTCTAGAATTGAGACTTTATGACTCAACCATAGATACAAAAACAACCAATAAAGCTTTCCCTGAATCTTACATTTTTCTATGATAAATGACCAAAATAGGAACTAAGCAATAGGTAGAACAGTACCCCAGAATTTTAGAAGTTATAACTAGAAAGTTCTAATGGCACACCTTTAGTAAGCAAGAATGCATGCCAACAGGTAAAGTCGTCTCAAATCTTTGTCCCAAACTCAAGTTTGGGGATTTTTCCCATGACATATATAGTGATTCTAATGGTATCCTACCCCATAAGCAGCATCCTCCGTTTACTGTCAGAATAAGTTGAATGTGAATTAAAAAACAGAAAGAAGTCACATTCAATATCCTCCATCATACTAAATTAATGCTATTATAGAGGATCTAATCAATGCACCTACAAGTAAGGGATCTATGAAATACATACCAAAGTTTACAAGCAAAATGGCAAGTGAGCCAGATTTGGCTTCCATAGATAGCTTATTTTTCTCAGGGAGAATAAAATTCACTAAGGCTTGATTACTGCCATCGATGCCAGTGAAGCTAGTCAAGATACATGCCCGGCGAAAACGATAAACTGCAGAATACTTCATTGTGGGATTCAAAAAGTAAATATATCATAAATGAAGTACAAAAACAAAGCACAACAATACTGAAAAAAAGAATATGCATATAGAATAATGGATTTAGATTTGAAGTAAACACATGACACACCCTACCTCCGGAGTTTCAACATCAGAAACAAGCCTTGCCAACAAGATGTATAAAGGAAAAATGCTTTGTGTTAGTACACCCTCGTTGATAATCCCAGATACGGACAATGTCATTTGTATTCTACATATTAACCAAATACAAAACAGTTAATAACTCAAATTTTCCTGTAAATAGCAAATTTTGATCAACGCAAACAATACAGCACATGATCATTAGAAAAAAAATAACCAAAAACTAATCAAAATCAAACTTTAATTAATAAATCCTTTCATAATCACACAAAAAGATAAGAACTAATCCTATCGTAAGGGAACTTGTCATTGCATCCTAACTGATGCAAATTCCTAGAAGCATATGCATTGTCAGGAATAAGAATATATACAACAGATTTGTCTATCATAAAAGTCGTCAAATATTTATCTCCAAGATCTAACTGCCCTTTAAGGTTTCCCACCAGTCCACTATAATGGGAAAGAAAAGGGAAATGCCGCCAATAAGCACTTTCAAGTTGCAACCACAACCTTTAGGAACAAATAGTACATCCAATTACAAGATTGAAACATTACCTCCTGTGTTTTTCCTGAATTTTGTAATGCAAACATCTTTGAAGAAATGATGGTTGTAAATTAAAATTAAAATAATTGAATGATGACCAAAAATAATAAGAAGATTAAAATCAAAAATATCTTTCAATTAAAATAAAAGAAAGATGGTTCGAAGCAGCATGCACTAACAGTTAGCAAGGGCAAATCTCACCACGTCTACGAAAGACAAGACAATCAATCTACACAAAAAGATATAACGTCTAATGCAACAAGTAGCAGTATTACATTTCTTACAGCACGTCTTTGAAGAATGTTATAGAGTTCTACAGGCTTGCAATAAACCGATAGACTCTCTTCAGCAGCAATTTCATCTTCAGCAGATAAATGTAGGCGGGAATCTTCTCGGCACATTTGATCTGTGCTTATTGAATAGCTGGAGGAAAGATAATGCAAACAAGAACCCCTGTACTCATGAACTTATCCAAATAGACATGCTCCAAAATCACACCTCATTACAATACAACAACAAACGAAAGCTCTATAATAAATCAACAATAACCAAACATAAGACTTGGAACAAGATGAATAAAAAGTTTAGCATTAGTTGTTTACTTGAATCTAAATTGTCCTAAATCTGAATGTAGCATTAGTCGTTTGAATATGCAAGGAAATCACTTCCTAAAATGGAATTTCAACACCACTCCTTGCATAAAAAAAAACAAATGATATAAACTCATGGAAGAAAATAAGCAAAAAGGTAAGCATTAAAACCTGTGGAAATAAGATATTCCGAAGAAACCTCGCCATTGCATGAAATGCGAAGAGCTTTGCTCAAAACCATAGACGTTTTATTGGTTAAGTGTTACTAGTGTAAACTAAACATGCAACGTTTTATTATTCACTTAATTTCTGTTAATTACTATCAAATAGTTAGCTTTTGTTAATTTTAACTAATTAAATATTGTTTAACTATTTATATAGATGCGGTTTAAAGTTAGGTAAACAATATTTAATTAGTTAATATTAACAGAAGCTAATTGTTTGATAGTTATTAACAGAAATTAAGTGATTAATAAAACGTTGCATGTTTAGTTTATACTAGTAACACTCAACTAATAAAATGTCTATGGTTTTGAGCAAAGCTCTTCGCATTCCATGCAATGGCGAGGTTTCTTCAGAATATCTCAGCTCCACAGGTTTTAATGCTTACCTTTTTGCATATTTTCTTTCATGAGTCCATATCATTTATGTTTTTTTTGTGACGAGAGATGTTGAAATTACATTTTAGGAAGTGACTAATGCTACATTCAGATTCCGGAAAATTTAGATTCAAGTAAACAAGAATTAAACAGCAAAGAAAAGGTTAGCGTGAAATTGTTGAAAATTTCTCCAAACTCAAAAGACACGCATAACATATTAGCAAGATGAATAAAAACCCCCTCAAAATATGTGTTTAATCTCAGAGAACATTCGCGGAGGCTTCACGAGCAGCTAAAGGAATGCCCGGCATTCTTATTAGATAATGCACAGTTTTAGTATCATAGCTTTCTCTCAACCTTTTTCCACCACAAAGTACAAACCAAACTCAAACCTGCAAAGCAGAAACGAATCTTGTGAAAGCTCTAATTAATTTTAAATTCTATGTTCGTAGTGAAAAAGAAAAAACAATTCATCGAATATAAATCAGCTTAAATCATTTCTATTACAGGTTAAATCTCGAGTAAAATTTTCTTTTAAAGCGATCCCGCGGCCTCTCCGAAGGAATTAGGGGAGGGGGGAATGCAGTAGATTACAAGACCTGAAACAGAGCAAACAAATGCGATGAGAGGGAATCAAAAGAAGAAGATGGACTGACCTTTGAGAAACGAAGAAGGCTGATTTGGAGCTTCGAAATCGGATCGAAACTTCAATTTTGGAACCGGAATTGAACCATTTTTGAACGAGTAATAAAGAAATAGGAACAGTAATGACTTTCTCTGCGTTTAGATAATAGCTTATTTGGCTTTAGATTTCCTTTTTATTTATATATTTTTGGGTTAATAATAACAGGCATCCCCACACTATTACTTAAATTATAAATTGATCCAAACTTCAAAAGTTGTCGAAATATGACAACGTATTAATCAGCTCCATATTAATTGTGGGGGCAAGTCCCTATTAATTTTGGTAGTTTAATTGCATTTTAAGCTATTGATAGTTTTAAAATTATTATAATTAAGTCATTGTCCTTAAAACTTTGTAATTAAGTCCTTATCCCTCCTAAAATTTCTAGTTTAATTAATGTTTAGGATCTTGTTAGTTTTAAAATTAATAAAATTAAGCCTTGACTCTCAAATTTTTACTTTAATTACTTTATAAGTCCTTTAATTTCAAAATTAGAAAAATAAAAATCTAACTCCTTTAATTTTATAGTTTAATTTTTTAAAGACCCTGCTCATTTTAAAGTTAAACAACTTGCATTTGTCCATGTTTCAACCTAACCATATTGTCACGGGGCTAGATTTATGACCTAGAAAATCGCGCGGCCTTAGTAGAAGTACTTAGACAAACGACTAAGTCAGCCTTTTTCCTCACTCCGGAAGATCAAACTTCCTTGGCATTGAATAACGTTGAATCGTTCTAAGCGGAAGCAAACTATGAGAATGATCACTCAAGAACAAAAGAAATAATGCTAAGAACACTCAAGAACAACACAAAGGATTTTAGAGTGAATGCCTTGATTGTTCAAAGATGAGATGAATACAAATGAGGCTGGGGAGGCCTCTATTTATAGTTGATTCCCCATACATTTGATAGTTCCCACTGATTTACATCGATGGCTAGGATCAAATACCACCAACCACAATGGCATAATTCTAAGAATATTCCTTGCTAACTAAGGAAACAAATCCTATGTTTACATGGAAACTTTACTAAAGTCAAAGTGGTTGTCTTCTAGAATCCTCCATGGATTGGGTTCGGTCTGGTGGTCTCTTTAGGCCCAAAATCTCTCTAAGAATATCTTGGGCAATCAAGTCGCATGACTCGGACTTGAACTGGCGGTCCGTGACATTCTCTCCTACCAAACTTGGCGACGCCCTCGTCGCTTCCTCAGAATGAAGCTGAAACCGATCCTGTGACCTCGATACCTCAGCTTGCCCCCAACTCTGAATCGAGCTTGGCACTCTCCCTATAAAGAGCACTCGACTCTGGCTAGGCTGTCTCCCCATAAAGACTGCTCACTTTGGTAGTCGTCACCATCTGACATCAGTCACCGTCCCACCAAGCACATCTCGATCATAGGAGCTATTTCATATCAGTTGTGATTTGTCATCACTCAGACACTCTCGAACTTTGCACAAGGGCTTGGACGTCACAACGTTGAACACAGAACAAACCCTCAAAACTCTGTAAGGTGGCCTATGTTCCCGCCAAATATTGGCAACTCCGTCTGAAGGGTTAGGTTTACACCCAACAAACCAGGCAAATCAAACTGTAAAACACGTTCATTGTGTTCGGGATGTACTTCAATCAATTCGTCTGTATTCACTCTAACTCGCATCAACTCTCATGTCTCGCAAAGATTGATGCACCCATCGATGCTCCATCATCAGTGAAGCCCGATACCTCGTTCACCTCCTTTATGGATGGACCTTCCCCGGGCTCTATGTCAAGTGGCTTGGGCACCTCTTGCCCCTCCAAGAAACTCTTCCCACTAGCCCTCAAAGTGATGCCTCATTGGCTTGGAGCATCCTCGGTAAGCTGAATGGTTGGCAGCAACTCATTCCTCTATCCCTTGTCTCGATGCACGGGCACAACGCAATGTTGTTTCGGATCCAAAATGCAGACGACGTCAGCACAGGGAATGATGAGAGCTTCTACATAGTCAAGAAAGTTAAGCCTCAAAACAAAATCAAAGTCATCTATATGGATTACCTTGAAATCCTCCTTGGCCTTATATTCACCAATCTGTAGCTCTACCTTTCGTTTTGTTCCAACAATTGGAACTTCCTTGGAATTCACTGTCTTGATCTTGTTGGTTAACCTTTCAAATTTGAGACCAAGCTTCTCAAAAGCCTTCTTTGACATAAAAAGATTGCTTGCTCCGGTTTCCACTAGAGCACTCCTCGATCGTCCCGCCACGTTGATGTCTACAACATCAACCCATTCTACTTTTGGTCATTCCTTGCCATGACAGAAATCAAGATCATCGATCCAAGCTTATAGGCCTCGCTCGACTCAGGCTTGTCATCCTCAAGGGACTGCTTGTATCGATCAGAGCAATCACGTAACAAGTGTGACCTCTTGCACTCGTAACATTTCTTTCTCACCCTCGGTTTGATTGCTTTAACACTGACAATCGCACCAAGCACACATTTCTCTTCCTCTTGCTCATGGTCCCCATCAGTTGTGGCATCGGGGCGTCTCTTCTTCGGACAGTCTTTCACCAAGTATGAACCATCACAATGTATCACTTTATGGGCCCTCGATCCTTCTTCTCTGATGGTTTTACAAACTTGTTGGGTTTCTCATCACCATCGCTGGAACGGTGCTCATCCTCGTCTCCCCTACCATTGCCCTTACTACAGGGCTTGGAAAACTTGGACTTCCTAACTTCGAATTGAGCTATGGCCTCCGCTGTGGTTAATGCTTTAGAAAGTTCCTCGACTCCCCTCTGCTCTAGCTCTATTTGAGCCCATCTTTGGAGTCCATCCATAAAATAAGAGAAGCTTCTGCTTCACACAAATCTGTAATATGTAGCTTTATCTCGATGAACTGCCTAACATAGTCTAGGATGGAACCTTCATGTTTCAGTTGTCGTAACTTCTTTCGAGCCTCTCGTTGAGCGTTCGTCGGGTAGAACTAATCTTTAAACTCAATTTGAAACACATTTCATGTCTCAACAGGAATGTCTCTATTATTCTCCTTAGAGCATCTGCGTCGCCACCACAAAAGAGCGATGTCAATTAAATACATTGAAGTAATGTTTACCTTTTCTGCATTATCTTTGATGTCTGCAGCCCAAAAATACTGCTCCATGCCTTATACGAAATTCTCAACATCTTGGGCCGATCGGTTCCCCTTGAACTATTTTGGCTTTGAGATGTCCTTCCTTGGCTTGGATACAGTTGGCGCTACTCTATTCTTCAAGGCAACCTTGTACACAAATAAGTTTGCCTTCATCTCTTCCATCTCCATCTTCACAGCCTTCAACTCGGCCTCAAGCGCATCACCTCTATTACCCAACTTCTCAAATAGATCTGTTAGAAGTTCCTCCATCTCCCCCTTGAGATGGTCTCTCTTGTTGTCTTGCTCCTCGAAGCTTATATATACCGTTTCAAGTCACTCACCCAAGTCCTTAGCGATTTCCTCAAGTCTGGTTACCTTTTTCTCCAAGGTCTCGAGGATATCCTTTGAACTCGCCTTCTTGGATTTGTCAGCCTGGGTCTCCACACCCTTCTTTGCTGCAACATCTTTCTTTAGTGGTGTCATCTCGAACAGTGCCTTCCCTCGAACCTTTGCTTTGATACCAACTGTCACGGGGATAGATTTCTGACCTAGCAAACTGCGCGGCCTTAATCGAAGTACTTAGAAAAACGACTAAGTCAGCTTTTTTCCTCACTCCGAAAGATCAAACTTCATTGGCACTGAAGAACGCTGAATCGTTCTAAGCGGAAGCAAACTATGAGAATGATCACTCAAGAACAAAAGAAAGAATGTCAAGAACACTCAAGAACAACACAGAGGATTTTAGAGTGAATGCCTTGATTACTCAAAGATGAGATGAATACAAATAAGGCTGGGGAGGCCTCTATTTATAGTTGATTCCCCATACATCCGACGATTCCCACTAATTTACATTGACGACTAGGATCAAATCGCACCAACCACAATGGCATAATTTTAAGAATATTCCCTGCTAACTAAGGAAACGAATCCTATGTTTACATAAAAACTTTGCTTAAGTCAAAGTGGTTGCCTTCTAGAATCCTCCATGGATCGGGCTCGGTCTGGTGGTCTCTTTAGGCCCAAAATCTCTCTAAGAACCTCTTGGGCAACCATGAGCGCGCATGATTCGGGACTCGAACTGGCGGTCTATGACAATATGCTTGACTGTTTAAAGTCAACTCAAAACTAATTGGGTTTAAGTACACATGTGTTTGAAATTTGATCAACATATATTAGATATCTATATTAAAATTGATTAAAGGTTACGTCAATAATTCTGTTCACAATTAATGGCGATGACTTGATTGAAATCATTTTAATCGTACATTGACTTGATTGACAAATTTTATAATTCAATGGTTAAACTAGAATCAAACAATGGTTTAGTAGACTTGAAAATAGTTTACTCTCGTGCAAGCACATTTCGTCAGTTGGCCAAGCCGTTCACCTTTGTTCCCTCATTTCCCTTAAGTCATGGGGTTCTAAACCTATTACGAACACCCCTTCCTTTTCCTAGAGTTCCATTCCCCCTCCCCTATAGGTAAGATTAAGATTAGAATTAGAATTTGTCAAAAAAATAATTTACTTGATATCATATTAAATATATATATATATATAATACTAGTAAATGCTAAAAATATATATTAAATTGTGTTTTGAATTTTGGATAAATATTCATGTGAAGTTACTAAAATAAAATGTACATAATTACTAAGAATTATATTTTGATATACAAGTAGCGTAAAATAATTTACACAGTTATTTCGATTTAAAGTATACAATCTAAAATCTAAACTCCAAAATTTAAACTCTAAACTTAAAACATTGAATTATAAACTTTAACCCTAAAATCTAAACTCTCAAACTTTAAGATTAATAGGCTTGTATAAAGTAAAGTTTATGTGGCCCGTATATGAACGTATTTTCCAATTCATAAATATTAAATAAAAGGATAAACAACTTAAATGGCCACCTAACTATGGTGGTGGTTTTGACATGACCGTCATACTTTCAATTGTGTCAATAAGAGCACTTAACTATTTAAGTGGTATCAATCAAACCTAGGGATGGGCATTTTACCATACTCGGTCGGGTTCTGACCCGACGTGGCCCGATCGAGTTTTATTTTTTAATGAAAAAATTAGGTTCAGGTCGGGTTTTTACTAAGGGTGAAGTCAGGTTCGGTTTTAGGGTGGAAAATATCTGACTCGACCCGGGACTAATTGTATAATTTTCCCCTAAATTTTTTAGGGGTGTTTATAATAATGCCCCTTTTATATTTTTTTAACAATTAGGTCATTAAAATTGAATTTTATTTATAATTTAGTCCTTCAAATTGTAATTTTTTATGATTAAGTCCCCTAAAATTATTTTGTTGCAATTAGGTCCCTAAAATTGAATATATTTTTTTCTATAGGTTGGGTCGAATCCATGTTTAATATATTTATTTTCGGGTTGATTTTTTTAAGGGATGTGTTCGACTCGGGTGGCCCGAAAACTCGACCTGTGTCCATCCCTAATCAAACCATCTGTCGTTAAAACCTAACGGAATGGATGACGTTGCAATTGAATAAATTCATATAATTATAGATTTGGTCCCTACTATTTACACTTTTATCAATTTGGCATAATTTTAATTTAATTCAATGCATTCATCATTTAATTAGGTGGTGACATGTGTCACCACACGATTAGAGATACATGTGTATGAGACAAATGTATGCATTTCGATTAGGGTCGTATTTTATGGATACGATTCTACCATATGTCTTTTTCATTTTGTCGAAAATCAATTTTACGGTATAGACGCTTATGACCTCGCTCTCTATGCCTTGCGGTAATGATTCCTCTGGTATTACGACCTTTACCACAACAATGTTGTCCATAGATCAAATTATTTCGTGGATTCGATTTCACTTGACTGTCTACGGCTCCATTGCGTGTGCCCGGGGTGGAAGTTTTGTATAAATGTATCGTCATGCTATTAAGTATTTCACACGTGTGACCTGGTTGGAGGAAGACAATAAAATCAAAAGTTGGCTTGGGCAGGTTTAAACCCAGTTTGCTAATGAAAGTGGCGTGCCACACTACCCCTGAGCCAAGCATCACATTCATGATATGATTTACAACATTTAATCCTGTACCGCTAGCCACTGCCCCCCGACTCGGCTCCTTCGTTCACACTCACGCCACCAAGTATATATTAAATTGCAGGGTTGTCACGTATGAGTTGAAGCAAACTATCACGTTAGGTTAAATTGCAAAAACAAATCTTCTTGGAAGTGTAATAGGAGGTGGACAGTATGATGATCATGCGATTGACTCTATAACAGTTGGCATGACATTGGTAACACAAACGAACAAACCTTCATCTTCCCAATTCTGACTATTCTCATCGACTGCACCTTCTTCCTCAGTTGCACCCATTCTACAACTCATTATTTGATGAGTCGTAACGTACACGGTTCAATATTCTTCCTTGGAACTAAGCCCTCCTACCACTAGAACATTATCAAAAAACTCCAGCAAACTTTCCTTCATGAGACCTTTGCATTTGATTCTCTGCCAATCACTTCGATAGGTTCCCACTTCCACTGCCCCAGCTACGATCATAATACTTAAAAGTTGTCTCAACCTGGTCTGTAGATTTTCTTTATCCACTTCACTTAATCGATACTTGATCTTGCCATCTTTGATGGAATTAAACGTCCACTCGGTCGGCTCAACATCCATAGCTGAAACAGTTCCGACGCTGATTTCATGTGGTCGGAACGCGTCCAAGAAATGGCGTTTCGTTGAGGCATTTCGTCGAACAACTTGTGGGCCAAAAAGATGGAGAAGCATTTACCGTAAAAGTCGACGAGAGTGCAGGCGACGAATTGGTTTAAGAGAATAGTTGAGCTAACTTGGTGGCATGAGCGAGAACGGAGGAGCCGAGTCGGGGCGATGGCTGGCGGTACAGGATTTGAGAACGAGAGAGAAGACGAAAGGATCTAGACTATTTAAGATATATATTAAATGTTATAAATCAATATCATGGGCGGAGGGAGCTGGTTGAATGGGGGGTGTCAATTGACATCAGAAAAATTTTGAGAATATTTATTTTAATATATATTTAATGTGAAAATATATAAAAATAATAAGGGTAAACTACATATATGGTCACCAAACTTTTAGGGAAGATTCATTTTAGTCACTAAACTTTTAAAATATTCAATAAGGTCACCTAACTTTTAGTTTGATTTCAATATAGTCACCGACCTTTTAAGGCAGATTCATTTTGGTCACCATACTTTTAAAATATTCGATAAGGTCATCCAACTTTTAGTTCAATTTCAATATAGTCACCGAACTTTTAGTTCGCTTTCAATATGGTCATTCCTGTTACCTTCCGTAACATTTTTGTTTTACCTTAATAAAAAAACAGGTAAACTACACCAATCATCACTCAACATTCTTCTCACTCCTATTTTGGTCACTAGAGTTAAAAAAATTTCAATTTAATAACTGGACTTTTGAATCGTTCATATTTTGGTCACTCTTATACAAATAGAAAATTTTGATTAATCCTTAAAAAAAATATGGTAATTATTTTTTTACTTTTCTTATTAAATTTACCATATTTGATATTTTAATACGCAAAGTAAAAAAACTATTACCCGAATCAAATATTCCAATTAATCGGTCAATCGATTATCTGATTTAATTGGCACAATATAAGATTGAGAATTGAATTATTTGAATTTAGCAATTAACCAAAATAATTTTAAGGATTAATTGAACCCGATTTCAGTACAAATTTTTAAAATAAATTATTTTGATTCGATTACGTTTCACAGTTTTAAGCAAAATTGATTACCTGATCTGATCTAGTATATATAATATTTCTAAATTTTATGCATTACAATATCTTATAGTCTAATGGTTTTAATACCCTTCTGATTTTTTTTAAGTTTTGGCTTTGGGTAGAATTAATAGGTGTGAACTTTCAGTTTTTTACTTTCTAGTTGTTTTTACACTTTTATCACAACCGAAAATTTATTAAATTTACCATATTATCATATTTGATATTTTAATAAATAAAGTAAAAAATCATTTCCAGAATCAAATATTTCAGTTAACTCGTTAATCAATTATCTGATTTAATTAATACAATATAAGATCAAGAATTGAATAATCTAAATTTACCAATTAACCAAAATAAATCTTTTAAGGATTAATCGAATTTTTCTATTTGCATAAACATGTCATTTGAGAGTGGCCAAAATATGAACAATTCTAAAGTTAAGTTATTAAATTGAAAATTTTTTAACTCTAGTGACCAAAATATGAGTGAGAAGAATGTTGAGTGAAGATTGGTGTAGTTTACCCATTTTTTATTAAGAAAAGCGAAAACTAACGTGATTGGAAGATAACGGGAGGGACCATATTGAAAGTGAACTAAAAGTTTGGTGACTATATTGAAATTAAACTAAAAGTTTGGTGACCTTATCGAATATTTTAAAAGTACGGTGACCAAAATGAATTTGTCCTAAAAGTTCGGTGACTATATTGAAATTGAACTAAAAGTTAGGTGACCTTATCGAATATTTTAAAAGTACAGTGACCAAAATGAATCTGCACTAAAAGTTTGATGATCATTTATGTAGTTTACCCAAATAATAATTAACATCATTTAAAAAGAAATTTACGTCAATTTAAAAAAATAACTGAAATTTTTAATAGAAATTAGCACCATCTTTTGATTTCGTCAATTTTTAATAAAATATAAATTAACACATAAAATTTTGACACCACAAATAATTTTTTTAGCTCCACCCCTAAATCATGTCTTGAATGTGATGCTTGGCTCAGTGGTAGTGTGGCACGCCACTTTCTTTAGCAAACTGCGTTTAAATCCTGCCCAAGTCGACTTTTGATTTTATTGTTTTCCTTCAACTAGGTGACACGTGTGATCACCTAATTGAAAGAATAAATATTAAATCACATAAAAATGTTTAAATTTTTCTAATCATGTGGTGACATGTGGCACCACCTAATTAAATGATGAATGTATTGAATTAAATTAAAATTATGACCAATTTGATAAAAGTGTAAGTAATAGGGACCAAATATATAATTATACAAATTTATGTTAATTGCAACGTCATCAATTCCGTTAGGTTTTAACGGTAGGTGACTTGATTGATATCACTTAAATAGTTAAATGATTTTATTGACACAATCAAAAGTATAGTGGTAATGTCAAAAATCACCTCATAGTTAGACTGTCTTTTAAATAATTTACCCGAACTAAAATTAATATATTTCTCAAGAAGTAAAAAAAAAAAATTAATCGAATTTGGATGAATCATTAAAAGATATAAATGAATTTCAGCAAAAATTGAGATTAATATCTTAAATTGAGTTTATCTAAATATATTTAATATTAATGTCATACTTGAGCTCACGAAAGAAGGTAAATTTGACCAAAAAAGAAAAGTGAACCAAAATTTACCTGCCGCCTTATCATATAGACGTCTAATTGGGACTTACCAAAGTTTTACAAAGACTAGTATTTATGAATTATTATATTAATTATTTAAAAGAAAAAATTATACTAGTATTCGGTTGCCATAAATATAAATTTTAATTATAGTAAAGAAAATAAATCTATCTGTTTAATTTTTATTAAACATTTGGGTAAATTACTGATAACTTATATTTACCTGCCGCCTTATCATAGACACGTCTACTTGGGACTTACCAAAATTTTGCAAAGACTAGTATTTATGAATTATGATAGCTAATAATTTAAATTATTTTAAAGAAAAAATTATACTAGTATTCGGCTGTCGTAAATATAAATTTTAATTATAGTAAAGAAAATGAATCTATCTATTCAATTTTTCTTAAATATTTGGGTAAACTACTGAGATGGTCACTTATATTTAGTAACTTTCACTTTAGTTTTCTAAATATTTGGTCACTCGTGTGTTATTTGCCTTTAGACAACTGGCGGCATGCTGACTTGGCAAAGTAAAAAGAATGATAAATTACCTAGATAATCATTAAACTATTACTCAACTCCTATTTTGACCACCAAAATAAAAAAAAATTATATAATTACACATTTAGTCCTTCATATTTAAAAAATTATTTCTTCACCCTTCCACCATCTTCCCCACCGCTGTTACATGTCTGTAGCGATGTTTTTTCTCGCTAAAATGAAAGTATTTTGTTTTGATTTGAAAATGATGATTTCGCGTGGGATTTTAGAAAACCCGTATTTTATTTAAAATGGAGTCACCACCGGCCACCGTAGAAAACCAGAGATTTTGAAAACTTTGGGTTCGAGAGTCGGTTACGGATGGGGAAGGATTAGCACCCCCACACCCCCCAAAATTGGTACTTTAATAATTACCGCTTTATTAATATTAGACTTTCCGGATTAAAGTGACCATTAAATTAAAATTTGGTTATAAGTGAGAATAAATTTTAATAGCCCCGTTATTCGAGAATAAACGCCCAACCACTATCACTACGCCTGATACTGGCCCCGTTTACGCTCGAATAAAAGGGCACCGCATTGACAAAATATATGTTCGTTATGCAAACTTAAAAAAACATGGCAAATATAAATAAATACATTGTGATAAAAATATAAATAAATACTAACATAATAAAATACTAATATAACATAAATAAGATACTAATCTAAAACATACATACATACATACATATTAATCTAACTTATAAATAAAAACATATCTAACATAAAATATTAATATAAAACATGAATTTAAAGCATACTATTCTAAAACATAGATAAACATACAAATTAAAAACACAATTTTAAATTAACTACTACTTCATTAAAGTATAAAAATTACAACATAAATAAAAAGGAAAGAAAATATACCTAACTAGGAGTTCGAATGACGAACCCCAACTAGACCCCACCGAGATCTACCACGACCTCTCCAAAAATAGTAACTAGATCGGACCTAAAATAGGACCCGATCGAACCGACTAGGACCGAGGACACTGTCCCGATCCTGGGCTAGCTGGGAGCTAATGCCCCCTTATTTTGGCCAGCCCATGGCCGATTGCCTCCTTTGCTGCCCTTCAATTGCTCAATTCCATTGCATATTTATAGGCAAAATCAAAGGGGTGGGGGGAATTTGGGGTGACGTGGAGCATGTTGCTCCACGCATTTTTCCTTTTTTTTAAATTATTATTATTTATTTTTTTATATTAATAATATTACTATTACAACAATACTTAAAATACTAAAACCCGGACAAAAATGAGTGATTACAGTTGCCCATCTTTGCTTGTTCTTGTGAAACGAGAACAAAGCAAAGATCAAAAGCACTCATTTTTGTCTTATCTGGCTGAACTTCTCTCATTTTGACGCGTCTTCTTTCTTTTGTAGATCTTCTTCTTTTTTGATGTAGGTCTTCTTTCTTGTCTTGACAGATCTACTTTGTCACTCTTGGGGAAGTAAAGCCTTCAAAATTGGGGTGGTTTGTTGGGGAAGCCAAACAGAGTCTCACTTGCTTCATTATTGATAATAAGCTAATACCTAAATAGAGTTCGACCCGGCTGCAACACCGACGAAGAGACAGGGTCTACAAAATTCGATCTAGCTGCAACACTGACGAGGAGACAAGATCGATAGGTAAAAGTTCTGATGTCTGATCCAGCTACAACTCTGACGAAGAGGCAAGATCAGAAAACTGACATTTTTTCTCTTTTTTCTCTCTTTTTTGTTTTTTTTTCCTCTACTTTTGTTTCTTTTTTCATATTTTTTCTTTTTTCTTTTTCTTTTTCTCTTTTTTGTTTCTTTTTTCATTTTTTCTCTTTTTTTTAGAACAATGATAAAATGTGAAAGTTGGTGAATTTTGACCAAGCTACAACACCGACGAAGAGGCATGGTCTAAAGTTAGTAATGTTGATCCAGCTACAACACCGACGAAGAGGTAGGATCAAGAGTTAGTGAATTTGGTCTAGCTACAACACCGACGAAGAGGCAAGACCAGAAGTTAGTGAATTTGGTTCAGCTACAACACCGACGAAGAGGCAGAACCGAAAGTTAGATTTGACCAAGCTACAACACCGACGAAGAGGCAAGGTCTGAAGATTTGATCCAGCTACGACACCGACGAAGAGGCAGGAACAGATAGTTATTTTTTTGTGATCAAGCTACGACTCTGACGAAGAGGCATGATCAGAATTTGGTTGAAAGCTCATTTTTTGATTTTTCATTTTTTTTCATTTTTTTCTATTTTTCTATTTTCTATTTTTCTTTGATTTTTTCTTCTTTTTTCTTTTTTGATTTGTTTTCTAGCTACAACATTAATAAAGAAAACTTGAAAATCAGTAGAGTTGGGTCTATCAACGGAGAAGCAAAACATTATCTGGAACCCTACTACACCATCAGCGGATAAGTAGGATAGCAGCAACTGGGACCTAGCCACTCCATCAGCGGATGACTGGATCGGATAATGACTACCTGAAACCGGCTACACCATCAGCGGAGAGCAGGATCAGAGGACGACGGGAGCTTGGACCCGGTCACTCCATCAGCGGAGGACTGGATTGGATAATTACGACCTGGAACTGGCTACACCATCAGAGGACGACGAGAGCTTGGACCTGGTCACTCCATCAGCGGAGACTGGATTGGACAATGACGACCTGGAACCGGCTACACCATCAGCGGATAGCAGGATCAGAGGACGACGGGAGCTTGGACCCGGTCACTCTATCAGCGGAAGACTGGATTGGACAATGACGACCTGGAACTGGCTACACCATTAGCGGAGAGTAGGATTAGAGGACGACGGGAGCTTGGACCCGGTCACTCTATCAGCGGAGGACTGGTTCGGATAATGACGACCTGAAATCGGCTACACCATCAGCGGAGAGCAGGATCAGAGTACGACTACAGCTTGGACCTAGCAACTTCATCAGCATAGAGACTAGATCGAGCGACGAAAGTTGATAAAATTTCTTTTGATTTTTCATTTCATTCATTTTTTTCTTCACTTTTACTTTTTTTATTTTTTTTGACTTTTTCAATTTTTTGAATTCTTTTTTTTTTATTTTTTTTATTTTTTTATCTTTCTTTTTTCAATTTTTTTTAATTCTCTCTTTTTTTGATAATTTTTCTTTTTTCTTGAACTGTACAAGGAAGTAAGACTCGAAAATAGGTCTGGTTGCACCGTCAGCAGAGAAACAAGACCTAAACAAAAATTTGATCTGCTTGGGGAAAGGTTCGGATCTGTTGCACCATCAACGGAGAAACGAGATCTTCAGGATGTCTATATTGTTGCACCATCAGCGGTAAAGTAGAATCTAGAAATTGTTGGCCTATCAACAATGACGCAGGCAAGATCTGGAAAAGACTACTTCTGCTGCTCTACTGGCGGAGAGGTATGACCTAAAAATGAATAAAAAATATTAATCAGTAAATTTTCACAAAATTTGTCATTGTTACCTTTTATTGATGTTTCAGCATCCTCTTTGTGTTTGGTCTCCTCCAAGACTAAAGTTGGATGTCGTGTTGTTGCCCCCACGGCTGAGGATGTTCGGTCTCTTTTTGAACCTTTTTGTAAGCAAAAATGCATGAATTTTATGCCTAAATGCATGTGTCTATTCTAAATGCAATGTGACTTTAGTGTATGCACTGAACATAGATGTGTGACGTATGCAAAATGCAAGATGAATGCAACTAAATGCATGAATGTGATATGATTTTTTCGATCCTCAAAGGGATGCCCCTGACTCCTCACTGGTCCTGTCAGGATCTTGGTTTTTTTGTATGTGACGGTGCCCCAACCTCAACTTGGGTTCGATCAGTTATCTGGGTGCATGCCCCAACATTTTATTAATTCCTATGCCATCGTCTGAAATTGCTCTTGAATTTGACACTTTGAGTGCTGATTCTGTTGCCCCCTAGGTTGGGTTTATAAATTGTGTGTTGGTTCATGGCAGCTCATTATTATTATTTTTGATTGGGTGCAATTTTGCATCGTGGTCAAAGATGCAAGAGTTTGACTCGGCAATGAAGGCTGGACCTTGGCAAAGAATGCCCCCGGACTAGGACCTTGTTAGAGGCACACTATTTGTAAAAGATGTGGGGGTGCTTTTGGACATGCCCCAAGATCAAACTTTTGTAAGAGGCTTTGTAAGGTGCTAGATCGACCATCTTTGTTGTATTTAATGGGGCAACCCGAGGATTAGTTTTATTATTCTGAAAATGAATGCATGCAAAATGTGTCCTAAATCGATGCAATGCAAAATTAAGATTGTGATGATGTTGTGCAATTATACAGGTGAACTCAGTGCAATGAGAATAAAATAAAACGAGTTAGTACCAACTAAAATGATTAAATAAAATAAATGATAAATATAACAAAAATAGAGTAATAAAAACTGTACATAAACAAGAAACAAGGCACTAGAGCCTAAATAGGGTGACCACTAATCGGACAGAGTTTCACATGGCTCTAAAGGTTTGGCTCCTACGGCTCACTATATGCAGTTTTGGTGCTAAGAGGTACCCGAATTTTCCTCTACTAAGAGTAGCAAGGCCCCCGGTCATCACCCATTATAGGCTCCTTTCAACCGGGTTCAATTCAGGGGGACCCATTCGCTTATACCCATACGAAGGAACGATATCCTCACGAAAGTATAAGGTACTCGAGCCCCGAAAGTACTTGCTAGGCCCATACGGGAGAACGATATCTCCACGAAAGCATTAGCGTTTTCTCCCCACTTAAAAAAACGGGTTTATATGCCATATTTTAAATGCGTTAAAATAAACGCTCAATTATAACTGAATGTTAGTTTAATAGTGACTTTAATCCAGAATTTCCGATATTAATAAAGCGGTAATTATTTGAAAAAAGCTCGACTCTCATTCATTTTTTTAAAAACAAAAAAAAGTCCCCAGCGGAGTCGCCATCTGTAGCGATGTTTTTTCTCGCTAAAAATGAAAGTGTTTTGTTTTTATTTGAAAATGATGATTTCGCGTGGGATTTTAGAAAACCCGTATTTCATTTAAAAATGGAGTCGCCACCGGCCACCGTAGAAAACCAGAGATTTTGAAAACTTTGGGTTCGGGAGTCGGTTACGGATGGGGAAGGATTAGCACCCCCACACCGCCCAAAATTGGTACTTTAATAATTACCGCTTTATTAATATTAGACTTTCCGGATTAAAGTGACCATTAAATTAAAATTTGGTTATAAGTGCGAATAAATTTTAATAGCCCCGTTATTCGAGAATAAACGCCCAACCACTATCACTACGCCTGATACTGACCCCGTTTACGCTCGAATAAAAGGGCACCGCATTGACAAAATATATGTTCGTTATGCAAACTTAAAAAAACATGGCAAATATAAATAAATACATTGCGATAAAAATATAAATAAATACTAACATAATAAAATACTAATATAACATAAATAAGATACTAATCTAAAACATACATACATACATATTAATCTAACTTATAAATAAAAACATATCTAACATAAAATATTAATATAAAACATAAATTTAAAGCATACTAATCTAAAACATAGATAAACATACAAATTAAAAACACAATTTTAAATTAACTACTACTTCATTAAAGTATAAAAATTACAACATAAATAAAAAGGAAAGAAAATATACCTAACTAGGAGTTCGAATGACGAACCCCAACTGGACCCCACCGAGATCTACCACGACCTCTCCAAAAAATATTAACTAGATCGGACCTAAAATAGGACCCGATCGAACCGACTAGGACCGAGGACACTGTCCCGGTCCTGGGCTAGCCGGTAGCTAATGCCCCCTTATTTTGGCCAGCCCATGGCCGATTGCCTCATTTGCTGCCCTTCAATTGCTCAATTCCATTGCCTATTTATAGGCAAAATCAAAGGGTAGGGGGAATTTGGGGTGACGTGGAGCATGTTGCTCCACGCATTTTTCCTTTTTTTAAAATTATTATTATTTATTTTTTATATTAATAATATTACTATTACAACAATACTTAAAATATTAAAACCCGGACAAAAATGAGTGATTACAATGTCAAACCTCTGCAACTCCTAAATAGTTAAGTGGTCTTATTGACACAATTAAAAAGAAGGGTGTTCGTATCGAAGTCAGCTCATAATTAGGTGGTCATTTAAGTAGTTTACCCTAAATAAAATTAATATATTTCTCAAAAAATAAAAAAAATAAAAACAAATTTAATCGAATTTGGATGAATCATTAAAAATATAAATGAATTTCAGCAAAATTTGAGATTAATATCTTAAATTGAGTTTATATAATATATATTTGGCTTAAGGGTTCAATAAGCCCCTAAACTATTACAAAAGAATTAATTAAGTCCTTAAATTTTTTTTCACCTAATTAAGCCCTCAAACTCAAGAAAAAAATCAATTTGGCCCTTTGATCAACGTTGAACGTTAAATTTAACGGGGTTTTTTTTTATTTTTTGACATATGTTGTAATAGGATAATGACACTTGTTATTTATAGAAAATTTTTATTTTTAATTTTTAATTTTCAAAAAATATATAAAATTTTTAAAAAATTTAAAAAAATTAAAAAAATTGGAAAATTCTAAATATATTTTAAAGATATAAAAAATTAATTTTGAAAATGTATTCAAAAATAATAAAAAAATCAACATATTAAAATATTTTAAATTATTTTAAAATTAAATATGATTATACAATTATAAAAATAAATTGAAAAAAATAAAACAATAAAATTTATTTTGATTTTTAAAATATAAAACAATAAATTTTATTTTAAAAAATATGTAAAAAAATAAAAGTTATTTTAAAAACCAAAATAACTTTTACTGTTTTATTTTTTAAATTTATTTTTATAATTGTATAATAAATTTTAATATTTTTAATTTTTTAAAATATTTTAATCTTTTGAAAAATCATTATTTATTATTTTTATATAAATTTCGAAATTAAAATAATTTTAAAATAATTTTTAGAAAATTTCAGATTTTTTCTGTTTTTATATGTTTTTTAAAAAATTTGTAGAAATGACAAGTGGTATTATCCTGTTGCGACAAATGCAAAAAAAATCAGAAAAAAAACTGTTAAAGTGAACGGTCAACGTTGATCAAAGGGCGAAATTGATTTTCTGAATTTAAAGGTTTAATTGGGTGAAAAAAATTTAAAAGCTTAATTAATTTTTTTTGCAAAAATTTAAGAACTCATTAAACCCCTAAACAAATATATTTAATATTAATGTCGTACGTGAGCTCACGAAAGAAGGTAAATTTGACCCCCAAAAAAAGTGAACCAAAATTTACCTGCCGCCTTATCATAGACACGTCTACTAGGAACTTACCAAAATTTTACAAAGACTAGTATTTACGAATTATAAAATCTAATAATTTTAATTATTTTATTGAAAAAAATGACTAGTATTTGGTTGCCATAAATATAAATTTTAATTATAGTGAAGAAAATGAACCTATCTATTGAATTTTTATTAAATATTTTAGTTGGAACTAGAGTATTCGTTTATTGATATTATTAATGACTAATCCTTTTATCATAAATGCTTTAATGGAAAACATTTAATTATGAAATTTAAATAAAAATAAATTAATAAGAAAAATAACATTTTAAACATAAGTAAATTCATAGGATATGAATAATCTGTCAACTTACTATAAATGGAAAAGATTGTCCGTCACGTAGATTTGCTTTGACATGAAACAATATATTTGATGGAAGGAAATATCTTTTTTGTGATAAATCAATTCAAATTTAGCTTGAAAAGCAAGGAATTAGGGTTGCATTTATTAGCATATTCCAAAAACACAATCTTTCGATTTCTTTCGCTATATATATTATATGCTTGTAATAGAAAGACAAACGAACAAACCAAGTTTTTATTTGTTCAAAATCAACCCAGGTTTTGACGACGGCAGCATGAACAAAGAGATTGTAATGAAAGAAACTACAGTTCGAAAGTGTTCTAATTGTGGACAAAACGGCCATAATTCGAGAACTTGTAATGAGAAACAAACTCGGTTTATGCTATTTGGTTTCTCCATAGCCATGGATGGAGACCAAGAGAATTTCATGAAGAAGAAGAGACTCAGCCTGGGAAATTTACAGTCTCATGGCGAAAACAACAATGGCGGCGGTGCCGGTGTCGAAGAGGATGATGAGTTCTTGTCTGATGGAGAGCTTCATGTTTCCAAGAAAATTAAAGCTGCCCATGAAAGGAAAAAAAGTAATCATAGGAGTATCATACTTTATTTTGGTTTACTTACATAGATCAGTTTTGAGTTTTGAATTTAAGTCAAATGAATTCGAGTTATTGAATTTTGTTGTAATTATTATTTTTTATTTAACTATTAATATCTCATTCACTGACCGACTAATTCAGATCGAGTTATGAAATTTTAGGCAATCCATGGACGGAAGAGGAGCATAGAACATTCTTGGAAGGTTTGAAAAAGCTAGGGAAAGGAGATTGGAGGGGGATTTCAAAGAACTATGTGACAACAAGGACCCCAACTCAAGTTGCAAGCCATGCCCAAAAATATTTCCTCAGGCAAGCTGCCGATGACAAGAAGAAACGAAGGCCAAGCTTGTTCGACATGGCTTTTCAAGAAGACGAATCCGTAAAATCTCTTAATCCCTATCTTGAATCGACTATCAATTGGTCTAATATGATAAAGCAATACTCGGCCTAGATCAATTTTTATTATTATACGTTGCATGTTGATGACTAGTTTTGTACTTTTGTTTGCATGGTTTTGTCGAACAGAGTTCAAGTCGTACGAGTTCCCCATATAAAGAAAACAGTTCATCTCTGACTGGTCCATTGATGACGATGGTGGCGGCTCATAGTCTTCCGACTTATTATTATCAAATCATTCAACCCATGGTAAGACCTTGCAATTCAATAGTATACTTTTGTTCAAGGACGGAATCAGAGTTAAGGGTTGAGGACTAAAACATAAATGTCTGAAAATGGGAGGCCAAATTTATAATTGTGTATTGGGGGACAGGAATTACTTCCACTTAATACAGGGCTCCGTCCATGCATGTGTCGGATTATCCATTCAAATTCAAAGTCTGATAATGATAATGATGATCAATGTATTAGCAGGCGCCAGCTCCTCATGGACAAGGTTTTCCAGCAGGTACAATGGAGCCGTTTCCAGCCGGATACAGATATATGGCTAGTTTCGAGGGTCGGCCACCGTCGCCGAGGTTGGTTCATGCTCAGCAAAGCATGTTTGGGGGTGAGGATGGGGCTTCATCGACGGAAAAGGATCTTTTGGAGCTGAGATTGGGTCCTCCTCAATCATCAGAAAGGATACCCTCTTGTTAGTTTGTCAGAACCAAGGGTCAAAATTCGCAGTAGTCTGATATTCATTCCTATACTCTTTTTCTTTTCCATGCAGATTCTTTCTTATAATTAAAGAATAAGAAATTAAATTCTCTTAATTTTTTCATTTAAAAATTTTAAATTAATCATTAACGTTGAGATTTTTTTTGTCAAATTTTATCAACTTTATAAGTTAAAATGTCATATGTTAAGTTGACAAAATTTCAAAACTTACCAAATTGAAATATGTCATATGTTATTTGATGGAAGATTTGTCAAAAAATACTAATAATTGATTGCAAACAAGGGTGGACCTATGACTTAGGTTAGGGGTGAATTTAAAATTTTCAAGGGTGGATGATCCCCTCTAGCCCTCCTCGCTCCATCTTAATAGTAAATCAGTATTAGAAATTAAGTTTGAAGTTGATACATGTTTTTTTAATTAGTATTAGAAAATCTTAACTTGTTTTGAATTTAAGCATAAATAATAAATACTCAAGTTTGCAGTTAAACATGCGAACCAAACTCATTTCAATTAGGTAAACAACCTTAATTGAGTGAGATTGTGATTATTTTTTTAACCTCAAATCGGTTCAAGTTTTAAATCGAAACTCTTGAAATCGAATTTTAGGCCTTGAATTTCAGTTGATCTAGTAACACACCTACCCAGCCTGGACGTTTATTCGTAGAGGAGATGCCACATTCGGATAACGGAGCATAAATGGGTAAAATTGGATACGGATACATACTTAGATTCTTTGCATAACATTCAAACATGTCACTAGGGACTAATATGCAAACAATTAAAAGTATGTGACCCAAAACATGGAACACTTTATTTATTAACATCACTTGACAAAGTTTACCATTTTAAGCTATGCATTGATAACTATACAAGTAAAATGAATAGAAGAAACTACACAGCCCAAGACATTTAAAAAAAAAGAGACAGATGTTATGGCCTTCTTTTAGCAGACACAACAAAAATATAAAACTACATCGACATATATAATGCAAAAAATTTAATAAATTATTGTTTTAAGTAGCGCACGAACTTTTTGAGTCAAATATCGATTAATTTTTCTCGGCTCATTAAGAGCTTGAGCCAAGTTGAACTCGAGAAAGTATTGACTATTGACCAAGCTTTGACCGAATTAGACTCGAGTAGCTCAAACTTAAGTAGCTCGTGACATATCTCGTCCATAATATTAATATTTATCTTTAGAATGTA
The DNA here is from genome assembly GCA_019671005.1 of Hibiscus mutabilis. Taxonomy (NCBI): domain Eukaryota; kingdom Viridiplantae; phylum Streptophyta; class Magnoliopsida; order Malvales; family Malvaceae; genus Hibiscus; species Hibiscus mutabilis. Next base: position 35,725,836 of record CM033743.1, on the reverse strand, counting down.
AAATCTCTTAATAAAAAATAAAATTATTTTTGCTTACAGAAGAAAATGCAATACATGATGCATCTGTTTGTTTCGTGTCTTCTGGTTCAGCAAAGGTAAGCATCTTCTATTACCAAACCAATAAGGGTAGTTTTAGTGTGAGAACCCTTACGTGCGGTTAAAATAAATCGATTTTATATAAATTTTTACTCAGTTAGTAAGAATTTATATAATTACACAAATTTTTACAATCTACACAAATTCTTATTATTTGGGTAAGAATTTAGGTTATAATATAAGAATTTGTGTAGCTACCTATGACAAAATTTACACAAATTCTTACCCAGCTGGTAAGAATTTATGTAGTTACACAAATTCTTACCCAATTAGTACCAAAATTCTTACCAGTCCTACATAAATTCTAGGGATGTCAATTGGGCGGGGAGGGTGCAAAAGGGTACTCTTCCCACACCCATCCCCAAGAATTTTTATCTTCATCCCCGCCCCACGACCTACTGCGAATACAAAGTCTAAAACCATCCATGCCTGCAACCCGCAAGACTAAAATCATCCCCGCCCCATCACCCATGCGGGTCCTGAGACCCACCCAATCTCCTCTTTACTCGTCTCATAACTTATTCATATAATATATTTATAAATATTAGTTAAATAAATATAAATCAAATTTATTATGAAAAATATGAAATATCTGTCATTTAGACTCCCACCACATATGTGACATTATTCTAATTGTCATCATTTTAAAAAAATTAATAATATACAAAATTAAATTTTGTACAACACAAAAGTTTGGACTAAAAAAATACTAAAGTCTATTGTAAAGGACAGAAAGTAGCAAAAATAACATATAGAATAATATTTCAATTGATGTAACAAATAAACAATATAGAAAGAATTAAAAAAATAATAATAAAAAACAACCTTTTAAAAATAAGAACAAATACAATAGAATCTAAATAACATACAATATTAAGAAAATAAAATTAAAAAATAAAAAGAATATCATATCTAAGATGAGGACTAAAGAGAAAAAACCCTTAGAAAGCAGGTTTAAGGATGCGAAATAATAAAGAAGAAACCAATAGACATAAATATTAAATATATACTTATATTTCATAAATATTATAAGATAATTGAATATAAATTATCTTAAATTTGACACTGATTCAAACTGATATTTTAAAAATTATTTATATATATGATATGATCAATATCATTATATATACTGAACTTTTTAATAATATCTCAAGACAAGTCAATATGAATTACCTTAAATTTAACTATTAACCAAACAGATATTATATTTTCAATAATAATTATAATAACATGTTATAATATCTGTTGGGGCGAGTGATGATAATGCGAGGCGGGTGAGAATGGGGCGGTTACAAAGGCATATTCACGCCTTCCTCACCATCACGGCGAATTTAATTTTTATCTCCATCCTAACCCTACAACCTGCAAAATTTATAACCATCTCTGCCCAATTAAATGCGAAATAGAGTGAGTTATCACAAAATCCGTCCCACTGACATCCTTAATAAATTCTTACTATTTTTTATAAGAAGTTATGTTAGCCGTATTTTAACAGACAGTTTTTTAGACTTTCCCATTAATACATACATGGTTAAGACAAAATCTTTTTTTGGCTTTGTTTCGGTGCTAAAGTGAAACCGACAAAATTCTTCTATTCTCGTGTCACCATCTGCTCCTAACTTAGGGTCGTTCAATTTCGCTGCACACCACCTTATTTGTGGTAAAGAAGCAGCATCTGAAAAGCTGGAAATTCCAAGTTTTCCAAAAAGGACGTTTGAAACCAAAATCAGACATAAAAATACAGTGGTGAGGCGCAGCGTGTTCAGCGGCGTTTTTCTGTTTGACAACTGATTTTTCTCCCAATGTGTTGATGAACGGAGCCTTACATGTAGATTGTGGTGTACTAAACAATAACCATATATTTTTAATATAATTATTTTGTATAAAAATATAAATTTCTAAAAAAATAAGTTATGTATTTCGAGAAAGAGCAGGAAGAACAGACCGACTTTATATCTTAAATTTTTATGTAAAATTCAGTTTTGCCCTATTTTTTCTTAACTTTTTTATTCAAATTTGAATAAATAGCTTGATGATTAAAAAACATCAGCCTAGTTTGACGTTATAACTTTTCGAGCCGGCAAATCGAAGAAATCCGACGCCACTGCAAGGACTTCATCCAGAATTGATTGGGAAATCCCATGGTTCACAACCTAATGCAAACATCAACATTCTTGTTTTAATATAAGAAAGAAAGTTGATTTTGAGCTAGCTAAGCAGAGAAAAGAAAAGTTGCACCTACTTGAAAGAAGCCCCTGCGGCGACGGAGCGTTCAATGCCATTCTTCCTCAGTCGAGTCATATCAATGGCCGGAACTTGAGCTTCCTTGACATCGGAGTTCGAAACTTTCGAAGGCGAAACAACGTAACATTCGGGAACATAATCAAAACCCTTCTCTTGTGCAGTGTTGCCAGTTCTCCTGTTTGGACTCCAAGAAAGAAAAAGAAAACACCTCGAGAAACAGAGTAACTCAGAGAAATGAAAAGAAAATATACTGTGTATGCTAAAATCATGCAAATTTATACAGGAAAATTCGGGTCAGCTATGACGGTTTAGAATCATAATTCTGAAATGTTTTGAACGAAGATCATTACAAGCTGATATAGAGCAGAACAATCCACAAGACTAACTTTATGGGGGGAAATCATAAATTATGAATACATATATTCATTGCAGGGACATAAACAGTGGATTCTGGAATGTTTGGTAATGTTTTTGACCTCCATGTTTATCCAGGTTAAAGGAGAAGCTAGTAAACAACATTGCACTTTACTGCAAAACGACGATGAACATTGGCGGTACAAGGTTGAATTATTTACTTTATGCAATTAATTTTCCATACTATAATTTTCTTTAGTAGCTGTACAAGGTTGAAAACTATTTATACTATCTATAATAAATCGAATTATTTCGTGGTTAAACTTTAAATTGTTATTATATTTTTTTCGAATTATTCAAAATTAAAATTAAAATTAAAATTAAAATCATTTCGAATTGTTCTATTCTTGCTCGGTGGTCCAATGTCCCATTTCTTACTTGTCTGAACGTCTAGAACGAGTTGGGGCAACGACGGATGTAAGATTTTATGTTAGGGGTGAATTTATAAAATTTTAGGGGTCGAAAATAGATTTTTAATAAAAAACACATAAAAAGTATAAAAAATTCTAAATATATACGAACTTTAAATTTTTAAGAGGACGACCGTTCTCTCCAACCCCTCGGTCCATCTCTGAGTAAGGGTGTTACACTAAAGCATAGTTGAAGTTGGGCCAAATAACTCATAAATAGCCTTTTCATGTGCTTAGTGCCAAAGGGATGAGTTGGAGCTTGATGCTGGTAGAAATTTATTAAAAAAAGTAAATTATAACGAACGCCACTCAATTATGGGTAAAATTATATTTGATCACCCAGTTATTAAAAGTTACTCAATTATAGTAATGTTACATTTGAGTCACCCAATTATTAAAGATTACTTTTGGGTCACTCAATTATGGGTAAAGTTATGTTTGGGTCACCCTTCAATAATTATTATTAGGGTAAACTACATGGGTGGTCACCCAACTATCACCTTTTTTCTATTTTGGTCACCCAACTAAATTTTTCGTCAATATCAGCACTAACGTTTCGTTTTGTTATCGTTTTGGTCACCGACCATTAAATATTTAACGGAGATTGTAATATAGCATGGTTTAATAACAATTTTACTAAAATTGTTACATCATATCAATTTAATCGTAATACGAAATAACTCATCAAATATTTGGACTAAACCCCAAATTCCCCATCCCCTTTCTTCTTTCTCTGCAACACTACTCTGAAAATTAATTTGCCAACTCTCTTTTCATTTCTCTTGCGTCTTTGAGCAACTTATTAAGTTTCAGACTATAGAAGACCACTTTAGTTTCATGATTTTTTCTTTTGAAATCCAATTTAGCTTCTTCGACTTTCCTCAAACTACTCGCATACACCACTTTAAACTCATCCTCCAGCTTTATATTAAGCTTCTTAGCCTCCCTAGTGAGAAACCTCATTTTAGAATTGAGATTTTTATTGTTCTCCTACTTGTTATATCAAACACTTTCTCACTGTCATCGTTACTTTTCAAGAACCTTTTTGGCTTAAATGTCATGAAATCCTCCCACACATTTGGATCCCACCCCATATCTGCCATCATGAAATTGATTGTTCCATTTTTTAGAACCAAATGTTCTCCAATTATAGTGTCTTCGTTCACACGATGGGGAAGCACAAAATGCCCTAGTGGGTGCCTTCTTAACCCTTCAAAAATCATTGCTTTGAAGTAAGACATCTTCTGCAAATTATTCTCTTTAATTTCCTTTTCATTTCCCACAACCTCTTTGATTTTAAGCAATAACTTGTCTTGAATATAAGAGTATTTCACAAATTAACAGAACAATAACAACAATTACGGAGACGAAATTAAATTGGCAAAGATATAAGTGGACCAGTACACGCATGCCAAAGTTCCAAACAAACTGAACAACTTGAACCAGACGTAAAACCAGGAGAACTTAACTAGGAGGCTGAAGATGAAGATGGAGATAAAGAACCGGATGATGGTGTTTCATCGTCTTCCGTCAGATCGGTTAAACCCCCATTGTATTAAAAAAAAGCTAAAAAAAAGTGTTTTTTCCGGAAAAAGTTTAGTGAGATACGAAGAAGATTTTATTTCATGACTGTATTTCTAGGGCTTAGAAAGAAGTATTTTTTTTCTTGAAAAATTAGCTAAATTTTCAGAGTAGTGTTGCAGAGGAAGAAGAAATGAGATGAAAATTTTGGGTTTAGTCCAATATTTGATGAATTATTTCTTATTAGGACTAAATTGATATAATGTAATAATTTTAGGGATGAAAATTGTTATTAAACCATGCCATGTCACAAGTTCCGTTAAATATTTAACGATCGGTGACCAAAACGATAGCAAAATGAAACGTTAGTGATGGTTTTGACGAAAAATTTAGTTGGGTGACCAAAACAAAAAAAGAGTAGTTGAGTGACCACCCATGTAGTTTTCCCTTCTTCTTCTTCTTCTTCTTCTTATTAGTATTAGTATCTAATTACATTTCAGTTCATTTTAATTTTAAAAAAAATTAATTATATTATATTTTTGAGTAGCTCGCGAGTTTTTAGAGTTGGGTATTGTGTAACTCAACTCAGCTTGTTAAGAACTCAAGCTGAGTTTGAGCCCGAGTCGAGTTCAATCGAGCCAAGCATTAACCGAGTCGGGCTCGAATAGCTCGCCATCTGTCTTATCTCATTTACAGCCTTAGTATGAGCTGGGTTCATGCTCTGTTGGAAACATAGCAAGTCAGTTTGAAACTGGAAAGTTTCATGTCTGAACCCCATTTGATGGCACTTGGAAGGACTGCAATAACATGTCATTGTACAAAGAATGCTTTCCATTGCACTCTTCATCCTGCAGTTTTGGTTGATAATTAGAGGTACGAATTGGGTAGAATAGGTTACTTTTGGATTTATTTTGAATCAAATCAAATTTAAACTTTTGGGTTATTTTGATTGGATCTGCTTCAGTTAAGTTTGAATTTAAATCGTTCTAAGCTTTCAAGACAGGTCAGTACATTATTTCAGACACACACCACTTTAGATTCAGGTTGGTTTTAAATTCTAATAGGTTTTATATTCCGGTTAATTCGAATCAAATTTTCATATTCGAATCTACATATGAAACAAATTAACAAAGGCAATCGAACAAACAAAGGGAAAGCTCAAACTATATAATTAGTACATAAACATATATATAAGCCTTTTCAACTTATAAAAACTACCATAGAGTCGTACATATATATATGATCTTACACACCATGTATTTTATATTACATAACCATAGTCTCCTCACAAGAGAAGCCTAGGAACTTGGTTCAACCATGGTGGTTCCGGTTACCCGAGGGCCAACGGTTGCCATTCCCATTTTCACTCGAACCACCACTTCCTCCACCGTAGCCGCCTCCACCAGAGTTTCCTTGTCCACTTCCAGAACCGTAGCCACCTCCATGAGCACCACCGCTTCCAGACCCATAACCATACCCGGAACCAGACCCAGTTCCAGAGCCAAACCCAAAGCCATAGCCCCTCCCGAACCCATTAGGCGACTTCCCGGAGCCAGAACCATAACCCCACCCACTCCCGGGGCTTGAACCCCACCCCCAGCTATAGTCCCAGTTAGGGCCATGGGCAGAACCAGTTGCACCATTGGAGCCTCCACTCGGAGCATTAGAGCCGTCCATGGAGGTCAGTGTTTTCCTATCACCAAAAGCACCAGCAAATACAAAATTAAATGCAACCAATGAGAAGAAAAGGAAGAAGGTGAAATGAAGGAAATTAAGTTGGATTCTCTTCTCCATTTTTGTGATGTTTTAAAAGCGTGTGTTGCTGTGAATGGTTTATGTGGGCGTAAGTGGGTTATTTATAATGGGGGGTTGATTTTTATTTTTGACACTAAGGCCACTTGTGAGGAGGGTATTTACTTTTTGTATAAACTACATAACGAGTACCCTGATTATAGGAAATTTTTTTGTTGAGTTTCTCGACTATGAAAAATTATAAATGGTCATCTGACTTAAAAAAAGGTAACAAATTGGTCTGATTTTTTAACGGCTGACGACGGGCTAGTTTAAAAAATTGGCATAATAACGTATTTAATTATCTGTATTTACACATTCAATCAATTTAGTCCAAATTAAAAAAAAACAAAAAATTTAGTCATATTTATTTACAATAGTTGGACTCGAGGCTTACCAAATCAGATCGGATGGAAAAGGGGCATCTGGCAAGGTGTTGGTGCATCGGCGTTGTTGGAGCGTGCGAAAGAGGCGTAGGGACGAGCGTCGAAGGGTGTGGCCTGGTCGAACGAGCCAGGGGAGGAAGACGGAAGGGTCGTCGAATTAAACGGAAGCTGAGAGGAGAGTTGTCATAGCAGGGAGGCGTTGTCGGGTGAAGGGTTAAATTTATAGAACGAGTAAATAAAAATGACTAAATTTATTGAATTTTTCGAATTAGGATTGAATTATTGAATGTGTTATTATGCCAGTTTTGGTAAACGGTCACGTCATTAGCCGTTACATTTTTAACGATACTGAACCAATTTATTAATTGTTTAAGTCGGTGGACTATTTTGTACCTTTTCATAGTCATGCGACTTAACAAAAAACACCCTATAATTAGGGGACTATTTATGTAATTTACCCTTGCTTTTTATATGAGTGCACATGTCTCATTATGATGGGAGTTTTCTGGCCGCAGAGAAAGAGGCACTACCACGCTTGAATCGCACCACCGCCCCTATCAACTAAATTATAACATAAACTTGAAATATATCCACAAATGGATTATCTTCCAAATGCATGAAGCCAAGTTTCAGGCCACAAATCTCATGATTATGTCAGTGTTTTTGGATGCTAACTTTGAGTAATAATAAACTTTCAACGTTTGCTCAATCCGTTGCTAACCATGAAGTCCATTTAATTTGAAAATTGCAAGTACAAAAAGGGTTCCTGCTCTTTTACTTTACTCACACCAAAGAAATGATTGAAGGGTTTATTTTGTAAGATGGGAAGAAAAATAGGTCAATTACTTTTTAATACGTATATAAATTTTATTTATAAATAGTGATTAAACTTGGATTGTATAGTTTTGGATGGAAAAATAATAAAGGGAGCTTGACCTGAAAATTAGAAACATAAAAAAATAAAGAAGGATGGAATATACATAGTACTTTTTGCTGATGTCAAAAATAGACTGATATCAAACAAGATTGTGAACGGAGGTGACTGTGATGATTTCAGGCAGTTTATCTTTTTTGATTTAGGAGAAAAGTCACGGAAGACAGTGGTCAATACAATGAGAAGAGAAATGGAGAAGAAAGGTCGGAAGACTTTGGCCTTTTCACGGAAAAGGTAGGTAAGAAAGAGTGTTGGTTGGAAGAAGACTTGGGCGAAGCATCCATCTTGCGGAGTTGATCGAGTCTTAATTCCATTGGGATGTTAATATTTGTGTGAATCATCTATTAGGGAATAGGGATCACATGCTATCCTATAGGTAAGGAGTTGGTCGTTTTTGTACTGATGGTTGGCATCCACTTGATATTCAGAATATCATATGATATCATTCTTGTAGAAATTGAGAGACTCCATGGATCTTTCTAAAAGTTGAATAACTTAAGCTCATGATTTCATCCTAATTTCGGATTCATTCTAAGATTGAACCACATGTGTATTGTGTAAGTTATGGTAGGGTTGCCTCATGGGTCCAAGTCCAACAAGCAAATAGAGAGAAGATATTTAGGGAAACGAGAGATATTTTATGTGTTTGAATTTCATGGATGTAAAACAGCTAGTGAGTGAGGTATGGGGAAAGGTGGTAATGGTGCAGGCAAATTGAGTGGTCGTACCTTTAACAGGCCAAGACACCAAGGGACACATGGAGGAGATAATAATACACCACTGTTGTAATTTGCTGTTTACCGAATCCATTGAGTGGTACAAGGGGAAATTAGAGACTTCTTAGTTATCTTAAAAGATTCAGGTTCGAGTAGCCATGAGTGGATCTACATTAACATTTGTGGGATAAATTGACCTCATTTGATTTGTTAGGGTATGGGATTTTCAATGAGCTATTATAGTATTTTTAAAAAAATTTTATAAGAAATATTAGAATTGATCACACTTAATTTCACTTAACTTGTTGAGGTATGGGGTCAGCAGTAGTTATTGTAGTGGTATGAGAATTCTCATTCTGCACCAACCCTACTATACAAAAATTCTGGCTCCGCCATTGTGAGCAGCTTGTCTGTATGACGTATGTACGTTTTTCAAAGGGCTAAGAATAGGCATATAAACAAACCGAATAAACACGAACAAAAGTATATTCACGTTCATTTGTTTAACTTTAACTGAACAAACGAATGAACACAAACAATTAAACGAATAAAATTTCTTGTTTATGTTCGTTCGTGAAGGAATGTAACTTGTTCGTGTTCGTTCATTAAAATGATAAACGAACACAAACGAATGAAAACGAACATAAACCACAACGAAAGTTTATGATTTTTGATGGCCTAGTGGTGTAACGGTGGTGCTCATACTGGGGTGGGTTGGAACTTGAAAAGCAAAACAAAATAAATTTAGCGTTTTTTTAATATATCGTGAAATGAAAGGGATTGTGAGCTATTGGGTGGGAAATACATTTGTGTATAAATTTAAACGAACATAAACAAATGATTATAAGGAGGGAATTACCGAACGTTCACAAACGTAAATGAACGAGCGAGCTCTTTTTTTTTGTTCGTTCAATTAATTAAACGAACATAAAATCTTGTTCGTTCGTTTAATAGATAAACAAACGTAAACGAACTTCCCGCTGGATGTTCAGTTCGCTTATAGCCCTAGCTAAAAATAAAGAACATATACTACTATATAATCACATCAAATTGTTAAAAAAATTAGATGCTTACCTTCTTAGCTTGCGGTGCTGTGGGAGGAGATGATAACTTTTGACTTCCACATCTTTGGATTTTCATCCCTTTCATGAAAATGAAATGATGATCTTGACACGTGAATTCTCCTCTTTTTTCTTCCATCATCTTCCATTCTTCCTTGTTCTTGTCTTCTGTGGGAAAGAAAGGATATTGTTTGGATTCTGAGGGAAAAAATCTGAGAAATTTGGACCACATTGTTCATGGATGACTTTGAACAACCATCCCAATAATTTGCAGAAACATGGTAGGAATCACAGACATGAAAACCTAATAATTTGCAGAAACATGGTAGGAATCACAGACATGAAAACCTAGAAGCTGGTTAGGTTGGTTAGGTTAGATTTTTTGGCCAAAAGTTGCATACAACCACAAGTAGATGCGATAATTTTAAAAACCACATGATATTCAATGGACAACATTCTGATCACAATCTATCTTACCCGTGCTAATTTTTTATTCGGGATAACTTTGGTCCATGTATAATGAATTTTGATTTTTTTTTCAAATGTATTAGTAAAATTTTGGTTTAATTCAATTTTCATAAATAATTAAAAGATTATCGTTTTAATATGTTTATATGTTGTATAAACGAACTCAACAAGTGGTCCCGGTGAAAAAGCGGATGATGTTCATCCTAGGATACCTGTGTTCAAGTCGCTTTGTCTGCAAGGTGTATGTGCTTTGTCAAAGGGTTAAGAATATCTATGAACATATACTATCTTCTAATCACATTGAAACTATTAAAAAAAGATTTTGTATAAACAAATAATTATATTTATCTATTCTAAAAAAATAAATGTATTTATATTTTGTAAACACATGTAATTGAATTAAAATCAATATTTCATATTAATAATTGTTGGGTGTAATAGTAAAATATATTATATTTTTGAAAAAAATTCAATTTAAATCGTGGAAACAATATTGTTAGAATGAGTGTATAAAGTGATTGCAACATTTACATGGGTAAAAAGATGGCAAATATAAGGGGGTTGCACTTGTATATTGTATCAAAGGAAATTAGATATTAATGGTGGGTAGTGTTTTGTATAGATAAGTGCAATTTTTTAAAAAAAGAATTAATATTTTTGTTTTTATTTTTGGTGGTAATTGTTTTTTCTGACATTAAATAAAAGAAAGATATTCTATACATTGACGGTGAAAAAACACAAACGCCTAATTTTTAGGATTTAAATGTTAGGATTTAGAGTTTAGAGTTAGGGTTTTAGTGTTTGTGGTTAGATTTTAAGGTTTGAAAATAGATTTTATGGTTTAAAGTTTAGAGATTAGAGTTAAGGGCTAGGACCCCTAAAACAGATATGTGGCAGCTTTAGAAGCCCGCTTGCGGAAAAAATTCCATTGAAGGTGCATGAAATAAGGGTAAACTATATAAATGGACCCCGACTATGCTCTAATTTTTTTACGTCCCCCGACTATCAGAAGTTACAAACTGATCCCCAACTTAAAAAAGTAACAAATTAATCCGATGTCGTTAAAAGTTTAAAGGCTGATGATGTGGTAGTTAATATAAATTGGTATAATTATATATTAGCCCTCAAGTTCTACACTTATTTTAGTTTGACCCTAATTCAAAAAAATTAGCCCTCATTATTTTAATATTCTATCGATTTAATCTATCTTCTTTTTCTATTTCTTTTCTCCTTTAATTCTTCAATTCATTTTCACCCAAAATTCAGAAGAACGAACAAAAATCTCGGGAACACGACAACAAAGAAATCGGGAACATGTTTGAAGATTATTGAGGGACTAAATTGATAGAATACTAAAATAATATGGGTGGATTTTTTAGAATTAGGGTCAAATTAAAATAAGTGTAGAACTTGAGAGCTAACTATGCACACGTCATCAGCCGTTAAATTTGTAACGACATCATATCAATTTGTTACTTTTTTAAGTCGGGGGACCAGTTTGTAACTTCTGGTAGTCGGGGACGTAAAAAAGAATTAGAGCATAATCGGGAGATCATTTATGTAGTTTACCCATTTATTACCCATAAATAAAACTCACATATATTGTTGGAACTTGGATTATTAAGGGAGAACATTTTTCGATAATTTTTAAAGTAGTTTTAAGATAGTATTTGTTTAATTTTGAAGCTTAATAAATTCTACGTACACTTTACGCATAAAACTCCTAGAACCTAAATTTTTTAAAAGAATAACATTCTTTTTTCTACTTAAAGTCAAACTATTCCTTGGATTACCTTGAGTTCAATTTTTAAAAGTTGAATAGAAGTGTTTAATAGTTGGATTGAGTCTACCACACCGGTAAATATCACTAACGTAATACACCGTTGAAAATTATTATTTTTTTTAATAAAAATTAAAAATCTCAAAACTCAACTTATAATTAAAATTATTTCAAAAAATATAAATAGGATTTAATAAATCTTTTATATTTTCTTTATAGTATTTTTAATTGATATATTAGAATCAAATATAGCAAAAAAATTAATATCAAAAACCTTAAATCCAACCCTTTTATGGTCGCCTGACGCCACTATTGTTGCCGTTAACCCTTTATCTACGCCGTTCAACTAAACCCATCGTTGTTGACCCACGTTCAATCATGTAGAGCTAACTTTATTATTATAGTTTCTAAGCTAAAATCATAAAATCCCCATTGAAACAACTTTTACTAGAGATGAATGATTTGAAGGGATCGATAGAGCAGGTTGAAACAGTGTAAGAAAACAATATTAAATTTTGGAACCCAAGTTTATGGTTTTAAAGTGGCACTACACGGTAGAATGTGGATTAATAATTTGAAGGTACAAGATCACCGACAAAAAATGATTAACGGCAACAGTAATAACAGCGGCATCCACAAAAGAAAAATAAAAGAATTGAGTTTAGAATTTATGATATTAAAAAAAATTAGTATATTTGATTTTAATATATCAATTAAAAATACTATAAAAAATATAAAAGGTTTATTAAATCTAATTTCTAATTTTATTTTCGAGTCCTTGAAATTTTTAATCTTTGTTAAAAAAATTAATTGTGTTCAACAGTGTAATGTGTTAATGTTGTTCAGCAGTGTGCGATGCCGTTGTTGAATTTTTCTTCATAGTTAGTTTTTTTTTTTTTAAGTTCAAAAGATATAATTATCTTAAAAAATTATTATTATCGAATTTGTATTTAATATATTTTTTTGAATGAAAAGTTCGTTTATTGCTAGTTATTTATGTGGAGTCAATAGTTATGAATTTATTCAACTATTATATTATATTCGTTCAATTTGCACATTTCAAATATAAATTCATTATATTCAACTATTATATATTTTTTATAAATGAGAAAGAATAAAAATTATTATTAAATTATTACAAACTGTTGAAATAATGTTATGTTGTTAAACAAAAATCCAACAAAGGAGAGATATAAACAGGAAGCAACTATTATTAAGGGTGAGCATTTAATCGAGTCGAGTTGAGTTAAAAAAATTTGAATTATTCGAGTTAAAAATATATATTTTATGACTCAAATATTATTTGAAATTTTTCTGATTCGAGTAAAGTGGAGATGTCGAGTTTCTATACAAATTTAATTATAATTATTTATAATATTATAGTACGGATTGATTTTAATTTAAACGTTTTTCTCTATTCATATAAGATATATATATATATATATTCTTTTTCACATGTGTGAGTAAGATTTGTAATGTTATTTTATAAAACATAGATCATCTAAAATTCTAAAAATATATTTATAATGTTATTTTTAAATATTAAATTTTTAGGAAAAAGTATTGATGGGAGTATAAAAGAGTCAATGAAATGATGAGAAGAAGTAATTTACAAAAAATTACAGTTGAAGGACCAAATTGAATAAAATGTAAAGTTAAGAGACTAAATTGCAAAAAGAATATTTGTATGTTAAAAATATAAATTGAAGTTACATAGATATTATATAGTGGTAGTGGAGCATGGTGTTTAAATTTGGTCAAAATGAACTTAAAATGAAGGAAAATTTAAGAAATGAAGAAATCATACAAAGTTAAGGGATTAAATTGCAAAATTAGGAAATTTAATTTCAAAAATGTGAATTGAAGTTAAATATGTATTTTACAGTGGTTTTAGGAGCTTGTAGTTCAAATTTGATCAAAATTGGACTTAAAACGAATGGAGAATTGAAGAAATGATGAAATTATATAAAGTTGAAGGGCTAAATTGTAAAAGAATGAAATTTGTTTTTAAATATAAATTAAAGCTAAATAAATAATCTACAGTGAATTAGGAGCACGTGGTTCAAAAAAATTAACTTAAAATGAATGAAGAATTAAAAAAAGAAAATCATGGACTAAATCCTAAAATAGTAAAATCAATTTTTATGTTTTTCGAGTTGACAAGTTCAAAGTCGATTCAAACTCAACAATTTAATCATAATAACTTGATTCGAATATTTCAAAATTAAAAATATTTCTTTTTAAACGAGACGAATTTTGCTCACATTAATCATTATATCGAAAGTTTTAAAATCATTTAAAATGTATCATTTGTATCATCCGTCGATAACTACGTCCTAATCATTATTGTCAGATTTTTTCAACGATGTACTTCAGTCAATGAATGTATCACTGCTAAAGGCTCTCTATATATTGTTAAAATTTGCATCAAGCCCTCAATATCTTGTTAAAATTTCTCATTATAACCCTCAAAATTTTGAAAACTTCTATTAGACCCAATATTTAAAAAATAATAATTAGGCCCTCAAACTATTTTTGACAAGATCTGTCACTATTGACTGATGAATTTAAAAAAATATCATCGGTTGAACCAATATAAATAGAATAATAAATTTATCTAACATTACTCGTATATATATATATATATAATTTTGAAATTACATGAGTCTCGAACAGGCGGCAAACATCAATACACATCACTAACTAAAAAATGGGTAAACTACACCCATGACCATTGAGCTATTGCCTTAATTTTATTTTGATTATCGATCTTTCAATTTTGTCAATCAAACTACTTAACTATTCAAATGATATCAATCAAGCCACTAACCGTTAGAAATTAACGGGGATGATGACATAGTAGCTAAATAAATTTGTATAATTAAATATTTGGTCCTCATTACTTATGCGTTCTATCAATTTAGTTCTAATTTTAATTTAATTCAATTCATTTGATCATCCAACAAGATTATGGCACATATCAATTTTTAGTGTGTAGTGTTAGTGGTGTGTAGCAGTGTATGTCGTTCGTTCTATAATTTTTCTTTGAAATTTTAAAATTTCATTCTCCAATAATTTTAAAGTTTATTTTAATATTTGCATACTTATTTAAACAAAATCAAAGTATTTCCTTAAAATAAATTTTAATTTTTATTTATAACTTAATTGATTTGTCAACAAAACAAGTTATAAAAGTGTGAACGTAGAACTTTCATTTAAATATGAGTTTCTCTTGCAAGTTTAACTAAAATAATTGAGAAATATTTTTTTTTATCGTCTTTTAAGTTGTATTTTTCTAAAGACATTAGAGATGAGTTATAAGTTTTAACTAAAATATTTATTTTTAAAATTTTAATTTTGTTTTGCTATTTGTATTTTATTATCATTATATACTAGAATGAAACTTCAACTATGCTTCGAAATTCCTTTTCCTAAAAAAATATTCGATAAAAAACTGAGAGAATAGACGACTCTACCAATCCAATTTACTCCATTCACAATATCACAAATCAAACTCCTTATCTTATTTATGAGATAAATATCTTAGTCCACTAGACCATCTTATAATTGTTAGGGATGAGCAAAATTCGACTCGAAATTTTTTTTTCTTTTCAATTTTGAGTTATTCGAGTCGAGTTATTTGATTTATTCAAGTCAAATCGAATAACTTGTGAAAATTTCAAGTTTGAGTTTGCCCAAGTCGAAAAACTGAATTTTACAATTTTGCAATTTTGTCCTTGATTTACTTTTTTCTTCAATTCCTCCTTTATTTTAAGTCATTTTTGACCAAATTTAAATCCTAAACCACTATAGAATACTTATTTAGCTTCAATTCATGTTTTTGAAAATAAATTTTCTCTTTTTATAATTTAGCCCCTCAACTTTGTATATTTTTCTCATTTCTTCAATTCTTTCTTCGTTTTAAGTCCTTTTTTTTACCAAATTTGACCACAAGATCCTAAACCAATGTAGAATAACTATTTAGCTTCAATTCATATTTTTGAAAATAATTTTTCTCCTTTTTTTAATTTAGCCCCTCAATTTTGTAGGTTTTCCTCATTTCTTCAATTCCTTATTCGCTTGAAGTCCATTTTTTTACCAAAATTGAACCACATGCTCCTAAACCAATGTAGAACAACTATTTAGCTTCAATTCATATTTTTGAAAAATAAATTTCTTATTTTTTAATTTAGCCCCTCAACTTTATATGATTTTCTCGTTCCTTTAATTCCTCTTTCGTTTTAAGTCCATTTTTGGCCAAATTTAAACAAAATGCTCCACTACCACTATATAATATCGATGTAACTTCTATTCATATTTTTAACAAAAAATATTCTTTTTGCAATTTTATCCCTTAACTTTGCATTTTATATAATTTGGTCCTTCAACTTTTTTTTTTGTAAATTCTTTCTTTTCATAAATTCCTTAACTCCTTTATACTCATATCAATACTTTATCCTCAAAAATATCTTCTTTAAAAATAATATTACAAATATATTTTATAATTTTAGATGATATTTTTTTATTAAATAACATTATAAATTTTACTTACACAATTGAAAAAGAATATGAAGATATATGTGTGCGCGCGCGTGTGTGCCTTATATGATTAGAGAAAATCATTTAAATTAGAACCAATCTGTACTATAACATTAAAAATAATTACAATTAAATTTGTACTAAAACTCAGACTCGACTCGAATCGAATAAAAAAAATTAAACTAAAATTTGAGTCATAAAATAAGACTCGTCAACTCGAATAACTCAAATTTTTTTAACTCGACTCGATCAATTGCTTACCTCTAGTAATTGATATTAGCTATATTTGTTGATACCCAATTTGCTTAACCAATTACCATTGTTGGGTAGGGGTGTTCAAATCCAGGTACCCGGGTATTCGGGTACCCGGATCTTCGGGTAGTTCAAAATGCGGCCCGTGTCCCGACCTGGATTTTGCGGGTGCCCGAAAATTCGGGTATTTGGGTACCCAGATATAAAAATATATATTTTAAATATAAAAATATTTTATTAGTTTAATATAAAATATAAAAATATGTATTTATTAGTTTAATATAAAAATATGTATTTATTAAATATAAAATATAAAAAATTCAAAAAAAATATTGGTTTAATATAAAAATATGTATATTGAATATAAAAAATATTAATTTCAAATATATCCGGGTACCCGGCCAGGTACCTAAAATTCTTAATTTTGTGACTCGAGCCCGACCCAGGAAATGACGGGCCGGGTATCCGACCCGGATAAAAAAAATTCGAGTAAATACCTGGTTATTTATATTCAAGTAGTCGAGTCGAGTCAGTCAGGTCGATATTTTTGAACACCCCTATTGTTGAGGGCGGAAAAGAAGGCTTGATTACAGGTTTTCATATTGAAGTAGACACTTTAATAGTGGGAGTTAATGGCCAGGGACCTAACTTTATTTCAACCTGTCCAGAATCTAGGGCACACAAGGGTTCCACAGGCAGAGTATTTTCCCTTCTTCCATTCATTGATCAAAATTAATAATTTTCATATATAATGTATAGGATAATGCATAGCCACGTTTTGAATGGAGCAGCCCAAATCTACAACCTCAACTTGTACACTTGAACTTTCAACTGTCACAAATGGCAAGGGGGCTCACATAGTGACGGCAACGGCATAAACGCATTCTTTTGCTGCTCCTAATTTTCATTCGATTTTTATTTATTTATACTCAATTTTTTTTACGCGAGAGATTCATTTATATATTTTTACGATCTTTAGAAATGAATATGTTTTGAACCCAACAAGTGTTCTAGTGAAAAAGTGGATGGTGTTCATCTTATTAGAGACAAGTTCAAATCGTTTTGTCTACATATACGTATTGTCAAAAGGTTAAGAATATCCATGCACAAATACTACCTTATAATTATCTTTAAACTATTAAAAAAAGAAATAAACGTGTTTCATATTTGTTGATTCTTTTTATATTCATAAGTTTTAATATTAAAAATATTTAAACATGATGTCACATATAGTAAATTAAACAAATAAAATATCATAATATTATATTACCTCATCATCGATTAAAATAGTCGTATATTTTACTCTTTGGTCATTGTAAGTTTTATTACTCCAATGTTCCATTCTTTATGGGAAACTTCTAACTCATTGATGGAAAAATTAGTAATCTATTAAAGGCTTAAGTGATATTTTTGCCCTTAAAACTCTCACTAAACATTCAATGTAGCCACTTCAAAAAAAATCACACTTAAGTGGACCCTCAAACTCGTGAGTTGTATTAATATTTTAAAATTACATTCTATGTTATAAGTTCTTATAATATTAAGAAATTATAATTTTAATGTGATTATAAAATAATATTTGTTTATATTTTTCTCAATCTTTTGATAAGGCACACATACTTTACAGACAAAGCTGCTCAAACTCGAATCTTCTAGAATAAAAATTATTTTTTTTTCTATTAGGACCACTCGTTGAGCTCAATATTAAAAAAAAGCTTGGGCAACTAAATTGGGTCCGGCAACTTTAGAGATTTGAATTCATCCCACAACGTGTTAAGGTGCTTTTAGGGCAGCTCTATAGTCGGACCACCTCTCATGCGAAGCGACAGCCCCATCTCCCCATCGGAATTGGACCCAATTTCCATAACTTCAACGCTGAAAATCGAGTACCCTTTGGCTCCATTTCCTAATGATTCAGAAGCAGAAACACTCACCATTGCGTAAGATATTTTCATATCATACCACTGAGTCTGCCCTTCCCTACTTCGACGTGGATACCAGATTTCAGAGCCTTATCTACAAAAAAAAAATATTTGTTTTCAATTTACAGGATTGTATACTGTTTGCTACTTGCACACAATCCACTGTTGATTAAGGGTACGTTCTTCATTGTTTTTTAAACTAGCTTTTGTAGTCAAAATCACTTTTGAAACAAAAGTAATGCATAACGTGTAGTTTTTCAGGCCAAAAGTGTTTTTTAGTTTGGTTTTAAAAACGCTCTTCAAAAACTGAGATTTTCAGTTTTTCACTTTTTCAAAAAGTACTTTTGAGTAAAATTATTTATATATCCTTATTTATATCACCAATCCCCTTATATTTTCTAAAAGAATGTCTAAAATAGACATTTTATCTACTTAAAAGCACTTTTTAACAGCAATACCAAACAAATCCAAAAATCAATCTTATATTTTCAAAAAAAATGTCTAAAATACTTATTTTTCATATAACTACCGGTATCTAATCCATCAACTGATAAATCTAAATTAGGCTTTGCAAATGCCCATTATAGGAGCAGCCCTCTCAATCCAGTTTTCCCATTCACAATACTAAGATTTGAATTTTTGACATTGTTTAAGGGATCTAACAACCTATCTTGCTAGACATATTTGTTGTTAGTAAATACTTGTTTCTTTTAGCTTAAGGACTATTTTTACCCATGAATTTGTACCAAATAATCAATTTAGTTCCTTCGCGAAAAATGTACCAATTATGTCATTAAATTTGCGAATGACATTAATTTAACTCTTTGACTAACATTGACTTTTAATGTACTGATGTAACAGCCCACGTAAGAATACTAACATGACAAAGGGTAACGTTTGATTTTTTCAAGGTATTTAAGGATAAAATTAATTTTTTTAAGAAGTTCGAAGACAATTTATCTACCTCTCCTGCTCTGGTCCGTAAATCTCTTTGTCATGTCTAGCCCAACCATTGAGCCCAAATCTGTTGACCATTCTACCTCTAGCCTGTAGGCCATCTCCGGCTTGTTGGTGTTGTCTCAAACCAACTCCCGAACCATGGCTCACTCAAACTTGGCCCAGTCGATTGTAGCCGAAATTCCTCAACTCGTTTAACCCTTCTCAACATTTACCCAAAACCTCGATTTCACAAGTCTTCGAGTAAAGTCGTTTATTGTGTAACCCAAAACATTTGGGCCTTTTTGGTTTGATCGAAAGTTAGTCAAACCGGACTCGTTAACTAATCTAACCTATTGACTGATCCGATTTAAGATTAGATCCGAGATATGATTTGAGTCTTGGGCTTGTCAAACGTAAGGCATGGTGCGGTGCGACTACTGTGCGACACAAATTGAAAATGTTATAAGACAGGGAACACGAAACTGAAAATGTTTACACTTTCTGATAACATTTTAGGTTGGTGGTTAAGTATCAAAATTAGCTTTGACTATCGATACTTATCGCTTCTGATAGCATTTTAGGTTTTTGTAAGTACCAAAACTTGTCTCTAAGTATCGATACTGTAGCGAGATACCAACTTAAAACGTTATCAAAAAATATAATATTTTAAGTTCTATATTCAATGGTTTGTAATATTTTCAGTTTGTGTCGTACCGTAACCGTACCGCGACTAGGCCACACCGTAAACCTACCCCTGACTCTTGAATTGTTTACCGTTGATCCGTTAACCCATTGACCATTAACATGTTGCCACATGAATCTTTTACGGTTGACTTTGAAATTTTAGTATTTTTATTCTATTTTTAATTGTATTCCTTTATTACCGATTGTGTAAATGTTTCCAACTTTTCGGGAGTGTTTAATCAATTTTTGAGTACGTGATGTTCTATTCAAACCCAGTCTAGTTGGAAACTAAAAGAAACAATCAAATCAATCATATTACGAATAATTTAACTATTCAAGTTTCCTTTTCAAAATTTAGTCCGAACTATAATTGCATGAATTACATTTTCTTAAGTTAGGGACCCCTTTATAAATTTTTGATAATTAAAAGACTAACTTGTAATTTCAATAAAATTTTGGATTAACTTATATTACTCTATTATCATGGTACGCAATGTCAAAGAAGAAATTAACTCAATGTCAAAACAATCAAGTTGTTGTATTTTAGGGACAAAATTATAATTTTAAGTACCAAGTGAAGCTAACAATGTATTTTAGCATTTTGCCTAGGGCATCGTAACTATATTAGGAGTATCGAAATTTCTATACAAGTATCGAGATTTCTACATAGGTATCAAAACTATTTGGGTAACTATATTAGCGAGATTTCTATATTAGGAGTAACTACAAGTGAAGTTAACCGTTATAGCAGTTATTAAACTGTAACATAACAATTAAAAAACGGTTAACCGTTAAATTTTTAAATGGTTAACTGTTACTTAACTGTTCGATTACAAGATAACTAATTTGTAACCTATTACAATTTTTTTTCATATGTTCACTAATAATTTTAAAAATAATGAAATTATCTCTCCAATAAATATTATATTAAAATATTCAAAAAATATTTAAATAAAGAAATTCTAATCACTAACTTCGTTTTATGTCTAAATAATTTCACAACGGTTAACCAAACAATTAACCATTATTTTTAAATGTTAATTAACCGAAACCGTTTAACTTTAACGATAAATTAATTAACCGATAAAATTTAACAGTTTATATCAATCAACGATTACAATTTATTTTGCACACCCATAACACGTATACTTATCACCAAGACCAAAAATCTTAACATAACTACTACATGGCCGTCATTCCAAAGTTTAAGTCTATATAGTTTAAGTCTTAATAATGATTTATTTTCTTCAAAATAAATTATAATTTATCCAAAAAAATTTAAATGTCATATTAATAATATATTAAAAAATAAAATAATATTTTAATCGACTTAAAAGTTTCTAATGACTTGTACTTTTATATATATCATATATTACATGAGTATCATGTTCAATATATACATACATATATATAGTGACGAATCTAAAAAAATATTATCACATGGGCCAATATAAATAGAACACAAAAATTATCTAACAAATAACTAGCAATTTATTATCTAACTTTAACTTATTTGTGTAATTGCATCACTATTACTCGAGATACATAATAAAAAAATAAAAAGAACCTATTAATATTAGGATAATTCCATAACATAATATAATAGCAAAAAAATGTTATTGAGAATTATTATAGCAGCTTAGCAAACACATTACAATTTTTATGGTACCATCAAACTAAACAATTAAGTGGTTCCAAGTCTAGTTTTCATGACATGATACAAAAACAAAAATAATTTATTGAGAATTATTACTATAGCAATTTAGCAAACATACTACTACAAAAAAAAAATGACAAGAGGTGGGCCCTGGCCCAGGTAAACTCACCCTAGATTCGCCGCTATATATATATATATATATATTACTTGACTATTTACTACTTATTGTATTAGAAATAAAATATGATCTATTATAACAAAGTGAATAATTTAGTGCAGACCATAACAATAAAATAAAAAAAATTCTACCAATTATTAGCGATTTAGTGAACAAAATGTCGAGTTTTTAAAGTAAAATTAGAAGTCTAAATTCTAATACGATAAATGATGTAAATTGAGTTAGAAAGATTAAAATATTTATAACATTTAAATTAAATTAATAGGTCAATAAATAAGACGTGATGCAAAACGTTATCATAATAAATTAGTTTAAATGAAAAATAGATGTCCAAAGTATGTTATTTTTAAACTTTAGGTGCCTAAAGTATTTTTTTGTAAAAATAGGTGCCCAAAGTTTTAAAAGTTATAATTTTAGGTGCTTAAAGTATTTTTTTATAAAAGTTGGTGCCCAAAGTTTCAAAAGTTAAAATTTTAGGTACCATAAATATGCCACGTGTTAAGCATTGATTAGTTAAAAAAATTTAACACCCATTAACGGTCAGACACATAAAATTATAACTTTTGAAACTTTAGACACCTATTTTTATAAAAAAAATACTTTAGGCACCTAAAGTTCAAAAATGCATATTTTGGGCATCTATTTTTAATTTAAGCCTAATAAAATAAAAAAACTTTTTTTATTAGATAGAGATATTACATTCTTATGTAAGAATTTAAATCTATACAAAAAGAGATAATATAATTATTTTTAGTCACTAAATAAAAGTTCTTTAAATATTTATATTATTTTATTTGGTATAAATTAAAATTTTAATATTTATCGCGTGAATCTAATACTTTACTATTTAATATATAAAAAAACAGGGAAACTCTTTGGATAGTGTTTCTCTTATCCTCGTACTAAAAAAAGTTTTTCCATTAATTTGAAAAAAGAACAAAAAATGGAAGTCATTTTCAGGGAACTAAAATATCCAAATTTAATGCTATGTTTCCACTTTGTCTTCTTCAGTCCCCAAACACCCCTGAATATGAGATTTAATTGAGAACAAAAAAGTGGAAATTAAGGTCCAACGCCTTTTTTCTTCTCGAGGATGCTTTGTTTGAGTCGAGTCTTGGCGGTTTCTTGTATAATAAATCCTTCGCCTCCTTCTTTGAGTTGTAGATTTGTTCATACAAAGCGCAAATTGAATTCGAGATGGCGATCTATGGCTACCGAACCCGATTCATCTTCCTCCGCGCCATCTATTGATTCTGATTCTCCTGCCGATAAGTAATTTCTTTATTGCTTTATGAATTCGAAATTTGAATTTCATTTGTTATATAAATCCTGAGCTATGAAAAGCTAAATTAGTTAAGATTGGACTCGATTATGTTAGAAAAAGTATTAAAGCACGAATTTCAAAAGCTTAGGGATATATGAATTTATTATTACAAAAAAGTGCAGATTTTGCATCATAGAAGGGCCTGAAACACTGATCCGTTGGTGGTAAATGCAGTCAGGTGGATCCTATAGTAGCATCCTTCCCTGGAGGAGCAGTAGGTGTTATCTCAGCCTTGATGGTAGTTGAAATAAACAATGTTAAACAGCAGGAGCATAAACGATGCAAGTATTGTCTTGGAACAGGTATATTCTTTAGACTTTCCTCTCTCTTTTTTTTAAAGAAATATGAGGCTCATTAAAAATCTCTTTCGATTTTTTTGCTAATCCAATACCAATGATCGATATCAGATCGCAAAAAGAGGAAAAGAGTACCCAAGATATTTTATAAATAACTTAATATCCGAACACCCATACATAGTTACGCCCATTCTATGCCAACCTTACATTCAATTAAAGCTAACCTAGACTATCTTAGTATGACGTCACACTTGCAGACCAAAATTATGTCCCTTGAAAGATTGACTGCCACTATCTAAGGTGCCAAGAACCATGATTCTAACTCCCGTTCGATCCCGAGAGGAGTCTGCAGCAACAAATCTGTCCATAATCAATACCACCTGCAATTCAACCAAGCCAGTCCAGCGTTCAAACAATAGCATTCTTAGCTAAAAATTCAGCTTCAATGTAGCAAACACTGGGAATATATTTAACCGAAATGATTAGCTAAAGATCGACTTTCCTCTTTTTTCGGTCCTGCTATATTCCATATACGGTATTTTATTCACCTAAAACTATCGATTTATGTTGTACCGATACGGATTCAGATACAGAGACGAGGACGAAAAACGGTAATTTTCAAAATTACAGGGTACGGTTAGGGTACGGCAAATATAAAATAAATTTTATATTCTAAGAAAATTTAAAAATAAAAAGTCATACAAAAATCATGTGAGTATGACATCACACTTACTTATATTCTTATAGTTAATTTATGTGAGCAAAATATGATGAAAAGAAACAAGAAAAAGACAGAAAAAGTATAGGATAATAGAAGAATAAGAAAAAAATAGGAAGATGAAATACTGGGAAGTACCCAAGTCGTACTCAATATGTTCCCGGTACGGAAACGTATTGAATACATGGTACGGAATTAGATTAAATTATCCGTGCTTCATAGCTGTCAATTGGGCTAGTTGGATTAGTTTTGGGTTAATCAATTCATATATTAAAATTTTCGGATAATTTCGGGTTCAAGTTCGGGTCTTCTGAGTTTTGGATCAATTGTGGATTCCTTTCATTTAGAGTTGGGGTTGTTTTGGTTTGGGCTCCATTCATTATAGTCCGACATTTCAGTACACGTTCAGGCCAATTGTGTTTCAGGTTGAACTGGGTTTGGGTTTGGATTTTCGTCTGGGTTGAGATTTGATACGTCTATATCCACTGGTAATTGCAGGATATCTTGCTTGTGCTCGCTGCTCAACAACAGGATCAATTGTTCTTACTGAACCAGTCTCCACATTAGACGGCGGAGACCAGCCTTTATCATCCCCCAAAACCAAAAGATGTTCAAACTGTTCAGGGTCCGGAAAGGTTAATCATCTAAAAACATGTGGTCTCAATATTTTGTTTACTTGTGCTGCATATCAACTTTGAAATTTGATGGTTTTCATTATATAACTATCTTTGGCAGATATAGCATTCTTCGACATCGATCACATGTCCTGTCATAACCCTTTCCTTTTGAAACTTCCGGCAGGTGATGTGCCCGACATGTCTTTGCACCGGAATGGCAATGGCAATGGCAAGCGAACACGACCCACGAATTGATCCATTTGATTAGAGGTGCAATTTCACCTCTTATTCTTTGCTTCAAATGTAAAATTCCTCTTTGTATCTATGTGTCGCAACTCACAAGATAACCAATCTTTTGTACATACAAACATCCCGATAGGCTTTTCTTTTCTGCAAATGAATTTTATTCGTACTGTTTATGGTAAGGTTTGAATATACATTTTGTACCTGAACACACATTCTTCTAAGATGGAACCTAAAGAAATTTTACTCTCAAGTTGTTACTTGAACTAGGCACTTTCACTTAAATTGATACTTAAAAAAAATTTGCTCTGAAGTTGATACTCGAACTATAATCTCATCCAATATTTTGGTACTTTTATTAACAATTTTAGTTTCAAAACTTATATATTCTATCAATTTGATATTAATTCAAAACAGTTCGATAAATTTAATCATTCACTTTTAAAAATTTCATCAGTTTAGTATTTTTTATGATACTGTCAAATTAAGTGAGTCTATCGAATTAAAACAACAGTTGGATAATTGCTTTCTACAATAAAACTAGTAATTGTTAAATTTTTATTATACTAGGAAAATAATATAATATTTCTAAGAGAAGAATAAACAATTTTAGAGAATTACAAATAGTAAATTGATAGAATTGTTGAATATGGAGTATTAAGTTTATTGATTTATTTCGAATTAGAATCAAATTAATATAATGTATAAGTTTTATATCAATTTGATAAGTGTCTAATTCAAGTATCAACTTTGGAGTAAAAAAATTAAGCTCAGACTTGAGAGAAAATGATTAATTCTGATACCAAATTGAGAACAAATTTTTTTAAATATCAATTTGGGGAAGGGTTCTAGTTTATGTACCAAATCTATATTTAAGCATTACTGAAACAATCTATGCTTTGAAATGAAAGACTTGAATTCTCGTTTTGGCAATATAATGTCACTCCAATGATTTCCCGATTCATTACGACTGTAAATGAGCGGAGGATTCAAAAACAATTTGGTTTCTCCTCCCGCTGTTTGGCTCTATACCTAGTCGCTTATTTTTTTTTTGGTTTAATCAGTAGCGACATTAGTCTTAGTGTTAGTCGTTGATCGCCGTGATTTATATTTTCTTTCATTTTCTTATATTTGTTTCTATTTATTTTGTTTTCTTTTTCTTCGCACATCTTGTTGCGTTTTTTTCTATTTGTGTGACACATTTTCTCTACCTTTATAGCACATCTTTGCCTTTATGGCACGTTTCTACCTTATGACACGTTTTTATGGTTACTTTTGCGGGTGTTTGTACGATGACCCTCACAACACTTGTTTCTGATTTGTGTTTGTTGGTGGTCACGGATAGTTTGATCCGTTTTAGGTTCTTTGTCGAGTTTTCTGCAGCGGATCATCGCCTTTGGAAATAAGTGTGAAAGGTGGTTGTCGATTTTGGGGATTTCATCTAGTTTATGTTTTGACAACTCCCTAGAGGCCCTTCCTATAATTGACCAAGAAATTTTCTTTGGTGCTTAGAAGAAGTGTCTTATCTGATCGGTGCAATGCTTATCTCTTTTTTTTAGAATTATTGACAAGTGCCAAAATTGTCAAATAAATGTTTTGAATCTTTAATAATAAAAAATGGAAAGTAGTATAGAGAAGTAGGGTCGATCCATAGAGACTAAGAAAAGAAACGACTTCGTTTGCTGATTTGAGTAATCTGCAAAAATAAAAGGGGATTTTAGATATAATTAAAAAAGTAAAAATAACTAATAAATGAAAGTGATGAGTGGTAAATAAAGATAAAAAATTATAAAAGAATTCAATAATGATGAGATAGCCCTAGGCTTTGCTAGGGCCAATTTCGATAGTTCGTCGAGTTCAATAATATTTCTGGATAGTATGCTGGTTACATTCAACAGGGTTCAACCCCTGCAACTAACTCTTCTCTCCGGTTAACCAAAATTTTCAAGTCAATCTCCGAAATCCTGTTCTTGCTGGTCTAACCACGTCTATCGTCGTTAGCACCAAAATAACTTTAAGTTCTGAAAGAGCCCAACTCGAGTTATACGTCTCTCTGAGAATCGAATATGATCTTGATTCCCCTTAGCGGACTACCGCTAGGTTTGTTCACAGGAAGTCAAATTACGACCAACCGATCCGACTCCCAAACTGCAAGCCAAAACACCTTTCAAATCAATGACGTCTTTTTGAGTTGAAGACGTAGTAACTTTCAAAGGAATGGTCGATTGCCACTCCTAGTTTATAGAGGATCAAAAAATACTTTTCTGAAATTGTGAAGCGCAACTCAATTCTCACGATTTAGAATTGAGCCATCGCAAAGCTTTAGGCTAAGTGAAGTTTTAGCTAAGCATGGATTGGATCATGCTTAGCATTTGGTATGAAAAAATAAAAAAAAGAAAGTAAAAGATGAAAAGAAAATAAAGTTGCTATAGAAATAACTAAGGAAATTATATATTCCAATCTGTTGAATTAACTAGACTAAGGGGTATTTATATACAAGGATTTTAGATTTAAGATTCAAAATATCTAAGATAAATATCCTAAATTCAAGATAAATCATCCAATGATTTTAAATTTGAATTCAAAATAATCAAGCTAAATTATCCTAAATTTAATATTCAAGATAAAATATCTAATAATCTTCAATTTAAAATCCAAAGCATCCAAGATAAAGGATCACGTTTGAACAAGTGGAAAGATTTGAATTCTGTCCTATCCTCCAGATAATGTTGATCTTTATCTAAATTCTTCTGAAAACAAATTTGACTACATCGTGCCCATGTCCCCTGTCATGACATCCGAAACCTTCCAGATTCTACTTTTAATCGTGAGTTATTGGCTGACATATTCTAATCGAGTCCTTGACCAAAATTAAGCCCCAAAAGCAATGAATCAGTAGTATTTATACAAAATATGGGCTTAGAAACAAAACAATTAGATGCATTATTTTACACATATCAAATTCTCAGTTATTCAGTGCTTGCCCTCAAGCACATTATAATTTTTTACTCCCGTCACCTAGTCAAAACTTACTCAAAAGTTTTCATTTAAATCCTAATAACATGTTTGGATCGAAAGAGTTAAACAAGATAATCACATAAGGGTAATGAAAATGAATCGATAAAAACAATCAACCGAATGAACAACAATCAATTATACAAAATTTTTGTTTGTTCGTTTTTAGGGTCGAGACATCATTGAACCAAGACTAACCTTCTTTCTTGAGGTGGACGATTGTTAGAGTGTGAGTTTTATTTCTCCTCCCATTTTGTATCTCTTTTCTTCTTACTTTTTTTCTCTTTTTTCTCTTTTTTATTTTTCTTTTATTTCATTTTTCTTCTTTTTTCACCTTTTTAACTCAGTACTTCAGCCCGTCACTCGGGTCTTTGTACTATAAACGAGATGACAACCCAAGCACCTCGCCCCGGCTTCCAACCTGGTCATATTCCTGATCTACCACTCACAATTGTCTCACCATGAAGTAGCACACCTGATGACAACGTCGAACAAAAATTAGCAATACAAAACCAACCACATATTTAAGCAAGCCTAAAAAATTATACCATTAAGTTAAAAGCACTCATTAGATTCATTTAACCAATCCAAGTCGAAACTCCTAAGTCGGTCTAGACAAGTGACAGTCATAATCACCAAAATATACCCTCAAACTAACATGAATAATCAAGGAAAAATTTGATCATGC
This sequence comes from Hibiscus mutabilis, assembly GCA_019671005.1. Classification (NCBI taxonomy): domain Eukaryota; kingdom Viridiplantae; phylum Streptophyta; class Magnoliopsida; order Malvales; family Malvaceae; genus Hibiscus; species Hibiscus mutabilis. Next base: position 35,696,943 of record CM033743.1, on the reverse strand, counting down.
GGCATATTGTCACTAATATGAATAAATAAAAATGAAAGTTCGAAAGGGGAAAAGGCAAAATACTCCCCATGTCTATCATTGTACTCGAAGCCGGCGTCGGTTTTTGTTTTAGAAGAGGGAGAGAATTTCCTCAGTTTTCACTTCTATGGAGTCAAGGCGAGAGGGGGAAATGTATAATCCTTGGTGTACCTTTATTCAAGAAAAAAGAAATAAATAAAAAGAATAAATATATAAATATATAAATAATAAAAATGAGAGTGAAAATAAAAATAGGCTGTCTCCCATTATAGAACTTTGTTTAATGTCGTTAGCTCGACGACTTGATTCGGACCACAGGCTTTGCGAGAAATACTTCCTCCACTTCATATGCTTTGTCCAACTGAGAACTTCATTATGAGAAATTCTACGATCATGGAGTTTCTTTGTAGATTCGGGTGTTCTCATAAGTATTTTTCGGATCTCTTCCAACTTTGAAAGCTTGTTCGAAATAATGACCTGAAAGGTATCTCTTTCACCCAAAAATGTGTACTTCAAGTGTTCCGGTAGTTGTTTCAACTCAATATCTGGTGCCTGCAAAATTGAAGGTAAAAGTTTAGTTTTTGAAGGCCTAGGCGCAAATTTAACTCAATGTTAGAAACATTTTCTAACTCTACCGACACATAAGCTTCATTATTCAAATCCCTGCACAATTCATCAGAAAAGTTATACTCAACAAATGGTTCAATTATATCGATAAAGCATCAAATTTTACCACTTCTCCATCGAACTCCATGGTGAGTGTTCCATTTCGCACATCGATTTTGGTTTATGCAGTGCTCAAAATGGTCTTCCAAGCAGGATATCAGATGAATTATTAGAGTGACCGTTCACTATGTCAATAATGTAAAAATTCGCTAGAAATATCAACTCATTTACCTTTACCAGAACATCTTCCAAGACTCCTTCCAGATACACCACTAACCTGTCAGCTAACTGAATGACCACTCATGTTTCTTTCAAATGACCAATGTTTAGTAATTTAAAATAGATAAAGGCATAACGTTAATTGACACACCGATATCACACATAGCCTTTTTGATGCCTACATTACCTATTTTACATGGAATAGAAAACATACCTTGATCCTTATACTTAGGTGAAAATTTTATTTGAAGAATCGTAGAAATATTCCCACCTAAATTTACCTTTTTCATTCTTGATGAGTTTTCTTTTGTTTGTCCAGGGATCTTTTAGAAATCTCGCATATCTCGGGGCTTGTTTAATTGCATCGAGAAGTGGTATGTTTTTCTTGACCTTGCTGAAGGTGTTTAAGATCTGTTTTTCCTCGCTTTCTTTCTTGTCATAAGCTTTCTTGGGAATAGAGGTGGCACTGCGTATGGTGATGGTACTATTGGTTTTGATTTATCTTTCTATTTTGTGTGTTTAGAGTCGATGTCCTTACTGGTCCTAGATTCAACAATAGCTCCAATTCGTAAGGTCATGGCGCACACATTCACCTACGGGTTTGGTTCTATTTGAGATGACAGTTTTCTTTGAGACTCTAAATGACTTACAACTACTGCAACCTGGCTCATCTGTTTGTCGATTTCTTGAAAGTGTACCTCGATATTTTTGTTGGAACTTTTCTGTGCTAATTGTCAGTCTTTCTACTATAGCCTCCAAGGATGACTTATGGGGTTGGTGTTGTTGAGGCATATGCGAGCACGGTTGATATGGTTGATTGTATTGAGGATTTGACCCATAGTTAAGGTTCAGATCGTCTCTCCAGTCTTCATTTTATGTGTTTAAGTGGGGGTCATACCGTATATGGAGAGGTTTTGAGAAGTTTCCAACGGCATCTATATGTGTTGTAGTGTTCTCTTGTAGCATTGGGCAGTAGCCTGTTGGATGATCGGGTATGGTACAGATTTCACATAAGAAAGCCGGACCTGTTTTACCTACAAGAAAAGTTTGAATTATATTAGTAAGTGTATCAATTTTTGCTTCAATAGAAAAAGTACTTATTTTATGAACCCATCTAGCGGGTTCCTTTGTTGGACAAAATTGATGGGCATTAGTGGCCATCATTGAAATCAACTCCCTAGCCGTACGAGGAGTCGTGTTAACAAGGGTTCCTCCTCTTGCCGTATCGATCATCTCTATCTTTGTCAAAAGTAAACCTTCATAGAAATACTACATGAGGGTCTGTTCTGACAAGCCGTGTTGCACACAACTTGCACATAGCTTTTTAAAGTGCTCTCAGTAATCGTATAACGATTTACTTTCTTTTTGCCAGATCCTATAGTGCTTCTCCTAAGTTCACTTGCTCGAAAAAACCTGTCAAAAAACAAACGAGACATATCAGCCCATGTATAAATAGAACCGGGCTGTAAATAAAATAACCAATCTCTGGCTGCATCAACTAAAGTAAAAAGGAAAAGCACGGAGTTTAATTTGATATTCGGATACTCCATATGCTTTCATACTCAGGCAAACCATATGAAACTCTTTCAAATGTTTGTGTGGGTTCTCATTTTGTAAACCGCGGAAGGTAGGCAAAAGATGAATTAAACCTATTTTTATCTCAAACATCGTTTCTCCATTCGAGAACGTGATGCGCAATGGTTGCTGCTCGTTAGGCACTGTAGCGAGTTGTCGAATATATCTTCTTTCGTGTCTTCAAATGAGAATATATCTTTGGTTCTAAGGAGCCCTTTATTCAAAGTCGAGTTGGGATCATTTACCATGTTGAATAGTTTCTCTTTGTAGTCTTCATGCTAACTTTTCGATTTTCGGTATGTACTCTAGTTCTCCTGGTAAAGACTTGGTCATAGATCAAAACAAGAAACGATTAGTAACTTTGTCAAAGTCCCTGACAACGACGCCAATTTGATTTCACCCTCTAACTTAAAGTGTATTATCCCTAATACAAATAAAGAAAAAATAAAGGTTCAAAAGGGGAAAGGCCAGAATACTCCCCATGTCTATCGTTGTGCTCGAAGCCGACGCCAATTGTTGTTTCAGACGAGGGAGAGAATTTCCTCAACATTCGCTTCTATGGAGTCAAGGATAGATGGGGAAATGTATAATCCTTGTTGTACCATTATTCAGGAAAAAGTAAATAAAATAAAAAATAAAAAAGGAAAGTGAAAATAAAAATGGGTTGACTCCCATTATAGCGCTTTGTTTAACGTCGTTAGCTCGATGACCTGATTCAGACTACATGCTTAGCGATGGCTCAATTCTAAATCGTAAGAACTGAGTTGCGCTTCACAACTTCGGAAAATATTTTTCGATTCTCTATAAACTAGGAGTGGCAATCAGTTATTCCTTTAAAAGTTACTACATCTTCAACTCAAAAAGACGTTGATTTGAAATGTGTTTTGGATGATGGTTTGGGAGTCAGATCGATTGGTCGTAATTCGGTTTCCTGTGAACAAACTTAGCAACAGACCGCTAAAGGGAATCAAGATCGGGGTCGATTCTCAGAGAGACGTTATAACTCAAGTTGGGCTCTTCCAGAACTTAAAGTTGTTTTGGTGCTAACGACGATAGACGTGGTTAGACCAATAAGAACCGAATTCCGAAGATTGACTTGGAAATTTTTAGTTAACCAGAGAGAAGAGTTAGCTATAGGGGTTGAGCCCTGTTGACTGTAACAAACATACTATCCAGAAGAGAAAATTATTTCGATGAATGATCAAAATTAACAAAGCCTAAGGCTATCTTATCATTATTGAATTATTTTATAATTTTTATCTTTATTTATCACTCATCACTTTCTTTTATTGGTTATTTTGTATTTTTTTTATTATATCTAAAATCCCTATGTTTATTTTTGCAGATTACTTAAACTAGGAAACAGAGTCGTAAATTTCCTTAGTCATGTGGACCGACCCTACTTCTCTATACTACTTTCCATCTTTTTATTATTAGAGATTAGAAACATTTATTTGACAATTTAGGCACTTGTCAATTATCATTTTATTTGGTTTTTTGATGTTTTAAAACATCTAATATGTTAAGTTCTTATTTTACTTTTATTTATCAATAAAACTATTTCATTAGGTAAAAAAATAGATGAGTTGGTTTCTTGTTCATTAATATTTGTTTCATGAACAAGATGTTAAAGTCCATCTATTTATCGTGTTGAAGATAAACAACATAAGTTGAGTTTATTTACATTCACAAATAAATTCGTTTATGAATTGTTTAAGACATGAATCATAAAAATTATTACTACTACTACTATTATTATTTTATAGAGACCACGTGGCTAATTTTTGTAATATTGTAATTGATTTTTTTATTTCATGATTTATGGTTTTTGTAATTGATTACATGGTAATATTTGTTCAGTTTTTTAGCCCTTTAATGACGCATACACACCGTGCACACATGGTGCTCGAACCCGGGTCCTCTGGATGAAACATATCATCCTTTACCATTGAGACCACTCAACGGGAAAGGATTATGTTGTGTTTAGTGATGCTTCATTGAATGGTGTAAAACTAATATTTGATTTTGATATAACAAGGAATTTCAATGACCAATTTGTAAAATTGGATAAATTTTTAAGTACTCAAAAAGACTCACAAATTGACAAGTGTTCAAAGTTAAAATTATTTCTTAGTCAAAAACTTAAACCCCAAATATTTTCTCAGTGTTTTTGTACTCAAATAGCCAAAATTGGTCCAAGAGTATCGATACGCCCTTAGCCGTATCGATACGAACTTTAGCTATTGGAATTCGTTTTTATAATTAATGGCTATAGGGTACCGATAAGCATGAAGCCGTATCGGTATGCCATTCATCCTGGGAACCAATTTTGCCTTCGAGTTTTGGTACGGACCTTGTGCGTACTGGTACGAGGTGTTAAGATTTTATAAATCTTTTGCAACTAATATTCGACCATTTCTTGTCAAATTATTGGAATCACAAACTTTAAAATTCAGTTAATACGTACCGATAGCCTCATTGGCATATCGATACGGTTTTCAGTTTACAACTTTCTCATATTCCAGTGAGCAAAACTGGTACCGATACGGCACGGACCGTACCGATATGCCTTTGTAAAATTAACTTTTCGTATCGACGGCTCTTTGCATATCGATACCCCTTTGTACAACTGTTCTTTTTTCTTTTAACAGGTACCAATATCAAAGCCCGAGTACCGATACCCTATGCTAGCAGACTGCATTTATTACGGGAAAAATAAAGTCCAACGGCTATAATTATGATCTCAGTTACCCAAACGGTTAGAAACCAATGAGAGGTATATATTCAAGTCTCCAAAGCTACAACGACAACTATTCATCAAGTTTAAAGCATTCAAGCACACATCCAACAATCTTTGAGCTATTAGAGTCAAATTCATGTAACCCACTTAGGTGTTCATACTTGTAATCATTTTATTCAAGTGTCGGGTTTGAGTGAACTTGTAATTGGGCATACACATTACCTTTGAGAGGATTTTCTATTTGTTAATTTTTTTCTTGTAAAAGAGAGATTTTCAAAGCTTTGGGTTAGCAAGTTTTGGGTGTGTAATGGTTTCCTCTTGAGCCTAGAAAAAAGGAAGAAATTCTTAGTGAATTTGGGAAAATCCTTAGTGAGAAACTAAGGTAGTGGATGTAAACCTTGTTAGAAGGTTAAACCACTACAACTCCTTGTGTCCCAACCTTTTTATTTTCCAATTTGCTTCCACAACTTTTTAAATGCCAATTCACCCCCTCTTGGTCACTTTCACCATTGATTGATCATCCCAACAATTGGTATCAGAGCTACACTCATTAGAAGGATTATCCTCTTGAGTCTATCTGAAGGTGATTCAATTAATCATCAATCAAGCCATGGCCTCTACTTTCGGCAACAACCTCTACGGGTCTCAATCCATCACCAAACTACCTTATTTCAATGAGGATAATTATCCTTATTGAAGAATCATATGAGGCTCTTCATCAAATCCAACGACTACATCTTTTGGGATATAGTAGAAATGGACTTGCCATTCCAATAGAGAGAGAAGGAGACTGTCTCTTTCCAAGTCCAAACAAGAGATAACCGATGAAGATCGGAGGAAGTTGCAAGTCAATGACAAAGGAATCCACATGATCTTTTATTCTCTTGGACCGGATGAGTACTCGAAGATGTCTTCTTGCACAATTACAAAGGAGATATGGGACAAGTTAGAAGTTGCATACGAGGGCACCAACGATGTCAAGAAGACCAATATTGGACTCCTCAACCTGAGTGTAACACCCCAATCCCATCCGAATCTGGGGCATCACATTCGGATTACAAAAAATCGTCCCATCAAAATTTCCCATTTAAATTCACAAGTTGGCAATTCTCAAAACGATCTATTTCCATAAAATCCACATAGATAATAAGATTAAAAGGGTTTACAAAATATAAGTTTCAAATAAAATAAACCGTTTGACTAAATAACACTAAATCAAAATAAAAATGCAGACTTGACTGTGGTAAGGTCCTATGAATACAATCGGTCCAAACTAACATCAAGTATTGTACTCTGAAACTGGGCTGGTGCTGGGAAATCCTCCTCGATGTGCTTCTCCAAAAGCAACCTGACAACCTACACACAGAAGAAACCATAATTCCGCACGCTGAGCTAACAAAACTCAGTGGTACATTTCTACTCTACCGCAATTCATGAATATCATAAAACAAGCATGCATGATAATATAATCAAGAGTGCACAGAAAGGCTTCTCAACATCTAAGGATCATCTTCTAGCCTATCCTAGCTAGAACTTACAACTGTCTCAAGATACCACTATTATGTAAGAAGTCTACCAAGCCATCCCAGGCTTACCATACTCGAGGCCACTCCGTCCATCGAGTTATGTCCCATACCCTGATCACATAGCCCAAGGGTTATCTAGACCATATTCGAGATCACACAGCCCATCGAGTTACTCGAGCTCACACAACCCGTCGAGTAACAACCCTACCCTGATCACATAGCCCAAAGGTATAAATAGCCGACATCTATTTTTGATACAACAGCATAAATACATATATTCCCTAATGGCCAACGAAGCCCTACTATTTTTTCGTGCTCACATAACCGTCGGGTTACCCATGATCACATAGTCATGGGTTTAGGATCATATCCGGATCACTATAGCCACAGATACGTCCTAGACATGCTTGTATCACAATAGCCACAACCAGTCTTTTCTTGAGGTCACATAGCCAATCAGGTTACTCAAGATCACATAGCCCTTCACGTTACTCGAGCTCACACAACCCTCGAGTTGTATTTCCCTATCCTGATCACATAGCCCAAGGATAGGTTTTGGACCGCATCCAGATCACATAGCCAATATATCGTCGGATGTACTCGATCACATAGCTCAAAGTACCCATCCCCTTATTTAAGTGCCCTTGCACTGACTCTGGACATCCGAATTCCTAACCAAGACACATATGATAACACATGCTTCCTCGAGCATCAATATATCTCACCGAGAGATAAAAGACATCTAGCCAACCATTACCAATGCCCCAAGGCATAACTCGTTTGACCATCTTATTATTCGAGGTAACCAGGCTATGTGGGTGCCCCTTCAGCACACAACAAGGATCCCGATCTTCCACGTTGCATTAACCGATCCACCATGGATCTCTATGGGTGATTAAACAAGTGACCCACTCAATAATTACCAAGCCATTAGCCATTTATTTCACATACGGGGTTTAACTCTACATTTCTCAGCTTCAGTATCTATTTTACACCCTAGTAGACCCCTAGGGCCCTTTACCTCGAATTATAGAACCCTCAAATGCGAACTCAACTTTCTTGGGTAGATTGCCCAATGAGTATCGATACTCCAATGTGAGTATCGATATTGCCTCCGAGTATTGATAGTCCCCCATGAGTATCAATACACTAATTAGGTTCGAAAGGATTAAACCCCAAGCCATACCGATACGCCCCGTATAGTACCGATACACATCATTGGTACTAGGATCACCCCGTATCGATCCACCCTCGTACTGGTACTCCCACATACGCGTACCGATACGCTAAGCCTCTCTCAGGCAATGCAACAGTGCGTACCGATACGCCTCTAACGTACCGGTACGCCAAAGCGTTAATAGAATTCACCTTAGGCAATGGGTACCGATACACGGGAAGGCATATCGGTACGCCCCTCACAATTCGGCTCCCTAAACACAAAGGAGTACAGATACGCAGCCACCCCGTACCAATACTCGAGCCCGGATTTCGAAACCTAGAGCTCAAGATTTTCTCAATCCCTCCCTTAACTCCCATGGTTAAGTCCCACATCGATCCTACAAGTTATTTAGAGTATAATAGGTGGTTTTCTAATCATTTTACGCATTATCAACATCTTATCTTTGATTCACCATTAATGGGGGTTTAAAGCTCTAAAGACCCATCTCACACCCACAAACCATAAAACCAAGCAAGTCATACATTTTATGAGGCTCATGAACTATATGAGTCAGAAATGCACTGACCTCAAGCCAAGATTCACAAACAAGGCAGTAACCAAGCCTTTTCCATCTCTTTTTCCTTGCTCCAAGCTTCCAAACCCAACTCTCACCAATGCTGGAGATATTCTTCTTGAAATATAGATCTTTGGGTGCTGAACAACTCCTCCTCTAGCCATAAACCGGGATTCTTACTCCACACTAACAAAATATCATCTTTACCTTGAGTTGGGTGGGTTCTTGAAGGAGAGAATGATAGAGAGAAGAAGGAGACATGATGACTTCATCCTCTATCCCCCAAAAGCAGAAAATAAAGAAGGGATCAACCTTTTTTCTTCTCTTGGGAGGAAATTATCCTTTTACCCTTTATTAAACTTCCTCATCCAAACACAATCCCAACACCCAAGCCTAACAAGACATGGAAGCCCATTAAGCTCAACAACAAGGCCCAACATGACTCGAACATTCGACCTGATGTGTCAGTCCAAGACTCAAGTCAACGCCCATTGTTGACTCGTAAATCTGGGTCGTTACAACTCTTTCTTCCTTCAAGAAATTTTGTCCTCGAAATTTAGATGGATGAAAAGGAGATGTAACCAACACGGATCTAACTACTTCACCATTCAAATAGGATCACCTTGATTAGGGAGAGTTCTCCCTCAATCTACCTTAATCAGAACCATAGCATTAAACCACCCGCCCTCAACACTTCTCTTGAGATTTCCAGCGACTCTTTTTCGGTGACCAACGACACTTATGACGAACCGCTACGCTTGGTAACATAACCAACCTCGAGCCACGCTGTTCAAACATCAACTTAAGGAACTCACTTCTAAGGGATACTATCTCGGTTAACCAACATTTCCACTAGCATCTATCACCTAAAACTAAACTTAGACTTCATCTTTATCTAAAACGCTGCACCACTTCCTCAAGGCACTGCCAGGAACGTATCACGACAAACCACCATGTCCCGGTCAAACTATTAAGGGACAAGAAAAACCCTAACAACCGATCAATGTCATTAATTTACCTTGAATCCAACAACTCTTTTCCCCAGACTTAGGCCATCAAGACAAGATTTAAACTTTGCTTTATCCAACTATTTTCAACAGGGCCAACAACCACTCTTGATCCTAACCACTTGGTTCCGAGAAATAACCATCGTCACTTGCAAACTCACACAAGCAACCCAAAACTAACCATTCTATTTGCGAAAGTCTAAAAATCTTCTTCTAACCCTTAACTCGGTCCAATAATTAGACGTGAAAAGCTATCTGACGGTTCTCAAGGATTGCTAACTGGTCCGTCTAACAACATTTCTTTGCAAAGCAACCATCCGGTTACCCTCAACACAACTATTGATCCACATTTCCGCTGCGCCACTCTGATAACTTCCACACTACTTGCCTTAACCGATAACAACTTTGGTCGAACTCAATTGGGTAATCCTCCAACCCCCAAAAATCTAGCTCAACAGGTGCACAAGCTAGCTACTATTCTCATGGCTCGCCCTTAGGGCTTCAACCATGTTCATCACAACCTTCATTTACCCTTTTTCACGGTACCTTACTCCGACAAACAACAAGCAAAGTTCTCACAAGGTCGCCGATCTCACAAAACCAACAGCGGTCTTCTACTATTACACTACGGCTCAACACAACCAAAGCCACCATACAAGCTACTCTCACGCAGACACGATCTCGATGAAGCACTTAGCAACGACACCCAATTGGTCGCTTACACAAGTGTGCCCCCAACTAAGAGTTCGTTAAGTACCATACCACGAAGCGATAGACACAACAACAAACTCAACCTTACATTTATCGCGGTTTTAAACCACAATCAACCGGTAAGATCGCACATTCACCAAGGGTACCTCTATACCCTCGAAACACCCATCACACTAAGACTAGGAACTCTCAACCTTCGCGTCTACAACGCAAGCTAAGAATACCTTGCAACCTATAGAACCTTCCTTGAGCTAGCACTACGGAGCACAACGTCCACCCTAGAGAGGTTAAGATCCTACATAACCAACACTAACAACTAGATTCAAGCAATCTAAAACCTCATAACTTCTTACTCACATCTTACGACACACATGCACTCTCAACAACCATCTACGATAAAACCTTATCTAGCAAGGGATGCAATTCTAATTGCCATCTAAAGCAAAAACAAACCCAAGATTTACCAAGATACACACCATAAGAACCGGTCTACTGCACAACTGAAGAGCTAAACGGCTAACGCAACAGCGGAAACCAACACAAAACTTAATTACCTGACATACCTTCGGTCGCAACGCCGTCAACTCTAATCTGAGCAGCAGACTACCTAGCAACGCCTCGTGTGCCAACCTTGCTGGTGGATCTCACAGAACCTCCACCACGATCACGACGGGAAGTAGCCCACCTCTGAGACTGAACTGATGTATTCTCATCCACAATTGGGCAGTCCTTTGCCATGTGTCCCGGTGCCCGTCACCTATAGCAAACCCTCTGAAGCAAGAAGCACACTCCGAGGTGATGTCTGCCACAATGCTCGCATGTTGGTGAAAGCGATGCTCCAACAGATCCATCAATACTCCATTCCGGGGTAGGAATCAAAGAGCCTCTACGAAGCCTCGATCTAGATCCTATAATACCCCAAAATTTGCTATGTTAGGTTAGGGTCATTTAGTACTAAGATAAGGACTTAAAAGGTTACTTAGTGAATAAAATGACAAAAATGCAAAAGTTAAGATTTTCTCAATTATGGACTATAGAAAAGAAGTTTATGAGGTTTTAAGGTGTCATGTGATAGAGAACGAGTAAAATAGAATACTCACAAAATTTGGTTAAAATCCAAGAAAAATTGGAATGGGAATTCAAGGTTAAAGTTTAGTGACCAAAATGATAAGTTTTGAAACTTGGGTGATAGAAGTGGAAATATGAAAAGTTGAAGGACTAAAGTTGTAATTTCCCAAAAGTTAGGTTCTTTATTTTATAAATAGATAGAGCGCCTATAGGTGTGGATCGAATGAGGAATGACTGGTTTGATCTGATATTTCAATTATTGGGAAAATCGTAGTCAAAGTTTAAGTAGAATTTGGATACCCAGATCGAACTGAAAAATTATGAAATTTTACCATATGATAGAAAAAGGTTATAAAAGTCATTTCCAAGTGTTGAAGAAGTTATCAATAATTATTTTATCCTATACATGGATTAAACAGATCATGGAGAAAAATCTAATATACATTACGGGAATAAAAATGCAGTATAAGATATTGAATTTAGATCGAATTGCAAAGTTAAGCGTGCTCAGGACATAGGATGGGTGACCTATTGGGAAGGTCTCATGTCAGTAATTGAGACCGATAAAAAGAAATCATCTTGAGTTAATATTATTCGTATGGATATCAGATAAAGGATTTTTAAGAGAATTTTATTCGATAAAGATTTCGGATAAATTATCAGTATATTGGACCGAGTCAAAATTTCAAGATTTTGATTTTTACAAAATTATGGAATATTTTGTAGGTCAACAATATTTATTTATGGAAGTCAGAATTATGAGAATTTCAGATTTTACTCGATAGTTTGAAAAAAAACAAAAAATCGTAGTAGGTGATTATCGGGTAATCAGATTGAATTGAAATTTTAAAGACAGTTCCATAAGCCATGGAAAATTCATAAAATATTATTTTATGAATATTTTAATATTTCTAGTTGGATTCTAACTAGATTTGGTTCTATTTTTACATAATGACAAATTAGAAAACAAGTTTTAGTTGGAGGGTTATTTGGAATCAAGAAATTAAATGAATTTAAAATTCATTTAATTAATACACATGTCATAAATAAGGAAAAAGATGAACAAAAAATTGTTCATATTCTTCCTACATTTCAAAAGGCAAGAGAGAAAAGATGGGCAAATTTACAAAAGTTTCCCTAGGCATTTTTAAGACTTTAAAGCAAAATTCAAGGTATGATCCTTTAGAATAATTTGTTCTACGTTCAATTCTCTACATTTTGGTAGCAATATTGCATGGTGTTGTGAAGAACTACTTTAATTATTGATGAGAAAGAATTAGGGAATTGATGTGCTAAGTTGAAATTAGGACTTGAATTACATGAATTCAATGTTGTTTTGATGAAATTAAGCTTGGATTGTATTTAATTTCATGATGAAGTTAAGAACCCTAACCCTAAAAAATTGGGATTTTATTTAGGGTTTTGAAATTTATGATGAAAATGAAAGATTGATGATATTGGAAGTTTGATTTTGATGTTAGAATGAAAAATCCTTAACTAGTCTTCTAAGTGACTATTTTGGCATGTTTGATAAATTAGGGAAAATATTGTGAAAATTATCCTAGTGATGGATTTGAAGAGATTATGAACTTAGAAGCTTAATTATGGCATTAGGACTAAAATAAAGTCCTTGAAAAGTTTAGACACCCAATTTTCCATATAGGAAGAATTTGGGGTTTTAAGTGTAAATTCTTGGAAATAAAGAATATATGTTGGAAAAATTAATTTGAGCATGTTAGAATGTTGTTTGGATGAAAAGTGAGCCTAGAGAAGCTAAGGGACCAATTCGGCAAGCTTCAAAGTTAAGGCACTAAATTTGAATTTTATGAAAATTTGAGTGTATTTATGTAATTAATGATGTTGGAGATGTGAAATTGTTGTTAGAATGCTAAACCGATGTTGAATCGAATTAGTGACCATTTTGACAATTTGTCAAAATCAAGTGACCAAATAGGAAATGAATTATTGGATGGGGATTAAATCTGATTTTTTAGTTAAAATAATAGAATTAAGGTAGTAATGTTGATTTGAGGACTAAATTGCAAAGTTAGGAAGTTTTAATCCTTAACTTTGCATTTTAGTGACTATTTTGGCAAAGAAAGGAAATTTGAGGGAATTATTTTGAATAATTATTTGATGAAGAATATGATGAATTTCTGGTTTGAAGTAAGTGATGGGACTAAATTGATAAGTAGAAAAACAAGAAGTTAGTATAAATTAGAAGTTAATTATGGAAAGCTATGTAGAAGATTGAATTTTGGCAGTGACTTCGAAAATTCACCATAAATTCTACAAAAATGTTTAGATGATGAATTTTATATCGATGTAAAGATTTGTTCGTCTAGTTTCGCCTCCAACAAACGGAAACTGATTTCGAGTTCCGAATTAAAAGATATGAATTTTTAATGGAATAAAGATAAGAAAATTTACAGAGCAGTTTTTGGTCAGGGCAGCTCTGTGACGGGAGTTTGAAGAATTTTCATAATTTTTGTAGATTATATTAATTTATATGACTTATGTCGTTAGAACCGTTATTGAATCTAGTTTCTTCAGTATAAAGGTAATTAAGATCCAATATGTATTATGTCTGATATAAGTAAATCTTTGAAGGTAGCGCAAGCTGTCATGAAATAGAATTTGATACATTTTGTATCTAAATGTTTGATAACAAGCTCAGAGGAATTATTGGAAGTTCAAAATGGTCATTAAGGACCAAAATGAATTTTTGGACAGTATAAGGAAAGAAGGAAAATTATGGAAATTTTTATGTTAAATCATTAGATAGCTTGATTGAAATATTGGTCGAAGTGAATTTAACAAATGTTTGTTTATATTCATGTGGTTAACCAAGTCAAATCCGAATCAAAAGAAGATTCGAGGACTATGAAAGAAAGGATCAGGTAGAATTTAGTGAGGCATGCTAATAAATGGCCCAGGTGAGTGTATTTTATTTATTTATTATATATGTGAGATGAATGAATGCATTTTTATCCGTTTATATATATGTGATGTGAAGAAGGCTTGCAATAAGTCAACTTTGATAATAATGAAAATGTATGTTGATCAAAGAAATATTAAATGGCATATGTGATACATGGATATGGAATAATGATTTATCTAAGATAATTCGGATTTCAGATTTTGGGTACGAAATGCCCATTATCGAATTATGGTTGATAGTTTTGATGAATTGGATATTGAAGATGAAATATGGGATGTGAATTGCCCTATTATATGAACAATGATGATTGATCTATAAGGAAATAAATTGCCCAAGTACTAGTGTGAAGTCTTTGGTATAATTGGATATCCATAAAGTCACTTAGCAGCTGCGTCCTAATGTAGGCACTTCGGTGCTGAGATAATGTAGGCACTTCGGTGCTGAGATAAACACTAAGGTGTTGTGCGAGGAGCAAAGAGCATCCTCGAGTACGTACTCACCATCAGACGCTACGACGTTGTAGACACTACGGTGTCAGACTCGTATACCATAGATTCACATGAAAATCCATGGTATAGTTGGATATCCATAGAGTCCTAGTAGCTGCGTGAAAGCACTACGGTGCAGGAAAGACTCTACGGAGTCAGAAAAGGCTCTACAGTGTTACATAGCACAAAAATCGCGATTATATGAGGAGCAAAGAGCGTCCTCGAGTACGTACTCATTTCAGTCGATTCGGCGATGCAAGCGTTATGGCGTCATAGACAATAGGGTGTCGTGATGACTTGCGTACTATGGCATTACATGATTTTGTACTTTGGGCTATGATAAAGGAAATGATATGCAAATAATTGCATGAAGAAAGTATGACTATGATAAAAGAAATGATATGCAAATGATTACATGATGAAAGTATGGCTATGTTAAAGAATATGATAGGCAAATGATTAGGTGATAAAAGCACGACTACTTGATGATCATGAACCATTGATATCATGATTCTATGACAAAATTGATAGATGATATGAATCATATTAAAAGCATGTTTATGTTGAAGAAACTTTTATGCATGAGAGCACTTGATGAACATAGAACATAATGACATGAATCTTAAGATAGTCATGATACATGACTATTTCTGCATTACAAATGGCTTGATTTTATACTTTGGCTATAATACTTGAAATGCAATTATGCAAGTAGTTAAGCTAAAAAGCTTAATGTACACAAGACTGGTAAGACATATCAAATCTTGTGATTTGAATATTATATTGGTCAAATGAACTATATAAGTAAGGCAATTCTATATATGATAAAATGATATCAACTGCAATTGAAAATCATTTGCCATCTTACAGAGCTGTGTTATTATAATTATTGTTTATATTATTATGATTATGTTTCACTGAGTTATACTTAACGTGTATTTTGTATCACACGTAGGTACTTCGGATTAGATAGCAAAAGAGGAGCTGCACATTGTTGGATCAAGTTAGCTTGTACTAACAGTAAGTATCACCACATCCTAGTCTAGTGGGGCATGTATAGATATTAAATAAGTAAGTATCACCACATCTTAGTTGGTCATTTATCGCGTAGTGATTTTAAAAACAAGAAAGGATCTAGGCAGCATACATAGTTTTCATCATAAATTATATTCTCATTTTAATAACTGCTTAAAGTATTTTACAAACCAATTCAGGGTCAAAACTAGCTGCGGTTTCTATACATAGTTTTGTTTGAAAACTGAAAAAGGGCCAACCACTGAACTACTTTGTTGAAAAAAAAATTACAAGTTAGGAAATCAGTTAAAAACTTTAGTAACATCTTCAATGTATATTAAATCATCAAATAGACGTTGAGGGTGTTACAGATCCTGTGCCAACTCTCGGTACCTGGTCCGATACAACTCTCTTCGAACTCCTCAAAGCGTAAAACCTCTCACGCGGATAGGGGGAAGGACCCATGATATTCTGGGTCTCCATATCACGACCTCTAGAATCCTCAAGCTGATTAGATGTTGAACTCTGAAGCCACTCAAGTGTCTTCTCACTGTTGGCCATCTCAGAGAATGTCCCAAGCAGACCTACTGTCACATGCAACTAAAGGTCAATATTCAAGCCTTGTTTGAACCTCTTGCACCTCAACTCTTCTGTGGAAACAAACTCTGGAGCATAACGGCTCAAACGCATAAACTCTTGCTCATAAGAAAACATCGTTCGATCTCCCTGAACTAGATGCAGAAACCAGTCCCCCATCTCATCCATATGTACCTCACTGATGTACTTCTTCCAAAACTCATCCACGAAGATATCCCATGTTGAGAGCCCAGGTTGTAGACCCAACTCTACGGTCTTCCATCACTCGTGTGCATTGCCATTCAGAAGGGAAACAATGCAATCAAGATCATCTTCTGGGCTTCCCTTCATCTTTCTCAAGATTCTTTGTGTGTCACGCAACCGCTGGTCAGCCTTGATCAGGTCATCCTCACCCAAGACTTCGAAACTCTTAAGCCTAAAATGATGAAGCCTCTCTACAGGGGTCTTGCGAGACATCTCAGATTGCCTCGAAATAGCTTGCACCACACGCAAGTGGGCAGAGGTAAGGTCACAAAAGTGACCAACCTCTCCACTACCGGTTTCACCTTCCATCAATCATTTTTCTGAAACACAACAAACAAGGTGGCACATCATGATTCTCAGTCTTATAAAGTACACTTAAATTTAGGGACTTTTATTCACTAGACACCTTACCACGACCTCTATACCACCCCGGGGTTTCCTAGAACCGACTAAACCTAAGCTCTAATACCACTAAATGTAACACCCTGATCCCATCTCTAATCCAAGGCATCACATTCCAGTCATACAAAACTGACCCATCAAAATTTCCCATTTAAATCCACATGTTGGCAATTCTCAAAACGATCTACTTCTATAAAATTCACATAGATAATAAGATTAAAAGGGTTTACAAAATATAAGTTTCAAATAAAATACACTGTTTAACCAAATAACAGTAAATCAAAATAAACATACAGACTCGACTGTGGTGAGGTCCTATGAATACAATCAATCCAAACTAACATCAAGTACTGTACTCTAAAACTGGCCCGGTGATGCAAAATCCTCCTTGATGTGCTCCTCCAAAAGTAACCTGACAACCTACGCACGGAAAAAACCACAATTTCACACGTTGAGCTAACAAAGCTCAGTGGTACATTTCTACTCTACCGCAATTCATGAATATCATAAAACAAGCATGCATGATAATATAATCAAGAGTGCACAGAAAGGTTTCTCAACATCTAAGGATCATCTTCTAGTCTATCCTAGCTAGAACTTACAAATGTCTCAAGATACCACTATTATGTAAGAAGTCTACCAAGCCATCCCAGGCTTACCATACTCAAGGCCACTCCATCCATCAAGTTACGTCACATACCCTGATCACATAGCCCAAGGGTTATCTAGCCCATATTCGAGATCACACAGCCTATCGAGTTACTCGAGCTCACACAGCCCGTCGAGTAACAACCCTACCCTAATCACATAGCCCAAGGGTATAAATAGCTGACATCTATTATCCATACAACAACATAAATACATACATTCCCTAATGGCCAACGAAGCCCTACTATTTTTCCCGTGCTCACACAGCCGTCAGGTTACCCGTGATCACATAGCCGTCAGGTTAGGATCATATCTGGATCACTATAGCCACATATACGTCCTAGACATACTTAGATAACAATAGCCACAAACAGTATTTTCCTGAGGTCACATAGCCAATCAAGTTACTCAAGATCACATAGCCCTTCGAGTTACTCAAGCTCACACAGCCCCTGATTTGTATTTACATATCCTGATCACATAGCCCAAGGATAGGTTTCGGACCGCATCCAGATCATATAGCCCGTGGATACGTCGGATGCACTCAGTCACATAGCCCGGAGTACCCATCCCCTTATTTAAGTGCCCTTGCACTAACTCTAGGACATTCAGATTCCTAACCAAGACACATACAATAACACATGCTCCCCAAAGCATCAATGTATCTCACCGAGAGATAAAAGGCATCCAGCCAACCATTACCAATACCCCAAGGCATAACTCGCTTGACCAACTTATTATTCGAGGCAACCAACCTATGTAGGCGTCCCTTTAGCACACAGCAAGGACCTCAGTCTTCCACGTAGCATTAATCGATCCATCATGGACCCCAAGTTGCACCGATATGCTCTGTGTTGTACTGGTACGTATCATCGGTACTAGGATTGCCCCGTATCGATCCACCATACAGGTACTCCCAAATACGCGTACCGGTACGCTAAGCTTCTCCCAAGTAATGCAACAGTATGTACCGATATGCCCCTAGCGTACCGGTACGCCAAAACATTACTGGAATTCACCTTAGGCGAGGGGTACCGATACACAGAAAGACGTACCGGTACGCCTTTCTGTGTATGGCCTCCTAAACATAAAAGAGTACCGATACACGGCCACCCTATATCGGTACTCGAGCCTAGATTTCAAAACCTAGAGCTCGAGATTTCCTCAATCTCTTCCTTAACCCTCATGGTTAAGTCCCACATCGATCCTACAAGTTATTTATAGTATAATAGATGGTTTTCTATCCATTTTACGCATTATCAACATCTTATCTTTGATTCACCATTAATGGGTGTTTAAAGCTCTAAAGACCCATCTCACACCCACAAACCATAAAACCAAGCAAGGCATACATTTTATGAGGCTCGTGAACTATAGGAGTCAGAAATGTACTGAACTCAAGCCAAGATTCACGAACAAGACAGCAACCAAGCCTCTTCCATCTCTTTTGCCTTGCTCTAAGCTTTCAAACCCAACTCTCACCAATGTTGGATATATTCCTCTTGAGAGATAGATCTTTGGGTGCTAAACAACTCCTCCTCTAGCCAAAAATCGAGATTCTTACTCCACACTAACAAAATATCATCTTTACCTTGAGTTGGGTGGGTTCTTGAAGGAGAGAATGATAGAGAGAAGAAGGAGACATGGTAACTTCATCCTCTATCCACCAAAAATAGAAAATAAAGAAGGCATAGCCTTTTTCCTTCTATTGGGAGGAAATTATCCTTTTACCCTTTTTTAAACCTTCCTCATCCAAACACAAGCCCAACATGACATGGAAGCCAATTAAGCTCAACAACAAGGCCCAACATAACCCGAGCATTCAACACGATGT
This sequence comes from Hibiscus mutabilis, assembly GCA_019671005.1. Lineage (NCBI taxonomy): Eukaryota > Viridiplantae > Streptophyta > Magnoliopsida > Malvales > Malvaceae > Hibiscus > Hibiscus mutabilis. The sequence goes on along the minus strand of CM033743.1, from coordinate 35,677,513 downwards.
GTCGGTCCAAGACCTGGGTCAATGCTCATTGTTGACTCAAAAATCCGGGTTGTTACATTGAGTTATGAGAACTTCAAAATAAAACCAAATGAGGACATCACCAAGATGTTCGATAGATTTTTGTAATCGTCAAAGGGCTTAAGGGTTTTGGAGAAGTCATTCCGAAAGATAAACTTGTTCGAAAGCTCATCTACACTCTTCTTGAGTCATAGGATGGAAAGAAGACTGCCATCATAGAAGCCAAAGATCTCAAGACCTTGAAGCTTTATGCTCTTATAGGGTCTCTTTTTACTCATGAGATCATGAAGAAATGAAGAGAAGAAGAAAAGAAGTGAGAAAAAAGATAAAAAAAAAAGAGGTAGAGAAGAAGAAGATGTGAATTACTCTCAAAGTTTCACAAGATGAGAGTGATTCTAGTGAAGAGGAAGATGAAGAAATGGCTATGCTAGCCAAAAGGTTCACTTAGTTCATGAAATCCAATCGGGGAAGAAAGCTCCATCAAAGAGGGGATTTCAAGAACAAGAGCAAGGAGGAAGAGAATGATCAAATAGTTTGTTATGAGTGGAAAAAACTGGGGCACATCAAGATCGATTATCCCTAACTAAAGAGGAAGAGATTCATGAAAAAGAAGAAACTCAAGGCACACGTTGTTACTTGAAGTGATGAGGAATCATCCAATGAAGAAGAGCAAGAAGTTGCCAACCTTTGTCTTATGGCACTAGAAGATGATACAAAGATAACCTCTAACTTGTCTAATTTTGATTTTAGATTTGATGATCTTCAAGAAGGTTATGATGAGTTACAAGAGGTTTATGATGAATTAGTTTTGAAATACAAAGAATCACTTTTGAAAAACAAGAAAATAATTTCTGATTTGAAAAATCAAAATGATTATTTATCCAAAACTAATTCGGAACTTGAGAAGAAGGTTTTAGATTTACAAGCCAAACAAAATGATTTTGAAAAGAAAAATCAAGATTTAAATAACCTTCTCTCTAAAGATAATGATGATCACCAAAAGGAAGTTGATGATCCCAAAGCTTCTTTGAATAAAGTTGGGAATTCCCGTTTTGAAAAGGAACTTCTTCAAAACCCAACTATGTGAAATGAAACTTTGATAGGTACATACAAAGAGGTTTCCAAAGCTCCTCTAGAGGTAAGAGGATTAGGAGTGTTTGGGTTCATAAGGAACTTGTCACTTCTAATGACATTAGGGCTATTACTTCTTGGATTCCCAAGGGAACCAAGTTTTTGGGAGCTAATACTCATGGACCCAAAATGATTTGGGTACCAAAAATCAAGACGTAATTCTTTGTTTATAGGGAGAGTATTGCTACAAGGCCAAAGCTTCAAGCGTAAATTCGTGTTACCTTGATAATGGAAGCTCGAGACACATAACCGATGACAAGAGTCGATTTTTGGAGCTAAAACCAAAGAGTGGAGGAGTAGTGACGTTTGCTGACAACTCTAAAGGCCACCTTGAAGGAATTGGTTCCATTGGTAACCACTCTTTTATACTTATTGACAATGTGTTATATGTCAACGGTCTTAAGCATAATTTTTTGAGCACAATCCAACTTTGTGATAACAATTTCAATGTGTTTTTTTGGTTTAAATAGTCAAAATAATCAACATTAAAACTAACAAAATTGTGCTTATTGGTCATCGCATAGGAAACATATACATGGTGCATTTAGATGACATTCATATTTCCAATACATGTTTTGTTGCTAAATATGAGCATGATTCATGGTTATGGCATAGAAAATTAGGGCATGCAAGCATGAGTGTTTTGGAAAAATTGATTTCAAATGATCTTGTAAGAGGTTTGCCAAAAATAAAGTTTTCATATGATAAAATTTGTAATGCTTGTGCAAAAGGCAAACTTAAAAAAGTTTCTTTCAAACCTATTAATGATGTTTCTACAATTAGAGTTTTACAATTGATCCACATAGATCTTTTTGGCCCTATTAGAACAATGAGTTTGGGTGAAAAATCATATGCATTTGTTTTAGTTGATGACTACTCTAGATTTACTTGGGTTCTATTTTTAAGTACCAATGATGAGGCTTTAGAAAAACTCGTCACATTTTCAAAAGCAAATCAAAACGATTTTGGTTACTTAATTGCACATATTCGAAGTGACCATGGAACCAAATTTCAAAATCTAGGTTTTGAAGAGTTTTGTAACTCAAATAGAATTAGCCATAATTTTTCGGCTCCTCGCACACCTCACAAAATGGGGTTGTTGAGAGAAAAAATAGAATTTTAGAAGAAATGGCTAAAACCATTCTTTGTGAAAATAATTTGCCTAAGTACTTTTGGGTGGAAGCCACAAATACGGCTTGTTATATTGTTAACTGAGTAATGATTAGGCCTATTTTAAAGAAAATGCCTTATGAGCTTTTCAAAAATAAAAGTCCTAACATTAGCTATGTTCATCCTTTTGGATGTAAATATTTTGTTTTAAATAATGGAAATACAATTTAGGCAAATTTGATGCTAAACTAATGAAGCAATTTTTCTAAGTTATTCTTTAAACTCTAAAGCCTATCGTGTATTTAACAAAAGAACTTTAGTAGTTCAAGAGTTTATACATATGGTTTTCAAAGATAACCTCCTTCCTAGGAATGACACTTGTGATGATGATGATATAAGAATTTTTTATACCAATGATGGTGGAGGACAATCATCAAAGTTAAATGAAGTTCCATCAAAAGAAGAACCACAAGATCCACCTTTAGAAGCCTTGAAGGACATGTCTCTGGAGGAAAGAGAGGTCCCTTACCCAAGGGAGTTCAACTATGTCAAAGGTGGTGGAATCTTGGGTGATCCATCTAAAGGGGTAACCGCTAGATCTTCTCTTAAAAATACATGTAATTTTGTTGCATTTATCTCATGCATAGAGCCTAAAAATATCAAAGAAGCATTAAATGATGATTATTGGATATTGGCTATACAAGAAGGGTTAAATCAATATGGACATTAGTTGATAGGCCTAATAATAAATCTACCATAGAAACTAAATGGGTTTTTAGAAACAAACTAGATGAGAGTGGTAACATAGTGAGAAACAAGGCTAGACTTGTTGCTCAAGGTTACACTCAAGAAGAAATAATTTATTTTTGATGAAACCTATATACCCGTAGTTAGAATAGAAGCTATTAGGATGTAGCTTGCATTTGCAAGTTATCATGAGTTCAAGTTTTTTCAAATGGATGTTAAAAATGCCTTTCTAAATGGTTTTATAAATGAAGAAGAGTATGTAGAACAACCGCATGGTTTTGAAGATCCAAAATATCCAAACCATGTTTTCAAACTTTCAAAAGCTTTATATGGCTTGAAACAAGCTCCTAGAGCTTGGTATGAACAATTGTCAAATGTTGAGTGCCCAGGCTGTAGACCCAACTCTACAGTCTTCCATCACTCGTGTGCATTGCCATTCAGAAGGGAAATAATGCAATGAAGATCATCTTTTGGGCTTCCCTTCATCTTTCTCAAGATTCTTTGTGTGTCACGCAACCGCTGGTCAGCCTTGATCAGGTCATCCTCACCCAAGACTTCGAAACTCTTAGGCCTAAAACGATGAAGCCTCTCTACAGGGGTCTTGCGAGGCATCTCAGATTGCTTCGAAATAGATTGCACCACACGCAAGAGGGCAGAGGTAAGGTCACAAAAGTGACCCACCTCTCCACTACCGGTTTCACCTTCCATCAATCATTTTTCTGAAACACAACAAACAAGGTCGCACATCATGATTCTCAGTCTTATAAAGTACACTTAAATTTAGGGACTTTTATTCACTAGACACCTTACCACGACCTCTATACCACCCCGAGGTTTCCTAGAACCGACTAAACCTAAGCTCTGATACTACTAAATGTAACACCCTGATCCCATCTCTATTCCAAGGCATCACATTCCAGTCATACAAAACCGACCCATCAAAATTTCCCATTTAAATCCACAAGTTGGCAATTCTCAAAATGATCTATTTCTATAAAATTCACATAGATAATAAGATTAAAAGGGTTTACAAAATATAAGTTTCAAATAAAATACACTGTTTAACCAAATAACAGTAAATCAAAATAAACATACATACTCGACTGAGGTAAGGTCCTATGAATACAATCAGTCTAAACTAACATCAAGTACTGTACTCTGAAACTGGCCCGGTGATGTAAAATCCTCCTCGATATGCTCCTCCAAAAGTAACCTGACAACCTACGCACGGAAAAAGCCCCAATTTCACACGTTGAGCTAACAAAGCTCAGTGGTACATTTCTACTCTACCGCAATTCATGAATATCATAAAACAAGCATGCATGATAATATAATCAAGAGTGCACAGAAAGGTTTCTCAACATCTAAAGATCATCTTCTAGTCTATCCTAGCTAGAACTTACAAATGTCTTAAGATACCACTATTATGTAAGAAGTCTACCAAGCCATCCCAGGCTTACCATACTCAAGGCCACTTCATCCATCAAGTTACGTCACATACCCTGATCACATAGCCCAAGGGTTATCTAGCCCATATTCGAGATCACACAGCCTATCGAGTTACTCGAGCTCACACAGCCCGTCGAGTAACAACCCTACCCTAATCACATAGCCCAAGGGTATAAATAGCTGACATCTATTATCCATACAACAACATAAATACATACATTCCCTAATGGCCAACGAAGCCCTACTATTTTTCCCGTGCTCACACAGCCGTCGGGTTACCCGTGATCACATAGCCATCCGGTTAGGATCATATCTGGATCACTATAGCCACAGATACGTCCTAGACATACTTGGATCACAATAGCCACAAGCAGTATTTTCCTGAGGTCACATAGCCAATCAAGTTACTCAAGATCACATAGCCCTTCGAGTTACTCAAGCTCACACAGCCCCTGATTTGTATTTCCATATCCTGATCACATAGCCCAATGATAGGTTTTGGACCGCATCCAGATCATATAGACCATGGATACGTCGGATGTACTCAGTCACATAGCCCAGAGTACCCATCCTTTTATTTAAGTGCCCTTGCACTAACTCTAGGACATTCAGATTCCTAACCAAGACACATAGAATAACACATGCTCCCCAAAGCATCAATATATCTCACCGAGAGATAAAAGGCATCCAACCAACCATTACCAATGCCCCAAGGCATAACTCGTTTGACCATCTTATTATTCGAGGCAACCAACCTATGTGGGCGTCCCTTTAGCACACAGCAAGGACCTCGGTCTTCCACGTAGCATTAATCGATCCATCATGGATCTCTATGGGTGATTAAACAAGCGACCCACTCAATAATTGCCAAGCCATCAACCATTTATTTCACACACGGGGTTTAACTCTACATTTCTCAGCTTTAGTATCCATTTTACACCCTAGCAGACCCCTAGGGCCCTTTACATCGAATTATAGAACCCCCAAATACGAACTTAACTTTCTTAGGCAGATTGCCCAGTGAGTATCGATACTCCAAGGTGATTATCGGTACTGCCCTCTGGGTATCGATACTCCCCCATGAGTACCGATACGCTAATTAGGTTCGAAGAAATTGGACCCCAAGTTTTACCGATATGCTTCGTGTTGTACTGGTACGTATCATCGGTACTAGGATTGCCCCGTATCGATCCACCATACAGGTACTCCCAAATACGCGTACCGGTACGCTAAGCTTCTCCCAAGTAATGCAACAGTACGTACCGATATACCCCTAGCGTACCGGTACGCCAAAACATTACTGAAATTCACCTTAGGCGAGGGGTACCGATACACAGAAAGGCGTACCGGTACGCCCCTCACAGTTTGGCCTCCTAAACACAAAAGAGTATCGATACGCAGCCACCCTGTATCGGTACTCGAGCCTAGATTTCAAAACCTAGAGCTCGAGATTTCCTCAATCTCTTCCTTAACCCTCATGGTTAAGTCCCACATCGATCCTACAAGATATTTATAGTATAATAGGTGGTTTTCTGTCCATTTTACGCATTATCAACATATTATCTTTGATTCACCATTAATGGGTGTTTAAAGCTCTAAAGACCCATCTCACACCCACAAACCATAAAACCAAGCAAGGCATACATTTTATGAGGCTCGTGAACTATAGGAGTCAGAAATGTACTGACCTCAAGCCAAGATTCACGAACAAGACAGCAACCAAGCCTCTTCCATCTCTTTTGCCTTGCTCTAAGCTTTCAAACCCAACTCTCACCAATGTTGGATATATTCCTCTTGAGAGATAGATCTTTGGGTGCTAAACAACTCCTCCTCTAGCCACAAACCTAGATTCTTACTCCACACTAACAAAATATCATATTTACCTTGAGTTGGGTGAGTTCTTGAAGGAGAGAATGATAGAGAGAAGAAGGAGACATGGTGACTTCATCCTCTATCCACCAAAAATAGAAAATAAAGAAGGCATAGCCTTTTTCCTTCTCTTGGGAGGAAATTATCCTTTTACCCTTTATTAAACCTTCCTCATCCAAAAACAAGCCCAACACCCAAGCCCAACAAGACATGGAAGCCAATTAAGCTCAACAACAAGGCCCAACATAACCTGAGCATTCAACACGATGTGTCGGTCCAAGACCTGAGTCAATGCTCATTGTTGACTCAAAAATCCGGGTTGTTACATTGAGTTATGAGAACTTCAAAATAAAACCAAATGAGGATATCACCAAGATGTTCGATAGATTTTTGTAATCGTCAAAGGGCTTAAGGGTTTTGGAGAAGTCATTCCGAAAGATAAACTTGTTCGAAAGCTCATCTACACTCTTCTTGAGTCATAGGATGGAAAGAAGACTGCCATCATAGAAGACAAAGATCTCAAGACCTTGAAGCTTTATGCTCTTATAGGGTCTCTTTTTACTCATGAGATCATGAAGAAAGGAAGAGAAGAAGAAAAGAAGTGAGAAAAAAGATAAAAAAGAAAGAGGTAGAGAATAAGTAGATGTGAATTACTCTCAAAGTTTCACAAGATGAGAGTGAGTCTAGTGAAGAGGAAGATGAAGAAATGGCTATGCTAGCCAAAAGGTTCACTTAGTTCATGAAATCCAATCGGGGAAGAAAGTTCCATCAAAGAGGGGATTTCAAGAACAAGAGCAAGGAGGAAGAGAATGATCAAATAGTTTGTTATGAGTGGAAAAAACTGGGGCACATCAAGATCGATTGTCTCTAACTAAATAGGAAGAGCTTCATGAAAAAGAAGAAGCTCAAGGCACACGTTGTTACTTGAAGTGATGAGGAATCATCCAATGAAGAAGAGCAAGAAGTTGCCAACCTTTGTCTTATGGCACTAGAAGATGATACAAAGATAACCTCTAACTTGTCTAATTTTGATTTTACATTTGATGATCTTCAAGAAGGTTATGATGAGTTACAAGAGGTTTATGATGAATTAGTTTTGAAATACAAAGAATCACTTTTGAAAAACAAGAAAATAATTTCTGATTTGAAAAATCAAAATGATTCTTTATCCAAAACTAATTCGGAACTTGAGAATAAGGTTTTAGATTTACAAGCCAAACAAAATGATTTTGAAAAGAAAAATCAAGATTTAAATAACCTTCTCTCTAAAGTTCATGATGATCACTAAAAGGAAGTTGATGATCCCAAAGCTTCTTTGAATAAAGTTGGGAATTCTCGTTTTGAAAAGGAACTTCTTCAAAACCCAACTATGTGAAATGAAACTTTGATAGGTACATACAAAGAGGTTTCCAAAGGTCCTCTAGAGGTGAGAGGATTAGGAGTGTTTGAAGGTGTTGTGGAGGAACTATAGAGTCGAGGAGGCTACGTGGGAAGTCTAGAATGATATAAAGCTTGTTTATCCGTATTTGTTTCTAAAAGGTAAATTTCGAGGAAATTTTTTTTAAGGATGGGAGATTTGTAACGACTCAGATTTTAAAATCTGAGGGTGGTTTAAACCAAAGCGTGGGTATCGCGTTGGGTCAATTTGCCTACTTTTGAAGAATAGGATGAGGCTTTTAATTTCTCTTTGCAGAAAAGGGGATGGTGATATCACCATTGTTTCTCTTGTCCTCTTTCCTTAGCCACCCTCTATTTTCTTAACTCCCACACCCAAGCAAAGGTTAAAACTTTATAGTTTTTAGTTGGATTTTCGGATTTTGAGTCGAGGGTGTTAGAGTCTTCATTCAAGGATCTACATTTTGAGGTAAGAATCATAAAGTTTAGAGAGATGTGAGTTTTTGATGGGGTTGAAGAAGAACATAAATGTGGGTTTTTTACTCTATTTCTTGTAGTAAAATCATCTCTTTAGTCTCTTTTAATCTCCAACATGTTGTAACTCGTTTACAACATTTCCTTATAGTTAAAGAAGTGGGAAATTCTTCCAAAGAGCTTGGGAAGGATAAAGCTTGAAGGGCTGGGGTTGGAGAGTTATTTTTTAGCTTTAGAATCAAGGTAAGTGCACTACTAACTCCCCTGTATTCCTAGAAATCATCAATGTGTTTGCCTTGTTGCTAGATTGATAAATTGGTTATTTGAAATGATTGAGTCTTCATTAATGGCAAATCTTAAAATTGGTGTTAAAAGGGTTTAAAATGGCAGAAAATCACTTAAAATATCTTTCATAAATTGTAGTTTCAATTTGGGGTCTTGCCTTTGGGTTTTTAGAAGCTTGAGAGTTGGTTTACGAAATCCAGAAAACAAGTTTTGGGTTCAAGTACCGATACGAGTTGAACGCTTATCGGTACCAAGTGTTAAAACAGCTGAAATCAAGCCATGTTGGAAGGGCGTATAGGTATGACTAAAGGGGTATCGGCACCCTCTGTTCCATCAAATTTCAGTAGCCGAAATGGGTATCGATACACTTGGAGGTGTATTGGTATGGCTAGGGTATCTGTACACAGCCTCGTGTATCAGTACGAAATGGATAGTTAAACCTCCTTTGTCCGTAAAGCCAAGTATCAATATGCAACACCCTTAACGTATACTCGTAGACCGAATATACATTAAAGATGTTACAAAATTGTCGGAAAAGATCTTGACTTGTAATTATAAATTGTTCTATACCAAAATTCAACTTTTAGTTTAACCCTTCCTTGGTTTTAACCCTGAATTGGTTTAAAAAAACTTATTATTGAGTTATTGAAAAAAAATATAACTCAAGGTGAAAACTGTGTGTTTCCTAGACCATTTATTGATTTTAAAACTTCTACACGATTAGGGTTAAACTATGTTTAACTGTACCAAAATTCATTACTACTATTAGCAAACTATATTTCTAAACGTATTCATCACAAAAGTATAACTTTAACTAGTAAACGTATACTTTAAAACAGTTTAACTATAAAATAATTACATGCCCACTAGATATCAATTTACGTTAAGGATGTACTTACTGTGACTTACTGTAGTAACTTGATTTTTTCCAAAGGTTCAGCTCCTCTTCGCTAGGCAATTCCAAAGAACCTACGTGTGACATAAGACACATGCTAAGTACGAACTTAGTGAGACAATTAAAGTTATTTATTTAAACATGAATTGATGTGATATAATATGTCATATAAAAGTGCATTTCATATTTCTCTATAACATGGCAAGTATATCACAATATACATGTGTCATGTATCATAACTATCACATAATTGTATAACATATTCTCTGTCATAGACATGCTTTCATCATAAATAATTTCCACAGTAATGTAACATAATGAACATGTTTACCATGAATCTCATAATCCATAAATTTCATATATCATTTTCATAATTTTCATCATATATCATACTTTCATAATATCATGTATCAGTTCTATCATATGAATCATATATCATCATGCAGTTATTTGCATGCTCATGATCTACCATGCAATCATCTTGCTTTATTATTATCGTGTCTAGCTGAAAGGCCCATGGTACCTACAGTCTATCTGCACCATAGTGCTATCTGAGTGCATACTCTGGAGGACGCTCTTTGCTCCTCATATAAGGACGATCTTTGCTCCTTATATTAAAACACCTCGCTAGTGCCATTTGCACCCCAGGGTGTATCTTGTTTCATTCTAATCTTGTTATTATCCATATTTCATGTATGCATAATGCATCATCATTTATGCAAACAATAATTTGTACATGGTATTCCATCAAGCTTGCCATGTCGAGCAATGTATCATATCATGTATTATAAAGAAATGCAATGCCATTTTCAATATAATGCAAACATTTAGAAATGCACTCACTTGGGCCATGTAATAGTATGCCTCACTACGCTTTCTCAAGGTTCTTATCTTTCTTTTTATCACTGGTTCTCCTTCGATCTCATTTAGAACTGTATAAGATCAATAGAACATATACATTATCATTCCCGTATTCAACTTAAATCTAACATTGCTAACTTGATTCGTAAACATGACTATTCAAATATAATTTTTTTTTGAAAATTTCCCCAATATTCTTCAAAGTTGTCGAATTGGTCCCTAGGTCCTTAGTGACCATTTTGAACATTAAACAATTGTTCGAGCCTAATTTGAACAATTTCCATAATCATTTACTAATTTTGGATTATTACCTTTTAGTCCTTAAACTTTATAAAAGTGACATTTTAGTCACTACATCACTTTTGTACATAAATTCATGTACAAATAAACCATTCATCCATTTTCTAACATTCTTGAATTTTCCTTCAACTTTCAACTTTATTCAATTTAGTCCTTCACTATACTTTCATTTCGAAAAGGTACTTAATTTTTTCCTTTTCTTGTCATTTCAATCCTTCAACTTTCATAACATGTTTGAATCTTCAATTCTAGCTCATTTTCATCTAAGCCACTATCAAAACAATAAATTTCCAAAATAATCCTTTATTTTCCCCTTCTTGCCAAAATGGTCCCTTTTCATCATTTCAAGCCAATTTGATCACGTTTTCAATAATTACACTTTAATCCCTCCTTAATCTAATATTTTCAAAATCCCCCCTTTTAACTTTTTGAAGTTGCCGAATAGGTCACCAAAATTTTCCAAATGTACAATTTTGGTCCTAAATTCAAATGTACAATTTTGGTCCTAAATTGTCAATTCAAGCTCAAAATATTATTTTCTACCCATTTCCAACATCAAATAAATTTGTGACAATTTAGTCCCTAATTTCTTCAAAATGCCGAAATAGTCCTCTAACCTTTCAAAAATTTCATTTTGGTCCCTAATCACCCATTCAAGCTACTTTCACCATAATTCAATGATTCCAAAGCTAAAATAAAATTTTCAATAATTTTCCTTAATTTCTCAATCATTTCGAAATGGTCACTAAAAATTCAATTGGGGAAATTCTTTAATCTAACATCAAAATAAAGCTCATAACATCATAATCTATTCAATTTCATCCTCGATTTAACTTTCTAACCAAAATCCCCAAAATTTAGGGTTAAGGTTTATAACTTTAAACATGGAATTAACCCAAATTCAAACTTGTTTCCATGTTTACAACATCAATTCTACTCAACACAACTTTAATTCCATCATGTACCATCGATTTCATAATCATCCTCATCCACAAACATGACTTATGCTTGACTTTATCATACAAAACTACCATCAAAATGTAGAGAATCAAGCATAGATCACCTTAACTTAATTTTTTTGCTTGAATCAAGCCTTGATTCTTCAATTTTGGCTTTGAAATTGAAAACTTTCCTTTCTCCCCATTTCTTGCTTGCTTTTGAATAGCTTGAAGAAGAGATGAGAAATATTTTTCTCATCTTTTAATTGTTTTAATCCATGTGTAAGTTAAATGAATTTTAAATTTATTTAACTAGTGAATTTACTAATTTGCCCTTTTATCCAATGGCCAAAATTCAATCTCATCAAAAATCAATGGATATTACTAAATCCAAGTGTGATTCACCTTTCAAAATTGCCCTCAAAGTTCCAAAATATTTCAAAAATGCCATCCATGGCAAATTACCAATTTGCCCTCCAACACTTTATTTACTTACATGACTTAAAATTGCCATTCCATAAAAATTGAACCAAATTGGTTCCATTCTAACCAGCCTCCTTCCCAAAATATCATAAATTTTAATTTAAGATATTTATTCGAATTTCATTCAATACGATTTCCAAATTTTTTTCTTTGAGCTTTATAACCACTCCATCATATTCTAACTAAATCTAGTTAGAATCCCTCCAACATTAATAAAATATTCATAAAATAATATTTTATGAATTTTCCATAATCTTTGGAACTGTCTTTAAAATTTCAATTCGATCCGATATATCGATATCCATAAAATACTTCTACTGCAATTTTACCTTTTTTCCGAGCTATTAGATTTATTCCGAAATTCTATATTTTCATATTCAGGAAATAAACTCTATTATCCCATAAAAACTTCATTTTCCAAGGGCTTAGATTGAATTTTCTTAACTCAGTCTATTATTCCGATAATTATCGAAAATCTTCATAGAATAAAATTTCTCTTAGAATTCCTTTATCGATAATCCATACGAATTTTCTCTACTCTTACTGAGTCCAAAATATCGATCAGAAACACTTTTATAGGACCTTCCCGTAGGTCACCCATCCTAATATTTCTCTGGCCTGAGCACGCTTAACAATTTTATTTGATCCAAAATCGAATAATATAAGCCTCGTATGAAAAATCCGGGTAACACATAAATACCACTATTGGGGATGAACTATTCATTTACATGGTTAAATTACATAACTTTTTAAATTTACACTTTGGTCCTTGAACTCTTCCAAAGTTTACACTTTAACCCCTAAACTTTCAAACATTACATTTCAATCACTAAGCAGAAATTGGGATATTACAATTCCTCCCCCTTAAGAAAATTCGTCCTCAAATTTTCAACGTTTACCCATTTCAAATAACTTCGTATATTGCTTATTTATTCTCTCTTGAGTTTCCCAAATGACTTTCTCTACTTTATGATTTTCTCCAAAGGGCTTTAACCAATAGAATTTTCTTGTCCCTTAATTCTTTAACTTTGTATGCTAGGATTTTCATTAGTTCTTCTTTATACGTCAAACGTGGTTGCAGTTCAATCTCTTCAGAAGTGATTACATATGAAAAATCTGATCAATACCTCTGAAGCATAAATACGTGAAACACATAATGAGTCTTGTTCCTATCTGGAGGTAAAGCCAATTAATAAGCCATTGGTTCCTTTCTATTTAGAATCTCATATGACTCAATAAATCTGGGACTAAGCTTTACTTTTCAACTAAAACGAAATCACCATATTCCTAGGTGAAATCTTTAAAAACTCTTTTTCTCTAACTTCATATTCAATATCCTTTTTCTTCTTATTTATATAGGCTTTTTGTCAATCCATGGCAGCCTTGAAATTTTGCTGAATAATCTCTACTTTATTCTCTATGTCTTGTGTTAAATTAACTCTTCCAATGTTTGAGTTATTTTGCATATTTCAATCTTGTAACTCGAACCAAATTAAGAGGAGTTCGGCACTTTCTCCCTTATGCCACTTAATACTTGCTTGATAACTATTGTTATAAGAAGATTTGGTTAAGGGCAAGTACTTTTCTCATGATTTTGCAAACTCAATTATACAAGCTCTTAGCATGTCTTATAGAATCTGTATGATCATTTCAAAATGCCCATCTATTTGCAGATGAAAAGCTATACTAAAATTTAGTTTAGTACCTATAGCTTCAAATAACGTACCCTAATACCTTAAAGAAAACCTTAGGTCTCTGTCTGACACTATCGATGTTGAGACACCATGTAGTCTTACTATATTTCGAATATAAAGTACTGCATATTTTTCCAGCTAATAATCCATTCAAACTCAGTAATATAATCAACCATTTGGCTTAATTTCATAGTTTGTACTTTCCTAGTTTCAACTTATCTCCCATTTTTCAAGGCATCTTTCATCCATATATTGCAAATCTTTGAATTGATCCAATAAAGTTGACTTTAACTAACATTCTGCTATTAAGGAACCATCTCATCCCACAGTCAATTGTGCATTCATCATGCCCAAGGCAGACAATGTCTTTCGGTTAAAAGTTTTTGTCACTACATTAACCTTCCCTGGTGATCATCGATAGCCACATCATAATCCTTTAAAAATTTCAAATCGTCTTCATTGTCGTAAATTCAAATCTTTTCGTGTCATCAAATACTTAAACTTTCATGAGTTTTGAGCTGCCTTGGTGCATAAGCTATGACACGACCTTCTTGCATCAACACACAACTTAAACCATAAAAAGATGCATCATTTTACAGAGTATATTCTTTCCTGGTTCTGGTTGAATTAGAATTGTTGCTTCAAACCGAACTTTCTTTAATCTTTCGAAGCTTTCGTGGCAACCAAAACTCACATCTAGGGAACTTGGCATAAAGTTGCTTATCTCTTAAGATTTGTCGTACCACACGAAGATGGTAATCATGCTCAGCTTCGGTATTCGAATAAACCAAACTATCATCTATGAAGACCACAACAATCCAGATAGGGTTGAAATACCCTATTCATCAAATCCATGAATACAACAGAGGCATTTGTAAGTCCAAACGGCATCACTAGAAACTCATAGTGTCTATAACGAGCTCTGAATCCTATCTTCGATACATTTTCTTCCTTGACCTTGAGCTGATAATAATCCTGATCGAAGATCTATCTTTAAAAATATTACTACACTTCTAAGTTGATCAATGGATCCTCAATCCTTGGTAGGGGATACTCGTTCTTAATGGTTACTTTATTCCATTGTCGATAATATATACATAATCGTAGAGAACAATCATTCTTCTTTACAATAATACCAGAGCACCCCATAGTGATACATTCGGTCGAATGTAACTCTGGTCCAACAATTCTTGTAATTGAACTTTTAATTCCCTTAACTCAGTTGGTGCCATCCTATATGGTGCCATTGATATCGGCTTAGTACCAGGATAAACATTAGTCCCAAACTGTATTTTCCTATCTGGAGGTAACCTTGGTAACTCATCTAGAATTATATCAGGAAATTCCTTTATAGTCGGGATGTCTTCAATCTTTTTTTAGGTAACTTTTATTTATCTTCCATACAAATCAAACATGTTTCACATCCATTGTATAACAGCCTTTGAGTTGTCGTTACAGAAATTGTTGACTCTAAACCTAAATAGTCAGTTCTTTCTCCCACAAGGATTACTTCAAAACCGTCGGGTCCTTGAAGTACCAACCTTTTCTTCTTACACTTCATATCTGAATCATATGCAGATAACCAATCTATTCCAAGAATGACTTCAAACTCATGGAATGAAAGTTCCATTAAATTTGTCGGGAACTTAATTCCTTGAATTTCTAATAATCCTTTCTTGCGTATTCTAATTACTTGTGCACCATATCAAAGATGATTACTAGCAATTACATTATTAGATATATTCTTCATAGAAATCTTTCTTTGAGTTACTATCTTAGTACCAATATCTATTAATCGAACGTGAATCAATTAAAGCAATTATAGGTTCTTTCCATAACCTTCATTCTGTTCATAGCCTCTTGGAAATTTGATAAGTTCATGCCTAATAGAATCTTCTTGGGCCTTGGACGAAGCTTCTTTATAAACCATTCACATCGAGACCTTTCGATCGACATCAAATTAACTACGTACTGACTCAATCTATTAAAATCTAACTCGTACTCATAGACAATACAAGTTTCTTGTTTCAAACTTAGGACTGCTGCAATATTTCTCCTTTAACTAGTTGCACACATACTTGGCTTTAAACATTCTTCTTCCTTCTCTTGTTTCCCATATTTAGACATTTAACGCAGTCCATCAATACTTAACATCATCTATTTCTACTAAAACTCATTTATATTCTTGAGGAGCATAATCAAGTTACACAGTAGTACATCGGTATCATGACATCCTAAGGGAATGTACTTAACATTAAATCGCATTAAACTCGATTTAGCCTCAATAATCGGCAAAACATGTAGCTCTGATACCAATAAATGTAACACCCTTAACATATACTCGTAGGCTGAATATACATTAAAGATGTTACAAAATTGTTGGAAAAGATCTTGACTTGTAATTATAATTTTTTTTACCAAAATTCAGCTTTTAGTTTAACCCTTTCTCAGTTTTAAGTTAAAAACTATGTCGTCTAGATCCAGCTAGTTTTAACACTGAATTGGTCTACAAAACTTATTGAGTTATTGAAATAAAAATATAACTCTGGGTGAAAACTATGTGTGTTGCCTGGACCATTTCTTGATTTTAAAACTTCTACACGATTAGGGTTAAACTATGTTTAACTGTACCAAAATTCATCACTACTAGTAGCAAACTATATTTCTAAACTTATTCATCATAAAAGCATAACTTTAACTAGTAAACGTATACTTTAGAACAGTTTAACTATAAAATATTTACATGGCCACTAGATATCAATTTACGTTAAGGATGTACTTACTGTAGTAACTTGATTTTTCCAAAGGTTCAGCTCCTCTTCGCTAGGCAATTCCGGAGAACCTGCGTGTGACATAAGACACATGCTAAGTACGAGCTTAGTGAGGCAATTAAACTTATTTATTTAAACATGAATTGATGTGATATAATATGTCATATAAAAGTGCATTTCATATTTCTCTATAACATGGCAAGTATATCACAATATACATGTGTCATGTATCATAACTATCACATAATTGTATAACATATTCTCTGTCATAGACATGCTTTCATCATAAATAATTTCCATAGTAACGTAACATAATGGACATGTTTACCATGAATCTCATAATCCATAAATTTCATATATCATTTTCATAATTTTTATCATATATCATACTTTCATAATATCATGTATCATTTCTATCATATGAATCATATATCATCATGCAGTCATTTGCATGCTCATGATCTACCATGTAATCATCTTGCTTTATTATTATCGTGTCTGCTGAAAGGCCCATGGTACCTACAACCTATCTGCACTGTAGTGCTATCTGAGTACGTAATCTGGAGGACGCTCTTTGCTCCTCATACAAGGATGATCTTTGCTTCTTATATTAAAACACCTCGCTAGTGCCATTTTCACCCTAGGGTGTATCTTGTTTCATTTTAATCTTGTTATTATCCATATTTCATGTATACATAATGCATCGTCATTTATGCAAACAATAATTCGTACCTGGTATTCCATCAAGCTTGCCATGTCGAGCAATGTATCATATCATGTATTATAGAGAAATGCAATGCCATTTTCAATGTAATGCAAACATTTAGAAATGCACTCACCTGGGCCATGTAATAGTATGCCTCACTAAGCTTACTCGAGGTTCTTATCTTTCTTTTTATCACTGGTTCTCCTTCGATCTCTTTTAGAACTGTATAAGATCAATCGAACATATACATTACCATTCCCGTATTCGACTTAAATCTAACATTGCTAACTTGATTTGTAAAAATAACTATTCGAATATAATTTTTTTTGAAAATTTCCCCAATATTCTTCAAAGTTGCCGAATTGGTCTCTAGGTCCTTAGTGACCATTTTGAATATTAAACAATTGTTCAAGCCTAATTTAAACAATTTCCATAATCATTTACTAATTTGGACATTACCTTTTAGTCCTTAAACTTTATAAAAGTGACATTTTAGTCATTACTTCACTTTTATACATAAATTCATGTACAAATAAACCATTCATCCATTTTCTAACATTCTTGAATTTTCCTTCAACTTTCAACTTTATTCAATTTAGTCCTTCACTATACTTTCATTTCGAAAAGGTCCTTAAATTTTTCCTTTTCGTGTCATTTCAATCCTTCAACTTTCATAACATGCTTGAATCTTCAATTCTAGCTCATTTTCATCTAAGCCACTATCAAAACAATAAATTTCCAAAATAATCATTTATTTTCCCCTTCTTGCCAAAATGGTCCCTTTTCATCATTTCAAGCCAATTTGATCTCGTTTTCAATAATTACTCATTAATCCCTCCTTAATCTAATATTTTCAAAATCCCCCTTTTAACTTTTTGAAGTTGCCGAATAGGTCACCAAAATTTTCCAAATGTACAATTTTGGTCCTAAATTATCAATTCAAGCTCAAAATATTATTTCTTACCCATTTCCAACATCAAATAAATTTTTGACAATTTAGTCTCTAATTTCTTCAAAATGCCAAAATGGTACTTTAACCTTTCAAAAAATTTATTTTGGTCCCTAATCACCCATTCAAGCTTCTTTCACCATAATTCAATGATTCCAATGCTAAAATAAAATTTTCAATAATTTTCCTTAATTTCTCAATCATTTCGAAATGGTCACTAAAAATTCAATTGGGGAAATTCTTTAATCTAGCATCAAAATAAAGCTCATAACATCATAATCTATTCAATTTCATCCTCAATTTAACTTCCTAACCAAAATCCCCAAAATTTAGGGTTAAGGTTTATAACTTTAAATATGGAATTAACCTAAATTCAAACTTGTTTCCATGTTTACAACATCAATTCTACTCAACACAACTTTAATTTCATCATATACCATCAATTTCATAATCATCCTCATCCACAAACATGACTTATGCTTGACTTTATCATACAAAACTACCATCAAAATGTAGAGAATCAAGCATAGATCACCTTACCTTAATTTATTTTGCTTGAATCAAGCCTTGATTCTTCAATTTTGGCTTTGAA
This sequence comes from Hibiscus mutabilis, assembly GCA_019671005.1. Lineage (NCBI taxonomy): Eukaryota > Viridiplantae > Streptophyta > Magnoliopsida > Malvales > Malvaceae > Hibiscus > Hibiscus mutabilis. Next base: position 35,658,846 of record CM033743.1, on the reverse strand, counting down.
ATTGAAAACTTTCCTTTCTCCCCTTTCTTGCTTGCTTTCGAATAGATTGAAGAAGAGATGAGAAAGATTTTTCTCATTTTCTAATTGTTTTAATCCATGTGTAAGTTAAATGAATTTTAAATTCATTTAACTAGTGAATTTACTAATTTGTCCTTTTCATCCAATGGCCAAAATTAAATCTCGTCAAAAATCAATGGCTATGATTAAATCCATGTGTAATTCACCTTTCAAAATTGCCCTCAAAGTTCCATAATATTTCAAAAATGCCATCCATGGCAAATGACCAATTTGCCCTCCAACTAGACTTTATTTACTTACCTGACTTAAAATTGCCATTCCATAAAAATTTAACCAAATTGGTTCCATTCTAATCAGCCTCCTTCCCAAAATATCATAAATTTTAATTTATGATATTTATTCGAATATCATTGAATACGATTTCCAAATTTTCTTTCTTTAAGCTTTATAACCACTCCATCATATTCTATAAATCTAGTTAGAATCCCTCCAACATTAATAAAATATTCATAAAATAATATTTTATGAATTTTCCATAATCTTTGGAGTTGTCTTTAAAATTTCAATTCGATCTGATATACCGATATCCATAAAATACTTCAACTGCGATTTTACCTTTTTCCTAGCTATTAGATTTATTCCAAAAATTCTATATTTCCATATTCAGGAAATAAACTCTATTATCCCATAAAAACTTCATTTTCAAGGGCTTAGACTGAATTTTCTTAACTTTGTCTATTATTCCGATAATTATAGAAAATCTTCATAGAATAAAATTTCTCTTAGAATTCCTTTATCGATAATCCATATGAATTTTTTCTACTCTTACTGAGTCCAAAATATCGATCAGAAACACTTTTATGAGACCTTCCCAGAGGTCACCCTTCCTAATATTTCCTTGGCCTGAGCACGCTTAATAATTTTATTTGATCCATAATTGAATAATATAAGCCTCGTATGAAAAATCTAGGTAACACAGAAATACCACTCTTGGGGGTGAACAATTCGTTTACGGGGTTAATTTACATAACTTTCAAAAATTACACTTTATTCACTGAGCAAAAATTGGGATATTACACAGTACACCTTGATGGGTATCAGTACCCTAAAGGGTGTATCGATACGCGTATAAGGGTATCGACACCCTCTAGGCAATCTGCAGGAAAAATGCGTTTTGAGTTCGATGGACTTACAATTCGAGGACTAAGGCTCAATGGGCTTCTAAAGTGGTAAAATGAATATTAAAATTGAGAAACCGAGAATCTAACCTCATATATGTACATAATGAGTAATAACTTAATAAAAATTTGGGTGGTTTGTTTGTATTGGACAATAAGATCCTTGGTGGATTGAATAATTATTGTTTGCCACGTAAGGACATTGAATGGTTGAGTACCTTGTTTGGTGGGATCCGGATACCCAGTGAGAGTGTTGCAACATCATGGTTAGATGTTTTTTTCGTATGTACGTTCTCTAAGCTTTGTGGCACCGAGTCTCATTCGAAGATGCTCGATGAGAGATTTCGAGCATGGTTGTACATTGCTGAAGCTGTATGGCACTGGGCCTCATCCAAGTTTATTGGTATGATATGTATGGGTTGTGCAAGGTTAATGCTTCCTATTATTTGCTAACTATTTAGGCGGCTAGGGGGTAGCCCCAATGTTGTTATGTTATGTCATGATATCATTCTTTAGCTACTTGCTCATATTTATGATTTGCATGAAACATGGTTGAGTGGAAGTGTATCCATTGAGCTTTGTTAGCTCAGCGATTGGAATTGTTGTTTTTGTTCGCAGGTTAGTAGGTTGACGTGCATCGTTGGAGCACCATCTGAGTAGGACTTCAGCATCGACATGTGTCCGAGTACAGTACTTAGATTATTTGGGCTATGTATTCGTATGACCTTATGTTTGTATTGTAACTCTTATTTTTTATTTTAAATTATGAGTCAGATGCTTTTAAATATGTATTTTAAATAGAGCTCTCATGTAACATTTTAACTATTTGTTCATGTCAAATGTTTGAACTTAATGGATTTTATGAAATGAATGTGTTGGGCTAAATCTGATTGCGAAATTTTATGGTTTGGGCCTAAAGCTCAATTTGTGGCATCTGGGTCGAAGGTGTTATATTAAACACACGATCTTTGAACAATTCCTACTGATAAGTGTTCAAAAGTACTATTTTTCTTACCCTTTTTACTCATATTATTGTTAGACTTAGGCTCATATTAGTTGCATAATTAGCTATTCATGCATTAATCCATGTTTCCTTCCATCGTTGAGCTTGATTACATAACTTGGTAGTTTTTTGTGGAAAAGATGCTGCTTTGGTGTGCTTTGTGTGTGTATGTGCAGGATCACTTGCCAAAGCAATGCCGAGCTAGTTCCCAGGGCAATGCATGAAGGAGACGCCGAGCTAGTTGCCAGGGCAATGCATGGCAATGCATGAAGGAGACGCCGAGCTAGTTGCCAGGGCAATGCATGAAGGAGACGCCGAGCCAGTTGCCATGACAATTGTCGACAAAGAGAAAATGCAATAGGGATGTCGAAATTAATGACTATACAAGCCCAAGATGACGTGGAGCAAAGCCCAAACCCAAAGGAATTTGATTTCCATGCAGAGATTAAAGAAGAATTAAATTCCAAGAAGATAGGAGAAGTTCTAGTAGGAATACAATTATAATAAAGAATTATATTCTTTAAAGATAATTTAATTCCAACTCAAACTCCTCTTCAAAGAAGGACTTTGGCCTAGCCCTATAAATAGCAAGGAGATTTCGACAAGATGCATATAGAGAACAAGAGGGAAATTTCGACAAGTCCAAGTAGGGCAAGAGGAGAGAATTTTCGACAAGCATCAAGGGCAAGGAGGATTTCGACAAGCCTCCTCCTTCATCCTTTTCTTTCTTGTTCGATTGGGTTCATGCTAGGGATTGTTTATCTTGTATTTCTTTGGAACCTAGCCATGAACTAAATCTACTTGGCTATGGTTATTGTGTTTTGTGGTTGTGAAAAACTATTGGTTTTTGTTTAGGTAATAAGAGTTTGCACTTTTCTATTTCAAGGTTTATTCATTCTTGGTTCTTATTATTGTTTGCGAGTGAATTGGGAGAGGATCTCGTAATTTCATCTATTTATCTAATATCGGGAGAGTTAGATTCAAGAAACGAATGAATATGATCTTTATTCAATCTATTGATGGTGAAGATTAATCCGGCTTAGGAATAAGTTAAGGATTTCAACGGCTAAGAGGAGCGCAAGATTGGTTGTTGTTCACCCTTGATTCACGCAGGGATGTATTATCAAGGCATGCACAAGTAGCTAGAGTTTCAACTTAGGGATAAGAAGAAACCATTGAAGAACGCTCTGCCCGACCTTGAAGGTTGCTGCCCGTAAGCCCAAGTATTTGCCCAACTAGTCGCCCCTGGCAACCATCGATTAGTTGCCAAGGCAACCCCGTTGTGCAAGTTGCCACGGCAACTGAGTTGCCCGTGCACTCTTTTACCAAAACGATCCAATCGGCTATCACACCTCAACTCACGATAACCTGGCCTATCTCTCTCAATTGAATTCATCTTTTCTTTTACTTATTTGCTTTCTAGATTAGTTAAACTTCTATAATCTTTTATTTGTGTTTTTATTTTTACAAAGGTAAGAGACTAGATTCTTGAAGTAGCACCAATCCCTGTGGAGACGATATCTTTTATACTATAACTTGCGACGTGTATACTTGCACATTTGCGTAGCACTTATTACGCGCAACAAGTTTTTGGCGCCGTTGCCGGGGATTGGCAATAGCGACTTTGTTTTTACTTTCTTGCACTTTCTTTTATTTTTCTTGTTTAAAATTCAAAGGGCTAACAAACTTTGGTTTTGCATTGGTATATGACCAGGCGAGACCGACTTCACCAGAATATCCCTTTGATCCGTAAATCGAACGAACCTTACAAAGACTTAGACGAAGGATAAGAGAAGCAATGGCAAATCAAGACGGCAATATGAATCAAGATGTTCGAGCGGGGAGGAGGAGTGATTCTTGCACGAAATGAACTATTCGAGACTATCTTGAAGAAGATCTTGATGGACTTAACCCGGGAGTTGTCGCACCCTGAAATTGAAGCCGACCACTTTGAGTTGAAACCGTAATATTTAATATGATCAACACAATAGGTCAATTTGGCGGCTCAAAGAATCAAGATGCACGACAACATCTCTGATCTTTCCTCGAGATTTGCAACTCGTTCAAGATACACGAGTCACCCCCGATGTCCTACGATTAAGATTATTTCCCTATTCACCGAGGGATAGGGCGAAAAGCATGGTTGAATAGCATTCTGCGGATCCATAGCATCTTGGACTGATCTTTGTCGTGATCTCCTTGCTAGATTTAATCCTACAAATTTGACTGATAAGCTTCGTAACGACATTACTTCTTTTCGGCAGGTAGATGATGAATCCATGTACGAGGCTTGGGAGCGATATAGAGAACTTCTACACAAATGCCCTCTACACGGATTCCCGGTGTGGACTCAAGTAACAATGTTTTACAACGCCGTGAATACACCAACAAGGATGATGCTAGATGCCTCGGCGAACGGCATACTCCTAGATAAGTCGCCGGAGGAAGCGATGCAAATTTTAAACAGGCTGGCCAAGAATGACTCTCAATTCCCATCTACTAGAAGAGGGGGAGTTAGATGCCAAGCCACATTACATGAACTAGGATCATCAGACTCAATTTCGGCACAATTGGCCGCTTTAACCAAGATGGTTCAGAACATGCAAAAACCAAACAACACACATGAAGTCAAGGTAATGGATTCTTTTTGTGAGTTATGTGGTGATAACCATAATTCTTCGAATGTATGCGAAATCCGGAATCCAAATTCTATGTGGGGAATTACAATCGAGCAACAACGTGATGTCCAATACATACAATCCAGCTTGGAAGAAGCACCCAAATTTTTCATGGAGTAATCCCAACAATGCTCTAAACTGAACAATCAGAATGCACAAGCATTGGGATTCCAAAGAATATGCCACGACAATGATGCCGCAACAACAACCGACGACATCTAGTTCTTTGGAAAATTCTCTAAATACTTTTATGATGAAAACTGAATCTTATATGGCTGAGAATAGTAATTTCATAAAAAGAACTGATGCTTTTATTAACAGGACCGAGATGAGATTGCATAACCAAGAGGCGGCAATCAAATCATTGGAAAATCAAGTCGGACAGTTTGCTCAGAATCTGAATACTAGACCACAAGGAGGTTTACCTAGCGATACTGAAGTCGCAAGAGGAACTGGCCATGAGCAATGTAAGGCGATCACCACTAGAAGTGGCCAACAACTTAGAGAGGTTCAAACTCGCTCATCAAACAAAACTCCACAAAAAGATCAAGACGAACCTAGCGGCAAAGCCTCAGATGCTGAACCAGGAATTGCTGCGGCAACCGGCAATAAGCATGCCTCGGCAACTGACAATAAAGATGCCTCGGCAACTTGTGATATGCATGCCTCGGCAACCCCAGATGATAACGCCTCGGCAACTCCAGATGTCCCGGCGATGCCGTCAATCAGGTTTCAAACCAATGAAATGATTGAAGATATCGGACTTTCACCACCATTCCCACAAAGGTTGAAGCGACAAAAGCAAGAATACCAATTCAAGAAGTTTCTTGATATCCTAAAGCAAGTCCACATCAACTTGCCATTGGTGGAAGCAATTGAACAAATGCCAAACTATGCCAAGTTTCTTAAAGACATTGTGTCCAAGAGAACAAGGCTAGGAGAGTTTGAAACAGTTGCCGCAACAGAGGGATGCATGGCAATGTTGCACAATCGTATGCCACCCAAGTTGAAGGATCCCGGAAGTTTCACAATACCCTATTCTATTGGAAATCACTATGTCGGGAAAGTACTATGGGACCTAGGGGCTAGCATAAACTTGATGCCTAAATCGGTTTTCCAGAAACTAGGAATCGGGAAGGCAAGACCTACAACAGTTATGCTGCAGCTAGCCAACAGATCCTATGTGCATCCAGAGGGAAAAATCGAGGACATACTGGTAAAAGTTGATAAATTTATTTTTCCCGCTGACTTTATTGTTTTGGATTGTGAAGCAGATGAGCATGCACCTATCATTCTCGGGAGACCATTCCTAGCGACAGGGAGAACCTTGATTGATGTTGAAAAGGGAGAACTCACAATGAGGGTGAATGACCAGCAGGTCAAACTAAATGTGTTCCAAACACTAAGGCATGCCGATGATCCAGAAGAATGCCAACTACTTCATGCCACGAGAGAGTTTAACTTCGATGAGGAATTTAGTTGCCTCGGTAACTACATTGCCAATCAAGAGGAACATGAGGAGTATGAAGAACCGGTCGATGAGGAACAACCAGAAGAGGCAAATTGGCTAGTCAATCGACCAGGTACATACTTTGAACCACTGGACTACTCAGGTAAGGAAGGTAAGCTCGAAAAACCCTCTATTGAACATCCACCAATTCTTGAGTTGAAACAATTGCCAGAGCAACTAAAATATGTATACTTAGGGACCGATAATACATTGCCTGTAATTATTTCTTCTAAGTTACAGCCTGAGCAGGAAAAGAAGCTGATCAAGATGTTGAAGCTACACAAAAAGGCAATAGGGTGGACAATTGCCGACTTGAAGGGAATTAGCCCGGTGTGCATGCACAAGATCTTGTTGGAAGATGATCACAAACCTTCAATTGAGGCCCAGAGGAGACTGAATCATGCCATGAAAGGGGTTGTAATGAAAGAAATCATCAAGTGGCTTGACGCCGCATTATATACCCTATCTCCGATAGTACGTGGTAAGTCCGGTACAATGTGTACCAAAAATGGAGGTATAATAGTGGTAAGCAATGAAAATAATGAACTTATCCCATCCAGATCAGTGACCGGTTGGAGGGTTTGTATAGACTATCGAAAGCTAAACAAAGCCACTAGGAAAGATCACTTCCCATTACCCTTTATTGATCAAATGCTTGACCGTCTTGCGGGTAAACCCTTTTATTGTTTTCTTGATGGTTATTCAGGTTACAATCAGATTGCCATAGCACCAGAAGATCAAGAAAAGACAACTTTCACATGCCCATACGGTACTTATGCCTTCCGAAGGATGCCGTTCGGATTGTGTAACGCCCGGCAACCTTCCAAAGATGCATGATGGCACTCTTTTTTTTGGACATGGTCAAGACTTCCTTGAGATCTTCATGGATGATTTTTCAGTTTTTGGTAATGACTTCGACGGCTGTCTCGGCAATTTAGAGAGGGTGTTAGCAAGATGCGAAGAAACGGATTTAGTCCTCAATTGGGAGAAATGCCACTTTATGGTAGATGAAGGAATAGTGCTCGCCACAAGATTTCATCCAAGGGAATTGAAGTAGACAAAGCCAAGGTGGACGTGATCGAGAGATTACCCCACCAAGTTCGGTTAAAGGAATTCAAGTTTTCTGGACATGCAGTGTTTTTACAAAGGTTCATTCACAATTTTTCTAAAATCACTAAACCCTTGTGTAATCTGCTTGAACAGGATAAAGTCTTCAATTTTGATGATTCTTGCACCCAAGCATTCGAAACCCTAAAGAAAAAGCTTACCTCGGCACCCATTGTCGTTCCACCGTTTGACGCTACCTTTTGAGCTCATGTGTGATGCAAGTGATTTCGCGGTAGGAGCAGTCCTAGGTCAACGCACAGGTAAGACCTTCCATGTGATATACTATGCTAGTAAAACTCTTAATAGCGCTCAAGTGAATTACACAACAACGGAGAAAGATTTACTAGCTGTAGTTTTCGCATTTGACAAGTTCCGATCCTATTTAATTGGTACAAAGGTAATTGTTCATACGGACCATTCGGCAATCAAATACTTATTTGCTAAAAAGGATGCTAAACCTCGTTTGATTCGTTGGATATTACTTTTACAAGAATTTGATATTGAAATTAAGGACAGGAAAGGAACAGAAAATCAAGTGGCCGATCACTTATCACGTTTGGAACGCAATAGGGAGGAGGACGCGGATCTAGAGATATGCGATGCATTCCCAGATGAACAAATTCTAGTTGCCTCGGCAACCCTCAACGCCTCGGCAACCCTAGATGCCTCGGCAACCCATGACGCCTCGGCAACTCTCAACGCCGTAGTAGTCTTTGACGCGCACGCCTCGGCAATCTTGGGAGCAGTCGCCACGGCAGCACATGCCTCGGCAATACCCTGGTACGCGGATTTAGTTAACTTCCTTGTTTGTGGTATTTTTCCTTATGGCATTACTCACCAAGGGAAGAAGCGGTTCCGCCATGATGCTAAGCATTACTTTTGGGACAAGCCTCTTTTGTTTAAACAATGTGCAGATCAGGTTATACGCCGATGTGTCCCTGAAGAAGAGCAACAGAATGTACTCCGGCAATGTCATTCTTCACCCTATGGAGGACATTTTGGAGGAACTCGTACCGCGGCCAAAGTTTTTCAATCCGGGTTGTATTGGCCAACAATGTACAAAGATGCCCAAGACTTTTACAAGCAATGTGATCGTTGCCAGAGGACGGGCAATATCTCTAGATGACATGAGATGGCGCTTCAGAACATCATCGAGGTGGAACTGTTCGATGTATGGGGGATCGATTTTATGGGACCTTTCCCATCTTCATTCGGCAACCTTTACATTCTACTTGCCGTCGACTACGTGTCTAAATGGGTTGAGGCAGCTGCAGTTCCCAACAACGATTCCAAGACCGTGCAACGATTCCTGCAGAAAAACATATTTACAAGGTTTGGGATGCCAAGAGCAATTATCAGCGATGAAGGCAAGCATTTTGACAACAGACTAATTGCCAAGATGTTGCAACGCTTCGGCATATCACACAAGATCGCCACGGCATATCACCCACAAACCAACGGGAAAGCAGAAATTTCCAACCGGGAGTTGAAGGGAATACTCGAGAAAGTTGTAAATCCCTCAAGGAAGGATTGGTCATTAAGACTAGATGACGCACTTTGGGCATATCGCACTGCATTCAAAACACCCTTAGGTATGTCCCCCTTCCGACTTGTCTATGGCAAAACATGTCATCTACCGGTGGAAATCGAGCATAAGGCGTACTGGGCAATCAAGACCGTGAATATGGATTGGGAAAGTGCCGAAAAAAAGCGTTTGATGGACCTCAATAAGATAGAAGAATTTTGTGCACTCGCCTATAACAATGCACGAATCTACAAGGAGAAAACAAAACGATGGCACGACAAGAAACTATTGCCACGGCAATTCACGCCAGGGCAACTAGTTCTCCTATTCAATTCTCGGCTAAAACTTTTATCGGGAAAGCTAAAATCAAGATGGTCGGGACCATTTGAAGTCGTTAAACCATTCTCCCATGGTGCTGTGATAATCAAGTCCATCTCTGACAACCATGAATTCAAAGTTAACGGACAAAGATTGAAGCACTACAATGGTGCCCATGTGGAACGTAACAAGGAAGTGGTCAATTTAGGAGATGCATGAACATGCTCTCCCTTTGATATTTTATTTTTATACTTATTTTTATTTTTTCGATTAATATTTTTTTTATTATAATTTTTTTATATTTCCGATTATTAGTAGTTTTAGGATAGATTTTTTATTCAAGTTTAAGAATTCCATTACACATCTTTATTTATTTTCTTTATTAGTTTATCTTTAATTTTAATCCTTATTTGATTTGTCTTTGAATTGTAGGAAAAAAAGTTCAAGATAAAGAAGGAATTCTAAACCAAGTAGGAAAACATCTTCAACAAGGAAACTAATGGGCTGAATCTAAGGCTTATATAAAGCCTCCAATTCATCCTAACCAAAACCCCCTTGTCGACAACTCCTACAAAACCCTAACCACTTTTTCGTTTTTTTTCAATCCCACCCACCTATCTTTTCTATAAAACCCATCATCCTTAACCTATTCCTATTTTCTATCTTGCAACTTTTTAGTTTCTTTTCTTTTCTTTTCTTTGTTTTTACTCACAACCAAGATCATCCATGGCATCCAAGATTAAACTTTTAGTTCATCCAAGTTCCTCCAAAGAACCAAGATACAAGAAGTTTGCTACACCGGTGGTTCAAGAAAGATTTCAATCCAAGTTTGAAAGCCGGAAGATTCATGAAGAACAAGGTTTTGAATACTCCAACTCTCATCAAGATTTCGGCCTTGAACCATTCATCTTCAAGAGGATTGCACATCAAAAGTGGCAAATCTTTTGCCATCAACCAGAACCGGGTAATATCTCATGGGTAAGAGAATTCTATGCTCACTCACCTAACCCAGATAATCCTTATGTTTTTGTTCGTGACAATGCCATACTTATAAGTCCCGAAAGCATCAACACCTTTTACGGACTTTACATTGAGAAAGACGGGCATCAAGCCTTCGTTGACCAAATCAATCCCAAGCAACTCGACAAGGTGCTTCAAGAACTCAATCAACCGGGAACTCATTGGAACGACGGTAAATACAAGGGCACGGTAAATTGCCTTCGGCTTAAACCCGAGGCAAAACTATGGAATAAGTTTGTTAAAACTTCTTTAATGCCCTCCACACACAATACTACTATTGATATACCACGTCTTTTGCTCATACATTCTATTTTGCATAATCGCATCATTAACATTGGAAAAATTATTTGTGATGAGATTTTTGTATGCAGCTCAAAAGATAAGGGTTATCTTTTCTTCCCTTGCTTAATTTCTAATCTTTGCAAGGAGATGCATGTCCCGAGTGAGTCTACCGATGAAAAGGCCATACCCAAGTCTGGTTGGAATCAAGCACTAATCCGAAAGCTAATGGGAGAGGCACCAGGAGATTCTTCAAGGCCTCCAATTGCCACGACAACTCCTGCCGCCGTGGCAATCCCTAATGCCCAAGCACCTAACGCCAGGGCAACTCGGCCATTAATCCCGGGACACTTTGAAGCACTTTTGCACCCATTGGCAAGCCGCCTAAGGCAAATTGAAGATCGGCAACTAATGTTCATGCGGTACATGAAGGAGCACAACAATGCCATCACCCAAGTCATCCTAGGAAAGTACCCAGACAATCGCGTGTCGTTCCCAATCTTTCCCGCCGAGATCCTTGCCCCGGCAACCAATGAAGCAGTCGCCACTTCAACCAAGGAAGCTGATGCCACGGCAACCAAAGCTAAAGACATCCCGGCAACCACTGCAAAAGCCAAAGGTAAAGCACCTATGCCCGAATCAACTCCTACAGAATCATTTTCTAATTTTTCAGATTCAGATGAGTCCTCCATTGAACCAATAAAGACCGCACCAATTGAATCCTCCAAGCGAAAAGCCATTGACATTGATGAAGATGACGATGAGGACAACCCCGTACGAGGATCGATTCCACCACCGGCAACAAGAAAACAACCATCGCGTTCAAGCAAGATAATCAAGACACCGACTAGAAGAAAACTAATCATCTACGATGACGAACTCTCGGAGTAAGTCCTCGTATGCATTTTTATTTTTATTTTTTTTCGGTATTTTTATGCATGCATTGAGGACAATGCCTCACTCGAGTTTGGGGGGATTGTTATTAGTAGTTACCATGTTTAGTTACCTTCACTTAAGTATTACATTTAGGATACATAAATTGCTTGCCATGCCTTTAATTGGAACAAGAATTGCTTAGATTTGATGAATATTCAATGATGACTTTGCCAATGCACTTAATTGATAGAATTTTTATTCTAGGATAACCATGGAAAAACTTAGAATTTTACTATGATGCTAAATTTGATAAAACACTGTTGTGGTTTGATTGATTTAAGGAATTCTAGTGAACTTAGGTTGATAATTAACAAATTGGGGGATTAGAATAAAAATTGGATGAATGCTAGAGGTGCCCGAAATTGGCTCTAGCATGTGCTAAAAAAATTTTTGATCACTAGAGGTGCCCGAAACTGGCTCTAGGATGTGTTAAAAAAAATTTAACTAGAGGTGCCCGAAACCGGCTCTAGTCGATTAAATTAACTTAAGAAAACTAAAAACAAAACACTAGAGGTGCCAAAAAACTGGCTCTAGTTAAAACGTGATAAAAAGAACCCAATGAAGTAATTTGAAAACCTATTGTTTGCATAGAATCTGAAAAATCAACTTGCACACAACTCCGCACACACTCACAAGCATTGTAGTTTGATTCCGAGTAACTCATAAGTTTTCCGAAAAATAAAAAAAGCCAATCATACTTTGTGCCCCGGTTCAGAGAATTGAAATCAAGTTCAAAGCTAAGTTTGTGAAAATTGAAGTCTTGGCAGGTAATTATGAGTTTGCATTGCTTGAGGACAAGCAATAGTTCGAGTTTGGGGGTGTGATAAGTGTTCAAAAGTACTATTTTTCTTACCCTTTTTACTCATATTATTGTTAGACTTAGGCTCATATTAGTTGCATAATTAGCTATTCATGCATTAATCCATGTTTCCTTCCATCGTTGAGCTTGATTACATAACTTGGTAGTTTTTGTGGAAAAGATGCTGCTTTGGTGTGCTTTGTGTGTGTATGTGCAGGATCACTTGCCAAAGCAATGCCGAGCTAGTTGCCAGGGCAATGCATGAAGGAGACGCCGAGCTAGTTGCCAGGGCAATGCATGAAGGAGACGCCGAGCCAGTTGCCATGACAATTGTCGACAAAGAGAAAATGCAATAGAGATGTCGAAATTAATGACTATACAAGCCCAAGATGACGTGGAGCAAAGCCCAAACCCAAAGGAATTTGATTTCCATGCAGGGATTAAAGAAGAATTAAATTCCAAGAAGATAGGAGAAGTTCTAGTAGGAATACAATTATAATAAAGAATTATATTCTTTAAAGATAATTTAATTCCAACTCAAACTCCTCCTCAAAGAAGGACTTTGGCCTAGCCCTATAAATAGCAAGGAGATTTCGACAAGATGCATATAGAGAGCAAGAGGGAAATTTCGACAAGTCCAAGTAGGGCAAGAGGAGAGAATTTTCGACAAGCATCAAGGGCAAGGAGGATTTCGACAAGCCTCCTCCTTCATCCTTTTCTTTCTTGTTCGATTGGGTTCATGCTAGGGATTGTTTATCTTGTGTTTCTTTGGAACCTAGCCATGAACTAAATCTACTTGGCTATGGTTATTGTGTTTTGTGGTTGTGAAAAACTATTGGTTTTTGTTTAGGTAATAAGAGTTTGCACTTTTCTATTTCAAGGTTTATTCATTCTTGGTTCTTATTATTGTTTTGCGTGAATTGGGAGAGGATCTCGTAATTTCATCTATTTATCTAATATCGGAGAGTTAGATTCAAGAAACGAATGAATATGATCTTTATTCAATCTATTGATGGTGAAGATTAATCCGGCTTAGGAATAAGTTAAGGATTTCAACGGCTAAGAGGAGCGCAAGATTGGTTGTTGTTCACCCTTGATTCACGCAGGGATGTATTATCAAGGCATGCACAAGTAGCTAGAGTTTCGACTTAGGGATAAGAAGAAACCATTGAAGAACGCTCTGCCGAACCTTGAAGGTTGCTGCCCAGAAGCCCAAGTAGTTGCCCAACTAGTCGCCCAGGCAACCATCGATTAGTTGCCAAGGCAACCCCGTTGTGCAAGTTGCCACGGCAACTGAGTTGCCCGTGCACTCTTTTACCAAAACGATCCAATCGGCTATCACACCTCAACTCACGATAACCTGGCCTATCTCTCTCAATTGAATTCATCTTTTCTTTTACTTATTTGCGTTCTAGATTAGTTAAACTTCTATAATCTTTTATTTGTGTTTTTATTCTTACAGTGCAAGAGACTAGATTCTTGAAGTAGCACCAATCCCTGTGGAGATGATATCTTTTATACTATAACTTGCGACGTGTATACTTGCACATTTGCGTAGCACTTATTACGCGCAACACCTACCTAGTGGAGGGGGAAGGGGAAGGGAAAAATTGCTCTTATTGAGTCTAGAACCTAACACCTAGGGGGATGAGAATGTGTCAACTAGGGGTGTGCAAAAAAATCTGATCCGATTGATCCTATTAGTTTATCAGTTAATCTGATTCGAAATTTCGGATATCTGGTTCATTTTTTATTTTTTGAATAATTTGATTGGATATCCGAAAATTTTGGATCAGATACAGATATTTATTTCACATTCAGATCGGATATTCGATTATTCGACAATTCAAATTATTTTATAGATATAAATGAATCTTGTTATATTCGATATTTTTACTTGTTATATATGAAAAATTGAAATTTTATGGATAAAATTTTGTTATTTTCAATAATTTGTTGATTGTTATATTCGAAAACCTAAAATTTTCATGGATAGGACCGCCAAATTAAAAAAATAATTAAGTCAAGTCATAAATTCGGATACTAGAATATCTGATCCGAAATTTCGGATATCTGAATTTTTTCGAATCTGATACGGATCGCTAAATTAACTATCCAAAAATTTCGGATATCCGAAATGCACACCCACAATGTCAATTGAGAGCTTTTAACTATTTGCTCTAGAGATTGTTGACAACTCACGATCTTTGAGATGTAAGATAGTTCATATGAAAAAATTTATAAAATATTATATATGATGATTTTTAATGAACGATTTAAGATTTTATTAAATATTATATTTTGTTACACCAATAATATGGGTGAATTTTAAAAATTATCTACAAATATTATTTAACAAGTGATAATAAGTGAAGTAATTAAGAATGTTCATCAATTTATTGGTTATGTCTTTAAAATTAAAAGGGTATTTTTTGTTGCTTTATTTAAAAAGTTAAAAAAATGTAAAAAGAAAAAATACCTTATATTAATACCAATTATCCTTTAAAAATATATTTTATTTTTAATTAAATTCATGTCGGCTAAATCCGTGACACCAAATTACTAAAATTAATGAGGAGTTTTATAAAAGATAAAATAATGATAATATATATAAGTATAAAATATCTGTACTGTATATAATTTTTTGATTAAGTCAATGTCATGAATAAATTTAATAAAAATATTAAAATATTTTGATTTTAAAGAAGAATTAACATTATTATCATTTCAAAAAAAACTTTATTATAAAAATATTTTTATATTTTTATTTAATATTTAAATTAAAATGTTTAAATAAAACTACTAAAAAACTCTCCCTTAAATCCTACCATCAGATGTTGGACGGTTTTGAAAGTGGCAAAATGATCATTGTGGGGGGAAATAAACAATATTAAACTGAAAACAAGTTAGTGGTTCTTTTTCTCAGTTTATTCATAGTATAGTTATTGATATTTGACTTATTAATTTAAATAAAATATTACATAGACTTATTATGAGATGAAAAGTTATTTTACCAATATATATTTTTTAAATGGGTAAAACTTTGATACACAGGCTGTGTAAGCGTGTATATTTACACTATAAAACTTAAATCCTAAATTTCTAACTCTAACCCTAAAAACTAAACTTTAAACCTTAAACCTTATACGCTAAATCTAAACACTAACATTAAATTCTAAACCCTACAACCTAAACCCATAAACCTTAAACCCTAAACTAAAACCTTAACCCCTAAAACTAAAAGGCACGTGTAAACTAAAGTTTACACGGCATGTGTATCAACGTTTTTTTCTTTTTAAATATATAAATGTTTTGTATCTCATGATGATTTATAAAAAGATGCTAATAACAATGTTGTATGTTTAAAGGATTAAATCTGAGAGTTAATTCTTTTGTCCTCGACAAATTACAAAGATAGTTTTTGAAATGGGTAAAACTTTGATACACAGGCTGTGTAAAACTAATTTTACACAAGCCTATATATTTACACTATAAAAACTTAAATCCTAAATTCCTAACCCTAACCCTAAAAACTAAACTCTAAACCTTAAACCCTATACACTAAATTATAAACACTAACCTTAAATTCTAAACCACACAACCTAAACCCCTAAATCCTAAACTAAAACTCTAACCCTTAAAACTATAAGGCACCGTGTAAACTAAAGTTTACACGGCCTGTGTATCAAAGTTTTTTCCTTTTCAAATAACATAAATTTAATTCGAATTCAATTAAAATTTGGTTTTAAGTGAAAAATCCTACTTTTTAGTAATTTTCTTTTACTTTACATTAATTAAAGTTAGGGAACATATGTTGAGTAGAATTATTTTATATATAAGTTTTCCTTGTAAACAAGTAACTTAGCTCTATAAATAGATACCAGTGACTAAAGTTTTAGGCACAATAAGTAGATCAAAAATTCTATATAGTGTTAAGATTCAAACTACTATTAATCTTTCATTTTTCATCATAGTGAAAGTTCTCATCATTTGCTCGTAATTTTTCCCGTTTGAATTTTCTACGTAAATCTAGGTGTTCTTTATTTTTCTTGCTTTGTTTGTGATCACATTCTTATTTGTTTCGTCGTTATCGTTTGTCTTTGATATAACAAATTGGTATCAGAGACTCCAGTTGCTCATCCTACTCATGATAATGGCAACAGTGAAATATGATATTTTGCTATTTAGATCGCAACACCAAATTCTCGTTGTGACAGGTGAAGGCTCATGACATCCTTAGACAATCGGATTTAGACGATGTATTGAAAGAGTTTGATAATATGTCGCCAGGTGATTGGATTTAGAAAAGCATCGTAAGAATTGAAAAAATCATATCTTAGATCCGATTGCACTTATCAAACCATATTTTATAGGATGTGATGAAATAAAAGACAATTATTGGACAATGTTGGAGCAACTTTTCATGAAGAAAACGTTGACCAACAAGTTACACCTGAAGCAACGTCTCTACTAGTGTAAGTTGGCAAAAGGCTCGTGTCTTGAAGACCTTAGCTGTCTTTAAAAAGATTGTCTCATATCTAGAATCAACAAAAGGTAAAGTACGATTAAGAAGACCTAAATTTAATTCTATTTTGTTTAATGCCTCTCTCACTTGTTCTTTAGAGACACCAACAGGTATAGTCATGAAACACTTACTCTTAAAGATGTATATAATGACTTGCACTCACATTAAGATGAATCACCTCGTAATTGGATCCGAACTTAAAAATAGAGGATTTCATTGTTTAGGGATTGATTAGTAATAATCGCAAAAGACAATAGATCGTAATTCCAAATGAAAAGAACATGTGCAAATCGATATACTCAAACTGAGATAATATTTGTAATTTTTACAAAATAGAGCACATTAAATTAGTATTACAAGGTGTAGAATAAAATAAAGATAGAGACTGAAAATATAAATTCTAGAGAAGCTAAAGTTGATGTTGTAGATGGAGAACTCTTGATATTTTCTGATGATAACACACGAGCAAACGAGGATTGGATCCTCGACTCCGCATGCTCATTCCATATGCTTTCCAACCAAGAATGGCTTACAACCTATGAAAAAAGTTTCTACAAGAGTTATAGTTTAGGACAAAAGCTGCTTTCATATCATGTCTTCTTCAGTACCCATTGAGAAGAAGACTTAGCACGGTGTACGTCCTCTAGATTATACAAATTTCCCGCATACACTCATGTTAATAAACGTAAATTGGACATGAAATTCATGAAGTGTATTTTCTTGGGTTTCAAAGCTGGTATAATCTCTAGTGTTCGAAAAATGAAAAAAATGGTGATCAGCATAAATGATATTTTTAACGAGTGAGACTCAATCCTTAAAGATTTCACCAATAAAGACCGTTAAAAACTCATTGAAAAATGTGGAGCTTCGAGTTGATACATGATCTTCAATTAGGACATCTCTGCAAACTTGTTTAGAAACGTAGGGTATGGCGGAGACATCTCTGCATAATAGCACAAATTCTTCCACCACAGACTCAGATAAACATAAATATTTTTATTGTAATGGATAGACCTATAAAGAAAATCAAACATGCACAAGTAAATCTAGTGACTTATGCATTGAACGTGACGGACGATATAGATACGAGTCAAGAACCAGCACCATATAATGAGCTAGTTAGCTGTGAAGATGCAAGCAAGTGGATGGTTGTCCTGCAATAATACGAGAAATCACTACATAAAAATATCGAACCTTGTAAGGCTTTCTAATTGTAAAATGGTTGTTTAAAAAAAAAGAAAAGACTCTGAGAGTCAAACAACCCAAATACAAGGCGAGATTCGTGGTAAAAGGTTTATATATGTATATATTGATTATTTGTTAGTATGATAGGATGGCTATGTCACATCATACAATCAAATTTGAGCAACGTTTGAACTCGGACAAAGCTCATTGCTGAAGATTTATCCCTTTAAAAGGTTTTCATAGAAGCGATGATGATATTGTTTTCATAAAAAATTGTGTCAAAGGTGAAGACTGCTAGAGTTTGTGACTCGAATTCAATTAGAATGAAAATCTTACTTTTAATAATTTTTTTACTTTACATTAATTAAAAAAAAAAACTTATGTTGAATATAAATTCTTTTGCATGCAAGTTTTTTTTTTGCAAATAAGTAATCTACCCCTATATTTAGATATTAAAAATTAAGGTTTTAGTAGATCATAAACTCTATATAGAGTTAAGGCGCTTTATTTTATTACTTTGTTTGCGACCACCTTCTGTTTTGTTTCGTCGTTACCATACATCTCTGGTATAACACTTTTGAAGTGAAATATAATCTTATATATAATTTTAACTAATTATTTTCCTTTCAAATATAGGAGATTAATAATTATGCTTAAAAAATTATTTATATTTAATAATGATTAAAATTGTATTGAAAAGATTATTTTATTAATAAAACATTAATATATATTTTAAATAAATTTATAATTATTAATTTTATTAAACACTTTTATATAATTAATTAATTAATAAAAGACACTGTGAATTATCGATTAATATAATTCATTATATAGGTTAATATAAGATTTTCAATAAATTGGGTCGGCACATATTCCTAAGATGTTTCTGACTTTCCCGCTTACCAAATTAATTCAAAAATTTCCATTCCCCCTTTTATTTTGGAAGCCACCCCCAGACCCATTATTAAACCCTTCCCTTTCCCAGCTGCCAAAGGCCCAAAACCATTCGCCTTCATTTCCCGCCCTTCAAATCATAACTCCCCGCTCAACCCCTCAAGCCGGCGCCAGTCCGCCTGAAGACTGGTCGTCGTAGTAGTTCTCCGGCACTCCGTGTAACCATTGTACACTGATCTGAACCCTTAGAGTGCCGTCGTTTTTGGTCAAGGATTCGTCTTTATCGTCTCAATCAGTCATGCCGAGCACGCGGGAAACTTCTAATTCGACGGAGGAGGCCGGTTCGACCAAGGGACAGACTCGGTCAAGCCAGAGAAATCGAAACGCCACGTCGAAGCCGAAATACGATGAAACCATCGATATCGTTGAAGATGAAAGCAGTGAAGTCTCCCGTGGGGGTAAGCGCAACAAAAGGTCTGCCTCTGGTGCTGCTAACGCCTCCAAGAAGTCTAAACCAAGTCTGGAGAAAACGACGCCGTCCAAGGCTAACAACGATGAAACTATGCTCCGTGACGGTAGTGAAAGCAAAAGCAAAACGTTACCAAAAAGTTTGAAAACGACAAAAAAAGCAGACGTTGTTGATGGCGACGACGCCGAGGAAGTCATGTTTATTGGGGAACCAGTTGCTGACGAGGAAGCAAGGCAGCGATGGCCGAAACGCTATCAAGGAAAGGTACAAGTATGATATCATCTATTTTTGGAAAAAAGTAGAGATGTTTCGAAAATTGATATTTTTCACAAGTAAATTATGAGATATGTATTATTTAACTATTCCCGTTCTTTTTTTTTTGTCATTCTGGTTGATCTTTACTTTTGTCATTAGGGAGCAAAACGAGTTGTGACTACGAGTTCCAAAGAGTAAGTAAATGCATTTATTATCTAATTAAATTAAAGGCGTTTGCTATATTATTGTTGGATAGAGTGGAAAGAAAATTAGAAGGATGAACAATGAAAGGTGGAGAGAAATAAAAAAAATATTATTTTTATTTCCATTGATGTGCTTGTTAAATTATAAAAAAGTTGAAATGCAATTTTCTTTATGGGTTGAGTTGAAGAATGAGAGAAAAATTTAAGCTTTTCCTAAACAACTATTTCTTTCAAGTTGGAGTGAGGATTGAAAATGATCTTTACTCTCATTTTCTTTTCTTTATTTTTTTATATCAAGCACATTCAAGATATATTTTAAAAAATACAATAAAACCCCATCCCTTATTACACTAGCAGAGCCATTGACCAGGACCCTACTAGATATAAAGGAGTGCCTTGGGATGGCAGGGCCTCCCCAGACCACTTTATACCAAGGGATTTTACTCTGCCTGTCTTATCAGCTTCCATACTTTGTTAGCTTTGAAACGGTCTGGAATTGGGTTCATCTGCTGTAACATGCTTGGGTTCGAGTAGTTTTTTCCATGCCCAGCTATTCCCTTGCTTTGCTTGACAATCCCATAAGCTATCACCTTTGAGAATGTAGGCATTCACCCATGGAACCCAAATAGAACTGTCCTGTGTCAACAAAGCCATAGAATTTTTTATCATGCAAGTTTGATTCCATTCCTGGATATCTTTAAATCCTCAACTGCCTTAAGCCTTGTGAAAACAAATATTTTCCCAACTAACTCTTGCCTAACTATTTTTATTACCTTTTTAAGAAGTAAAAAACTAAACAGACCCTGCACCAGATTTTATTGAAGGTTGAAAGTGACTGACAGTAGCAGTTGAACTCTACCAGCAAATGAGAGTTTCTGTGATCCCCGGTATCTAATCTTATGGGTAATTTTGAAGATAATAACAAAGGGTGTTTGTTTTTATCTTCAAAATTGTTGTCTTCATTTTCCCCCTTTTCAATTTATACCATGAAACATGTTTTGGCTAGCAACAAGTGGTTGCAAAATTTTCATTGAAACTTTTGGGGTTTTGCCTTCTGATTTTGACATTACTTAAAAAGCAAAGTAAAAAAGTTGGCTTTTCAGGTGAAAGTGGTAAATGTTAATATCTGCATGAATAGTGAATGGACGACTTTTCGTGGGAACATAAATGCTTAGTTTTGTCCCAACAATTTACATTTTTCAAGTTATTACTTTTTACTGTAGTTTTCAGAGTATGTATCCTTAGTCTTTCAATTTATTTTGTACAGCGGCTCTGATTCAGAAGAGGTTATTCAAGCTCGAAGGCACTATACACAGGCAAAAGTGGATGGTTGTGTGATATATAACCTTTATGATGATGCTCATGTCAAAGTGAGTATATTTTTCATATTTCTTATTTATTGTGTTTTTCTAAATTCTTTTGCAATATTTAAAATCATCTTAGTCTTGTGCATTTGTTGGATTGATTCTTAGATATTCAGTAATTATAATTTTATTTAAATTGATAGTTGATGATCCATCTCAAGATTTTATCATCCCTAGAGTTGGACATTGTTTGGGTTCTATTAGGATTAAAATTCCTTTTTCCCCGTTTCATTGTTCAAGATGCTAGACAATATTCAAAATCTGGTAGGCTTGGCAGGTTTAGGGCATCTAGCACTTGCTATTCTGGATTCTTTTTGATAAACGTTTATGCTGCTGAGTAAGACTTGTATGTATTTACTCATAGCGACATTGATTGAACTTTTTGTAACAAAAATGGGCCATGCTGAAATAATATTGTTCTGTGCTTGAGCTAAGAGCATACCTTTTATGTTTTGTATTTGTTTCATCAAGATTTGAGTTGTTGTTTATGTCTAATTGGGGTGAATTTCATCTCTTAACTTTCACTCAGTCAATTCTTGAACTAATTATACTACTGTTAACAAATTTATAGGCTGAAGAAGGAGAAGATAACTATATATGTAAACTTGTTGAGATGTTTGAGGCAGTTGATGGAGGCTTGTATTTCACTGCACAATGGTTTTACAGAGCTCGAGACACTGTAAGCTTATTCTTGTGCTTTATTTCTATTATTTTTTTGAGCTTTGTTTTAACAATAGATATAATTATTTTCCAGGTACTGAAAAAGTTAGGGCACCTTATTGACAAGAAGCGTGTGTTCTTTTCAGAAATTCAAGATGACAATCCACTGGATTGTCTTGTCGAAAAACTTAACATTGCAAAAGTATCATTGAATGTATGTTTCTTTTCTTGTACTTTTCATTTTCTTGGTTTGTGTCTTTCATTGTTTCATCATGTTGTGTAGCTATCCTCTTTTAGGTTGATGTAGAAGCAAAGAAGAAAGAGATTCCTTCCTGTGATTATTATTGTGATATGCTATATAAGTTGGAATGTTCATCTTTCACTAACTTGCCTCCAGGTAGTTGTTATTTCTTTGATTCCCCTATCTTTGTTGTTCTGTTGTATGCCAAAGAATAATATTTTCTTTCCTTTCTAATCATAGAAGAGAAAACAAATGTTAGTGAAGAAACTTCATCAACAATCTCTGAAGACAATCTAGATAATGTTGTTGGTGTAAACAATAGTCATGAGGATGCTTCATTGTTAGATTTGTATTCCGGTTGTGGAGCAATGTCTACTGGCTTGTGTCTTGGGGCAAATATGTCTGGTTTAAAACTTGTGACCGTAAGTTATTTTACAAATTTTAGATACTCATAGTTTTAAGTGATTTATATATGCTTATGATGCTTGCTCTTTTTTTTTTGGAATGATTTTAGAGATGGGCTGTGGATATAAATAACTATGCATGTGAAAGTCTCCAATGGAATCATCCTGAAACATCGGTAAAATCTATTTATATTATTTTTTGTGTTATTTATTTTTTTTATGTATAACATCTAATAACTTTTGGTGCAATACCTGGTCTATCAGGTTAGAAATGAACCTGCTGAAGATTTTTTAGCATTATTGAAAGAATGGGAACAGCTATGCGCTTCATTTTCTTTGTCAAAATCTGAGAATCTGGAAAAGCAGTCTTTCAACTCATATGACAATGAAGATGATGACAATGGTGAAGTTGAAGATGAGGATGGAAATGGTGATAGTGATGGTGATGTGTTTGAAGTTGAAAAATTTCTTGCCATTTGTTATGGTGATCCGAAGGAGAAAAAAGAACGCCGGTTACATTTCAAGGTATTTATGCTTTAGAATAGCTATTACTTCTAATAGAATTGTCAGTGTCATCAGTTCATGGGGATACAGAACCTCTGTTTAGTTCATGTGGCAAATTCCTTTTTCTTTGATTTATTTGTTTAGAGTTGTTTTCAAATCCTAGTTGTGCAACTACTTTTACAATTTTAATTCTATCACCCATTTTTTAGTTCCATGCATTGTATGTTAGTTTTGTCCGTTTAACTTGGGTACTGTTGCCTTTGATAGGTTCGTTGGAAGAATTATGGGCCAGAGGAAGATACTTGGGAGCCTTTAGAAGGATTGGGGTATGAAGATAGTATGATTATGTATTTCATACCTACATATGCAAACTTGTCTCTAAAATTTAACCCCTTTTTAACAGCGATTGTCGAGAATGCTTGAAGGAATTTGTTACAGCTGGGTTTAAGTCAAAAATTCTGCCATTGCCTGTAAGCTTTTCTTATGCTTCCCTATGCTAGTTTTTCTTGAACTATTTTCATTAAATGGAACGCCCTTGTAAATTATTTTAATTCAACTATTCATTTACTTTTAAGGGCTCCACGAATACATGAATTTTTTTAATAAGTTAAACAAGCTTTTGTTAGATACATATTTGAATCTACACACTCATCATCAAGTACAATAGCTTGTAACATTACCCCTTTTTTCTCTAGCAACAAACTAGCCTCTATAGGGAATGGAAAATTGTTGCTGAATAGACTGTTGTATCTCCATGTGTACATGTTAGTAATTGGCACAAATATTGATCTACAATCCTAGCTTTTTCCCTGGTTAGTTCCATCATTAGCTAGTAGTTGCTAAAGTCACTATGCTTTATTGGATCATTTTCTTCTAAGTTACTACTATGCTGCGGTTCCATGGACTAATCTAGGGGTGATAATGAGCTTATCTGGCTCGCAAGCTATTCGGGCTTGGTTCGGTCAAAGCTTAGCTTGAGCGAGCTCGACTTGAGCTTGGCTTGAGACATTAACAAGCCGAGCAAGCCCAAGCTCGGCTTGAAAAGCTCTTGTACAGTCTTGAAATAATTATATATAATATTTATATTTATGCACACTCCATACACACTTATGTTTTAGAGTTGTATCATGTTTAAATACTTTAAACCCTCTTCTCCTCAATCCACAGCATAAGTATTGCTTTTCTTATGACTTAAAAATTTATTAAGTTATTTTCTACTAGGGTGATGTTAATGTGATTTGTGGAGGGCCTCCATGCCAAGGCATCAGTGGCTTTAATAGATTCAGAAACAAGGATAACCCTTTGCAAGATGAAAAGAACAAACAACTTCAGGTTTTCATGGACATAGTGGAGTACTTGAAGCCAAAGTACGTTCTGATGGAGAATGTTGTTGACATTGTAAAGTTTTCAGAGGGATTTCTTGGACGCTATGCCTTGAGTCAACTTATTCATTTAAACTACCAAGTCCGAATGGGAATGATGGCAGCTGGCGCTTATGGTCTTCCCCAGTTTCGTATGCGTGTTTTCTTTTGGGGTGCTCGTCCTAATGAAGTGAGTTTTGTTTTTAGCACAGTAGAGGAACTAAAATCAATAATAAGGCCAAATACAAAAGGTTAGAAACTATGTTTAATTGAATGTTTGCTGTTCTCAGACATTGCCACAATATCCACTGCCAACACATGATCTGATTGTAAGAGGTGTCATACCTCTTGAGTTTGAGGTAACAAAACCTGTCTTTGATTTTATTTCTTAAATGCTTCCATGTTCTCACAGCACTTAATAATATGCAGATGAATACTGTTGCCTGGTCTGAAGGGCAGAAACCAGAGCTGGAAAAGAAACTTCTACTAGAAGATGCCATATCTGACCTTCCACCTGTATGCTCTAAGATTTCTTGAAGTTTCTTTTTTCCTGCTTTTCTACTTCATTGATAAGTGACATGTGAAATGTTTATCTGATTCAATTATGCATATAGGTTGAAAATTATGAGGATCGAGATGAAATGGACTATGGCAATGATCCTAAAACAGAATTTCAGCGATTCATTAGATTAAGCAGGGACGGTAGGTGGACTTTACATATTTGCTATTTATCATTTTATTATTATGGGATGGGGTAGTGGTTGGATTAGGTTTTGTTTCATTTTTGACATATTGCAGTCTCATTTTTTCATTTGCCTTGTAGATATGCCTGGTTCTTTAAGTGCAAAATCCGGAAAACATTTGCTCTACGATCATCGTCCACTTCAACTTAATACGGATGATAACCAACGAGTTTGCCGGATTCCGAAAAGGAAGGTATCACATTTCCATCTCAACTCATTTAGTCATGTTACTATTAGATGCCTCTTCACTTGCTAACTGTATTCATCTCTTTTGCATTCCATCAATTTAGGGAGCAAATTTCAGAGACTTACCAGGTGTTCTAGTTAAGGCTGATAACAAGGTGGATTGGGATCCTAATGTGGAGAGGGTTTACTTTGAGTCCGGGAAACCATTGGTATTCTTTCTATTTCTAATTCTTGGAAAAATTTAACCATATTTGTGTGGGATTGATATGTGTTCGACATTCACACTATAGACCAAGTAACGTAGTTACATATCTATCTCTTCTCATTTTCATAAACAATTACAGGTCCCTGACTATGCCATGACTTTTGTTGGTGGAACATCATCCAAGTGAGCGTTTCTGTTTTTCATGTATTTTCTCAGACAAAATTGTTTGAATCCAATAACATCACTTATTATATGGAATTTTGTAGACCATTTGCTCGTCTATGGTGGGATGAAACTGTACCAACAGTGGTCACTAGGGCAGAACCTCATAACCAGGTTATGATTTATGTACACACACATACATGTTAAGGTTTTGAAATTGAATTTACCTAACAAACTTGACTGAGATGCAATGATTGATTGTCATAACAGGCAATATTACATCCCGAACAAGACCGTGTCCTCTCGATTCGTGAGAACGCAAGGTTACAAGGCTTCCCTGATTACTACAAGCTTTTCGGCCCTGTTAAGGAAAGGTACTTGTACAAGACATGCTTTTTGGTCCCATTTGGTATCACCAAATGAAATACTTGTGCTTGAGCTTGAATTCTGTTACCATTTATGAGTTTGAATTTGAATGATTTAATAGGTACATTCAAGTAGGGAATGCGGTTGCAGTGCCTGTATCTCGAGCATTAGGGTATGCATTGGGATTAGCTTACCAAGGTAAGGTTTCCAGCGATGAACCGCTAATGAAACTTCCTCTCAGATTTCCCAACTTCGTGGAGAAAGATTCTTCAGAGTCGTCTCAAGATAATTCTTGACCCTTTTACCCCTATTTAATCTTATGTAATTGTGTATTAGTTATCAGATTTTGAGAAACATTTGTCCTGTTATTCAGAGTATTTAGAAGTAGTTTAGAGCTTTCAAACTTCTTCATGGTTCGGATTGTAATAATTTATTACAGTTTTGGCCATTTTGGATTTAGATTGTAATTTTGTTGTTAAACTAAGTTGGATTTGATTTAAGCCTGATTTGATTTTTGATTTTAGGTTTGAGTTGAATTTGACAAGATTGATTGTTAGTTATAAATCAGATTTTGAGATTTAGTAAATTACTTTCTAATATATTCATGGGGATGCAAACATGAACACTAAATAGAGGTGAGAAACATAGTTCCAGATGAAACAACATAACTCCAAAGAGCATAAAATGAGAAATAGAAGCATAGCTTGTAATGACTGGTTTTGCCGATTAAGCTCCATAATTTGAGCTTTCAATGAAATAATTACTAAGTCATTTGATGCATGAAATAAATTCAATGGCGGCGTGTACCTTGGTGCTATGAGGAAGAAGGGATCGCAATGCGTTGAAACTTTCATTGAGCTTTTTCCGCCTTTTACGTTCCGACAACATATGATGCAATTGATTGGAGGTGGGTTGGCTTCACAGCAGATTTTCACTCCTCACCAAATTTAATTCTCGGCAGAACAAAATGGCTGGTTTCAGCATGTTTTGAGCCCGTAAACTCTTCCTTGCCGTTGTTGGGGCGACGATTGACACAAAACCGTAACGTTTAAAAGCAGTCGCTTTGGGGTTTAGCTGGTGGGGTAAGTTATGGTGGGATGTTGAACAAGAAGATGAAGAAAGAGTGGTTAGAACAAGGATTGTTTTGATCATCGTTGTACTTTCGCTCTCCAAGGTCGGTAATCTTATATTGCTTCGAAGTTTGCTGGTGTGGATCGTTGACTGACAAAGACAACATTTTGGCAAGCAGAGACAAGGGTGTTGTTCCATCGGTCGGAACTTGTGCCCGAGGAGCACTTGGGGCGGTGAACACCAGATAAGAGTCTGAATTACCACCTGTGAACCGTGACCCTAACGAAGATGAAGCTGGCCTCTTAAGATCCATGGGTTGCGGCAACCGGTCTATTATAGCCACAGGAGACTGCCTTAAAAAGTCTTCTGGGAATAAACTTTTCATCTCCATCTCCATCTCCATCTCCATCTCCATGTTAAGCTACTAAAATGAACCCTAACACTATTATAAATACCAGAAACGTTTTGAAATAATGAATTACCATGTGGTTGAAAAAACATTAAATTAATGCATGTGGCTAAAAAAACATTAAATTAATGCACATCATCAGAAAATTAACGGAAAAATGGATGAGTGACTAAATATGTTCAATGTTTAAAGTTGAGCGAGTAAATTGTACTTTTTAAAAGTTAAATGATCAAAATAGGTCTGAAAACAAAAATAAGTAATGATTCATGTAATTTACCCAAGTATGAATTAAAAAGGCTCGAATAGATGAGTAAATAAATAATGTTAAAAAAAGATGAGGGTAAACTACATAAATGGCCACTGACAGTTAATGAATTGTATAATTATACATTTAATCTCTATTATTTAGATATTTTATTGTTTTAGTCCTCATTTTAATTGCCCCTCACAATTTTATCATGGCTCTGTCCCTCTAAATTCAATCCTCGCACGCAGTGTTTTAGTCCTCATTTTAATTTTATAATTAAAAGGCTCTCAACCATGCATAGAGCAGGTCTTAAAAAGTAATTAAATCGGGAAAATTGGAGAGTCAATGTTTAATTTAATTAATTTTAAAACCGATAAGATCCTAAAAATAAATTATACCAAACATTTTCGGAAGGGGCAAATGCTTAATTAAAATGATTTCAAAACTATTAATGACCTAAAATATAGTTAAACAATCTAAGTTGAGGGACAATTTACCCCCTCACGATTCAATCCTGGCTTTGCCCCTGGCTCCGATTGAGATTGTTAGTCTAGTTTTTGTGTGCGATAGCAGAGACGAAACTAAATGGATATTAGGAGGGGCTCTAAGAATTTTTTTACCCTTGTCTTTTATTTAAAAAAAAGATTAATTATGAATTATCCTTTACCTTTTAAAACTTATATTTTACCCCAATCTTAAATCTTAGTTCCGTCATTATCTTTAAGGTTGTGAATACTTATTTCGAGGAATTTTTTGGGATAAGAAAAAGAGTTTGAATTTGATGGCCAAACCTGAGGGATTGTTGTTGGGGAAAGTTATGTGAGTGCGGGAGAGAAAGGTGAATGAGGATTGAGGAATATGCAGAGGTTGAATTAGTTGACCAAACGATCTAGATCGGACTGGATTCAGATTTGTGTTAACTCGAACAAAATTATTGGATTTTAGATTTGGGTTCTAGTTTGGATCCGAACAAAACTAGTGTCGATAGTGATAAATAAAAAGTAATGGAGGGGAGTTGAATTATGAGTTAAGTCAAGTTAGGTTTAACTTGACTTAAATTAACTTATTTTTTTCCGATTACACTAAAGAGGACTGGTTCTAAAAACCGTCCTGAATTAAGCCTCGAACATATTGAGGCATTGAACTATAAATAGTTTCTCCTATTAGTGAACCCCTGCTATTGCTCGACAATGCATCCGCAACTCTGTGCATTCACGACCGATCTTACACATCCGAACCTCTCAGTCGAGGGCGAGCATTTGTCGAACCGCTAAAGCAAGTGTGTTACCCCAAACTCCATGCGTGATTGAGAGCATCGTGAATCCCCCATAATTCATCAAACAAAACAACCTAGACTTCTCGAAAAACCAACCAACCAACTCCCGCTATCATCCCGTAGAAGGCCTCCACACGCAGCAGCCTCGTCTCCCAAACGGACTGCACCATCGACGTTAGCCTAGTGGAAGAGCATGCCAAAGTGGTGAGCTAGCTGGGGTCATCTGGCTATGAGTTTCCTTGGATTGCATTGCCGAAAGGAGTCGCTCACACTCTGTTATGACTTAAATTTACTTAGTATTAAAAACTTTTAAAATTAAATAAAAACGAAGATTTAATTTACATTCTGATTATATAAATTTAATTTAAAATTTAAAGGAAAATGAGGGAAATTGTTTGGAACAAATTCGAGACCTAATATCCAATAGAACCAAAAAAATGTCTTTTACTTGTACAATATAAACTTCACCAATATGAATTCAACTTTTTTAGTTTTATATAATTTATTCACTAGATTAATGGTGCTAGATAAAAGTACATTATTCTCATGTTCTCATCAAATTCTGAAGTTGTGCATGAAACAAGATTTGAAAGAGTTGCCTTGTGAATAAAGTAAGTTGGGTTGAGAGTGTCGTCTTTGCAAAGAACATTTACAATATTTAATTTGGATTAGTTGATCAATAGATCAAATGCACATGATTTGGATTGACCGAGTGGCCAAGGACTCTCATATTGTCTCATCTTGTATGAATTCGAATATCAATATTTTGCATTGAGAATGTACTACTTCTCTATTTAATAAAAAATAGGACTAACATAACTTAAAATGATTTATATTCAATACACAAGCAATGGAAACAAAAAGTTTCCACAAGCGTCTTAGTTTTAGAGTTTAAGGTTTAGGATTTGAATTTAGGGTTTAGATGTTATGAGTTTAGGTTTAGAGGTTTAGAATTTAAGGTTTTGGGTAATATGGTTGGAGATTTAGGTTTTAACCTATAAACTTTGAATTCTAACCACAAACCCTAAAATTCTAACCACAATCTATCAATTTTAAACCTTTAAACCTAAACATCTAACCTTTAAACCCTAAAATCTAATCTTAAACTGTAAGTTATAATTGTATTTAAGAGATAGAGTTTTATTATGTAAATTTAAATAGAGTTTTATCTTGTAAATGTAACTAGAGTTCTAGATAAAGTCTTATCCTAAGCTTAGAGATAAGAAGTAGAATTTGAATCTAGGATAAACTCCTAATTGTAGTTGAACTCATTCACCTAAGTTTTTAAATAGACTTTGTACAACATTGTTTTAATATATCAATTACTGAGAACTTTTTACTTGTTCATCAGATTCTACATTTTTTTCCTTTAACGCAGAAACTTAAATTATGTTTTCTTCATTGCATTATTCTATTTTCCCCTAAAGCTGGAAAGTTGCTTTTCTACATGGTATCAGCCTAGGAATTGACCCCTCAATCAAAATCAATAACTTTTCCTTCCGCATCTTCTGGTGCTAATTCATCGGCAGATCCATTTAAAAATGTTGGTGATTTTCCAGAATTCTTTGGTGAAGCAATCACTTGCCATCGATTTGAAGGCCATAATTCTCTTCCTCTCTTTTTTAGCTACACTGGATAATCCAGCATGGATTATCGACTCCGGAGCCTCCGACCATATGACTGGTAATAGGGGTTTGTTGTCTATATTTGAATCTTCCTGTTCTCAACAGTCTATTAAAACTGCAGATGGGTCCTTATGCCCTATACAAGGGGCTGGTTATGTTCTTCTAAATAAGAATATAATGCTTACTAGTGTGCTTTTTGTACCAAATTTGAAATGCAACCTACTATCTGTAAGTAAGCTTTCTAAGGATTTACAATGTTCTATGGAGTTTAATGATGATAGTTGTATCTTACAGGCAATGGACTCGAAGAAGATAATTAGCAAGGCTAGATTGAAAAATGGGCTTTATACCTTTTTTGGCAACCCACCATTCCAATCTCAAGCTCTTTCTAGTTCTACCTCTCCTTTAAAACAATATGATGAAATAATGGTATGACATTTTCGGTTAGGCCACCCAAATTTCTATTATCTTGCAAAGCTTTTTCCTCATTTGTTCATTAATCAAAAACCACAGTATTTCAAATGCCATGTCTGTTCCCTTGCTAAACAAACTAAAGTTTCTTATTTACCATTTTCTTATAAAGCTTCTAAACCATTTTCTTTGATTCACAGTGACATTTGGGGTCTTTCTAGAGTGAAGAGTATTAATGGATATATGTGGTTCTTTTCTTTCATCGATGACCATAGCAGAACAACATGGACTTACCTAATGAGAGAAAAGTCTGAGGTTGAGTCCATTTTAAGAGGTTTTATAACATGATAGAAAATCAGTTTAATAGTATAGTTCAGATATTTCAGTCTGATAATGGGAGAGAGTATTTTACTACTTCCTTGGGGGAATTTTTTAAAGAAAAAGGGATTGTCCAAATTGGCTCTTGTGTGGATTCACCACAACAGAATGGTGTTGCTGAGAGAAAGAATAGACATTTACTAGAGGTCACTAGATCCTTATTGTTTTCTAGTAATGTCCCAAATTACTTGTGGGGTGAAGCTTTATTGCCTGCCACTTATCTCTTAAACATGTTTTATTTCTACTCCCTCCAATGATAGAACATCTTTCAAACATATTATACCTGCGGATCCCTCTACTCCAACACCTGCTTTTTCACCAGCAACCTCCCAAAACTCTCTTTCTAAAACTGTTCAGACCCCTAAAAAACTCAGTGTTTACTCTAGAAGGAAGAAAGTCATTCTTGGGACTGTTTTTCAATCTGACACTTGCTGAGATTTGGAAATGAGTCCAGTTGTTGCTGAGGATGTTGGAGGTAATAAAAATTCTTCTTCTTTAGTTAATTTGGAAGATTTACCTATTGCTAAAAGAAAGGGGATAAGGCAGTGTACTAAGTATCTCATTCAGAGATATGTTGCGTATGGTAACTTAATGCCATCTTTTAAGGCTTTTACAGCTTGCCTTGATAAAGAAGAAATCCCTACAAATATAGAAGATGCGCTGAAGGATCCAAGATGTAAGCAATATGTTGAAGAGGAAATGCATGCTCTTGAGAAGAATGTCACTTGAACTATCACAAACTTACCAAAAGGCAAGAAAGCTGTTGGCAGCAAGTGGGTTTTGCCATTAAATACAAGTCAGATGGGAGCATAGAGAGATTTAAGGCCAGACTTGTGGTCAAAGGTTTTTCACAAAGTTATGGTATTGACTACAATGAGACTTTTTCCCCTGTAGCAAAGTTGAACACAATTAGAGTGTTATTGAGTGTTGTTGTGAACAAAGATTGGGGTTTTCCCCAGTTAGACGTAAAAAATGCCTTTCTAAATGGTAAGTTGGAAGACGAAGTCTACATGAAGATGCCACATGGGATGGAGCCCAAGCTGGACGGTCAGAAAGTTTGCAGGCTTAAAAAGTCCCTTTATGGCCTTAAGCAGTCACTAAGGGCTTGGTTTGATAGGTTCACTAAAGTCCTTGTACAGAATGAGTACAAACAGTGTCAAGCAGATCACGCACTGTTTGTAAAGGTAACTTCTAATGATAGAAGAGTCATTTTAATTGTTTATGTTGATGACATTGTGATAACAAGGGATGATGAAGATAAAATTAAAATTTGAAGAACTTATTGAGTAGGAATTTCGAGACTATGGACTTAGGAAAACTAAGGTATTTTCTAGGTATGGAAGTTGCCAGATCCAGTAAAGGCTTAGTGATAAACCAACGGAAGTATGTGTTAGATTTACTCTTTGAAACTGGTATGTTGGGGTGTAAACCAGTTGAAACTCCAATGGCAACTGATCTAAAGTTAAGAGGAGAAGAGGTGGGGGTTGAAGTTGATAAAAATTAGTTTCAAAGGCTAGTAGGGAAACTCATCTACTTGTCCCTAACCAGGCCTGATATTTCTTTTCCCGTTAATGTAATAAGTCAACACATGACTAATCCGAAAGAAGGGCACTTAGAAGCTGCATACAGAATTTTGAGATATTTGAAAGGTACACTAGGCCATGGTTTAATCTTTAAGAAAACTGAAGAAATAACAGTCAAAGTCTATACAGACTCAAGTTGGGCTAGTGAAGTTACTGAAAGAAAGTCAACTAGTGGTTACTGTTCGTTTGTATGGGGCAATCTAGTGACATGGAGAAGCAAGAAACAAACAGTTGTTGCAAGGAGCACTGCAGAGGCAGATATAGAGCCTTAGCATTAGGAATCTGTGAAGGAATGTGGTTGCTTAGACTACTAAAGGATTTAGGAATGAAACAAGATGAGAAGTTCCAAATTCTTAGTGGCAACCAACCTACCATCCAAATTGCTAATATTTCAGTTCATCATGACCGAACTAAGCATGTGGAAATCGACAGACACTTTATTGCTGAGAAGGTGAATGGTGGAATAACAAGCTTGACTTATGTTCTTACAGAACAACAACTTGCTGATGTGCTTACTAAAGCACTCTCCAAACAGGTTTTTGGTAAGTTTATATCCAAGCTGGGTATATACAATGTATACACACCAGCTTGAGGGGGTATGTAAGTTATAATTGTTTTTAAGAGATAAAGTTTTATTATGTAAATTAAAATAGAGTTTTATCTTGTAAATGTAACTAGAGTTCTAGATAAATTCTTATCCTAAGGTTAGAGACAAGAAGTAGAATTTGAATCTAGGATAAACTCATAATTGTAGTTGAACACATTCACCTAAGTCTTTAAATAGACTTTGTACAGCATTGTTTTAATATATCAATTACTGAGAACTTTTTACTTGTTCATCAGATTCTACATTTTTTTCCTTTAACGCAGAAACTTAAATTATATTTTCTTCACTGCATTATTCTGTTTTTCCCTAAAGCTGGAAAGTTGCTTTTCTACATAAACCCTAAAATTAAGACATTTATCAATATTTTTTGTTTCCACCGCCCGTGTATACTATATAGAATAATTACTCGATTTAAAATACCAAAAATATAAAAATTAGTATAGCTGAAGGTCTAAATTATGCATAGGGTAAAATACCTAAATTATCACTCAGCTTTGCTCTATGATCTATTTTGATCATTAAACTTTAAAAGCGACCAATTTACTCACTAAATTTTATATATTGGCCTATTTTGATCACTCCCAGATGATATGAATTATTTTATTATAACATGTCATTTTTATTAAGGGTAAAATACACAGATGATCACTGAACTATCTTCTCACTCTTATTTTGCTCACTCAACTTTTAAAATTTTTAATTTAATAACTAAATTTTATATTACTTCAATTTTAGTCATTTTAAATTATTTTATTAATATTTTCGTATAACATGACATATTTTATTATTAAAATATAAAAAATTTAAAATAAAATAAAAATTATATTTTATTATTATAAAATAAAAAACAATTATATTTTATACCCAAACCCTAAACCTCAAATTACAAAGATCTTTGTCTTCGTCGCCATAACTTCTTTCAGTTCCACCACTTTCGGATATCGGACGAGGCGCATGGCCAAGATTTCCCGCTGGATTTGATCCATTATCCCTTTCTTCTTCACCAGATCTTTGCCGACGACTTTAATGGCGACGTTTTCGCCCGTCGTTAATTCCTTTCCGTCACAGACTTTTGCGAAAGTCCCTTTCCCTAACAGCCTCCCATCTCATATTTCTCGAATAAAACATGTCTCTCCTCCATCGATTTTGCTGGTTTCTTTCTTTTATCTACAGAAAAAACAAAAAACTGGGAAACTTTGTTGGCTATGGAGTTAATGTAATCTGAAAGATTGGAAAGTTAAGGGAATCGGAATCCATGAAAGAACAGAGTGGAAGGTGAAAGTGATGGATTCCATAATGAGATTGAGAGGCGTTTATTGGGAAGTTGGGGGTACACAAAGTGGAAAATTAAGATTGGAATATTTGTCAAAACAGAGGTCGATTAAATCCACCCTAAACCTCAAGGTGGGTTTGGGGATAGGGATCCACAAGAAAGGAGAAGGTGGGATTGTAATTTGAGGTTTAGGGTCCGGGTGGATTTAGGAATGAAATATAATTATTTTTTATTTATAATAATAACATATAATTTTTATTTTGTTTTAAATTATTTTTATATTTTAATAATAAAATATACCATGTCATAATAAAAATAGGTGTGAAAAGATAATTTGTATTTTAGCTTTAATAAAAATGAATGTTATAATAAAAAATAATAAAATAAAGGGTAATCTACACACGTGATCCTTTTTATTTGGGGTTTGTTCTATTTTGGTCATCCGAATTTAAAAAAGATTATTCTTGTCACTTACGTTTTGAATCGTGTCTGTTTTGGTCACTGGACCGTTAACTCTATAAAGAAAATTAATTTATGATTTAACCCCCAAACTTTCAAAACTTTATTTTTTACCATCTTCCTCAAATTTTTTAACTTCCATTCCCTTCCCTTCAACATCAATAACCACTGTTCGAAAAAGCCTGTACTTTCTCTTAATTCTACAAGACAATGGCAGGAAGATCCATATGAAATGGCTGATTATCTCAATGCTTCCTTGTTTCTTCCCTTTAAGGAGTTAAAGAGTCTGTACTTGGTTGGGAATGGAATAGCTGGTTTTGTGGACAATGAAGGTTTGTTGCCTTTCCTATAGCAATTTGGCCGTCATTAAATACAAATCAATATCTGTTACTAATACAAATTCTTGATTTCATTGTCTTTTTCTTTTTCGTTTGACTTTCTTCTTGATTATCTTACAGGGATTGCAAAGCTATCTTCTGAATTGAAAAACTTGGGATTCCTTGACTTAAGTTTCAATTACTTGAATGATAGCATCTTGTCATCATTAAGTGAGCTTTCGTCTCTTAAATATCTACTTCTAGAAAGAAACCGTTTCACGGGATCAGATCATAGCAATGGTAAAACTAGAATTCATATCCATTTTATTTGGATTTGTGGATATTTGATATACTTTTGCTACAGATGAAGTTTCTCTTAATACTGATCCGGTTGTTGATGATGACACCGATGCATTTGAGATTGAAGGAGAGAATCCTCTGCCTCCTGTTGTCGGAATGGAATTTAATTCTTACCAGGACGTATATTACTTTTACAATTGTTATGCCAAGGAACAGGGATTCAGTGTTAGAGTAAGCAACACATGGTATCGGATGGGCAAAGAAAGATACAGAGGCAAATTGAAGTTGAGCTTGACCACAACCATTTGATCAGCCCTGTGAATGGAAAGTTCTATAAGTCCCATAAGCAATTAGGTATTGGAACCAAAAGAACACTGCAGATAGACAGTGCCGAAGAAGTCCAAAAGCTTAGGCTTTTTGGAACATTGGTTATTGATGTTGAAGGGAATGGAAGTGCGGAAGTTTGTGGAAGATGGTAAAAAATAAAGTTTTGAAAGTTTGGGGGTTAAATCATAAATTAATTTTTTTATTAACGGAGGTTAACGGTCCAGGGACCAAAACATACATGATTCAAAAGGGAGACAAATAATTTATATCATCAAAGAGTGACCAAAACAGGTCAATGCATAAAATTTAGTGAGTAAATTAGTCGTTTTTAAAGTTTAGTGATCAAAATAGGTTATAGAGCAAAGCTGAGTGATAATTTAGGTATTTTACCCGTCAATTAAATTTTAACTAGGCTTAACCGTCAAATAAGTGTCCAAATTATACATTTTTTTAGTTAGGTGCCTAAACTTTGTTTTAGGCCAAATAAATGTCTAACGTTTTCAACGTTACTCAAATAGGTGTCATGCAGTTACTGTCCATTAATTTTTACCGTTATCTAACATGTGTCACATTCTTAAATTTTTAAAATTATATTTAAAAATAAATAAAAATTAATAAAACAAATAATCTTAAATTTCACAAAATAGCCCCAAATTTTAAAATCCCTAACACCCAAAAACTAAATCCCAATTTTCCCTGATTTCGCCGTCGATTGCCACGTCGTTGCCCACCACATCCGTCGTCGAACCATCAGATCATTTATCCCATTATTTCGTCGTTGGGAATCAACCAACGCCGTGCGAAACACCGAAATTGTTAAATAGTTTATTCGGATGATTCACAACGAAAGATGACATAACGAATGATAAACGGTGTGTGAGTCATTTGATGAGGGAAGGACGCTTCATTCCGTTATCGAAAACGCGACCATCATCGATGGGAGTGGCCTTATTTGAGGCATTTAGGGATATATTGACTATTTTGAGATTATTTGTAAATCTTAGAATATTTTAAAAAATTTGATTTATTTTTTAAAAATATAAAATTTTAAAAATATTTAATAATGTCATGTGTTCGATTTTGATTGAATAACAAAAAAAATTAATGTCCGTCACAACCAAATCTTAAATGAATCACGAAATAAAATACTAAATACCTATTTAACTTAAAATATAATTTAAACACTTATCTAAAAAAATATATATATATAGTTTATACACTTATTTTTTTTTTAAGCAAAAATATGATCAGACCCCTCGAGTAAGAGGAAAACCTCGAAGGCAAATAGGATCCGCCGTGGTAATCGTTGGAAAATGGAAGCTCTAAGAGCAACATATGGAGACGACGCCTCATCGGACTCCGACTCCGAGGACTCCTCTCCGCCGACACTTCCCGCCAAATCGAAACCCCAAACGGAGGAGACACTCTCGGCCCCTCTCCCTCCGCCTCCTGTTTCCCTCCTCCACCCTCCCAACTCCCTTGGTAATTCAAACTACTCTCAACCTCCCATCATTTTTCTTTTGCTAAAAAGTTCCCCTCTTTTTTATGCCCATCAACTATTTCTTTTTTTCCTTGACAATGGAAAAAGGTTCGTTGGATTACTTGCAAACTGGTCAGCCCAGCAGAGTCAGAAGCTTCCCTCACATCGAAGGCAACTATGCTTTACACGTCTACATTCCAGGTGCCTTCAATTTGTTCAAACAGAAAACTTAATTTCTTCATCAACAATATTGAATGCCTTCTGTTTTCTTTACCTCTGTTATTTCAGTTCTTATACCGTCTATTTCAAAAAAAGAGATGGGCCAGTTTTTGAAGAAAGTTTCATCCTTTATTCCCGGTCTTCATGTTGTGGACATTGATGTTCCATTGGATGTACTGTGTAAAGAAGAACATAAGCTTGAACAAGCTGCCTTGGGAAGGGAATTTCACATAAGTTTAGGACGGACTGTTCCTATTAGAGTTCACCAGATTGACTCTGTTGTAACAATGCTTCGCCAGAAGCTTCAGTTTCTAAAGCGGTTCGGTTTCTATCTTTATGTTATGCTTTGTTCCGTTGCTTAAAAAATCTATGATTTTTTTTCCTCTTCTGATTTCCAGGATATGGTTTTGGTCTTTTCTCTCATCGCAAATAGGTTTTGGATTGATTTTAACAAATGGGAGGTTTTCGTCAATGACGATAAATCGCGCACCTTTCTTTCACTGGAAGTGTTTACTGGAGGATTAGCTGAGGTAAATGTGCTGAATTTCCTTTGTTCTTTTGTTGAAATGCTAATTCCGTCTCGAGCTTGCTTTTGCCGTTTGATCAACCACTGTTTGGATATGTGGACATAGATAATATTTTTTTCCAAGTTATGTTTCTTAACTTGAAACATAGATAATTTTCCTTTGTGTGTGCAAGTTTACCTTTGATGTTACACATACACTATGCGTTCTAATATTATTGTTCGAATGATGACTAATTACTTCCTAGATAAATATATGTTTCTACATTTCAAGGGATATCATGTTAATATAACTATTTTTGTGTATTTCTTGCCCTTCTAGATGTTATTTACTGCTGTTAGTTTATCATGCATCATGATGTTCTACAATATGATTCACGAGCCTGTACCGGGAAACATGGTTGCACGTATATTTTGTATATGAGCGGGCAGTATAACTTCTTTATAAAATTTTCTAATATGAACATGTTAAAGTGAGAACTGAGATGTGGTTGTCTAAAAGTGGTATAAAGATTTAGAGGTCAATGCTTGAATTGGAGTAAAAATTCTACATCATGTTTACTTGCACTGGTTTGTCATGCTGATCTGATATTTGTATCTGCTTTGAGTAGGATGTCCGTCTTTTGTAGACCAAATCGGGATGCTCATCTTGCAGTTTTGTTTCTTACTATTCTTTTATTTATTAAAATATGGTATTACTTGGTTGCAATTGATTCTCAGATAACTAAGCAAATTCAGGCTGTTAATGACGTTTACAAGCTTCACAATCTTCCGGAGTTCTATAAGGTTCGGGATGTAATAAATTAATTGCTTAGTCTAGTCAATACTCCATATGATTCAGAGCAACGATCTTATATCATATTGTTTGTCAATATACAGGATCCAAGGCCTCATATATCCTTGGCTTGGGCACTAGGAGACATTAGCGGTTCCCTTAAGAAAGTGGTCGAGGAAGAAACGAAGTCATCTGGCTTCAGAGGTTCCTTACAGAATCGTATTTGTACGAGTAAATTCGGTGGCATTGAGTGTAAAATTGGTAATAAAACATATAAAATATGTAAATCTTCTGATCAATGATAAGATCTCTTCAACCTCTTGTGATATATGTTCATCGTTGTTTATCTTACTTTATCTGTTATTTGTGAAACTTCTGTTTGAGAACTTATGTATCACAGAATCGTATTTGTACAAGTGAATTTGGGTATGGAATTGGGGAAATGATGGGGTATGAGTTCCCGATTTTATGTTCCGAATCGTATTTGTACAAGTGAATTTGGGTTTGGAATTGGGGAAATGATGGGGTATGAGTTCCCGATTTTATGTTCCGAATCGTTCTCAATATGTTGTTTAACCTCTTGTGATATATATTCATTGTTGTTTATCTTACTTTATCTGTTATTTGTGAAACTCCTGATTAAGAACTTA
The DNA here is from genome assembly GCA_019671005.1 of Hibiscus mutabilis. Lineage (NCBI taxonomy): Eukaryota > Viridiplantae > Streptophyta > Magnoliopsida > Malvales > Malvaceae > Hibiscus > Hibiscus mutabilis. The sequence continues at coordinate 35,618,818 of CM033743.1, read as the reverse complement.
TATATCACAAAATCGTATTTGTACAAGTAAATTTGGGTATGGAATTGGGGAAATGATGGGGTATGAGTTCCCGATTTTAGGATTCATCGTTCCCAATATGTTCTATATGTTGTTTAACCTCTTGTGATATATGTTCATCGTTGTTTATCTTACTTTATCTGTTATTTGTGAAACTTCTGATTGAGAACTTATGTATCACAGAATCGTATTTGTACAAGTGAATTCGGGTATGGAATTGGGGAAATGATGGGGTATGAGTTCCCGATTTTATGTTCCGAATCGTTCTCAATATGTTGTTTAATCTCTTGGGATGCATATTCATTGTTTTCACCAACATGTCACGTCATCAATATAATATGAGCTAACTACTTAGTGATCAAATTGTGACAAATCAACAACGTAAGTGAAGAAAATGTATCTTTTGAAAATTCAACTAAGATAATCGACTAAAACCCAGATAATAGCAACCTCCAGTGTTAGTTTACCCTTTTTCGTTTTTACCGGAGAAAGCATTGCAAACACTACAATATTTTCTGGTTTATTCATACGGTTGATGAAGTTTATAGGGAAACTACATGCAAGAATGGGCATGGCTTAACATACTGCCATGGATATGAAAGATTTACGAAATATATAATCTACCTAAAACTTATGTTATTCAGAAACTAACATGTCTGTATGATGTCTTTGCAATCTGATCTTCTAGAATGGTAATGGATGGCATTTGCGGTATTCTTGCTCTGTCGTTTTTTTTTTCAGGTTTTCCACGAGTTCTGCTTGAGTTCGTGGCGTGCCTAGAGATGTCCTTGGACCTGAACGGGACGGACTCTGTGGATAATGTCCTTGGCAAGTGTTTTGAACACATGCCATGTTTCACCAAAAAGGTTGATGGCATGCTTCCCGCAAAAGCTGATGTAAGTATGATGGTGAAGGCCCTTACATTACTTGGCGCAACGCTGGCTATGGCGGTGTTGCATGTGAAAAACAGTGAAATCAAACAAATCTGAAGCTCCAATTGCATTGGGAATTTGCTTGTGAGGATGTTGATCATGAACAACGACATCGCAAAGCCTAGCGAGTTGGAAGCCACGAATAGTGCAAAAGTCGTTCCGTCGTTTGTGCCCATGATAGACTTCCCTGCCATGTGTGATCCATGCAGGCCGGTGGACTTGTTCTGGTACGGAATATAACTATCTTGCCACGTTCCACCCGGAGGATTGAGTCCAACCTGGAAGGTTGCGGTGGCCGCCCAAACAGCAATAACTAATAAAGTATTGCGAGCTTCACTGGGAGAGTCTCGGCCTTTCTTAAACTTGAAATACTCCGCCATGTTTTCAGCCCACCATCGACTTCTCTGTTGTGTTCTTGGTCGGTCTGGTTCCGGATCATGAGATTCACGGGAAGGAATTTGAGGGATCGTAACATCTCTAGCACTCACTGCTGCAGCTCGTCGAAGAATCTCTGCAATTTCTCTATCACCAGCTTCACTAGGAAACATCTGAAGGACATCCATGGCATTTAGACCAGTTCTGTTTACTGCATTTATGTCCAGCAAGCCTGGAGTAGCTGTTCCACTTCCAAGTACTAATTCTATCACCTGAAACAACATTCAACATTTACTAACAAAACATCATTTGTTGTTTGGTGTTATTACAAAACAATCTCATTTTCCAAGTAATTAAAGTGGTGCAGATTTTCATGAATCTGTTAACACTTTTGTACAACAAAAACGAATACTCACCTGTCGTTGTTCTCTCCAAGTTGCTAAATGGAGAACTGTATTGCCTTGCTCATCCTTGAGATTCAAGATTTCTTCTTTCTTCACTCTTACAATCCAATTGACCATAACTTTAATTGCCTCGAATTGGCTGTTCTTTATTGCAATGTGCAGAGCAGTCTCCTTGTGAATTGTCACACTCTCCATACATTCTGCATATCTCCCTAGTATTTCATTGATGACATCAACCCTCCCTTTCATGGCTGCAAAATGGAAAGGCGTCTTCTTCTCTTGTCCCTCCGCGATGCATAATCTCGGGTCGACGTTCATAAGCTCTCTTACGATTTCAACGTGCCCATTTGCAGCTGCAACATGAAGAGGGCTAAAACCATCTGTGTTTACTTCTTTGGCAAACTCGGGTTTTAGACTCAAAATCTCTCTAACAAAACCAACATGCCCTTCAGCTGAAGCAATATGCAGATGACTTTCGTTGGAATGAAGTGAAATGGTGTGAAGGATTAAAGGGTTTTCTCTTAGCAACTTGTGTAAGCCATCTATGTTTCCGGTTAAAGCAGACTCGAAAAACCTCGAATCCATGTTGAATGTGGTGAAGCTTGTTTTGTTGGCTGAAACAAAGGGATGTTTCCTTCTTGTTGACGAGGGATGGAAGGAATGTTAATCTTCTTTAGTGAATCATCATAACTTATCAAGCAATTAAGGGTTGAAATATTCAGGCAAAATGTAATACTTTGACCTTGCTTTGTTTATATAATATAAGCAAAAGCTTCTGCAGATGACAAGTCAGCCATGTTTTTATCTTCGATGATGTAATGGCTGTGCAGGTTCTTGATGCGTGTGGTTGAAGCAAATGATCATTCTTATGGTCAAACTTCTTATTTTAGTTGTTTATAGTTAGAATAAAAAACAGAACTGATAAAGACAACATTTCTCAGTACAATGACAATCTGTAAAAATAAACTCTTCCCACAGGAAAAACAAAGGCCGATTGAAGATATGACTATAATGATAATAATTGCAACACTGTTTACATCTTGTGGAGAAATACTTATGATTGCAGTGCTGTATGAGGATTTGGATGATGTAAAGTGTGGTTTCGAAACCTACCGAGTTGAAAAGTGCAAAGAGCCAAAACGGAACTCCACTACAAGTGCTCATTGTCTAGCCAAACATCCAAATGCTTTCATAATTCAATACTTATAAACTAAGTAAAACAGTGTACAAAATATGGAGCTCCATAGCATAAAACGTAGTAAGTCAATAATAATAAACTTTTTTTTTAATAATTTTTACTTAAAGAAAGAAAAAAAAGGGAAATCTGTGCTCTTAATGGATCTAGATCCCACAACCTATGAGAGAGAAATGTGTCAACTAAAATCTTTTTACCACCTGTTCTAGAGATTGTTAACAAATAATGATAAAGTTGAATGAATATATAGCTCAAATAAAAACACAAGTATTATACTCTCGAATGAAATAGTGTTGCAATCACGTGTTAATGGTTCTCCCCTAGACACGAGTCGAACTTACTAACCTATAAATGGAAACATATGAACGTTATGTTTTACAAGTTTAGTGACACTTCTGTTCTATTATACTTCATGCAATTCATAAATACTCACATTAATAAGAAATCAACAAAACAAAACAAAAAAAATCAAACTTTGCAGAGACCCAATATGTGGGCAATTCTTCCAACTCAGTTTTTCTCCATCCACAACGTCATGGTTCAAACCCGCTTTACCAACCGGTTGTTGGTAAAAAAAATACCCTCTTTACCAACACTTAGAAAACACTGCAGATTTGATGGTCAAAGATATAAATCAAAAACGTGGAAAAGTTTTCTTTCTTTTTTCTTTTAATAAAATGGTAAAAGAAACTTGGTTGTTAAACACGATGAACCATGGAATAAACTGAAACTGATAGGGCAAAGGCTCATCCTTTTGAGCAATCTTTACATTTATCATCATATATTCCCCTTGTTCATCATTACTTGAACAACAATGACAGCTCCCATGGCGGACTACCGAGTACACATGATTTCGAGAGCGATCCTACACCGGGACTACAAATAAATCTCTGTATTCTAGTTATTTGCCTTAAAGAGGCATTGAATCTTGTCTAATGGTCTACTAATATATTTAGTAAAAAGTGGATATAAATTGCAAAGACCTGGTGGTTGACTGAAACTCCAAGGGTGATAATAACAAGCAACAAAATCGTGCTTAGAGCCCCGGTATAGATTCAAGGTTGTATTGTTTAGAAGTTGGAGTCTCATCTTGTTGGTTGTCCTGAACTTTTGGCTTGTTCGTGGCCTCGAAATTATGCAAGTAGGCGTACGAAGCTGTCAGACTAGATGAAGGGCCAGGATTGCTTATTCTGCTAGTTAGGAAGCGACGGATTAGACCTCTAAGGAATGGGGCCATGGTATCCGGCTCATGTTCTAGGTAGTACATGATTCCTCCCATGCATGCACAGAATAAGGCCACCTGTAACAATTTGGAAGCATCGAATAAGGAACCAAATTTATACGAAAACAATTGATTCAGGTAACAATGTAATGGTGCAGTCGATGCATTGAGAACAAAGTTGGCTATCAATCTCTAACTATGGGCACAGATTTTCCCTTAGACCAACATATAAGCTCACATGAGAAAGAAAACTACCTCAGCATTTTTAACATCAGGAAGCAGGTGACGGTTTACTAAAATATTCCACCATGATTCTCCAGCTCGTGGAAGAACATATAGAGCAAGTTCACCACGTCTAGTTTTTTTCTCCAGTAATATAGAAAGACCCGATAAAGCACCAGCAACCCAATATACCAGCTTGTGATCTGTCGATGCAATCTTTCTATGCAAGCATATAACCGCCTTGAATTGCACAAGCAAAATGCTCAAGGAACATATAATACCGATTTTAACAACAGTGAAAAGTGAATGAGAAACAAGATTCTAGTTACCTGAAAAATTCCAACAAAGGCAGACAAGAAAGATGTTGATTGAACAGCACCTTTAACAGCAAGCCAACAGGCACGGGCAGGGGTGTCCATAAACTAGACGTGTATCATGATGATGCAAAATAAACAAACAAAAAACACGAAGGATCAATTCCAAAAATGAAATCTCATTGTAATGCCATTTATGAATCGCTAGAATCTGTGTGTGTGTAATATCTGCTCAAGTGGAGCAAAAGAAGCCTGCAAAATCAACTACAAGAAATTTTGTCTTGGTAATAAAAGGATAAATGACACTGGATTCACCGGTTTTACCTGGCATAAAAGCTTTTAATCGACTATTGGAAGATTAACAGAGAATAATACCCATCATTCCCACTCAATACACCAAAATTTACTAAACCAGATTTTGGCAAAGCAGATTGACTTCTACATTTTAGTAATGTGATTTTTACTAAACCAGATTGACTATTTTATTTTTCAAAAAAAATGCTTCATTTTTTTGGTAAAGGGTACACACACACTGTAGAACTGATGAGAACATTAAGAATTTCTCACTTAGTTTATTGATAAACAATATAGGAATATATACACAGCCAAACTTTGTATACTAGGTAACTAAATATTCTACAATAAATACAGTATATTTAGTCCTAAAACTTAGCCTACAGATCTGTAACAAGCTATAATTAACATATACCAACTTTAAGACCCAATCTACATTTACTACGATTGCAACTCATAATACATTCCTAAATAACACGATATTACCCACACTCCCCCTCAAGCTGGGAGTAGATGTTGTGAAGTCCTAGCTTGGTTGTAATTTCATCAAAGATAGCTCTTGGAAACGCCTTGGTGAGTACATCTACAAGTTGCTCTTTGGTAGGGACGGAATTTAGATTAACCACTCCACTATTGACCTACTTTGAGATGAAGTGTTTGTCTATTTCAACACGCTTTGTTCTGTCATGTTGAATTGGAATTTTTGCAATCCCTATGGTAGATAAGCTATCAGTCTGCAAGTCGAACTGTGTGGATTCTTTAAGTCCCAATTCTGCTAGGAGTCTTTGTAGCTATATACCTTCACAAATCCCAAGTGCTAAGGCTTGGTATTCTGCCTCAGCACTACTTCTGGACACCACAGACTATTTTTTACTCCTCCAGGTTACTAAATTACACCAAACAAAGGAGCAATAGCCACTAGTTGATTTTTTATTTGTTAGCTCCCTACCTAGCTCGAATCAGTAAAAACTTTTACTGTTTTGTCTTCATTTTTCTTGAAAAATAGACCATGTCTAGGAGTGAATTTCAAGTACCTCAGAATTCGATTTACTACTTCAAGATGCTCCACCCTTAGATCACACAAATGCTGAATTACAATGCTCACTGGAAAGGTTATGTCAGGTCTTGTAAGGGACAAGTAGATGAGTTTTCCCACCAATCTCTGGTACTGTTCTTTGTTTACAGGACCACTCACTTTATCGTTGTTCATTTTTAAATTCGAGTCCATAGGAGTTTCCGCAGGTTTACATCCTAGCATACCAGTTTCAGAGAGTAAATCAAGGATATATTTCCTTTGATTTATCACCATGCTATCTTTCGTCCGAGCTAAAGTACCTGGGGTTGCCTAGATCCTTTGTTTCGAGTTCAAGGGCCAGACATTTCTTTGTTTCTTCAATCTCATCAATAGCATCTCCTGTAACAATGATGTCATCCACATAAACAATCAAAATTGCCCTTTTTCCTATGGGAGTTGCTTTAATGAACAAAGTGTGATCAAACTGGCATTGTTTAAAGCCATAGTTAATGATGACCTTTGTAAATCTGTTGAATCAGGCCTTTGGTGACTGTTTTAAATCATATAAGGACCTTTCCAGTTTGCAAACTTTTTGACTTATCCCTTTTTCTAAACCTGGAGGAATTTGCATATACACTTCCTCTTCAAGAGTTCCATTCAAGAAAGCATTCTTACTGTCTAATTGGTGAAGAATCCAGTTATTGTTAACAGCTAGCGAAAACAGTACTCTAACTGTATTTAGCTTCGCAACTGGAGCAAATGTTTCTTGGTAGTCTATCCCATAGGATTGGGAGAACCCCTTAGCTATCAGCCTTGCTTAAAGCCTCTCCACAGAACCATCTGAGTTATACTTCACAGAAAAAAACCCCACTTGCAGCCTACTGGTTTCTTCCCTCGTGGCAAATCAACCAACTTCCATGTTTCATTTCTTTCCAGTGCATTTATTTCATTTTCAACAGCCTTTTTCCATTTTGGATCCTCCAAGGCCTGTTCCATTATTTTAGGAATTACAGTGCTGTCAAGGCTGGTAGTAAAAGCTCTGAATAAGGGCTTCAAATTTCCATATGCCACACAAACCTTTGAATGGGATGGTTTGTGCATTTCCTAACACTCTTTCTCTGAGCAATAAGCAAGTTAGAATCATCAATAATAGGAATTTCATCTTGAAACGATTCCTTACCTTACAAGGTTTTTGAGGCATTCGGACCAAGGTCTAGTTCTTGACTGTCTCCAGGCTGTGTGATGTCTCTTTAGTAGTCTTTCTCCTCCTTTTGTAGACACTAAGCTGTTTGCTTTCAAGTTGCGTAGGCTGGTCTTTATGAGGAGTAAAGGGTGAGAAAGAAGTAGGAGATGAAACATGGTCTAGGTTATCAATGGAAATTTCAGGGTCAGTTTCAGCAGGCAAGTTCTAAAAGTTTTCAAGAATTGGTTTAGAGGGAGGAGATGCAGGCGAGGGTGCTGAAATGCCTTGAAAAGTCTGAAAAATGTCAAGAACAGGATCAGTAGTAAAGGGTGAATTTCTAGCTGGTAAAACCTGAGATTCAATAACTTTCTCCCCTTGAATTTCAATGTTGGCATAAAAAGGTTTGGTTTCAAAGAAAGTCACATCCATGGAAGGTGTAGGTTCTCCTAGTGGAGGGTGAGTAACATTTGTAGCCCTTCTTAGTTGGTGAATATCCTAGGAAAATACACCTAATGACTCTAGGATCAAATTTAGACCGAGATGGGGAATTGTTATGGACAAAAATAGTGGTGACAAAAATCTTAACTGGGACGCTAGAAGCAAGAGGCTGGAAGTTTGAAAAAACTTGAAGAAATAAGTTCCAGAGAGACTTAAAGTTGATGGATTTACTGGGCAATCTGTTAATGAGAAAAGTTGCAGTTAACACAGGTTCTCCCCAATAAAATTAGGAATATTTGTAGAAAATAACAAGCACTTAGAAACTTCCAGTAAATGCCTATTTTTCGCTCAACAATCCCATTTTGTTGGGGAGAGTCAAACACAAGAAATATGAATTACCCTTTTTCTTTTAGGTATTGCCCGAGAGTCTTGGTAAAATATTCACTCCCATTATCACTATGAAGGATGAGAATTTTTCTCTGAAATTGAGTTTCCACTAGCTATAAATTTTTTTAAACACCCGTTTTGTTTTTGACTTTTCCCTCAGTAGGAATGTCCATATAAGCCTAGTATAGTCATCTATAAATGTTATAAACCATCTCGAACCATCAATGTTTTTTACCCGAGAAGGACCCTAAATGTCACTGTGTATAGTTGCAAAAGGTTGGGAGGTTTGAGCATGGGATGAAGGATAATTGACTTCAATTTGTTTTGCAAGAGGGCAAATATCACTTGTAAAGAAATTAGGCTTTTATTAGAAAATAACTAAGGTAATTCTGGACAAATATTGAAAATTAGGGTGACCTAATCTATAATGCCACAATAAAGCATCATTAGAGGAATTAAAAATTGGGAAACAAGAACAACTTGAAACTGCTTGTCCATGTGGAGAAGTCTGCCCTTGGAGAATGTAGAGGCCACCACATAGCCTAGCACTGTCAATCACCTTCCTCGAGTCCAAATCCTGAAATGCACAAACATGTGAAGAGAATTGAGTATTGCATTTCATATCACTTGACACGTTACTAACTGAAATGAGATTGCAGGCTAGCTTTGGAACATATAAGACATTATACAGTACGATGGTGTTAGATATTCTAACAAAGCCACTTCCTGAGACAAAGGATAAAGATCCTTCAACAGTTTTGATCTCAAAAGGGACAGATAGAGGCTAAAATGCATGGAATAGGGTAGCATTTCCTGTCATGTGGTCTGATGCACCTGAGTCAATAATCCAGTTCGAACCAGTAGTCTTATTAGCTATTCCCACAAAAATTGAACTAACTTCAGTTGCTTTAGAAGCAAGGGGGGATTCAGGACGAGTCATTTGGCTAAGCAATCGCTGTAAGTCCTCTATTTGCCGTTTGCTAAAGCTAGGTCCAACCACCTCTATAACTGTCATATTGGCAGACCCATCAAGTTGCTGTCTAAGTCTTTGAGGCTTCCATCCAATTTGTTGGTTTGCCATGCAATTTTTGGCAGTTTTCCTTTGTATGACCAGACCTTCTACAGTGATCACACCACGACTTCTCTCTCCTTGTCTTGGTTGTGGAATGGGTGAGAAGTGCTGCACTGTCAGACTGGACATGTTGCGGAAGCATCACACCCTCCTGCTCTCTTCTTGTCAAACCTCAGCAAAGGCCTTTCGTAGGGAAGGTAGAGGTTTGATAGCAACGATCCTCCCTTTCACATTATCCAGATTGCTGTTGAGGCCGTACAAGAATTGAAACACTCTTCTCTGGGTTGTAATCTGCTTGTATAATGCCGCATCTGCCGTTGTTGACCAGTTATGAGTCTCAACGAGATCCAACTGGTGCCAGCATCTCACAATAGTATTGTAGTATTGTGTGACATTCATCTCATCTTGGCGAAGGCCATTGATCCTGTTGCCTATCTCGAACAGTTCAACAACATATCAGAACTAGAATATGTTTCCTTCGCAGCATCCCAGATTTCCCTTGATGTGTAATAGAGAAGATAATCAACTCCTATATCTGGGGTCATGGAGTTGATGAGCCATGACATAATCATGTTGTTTTCGCGAGCCCATTGAGGATAAAGTGGATCAGTAGTAGGGATGTTCAAAAATACCTGACCCGACTGACCCGATCCGACTACCCGAACATAAATAACCAGGTATTTACCCGAAATTTTTTTACCTGGGTTGGGCCTGGGTCACAAAATTAAGAATTTTCAGGTATCCAGTTACAACCGGGTACCTGAATATATTTGAAATTAATATTTTTTTATATTCAATATACATATTTTTATATTAAACTAATAAAAAATCTTAATTTTTTTTATATTTTTATATTTAATAAATACATATTTTTATATTAAATTAATAAATACATATTTTTTATATTTTATATTAAACTAATAAAATATTTTTATATTTAAAAATACATATTTTTATATTCGGGTACCCAAATACCCGAATTTTCGGGTACCCGTAAAACTCGGGTCGGGACACGGGACGCACTTTGAACTACCCAACGATCCGGGTACTCAGATTTGAACACCCTAATCAGTAGTGTCTGGAATCGTCTGTGGCCCTGAGATGTAATCTACCTTGCTCCTCCAGCAATGTATAGTTTCACAGTCTGGGACCATTGAAGGTAGTTATGGCCATTGAACTTGTGAGAAGTCATTTGGGAGGAGAAGGCATCTGCAACACCTTCTATACTAGGCCATTGAACTTGTCTTGTTTTGTTTGCTTCTTTGATATAGAACTCAAAATGCATCAAGGCCATTATTTTATTTTATTGTTTGCTTCATTGTTATAAGTACATGAAGTAAGCTAAAGCAAAATCCAACACCAAGGTCCCTCCACATTCATGGATGAAGGAAAACCAATATGTAACGCAAGATATACCTTTTGTAGGTGCAGAACAGCGAATGGCACAAAAGTCAAAGAGAAGTATAGAGGGAATGTTTTCCTAAATGTAGCTGATGCTGCCTTGGCATTGTGAGCTAGACAAGAATTTGTGTCTGGATGAATAATTGAACAAGGAATAATTGATGGGAACTCTCCCAATTTCACATTACTGGACTTCCTTCGGCTATTTAAGTAGGCTAATATAGATGCAACATCCACTGGCCGACCTCTACAATTATCCTTTACAGCCTTATATACAGGAGCAGCAACAGGACCAGTCTTCTGAATAAAATCTTTATATGATTTAGGCAAGCTTTCAGGACGCATCACAAAGGCATACATAACCTGGCATGAGCATCAATCAGTAAAATCTGTTTTAGAAACTAGATTGACCAAACCCTACTAAGTGAAAAGAAGATATGAAAGCACAATAAATTCTCCAATCATTTTCTAACCTCGGAAGCAAATTCCAATTTGTTAGACAATAGAAACTTTCACTAAATAGTAACTTTTAAATTGGAAAAATACAATCTGAAGCAAATGAATTGGAGGTAACCTTCACACAGTTTCACAAGAACAAAACAGAATTAGTTACACTTCCAGAATTTACACATAAAAAAGTTCTGTTTGGTAGTATTTCTCTAGAATTTAGCTTGATCTTCTCTTTGGCACCTTTTACTAGCTAAACTAAGCAATTCCTAGTATTATGAATGTTTTATTATCAGCTGATGTACAAACATAAATATCTGGCCCAAATATATAGAACGAACATCTAGTTACAAAAAATCATTATGAACTTTATAGTACCTGGGCGCAAGCTAAAGAAAAGAGCAGGGAGTCCCCATGCCTCCAATGGCTTCCCCATAAGTGGAACTTATTTTTCGACTTTGCAGAATTATAAGCACACTGAGTAAAACAAAATATTAGACAGTAAAACAGGGAACTAGAACCTACAATGTCAAATCGCTTTGCAAATTTACTATTTAAAAATGCATCCATTTACCTGAGCTACTCTAGCCAAAAGATACAATGCAAGTGTCCGCCTTCGATTTGAATCATCCAAAGCTAAAATAGACAACCCCGCAATGGAACCTGCTAAAATTCTGTTCCATCACCACCTTAAATAATGTCAAAGATAAGATAGGGGAAAGGCTCTAGCATGGAATGCATAGAAAGTTGTCAATTATTTCAACTCACCATTTACCATTGCGAGATACTCATCAATGCAAATCAGTAATTTATAGCAAACTTACGCATTCATCGGTGTCTCTTTCTTTCTATGCTTTCTCAGTAAACATCGAAGCGCATGGTATGAACCAGTGAATCCACCAAAAAGCAAACCAATGCGGCATGCTTCCTCTCTCACAATCAAATCTTTCTCTGAGACAAGTTGCTGGAAAACCAAATTCAGCATGTTAATATCACATTTCAGCGCATTCTTACATTGATAATTCCTAGCAAAGACAAATTATAAAGCCCAAAATCCGAGAAATTTTGCCCAACAATAATCTAATCACATTTTACAATAAATGGCTTTAGAATTTAATCCAAATATATAGTTTATTTTTATGTTCTAACTAAGAAAAGTAGAATGAAAAAAATTCAAACCTTCAAAGATGGCAGTGTATATAATCATGCATTAAACCCATTTAATCAAGCACTTTACATAGACGAAAGGAAATACAAAATACATTGCCAGTAAGCATTTTAGAATTTACAAAGCAACCAAGTCTAAGGAAAACCTTCTATGAAACTGACTTAAAAAGAACCCTAACCTTGAGATCAAGAAGCGAGGAATAAGACTTTCCTCTGGCGAGCTTGAAACCACGAAGAAGAATCCCGATACCTACTCTAACACCATAAGAAAGGAGAAAGCTTTGGCAAAGATTGCCAATTGCGTTGGCCACGCATGAATCGTCAGCGTGGTCACACGGCGGGGAATTGCCGCACGCGGCCGTCCTCTGGCGTCTATGGAGCTCATCCATGGCTTCCCTCAATCGATCCTCCGCCTCACGCAGCCGTCGCTCCGCCTCGGCGTTGTCCACTAATAACCGCGCCGAGGAATTGGTGTTGTCGGAGAGAGCCGGCATTTCGGATTCAAAGTTGCCGTTGTTTCTCTTGGCATCTGAAATTTAAGGGATACTGGAAAAAAGAAATAAAGAATGGTAACAAAAGAGAACTCAACTATTTATAGTATACTTATTTGGCATTCTTTCTTTTTTATACCTATAAAGTTACTTATTGAGATGAGCGGCTCGCAAACAATTTGAACTTGTTTCAATTAAAATTCGGTTAACGTTGGATTCAAGTTGACTCAACTTGAAATTGAGTTTAACTCGAAATCTTAACGATTTGAGCAGACTAAGGTCCAACTCAACTCGATTAATTTGTAAGCAGCTCATTATTTTTTATAAACTTTTTTATGATTTTTTTTGTGATTACCTTAAAAATTTATGTTCCACGAAATTTAAAGGCTTAAGTGGCAACCCAAACTATACATTTTTCAGATAGGTACCTAAAGTATTTTTCGGGCCAAACAACTGCCTAACGTTTCCAACGTTACTTAAATATGTGCCCGCCGTGACTGTATGTTAAAATAATTATGTTAGCCAATAAAAACATGACACATGGCAGTATTAAACATTTTCTAATTTTTTTTTAAAAATAAATCAAAATTTTAAAATATCCTAAAATTTTCAAATAATCATAAAATAGTCCCCAATCTTAAACCCCCAAATTCGGCCACTACCACCGGCGTTGGTCGCGTTTCCAGCAACAAACTGAATTTCCCACCCCTCGCCGATCCACACACCGTTCATCGTCCGTTATGTTGTCGTTCGCAGTGAATTATTCGAATGAATCATTCGACGATTTCGGCATTTCGTATGGCGTCGGTCGATTTTTGACGAAGATGTGGTGGGATAAGTGGTATTGGTGGTCAGGTGACGGACGTGGTGGGCGGAGGCATGGCAATCGGAGGCAAAATCAAGTCAAATCGGAATTTGGGTGGGGTGTCAGAGATTTCAAATTTTAGGGCTATTTTGTAAAATAAAGAAAATATTTTGTTTTATTAATTTTTATTTATTTTTAAATATGATTTCAGAAATTTAAGAAGCTGACATGTGTCAATTAACAGTGAAAATTAACGGACGTTGATGACGGGCACCTATTTAAGTAAAGTTGAAAATGTTAGGTACCTGTTTGGCCCAAAAAATATTTTAGGCACCTATCTGAAAAATGGTATAGTTTGGGCACTTATTTGCCACTTAAGCCAGATTTAAATACTAGTTGAAAACTCTAGAAAAATTCAATGAATTGCTAAGTAATTTACCCATAAAATTTTGGTTTCAAATTTCTAAAACGTTTTGTATTTCTTGAGAATTTAAAAAGTTAACTTATATTAATAAGAAATTAAATTATAATAGTACTTCTATCTTTTTTTATTTAAGTCTTTCTTTTTTTATTATTATTTTATGTATAAAAGTAGAAATGAGAAAAGCCTTTAGTTTTCACTTCTCATATAAAAAATACGATTGAAAGTTAAAATTTCGAAATTTGTAAGGCATTCTTCTTTTGTTTTTCATAGAAGATTGTTGAGAAACTAAAAAGAGTCTACACTCGATTATTGACTTCATCTTTAACTCGGTCATAGCAGATTCGTTTATTTATCTCCTCATACTTCACTTTTTTTCTTCTAAATTTCTATGTTTATATTAAGCTCTAATAGTATCACTAGATTTTACCTATATTTTAAAAAAAGGTAAAATTTTTGGCGAGCTTAACGAGCAACGAGTTGAGTCGAGCAACGGGATTTTTTAACGAGCACAAGTCGAACAAAATTTTATCGAGCTTAACGAGCAACGAATCGAGTCAAGCAAAATTTTTTAACGAGCACGAGTCGAGCACTACTCAACTCGCGATCGACTCGCTCGATAAGCACTCCCAGTTACATGTAAATTATTCCATATTCAAGTAAAAATTTATCTTTTTAATTGATTTTTAGCATGAACTTATTACATACAAGCATATTGTTACCATTATCGTCTTCTCAAAAGACATATCTGGTAAGATGTGCAGCACTACCGTTGTCACTTTGTCAGGACCATTATATTCTTTCCAAAAGACATGTCTGATAAAATATACAACGTTACCGTTTTTTATATCGCAAGATTTTTTTTATGCTATATTAATATCCCGACTTTTCACTCTTAAAAGAGTGACGTTTTATATTGGTGAAAAGACAATGGCTATGTATGTGGTGTAAAGACTCTACAAAGGATTTTAATCACTTTTTTTTTTCTGATGTGTTCCCATGCTTATAAGATTGATATTTAATGTTGAAGTGGTGGAACATGTATTTTATTTAAAAATAATTAGACCCTTTAACTGCCCTAATGTTTCTCAAATTCTAAATAAAACCTATCTTTTTCTGAAAAAAGTTTTTTTTTAAATTAAGACGTGGCTGGTTAAAATATTGAGTAAATTAAAAGTATTGTTTTGTCTGAAAATGTCGTCTTCAACAAAATCCCAAATATATTTTGTTATTACACGTTTTTGCCTTGTACCCTTTCTTTAACTTAAACCTACTTCCAATGCTTCTCAGTAACACCCATATTATTATAAAACTTTTCTATTCAAAATAAAATAAAATAAAACTTTTGATTAAGTTTGAAAACGATTGAATCAAATAAAAATAATTATAAAAATATTAGTAAATAGTTCTCTAATAATGATTTTTTTGTTGATTCATCCTATTAAAAATAAAAAATAAATAAATAAAGAGAAAATAAGAGGAAAATAGAAAACGAGAAAGAGATGTATAAACTTCTTTTCATTTTCATCCAAAATCTCATTTTCAATTGGAAAAAGCCATTAATGCCAGAAAAATTTTCGACATAACCAACTACTTAAAACCAATTACAAGCCAAGACAATTCAGATTAAAACCTCTTTCTTAACAAGTATTTCTCTCTTTCTATCTCTATCCCTAATAAATCTTACTATATCTGTAACTTCAATATTTTCATCATCGTTTTTAATTAGAATGATCACGGAATGTAATGTGACAGCTACTTCATTTGAATCGATGCCTCTTTTAAATTTGTCAATTTTAGAATCAAAATAAATTTGACAAGATTAGTGTTTAAAATTTAAAAACAGTAACAAATTTAGAAAATTTACTAATAGTAATAATAACATCTTCATCTTTGATCGGAAAATGTTCCAGTATTTATAAGTTTTAATCATTTTCTCTACTACTTGTAGCCTTTATAATTTTTTAAAAATTATTAGTATGACAATAGTTAACAATAACCAACAATTTATAAATCGGTCTCTCACAAAAAGTTTACACTACTTTTTTTGGTTGTCCTCTCGTTTTCAGGATTTTGTCCTGACTAATTCGGACCGACCCGTATCACATACTTGGTTTTAGTAAATGTATCTCTCAACGAAGATTTTCTGCATACACAAGGATTCGTTGGTACACTACTTTGATAGATTTCTAAGAAAGATTTTTAATTCTGACTCAATCTTGACCCCTAACACAGAGTACTTGTCGATAGAAACCAGGGTCGTCCTTGGGCGAAGAGGCATTTGTCTAGGGTCTATTTTTACAACATTTGTTATTATGGTCTAATTTTTTCAATACATGTTATTTTGGGTTTTGGCTTAAATGAAAAATCATCCCCTAAACTATATTTTTTTGTTTGCTTTTAGCCCTCAAACTATCATTTGGTCAAAATAAGTCCCTAAACTATCATTTCTGGTAACTTTAAGTCCGATAGTTATCCAAGTCAAAAAAATTTATTTCGACCAATAAGATGTTGACACATCTCAAAGATTTTTTGACCAATATATAGTTTTGGGACTAAAAGAAAAAAAATTACATAGTTTAGGGACTTATTTGACCAAAAATAGTTTAAGGGTTGATTTTTCATTTAAGTTTTTTTCTAATACTTGTTATTAGGGTGTGTTTTTTTAATATTTGTATTAAGGGCTTAATTTTTCCTAATATTTATTATTAGGACTACTCTTAAATTTATTTTTCACTAATATTTGTTATTACATGTTCAATTTTTTCTTAACATTTATTATTAAGGGCCCATTTTTTGAGTATTCGTCGTTAAGGGCCATTTTTTTCTGAATTTATTATTAGAAGTACACTTTTAAAGTTTTTTTTTCAATACTTATTGTAACACCTTAGTCTCGAATATAGAATACCCCAAGGTGCTACATCGAGTCACCGGACCAACCCAACAAAATTTTCAAATATTTTTTTTACATTAAAATTTTCATTTTAATACGAGAAAATATCATTAAATAGTTATGCTAAAATTTTAATAAAAGTAGTTATACAAAATATGTGGAGCTCCAATACCATCGTATATCAAAATGGTCAAAATACCCAAAACGATAAATGAGTTGCATGCCTACAAAAGACAAGTAAGGCTTCTAGGAATACAATGCCCACTACACATAAGATGTTGTACTCTATGCACAGGATGCTGGAAGTCCTTCGTCAATTATGCTCTTTAGATACGAACAAAATCTACTAATCTGAAAATGAAGATAATTTGAAAGGCTGAGCTTTACGGGTTCAGTGGTACACAATTAATCTACCATACTTCAAGTAACTCATAAATATAAGCATGCAAATCAAATATATACATAGAAACATGGCATGACTATTGAATAATCAAATTATGAGTAATCACAATAAACATAATCAAATCATTCGCATATCAAACTTATCAGACTTGTCAAATTTGTCAGATTTTCAAACTTGTAAAACTTATTGAATTGCACATGTGCTCAAATATCGGGTATCCGAATAGTCCTGCGCCACTCATGGCCGCTAGTCAAATAATCTCGGGTGTCCGAAATGTTTTTCGAGCGCCACCCATGGCCGCTAATTAGTAATCTCGGGTGTCCGAAGTGTTTCCCGAGCGCCACTCATGGCCGCTAGTTAGATTAGAACCCGAAAGCTGCACACAAACATAACATCAAATATATAATCACAAATATCCAACAGCTAGTTAGATTAGAGCCTGAAGGCTGCGCACAAACATAACATCAAATATATAATCACAAATATCCAATCAAACATAAAATCACATATATCCAACAATGACATTAAAATCTCATACTAGTTTCAACTTACCTTAATAGAGCGTGTATTATGTTTGATCGAATATCTTATTCATTTAGAATTTATAAAACCCTTTTAAGCTTTTCAAACTTCTAATATTGTTAATAGATTTTTAACCATTAATTAACCTTAAAATATGACTAAAATATTAATCATAGAAATATGACATCTTGCGCCACCTTTAAAGAAAAATACGTAACTAATAATTTACAAATCCAAATAATGTTTAATTTATTTTAGAAGAAACTAGACTTGATAATCTTTCCAACCATATAAATTTCATCTCCTAATTTAACTCGTACTATTTATGGTGAATTTTTAAAGTCACACTCACTACTGTTTTTGGAGACAGACTACTGTCTTGCTTTATGATCTTTGCTCATTCAAAAATTAATATCTCCTAATATATAACTCAAAGTCGAGCATCGTTTGTTTTAAACGAAACTAGACTTCCACACATTTATACAAATATAAGTTTCACTTTCTGTTTTAACTTGTGGAATTTTTGGTGATTTTTCAAAGTTATTGCCTAAACAGTTTTGTGAAAATTCTGCTACCAGATTTTCTGACCTTCCAACACTCAAAAATTCATATATTCTAAAATACAAATCAAAATTGATTTTCGTTTGCTCTAAACGAAACTAGACAAACTCAAGGCTCTAACGATGTATATCTCACGTCCTAATTATTTTTATGGAATTTATGGTAGATTTTCAAACTTATTGCTCATATATAGATTCATTTCTGAGCAGATTTATGACTTGAACCTTTAGTCTTATTTAATCATCCAAACATGATTTTTCACCCAAAGACATGCAACATGCATACATTATCACACAAGCATTATATTTATAACTTAACAAGAAGCATATGAGAGTTAGAGGGTACCACCTTGATGGATGAACACAAAAAAAGTTTCTTGCCTAGCTCTCTACCACTTTATCATTTTCTTTAGCTTTAGATTATTCATCACCTTCTTGAACTAATCAAGAAACACAATAATATTCACGGAAGACAGAGTTAAAATTTTAGACTTAAAAATAAATGAAAATACATGAAAGAAACTTTCCTGAATCAAACCCTCTTTCACCCAAAGCTTCTGCATTCATCCATTTATCTTGTCATGAAAAATTTTAATTTTAATTTCAATTTAACTTTCACTTTCTTGAAGCTTGTAAGAGGAGATGAAAGTGAAGACCTTTATTTTTTCTCTACACTCACGTATGACAAAGGATTAAAATGTCGGAAAAAAATAAAATAAAGAAGATGATATATAAATAGGTGTAGAAATTATGAGGGAATAAAAAAAATGGAGAAAAGATAGAAGGAAATAAAATATTTTTAAATTGGGAATGGGGGACAAAATCCCACTGCCCTTATTTCTAAATCCACCTGCCATACTCTCCCAATTAATGGGAGAGTAGTTTTTTTTTTTTTTGCAACAATGAGTTAATTACCCAACAAGTCATCCATTTTCTCATTACTTCATACTAGCTTCCTAACATCCTTAATTACTTATAAAAGGTATAAAATTCACCTAAATTAATTTTAATAAAATCCGATCTCTAATTTCATTTATTTATTATTTACTTGGGTCAACACTCGGACATTGACTCAAGAATTTAGGTCATTACACTTATTATTAGGAGTATATTTTTTAATAATTGTTATTAGAAACTTATTTTTAAAATTCATTTTATACCACCACGACAAGAACGAGAGCGATAAGCTTAATCATTATGAGCACGAGAGCAACATTCTAAGAAAAGAAACTAAAGGATTTGAACCTCTTGGGCGGAGCTAGATTCAAAATTAAGGTGATTTTATTTTATTTGATTTGTTGGGTATGAGATTTTTAAAAAATTAATATAAATTTTTAATAAAAAATATTAAAATTGACCACGCTTAATTTGTCGGAGTATGTGATCAACACTACTTATTATAATAGTATGATAATCTTCCATACCTCATACTCAATTATGAGTTTACTATATAAAAATTCTGACTCTGATCCTCAAGTCCATATATCACAAATAACAAACCCTTACAAATCATAACCCTATTTGCCAACTCTTAAGAATTCTAAGTCTCGTCAGAAGTTGAAGTTTGATCTTCCCAGGAAGCTTGGAATTGTTTGTCATAGTAAGTAACCTCATCTGCAAGCTTCCTCAGGTTATCAAAATCTTGGGATTTCCTCAACAATATCACACCAATCACCGTCGCAAACAATCCCGTTTTGCAAACCAAATTCCCCGTCTGCCCGAGTAAATCCATCCATGTTAATCCGTCCACCACATAACACATGAAGAACCCCACCATTGCTGCTCGAACTGCAAACATTTCAATCAAACCATTCAAGAATTTTAAAACACGAATTGAACCGATCTGAAACTAACTCCGATGTCTAGTTTTAATGGACGGAGATAGGCATTAACCAGTTAGCAGTTCAGCCTCAGGAAGATATGTTCTCATGAACCATGACCACCAAAGTGTGATTGAGCTGATGTGCTTCTATAAATATCCAGAGAAATTTGCAGTTATGGATAAGTAGGAAATATGAACATACAACAATGTGTAGATATCATTTACATATATTCAAGGGAAGCTCACCTTCTACAATCACACCATCCCAATCGATCCTACCATTTCTGACAAACATATTCAAATCCCATGTTCCATTATTCCACCGTTCGTCCTCGAACTTCCTAGCTGGAGAAGATCCGGTCTCGATGTTGTCCGACAACTTGTCTTCGGAACCCTTTGGCATATTGATTTTTGAGGATGATTTCTCTTTTCCATTGATTTTAAACCCCTTTTGGCCTTCAACATCTAAGGTGACAGTATTCATAACTTGCTTTGTCCCTGGAGAATAAGCTGATTTCGCCTGAGCATGTTGCTTCTGGGTGACACGATGTGAACTGCAAGCTCTTTGTAAGGAGGCGGATATGGCAATGGAAGCCATGGTTGTACTTCGAAGGTAGTGTTGTTGCTTTTGCTTCTTTGATCTTCTCTAAAGCTCTTTCTGGCCAAAAGGTAGACAATTTGGCCGTATTTTTTTTAGAAAAACCAAATCATCTTTCCATAAATAAAAAAGAAATTTAATGGCTCTATTCCAATAAAAACATGGCACAACAAAGGGTGCTAAAATTTCAATCTAGTGTCATAGTTTATACTACTACTACTGCAAAAAAGATGGTACCAACTTCAGCTACATTTAAACAGTAATACTGTAATATTAGTTTTTAAAAGGCAAAACAAAGGGCACTACAATTCCAATCTAGTGTCATAGTTTATACTACTACAAAATAAGTTATAAAGAGGATGGTTGCCACTGTTGTAAATCGGTCTTTTGGGGAGGCATAGTGTTCTCTAACAATGATGCCGCAACAATAACATGATTTCACCCTTTCCAACGTGATATCATCGATGGTTGGACAAGTTTTAAACTCTTTCCTGTGATGATCAAAGTGATATCATCAGAATGAGGGTCTTTACAATCCTCCATGAAAGGATAGCAATATAATTTATTTAATAAGTTATCAACTGCCAAACTAAAACTAAGTTGTACAAACTTACTTGCTTCCTTTTTCTTCAATCAATTCCACTATTCCTCATATCAGTTTTTGCAAGAGCAGATCCAGAGGGAAGGCCGTAAGGCATCGGAGAAGGTGCTGAAGCAGAAGCTGGAGGAGCATTTGTCATAGCAATATTGCCAGCTGACAAGGCTGGCTGAGGTGGAGCAGCAGCAGGAGGCAGGGTTGCAGGTGTAGGAACTTCTTCAGGAGGAGGCTTAGGCAAAATGAACTTCAACCGATTGTTTCGATAGTTCTTCCAAAAGAAGAATTGCTGTCTATGTGCCACTTCCTATAAATTTTAGGTACAAAAATGAAAGGACACCCCAAAAGTGAACATGAAATCATATTGATATAAAATAATAACACGTATTTCATTTAGTGATCATGAACATATTTACCAGGACAACAGGATCAGCAAGATATATTAGAGCCAAACCTTGTTGGCAGGATGTGCCATTGCATTTCGAAAATTCGCATTCTGAAGAAGTTCAAGGAAATATAGACAATGGGGATACCTGCAATCATATTTTTTACTTAAGTTCAAGTGTCACAAAAAAAATCCCCAAACAAGGGAGCTGTAAATTAACTATGGAGCTATTGCTCGTCATTTATCCTGCAGTAAAATATATGCAAGATTTAAGGAATTCAAGCCTGAAGTATCAGATGGCAAGCTTTCAAGGGGCTGACATGATAAATTTTATGTACTCTGGTCGTTGCCAGTATTGAAGATATTTCAAGTATCCAATAAATGCCTCGTCTTCGAAATAGCGATTCTGAGCCAAATCTGCATCAGAAATTAATTGGCAAGTTCAACATGAGAATGAAAAGCAAGCGGAAAAGAATGAAACATAAAGAACAGGACAACTAATGAATAAGACTAATTAAAATTTGACACAATGAACAGCCAAATCTATCCAATTTGTAACAGTGTTGGAGCATTAATTCCTGAAATTAACAGCACAAACAGCCAAAGCATTCCATTAGAGCAAGTAGCGATCTAACCCTAATTCAGAAGGAACTGAGAACTCACAGTGGATGTAAGTAGGGTTAGCAAGGCACAGAACGAATTCCAATTCGAGTAAGAACCGTTGCCGCCCATCATCCGGATCCTTGTACACGTTTTTCGGCCTGACAATTCATTCACACATTAATAAAAAAAAAACAACGAATTTTTATATATATCCCATTCAGAATTTCTGTTCACAGAGACGAGGAAATTAGAGCAGAAGCTTACGAAGGAGTGTTGGAAGCGTTGTCACTTTCTTTAGTTGAGGCCACTGAAACCTTCACTCTAATATAATTTTTTTTTGAAATAAGTGCCTCATTAAAAAAAAACTCCTCTTCAATAAGTATTAGAACAACCAATGTCAACCCATAAGGGGAAAAAAAATACCTACTAATATTAACCATAGATAACATTATCAAGTACAAATTGTTCAATACAAGAGGGACACTCGGAATAAAAATAAGTACATTGTGTTCACTAAATGCCCAATGAGCTAAAGTATGGGTTGCCTTATTTGCCGAACGATGAATAAAGGCAATCGAGATATGATGATGCTGTTGAAGAAGACTCCTTGCCTCGAACATGCTCTGTGCAAAATCCGATCGACCATGGGTATTTGATCGAATAAGATTGACCACATTGGCAGCATCTCCCTCAATAATAACCTGCGGCCATCCCTGATCTAATGCAAATAAAATAGCCGCATATAAGGCATGACTTTCAACCATTTCTGCTGATAACGCTCTAGGCAACGTGCGCGCACATCCTACGAGGACTAGGCCATGATCGACCTTTGCTACTATCCCAATCGCTCCCAAACCTGTTTGAGATTGATACATACAATCAACCGTTAGTTTAACCGTACCTGGATGGGGCTTAGTCCACACTTTTGTTGCTCTAGCTTGTGGAACACCAGAAGGAAGTGGAGCAATTGCAGCATCATTAAATTTGTTATGTAGATGTAGTGCATTCTCCACTATAAGGAAAGCATGTTGTAACTTTTTATCATAAACCAGAGAATTGCGTCGATTCCAGATATTCTAAAAAAACACAACGAACCCAGAAAATATATCTTCAGGAAAAAATTGCACACAATGCTCTAGCCATTCAAAACAAGATTGGGACTGATCTGTCAAAATCCGACATGGCAATTTAAATAGCCTATGAACTTCCTTAGTAGCAGAACAATCTCTCAATGCATGCACAATCGTCTCTAACTCCGATAGACACAAAGGACAAATGCCATCTGGGGAGGAAATAACAATTCTGGCATTCACCGGAGGAGCTTCATGGGCAACCCTCCAGATAAACACCCTAATCTTCGGAAGCACCTTGAGTTTGGAAAGTGTATACCAAAGCTTCGAGGGAGGAGAATGACCATGAAATTACCGCATAAGCCAAGCATACCCTGAACGTGTAGAATAAGTCCCACTAGATTGATTCCCCCAAACCATAATATTCGAGTATCTATTGGCAATAGTACATTGGAGAATAGTCTCAGCATCAAATGAAGTGAAAATTCGTCGTACTTTGTTAACGTCCCAACCATTAAAAGATGAAATCATAAAATCACCACAAGTCAATGGAACCGGAATGCTATCAAGATACCGCTATATTAAATGAACCTTTTGTGCTCCACCCCAATTGGACTTGAAAATGGAAGTGGCACTATCAATGCCAATCTGCCAAAAGAAACCATCTCGTAGTTGTTGCAAAGCATGAAAGATAAACCTCCAAGCAAAGGATGGTTTGTCACCAAGTCTCGCATCAAGTACAGACTGTCCTGCAAAATATTTGCAAGATAGAACCCGAGAAACCAGAGATTAGGGGTCAGTTAACAACCGCCATACTTGTTTACCCAAAAGAGCAACGATAAATTGGTGAGGATCTCTGAAGGCAAGACCACCTGCTCTTTTGGGAGCACACAATTTTCGCCAAGCAACAATCGGCCATCCTCTACCAAAAATTCGACCGGACCATCAATAGTTGCACATCACACTCACAATCTGAGAGATAAGACAACCTGGTAGCAAATAATAAGTCATAACATACGTGGGTAAGGCTTGAGCCACTGATTTGAGAAAAACTTCTTGTCCACCATAAGACAAGATATTTTTTGTCCAACCGCGCACTCGTTTAGTTACACGATCAAGAAGAAAACCAAGCTTTGCAGACTTGTTCTTGCCAACAATTAACGGCATACCAAGATAATGACCCTGATCAGGAACCTCTTGAATATGGAAGACTTCCTGAAAACGATCACGACTCAATTGAGATGTAGAAGGACTAAAATAGATCATAGACTTGTCAAAGTTGATTTTCTGTCCAGACGAAGTAGAATACATGTCTAAAATTTGTTTCACCCGTGTGATTTCAACAACAGAGTTCTTAACAAACAACAGACTATCATCGACATAAAGAAGATGTGTAACACTCAGACCAATTAGTACTCGCACGAATACCTCGTATAGATCCCTAACTCTTGGCCTTATAGAGAAGTACAGATAATCCTTGTGTACAAAAAAGAAATAGGAAAGGCGACAAAAGGGTCACCTTGCCTTATCCTCCTAGTAGGAACAATCACATCAGAAAGAGCACCGTTTAAACGGACCTGGTAAGAGACAGTGGTGATACATCGCATAATCAGCTCAACCCACTGTGACGCAAAACCAAGTCGATGCATAACTGCCTCTAAGAAAACCCACTCTACATGGTCGTAAGCTTTCTCAATGTCAAGTTTCAAAGCTGCTCCTCTATTCGGTCCATTCTTCGAAGACTGCATATAATGAAAGAGCTCATGTGCAACCAAAATATTATTCGAGATTTGTTTACCTGGAATGAATGCTGCCTGCTCTTCATCAATACACACTAACATCAATGGTCTAAGGCGATTGACAAGAACTTTATAGATTTTTTTGTATACCACAGTACACAAACTAATCGCCCGATATTGCCGCATTGATACCGAATCTTCGACCTTCGGACGAGTACAAGAACAAATCTGTTAACCTCAACCATACTTACCCTATCATTAAGAATATCGAGACATAGGTTGAGAACATCATCTCCAACAATGTCCCAATATTTTTGATAAAAACTCGATGGCAAATCATCAATGTCCGGGGCTTTGGACGGATGAATCTGGAACAAAGCCTGATGGACTTATTCTTTTGTGAATGGGGCAAAAAGTGTTGCATTCATATCAGCATTAATGGTGGGCTAAATACAATCAAGAATCTCAGATGAAGGCACACAATTATCCGAGCAATATAGACCTGCAAAATAGTCTTGAGCAATGCCAAGCATATTTTATATTTTTCTTTTTTCGACCCGTTATACGAGCATAGAAGCATCTTGTATTTCTATCACCCTCTCGAAGCCAATGAACATGTGATCGTTGTGCCCAATAAGCCTCATCTTTATCAAGAAGGCCCTTTAATTCAGCCTTTGCAGTCGATAATGCCTGCAAAGAATTGCTATCTAGATGACCAGTAAGTATAGTCTCAATTTGCTTTCGCAATTCTTTTATCCGAGACATAGACTGTGAACGTCTATCCTTTTGCCATGAATACAGAACAACGCCCACATGTGTTATTTTATCTAGGGCCGAGACATTAGATCCGTCCCAACCACGCACGACCTGGTCTCGGCAAGCATTTTCGGATGCCCAACAAGCATCGAATTTGAAATAGTCATTGTAATGGCGATTAGAAGGTGAAAGAGAAGTACCAAGAGTATCCAAAAAATGAAACCAATGGTCTGGCACATCAGCAAATTCAGTAGCAACCCGATGGGAAACATGATCGTCAATCCATGTCGTGTTAGCTAGGAATCGATCAAGATGTTCACACATAGTATGTGAGGGAGTAATGTTGGATTTATGCCAAGTGAACCATCCCCGACTAGGCCGAATTTCAAAAAGATTTGTCCTATCAAGAACATCCCGAAATTGTTGGATATCAATGCGTGGCCGACGTCGACCACCTTGTTTTTCATTGTTAGATAAAATCTCATTCAAATCACCTCCGACTAACCAAGGCAAATCGGATTGGGAATGTAATTGATCGAGTAGAGCCCATGTTCTTGCTTTTAATGCACGATCACAATGGCCATGAACACCAATAAAATGGAAGGAAGTATCATCACATGTTATCGTTACATCAATGTGAATTTTGGAGTAAGATGAGAGCACACAATTCACAGTATTATTCCAAAGCATAGCCAACCCAGTACAAGATCGACCAGTTTCAACAAAGAAACAACCATCTACTTCTAATACCCGCTTAACATAATATCAGCGACAAGATCAGCCCCCGAGCGAGACCTCTTGGCAATGGATGGCGAGCGATTTTTGTTGTGATTCTTGCGCTTATCTGATCAGACAGCAGCACCGGCATCAGTCTTCTCAACATCAACAATAAAATCAGCCTTATCAGCACTTGTTTCAGAAGTGGCAGCAATTGGAGCATCAAGACGTCCTGGTAAAAATTTACGCCTAAATGTTCCCGGGATACGTTGGCCAGCACCCTCGACCAAAGGAGTATCCAGCAGCCCCTTCGAAACAGCTGGAACACTGACTAAAAGAGCAACAGGCATCCGCTTTTTAGCCCCCTCAAACCTTTCTTTAAGGACCTGGGCAATCGGCAATTGATCCTCCGCAACCCCCTTCATTGAACCACGATCTGAGCTGCAAGAATCAACTTTAGCCTTTGCTCGAGAAGTGGAAGATTGTTGTTTCCCTCCACCGCTGCTCTTTAAAACAGCCCCCTTTGTAACCAAATTATGTGTAGCCTTTCCTTGATTATCCTTGCTCAAATCACTATGCTTCGACACCGCATCAGGAGCAGCTGCCTCACTTTGCAAAGGGACCACAATCCGAGCAACACCACCAGCAACATGTGGAAGCACAATACGGCTATCAAGCAGTCCCGGATCAATGCCATGCTCAACCACGTCATGAATAATGGCCTTCCCCTTAGAAGGGGTAGCACTTGGAGAAGCAACATGGGCCATTTTACTAACATCAAGAACGTCAATCCCAGCAACATGCTTCTCAGGAATAGCCTGCACAACAGCATTGGAAAGTAATGCATCAATCATATCTGAATTTTGTCCCAAATCCACCCCAAGCTCCGTAGCAGTCGAAGCTAAATTCTTCATTTCTTTCTCGGATATTCCCGTACCCACAACCTCCGAAGTGAGAAGCGGCATATCCTGTGGAACAGGAGAAGAATCCATTGGTGATAGAGTAGAAGGCAGCACCCTTGGAGCAATGTTCATGGTCAACGTACGGCTAGATGAAGCCACAGAACGAACACCTGATCGTAGAGAAATAATTCCCTTTCGTCGAGGTTGAGTAGGCAGCCTTGTCTCAAAAGGGACACACATCCACGGTCCATATGGAGGAGATACATCCTTATCAACATGCTTTGGGCAAAGTTCAATCTCGTGGCCGAGTAAGCCACAATTGTGGCAAAATTTGGTCAACTTCTCATACTGAACCGGGCAAATACGATTGGAACCATCCATGTTCTTCTCAATCATAATACAACGCAGCAACGGTTTGTGACATCAAGCTCCACTTTCAAACGGAAAAAATCCCCAAGATTGCCGGACACTTGACGAGCATCAATGGAATCAAGTTCTCCATAACACGATCCAATCTTCCTTGCAATTTCGAGAGACATCTTATCTAATGCCAGCCCGTAAACACGGATCCACCATGTCATCTTCTCAAAGACATAGTCTCCCAATGCCAAAAGATGGAACAAACCGAACAAGAACTACTGGTTCACCATCGAAGATCCATGGCCCCCTTTTTAGGATGTTAAGAGCATCGTCTTCAGTAGGGAACTTAAATAAAAATACACCCAGTTTGAGAGGATAAATTTCAGCATGTTTCTTTGCCATGATGTGAGTGAAAACTCGAACAAATGAAGTGTCATTTATAAGTTTAGGGGTCAAAACCTTCCCCACCAGTCCGAAATCAACATTAGCAGCCATTGAAACATCCTGGGAGTGTGAAGTATCTATAATGGCAGCTTGTTCATCTTCAGTCATACGTAGATTTGCCAGCATATTGTTGATATGTGCAGCCCATATTGAGAGAACAAGGACACGGAGTGGAAAGAAAAGAGAACGAAAGAAAAAAAATCTCAAATCTGGAAGTGAGCCAATAAATAATTGTAGAAACAAGTTGACGTGGTTGGAGACCCACGAACTGCTTAGAACTAATTTCACTCTAATATAAAAAATGGAGAAGATGGGATAATTCAAATTTTAGCAACGATTGATAAATACCATGGTTAAATCAAAGAATCACTCCAAAACCCTAACCTAACGAAACAATGGAATCATACAGATTCAACAAAAAAATGGGATTGGAGATTGGGGATTAGAGTCGAAGCCAAGGGAGAAACAATGGTTCCCTTAGGTGGAGCAATTCCAGAAACACACAGCACAAAGCAATTTTCAGACGACCCGCGCCGATCCGAAAATATAACGTCTTTTACTCGAATTCAACCCTCATCCGACATTTAATGATATTCTATTCTATCTGAATTTCACCCGAATTTTAATATAAAAATAGTAAATTTAACCCAACCCGAAATATATAAAAAATATTTTCTTATTTAGGTAAAGTACACCAATGATCATCAAACTTTTAGAATAAGTTTAGTTTGGTCACTAAACTTTTAAATTTTTCATTGGAATAACCTATTTTTATTTCGTTTTCATTTTGATCCTCTCGTTACTTTCCTTTAAAAGATGCTGGCGTGGCCGTTAATTTTCCTTCCAGTCCTACATGAATCTTTTCTTTTTTTCTTTTTTCTCCAAATTCCACTTTGGGTCCCACATAAACCCTTCTTTCTCCAACACCATTGAACATGCTAGTTCTTCTTCCCATTCTTAAGGTTTCTCACTGTCATTACAAGCTGCTGTCTTTCACCTTCCACCTCTGCAAATTTGAGACTTAGTTCTGATTATCTTTGCTTCATGTCTTTAAGCTCACGCTCCATGGATTTATTCCTTTCCGTAAGACCTTCCACTTCACTTAGCAATTCTGCCAGATTAGTATCACTGCTGGTTTCATCAGAAGAAAAACATAAATGATTAGTCCATGAACTCCATCTACAGCTGTAATTCTCGAGACGAAAAGATTGGCATTGATGTTCACCACATTGAGACAAAAACATATATTCATACCTTTCAATTGGTATTGTTGTTGTCGAGGAAGGCTTGCCTTCTGCAGCAGCCATCTTAGAATGGAGCTTGTCCCCTGAATTTCCTTGTTCCTGTATTTTTGAACATTGCTAATCTTGAGAGTGGTGTAACAGTGTAGAACTAATCTCTGAAATACTGTTTCATGAAACTAAAATATTGCTGTCTAACTGTATGACAAATCACGAAACGATATTATTGGAAGCATTTTTATAATTGTAATCCACAAACCTTTTAACACTGATCAGCAGGAGAACAATGACAAATTTTGAGTTGTTCCAAGATGTTTTCCAGCTCTTCAATCATGTTGCTGAGATTATTTTCTTTCTCTGGAGTCGAATTAGCTGATGTTTTCGATGCAGCTTCCTTAAGATTATAATTGGCCTCTCATTTCTGAAACCTCTTTATGCATCGACATCTCAACTTCCACCATGAAAGTTTCCAACAAATTTTTGAACCCAAAATTTATTTCAGAAGAAGGAACTTGGACTTGCATTGAATTTTTGGCATGCATAATGCAAATGGGGCAGCTGGAATTTGAGGGGTTTTAAATGGGAAAAAGAAAG
Organism: Hibiscus mutabilis; assembly: GCA_019671005.1. Classification (NCBI taxonomy): domain Eukaryota; kingdom Viridiplantae; phylum Streptophyta; class Magnoliopsida; order Malvales; family Malvaceae; genus Hibiscus; species Hibiscus mutabilis. The sequence continues at coordinate 35,588,811 of CM033743.1, read as the reverse complement.
GCCCGATTGAGAGAACATTTGTTGGGTTTTGTTTTGAGAGACTTTGATTGATTTGTGAGAAAGTGATCTGAAGAGCCGCTGCCATAATCATCAGAAATTGAAGAAGAAGAGAGAGAAGAGTTTATGTGGGACTCAAAGTGGAATTTGGAGAAGAAGAAAAGAAAGTAAAGGTTTATGTGGGACCCAGAAGAAAATTAACGGGTCATACCAGCATCTTATAATAGAAGGTAACGAGAGGGATCAAAATGAAAGCGAAATAAAAGTTGGGGACCTCAATGAAAATTTTAAAATTCGTTGATCAAAATGAACGCGCCCTAAAATTTTAGTGACCATTGGTGTACTTTACCCTTTTTATTTTATTCGATAAAATAAGGAATTAATTGAAACAATATATACAAAATAGGGAGATAATTAAAAAAAATATAAAGAGAAGGGTATTATAGTAATTATTTCTAAATGTTTAGAATACAATCAAACTATTATTTCAAATCGAGTCAAGTATTTTTTTACTCTAAATTCAAACCCAATTTGAATTCGATTTAAAAAAAAAACCGACCAGGTACGGTCAGAATGAACATCCGTAAACTTAATCCTATGAAATTTGATGAAAATTCTACCAACCCTTATAGTTTAGAAAATAACCAATGATCTTCCTAATACTTGACGAAAAATATATCAATATCTTTTATAAATATAAAGATAAAGTATACAAATGATCACTAAACTATCTCTAAAAATATAAAATGATCATCAAATTTTTAAAAGTTTATAATAGTCATTAAACTTTAGTTTTTATTACAAAATGGTTACTGGGCTGTTAACTGTCGTTAATTAGGAGACATGATAGTTACGAAAATTTGTATGATAACATATTTAATCCTCAACATTTATACATTCAATCAATTTAGACATCAATAATGATGGTTAAATTAGAAATAAATTGATTGAATGTGTCAATATGGAGGATTAAAGGTTATATTATTCAAATTTCTGTAACTGTCACGTCACCCACTTAACGATATTTAAAGGCTCAGTGACCATTTTATAACAAAAACTAAAGTTTAATGATCATTATGTAACTTTTAAAAGTTTGATAACCATTTTGTATTTTTAAAGATGATTTAATGACTATTTATATACTTTACCCTAAATATAATGATAATTGTATCTTACTACTATTATCATGGGCGGAGCTGCCCTTAACTAAAGGGTGTGACATCTCAAAAATTTTAGAAAAGTTTTTTTTTTCATATAAATTTAATATAGAATAATGTTAAAAATAAAATTAACACAATTTTAAAAAAAAATGACACATTTTAAAAGGAAATTGACATTCTTTGTTTTTATCTACTTTAAAAAATTCATTCATAAACAAAAATTTAAATTTTGACGCCTGGAACAAAATTTTCTAGTTCGCCTTGACTATTATTTATATATTTTCTATTTATTCTATTTATTTTTAATTAGAAAATAATAAAAATTGTCAGTTATATGTTGGTCTAGCGGGATGAGATGCTAGGTCCTTTAAGCAATATTAGAGGTTTAAATCATGGGATTGTGTATGGAATAAATTAGTTTGAAAGAGTCATCCCATAATGAACTTCTATAATATTCAATTTGTATTTAATTGGCCAATAGACTATATGCTGGTGATTATATCAAAAGAAAATGATAATATATAACTATGTCAAAATTATTTAAAAGTTAAAATCCTTCTGTCACAATTAAAATAACATAATTTTTAAAACTTTAAACATAGTTATTTTAAATATTTTAATTAAATAAAACTTATAAAAATAAATTTTATAACGTTGTGTTTCTAATTCTTCTTTCAGATCTACAAAAAACTTAAATGCAACTAAGGTTCCGTTTTAGTTGCGTTCTGCAATTTAAACGGACGTTTTTTCTAAATTTTTTTGTCAAATAAATATCGGTTTGATCCTCAACGGGTGTTTACCTGTTATTTTTTTCGTTCAAACGATCGTTTACCCACAATTAAATTTTTTAATTTTTGACAACGAGTGTTCAGCCTCAACGGCCGTTTGCCCATAACAGCAAAAAATGAAGCCTAAGTCAATATTCTCTCTCCAACTTTTTTTCTATGCTTTTTCTCTACCCTTTCAAACCCTAATTTTGTTTTACTCTTCCTGAGCCGGTCACTAGTCGCGAGTGACCGAACTAGTCTCTCCTCCGACATAATAATTTTCCTCTCCATGTGGCGGGTCTAAAAATCTCTAATAGTGTGATGGCCTAACCGTTGTGGCTTTCCTCTACACTTTTTTTTACCCATTTTTGAGAGAGGCTATCGTGTCGTTTTTTGATTATTTTTTTCGATATTTGATGGATGGTTGTTTCGATGGGATGGAACGGAGTCTCAAACTTTCGTCATTTTTTTGTTTTGCTGCTCTTTTTCTCTTTCTCTATCTTTTTTTTTTCCTTTTGTTTTTTTTTTGAAGTATTTGCCCTCTGTTGTGTTTTTTCATGTGGGATTGTACTTAGTGTGGATTCGTTTTCCTCAACGATCCGTTCGATGGCATGATTTTTCAACTCTACGTCTCTTTAAGCTTTCAAACTTCGACGATCTCCAATTTTATCACAAAGTTGTTATTGGCCGTTCTCTTTATGATCCCATCATCGTTTCCATCCATCGATGACCCTCATAACGACATATAGTTGTAAGCTTTAGTAGTTGACATCGTTTTGTCTCGACCTCGGTCAGTGTTTGGGTATTCCTGCCGTCTTGCTGAATGGCTTTTTATTGCCTTTGGGTTTGTTGTTTTTTTCAATGTAGCAGAAATGAATAACGTTACAGGATCCCTAACATATTTACATAATTTTTATATAATCATTTTATGTCCTTTTATAAACTAGCATAAACTTTGAGACGATAATAGTTCATTTTATAGACATTTAAGCATTTATACAACATTTATATATTATATGAAAGCTGTATCGTTGAGGGGGACAATCTGAACATAAACCGTACTCGGCATAGTTTGTAGCAAAAGTGGGGAAGGCAGTAGTCGCTCTTTTTAACTTGAGAGAATGGCTTTTACATTGCTTCATATCAACAGGAAGAATGATGCAGGAGGATGGGTAGAGGCGCAAGAATCGACAAACCCTAAGTATCGGCAAACCGATATAGATCTGCCAATGTCCTCACAGATTTATCTGGCAGACCAACAAATCCTTCTGTAGATAGTGATGACCCAAATAAACCAACAAACCAAGTGGATGCAGATTGCATATCGGAGTGTTGTGGCCATCCGCATCGCAGACCACTGCCGCTCATCATTTGGTCAGCCCCAGAATAAGAACTTGCTCGGACGACACCGATACCGCTGCTTCCAACACCAATTGTTCCTCCCATCTGGCCTGACCCATTTCCAGGAAAAGAACAAGTCGATCCATGTGGTGCAGAAGAGGCAACGGGATAATTGTTGGCCTTACAAGAATTAGGGAACAAATCATCAGCCCCAGAATAAGAACTTGCCGGGATGACACCAATACCGCTGCTTTCAACACCAGTGGTTCCTCCCATCTGGACTGACCCGTTCCCAGGAAAAGAATAACTCGATCCATGTGGTGCAGAAGAGGCAACGGGATAATTGCTGGCATTACAAGAATTAGGGACCAAATCGTCGCCTTCTGCATGAATAGCAGTCGGTTGCTCATGCAACTGATTTACATGAGATTTTGGCAAAGTGGGCCCTTGGGTACCAAACCGTGAACGCTTCATTTCTTGGCTCTTAACCGTGCTTGATGATCCCATTGCATCCGGTTTTCTCTTCGGCTGCTTTTTTTTCTTCACAATCCTTTTATCTGGCTCAGCAATTTCTTCTTCCAACTTCACTATCTTCTCTTTGATTAGCCATGAACCAAGAAGCTCCGTTGCATCACTTCTACGATCTTCCAAATAATGGACTACCGACTTTAGTGCATCCAATCGCTTTTCATTAGCCTTTCTCTGAAAAAGGCCACAGCACAATAAATACAATGTTGAAAGAATGAGAAAACATGTACGATCATTTGTGAGATAAGAGATTAAAAAGGATCATACCAGCTCCACAGGTGAATTATGTGCTTCCTGTTTTTCCCTCTCGAATGCTTTAGTAGACTCTTGCAAGAATAAAGTCAAAATTGTCTTAGGGGAGAATTCATCCTCAAGCCCAAAGATAGAAGCGACCTCCAAAGCTTCAAAATGCATTCCATTCTTCGCCATACTCTCTATGATATCTGCAGCAGACAAAAGTGTCTTAGATTAGTCTCAAGAATTACATCAATGAAAGAAAATCTAAATCTAACCACCCAACACCCTCCACCCTCAATAAAATATTAATGCAAGTCAGATGCAAACATATTTAGTTCACCATTAACAGATGTCTGTTTTCTGTGAAATTATTTTGTTATGTGTGCTTAAAAAGTGAGGCAGAAACAACCTTTTCGAAGGGTTTATTAGATACTTTACGACTCTTTTTTTCTACTTTCCCTAAGACTAATGCTGCTACCTACTAGAAACTGCCATCAGGCAAACAAGCCCGTGCCTCCCTCGATATCATGGAACTCTTCCTAGAATCAAGGAAGATTGAAATAAGAAAGACCATAATACTTATCTCCAGGCAAAAATATACAAAATTCAAGGGCAACTCAGCGCCGGCTAACAGACAATGGCCGATTCTAAAGCACACAAAGAAAGCCTATTCTTCATTTTTCCTCCGTTCTTGTTGCTAGTAAACCACCTACTCTGGGGGATTCTACTTTTTCGGTTAGGTTACATGGCAACTGAACTACCCATATTGATTTCCCAATCTGTAGTTACAATAGTAGCAATATAATTCTAAATTCATTTGTGAAGTTTGTAAAATTAATAGCCTTACGAACTTACCAAAATTGAACTTAATCAAAAAGAAAACAAGGGTAATTATCATGAAAAGGATAGTTAGCATTTGAAACTAGGATTCACAATTATGAGGAAGAATAAAAAACATAGAAAACTTCAAGTTCCCCGACCCTTAAGTCTCAGAAATCAATTTGCAGGCATTTACACTAGAGGTGTAAACGAGACACTTGTGCTTGTAAGCTATTCGAGTTCAACTTTAAACAAACTTGAATCTTATTTGATCATTCTCAAGCAAGCTCGAGCTATGGTCCGAGCTGAGTTCAAGTATCTTAATACTAGATTCAAGCAGTAAAAGAGCCTAATCAAGTATCTTAATACTGTTTTAACTGCTACATAAGAACAATGACACTCCATATTCGTAAATATATAAGGAAATTCATATGACGAATGGAATCAAAATCTAAATACCTGGCATTTTCCCAGGAAGCCAAGGAGAGACCTTTATCGCATCAGAAATGCTTCTGAGATTACACAACTTAAGCAAAATCCCCAAATCCCCATTAGTAAACACATTGGGAATCCCAAAACAAGCAACGTAAAGCAGCAAACCCCTTGCATCACCTGCAGTGGCATTACTCAAACCACCCTCTTTATTCAACCTCTTTCGCAATGCAACAGCTCTATTCTGTGCTGCTACCTTAACGTAGGTAGCAATTTTAACCCGGCTTTCCCCGATCATCGAAAGGAAAAACTCTAACAGCAAAAGGATAGCTCGCCTTGCCTGACTATTGGACGGGTGATTGGTATAAGCTTTCTTTCCCATTAAAATCATCTCCCCAACGCTATCTAAAACCAATTTGGCTGGTTCTGGGGCAAGCTTTAGAGCTGCAGGGACTTCTTCTCGAAGCATCGGGAGGTTTGATAAATGCTTGACAATGCATTTACGGACCTGTTTGCCTTTCATCTTCATGCAATAGCTTTGAATTTCGCCACAAGAGGATTTCGGAGGAGGAGCTGTTTCGGGTGCTTTTTGTACTGTTTCAGCTTCAGTTTGCTTTGATTTGAGACAAGGTTGGGGTTCAATTTGTGGGTGTTGCTCTTCGTGTAGCAGCTCGTTGAACTTGGAGTCGATGGCCTGGTTGATGAAATTGAGGTGTTTCGTTAATTCGTCGAATTTACTTTTGAAAGCCAGGACGCGGCGGCGTGGGAGGCAAGGTCGTTGATGGATTTCAAGAGTTGGGGTTCTTCTGGTTGCTGGTGTTCGGGTTGGTTCGGTTCTGTTATGACGGTGGCTAACGGTGGCGGAATGGGTATCTGGGGAGGGAGGAACGGCGGCGATTGAAGCGGTTGCTGTTGTTCGGGTTGGTTCGGCTCTGTTTTGACGGTGGCTAACGGTGGCGGAATGGGTATCGGGGAGGGAGGAACGGCGGCGATGGGATTGGTTGCCGTTGTTCGGGCACAATGGGTATCGGGGGAGGGAGGAACGGCGGCGATTGAAGCGGTTGCTGTTGTTCGGGTTGGTCCGGTTCTGTTTTGACGGTGGCTAACGGTGACGGAATGGGTATCTGGGGAGGGAGGGACGGCGGCGATTGCTGATGTTCGGGTTGGTTCGGTTCTGTTTTGACGGTGGCTAACGGTGACGGAATGGGTATCTGGGGAGGGAGAAACGGCGGCAATTGAAGTGGTTGCTGTTGTTCGGGCAGAATGGGTATCGGGAGAGGGAGGAACGGCGGCGATTGAAGCGGTTGCTGTTGTTCGGGTTGGTTCGGTTCTGTTTTGACGGTGGCTAACGGTGACGGAATGGGTATCTGGGGAGGGAGGAACGGCGGCGATTGAAGTGGTTGTTGTTGTTCGGGGGGAATGGGTATCTGGGGAGGGAGGGACGGCGGCAATTGAGGCGGTTGCTGTTGTTCGGGTTGGTTCGGTTCTGTTTTGACGGTGGGTAACGGTGGCGGAATGGGCAACGGGGAAGGAGGAAGGGTGGCGATTGAAGTGGTTGCTGTTGTTCGGCTGGTCCGGTTCTGTTTTGACGGTGGTTAACGGTGGCGGAATGGGTGTCGGGGGAGGGAGGAAGGGCGGAGACTGATTGATGGCGGCGAGCATTGTGGCGCGGGAATGGAGTTTGATTGAAGGCAATGAAGGGTTGGCCATGACCATAACAAGTGGAGACAAACGAAAAGAAAACCCTATGATTTATAATGGCCAATTAAATTAAATTCTGGAATCAAGTCGGTGTTCTTATTTTTCCATCATAAGATATACGCACATGACACAACTATTGAATTTTGGGAAGTAAAATTTGACTCAAAAAGACTAATTTTAAATCTGACTCAAAATCAGATTTGGATCAGACTGAATAAAGTAAGTTTAAATTTGATTATAATTGGATATAGATATTTTTTGGATTTAAATTTGGATTTTTTAATCGAGTTTGAATTAAATTTATTTTTGGATCGAATTTTTCGAATCAGATTCGGATTAAATTGTCATCTTTAGTGTTGATGTAACACCCTTGACCCAGATGTCACATTTGGACCCTAAGCCCAAAACTCATACCGTTAAAATTTCTCATTTTTCAAGCCCAATAGAATAAGTCCAATAAAACATGAGTCCATACATTAAAAATATAGTTGAATCCCAATGTTTTAAACAGTAAATACAGAGCTTCACTTACAAATATTAAAAACATTCGACTTGACCGAATAATACAAAATAATAGTTACAAATACATATAGGGTCCAACGAAATACCTAGCCCATTACATCTAGTATTTGTACTCAACCACTAGAGTCGATGCTGAAATCCAACCTTGATGGTGCCCCTTCAAGCCTCACGGTAACCTACTAACCTGCGAACGGAGACAACGATTCCGAACGCTGAGATAACAAGCTTAGTGGATACATCGTCACTCAACCATGCTTCATGCAAATCATAAATAAAGTAATGCAACAAGAATGATATAATGGCAAGATAACAATGACGCTACCATAACCGCCTAAACACATGGCATTATGAATGTATGATCACGCACACAGCTCATACAAGAACCTCATACACTTACATAACATCACGCAGATAACCATAATTATATACAGAATGGGGCTCGCGTTCACTAAGCATCGGGATCCCACATTCTGAGCAAGACCCGCGTCCACTAAGCATCAGGATCCTATACTCTGAGCAAAGCCCGCGTCCATTAAGCATCGGGATCTTATACTCAAGGATGAGGCCCGCGTCCACTAAGTATCGTGATCCTACATCCATGCCTGGAATCTCACATCAAGCATCTTCGAATGAGGCCCGTGTCCACATAGCATCGGGATCCAACATTCGAGAAATCTTCAAGGTATTGCAACACACTTAGGGTATCCAATCCTAACAACAAGGGATGACTCGATTACCTAGGCGTCCCTCAGCACACAACAAGGACCCTAATTTACCACATAGCCTTGATGGATCCACCTAGGATCCCTATGGATTTCTACCTCACACGGTTTACTCAATATTTACCAAGTCATTAGCCAATTAATTCTCATACGAGGTTAAAATCTCAATTTCTCAGTTTTAGTATTATTTTACACCTTAAGGGACCCCTAAGGCCCTTTGCCTCAAATTATAGCACCCCGAATACAAAGCCAAATTTCTTGGGCAGAATGCCCAGTGAGTACCGATACTCCTATATGGGTATCGGTACTCCCCTCTGCGTATCGATACTCAACCATGTGTACCGATACATATTTTAGGTTTGAAAGACTGAACTCATAAGTCGTACCGATACGCTCCGTTTTGTATCGGTACGCACCATCGGTACCAAGATCGCCCTGTACCGATCCACCACTGTACCGGTACTCCCCATACGTGTATTGGTACGCCAAGCCTTTCCTAGGCAATGTAACAGTGCGTACCGATACGCCTTATGCATACCGATACGCGAAAACGTTACTGGAATTTTTGACTTGCAATGGGGTACCGATACACGGGGAGGCGTACCGGTACGCCCCTCACAATTTCTTCCCCTGTTCTGCTAAGGCGTACCGATACCCTAGCCCCAATATCGGTACGCGAGCCTGATTTTTGAACTCTAGGTGCGGGATTCACCTAGAAACCCTATTTAACCCCATAGTTAAACCCCAAATCGATCATACAAGTTATTATGAAGGTATTAAGTGGATTTCTATTGATTTTAGGCCCTTACAACAACAATTCTATAATTTGCCATTAACAACCCCTCAAATTACACCAAGGCCAAAAACACCAAATCATGCTTCAAAGCCTAACTTTATGATTTCCAGGAAACTATGGGAGTTATTAGTGTACTAACCTTACCTTAGCTGATAACACAAGCCCTCATTCCAAAGCTTTAAGCCTTCCTCCCTTCTTGAGCCTTAGATGAGTTCCCAAACTCTTTTTCTACACGAGAGGATTACAAAACGTATTACAACGTTGCTGGAAGATAATAGAAGCCAAAAACATAAACTAAACCGAAGATTAGAGCTTCCAAACTCCAATCCCGTCCTACCCTCTCAAACCTCCAACAACCCCTTCTTTCTCCAAACCAAGCAAAGCTTTCCTTGAAATGTAGATCCTTGGATGCTGGTAAAACTTCCCTCCACAAGCCAAACGAGATTCACAACACAAACTCACAAAATTCTACCTTTGATAGTGGCGTTTTTGGAGAGAGATAGTGTTTGAAATGGGAGAAAGATGACATTAAGGTAAGGTGATCTCACTTCCATGCACAATGCAGAAGAAAAGCAAGCCTCCCCCTTTCACTCTTCAAAATTAGCATTTACCATATTACCCATCTACCTCCTATCTCAACCCAAACCAAAAACCACATGAGCCCAACACACAAGCTAGCCCAAAGGGGCTCATAAAAGCCCGAAGAAACACGACCCAAACACGAGGCCCATGCCTCGATCAAACTGACCCTCGGATTTCTGAAATCTAGGTCATTACAGTTAACTCGAGTCTGAGGGGTAGATCTGCGAGTTTTAGTGTCTTTAGGGTATATTGTGCTTCGACCCTCTGATTTTTTATTTAAATGTAAACTAATCCATAATTAGTGTATTTAATTTCTTGCATTTTTAATTTATGTCATTTAATTCTGTATTTATTCATTTTCGTCCCTTGTTTGTTGAATAAATTTAAATTTTTGTGTTTATTATTTATGCTTTTAATTTGCTTCCTATTTTGATTCATAATTTTAACATAATATATCTTAACTCTATCTTGCAATTTCACATCATTTACTATTTTATTAACTAATTTTCTTAATTTTTGGTAATTCATTGATATTTTACATTTATTTATTTATTTTTGTATTGTATTTATTTTCTTGTTCGTTTGTCTACGATTTTATCTTATATTTTTCATATTTATGTATATATGCATAATTATATATGATATACGTAGATATATTATACTATATTAAGTTTAGTTAATAGATATAAATCATAGTAATTATTATTATTATTATTATTTAACTTGCATTTTTAATACATTTATATTTTCATTATCACTTTTAATATGAATATATGTAAGATAATTTTGTTTTTACCATTATTCTAAGCTAACTAATATATATTTCTTTTAACGTATTTAGGTTAATTTTTTACTTTATATATGTTATCTTATTGTTTTAATGTAAATATTATAAATGATATTTTGTTTTAAATAGTCATAAGTGTTGTTATTTGAACTCGAATATGGATTGCACTCGGATCGGTTTTGGATCGAACATTGACTTGGATCGATCTTGACAATATCCATATCTGATCCGTTTTCTATAAGGACTCAGACCCTTTTTTGGATTCAGATCCGAACTTTTTCTAATTAGATATTTTAACCAGAAGAAATGATCCTTGGTTTCATCACCCTTAAATACTCATTTTGGACCTATATATCCTTTCTTTAATAACCATGAACCATAACCTATATTATAAGCCTACAAAGACCATTCAGATCATATGTGGATATCTAAGTTTGATAAGTTTGTCTTCAGATTACATTCCACCTATAAGGGTTAACCTTTCTTCAAGGAACATCAAACCTCGAAGTGCCTGATCGACACCCAAATGAGGAGAGGATAGGAGGCATAGTGAGTGGTGAGATCAAGAGAGCCACTTTGAATGGGTTAGAAATTAGGTATGGGAAACGTTCCTCTCGAAAGCCTAAATGGACTAGGGGAGACCATACATGTGCTTATATCGCCAAAATAGGCAAGATTTTTTAAATAGACAAATTTTCTAGCGCATTTGTTATTTTAGGATTGAACATTAATTGACATTTTTGTCGATTCTTTTAATCTTTATTATTTATTCCAAACATTATTTTTTCAAAAATGTTTGACAGTTTTCGAATTTCAATTTGTTTAATACATATCGTTTACTCCAAACATTCATTTTTCAAAATTTTTTGGTATTTTCTTCTTTACCATTTCGTCTAAACATCAATTTTTAAAAATGTTTGGCATTTTCCCCTAAATTTCCCAGTTTATTTCCAAAATACTAACCTTTTTATTATAGGGACCAAGAGTTAGTTCTCGCCGAGGTGTTGCAAGAAGATTAAAGATGAGTTCAGGGCGTGGGGGCATTTTGCCATCCCTAATGATAAGATAGAAAAAGACTCATCATGTAGGGTCAGAAAAATGACGATGAGTTGAATCAAGATTGAGTGGGGCATCATTGCCCGTGAAAAATCAAGATATGTTGCTCACAAGAATCCAAGGTGAGTGGGGCATCATTGCCCATAAAATAGCAAAGATCTCATGCGTATGGGAGTTCAAATCAGAAGAGACCAGAAGTGACACAAAGATGAGAGGATTTGACTAATGAAAAAGTCAAAGGATTTTTCTTAAGCGAAGAGTTGATATCGACCGAGGTCACTTGGCTGGAAGGTTCAAACAAAGAAGGGACAATAAAGTTTTAAAAGGCAAATTTTATCGGGGCATAATAATGAAGAATGATCGTAGTCACAAGATGAAGCCTACCTACCCCGAAGAAAAGACAGAAGAAGAAGAGAAGAAGAAAAAAGAAAAAATTGCACCTTTGCATCATAAAATATGCTCACACATCATCTTTATCATAGGACTTCGAACACCTTTGCACCTGTTAAGAAGACACACACTCGAGTGTCAAAAGAAAAAAAAAGAAAAAAAGAAAAAAAGAAGGAAAAAAGAAAAAGAAAAAAGAAGGAAAAAAGAAAAAAAAAAGAAGAAAAGAGAAAAAAAGAGAAAAGAAAGAAAAAAAGAAAAAAAAGGGGGGAGAAAGAAGAAGGAAAAAAGAAAAAGAAGAAAGACTGATCAGAGAAAAATGTCATTAGATGTTCGAGCCGTCACCTTGGATGGATTCCTCGTGGTGTCTAGATGGTTTTTCTTAAAATCAAATTCAATCCTTTCTTAAGGATATTTCTATAAAAATTAATTCATTAATTTATCATTCCATAAGGATGTTTTTCTTAAAATCGAATTTCTTAATTCATTCATTTCTTAAGGATATTTTTCTAAAAAATTAATTTTTTTAATTTATCCTTTCATAAGGATGCTTTTCTTAAAACTTAGATTTCTTAATATAATCCTTTTATAAGGATGTTTTTCTTAAAACTTAGATTTCTTAATCTAATCCTTTCATAAGGATGTTTTTCTTAAAATTTAGATTTCTTAATCTGATCCTTTCATAAGGGTGTTTTTCTTAAAACTTAGATTTCTTAATCTGATCCTTTCATAAGGATGTTTTTCTTAAAACTAAATTTCTCAATTTTATCCTTTCATAATGATATTTTTCTTAAAATCAGTTTCTTAATTTAATCATTTCTTAAGGATGTTATCTTTAAAATCAATTTCTTAATTTGATCATTCCTAAGGATGTTTTCCTTAAAACTGAATTTCTTAATTTTATCCTTTCATAAGGATGTTTTTCTTAAAACTTAGATTTCTTAATCTGATCCTTTCATAAGGATATTTTTCTTAAAACCAGTTTCTTAATTTAATCATTTCTTAAGGATGTTTTGCTTAAACTTAGATTTCTTAATCTGATCTTTTCATAAGGGTGTTTTTCTTAAAACTAAATTTCTCAATTTTATCCTTTCATAAGGATATTTTTCTTAAAATCAGTTTCTTAATTTAATCCTTTCTTAAGGATGTTTTGCTTAAAACTAGATTTCTTAATCTGATCCTTCCATAAGGATGTTTTTCTTAAAACTAAATTTTTCAATTTTATCCTTCCATAAGGACGATTTTCTTAAATCTATAATTTTATCCTTTCATAAGGATATTTCTCTTAAAATTCAATTTTATTTTTATCCTTCCATAAGGATGATTTATTTTTAACAAATTTCTTAATATAATCTTTTTGTAAGAATATCTTCTCAAGACTAATATCCAAGTGCATACAGGTCAAAGAGGTGGCCGAGGAAGAGCGAAGAGTTCCAGAAGAGCTCGTAATTCTGAGGCCACAAATAGGAAACTCGAAGAATTCGGCTGAGGAAGAGCGGAAGATTCTAGAAGAACACGTGATTCCAAGGTATCAGATAAAGAAGCAATGTGATCATTGGTACTTGCATCACCCAAGAACGGAATACCCATGTTGAAGGCGAAGAGTTCTATATAGGAAGGACTCCAAGTTTTACCGTCTCAGAGTAAAAAGTTCTATATAGGAGGGTCTCATAACGAGAGTGAAGGGTTCTATATAGGAAGAGCCTATAGCTCCAAGATCTGAAGGTGACGAAGTTCTATATAGGAAGAGCTTACAAGCCCAAAGATTCAGCTAAGGAAGAGCGGAGAGTTCTAGAAGAACACGTGATTCCGAAGCTACAAACAGGAAGTAGGTCAAAAATGAGTGCTTTTGATCTTTGCTTTGTTCTCGTTTCACAAGAACAAGCAAAGAGGGGCAACTGTAATCACTCATTTTTGACCGGGTTTTAGTGTTATTAGTATTATTTTAATAGTAATATTATTAATATAAAATTAATGAAAAATCAAAAAAATAAAATAAAAATATAATATAAAAAGAAAAAAAAGTAAAAGTAAAAAAAAAATTAAAAAAGGAAATTGCATGGATGTGGGGGCTCCACGTCAACCCCGTAAGCTCCCCTTATGCTTCATATTATTATTATTATTTAACTTGCATTTTTAATACATTTATATTTTCATTATCACTTTTAATATGAATATACGTAAGATAATTTTGTTTTTACCATTATTCTAAGCTAACTAATATATATATATTTCTTTTAATGTATTTAGGTTAATTTTTTTTACTTTATATATGTTATCTTATTGTTTTAATGTAAATATTATAAATGATATTTTGTTTTAAATAGTCATAAGTGTTGTTATTTGAACTCAAATATGGATTGATTGGTTTTGGATCGAACATTGACTTGAATCGATCTTGACAATATCCATATCTGATCCGTTTTCTATAAGGACTCAGACCCTTTTTTGGATTCAGATTCGAACTTTTTCTAATTGGATTTGGATCGGATTTTTTCTTCGAATCGGATCGAATTCGAATCAAATTCGGATTAAATTATCATCCCTATTGTAATCACTCATTTTGACTGGGTTTTAGTGTTATTAGTATTATTTTAATAGTAATATTATTAATATAAAATTAATGAAAAATCAAAAAATAAAAAATAAAAATATAATATAAAAAAGTAAAAGTAAAAAAAATTAAATTAAAAAAGGAAATTGCATGGTTGTGGGGGCTCCACGTCAACCCCATAAGCTCCCCCTTTGCCTATAAATATGAGGCATGGGGAGCATTTGAGAAGGAGAGAGCTGGCAGTTGCAGCCCCATAAGAGAGCATAACTCTCGGGTAGCCAAGGACCAAGGTTGTGCCTTTAGTCCTAACCGGTTCGATCATGGTCCTATTTTGGGTCCGATCTAGTTAATTTTTGGAGAGGTCGTAGTAGATCTCGGTAGGGTTCTGTCGGGGTTCGTCATTCGAGCTCCTAGTTAGGTATATTTTCTTCCTTTTTTTATTAGTGTTGTAATTTTTATGGTTTAATGAAGTATTAGTTATTTTAAAATTGTATTCTTATTTTTTAGTTTGTATGCTTATTTATGTTTTAGATTAGTATTTATGTATGTTCTATGTATGTTTTAGATTAATGTTTTTATTTATGTTAGATTTGTTTTTATTTATGTGTTAGATTAATATTTATGTATTTATGTTTTAGATTAGTATTTTTATTTATGTTAGATTAGCATTTTATTATGTTAGTATTTATTCATATTTTTATCGCTTTGTATTTATTTATGTTTGCCATGTTTTAAGTTGCATTTTGAGATATTAATTGTCAATGCGATGCCCTTTTATCCGAGCGTAAACGAGGCCAGTATCAGGCGTAGTGATGGTGGTTGGGCGTTTACTCTTGGATAACGGGGCTTTTAAAATTTACCTGCACTTATAACCAAATTTTAAATTAATCGTCAATTTAATCCGGAAAGTCTAATATTAATAAAGCGGTAATTATTAAAGTACCAATTTTGGGCGGTGTGGGGGTGCTAATCCTTCCCCATCCGTAACTGACTCCCGAACCCAACAGTTTTAAAAATCTCTGGTTTTATGGTGTCCGGCCTACCTAAGTGGCCGGTGGCGACTCCATTTTTCAAAATAAAATACGGTTTTTTAAAAACCCCACGGAATAAATATTTTTATATCCGAAAGACAACAAACACTTCGAAACCCATTTTTTTAGCGACAGTAGAGAGAGGACATCGCTACCCTATACAATTTAACTCGAATAAAATTTATACAAAATTTAAATTCGGGTGGAGTTGGATTTTACGAATCAACGACTTTGTCTCTCACATTTATATTTATCTAAGTAAACCACACATTTAGTCCCCTAACTTTTTCATGTTTCTATTTTGGTCATCAATCTAAAAATAATAATTTTATCACTAAACTTTGAATATCACTCATTTAGGTCACTTGATCATTAATTTTTAATGTCGTTTTAATTTTTTGGTTTTACAAAACTTAATTTTTCTTCTTCTGAAACTCAGATTTTTAGATTCCTTTCGATTCACCAACAATAGAGTATTTTTCTCCAAATTCGAATAGATGAAAGTCGGAGATCGAGAAGAAAGAGAAAAACAATATATCTCGTCAACGTTGACCTGATGGTGAACATCGCATATTATATTAAGATAATGTCAAGACATTGATTTGAGTTTAGCTAATTTCGAAGAAAATCAAATTGAGGGGAAAGACAGGAGAAAGGGAAACATTTTGGTCAAGTTATGTCGCAAACGACGATCGATGACGATCAAATGATGATAGAGAAGAATATTGGCCATGGAAATAAAAAGTTAAAATTTTAGGTTAATTTCACATATAAAACCTAAAATGCATCACTTTAGTGTTGACGTTAAAGCTTTAAGGTCGGAATGATCTAAACAAGCACAATTCAAAAGTTTAATGCTAAAATAAATTATATTATAGTTTGATAACCAAAATAAAAAAAATGTTAAAAGTTAGACAATTAAACATGTAGACCAATTTATCCATTTATTTAGTAAATAAATTAAATTTCAAGACTATAATTTTAGTAACAGATAATAAACAGATCTACAAGCAAATTGAAAAAAAATGGTAAATTAACTCTGAAAAATAATAATTTAGTCGCTATCAATTTTAAAAGTGAACAATTAAAGACAATTAATCACAGCTTCAATATTTTTGTCAATTTTGCATAATTTTTTTATTAACATAATAACAAATATAACTCTTAATGTACATTGTGTCAATTTGTTCTTATTATAAAATTGCAACACATAACACATTTTATAAATAAATTTGTTAAGTTTTTTATAATCAAGATCAGACTTATATAATATATAAACGTTAGAGGGCTAAACTTTGTTATTATACCGATGAATCAAAGTAATTTAAAATTGATAGAAAAAACATTAAAATCATGGTTAATTGTCCTTGATTGCTCATTTTTGAAAATGACAAAGTAAATTACTACTTGTGACGTGAGATGTAATCGTAAAATAATATTTATGAGTTATATTTTGATACACAATGTGTAAAAAAAAAATACAACCCTCATTATTTAAAGCATGCAATCTAAAATCTAAATTTTAAACCTAAAACACTAAGTCTTAAATCTTAAATTCTAAACCCTACGTCCTAAATCTCTTAACTTTAAATTTAAAAAACTTATATAAATTCAAATTAACCAGATAATAAACCTAAGACTGTTAAATGTTATCATTTTAAGAGTAACTACATGAATTTCCAGATTCCTGGATTCGGTTCATGAAATCGTATGGCACCAGGAATAAGCAACTAGACGATGGATGTTGTATCAGACAAGCTGATATTCCAGTTTGATCGACTTGTAACAATGGGGCTTCCCGAAGCATTGAGATCAATAACAGCCGTTTCACTGGGCCTGAAATCTCCGGCCATGAGGGCTTCACTCAGGGGATCTTCAACTATCAAGGTAATCTCCCTCCTGTAGGGCTGTGCACCATGGGTCCGTTCATAGCCTTGTTGACAAATAAGGTCCTTGATTGATTCGGACACCCGGGGCCAAATCCTAGAGACATAAGTCTAGCATTGACATCTTGCAACATCAGGTACTCTGTTACTGATGTTGTCATTTGATTTAAATGTAATCTTCAGTGAATGCAGTAAAAACCAGCATGCCAACATTTTTTGGCATTTCAGGTAACTACCATGTGAGAAACAATTACCAAGTGCAGGCTTCAACAGATTCGCAATGTCGAGACCAGATCCCTTGTTTGCTCGGCCAATCGTACCCGATCCAATAACTGATTTATATTGCCTCCCATCGACGTGAAACTTGCATGGGTCTCATGAGCTTTTGAATTAACCATCAAATGCAGACAATTCAAAACAAAACAACACTCTATAAAACAAATTTGCTCATTTCAAAAGATGCTGGAGTCACGACGAACAGCCCCCGAGGCTCGAGCATTCTCGATTCTCAAGCCAGACCCCAAGAAACCATTGGGGTCTCCATCCTCACCAATCAAACCCAACAACAAAATCTTGTACATCTAACTTATTGTAGAAAATGGTTAGTCCAAAACGATAAAACAAATAGGAAAAACGAAATTAAAGTAAATAGTCTAAAAGGAAATTTTATTAAATTGAAAATAAAACGTAAGAAACTGCGCTCAGGCCTGCACGAAAGCAGTTTCCTTAAGACAGATTCAACCCCTCCGAGGTGCTTGAGATCTTAAGTCATCAGTCTCCCAGGATACAACAACAGATGATCTTCAACAGTTGCACGACTGAGGAGATCACGAACTAAACTCTTGTCTTTTGCTATCATCGAAAACACAATGCAGTTTTAAGAGTTGAAAGCTTTTTCAATTGGGTTTGAAACTAAAACGTAACAAGGTATTTATAGGGGAGAATTAGGTTAAAATCGTGAGAAAAAGAATATTCCGATTTAATGATCATTGATTCTTTTCTTGTTTAATTCGAAATCAATCAATCCATATTTATTCAGATATATTTCCGTGAATTGCACGCATTACCGTTTTTTTAATATTCGAATATAAGAAAAGCAGATAATATCCTTTTAAATTCGGAATATTCTCAAAAAATATATGTTAATCTTAAGGAAAAGAATATTCAAAGTGGGTAAAATATTCGCAGGTCCACCAAAGGCCCATTCTGTAACACCCCGATTCCGTCCCGGATTCGGAGCATCACTTTCGGGTCACCCAAAACCGACCCATCAAAATTTCTCGTTTAAAACCAGAAGTTAGGAATTTTCAAAGTAATCCATTACCATAAAATCCACATAGATAATGGTATTAAAAGGGTTTACAAAACATAAGTTCCAATTAAAATACTCCGTTTGGCCAAATATAGTAAATAAAAAAAATACAGACCCTACTGTGGTAAGGTCCTATGAATACAACCAGTCCAAACTAAACATCACGTACTGTACTCTGAGATTGGCTTGATGCTGGAAAATCCTCCTCGATGTGCTCCTCCAAACGCAACCTGTCAACCTACGCATGGAAAAAACCACAATTCCGCATGCTAAGCTAACAAAGCTCAGTGGTACATTCGACTCTACCACAATTCATGAATATCATAAAACAAGCATGCATGATAATATAATCAAGAGTGCACAGAAATGCTTCTCCACATCTAAGGATCATCTTCTAGCCTATCCTAGCTAGAGCTTACCACTGTCTCAAGATACCACTATTATGTAAGAAGTTTACCAAGCCATCCTGTAATCACTCATTTTTACTTAAATATATTAATATTGCATGTATATTTATTATATGAATGTTACTAATATAAGGTGTGTGCATGTATAAGCTACGTGTACGTATTAGGGGCGTATGTATGTCACGTATGTATCTAGGGTATAAGCGTATGTAGATGTCATATTAATTATACATATGATTATACGTGCATTATCTTTGGAATAGTGTATTAATTAATATAATATAAGTATATATTTATTGCTGTTATAAGTGTATTATTATTATTGGGCTGACTAAATATAAAATTAAATATATATATTAAACCCAAGTAAAAAGTCCGAGTCCAATTACAAAAATCCAATTACAAAGCCCGTTTGGCCCAAATCTGAATCCTATCTAATTACAATGTGCAGGTAACTATGGGCCGTTGGATCAAGATCCGATCCAACGCCACGATGCAATGAAGGTTAAAAATATCCGCCAGCGCGCGTACTCACACGTATGGACCGTTCGAGTGCCACGCGCGCGTGTGGTCCACGCGCGACGCTTTATTATCCCACGCGCGTAAGATCCACGCGTTCGACTCGATCATTGCGGTGCTCCATGTGGCGAAATCGAAGCCGTTTCATCGATCGAGGCTTCATCCAGCCGATCGTTCTTCAAGCCATCTCGACCGTTAGATCGATCCGATCTAACGGCCGAAAATGCGTCCGCCTCGCGCGAATGGCCACACCGCCACCGCGCGATATTCATCCCCGCGTTGATTATGCCAAAGACAACAAGCAAATGTCAGATCTGGAAAAGAAGATACAAGTTGCAACCAAAATACAGAGATAGTGATATATATGAAACGGGGCTGTTGTAACGGGAGTTTTTTTAGAGAGGAGCAAGCAAGAAAAAACAGAGAGAGCAGTAACACAAAAAACAGAAAGCTTGTAAAAACCAGAAACTTGTAACCAGTCAAGATAATCAAAAGGCAGTCCAATGGTAATTTTTTGTCTCTTTTTCTTACCTGTTTCCTTTGCATACATATACGAAGTACAAAAAAAAAATAAAAGAAAACAAGTAAAGAAGTCTTACCGGCTTTGTCCGTGGGTCTTCCCTTCCTCTGTGACAAGCCTTTCGGCTTATACAAGCCAGATCTGGTGAACAAAGGGAGGGGAAGACCCTTTGTGGTTTTCGTTTCGGTCAAAAAAATATATTTTTCGGGTTCGTATTTCTTAGATCTAGGGTAAAATAAAGGGGATCCTCTGAATCCAACCATGGATTCATATTGAGGACGACAAGAGGAAGGTTTTGGTGTATTTTGGGAGTCCACCGCGCCGGTTAGCGCGGCGGCGGCCGGGCCGGCCACGGATTCTGGGGTTTCTCAAGAACATTTGAGAGAAAAGATGAACGCTGGATATTTGAGAAATCAAGAATGAAACGAAAATGGGGAAAACTTGGTTTCGGTCCGAAAATAGCCCTTATATAGATGTTATTATTTTACTAAATGGGTAAATTACACACTTAATCCCACCGCGTTTTCAATATTTTCATTTCTTCTTGCCGCATGGTATAATTACAGATCCAGTCCCTCCGAGTTTCCAAAAGTCACAATTTAGTCACTAAATTACACCCGATCAACTTCTGAATGGTAAAATTACGCCTTTAATCACCCCCGTTTTGAAATTTTCATTTTGAGTCCGCCTTGGTATAATTACAACTCGATCTTTGTAGGTTTTATTTGTTTTTCAATTTCGTCCCTAAATTACATGTTATTGCTCTTTAATTTCTCGCCACGATTTTCATTTTCCTTTCATTTCAGTCCTATTTTCTTTGTAAATATTATTGTTCGAATTATACTCGTATATGTGGATATTATTTCATTTTATGTCTCCCAGTATATGACTCATTTTATGTTTATATGTATATATATGTGTCAAGTATGATATTCGTTTTATCCAGTTATTCATATCAAGCATATTATGTTCTAATTGGTTCGTACATATAGCGTATTCTGTATTTTATATGTGTGTGAGCTTTCTTATTTTCTAGGGCTACATGTTAGTATATTTACCTTTTTTTATGATATGTTGACCCGTATATGTTGAAATATGTTTTATTATCAGTATGCATGTCTTTTTGAAATATTTGTTCGTATATATATATATATCTATTCCTGCCTTATTATTTTAACATATGATAGTTGTTTTTATCTACTATTTGGAGTAATATATATATATATATACATGCTTTAGTCTAAAATATCATTCATGATAAATTAATGTTCTGGTATGTTAATATTTATTATATTTAAATGATTTGTCATGTTTTATGTTTTTGCCATTAAGATTGCATATCGAGATATAAATTGTTAATGCGGTGTCCTTTTATCCGAGCGTAAACGGGGCCAGTATCAAGCGTAGTGATAGTGGTTGGGCGTTTATTCTCGGATAACGGGACCCTTAAAATATATTCGCAATTATGACCGAAATTTAAAATAATCGTCACTTTAATCCGGAAAATCCAATATTAATAAAGCGGTAATTATTAAAGTACCAATTTTTGGGCGGTGTGGGGTGCTAATCCTTCCCCATCCGTAAATCGACTCCCGAACCCAATCTTTTTGAATCTCTGTTTTTATGGTGTCCGCCTACCCTAAGTGGCGGTGGCGACTCCACTTTTTAATACGATTTCTTTTAAAAACCCACGGAATAAATATTTTATATCCAAAAGAGTCACAAACACCTTTCAAAAATCCTTCAAAAAACAATCGTTTTATTTAGCGATGAGAAGTATCGAGAAAAGACATCGCTATGATGGCGACTCACTGGGGACCTTTTTTTTTTTCAAAAACAAATGAGAGTCAAGCTTTTAAAATAATTACCGCTTTACTAATATTGGAAATTCGGATTAAAGTAACTATTAAATTAACATTCGGTCATAATTGCGCCGTTTATTTTAACGCATTTAAAATATGGCATATAAACCCGCTTTTTTTAAGTGGGGGGAAAACGCTAATGCTTTCGTGGAGATATCCTTCTCCCGTATGGGCCTAGCAAGTACCTTCGGGGCTCGAGTACCTTATGCTTTCGTAAGGATATCGTTCCTTCGTACGGGCATAAGCGAATGGGTCCCCTTGAATTGAACCCGGTTGAAAGGAGCCTATAATGGGTGATGATCGGGGGCCTTGCTACCCTTAGTAGGGGACAACGAGGACAATTCGGGTACCTCCTAGCACCAACACTGCATGTAGAGAACATAGAAACCCACCCTGTTAGAGCCATGCGGATAACCTTAGGTTTTAGACGGGATAAAAATGACTGTTTCGTGTGTTTATTTCTATTTATTTTTGTCATTTTATTTACTTTATCTGCATCGACTTGTTTTCTTTTCGCTTTTTGTTCTTTTTCTCATACATCATTGCATTTGCATCGCATAAAGGTACCGGATCAAGTGGTTTGCCTGATCGTAAAGTCTTTCACTATGGAAAAAAAGGTGTCTTAGGAAAGAAGAGCTTAATTTGTCGACCGGACATTGGTCGAGGTCAACCAGAAAATCCAAGGGGACACCGCCTAACGAACGCGTAATAGCTGGATACACCTATGTGAGTCTCCAACAGTAACGACTTGTGGGATCTTCAAAGCATTTGGGAAAGATGGGACCGAAGGCTACAAGACTTATTTAGCGATAGTTATGGCGACATCGCGCAGCTATTATATGTTCGGATTAACCAGCCCCTACTCCGAGCTATAGTCCGCTTTTGGAATCCGGCTTTTTGTCGCTTCACCTTCAATGGGCAAGACATGATGATTACAAAGAGAAGAGTACACTCGCTTTACTTAACCAAAAATATTCGTGAAGATTGGATCTACGCCAAGCCTCCAAGGAATCAAAATTACACTGCGAAACTCAAAGCCTTTGCGGGAATGAGTGATGATCGGGTTAGTGGCCTCCTTCAAATCCGAGGAGATAATACAGCCTTTTTGCATGGGAGAGTATTCGGGACATCATATCGACACATCCGCACGAGGCAAAGAAAATGGACTTATTCGCTTTAGGAATATATGGCTTGGTGATCTTCCCAGTAGTACTGGGAACATTGACATAGCCATTCTGGATTTGTTCGAACGGGTAAAACGGAAAGCAAACCCGGTACCAGCAATTTTGGTCGAGACTTTCATTTCCTTGAACACTAGCCGGAAACATGAAGAATGACGTTTTCGAGGATGCACACAGCTATTACAAGTATGGATCCAGAGTCACATGTGGAAGACACCGACGCGGGTCCTGCCGGGGATATCTTTCCAAGGTTTTTCGCTTTTACGAGAATACTTAGCAAAGGAATGGCGAGAAGATTTGAAAACAAAAATGTGGACCAGTTTTTTCAGGAACATTCAAGATGAAGACATAGCATGGAAGGTCCCATGGCTCGGTAAAGTCAATTATTTTCTATACAGTTGTGGTGACTTCAATTGGCTGATGATGTTAGGATTACATGGAGGGATCGCTTGTGCTCCACTTTTAGTGTCTCGACAGTTCGGATCACGGCAGTTCATTCCCAATACCGCCGGATTAAGCCAAACTGAATTTCTTTTCAAAGGAGAGTTCAAAGGAAAAATTCAGACCATCATGAGGGCCTGGGATCATTGTTATCGGATCGGGGTGGAAGGAGACACCGAGCACATGACTACCCCAGACACGATCTTTGGAGACGTTTGAGGGTTAATAATGTGATTCCCGAATCTAATCAAGGACCAACAGTGTCACTCGAGGAGCTTACAAGGGTGGTACCGTCCGCCGATATCTTAAGGAGTGAGCTCGAGGAAGTTAAAAAGAAAATGGACATTCAACGGACCCAACACGCGAGCGAACTCTATAAGGCAAGCCTAGAAGTCGACGAGCGGGAGGGGATCATTAGGCAAATCAAGAAATTAAATGCAGATTTGAATGACAAGAATACTTTTATCAAAAAGATGCCCTCCGTTACAGCAAAAATACAAAAGGCCGGCCGAGTCGGTTCATAGTCAGGAAAAAGAAAGAATGAACGGCATCCGCTTTGTTGGAAGAAGAACGAGAAATTAACAAAAGAGCGATCGAGAGAGAGATTGAAAGCTGTCGTTTGGCTATGGAGGAAGAAAAACGGTCCGCCAAGAAGGCCATTGATCAAGAGAGAGAAAGATTCGACAAGAAGAAGTCAAAAAGGAAAACAAGCTGTTCATCATGAGAGAGAAAGTGTCGCCGTATGGAAAAGAAAATCCATGAATAGCCGAAAACAGATCATTAGAGATGCAGAAACTGTGCGATGACACTCTTCAAAGTTTGGGGCAAAGCCAAAGTCAAAATGACGAATTAAAAGAAAAGATGGCGGAAGTCGAACACTCACTTCGAATGTACTTGCCAGAGGAATAATTTCGCGGAGCTGCAAGAAAGAGAACGCGAAGTGGGTGTATTACGAGCACGAATCGGATCCTCAAGCAGGTTGTGGAGGATTACAAGGAAAGAATTAATGTGTTCGAGGAAGCTGCAGCCGGGGGGACACCTATTGGCGTAAGAGATTACGCGACGCTGCTCGAATGGTACAGACGACAGAGACCAAGACTATGCAAATCTAATGGTGGACATACAAATGAGTCGCCAGACACGTAAATGATTTAGCCGTCGAGGCTGAGACACTCCGACCTTTATAGCCCCGGTAATGGAAGAAGCTCCTAGGTTCCTCAAGCTGCTCAAGGCAATTGGAAAGTTAGGGGATAGAGCTAGAGTCTATCTATAGGACTCGTGTTATAATTAGATCTTTTGTACTAGGGATCTTTACTTTGTAACACGAATTTTGTTGTAATCAAGACCCTTTAATTCCCGTAAAAGTAATTCAAAAAGGTGATTACCAAATGAACCAAGATTTTGTCTGCATGCATTCTTGCATCATAACATTTGCATCATTGTACATGCATTTATTTTTACAACCATATTAACAAAGATGAATATTGTGGCATTCCAAAGGTGTTAACCCGTAATCATTCATCACATATACTTTACCCGGCTACAAAGAAAGCTCATGGAAGAAAGAATAATCAATCTAGAAAGAGGGCGAGAGAGCTCGAGTCAAGGCTTGAAGAGGCCCAGAGAAGCCTTAGTGATCGGGATTGCACAAATCACAAACTTCAATAGTATCCGACATAACGGCATTGTTTGGCGAAAAGTCTCGGAAAACGAGTAGAAGGAGAAAATATCCCGAGCCGTAAGGTACCCCGGCTCACTTCAAGGTTCAACCAACTGCACCAAACCAGGCTAGGAAGGTGTATATTGATCCTACAGGAATGTCTTCCAGCTTTCAAGTAGGGGCACCTGAGACTCAACCCCTTGATACCGAAGCACCTCAGATGAAGAAGAAGTGCCGGACCTAAACATGGTCGAAAAGATCGGGAATGAGGTAGAAAGAAAGTGGGAAGAAAGATTTCGCCTCATGGAAGAAAAATTTAAAGCGTTACAATGAAATGAAGAATCAGGAAACAACACTAGTGATCTAAGTCTAGTGTCTGATCTTGTCTTGCCACCAAAATTCAAAACGCCGGAGTTTGATAAATATGACGGAACCACATGTCCTTCTGCACACATAACGATGTATTGCGTAAAAATGGCGCTTACCATAAAGATGAAAAGCTACCGATCCACTTTTTTCGTGATAGTCTAATCGAGCAGCATTACGTTGGTATACTCGGTTAAGCAAAGCAAATGTCAAAACATGGAAAGATTTGTCTAAAGCATTTACCGAGCAATACAAACATGTAATGTACATGATCCCTAGCAGAATTATGCTAGAAAATATGGGGCGAAGTCCAATGAAAGCTTGCGACAATATGCCCAAAGGTGGAGAGAAGTGGCCGCCAAATCCAGCCACCTATCCCGAGCATGAAATCACGCCATTATTTGTCAATACTCAAAGGGGCACTCTTCGATCGCCTCATCAATAACACAACACAAGTTTCGCCACGACTTGATCAGGGATCGGGAGTCTCTCGAACCGCAATCAAGAGCGGCGAGAATTGATGGTGGGGAGGGGTCTCGAAAGTACAACAAGAGAAGTGAAGTAAACACCACCAGCACCTATACCGCCAAGAACTTCACAGCCTCACAGCCCCAAGCACTGTGGGAAAAACGCAAAATTCGAATCAAAGAGATGAAAGAGTCACGAGAAAGGATAAAGAGAGGAGAACTTTCATTCCCTACCGGTTTCATACTCGAACTTTATTCCCGGTTTGTATGAAGCGGACTTGGTCCGACCATACATCGTTAATCCTGTCAATCCACCCTTCCCGCCTTGGTATAATCCAAGCGCACATTGCGACTATCACGGCGGTATCCTGGACACCCCACCGAGAACGCCTTGCCTTCAAAAAAGCTTGTGCAGAACTTAATTGATTCGGGATATTGAAGTTTGAAGAGCCTAGCGTAGCCAACAACCCATTTGCCTAATCATGGGAACAGAGGGGTAAATGCTATAGAAGAAGGTTTTACCAGGAGGATAAAGGATGACATGTCAAGTCAAGTCTCCTTTACGGTGGGTATTTCAACAAGATTATGCATGGCTCGTATGATCAATAAAGGCATGATAATAAGGCGAAAAGAATGTGGAAAGTATTGCGAATTCCATCGATCAAGGGCATGATATCCAAGAATGTGATGAGTTCAAGAAATTGGTGCGTGGTTGATGGATGGAAAACAAATTAAATTCTTTGAGGAACCCATGGGGAAGGGATCAGACGTATACATGACAGATACCCCCAAAACTAGATACGGAAAGGATAGGCCTTTCATCATCTCTCCCAGGGTAGGGAATGCAGGTGTCTCCCAAGGAGAAACCAGCAAGATAAATCCAAAGATCGTCATTTCAGCACCATCTTCATTCCCATTCAAAGACATGCGACAAATTCCCTGGAATTATGCCGCGAATGTGACCATGACAGAAAAATCAAAACACGAACAGGTAAAAGAGCTCATACTGGAAGACCAACAAAGCCAAAATAATGTGAACGTTGGTGAGGCAGGCCATTTCACCGGAGAGCGGCCGATGTTATTCCTCCGAAGCTTTGAGAGCAAATGAAAAGATAGGGGAAGAGTACAAAGATTAGCCACTGCACATATATTTGGAGAAGAACCTCCCAAAAGATAAATGAACCGAATCGAGGCCCGGGCCAAAGAATTTCTAAAGTTCTTGAGACATAGCGAGTAAAGCGTAGTGGAACAACTACGGAAACAACCGCCAGATCACAAATCTTTGAATTACTCTTGAGTTCGAGAAGCATCGGGAGACACTATTAAAAGTGCTGAATCAAACTTTTGTGCCCCGGACATTTACAGAACAAACCCGGACATGATAGTGGGGCATATTATCGCCTATAATCATATCACGTTCAAATGATGATGAGATCCCGGAAGGAGGAAGGGGGTCCACTAAAGCCCTTAACATCACTACCCACCGCAAAGGGTATGTATTACCAGCGTCTTGATCGACAACGGGTCAGCATTGAATGTCTTGCCTATGGTAACCTGCAAAAATTACCAATAGATGGTTCGCACCTAAAGCCTTGCTACAACTCGGTAAGAGCTTTTCGATGGTACGCAAAAAGGAACAATGGGGAAAATTGAGATACCCCTATTGATCGGACCAACCAATATGTGATCGATTTTGTGGTGATGGACATAAAACCATCTTACAAATGCTTGTTGGGAAGACCGTGGATCCACTCCGTAGGAGTTGTCCCATCATCATTGCATCAGAAATTAAAATTTGTAGTTGAGGGCAAATTGGTCACAGTAGAGGCAGAGCATGAATTTGTTGCTTCCGTGACATCAGACACCCCCTACATTCAAAATGATGAAGAGGCTGCAGATGCTCGTTCCGAGCATTAGAACTAGTAAATGCCACATTCGTTTCAGAGGGAAACCGGATCCCCTACCCTAGGTTATCTAATTGTACCAAGATGACCATCGCAGAAACTCTGGGCCGAGGAGCCAAATTAGGAAAAGGGTTGGGGAAGAAATTACAAGGAAACCCGAGACCCAAGAATATCATTACCAAGAAGGATCGTTTGGGGCTGGGTTACCAACCAAGTGTCCAACAAAAAAAAAAGAATATAAGAGAAAAGAGGAACAAAGAAAAGCTAGATCTAAAGGAGAAGACATTCCGTGGAGGTCGATGTCCTTTCCTAGTTTAAAAGCCACTTTCATCTCCGGGAGGATTCTACCGCCAGGTCAAGATATTGGAGAGACAATGAAGAAAAATGATGAACTTGGCCAGGAGGAAATGATCAGTAAAGCATTTGAAGGGATGTGCATCAACATGATAGCCGAAGAGGACCGAGGTAGCAAAATGTTGACCAACATCCGCCCTTGCCATCCCGGGAGACACTCGATAACTGGAGCTGCATTGATTTACCTGTAGTTTTTAGGAATAGATCGTAGTAATGCTCGAATCAACCTTTTGTTTTTGCCCATAGACAATGGGGATCTCTTGTATGGGGCACCTATGTTAACTTTTTGATTGAAATGAAATATCCCCACTTTCTTAAAAAAGGCCAAAGTCTCATTTATTCCATTCATACATTCTTCATATTCATTCCCTTCATGTAAAGCCGTCTCTTTCCCAATACAATTCATTCTCATTTAATGCAGGTCGCTCATGATTGACGATATGAATGATACCGGATCCAATCTCGAGTAAAATTTCAAAGCCCTGAGGTCTCAGAGGAAACGGAGGGAGAATATGATGAAATAGAAATTGAGGTCCCAGAAGAATTAAAGAAAATGGTGGACGACGAAGAAAGACAGATTATACCCCACCAAGAAGAAACAGAAATTGTCAACTTAGGGACTCAAGAAACGAGAAGAGAAATAAAAATAGGAACGACGATTTCCTCAAAAAACCAAGCATGAACTGATAGCCCCGCTTCAAGAATTCAAGGATGTCTTCGCTGGACTTATCAAGATATGCCAGATTAAATACCGACATAGTGGTGCACAAATTGCCAACAAAGTCGGAGTGCAAACCAAGATCAGAAAAACTGGAGAATGAGGCCGGATATCTTTGTAAAGATCCGAGAAAGAAGTGAAAAAGCAATTTGATGCTGGATTCTTGAAGTAGCCAAATACCCCGAGTGGGTTGTAAACATTGTACCAGTACCAAAGAAAGACGGAAAGTTCGTATGTGTGTAGATTATAGGGATCTGAATCGAGCTAGCCCAAAAGACAACTTCCCTTTGCCACATATTGACACGCTGGTTGACAACACCGCAGAGACATTCATGGTTTTCCTTTATGGATGGCTTCTCGTGATACAACCCTGGATAAAGATGGATCCTAACGACATGGAGAAAACCATTCATAACCATGTGGGGCACTTTTTGTTACCAAGTAATGCCATTTGGGCTAAAGAATGCAGGGGCAACGTACCAAAGAGCAATGGTGACTCTTTTCCATGACATGATGCACAAAGAAATAGAAGTATACGTCGATGATATGATTGCCAAATCTCGAACAGAGGAAGAGCACCTCTGTAACTTAAAGAAACTATTCCAAAGACTACGGAAGTACCAACTAAGGCTCAATCCTGCCAAGTGTACCTTCGCCGTTACTTCTGGAAAACTCCTAGGGTTCGTAGTAAGCAGAAGAGGGATTGAGATTGATCCCGATAAAGTGAAAGCCATCCAGGACCTTTCACCACCCCGCACGCAAAAGGAAGTTCGCGGTTTCCTAGGGAGGCTGAATTATATCTCTCGTTTCATTTCCCAATTAACCAATCAATGCGACCCGGTCTTCAGACTTCTTAGAAAGAATAATTCTGGCGTGTGGGATGAAGAATGTCAAAAGGCCCTAGAAAAGATCAAAAAGTACCTAACAAATGCTCCAATTTTAGTCGCACCGGTTCCCCGGTCGACCACTAATTCTCTACCTACCGGTTTCGAGAATTCAATGGGATGCGTGCTGGGGCAACACGATGAGTCAAGAAAAAAGGAGCAGGCCATCTATTACCTAAGCAGAAATTCAACGATTGCGAAACACGGTACCGCCAAAGTCAGAGCCGTGTTTGCTCTAGTTTGGGCTACCAAGCGACTCAGCGAAGACTGTTGTACCATACTACCTGGTTGATATCCAAGCTAGACCCATTAAAGTTCCTAATGGAAGTGCCAAAGACTAACGGGAAGGATGGCTCGATGGCGGATGCTCTTATCCGAATTCGACATCGTATATGTCAATCAAAAAGCCGTAAAGGGAGTGCCGTAGCAGATTTCTGGCAAGTCGTGGCTTCGATGACTATGAGGCATTGAACTTTAGTTTCCCGCACGAAGACTTGATGTGCATTACAACCGAAGAAGAGATTTCAGATGATGTGTCATGGAAACTTTACTTCGACGGAGCCCTCCAACGCCCTCGGACATGGGATAGGGGCGTGCTAATCTCACCCGAGGACGTATATTATCCTTTCACCAGCAGATTGGAATTCTTCTGCACAAACAATATAGCTGAATACGAAGCTTGCATCATGTGACTGAACTCAGCCATCGAAAGAAAGGTTAAGGAACTTCGAGTGTTCGGAGATTCGTCCCTAGTCATTTACCAATTGCGCGGGGAGTGGGAAACCCAGAGACCCGAAGTTGGTCAAATATCACATATTAATCCAAGAGCTCGTCAAAGAGTTCGAAAAGGTCAGCTTCAATTACCTGCCCCGAGAAGAAAATCAGATGGCGGATGCATTGGCAACCTTGGCATCCATGTTTAAAACAAACACCTGGGCGGAAATGAAACCCATTGAGATGCAGACGTTTGAAAAGCCTGCTCATTGTTGTAGTATACAGGAAGAGATTGACGGAAATCCATGGTACTATGATATCCTACAATATGTCAAGCTTCAAAAGTATCCGTAAGGGCAAACGACAATGACAATGAAAAAAGCGCTGAAAAAATGGCAACGAAATATGTCCTAGATGGGGAGATCCTGTATAGGAAAAGTCATGATCAAACATTGCTGAGATGTGTGGATGCCCGGGAGGCAAAGGAAATCTTAGCCGAAGTACATGACGGGATCTGTGGAACGCACGCCAACGGGTTGTCTATAGCTCGGAAAATTATGAGATACGGTTATTTCTGGTTGACCATGGAGGGGGATTGCATCGATTACGCCAGGAAATGCCACAAATGTCAAATTTATGCTGACAAAATTCATGCACCCCCATCGCCTCTACACACCATGAATTCTCCGTGGCCTTTCGCAGCATGGGGCTTGGACGTTATCGGGCGATCCATCCGAAGGCCTCAATGGGCACCGTTTCATTTTGGTCGCCATAGACTACTTCACCAAATGGGTAGAGGCAGCGTCTTACGCCAATATCACCGGACGACGGCGGTTTGTAAGTTCTTAAAGAAGGAAATTATTTGTCGATACGGATTGCCAGAGAGGATCATCACCGATAATGCTTCCAATATGAACAACAAAATGATAAAGGACGTGTGCACTTAATTCAAAATAACACACCATAATTCCACAGTCTATCGTCCTAAAATGAATGGAGCAGTGGAAGCGGCAAACAAAAATATAAAGAAGATCATAGCGAAAACTACGGATACCTACAAGGATTGGCATGAGAAGTTACCTTTCGCCCTTTTTGCCTATAGGACGTCCATTCGCACATCAACGGGGGCAACACCCTACTCCTTGGTGTATGGTACCGGCAAGATTCCCAATTGAGGTAGAGATTCCGTCCCTCCGAGTCTTAAACGAAGTAAAACTGGAAGAAGCTGAATGGGTGCAGGCGAATCGACCAGCTAAATCTCATTGACGAAAAAGACTAAAAGCCATTTGTCATGGTCGGATGTACCAAAAGCGGATGGTTCAAAGCTTACAACAAAAAGGTGCGCCAAGAGAATTCAAAGAAGGGGATCTGGTACTCAAGAGAATCCTCCCAATCCGAAAAGATTCTCGAGGAAAATGGATGCCCAATTGGGAATGACCATACGTCGTAAAGAAGGCCTTCTCGGGAGGAGCCCTAATCCTAACAGAAATGGACGGGGGGACTGAGCTGAAAAATCCCGTAAATTCTGATGCCAAGAGAAATACTATCTCTAAAAAAAAATGAGAGCTCGGGATGAAAACCCAAATCAAGGCGTCTTGAAGCAAAGGAAGGACTCGAGTTGAAAACCCGCAAAGGGCGGCTCGGGTAAGTTGAAAAGTTAAATATCTGAAGAGAAGAGTATCCCCATGAGCATCATGAAGAGGAAGCTTCAGGCAAAAATTCTACACCAGTTGACAGGATCATGTGTCATTCATATCGAAGATAATGAGAGATCTTGTATTTAACTTATACGTGTCATACCTTTCTTTCTAAGATATCTCAAAGCCCTTAATCCTAATAAAACCATGTTTTGAGCATCCATTCCTAGCCTCCTTGTCAATTTCAGTCAGATAAGATAACATAGGCTTATAATGAAACAAGAGATTTCGAAGCATTACTATGATTTAACCTTGAAAATTGCAGGTAATCAAAGAAAACGGTTAACTCCGTCCTTTAAGTTCCCTAAATGGTCATTGATCGGGAAGGCGGGAAGCTTCAAACAACCTGATAGGATAACCGATGGCACATGTCCTATCTATTCAAGAAAAGCATACGAGATAACAAAAGAAATCTCCTGGGTGAAAACCAGAAGGGCACCTCTTTTGAAAAAAAAAAATCTCTATCTAAAGTGAAAACCCGAAAGGGCGCTTTAAAATTCCAAGTCAGAATTGAAAAAGAGAAAGATCGAGACGGTTGAACTTGGCAGTGAAGAAGGGTATCGATGCCCGTAACAAAGGAGAAAGCAAACGGCAAAAAGGACCAAAACAAACCCCCCATGATATTGAAGCTCATGCATCATGAATAGTCAGACATCACTAGGATTAGGAGCATGTCAATTCATTCATTTGTCATAGCATTTTGTTTTCATCTCAGGTATTTGCAGATCCAAAGAGACATCAAGGGTCATCATGATGTGAGTCCCAAATGAGGAGACAATGTTTTTACATAAAGGCACATGTTTTCAAGCTCTGGAGAAAGGTTCTATATAGGAAGAACTCTCATCTCCGAGGCTTGAAAGCTGAAAAGTTCTATATAGGAAGGACTGACAACTCTCTAGGTGAAGACTCACAGATTCTATATAGGAAGAACTCCCGGTCAAAGAAATTCACCCATGACACGCAAGATTATATAGGAGATCCTGCTATGTCAAAGGCAAAGAGTCTTATATAGGAAAGACTCGAGCTCCATTGTCTTAGGGTGAAGGGTTACGTGTCGAAAAAGAACCTGTGGCTCAGATTCCAGACGCCAAAAAGTTCTATATAGGAGGAACTGATGGCTCCAAGGTGAAGACTCATGGTTCTATATAGGAAGAACTCCAAATAAAGCAATTCACCTATGACACAGGGTTATATAGGAAACTCACAGTGTCAAAAGCAAAGAGTCTTATATAGGAAAGACTCCGAGCTTCATTGTCTTAGGGTGAAGGGTTCAATGTCGAAAGAGCCTGTAGCTCCAAGATCGGAAGGTGACGAAGTTCTATATAGGAAGAACTTACGAGCCTGAAGATTCGGCCAAGGAAGAGCGGAAATGTCCAAAAGAATTCGTTTTTCCAAAGCTACAAACAAGGAAGTCTGATAAAAATCAGAGCGAAGGGTTCAATGTCGAAAGAGCCTGTAGCTCCAAGATCGGAAGGTGACGAAGTTCTATATAGGAAGAACTTACGAGCCTGAAGATTCGGCCAAGGAAGAGCAAAAATGTCCAAAAGAATTCGTTTTTCCAAAGCTACAAACAGGGAAGTCTGATAAAAATCAGAGCGAAGGGTTCAATGTCGAAAGAGCCTGTAGCTCCTAGATCGGAAGGTGACGAAGTTCTATGTAGGAAGAACTTACGAGCCTGAAGATTCGGCCAAGGAAGAGCGAAAATGTCCAAAAGAATTCGTTTTTCCAAAGCTAAAAATCAGAGCGAAGAGTTCAATGTCGAAAGAGCCTGTAGCTCCAAGATCGGAAGGTGACGAAGTTCTATATAGGAAGAACTTACGAGCCTGAAGATTCGGCCAAGGAAGAGCGGAAATGTCCAAAAGAATTCGTTTTTCCAAAGCTACAAACAGGGAAGTCTGATAAAAATCAGAGCGAAGGGTTCAATGTCGAAAGAGCCTGTAGCTCCTAGATCGGAAGGTGACGAAGTTCTATGTAGGAAGAACTTACGAGCCCAAGATTCGCCAAGGAAGAGCGGAAATGTCCAAAAGAATTCGTTTTTCCAAAGCTAAAAATCAGAGCGAAGGGTTCAATGTCGAAAGAGCACTGTAGCTCCAAGATCGGAAGGTGACGAAGTTCTATATAGGAAGAACTTACGAGCCTGAAGATTCGCCAAGGAAGAGCGGAAATGTCCAAAAGAATTCGTTTTTCCAAAGCTACAAGCAGGAAGTCCGATAAAAATCAGAGCGAAGGGTTCAATGTCGAAAGAGCCTGTAGCTCCAAGATCGGAAGGTGACAAAGTTCTATATAGGAAGAACTTACGAGCCTGAAGATTCGGCCAAGGAAGAGCGGAAATGTCCAAAAGAATTCGTTTTTCCAAAGCTACAAACAGGGAAGTCTGATAAAAATCAGAGCGAAGGGTTCAATGTCGAAAGAGCCTGTAGCTCCAAGATCGGAAGGTGACGAAGTTCTATATAGGAAGAACTTACGAGCCTGAAGATTCGGCCAAGGAAGAGCGGAAATGTCCAAAAAAATTCATTTTTCCGAGGCTACAAACAGGGAAGTCTGATAAAATGAGTGCTTATGAATCTTTGCTTTGTTCCCCATTTCATGAGAACAAGCAAAGAGGGGCAACTGTAATCACTCATTTTTACTTAAATATATTAATATTGCATGTATATTTATTATATGAATGTTACTAATATAAGGTGTGTGCATGTATAAGCTACGTGTACGTATTAGGGGCGTATGTATGTCACGTATGTATCTAGGGTATAAGCGTATGTAGATGTCATATTAATTATACATATGATTATACGTGACGTTATCTTTGGAATAGTGTATTAATTAATATAATATAAGTATATATTTATTGTTTGTTATAAAGTGTATTATTATTATTATTAATGACTAAATATAAAATTAAATATATATATTAAACCCAAGTAAAAAGTCCGAGTCCAATTACAAAAATCCAATTACAAAGCCCGTTTGGCCCAAATCAATCCTATCTAATTACAATGTGCGGTAACTATGGGCCGTTGGATCAAGATCGATCCAACGGCCACGATGCAATGAAGGTTAAAAATATCCGCCAGCGCGTACTCCACACGTATGGACCGCTCGAGTGCCCGCGCGCGGACGCTTTATTATCCCACGCGCGTAAGATCCACGCGCGTTACGACTCCTCATCGCGGTGCTCCACGTGGCGAAATCGAAGCCGTTTCATCAGATCGAGGCTTCATCCAGGCCGATCGTTCTTCAAGCCATCTCGACCGTTAGATCAGATCTGATCTAACGGCCGAAAATGCGTCTGGCCTCTGGCAGAATGGCCACACCGCCACCGCGCCGATATTCAGTCCCCGCGTTCAGATTATGCCAAAGACAACAAGCAAATGTCAGATCTGGAAAAGAAGATACAAGTTGCAACCAAAATACAGAGATAGTGATATATATGAAACGAGGGCTGTTGTAACGAGTTTTTTAGAGAGGAGCAAGCAAGAAAAAAACAGAGAGAGTAGTAACACAAAAAATAGAAAGCTTGTAAAAACCAGAAACTTGTAACCAGTCAAGATAATCAAAAGGCAGTCCAGTGGTAATTTTTTGTCTCTTTTTCTTACCTGTTTCCTTTGCATGCATATACGAAGTACAAAAAAATAAAATAAAAGAAAACAAGTAAAGAAGTCTTACCGGCTTTGTCCGTGGGTCTTCCCTTCCTCTGTGACAAGCCTTTCGGCTTCTACAAGCCAGATCTGGTGAACAAAGGGAGGGGAAGACCCTTTGTGGTTTTCGTTTCGGTCAAAAAAATATATATTTTCGGGTTCGTATTTCTTAGATCTAAGGTAAATAAAAGGGGATCCTCTGAATCCAACCATGGATTCATATTGAGGACGACAAGAGGAAGGTTTTGGTGTATTTTGGGAGTCCACCGGCGCCGGTTAGCGGCGGCCGGCCGCCGGATTCTGGGTTTCTCAAGAACATTTGAGAGAAAAGATGAACGCTGGATATTTGAGAAACTGAAGAATGAAACGAAAATGGGGAAAACTTGGTTTCGGTCCGAAAATAGCCCTTATATAGATGTTATTATTTTACTAAATGGGTAAATTACACACTTAATCCCACCGCGTTTTCAATATTTTCATTTCTGTCTTGCCGCATGGTATAATTACAGTCCCAGTCCCTCTGAGTTTCCAAAAAGTCACAATTTAGTCACTAAATTACACCTGATCAGCTTCTGAATGGTAAAATTACGCCTTTAATCACCCCGCGTTTTTGAAATTTTCATTTTGAGTCTGCCCCTTGGTATAATTACAACTCTGGTCTTTGTAGGTTTTATTTGTTTTTCAATTTCGTCCCTAAATTACATGTTATTGCTCTTTAATTTCTGCCACTGATTTTCATTTTCCTTTCATTTCAGTCCTATTTTCTTTGTAAATATTATTGTTCGAATTATACTCGTATATGTGGATATTATTTCATTTTATGTCTCCCGTATATAACTCATTTTATGTTTATATGTATATATATGTGTCAAGTATGATATTCGTTTTTATCTGGTTATTCATATCAAGCATATTATGTTCTAATTGGTTCGTACATAGCGTATTCTGTATTTTATATGTGTGTGAGCTTTCTTATTTTCTAGGGCTACATGTTAGTATATTTACCTTTTTTTTATGATATGTTGACCCGTATATGTTGAAATATGTTTTATTATCAGTATGCATGTCTTTTTGAAATATTTGTTCGTATATATATATATCTATTCATGCCTTATTATTTTAACATATGATAGTTGTTTTTATCTACTATTTGGAGTAATATGTATATATATACATGCTTTAGTCTAAAATATCATTCATGATAAATTAATGTTCTGGTATGTTAATATTTATTATATTTAAATGATTTGTCATGTTTTATGTTTTTGCCATTAAGATTGCATATCGAGATATAAATTGTTAATGCGGTGTCCTTTTATCCGAGCGTAAACGGGGCCAGTATCAAGCGTAGTGATAGTGGTTGGGCGTTTATTCTCGGATAACGGGACCCTTAAAATATATTCGCAATTATGACCGAAATTTAAAATAATCGTCACTTTAATCCGGAAAATCCAATATTAATAAAGCGGTAATTATTAAAGTACCAATTTTTGGGCGGTGTGGGGGTGCTAATCCTTCCCCATCCGTAACCGACTCCCGAACCCAATCTTTTTGAATCTCTGGTTTTATGGTGTCCGGCCTACCTAAGTGGCCGGTGGCGACTCCACTTCTTTTAAAAACCCCACGGAATAAATATTTTATATCCAAAAGAGTCACAAACACCTTTCAAAAATCCTTCGAAAACACAATCGTTTTTATTTAGCGATGAGAAGTATCAGAAAATGACATCGCTACACATCCCAGGCTTACCATACACGAGGTCTCACCGACCACTGAATTACGTCTCATACCCAGATCACATAGCCCAAGGGTTATCTAGCCTATACTCGAGATCACTAAGCCCATCGAGTAACAACCCTACCCTGATCACATAGCCCCAAGGGTAAAATAGCCAACATCTATTATCCATACAACAACGTAAATAACATACATTCCCTAATGGCCAACGTACTATTTATCCCGTGCTCACGTAGCCGTCGGGTTACCCGTGATCACATAGCCGTTGAGTTAGGATCATATCCAGATCACTATAGCCACAGATATATCCTAGACATACTTGGATCACATAAGCCACAAGCAGTCTTTTCCTGAGATCACACAGCCGAACAAGATACTCGAGATCACATAGCCTATTGAGTTACTCGAGATAACATAGCCCTTCGAGTTGTATTTCCATATCCTAATCACATAGCCCAAGGATAGGTTTTGGACCGCATCCAGGTCACATAGCCCGTGGATACGTCAGATGTACTCGATCACATAGCCCGAAGTACCCATCCCCTTATTTAAGTGCCCTTACACTGACTCTAGGACATCCAGATTCCTAACCTAGACACATACGATAACACATGCTCCTTGAGCATTAACATATCTCACCGAGAGATAAAAGGTATCTAGCCAACCACTACCAATGCCCCAAGGCACGACTCATTGGTTATACTATATAATATATGTCTTTAGGATTCGTTTACGCCTTTCTAACTAGATTATTTCATTACTCACGACAACCAGCCTACATGGGCGTCCCTTCAGCACACAGCAAGGACCCTAAGCTACCCCGTAGCAATAATTGATCCACCACAGATACCTATGGATTACCATTCGAAAAACTCCCCTAACTATTACCAAGTCATTAGCCAATAATCTTATACGGGTTGCTAATCAAGATTTCTCAACTTTAGAGTCTTTTTTATTCCTTTAGGAGCCTACCAGACCCTTTACCACAAATTATAGAACCCCCGAACGCGAACTCAACTTTCTTAGGTAGATTGCCCAGCGAGTATCGATACTCCAAGGTGAGTATCGGTACCATCCTATTGGTATCGATACTCCCCCATGAGTACCGATACTCTAACCAGGTTCGAAAGAGTTAGACCGCAAGCCGCACCGATACGCTCATACCCAGTATCGGTACTCAATATTAGTACTAGGATCGCCCCGTATCGATCCAATCCTGTACAGGATCCAATCTTGTACTGGTACGCCCTCACACACCGTCTCTCAAATTACAAAGGAGTACCGGTACGCAGCCACCCCGTACCGGTACTTGAGCCCAGATTTTGAAACCTGGAGCTCGAGATTACACTAATCCCACCCTTAACCCCCATGGTTAAGTCCTAATTCTTTTCTACAAGTTATTTAGAGTATATTAGGTGGTTTCCTACCAGTTTTACCCATTATCAACTCCCAAAACGTGATTTACCATTAGAGGGTTTTAAAGCTCAAGAACCCTAACTTTACTACTCATGAACATAAACCAGGCAAAGCAATCATCTTATGAGGCTCATAAAATGTAGGAGTCAGAGATGTACTGACCTGAAGCAAGCAAAACCCAAAATAAAGCTCCCACCAAGCTCTTACCACATCTCTTATTGGTCCAAGCTTCCATCTCAACCTCCACCAAATCCAATGATGCTTAGCTCGAAATGGAGATCCTTTGATGCTGATAAACTCTTCCTTGATGACCAATCCGAGATTCACACTCCACCACAACAAGTTTCCATCTTTTTCTTTGTGTTTGGGGATGGAGTTTGAAGAGGAAAGAGATAAAGAGAAAATAACGAAGGCCATCAGCCTTTTGACTCCCATTTATGATTTTACCATACTACCCTTCCTCAAAACCCAACATAAGCAAAGCGCAAAACTCCCAAACAAGCCCAACAACACATGGAGGCCCATTATAGCCCAACGTCTCGGCCTGACACGCCAGTATAAGACCCGAGTCAACGTCCATTGTTGACTCGAGAAATCCAGGTCGTTACAATTCTTCCATCCTTTAAGAAATTTCGTCCTCGAAATTTAGATGGATGAAGGAGAGGTTCAACCCAAACAGATCTAACCACTTTACTATTCAAACAAGATCACCTTGATTAGGGAGAGTTCTCCCTCAGCCCACCTTAAACAGAACCTTAGCACTAAACCACATTGTCTCAACGCTTCTCTTAAGATCTTCAACGACCCATTTTTCAACAAGCAACGACACTTCTGACGAACCGCTAAACATGGTAACATAACCAACCTCAAGCCGCGCTGCTCAAACATCAACTTAAAGGGCTCACCTCTAAGGGATTCTATCTCAGTTAACCAATCCTTTCTACTAGCATCCGGCAACCAAAACCTAACTTGGGCTTATCTACGCCTAAAACGCTGCACCACATCCGCAAACCATTGTCAGGAGCGCACCATGTCCAACAACCATGTCTAGCCAAATCCTTAAAGGACAAGAAAAACCCTCACAACAGATCATTATCATCATTCTACCTTAAACTGGAAACTCTTTTCCCTAGAATTAACCCGCCAAGTCGGTATTTAAAACCTCTTTTTATCCAAACTTGCTTTCACACGATTGAAAACCACTTTCAATTTCAACCACTAGGTTTAGAGTAAAGACCACCGTCACTTAGGAACTCACACAAGCAACCCAAAACTTAGCCATTCTACTTGCAAGGTCTAACACCTTCTTCCTCAACCTTGCCTCGGTCCCAACCATCGAAGGTGGAAAGTCATCTG
The DNA here is from genome assembly GCA_019671005.1 of Hibiscus mutabilis. NCBI lineage: Eukaryota > Viridiplantae > Streptophyta > Magnoliopsida > Malvales > Malvaceae > Hibiscus > Hibiscus mutabilis. The sequence goes on along the minus strand of CM033743.1, from coordinate 35,548,353 downwards.
ACTGTTCTCAAAGATTGCCAACTGGTCCGTCTAAAAATATTTCTTTGTAAAGTAACCATCCAATTACCCTCAACACAACTATTGATCCCCATTTCTACTACGACACTCTGACAACTTCCACACTATTTACCTCAACCGATAACAACTTTGGTTGAACTCGATTGGGCAGTCTTCTGCCCCATAAAATCTAGCTCAACAGGTGCACAAACCAAGCAACTACACTCACGATTCGCCCTTAAGACCTCAACCATGTTCGTCACAAACTTCATTTACCCCTTTTCTACGGTACCCTACTCTGACACAACATGCGAAGCTCTCACATTCTATGGTCAAAACAAGATCGCCGATTTCACAAACCCGTTATCGGTCTTCCACCATTGTACTAGGATTAAAACATCCAAAGCCACCATACAAGCTACTACATGCAGACACGATCTCAGCAAAGCACTTGGCATCGACACCCAATTGGTCGCTGGCACAAGTGTGCCTCCAACAAAGAGTCCGTTAAATGCCATGCCACGAAGCGATGGACACTAACAACGAACTCAACCCTACCTTCATCGTGGTTCTAAACCACAATCAACCGGTAAGGTTGCTCACTCACCAAGGGTACCTCCATACCCTCAAAACACCCACAACACTAAAACTAGGAACTCTTAACCCTCATGTCAACAATGAAAGCTGAAAACACCTTGCAACCTGTAGAACATTCCTTGAGCTAACAATAAAGAGCACAACGTCTACCTTAGAGAGGTTAAGATCCTATACAACCAACACTAACAACTAGATTCAAGCAATCTAAACTTCACTGCTTCCCACACGCAACCTACGACGCACTTGCCCTCTCAACAACCATCTACGATAAAACCTTAGCTAGAAAGGGATGCAATTCTATTTGCCATCTAAAGGAACAACAAACCCAAGATTTACCGAGATGTATATCCCAAGAACTGGTCTATTACACAACCAAAGAGCTAAACGGCTAACACAACAGCTAAAACCAACAAAAACTTATTTACCTGACATATCCTCGGTCGCAACGCTGTCAACGCTAATCTGAGCTGCAGAATGCCTAACAACGCCTCGCGTACCAACCCTGGCAGTGGATCTCACATGACCTCCACCTTGATAGCTTGATGGTGCCCTAGCTGTGCTTTTAGTAAAACTCTGATTAAGTCAGAGAGCAGCCAACCTCTGAGACTAAACCGGTGATTCCTCAACTATGACTATGCAGTCTTTTGCCACATGCCCTGGTGTCTGACACCGATAACAAACCCTTCGAAGCAAAAAGCATACCCAATGGTGATGTCAGCCACAATGCTTGCAAGTTGGTGGAAGCGATGCTCCAATAGATCCATCAATACTCCATTCCAGAGTAGGGATCAAAGAGCCTCTACGAACCCTCAATCTAGATCCTGAGCCGACTCTCGGTAGCTGGTCTAAAGTAACTCTCTTTGAACTCTTCGAAACATAAAACCTCTCGTGCGGATAGGGAGAAGGACTCATGACATCCTGGGTCTCCACATCACGACCTCTAAAATCCTCGAATTGGTTAGATGCTGAACTCTGAAGCCACTCAAGTGCCTTTTTACTATTGGCTAACTCGGAGAATGTCCCAAGAGGACCCGCTGTCATATGCAACTGAAGGTCAACATTCAGGCCTTGTCTAAACCTCTTGCACCTCAACTCTTCCGTCTTAACAAACTCTGGGCATAATGGCTCAAACGTAGAAACTCTTGCTTATAAGCAAACACCGTTTGATCTCCCTAAACCAGATGCAAAAACTGATCCATCATCTCATCTATATGTAATTCACTGTTGTACTTCTTCCGGAACTCATCCACAAAGATGTCCCATGTCGGAAGCGTAGGCTTTAGACCCAACTCTACGGTCCCCCACCACTCATGTGCATTGCCCTTAATAAGGGAAACAGTGCAATCGAGATCATCTTTCGGGCTTCCCTTCATCTGTCTCAAGATTCTCTGTGTGTCCCGCAACCTCTGGTCAGCCTTGATCGGGTCATCCTCACCCAATCCTTCGAAACTCTTAGGTTTAAAACGATGAAGCCTCTCTACAAGAGTCTTGCGAGGCGTCTCAGATTGCCTCGGAATAGCTTGTACCACACGTAAGAGGGCAGAGGTAAGGTCACGAAAGCGATCTGCCTCTCCACTACCGGTTTCACCTTCCATCGATACTTTTTCTGAAACACAACAAACAAGGTGACACATCAGGATTCCGGTCTTATAAGGTACGCTGAACTTTAGGGACTTATATTCACTAGACACCTTACCACGACCTCTACGAGACCCCGGGGTTTCTTAGAACCGACTAAACCTAGGCTCTGATACCAAATGTAACACCCTGATTCTGTCTCAGATCCGGAGCATCACTTTCGGGTCACCCAAAATTGACCCATCAAAATTTCTCGTTTAAAACCACAAGTTAGGAATCTTCAAAATAATCCATTACCATAAATTTCACATAGATAATGATATTAAAATGGGGTTTACAAAACATAAGTTCCAATTAAAATACTCTGTTTGGCCAAATACAGTAAATCAGAGTAAAATACAGACTCGACTGTGGTAAGGTCCAACGAATACAACCAGTCCAAACTAAACATCAAGTACCGTACTCTGAGATTGGCTTGATGCTGGAAAATCATCCTCGATGTGCTCCTCCAAATGCAACCTGTTAACCTACGCACGAAAGAAACCACAATTCCGCACGCTGAGCTAACAAAGCTCAGAGATACATTCTACTCCACCGGAATTCATGAATATCATAAAACAAGCAAGCTTGATAATATAATCAAGAGTGTACAGAAAGGCTTCTCCACATCTAAGGATCATCTTCTAGCCTATCCTAGCTAGACCTTACCACTGTCTTAAGATACCACTATTATGTACGAAGTTTACCAAGCCATCTCAGGCTTACCGTATACGAGGTCTCACCGACCACTAAATTACGTCCCATACCTTGATCACATAGCCTAAGGGTTATCTAGCCTATACTCAAGATCACTAAGCCCATCGAGTAACAACCCTACCTTGATCACATAGCCCCAAGGGTAAAATAGCCAACATCTATTATCCATACAACAATGTAAATAACATATATTCCCTAATGGCCATCGTAGCCCTACTATTTATCCCGTGCTCACACAGCCATCGGGTTACCCGTGATCATATAGCCATCGAGTTAGGATCATATCCGGATCACTATAGCCACAGATACGTCCTAGTTATACTTGGATCACATAAGCCACAAGCAGTCTTTTCATGAGATCACACAGCCGAACAAGATACTCGAGATCACATAGCCCATCGAGTTACTCGAGATCACATAGCCCTTTGAGTTGTATTTCCATATCCTGATCACATAGCCAAGGATAGGTTTTGGACCGCATCCAGATCACATAGCCCGTGGATATGTCGGATGTACTCGATCACATAGCCTGAAGTACCCATCCCCTTATTTAAGTGCCATTGCACTGACCCTAGGACATCCAAATTCCTAACCAAGACACATACGATAACACATGCTCCCCCGAGCATCAACATATCTCACCGAAAGATAAAAGGCATCAAGCCAACCACTACCAATGCCCCAAGGCATGACTCATTGGTTACACTATATAATATATGTCTTTAGGATTCGTTTACGCATTTCTCACTAGATTATTTCATTACTCACGGCAACCAGCCTATATGGGCATCCCTTTAGCACACAGCAAGGACCCCAAGCTACCCCGTAGCAATAATTGTTCCACCGCGAATCCCTATGGATTACCATTCCGCGGAACTCCCCCAACTATTACCAAGTTATTAGCCAATAATCCTCACACAGGTTGCTAATCTCGATTTCTCAGTTTTAGAGTTTGTTTTATATCTTTAGGAGCCTACCAGACCCTTTACCACCAATTATAGAACCCCCAAACACGAACTCAACTTTCTTAGACAGATTACCCAGCGAGTATCGATACTCTAAGGTGATTATCGGAACCGCCCTATTGGTATCGATACTCCCCTATGAGTACTGATACGTTAACCAGGTTCAGAAGAGTTGGACCACAAGCCATACCGATACACTCATACCCCATATCGATACTTAATATGGTTACTAGGATCGCCCCGTACTGATCTAATCTCGTACCGGTACTCCAACCTTCGCGTACTGGTATGCTAAGCCTATCCCAGGCAATGTAACAGTGCGTACCGATACACCCCTAATGTACCGGTATGCCTAAGCGCTACTGGATTTCCATTTGAGTGAGGGGTACCGATACACGGGGAGGCGTACCGGTACGCCCTTCACACATCGTATCTCAAATTACAAAGGAGTACCGGTACACAGCCACCCCGTACCGGTACTCGAGCCCAGGTTTTAAAACCTAGAGCTTAGGATTACACCAATCCCACCCTTAACCCCCATGGTTAAGTCCTAATTCTTTTCTACAAGTTATTTAGAGTATATTAGGTAGTTTCCTACCAGTTTTACCCACTATCAACTCCCAAAACGTGATTTACCATTAGAGGGTTTTAAAGCTCAAGAACCCTAACTTTGCTACTCATGAACATAAACCAGGCAAAACAATCATCTTATGAGGCTCATGAAATGTAGGAGTCAAAGATGTACTGACCTGAAGCAAGCAAAACCCAAAATGAAGCTTCCACCAAGCTCTTACCACATATCTTCTTGGTCCAAGCTTCTATCTCAACCTCCACCAAATCCAATGATGCTTAGCTCAAAATGGAGATCCTTTGATGCTGATAAACTCTTCCTTGATGACCAATCCGAGATTCACACTCCACCACAACAAGTTTTTATCTTTTTATTTGTGTTTGGGGATGGAGCTTGAAGAGAAAAGAGATAAGGAGGAAGATGGGGACAAGATGACTTCACCCATCTCTTCCCTCTGCAAAAATAACCAAGGCCATCAGCCTTTTGACTCCTATTTATGATTTTACCATACTACCCTTCCTCAAAACCCAACATAAGCAAAGCCCAAAACCCCCAAACAAGCCCAACAACACATGAAAACCCATTATAGCCCAACGTCTCGGCCCGACACGTCAGTCTAATACCTAGTCAACGTCTATTGTTGACTCGAGAAATCTGGGTTGTTACAATTCTCCCATCTTTTAAGAAATTTTGTCCTCAAAATTTAGATGGATGAAGGAGAGATGCAACCCAAACAGATCTAACCACTTTACCATTCAAACAAGATCACCTTGATTAGGGAGAGTTCTCCCTCAACGCACCTTAAACAGAACCCTAACACTAAACCACACAATCTCAATACTTCTCTTAAGATCTTCAACGACCTATTTTTCAACAAGCAATGACATTTATGCCGAATCGCTAAACATGGAAACATAACCAACCTCGAGCCGCGCTGCTCAAACATCAACTTAAAGGGCTCACCTCTAAGGGATTCTCTCTCGGTTAACCAATCCTTTCTACTAGCATCTGGCAAACAAAACTTAACTTAGGCTTATCTACGCCTAAAACGCTGCACCACATCCACAAACCATTGTCAGGAACGCACTATGTTCAACAACCATATCCGGTCAAATCCTTAAAGGACAAGCAAAACCCTCACAACCGATCAATACCATCATTCTACCTTGAACTGACAGCTCCTTTCCCTAGACTTAACCCGCCAAGTCGGTACTTAAAACCTCTTTTTATCCAAACTTACTTTCATATGATCGAAAACCACTTTCAATTTCAACCACTAGGTTTAGAGTAAAGACCACCGTCACTTAGGAACTCATACAAGCAACCCAAAACTTAGCCATTCTACTTGCAAGGTCTAACACCTTCTTCCTCAACCTTGCCTCGGTCCCAACCATCAAACGTGGAAAGCCATCTGACTGTTCTCAAAGATTTCCAATTGGTCTGTCTAAAAATATTATTTTGTAAAGTAACCATCCAGTTACCCCTCAACACAACTATTGATCCCCATTTCCACTACGACACTGTGACAACTTCCACACTGCTTACCTTAACCGATAACAACTTTGGTTGAACTCGATTGGGCAATCTTCTGCCCCATAAAATCTAGCTCAACAGGTGCACAAACCAAGCAACTACCTCACGATTCACCCTTAAGACCTCAACCATGTTCGTCACAACCTTCATTTACCCCTTTTCTACGGTACCCTACTCTGACACAACATGCGAAGCTCTCACATTCTATGGTCAAAACAAGGTCACCGATTTCACAAACCCGTCATCGGTCTTCCACCATTGTACTAGGCTTAACACATCCAAGGCCACCACACAAGCTGCTCACACGCAGACACGATCTCGGCAAAGCACTTGGCATCGACACCCAATTGGTCGTTGGCACAAGTGTGCCTCTAACAAAGAGTCTGTTAAGTACCATGCCACGAAGTGATGGACACTAACAACGAACTCAACCCTACCTTTATCGCGGTTCTAAACCATAATCAACCGGTAAGATTGCTCACTCACCAAGGGTACCTCTATACCCTCAAAACACCCACAACACTAAGACTAGGAACTCTTAACCCTCATATCTACAACGCAAGCTAAAAACACCTTGCAACCTGTAGAACCTTCCTTGAGCTAACACTACGGAGCACAACGTCTACCTTAGAGAGGTTAAGATCCTATACAACCAACACTAACAACTAGATTCAAGAAATCTAAACTTCACCGCTTCTCACACGCAACCTACGATGCACTTGCCCTCTCAATAACCATCTACGATAAAACCTTAGCTCGAAAGGGAAGCAATTCTATTTTCTGTCTAAAGTAACAACAAACCCAAGATTTACCGAGATGCATATCACAAGAACCGGTCTATTACACAACCGAAGAGCTAAACGACTAACACAACAGCTAAAACCAACACAAACTTATTTACCTGACATATCCTCAGTCACAACGCTGTCAACACTAATTTGAGCTACAGACTGCCTAGCAACGCCTCGCGCGCCAACCCTGGCGTTGGATCTCAGAGGACCTCCACCTCGATAGCTTGATGGTGCCCTAGCTCCACTTTTAGTAAAACTCTGATTAAGTCGGGGAGCAGCCAACCTCTGAGACTGAACCGGTAAGTTCTCATCCATGACTGTGCAGTCCTTTGCCATATGCCCTGGTGCCCAGCACTGATAACAAACCCTCCGAAGTAAAAAGCATACTCCATGGTGATGTCAGCCACAATGCTCGCAAGTTGGTGAAAGCGATGCTCCTACAGATCCATCAATACTCCCTTCCAGAGTAGGGATCAAAGAGCCTCTACGAACCCTCGATCTAGATCCTGAGCTGACTCTCGGTAGTTGGTCTTAAGCAACTCTCTTCGAACTCCTCGAAACATAAAACCTCTCGTACGGATAGAGAGAAGGATTCATGACATCCTGGGTCTCCACATCATGACCTCTAAAATCCTCGAACTGGTTAGATGCTGAACTCTGAAGCCACTCAAGTGCCTTCTCACTATTGGCTAACTTGGAGAATGTCCCAAGCAGACCCGCTGTCACATACAACTGAAGGTCAATATTCACGACTTGTCTGAACCTCTTGCACCTCAACTCTTCCATCGCAACAAACTCTAGGGCATAACGACTCAAACGCAGAAACTCTTGCTCATAAGCAAACACCGTTCGATCTCCCTGAACAAGATGCAGAAGCTGATCCCTCATCTCATCCATATGTACTTCAATGATGTACTTCTTCCAGAACTCATCCACAAAGATGTCCCATGTCGGGAGCGTAGGCTTTAGACCCAACTCTACGGTCTCCCATCACTCGTGTGCATTGCCCTTAAGAAGGGAAACAATGCAATTGAGATCATCTTTCGGGCTTCCCTTCATCTGTTTCAAGATTCTCTGTGTGTCCCGCAACCACTGGTCAGCCTTGATCGGGTCATCCTCACCCAAGCTTTCGAAACTCTTAGGTCTAAAACGATAAAGCCTCTCTACAGGGGTCTCGCGAGGCGTCTCAGATTACCTCAGAATAGCTTGTACCACATGCAAGAGGGTAGAGGTAAGGTCACGAAAGTTACCCGCCTCTCTACTACCGGTTTCACCATTCATCGATACTTTTTTTGAAATACAACAAACAATGTGGCACATCAGGATTCCCAATCTTATAAGGTACACTGAACTTTAGGGACTTGTATTCACTAGGCACCTTACCACGACCTCTATGGCACCCCAAGGTTTTTTATAACCGACTAAACCTACGCTATGATACCAAATGTAACACCCTGATTCCATCATGGATCCGGAGCATCACTTTTGGGTTACCCAAAATCGACCCATCAAAATTTCTCGTTTAAAACCACAAGTTAAGAATTTTCAAAATAATCCATTACCATAAAATCCAAATAGATAATGATATTAAAAGGGGTTTACAAAACATAAGTTCCAATTAAAATACTCCGTTTGGCCAAATACAGTAAATTAGAGTAAAATACAGACTCGATTGTGGTAAGGTCCTATGAATACAACCAGTCCAAACTAAACATCAAGTACCGTACTCTGAGATTGGCTTGATGTTGGAAAATCCTCCTCGATGTGCTCCTCCAAACGCAACCTGTCAACCTACGCACGAAAGAAACCATAATTCCGCACGCTGAGCTAACAAAGCTCAGTGGTACATTCTACTCTACCGCAATTCATGAATATCATAAAACTAGCATGCATGATAATATAATCAATAGTGCACAGAAAGGCTTATCCACATCTAAGGATCATCTTATAGCCTATCCTAGCTAGAGCTTACCACTGTCTTAAGATACCACTATTATGTAAGAAGTTTACCAAGCCATCCAGGCTTACCGTACCCGAGGTCTCACCGACCACTAAATTACGTCCCATACCCTGATCACATAGCCCAAGGGTTATCTAGCCTATACTCGAGATCACTAAGCCCATCGAGTAACAACCCTACCTTGATCACATAGCCCCAAGGGTAAAATAGCCAACATCTATTATCCATACAACAACGTAAATAAAATATATTCCTTAATGGCCAACGTAGCCCTACTATTTATCCCGTGCTCACACATCCGTCAGGTTACTCGTGATCATATAGACGTTGGGTTAGGATCATATCCGGATCACTATAGCCATAGATACGTCCTAGATATACTTGGATCACATAAGCCACAAACAGTCTTTTCATGAGATCACACAGCTGAACAAGATATTCGAGATCACATAGTCTATCGAGTTACTCGAGATCACATAGCCCTTCGAGTTGTATTTTCATATCCTGATCACACAGCCCAAGGATAGGTTTTAGACCCCATCCAGATCACATAGCCCGTGGATATGTCGGATGTACTTGATCACATAGCTCGAAGTACCCATCCCCTTATTTAAGTGCCCTTGCACTGACTCTAGAATATCCGAATTCCTAACCAAGACACATACGATAACACATGCTCCCCCGAGCATCAACATATCTCACTGAGAGATAAAAGGCATCCAGCCAACCACTACCAATACCCCAAGGCATGACTAATTGTTTACACTATATAATATACGTATTTAGGATTCATTTACGCCTTTCTCACTAGATTATTTCATTACTCACGACAACCAGCCTATATGGGCGTCCCTTCAGCACATAGCAAGGACCCCAAGCTACCCCGTAGCAATAATTGATCCACCACGAATCCCTATGGATTACCATTCCGAACAAGTCCCCCAACTATTACCAAGTCATTAGCCAATAATCCTCATACAGGTTGCTAATCCTGATTTCTCAGTTTTAGAATTTATTTTATACCTTTAGGAGCCTACCGGACCCTTTACCACGAATTATAGAACCCCCGAACGCGAACTCAACTTTCTTAGGCAGATTGACCAGCGAGTATCGATACTCCAAGGTGAGTATCGGTACCGCCCTATTGGTATCGATACTCCCCCATGAGTACCGATACTTTAACCAGGTTCAAAAGAGTTGGACCACAAGCTATACCGATACGCTCATACCCCGTATCGGTACTAGGATCACCACGTACTGATCCAATCTCATACCGGTACTCTAACCTTCGCGTACCTTTACGCTAAGCCTATCCCAAGCAATGTAACAGTACGTACCGATACACCCCTTGCGTACCGGTACGTCTAAGCGCTATTGGATTTCCATTTGAGTGAGGGGTACCGATACACGGGGAGGCGAACCGGTACGCCCCTTATACATCGCCTCTCAAATTACAAAGGAGTACCGGTACGCAGCCACCTCGTACCGGTACTCGAGCCAGATTTTGAAACCTGGAGTTCTAGATTACACCAATCATACCCTTAATCCCCATGGTTAAGTCCTAATTTTTTCCTACAAGTTATTTAGAGTATATTAGGTGGTTTACTACCAGTTTTACCTACTGTCAACTCCCAAAACGTGATTTACCATTAGAGGGTTTTGAACCTCAAAAACCCTAACTTTGCTACTCATAAACATAAACCAGGCAAAGCAATCATCTTATGAGGCTCATGAAATGTAGGAGTTAGAGATGTACTGACCTTAAGCAAGCAAAACCCAAAATAAAGCTCCCACCAAGCTCTTACCACCTCTCTTATTGGTCCAAGCTTCCAACTCAACCTCCACCAAATCCAATGATGCTTAGCTCGAAATGGAGATCCTTTGATGCTGATAAACTCTTCCTTGATGACCAATCCAAGATTCACACTCCACCACAACAAGTTTCCATCTTTTTCTTTGTGTTTGGGGAGTTAGTTTGAAGAGGAAAGAGTTAAGGAGGAAGATAAGGACAAGATGACTTCATCCTTCTCTTCCCTCTGCAGAAAATAACCAAGGCCATCAGCCTTTTGACTCCTATTTATGATTTTACCATACCACCCTTCCTCAAAACCCAACATAAGCAAAGCCCAAAACCCCCAAACAAGCCCAACAATACATGGAGGCCCATTATAGCCCAACGTCTCGGCCTGACACGTTGGTCTAAGACCCGGGTTAAAGTCTATTATTGACTCAAGAAATCTGGGTCGTTACACGATCAGTCTGGACATTCGCTTTGCCCATGTCGTACGTGTGCGCCCCAACCCGAATGGGATTGGATTTGCACCCCTTGCTCACGAGGCACCATTTCCATTCAAGTCATTCAATGACCACAAAGTGGGCAAGTGTTTATAAACACTTCTCATTCCATTTATCCCATCAATGTGGGATAGAGGGTTCTCATTTTCTTTATTCAATTCATAACTACCTTACATTGAGCATCAATTTCTCATTCATTACTCAACTGTTTTGAGCATATGAGATACCGTTGTAAAGGTCTCATGGAGTAGAATAATACCCAATAAAATCCTTATTCAAATCTCCATCTTTACCCATTCGAAATATGACTCAAAGTTACCATTTTCCTCATATTTTCCAGCAATCCCCCACATGAATGAAATTGATGATTTATCAAAGCATTTTGACTCGATGTGGTGATAGCTTATACGACTGATAGTTGCATAGGATAGGTAGGTTTCTTTCTTTAAACCTTCACTTGTGAAAGTATATTTACTTTACTGGCTATCTAGTAGACGTGATGTCTTTGAACTATTCAGCCATTTATGAAACGATGATATACTTCACACAACTACCTCTCTGACAAGAGTATTTGTTCTCATGGTTATGTCCATGCGGTCGTGGACATCTCTTGGTTTTGTAAGAGTTTGAAAGAACTATGCCCAATAGTCTCCTTGAAGCAACCCCACTTCACTCTCACATAGGTGACTTATGCTATTCGGCTCACCAAAGCACACAATGGTCATTAAAAGCTTTTGCTTAGGCTATCCCATTTTTGTCACTATTTACATCATAGGAACGGACTTGGGAGAAGAACCCCCACAGTGAGCACACAGGTCTATGAAATTAGGTTGTCCTTTTGAACCTAGATCTTGAGATCTCTAGTCAACTAGGTTGGGTTTTCCTTCACATAGCACCTTAAATTTTCTTGGGCTTTAGTCTCATTTCTTTCGATGTTTTCTCAACTTGATCTTGATTTAACCCTTTGGTTAGCGGATCCACAATGTTATCCTTTGATCTTACATAATCAATAGAGATAACTCTATTTGAGATCACTTGTCTAATAGTATTATGTCAACGACGCATGTGTCTCGACTTACCGTTGTACATGCAATTCTGTGCCCTAGCAATTGTTTCTTGGTTATCACAGTATATGCATACTATGGGCACATGTTTTAGCCATTTAGGAATATTCTCAAGAAATTGCCTAAGCCATTCAGCTTTTTCTTCGAATTTATCCAGAGCAACAAACCCAGATTCCATTGTGGATCTGGTTATGATCATTTTTCTTGAAGATTTCAACGATACGGCTCCTCCTCCCAAAGTGAAGACATATCCACTTGTGCCCTTGGTATCTTGAATATCAGATATCCAACTGGCATAGGAGTATCCTTCTAAAATAGTAGTATCTCTGGAATAATGCAATTCGTAGTCCCGAGTATATATGAGATATCTTAGTACCCTCACAACCACCTTCCAGTGGTTTTCACCTAGATCACTGGTGAATCTGCTTAAACTGCTCACAGAAAAAGCAATATCTGATCAAGTGCAGCTCATAATGTACATTAGACTGCATATGACCCTTGCATATTCCACTTGGTCAACACTTTGGCCTTTGTTCTTGGACATATGTTGGCATATGTCTATTAGAGTTTTGGCTATATCAAAACCATTCTTGTTAAATTTCTCAAGAATCCTATCCACATAGTGTGACTGAGTTAATATGAGACCTTCCATTGACCTTTTGATTTGGATACCCAGAATCGTATCGGCAGTCCTATATTTTTCTTGTAAAATCTTTAATTTAACATGTTCTTAGTACATTTTACCATTTTATTGTTGCTTCCAACAATGAGTATGTCATCAACATACAAACATAGAATAATATATCCAATATCTGTACTTTTGACATATATACATTTGTCACACTTGTTTATTCTGAAGCCGTTTGTCATCATGACACTATTGAACTTCTCGTGTCATTGCTTTGGTGCTTGTTTAAGTCTATATAGAGACTTCACCAATCTACATACTTTCCTTTCTTGTCCTGAAACTACATGACCCTCAGGTTGTTCCATGTATATTTCTTCATCAAGTTCTCCATTTAGGAAAGCTATTTTAACATCCATTTGATGTACTTCAAGATTTTGCAGTGCTGCAATTGCGAGTATCATCCTTATGGATGTTATTCTTGATACATGGGAGAATGTATCAAAGTAATCAAGGCATTCTTTTTGTCCGTATCCTTTTACTACCAATCTTGCCTTGTACTTATCAATTGTTCCATATACTTTCATTTCCGTTTGAAAATCCATTTTGAATTTAGTGGTTTAATTCCAGGAGGAAGGTCCACTAATTCCCATGTATGATTTTGCATGATAGAGTCACTTTCACTTTTAATGGTTTCCTTCCATAAGGTGCCTTCAGAGGAGCGTATAGCGTCGCTTTATGTTTGAGGTTCAGCCTCTAGCATAAAGGTAAGGAAATTTGATCCAAAGGATTTTTCTACCCTTGCTCGTTTGCTCCTTATTGGCTTAGTTTCAATTTCAGCCTCTTGTTGATCATTTAGACCGATCTTGTCTAAGGTTTGTTTTATTGAACTTTGATCAAGCTCCCTAGATTTATAGTGAAATATATTTTCAAAGAATGATGCATTATTTGATTTCATTATCGTGTTCTTGTGAATCTCAGGATTTTTTGATTCATACACAAGAAACTGATAAGCATTGCTATGTTATGCATAGCCAATGAAAATATAGTCCACAGTTTTAGGACCTATTTTCATTTGTTTTGGAAATAGGGCCATTATCTTGGCAAGACACCCCTACATTTTCAAGTGTTGGTAGGAAGGTTTTTGACCTTTCCACAATTCATATGGTGTCTTGTCCTTTTTATTTCGGGGAACCTTATTTAAAAGGTAATTAGCTGAAAGGACAGTTTCCCCCACATGTTATGTGGTAACCCAGAGCTTCCTAACAAAGCATTTATCATCTCTTTTAGAGTCTGATTTTTTCGTTCGGCTACTCCATTAGACTGAGGAGAATACGGTGGTGTTACTTCGTGAATAATACCATGTTGCGAGCAATATTCACCAAATGGATTAACATATTCATCGCCACGATCACTTCTCACCATCTTAACCTTTTTTTTATTAAGTTGGTTTTCGACTTCCTACTTATAGAGTATAAATTTCTCTATAGCCTCGTCTTTGCTTTTAAGCAAATACACATAGCAATATTTTGTGCTGTCATCGATGAAGGTAATAAAAAATTTATTTCCTCCTCTTGTTTAAACAAATTTCAAATCACAAACATCGATATGAATTAGATCAAGCAGTTTTGTACTTCTTTCAATAGTTTAAAATGAAGACCTTGTTAATTTTACTTCAACGCATATTTCACATTTATTATCGTAATCAATATGAAACGAAGGGATGTGTTTCAAGTTAATTAATCTCCGTAGAGCATCATAATTAACATGACCAAGTCTACCATGCCATAAATTTAAAGACTCAAGCATATAAACAGAAGAAGAAACTATATTCTTATTCATGCCTTTTGGAGTTACAAAGATAGCATTGAGTTTCCACATACCATTCAATACATACCCCCGACCCACAAACATCCCCCTTTAGACAATATTAATTTTTGGGATTCAAAAACCATCCTAAACCCATGAACATTTAGATGTGTTCCAGATACAAGGTTTTTACGTATGTCAGGTACATGCATCACATTCTGTAGCTTGAGTTCTTTCCCAGAAGTCATCTTCAATACCATAGTTCCCTTTCCCTTGATCTTGGAAGTCACAACATTTCCTATGTAGAGCTTCTCCCCATCATTGCTAGGTATTAGCTCAGAAAAGAAATTATTGTCACAGCAAATATGATGTGTGGCTCCAGTATCAAGCCACCATTCCTTTGGGTTAGAGTCAACTAGGTTGATCTCAAAGATCACAGCACATAGATCTTGGTCCTCCACAACATTTGCATCGTTGGCTTTCCTTGGATTTCTGCATTTAGAGGATCTGTGTCCCACCTTAGCATGTTCCCTTGAATTTCTCCTTCTTGGAAATTCCACCACTAGGCCCCAACTTTGACCTGATTTAGTGTTGTTGGGGTTACTTTCCCTTCCTGACTTCGACAACATTTGCCTTGGCCTCTTTGAAGGTTTTTTTACTGAGCTTTCGGGCATTGCCTCTATTGTCCTCTTCTATTCGAAGTATGACAATTAGTTCCTTCCTGTCATTTCCTTTCTTTTGTGCTTCAAATAATTTTTAAAGTTATTCCATCTGGGAGGCAGCTTTTCCGTGATGGCAGCGACTTGGAAAGATTCGCTTATGACCATTCCTTCAACAAGGATTCCATGAACAATCAGTTGGAGTTCTTCCACTTGACTTACTACTGGTTTGGAGTCAACCATAGTAAAATTCAAGAATTTCGCGACTAAAAACTTTTTATCCCTAGCATCTTTTGCTTTGTATTTGTGCTCCAATGCCCTCCACAGCTCTTTAGCTGTTTTATAAACATCATATACTGGATACAATGAGTCTTGTAATCCATTGAGGATATAGTTTCGACATAGAAAATTGCTGTTCATCCAAGCTTCAGTGATTCTGAAGGCGGTGAGATCATCCACCCCCTTCGTCGTCCCCTACTTTAACAACTAGGGATCTTCCTTCAAATATTTTGCCATGTTCAGTATGGTCAGATAGAACATCTTATTGTAATCACTCATTTTTATCCGATCTGTAAATACATATTAGTATAATTATTAGTATAGTAGTGTTACATGTATACATTGTATTATACTATGCTATATGTTTATTATGTGCATAAGTGTTACTAATATATATATAAATGTGTGGTATGTATATTATAAACTATGTATGTATACGTAATATGGTGTATGTGTGTCGCGCATGTATCTATATTTAGTACGAGCGTATTTGTTTAATGTGTGTAGATGTTATGTTAATGATTATATGTACGTATGCTAGTATGTTATATTAATTAATGTTTGCATAAGTATATACGTTTGTATTATCGTATGTGTATTGTTGTTATACTATTAATATTATTATTGGGCTAATGTATAAATGAAATCCAAAAAAATAATATATTAAACCCAAACAAATAAATTGCCAATCCAAGTCCAATTACAAGTCTAATACTATTACAAGGCCCGGTTGGCCCAAACCCAAACTCTATTTAATTACAATTATTGTGTGCAGGTGACTACGGGCCGTTGGATCAAGATCTGATCCAACGGCCACTATCCAGCCAAGACAAAATATCTGCCAGCCGTATGCACATCACGTCTGGACCGTTCGAATGCCACGCACGCGTGTGGTCCAAGCGCAGACTCTTTGATATCCCACGCGTGCGTGAGCCCCACGCGCTCTGACCCCTCGATTGCTGAGCCACACGTGTCACGATCTGGAGCCGTTTCACCGATCGAGGCTTCATCTGGGCCGTTCGTCCCTCAAGCCAGCCCGACCGTTAGATCAGATCTGATCTAACGGCCGAGAACACCTCTGGCCGAAGGCAGAACCCCCACACCGCCACCATGCTGCACCATGCCGATCTTCAACCACCGTGCTCAGAAATGTCAAAACACAAGAAATATGTCAGTTATCAGTCCAGATCTGAAAAAGAAGCAAATATTATATTACTTGTACCAAACCAAAGACAGACATATATGTACGAAACAAATATTTTGTAACAACCAGTTGTAATCGAACGAGTCAAGTTATAATCGAAAGAAAAAAATACAAAAAACAGTCCAGTGGTAAATACTCGTCTCCTTTCTTATTTTTTTTGTTGCATGCATACACAAAAAAGATAGGTAGTAAAAAATAAAAAAGAGGGTTAGAAGTCGTTACCTTCGCCGTCGGTGGATCTCCCCTCACCAGTGATAAGCCTTTTCGGCTTTCCCAAGCCGAACGTGGTGAACTGAAAGGAGTGGGAGACCCCTTTGTGGCTTCGTTTTGGGTTGAAAACAAAAAAAGAGGGGATTTTTTCGTTTCGTATTTCCTAGATCTAGGACAAATGAAAGCTTTTTCACTGAATCTAAGTTAGGATCCGTGTCGAGGGTAAGGTGGGGGTTATTTTGGTGTGTTTTTTGAGGCTCGCCGGCGTCGGTTAGCGGCGGCTGACCGCCGGATTCTGGGTTTACCAGGGAGAGTTGAGAGAAAATGAAAGGGGAAGGTTATTATAAAACTGAAAAAATGAGAGAAATGGCCGAAAATTTGGTTCTGGCCTAAAAAAAAGGGTTTTATAGGGGTTATTATTTTGTGAAATGGGTAAATTACGTACTAAATCCCCCCGCACTTTCAACATTTTCGTTTATGTCTCGCCGCATGGTATATTTACAACTCTGGTCCCCTTTGTATTTCAAAATCTTGCAATTCAGTCCCTAAATTACATAGAATCAGTTTTTAAATGGTAAAATTACCCCTTTAACCATCCCGCGTTTTTGAATTTTTCATTTCGGGTCTGTCCCTTGGTCCAATTACAGTTTTGATCCTTTTAGATTCTGTCTATTTTGCATTTTCGTCCTTAAATTGCATATTATTATCCTTTAATTTCTGCCACTGACTTTTATTTCTTTTCATTTCAGTCCTGTTTCCATGTAAATATTCATGTTCGTATTATAATCGTATATGTTGATGTAGTCTTTTACCTTATTATATATCCCTCGTATATGCCTTGTTTTTTTATGTTTACATGTATATTTGTGTTAAGTTTATGATGGTTACGTATCTTTTTGTTCGGTTATTCGTATTAAGCATGTTATGTTCTAGTTGGTTCGTACACGACATATTTTGTATTTTATATATATTGTAATGTTCTCTTGGCCTTTAGGTTACGTGTTAGTGTGTCTTCTTTTTATGTATAATATATTGTTCCATATATGTTGAAATATGTTTTATTTCTAATATGTATGTCTTCTTGAAATATATGTTCGTCTACACACGTATTTATTCCTGTCTTGTTATTGTGACATGTTAAATTTGTTTTTATCTACTATTAAGCTTGATATGTATATGTGTATTTTAATTACGTATTTTGTTTATGTTAGATTAGTATTCTGTTATGTGAATATTTACTGTCTTTAAATTATCTGCCATGTTTTATATTTTTGCCACTAAGATTGCATATGATACATAAATTGTTAATGCGGTGCCCTTTTATCCGAGCGTAAACGGGGCCAGTATCAGGCGTAGTGATAGTGGTTGGGCGTTTACTCTCGGATAACGGGGCCCTTAAAATTTATTCGCAATTATGACCGAATTTTAAAATAATCGTCACTTTAACCTGGAAAATTCAATATTAATAAAGCGGTAATTATTAAAGTACCAATTTTGGGCGGTGTGGGGGTGCTAATCCTTCCCCATCCGTAACCGACTCCCTAACCCAATGTCTTTGAATCTCTGGTTTTATGGTGTCCGGCCTACCTAAGTGGCCGGTGGCGACTCCAATTTTTTAAAATGCGGTTTTTAAAACCCCACAGAATAAATATTTAATATCAAAAAAATCACAAACACCTTCGAAATCAACCACGTTTTTTAGCGATAATAAAAAAGGGGACATCGCTACACTTATGTTGCCATGTCTTGAAATTCTGGCCATAGAACTTTGCCGGCTTCTCGTTGTGGCTCATTGCCATAGCCGTTGCGTTTATATTCATAGGTTGATTCAGTTGTTTCGAAGTTTTCCCCGGTCCCACTA
Source organism: Hibiscus mutabilis (assembly GCA_019671005.1). Lineage (NCBI taxonomy): Eukaryota > Viridiplantae > Streptophyta > Magnoliopsida > Malvales > Malvaceae > Hibiscus > Hibiscus mutabilis. The sequence continues at coordinate 35,529,599 of CM033743.1, read as the reverse complement.
TTTGTGCGGACGAGTTGGGTGATTTGGTAAAATCTCCCATAGTCATTGTTTTCTGTTCAAAGGAAACAAAAAACTCGGAATTAGTAATAATTCCAATAAATTGAAAATTAATTTCGTTTATTTCTGATTTTGATTTTTCAAAAAATCTATAACCTCCGTTACTTCCAAAGACAATCTCTGTAGAATAGATTTGTCCTTTCTTTTGAGATTAAGCAAACCCATTTAAACGGCAGGATAAATCCTGAAAACGAATTTATTTGATTTCTCAGTTCCTTTTAAAAATTTTAATCGCCTTGGACACTTAGTCTGTCTTAAGATTGTAGGAAATTGTTAGTGCAAAACGATAAAACAAATAGGAAAAATGAAATTAAAGTAAATAGTCTGAAAGGAAATTTTACTGAATTGAAAATAAACAGTAAGAAACTGCGCTGAGGCCTGCATGAAAGTAGTTTTCTTAAGACAGATTCGACCCCTCCGAGGTGCTTGAGATCTTAGGTCGTCAGTATCCCAGGATACAACAATGGATGATCTTAAATAGTTTCATGACTGAGGAGATCACGAACCGAACCCTTGCCTTTTGCTATCACCGAAAACACAATGCAGTTTTAAGAGTTGAAAGCTTTTTCAATTGTGTTTGAAACTAAAACGTATCAAGGTATTTATAGGGGATAATTAGGTTAAAATCGTGGGAAAAAGAATATTCCGAGTTAATGGTCATTGATTCTTTTCTTGTTTAATTCAGAATCAATTAATCAGTACCATATTTATTCAGATATATTTTCGTGAATTGCACTCATTACCGATTTTTAATATTCGAATTTAAGGAAAACAAACAATATCCCTTTAAATTCAAAATATTCTCAAAAAAGATATGCTAATCTTAAGGAAAAAATTATTCGAAGTGGGTAAAATATCTGCAAGTCCACAAAGGGCCAGATCGGTCTGAACATTTGCGTTACCCATGTCGTGTGGGTGCGTCCCAACCTTAATGGGGTTGGATTCACACACTCTTGCACGCGAGACACAATTTCCATTCAAATCATTCAATGACCACAATTTGGGCAAGTGTTTATAAACACTTCCCATTGCATTTATCCCATCAATGTGGGATAAGGGGTTTTCATTTCCTTTATTCAATTCACATCTACCTTACTTTGAGCATCAATTTCTTATTCATTACGCAACCGTTTTGAGCATATGATATACCGTTGTAAAGGTCTTATGGAGTAGAATAAGACCCAATAAAATCCTTATTCGAATCACTATCTTCACCCATTCGAAATATGGCTCAAAATTACCATTTTCCTTACATTTTCCAACACTTATATGCATGCCACCATCATTAGAAGTATTCGAAAGACACGAAAAGGTCCTAATACCTTCAAGGACACGAAGTGAGCTTCGAAAATTTCAGTGAGATAGTTGCTAAAAGAAAGCATAATAAACATGAAACATAACAACAAGAAACATGGCATTTAAGATATAACATAACTTACTTTAGTCAAACATGAAACATAAGAATAAGAAACGCAACGTTTTCCCCTTTATTTCATGATAATCTAAATAAATAAAAGTACCTTATTAATCGTCTTAATTCAATTTCCAAACATTGTCAAATTCATGACTAACAAAAAAAAACATCTTCTGAGCAAGCGTTGATGGCCGGTTGGTCAGAGCTACTCACCTGCTCCTATCCCCTTCCCTTAGGTCCCAGGTTCAAGGCCCAACAGAAGCATCCCTTCTCCTAAAGTCTTCCCCTTCCCCTTCTAGGTAGAAGTAGAAGTAGTATTTGTAAAAAAAAAACATCTTCTCTTTCATCCTTTCCTTTCCCCCTTTTAAGCAACAAAAACTTAATTTTGAAAGGTGTTAATTTTTGTATCTTATTTTGTTTAGACTTTTCATTTTTCTTAAATATCAATATCTAGAACATGGATATGGGGAATATATAGCCTCCAAAGCTCCCCCGGATGCTTGAAAGATTTTCAAAAGATCTGACCATACCTGTATCCAAATAACATTGGATCTATAAACTTACATCATACTTTATTTAAAAAGCTTAAATATATATTTGATAGTTGAACTATATACCCTCGGTACTTGAACTAAACACTTTTTCTCAAGTTGGTGCCTAAAATTTTTTTGCTCTTAACTTGGTATCCAAACTTTTCTTCATTCATTGTTTTGGTATTTTTATTAACAATTTTAATCCTTAAAACTTTTACATTCTATCAATTTGATCCTAATTCAAAATAATCCAATAAATTTAACCTTTCATATTTAAAAATTAGATCAATTTAGTAAAAAAAAAACTATGATACCATCAAACCAAGCGAGTCTATAGGACCAAAGAAACATTTGGACAATTGTATTATACGATAAAACAACAAATTATTGTTAAACTTGTTATGAATATTTATCTATGTGGATGTCTATCATGATAAGAACTTTATCTAGGAGATTTGATTTACTTTATCAGTAGAAATATTATCTTCGTTAATTAGAGTTTCATGTATTATGTACTTCTTATGCCTATAAATAGAAGATTTGATGAAGGTATTGTACACATTGAATATTCAGAATAAATACTAATCTCCCTCATTCTCTCATCTCTTTGTTCTTATTATTGTTCTTCGTTATTTTATTCACAACACGTTATCAGCACGAGACTCTAACCAACTAAGGTGTTTGTTGTTCGAATCCTAAATGAGTTACTGAAAAGAATTTGATTCTAACATGAATCAAAGATAATTTCTTCTACCTCAATTATATTTTAATTATCGATTATCTTTCTCTCTTGATCTTTAACTTGATTTTTAATTTTTGAAAAATTATTGGTTGCTCAGTGTTAGTGTAGCTTGAGAGTGACATCATTCTCTTTAAAATAATACTTTTATTAGTATTATTCTATTTTATCTTGATAATGTTGAAAGTTGTATTTTATAGGGATATACATGTACTTCTACTTTGCACAGATTGACTCTCTTAAATCATCACGCGATATACTGGATTAAAGGTGAAGTACACGCATTTTGTGAAAATTGATATTTGTCATTGTCAATAAATAATATCAAATGAGATTCAAATCCCTTTGGACGAGACAAGAAATCACGCATCAAACTTGTTAGGCGAACACGGTGAGCACATTTTTTTCCGAAAGGAAAAATAGTGGTATGATCCTTCGTACTTTTATTCATATGATTTAATATGAAATTTGTGTAGTGAGAATATTATTGATGCAAACTTATTAAGATTTTTTTAGTTCGTAACTAAATACCATTATTAATTTATTTTATTATATTGATGAGATTTGATGTTTTTAACTGTGTTTTGACTTTTACTTGATATGTTTAAATGGCATGGTAAGAAACATGACGTAAAGAAATTTTGAGAAGTTGTCTTAGTCATTTGCTATGTCTCCACTGTCTGCGAGAGGAAAATCATTATCGGTAAACTCTATTTTTATTTTTATTCTTTAAACTATGATTTTAAAGTGCGATAAATCATGATGATTTTTAATCTGCAAGAAGATTGTTATAAAGTCTATATTTACTCGAAAGTAATAATTCTTTTACGTCGAAAAACTTGACTATAGACTTCTCCAAAGTTCAGGTTGAAAAAATTCATCTTGATAAAATTTTTTATGGGAGGCATTCCCTGAAGTGAATGCAAGCATCATGTTTATTTCATGAGATTATTGGATCTGTTTCATTCCCTGAAGTGAATGCAAACATGGTAAATCACTATTCAGTTAGTGATATAACTCGATATGATCCAAATTACTTCACAACTGACGTTATGTGGTCAGAGTATCAATGATGAGGATATGTTAATAAAGGCGCCTTTTTATAGTGCACTATCAATCCTATGGCCGGCCAACTATATCCGATTTCAATTTCAAACCATTTCATAACATCACTTGCCAATATAATTCATTTTAACATCAACAACTCACTATTTTCATACGCATCATCAAAATCATTTAACCAATGCAACAACCTTTGCATTAAACAATATTCATAAACATTAACCAAACGTGCATTACTCCCAAATGCATTAACATCATCTCAAAACAAATTTCCAGCATTAAACTATGCTTAAAACATGCATAAACAGTGAGTAACCAGACCATGTAAAACAAGTGCATCAATCTATTGCCAAAACCGAGTTCGAGAGAGAATTCATCCTTTACATACTTCTGAGCTTAGTCCAGAGTTTCAAGCTCGATCTAAACTCCCAAACACAACTTTCAAACCTTTGCAAAGTTGAAAACATGTTTCCACTCACTGACTCGCAACGCCTTGCTTGCCGATGCGACAGTCACGCATCTAAAGCTTCTGGAACTCACGTTCAAGTTTGAGGATCAAACTCCCTTCTTTTAGCCAGACAAAATAGAGGTACATTACATCAAAATGCAATCAACAACACAACAACACAAAACCTCAACATCTTTTACCCAAAACCACTCCACAACTCCTAAAATTAACAACAAACCTATTCTAAACTTAACCCAAACACAATCAGACGTTTCAACACTTCAATTAACATCTAAAAACACATCCCAACCATCCTTATATCTCCAGTATTCAATTAACCACCTCAACTCCTCAAAAACACATAACTAGCAACCTAAAAAATTAGAGATTCACATAATTTTGGCATTCCAATATTAAAATCAACTTATTAACATTATAATACATTAAAATCATGATTATAACAAATCAAGAACCCAGCAAAACAGATCCAAAATGAAAATCTGCTGTTCTCATCAATTAAACCTTAATTTAAGCAATTTTCACAATTAACTCATCAAATCTCATTAGAAAACAATAAACAAGGATAAAATACTTGGGAATTTCAATAAAGAACCATTCATTAGAGGAGAAGAACAAACCTTACCTCTAATGAGTGATTTCCCTCTCAATTGGATGTTTTAGATCTTGAAAACAAAGAAATTCAATTAGGTTATGCAAAGCAAGATTAATGAACCAATTAAGAAACAAGAATTTAAGAAATCAAGAGTGTTACCTAAGATTTTGGATGAAAAAGTGAGTGTTTGGCTGAAGAACTTTGAGAGAAAAGTTTAGGAGAAAAAGTTACGTCAATTTTTAGTTTTAATAAAATAACCACCTTTTTAGTTAATTCTCTTTTTAATTACTCAATTAAAACTCCTTTAAAATAATCCTAAATGAGAGGAAAATCTGATATTAAAGTTGGGTAAAATATCTCCTTAAGGATTCTAAGCTTTGACCCTTTTTCAAAATAGTCACCAAAAACAGTTTTCAATCTTTACATTTTAGTCACTAGCCAAAATGTCCAATTTCCAAATTCTATTTTTCAAAATTGATTTTACCAAAAATATCCATATATTAAATAATGTTTTTTTGAAAATTTCCCATATTTTTCTCACACTGTAGCGATGTCTTTTTCGCTAAAAACGGATTTTTCGAGGTGTTTATGAGTTTTTGGATATAAAAATATTTATTCCGTAGGGGTTTTGAAAAACTCATTTTATTTAGAAATTGGAGTCGCCACAGGCCACTTAGGTAGGCTGGACACCATAAAACCAGAGATTCGAAAACTGTTGGGTTCGGGAGTCGGTTACGGATGGGGAAGGATTAGCACCCCCACACCGCCCAAAACTGGTACTTTAATAATTACCGCTTTACTAATATTAAATTTTCTGGATTAAAGTGACGATTAAGTTAAGATTTGGTTATAAGTGCGAGTGGATTTTAAAGGCCCCGTTATCCGAGAGTGTTATCACTACGCCTGATACTGGCCCCGTTTACGCTCGGATAAAAGGGCACCGCATTGACAATTTATATTCCATTATGCAACTTTAGAGAAATAATTTGGAAACATGCATTCGCATTGACATGGTAAAAGACAAAATAAATAATGAAAAACATGGATATCACAAAATTAAACAAATATGATAAAAACACGAACATAGCACATAATAATAATAATAATAATAATAATAACGAGGCATAAATAAAAAACATGTGGGAAATAAAAAACACATACTTCAAGAATACATACATATTAAAAATAAAAACACAATTTAACATATGGATGACATAAATGTATTATGATGTTAATTTCACGAATCAAAACAACATGCTAACAAAGAAACTAATACCTAGTACATAACATATGACATAATATGCATACACAAATAAATAAATAAAAACATGGCCTTATACATGACCAAAAAAGCACACTAATATGTAACCTAAAAACATAAAACACATACTAACATAAACAAACATGCCATGAAAACCAAACTAAAGTATGATATAAAAATGAATATGGGCAAAATGATAAAAAGAAAACAACCTATCTAAAACATAAATAAACACGGTCAAACATGACATTTATGAATACAACAAGTAATAGAACATGCTAAAAAACAAATAAAAACACAAGTAAGCAATGAATATTTAGAACACAAAGACAAGGACCGAAACACTAAGAAATAAAACAGAAAGGCGGAAATTAAAAGGAAATAAAACTCGAATTAAGGATGTGATTACAAGCCTAAGGAAACTTAAAAGGACCGGTGCCGTAAAATACCCATGCGGCACGCTTGAAATGAAATTTTCAAAAACGCGGAAGTCCTTGGGGCGTAATTTGACCATTTGAAAACTGATTTCATTTGATTAAGGGACGAAAACGAAAGATTTTAAAAACTACGAGGGACCAGGAATGTGAATAAACCAAGGGGCAGACTCGGTTTGAAAATACCCAAAACGCAGGATGACTTATGGTGTAATTAGACCAATTTTAAATGGGGATTTAATTATAAACCCCTTAACCGGCCTCCCCTCTCCCTTTTTTCTCATTTTTTTCAGCCCCAGTATCACTCCCCATTTTCTCTCAAATATCCAAACTCAAACCCTTGAGGAACCCAGAAATCGGCGGCTATCCGCCGTCCCTTCCGCCGCCGCTAGCCAGCGCAGGCGAACCAAAAGAAACACCCCAAAACCAACCTCTCTTTAAACTGAACTCAAATCTAAACTTAGATTTACACTAGGACTCACCCTTTTGCCTAGATCTAAAAAACAAAAGCCGAAACTTTTTTCATTTTTTTAAAAAAAGTTTTGTAAACCAAGACCCAAACAACCCCTCCCCTTTACCGGTTCACCGTGTTTGGCTTAAGAGCCTTACAGCTTATTACCGGCGGTGGGAAACTTTTCGACGAGGGTAAGAACCGACACCTTTTACTTTTTTTTTGATATTGTTGATGCCCTTGAAAGATATGCATGCAGTAAAAGAAGAAAGAAAAATACCACTGGACTTGCGTTGTTTTTTTTTTTGTATTTCTGAAAACTCGTGATAATACACTTTTTGTTGGATTCTATATCCTTGTTCTCATCTCTGCTTTTTGGTAGAATATAAAATATATTACATATCTTGTTCGATTTGGTACTAACACCCTGTATTTTCATTTTTTGTGCATCTGAGCATGGTGGTTGGTACGACGACATGGTGGAAGAGTGGAGAGAGTTATGGTGGTGGTGTCCTCTGTCAGATCCATTCACGGCCGTTGGATCAGATCTGATCCAACGGCTATGATTACATGGGGGATGAGCGGCCTAGATCGAGCCTTGAAATAAGCGCAGCTACATCTGATCTTGACGCGTGGCAAAGGGGTAATGAACGGTCTCGCGCGTGCGTTGCACGGGCGAGTGGGTGGCGAGCAGTCTGGAAGTGACATCACGCGCGCCAGCTGGATTATCTTGGACTGATCTGGACCGTTGGATCAAGACTTGATCCAACGGCCCAGATGACGGCGGCTGAAGATAAAGAGGGTTATCAGACTTGGTTTTTTTAGGGTTTTTAAGATATTAGGTCAGGCCAATATGGGCCTTGTAACATATATTATTTTTTGGGTTTTTTTGTAATATTATGTGGACTTGGACTGTTATTATAAATGGGTTTTATATTTTAGATCTGTTATATATTTTTGAACCCAATAATAATAATAATAATAATAATAATAATACTATAATAATAACATATACACATATATAATTTATGTACATATAACCATACATGCAAATTAACATATACCATATAACATTCGAACACACATATACATATATTTGCTCACACACTTAATTAACGTAAGTATACAAACATTATACATACTACAAAAATATATAGTACATGCACATGCAAACCACATATATATCACATACACCCAAGCACACACATACGTGCATCTTATACACACAAAATAAGTATAACCAAATACACCCTATTACATATATAAACTATTAAAACGTACGTGACATGTGACACACATACACCGCACATAGTATGTATAATACGCATGCGCTTACATATATTACACACATATTTTGTACACATTAATCACATATATAGTAAACATATAATATAACATGTATACGTGCAATAATAATACCTTGTTAATTATTATGCTAATATATTAACAATATTTACAAACCGGATAAAAATGAATGATTACAGTTGCCCCTCTTTGCTTGTTCTTGTGAAACGAGAACAAAGCAAAGACTGAAAGCACTCATTTTTATCCGACTTCCCTGCTCACGACTTTAGAATCACGTGTTCTTCTGGAACTCTTCATTTTTCCTCGGCCGAATCTTTAGGCTCGTAAGTTCTTTCTGTATAGAACTTCTTCACCTTTGGTTCTTTTTGAGATTCTGGAGTTAGGGTTCTTCCTCTATGGAACCTTTCAATGGGGCTTGAAAACGTAGGCTTCTCCTTTATATAACCTTTGTCTTCGATTTTTCTTTCCTCTTTTCTTTTTCTTCTTTTTCGTTTCTTCTGTTTCCTTCTTTCTCTGTTCTTTTTCCTTTTTTCTCATTTTATTCTTTTTCTACTTTTTCTTTTTCTCTTTTCTTATTTCTTCTTTTTCTACTTTTTCATTTTCTTTTTTCTCTTTTTTCTTCTTTTTCTGCTTTTCCTTTTTACTCTGTTCTTTTCTTTTTTCTTTTTTCTTCTTTTTTCTACCTTTTCATTTTATTTTTTCTCTTTTTTTTACGAGGCTGTTGCTATTTTTGGACTTACGCTACTAAGGCTGCCGCATCATGCCCGAAGGACTTATTGATGGCCCGAAGGACTTATCATCATGCTCGAAAGTCTTACTGATGGCCCGAAGGACTTAACATCGTGCCCGAAGGATTTACCGATGACCCAAAGGATTTAACATCTGGGCCTTACGCCGCTATGGCTGCCGTTCTCTCGGGACTCACGCTACTCATGTTGCCGCATCAGGCCCGAAGGACTTACTGATGGCCCGAAGGACTTATCACTACACTCGAAAGACTTATTGGTGACCCGAAGGACTTAACATCTTGCCCGAAGGACTTACCGATGACCCGAAGGATTTAACATCTGGGCCTCACGCCGCTATGGCTGCCGTTCTTTTGGGACTCACGCTACTCATGCTGCCGCATCATGCCCGAAGGACTTACTGATGGCTCGAAGGACTTATCACCACGCTCGAAAGACTTATTGGTGGCCCGAAGGACTTAACATCGTGCCCGAAGGACTTACCAATGACCCGAAGGATTTAACATCTGGGTCTCACGCCGCTATGGCTGCCGTTCTTTCGGGATTCACGCTACTCATGCTGCCGCATCATGCCCGAAGGACTTACTGATGGCCCGAAGGACTTATCACCACACTCTAAAGACTTATTGGTGGCCCGAAGGGCTTAACATCGTGCCCGAAAGACTTACCGATGACCCGAAGGATTTAACATCTGGGCCTCACGCCGCTATGGCTGCCGCTCTTTCTTTTCTTTGGTAAATTCTTCGATAATTCTTCAAATACCTATTTAGGAACAAGCAAAATTGACATGCCCCTATCTATATGATGCATGCAATGTCGTGCTTTCTTCTTCTTCTTCTTCTTCTCTTTTCCTTGTTTCTTTTTCTTCTTTCTTTTTTTCTTCTTCTTCTTTTTTTCTATTTTTTATTTTTATTATTTTATTATTATTATTTTTATTTTTCTTTCTTTCCTTTTTTATCATCATTTTCTCTCACTCTCTTTTTCCATTTTCTTATTTCTTTTTCTTTTTAGACCCGTTTTAAAATCCTATGCCATGAAAAGTCATTTTTCGGATTTCTCTGTTTCATTTCCTTTTGCAGTATGCTCAGTTTTGATTTTCAATTCTGTCAAATTTTTGTTAAATGAGTACCCGCTCTCGTTCTTTTGCACGAGCACTTGCATTTCTTCTTTGGGGTTTCTGCCTGTTTCATCAACAAACTCTATATCATGCGTGTGCAGAGATTCTTACTATTCTTTTTGCTCTGCATTGCCCCACTCGATCATGAGCTCAGCTACCTTCCGATTCCTTTGACCCAACATTCTGAGTATTTTTTAGTTTTTTCATCGGGGTGAACAAAATGTTTCTTAACCTCAACCTTCTTATTGCCTTTGGACGGGCACCATTCATCGATCTCTGTACTTTAATTATTTGGAGACTCAATGTTTACCTTTTACCGTCCCCACACTTTGTAAGCTCATTCTTGTCCAGTTTTTTCCTTCATTTTCTTGAACCAAACAAGGCATCATGGCTGGAATCCGCTTCTTGTTCTTGAGCTGTCTGACACCTATACTTCTGTCATCATCTTCATTCTATGCATTGTGGGATCGTTTCTGGTTAGGTGCTCCAATAGTATCCGCAACCTTGTGTTCTGGATCTTATCCCTGAAGTAATACATGGAAATCTTTGTTGCTTTAACTTGTCAATTTGTTGATTGGTATTCCACTGAAGGGTATCATTTAGCTTAACATACAGGATCTTGAAAATATAGCATAGGAGCTCTGGATATCAAGTGCAAGAGCGGCTTAGATTCAACCACTCAGTAATTCAAGGATGTGAAGTCTTCCCTGGTGACTCGGTTCATCCTCATGATTACCGCGTTGCTGTAAAGTACTACTCCTTCTCAATTCTCATTACATGCTCTGCCCCCAAAAAGGGTGGGCTTGTATGACCATTCAAGCGCAGAAATATTACTCTAGGATTAGAGTTCTGGGTGGTGCAAATTTTAATTTTACCTATGCTATCGTTTTATTTTTCTCTCTTTTCTTTCCCATTTCTTTCTCCTCATTTTTCTTTTTCCTTTTTCTTTATTTTCTCTTTCTTTCTTATTTTCTTTTTCATATTTCTCTTCCCTTTTTTGTTTTTTTTCGCTTTTATCATTATTTGAGGAAATCAATTCGTCACAGTCCTTTGTCTTGAGGACAACGATGGAACAAACAACATTGCCCCAAGTTACTCAGCATAGTCACGATTTGAAAATATTACCATCACTCATGAAGCTAAGGTTTCTTGAATTGGATGGTGTATCTCCACCTTATCGCTTCAGCGGAGTGCCCCAAAATTCCCACACTCTTATCCGAACAAGCCTATTACCAGGTTTCAAACATAGGAGTGCTTTTTTATTATTATTTTCTCTTTCTTTATTTTTCATTTCTTTCTTTTTAATTCTTATTTTTACTTATTTAGTACCTAGAAGATTATGCCTAGAGTTCCAATTTCAAGCGACTCTACATGGTTGACATTTGGAGCTTTTTCGTCCTTGAACATCATCGGAAGAGTAATAGTCTCGCTTTGCTGACCAGAGTCCGGTGGGGAAGATCACACATCATCGTTGTCACGATATCTATCTAATGTCACATCTTGCAATTGATATCCAGCGTCCTACAACGGCGAGAAAATCTATATCTATGTACTTTCAAGAACATTATATGTTAAGCGAAATGTGTTCTTCATTGGAATAAAAATCAACAAACATGCCCCATCACAAAAGATCTTTACCACATGTGGGCCATATGTAGTAAAGTTGATTCCTTGTATTACTTCAGGGAGATCTTTTAATGAAGAGACATCTCTGGCTTCTTCAGCACTATGCAGACTTGCCCCTCACCCTTGGTCCTCTACTGTTGGATCAACTCTCGTGTCACGGTTCCATCATTGACCAGCTTCTTGATTTCCTCCAATAAAGGTCTACATTTTCTGGTGGGATGCCCCAGTGCCCCCATATGGAATTCGCATGTGCTACTCGAGTCAAAACTATGGGCAGACGGATCAGGTGCAATCTTCATCGATCTACGAGTAAGATAGTGACCCCCTACCAAATGAGGCCAAATGTCTGAGATAGATGTTCCAAACATTTCCAATTTTGTGCTCATCCGAGGAATTTTCTTTGATGACCCCGATTTGTCAGTCTGTCTCCTTCTTTTACAGCCACGCGAACCCTGGAGATGACACTCATTTACCTCTCCATCCTTATCTATCTTATCTTCTATTCGGTCCTTAGACTTAGACCCCAATTTTCCTTCTTTGGTTGCATATTCTATCCTCTCTCCAATTGTCATGAAATCTTCGAATCTGTTTCTCGATTTCTCCAACATCACATCGAAGAAGGGATAGGGAAGCGTTGCATGGAATAAGGGAGTCAACTCTTCTTCCGCTATAGGAGGTTGGACTTGGGTCGCCAAACATCGCCACCTTAGTGCATATTCCCTGAAGCTTTCATTTGGTCTCATTTTCTCATTTTGAAGAAACTGACGACATGGTGCTAAATCTAAAGCATATTTGTATTGACTCAAGAATGCATTAGCGAGGTCACCCCATGACCTAACTTGGTTTCTGTTCAAACGGTTATACCACACTGCTGCAGGTCCCGTCAGGCTATCATGGAAGTGGTGGATCAACAATTCTTCATTCTTCATGTATCCTTCCATTTTTCTACAGAACATGGTTAAGTGAATCTTCGGGCAGCTGGTTCCGTCATACTGCGCAAATCCGGGAAATCTGAAATTCAGAGGAATGACCAAATCAGGGACTAGGCAGAGTTCCCTCGTATTGAAAACATTTATCTTTTCTTTCTTCTTAAGCTCTTTCTCGATTTTTTCTTCTAGCTGGTCAGGACTTGACTCTTCGGTTCGTTCCATTTTCCAACTAATTTTGCCATCGAACCCCAAGTGTTAAATGATGAAGTGCCATGCGATGATAAAATTATTAAACAATGCAAAGGACGTGATGCAAATGCAATGCATGAATGCAATAAAGCATCGATTCCGCAAGTGATTTATTCCTATAGGACATTTTTCATTCAGACCAAAAGGTTTCATTACATCCGGTATTAGGGTTTTACAGATAGCGGTGAGCCCTGGCACCTAATGTCTTGACCTCATTCAACAGTCCTGTCAGCTTTCCTTCGCGGTCCAACGCTGGATCCATATTCTGGCTTATTGGTGCTGCTGCATCGGCTAAATCTGCTACTTGTTGAGCTACTTGCCGGGCTTGAGTCGTAACCATCTTCATGTCCCGGTCTTTCTCCCGTATTGTTTGCTCGGCCTTTTGTAGCTGAACAGTCATTGCCCCAGCACGGATCTTACTAGTACGTAAAGAAGTCTCGAGCCTCGCTACCTGTTCTTTGAGTGCTGCGTTTTCCATTTAAAAGGCTTGTGATTCATTCCTTTCCTGCTGCAGACTTGATTTCAGGATATCTTCCATGGCCAGACTGCTTTCCAACTCACTTTGGAGAATGTCGCGTTGGCCCTCAGCTTTTTCCAACTTCTATGATAATGATCTGACTTTATTCTTACTATTCTTGCATTTCTGCTTCCAGCGTTCTGAACCGTTCCTCAGCTGAATCATACCATTGACCCACTCTTCCGCGGTGTCACCCAGACTGAAACTCTTGAATTCAAAGTGCAGCTTCTGGTACTCGTCTTGTACATTCTTTAATTTCATGCTCAGATCGTGTCTCTCATGCTCGAGCTGGTCGTACTTGCATGCAAGTTCATCTTCTGAGACGCTTTTATTCTTGACTCCTAAATTTATCCTGCTTGAGTGACCCACTTCTGTGTTACCCGAACCTTGGGTTGGGTATTGACCCTCTTTCGACTTTGCCCCTCAGGCAACGGCAGGCTCGCTGTAGAATCGGGGTTTTCCGTCTTCAAAACCCAAAAATCCCATTCTGATAAGATCTTGAACTCTGTCCTTTAGGGTCCTACAATTTTCAGTGCGATGACTCGAATCGCCTATGTGGTAGCTGCACCAGACACGACTGTTGTAACCGTTCGAAAAAGGAGGTTTCCTTGGTACAGACTTCACTGGTATAATAAGGCTCCTTTCGATAAGCAACAGAAGTAACTCGGTGTATCTCATAGGTATAGGATAATGCCTTCTGATGTCATTAGATTCTCGAGCTTCCCATGGTTTTGCCTCTGTTCCCTTGGTATCTACCCCAGATATGCTACTTGTCTGCTTCTTGAGATTGATCACAAAGGGATTCGATTTGTCATATTTAACAGTGTTGTCTGTTTCGACATTCTGACCATTCTGTTCCACATTCTGATCCTCGATTGAATCTTTTCTGAGTTCGGCATGCTGCTTGCCTTTCATCATAGCATTCATCTGGTCCATCATCTCGGACATATGCTTCTTTAGTTCTTGTATTTCATCTTGTTTGTCACCAGAATTGACACTGCTTACCGAATCTGTTCTGGAGTCCTTGAATGATTCTTCTTTGGCTGTCCCTGGTCTAGTCTCGGGATGGAACTCTGGAATTGGATCCCTTACCTTCAGGTCAAAGAACCTTTGGTCCATCATGAACAATCTTCTATTATGGGAGAAATCACTCGGGAATCAATGCCCTGTGTAATGCGAATGCGATGGTATGCAAAAACAAAGCAAAAGAAATCAAGTCAGTACCGGGCAAAAATGATAAGTACGTAATAAAAGGGCAAATTAAATGCGATAAGCAAACAAGGCAATCCTATTTACATTCCATCTAAGACACCTAGGTTATCCGCATGGCTCTAACAGGGTGGGTTTCTATGTGTTCTCTATATGCAGTTTTGGTTCTAGGAGGTACCCAGATTGTCCTCGCTGTCCTCTACTAAGAGTAGCAAGGCCCCCGATCATCACCCATTATAGGCTCCTTTCAACCGGGTTCAATTCAGGGGGACCCATTCGCTTATGCCTGCACGAAGGGACGATATCCTTACGAAAGCATAAGGTACTCGAGCCCCGAAGGTACTTGCTAGGCCCATACAGGAGAACGATATCTCCACGAAAGCATTAGCGTTTTCCCCCCACTTTAAAAACGGGTTTATATGCCAAATTTTAAATGCGTTGAAATAAACGCGCAATTACAACCGAATATTAATTTAATAGTCACTTTAATCCGGAACTTCTAATATTATTAAAGCGGTAATTATTTGAAAAAGCTTGACTCTCTTTATTTTGTTAAAAACAAAAAAAAGTCCCCAGCGGAGTCGCCATCTGTAGCGATGTCTTTTTTTCGCTAAAAACGGATTTTTCGAGGTGTTTATGATTTTTCGGATATAAAAATATTTATTCCGTAGGGGTTTTGAAAAACGCATTTTATTTAGAAATTGGAGTCGCCACCGGCCACTTAGGTAGGCCGGACACCATAATACCAGAGATTCGAAAACTGTTGGGTTCGGGAGTCGGTTACTGATGGGGAAGGATTAGCACCCCCACACCGCCCAAAACTGGTACTTTAATAATTACCGCTTTACTAATATTAAATTTTCTGGATTAAAGTGACGATTAAGTTAAGATTTGGTTATAAGTGCGAGTGGATTTTAAAGGCCCCGTTATCCGAGAGTAAATGCCCAACCACTATCACTACGCCTAATACTGGCCCCGTTTACACTCGGATAAAATGGCACCGCATTGACAATTTATATTCCATTATGCAACTTTAGAGAAATAATTTGGAAACATGCATTCGCATTGACATGGTAAAAGACAAAATAAATGATGAAAAACATGGATATCACAAAATTAAACAAATATGATAAAAACACGAACATAGCACATAATAATAATAATAATAATAATAATAATAATAATAATAATAATAATAACGAGGCATAAATAAAAAACATATAGGAAATAAAAAACACATACTTCAAGAATACATACATATTAAAAATAAAAACACAATGTAACATATGCATGACATAAATGTATTATGATGTTAATATCACGAATCAAAACAACATGCTAACAAAGAAACTAATACCTAGTACATAACATATGACATAATATGCATACACAAATAAATAAATAAAAACATGGCCTTATGCATGACCAAAAAAACACACTAATATGTAACCTAACATAAAACACATACTAACATAAACAAACATGCCATGAAAACCAAACTAAAGTATGATATAAAAATGAATATGGGCAAAATGATAAAAAGAAAACAACCTATCTAAAACATAAATAAACACGGTCAAACATGACATTTATGAATACAACAAGTAATAGAACATGCTAAAAAACAAATAAAAACACAAGTAAGCAATGAATATTTAGAACACAAAGACAAGGACCGAAACGCTAAGAAATAAAACAGAAAGGCGGAAATTAAAAGGAAATAAAACTCGAATTAAGGACGTGATTACAAGCCTAAGGAAACTTAAAAGGACCGGTGCTGTAAAATACCCATGCGGCACGCTTGAAATGAAAATTTCAAAAACGCGGAAGTCCTTGGGGCGTAATTTGACCATTTGAAAACTGATTTCATTTGATTAAGGGACGAAAACGAAAGATTTTAAAAACTACGAGGGACCAGGATTGTGAATAAACCAAGGGGCAGACTCGGTTTGAAAATACCCAAAACGCGGGATGACTTATGGTGTAATTAGACCAATTTTAAATGGGGATTTAATTATAAACCCCTTAACCGGCCTTCCCTCTCACTTTTTTCTCATTTTTTTTCAGCCCCGGTATCACTCCTCATTTTCTCTCAAATATCCAAACTCAAACCCTTGAGGAACCCAGAAACCGGCGGCTATCCGCGGTCCCTTCCGCCGCCGCTAGCCGGCGCCGACGAACCAAAAGAAACACCCCAAAACCAACTTCTCTTCAAACTGAACTCAAATCTGAACTTAGATTTACACTAGGACTCACCCTTTTGCCTAGATCTAAAAAACAAAAGCTGAAACTTTTTTCCCTTTTTTTTTAAAAAAAGTTTTGTAAACCAAGGCCCAAACAACCCCTCCCCTTTACCGGTTCACCGTGTTTGGCTTAAGAGCCTTACAGCTTATTACCGGCGGTGGGAAACTTTTCGACGAGGGTAAGAACCGACACCTTTTACTTTTTTTTGATATTGTTGATGCCCTTAAAGATATGCATGCAGTAAAAGAAGAAAGAAAAATACCACTGGACTTGCGTTGTTTTTTTTTGTATTTCTGAAAACTCGTGATAATACACTTTTTGTTGGATTCTATATCCTTGTTCTCGTCTCTGTTTTTTGGTAGAATATAAAATATATTACATATCTTGTTCGATTTGGTATTGACACCCTGTATTTACATTTTTTGTGCATCTGAGCATGGTGGTTGGTACGGCGGCATGGTGGAGGAGTGGAGAGAGTCATGGTGGTGGTGTCCTCTGTCAGATCCATTCACGGCCGTTGGATCAGATCTGATCCAACGGCTATGATTACATGGGGGATGAGCGGCCTAGATCGAGCCTTGAAATGAGCACAGCTACATCTGATCTTGACGCGTGGCAGAGGGGTAATGAACGGTCTCGCGCGTGAGTTGCACGCGCGAGTGGGAGGCGAGCGGTCTGGAGAGTGACATCACGCACGCCAGCTAGATTATCTTGGACTGATCTGGACCGTTGGATCAAGACTTGATCCAACGGCCCAGATGACGGCTGCTGCAAGATAAAGAGGGTTATCAGACTTGGTTTTTTAGGGTTTTTAAGATATTGGGTCAGGCCAATATGGGCCTTGTAACATATATTATTTTTTGGGTTTTTTTGTAATATTATGTGGACTTGGACTGTTATTATAAATGGGTTTTATATTTTATATCTGTTATATATTTTTGAACCCAATAATAATAATAATAATAATAATAATAATAATACTATAATAATAACATATACACATATATAATTTATGTACATATAACCATACATGCAAATTAACGTAATACCATATAACATTCGAACACACATATACATATATTTGCTCACACACTTAATTAATGTAAGTATACAAACATTATACATACTACAAACATATATAGTACATGCACATGCAAACCACATATATATCACATACACCCAAGCACACACATACATGCATCTTATACACACAAAATAAGTATAACCAAATACACCCTAGTACATATATAAACTATTAAAACGTACGTGACATGTGACACACATACACCGCACATAGTATGTATAATACGCATGCGCTTACATATATTACACACATATTTTGTACACATTAATCACATATATAGTAAACATATAATATAACATGTATATATGCAATAATAATACCTTGTTAATTATTATGCTAATATATTAACAATATTTACAAACCGGATAAAAATGAGTGATTACACACACCAAAATTATTTATTCCGATTTTAATCCCGAATCTATTTCGAATCTCTAATCCCAGTCCACCAAACTGTTTAAACCACTAGGGAAAACTCCTAGGCCCAAAACCGGGGTGTTACAACTCTCTCCCCTTAAGAAATTTTGTCCTTAAAATTTACCTGACGGAAACAGATGTGGAAACTGAGCAACTATATCCGACTTACTCTCCTATGTGGCCTCCTCAACACCGCGATGTCGCCACACCACATTAACAAGTTCAATCGTCTTGCCACGAAGGACTTTGCTATTGGATTCAAGGATCTCCACTGGTTACTCATCATAAGATAAATTCGATTGCAACTCAACATCCTCAATTGGCATAACATGCAACGGATCCGAACGATACCTCCGCAACATGGACACATAAAACACATCATGAATCTTTTCCAGCTCAGGAGGTAACCTCAACCGATAAGCCACATGACCAATGTGTTCTAGCACTTCATACGGTCCAATAAACCTTGGGCTCAACTTTTCTTTACGCCCAAAACGCATCACCTTCTTCCAAGGCGAAACTTTCAAGAACACTTTCTCACCAACGGCGTACTCAATCTCTTTACGCCTCAAATTCGCGTAGGATTTCTGCCTATCCGAGTCCTCTTTTAAATGATCACAAATCATCTTTAATTTCTCATCCGTGTCTTTCAACACATCAGGCATGGAAACATACTTTTCCCCAGCCTCAGCCAAACACAAGGGCGTACGACACCTCCTACCATACAAGGCTTCATACGGTGCCATCTTTATACTTGCTTGATAATTGTTATTGTAAGCAAACTCTACCAAGGGCAACTGCCTTTCCCAAGTTCCTTGGAACTCAATGGTACAACATCTCAACATATGCTCCAAAATCTGAATTACACGTTCAGACTGGCCATCCATTTGAGGATGATATGATGTACTAAAATTCAAGCGAGTACCCAAAGCTTGGTGCAAACACCTCCAAAACCTCACTGTAAACCACAGATCTCTATCCAAAACAATCGATTTAGGCACTTTGTGCAACCTCACAATTTTTTAGCAACATACAAATCTGACAACTTATCCAACGAATACGTTGTATGCACGTGCAAAAAATGTGCACACTTCGTAAACCGATCAACAATTACCCAAATGGAATCCTTCTTAGTCGGCGTGAAAGGCAATCCTGACACAAAATCTATAGTGATCATTTCCCACTTCCACTCCGGTATTTTCAATGGCTGCAACAACCTGGAAGGAAGCTGATGTTCAGCTTTTACCCGCTGACACACCATACATCTAGCAACAAAATTAGCCACATCCTTTTTCAAACCCACCCAATAGTACCTTTTCCTCAACCCCTGATACATTTTGGTACTACCAGGATGCATTGCAAAAGGACTAGCTTGTGCCTCGGTTAAAATCATCCATCTCAACTTCTCGTCACTAGGCACCACAATCCGATCTTTAAAGCACAAAACCCCATCACTATTAAAGTGATAATCCGTAGGACTTCCATCCATGATGTCCTTAACATGAGGTACCAACGCCTCATCATACGACTGCTTTTCCTTAATCAACTGTGCCAAGGAAGGTTTCACTTACAGCTCTGCCAACAACCCTCCATCACGGGTCACACTCAACCTAGCAAACATGGCTCCCAACTCCACAACAGCCTTCTACTCAAAGCATTAGCCACAACACTGGCTTTGCCCAGATGGTACTCAATGGTCAGATCGTAATCCTACAACAACTCCAACCACCTACGCTAACGAAGATTCAACTCTTTCCTCGTCATCAAATACTTCAAACTCTTATGGTCAGTGTATACAACACACTTTTCACCATAAAGGTAATGTCGCCAAATTTTCAACGCAAACACTACTGCAGTGAGCTCAGATCATGCGTAGGGTAGTTTCGTTCATGCACTTTTAACTGCCTCAATGCATAAGCCACAACTTTCCCATCCTGCACCAATACACACCTTAACCCGGCATAGGATGCGTCACTATACACCATAAACTCCTTCCCCGACTCAGGTTGAATCAAGATTAGAGCTTGCGTCAGAGCTTCTTTCAACTTCTCAAAACCATGTTGTCTAGCTTCTGTCCATTCGAATCGCACATCCTTTTGCAACAACTTGGTCAACAGAGTAGCAATTCTCGAAAACCCATCCATAAAATGACGATAATAACGTGCAAAGCCAAGAAAACTATGAACTTCTGTCACTGACTTTGCTACTTCTAATTCACAACCGCCTCAACCTTTTTAGGATCAACCCAGATACCTTCAGCTAAAACCACATGTCCAAGTAAAACTACTTCCCTAATCCAAAACTTGCATTTGCTCAACTTAGCATAAAGTTGATTATCCAACAAGGTCTGCAACACAATCCTCAAGTATCGATCATGATCCTCCTCTGTATACAAGGATATCATCGATTAAAACTACTACAAATTAATCCCAAAATTCATGGAATACATGGTTCATCATATCCATGAATGCTGCAGAAGCATTTTTTAGCCCAAACGGCATTACCAAGAACTCATAATGGCCACACCTCGTACGAAAAGCAGTCTTTAACACATCTTTACCCTTCACCTTCAATTGATAATATCCAGATCTCAACTCAATCTTGGAAAACACCGTAGCTCCCCAAAATTGATCGAACAGATCATCAATCTGTTGCAAGGGATACTTGTTCTTAATCATCAACTTATTTAGTTACCGATAATCTGTACACATCCTCAACGTGCCATCCTTCTTTTTCAAAAACAACACCGGTGCTCCCCATGGCGACACACTCGGCCAGATAAAACCCTGATCCAACAACTCATGAAGTTGCATCTTCAATTCTCTCAACTCCTTTGGTGCCATGCTGTATGGTGCAATCGACACCGGGGCCAAATCAGCATATGTCTCGATGCAAAACTCCACCTTCCTGTCCGGTGGCAACCCAGGTAACTCTTCCAAAAACATACCCAGAAAGTCACAAATAGTACGAATATTCTTTGTCTGCACTTCCTCCATATTCGGGTTCATTACATAAGCTAGATACGCCCTATATCTACATTCATGCAACTTACGCGCTTCCATGGCCGAAACCATATTAGACAAGAACTTTATATTTTCACCTACAACTACAACCTCATAATCATTAGCAAGCCTCAAAGATACCCGCTTGGTCTTAAAATCAACCACACTCAACGCTCGGACAACCAATCCATACCCAAGATCACGTTAAAAACCATAGAACGACAACTCTATTAGGTCAGCCGCAAACACGTGACCTTGAACCATCAGAGGAAACCTCTAATACAACTTCCTTGTAATGACCATTTCTCTAAAAGAACTCGTCACTTGCATACCAACATCAAGCATTTCTACTGGTACACTAGACAAATGTGCATGCTCATGCAATATATATGAATGTGTGGAACCATAATCTATTAAAGATAGCAATGACATAGACTTCAAGTTAAAGGTACCCTGCTATCACGTCCGTGTCATTTCTCCCCTCGCAATGAGCATAGATCCTCACTGGTCCACCCTCCTACAGTTGAACCGCCACTTTGTGCGCCACAGTCTTATGTCCCTCCTCCTTCTTTTGGAAGGTACCTCGACCACGCCCACGACCCCTAGATGGTGCATTCACAGGTGCAGGTGCATGTCTACCTCTAGCAAGCAAATGACAATCTCGTCTGATGTGATTTTCAGACCCACAACTCTAACAAGAGTTTGCAGCCACAACTGTAGGAGCCTGCCCATCTTTGGCCAAACATGGGCAATCTCGCCTCAAATGTTCTCTAGAACCACAACCCCAACAACTATTATGTTATGCTCAAACTTAATCATATTGTCCTTGATATCCTCGCCCTACACCCTCACCACTACGCCTCATATCTGGTCGAAATCTTCTACCACAGTGCCTCTTAGCCTGATCACCCCAGAACTATACTCTGCAACTCTCTTTTCTGAGCTAGAACCTCCAAAACGATGAGACAAACTCACTCTGCTCTATATCCTTTGCCCAAGATACCAAAATATCAAACTCGGTGTACGTCTTAACATCCTACACCAAACCATACCAGAAACGATCATAACAGTGCCTTTTATCAGGCACCAACTCAGGTGCATACTGACTCAGCCGTATGAACTGAAACTCATACTCAAACACAGGCATACTACCCTGAACCAAGGCCATAAGCTCTCGTTTCTTGTCGTCTAAATATCTAACACCCAGATATTTCTTCCTGAATGCAGCCTAAAAGAATTCCCACATCACTTCACCGGGTTCCATGCTCGTGGTTACAGTGGTCCACCAACTATATGCATCCCCTTGCAATAGGGAAACATCACATCCCAACTTGCAGTCATCATTACAACCCATTTGTAGTAAAATAAGCTCTGTACTGGCTATCTATTCCTCGGATGCCTCGGTGCCAACCCTCTATACTCAACCCCTCCAAGGTTATGTAAACGCTCTAATGGCAAGCTCGAATTAGCAGTAGCATGTGCCAGAGCTCTAGCCATCGCAGCCTGGAATGCTCCTATCTTCGCCTGAACTAAAGGCGTCATGTCCCCAAACACAAGACCATGTGGTGCAGGGGGTACTTGTTCCACTCCCTCAGGAGGATTAGGTAGAGGAGGCGACAAATTCTTAGGGAGTACAATCTCGCCCTCTACTCCCTGCCATTCGGCAGTAGCGTTTTCGCTAGATCGCAATTCTCTCCTCGGTGGCATAGTCTAAAATGTATCTAAGGCATGATAATTACAAAAACAAAAACAATTAGGTCAGCTTCAAGCAAAGATCCAAGTGTAATACCCCAAAATTTGCTATGTTAATTTAGGGTCATTTAGTACTAAGATAAGGACTTAAAACCTTACTTAGTGACTAAAATGACAAAAAATGCAAAAGTTAGGATTTTCTCAATTATGGACTGTAGAAAAGAAGTTTCTGAGGTTTTAAGGTGTCATGTGATAGAGAACGAGTAAAATAGAATACTCACAAAATTTGGTTAAAATCCAAGGAAAATTAGAATGGGAATTCAAGGTTAAAGTTTAGTGACCAAAATGATAAGTTTTAAAACTTGGGTGATAAAAGTGGAAATATGAAAAGTTGAAGGACCAAAGTTGTAATTTCTCAAAAGTTAGGTGTTTTATTTTATAAATAGATAGAGCACCTATAGGTGTGGATCTAATGAGGAATTATTGGTTTGATCCGATATTTTGATTATTGGGAAAATCATAGTTAAAGTTTAAGTAGAATTTGGATACCCAGATCGAGCTGAAAAATTATGAAATTTTACCATATAATAGAAAAGGTTATAAAAGCCATTTCCAAGTGTTGAAGAATTTATCTGTAATCATTTTATCCCGTACATGGATTAAATAGATCAAGGAGAAAAATCTAATATAGATTACGAGAATAAAAATGCAGTATAAGATATTGAATTTCGATTGAATTGCAAAGTTAAGCGTGCTCAATGCATAGGATGGGTGACCTTTTGGGAAGTCTCATGTCAGTAATTGATACTGATAAAAAGGAATCAGTTCAATTTAATATTATTCGTAAGGATAATAGATAAAGGATTATTAAGAGAAATTTATCCGATAAAGATTTCGAGTAAATTATCAGTATATTGGACTGAGTTAAAATTTCAAGATTTTAATTTTTACAAAATTAAGGAATATTTTGTATGTCAAAAATATTTATTTATGGAGATCAAAATTATGAGGATTTCAGATTTTACCCGGTAGTTCAGAAATTGGAAAATCATAGTAAGTGATTATCGGGTAATCGGGTCGAATTGGAATTTTAAAGGCAGTTCCATAGGCCATGTAAAATTCATAAAATATTATTTTTATGAATATTTTAATGATTTTAGTTGGATTTTAACTAGACTTGGTTTCAATTTTACAAGATGGCAAATTTGAAAATAGAAACTTAGTTGAAGGATTATTTGGACCTAAAGAATTAAATGAATTTAATATTCATTTTTATACATGTGGCATAAATAAGAAAAAGATGAACAAAAAGTTGTTCATCTTTCTCCTATCTTTCGAAAGTCAAGAGAAAAAGAGGGGAAAACACACAAAATTTTCCTAGGCAAAATTGAAGGCTCCAAAGTTAGAATCAAGGTATGTTGCTTTGAGAAAAATTGATCTATGCTTCATGCTCTTTCTTTTTATAGTAATTTTGCATGGTAATTTGAAGAATTGTTCATGACATTGATGAGAGAGAAATTAGGGTTTCAAGTTCTATGTTAAAATTAAAGTTTGATTTAAGCAAATTAAGTGTTGTGAAGTTGAAATCAAGCTTAAATTTGGATTAATTTCATGTTTGAAGATATAAATCCTAACCTTAGAATTTGTGGTTTCATTTAGGGTTTTGAAATTTATGATGAAAATGAACGATTTATGATATTGGAAGTTTGATTTTGATGTTAAAATGAAAAATCCTTAACTAGTCTTCTAAGTGACTATTTTAGCATGTTTGATAAATTAGGGGAAATATTGTGAAAATTATCCTACTGATGGATTTGAAGAGATTATGAATTTAAAAGCTTAATTATGGCATTAGGACTAAAATAAAGTCCTTAAAAAGTTTAGATACCCAATTTGCCATATAGGAAGAATTTGGGGTTTTAAGTGTAAATTCTTGGAAATAAAGAATATATGTTGGAAAAATTAATTTGAGCATGTTAGAATGTTGTTTGGATGAAAAGTGGGCCTAGAGAAGTTTAGGGACCAATTCAAAATAATTGGAAATTAGGGGAAATTATTGAAAATTTTATTTTAGCATTGGAATTGGTGATTTATGATTGAAATAGCATGAATTGATGATTAGGGACAAAAAATGAAAAATTTTGGAGGTAAAGGGGTCATATCGGCAAATTAGGAAAAGTATGGGATTGATCTTGAATTAATGAATAATTGATGGAAATGATGATTTAAGCATGATATGAAGTTAAAAGGGTTGAAATGACAAGAAAGGAAAGTCGAGGATTTTTTTTAGAAAATAAGAAATTTAGCGAATGACTAAATTGAAAAAAGTTTGAAAGTTAAAGGAAAATTTCTAAGAATGTTAGAAACAAGTGAATGGTTAATTTGTACATAAATTTAATGTAAAAATGTGATGTGACTAAAATATCACTTTTATAAAGTTAAGGATAAAAATGATATTATTTCAAAAAGAGCAAGTAGTAATGAAATTGTTCAAATTGAGCTTGAACAATTGTTTAATGTTCAAAATGGTCATTAAGGACCATAATGAACATGTGGTAAATACAAAGGAGAAAAATAATTAAGAGAAGTTAGAGAAAGATAGAAGTTAATTATGGAAGTTATGTTGGATTTGAATTATGGCAGTGAGTTTAATAAATTGCCATAAATTTTATAAAAATGGTTAGATGATGAAATTTATACCAACTTAAAGAAATGGTTGTCTAGTTTCGTTTCCAACAAATGAAAACTGATTTCAAGTTTCGAGTCAAAAGATATGAATTTTTAAGTGACGAAAGGTCAGAAAACAGAGCACCAGTCTGTTCTGAATTCTAGCATTGTAATTGACTTTGGAAATTCTCCATAAATCGTACAAGTTGAATTTGGGCTATTAATTTATATGGTTGAAAACCTTATTGAATCTAGTTTCTTTCAGAACAAACGGAATCGAATTCCGAGTTGTAGATTATTTTATAGAAATATTTCTTTGAAGGTAGTGCAATCTGCCAAAAAATGAGAATTGATACATTTTGTATCTAAGGTTAATTAGTAAGCTTGAAAATGGTTAATGGAAGTTTTAAATGGTTATTAAGGACCAAAATGAGTTTTGGACAATATAAGGAAGGAAAGAGGAATTTGTATATTCAAATGATTAGATTTGATAGCATGTTTGAGAAATTGTTAGATTTGAATATAACAAATGTTGTTTACATTCATGTGATTAATGAAGTTTGGATCCGGATCAAAAGAAGGTTCGAGGTTCTATGAAAGAAATGATCGAATAGAGCTTAGTGAGGCAAGCTAATAAATGGCCCAGGTGAGTGTATTTTATTTATTTTAGCTTGTGCTAACAGTAAGTATCACCACATCTTAGTCTAGTGGGGCATGTATAGATATTAAATAAGTAGCTATTCCATATGATCTAGCATCATGACTTAGTTTGAAGAAATAAAATTTTTAGAAAGATGCTTTAAACGGTTTTATACTTAGTTGGTCATTTATCGCGTAGTGAATTCAAAAATAAGAAAGGATTTAGGCAGCATACATAGTTTTCACCCTGAATTATATTCTCATTTTAATAACTGCTTAAAGTATTTTACAAACCAATTCAGGGTCAAACCTAGCTGCGGTTGCTAGACATAGTTTTGTTTGAAAATTGAGAAAGGGCCAACCATTGAACTACTTTGTTAAAAAAATTACAAGTCAAGAAATCAGTTAAAAACTTTAGTAACATCTTCAATGTATATTAAATCATCAAATATATGTTGATGGTGTTACACCAAGACTTCCAGTTTAAACCAAAATCGTTTCATAAACATAGTAATATGGCAATGTGTCTTCAAGGTACCCAAACATGGCATAATTCAAACACTATACATGTAAACAATCATTGTGCATACCAAACATCATGTTACAAACACTAGCAACATCCCAATTTTTGCAAACCTGGCTTTGATACCACCAAATGTAACCCTTTATCCCGGCCTAGCTGAAACCATACTAAAAGAGTCACATTAGGTTTGCCAAAGCAAACCTGAGCTAAACCCTAACCCAAACCCTATTTTTTCTTTTATCTTGTCTAGATGCACTACATTATTGCCCTATGTGTTCATGCATCAGTTGTAGCATTACTTTTAAAACTGAACATAGAACAAGGTTCAATTAATCAACAATTCACAAGAAGGACCAAAACGTAAATAACACAAACAACAAGGCCCTTAGCACAATTAAGTTTACCAACCTTTAATTATTCCAATTTCATGCTCGTAGGTCAATTCCCAAACCAAAATAGTCACTTAAACTCAAACAATTACATTCATAACAAACAGGGACGCAATTGCAAGTTTTCCAAACTTTAACAACATCAAATAACACCAAACCAGCTTAGCGTACCGATACAAGCAAGCTCGTACTGATACAAAATAGCAAATATAACGACTTAGTATACCGATACACTAAGCCATGTACTGTTACGGTATGTTGACCATTCCGTACCGCTACGTCTTTGACCCGTACCGATCCTCTTCATATTTTCTCAAAACTTAGGATTCGAGTACCCAAAATGTGTATCGGTACAAGTAGCTAAAATTGAAGGGACCATACCGATCCTCTTCATATTTTCTCAAAACTTAGGATTCGAGTACCCAAAATGTGTATCGATACGGTACCCCACATATCGGTACAAGTAGCTAAAATTGAAGGGACCATACCGATCCTCAAACCCATGTATCAGAACAAACATACAATTTCCTTAAGGCATACCGATATGAAGGCTAGGCGTACCGATACCCGTAGCTATATTTCAACACTTTGAGCCCCAAACAGACCCCGCGTACTGATTCTAAGGTACTCGTACCGGTACGCAAAGGCCTGTAATGACCTTTAGGTCCAACATATGACACTTTGGCTCACTTCAATCAAGCTTAACACTTAGCTAATCATCACTAAACATCATCAACAAGTTTAAGCATCAACATAGCAGCACTAGAAGACAACCTAGTACATCTAGCATACTCAAGCAACCAACTCTAGAGCCATGATTCCTAGTCCACATCCAAAGCATCAAATCAACCATATCCAATCACTTAAAACGTATTACAAGTCCAAAAAAGAAAATACAACTTGCAATAACAAGGAGTTCATCAAAACCCTCCCAAAACCTTAATCGACACATTGCGATTATTACTACTCTTTAATGTCCAAACTGTACTTTGAATTCAAGTCTTGGAATTCTCTTTTTTGCCTCGTTGCTGCCTCAAACCTTAATTTTCTGCATTGATGGAAAAGAGAGCGTAAGCACACTAGGCTTAGTGAGGAATGCTCAAACAACAACTATCATCAATGCATTTTTAACTATTTTCACTTTTCCCTTACAAAATACGTCTCAAAACTATTTTAACATCATCACATTATCGTGCCTTATCAAAACCATGCACTTAACATTCCAAAACTGTATATTAAACCATATACAACATGTATCATGGATCCCACAGCAAAATCCCATTTTCTACCCTCAATTTAAGCTTTCCCATGCATACTACCAATGCAAGGCTTAAAGAGTAAAACATGTTTAAATCACATTAAACAACATAATCCATCTCATGATACATAAACAATTATATTGGCTTCCAAGTGATCATTTACCAAGTTCCATTTACCAAAATGTATCATCGGATACACGAATTCAACAAGTGTTCCCACAACACTTAACAAACAATCTGCCGGTAACACAATGTTCGCACACGGGAGTATTCAGTACACATAAACCCCTCCACCATTGTGACACCCGTGGTGGAGTATTCGGTATTCATAAACCCCTCAACACCACTCATCTGTATGATGTTTAATCCACTAATGGGAGTCTATGGTACCGTACATCCCCTTAACCGTTAGGGTACTAGGATGGAGTATTTGGTACACCATATAAACCCCTCAACATCCAAGGTGCCTTTTTATAGTGCATTATCAATCCTATAGCCGACCAACTATATCTGATTTCATTTTCAAACCATTCCATAACATCACTTGCCAATATTATTCATTTTAACATCAACAACTCATTGTTTTCATATGCATCATCAAATCATTTAACCAATGCAACAACCTTTGCATTAAACAATTTTCATAAATATTAACCAAACGTGCATTACTCCCAAATGCATTAACATCATCTCGAAACCAATTTCTAACATTAAACCATGCTTAAAACATGCATAAACAGTGAGTAATCAAACCATGTAAAACAAGTGCATCAAACTATTGCCAAAACCGAGTTCGAGAGAGAATTCATCCTTTACTTACTTCTGAGCTTAGACCAACATTTCGAGCTCGATCTAAACTCCCACACAAAACTCTCAAACCTTTACAAAGTTGAAAACACATTTCCACTCACCTACTCGCAACACCTTGCTTGCCGATGCGACAATCACACCTCTAAAGCTTTCAGAACTCACGTTCAAGCTTGAGGATCAGTCTCCTTTACTTTTAGCCACACAAAACAGAGGTACATTGCATCAAAATGCAATCAACAACACAAAACCTCAACATCTTTTACCCAAAACCACTCTACAACTCCCAAAAT
This sequence comes from Hibiscus mutabilis, assembly GCA_019671005.1. Taxonomy (NCBI): domain Eukaryota; kingdom Viridiplantae; phylum Streptophyta; class Magnoliopsida; order Malvales; family Malvaceae; genus Hibiscus; species Hibiscus mutabilis. The sequence goes on along the minus strand of CM033743.1, from coordinate 35,499,873 downwards.
TAACAACAAACCTCTTCCAAACTTAACCCAGCCACAATCAAATGCTTCAACACTTCAATTAACATCAATTAACATCTAAAAATACATCCCAACCATCCTTATATCTCCAGCATTCAATTAACCACCTCAACTCCTGAAAAACACATAACTAGCAACCTAAAAAATTAGAGATTCACATAATTTTGGGATTCCAATGTTAAAACCAACTCATTAACATTATAATACATCAAAATCATGATTATAATAAATCAAGAACCCATCAAAATAGATCCAAAACAAAAATTTGTTGTTCTCATCAATTAAACCTTGATTTAAGCAATTTCCATAATTAACTCATCAAAACTCATTAGAAAACATTAAACAATGATCAAATACTTGGGAATTTCAATAAAGAACCATTCATTAGAGGAGAAGAATGAACCTTACCTCCAATGAGTGATTTCTCTCTCAATTGGATGTTTTAGATCTTGAAAACAAAGAAATTCAATGAGGTTTTGCAAAGCAAGATTAATGAGCCAATTAAGAAATCAAGAATGTTACCTCATATTTTGGATGAAAAAAGTGAGTGTTTGGCTAAAGAACTTTGAGAGAAAAGTTTAGGAGAAAAAGTTACGTCAATTTTTGGTTTTAAGAAAATAACCACCTTTTTAGTTAATTCGCCTTTTAATTACTCAATTAAAACTCTTTTAAAATAATCCTAAATGAGAGGAAAATCTGATATTAAAGTTGGGTAAAATAGCTCCTTAAGGATTCTAAGCTTTGACCCTTTTCAAAATAGTCTCCAAAAATAGTTTTTATTCTTTACATTTTGGTCACTAGCCAAAATGTCCAATTTCCAAATTCCATTTTTTAAAATTGACTTTACCAAAATATCCATATATTAAATAATGATTTTTAGATTTTCCCCATATTTTTCTCACCTGAATCTGACTAAAGGTAGTATCCTGGTCCACCGGACCGTCTAAACCATTAGGGAAAATTCCTAGGCCCAAAATTGGGGTGTTGCACTACTTATGGCAGCCTTTAATAATATCCCGCCTTGGTTTTATTGCTGAGCAAACTAAAGGTAGTATTGCCTCTATCGATGGCAATTCCCTAAGTTAACCATGATAAAACCCCTATATGTCTATAGTGAAGCTTTTCGTTAATTAACTCGATTAAGTATCAACCTTTACTCCTAAGGGGTAGACTCACTTCTGAAGTAGGTTCATCTACTTGAACATCTTCTGTCGAAGCTTCGCAATATAGTATCTGGCAATTGATCGTTGCCCCTTAAGTATGTTAAGATATTAAAGTGTAATAAGCACACTATGCCAACTATCGTTTGGAAAATGATTTGAGAAAGTTAAGTACTAGTAGATAGAAAATAATGCCAAGGCATTTAGATTATTAAAAACCAACCATAAAACCAGCGTTAATCACAAACATCCTCCAACCAACTGTAAAAGCTTAGTTCATGGTTGGGGGTCCATCCACAAAACATCATCATTTTGAAATAAAAACAAATAAAACTAAGAGAACGGGCAAGAAGGAGATCCATCGATGCAGCCGTTCGAATGCTCTAGAGCTCTCAGTCTTAGCTGGTCGAACCACGTCGCCTCTCGGTTCACCATAGTGCAGCCTCTCTTCAAAATCCCCCTCAAGTGGTGGCTTGAGCTCCTTTAAATAGACTTGCGTGGAAACCCTAGGATAAGCTTCTGAGTTTGAATTTTGAATGCACAAAGGGATAAGACACGTTATCCTCTTATCCTAACTAGGACTGATATGTACAATGTCCAACAACTACCTTGACCGATCATCGGACGTCAATCCTTTGCCATCCGATCTTGGCATTATTTGGTCCATCTATGCTAACTTCTACTCAACAATTCTCCTGCTTCTTTTTCCACGTTCTCTACCAGTGCCTCTTTGCTATGCCTGCCTGCTTGTGTCAAGCATCAAAACTAGCAAAATAACCCTTTACACTAGCAATAGAATAGCTCTTAACTCTTTATGCAAATGCATGAATTTAACAACTACATGCAAACATATCTACTTAAAGGCAAGCAAAAGCATTGTGAAATAGCATAAAAATCAGTACTTTTAGGGAGTTAACACACCCCCCAAACCTAGCTCATTGCTTGTCCTCAAGTAATACAACTAAAAATCTATAAAAATAGAAAAAAAAAAGAAAAGTACCTCAACAAAAATTGTCATGGTTCCCAACACCTACCAGCTAGCAAAATATTATCATAGGTCTGTCTTCGGATATTCAGTGTATCAATGCCAAGTAAATAAGCAAATTCAAGTGCAACAATAAAGTTCTAGTCTAAGGTCATCAAGTGTGCATGAAGTGCGGGCAATATGCATCAAATTTACTAAACTCCCTTAGTCAACTTTACTATCCAAACTCTAAATTTTTATTTTTATAAAATATTTTTTTCTTTTTTTTCTTCATTTGTCAAGGGTGTTTTTATGCTGGCATTTGATTAGGGTCGCATCATGTACTGTTTGGCGTGAGACATAAGAGGGATCAAACCAAGAATGCCCACGTTAATCCAGATTGCATCACTAAGCTAACCCATTACACTCATACCCTAAAGTTATGTTGGCTTGAGAACTAAGGGGGAGCAAACCACGAAGACCCAAGTTAATTATTTTCCCTAAGGCAGAGAAGTGTTCTCAAGTTTTTTTCAGCATTTGGCAAAACATTGTTGCCTTATTATCTCTTTCTACCATGACATTATTTTTTGAGTTCAGTTTCAAGCGAACCTAAGTTTATTTCGCAGACTAGATGCATACTGTAACACCCTTAACGTATACTCGTAAGCCGAATATACATTAAAGATGTTACGAAGTCATTGAAAGAAATCTTGACGTAAATTTTTTATACCAAAATTCATCTTGCAGTTTAACCCTTTCTCAGTTTTAAATTAAAAACTATGTCAGTCTATTGTAGCTAGTTTTGGCCCTAAATTGATTTATAAAATTCATAATTGAGTTGTTGAAATAAAAATATAATTCAGGGTGAAAACTATGTACACTGTCTAGACCCTTTCTTGATTTTCAATTTTTTCACGATTAGGGTTAAACAACATTTAACTACGTCAAAATTCATAGTTATTAATAGCAAACCATTGCTTTAAGTCCATACTTCCATGACAATGTATAAATACGTTATAAACTTAGACTTACAAAAAAATTTACCCACTTAAAATATTACATGCCCACTAGTCTATCAAACTACGTTAAAGATGTACGTACTGTACTTACAGTTAGTAACTTGATCCTCCCAATTAACAGCTCCTCCTTGCTATTCTATTTTTGGAGAACCTACGTGTGAAATAAAACACACGCTAAGTATGAACTTAGTGAGGCAATGATCTTATTTATCAAAACATTAAATAAAGCAATACATGTTATACATTAACCTAGCATAGTTTCTGTCTAAGGTAGTATCGTGCTAACAAGGTTTCCATAGTCAGTCAATATTCATGTGCATGTCATAATTTTTCTAACTTGGTCTAGTTTCTAATACTCTATTACCAAGTAAATCATATACATGGCATATTTCATACAAATGGTATAATTCACATGCATGACATGATTTATATATATATATATATATGACATAATTCACATACATGACATACTTCATATACATGGCATAATTCATATATATGGCATGAATTACATACATGACAAAATCCATATAAGTGTCATAATTCATATACGTGGCATGATTCATATATGTGACATCATTCATATACATGACTTAATTCATATACATAACATGATATGTGTACATGGCATAATTCACGTGCATGGTATAATTCATATATGTAACATAATTTGCACGCATATCATGATTCATATACGTGACATGATTCATATACATAATTTGATTCATTTACATGGCATGATTCTTTTAACCGACATGGTTCATATACATGATTTAATTCATATACATGGCATGTTCCGTATTCATGGCATGGTTCATATACGTAACATGATTCGTTTACATGACATAATTCATTTACGTGACATGATTCTTTTATCATTGCCCAAAGTACGCTATATGAGATCGAGGTACGCGAGTCATCTTGAAATGACGCCATAGTGTTTAACATGAACGTAAAGATGAGTACGTACTCGGGGACGCTCTTTGCTCCCCATAAACATGAAGCACCTCGACAGTGCACTCGGGCACAGTGGGCGTGGATCCCCAGGGTGCATGTGGCATAATCATTTTCTCACAATATCTATTTGATAACATGAACATGAGGGTGCAGCTACTAAAGACTCTATGGCATGCCAACTATACCATGGACTCTCATACACAATACTTGGGCATTTCTTTCATCATCAACTCAACATCATAATCAATCCTACATATATACATTTCATATTTCATGCTTCATCATAAATATTCATGGTAAACATAGATCATCATCATTTTCAGATTAGCTATTCATACTTCATATTCTATTTAATTTACCTTTATTACAACATACATTAACTCAACATATATAGATAATGCAATACTATATTAAATGAAGGTCGACTATTCGCAAGTCTTCCTAATTGCATTTTAAAACGTATAAATGCACTCACCTTAGCCATTTATTATTATGCCTCACTAAGCTCTATTGATCCTTTCCTTTATAGTACCTCGAACCTTCTTTTGATTCGGATCCAACTTCATTTATCACATGAATATAAATAAACATTTGTTAGATTCACTTCTAACAATATTTCAATTAAGCTATTTAATCATTCAACATAAAAAGTTTCCATAAATTTCTTTCCTTATACTGTTCACAAACTCATTTTTGGTCTCTAATGACCATTTTGATCTTCAAATAATTCCTGCAAGCTTGCTAACCAACTTTAGACACAAATTGTCTCAATTTCCATTTTTTGTCAACTTGCACTACCATCAAAGATTTACTTCTACAGGGCAGAATACATACTGAATCTTAATCTCCTTTATACCATAGAAACTAGATTCAATAACGGTTTTAACGGTGTAAGCCACATAATTTAAAAAAATCTACAAAAATTATGAAAATTCATCAAACTCCGGTTTACAGGGTTGTCCTGACAGAAACTGTTATGTAATTTTTCTGACTTTCATTCGATTAAAAATTAATATCTCTTAACTCAGAACTCGAAATCAGTTTCCGTTTGTTGGAAACAAAACTAGATTCGAAAAGCTTTTTGACCATATAAACTAATATCTCAGATTCAATTTGTACGATTTATGGCAAATTTTCAAAGTTGAATTCCAGTATTGAATTTCGGAACAGACTGTTATTATGTTTTCTGACCTTTCATCACTTAAAAATTCATATCTTTTGATATATGAATCGAAATCAATCAGCGTTTGTTTTAAACGAAACTAGACGAATAAATCTTTACATCGATATAAAATTCACCATCTAACCATTTTGTAGAATTTATGGTGAATTTTCAAACTTACTGCCAAATCCAGTTTTCCTACACAACTTCCATAAATAACTTCAAACTTTATACTAATTACTCCTTACTTTGCTATTTGTCAATTTGGTCCCCTCACTTGATTCAAACCACTAATGTATCACTTTCTTCATCAAATAATTCTTCAAAAATAATTCCCTCTAACTTTTCGTTCTTTCCGAAATAGTCACTAAAAATGCAAAGATAAGGATTCAAGCTTCTTAACTTTGAAAATTAGTCCTCAAATCAACATTACTACTTGAATTATATTATTTCAACTAAAATCAGATTTAGTCCTTCTCTAAAACCTCATTTCCGAATTGGTCACTTAACTTTGACAATTTGTCAAAATGGTCACTAACTCGATTTAACATCGGTTTTGCATTCTAACTTCAATTTCACATCTCCAACATTAATAATAGCATAAATACACTTCAAATCATAAAAATCAGATTAGTCCTCTAACTTTCAGAATTTTTGAAATGGTCCTTATACCTTTAATTTAGGGTTTTGCTTCCAAATAACAAATTCAAGCTTACTAGATCATTTATCCAAAATCACAACCCTAAATCAAACTTAAATCCATAAACCCTAATCATCTTCATACAAACTAAAATATGTAGGATTTAAATCCCAACTCAATAACATGATTTTAACATTATACTAGTTTGATTTTAACTTGAATTTCATCACGAAATCATAAAATTCCAAAAGCCCCAAAATTTTTTTCCACAAACCCTAATTTCTTCTCATGCAAAATTCTCATCAATCAAGCATGTTTTCCATGAATTATTTACACCAAAAGATAGAGCTTAAAGAGTAGAACAACTTTGCAGTTGAAAATATTACCTGAAAATTGAGTTTCGGGACTCGAATCGAACTTGGAAAATTTCTTTCCCTTTCCCCTTTATTTTCGAAATGAAGAAGATGAAGAGTAGTCTTCATCTTTTGGTTCTTTAACTTTCAATCTCTATAATTATGCCACTTGTAAATATAAATGAATTTTAAATTCATTTAGATAGTGAAATTACTAAAATACCCTTCTAATCCAACGATTGAGATTGATCTTATCATTAATCAAGGGACAAGATTTAATCTTCCATTTCCTTCTTCCAAAATTTTCCTTGTAACTTTTTAAATATTTAAAAAATGCCATTGGGGAAAAATGACCAATTTGTTCTCCAACTAGTTTTTGTTGTCTAGTTTACTTCAAAAAAGCCATTCCATTACAATCCAACTAAAATAATTCATGCCCAACTGGTCACTATTCCTTAAATATTATTTTATAACTTTTCCATGGCTTATGTAATAGCCTCTGAAATTTTGATTCGATCCAATCTCCCGATATTCAGAAAATACTTTTACTGTGATTTTACCTTTTTCGAACTATAAGATTTATTCCAAAAATTTCATATTTCCACATTTGGGAAATAAAATCTATTATCTCATAAAAACTTCCTTTCCCAGAACTTAGACTGAATTTTCCTAACTCAGTCTACTATTTTGATAATTATCGAAAATCTCCATAGAATAAAATTTCTCTTAGAAATCCTTTATCGATAATCCATTCGAATATTCTTTACTTTTACTAAGTCCAAATTATCGATCAGAAACACTTTTATGGGACCTTCCCGAAGGTCACCCATCCTTGTATTTCTCTGGCCTGAACACGCTTAACTATTTCATTCGATCCAAATTTGGTACCTTTTTCTGCATCTTAATTCTTAAAACCGATATCAATGTACCTGTTTCGATCCGATTCACTCTTATACTGAATAAAATTACTTGATAGGGAAATTTACACTTTAGTCCCCAAACTTTTTCAAAGTTTATAGTTTAACCCCTAAACTTTCAAAAATTACATTTTAGTCACTAATCAAAAAATGGGATATTACAATTCCCCCTTAAGAAAATTCGTCCTCGAATTTTCAATGTGTATTTGTTCCAAATATTTATGGATATTAAGTCCTTATTTTCTTCTAAGCCTCCCTAGTGGCTTCTTCGACCTTGTGATTTTTCTTTAAAACTTCAGTCAATGAAATTTCTTATTCCTTAATTCTTTAATTCCATAAACTAATATTTCTACTAAATCCTCTTCATGTATCAAATCTAATTACATCTCAATTTATTCAGGAGTGTTGACCTATTAATATACTCTTGGTCCAACTCTTTCACGATTCTTTGAGGTATAACAGTTCCGAAACTAAGTTTTCCCTTTTTAACCTATACAAATCATCCTTTATTTTCAAATAAACAATCATAACTTTTCTTTTGCTCTAACATTTAAGGCTCTCAACAGCTTAAACATTTAAACAACCAATGCTTTATTATATACAGTTGCCGAAGGTTACAACCTCTTAAGTACTTATTGTTTTTGTACTTGAGCCCCCAACTGCACCAATAGCTCAATCTAGGTAAAAATCGAAAAAAAAGTTCATAATTGATTTCATTGTTACTTCTACGAGTATCTTTATAACCCTTGTGATCCGAGAATCTTGTTCTTGTCTAGAAACATTTCTATGGAAAATTCAATTAGCCAAAACAATCCTCAACTAAACACTCTTCCTTTGACTTCATTAAGGAACTAATTCCTTTTTAAAAGTTTAAACGTTTCTTCTTATAATCGATTTTACCTTGGGCACAGATAACCAACTTATCTCAATTACACTTCAGATTCTCGAAATGGTATCTTCATAATATCTTCTAATACTTGATCACTTAGACCATTAGAAAACCTTTTTCTATCAATTCACATCATTTTAATGCTTGTAATACTCATCATCTTATTATTACTGATTGTCTTTATCAAACCTTTCTGAAAAGATATCTTAGCTTATCCATTACACTTCAGCCCTATCTTTATAAGGCTCTGCTGTCATCCATTACACTTCTCTGAATACTCTTTGGTTACAAGTTCAATACACTTTATCGATAATAGACTTCCAATCTTGTTCAGTATGCACTCAAATATCACTTTCATCATACTTTTATTATAGATTCTTTGTCTTCCTGATCTATTAGGCTTCACAGTTGACATCTTATAATACTAATGTCTCCTTAAAGAAATAATCCTTCTTACTTAGGTTGTGTATGATTTAAAGACTTTTCAAAGTTTTTCTAACATTTGAGGAGTCTACACTGTAACTCTTTCCATGTTTGCTTTGATTATCCTTGCAATATAGTTTATTACTTTTAGTACTCTGACTGATTCATATCTAACATCTTTTTTTGAGCTTCAAATATAATCTCTTTACAGATCAATTTCTTTCTTAGTTTCTTTTCTAATCATCTCAGTAGTATCATTACTTAACTTTCAAATCCTCCCTTATATGTACCGACAGTACAAACATCTTATAATAAGATATTACTGGGTTATTTCCATCATAACATCAATCCTTAACTTATATTGAGTAAATTTCCAGATTACATCTGCAGCAACTACTGACATTGTTATCTTCAAACATATATATTTCTAAAGTAAAGATACTTCTTCTTCTTACTCCTTCGTATCCGAGTATCTTATAATTATTGTATCATCTCTTTACTATGCAGATAACTTATTTTAAACAAGAACTAACTTCCAGGCTTATTTTATTGTATCATATCCACTATGGGTCCTTTCTTGACCTCTAAGATTCGTCAACTGACGAAATGCATTATCGTTTTACTTTTCTTAGTCTAGTATCATTTCACCTCTACATCATATGCATACAACCAGTTCATTCCAAAAATAATCTCAAGTTTGCGAAATAAAAGCTCTAATAAGCTTGCCAGGAACTCAATTCCTTAAAGCACTAACATACATTTCTTACATATTCTAGTTACCCATGCACTATGTCCAAGTGGGTTACTAGGAATCACATTACTAAAAATATAGTTTTCCTTAAGAATCTTTCTTTGTACTACTATCTTAGTACCAATATACGAGTAAGTCGAACCCGGATCAATTAAAGTAATTACAGGCTTCCTCCATAGCCTTTGCTCTCATTATTGCATCCTAGAAAATCGACAAACTCATACATGAGAATTACTCTTTAGGCCCTGGGTTAAGCCCCTCGATAAACCATTCTCATACGGACTTCTCAGTCGATATCAAATCAGCTGTATACCGACTTAATCCATTAAAATCCAACTCATACTCGTAGACAGTACGAGTACTTTGTTTCAAACTTTGAAACTACTGTAACATCTCTTTCTTAATCTGGTCGTCAACATACTTGACTCTAAAAACTTTTTAGAATGTCCAAGTCACTTTCTCAATAGGTATAATTTTGTGGCTTCTAACCATCAAAAACAAACATGTTCCCTTAATAAGGATGCAACTTTTCTAACTTTTCAGCATATGTACAATTTAATTCCTCTAGCATGACTTTAATATCGTGGAGCCATAAATTTGCAGCCATCAGACCACCTTCTCCATGAAATTTAGGAGCTCCTTAACAGTTGATGCCTTTACTGGTGTAGGTGCCAGATTGATACAGGCATTTGGGTTTGAATTTTTTTAACCATAACTTTTTAGGGCTCGTGCTAAGGTTCCATATTCTTATGCTGGAGCTCCCTACTGCATAGGTGGCTCAGCTGGGGTAGGAGTTAGAGGTGGAACATTCTATATCTTTTTACTTCCACTTTAAACCTTATCTTGGTCCCCATAATTAAACATTTAACGCAGTCATCATTACTTAACATCATCTATTTCTACTAAAACTTATTCATGTAAATGAGGAGCATAATCAAGTCACACAGATAGTACATCAGTAACATGACATCCTAGGGGCATGTACTTAACATCAAATCATATTTAACTCGGTTTAACCTCCAGAATCGGCTAAACCTGTAGCTCTGATACCAATAAATGTAACACCCTTAACATATACTCGTAAGACAAATACACATTAAAATGTTACGGAGTCATTGAAAGAAATCTTGACTTGTAAATTTTTTTATACCAAAATTCATCTTACGGTTCAACCCCTTCTCGGTTTTAAATTAAAAACTATGTCAGTCTATTGCAGCTAGTTTTGACCCTGAATTGATTTATAAAATTTATAATTGAGTTGTTGAAATAAAAATATAATTCATGGTGAAAACTATGTACACTGCCTAGACCATTTCTTGATTTTTCAATTTTTTACGCTATCAGGGTTAAACAACATTTAACTATGTCAAAATTCATAGTTATTAATAGCAAACAATTTCTTTAAGTCCATACTTCCATGACAATGTATAAATACGTTATAAACTTAGACTTACAAAACAGTTTACCCACTTAAAATATTGCATGCCCACTAGTCTATCAAATTAATTTAAAAATGTACGTACTGTACTTACAGATAGTAACTTGATCTTCCCAATTAACAGCTCCTCCTTGCTAGTCTATTTTTGGAGAACCAGCGTGTGAAATAAAACACACGCTAAGTACGAACTTAGTGAGGCAATGATCTTATTTATCAAAACATAAAATAAAGCAATACATGTTACACATTAACCTAGCATAGTTTCTGTCTAAGGTAGTATCGTGCTAACAAGGTTTCCATAGTCAGTCAATATTCATGTGCAAGTCATAATTTTTGTAACTTAGTCTAGTTTCCAATGCTCCATCATTGCCAAATAAATCATATACATGGCATAGTTCACATACATGGCATATTTCATACACATGGCATAATTCACATGCATGACATGATTTATATATATATGTGTGTGTGTGACATAATTTATATACATGACATACTTCATATACATGGCATAATTCATATATATAGCATGAATTATATACATGGCAGAATCCATATACGTGTCATAATTCATATACATGGCATGATTCATATACGTGACATCATTCATATACATGACTTAATTCATATACATAACATGATACGGGTACATGGCATAACTCATGTGCATGGCATAATTCATATGCGTAACATAATTTGCACACATATCATGATTCGTATACGTGACATGATTCATATACATAATTTGATTCATTTACATGAAATGATTCTTTTACCTGACATGGTTCATATATGTGATTTAATTCATATACATGGCATGTTCCGTATTCATGGCATGGTTCATATATGTAACATGATTCGTTTACATGACATGATTCATTTACGTGACATGATTCTTTTATCATTGCCCAAAGTACGCTATATGAGATCGAGGTACGCGAGTCATCTTGAAATGACACCGTAGTGTCTAATGTGAGCGTGAAGATGAGTATGTACCCGGGACGCTTTTTGCTCCCCATAAATATGAAGCACCTCGACAGTGCACTCGGGCACAGTGGGCGTGGATCCCCAGGGTGCATGTGACACAATCATTTTGTCACAATATCTTTTTGATAACATGAACATAAGGGTGAAGCTGCTAAAGACTCTATGGCATGCCAACTATACAGTGGACTCTCATACACAATACTTGGGCATTTCTTTCATCATCAACTCAACATCATAATCAATCATACACATTTCATATTTCATGCTTCATTATAAATATTCATGGTAAACATAGATCATTATCATTTTTCAGAGTAGCTATTCATACTTCATATTGTATTTAATTTACCTTTATTGCAACATACATTAACTCAACATATATAGATAATGCAATACTATATTAAATGAAGGTAGACTATTCGCAAGTCTTCCTAATTGCATTTTAAAACATATAAATGCACTCACCTTAGCCATTTCTTATTATGCCTCACTAAGCTCTATTGATCCTTTCCTTTATAGTACCTCGAACCTTCTTTTGATTCGGATCCAACTTCATTTATCACATGAATATAAATAAACATTTGTTAGATTCACTTCTAACAATATTTCAATTAAGCTATTTAATCATTCAACATAAAAATTTCCCATAAATTTCTTTCCTTCCTTATACTGTTCACAAACTCATTTTTGGTCCCTAATGACCATTTTGATCTTCAAATAATTCCTCCAAGCTTGCTAACCAACTTTAGACACAAATTGTCTCAATTTCCATTTTCTGTCAACTTGCACTACCATCAAAGATTTACTTCTAAGGGCATAATACATACTGAATCTTAATCTCCTTTATATCGTAGAAACTAGATTCGATAACAAATCTAATGGTATAAGCCCCTTAATTTAAAAAAATCTAAAAAAATTATGAAAATTCATCAAACTCCCGTTTACAGGGCTGTCCTGACAGAAACTGTTATGTAATTTTTTTGACATTCATTTGATTAAAAATTAATATCTTTTAACTCGGAACTCAAAATCAGTTTTCGTTTGTTGGAAACGAAACTAGATTCTATATGCTTCTCAACCATATAAACTAATAACCCAGATTCAATTTGTACAATTTATGACAAATTTTCAAAGTCGAATTCCATTATTGAATTTCGGAATAGACTGCTATTATGTTTTCTGACCTTTCATCACTTAAAAATTCATATCTTTTGATATATGAATCGAAATAAATCAACGTTTGTTTTAAACGAAACTAGACGAATAAATCTTTACATCGATGTAAAATTCACCATATAATCATTTTTGTAGAATTTATGGTGAATTTTCAAACTTACTGCCAAATCCAGTTTTCCTATATAACTTCCATAAATAACTTCAAACTTTATACTAATTTCTCCTACTTTGCTATTTGTCAATTTGGTCCCCTTACTTGATTCAAACCACTAATGTATCACTTTCTTCATCAAATAATTCTTCAAAAATAATTCTCTCCAAATTTTCGTTCTTTCCGAAATAGTCACTAAAAATGCAAAGATAAGGATTCAAGCTTCTTAACTTTGCAAATTAGTCCTCAAATCAACATTGATACTTGAATTCTATTATTTCAACTAAAATTAGATTTATTCCTTCTTTAAAACCTAATTTCCGAATTGGTCACTTAACTTTGACAATTTGTCAAAATGGTCACTAACTCGATTTAACATTGGCTTTGCATTCTAACTTCAATTTCTCATTTCCATCATTAATAATAACATAAATACACTTCAGATCATAAAAAAGTCAGATTAGTCCTCAACTTTCAAAATTTCCAAAATGGTCCTTATACCTTTAATTTAGGGTTTTGCTTCCAAATAACAAATTCCAGCTTACTAGATCATTTATCCAACATCACAAACCCTAAATCAAACTTGAATCCATAAACCCTAATCATCTTCATACAAACTAAAATATGTAGGGTTTAAATATCAACTCAATAACATGATGTTAACATTATACTAGCTTGATTTCAACTTGAATTTCATCATGAAATAATAAAATTCCAAAAGCCCCAAACTTTTTCCATAAACCCTAATTTCTTCTCATGAAAAATTCTCATTAATCAATCATGTTTTCCACGAATTATTTACACCAAAAGATACATCTTGAATAGTAGAACAACTTTGTAGTTGAAAATATTACCTGAAAATTGAGTTTCGGGTCTCGAATTGAACTTGGAAAATTTCTCTCCCTTTCCCCTTTATTTTCGAAATGAAGAAGATGAAGAGTAGTCTTCATCTTTTGGTTTTTTAACTTTCAATCTCTACAATTATGCCACTTTTAAATATAAATGAATTTTAAATTCATTTAGATAGTGAAATTACTAAAATACCCTTTTAATCCAACGGTTGAGATTGATCCTAACATTAATCAAGGGCCAAGATTTAATCTTCCATTTCCTTCTTCAAAAATTTTCCTTGTAACTTTTTAAATATTTCAAAAATGCCATTGGGGCAAAATGACTAATTTGCCTTCCAACTAGTTTTTACTTACTAGTTTACTTCAAAAATGCCATTCCATTACAATCCAACTAAAATAGTTCATTCCCAACTTGTCACTATTCCTTAAATATTATTTGATAACTTTTCCATGGCTTATGGAACAACCTCTAAAATTTCGATTCGATCCGATCTCCCGATATTCGTAAAATACTTCTACTGCGATTTTACCTTTTTCGAACTATCGAATTTATTCAAAAAAATTCCACATTTCCATATTCAGGAAATAAACTCTATTATCTTATAAAAACTTCCTTTCCCAGAACATAGACTGAATTTTCCTAACTCAGTCTACTATTCCGAAAATTATCGAAAATCTTCATAGAATAAAATTTCTCTTAGAAATCCTTTATCGATAATCCATTCGAATATTCTTTACTTTTACTGAGTCCAAATTATCGATCAGAAACACTTTTATGGGACCTTCCCGAAGGTCACCCATCCTTGTATTTCTCTGGCCTGAGCACGCTTAACTATTTTATTCGATCTAAATTCGGTACTTTTTTCTACATTTTAATTCTTAAAACCGATATCAAGGTACATGTTTCAATCCGATTCACTCTTATACTGAATAAAATTACTTGTTAGGGAAATTTACACTTTAGTGCCCAAATTTTTCCAAAGTTTATACTTTAACCCCCTAAACTTTCAAAAATTACATTTTAGTCACTAATAAAAAATTAGGATATTACACCTACCTCGTGTAGAGTGAAACTAAAGTTCCCTAAACTAGAGTTCAATTGCCAAGCTACTTGGCAATTCTAACCCATTGGAATAGAAATTCTAAATTCCAATTTCTTCATCGGATAAATAATAGCACAAATTCTCCTAAACTAGCAATGTTGGCAAAAATTATAAATACAAAATTGACCGAGGCAAAAAAAATTTAGTGGTTTGGTACACATTTGTTAAATTCTACATGGAAAACATAATGCAAACTAAAATATAAGCATGAATGTCATGGCAATAAATGTAAGACAACCTACACCCACAAACCTAAGGTGTGCATTGTCCTCGATGCATGAAAACAACACAAATATACAAATGAAATTTAAAATGCATGAACATGTGAATGAAAATGAAATGAATTGAAAATATTTTAAGAAGATGACTCATCTTCGAAGGGTTATGGACATGAAACATGTGTTTTTCTTTTGATGAAGCTCCCTCGACTGGGAGCCATATGCTTTTGCACTTAAGGCTGGGCTTTTATGCAGTTGTGGAAGCTCCAAGGTCGTGGAGAACTTCCTCAACAATCTTCACCAGATCGGAGGCAGTCAGGACTTCAGTGGCAGGCAATGAGGCAGGTACTGCAGGTGTGGCAGCAACCTTGGCTTGCCTTTGGATTCCTTCATCTTCAGATTCAGGTGGTGTGTCAGTTCTGGTAGATTCAACTTGTACTGGAGAGACTAGGACGGTAGCATCAAATTGTGTAGGAGTGTGGAAAAAATAAGAAATGGCTAGCATGTCATCCTTGGCAAGGAGGTCAGTAGAGAACTCAGGGAACGATGACAATGTATGTGCGGACATGCCTTCAAGTGTTTTCTTCATGGCACAGTCCCTGGCATGAACATATTGCCAGAACATAGAGTTATGATCCTCAACTTTCTCCATCTTTTGGAGGATGATCTCCTATCATTGGTAGATCTGGGAAATCATTGCCACTGATTCAGCTGGCATCAGAGTCACAGGTTCTGCCCTTGGCACCTTAGCCTTTGGCACAGACTTGACAGTCCTTTGTTGCCCTTCTCCTTTACCTTCGTGGCAGTCAACTGCGTCCATAGGGCAAGGATTATGGTGGTCCCTTTATTCTTTTGAAAGTTGTCTGAAATCAGAGACTTTAGTAGAAATCAACACACTTAAATAGATAGTAGAAATTAGAGAAGGAAAAAGTAAACTTCTATTCATCTTACCAGCACACTTAAATATCTCATCTATGATGAGCCATCCAACATTAATCTTGCGGCCAGTCATAATAGAGTGCAGCAGTGCCAATCTTTCTTTCGAAACTATCTCATTGAGGGTGGTCAGTATAAGGTTTACCTTTAAGAAGTGATTTCAACCCCGTGGATGAGACTTTAGTGCCAACCGTTTTACAGTCCGATGGCCTTTTGATGACATGTTCCATTTAGTGCCAGCCTCACGCAGTTCTTTCAACATCATCTTCCTCTTGGCATCGTCCAAAGATTCCACAAACTTTGTGTGTTCTTCTTATGTTCCATCCAAAGAAAACATATCATTTATATAACCTTCATCAAAACGCACGCACTTACCTCACACCATCAAGTATGGTGAGCCTTTGGTCGTAAGATGAGCATAGAATTCTCAAACGATGTTGGCATGGACTTTCCCTCGTGGTTGGCAGAATTTCTCACTTGTGTGTCTTTATCATCGTGACAAACTCTGGGGAATAGCCCAAGTTTGGATCGTTCTTGAACTCGAAACCTTTCTCATAGCATAAGGTTCTTGATGCGAAATTCTCGTCATACTTTTTACGGATCTCTTCATTGAAAAAGATCTTAAAGGGTTTTGAAGAAGATGCCATAGAAATCTTTTGAAAACTCAAATGGTTTTTTGTGAAGAAAGAGAAGTAAATCTTGCTTTTCTTTATTGATAAAGACTATAGAAGGAAGAGTGAAAAGTTTTTAGCTAAGAATTGGTTAGGGTTTAAGTAGATGAAAGGGTAAAATGGTTGAGTATTTTAAATGGTGTTTTTAATTTAGACAGTTGAGCAAGGATAATGATAAGGGTTTAGCATTTTTAGATAGGATAAACAATGATGTGATAAGGGGTAAAGTGATAAGAAGGCATGAAGAAAGATGAAGTGATAGGGTGATTAAGTTTAAAATCTGAATTTCAACTTTTCACCTTGGGCGGCTAGGGTAAAATTCAACACTTAGCAAAAATTTTCATTTTCTCTTGGGCTGAGATCTATCAAGCCTTGGGCGGCTATGGTAAATTTCCTTCTCTATTTTTTTCACCCCATGCTAGTCCTCTGCCCGGCAACAAAAACATGCATTCACTCAACAAAAACCTTTCAACGTAGTAAAAGAAAGATAAATAAATGCAAAATACTGAAAATAAAAACATCTAACCTACTCTATACATAAATCAAACAATGCTGATGATGATCATGGAACTTCTGCTAGAAGGATAATCTCCTTGGCATGTTTTTTAGTGCCTTTCAAATAGTGTTTCAATCTTTGGTCATTTACCTTAAAAATTGTTCCCGTCTTGAAATCCTTGATATCCACTGCTCCATGAGCATATGGTTTCACAATTTCAAAGGGTCCCGACCATCTAGACTTGAGTTTACTTGGAAACAACTTGAGCCTCTAGTTAAATAACAAGACACGTTGCCCTACCTCAAATTGCCTTGGCAATATCTTGTTGTTATGCCATCATTTTGTTTTTTTCTTATAGAGTCTAGCATTCTTGTAAGCTTGTGTTCGAATTCCTCTAGTTCATTTATGTCCAATAAGCATTTCGTACCAGCAGCTCTCTATTCTATATTGAGCTTTTTGATTGCCCAATAAGCTCCATGTTCCAATTCCACTGGCAAATTACATGCCTTTTTAAAAATGAGCCTATAAGGAGAAGTCTTAAACGGAGTCTTAAAGGATGTTCTGTAAGCCCACAAGGAATCATCTAGTCTCAAGGACCAGTCCTTTCTCGTTGGATTCACAATTTTTTTCCAGAATGTTCTTGATTTCTTTGTTTGAGATCTCTGCTTGTCCATTTGTTTGGGGATAGTAAGCTGTGGCAATACGTTGCTAGATTCTGTACCTGCACAGAGCTCTAGAGATGAAATTGCACTTAAAATATGTACCTTTATCATGAATGATGGCTATGGGGGCACCAAATCTTGTAAAGTTATGCTTATCAAAGAACTTAGCAACAACCTTGGCATCATTTTTTGACAAAGCCACCGCCTCTACCCATTTTGAAATGTAGTCAACAACCACAAGGATATATAGGTTCCCGAAATGATGAGGGGAAAGGGACCCATAAAGTCTATTCCCCATACGTCAAATAGCTCTACTGGCATAATATTATGGAGCAGTAATTGATGTCTGCTAGAGATGTTGCCCATCCACTAGCATCGATCACATGCCTTGGCAAAGTAACGAGCGTCTTTAAACAACGTAGGCCAAAAGAATCCAGACTACAACACCTTGGCAACAAACTTTATTCCAGCGAAGTGTCCTCCATATGATGTTGTATGGCATAACTACAAAATGTTGTGTTGCTCATCCTTTGGCACACATCAGAGGATCACTTGGTCTACACATTGTTTGAACAAAATTAACTCATCTCAATAATATTGCCGAACATCTCGCAAAAAATGTCTCCTAGCATTACTCTCCAAATTCGGTGGAAAAATATTGCTTATCAAGTAATTAACTATGTCAGCGTACCATGGCATTGAATCGATTACAAGTAAGTATTCACTGGGGAATTCATTTCTAATGGCAGTGGCTCTACCTTCCTCTAGGTGATGCTCTAATCATGATAAATGGTCAACTACCAAGTTTCACTCCCCTTCTTGTCTCTAATCTTGAGATCAAATTCTTGTAGCAAGAGCATCCATCAGATTAGTCTAGGCTTGGTATCCTTCTTTGCCAAGAGGTATTTCAATGCCGAGTGATCGTATACAACACAACTTTGTTACCTACTAAGTAAGATCTAAACTTGTTAAATACAAATACAATTGCGAGAAATTCCTTCTTGTTTGTGGTGTAGTTGAGTCGGGCTTCATTTAATGCCCGACTGGCATAGTAAATGGTATGAAAAATCTTGCCACGCCTCTATCCCAACATAGCTCCAACAACATAATCGCTGGCATCACACATGAGCTCGAAGGGCTCACTCTAATTTGTTGCCATGACTATGGGGCATTAATCAATCTGTCCATAAGTTCCTGAAACACTTTTAAACAAGAGTCATCAAATGCAAAAGTGGCATTTTGTTCTATAAGCAAGCATAAAGGTTTAGAATTTTTTGAGAAATCTTTAATGAAACGGCGATAAAAACCTGCATGCCCCAAAAAACTTTTGATACCTTTTACACTTGTAGAAGGTGGTAATTGTTTGATTACCTCCACTTTCTCCTTGTCTACTTCCAGGCCTTTCTTGGTTAATTTATGACCGAGAACTATATCTTCCTTCACCGTGAAGTGGAATTTCTCCAGTTTAAGACCAGGTTAGTCTCAATACATCTCTTCAAAACAAGCTCTAGACTCTGAAGGCATTCTTCGAATATTTTGCCAAACACTAAGAAGTCATCCATGAAAACTTATAAGTTTTTCTCAATCATGCCATAAACATAGATATCATGCAACGTTGAAACATTATCGGACCATTACACAATCCAAAGGGCATTCTTCTAAAAGTAAATGTCCTATATGGAAAAGTGAATGTGGTCTTCTCCTGATCCTCTGGAGCTATGGTAATCTGATTATATCCCAAATAGCCCTCTAGGAAGCAATAGAATGCCTTACCTATCAATCTATCCAATATCTGATCGATGAAGGGCAGTGGGAAGTGGTATTTCCTGGTGGTATTATTCAACTTTCTATACTCCATGCACACTCTCCAACCAGTAACAGTTCTAGAAAGAATCAACTCATCTTTGCTATTTTGAACCACGGTCATGCCACTTTTCTTTGGCACACATTACACAGGGCTGGCCCACGAGCTATCAGAAATGGGATAGATTATCCCGGTATTAAGCCATATGATAATTTCTTTTTTAACTACCTCTTTCATGCTCTGTTTCAATCTTCTCTAGCCTTCAATTGTTTTGCCATGATATTCCTTTAAGATTATTTTGTGCATACAAATAGTTGGGCTTATTCCTCGGATATCAGCTAAGGTCTATCCCAAAGCTTGCTTAAAATTTCCAGCAATATTTCCTCCTGATCATTAGATAGATTAGCAGCAATGATCACTGGTAAAGTAGAGTGTTTGCCTAAGTAGGGATACTTGAGGTGGTCTGGCAACAGTTTCAGTTCCAATTCTAGTGGCTCCTCAATGGATGGTTTAGGTGTCTTGATTTCTCTACCAGCCAACTCTAATGTCTCTGGCTGACCCAAGTAATTAACAACTTCATTCTCCAAGGTTGGTCTTTCAGTGTTTTCACTCATCTCAATTTCATAATCCAGTTCTCTAGCATCATCATCTACTTCTTGGCACAGTTGTGCCACGTCTATAGTGAAAATGGACTCTGTCATCTCATCAGCTTGGCATTCCTCAAGTTAATCTGCGTATTTAAGATCTTGAAACACATTAAATGTAACATGTTGGTCATTCATGCGCATAGTAAGTTCACTTTTATGAACATCAATTAAGGTTCTACTTGTGGCAAGGAACGGTCTACCCAATATAATTGGAACATTCATATATGCCTCATAATTTAAAATGATAAAATCAGCTGGAAATATAAATTTATCTACCTTTACCAACACATCCTCAATCTTACCCTTAAGATGTACAAAGGATCGGTCTGCCAACTGAAGTGTTACACTGGTAGGACTTGCTTCGATGCCGATCTTTTTGAAAACAGACATTGGCATCAAATCTTTTAGCTTCGGTGGAAATCAATTGAGTATCATTGCACTACATCTCTTAATCAGAACTACAATCTCGAAATTACCCAATTTCCTCTTTTTGGACAAAATGTCCTTCAAGAATTTAACATAGTTGGGCATCTGCTCAAGAGCTTCTACTAACGGCATGTTAATCTGCAACTGCTTAAGAACTTCCAAGAAGTGCTTAAATTGTCGATCTTGCTTGTGCTTCTGTAGTCTTTATGGAAATGGTAGAGGTGAGTAAGTAAATGTTGACTTTGCCGACTTTACCAAGGGTTTGCTGACATTTGACTGAGGTCTGGCATTGCTTATGTCTATTTTTTTCTTTTCTATTTCTTTTTGCTCATCTACTGGTCCCTTATCTTTCTTCTGGAAATTAACTAGCTGCTTGACAGGTATCTCAGTCTCACATTGTTTGCCACTCTGAAGAGTTATAGCTTTTCATTTTTTATTGCCTCTCTATCCAGCATCTTTTGTATCACTTGGCAAAGCTCCCTAGGGTCGGTTACTGAGTGCATTGGCAATCTATCAGATCTAAATCTCCAAGTTCCACATAGATGCTGCCAAACTCTGGATAGTTGCATCATTCCTCTCTATATATTTTGTCAAAGTCCATTGGTTGTTCCTTTGTCCTACATTAAAATTTCTTTGTGCCCTCTGTGGCATGGCATTCTGGTTGAAACCTTGCTGAACATTGTTATTCTGATGCTGGGCATTGTTGTTATGCTGTTGGGCATTGTACTGATTACCTCTTTGATTTCCCCAAGCTAAATTTGGGTGTTGCCTCCATCCCGCATTGTAAGTATTGGAATTTACATTATAATTACGATTAAAATTGCCAACAAAATTTTTATCGACTCAAGGTTGGCAGGACAATCTTCCATGTAATGGTCTTCCCCATATATTGTGCAAAATGGGTCTAATGCCTTGACCTCATAGGATTTTTTATTCTTTTGCAAAGTTCTCACCATACTAGTAAGATTGGAAATCTCAGTGTGGATGGACGTTAGTTCGTCTAGCGCTAATTTCCCACCACTTTTAGTTTCAGTCTTTAGTCTGGCAGTAGGATACTCAAAATCATTAGTTGATATCCTCTCAAGGATGCCAACTACCTCTATATAATTCTTGTCAAGCAGCAAACCATTTGCCAAAGCATCAACAACAGTCCTAGCATGAGCATTGAGTCCATTGTAAAAGGTCTCCATCTGGGTCCAATTTGGGAATCCATGCATGGGACACCTCCTCAACAGGTCCTTGAATCTCTCCCAGGCATCATATAGGGTCTTATCATCAGCCTGCCTAAACGTAATGATCTCACTCCTCAGCTTGGTAGTGAGTTTAGGTGGCTGTAATCGTAGCAGAAATTTCTGGCATAGATCTCCCCATGAGGTGACAGAACCAGGTGGCAAAGAACTAAGCCACGTTTTTGCTCTATCTCTCAGGGAAAATGTAAACAATTTCAGTTTCACTGTATCTTCTGATACTCCAGGCTGCTGAAATAGCTGGCAAACTTCTATAAATTGCTTAAAGTGTTGCCTCGAGTCTCCAGTAGGTGCTCTATCAAATTGTCATACATTCAAAAGCATTTGTATTTTGGTGTATTTACCTCTAGACCAATTACTCTTGGCATCAAATTGTCTATGTTCAGTGCCGAGTGTTCTTGAATAGCTCTCTCTTCCTCCACATTAACGGTTGGGGTAGTAGGTGCGGTCGGTATCCCATTGTGGATTGGTGGATTTTCCTGATATTTTGGATTACCATCGGCTCCTCTATTGCCTTGATGTGCCATCTCTCGAGCTTTTCTTTTTAACCTTCGTAGGGTTTTTTCAATTTTTGGGTCGTATGGCCAATCTTCCACCAAAGGGTGGTTTCTGGTCATACACCAGTAAAAATAAATAAAATGAAAAAAGAAACAAAACAAGTAAAAATTAAAAGAATAAATTTTGTCGCAATCCCCAACAACAGCGCAAAAAACTTGTCGACTATTATAACGCTCGGCAAACAATTGAATATTTAGTGTAAAAGTGCAAGAAAATAATGCCAAGGTGAGTCTTATGCGTGCAAGTATACACGATCAACAAGTAATACAATAGTAAGCTGAGTATCGAATCCATAGGGATTGACCAATAACTTATTTGCTTAATGTTTACTTGTTTGTAAGAGAATAAAAGTGTTTGAAATGATTGGGATTTTTGATCGAAAGGATAGTGAAAACAAAGTAGTGAAAATGGAAGCAGTCTGGCAACAGAAGTGTATTTGAATGAATGATGAGCGTTGGCAATGGATGCCTCGATTTTACGCTACTTATGCCAGTCTTTAATAATTTCTGCCTTAGTTTTATTTCCAAGCAAATTAAAGGTACTATTGCCTTTGTCGATGGTAATACCCTAAGTTAACCATGATAAAACCCCTATATGTATAAAGTGAAGCTTTTTATCAATTAACTAGATTAAGTGTCAACCTTTACTCCTAAAGGGTAGACTCACTTCCGAAGTAAGTTCATCTACTTGAACATCTTCTATCGAAGCTTTTCGCTTTAGTATCTGGCAACCGATTATTGCCCCTTAAGTCTGTTAAGATATTAAGCTGCAATAAGCACATTATGCCAATTGTCGTATGGCAAAGGATTTGAGAAAGTTAAGTACTAGCAGATAGAAAATAATGCCAAGGCATTTAGATTATTAAAAACCAAACATAAAATCAACGTTAATCGCAAACATCCCCCGACCAATTGCAAACATCCACAAAAATCATCGTTTCTCATCATCATTTTGAAATAAAAACAAATAAAACTAAGAGAATGGGCAAGAAGGAGATCCATCGATGCAGCCCTTCGAATGCTCCAGAGCTCTTGGTCTTAGATGGTTGAACCACGTTACCTCTCAGTTCTTCACAGTGCAGCCTCTCGGTAATGCCCCGATTTTGGGCCTAGGAGTTTCTAAGTGGTTTAGACGGTCCGTTGGATCAGATTAGTGGAATTGAGTCAGTTTTGGGATTTAAATTGGATTAAATATTTTCAAAAAGGTTAAAAATATGGAAAAAAAATTATCTAAAATCATTACTTAATATGGAAATTATTTTGGTAAAATCAATTTTACAAAAAGGGGTCTCAAAATTGGACATTTTGGGTAGTGATCAAAATGTAAAGTTTCAAAATTGTTTTTAGTGACTGTTTTGTAAAAGGGACAAAACTTTAAATCTTTAAGGAGCTATTTACCCTAATGTATAATATCATACTTTTCCCCTTAATTAGCTAATTTTAATGATTTTAAAATGATATAAAAGGGTGGAGAATTTATTTAATTAAATAAAAGCTTTAAAACAAAATTTACTTAACTAACTTTTTACAAAAGGATTTTCTCTCCAATTCTCTCTAGCCAAACATCTTCTCTATCTTTAAAATCCTCAGGTAAAATCTTCTTTTAATTAACCTTTTGATTTCAATTGAGATTATAATGATTTTCTAAAAAAAATAAACTTGATTTCTCATTATTTTGGCTTTGGAATCCACCTAATTAAGGGGA
Organism: Hibiscus mutabilis; assembly: GCA_019671005.1. Taxonomy (NCBI): domain Eukaryota; kingdom Viridiplantae; phylum Streptophyta; class Magnoliopsida; order Malvales; family Malvaceae; genus Hibiscus; species Hibiscus mutabilis. The sequence continues at coordinate 35,475,545 of CM033743.1, read as the reverse complement.
AAAACAACCATTAGAGGTCAGGTTTGTTCTTCTCCTCTAATAAAAGGTTCTTTATTGAAATTCCCAAGTTCTTGATCCTTTACTTATGATTTCTAAATTGTTTTGATGATTTAATTAAAGAAAAATGGTTAAATCAAGGTTTAATTGGTGAAATTGATTTAGTCTCGTAATTGTTCTGTTTTCTCATTATTTGGATGGATATAGATCATGATGTTAATAAGATGGCTTAATCATAGGAATCCCGAAACTAATTGAATTCCTAATTTTTTAGGTTGCTAGTTATGTGTTTTTGAGGAGTTGTGAAGGTTTTATGTATGCATGAGGTATAAGGATGATTGTGATGTGTTTTTAGATGTTGTTTGATGTTAATTGATGAGTTGAAATGTTAAGTTACGGCTGTGTTAAGTTTAAAAGATGTTAGTTTCAGTTGTTGTGGAGTGGTTTGTGTTGAATGAATGTTGAGGATTTGTGTGGTTGTATTGTTGATTGTATTTTGATGCAATGTACTCTCTGTTTTTATGTGGATAAAACAGGGGAAGTTGGTACTCAAGCTTGAGTCTTAGTTTCGGAAGCTTTGGAGGCGAGATTACCGTATCAGCAAGCGAGGCTTTGCATGTTAGTGAGTGATAACATGTTTAACAACTTTTCAAAGGTTTGAAAGTTGTGTTTGGGAGTTTAGATCAAGCTTGAAACGCTGGTCTAAGCTCAGAAGTAAGTAAAGGATGAAATCTCTCTCTAACTCAGTTTGGTAATCAATTTTATGTACTTGTTTAAATGGTTTAATTACTCACTGTATATGCATGTTTAGAGCATGGTTTAATGCTGGAAAATGGTTGCAAAATGATGAGGATGCATTTGGAAGTAATGCACATTTCGTTAATGTTTATGAACATTGTTTAATCAAGGTTATGTTGCATTGGTTTAATGATTTTGATGATGCATATAAAAACAGTGAGTTGTTCTTAATAAATGAATTATATTGGCAAGTGATGAGATGAAAAGGTTTGAAAATGTTATCAAATATAGTTGGTCGGCCATAGGATTGATAGTGCACTATAAAAAGTCGCCTTGGATGTTGAGGGGTTTACGTGTACCGAATACTCCATCAAAGTACCCTAACGGTTGAAGGGTTTAATTATACCAAAGACTCTCGTTAGTGGATTATACATCTAATCGATGAGTGGTGTTAAGGGGTTTATGTGTACCGAAAACTCCACCACGGGAGTCACAACGGTGGAGGGGTTGATAAGTACTAAAAACTCTCGTGTGTGAACCTTGTTATGCCGATAGACTATATGTTCTGTGTTGAGGGAACACTTGTTGAATCCGTGTATCCGATGTTATGTTTTGTAAAATGGAACTTGGTTAATGATCACTTGTAAGCCAATATAATTGATGATGTATCATGAAATGGATTATGTTGTTTAAACGTGTTTTACTCTTTAAGCTTTGCATTGATTGTATGCATGGGAAAGCTTAAATTAAGGGTAGCAAATGGGATTTTGCTGTTGAATCCATGATACATGTTGCATATGGTTTATTATGATGTTTTGGAAATATTAAGTGCATGGTTTTGTTAAGACATGATGTTGAGATGATGTTTTAAAAGTATCTTTGAAAGTGTTTATCAATTGATGGTAAAATGGTTTAAAACGCATTGATGGTTGTTGGTTTTGAGCATTCCTCACTAAGCCTAGTGTGCTTACGCTCTCGTTTTCCATCAGTGCAGATAATTAGAGATTTTGGGCAGCAAGGAAGGATTTCCGAAGACTTGTTTTCAAAGTATGGTTTAAACGTATCTAGTGGTAATAAAGGCAATGTGTCGAATGAGGTTTTGGGAGGGTTTTTGATGAACTCCCTGTTGATGCAAGTTTTAATTGTTGTTTTGGACTTGTAATAAGCTTTAAGTAGTTGAGATGTGAATGGTTCTGTGTTTTGGTTATGGACTAGGAAGCATGCCTATAGACTTTGTGATTGATTTTGCTAGATTTGCTAGGTTGGTCCAAAATGCTACTATGATGATGTTTAAGCATGTCAATGATGTTATATAATGTTTAGATATGTGTTAATGTTGTTTGGAATGAGCGAAAGTGTCATATGTTGGACTTAGAGTTCATTACAGGCCTCTGTGTACCTGTACGGGTACCTCAAGGTTCGGTACGCAGGGTCCTGTAGAGGCTCAAATCGTCAAAATTAAGCCTAGCGTACCGGTACGCTTAGCCACAATATTTGTATGCCTCAAAGGAAAATAGGCATAGGTGTCGATACACGGGCCAGCGTAACGAAATGACCCATTCGATTTTAACAAGCCGTATTGAAACGCAAGGTACATCATCAATACAGGCTCTAGCTACTGGAATTCTTAGTTTTTGAAATAACTAAGGGGGATCGGTACAGGGTCAAAGCTGTATCGGTACAGTTTGGTTAACATACCGTATCGATACGGGCTACGTGTATCGATACAGAGAGCCATTTTGTTATTTAATCCATATCGGTACGGGCTTGCTCGTATCGGTGCGCCTAGCCTATTTTGCGTAATGAATCTGCTGAAGTTTGGAATCTTGTAGTTTGATCCTTGAATGTTATGCATGCAATTGAATGAGTTCTAATGATTGTTTTGAGTTGGAATTTAACCTAAGAGCATGAAATGGACTTAACTAAGGTTGGGTAATCTTTAATGTAATAAAGACCCTATAGTTTATAGAAATTATGTTTTGGTCCCTAATGTGAGTTGTTGAGCAATAGGTCTCCGTTTTGCAATCCGATTTAATTGTGACGTTTCTGCTGAAGCATGAATGTGTAGGATTACAATTAAATGCATATTGACAAGATAAAAAGGAAAATAGGCTCGGTTTAGGTTATTAGTTCGGGTTTGCTTTAGCAAACCTAATGTGACTCTTTTAGTCCGGTTTCAGCTAGGCCAGGCTAAAGGGGTCACACTCTCTTCTAAATCCACCATCAAGTGGTGGCTTGAGCTCATTTAAATATACTTGCATGGAAACCCTAGGATAATCTTTTAAGTTTGAATTTTGAATGAGCAAAGGGATAAGACGCGTTATCTTCTTATCTCAATTTAAATCCTAGGGCTGACGTGTACAACTTCCAACGGCTACCTTGACCGATCATCGGACGTCAATCTTTTGCCAGCCGAGTTTGGCATTGTTTGGTCCATCTATGCCAACTGCTACTCGACAATTCTTTTGCTTCCTTTCCTGCATTCTCTGCCAGCGCCTCTTTGCCATGCCTGCCTGCCTGTGTCCTACATCAAAACCAGCAAAATAACCCTTCACATTGGCAACATAATAGCTCCTAACTCCTTATGCAAATGCATGAATTTAACAACTAAATGCAAACATATCTACTTAAAGGCAACCAAAAGCATTGTGAAATAGCATAAAAATCAGTACTTTTAGGGAGTTGATAGAATGAAAATCAATACTTAAAGGCAAGTAAAAAGATTGTGAAATAGCATAAAAAATCAATACTTAAAGGCAAGCAAAAACATTGTGAAATAGACATCCAATGGGAGTGTTATGAATATTTATCTATGTGGATGTCTATCATGATAAGAACTTTATCTAGGAGATTTAATTTACTTTATCAGTAGAAATATTATCTTCATTAATTAGAGTTTCATGTATTATTTACTTCTTATGCCTATAAATAGATGATTTGATGAAGGCATTGTACACACTTGAATATTCAAAATAAATATTAATTTCCATCTTTCTCTCATCTTTTTGTTCTTATTATTGTTCTCTGTTATTTTATTCACAAAAAACTTTTTATTATACCAAAAAAAGTAATAACATTCTTGGGAGAAGAACAAACAATTTAGAAGAATAAAAAATAAATTGATAAAATTTTTAAATATAAAGGGTGAAATTTATTGATTTGTTTCAAATTAAGACCAAATTGATATGTATATGTTTTGGTACCGATTTGAGAGAATGTATTTAGTTCAAGTACTAAATTGGGAGCAAAAATTCTTTAAGTACCGACTTGGGAGAATGTGCCTAGTTCATGAATCAATTTGAGAGTAAAAATTCTTTAGGTACCGACTTGAAAGAACGTGTCTAATTCAAGTACCAATTTGAGAGAAAAATCCATTAGGTATCAACTTGGTATCAAATGTATATTAAGTGTAACACCCCAAACTTGAATGATACATTTGAGCCAGAAGCCCAAACTACTCCCATAAAAAATTTTCATTTGTAAGCCCAATAATTCGCAAATCATCAAATCCAACCCATGACATATAGATAAATAAGTTCAAAAATATTCAAAACATTTAAAACATTCAAAAGGAGCTCCAAATAAACCAGCGTTAAAACATTTGACCGATACAAGTTTAATTCAAATAGAGTTACAAATACATAGGGTCCAACAAATACTTAGCCCTTTATATCTAAGTACATGTACTCTACCACAATGGCCAATGCTGAATTCTTTGCATCAATGGAGCTCCGCAACACGTGAACAACCTACTAACCTGAGAACGGAAACTCCGATTCTGAACATTTAGCTAACAAAGGTCAGTAGATACACAACCACTCGACCATGCTCAGGTGAATCATGATTAAGAGCATGCTAGATAATATGATATCAAGGTAAGACAAAGTAGTGGGGCTACTATAACCACCTAAAACACATGCTAGCATGAATTCAACAACTCAAATATCACAAGCATATCAATCAAACAAACCAGAGGTGAGGCCCAATGTCACTCGACACTGGGGACATGCACCCATGCTCAGAATCTCACATCGAGTCTTCACTCAGAATCTCATATCGAGTGGGTTGCTCAGAATCTCATATCGAGCAGATATCATTGCTCAGAATCTTACATCGAGTGGTCATCACTCAGGATCTCACATCGAGTGGCCTTCTTGTGTTGCAACACTCACTCACTGAGTATCTGGATCCCACCAAACAAAGACACATAACCGAACAAGTGTCCACACATGACGCAACCACACATGATCCACCAAAGATCCCTAAGGTTGGCTAAGAGAAGCAATTCCCTTTTCTTTTATCACATTATTGACCATTTAATTCACACATGCAGTTGGAAACACAATTCTCAATTCTGCTTTTCGTTTAATCTCATAAGAGACCCATTGGGACCTTATCCTCAAATTATAGAGCCCTCGAACTCAAAACATAAATTCTTGGGCAAGTTACTACAGTCGTATTGATACACTTTCATGGGTATCGATACCCCTCTCTAGGTACCGATACCATTCTTCAAGTATCGATACCCAGCTTAGATTCGAAAGAACCCAGACTAGCCCCCGTACTAATACGGCTGCATGGTTTATCGATACCAAGCATCGGTATGTATACCTTGCATACCGAACCCTCAACCCGTACTGATACACCCTATAACATACCGATACCGATTTTAGCTACTAGAATTCGTAATGGAACAATGGTATCGGTACACCTCTAGCCTTTGTCGATACCCTATTAAAAACGCCAAATTTAACCAAATTCCAAGAGAGCGTACCGATATTGGCATAGCCATATCGATACGCGAGCCCAAAATTTGAACTTTGGAGCTCGAAAAATCCTTGTTTTCCCTCTTGTTCTCAACCATTGAGTCCCACATTATTCCTACCTATTATGGGAAGTTGATTAGGTGTGTTTCTATAAATTTTACCCTCTAACAACATCAAATTAGAGTTCTACCATGAATGACCACCCAAGATCTAACCTTAACCAAACATCATATTTTTCAAGTAACATGCCAAAATGATGATGCACATGAACACACAAAAGTTAAAAGTGTACTAACCTCAAGTTTGAAGGATGGAATAAAGTTCTCACCAAGCCTTCAAGCCTTGTCCTTCCCAAGAGCCTTGGAAGGTTCTCCCACCTCTTTCACTACAATAAAAGAGTGAAATGAGTTACCACGTTGTTGGGAAGGTCTTAGGAAGATTAAAAACAAATCAAAACATGGATGGAGCTTCCCCAACCCATCCCCGTTCTTCCCAAAAACCCATATTTCCCAAATTCCACCATTTAAATTCAACCTTACCTTGATTTATAGATCCTTGAATGCTAATAGAACTTATCTCAACAAGCAAAACATGATTGTAGACTCTCTAAGTGAATGCTGGCAAAAGGGGCAGAAAATCTGTATTGGAAAAGTATAAAACAGTGTCAAGATGAGTATTTTGCGTGCAAGTATACACGGTCTGCAAGTAATACGACAGTTAAGCCGAGTATCGATCCCACAGAGATTGACTTGGAATTTTATTGCCTTGATTGTTACTTGCCTTGAGAAAAAGTTGTTTTTGTTTTGAAGTTGGTTTTGGAAATAATTGAATAGAAAAGAAATAAAAGTAAAGTAAAGATGTTGGCAAGGAAGGTGTTTTAATGAATGATGAGCGCTGGCAGGGAATGCTTGGTTTTCACGCTATTCATGCCTTGCCAGCCTTTAATAACAACCTTTGTCGAGCATATTCAAAATTAACAAAGCCTCTCTCGATGGTCATTGCCCTAAATTGATCATGTAAAAACCCTTATATCTCTATAGTGCTTGCTTTTAAATAAACCAATTTGATTAAGATCCAATCTATACTCCTAAGGGGTATATTTCACTCCCGAAGTAAGTTCATCTAATTAAACGACTTCTCTCAAAGCTTTTTTCCTCAGTATTCAACAACTTAATCGTTGCCACCTCAAGTCTGTTATGATATTGAGGAGCAATAGGCTAACAGTGCTAGCTCTCGCTTGGCATAGTATTTAGAAAACATTAAAGTATGTCGAATAGATAAAACAATGCCAAAGGCAAATTTATTATTAAAAACTAAAACATAAAATAGCGTTCAACGCAAAACATCCCCCACCAACTATTAGATTAGTTCATAGTGAGGAATTTAACCGAAAAACCATAAACGTTTTCAAAATACATCATCATTAAAAATAATTCAAAACAACTTAAAATAAGAGAATGGGCGAGAAGGGGTCTCTCGATGCAGCTCCTCAAGATCCAAGATCTAGGCCACGCTGGTCGAACTACCCTTTCTAGGTGCAGCCGGTTGTCAATCACCTTTCACTCCAACTCCTCACTCCGATCACTCACGATCAAGCACCACAAAAAATCCCCAAAAACCACTCATCGAATGCTTGCTTGGTTGGTCTTTAAAGAGGTGTGCAAGGAGGGCATAGGATAAGCTTCTCATTTGAATTTTAAATACTAAAGGGATAAGAGATGAGATATTATTCGAATTTGAATGGAAGCTGATCAGGTTAGTGCTGACATCATACTGCCGACGCTGCCTTGCCATCCAAGCTTGGCATGCATCTGCCAACCGGTCTTGGCACTATCTTATCTGCTACTTTCTCGAAGATTGATCCATTGCTATCTTTTCAGAGCCTGATCTTGTCCTATTTTTTGGAGTTCAACAGCTACTTGGCGTGGCATCAAGTTCACTTATCTGCCAACAACACTCGGCATTCTCTTTGGCATTCCTCCTATGTTGCTTTTCTGGGCCAAATACTATGCCAAACCTGAAAAATTGCCAACAAAACAACCCTTTACACTGGCATAGATAGAATTCTAAACTCCTTATGCAAATGCATGGTTTTAACATCCTAATGCAACTAAATGTACCTAAAAACAAGCAAAAGCATTGTAAGATTGGCATTAAAAACAGTACTTTTGGAGAGGTAACACACCCCCAAACCTAACTCATTTCTTGTCCTCAAGTAATGCAATCAAAATAAAAAACAAAAAAAACTGTGAAAATATTACCTCGATAAAATTTTGGTTAGAATTCCAACAAGTGCTGGCAAGCAAAATTTGGCTCTATTTTTGTCCTCAGTATCTCAGTGCAATAATGCCAAGCAGGTAGTAATTCAAGTGGAGTAATATAACTCTAGTCTAAGTTTATGAAGAGTGCATGATGTGTAGGCAATACGCATGAGTATCTTTTCACCCCTTTAGCGAATTTTACTACCTAAACTAGGATTTTTTTATATATATTTTTTCTTTTGCCAAGGGTTTCTATTGTCATTAATTTAAGCTTGCTTCGTGACACTATTTAGTGTGTGAGATAAGAGGGAGCATACCACGAATCCCCACCTTAGCCTAGACATCACTAGGCTTTCTCTTCAACTCATACTCTAAGGTTTTGGACTTAAGAACTAAGAGGGAGCAAACCACGAAGCCCCAAGTAACTTATTATCCCTAGGTAGAGGAGAGTTCATTTTTTCTTGCCTTGGTAGAAGATTGCTGCCTTATTTATTTCTTTTACCCTGGCATCATGTATATACATATATTTTTTAAAATCTGAGCCTAGTTTTGAAAAGTCTAAGTTTGCTAAGGAACTAGATACATACTACGTGTTAAGTAAAATTTCAGTTCCCTAAACTAGAGATCAATTGCCAAGCTAACCTGGCATACTACTCTGTCGGCATGGCATGACAACTAAATATTAAAATTTCCTCATTGGACAGACACCTAGATCAAATTAAACTTGCCTAATAAGTGTTAACATTTTCAAGATTAAACGAGGCAAAATTTTATTTTTCTCTTTTTTAGTGGTTCGATATGCATCTATTCTAAATGACCTAAATGGCAATGCAAGATGGCATGGTAACAGAAATTAAACATGAAATATATGGCATGGCATAAATGTGAGGAAATGCACACCCCCAAACCTAAGATGAGCATTGTCCTCAATGCATGAAACAACACATATATACAAGAAAAATAGAAAAAAATGCATGATCATGTAAATGCAATGAAATGAAATGTAAAGAAGTTTAGATAGAAGAGAACCCCCTTCAGAGACTTCTTCTCGTGTAGCACTGGTCTTTCATTTCAAAAATTGACCATGAGAATGGGCCATTCGTTTATTTCCTTTCATGATTGGCTATGAAGCGGCAGTGGAGGCTCTAACTTCCTCCTTTTTCTTGGTAGGTTTCGACGCGGTAGGTGCATCAGTGGCATCAGATGGTGTTTGTATAGCAGGTATCACTGGTGACTTGGCTTTGGTAGACTTGGCTTTGGTTTCCTTCGATTCAGATGATGAATCAGAACTAGCAGACTCAACTCGTACTGGAGACAATAGGACTGTGGCATCGGATGGGGTATGCACTGGACTAGCTGGCATGGCTTCACCACTAGCAGAGGGCTCGACAGGGAAGTTTGGAAATTCTAGCACAAAATCAATGGACAATATTTTAAGAGCCTCCCTAATTACAACATCCCTGGCTTGTATGTAATGTCACATTTTGACATTGAGCTCCTCGGCTTGCTCTAGCTTTCGGAGAATGATTTCCTGGCGATGGTAAATTTGTGACAACATTACCAGTGAACTATTTGGCACGGTTTCAGGCATGGTGTCTGGCACTATCTTTGGCACCTTTGACTTTGGCGTGGGCACTTTTGCCTTCCCCTTGCCTTTGTCCTTTGGCTCGGCAGCTGTGAGGTTTCTCCAAATAGCAGTTGTGATTGTTGTTCCCTTGATCCTTTGACCTTTATCTGTATCAAGCTTCGGCACACCATAGGGCATGCAAATGTTAGAAATTAACAAAGGAAATAACAAACTGCCATTACCTTTTGCTGCACATTTATAGGTTTCATCAATAATGATCTTGCCAGCATTAATCTTATGCCCCATAACGATGGAATGCAATAGGATCAACCTCTCTTCCGATACATTCTCATTGTGGGATCTTGGCCTTAGATTTGCCTTGACAAAGTGATTCCATCCTCTCTTTTGAGGTTTCAATGCCAACCGTTTTACCGTACGGTGTCCCTTTGATGACATTGTCCATGCCGTGCCAGGCTCACACAAGTCTTCCAGCAGCTTCTTTCTCTTGGCAGCATTAATTGACTCGACATAATCAAAATATTCATCCCTTACACCATCCAATTCAAACATCGTGTTAATATACCCTTCATCAAAACGCACACACTTACCTCGAATCATCAAGAAGGGCGAATCCTTGGTCACAAGATGAGCGTAGAATTCTTGAACAATGGTGGCATAAATCTCCCCTTCTTGTTGGCAAAATATATTCCACTTGTGTATGTCAACTATTTCCATGAATTCTAGAGGGAATCCAATGCTTGTCTCCATCTTGAAATTGAAGTGTTTTTCGTAGCAAAAAGATCTTGAAGCAAAGTTAGCTTCAAATTTTTTTTTGTTATCCTTATTGAAAAATCGGTTGAAAGGGGTAGAAGAAAAAGCCATTGGAAACATGCAAGAATTTGGAATGGTTTTGAACCAAGAAATAAGAAGAAAAGATGATGTGAAGCTTGGTTCTTGCTTGAAAAGAAAATTGGAAAATTGAGAGAGAGTTGGGTTCTTTAAATTCGGCTAGGGAAAGAAAGTGAAAAGTTTGGGTAGTTTAATAGGGTTGGTAACCTAGTAAATAGGGATAATGATGGAAGGTAAAAAGATTTTATTTAAAAAAGGTAAAGTGATAAGGTGAAGTGATAAGGTTATAAGTGATAAGATTTAGTAAATATTGGAGCGATAAGGTGATTGGATTGAATTTAAATTTCAACCCAATTTTTGGGCGGCTAGGGTTTAAATTTAAAAGAAAATACTCTCTTATCTAATGGGCCGATCAAACTAAGGTTTGTCTCATCTTTTCTTTTTTCAGTTCGTTGCATTCCAAGCTGCTCTGGCAATGCTCCTGGCATTGTTCCTGACATTGTTCCTGGCATTGCTCCTGACATTGTTCCTGGCATGGTTCATGGCACACTGATTCTGCATTGACTCAAAGAAAACCTTTCAACATAGACAAGGAATAAAAATGAAAATTAAAAGAAAAACTACTCAACTGTAGGAATTCATGTTCATACTCAAAGATTGAGCGATTCTCTTGCACAAGGTGTGAAAACTGATCCCTCAACCTGTCAATATGAGTCTCGCCCACATACATCTTCTCAAATTCATCAAGAAAGTCATCCCACTTAGGTTGGTTGGGGTACCACCCAAGCTCCATTGTCTCCCACCATTCCCTCGCATTCTCCTTCAACAATGACATAACACAAGACAATTTATCTTCAGACCACCCAGTCTCATTTGCCTCATTATTCAAAGCGTTTCCCGAAGCCATTGATCGACCTTTACCAAATTATCTTGTCCTGACCTATGGAAGTCGGTAGCACCCTTTGTTAGCGGTAGTGCCCTAAGGCCTATTGTATAGGCATGCTATTTTGATTATTGAATTTATTATTATGATAAATTTGAATGCTTTTTGTATCCTTGAATATTATTATTCTAAATATCCCTCATCAGTTATTATTGTGGGAAAAATAATAAGCTAAGATTAGTATAAAGTTTGATAGATATTCATAAGATGAATATGTGAATGAGATTCAAATCAAATTCATATATGTATTTGTTGAGAACAAATATTAGGATCAACTCATCTTAAGATTAATACATGGATTAAAGTTATATATTAATCTTCAAACAGTTATGACATTAAATCCTTAGACTTGAAATTGCTACGGTTCTCAACATGATAACTATTATGTTTTGACATAGTCAAAGATCGTTTTTAATCGGATGATTATAAAGGTTATGCTTGAACATAATAAGGAATTATGCAGTGAGATGTGAGTGATTAAGATGGAATTTATCCCTCTTAACATAAGAGAGATATCTTTGGGGCCCTCGATGGTTGAGAGTGAGAAATGCATGGTCGTGCTCAAATGAGTTGATAGAGATCAATGTCATTTGTTTAGTCAGTTCAATTGGGCAGAAACTAAAGATAGAACAATATAAGGTTAACATTTTCCATGCCTTATATTCTATCAAGATATCATGAGATAAAAGGATTATGACATAAACTGAATTAAAGTTGTCTCGGATTATGAGCTTTTCATTTAACTTGGGTAGTCATAATGTCTTTCTAGAGGCCACTTATGACTTGTAGAATAAAATGTGATTTTATCTACTACCAACGTTAAATGAACCTATAGGGTCGCACACTAAGAATGGATAAGAATGGTTGTAGTTATTACTCTCAATAATAAATTTAAGATAATACGATTATTTGTTCGGATTTAAAAGGTTAAATTTGTAATAGAATATCTTATTTATTTTATCATTTTCCAAAAATAATATAAATAATATTATCAAATAATCTCATTATCTAGATTTGATTGAATTTAAATTCCTTATCAGATAAGGAATCTGTTTTACAATATATTTATTTATTTTAAATAAATAATATTATTAAATAAATCACTTTATCTAGAGTTGGTTGAATTTGAATTCTTTATAAGATAAAAGAGTTCATTTTAAATTATAATTTATTTTAAAAAGTTTTAATTAAATTATAATAGTGAACTCAACCTAACCCTATTCAAGTCATATATATATGTATGTATGCCAAGGGTTTAGAGAAGGATCTAGGGATTTCGAAATAGCCACCAAAACTACAAAACTAGATTTTCAAAATCTTGATTGGAACTAGCATTCTGATAGCCGTTCGTCGTCCATTCGCATGTGGATACTTGTAGAGGGCGGTCATCTTTCACAAAAGGCAGCACCTCAACACAACCAGATTCCTGAATCAAAATTAAGGTAATTTTTTATCTCCTCTTCGTACATTAATATGATTGCATGAGGTCCTGGGAATTCTTCATAGAATATTTTTCAGCTGCGTTTATTTACTTGATTAGATCAGTTTATTTCCTATGAAACCCAACACCCTTGTCTATGCACCCTCCCAATCAGTGCCTTGCGAGGTACAGATGTATGCCTCGGTATCGCTCTCACGATCCGGTCTAGGGCTTGGTGCAAATGAGAGAAATAATTGGCCTTATGTCTAGTTCCCCCACCCGACTCTTCCTCATCGGGTGTATAGTCTTCATCGAAGTTCCCTTCCTAGGAACCCCAACTTTCCTTAATATCCCTCGCTCTTCTTGGCATGATTCTAGTCTACACAAGCGAACAACATGATTACACCATTGAATTTTTGGCTTAATTCAAGTAGAACTTCGACTTATGAGCATGTATTCGCTAGACACCTATTTACGACACTAGACTCCCCCAGGGACTTCCTAAAACTGACTAAACCTAGACTCTGATACCACTAAATATAACACCCTAAACCCGAATGCTACATTTGGGCCAGAAGCCCAAACCACTCTCATAAATATTTTTTTCATTTGTAAGCCCAATAATTCGCAAATCATCAAATCCAACCCATGACATATCAATAAATAAGTTCAAAAGTATTCAAAACATTCAAAAGGAGCTCCAAATAAACCAACGTTAAAACATTTGACCGATACAAGTTTAATTCAAATAGAGTTACAAATACATAGGGTCCCACGAATACTTAGCCCTTTATATCTAAGTACATGTACTCTACCACAAAGGCCAATGTTAAATTCTTTGCTTCGATGGTGCTCCGTGACACACGAACGACTTACTTACCTGCAAACGGAAAAAAAGATTCTAAATGCTAAGCTAACAAAGCTTAGTGAATACAAAACAACTCGACCATGCTTTAGGTGAATCATGATTAAGATCATGCTAGATAATATTTTATCAAGGTAAGACAAAGCAATGACGCTACCATAACTGTAACCCCCTTAGCCTAGTCTAGCCGAAATCGGACTAAAAGAGTCACATTAGGTTTGCCGAAGCAAACCCAAGATAAACCCTAACCCGAACCCCATTTTTATCTTGTCTAGATGCACTACATTATTGCCCTATGTGTTCATGCATCAACGGTAGCGTTACTTTTAAAACTGAACGTAGAACAAGATTCAATTGATCAACAATTCACAAGAAGTACCAAAATGTAAATAACACAAACAACAAGGCCCTTAGCACAATTAAGTTTACCAAACTTTAATTATTCCAATTTCTCGCTCGTAGGTTAATTCCAAAACCAAAACAATCACTTAAACTCAAATAATTACATTCATAACAAAATGGACCCAATTGCAAGATAATATTATATCAAGGTAAGACAAAGCAGTGACGCTACCATAACTATAACCCCCTTAGCCCAGCCTAGCCGAAACCGGACTAAAAGAGTCACATTAGGTTTACTGAAGTAAACTCGAGCTAAACCCTAACCTAAACCCCATTTTTTATCTTGCCTAGATGCACTACATTATTGCCCTATGTGTTCATGCATCAGGGGTAACATTACTTTTAAAATTGAACGTAAAACAAGATTCAATTGATCAACAATTCACAAGAATGACCAAAATGTAAATAACACAAACAACAAGGCCCTTAGCACAATTAAGTTTACCAATCTTTAATTATTCCAATTTCATGCTCGTAGGTCAATTCCAAAACCAAAACAGTCACTTAAACTCAAATAATTACATTCATAACAAGCATGGACCCAATTGCAAGTTTTCCAAACTTTAGCATCATTAAATAGCACCAATCCATCTTAGCGTATCGATACAAGCAAGCCCTTACCGATACGAAATAACAGATATATCAACTCAGCATACCGATACATTAAGCCACGTACCGATACGGTATGTTGACCCCCATACCAGTGTGTCTTTGACCCGTACCGATCCCTTTCATATTTTCTCAAAACTTAGGATTTCAGTAACCAAAATGTGTACCGATACGGTACCCAGCGTACCGGTACGATTGCTAAATTTGAAGTGTTCATACGAATCTTCAAACTCGTATATCAGAACAAGCATGCAATTTCCTTAAGGCGTACCGATACGGTGGCTAGGCGTACCGGTACCCGTAGCTATATTCAACACTTTGAGCCCCAAACAAACACCGTGTATCGATCATGAGGTACCCGTACCGGTATGCAAAGGCCTGTAATGACCTCTAGGTCCAACATAAGACACTTTGGCTCACTTCAATCAAGTTTAACACTTAGCTAATCATCACTAAACATCATCAACATGTTTAAACATCAACATACCAGCACCAGAAGCCAACCTAGCACATCTAGCATACTCAAGCAACCAAATCTAGAGGCATGCTTCCTAGTCCACATCCAAAGCATCAAATCAGCCATATCTCAATCACTTGAAACGTATTACAAGTCCAAAACAGCAAATACAACTTGCAATAACAGGGAGTTCATCAAAACCCTCCCAAAACCTTAATCGACATATTGCCATTATTACTACTATTTAATGTCCAAACCATACTTTGAATTCAAGTCTTGGAGTTTCCTTCCTTGCCTCTTTGCTGCCTCAAACCTTAGTTTTCTGCATTGATGGAGAAAAGCACACTAGGCTTAGTGAGGGATGCTCAAACAACAACCATCATCAATTCATTTTTATCCATTTTCACTTTTCGCTTACAAAATGCGTTTCAAAATTCTTTTATCATCATCACATTATCATGTCTTATCAAAACCATGCACTTAACATTTCGAAACAGCATATTAAACCATATGCAACATGTATCATGGATCCCACAGCAAAATCTCATTTGCTACCCTCAATTTAAGCTTTCCTATGCATACTACCAATGCAAGGCTTAAAGAGTAAAACATGCTTAAATCACATTAAACAACATAATCCATCTAATGATACATAAACAGTTATATTGGCTTCCAAGTGATCATTTACCAAGTTCCATTTACCAAAACGTAACATCAGATACACGGATTCAAAAAGTGTTCCCACAACACTTAACAAACAATCTACCGGTAACACAAGGTTCACACACGGGAGTATTCGGTACACATAAACCCTCCACCATTGTGACACCCATGGTGGAGTATTCGGTACTCATCAACCCCTCAACACCACTCATCGGTACGATTTTTAATCCACTAACGGGAGTCTACGGTACCGTACAACCCCTCAACCATTAGGGTGCTTGGATGGAGTATTCGGTATACCATATAAACCCCTCAACATCCAAGGCACCTTTTTATAGTGCACTATCAATCCTATGGTCGGCCAACTATATCAGATTTTTATTTTTAAACCAATTCATAACATCAATTGCCAATATAATTCATTTTAACATCAACAACTCACTGTTTCATATGCATTACCCAATACCATTAAACAATGCAATAACCTTTGCATTAAACAATGTTCGTAAACATTAACCAAACATGCATTACTTCCAAATGCATCAATATCATTCCGAAACCAATTTACAGCATTAAACCAAGATCAAAATATGTAAATACAGTGAGTAATCAAAACATGTAAAACAAGTGCATCAAACTATTGCCAAAATTGACTTTGAGCGAGAATTCATCCTTTGCTTACTTTGTAGCTTAGATCAGCATTTCAAGCTTGATCTAAACCCCTAAAACACAACTTTCAAACCTTCGCAAAAGTTGAAAAACACTTTACCACTCACTGACTTGCAACGCCTCGCTTGCCGATGCGACAATCACACCTCCAAAGCTTTCGTAACTCACGTTCAAGCTTGAGAACCAATTTCCACTGCTTTTAGCCACACAAAATAGAGGTACATTTCATCAAAATGCAATCAATATCACATCAACACAAAACCTCAACATCTTCTACCCAAAATCACTCCACAACTCCCAAAATTAACAACAAACATCTTTCAAACTTAACCCAGCCACAATCAAACGTTTCAACACTTCAATTAACATCTAAAAACACATCACAACCATCCTTATATCTCCAGCATTCAATTAACCACCACAACTCCTCAAAAACACATAACTAGCAACCTAGAAATTAGAGATTCACATAGTTTCGGGATTCCATTGTTAAAACTAACTTATTAACATTCTAATACATCAAAATCATGATTATAACAAATCAAGAAACAAGAAAAATAGATCCAAAACAAAAATCTCTTGTTCTCATCAATTAAAACTTGATTTAAGCAATTTCCACAATTAACTCATCAAAACTCATTAGAAATTATTAAACAAGGATCAAATACTTAAGAATTTCAATAAAAAAAACCATTCATTAGAGGATAAGAATGAATCTTACCTCTAATGGGTGATTTCCCTCTTATTTGGATGTTTTAGATCTTGAAAACAAAGAAATTCAATGAGGTTTTGCAAAGCAAGATTGAAGAAATTAAGAAACAAGAATTTAAGAAATCAAGAGTGTTACGTCAAATTTTGGATGAAAAAGTGAGTACTTGGCTTAAGAACTTTGAGAGAAAAGTTTAGGAAAAAAAGTTACGTCAATTTTTGGTTTAAAAAAATAACCACCTTTTTAGTTAATTCTCCTTTTAATAACCCAATTAAAACTATTTTAAAGTAATCCTAAATGAGAGGAAAATCTGATATTAAAGTTGGGTAAAATATCTCCTTAAGGATTCTAAGCTTTGACCCTTTTTCAAAATAGTCACCAAAACCAGTTTTCAATCTTTACATTTTGGTCACTAGCCAAAATGTCCAATTTCCAAATTCTATTTTCCAAAATTGACTTTACCAAAAATATCTATATATTAAATAATGATTTTTAGATATTTTCCCATATTTTCTTGCACCAAAATTATTTATTCCAATTTTAATCTCGAATTTGACTCGAATCTTTAATCTTGGTCAACCGGACCGTCTAAACCACTAGGAAATCTCCTAGGCCCAAACAGGGCGTTACAACTCTCCCCCCTTAAGAAATTTTGTCCTCAAAATTTACCTGACGAAAACAGATGCGGAAACTGAGCAACAATATTTGACTTACTCTCCCACGTGGCCTCTTCAACCCCGCGATGTCGCCACAACACCTTAACAAGTTCAATCATCTTGCCACGAAAAACTCTACTACTTGAGTCAAGGATCTCCACTGGTTCCTCGTCATAAGACAAATCTGATCGCAACTAAACATCCTCAACTGGCATAACATGCGACGGATCTGAACGATACCTCCGTAACATGAACACATGAAGCACATCATGAATCTTCTCCAACTCAGGAGGTAACCTTAACCGATAGGCCACAGGACCAATGCGTTCCAGCACCTCATATAGTCTAATAAACCTTGGGCTCAACTTTCCTTTACGCCCAAAATGCATTACATTCTTCCAAGGTGAAACTTTCAAGAACACTTTTTCACCAACAGCATACTCAACCTCTTTACGCTTCAAATTCGCATAGGATTTCTGTCTATCCGAAGCCTCTTTCAAATGATCACAAATCATCTTTACTTTCTCATAGGCATCTTTCAACACATTAAGCATAGAAACATACTTTTCCCCAGCCTCAGGCCAACACAAGAGCGTACGACACCTTCTACCATACAAGGCTTCATACGGTGCCATCTTTATACTTGCTTGATAGTTGTTATTGTAAACAAACTCTACCAAGGGCAACTTCCTTTACCAAGTTCCCTGGAACTCAATGATACAGCATCTCAACATATCCTCCAAAATCTGAGTCACACATTCAGACTGGCTATCCCTCTAAGGATGATACGACGTACTAAAATTCAAGCGAGTACCTAAAGCATGGTGCAAACACCTCCAAAACATCACTATAAACCGCAGATCTCTATCTGAAACAATCAATTTAGGCACCCCTTGCAACCTCACAATTTTAGCAACATTTAAATCTGCCAACTTATCCAACGGATACGTCGTATGCACAGGCAGAAAATGTGCACACTTCGTAAACCGATCAACAATCACCCAAATGAAATGCTTTTTAGTCGGTGTCAAAGGCAATCCTGACACAAAATCTATGGTGATCCTCTCCCATTTTCACTCTGGTATTTTCAATGTTTGAAATAACCCAGAAGGAAACTGATGTTCAGCTTTCACCTGGTGACACACCATATATATATAGCAGCAAAATCAGCCACATCCTTTTTCAAACCCACCCAATAGTACTCTTTCCTCCACCCGTGGTACATCTTGGTACTACCAGGATGCATTGCAAGATGACTAGCATGTGTCTCGGTCAAAATCATCCGTCTCAACTCTTTGTCATTAGGCGCCACAATCTGATCTTTAAAGCACAAAACCCCATCACTATTAAAGTGATAATTCGTAGGATTTCAATTCATGATGTCCTTAACATGAGATACCAACTCCTCATCATGCGGCTGCTTTTTCTTAATCAACTATGCCAAAGAAGGTTTTCACATGAAACTCTGCCAACAACCCTCCATCACGGGTCACACTCAACCTCGTAAACATGGCTTTCAACTCCACAACGGCCTTCCTACTCAAAGCATCAGCCACAACATTAGCTTTACCCAGACGATACTCAATGGTCAGATCGTAATCCTTCAACAACTCCAACCACCTACGCTGACAAAGATTCAACTCTTTCTGTGTCATCAAAAACTTCAAACTCTTATGGTTAGTGTAGATAATACACTTTTCACCATAAAAGTAATGTCTCCAAATTTTCAACTCAAACACTAACGTCGCGAGCTCCAGATCATGTGTAGGGTAGTTGCGTTCATGCACTTTCAACTGCCTAGATGCATAAGCCATGAATTTCCCATCCTGCATCAACACACACCCTAACCCGACGTAGGATGCGCCACTATACACCACAAACTCCTTCCCTGACTCAGGTTGAATCAAGATCGAAACTTGCGTTAGAGCTTCTTTCAATTTCTCAAACGCTTATTGTCTAGCTTTCGTCCATTCAAACTGCATATCCTTTTGCAACAACTTGGTCAACTGAGCAGCAACTCTCGAAAACCCATCCACAAAACGATGGTAATAACTGCCAAGCGTAGAAAACTACTAACTTCTACCACTGACTTGGTTGCTTCCAATTCACAACCTCCTCAACCTTTTTATGATCAACCCGAATACCCTCAACTAAAACCACATGTCCAAGGAAAACTACTTCCCTAATCCAAAACTCGCATTTGCTCAACTTAGCAAAAGACTGATTATCCAACAAGCACTGCAACACAATCCTCAAGTTTCGTTCATGATCCTCCTCGGTGCGAGAGTACACAAGGATATCATCGATGAACACTACAATAAATTGATCCAAAAATTCATGGAATACATGGTTCATCGTATCCATGAATGCTGCAGGCGCATTCGTTAGCCCAAATAGCATTACCAAGAACTCATAATGGCCATACCTCGTGTAATACCCCAACATTTGCTTAGTGACTAAAATGCAAGGAATTAAAAGTTAGTGGTTTTAGTTCAGTGGCTAAAACGTAAAATTTTAAAGTTTGGTGGCCAAAGTGAAAAGTTGGGAAAAGTTTAGGGACCAACATGGTAATTTTCCCAATAATTATTTTTATGGCAAAAATGAATAGTTTATTCCGGTATAAGAATTTTGGTACGTGATTTGTGTGAAAAGTTATAAAGGGGATAAGTTTCGGAAATTAATTTGAATGATTATTCGAACTCAGAAAATTATGAAAATTTTATGGAAGCCTTAGAAAGACTTGAGGAATATGATTTTATGGTTTTTGAATCGTTTTTACCCGATTTAAATTCGATTCTATGTAGTATGTGGTGAAATAGGTGAAAATGGCATTTTTAAAGATAAGTTAGTTCATTAAGGGCAAAAAGGTCATTTCACCCTAACTTTATAAATATTATTGATTATTTTGGATAAGAATAACCAAGTGTTGAAGCATGATTGGTTATAACTTAAGGGTATAATGGTCATTTGACTACTAAGGGACTTTATCAATTAAATTAGGTGTATAATATGTCATTTGGCATAATTAAAAGAAAAAAAAAGTTGGAAAAAATTCTCTTCTTCTCCAAGGGCTGACGAGTTCATCCAAGACAAGGGGTAAGAATTTTTAATTTGATTTTTAAGCTTCTATGGTTAGTTTTAGGCTTGAGACATGAAACAAGAATTTAATCTTTTAAATTCTTCTATCTTTTGGTATACGTTTTACTTTGTTTTCATGTCTTTAAGTTAAGTTTGGTGAATTGGGTGGATGAGGGACATGATGGAAACTTATGTTTTAATGGTTGTTCTTGTTAGAAATATGCTCGTGGTGTTGTTTCTATGGTTCAAATGTTGAAAAATGCATGAAAAATGCATAGGTGACCATTCAGTTATGATAAAAAGCTAGGGGAAATTCTTGCAAAAATTATTTTGATGATGGAAAATATGAGAATGATGTTATACAAGCTTGATTTTGTTGTTAGAATGAAGAAGTGCTCATGTTCTTGAAAGGTGGAAATTTAGGGTTTATGTCAAGTTTGGAATTTAGGGACATGATTGAAGGAAGAATGGTTTATTATGATGATATAAGTTGTTTGGAATGAAAATCCCTAATTATTTTGCATTAAGGACCAAATTGTAAATTTTGGAAAGTTTAGGGACTTGATAGTTGAGCCTTTTTTGAAGTATATTGGGTTGGAAAATTAAGTTAAGTGCTTGGAATGTTGAATTTGAAGTTTGTGGTGACTTTAGGACCATTTTAGAATTTTCAGAAATTTCAAGGACTTATATGTAAATTTTTAAAGTTTGGGTCCTAAAGTATAAATGATGAGAAATGCAAGGATTGGACTTGAAAATGATAGTTGAAAGCTTAAAAGAGTCTTTAGGGATTAAAATATGAAGTTTGGGAAAAGTTATATTTAAAGAAGAGTATGAGAAATTTTGATTCGAATATGGAAAATTTTATCGG
This sequence comes from Hibiscus mutabilis, assembly GCA_019671005.1. Classification (NCBI taxonomy): domain Eukaryota; kingdom Viridiplantae; phylum Streptophyta; class Magnoliopsida; order Malvales; family Malvaceae; genus Hibiscus; species Hibiscus mutabilis. The sequence continues at coordinate 35,454,028 of CM033743.1, read as the reverse complement.
ATCAAGTTTATAATTAATGGATAGTTACTTATTTACTTTCCATTATTATTTATGAAATGAGCATGTTCTAACATATACTTTGAAATGGTATCCGTCATTTTAATGTAGATTCTGATAAAAATTAAGATCATACCAGCAGACCGGGAAAGGATATAATTTGAGACTAATATCGAATAGGAAATCATATTGCAAGGCTAAGGTGAGTGCATACATGCTTATAAATTGTATGTTAGTTAACATACATGTTACAGGAAGACTTGTGATAAGTCGACCTAAAAGGTAAAGATTTTATAAAAGCAAAATATGTTTTAGCATGATACTTTATTTTGATGATTTAAAGATTGTGGCATATTCTTTATGCTTACACATATTTTATAGTATGATATCTTCATGAAAAGTTATTCGATATAGTTTTAAATGGCAGTATACCATGAAAAGTTATTGAACATATTGGAGTATGAACTGCCCCATTATGAAGATGTTTTATATGATAAATGTATGTATGTATGTATGTATGTATGTATGTATGTATGTATGTATGTATGTATGTATGTATGTATGTATGTATGTATGTATGTATGTATGTATGTATGTATGTATGTATGTATGTATGTATGTATGTATGTAAAATTTGGGCTACTTGTCATTACTGCAATAATTGTTTTAAAGTTTGCCCTTGGTAATAGAATATTGAGTTAGATTATATTGTGGTATACTATTATGAGTTTAATATGTATTCGACACTTTGTGTCGCCCGTATTCGTCACTTTATTGTGGCGTCTGTATTCGACACTTTGTGTCACCCGTATTCGTCACTTTATTGTGGCTCCTGTATTCGACACTTTGTACACAACTCGTACCTTAATCACTTGATATTCACCTTGGGCTATATGACTTCATGAAATGAAGTATGATTTTTGAGTCAAAGAATGATTGTGTTATGCTTTCTTGCATTACAGAATGTATGATTCAAAGAATATTGTGCTTGTGAAAGTATCACGTTTTATTAAGTATTTCTATATATGTTACTTTCCTTATGCCTCACTAAGTTATACTTAGCGTGAATTTTGATTATACGCGTAGGTAATCGAAAGTAGTAGCGAAGCTTTGCATCAACATCTTTTTTGGAAAGAGGTTTTACATCGACGGGTTATTTTCGATACTTATGACATCCTGGTTTTGTATAAGATTAGTGGCATGTACGAAATAATCTATCAATTTTGTTAAATTAATTAAACCGGCCTGCCTTGTAATGGTTTTGTTTATGTATGTTAAATGATATATGATATGTATAATTTTCTGTGTATTATGTTAGTATTTTATATGTTGATATTATTATTTATAGTTAAAAATTTTAAACAGTCCCGATTTTTTGACGTAAAATGTTTTTAAATTACCGTGATATTTTCTGACTCGTGTTCGGTGTACGGATACGGGAAGGGGGTATTACACCTCGTACGAAAAGCAGTCTTCAACATATCTTTATCCTTCACCTTCAACTGATAGTATCCAGATCTCAAAATCAATCTTGGAAAACACCGTAGCTCCTCGAAATTGATCGAACATATCATCAATCTGTGGCAAGGGTTACATGTTCTTAATCATCAACTTATTCAGTTGCTGATAATCTATACACATCCTCAACGTGACATCCTTCTTTTTCACAAACAACACCGGTGCTCCTCACGACGACACACTAGGCCAGATGAAACCCCAGTTTAGCAACTATTGAAGTTGTGTCTTCAATTCTTTCAAGTCCTTTGGTGCCATGCGATATGGTGCAATTGAAACCGGAGCCGAATCAACATATGTCTCGATGCAAAACTCTACATCCCTGTCCGGTGGCAACCCAGATAACTCTTCCAAAAACACACCCGAAAAGTCACAAACAATACATATATCCTTCGTCCGTACTTTTTCTACATTCAGATTCATCACATAAGCTAGATACACCTGACATCGGCATTCAAGCAACTTACGCGCTTCCATGACCGAAACCATATTAGATAAGAACTTTACATTTTCACCCACAACTACAACGTCATAATCATCAACAAGCCTCAAAGAAACTCACTTGGTCTTAAAATCAACCACAGCTCGATGCTCGGACAACCATTCCATACCCAAGATCACGTCAAAACCATGGAACGGCAGCTCCATCAGGTCAGCCGCAAACCCGTGACCTTGAACTCTTAGAGGACACCTCTGATACAACTTCCTTATAACAACTATTTCTCCAAAAAAAACTTGTCACTTGCATACCAACATCAAGCATTTCTACCGGTACACTAAGAAAATGTACATGCTCATGCAATACATATGAATGCGTGGAACAATAATCTATCAAAGATAACAATGACATAGACTGCAAGGTAAAGGTACCCGCTATCACGTCTGTGTCATTTCTCCCCTCGCAATGAGCATAGATCCTCGCTGGCCCATCCTCCTCCAGTCGAACCGCCACAGTCCTCTATCCCTCCTCCATCCTCTAGAAGGTACCTCGACTGCTGGTGCAGCAACAGGTGCACGTGCCCGCCTACCTCTAGCAAGCAAAAGACAATCTCGTCTGATATGATCTGTCGACCCACAACTCTAATAAGAGTTCGCAGCCACAACTGCAGGAGCCCGCCCCTCTCTGGCCAAACACGGGCAATCTCACCTCAAATGTTCTCTAGAACCACAATCCCAACAACTATTATGTGCTGCTCGGACCTGAGCACCCTGTCCCTGATATCCTCACCCTACACAATCACCACTACGCCTCACATTTGGTCAAAACCTCCGGTCACAATGCCTCTTAGCCTCACCACCCCCAAAACTATACTCCGCAGCTCTCTTTCTCGGACTAAAACCTCTAGAACGACGAGACAAACCCAAACTCTAATCTATATCCTTTGTCCAAGATACCAAAACATCAAACTCAGTATACTCAGTGGCCAACATATACGTCTTAACATCCTGCACCAAACCATACCAGAAACGATCACAACGGTGTCTGTCATCTGGCACCAACTCAGGTGCGTACTGACTCAGTCATACAAACTGCACCAAACCATACCATGAACCAAAGCCGAAAACTCTTGTTTCTTATCATCCAAATATCCAACACCCAAATACTTCTTCCACTCCCTCAGGAGGATTAGTCGGAGGAGGCGGCAAATTCTTAGGGTGCACAATCTCGCACTCCACTCTCTACCCTCTGGCAGTAGCGTTTTCGCTCGATCACAATTCACTCCTCGGTGGCATTGTCTGAAACGTATCTAAGGCATGATAATTATACAAAACAAAAACAATCAGGCCAGCTTCAAGCAAGGATCCAAGACTTCCAGTTTAAACGAAAATCGTTTCATAAACATAGTAATATGACACTGTGTCCCCAAGGTACCCAAACATGGAATAATTCAAACACCGTACATGTAAACAATCACCGTGCATAGCAAACATCATGTTACAAACAGCAACAACATCCCAATTTTTGCAAACCTATCTATGATACCACCAAATGCAACCCCCTTAGCCCAACCTAGCCGAAACCAAACTAAAAAAGTCACTTTAGGTTTACCGAAGCAAACCTGAGCTAAACCCTAACATAAACCCCATTTTTTATCTTATCTAGATACACTACATTATTTCCCTATGTGTTCATGCATCAGCGGTAGCGTTACTTTTAAAACTGAACACATAACAAGATTCAATTGATCAACAATTCACAAGAAGGGCCAAAATGTAAATAACACAAACAACAAGGCCCTTAGCACAATTAAGTTTACCAAACTTTTTATTCCAATTTCATGCTCGTAGGTCAATTCCCAAACCAAAACAGTCACTTAAACTCAAATAATTACATTGATAACAAACATGGACCCAATTGCAAGTTTTCCAAACTTCAGCATCATCAAATAGAACCAAACCAGCTTAGCATACTGATACAAGCAAGTCCGTACCGATACAGAATAATAGATATAACGACTCAGCGTATCAATACACTAAGCCACATACCGATATGATGTGTTGACCGTCCCTATACTAGTACATATTTGACCCGTACCGATCCTCTTCATATTTTTTCAAAACTCAAGATTCTAGTAACCAAAATACGTACCGATACAGTACCCCACATATCAGTATGGGTTGCTAAATTAGAAAGGTTCGTACCGATCCTTAAACCTGTGTACTGAAACAAGCATACAATTTCCTTAAGGCGTACCGATACGGTGGCTAGGCGTACCGGTACCCGAGCTATATTTCAACATTTTGAGCCTCAAACAGACCCTGCATATCGATCCTGAGGTACCTGCACCGGTATGCAAAGGCCTGTAATGACCTCTAGGTCCAACATAAGACACTTTGTATTACTTCAATCAAGCTCAACACTTAGCTAATCATCACTAAACATCATCAACATGTTTAAACATCAACATAGCAGCATAGAAACATACTTTTTCCCAGCCTCAGCCCAACACAAGAGCGTACGACATCTTCTACCATACAAGGCTTCATACGGTGCCATCTTTATACTTGCTTGATAACTGTTATTGTGCGCAAACTCTACCAAGGGCAACTTCCTTTCCCAAGTTCCATGGAACTCAATGATACAGCATCTCAACATATCCTCCAAAATCTGAATCACACGTTCAGACTGGCTATCCCTCTAAGAATGATACGACGTACTGAAATTCAAGCGAGTACCTAAAGCCTGGTGCAAACACCTCCAAAACATCATTGTAAACTGTGGATCTCTATCTGAAACAATCAATTTAGGCACCCCTTGCAACCTCACAATTTTAGCAACATATAAATCTGCCAACTTATCCAACGAATACGGCGTATGCACGGGCAGAAAATGTGCACACTTCGTAAACCGATCAACAATCACCCAAATGAAATCCTTTTTAGTCGGTGTCAAAGGAAATCCTGACACAAAATCTATGGTGATCCTCTCCCATTTTCACTCCGGTATTTTCAATGTTTGAAATAATCCAGAAGGAAACTGGTGTTCAGCTTTCACCCGGTGACACACCATATATATATAGCAGCAAAATCAGCCACATCCTTTTTCAAACCCACCTAATAGTACTCTTTCCTCCACCCCTGGTACATCTTGGTACTACCAGGATGCATTGCAAGATGACTAGCATGTGCCTCGGTCAAAATCATCTGTCTCAACTCCTCGTCATTAGGCGCCACAATCTGATCTTTAAAGCACAAAACCCCATCACTATTAAAGTGATAATTCGTAGGATTTCAATCCATGATGTCCTTAACATGAGATACCAACTCCTCATCATGCGGCTGCTTTTTCTTAATCAACTATGCCAAAGAAGGTTTTCACTTACAACTATGCCAACAACCCTCCATCACGGGTCACACTCAACCTCACAAACATGGCTTTCAACTCCACAACGGCCTTCCTACCCAAAGCATCAGCCACAACATTGGCTTTACCCGGACGATACTCAATGGTAAAATCGTAATCCTTCAACAACTCCAACCACCTACGCTGACGAAGATTCAACTCTTTCTGTGTTATCAAATACTTCAAACTCTTATGGTTAGTGTAGTCAACACACTTTTCACCATAAAGGTAATGTCTCCAAATTTTCAACTCAAACACTAACGCTGCGAGCTCCAGATCATGCGTAGGGTAGTTGCGTTCATGCACTTTCTACTGCCTCGATGCATAAGCCACGACTTTCACATCCTGCATCAACACACACCCTAACCCGATGTAGGATGCGTCACTATACACCACAAACTCCTTCTCTGACTCAGGTTGAATCAAGATCGAAACTTGCGTCAGAGCTTCTTTCAATTTCTCAAACGCCTATTGTCTAGCTTTCGTTAATACGAACCACATATCCTTTTGCAACAACTTGGTCAACAGAGCAGCAACTCTCGAAAACCCATCCACAAAACGACGGTAATAACTGCCAAGCGCAGAAAACTACAAACTTCTATCATTGACTCCGCTGCTTCCAATTCACAACCGCCTCAACCTTTTTATGATCAACCTGGATACCCTCAGCTGAAACCACATGTCCAAGGAAAACTACTTCCCTAATCCAAAACTCGCATTTGCTCAACTTAGCATAAGCTGATTATCCAACAAGGACTGCAACACAATCCTCAAGTGTCATTCATGATCCTCCTCGGTGCGAGAGTACACAAGGATATCATCGATGAACACTACCACAAATTGATCCAAAAATTCATGGAATACATGGTTCATCATATCCATGAATGCTGCAGGCGCATTCGTTAGCCCAAATGGCATTACCAAGAACTCATAATGGCCATACCTCGTGTAATACCCCAACATTTGCTTAGTGACTAAAATGCAAGGAATTAAAAATTAGTGGTTTTAGTTCAGTGGCTAAAACATAAAATTTTAAAGTTTGGTGGTCAAAGTGAAAAGTTGGGAAAAGTTTAGGGAACAACATGGTAATTTTCCCAATAATTATTTTTATGGCAAAAATGAATAGTTTATTCTGGTATAAGAATTTTGGTGGGAATTGGATTTTTGGTACGTGATTTGTGTGAAAAGTTATAAAGGGGATAAGTTTCAGAAATTAATTCGAATGATTATTCGAACTCAAAAAATTATGAAAATTTTATTGAAACCTTAGAAAGACTTGAGGAATGTGATATTATGGTTTTTGAATCGTTTTTATCCGATTTAAATTTGATTCTATGTAGTATGTGGTGAAATAGGTGAAAATGGCATTTTTAAAGATAAGTTAGTTCATTAAGGGCAAAAAGGTCATTTCACCCTTACTTTATAAATATTATTGATTATTTTGGATAAGAATAACCAAGTGTTGAAGCATGATTGGTTATAACTTAAGGGTATAATGGTCATTTGACTACTAAGGGACTTTATCAATTAAATTAGGTGTATAATATGTCATTTGGCATAATTAAAAGAATAAAAAGTTGGAAAAAAATTCTCTTCTTCTCCAAGGGCTGCCGAGTTCATCCAAGACAAGGGGTAAGAATTTTTAATTTAATTTTTAAGCTTATATGGTTAGATTTAGGCTTGAGACATGGAACAAGAATTTAATCTTTTAAATTCTTCTATCTTTTGGTATATGATTTACTTAGTTTTCATGTCTTTAAGTTGAGTTTGGTGAATTGGGTGGATGAAGGACATGATGGAAACTTATGTTTTAATGGTTGTTCTTGTTAGAAATATGCTTGTGGTGTTGTTTCTATGGTTCAAATGTTGAAAAATGCATGAAAAATGCATAGGTGACCATTCGGTTATGATAAAAAGTTAGAGGAAATTCTTGCAAAAATTATTTTGACGATGGAAAAGATGAGAATGATGTTATACAAGCTTGATTTTGTTGTTAGAATGAAGAAGTACTCATGTTCTTGAAAGATGGAAATTTAGGGTTTATGTCAAGTTTGGAATTTAGGGACATGATTGAAGGAAGAATGGTTTATTATGATGATATAAGTTGTTTGGAATGAAAATCCCTAATTATTTTGCATTAAGGACCAAATTGTAAATTTTGGAAAGTTTAGGGACTTGATAGTTGAGCTTGTTTTTGAAGTATATTGGGTTGGAAAATTAATTTAAGTGCTTGGAATGTTGAATTTGAAGTTTGTGGTGACTTTAGGACCATTTTAGAATTTTCGGAAATTTCAAGGACTTATATGTAAATTTTTAAAGTTTGGGTCCTAAAGTATAAATGATGAGAAATGCAAGGATTGGACTTGAAAATGATAATTGGAAGCTTAAAAGAGTCTTTAGGGATTAAAATATGAAGTTTGGGAAAAGTTATATTTAAAGAAGAGTATGAGAAATTTTGATTCGAATATGGAAAATTTTATCGGATCAAGTTTATAATTAATGGATAGTTACTTATTTACTTTCCATTATTATTTATGAAATGAACATGTTCTAACATATACTTTGAAATGGTATACGTTATTTTAATGTAGATTCTGATAAAAATCAAGATCGTACCAGCAGACCGAGAAAGGATATAATTCGAGACTAATATCGAATAGGAAATCATATTGCAAGGCTAAGGTGAGTGCATACATGCTTATAAATTATATGTTAGTTAACATACATGTTATAGGAAGACTTATGATAAGTCGACCTAAAAGGTAAAGATTTTACAAAAGCAAAACATGTTTTTAGCATGATACTTTATTTTGATGATTTAAAGATTGTGGCATATTCTTTATGCTTACACATATTTTATAGTATGATATCTTCATGAAAAGTTATTCGATATAGTTTTAAATGGTAGTATACCATGAAAAGTTATTGAACATATTGGAGTATGAACTGCGCCATTATGAAGATGTCTTATATGATAAATGTATGTATGTATGTATGTATGAAATTTGGGCTACTTGTCATTACCGCAAGAATTGTTTTAAAGTTTGCCCTTGGTAATAGAATATTGAGTTGGATTATATTGTGGTATACTATTATGAGTTTAATATGTATTCGACAGTTTGTGTCGCCCGTATTCGTCACTTTATTATAGCACCTGTATTCGACACTTTGTGTCACCCGTATTCGTCACTTTATTGTGGAGCCTATATTCGACACTTTATAGTACACAACTCGTACCTTAATCACTTGATATTCACCTTGGGCTATATGACTTCGTGAAATGAAGTATGATAAAGAATGATTGTGTTATGCTTTCTTGCATTACAGAATGTATGATTCAAAGAATATTTTGCTTGTGAAAGTATCACGTTTTATTAAGTATTTTTATATATGTTACTTTCCTTATGCCTCACTAAGTTATACTTAGCGTGAATTTTGATTATACGCGTAGGTAATCGAAAGTAGTAGCGAAGCTTTGCATCAACATCTCTTTTGGAAAGAGGTTTTACATTGACGGGTTATTTTTGGTACTTATGACATCCTGGTTTTGTATAAGATTAGTGGCATGTACGAAATAATCTGTCTATTTTGTTAAATTAATTAAACCGGCATGCCTTGTAATGGTTTTGTTTATGTATGTTAAATGATATAAGATATGTATAATTTTCTGTGTATTATGTTAGTATTTTATATGTTGATATTATTATTTATAGTTAAAAATTTTAAATAGTCCTGATTTTTGGACGTAAAATGTTTTTAAATTACCGTGACATTTTCTGACTCGTGTTCGGTGTACGGATACGGGAATGGGTATTACACCTCGTACGAAAAACAGTCTTCAACATATCTTTATCATTCACCTTCAACTGATAGTATCCAGATCTCAAAATCAATCTTGGAAAACACCGTAACTCCTCAAAATTGATCGAACAGATCATCAATACGTGGCAAGGGTTACATGTTCTTAAACGTCAACATATTTAGTTGCTGATAATCTATACACATCCTCAACGTGACATCCTTCTTTTTCACAAACAACACCGGTGCTCCTCACGATGACACACTAGGCCAGATGAAACCCAGTTTAGCAACTATTGAAGTTGTGTCTTCAATTCTTTCAAGTCCTTTGGTGCCATGCGATATGGTGCAATTGAAACCGGAGCCGAATCAACATATGTCTCGATGCAAAACTCTACATCCCTGTCCGGTGGCAACCCAGATAACTCTTCCAAAAACACACCCAAAAAGTCACAAACAGTACATATATCCTTCGTCCGTACTTTTTCTACATTCAGATTCTTCACATAAGCTAGATACACACGACATCGGCATTCAAGCAACTTACGCGCTTCCATGACCGAAACCATATTAGACAAGAACTTTACATTTTCACCCACAACTACAACCTTATAATATCAGCAAGCCTCGAAGAAACCCACTTGGTCTTAAAATCAACCACAGCTCGATGCTCGGACAACTAGTCCATACCCAAGATCACGTCAAAACCATGGAAAGACATCTCCATCAAGTCAGCCGCAAACCCGTGACCTTGAACCATTAGAGGACACCTCTGATACAACTTCCTTATAACGACTGTTTCTCCAAAAAAAGCTCGTCACTTGCATACCAACATCAAGCATTTCTACCGGTACACTAAGAAAATGTGCATGCTCATGCAATACATATGAATATGTGGAACCATAATCTATCAAAGATAACAATAACATAGACTGCAAGGTAAAGGTGCCCGATATCACGTCCGTGTCATTTCTCCCCTCGTGATGAGCATAGATCCTCGCTGGCCCATCCTCCTCCAGTCGAACCGCCACAGTCCTCTATCCCTCCTCCATCCTCTGGAAGGTACCTCGACTGCGCCCACGACCCCTAGTTAGTGCAGCAACAGGTGCAGGTGCCTGCCTACCTCTAGCAAGAAAAAGACAATCTCGTTTGATATGATCTGTCGACCCACAACTCTAACAAGAGTTCGCAGCCACAACTGCAGGAGCCTGCCCCTCTCTGGCTAAACAAGGGCAATCTCACCTCAAATGTTCTCTAGAACCACAACCCCAACAACTATTATGTGATGCTCGGACCTGAGCACCATGTCCATGATATCCTCATCCTACATAATCACCACTATGCCTCGCATTTGGTCGAAACCTCCGGTCACAATGCCTCTTAGCCTGACCACCCCCGGAACTATACTCCGCAGCTCTCTTTCTCGGGCTAAAACCTCCAGAACGACGAGACAAACCCAAACTCCAATCTATATCCTTTGTCCAATATACCAAAACATCAAACTCAGTATACTCAGTGGCTAACATATACATCTTAACTTCCTGCACCAAACCATACCAGAAACGATCACAACGGTGCCTGTCATCTGGCACCAACTCAGGTGCGTACTGACTCAGTCGTACAAACTGCACCTCATACTCAGACACGGTCATACTGCCCTGAACCAAAGCCATAAACTATTGTTTCTTGTCATCCAAATATCCAACACCCAGATATTTCTTCATAAAGGCAAGCCTGGAAGAATTCCTACGTCACTTGGGTCATCATTACACCCCAGCTGAACCAAGAGACGCTCTGTACTGGCCATCCACTCCTCAGATGCCAACCCTCTATACTTAACCCCGCCAAGGTTATGCAAACGCTCCAATGGCAAACCTGGATTAGCAGCATAAGATGCCGAAACAGGTACGTGAGCTCCAGCCATCGCTGTCTAGAATGCTCCAGTCATCGCCTGAACCAAATGCGTTATGTTCCCAAACACAGGATCAGGTGGTGCAGAGGGGTACTTGTTCCACTCCCTCAGGAGGATTAGTCGGAGGAGGCGGCAAATTCTTAGGGTGTAGAATCTCGCACTCTACTCTTTACCCTCTGGCAGTAGCGTTTTCACTCGATCACAATTCACTCCTCGGTGGCATTGTCTGAAACGTATCTAAGGCATGATAATTATACAAAACAAAAACAACCAGGCCAGCTTCAAGCAAGGATTCAAGACTTCCAGTTTAAACCAAAATCGTTTCATAAACATAGTAATATGACAATGTGTCCCCCAAGGTACCCAAACATGGAATAATTCAAACACCGTGCATAGCAAGCATCATGTTACAAATAGAAACAACATCCCAATTTTCGCAAACCTATCTATGATACCACCAAATGCTACCCCCTTAGCCTAACCTAGCCGAAACCAAACTAAAAAAGTCACTTTAGGTTTACCGAAGCAAACCCGAGCTAAACCCTAATACAAACCCCATTTTTTATCTTATCTAGATACACTACATTATTTCCTTATGTGTTCATGCATCAGCAGTAGCGTTACTTTTAAAACTGAACACATAACAAGATTCAATTGATCAACAATTCACAAGAAGGACCAAAATGTAAATAACACAAACAACAAGGCCCTTAGCACAATTAAGTTTACCAAACTTTCTATTCCAATTTCATGCTCGTAGGTCAATTCCCAAACCAAAACAGTCACTTAAACTCAGATAATTATATTGATAAAAAACAGGGACCCAATTGCAAGTTTTCCAAACTTCAGCATCATCAAATAACACCAAACCAGCTTAGCATACCGATACAAGCAAGTCTGTGCCGATACAGAATAATAGATATAACGACTCAGCGTATCAATACACTAAGCCACATACCGATACGGTGTGTTGATCGTCCCTATACCAGTACATCTTTGACCCGTACCAATCCTCTTCATATTTTTTCAAAACTCAAGATTCTAGTAACCAAAATACGTACCGATACGGTACCCCGCATATCGGTACAGGTTGCTAAATTCGAAGGGTTCGTACCGATCCTTAAACCCGTGTACCGAAACAAGCATACAATTTCCTTAAGGCGTACGGTACGGTGGCTAGGCGTACCAGTACCTGAGCTATATTTCAACATTTTGAGCCTCAAACAGACCCCGCATATCGATCCTGAGGTACCTGCACCGGTATGCAAAGTCCTGTAATGACCTCTAGGTCCAACATAAGACACTTTGGATTACTTCAATCAAGCTCAACACTTAGCTAATCATCACTAAACATCATCAACATGTTTAAACATCAACATACCAGCACTAAAAGCCAACCTAGCACATCTAGCATACTCAAGAAACCAAATCTAGAGGCATGTTTTCTAGTCCACATCCAAAGCATCAAATCAACCATATCCCAATCACTTAAAAGGATTACAAGTCCAAAACAGTAAATACAACTTGCAATAACAGTGAGTTCATTAAAACCCTCCCAAAAACTTAATCAACACATTACCATTATTACTACTCTTTAATGCCCAAACCGTACTTTGAATTCAAGTCCTGGAGTTTTCTTCCTTGCCTCTTTGCTGCCCCAAACCTTAGTTTTCTACACTGATGGAAAAAAGAGCGTAAGCACACTAGGCTTAGTGAGGGATGCTCAAACAACAACCATCATCAATGCATTTTTATCCATTTTCGCTTACAAAATGCGTTTCAAAACTCTTTTATCATCATCACATTATCATGCCTTATCAAAACCATGCACTTAACATTTGAAATAGCATATTAAACCATATGCAACATGTATCATGGATCCCACAACAGAATCCCATTTGCTACCCTCAATTAAGCTTTCTCGTGCATACTACCAATGTAAGGCTTAAAGAGTAAAATATGTTTAAATCACATTAAACAACATAATCCATCTCATGATACATAAACAATTATATTGGCTTCTAAGTGATCATTTACCAAGTTCTATTTACCAAAACGTAACATCGGATACACGAATTCAACAAGTGTTCCCACAACACTTAACAAACAATCTACCGGTAACACAAGGTTCACAAACGGGAGTATTTGGTACACATAAACCCCTCTACGGTTGTGACACCCATGGTGGAGTATTCGGTACACATCAACCCCTTAACACCACTCATTGATACGATGTTTAATCCACTAATGGGAGTCTACGGTACCGTACAACCCCTCAACCGTTAGGGTAATTGGATGGAGTATTCGGTAGACCATATAAACCCCTCAACATCCAAGGCACATTTTTATAGTGCACTATCAATCCTATGGTCGGCCAACTATATCCGATTTTCATTTTCAAACCAATTCATAGCATCACTTGCCAATATAATTTATTTTAACATCAACAACTCATTGTTTCATATGCATCACCCAATACCATTAAACCAATGCAACAACCTTTGCATTAAACAATGTTCATAAACATTAACCAAACGTGCATTACTTCCAAATGCATCAATATCATTCTGAAACCAATTTTCAGCATTAAACCATGCTCAAAATATGCATATACAGTCAGTAATCAAAACATGTAAAACAAGTGCATCAAACTATTGCCAAAATCGAGTTCGAGGGAGAATTCATCCTTTACTTACTTCCGAGCTTATATCAGCGTTTCAAGCTTGATCTAAACCCCCCAAAACACAACTTTCAAACCTTCGCAAAGCTAAAAAACACTTTACCACTCACCGACTCGCAACGCCTCGCTTGTCGATGCAACAATCACATCTCCAAAGCTTCTGGAACTAACGTTCAAGGTTGAGGACCAATTTCCCTTACTTTTAGCCATACAAAACAGAGGTACATTGCATCAAAATGCAATCAATATCACATCAACACAAAACCTCAACATCTTCTACCAAAAAACACTCCACAACTCCCAAAATTAACAACAAACATCTTCCAAACTTAACTCAGCCTCAAATAAACGTTTCAACACTTCAATTAACACCAATTAACATCTAAAAACACATCACAACCATCCTTATATCTCCAGCATTCAATTAATCACCACAACTCCTCAAAAACACATAACTAGCAACCTAGAATATTAGAGATTCGCGTTGTTTTAGGATCTCAATGTTAAAACCAACTTATTAACATTATAATACATCAAAATCATGATTATAACAAATCAAGAACCCAGCAAAAAAGATCCAAAACAAAAATCTCTTGTTCTCATCAATTAAACCTTGATTTAAACAGTTTCTACAATTAACTCATCAAAACTCATTAGAAAGCATTAAACAATGATCAAATACTTGGAAATTTCAATAAAGAACCATTCATTAGAGGAGAAGAATGAACCTTACCTCTAATGGGTGATTTCTCTCTCAATTGGATGTTTTAGATCTTGTAAACAAAGAAATTCAATGAGGTTTTGTAAAACAAGATTGAAGAACCAATTAAGAAACAAGAATTTAAGAAATCAAGAGTGTTACCTCAGATTTTGGATAAAAAAGTGAGTGTTTGGCTGAAGAACTTTGAGAGAAAAATTTAGGAGAAAAAGTTACGTCAATTTTTAGTTTTAAGAAAATAACCATTTTTTCAGTTAATTCTCCTTTTAATTACTCAATTAAAACTCTTTTAAGATAATCCTAAATGATAGGAAAATCTGGTATTAAAGTTGGGTAAAATAGCTCTTTAAGGATTATAAGCTTTAACCCTTTTTCAAAAGTCACCAAAATTAGTTTTCAATCTTTACATTTTGGTCACTAGCCAAAATGTCCAATTTTCAAATTCCATTTTTCAAAATTTACTTTACCAAAAATATCCATATATTAAATAATGATTTTTAGATATTTTTCTCATATTTTTCTCACACCAAAATTATTTATTCTGATTTTAATCCAAAATCTGACTCGAATCTCTAATCCCGGTTCACCGGACCGTCTAAACCACTAGGAAAACTCCTAGGCCTAAAATTAGGGCGTTACAATAACCACCTAAAACACATGCTAGCGTGAATGCAGCAACTCAGATATCACAAGTAGGGATGTTAATGGATCTTGGACCCGACCCGAATTCGTAGATCCATATCTGTTTTATAAGGTTTGGATCCTAAAATTTTGGACCCGACAGATCGAGCCGAATCTGGATCCTCTGATTAAAGTACGGATTTGAGTCCAAATCTGACACTAAAATTTGAACCTGGACCCGTTTATAGAAAAACCCATATTTGGTTTTAAAATATTATTTATATTACATAACCTTAATATTTAAATTTTACAAATATTATTTTCATTAAACAAATTTTTCTCTTTGGTTGGTTGTTTCTTGTTTGTTTTAAGATGTTGGTGATTTAAGTAGTGATGAAGACTAGCACTCTAAGGAGGTAGAAGTGCAGTACTCAGTTTGCGACAATGAAATGTTTCATGATCTACATTTTTTAATGTTTGTGTTATTCAAAAGACATTTATGTAATTGTGTTAAATCTTTTTTGAGACTTTAGTTGATCGTCTTTTATTCTGTTACTAGTTGTATTGAAATTAATCTTTCTTCTATTGGAAATGTAATGTGAAATTAGTCAACGATAGTTTTATTACGTTAAAAATAGGTCGAATGGTCATTTTTTAATAGACCCATTTTGGACCCGTTTCGTACCCGGATACGTGAGATCTGTTGGATTTGGATTTGGGTCCTAATTTTTTAGACCCGCAATCCAGGACTGGTCTGGATCCAGGATGTGAAAATGGATTTGAATCTGGGTCCAACTGGATCCAGTCCAGATCCGGCCCGTTGCCATCCCTAATCACAAGCATATCAATCAAACAAACTAGAGGTGAGGTACGTCCACACATACTTGGAATCTTACATCGAGCGTCAATACTCAGAATCTCACATCGAGTCTTCACTCAAAATCTCACATCAAGTGGGTGGCTCAAAATCTCACATCGAGCATGTATCATCACTTAGAATCTCTACAAGTTCTAGCACTCATTCGCCCCCATAGGATTGGGGGTTTCAGAATCATGCTTTGGATCCAAGTTAAAACAACATGAACACCGTCTCAGTTACACTCTTCAATTCACACAATCTTCTAATAATATTCAGACGTAAAACTAAAAAATCACCAAGAATGCTTCTAAACCCCAGAAAATTGTCCAAACTGAAAACAGATAATCTCCAATGACCTCTTTCTATGACCCTTCTCTTAGGTGTCACATCTCCTTCTGCGAGGAGCAGCGGCAGTTTCTTCTTTCTCTTACTCTTCAGCCTTTTCTTCGCTGGTGGTGGTTTGATTGTTTGATGCCTCGGCAACCTCCGACTTCTTTTCGACTTGTGGCTGCAAAGTGATTATAACCAATGGAGTAAGACGAGGGTATGGAATAATAAAATGCCATCATATATACCAACAAGATTGCTTAAAGAATCTTACCTGCTTCTTGCCACCAAAAATGAGCTTGAAGAAAACTGTGAGGATGATCACAGCGATAGATACTATGACACCAATGGAGATATTTTGTTGTTTCTCAGCCTTCTAATTGAGATCCTAACGAGAACACAATTTCAGATGAAACTCGCTCACGAATATTTACTTGCATATCAGAGGAACATATTTAAGACAACTTACAAGGATTTGAAGCTTGTATTCACTTAAGAAAGGAATATCGGCAACCTTGTATAGGACATCAAAGACCTTCTTCTGCAGAAAAGAAATGACCAACTTTAAGTTATATGGGTAAAACTTAGAATACGACCAACAATAACAAAAAACCTTGCCTATGCATTACCTGGAAGCCGGAAAGCTCATCTGAATCAGTGGCTTCTTCCTCAGCCTTTTGTATTTCTTTCTCAACCTCAAACTTGGGTTTCCATGTGGTCTCCCTATATGACTCGGCAACCATATCGTTTTTGGCTATCAAAATATTGTCAAACAATATGCCATCTTGCATTGTCCAGATCTCAATACCAATAGCAGAGATAGGCTCAAAGTCAGGCTTGTCAAGCTCAAAGTAGTCGGGGTTTGGAATCTCCTGAGGCTTCCAAATACCCTTGTAATTGGGGTTATCAATGAGAGGAGCAGACCATTTTCCCTTGTAAGCCGGATTCATCTTCATCGGCCTCTTCCATTCACCACAGCCGGGGGCTGCCTCACACTTTGGGTTATCAATTTTGGGGGCTTCCCACT
Organism: Hibiscus mutabilis; assembly: GCA_019671005.1. Lineage (NCBI taxonomy): Eukaryota > Viridiplantae > Streptophyta > Magnoliopsida > Malvales > Malvaceae > Hibiscus > Hibiscus mutabilis. Next base: position 35,436,730 of record CM033743.1, on the reverse strand, counting down.
CATCATCCCAATCTTCCGGCTTGGTTGCCTCAGGATCATCTATCTCTTCAGGCTCATCATCCAACCATCCTTCCGGTTTCACAGCATCCGCATCTTCAATTTCCATGGGAGCATCCTCATCCCAATCATCTGGCTTTACAGCACTTGGATCAGGAATTTTGGCTCTCTCATCCCAGTCCTCGGGTTTCTTATCATCTGGATTGGGAATCATCTTAGCAGGGATAAGTGGAGGCTCAAAATCATCAGCTGAGAGGAAGTTTGCCTTCTTTTTCTCCTCACCAAAAATCAGAATTTTAACCTCATTGTCAGGCTTCAAGATGGAAGTGTAGACATGAGTAAGTTTGTCAGATGGGACAGAGGGTGGATTTTTAAGATGATGTTCAATGTACTCCCCGCTTTTAGGATTCATATGCTTCAAGATGAAGTGCACCTTGTTTGTGCCCCCACATTTGTCAGGTCCAAACATGATAGAGTAAGGGGATTCATTGTCAAATTCCTTAGGCTTCCATCCAGCCTCCTGAGGAGGAAGGAATTTCAAATATGCACCACCACATTCGAGTCTGTTCTGGAGGCGCGTCTCAAACTGAAGCACAGTGCTTCCATCCTTGAGACTCACAGGCTTGTCAAGCTCATTCACTATCGCATACTTCCTCGCCTTCTCGCTCACAAGAAGCCCATAGTCATCGTGCCCTTCACTCTTTGAATGCTTCCATACACCTGCAAAAAAAACCCAAATCCAATTAATCTATATACCCTTCAGCTCCCTAGAACCTACAATTGTAAAAAATGCAAATGTCATAAATACTAAAGAAGAAAAATTTAGAGATTTTTTAATTGACTGAGTGATCAAGGGTGTTCATGTTGTCCTATTTTGTATGGTTTCTACTCTTGAAATTAGCTTTGAGAACGTAATTATCTCTCTACTTAATAAAAAGAACACATTTAAGCCACATTGGATTCAAGTGCACAATGAGGTTACATCAAATGGAAAAAAAAATAGCACAAAGTCCTTAAAACTCCAAGACAAAATTTCCACATCAGAAGATGGAGTTGAGAAAAGAGAAAAACCTAAAATTCCATCAAAAGATTAAATGCCAATGCCAGGGAAAAGTAAGATCCTGAAATTTATATTAATCAGAATGTAAGCAAATCAATGAACTCTAGAACTAAAAGACCATTATCCAACAACAGTAACATCAGCTGAGGATCAAAGAAATGGCGGATTTTATAAGAATAAACATTATCAATATCTTATCGCTATTCAAACTTTCCCAAAGATCAAGTTTCTGTCCATAATTGCTTCTCTAATTTTGCGTATATTTTAAAAACATTTCACTACTTCTACTTGAACTCAAAATATCAAATCAGCTCAAAATAAGTTCCGCAATCAATCAAGACTTTGAAAAATCTCAAAACAGCAGGAAAATGCATAGCTATAAAAAAGTATTACACAAAGGAGATCTATAAATAGAATAACAAAATCATTTAAAAAAAAAAACTAACCTTTGTAATCATCTTTATCAGAGGCGATCCATCGTCCGTCAAAACGGCTCGTCAAATGATTCATAAAAGACCTAAAGAAAACCCAATTACTTAAAATTCAACAGATTCGAATAATCTTTACAAAATCGAGGATTTTAAAGATATAACTAAAATTACCGTATCATCATCACCGGCAAAGCAGAGGAGCTGCAACGACGCGAATGCCTGGAGAAGGAGAAGAGCGAAACGACCCATCATCTTCATTCTTCAATCCAAGTACCCTAACTTTAATGATTGAAGATTTTCCCCTTTTTTGAATCTGAACAAAATCTGAATCTAAATTGTAGCCTCGACTGTGTTTGTTTTAATTTTATAGATCTTCGTGACTCTGGCGTCGACTTGTTTTGCCCAATGAAATTACGCGCCACGTAAAATTAGCCAGTGGTTTTCTGCCACGTCAACAAATGACACCGTTGAGTCGGGTTTTTTTAAAGAATGCGTTCGGGTTGGGTTTATAATAATATATCATCGAGATTAGGGTATTTATTTTTTTTTACAATTAGGTCCCTAAAATTAATTTTTCGGGCTCAGGTGGGCCAAAAACTCGACCCATGCCCATCCCTAAGTCAGTCAGTGGAAACGAAAAGTTTCCACAAACGCCTTAGTTTTAGAGTTTAAAGACTCGGTTCATGATTTATGAGTTTAAGTGTATGAGTTTAGAATTTAGGGTTTTATGGTTATAATTTGGGTTTTAGGGTTAGAGTTTAGAAGTTAGGTTTTATGTTTAGGGTAATATGATTAGGGATTTAGGTTTTAACACATAAACCCTACATTTTAGCCTTAAAACCTAAATCCTAACCACATCCCCTAAATTAAAAACAAAATCCCTAAACCCTTAAACACTAGACCCTAAACAAAATCCCTAAACTCTTTGTTTCTACAAGCTCTTGTGCGTGGAATAATTAACCATAAAATAAAGGGCAATTATTTCATACACTAATGGTAGAAACTATAAGTTTTCACAAGCGTCTTAGTTTTAGGATTTAAGGATTCATTTTGGAGTATAGGGTTCAGGGGTTTAGGTTTGGAGGTTTAGAATTTAGGATTCATTGTTTAGGGTTAGAATTTAGGATTTATAGGTTAAACCTAAACCCTCACCATATTACCCTAAAAACTAAACACCAACCTCTAAACCCTAAATTCTAACCATTATCCCAAAATTCTAAACTCCTACACCTAAACCCCTAAATAAAATAAGAAAAATGGATTAATTTGATAAATTGTAAAATTTTAAGTTTAATTCGAAAGTTTAGCAAATCTGGACTAAATTGTAAAGTATTATGTTTTAAGCGCAAGACATGAGAGAATGGAATGGCTAAGAGTATAATTACACCGCTTAGTGTAAGAATTAAAAATATGCCTATTGACTAAATTATTAGAAGGAGAAGTTAAGGAACTAAAGTGTAAATAAGAGAAAAGATTAAGGGCTTGTGGTTAATTAAACCACAAGGTTTCTTCATGGAAAGGAAAGGTATTTGAAGGACTAACTAAGCAGTTAACCCAAGTGGTGATTAGTAAAGATGTAAAATTGGTATATAGAACAGTAGAAATTTATGTAGTGACTAAATTGGAAAAATGTAAAATAAAAGAAATTTGTTAATGAATGGGAAAACCCCACGATGAGGGATTTTTTTTTTTAACTGAAAATATCATTAACAAAAGCGCAGGAAATTACAATAGGGGGTCAGGCCAAGAGGCCCAAGATACGACCAATCATTTGGACATAATTAGACTGAACAACTTTGGAGTTCCAATCGACAACTCTGTTCACGATCTTGGAACAAAACATAAAGCATGACAAGGGATACGGTGGAGAAGGAACAGAATGTCTTCTTCGATGGTCGCAGAATCCCAAGAGCATAAGTTGTTCGAGTTCACACGACTGACAACCCCTTGGTTATCAGATTCAAAAAATAACAGAATTAAAACCTTTCTCAATAGCAAGGAGAATGCATGTCCTCAATACATAGGCTTCTGTCGATGAGGAGGAGGAGGCTTGAAAGGATGCAGTGGTGCCACCAACAATCGTACCCGCACAATCTCTTGCCACAGCAGCTACCGCGGCAGAACCAGAGACAATGTTGAAAGCAACGTCACAATTTATCTTGATAAAGTCAGGTTTCGGCGGAATCCAATACAGCTCTACAATAGCACGCGATGTCTGCAGCACTTTGTCCCGATGGTTAACATCAACGTACTCCATGAAAGCATCTTTGGCCCGATTCTAGGTTTCGATTGGGGATTCAAGAGAACTTGAAAAAACAAAGTGGTTCTTATAACTCCATAAAGACCAGCATAAAAAAGCAATAAGTTTGATTGTTTCAAAGGACATTCATGTATCGTTAAGACCATCAACATCCTCCCACCATTTATAAAAATTGGGAAAATCGGTAATAGTAGGGGAGTAGCTAAAATCGGAGACTCACCAAGTAACCTGCGCGTAAGGGCAAAAAAATAGGAGGTGCTCAATGGTTTCTTTCTCTTTTGCACATCGAGGACACGAAGAGCTTGATGAAAAAGCCCCATGGAACCTTGAAGCAAGAATACCCTTCGTGGGAAGTATATTGTGGCATAGTTTCCACAAAAGTTCTAGATTTTAGGAGAAACCTTCAAACTCCAAATTGTGCGCTATAATCGGCTATTGTCAATTGGGTCCTTACTACAACTTGACCTTTCATGATTGAAATAGGGTTGAAAAAAGAAGTGACAATATAACGACCCAAATTTTCAAGTCAACAATGGGCGTTGACTTGGGTCTTGGACTGACACGTTGGGCTAAGATGTTGGGCTTTGTAGGCCTCCTTATGTTGTTGAGCTTGTAAATGGAAGGGAAAGGAGTGATGAAGTGGGCAGCATGGTAATTGCTCCCTCAAAGGCTAATACCCTCTTAAAATTTCTGCATTTTGGAAAGGGATGAAGTCATCCTTGCTCCCCTTTTTTTCCTCTCTATCTTCATCTTCCTTCCATTCCAAACCAAAGAGAAAGTTGCAAGCTTGTTGTTGTGGAGTAAGAATCCCAGATTGGTGATTAAGAGAAGTTTTATCATCATCAAATGATCTCCATTTTAAGATAAACATCACTAGAATTGGTGGAAGTAAAGTTTAGGGGCATGAGTCAAGAAGAGAGGTGGCAAGAGCTTGATGGGAGCTTTATTTCGGGATTTGCTTGTTTAAGGTCAGTACATTCTGACTTCTACATTTCATGAACATCATAAAATGAATGCCTTGCTTGGTTTTATGATTTATGGGTGTTAAGTTTAGTTTTTAGGAGCTTGAATCCCTTTAATGGTGAATCTCGAATTAATGGTTAATAAGGTGTAATAAGGGTAGCAAATCACTCTAATCAACTCCTATAAGATGTAGGATTAAGTTAAGAGATTAAAGGATAAGTTTTGGGGGCTTAGGAAGTGATTTTTCAAGCCTTAGAAGCCATTTCTGGGCTTTAGTCGAGTATCGATACCCTATGTTCCGAGTATGAACTCAAGCTTTTCTTGAAAGGAGTATCGGTACGGTATCTTCTAGTATCAGTACGGTATCTTCCAGCATCGGTAAACCATGTCTTCTAGTATCAGCATGGTGTCTTCCAGCATCGGTACGCCATATCTTCCAGTATCGGTACGCCATGTCTTCCAATATCGGTACGGTATCTTCCAGTATCAGTACGGTGTCTTCCAGCATCGGTAAACCATGTCTTCTAGTATCGGTACACCATGTCTTCCAATATCAGTACGGTGTCTTCCAGCATCGGTAAACCATGTTTCCAGTATCGGTAAGCAAGGACCAGTATCGGTACCTGCTGGGCAATCTGCCCGTAAATGTTGAAAATGAGTTTGAGGGGTTATTAATTCGTGGTAAAGGGTCTGGTGGGTCTCTAAAGGTATAAAACAAATCCTAAGACTGGGAAATCAGGGTTGGTAACCCATATGTGGATTAATGGCTAATGGCTTGGTAATAGTTGGGTAAGTTGCTTGGACTAGGAATCTGTAGGGATCCATGGTGGATTGGTTAATGCTACGTGGAAGATTGGGGTCCTTGTTGTGTGCTAGGATGCCCATATAGGTTGGATGCCGCAAATGATGGAATAATCTAATGAGAAAGGCGAGTGTGAGCTTAAAAGACCTATATTAATTATTGTAACAAATGAGTTATGCCTTAGGGTATTAGTAATGGTTGGCTGGATGTCTTTTATCTATCGGTGAGATATATTGATGCTCGAGGGAGCATGTGTTAACGTATGTGTCTTGGTTAGGAATCTGGATATTCTAGAGTAAGTGTAAAGGCAGTTAAATAAGGGGATGGGTACTCCGGGCTATGTGATCGAGTACATGTAACGTATCCATGGGCTATGTGATCTGGATGCGGTTAGAAACCTATTCTTGAGCTATGTGATCAGGATATGGAAATACAACTCGGGGGCTGTGTGAGTTCGAGTAACTCAAAGGGCTATGTGATCTCAAGTAACCTGATTGGCTATGTGACCCCAGGTAAAGACTGCTTGTGGCTATTGTGATCCAAGTATGTCTAGGACGTATCTGTGGCTATAGTGATCCAGATATGATCCTTACCCGATGGCTATGTGATCACGGGTAACCCGACGGCTGTGTGAGCATGAGAAAGTAGTAGGGCTTCGTTGGTCATTGTAGGGAATGTATGTTATTACATTGTTGTATGGATAATTGATGTTGGCTATTTTACCCTTGGGCTATGTGATTAGGGTAGGGTTTGTAACTCGATGGACTGTGTGACCTCGAGTAACTCGATGGGCTGTGTGACCTTGAGTATGGGCTATATTACCCTTGGGCTATGTGATCATGGTATGAGACGTAACTTGATGGATGGAGTAGCCTTGAGTATGGTAAGTCTTGGATGGCTTGGTAGACTTCTTACATAACAGTGGTATCTTGAGACAGTTGTAAGCTCTAGCTAGGATAGGCTAGAAGATTATCCTTAGATGTTGAGAAGCATTTCTGTGCACTCTTAATTATACTATCATGCATGCTTGTTTTATGATATTCATGAATTGCGGTAGAGTAGAAATGTACCACTGAGCTCTGTTAGCTCAGCGTGCGAAATTATGGTTTTTCCATGCGTAGGTTGACTAGTTGCTTTTGGAAGAGCACATCGAGGAGGATTTCCCAGCACCGAGCCAGTTTCAGAGTACAGTACTTGATGTTTAGTTTGGACTAATTGTATTCATAGTACCTTACCATAGTCAAGTCTGTATCGTTATTTTGATTTACTACTATTTGGTCAAATGATGTATTTTAATTGGATCTTATATTTTGTAAACCCTTTTAATCTTATTATTTATATGGATTTTATGAAAATGGTTCATTTTGAGAATTGCCAAGTTGTAGTTTTAAATGAGAAATTTTGATGGGTCAATTTTGGGTAACCCAAATGTGATACTTTAGATCCGGGACGGGATCGGGGTATTACATTTAGTGGTATCAGAGCTTAGGTTTAGTCGGTTCTAAAAAACCCCGGGGTGGTATAGAGGTCATGGTAAGGTGTCTAGTGAATACAAGTCCCTAAATTTAAGTGTACTTTACAAGACTGGGAATCTTGATATGCCACCTTGTTTGTTGTGTTTCAAAAAACCAGTAGTGGAGAGGCAAGTCACTTCTGTGACCTTACCTCTATCCTCTTGCATGTGGTGCAAACTATTCTGAGACGCCTCGCAAGACCCCCTGTAGAGAGGCTTCATCATTTTGGGCCTAAGAATTTTAAAGGCTTGGCTGGGGATGACCCGATCAAGGCTGCCCAGTGGTTGTGCGACACACAAAAAATCTTGAGACAGATAAATGGAAGCCCATAAGATGATCTTGATTGCATTGTTTCCCTTTTTAAGGGCAATGCACACGAGTGGTGGGAGACCGTAGAGTTGGGTCTACAGCCTGAGCTCCCGACATGTGATATCTTTGTGGATGAGTTTCAGAAGAAGTACATCAGTGAGGTGTATATGGATAAAATGAGGGACCGGTTTTTGCATATGGTTTAGGAGATTGAATAGTGTTTGCTTATGAGCAAGAGTTTTTGAGTTTAAGCCGTTATGCTTTAGAGTTTGTTGAGACGGAGGAGTTGAGGTGCAAGAGGTTTATACAAGGTTTGAGGGTCAAGCTTCAGTTGCATGTGAAAGCGGGTCCACTCGGCATATTTTCAGAATTAGCTAATAGTGCGAAGGCGTTGAAGTGGCTTCAAGATACGACATCGGGTAAGGCGGAAGATGTTAGGGGCCATGATGTGGAGACCCAGAATATTGTGGATCCTTCTCCCTATCTACATGAGAGGTTTTTTTATTTGAGGAGTTTGAAGAAAGTTACTTTGGACTAGCTACCGAAAGTCGATTCGAGATCTAGATCGAGGATTTGTAGGGGCCCTTTAATTTCTACTCCAGAAGAGAGTACTGATGGTTCTGTTGGAGCATCGCTTTCACCAGCATGCGAGCATTGCGGCTGACATCACCTTGGAGTGTGTTTTTTTGCTTCGTAGGGTTTGCTACAGGTGTCGAGCACTAGGACATATGGCGAAAGATTACCCAGTTATGGTTGAGGATTCACTAGCTCAGTCTCAGAGGTTGGCTACTTCCCGTCATGATCAGAGTTTTGCTAGCGGCAGAGCTAGGGCGCCGTCAGGTTATCTAGGTAGAGGTCATGTAAGATCCACCGCCAGGGTTGGCACGCGAGGCGTTGTTAGACAGTTTGCTGCTCAGATTAGAGTTAATAGCGTTGCGACCGAGGATATGTTAGGTAATTAAGTTTTGTGTTGGTTCCAATTGTTGTGATAGCTGTTAGCTCTTTAGCTGTGTAATGGGTTGGTTCTTATGAATGAGTGCTTGGTAAATCTTGGGTTTGTTGTTGCTTTAGATGGTTATTAGAATTTCATCCATTGCTAGATAAGGTTTTTATCGTAGATGGTTGTTGAGAGTGCAAGTGTGTCGTAAGATGTGAGTGAGAAGTTATGAAGTTTTAGATTTCTTGAATCTAGTTGTTAGTGTCAGTTGTGTAGGATCTTAACCTTTCTAAGGTGGACGTTGTGCTCCGTAGTGCTAGCTTAAAGAAGGTTCTATAGGTTGCAAGGTGTTCTTAGCTTGCGTTGTAGAGTGAAGGTTAAGAGTTCCTGGTCTGAGTGTTGTGGGTGTTTTGAGGGTATGGAGGTACCCTTGGTGAATGAGTAATCTTATCGGTTGATTGTGGTTTAGAATCGCAATAAAGGTAAGGTTGAGTTCGTTGTTAGTGTCCATCGCTCTGTGGTATGGTACTTAACGAACTCTTTGTTGAAGACACACTTGTGTAAGAGACCAATTGGGTGTCGTTGCCAAATGCTTCACCGAGATTGTGTCTGCTTGAGAGTAGCTTGTATGGTGGCTTTGGATATATTGAGCCGTAGTGCAATGGTGGAAGACCGCTACCGGTTTTGTGAGATCGGCGTCCTTGTTTTGGCCATAGAATGTAAGATCTTCACGTGTTGTTTGTCGGAGTAAAGGTACAGTTGAAAATGTCAAATAAAGGTTGTGATGAACATGATTGAGGCCCTAAGGGTGAATTGTGATGATAATTGCTTGGCTCATGCACCTGTTGAGCTATATTTTGTGGAGTTAGAGGATTGCACAATCGAGTTCGACCAAAGTTATTATCGGTTAAGGCAAGCAATATGAAAGTTATCAGAGTAGCATAGCGGAAAAGTGGATCAATAGTTGTGTTGAAGGTAACCGGATGGTTGTGTTGCAAAAAAATATTTTTGGATGACCAGTTGGAGATCCCTGAGAACAGTCAGATTGCTATTTACGTCTGATTGTTAGGACCAAGCCAAGGGTTAGAAGAAGGTGTTTGGACTTTCGCAAATAGAATAGTTAGTTTTGGGTTGCTTGTGTGACTTCGTAAGTGACGGTGGTCATTTCTCGAAACTAAGTAGTTGAATCGTAAGTGGCTTTCGATCCTTTTGAAAGCAAGTTTGGATAAAGCGAAGTTTTAAGTTTCGACTTGGTGGGTCAAGTTTGGAGAAAAAAGCTATTAGTTTAAGGTAGATTGATGATAATGATCGGTTGTTAGAGTTTTGCTTGTCCTTTAATGGTTTGGCCGGGATATGGTTGTTAGGCATGATGCATTTCTGACAATGGTTTGCAGATGTGGTGCAACGTTTTAGATACAGATGAAGTCTAAGTTTAGTTTTTGGTTGACGGATGCTAGTAGAAAGGTTGGTTAATCGAGATAGAATCCATTAGAAGTGAGTTCTTTAAGTTGATGTTTGAACAACGTGGCTCGAGGTTGGTTATGTTACCATGCTTAGCGGTTCGTCATAAGTGTCGTTGGTTGTTGAAAAATGAGTCGTTGAAAATTTCAAGAGAAATCTTAAGAGCATGTGGTTTAATGCTATGGTTCTGTTTAAGGTAGATTGAGGGAGAACTCTCATTAATCAAGGTGATCCTGTTTGAATGGTGAAGTGGTTAGATCTATTTTGGTTACATCTCTCTTTCATCCATCTAAATATCGAGGATGAAATTTCTTAAAAGAGGGGAGAGTTGTAACGACCCCGATTTTTAAGTCAACAATGGGCGTTGACCTGGGTCTTGGACCGACACGTTGGGCTAAGATGTTGGGCTTTGTAGGCCTCCTTGTGTTGTTGGGCTTGTAAATGGAGGGGAACGGAGTGATGAAGTGGGCAACAAGGTAATTGCTCCCTCAAAGGCTGATACCATCTTAAAATTTTTGCATTTTTGGCAAGGGATGAAGTCATCCTTGCTCCCCTTTTTTTCCTCTCTATCTTCATCTTCCTTCCATTCCAAACCAAAGAGAAAGTTGCAAGCTTATTTTTGTAGAGTGAGAATCTCGGATTGGTGATCAAGAGAAGTTTTATCAGAATCAAAGGATCTTTATTTCAAGATAAACATCATTAGAATCGGTGAAAGTAAAGTTTGAGGGCTTGAGTCAAGAAGAGAGGTGGCAAGAGCTTGAGGAGAGCTTTATTTCAGGATTTGCTTGTTTAAGGTCAGTACATTCCGACTCCTATATTTCATGAACATCATAAAATGAATGCCTTGCTTGGTTTTATGATTTATGGGTGTTAAGTTTGGTTTTTAGGAGCTTGAATCCCTTTAATGGTGAATCTCGAATTAATGGTTAATAAGGGTAGCAAATCACTCTAATCAACTCCCATAGGATGTAGGATTAATTTAAGAGGTTAAAGGATATGTTTTGGGGGCTTGGGAAGTGATTTCTCGAGCCTTAGAAGCCATTTCTGATCCTGAGTATCGATACCCTGTGTTTCGAGGATGAACTCGGGCTTTTCTTGAAAGGTGTATCGGTACGGTATCGTCCAGTATCGGTAAAGTGTCTTTTAGCATCGATAAACCATGTCTTCCAGCATCGGTACGGTATCTTCCAGCATTGGTACGCCATATCTTCCAGCATCGGTACGGTGTCTTTCAGTATCAGTACGTCATGTCTTCCAGTATCGGTACGGTGTTTCCAGTATTAGTAAACCATATATTCCAGTATCGGTACGATGTCTTCTAGCATCAGTACACCATGTCTTCCAGTGTCGGTACGCCATGTCTTCCACTATTGGTACGGTGTTTTTCAGCATCGGTAAACCATGTTTCCCAGTATCGGTACCCGCTGGGCAATCTGCCCGTAAATGTTGAAAATGAGTTTGAGGGGTTATTAATTCATGGTAAAGGGTTCGGTGGGTCCCTAAATGTATAAAACAAATCCTAAAACTGAGAAATCAGGGTTGGTAACCTATATGTGGATTAATGGCTAATGGCTCGGTACTAGTTAGGTAAGTTCTTGGACTAGGAATCTGCAGGGATCCGTGGTGGATCGGTTAATGCTACGTGGAAGATTGGAGTTCTTGTTGTGTGCTGAAGGGACGCCAATATAGGCTGGATGCCGCAAATGATGAAATAATCTAATGAGAAAGTTGAGTGTGAGCTTAAAAGACATATTAATTATTGTAACAAATGAGTTATGCCTTGGGGCATTAGTAATGGTTGGCTAGATGTCTTTTATCTCTCGGTGAGATATATTGATGCTCGGGGGAGCATGTGTTAATGTATGTGTCTTGGTTAGGAATCCGAATGTCCTATAGTCAGTGTAAGGGCACTTAAATAAGAGGATGGGTACTCCGGGCTATGTGATCGAGTACATCTGACGTAACCATAGGCTATATGATCTGGATGCGGTTAGAAACCTATCCTTGGGCTATGTGATCAGGATATGGAAATACAACTCAGGAGCTGTGTGAGCTCGAGTAAATCGAAGGGCTATGTGATCTCGAGTAACCTGATTGGCTAAGTGACCCCAGGTATCGACGGCTATGTGATCACGGATAACCCGACGACTGTGTGAGCACGAGAAAATAGTAGGGTTTCATTAGCTATTGTAGGGAATGTATGTTATTATGTTGTTGTATGGATAATTGATGTTGGCTATTTTACCCTTGGGCTAGTGATCTGGGTAGGGTTTGTAACTCGACGGGCTGTGTGAGCTCGAGTATGGGCTATATTACCCTTGGGCTATGTGATCAGGGTATGGGATGTAACTTGATGCACGGAGTAGCCTCGAGTATGGTAAGTCTAGGATGACTTGGTAGACTTCTTACACAACAGTGGTATCTTGAGATAGTTGTAAGCTCTAGCTAGGATAGGCTAGAAGATGATCCTTAGGAGTTTGAGAAGCCTTTCTGTGCACTTTTAATTATATTATCTTGCATGCTTGTTTTATGATATTCATGAACTGCGGTAGAGTAGAAATGTACCACTGAGCTTTGTTAGTTCAACATGCGAAATTGTGGTTTTTCTATGCGTAGGTTGACAGATTGCTTTTGGAGGAGCACATTGAGGAGGATTTTCCAGCACCGAGCCAGTTTCAGAGTATAGTACTTGATGTTTAGTTTGGACAGATTGTATTCATAGGACCTTACTGTTGCGCGTAATAAGTGCTCCGCAATTGTGCAAGTGTACACGTCACAAGTTATAGTATAAAAGATATCGTCTCCACAGGGATTGGTGCCACTTCAAGAATCTAATCTCTTGCACTGTAAAAAGTAAAAGAACACAAGTAGAAAATTGTAGGAGTTTTAACTAACAACTAAACTAGAAAGCAAATAAGTAAAAGAATATGTAATTAAATGAGAGAGAATATGCCAGGTTATTGTGAGTTGAGGAGTGATAGCCGATTGGATCGTCTTGGTAAAAGAGTGCAACGGCAACTCAGTTGCCGTGGCAGCTTGCACAGCAGGGTTGCCTGGGCGACTAGCTGGGCAACTACTTGGGCGGCTGGGCAGCAACTTCAAGGTTCGGCAGAGCGTTCTTCAATGGTTTCTTCTTATCCCTAAGTCGAAACTCTAGCTATTTGTGCATGCCTTGATAATACATCCCTACGTGAATCAAGGGTGAACAACGACCAATCTTGCGCTCCTCTTAGCCGTTGAAATCCTTAACTTATTCCTAACCCGGATTAATCTTCACCATCAATAGATTGAATAAAGACCATACTCATTCGTTTCTTGAATCTAACTCTCCCGATATTAGATAAATAGATGAAGTTACGAGATCCTCTCCCAATTCACTCGCAAACAAGAATAAGAACCAAGAATGAGTAAACCTTGAATTGAAAGTGCAAACTCTTATTACCTAAACAAAATCCAATTGTTTCTCACAGCCACAAAATACAATAACCTTAGCCAAGTAGATTTAGTTCATGGCTAGGTTCCAAAGAAACACAAGACAAAGAATTCCTAGCATAAACCTAATTGAACAAAGAAGAAAAAGATGAAGAATGGTTGAAGCCTCTTTGTCGAAATCTCCCCGTTTGATCTTGTCAAAATTTCTCTCCTCTCTCCCCCTTGGAGTTTACGGCTTGATCCTTAATTTATAGGGCTAGGTCAAAGTCTTTTTTGAAGAGGAAGTTAAGTTGGAATTAAATATCTTTAAAGAATATAATTCTTTATTATATTTAAATTCCTTCTAGAACTTCTCCTATCTTATTGGAATTTAATTTCTCTTTAATATCTTCATGGAAATCAAACTCCTTTGGGATTTAACTTTGCTCCACGTCATCTTGGGCTTATCTAGTCAACAATTTTGACTACCATATCATCTTATCCTTTATCGAAAATTGCCCTGGAAACTAGCTCGGCATCTCCTTCATGCATTGCTCTGGCAACTGGTTCTAGCCTTGCTTTGGCAAGTGATTCTGCACACACACACAAAACATACCAAAGCAGTATCTTTTTCCACAAAATTAAGCAAAATATGAAATCAAGCTTGTCCACCAAGGAAACAATGCAAACATGCATGAATGGCTAATAATGCAACTAATATGAGCCTAAGTCTAGCAATAATATGAATGAAAAGGGTGAATAAAACATTACTTTTAGACACTTAACACACCCCAAACTCGAACTATTGCTTGTCCTCAAGCAATGCAAACTAATAATTACCCGCCAAGACTTCAATTTTCACAAACTTAGCTTTGAACTTGATTTCAATTCTCAGAACAGGGGCACAAAGTATGATTGGCTTTTCATTTTTCGGAAAACTTAGGAGTTACTCGGAATCAAACTATAATGCTTGTGAGTGTGTGCGGAGTTGTGTGCAAGTTGATTTTTCGGATTCTATGCAAACATGGGGTTTTCAAATTACTTCATTGGGTTCTTTTAACATGTTTTAACTAGAGCCAGTTTCGGGCACCTTTAGTGTTCTGTTTTTAGTTTTCTTAAGTTAATTAATTTATTCGACTAGAGCTGGTTTCGGGCACCTCTAGCGATTAATTTTTAGCACATACTAGAGCCAATTTCAGGCACCTCTAGTGATCAATTTTTATCACATACTAGAGCCAATTTCGGACGCCTCTAGCATTCATCTTATTTTTATTCTAATCCCCTAATTTTTTTAATTATCAACCTAAGTTCGCTAGAATTCCTTAAATCAATCAAGCCACACATTGTTTCATCAAGTTTAGCATCATAGTACGATTCTAAGTGTTTCCATGTTTATCCTAGAATAAAAAGTTCTATCAATTAAGTACATTGGCAAAGTCATCATCGGATATTCATCAAATCTAGGCAATTCTTGTTCCAACTAAAGGCTGGCAAGCAATTTATGTATCCTAAATGCAATACTTAAGATGAATGCAACTAAACATGGTAACTAACTAATAACAATCCCCCCAAACTCGAGTGAGGCATTGTCCTCAATGCATGCAACAAAGAAAAATAAAAATAAAGAAAAGTAAAATGAAAACGAAGACTTCTTCTAACAGTTCATCGTCGTGGATGATTAGTTTCCTTTTGGTTGGCGTCTTGATTCTTTTGCTTGAACGCGGTGGTTGCTTCCTTGTTGCCGATTGTGGAATCGATCCTCGTACGGGGTTGTCCTCATCGTCCTCTTCATCAATGTCATTGGCTTTTTGCTTGGCCTTGGAGGATTCGATTGGTGCGGTCTTTGTTGGTGCAATGGAGGACTCGTCCGAATCTGAAAAATCAAACAATGATTCAGTACGAGTTGATTCAGACATAGCTGCTTTACCTTTGGCTTTTGCAGTGGTTGCCGGGGCTTCTTTAGCTTTGGTTGTCACAACATCTTCAGTGTTAGTTGCCGTGGCAACTGCTTGGGCAGACGCAGTGTAGGTTCCCGCATCATCATCTGTTGCGGTTGCCGTGGCAACTGCTTCATTGGTTTCCGTGGCAAGGATTTCGGTAGGAAAGATTGGGAACGACACGCGACTGTCCAGGTACTTTTCCAAGATGACTTGGGTGATGGCATTGTTGTGATCCTTCATGTACTGCATGAACATTAGTTTTCGGTCTTCAATTTGCCTAAGGTGGTTCGCCAACGGTTGTAAGAGTGCTTCAAGTTGTCCCGGGGCTGCTGTCCGAGTTGCCCGGGCATCGGTTGCTTGGTCATTAGGAGTTACCGAGGCAGCAAGAGTTACCGTGGCAATTGAAGGCGTTGGGGATTTTACCGGTGCCTCTCACATTACCTTTCGGATTTGTGCTCGATTCCAATCGGACTTTGGTAAGGCCTTTTCATCAATGGACTCACTTGGGACATGCATCTCCTTGCAAAGATTGGAAATTAAGCAAGGGAAGAAAAGAGAACCCTTGTCTTTTGTGTTACATACAAAAATCTCATCACAAGTAATTTTTCCAATGTTAATGATGAGATTATGCAAGATAGAATGTATGAGCAAAAGACGAGGTGTATCAATGGCGGTATTGTGTGTTGTGGGCATTAAAGAAGTTTTAACAAACTTATTCCATAATTTTGCCTCGGGTTTAAGCCGAAGGCAATTTACCATGCCCTTGTATTTACCGCAATTCCAATGAGTTCCCGGTAGAGTGAGTTCTTGAAGCACCTTGCCGAGTTGCTTGGGCGTGAGTTGATCAACAAAGGCTTGATGCTCGTCCTTCTCAATGTAGAGCCTATAAAAGGTGTTGATGTTTTCAGGGCTTATGAGTATAGCCTTGTCACGAACAAAAACATAAGGATTATCTAGGTTAGGTGAGTGAGCATAGAATTCTCTTACCCATGAGATGTTTCCCGGTTCCGATTGATGGCAAAAGAGTTGCCACTTTT
This sequence comes from Hibiscus mutabilis, assembly GCA_019671005.1. Lineage (NCBI taxonomy): Eukaryota > Viridiplantae > Streptophyta > Magnoliopsida > Malvales > Malvaceae > Hibiscus > Hibiscus mutabilis. The sequence continues at coordinate 35,420,608 of CM033743.1, read as the reverse complement.
GATGTGCAATCCTTTCGAAGATGAATGGTTCAAGGCCGAAATCTTGATGAGAGTTGGGGTATTCAAAGCCTTGTTCTTCGCAAATCTTCCGGCTTTCAAACTTGGAGTGAAATCTTTCTTGAACCGCCGGTGTAGCAAACTTCTTGTATCTTGGTTCTTGGGAGGAACTTGGATGAACCAAAAATTCGATTCTGGATGCCATGGATGATCTTGGTTGTGAGTTTGGTAAAAACAAAGAAAAGAAAGCAAAAGAAACTAAAGAGTTGCAAGGTGAACAGTAGGAATAGGTTTCTTGGAAGTTAAGGGTGATGGGTTAAATAGAAAATATAGGTAGTAAATATGGTGGGTGGGATTAATTTTGGAATAAAGGAAAAAAGGTTTTGATTTAGGGGTAGGTGACGGCTAGGGGGTTTATTTAGGGTAAATTGGAGGCTTAATATAAGCCTTAGATTCAGCCCATTAATTTCCTTGTTGAAGAAGTTTCCTTCTTGAATCAAAATTCCTCTTTATCTTGAACTCTTTTCCTACAATTCAAAACAAATAAAATAAGGATTAAAATTAAAGATAAACTAATAAAAGAAAATAAAGAAAGATGTGCAAAGAAATTCTTAAACTTAAAATTTTAAAACAATTAGATAAATATGAAAGAAAGATGTAGTTTTAAAGAAAATAAATAAAGCTATCCTAAAAAGAAAAAATACCGAAATCAAATAATAATAATAATAAAATAGTTCAAAAAAATAAAAAGAAAAAGAAAATATCGAGAGAAGAGCATGCTCATGCATCTCTTAAGGTGACCACTTCTTTGTTACGTTCCACATGGGCACCATGGGAGAATGGTTTGACAACTTCGAATGGTCCCGACCATCTTGATTTTAGTTTTCCCGGGAAAAGTTTTAGCCGAGAATTGAATAAGAGAACTAGTTGCCCTGGCATGAATTACCGCGGCAATAGTTTCTTGTCATGCCATTGCTTTGTTTTCTCCTTGTAGATTCGTGCATTGTTATAGGCGAGTGCACAGAATTCTTCTATCTCGTTGAGGTCCAACAAACGCTTTTGTCCAGCACTTTCCCAATCCATATTCACAGTCTTGATTGCCCAATATGCCTTGTGTTCGATTTCCCTTGGTAGATGGCATGTTTTGCCATAGACAAGTCGGAAGGGGGACATACCTAAGGGTGTTTTGAATGCAGTGCGATATGCCCAAAATATGTCATCTAGTCTTACTGACCAATCCTTCCTAGAGGGATTTATAACTTTCTCGAGTATGCCCTTCAATTCCCGGTTGGAAATTTCTGCCTGCCCATTGGTTTGTGGGTGATATGCCATAACAATCTTGTGTGATACGTCGAAGCATTGCAACATCTTGGCAATAAGTCTGTTGTCAAAATGCTTGCCTTCATCACTGATAATTGCTCTCAGCATCCCAAACCGTGTAAATATGTTTTTCTGCAAGAATCGTTGCACGGTCTTGGAATCATTGTTAGGAACTGCAGCTGCCTCAACCCATTTAGACACGTAGTCGACGACAAGTAGAATGTAGAGGTTGCTGAATGAAGATGGGAAAGGTCCCATAAAATCAATCCCCCATACATCGAACAATTCCACCTTGATGATGTTTTGGAGCGGCATCTCATGTCGTCTAGATATATTGACCGTCCTCTGGCAACGATCACATTGCTTGTAAAATTCTTGGGCATCTTTGTACAGTTTTGGCCAATACAAATCGGATTGCAAAACTTTGGCCGCCGTACATGTTTCGCCGTACATTCTGCTGCTCCTCTTCAAGGACACATCGGCGTATAACCTGATATGCACATTGTTTAAACAAAAGAGGCTCGTCCCAAAAGTAATGCTTAGCATCATGGAGGAACTGCTTCTTCCCTTGGTGAGTAAGGCCGTAAGGTAAAATACCACAAACAAGGAAATTAACTAAATCTAATTACCGGTGTATTGCTGAGGCATGTGCTACTGTGGTGACTACTTCCAAGATTGCCGAGGCGTGTGCGTCTAGAGTTGCCGAGGCATACACGTCCATGGTTGCCGAGGCGTGCGTATCAGTGTTTGCCGATGCGTACGTGTCTGGAGTTGCCGAGGCGTGCGCATCAAGAGTTGCTGAAGCGTCGAGGGTTACCGAGGCATGCGTATCTATGGTTGTCGAGGCGTTAGGGGTTACCGAGGCGTGCGCATCCATGGTTGCCGAGGCAACTAATAGTTGCTCATCTGAGAATGCATTACATATCTCTAAATCCGCGTCCTCCTCCCTATTGTGTTCTAAGCGTGATAAGTGATCGGCCACTTGATTTTCTGTTCCTTTCCTGTCCTTAATTTCAATGTCAAACTCTTGTAAAAGCAATATCCAACGAATCAAATGAGGTTTGGCATCCTTTTTAGCAAATAGATACTTAATTGCCGAATGGTCCATATGAACAATTACCTTTGTACCAATCAAATAATATCGAAACTTGTCAAATGCGAAAAGTACGGCTAGTAACTCTTTCTCCGTTGTTGTGTAATTCACTTGAGCACTATTAAGAGTTTTACTAGCGTAGTATATCACATGAAAGGTCTTACCTGTGCATTGGCCTAGGACTGCTCCTACCGTGAGATCACTTGCATCACACATGAGCTCAAAAGGTATCGTCCAATCTGGAGGAACGACAATGGGTGCCGAGGCAAGCTTTTTCTTTAGGGTTTCGAATGCTTGGGTGCAAGAATCATCAAAATTGAAGACTTTATCCTGTTCATGCAAATTGCACAAGGGTTTAGTAATTTTAGAAAAATTATGAATGGACCTCCTATAAAAACCTGCATGTCCAAGAAAGCTTTGGATTTCTTTAACCGAACTTGGTGGGGGTAATCTCTCGATCACGTCCACCTTGGCTTTGTCTACTTCAATTCCCTTGGATGAAATCTTGTGGCCGAGCACTATTCATTCATCTACCATAAAATGGCACTTCTCCCAATTAAGGACTAAATCGGTTTCTTCACATCTTGCCAACACCTTCTCTAAATTGCCGAGGCAACTGTCGAAGTCATTACCAAAAATAGAAAAATCATCCATGAAGATCTCAAGAAAGTCTTCGACCATATCTGAAAAGAGTGCCATCATGCATTTTTGGAAGGTTGTCGGGGCGTTACACAATCTGAACGGCATCCTTCGGAAAGCATAAGTTCCGTATGGGCATGTGAAGGTTGTCTTTTCTTGATCTTCTGGTGCTATGGCAATTTGATTGTAACCTGAATAACCATCAAGAAAACAATAAAAGGGTTTACCTACAAGACGGTCAAGCATTTGATCAATAAAGGGTAATGGGAAGTGGTCTTTCCTAGTGGCTTTGTTTAGCTTTCGATAATCCATACAAACCCTTCAACCGGTCATAGTCCTAGTTGGAATGAGTTCATTGTTTCATTACTTACCACCGTTATACCTCCATTTTTCGGTACACATTGTACCAGACTTACCTATGTACTATCCGAAATAGGGTATATGATGCCAGCGTCAAGCCACTTGATGATTTTTTTCACTACAACCTCTTTCATGGCATGATTCATTCTCCTCTGGGCCTCAATCGAAGGTTTGTGATCATCTTCCAACAGAATCTTGTGCATACACACTGCTAGGCTAATTCCCTTCAAGTCGGCAATTGTCCACCCTATTGCCTTCTTGTGTAGCATCAACATTTTGATCAGCTTCTTTTCTTGCTCAAGCTGTAACTTAGAGGAACTAATTACAGGAAATGTATTATCGGTTCCCAAGTAAGTATATTTTAGTTGCTCTGGCAACTGTTTCAGCTCAAGAATCGGTGATTGTTCAATAGAGAGCTTTTCGAGCTTACCTTCCGTACCTGAGTAATCCAGTCGTTCAAAGTATGTACCTGGTTGATTGACTAACCAATTTGCCTCTTCTTGTTGTTCCTCATCGATCGGTTCTTCATACTCCTCAGGTTCCTCTTGATCGGCAATGTAGTTGCCGAGGCAACTAAATTCCTCGTCGAAGTTAAATTCTGTCGTGGCATAAAGAAGTTGGCATTCTTCCGGATCATCGGCATGCCTTAGGGTTTGGAACACATTTAGTTTAACTTGCTGGTCATTCACCCTCATTGTGAGTTCTCCCTTTTCAACATCGATCACGTTTCTCCCTGTTGCTAGGAAGGGTCTCCCGAGAATAATAGGTGCATGTTGATCTGCTTCACAATCTAAAACAATAAAGTCAGCGGGAAAAATAAATTTATCAACTTTTACCAGTATGTCTTTGATTTTTCCCTCTAGATGCACATAGGATCTGTCGGCTAGCTGTAGCATAACTATTATAGGTCTTGTCTTCCCGATTCCTAGTTTTTGGAAAATCGATTTAGGCATCAGGTTTGTGCTTGCTCCAAGGTCGCAAAATGCTTTCCCGACATAGTAGTTTCCAATGGAACAGGGTATTGTGAAACTTTCGAGATCCTTCAACTTGGGTGCGATTGTACAACATGGCCATGCATCCCTCTGTCGCGGCAACTGTTTCAAACTCTTCTAGCCCTGTTCTCTTGGACACAATGTCTTTAAGAAACTTGGCATAGTTCGGTATTTTTTCAATTGCTTCAACCAATGGCAAGTTGATGTGGACTTGCTTGAGGATACCAAGAAACTTCTTGAATTGATATTCTTGCATTTGTCGCTTCAACCTTTGTGGGAATGGTGGTGGAAGCCGGATATCTTTGATTCTTTCATTGGTCTGGAACCTGATTGATGGCATTGCTGAGGCAACTAGAGTTGCCAAGGTATTGTCAACTTGGTTTGTCGTAGCGTGCCTATCGTTGGTTTCCGAGGCATCCTTATCACCGGTTGCCGCGACAATTCTTGGTTCAGCATCTGAGGCTTTGCCGCTGAGTTTGTCTTGATCTTTTTGTGGAGTTTTGTTTGATGAGCGAGCTTGAGCCTCTTTAAGTTGTTGGCCACTTCTAGTGATGATCGCCTTACATTGCTCATGGCCAGTTCCTCTTGCGACTTCAGTATCGCTAGGTAAACCTCCTTGTGGTCTAGTATTCAGGTTTTGAGCAAATTGTCCGACTTGATTTTCAATGATTTGATTGTTGCCTCTTGGTTTTGCAATCTCATCTCGGTCCTGTTAATAAAAGTATTAGTTCTTTTTGTGAAGTTACTATTCTCAGCCATATAAGATTCAGTTTTCAACATAAAAGCATTGAGAGAATTTTCCAAAGAACTAGATGTTGTCGGTTGTTGCTGCGGCAACTGTTGCCGTGGCATATTCTGCTGGAATCCCGATGCTTGTGCATTATGATTGTTCTGTTTTAGAGCATTGTTGGGATTACTCCATGAGAAATTCAGGTGCTTCTTCCAAGCTGGATTGTATGTATTGGACATCACATTGTTGTTCCGGTTGTAATTCCCCACATAAAAGTTGGATTCCGAATTCTGCATACATTCAGAAGAATCATGGTTACCACCACATAACTCACAAAAGGAATCCATTACCTTGACTTCACGTGTGTTGTTTGGTTTCTGCATGTTCTGGACCATCTTGGTTAGAGTGGCTAATTGTGCCGAAATTGAGTTTGATGATCCCAGTTCATGTATTGTGGCTTGGCGTCTAACTCCTCCTCTTCTAGCAGATGGGAATTGATAATCATTCTTGGCAAGCCTGTTTAGAATTTGCATTGCTTCCTCCGGCGACTTATCTAGGAGTATGTCGTTTGCTGAGGCATCTAGCATCATCCTTGTTGCTGTATTCACAGCGTTGTAAAACATTGTTACCTATGTCCATAGTGGGAATCCGTGTAAGGGGCATTTGTGTAGAAGATCTCTATATCGCTCCCAAGCCTCGTACATGGATTCATCATCTACCTGCCGAAAAGAAGAAATTTCGTTACGAAGCTTATCAGTCAAATTTGTAGGATTAAATCGAGTAAGGAAATCATGACAAAGATCGGTCCAAGATCTTATTGATCTGGCAAGAATACTATTCAACCATGCTTTTGCCCTATCCCTCAGTGAATAGGGGAATAATCTTAGTCGTAAAACATCGAGGGTGACTCCTTGTATTTTGAATGAATTGCAAATCTCGAGGAAACATTTAAGATGTTGTCGTGCATCTTCAGTTGCTGAGCCGCCAAATTGACCAATTGTGTTGATCATATTAAACATCACCGGTTTCAACTCAAAATGGTCAGCTTCAATTTCAGGTGTGACAACTCCTGGATTAAGTCCTTCAAGATCTTCTTCTAGATAGTCTTGAATAGTTATGTTTCGTGCAAGAATCACTCCTCCTCATGCTGGAACATCTTAATTCATATTGCCGTCTTGATTAGCCATTGCTACTCTTAACCTTCGTCTGAGTCTTTGCAAGGTTCGTTCGATTTCTGGATCAAAGGGATATTCTAGTGTAATCGGTCTCGCCCTGGTCATATACCAATGCAAAACCAAAGTTTGTTAACCCTTTGAATCTTAAACAAGAAAAATAATAAAATGCAAGAAAATAAAAACAAAGTTGCTATTGCCAATCCCCGGCAACGACGCCAAAAACTTGTTGCAAGTAATAAGTGCTCCACAATTGTGCAAGTGTACACGTCGCAAGTTATAGTATAAAAGATATCGTCTCCACAGGGATTGGCACCACTTCAAGAATCTAATCTCTTGTACTGTAAAAAGTAAAAGAACAGAAGTAGAAAATTGTAGGAGTTTTAACTAACAACTAAACTAGAAAGCAAATAAGTAAAAGAAGATGTAATTAAATGAAAGAGAATAGGCAAGGTTATCGTGAGTTGAGGAGTGATAGCCGATTGGATCGTATTGGTAAAAGAGTTCAATGGCAATTCAGTTGCCGTGACAACTTGCGCAGCGGGGTTGCCTTGGCAACTAATCGATGGTTGCCTGGGTGACTAGCTGGGCAACTACTTGGGTTGCTGGGCATCAACTTCAAGGTTCAGCGGAGCGTTCTTCAATGGTTTCTTCTTATCCCTAAGTCGAAACTCTAGCTATTTGTGCATGCCTTGATAATACATCCCTGCGTGAATCAAGGGTGAACAACAACCAATCTTGAGCTCCTCTTAGCCGTTGAAATCCTTAACTTATTCCTAAGCTGGATTAATCTTCACCATCAATAGATTGAATAAAGACCATACTCATTCGTTTCTTGAATCTAACTCTCCCGATATTAGATAAATAGATGAAGTTACGAGATCCTCTCCTAATTCACTCACAAACAAGAATAAGAACCAAGAATGAGTAAACCTTGAATTGAAAGTGCAAACTCTTATTACCTAAACAAAATCCAATTGTTTCTCATAACCACAAAACACAATAACTTTAGCCAAGTAGATTTAGTTCATGGCTAGGTTCCAATGAAACACAAGAAAAAGAATTCCTAGCATAAACCTAATTGAACAAAGAAGAAAAAGATGAAGAATGGTTGAAGCCTCTTTGTCGAAATCTCCCCCTTTGATCTTGTCGAAATTTCTCTCCTCTCTCCCCCTTGGAGTTGACGGCTTGATCCTTAATTTATAGGGCTAGGTCAAAGTCTTTTTTGAGGAGGAAGTTAAGTTGGAATTAAATATCTTTAAAGAATATAATTCTTTATTATATTTAAATTCCTTCTAGAACTTCTCCTATCTTCATGGGATTTAATTTCTCTTTAACCTCTTCATGGAAATCAAAATCCTTTGGGATTTAACTTTGCTCCACGTCATCTTGGGCTTATCTAGTCAACAATTTCGACTACCATATCATCTTATCCCTTATCGAAAATTTCTCTGGCAACTAGCTCGGTATCTCCTTCATGCATTGCCCTGACAACTAGCTCGGCATCTCCTTCATGCATTGCCCTGGCAACTGGTTCCAGCCTTGCTTTGGCAAGTGATTCTGCACACACACACACAAAACACACCAAAGCAATATCCTTTTCCACAAAATTAAGCAAAATATGAGATCAAGCTTGTCCACCAAGGAAACAATGCAAACATGCATGAATGGCTAATAATGCAACTAGTATGAGCCTAAGTCTAGCAATAATATATATGAAAAGGGTGAATAAAACAGTACTTTTAGACATTTAACACTTACCACAGTCGAGTTTGTATCTTTATTTTGATTTACTACTATTTGGTCAAACGGTGTATTTTAATTGGAACTTATATTTTGTAAACCCTTTTAATCTTATTATTTATGTGGATTTTATAGAAATGGATCGTTTTGAGTATTGCCAACTTGTAGTTGTAAATGAGAAATTTTGATGGGTCAGTTTTGGGTAACCCGAATGTGATACTTCGGATCTGGGACGGGATCGAGGTGTTACAAACAACCTAAGTTGACGGAGTACTCCCTATTTTCGTTACATGCCCATATGAAAGGGATCTTGCAAATAGCTTCCAGTTCAGCTGGATAGAAAATATTATTAAGCTTTAGATGGTCCCAAGCCCTCAACTCTTCCATGATAAGACTGGAAACTGTGATATTACAACACATAGGCGTGCAAGCTGAAGAAACCATGAAACCCGAAAGATTCAGAATCCACTTGTCTTTCCAAATTGAGACCCTTCTTCCATTTCTTATTTGCCATAAAGTCCAATTGACAATAGTCTTAATGCCATCTCGGATACATGTCCAGGCCCACAAAGGATTGTGACATGGTAGAGCATTGAAAAAATCTTTATTAGGGAAATAAATCCCCCTAAGGGTTTGAGCCAAAAGCGATTCTGGATTTTTAACTAATCTCTAAGCCACTTTAGACAAAAGTGCTTGATTAATGACCCTTAAGTCCCTGAATCCAAGGCCTCCTTTATATTTTGGCAAACATAGCTTCATCCAATAAAGCCAATGTAGACCTCTCTCTTTCTCCTTAGAGTTGTTCCACCAGAATTGGCCAATCATGGAAAAAAGTTTAATACAAACTGAAACCGACAGCAAAAAACACTGTATGACATATGATGGCATAACTTGTACCACAGCTTTGACTAAAATCTCTTTCCCTGTCTGAGATAAAAAAATTTACCTTCTTAAAAAATTTGCCTTCCACCCTTTAAGTTTGTTACAGATTCTCTCCTTGATAAAGCTCAAAGCCTCTTTTTTGCTATGTCCCCAAATAGATGGAAGGCCAAGATAAGTGTTGTCCTTTTCTATTAGTCCAAAACCCAGAACATTAGTAAGACGGATTTTTTGACTGAGACGGAGAAAAAATTGAAGATTTACCAAAGTTTAATGATTGACCCGTTGCTTCCTAAAATCGATGTAAGACTCAAAGAATCACAACAATGTTAGACTAATCAGCATTGGTAAATAAAATACAATCATCAGCAAACATAAGATGACTAAGTACTAGCATCGTATTCTAATTTGAAAACCCTCGTAGGTCTGAGAATTCACCTTCTCTTCAATCAACCAAGTGAAAAAATTTGATATGAGAAGGAATAAAAAGGGTGAGAGAGGGTCTCATTGTCTTAATCATCGGAAGGGTTGAAAGGTTTTATGTTTTTTCCCATTGATGACAAGGGCAAAATAAAGGGAGGTGACACATTGCATAACTCTCTGAATATGTCATTCACTAAAGCCCATTCTTTGTATCACAAACTGGAGCACATCCCAATCAACTTTATCATGTGTTTTTTCCATATCGACTTTGAGAGCCACAACACCATTTTTACCCTTCTCTATTCTTTTGATAACGTGGGTGTAAGTGGAGGGAAATACTACTGCTTTCGTGAGGATATTGTTCCTTCGTATGGGCCTAGTAAGTACCTTCGGGGCTCGAGTACACTATGTTTTCATGGAAATATTGTTTTCCCATATTGACATAGAGAGTGGGTCCCATTGAATTGAACTCGACTGAAAGGAGCCTATAATCGGTGATGATCGAAGGCCTTGCTACCCTTAGAAGAGGACATCAAGGACACTTTGAGTACCTTTTAGCACCAAAACTGCATGTAGATGATCTAAAAAGTCCACCCACTTAGAGCCGTGCGGTAACCATAGAAAGTTAGAATATCATGCAGATAGGGTTCCTTTTGTGCTAAAACATGTCGGGTATATTTTTGTCTTTCATCTGTAAATATTTAATACTAACCAATGCTTCTTTGTCATTTGCATTACATCAGCAAATAATATTCATTCGCATAACATCATCATTTTATTTGCATTACATCATCATGAGGTATTGACCCGAGAATGGTGGATACAGTGGAAATTGTTCATGAATCGAGAGTAAATCTAGTAACCTAGACATCAATTAAATGCAATATTCAAAAGTTGCAAATTTCTCTCATATATTTGCGAGTGTTGTTCCTCGGAAACCATGTCTAAATCAATACCTTTGCATTTAGGACTGTTACTTTGCATTTAACTGCATTCATTTTGAAAACACCAAGGCTAATTTTTGGGATGTCTTGTGACAGTGGTTATGGATCAAATGAAAATTCAGTCGATTCAACACCCCTACAGAACATGACAAAAAATCAAAAAGGTGAACAAAGATAGATTAGACTAAATTGAGCAAACCCAAAGGGACATGCAAACGCATTTGCCCAGAAAGATAGAAAAATAGTTAGCTAAGGCTCGACAAGACATGGTGGAGCAATTCAAGAAATCTCAACAAGTCACACTAGGCCAAATAGCCCAAATGCTTGGATTTAAGCTTCTCAAACAAAGAGAAACTTCTATTGTCAATCCTACGGCAAACCCAATCCCGCTATGGGAACGAATGTCCTACATATCCTCCGAGGTTTACTCCTACTCATGCTAGGGTTCAAACAGACCCTCAGGTAATACTTTCTCGAGGGAAATCACCACTTTATCATTTCGGTGCCTCATTCTCTATAAATTTACCCTCTGCATCAAAAGTCAAGCCCGGGGGAAATCAAGCCAAAAACTTTGTCTCGGAGATGGACCAATTGATCAAAATAGGGAAACCTAGAGTTGAAACCTCTAAAGAGATCAAGGACTGATGCAAGCGGCTCGAGGAAAAGGTGGAAGCCATGGGGGTAAATCATGCCTTCATTGGATTTGAGGCCCATGAACTCAGTCTTATCCTAGATCTGGTTTTACCTCCTAAGCTTAAGGTCTCAGATTTCGAGAAGTACGATAGAACGAGATGTTCTCGTACACATCTTACCATGTTTTACATAAGGATGACAGGATACAAGAGAGATGACAAGTTGTTGATCCACTGTTTCCAAGACAGTCTCTCAGGATCTGCCACAATATGGTATAATCTGTTGAACCAGCATTAGATAAAGTCATGAAAGGAATTGGCCAAAGCTTTCCTAGAACTATGCTGAAATGTCAGTGACATGGTACCAGACTGTTGGAACTTACAACACATGAAACAAAAGTCAAATAAAGATTTTAGGCAATATGGCCAGCGTTGGAGAGATATGGCGGCTCAAGTTCAACCCCCGCTCAGCGAAAGAGAGACGGTGGTCATGTTTATCCAGACTTTGGAAGGTCTAGTCTTCGGTCACTTAACAGGCAACGCGACTACCAATTTTTCCAAACTTGTGTTATCCGGTGAGCTTATCGAAAATGTTATCAAGAGTGGCAAAATCAACAACAGAGATAGTTCGTCCCATAAAAAGACCTCGCATGCGAAGAAAGACCATAAAGTAAACTCTTCGAGAGTTTACAATGTCGGTTATTCAAAGCCCATCACAGTTGTACAACCCAAGGCTGCACCAAGTGCCCAAGGTCCTTCAAACCAAGACTCCAGTCAAATAAGAAACCCCAAGAAGATGGAATTTACCCCATTGCCAATCTCCTACGATAAACTATACTGTCAATTGTTCGATGTCCATGTGGTGGCACCCTTTTATCAAGCACTATTGCAGCCTCTCTTCTCGAATGGTATGATCCTAGCGCAAAATGCGTATACCTCGGTGATCAAGTGGGGCACTCGATTGAGACTTGTATTTGCATCAAAAATGCCGTAGAAAAGTTGATCAAGCTCGGGGTCATAAGTTTTGACAAATCTAGTGGGCTAGCTACGACCGCCAACCCCCTACCAAACCATACCAGTGGAGTGAATGCAATCTATGAGGAAAGCAACTGGACAGCTAAGTCTAAGGTGCCAGAAGTCAAATCACCCTTCAGTTGGGTTTAGAAGAAGCTACTTGATGCGGGTCTGATTGGTCAAGGAATGATGATACCCGAGGGCACATTGGTCTGTATCATGAGTTTTATGTCAAAGAGGTGCACACTATTCAAGACTAGTATGAGTTTAAGGACACGGTTCAAGGTCTAATGGACCATAAAGAAATCAAATTCTTTGAGGAGTGAACTTATTCTTGCTTCAGTGTCTATATGTCAAGCTAAAACTTTAATAGGTTCCCTTGTTGCTTTTAACTTTTTTCAAGTAATACATGCAAATAAAATCCACATGCTTAATCCCGAAAGTGGTTTCGATCTTTTCTAAAAGCCCTAAGACTACATGGTTTAATTTTCAATGAAATGATGCATTTTGTTTTTCAACTCCCTCTTCACTTTGTGTATATTTGTCTATTGAGTCCCCATATATCTATTGCACAAGGGACATTGATTTTGACTCAAAGGTCGAGCTCGAGTAACCTGTGTCTAATTCAAATCTTAAGGTGCGGAGATTACGAATGTGTGACTCGTATTTCACATTAAGGGCCACAAATAATAACAAAATCAGTGTAATTTAATTTTTGAAGCCAGATAATAGGCATTTTTCAAAAAGCACTTCAATATTCAAAGCCTGGTAATAGGCATTTTCAAGAAATAAAAAAAGAAAATTAACAAAAAAGCACTCCAATGTTCGAAACCTGGTAATAGGCATCTTTTCAGATAAGAGTGTGGAATTTTTGGGGCACTCCGCTAAAGCCCATTCCAATCAAAACTCTTCGCTTCATGAGTGAGGGTAATATTTTCAAAATCATGACAATGTCGAGTAGCTCAGGAAATTGTTATTTGCTCTATCATTTATTTTGAGCCAAAGGAATGTGATGAATTGAATTACCCAAACAAAAATGATACAAAAAATAAACCTGCCAAGGTAAGTTGGCCAAGCACTGAAGGAGCTTAAAATGCACTTCACACAACAATTCAGCTTTCGAGGTCTCCTAGACATAGGATTCACTTGGGGCAATCCTCGGTAAGCCATTTTAGTGTTGTTCGTGCACTTGATATTCGGGGCATTCAATCTAACTTGATATATTCACAAGTTGAAAGGAAAACCCCAGTTTTCTTAAGAAGCATTTCACATTGAAATTAGAACATGTAGTCTAAAATTTGAAGCAAAACTTTCTCTGCATTACTTACAAAGAAGCTCAAAAGTATAGGGACCAACAACAAATGTGCCCTCAGATCGCTAGTTTGACTAAAGAAGATGCTCGCAAGATGACCTTTGCCTAGAAAGGTAACATTTCAAAAGAAGATGTTCAAATCGAAAAGAGGTTGGGGCATCAGAGCACAAAAGACAAAAGCTGTCTATCCAGTCTGCAAGATAGAACTTAAGTAGAAACAAGATCGAGCCACCAATATGTCCAGAAAGTCATGGGGCATCCCCTTTTAAGTCAATATCATGGCAAACTGCATTGCATGTCATTCATCTTGTAACGCCCCAGTTTTCATCCTAGCATTTTAAGGGCTTGTTAAACGGTCTAGTGGACCGGGTTAGGGATTCGAGTCATGTTCGGGAGTGAATGTTTTTGAGTAAGTTAAAAATATGGGGAAATGGTTAAAATCATTATTTAGTGTATAGATAATATTGGTGAAATCAATTTGAGAAATTGGAATTGAAAGTGTGACATTTTGGTTGGCGACCAAAATATAAATTTTGAAAACTGTTTTTAAATGGTGACTAGTTTGTAAAAGGGTCAAATTCTTAGAATCCTTAAGGAGATATTTTAACAAACTTTGGCTGGTGGTTTCTTCCCCCAATTAAGGATTTTTAACATGTGTTTTATTAATTAATAAAAAGAGGTTTTAATATTAAAAGATTTGACGTAAACTTTTCTCTCAACTTTTTTCCTCACTTCTACTCTACCAAACACTCTTGTTTTCATCAAATTCCAGAGGTGAGAGATCTAATTTCTTGAACACTTGATTTATAATTGATTCTTCTTCTTTGATTTACAAAATCTCTTTGAAATCTTGTGTTTTTTCAAGCTTTAATCAATCAATTGAGGGAGAAATTACACAATAGAGGTAAGGTTCATTTTTATCCTCTATTGAATGGTTATTTATTGATATTCCCAAGTATTTGATCCTTGATTTATGATTTATAATCTAATTTTATATTTTTACGATGATTATTTGATTTAATTAGGTTTAATTGATAAAATTGAAGAAGATCTGTATTGGATCTATTTTTCAGTGTTGAAGATTGATTTTAAACGTGTATTGGATGTTTTATAATGTGAATAAATTGTTATTAACATTGGAATCCCGAAACTCCTTGAATCCCTAATAGTTTAGGTTGTTAGATTTGTGTTTTTGAGGTATTGTGGTGGCTGTTTAGTTGTTGGAGATATAAGGGTGATGTAATCCTATTTTAAGGGTTGATTGTTGTTAATGGAAGTGTTAGATTGATAGTTTGTGGCTGGTTGTGTTTGGAAAGAGTTACATGATGTTTTCGGTTGTTGTGGTTGGGTAATTATGAAATAATTGTTGAGGTTTGTAAGGAATGTTGTTGTAGTGTTTGAATGTATTGAGATGCATTAATTCTCTTTTATTATACGGTTAAAATAGTGGAGACTGGTCAGAAAGCTATCAGTGAAGCTTTGGAGGCTTCAGACGCTTGAATTCATATCGGTTAATTGAGGTTTTACATAACGGTGAGTGAGAATGCGGGTTTTAGGTTTGAAATGGTTTAAAGATGGTTTATGGGAGTTTAAACTTAGCTTAAAATGCTGGTTTAAACTCAAAAGTAAGTATAAAGTGGTTTTCTCTCTCGGTCGTGCTTTTACAAAATGGTTTTATGCACTTGTTTTTGAGTTACATGGTACCTACTGTTTAAACATGTTTTTAAGTATGTGAGATACCATCTTAAATCATGAAATGTTGAAGGGTGCACATGGTAAGTGATCCTTGTAAGCATGTAGAAATACTCGTTGAAAAGCATTGTTGGTTGCTTTGGAAAATGGTTTGGTTTAATGTTTATAAAAACAATAGGGTATATGGTTAATTGTGAATTATATTAGTAGGTGACATGTTTAAAAGGTTATCAGTTATAGTTGGCCAGCCATAGGATTGTTAGTGCACTATAAAAAGTCACTTTGGGTATCGAGGGGTTTTATACGGTGTACCGAATACTCCATCCAAGTACCCTAACGGTCGAAGGGTTATAAAGTACCAAAAACTCCCATTAGTGGATTAAGCATCTAACCGATGAATGGGTTGGTGTCCCCGTGAGTTGTAATTGTACTCGGTTGATAATGTACTGCGATTGTGATTGTATCGTTATTCCGGTTGAGAGGACACTTGTTGAATCCTTGTATCCAATGAACTATTTTGGTAAAGGAACTTGGTTATGATCAGTTGTAAGCCAATATAATTGTGGATGTGTCATGTAATAGTTTGTGGTGTATAATGTGATTTATACATGTTTACTCTTTAAGCTTTGCATATGGGTTGTTATGCATAGGAAGGATTAAATTGAGGTTAGCAATGGAATTTGATGGTGGTTAATGATACATGTTGCATAAGATTTAATGTGTTGGTTTGTGAAAGTTTTAAATGCATGATTTTCAAGACATGATATTTAAATAGATGTTTGAAGTGATGTTTAAAGGATGATTGAAATGAGACTATAATGTGTTGTTGGTAAATGGTCTTAAATGCATTGATGGTGTGCAGAGAGTTAAAGATTTAAAGGCAGCGGGGAAGCAAGGGGTCGCCAAAGACTTGGTACAAAAAGTATGTTTTGAATTAGACTATATGTAATAAGGGCAATGGGGTTTTCGTTGTTGTTTTGGGAGATGTTTTGTTAAACTCCCTATTTGAGCAATGTTATCTTGTTGCTCTTAGTTTGTATTTGGCCATTATGGGTTGTTGGTTGCTTTGGTCTTGAGACTTGTGTTTTTTCTTGCCTTGGTTTCTAGGAAGCATGCCTCTAGTTCGATATTTGATGCAAGATGCCATGAATTGTTGATGAATCTGTGTTGTCTTGCTGAGGTTTGACCCTTGATGTGTTGGTTACATACTAGAAGCATGTTAGGGTGTTTTGGTATCCTTCAAAGCTTGTTAAACCAGCAAAAGAGGACATTTCAAGTCCAGGCGTATCGGTACGAGTGTCCCTGTTTCGATATGAGCAAGCCATTCCAGGCTTAGCGTATTAGAACGCGGCCAAGTGTTTCGGTACTGGCTTAGGCCATTTGAGGCCAACATTTCGATACACGAAGGACCGATTCGATACGGTATAGCGTAATTAGGCAGGGCGTATCAGTACGCGTAATCTTATCGACACGGATTTAAGCTACTAGAATTTGGGGATTTTTAATCAGGTAAAGCGTACTGATACAGCCCTTTAGTGTATCGATACGTATAGCGGTTATTTTAGTTATTTGGTTATTTAAAAGTTCTGAATTCTTACGTTTTAGCCCTTAAATGTTGTGGATGCAATTGTATAAATATGGATGATCGTATTAATATGAGTTTCAACATGTGTGCATGAAATCGAACTAATTAATGGTTGGCAACAAAAAAAAGGAGTTAAGTCCTTGTAATTTTCCAAAATTGCAATTGAGTCCCAAAATTGCAATTGTTCCCAATTAGATGTTAAATCGATGCCCAATTGAGTTGAGTTTTATCCGCTGCCAAGATAAATACATAGGATAATAATTTACATCTAGAAAATAAAAAAATGGTCGTGTTTTGAGTTTTTCTTCACGGTTTACCTCGGTAAACCCAATGTAGCTTGCTCAGTTCAATCTTGTGACTAGGTCGGGTCGAGGGGGTTACATTTAGTGGTATCAGGGCTAGGTTTGAGATAATTGGGAGTTAGTATGGTTGTTATAATTTTGTTGTGGTTGTAATCTATTGTTTGCTATGCACAGTAATTGTAATATGCATGTTGATTGCTTTATGCTATGTTGGGGAGAAGTGTGGGAAACCCTTTGCCTTATTATTATAGTCTAAAATGTTTTGATTTTGAAATGGAAGTCTTGGATCCTTGCTTAAAGCTGGCCTGATTGTTTTGTTTTGATGGAATATCATGTCTTAGATATAATCTTAGCACGATAGGACTGAGGAGAGAGTTGCAATTTGGAACGGTTATTGCTACCGTTGGGCAGGGAAATAAGGAGGATGTTATACCTCCTGAGGGGTTGCCGCTGCCCTCACCTAATCTACCCGCGGGAGTGGAACAAATACCACATGTGCCAGCTAGGCCAGGGATGGGTGACATGGCACCGTTGATTCAGGCCATGACTAGTGCTTTTCAGGCAGCAGTTGTGGGTTTTCCATTAGAACGTCTTCACAGTCTGGGCAAAGTTGAGTTTCGTGGTCTAGCACCAGAGGCTTATGATGATTGGTTGGCCAGTACAGAAATGATACTGAGTTATATGGGTTGTACGGATGCCCGTAAGTTAGGTTGTGTTGCGTCCCTGCTGCAGGGAGATACGTATAGCTGGTGGACCACCGTGACAGCTGGGATAGAATCCGAAGATGTAACATGGGAGTTCTTTTGTGTTGTTTTTCAGAAAATGTACCTGGGGACCTGGTATTTAGATGAAAGGAAAAAAGAATTTATGGTTCTAGTGTAAGGTGGTATGTCTGTTTCTGAGTATGAGGTGCAGTTTGTGAGGTTGAGCCGGTATGCATCTAAGTTGGTTCATGATGAGCGACAACGATGTGATCATTTTCGTTATGGTTTGGTGCAGGAAGTTAAGACGTACATGCTTGCTGCCGATTATACGAATTTTGATATATTGGTTTTGCGAGCCAAGGATATCAAGCAGAACCCTTGTTTAGCTTTTGGGTCTCGAGGCTTTAGCTTTGGTAAGAGAGCGGCAAATTTTAGCTTTGGCGATGGTCAGGTCAAGAGACACTGTGACATGAGGTATGCCATGAACAGAGACACAGTGGAGGTGTTGTTGGGCGTGGAGCGCAGGGGCAGGGTACCCAGGTTAGAGCTTCGCATAATACCTGTTGGGCTTGTGGATCACGTGATCATCTGAGGCGAGATTGCCCATGTTTGGCTAGAGAGGGTCAGGTGCTTACGGCTGTTGTAGCTTATGCTTGTTGGAGTTTTGGGTCTGGCGACCATCTGAGATGTGATTGTCTTTTGTTAGATGGAGGTGGGCAAGGTACTGCACCTGTTGTTGCCTCGCAGAGAAGTCGTGGCCAGTTTCAGCACAGGGATGGTGGGCAGAGAACAGTGGCTCATACGATTGCTATCCAGCCTAAGAGAGATAGACCAGCTAGAGTGTATGCGCACCTTGAGGGTCGTAATAACTCTAATGTGATTGCAGGTACATTCACTTTACAGTCTTTGCCATTGATTCATTAGTCGATTCTGGTTCTACTCATTCATATATCTTGAGTGAAAAAGCACAGTTGCTTGATATACCTATTGAAATTCTTAATGTGGGAGATAGAGTGACCAACTCTCTTAGAGAGACATTCATGGTTAGGAAGTTGTATCGTAGACGTCCGCTGATGGTTCAGGGTTATGTGTTTGTCGTGGATTTGATAAAGTTATCATTCCAAGTTTTGATGTTATTCTGGGAATGGATTGGTTAACTAAGCATAGGGCTATAGTAGATTTTGAGATCAAACGGATATCTCTGAAGTTGTCTGATGATTTTGAGGTGGTGGTTGTAGGTGAGAACGCTAAGTTCTTGTCTAATGCTATTTCGGCTTTAGAAGCGAAAAGAATAATGGATTTTGGGTGTCAGGCTTTCTTAGCCTATGTTATGAATCTTGGTTCAAAAGAGTTGAGGGTGCAGGATATCCGTACGGTATACGAGTTTTCGAGTATTTTTCAGAAGAGTTGTCGGGGTTGCCACTTAATTGTAAGGTAGAGTTTGGCATTGAGATTTATGCGGGTACAACACCAGTGTCAGTTGCTCCGTACTGTATGGCCCCAAAAGAATTGAAGAGTTGAAAACACAACAGCAATAGTTGCTTGATCGAGGGTTTATTAGGCCAAGTATTTAACCGTGGGGTGCACCGGTGTTGTTTGTGAAAAAGAATGATGGTACGTTGTGAATGTGTATAGATTATCGGTAACTGAACAAGTTGACGATAAAGAATATGTATCCTTTACCGCATATTGATGTTCTGTTTGACCAGTTTATGGGTGCTTTTGTGTTCTCTAAGATAGATTTGAGGTCTGGGTACTATCAGTTGAAGGTAAAAGATGTGGATGTGCCCAAGATAGCTTTTCGTACGAGGTACGGACATTATGAGATTTTGGTGATGCCTTTTGGTTTGACCAATGCACTTGCTGCTTTCATAGACATGATGAATCGGGTCTTCCATGAGTTTTTGGATCAGTTTGTGGTTGTTTTTGTTGATGATATTCTCGTGTACTCTCGTACCGAGGAGGACCACGATAGGTATTTGTGGATTGTACTTCAACATTGTTGACTAATCAGCTTTATGCCAAGTTAAGCAAGCGTGAGTTCTGGCTTAGGGAGGTTGTTTTCTTTGGGCATGTCGTGTTGGACGAAGGGATTCGTGTTGATTCGTAAAAAATTAAGGTCGTGATAAGTTGGAAAGCGCTTAAATCTGTGTCAGAGGTTCGGAGTTTCCTAGGGTTGCCCGGTTATTATCGTAGGTTTGTTGAGGGGTTCTCTAGTATAGCTGCTCTTTTGACCAAGTTGTTACAAAAGAATGTTCGTTTTAAGTGGATGGAGGATAAGCAACGGGCTTTTAAAAGGTTAAAGGAAGCTTTAACACGAGCTTCGGTCTTGATTCAACCAAAATCAGGAAAATAGTTCATTGTCTATAGTGATGTGTCCTATGCAGGAATCGGTTGCGTGCTGATGTAGAAGGGTAAGGTAGTTGCCTATGCATCTAGACAATTGAAGGTGCATGAGCGTAGTTATCCTACTATGACCTTGAACTCGCCATAGTAGTTTTTGCCTTGAAAATTTGGAGGCATTACCTTTATGGTGAGAAATGTGTAGTTTATACAGATTATAAGAGTTTGAAATATCTAATGTCGCAGAATGAGTTAAATCTTAGGCAACGAAGATGGCTAGAGTTGCTTAAGTATTATGATCTGACCATCGAGTACCATCCTGGTAAAGCTAATGTGGTGGGCGATGCTTTGAGTAGAATAGCTATTATTGAGTTGAGGGCTATGTTTGCTAAGTTAAGTGTGACTCATGACGGCGGATTGTTGGCTGAGTTACAAGTGAAATCATCCTTATCAAAGTTAATTAAAGAGAAACAACCACATGATGAGAGTTTGGTGCCGCATGTGAAGGATATCATGGATGGAAGTCCTACGGATTTTCATTTTAATGATGGTGGGGTGTTGTGTTATAAAGGTCATATTGTGGTGCCGGATGATGAAGAGTTGAGGCGCACCATTTTGACCGAAGCGCATGCTAGTCCTTTTGCTATGCATCCAGTAATACTAAAATGTATCAAGATTTGAGTAAAGAGTACTATTAGGTTGGTTTGAAGAAGGATGTGGCTGATTTTGTTGCTCGATGCTTAGTATGTCAGCGGATAAAGCTGAGCACCAGTTTCTTTCCAAGCTGTTACAACCGTTGAGAATAATGGAATAGAAATGGGAAAGAATCACCATGGATTTTGTGTCTAGATTACCTTTGACACCTACCAAAAAGGATTTCATTTGGGTGATTGTTGATTAGTTTACGAAGTGTGCGCATTTTGTGCCAGTGCATACGGCTTATACCTTGGATAGGTTAGCCGATCTGTATATTTTTGAGGTTGTGTGTTTGCACGGGGTGCCTAAATCTATAGTTCCGGATAGAGATCCACGCTTTACAGCAAGGTTTTGGGAGTGTTTTCATCGTGCTCTAGAAACACGGCTGAATTTCAGCACTTCATATCATCCTCAGACGAATGGTCAGTCAGAGCGTGTGATTCAGGTCTTGGAAGATATGTTGAGATGTTGTATCATTGAGTTCCATGAAACACGGGAAAAACAGTTGCCTTTGGTGGAATTTGCTTATAATAACAGTTATTAGGCTAGTATACATATGGCACCATACGAGGCTTTGTATGGTAGAAAGTGTCGTACACAATTGTGTTGGGCTGAGGTTGGGGAAAAATACGTTTCTATGCCTGATGTGTTGAAAGACACCAATGAGAAAGTGAAATTGATATGCGAGCTCTTGAGAGCGGCTTCGGATCGTTAGAAATCCTACACGGATTTGAAGCGTAGGGATATAGAATATGTTGTTGGGGATCGGGTATTTTTGAAGGTGTCACCTTGGAAGAAGGCGATGCGTTTTGGGCAGAAAGGCGAGGTTTATTGGACCATATGAGGTTGTGGAGCATGTGGGGCCAGTTGTTTATCGCTTGAGGTTACCTCCTGAGTTGGAGAGGATTCATGATGTGTTTCATGTATCAATGTTGCAGAAGTATCTGTCAGATCTATCGCATATTATGCCGGTGAAGGATATTGAGCTGAGGCCGAATTTATCTTATGACGAGGAACCGGTGGAGATCCTTGACACTAGTAGTAAGGTTCTATGTGGTAAGACGGTTGAGCTTGTTAAGGTGTTGTGGAGGCATCGCGGCGTTAAGGAGGCCACGTGGGAAAGCAAGTCGAATATGTTGAAATAGTTTCCGCATTTGTTTCCTCTAGGTAAATTTCGAGGACGGAATTTCTTAAGCGGGGGAGAGTTGTAACGCTCCGATTTTAGGCCTAGTGATTTAAGGCTTATTAGATGGTCCGGTGGATCGGGTTAGGGATTTGAGTCAGGTTTGGGAGTGAATGTTTTTGAGTAAGTTAAAAATATGGAAAATGGTTAAAAAATCATTATTTAGTGTATAGATAATATTGGTGAAATCAATTTGAGAAATTGGACTTGGAAGTGTGACATTTTGGTTGGTGACCAAAATGTAAATTTTGAAAACTATTTTTAAATGGGGACTAGTTTGTAAAAGGGTCAAATTCTTAGAATCCTTACGAAGCTATTTTACCAAACTTTGCCTGGTGGTTTCTTCCCTCAATTAAGGATTTTTAACATGCGTTTTATTAATTAATAAAAATAGGTTTTAATATTAAAAGGTAGTTATTGATTTTATAAAGATTTGACGTAAACTTTTCTCTCAACTTTTCTCCTAACTTCTACTCTGCCAAACACTTTTTTTTTCATCAAATTCCGAAGGTGAGAGATCTATTTTCTTGAACACTTGATTCTTCTTCTTTTACAAAATCTCATTGAAATCTTGTATTTTTTCAAGCTTTAATCAATCAATTGAGGGAGAAATCACACAATAGAGGTAAGGTTCGTTTTTATCCTCTATTGAATGGTCCTTTATTGATATTCCCAAGTATTTGATCCTTGATTTATGATTTATAATCTGATTTTATGTTTTTATGATGATTATTTGATTTAATTGGGTTTAATTTATGAAATTGAAAAGGATCCGTATTTGATCTATTTTTCAGTGTTGAGGATTGATTTTAAACGTGTATTGGATGTTTTATAATGTGGATAAGTTGTTATTAACATTGGAATCTCTAAACTCATTGAATCCCTAATTGTTTAGGTTGTTAGATTTGTGTTTTTGAGGTATTGTGGTGGTTGTTTAGTTGATGGACACATAAGGATGATGTAATCCTATTTTGAGGGTTGATTGTTGTTAATGGAAGTGTTATATTGATCGTTTGTGGCTGGGTTGTGTTTGGAAAGAGTTAGATGATGTTTCGGTTGTTGTGGTTGGGTAATTATAAAAGAATTGTCGAGGGATGTAAGGAATGTTGGTGCAGTGTTTGAATGCATCGAGTTGTATTAATCCTCTATTGTTATGTGGTTAAAACAAGGGAGGCTGGTCCGGAAGCTATCGGTGAAGCTTTGGAGGCTTCAGACACTTGAATTCTAGTCGGCGAATTGACGTTTCACGTATCAGTGAGTGAGAACGTGGGTTTCAGCTTTGAAATAGTTTAAAGGTGGTTTATGGGAGTTTAAACTTAGCTTCAAACTCTGATTTAAACTCAGAAGTAAGTATAAAATGGTTTTCTCTCTCTGTCGTGCTTTTACGAAATGGTTTTATGCACTTGTTTTGAGTTACATGGTACCTACTGTTTAAGCATGTTTTTAAGTATGCGAGATACTATCTTAAATTATGAAATGTTGAAGGATGCACATGGTAAGTGATCCTTGTACACATGTAGAAATGCTTGTTGAAAAGCATGGTTGGTTGCTTTGGAAAATGGTTTGGTTTAATATTTATAAAAACACTGGGGTATGTGGTTAATTGTGAATTATATTGGAAAGTGATGTGTTTAAAAGGTTATCGGATATAGTTGGTCGGGCATAGGATTGTTAGTGCACTATAAAAAGTCATCTTGGATGTCGAGGGTTTTTATATGGTGTACCGAATACTCCATCCAAGTACCCTAACGGTCGAGGGGTTATGTGGTACTAAAAACTCCCGCTAGTGGGTTAAGCATCTAATCGAGGAATGCGTTGGTGTCCCCGTGAGTTGTAATTATACTCGATTGATAATGTACCGCGATTGTGATTGTATCGCTATTCCGGTTGAGATGGCTTGGAGTTTTGAGAGGACACTTGTTGAATCCGTGTATCCGATGAACTATTTTGGTAAAGGAACTTGGTTATGATCACTTGTAAGCTAATATAATTGTGGATGTGTCATGTAATGGTTTGTGTTGTATAATGTGATTTATACATGTTTACTCTTTAGGCTTTGCATATGGGTTGTTATGCATGCGAAGGCTTAAATTGAGGTTAGCAATGGAATTTGCTGGTGGTTAATGATACATGTTGCATAAGGTTTAATATGTTGGTTTGTGAAAGTGTTAAGTGCATGGTTTTCAAGACATGGTATTTAAATAGATGTTTAAAGTGATGTTTAAAGGGTGATTGAAATGCGATTACAATGTGTTATTGGTAAATGATCTTAAATGCATTGATGGTGTTTTTGTTTTGAGCACTCCTCACTAAGCCTAGTGTGCCTACGCTCTCCTTGTCCATCAATGCAGAAAGTTAAAGATTTGAAGGCAGCAGGGAAGCAAGAGGTCGCCAAAGACTTGGTACAAAAAGTATATTTTGAATTAGACTATAAGTAATAAGGGCAATGGGGTTTTCGTTGTTATTTTGGGAGATGTTTTGTTAAACTCCCTATTTGAGCAATGTTGTCTTGCTGCTCTTAGTTTGTATTTGGCCATTATGGATTGTTGGTTGCTTTGGTTTTGAGACTTGTGTTTTGCTTGGCTTGATTTCTAGGAAACATGCCTCTAGTTCGATATTTGATGCAAGATGCCATGAATTGTTGATGAATCTGTGTTGTCTTGTTGAGGTTTGACCCTTGTATGTGTTGGTTACATACTAGAAGCATGTTAGGGTGTTTTGGTATCCTTGAAAGCTTGTTAAACCAGCAAAAGAAGACATTTCAAGTCCAGGCGCATTGGTACGAGTGTCCCTATTTCGGTATGAGCAAGCCATTCCAGGCTTAGCGTATTGGAATGCGGGCAAGTGTTTCGGTACTAGCTTAGGCCATTTGAGGCCAGCATTTCGGTACACGAATGACCGATTTGATACGGTATAGCGTAATTAGGCAGGGCATATTGGTACACGTAAGCGTATCGATACAGATTTAAGCTATTGGAACTTAGGGATTTTTAATTAGGTAAAGCGTACCAATACAGCCCTTCAGTGTACCGATATGGATAGCGGTTATTTCAGTTATTTGGTTGTTTGAAGTTTTGAATTTTTACGTTTTAGCCTTTGAATGTTGTGGATGCAATTGTATGAATATGGATGATCGTATTAATCTGAGTTTCAACACGTGTGTATAAAACCAGATTAATTAAAGGTTGGCAACATAAAAAGGAGTTAAGTCCTTGTAGTTTTTCGAAATTGGAATTGGGTCCCTAAATTGCATTTGTTCCCAATTAGATATCAAATCGATGCTCGATTGAGTTGAGTTTCATCCACTGTCAATATAAATACATAGGATAATAATTTATATCTAGAAAAGAAAAAAATGGATGCGCTTCGAGTTTCTCTTCACGGTTTACCTTGATAAACCTAATGTTGCTCGCTCGGTTGTCCGGTCTTGCGACAAGGTCGGGTCGAGGGGGTTACACATCTCATCATCATGCATTCACATTAAATGCAATATTACACATCAAGTTAGATGAATTCATGCTAGGTGCATTTACTTCACTTATACATAAACAAACAGGTTTAGGATGAGAAGCCTCAATCATGGAGGACAATAACAAATTGGCAAGCCTTCAACCACGAAGGGAAGCCAGACCAAGAAAAAAGTTGAGACATCAAGATGGAGGATAACAACACCCACCACGAAATGGTGAACCCTCAAAGCAAAGAAAGCCAAACCTAAACTCAAACTCTAAGTGAACAATTACTAACTATTGTTTAGTTCTTCTCTTCAGGTCTCACCCTATCGTCGGTGGTGTAGCGGATCTACCACCTTTATCCTTAGATCTTGATTCTCCGTCAGTGGTGTATCAGATCAAACTTTTCTTCAGATTTTGACTCTTCTTCAGTGGTGCAGTAGATCAATTAATGACTCAGATCATGTCTCTTCGTCAGAGTTGTTGCTTGATCAAGTCTATCTTCAGGTCTTGACTTATCGTTAGTGGTGTAGCAGATCAACCAATCATTCGGATCATGTCTCTTTGTCATAGTTATAGCTTGATCAAATCTATCTTTATATCTGGACTCATCTTCAGTGGTGTAACAGATAAAAATCTCCCCTCAGATCATGCCTCTTCGTTAAAGTTTTAGCTTGTTTGCCACTAACTCCTTAGATCATGTCTCTTCGTCAAAGTTGTAGCTTGATCGCCAAACCTAACTCTTTTAATCATGCCTCTTTGTCATAGTCGTAGCATGACCACCACTACCCTCACTGGATCATGCCTTTCCGTTAGAGTTGTGGCTTGATCGCAATCTAATCGCTGGATCATGCCTCTTCGTCAAAGTTGTAGCTTGGTCCAATCCAATCTTCCGACCTTGTCTTGCCGTCGGTGGCATAGCATATCACCCTTATTCAAACATCTCTTTACCCAATCCTTTTAATTTCAAAGTTTTAAATAAAACAAATGGATACTTAGTCTAAAGATATTTCCCTTTTACTCTTGCAGGTTTTATCTTTTCGAAAAATGATAAAGTAGATTAGTCGACCAGATCCTGACTCTTCGTATATAGTGTAGCGGGTCAACATGTGAGTTCTATTTCTCTAGAAGTTGAAAGATGGACCATTCAGATTTTAAAGGGAGGACCGTGTCAAGAAGAGGTACTCCAACTTGACCGGACGAAAATGGCTATCTTTAGTCTTTGCTCTATTCCTGTTTCACAACAATGAGCAAAGAGGGGCATCTATAATAACCTATTTTCCTCCGGGTAAATAAATAATTAAAAATCTAATATATATATATATATCAGATTAAATTTAAAACCAAAATTAAATCCAAAAGTCCAAAAAATATCAATTACAAGTCCATTTACAAATTACCCAAAGCCCGATACATTAAACCCAAACCCGTTACACCTAAACTAATTCACTCGAAACCCGGTTCACCCTACCCGGATATCCAACCTAGAAACCCTAACTCCCCAAACCTTAGTCACCACTACCCTATGCCCTTTTGGATTCCATGTCTCTATAAGCTTCCACGGCCATCTATTTCTCGTGGCCGTTGGTTCGCTACCACATCAGCGGCCACCTCAGCACCGTATCACCGCCATGACGGCAACACAGCCAAAATGCCCTCCGTATGAGCATGCAGCACTTGGAACAGACACCCACAAACAGAAATTAGATGCATGCAAACAAAAAACGGAGTACAACAAGAACAACAACAATCAGAAACCAATAGGGGAATTTAGTTTTTTTTCTTTTATCTCTGTAATCGGCTATAAAAGTCCGAAACCAAAATCACGTAACTAGGACGAGAGACGGGTTTTTTCAAAATCAATACCAAAACTTTTAGCCAAGGTATTTTTTTCTTTTTGCCTTTTTTACATTTCGAATATAAAAATAAAAACAAAAAAATAGAGTTGGGGTTTACCTTTTGGGGGTCGAAATAGCCACCACCGTCGTCTCCTTGTTGTCGGTTCATCTTTTCAATTTAGGGATTCACAATTTATTGAGTTCTAAAAAATAGGGTTTCGACTTTCCTTTGAAATCTCAAAAAGGGAAATTGTTTTTTAAAATCGGCTTTAAATTTGGATTTAAAAGAAAAAGAAGGTTTTTTTAAGGGTGTTTTGAGGCTACCGGCTAGCGATGGCCGAGGTGGCGGCGCACGGTAACTAGGCTGTCAGTTTTTGGAAATGGGGTTAGGGTTCGTAGTTTTAGAGAAAAGCCTTTTTTTCTTTCTTTTGGTTTTCGAATACGATTTGTGGGCAAATGAGATATCAGGCAATTTTTTTTCTCAATTTTGATATATAACCGGTTAGCAAAAGGCTGTCGTTTTGGCAGGCTAAGATCCGGCTGGTGACCTGACCCGAAAGGAAAGATCCGCGCGTTTTTGGTCTTGTACAAATTGCCATTTTGTTCCTCCTTTTTTTTTTCTTCCCTTTTACATTTCGGCCGCGGGTTAATACCCCTTTTGGTCCTTCTCTATTTATTTTAAAAACTAATTTTAGCCTTCTTAAATTCCGTTTCGTTTTAATTTTCCCCTATTTGGTTTTTCTCTTATTCCGGTCCCCTCTTTTAAATATTTCATTATATTATATATGTTATATTATTTTTATATTACATATATTAGTTACGTAATATATTGTATTATATTATATAGTAACTATATATTACTTATTATCATATATTATGTTATATATTATAATATATATATATTACATGTTGCACCTATTATATTATTTGTATATTATTTATACCTTGTTTGAATCGGTCTTACGATGACCCGCAACGGGAAATGACCCGTATTATCTATGGCTCGTTTAGTGTTGCATTTAATTTCCCGCTTTTATTTTCTCGCATTTAATTTTCCACCTTTTAAATTTTTGCAGTTACTTTTTGCAATTTAATTTCTCGCATTTAAATTCCGCTCTTTATTTTCTGCATTTATTTTACGCACTTATCTTTAGCTCGATCTGGTCCTTTTGCTGAATATTTCCATTTCCTCATTTCTTTTATTTTATGTTCGATCCGATCTTTTTCTGGATTTTGTATTTATTTCCGCCTTTATTTATGCTTTTATTTAGAACATATATATCTTGTTTTGCCTTATTTTGTTGCATTCAACTTATATTAACTATTAATGCGGCGCCCTTTTATTGATAGTAAATGTGGCCAGTACCAGTCGTAGTGGTGGTGGTTTTTTCGTTTATTCTCGAATAACGGGACCTTTAAAATTTACTCGCATTTTTAAACGGATTTTAAATTAATTTAAAATTTGAACTCGCAAATTTCTAATTGAGGCAAATAGTATTCGACTAGGTACCAATTTTTGGGCAACGTGGGGTGCTAATCTTTCTCCATCTGTAATCGACTCCCAAACCCATTTTTAAAAGAATCTCTGGTTTTACGGTGCCCGAGCTACCTTAGTGGCCGGTGGCGACTCCAGTCTTTTATTTTTCAAAAATCGAATTTCCAAAACAAAAATCTCCCAAACTTTAATTTTCAAAATGAATTCCCCAAATTTCAAAAACTTTCAACCAAAAAATGCAATCATCCTTTTTAGCGATTTCGAAAGGTCGCTACACTTCGATTTGAGCCTTTAAACTCATTTTGTTACGATTTAGTCCGTAAATTAAAATGATTTTTTTATTTTTTAACTTGGCGTGTAATTTTATTTCTTTTCAACTTAATTATTGTTTTATGACTAATCTAATTTAATTTTCGTCTTTTATCATCACTTTTTTGGGTTTTGTAACCATTATAGCTAAAATCCATCCCACTCATTTTTTACACTATTTATTTTTTTATTATCCTTCCTCCTTTTAAATTTCGGCTCGAATACTAAGTGTTAACTCGATTTAGGAAATGATGTATTTTTCAAAAATCGCCAATTTTATCCCTTTTCTTTAATGTTCGCTTGTTCTCTTGTATATATTTAATTTTACGCAATTTAAATTTATGTATTTTATGCTTTTATGTTATCTTGTTAACTTAATTTAATTTCTTTAAAAACTTTTTTTAGTTAGGTCATTAGGTTAGCTTTAAAACAATAGGATTAGCATAGGTCATTAGGTTCTTTAGTTTAGTCTTAATTAATTTTAGAAACTCTTTGGAATATATTTCCTTGTATAGTTTAGTTGCCTTTTCACTCTAGACTTAATTTCACACTTAACCAAACTTGAATCTTTTAAGTAAAATTTACTTAATTTTCTAATTAGATTAATTAGCTTAAAATAATGGGGAAAGCCTTAATTTTCTAATAAATCTATTCTTTAATGTCTTTTTATGTCATATTCAATTTATTTTTTGGACATATAAATTACAATGCGATGTCTCACCAAAAGGGGTAAACGGGTTAGCGCCAAAAGTGTTGGCGGTGATTATTGTTTATACCCCGGGTGATGGGGCCATTAAAATGAGTTCACATTCATAAATGGATAATAATTTAAATTTCGCAAGAACTTGAAAATTTCAACATTAAAACAACTTGTATTCGGCTAGTGTAACGCCCCGGTTTTGGGCCTAGCAGTTTTGAGGTTTATTAGACGGTCTGATGGATCGGGTTAGAGATTCGAGTCGGGTTCGGGACCGTATATTTTTCGGTAAGATAAAAATGTGGAAAAATAGTTAAAAAATCATCTTTTAATATATATTGATTTTTGGTGGAATCAATTTTGGAAAATGGAATTTGGAAATGTGACATTTTGGTTAGTGACCAAAATGCGATTTTTGAAAATTATTTTAAAGTGACTAAAATGAAAAGGGTCAAATGCTTAGGATCCTTAAGGAGCTAAATTTCCAAGTTTTTGCTGGTGGTTTCTCCCTTCAATTAAATCATTTTAAATATGTGTTTTAAAGTTGGTTTAAGAGGGATTAAAATATCTAAGTTAGTTATTTGCTTTTAAAGAAAATTTACGTAACTTTTTCCTAAACCTTTTCTCTCAACTTCTTTTCTGCCAAACACTCAGAATTTCATCAAAATCTAGAGCTGAGAGATTCTTTTCACTCAAATTATTGATTCTAACTTGATTTTTTAACTTTGTTTTACAAAATCTCATTGAAATCTTGTGTTTTCTTAGCTTTAAACAAGCAAATTGAGGGATAAATCACATAACAGGGGTAAGGTCCATGACCTCCTCTTTTAAATGGTTCTTTATTGATATTCCCAAGTATTTGATCATTGATTTATGGTTTATAATCTGATTTTATGTTTTTATATAGATTTAATTGGGTAAAATTGATGAAATGATGAAAAATTAGAATTGAATCTGATTTCCAGTGTTATGAAATGTTTTTGAACATATTTTGGATTTTTAATGATGTTGATAAGTTGATTTTATCAATGGAATCCCGAAACTCTTGAATCTCTTATTGTTTAGGTTGCTAGATTTGTATTTTTGAGGTGTTATGGTGGCTGTGTGTTTGGTGAAGGTGTTAGGTTAATTTGATTATGTTTCTAGATGTTAATTGATGATAAAATTGGTGTTAGATTGTTAGGTTGTGGCTGGGTTGTGCTTGAAAAGGATTAGTTGAAGTTTTCGGTTGTTGTAGTTTGGTAATTGTGAGGTGAATGCAAGAATCCGTGAGGATCTGTTGTTGCAGTGTTGTAAATGCATGGATATGCATTAATCCTCTGTTGTTATGTGGTTTAAACAGGGAATGTTGTTTTGGAATAAAACGGTGTGGCATTGGAGGCTTCAGATGCTTAATTTCGTGTCGGCAAATCAAGGCTTCGCGTATCGGTGGGTGAGAACGTGGATTCTAGCTTTGGAATATTTTAAGGTGGTTTATGGGAGTTTAAACTTATCTTGATACGCTGGTTTAAACTCGAAAGTAAGTAAAAATGGATATTCTCTCTCGGTCGTGCTAGTGTTAAATGGTTTTATGCACTTGTTTTGATTTACATGTTACCTATTGTTTAAGCATGTTTTATAGTATTTGATATACTGTTTATAAGCATGAATTACTGAAGGATGCACATGGTAAGTGATCCTTGTAAGTATGGTTTATACTTGTGGTTTAAAATATGGTTGTTGCTTTGGAAAAATGGGTTGGTTAATGCTTGTTAAAAACAATGAGGTAAATGTTAAATGGTTAATTATATTGGCAAGTGATGTGGTTTTAAAATTGTTATCGGATATAGTTGGTCGGCTATAGGATTGAGTGCACTATAATAAGTCGCCTTGGATGTTGAAGGGTTTAGATCTGTGTACCAAAAACTTCATCCGAGTACCCTAACGGTAGAGGGGTTAAATAGTACCACAGACTCCTGTTAGTGGATTAAGCGTCTAACCTATGATTAGGGTTGGTGTCCCCGTGGGTTGAAAAGTGTACCCGGTTGGTAATGTACTACGATTGTTATTGTATCGCTATTTCGGTTGCGATGGCTTGAAGTGTTGGTTGAACACTTATTGAATCCGTGTATCCGATAAACTCTTTTGTTAATGGACTTGTTTAATGATCACTTGTAAGCCAATATAATTGTTAATGTATCATTGAAAGGTTTATGTTGTATGATGTGGTTTATACATGTTTACTCTTTAAGATTTGCATATGGTAGTGATGCATGAGAAAGCTTAAATCGAGGTTGAGCAATGGGACTTGCTGTTGGTTAATGATACATGTTGTATATGTCAATATGCTAGTTTTAACGATGTTAAGTGCATGGTTTTAAAGGCATGATAATGTTTTAAAGGTTGTTTGAAATAAGTTTCAATGTAATGTTGAGAAATGGTTTTTAATGCATTGGTGGTGTTTTGCTTGTGAGCGCTCCTCACTAAGCCTTGTGTGCTTACGCTTTTATTGTCCATCAATGCAGAGAATTGAGAGCTTTGGAGGCAGCAAGGAGCAAGGGATCCTAGAAAGACTTGTTTACCAAAGTATGTTTGGACTAGACTATAAGTAATAAAGGCAATGAGGTACTTGTTTTGGTTTTGGGAGATGTTTTGATAAACTCCTTATTTGAGCAAGTTAGTTTGATTGCACTGAAGTTGTAAATGGCTTTTATGGTTTGTTTTTTGGCGATGGTTTGAAGTTTCATGTTTTACTTGAATGGTTTTCTAGGTTGCATGCCTATAGATTTACGTTTGTTGCAAAATGCCATGAATTGATGTTGAATCTATGAATCTATGTTGTGAATTGTATCCTGAATATGTTGGATGTATGTTAGAATCATGTTAGGGTGTTTTGGATAGATTAAAAGCTTGTTAAACCAGCTAAATGTGACATTACAACTCCAGGCGTACCAATAAGCGGGGGACCATATCTGTACGTTAGGCAAAATCAAGAATATTGTTTCGATACGGGCTTGTGTGTATCGGTACGGCTAGGAAAAAATAAGCATGGTGTTTCAGTACGGGCTTGGGTGTTGTGGTACGGATTTTCTTCAATGGATTCTACTTTTTGGGACAAAACTCGCCTACCGAAACACTACTATACCTATTGGTACGATTGTCAAACATTTTCGATTTGCCAGCTAGGCGTACTGAAACGGGTTACAGTGTATCGAAATAGTATAGGCTTGTGCAAGAAGCCGTATCGATACGGTAGCATGCGTATCTGTACGGTTGTCTATTAATGTCATGGAAGTGGAGTTCTGTTTTCTAGCGTTTTGGTCCCTGAATGTTATGGATGCAATCGAATGAATTTGAATGTTCGAATCGAGCTGATTTTTGACATGAGAACATGAAACCTGCTTAATTAAAGGTTGATAACTTAAAAATGTGCTAAATCCTCTTATTTTGATCAAATTGCAATTTGGTCCCTAATTTGCAATTGAGCCAATTGGATATCAAATCAACGCCTGATTGAGTTGAGTTTTCACCTGATGTCAGTCTGAACATATAGGTTAGTGATTTTGCATTTAGACAAGATAAAAGAAAAAAAAGGTCATATTCCGGGTTCTCTCTTAATGGTTTACCTCGGTAAACCTAATGTAGCTTGCTCGGTTCGGTCTTACGACTAGGCCGGGTCGAGGGGGTTATAGCTAGGTACCAATTTTTGGGCGTTGTGGGGGTGTTCACCCTTCCCCATGCGTAACCGACTCTCGAACCTATTTGTTGAATACCTCACAATCCAACAACAGTAAAGGAAGGAAAGAAAAATATGAAATAGAAGAATGAACACTTATTTTATTGTTAATTCGGTGCATTTAAGTGGTACGTTTACAACTCCTTTATATAGGCACAAAGAACCACTTATTAATGTGAGATTCTTGTAGTTAATAAAGGTTACTAACACTTATTAAACTATAATATAAGTTTAATTAACCTTTTATAATATTAAGTAATTAATCATTTATTGCTATAACATAAATAGTCATTAATGCAATTTAAATAATCTTTGTTGGTGTCTATATTTTAACATAGATTATATGACATATTATCTCATTTTGTATAAATTCGAATCTCGATATGAAAATGTAATACCACTTCATTTAATAAAAAAACATAGATCATTGGACGATGGTTTGTTATTATTAGAACACATGCTCTAGGAGCTGAGTAGCACTATGAGGCTGCCTCGAATTCATGATAAGGCTTATGATATTTTATTTTTTTTCTTTTATTTTCTTGTGACCAAATAATAATAATAGCAAAATTATAATATATATTATCAACAAAATTAGAAAAATTTACAAATAGAATTATATGGATGATATATAATATTTAGGGTTTAGAGTTTAAGGATTGTGGAATAAGGTTTTAGGGTTTAAATTTTAGAGCATACAATGATATTTAAACCTTGCTTGTAGGAGTAAAATTTTTTGTTATCTGTATATCAAATATTAACCCATAATAATAAATACAGTAAACATTAATGAAGCTATTATGTAGTATGGGGACAATCGCTCCAAATTTTTCGTACTATGTAACCCCCTAAACCCGGCCAAGAAGAAAAGGTCGAATTTAGGAAGTCGCCATTGAAAACTTTACCCTCAAGAACCTGATTTTATTTATAATAAATCATAATAGCTGTAAAATAATTAAATACTTAATAATTTGTCAAAACTAAAGCGTTGAAATAATAACCGAAAATTTCATAATATAATCTGAATATATAGAGTCAGAAAATGCATGCTAAAAAATAATAAACCCCAAATCTAAAATTACATCAAATCCCAAAACTAGTAATTAAATTAAATAAATAAACCCAAGTCCATACTGAAATACAGTAAAGCTGGAAAACACAAGATCCTCCGAGTACCAAGTCGCCTAACGACCGAGTTATCTGTAAAAGAAACTATGGGGAAGTGAGCTATTGAGCCCAGTGTGTCTCTAAAGTGCAAGCAATCACAAACTCGGTTTCGAAATAATTTTCTCAAGATATTTAATAAAAGCACGGTAAAACACAATGCATGTAATGATGACACAGACAAAACGCATTTCCCAGCTACATACTCCAATCACAGTGGTGGCAAAGCCAACCGGTCACAGTGGAAGTAGTTCCCCAAAACCCCTCACCCTTATTTCTCAAATCACAGTGTGGTCAAACCACTTCTTCCACCGTACAATCCCATCCCATGTATATAAAATATGGTAATGATTGTAAAACACATAATCACGTCACAGTTTATCGTACTAAATACGAGGATCACAGTTCTGAAATTCTGATAAATTCATTAAAACACAGTCTGACACAGTATGCATGATATCTCAAAACACATTGTATACACAAAACAGATAAATAGTCATGCAAGTTGTAAAACAATTCACAGAATGTATAGCACAGAAAGAGAATACACCTCTAGCGGCCAAAGCTCTATCGTCGGGAAGAGCGACTCTCACGTTCAGGTCTAATTGAGTCAAAACCTACGAGATGAAGTTCTATATTAATTCACTTTCTAATATAAAAACTATACCACCTAACTTAATTCTAAAAGAACCAACTACTCATGAGGTCTCGACGCACGTGCACGATTAGTACGAACGGGTGAAGGTGGCGGCGGTTCGTCTTCCTCATATACAATGTCGTCTGAAACACAATAATAACAACATCAAATCACAGCTCAATTTTTTATAACCTTCCAAACACAAAATAGATTAGAATAAGCAAAACTAGGCTTTTAGGCGAGAGTTAGGCAAAACGGACAGTAAAATCAGACATAGGATGTCAAAAAATGTCAAGGTCAAAATTAACTGAAAAAGTCAACAGTCAACAATGACTTTGACCGAATAAAGTCAACACTGACGTCACTAGTCCAGCCAACGCTGACATCATCACAGGTCAACACTGACGTCATTACTGGTCAACGGGTCAGGTCGGTCAACAGGTCATGTCGATCAACGAGTCGAGTCAGTCAATGGGTCTAAAAGATTATGTCAATTCGGTTCAAGGCTTAGCCTGGTTTCGTTCATTGGTCCAGTTCTCATGCTGGTTTGGTCCGGTCCACCCACTCGATCTGGTTCAGCCGGCTCACTCATGCAAACCACCCTCTCACTCAGTTTGGGCTCAATAGAGCAGCCCCAATCTCTTGGCCATTCAAATGGCCCTTCAATCTGGACTTTCTCTCACACGGGTCCAAAAGGGTAAACCCACCTCACACAACAGCCCACTCACACAACTCCAACTCAAGGGTAACCATGTTGCTAATAGGGTTTTCAAAACCCTAACTATGGAAGCTTCACGATGGCACCGCGCGGTGGGGCAACAAAACGGCGGTGGCGGCAACAACACAAGGCGGCAATGGTTCCCAAAGACTCAACAATGCCGATTACCACAACCAAGGAAGCAAAAATTCAGACTTACCTACACTTACCCACTCGAACAGAGACAGAAATTAGCGACAGAGCGCGGTGGAGAAGACGGAGGCACAAAGAAACCGTAACTCTTTTGTTCTATTTTTGAACAATTAAACAACAGTGATGACGATTAGGTGAAAGGGTTCCGATCGCGAGGATGTGGGGAGAACGATGAGTGATGCGGGGTAGACCACGGACGACGATGGCACCCTCAACGGAGGCTTGCAGGAAACGCAAGGGTAGAAGGGGGTTCTAACCGAAGAGGTTGAGAGAGAAGAATAGTGATGTGCGGCTATTGAAACAAACAAATGAGGGCTAAAGGGGTTTAGGGGTGTAAAACATGGTTTAAATACCCATGCATAATGGGAAAATTGTAGGAAATGGGGTCTCCGCTCTTTCTATTTTTTTAAAAGAGCCCCCAACTTTTGAATTATCGCAATTAGGTCATAGAATTAATTTAACTCAATTAAATCCCCAAATTAAATATTAGGATTTCCTATTCCTAATTCCCAAAATCAAGGGTTTCAAATTGGGAATTTTTCTAATTTAGGGTTAGGGTTTTTAATTGAATGTTTAGGGTGTTACATATTAAAAATATATAAGGATAATTAATAACTTAAGCCTTAAATTTTAATTTATTTAGACTTTATTCCTTTTGCTTTTATGATAATTTATACTTTATCTTTTAAAAGTTTGATTTTTTGTTCCATTCTTAGACGTAGATTTGTGAAACTCAAACTTGACCACATAATTTAGAGGCATCTTAGAGATGTTTTTTTTTTTTTCATAATCCATACCACCTGTCTCAAACTTTGAGCAAAAGACGAGAACATATCCAAACACTTTTTAGGACTTCCCTTATCCCAAACAAATCCACTTAAATAATCACTCGAGCCATCAAGATAAATACCAGACATAAATTTTGTGATTGTACCAACCTATATTTCTATTTCATAATATTTTTATTTATACAAACATAATGTATTTTATATCATATGGAAATAAATATATAATATTATAATATAAATGTTAAAAAATACTAAATTATATATTTATAAAAATAATAAAAAAGCAATATTAAATTATTAAATATTAAATAAAAATTGTATATATACGTTTATTCAAACTTTTAGAGTTATTTTAAGTCGAACTGAACCTGAATAACTATTACATATAATATTATCATCATATATAGATCCAATTTAATCCAATCCTGACCCAAATTATGAGTACATCTAACCTATAGGACATGCCTTAAAGTTTGAGCAAAAGATGAGAATATATTCACTCTTTAAGACATCAGCTATTCCGAAGCATAAATCAACTTACTTTTTTTAAGGAAGAATAAATCAACTTATAATTTAATTTAGACCTGACAAACTTGAATCGAGACTCCAACTGATTTAGTCAAACGAAACCTAAAATCGACCTGTACATGATGACTTGAATTTGATCCGAAATAAACCGAACCGAACCTGACTCAAATTTCAGTTGAACCAAGAATGAACCTAAACCGAATGACCTAAATCGATTTCACCCGATCCAAAGGCAACCCGAAATAAAAAAAATATATTAAAATAAAGAAATATGAGATGTGAAATATCACACAACTCACCAATATACAGGCTATATAAAGTCATATGTATGGTGAAAAAATCTAACTCGGCCTGAAAACCTGACTAAAACTGATCAACCTCCTATTAACGCGATATTGACCCGACCTGAAATCAATTGATCAGAAAATAACTGACTCGACAACCTGACCCGATACCTTAACCGAAATCACCATAGACCGAACTTAAACATAATATAATCAGACCCGAAATGATCCGAATCGAATGACCCGTTTGCCACCTCTAATTAATTAAGGCATAATGCCAAAATAATTCCCTCAACGTTTGACTGAATAGTCATTTTGGTCTCTATTCTTTTTTTAAACCAATTTAACCCCTAATGTTTCATTTTCGATCAAAATAACCACTCTGTGAA
Organism: Hibiscus mutabilis; assembly: GCA_019671005.1. NCBI lineage: Eukaryota > Viridiplantae > Streptophyta > Magnoliopsida > Malvales > Malvaceae > Hibiscus > Hibiscus mutabilis. The sequence continues at coordinate 35,382,647 of CM033743.1, read as the reverse complement.
TGAAAACTGTTAGTTAACTAACAATAAATGACTTGAAATGACGTGGCAAAATACATTTAATATTTAGTATTCTTATTTTTATTTCTATGAATTTAGTCAATTTACTTTTCGAATTTAAAATTTCAAGTCCAATTGTTAGCCATTTAAAATTTCTCTCTTAAATTGTTAATTTGATATTTTTAAATTGAAAAAAATACTAAATTGGAAGCCATGTGATAAAAAAGGCGTTGTAAATTGCAATGTATATGGACTTAATTGAGGAACTTTAACAGTGTTAACAACTAGACTTAAATTTATAAAACCAAAAAAATAGAGAAACTACTTCTTTTGGTTTCCGAAAGTATTTATGTTTTTATTTTATATTTTCATTTTTAAAAATTACTTTTTAATTTTATGTTTTTTTAAATTGAAAAACATGATTGATAAATAGAAATAAAACTTTGCGTTCAATAATGAAATATCTATAACATTTTTTATGGATTTATATTCAATACATAGTAGAAAAGTTGTAGTTTTTACAAGCATCTTAGTTTTAAGGTTAGGGGTTTAGTTTAGGGTGTAGGGTTTAGGGGTTTAGGTGTTAGGGTTTGAGTTAGAATTTAGGGGTTAGAGGTTAGGGTTTAGGGGTTTAGGGTAATATTGTGAGGATTTAAGTTTTAAATTTTAACCCTAAACCCTAAATTCTAATTTCTACACCTAACCCCTATATCAAACACTCTAAACTAAGTCTATAAACCCCAAAACTAAGGTGCTTGTGGAAACATTGAGTTTCCACCACCGTGTATAAAATAATTACCTTTTTTATAATAGAAACAAGGGAAATAAATAAAAAAACTATTGCATCTATAAGGACCCAAGCATATGGAGAAATTATATCATAAGCTTGGCTCATCATGTCATTTATGGTCTCAACCAATAAAAATTATATGTTTTATTAATTTTTACCAAGTGAATCTTCGCCTGGTAATTTTTTAATTTAATTTACAGTAAATACGAGTGAAGATTCACTTGGTAAAAATATGACATAAAAAAATTAATGAAATGAATGATTTTTATTGGTTAGGGGTCATAGATGACATGGCGAGCCGGACCTATAATACAATTTCTCTAAACCTATGTTAGAGATCTGATAGTTAAAAATTATTGAAAAAAAACATTTTTACATTTATAAAGATTTGAACCTCAATAAAAAAAAATAAAAAAAGGGAAACAAAATATGAAAAAAACTTTTTAAGCAAACCCTTTGAGAGTAACCGAGAGTAAATTTGGGTTTTAATGGTGTAAAACGCGTCATTTGGCATATTTCGTTAATCCCTAGGCTATTGGAAGAGACAATTTTCGTCGCCGAAATCATTAAGTTAATTTTTTTAACTTTTTTTCAATTTTGGAAAATATTTTAGTCTTGTTCTCTATTTATTTTATAGTTTAAGTACTCTCTTTCCCTATAATTTAATATTACTATATTATTTGTATACATTTTTTTGATTAATAAAGGGATTACTAATATATACCTCATTAAAAATCTTTCTAAATCTAAATAAAGAAAACAATACACATAAAATAGTACATGAATGTCATCTTACAGAGAAGTAAATAGCAACAGAACACAATCATAAAGCCAACACAATGTTCTAACCAAACTCCCCGACATCATCTCGTAACAAACTAACCACATCCTTCGGAGGCGAAAGAAATTGACGACAAGTTATATCATCATAGTCAACATGCGTAGCCAATCTATCTGCAACACGATTTCCCTCACGAAACACATGCTCCAATCGAACCACCCAATCTCGTTGCAACATGGCAACAATATAAGGAACGGGCGTGAAAGAGGATGAACCACCCTTATACTGCAACACACAGGCAATCGCTTCTTTGGAATCTGACACCACTATTAATTGGGAAACATCTATCGCCCAAGTTGCCGATAAGACTTCGAAAATAGCCCACAAAACGGCTTCAAGGACTATGCATATACCAACATAACGCGAGAACCCAATCAACCATCTTCTGGAATCATCGCGGATCACCCTACCACAAGCGGCATCCCTTGTACCCCGGTACCAACTCCATCACAGTTTAGTTTCCACCGCCCAACTGGTGGCTTACTCCGTCGCACAACACCCCGCTGCCTCATAGCCCGATCGATCGCCTTCAGCCCTACAACCGCACAATACTCACGCTGCATTCTACGGCTAACCGCAAGAACTGGTTCACGCCCAGCAGTGTCCACATTGAAAACCAAATCATTTTGACGTCTCTAAATATTCCAAAGCAACGATCCAAACAACACGTCCCAATCATCGCTTTGTATCGCTAACCTCTTCAATTTAGTGAGATTCACATAAATCCACTCTTTAGTACCTAACCCAAAAAATCATTCAATTTCTCGGGCTTGACCAACATCTTCCAACAATACATATGTGCTTGGGAAAAATCTTAAAATATGACCAATGTCCTCCTCAGCGCCCCACACACACTGCACACGAGCGATCCATAGCCATATGTCGGCGAACGCGCTCATTATTTGTCAACACACGCCTATGACAGACCATCCAAAGGAATGTATGGACTAGCGACAACCCATTAAATCGAGCCATGGCGTTTTATATCAACTTTTTAGGGCCAAAATGCGCACATGCTCTAACCTAATAAGCCATCCGCACCTAAAATTGCTCGGCTCACACTCGGCAACCAGCTCACACCATCAAGAATATGCTACAACGAAGGGGCTTTCACTATAGCCACTTCTTGTCGTACATCACGGTCCAAAAGATGGCCAAAGTCATTCCACTTTCAACTACCCATATCAACCACCATATCAACCACCCAAGCATCAACATTCGTAACAACTGTCCCCGGCACCAATTTTGACATTATCGGACCAACACCATAGAGCCATGGATCCTTCCAAAATCGAACCCGCTGCCCATTATCTATATTCCATCTAATATTATCTCGAACATCCTCTCAAACCATACAAATCCTTGCCACAACCTCGAACAATTAGGCCATAACATCGAGGGACCTCTGAATCATCATTTTATTTATATTTGGCATGCAAAAGTGTCACCCACAATTGATCTTGATTTGTAAACAATTGAAATGCAATCTTCACCAAAAATGATTCATTCTGAACATAAAATGTTTGAAACCAATACCTCATTTAATCCATCGGCTGACATAAATCATCCCAATGTATAAGGTGAATGTCTTCCACGATCCGAACTATGACCCCCAAATAAAATGCCTAATAATGCACTCAATCGATAAATATACACCCCATAGAAAGAAAGACGTTTGCATGGTATATGATAATATGGCCTCTAATACAACTTTTGCCAATACAATAAGGCCGGCTAAGGAAAGATTCTTCACTGACCAACCCAATAGCTTATCCTGAACCTTATTCACAAGATATTGATATGTCACATTCGCACTTGTTGATGTAACACTGGCACCCCAAATACCTCTCTAGATCCTCCACCTCAGTAAAACCAAACAAATTACTAATTTGATTGCGCAAAATAGGCTCTATATTCCTAGAATAATAAATAGTCATTTTGTGATACTAACCTTGAGCCCGATATAGTAGAAAAATGCCTAATATACCACGAATCACCTTCAACTAATCCAAAAAAGCCTCAAAAAACAGTATCATATCATCAGAGAAAAACAAATGCGACACTCTTTCCTCCATGACGTGATAACTTAAATGGCTTTCAATCCCCATTTTGCACAACCACCTGAATCGCTTGACTGAGACGTTACATACATAAAACAAATAGATAAAAAAAATCGGATCACCTTGTCTTATACCCCGTGATGGTGAAAACGAAGTAGTTAAAGAACCATTCCACAAAATTTGCAATGTAACAGACAATATGCAAGACATAATCAAGTGCCAAATCGTATCTAAAATACCAACATCGCACAAAATATCATCAATAAATGACCATTCTAGGCGATCATATGCCTTTTTAAAATCTATTTTGATCGCCATCCAACTTGATCTTCCTTTTTTTTGACACATAGAATAAATAATTTTTGCACAATAATAATGTTATCCAAAATTGAATGTCTTGGAATAAAGCTCGATTATGACCCAAAAATCCATTTTGATAGGTATTGTTTGATTCGATTAACTACCAAATTCATAATCGCCTTGTACATCATCAGGCACAAACTGATAGGCCTAAATTGACTCATCAATGTCGGCTTAGGTATTTTAGGAATAAGCACAATAATAGTACGATTCAAGGCTGCCGAAAACTCTCCCGTGGCAAATATCTCCAAAATAAAATTACACACACTCTACCCAACGAGCTCCCAATTATGTTGGTAAAAAAGTGCATGTACTCCGTCAACACCCAGGGCTTTTAGTGCCCCATATGCTAAAGAAAACGCTCTTGATCTCCTCCCTAGTCACCTCACAGCACAACTCCTGCACCACATTATGACGCAAGGCTGGAAAAAAACCCCAAACCCCATACTCACTAACAACCATATTTAAAAAAGTAAACAAGGTGGTAAAATAATTGACGGCCAGACTCATCAAATCTTCTTGATCCGTACACCATTCTCCTTCATCGTTATATAAACCCAACACTATATTAGCTCTACATCGTGCCATAGTCGAAGCATAAAAGAAACACGTATTTTGATCCCTACAATCCACCCATTTAGCCCGAGCCTTTTAAAACCAGTAGATTTTCTTCCTCGGCTAAACCCCTTCAAGTTCATTCCTCAACCTATCTCCCAGCTTAAATAATGAATTCGAGAATCAAGACTGAAGAACTCGGCTATTAGTTTCTTCTTCTTTGTTCCAATATAGCCGAACACCTCTTTGTTCCATTTTGCTACTTGGTTTCAAAATTATCAAGATTATCATTCAACGTTACCATCGGATCCCAATTGGTGGCAAGAAAATCATGAAACTGAGGGTGCTTTTGTCATGCTGTCAAGAACTAAAACGGGTGATTTCGTCCTAACCTGACATCCAAATTTAGTGAGAAAAGAATTGGGCAATGAACAGATCTCACCCTATCCAAATGCTCAACTTGTAACAAAAGAAACTTCTGACTTTAAGCATCATTCATCAAACACCGATCAAGACGCTGGTAAAGCAAACCCCATCGCCAAGTAAAATCATTATCTATATACCCAACGTTCAACAAACCTGTATAAAAAATAAACTTAAAAAACATTTGAATCACACCAGTAGTTACCCGCGAACCACCCACACGTTCCTCCTGTCTCACTATTGCGTTAAAATCACCCCCTAAGAGTCATGGCACATCATTATCTAGATCTAATCGAGCCAAATGGCCCAAAAAAAGCTTTTTTTAGCCGCGATAAGACTGGCAAACACTACTGTAAGTTGACACCATTCCGTCATATTAACCTCACGACACCTACAATTAACAAATTGGGACGACACCTGTACCACATCCACCTCCACCTCATCCTGCCATAGCAACCAAATTCCGCCACTAAAACCTATATATTCCATCCTAAACGAATTAGAGAAACCAAGCTGTCGAATCACTCAATCAGCCATTCCAACATTCGCCTGAGACTTCAACAACGCCACCACCTGGGTTTTTAACTACGAAAAAAACTTTTATAATGCCAACGAAATGAGGCGCTTGTTGTACCCCTAAAATTTTAAAACATGACAATCATCATAAATATATAAGAAGAGAAAAGACCATTCTTACACATTTGTCGACCGGGCAGCATCACCATCAGCAACGCCACCCTTGCCCTCCGCTAATCCCTAACCCAGATTCAAATCAACTTTATCTGGATCATCATCCACCATCTATAAATCTATAATATTTCTATGCGCCTGTACCTTGTCAGCCTCCTCATCAACCAACTTATACGAAAACTGAACTCCATTCTGAAAATACAGCAAGTGACGACGGACTTTGATACTCAACGTTCTTCTTAATAATAGCCCCCTATTTTCTTTCCCCTCTGTCGTGCCATTGTTCCAACACCTTGTCCACCTTTCACCCGATTAGTGGCTTTCAGATTCACTCCAAAATCCTAAATCGAAATAGCCCTATATGAATACAATCTCATGCTCTACGACCTTTGGTTGCGTACCCTCAATCAGGGAAATCATTTCAACATCACTCAACCCAACTCCCTTAGCTGCCCGTGTATGAGACTTTTTCTCCGATTAGACTCCAAGTATGCATCCGTCTTCTTGAATTTCTTTCTATGGAAAAACATCCCTCGGATTCGTCTCTTTGACTGGGCTCTTACCCTTGTCCATCATACATTTCTCTCTAACAAAGATCGTATCCACACTAACATTCTCATCCATGTCCATCGATACGTTCTTCAACCTCTAAAGCTACAAAACGCGACCCAGATGGTCTATCCCCAACAACTCTCGCACCTAATCTAGCTCCAGCTCCTGCAGACAATGTTGCGATCGATTTACGATGCCCATTAGCTACAACCATCCAATGTACGTATAGCCCAGAACCATCTAAAATGTTCCCTACTCGCACCGCAGCTTCAGTTTCAACCGCTTCAAACATTTTTTTCTTCACCACCCTTGCGCTTCGGACACATCTCCTTCGCATATCCATACACTCCATATTCAAAGTAAATGTGCTGCAACCCTTCATACTCCAATTTTTGCACAAAATCATCCATTCCAATGCACTACTTTAACAGTTTGTTCAGGTCCACCATAATTACCAATCAGAAAAATTTACCACGCTGGCCCGCCTGCGTATTATAATCTACTCGAACCACGACCAACAACCTGTGTAATCCGTCTAAATAATGCCTTACAATAATAAGGATAAGGCAAACTAGGAAGGTGAACCTAGACAACCACCTAAGAATGATGTTTCTCTGTATTCGAGAACGAATGATTCTATGGTTGGATCGTTAAATAGCTACTATAGATCGTCCAAGATCCCATTAGTTAAAACCATCCCATAATCTCTAGCATCCTCAAACTTATCAAAGAAATAATTATTCTCCAAATCAATCAACTGAATTTCGTCCTTGCTTCCACATGGCAAGAATCCTGGAAATGTAGTTCACCATACCCTCTAAAATGACCCAACAAGTAAACAATGATCATATTTCGCATACTTCGATCAATTTGATCATGAACACAGTTTGAGAACTTAATCTTGGGAAACAACCCCGATTCATCCACAATGCAATCTTCATCTAACACCACAACCTGATCAGCTCCAAAACCAAGATCCACATCATCAACACCTTGAGGATGAACATACGTGACATAACAGGGGATGGCACAATGCCCACGCTTTTGCCACCACCCGAGATATTAGAATCTCCAAAACCAATGATGCCAGTCAGATTCATCTTCCCCGATAAATCAGTATCCATACTTTCCATCGCAGCAGCCTGGCCTTTTGCCTTTTTAGCCATACTCTGGTCCCCCGCAACCACGGGAGAACCAGGCCATGCACGCACCTGCACATCACTAAGCTGATCCAACAACTCTGGCAGCCTCTCAGGCGAACTTCCGTCAGCCTCCAAACCAAAGTTTAACACAGTGTTCGCAAACTTAGAGTTTTCCATTAAGAGTTATGTATATGTTGCGCGTAATAAGTGCTCCGCAATTGTGCAAGTGTACACGTCGCAAGTTATAGTATAAAAGATATCGTCTCCACAGGGATTGGTGCCACTTCAAGAATCTAATCTCTTGCACTGTAAAAAGTAAAAGAACACAAGTAGAAGATTATAGGAGTTTAACTAACAACTAAAGTATAAAGTAATAAAGTAAAAGAAGATATAATAAAATGAGAGAGAATAGGCTAGGTTATCGTGAGTTGAGGTGTGATAGCCGATTGGATCGTCTTGGTAAAAGAGTGCAAGGGCAACTCAGTTGTCGTGGCAACTTGCGCAGTGGGGTTGCCTTGGCAACTAATCGACGGTTGCCTGAGCAACTAGCTGGGCAACTAGCTAGGCGGCTGGGCAACTAGCCTAAGTCGAAACTCTAGCTAATTGTGCATGCCTTGACAATACATCCCTACGTGAATCAAGGGTGAACAACAACCAATCTTGCGCTCCTCTTAGCCGTTGAAATCCTTAACTTATTCCAAAGCCGGATTAATCTTCATCGTCAATAGATTGAATAAAGACCATACTCGTTCGTTTCTTGAATCTAACTCTCCCGATATTAGATAAATAGATGAAGTTACGAGATCCTCTCCCAATTCACTCGCAAACAGGAAGAAAAACCAAGAATGAGTAAACCTTGAATTGAAAGTGCAAACTCTTATTACCTAAACAAAATCCAATTGTTTCTCACAACCGCAAAACACAATAACCTTAGCCAAATAGATTTAGTTCATGGCTAGGTTCCAAAGAAGTACAAAACAAAGAATTCTTAACATAAACCTAATTGAACAAGAAAGAAAAAGATGAAGAATGGTTGAAGCCTTGTCGAAATCTCTCATTGCTCTTTTCGAAATCTCTCTCTTGTCGAAATCTTTCCTTGCTCTCCCCTTGAGTTTGACGGCTTGGTCTCCTTTAAATAGGAAATGGCTAGGTCAAAATCCTTTATGAGGAAGAAGTTAAGTTGGAATTAAATACTTTAAAAGAATATAATTCTTTATTATATTTAAATTCCTTCTAGATCTTCTCCTATGTTTTTGGGATTTAATTTCTCTTTGACCTTTTCATGGAAATCAAACTCCTTTGGGATTTAACTTTGCTCCACGTCATCTTGGGCTTATCTAGTCATCAATTTCGACTACCATATCATCTTATCCCTTATCGAAAATTGCCCTGGCAACTAGCTCGGCATCTCCTTCATGCATTGCCCTGGCAACTGGTTACAACCTTGCTTTGGCAAGTGATTATGCACACACACAAAAACACACCAAAGCAGTATCTTTTTCCACAAAATTAAGCAAAATATGAAATCAAGCTTGTCCACCAAGGAAACAATGCAAACATGCATGAATGGCTAATAATGCAACTAATATGAGCCTAAGTCTAGCAATAATATGAATAAAAAAGATGAATAAAATAGTACTTTTAGACACTTAACACACCCCCAAACTCGAACTATTGCTTGTCCTCAAGCAATGCAAACTGATAATTACCCGCCAAGACTTCAATTTTCACAAACTTAGCTTTGAACTTGATTTCAATTCTCAGAACCGTGGCACAAAGTATGATTGGCTTTTCATTTTTCAGAAAACTTAGGAGTTACTCGGAATCAAACTGTAATGCTTGTGAGTGTGTGCGGAGTTGTGTGCAAGTTGATTTTTCGGATTCTATACAAACAAGAGGTTTTCAAATTACTTCATTGGGTTCTTTTAACATGTTTTAACTAGAGCCGGTTTCGAGCACCTCTAGTGTTTTGTTTTTAGTTTTCTTAAGTTAATTAATTCATTCGACTAGAGCTAGTTTCGAGCACCTCTAGCGATCAATTTTTAGCACATACTAGAGCCAATTTCGGGCACCTCTAGCGATCAATTTTTAGCACATACTAAAGCCAATTTCGGGCACCTCTAGCGATCAATTTTTAGCACATACTAGATCCAATTTCGGGCACCTCTAGTATTCATCCAATTTTTATTCTAATCCCCCAACTTTTTAACTATCAACCTAAGTTCGCTAGAATTCCTTAAATTAATCAAGCCACACAGTGTTTCATTAAGTTTAGCATCATAGTATGATTCTAAGTGTTTTCACGTTTATCCTAGAATAAAAAGTTCTATCAATTAAGTACATTGGCAAAGTCATCATCGGATATTCATCAACTCTAGGTAATTCTTGTTCCAACTAAAGGCATGGCAAGCAATTTATGTATCCTAAATGCAATACTTAAGATGAATGCAACTAAACATGACAACTAACTAATAACAATCCCCCCCAAACTCGAGTGAGGCATTGTTCTCAATGCATGCACAAAGAAAAATAAAAATAAAGAAAAGTAAAACGCAAACGAGGACTTACTCCGAGAGTTCGTCGTCGTGGATGATTAGTTTCCTTTTGGTCGGTGTCTTGATTCTTTTGCTTGAACGCGGTGGTTGCTTCCTTGTTTCTGATGGTGGAATCGATCCTCGTACGGGGTTGTCCTCATTGTCCTCTTCATCAATGTCATTGGCTTTTCGCTTGGGCTTGGAGGATTCGATTGGTGTGGTCTTTGTTGGTGCAATGGAGGACTCGTCCGAATCTGAAAAATCAAACAATGATTCAGTACGAGTTGATTCGGGCATAGGTGTTTTACCTTTGGCTTTTGCAGTGGTTTGCCAGGGCGTCTTTAGCTTTGGTTGTCGCGACATCTCCAGTGTTGGTTGTCGTGGCAACTGCTTGGGCAGGCGCAGTGTAGGTTATCACGGCATCATCTGCTGTGGTTGCCGTGGCAACTGCTTTATTGGTTGCCGTGGTAAGGATTTCGGCAGGAAAGATAGGGAACGACATGCGGCTGTCTGGGTACTTTTCCAGGATGACTTGGGTGATGGCATTATTGTGATCCTTCATGTACCGCATGAACATTAGTTGCCGGTCTTCAATTTGCCTAAGGCAGTTCGCCAACGGTTGAAAGTGTGCTTCAAGTTATCCCGGGGTTGCTGTCCGAGTTGCCCGGATATCAGTTGCTTGAGCATTAGGAGTTGCCGAGGCGGCAGGAGTTGTTGCGGCAACTTGTAATCACTCATTTTTATCTGTAAATACATATTAGTGTTGCATGTATACATATTATATTATATGTTTATTATTTGCATGAGTGTTACTAATATATATATAAGGTGTGGTGTGTGCATGTATATTATAAGCTATGTATGTCTACGTTAATGGTGTATGTGTGTCGCGTATGCATCTATATTTAGTACGAGCGTATTTGTTTAATGTGTATAGATGTTATGTTAATTATGTGTGTGATTATATATGTATGAATACTGGTATGTTATAATTAATGTTTGTGTAGGTATATACGTATGTATGTGTATTGCTGTTATAATTATACTATTACTAATATTATTGGGCTAATATATAAAATGAAATCCAAAAAATATATATATTAAACCAAATAAATAAATTACAGTCCAAGTACAATTACAAATATTATTACAAGGCCCGGTTGGCCCAAACCCAAACCCTTTCTAATTACAATTATTGTGTGTGCAGGTGACTGTGGGCCGTTGGATCAAGATCTGATCCAACGGCCACAATCCAACCAAGGAAAAAAATATCTGCCAGCCGCGTGCACATCACGTCTGGACCGTTTGAGTGCCACGCGCGCATGCGGTCCACGCGCAGACGCTTTGATATCCCACGCGTGCGTGAGCCCCAAGCGCTCTGACCCCTCGACTGCTGAGCTCCACGTGGCACGATCTGGAGCCGTTTCACCAAATCGAGGCTTCATATGGGCCGTTCATCCTTCAAGCCATCTCGTCCGTTAGATCAGATATGATCTAACGGCCGAGAACACGTCTGGCCGCAGGCAGAACCCCCACACCGCCACCATGCTGCACCATGCCGATCTTCAACCACCGCGCTCAGAACATGTCAAACACAGCAAAAAAAGAAATGTCAGTCCAGATCTGAAAAAAGCAAATAATATACAACTTGTATCAAAACCAAAGACAAACATATATATGTACGAAACAAATATTTTGTAAACAAGAACAGAGAGTTGTAATCGAACCAGTCAAGTTACAATCGAAATACAAAAAATCAGTCCAGTGGTAAATACTCGTTTCCCCTTTTTTATTTTTGCATGCATACACAAAAGAGGTAAAAAAAAAGAGAGTTGTCTTACCGTCGCCGTTTGTGGGTCTCCCCTCATTAGTGACAAGCCTTTTCGGCTTCCCCAAGCCAGATACGGTGAACTGAAGGGAGGGGGAGACCCCTTGTAGTTTCGTTTTGGGTTTAAAAAATGGGTTTTTTTGTTTCGTATTTCCTAGATCTAGGGCAGATACAGGCTTTTCCTTTGAATCCAACCTCGGATTCGTGTCGAGGGTGAGATGGGGGTTATTTTGGTAGGTTTTTGAGGCTCGCCGGCGCCAGATTCTGGGTTTTATAGAGAGAGTTGAGAGAAAACGAAGAACAGAAGGTTATTATAAATCTGAAAAATGAAACAAAATGGGGGAAAATTGGTTTCGACCTAAAAGAAGGGTTTATATAGTTATTATTATTTCGTTAAATGGGGAAATTACATACTAAATCCCCTCGCGTTTCCAATATTTTCACTTCTGTCTCGCCGCATGGTATATTTACAACTCTGGTCCCCCTTGTATTTCAAAATCTTGCACTCCAGTCCCTAAATTACACCGAATCAGTTTTTAAATGGTAAAATTACCCCTTGAACCATCCCGCGTTTTTGAACTTTTCATTTCGGGTCTGCCCCTTGGTCTAATTACAATTTTGATCCTTTTAGGTTCTGTTTATTTCGCATTTTCGTCCTTAAATTACATATTATTGTTCTTTAATTTCTGCCACTGACTTTTATTTTTTTTCATTTCAGTCATGTTTTCATGTAAATATTCATGTTCGTATTATAAACGTATATGTTAATGTAGTCTTTTGTCTTATTATATATCTCTCGTATATGCCTCGTACTTTTATGTTCACATGTATATGTGTATTAAGTTTATAATGATTATGTGTCTTTTTGTTTGGTTATTCATATTAAGCATATTATGTTCTAGTTGATTCGTATACGGCGTATTTTGTATTTTTGTATGTGTGTATGTTCTCTTGGCTTTTTAGGTTACATGTTAGTATATTTACTTTTTTTATATATATAATATAATTGTTCCATATATGTTGAAATATGTTTTATTTCTAGTATGTATGTCTCCTTGAAATATATGTTCGTCTACACACGTATTTATTCCTGTCTTGTTATTGTGACATGTTAAATTTGCTTTTATTTACTGTTAAGCTTGTTATGTATATGTGTGTTTTAATCACATATTTTTATTTATGTTAGATTAGTATTCTGTTATTTGAATATTTAATGTCTTTAAATTATCTGCTATGTCTTATATTTTTGTCACTAAGATTGCATACGAGATATAAATTGTTAATGCAGTGCCCTTTTATCCGAGCGTAAACGGGGCCAGTATCAGGCGTAGTGATAGTGGTTGGACGTTTATTCTCGGATAACGGGGCCCTTAAAATTTATTCGCAATTATGACCGAATTTTAAAATAATCGTCACTTTAATCCAGAAAATCCAATATTAATAAAGCGGTAATTATTAAAGTACCAATTTTGGGCGGTGTTGGGGTGCTAATCCTTCCCCATCCGTAACCGACTCCCGAACCCAACATTTTTTGAATCTCTGGTTTTATGGTGTCCGGCCTACCTAAATGGCCGGTGGCGACTCCATTTTTTTAAAAATGCGGTTTTTTTTAAAAACCCCACGGAATAAATATTTTATATCCAAAAGAATCACAAACACCTTTCAAATACCTTCGAAAAACCACGTTTTTTAGCGATTAAGAAAAAGGGACATCGCTACAGATGGCGACTCCGCTGGGGATAATTTTTTGTTTTTTTTTCAAAAAAAAACAAATGAGAGTCAAGTTTTTAAAATAATTACCGCTTTACTAATATTGGAGGTTTCAGATTAAAGTGACTATTAAATTAACATTTGGTCATAATTGCGCGTTTATTTTAACGCATTTAAAATATGGCATATAAACCCGTTTTTTTAAGTGGGGGGAAAACGCTAATGCTTTCGTGGAGATATCGTTCTCCCGTATGGGCCTAGCAAGTACCTTCGGGGCTCGAGTACCTTATGTTTTCGTAAGGATATCGTTCCTTCGTACGGGCATAAGCGAATGGGTCCCCCTGAATTGAATCCGCTTGAAAGGAGCCTATAATGGGTGATGATCGGGGGCCTTGCTACTCTTAGTAGAGGATAGCAAGGACAATTCGGGTACCTCCTAGCACCAACACTGGATGTAGAGAACATAGAAACCCACATTGTTAGAGCCATGCGGATAACCTTAGGTGTTTTAGACGAGATAAATAGGGTTGTTTTGTGTGTTTATTCTGTTTAATTTTGTCCTTTTATTTATATATTTATTAATTTTATCTGGTACTGACTTGTTTTCTTTTCGCTTTTGTTTTTTTTATACATCATACATTTGCATTACATAAAGGTACTGGATCAAGTGGTTTGCCTGATCAGAAAGTCTTTCACCATGGAAAAAAGGTGTCTTAGGAAAGAAGAGCTTAATTTGTCAGTCAGACATTGGTCAGAGGTCAACCAGAAAATACAAGGGGACAGTTTGCCGAACAAATGCGTAATAGCAGGGTACACCTATGTGAGTCTCCAACAGAACGACCTATGGGATCTCCAAAGCATTTGGGAAAGATGGGACCGAAGACTACAAGACTTGTTCTGCGATAGTTATGGCGACATTGCACAACTGTTATATGTTCGGGTTAACCATCCCCTACTCCGAGCTATAGTCCAGTTTTGGAATCCGGCTTTTTGCTGCTTCACCTTCAATGGGCAGGACATGATGCCTACGGTAGAAGAATACACTGCTTTACTTAACCAGAAAAACATTCAGGAGGATTGGATCTACGCGAAACCTCCGAGGAATCAGAATTACACTGCAAAACTCAAAACCTTTGCGGGAATGAGTGACGATTGGGTTAATGGCCTCCTTCAGATCTGAGGAGACAATACAGTTTTTGCATGGGAAAGTATTCGGGACGTCATACCAACACATCCAGACGAGGCAAAGAAAATGGACTTGTTCACTTTAGGAATATATGACTTGGTGATCTTTCCAAGAGTACTCGGGAACATTGATATAGCCATTATGGACTTGTTTGAGCGGGTAAAACGGAAAGCAAACCCAGTACCAGCAATCTTGGTCGAGACTTTCATTTCCTTAAATGCTAGCAGGAAACATGAAGAATGACGTTTTCGAGGATGCGCACAGCTGTTACAAATATGGATTCAGAGTCACATGTGGAAGACACCGACGAGGGTCCTGCCGGGGATATCCTTCCAAGGTTTTTCGCCTTTACGGGAGTACTTAGCAAAGGAATGGCGAGAGGATTTGAAAACAAAAATGTGGACTAGTTTCTTCAGGAACATTCAAGATGAAGACATAGCATGGAGGGTCTCATGGCTCGGTAAAGTTAATTATTTTCTATACAGTTGTGGTGACTTCAACTAGCTGATGATGTTGGGATTGCATGGAGGGATCGCCTGTGCTCCGCTTTTAGTGTCTCGACAGTTCAGATCGTGACAGTTAGAGATGCAAAAACTGTACGATGACACTATTCAAAGTCTGGAGCAAAGCCAAAGTCAGAATGGCGAATTAAAAGGAAAGGTGGCGAAAGTTGAACACTCACTTCGAATGTACTACCACAGAAATGGTTTCACTGAGCTTCAAGAAAGAGAGCGCGAAGTAAGCATGTTACGAGCACGAATTGAGTCTCTCGAAGCAACTGTTGAGGATTACAAGGAAAGAATTAGTGTGTTCAAGGAAGCTGCAGCCGGAAGGGACACCTATTGGCAAAAGAGACTGCGCGACGCTGCCCGGATGGTACAGGACAGGGATCAGTATTACGCAAACTTGATGGTGGACATACAGCGAGTCGCCAGGCATGTGAATGATTTAGTTGTCGAGGCTGAGACACTCCGACCTTTCATAGTCCCGAAAATGGAAGAAGCTCCCAGGTTCCTCAAGCTGCTCAGGGTAATTGGAAAATTAGGAGATAGAGCTAGAGCTTATCTATAGAACTCTGGGTTGTAATTAGATCTTTTGTATTAGGGATCTTTATTTTGTAACACGAACTCTGTTGTAATCTAGACCCTTTAATTCCCGTGGAAGTAGTTCAAAAGGGTGATTACCAGCGGAATCAGTACCTTACCTGCACGCATTCTTGCATTTGCATCATGACATTCGCATCATTATACATGCATTTATTTCTTGCGACCATATTAACATTATGAATGTTGTGGCATTGTGTGTAGTTAACCCGCAATCATTCATCACCCATACTTTACCCGGTTACAAAGCAAGCTCATGGAAGACAGGATAATCAGTCTAGAAAAAGGGCAAAAAGAGCTCGAGACAAGACTGGAAGAGGCCCAGAGAAGCCTCAGTGATCAGATTGCGCAGTCGCAAGCATCTATAGTATCCGACATAACCGCATTGTTGGCTAAGAGTCATGGAAAAAGAGTCGAAGGAGAAACCATTCAAGAGCCAGAGGGTACCCAGCTCACTACAAGGTTTAACCAACTGCACCAAACCCGGCTAGGAAGGTGTATATCGACCCTGCAGGAATGTCATCTAGTTTTCAAATAGGGGCACCTGAGACTCAACCCCTAGATGCTGAAGCACTCTATGAACAAGAGGGGCCGGACCTGAATATGGTCGAAAGGATCATGACTGAGGTAGAGAAAAAGTGGGAGGAAAGGTTTCGCCTCATGGAGGAAAAATTTAAAACGTTACAATCTAATGAAGAATCAGGAAATGACGCTAGCGACTTAAGTCTGGTGTCCGATCTTGTCCTACCGCCAAAATTTAAAACGCCAGAGTTCGACAAATACGATGGAACCACATGTCCTTCCGCACACATAACAATGTATTGTCGAAAGATGGCGGCCTACCATAAGGACGAAAAGCTACTGATCCATTGTTTCCCGGGACAGCCTAATCGAGCGGCGCGTTACGGTGGTACACCCAGTTGAGCAAAGCAAATGTTAAGACATGGAAAGATCTCACAAAAGCATTTACTTGAGCAATACAAGCATGTAAATGATATGACCCCAGCAGAATTATGTTGGAAAATATGGGACAGAAGTCCAACGAAAGCTCGCGCAATACGCCTAAAGGTGGCGGAAAGTGGCGCCAAATTCAACCACCCATCCCGAAACATGAAATTACGCCGTTATTTGTTAATACTCAAAAGGGCACTCTTTGATCGCCTCATTAATAACACAACGCAGTGCTTTTGCTGACTTAATCGGGGGTCGGGAGTCCTTTGAACGCAATTAAGAGTGGTAGAATTGATGGCGGGGAAGGGTCTCGAAAGTATAACAAGAGAAATGAAGTAAACACCACCATCACTTATACCGCCCCGAAGAACTTCACAGTCTCACAGCCACAGGCACCTGTGGGAAAAACACAAAACTCGAATCAAAGAGATGAGAGAATCGCCAGAAAAGAGAAAGAGAGAAGAACTTTCACTACCCTGCCTGTTTCGTACTCAGAACTTTATTCCCAGTTGTATGAAGCAGACCTGGTCCTTCCATACATCGTTACTCATGTCAATCTGCCCTTCCCGTCTTGGTATAATCCGAACACGCATTGCGACTATCACGGCGGTACCCCTGGACATCTCACTGAGAACTGCCTTACCTTCAAAAAACTTGTGCAGAACTTAATCGATTCCGGGATATTGAAGTTTGAAGAGCCGAGTGTAGCCAACAACCCGCTGCCTAATCATGAGAGCATAGGGGTAAATGTTATTGAATAATACTTTACCAGGAGGATTAAGGATGACGTGTCAGAAATCAAGTCTCCTTTACAGTGGGTATTTCAACAGTTATGCATGGCTCGTGTGATCGACAAAGGCATGATAACAAGGCAAAAGGGATGTGGAGAGTATTGCGAATTCCACCAAACTGAAGGGCGTGATATCCAAGAGTACGATGAGTTCAAGAAATTGGTGCATCAATTGATGAATGAAAAGCAAATAGAATTCTTCGAGGGGCCCATGGCGAAGAAGGGGTCGGACGTACACATGACAGATAGCCCCAAATCTAAATACGGGAATGATAGACCTTTTATCATCTCCCTCAGGCCAGGGAATGTAGGTGCCTCCCAAGGGGAAACCAACAAGATAAATCCCATGATCATCATTTAAGCACCATCCCCATTCCCATTCAAAGATATGCGGCAAACCCCCTGGAATTATGCTGTAAATGTGACCACGCCAAAAAAACCAGAACACGGTCAGGTAAAAGAGCTTACGCTGAAAGACCAACAAAGCCAGAACGATGTGAACGTTGGTGAGGCAGGCCATTTCACAAGGAGCGGCAAATGTTATTCCTCCGAGACTTTGAAAGCAGCTGAAAAGGATAAGGGGAAGAATACAGCAGTTAGCCCTACGCAGATATTTGGAGAAGAACCTCCCCCAAAGATAAATGAGCCGGTAACTGAGGCCCAGGCCAAAGAATTCCTGAAGTTCTTGATACATAGTGTGTACAACGTAGTGGAACAACTACGAAAGCAACCGGCCAGGATCACAGTACTGGAATTACTCTTGAGTTCAGAAAAGCACCGGGAGACGCTATTGAAAGTGCTGAATCAAACTTTTGTGCCCAGGACATTCCTGTGAAAAACCTGGACATGATAGTGGGGCATATCGCTGCCTATAATCATATAACATTCAGTGATGATGAGATCCCTGAGGGAGGAATGGGGTCCACCACAGCCCTTAACATCACTACCCACTGCAAAGGGTATGTAGTACCAAGCGTACTGATCGACAATGGGTCAGCATTGAACGTCTTGCCTATGGTGACCCTGTAAAAACTGCCAATAGACGGTTCGCACCTAAAGCCCTGCCACAATTCGGTAAGAGCCTTTGATGGTACGCAAAGAGGAACAATGGGGAAAATTGAGGTGCCCCTATTGATCGGACCAACTGAATATGTGATCGATTTTGTGGTGATGGACATAAAACCATCTTATAGCTACTTGTTGGGAAGACCATGGATCCACTCCGCAGGAGTTGTGCCCTCATCATTCCATCAAAAGTTAAAATTTGTAGTCGAAGGCAAATTGGTCACAGTAGAGGCAGAGCAGGAAATTGTTGCTTCAGTGACATCAGACGCCCCCTACATTCAAAATGATGAAGATGCTGCAGAATGCTCGTTCCGAGCATTGGAACTAGTAAATGCCACATTCGTTTCGGAGGGAAGTCGGATCCCATACCCTAGATTATCTAATTGTACCAAGATGACCGTCGCAGAAACTTTGGGCCGAGGAGCCAAAGTAGGAAAAGGGCTGGGGAAGAAATTACAAGGAAACCTGAGACCCAAGAATATGATAACCAAGAAGGATCGTTTCGGGCTGGGTTACCAACCAAGTGTCAAACAGAAGAAAGAGGAATATAAGAGGAAGGAGAAGCAAAGGAAAGCCAGATCTAAAAGAGAAGACATTCCGTGGAGACCGATGTTCTTTCCTAGTTTGAAAACCACTTTTGTCTCCGGAGGGTTCTACCAGCCAGGTCAAGATGTTGGAGAGGCAATGAAGGAAAATGAAGTACTCAACCATGAGGAGATACTCAATGAATTATTTGAAGGGATGTACATCAACATGATAGCTGAAAAGGACCGAGGCAGCAAAATGTTGACCAACATCCGCCCTTGCCGTCCCGGGGAAACACTCGATAACTGGAGCTGCATTGATCTACCTGTAGTTTTTAGGAATAGAACAGAGTAATGCTCTGAATCAACCTTTTGTTTTTGCCCGTAAACAATGGGGATCTCTTGTACGGGGCACCTATGTTAACTTTTTGATTGAAATGAAAATATCCCCACTTTCCTAAAAATGACCAAAGTTTCATTTATTTCTTTCATGCATTCTTCATGTTTATTCCCTTCATATAAAGCCGTCTTTTCCCAATACAATTCATTCTCATTTAATGCAGGTCGCTCATGATTGACGATATGAATGATATCGGATCCAATCCTGGAGTGAATTTCGAATGCCCTGAGGTCTCAGAGGGAATGGAGGAAGGATATGATGAGATAGAAGGTGAGGTCCCTGAAGAGTTAAAGAGAATGGTGGACAACGAAGAAAGGCAGATCATGCCCCACCAAGAAGAAACAAAAATTGTAAACTTGGGGACTGAAGAAGAGAGAAAAGAAATAAAAGTAGGAACGACGATTTCCTCGAAAACCAAGCATGAATTGATAACCCTACTTCAGGAATTCAAGGATGTCTTCACCTGGACTTATCAAGATATGCCAGGGTTGAATACCGACATAGTGGAGCACAAATTGCCAACAAAATCGGAGTGCAAACCAATACAGCAAAAACTTCAGAGAATGAGACCAGATATGTTGTTAAAGATCCGAGAGGAAGTGAAAAAACAGTTTGATGCGGGATTCTTGGAGGTAGCCAAATACCCCGAATGGGTTGCAAACATTGTACCAGTACCAAAGAATGACGAAAAAGTTCGTATGTGTGTAGATTATAGGGATCTGATCCGAGCCAGCCCTAAAGACAACTTCCCCTTACCACATATTGACACGCTGGTTGACAACACTGCAGGATATTCATGGTTTTCCTTTATGGACGGTTTCTCAGGGTACAACCAGATAAAGATGGACCCTAACGACATGGAGAAGACCACGTTCATAACCATGTGGGGCACTTTTTGTTATCGAGTGATGCCGTTCGGGCTAAAGAACGCAAGGGCAACATACCAAAGAGCAATGGTGACTCTTTTCCATGACATGATGCACAAAGAAATAGAAGTATATGTGGACGACATGATTGCCAAATCCCGAACAGAGGAAGAGCACCTACAGAACTTGAGGAAACTATTCCAAAGACTACGGAAGTACCAATTAAGGCTCAATCCTGCCAAGTGTACCTTCGCCGTTACTTCTGGAAAACTCCTAGGGTTCGTGGTAAGCAGAAGAGGGATTGAGATTGATCCAGATAAAGTAAAAGCCATCCAAGATCTCTTACCACCCCGCACTCAGAAGGAAGTTTGCGGTTTCCTGGGGAGGCTGAATTATATCTCTCGTTTCATTTCCCAATTAACCGACCAATGTGACCCGATCTTCAGACTTCTTAGAAAGAATAATCCTAGTGTGTGGGATGAAGAATGTCAAAGAGCCCTAGAAAAGATCAAAAATTACCTGACAAATGCTCCAATTTTAGTCGCACCAGTACCTGATCGACTATTAATTCTCTACTTGACAGTTTTTGAGAATTCAATGGGATGCGTACTGGGGCAACACGATGAGTCAAGAAAAAGGGAGCAAGCCATCTATTACCTAAGCAGGAAATTCAATGATTACGAAACGCGGTACCCGCCAGTGCAGAAGCTGTGTTGTGCTCTAGTTTGGGCTACCAAGCGGCTTAGACAGTACATGCTGTACCACACTACTTGGTTGATATCCAAGCTAGACCCATTGAAGTTCTTAATGGAAGCGCCAGCACTAACGGGAAGGATGGCCCGATGGCAGATGCTCTTATCCGAATTCGATATCGTATACGTTAACCAGAAAGCCGTAAAGGGGAGTGCCGTGGCAGATTTCCTAGCTAGTCGTGCTTCGGATAACTATGAGGCATTGAACTTTAATTTCCCAGACGAAGACTTGATGTGCATTACAACCGAAGAAGAGGTTTCAGATGATAAACCATGGAAGCTTTACTTCGATGGAGCCTCTAACGCCCTCGGACATGGGATAGGAGCAGTGCTAATTTCTCCTGAGGACGTCTATTATCCTTTCACCAGCAGATTGGAATTCTTCTGCACAAACAATATAGCTGAATACGAAGCTTGCGTTATGGGACTGAACTCAGCTATTGAAAGAAAGATTAAAAAACTTCGAGTATTCGGAGATTCATCCTTAGTAATTTACCAATTGTGCGGGGAATGGGAAACCAGGGACCCGAAGTTGGTCAAATATTACGAATTGATCCAAGAGCTCACCAAAGAGTTCGAAAATGTCAGCTTCAATTACCTGCCCCGAGAAGAAAATTAGATGACAGATGCATTGGCATCCATGTTTAAAACAAACACTGGAGCAGAAATGAAGCCCATTGAGATGCAGACATTTGAAAGGCCTGCTCATTGTTGTAATGTACAGGAAGAGATTGATGGAAACCCATGGTACTATGACATCTTGCAATATGTCAAGCTTCGAAAGTATCCAGAAGGGGCAAACGACAATGACAGAAAAACGCTCAGAAAAATGGCAACAAAATATGTCCTAGATGGGGAGATCCTATATAGGAGAAGTCATGATCAGACATTGCTGAGATGTGTGGATGCCCGGGAGGCGAAGGAGATTTTAGCCGAAGTACATGACGGGCTCTGTGGAACGCACGCCAACGGGCTGTCTATAGCCCGGAAAATTATGAGATATGGTTATTTCTAGTTGACCATGGAGGGAGATTGCATTGATTACGCCAGGAAATGCCACAAATGCAAAATCTTCGCTGACAAAATTCACGCACCCCCATCGCCTTTACACACCATGAATTCTCCGTGGCCTTTCGCGGCGTGGGGCATGGACGTCATCGGGCAGATTCATCCGAAAGCTTCCAATGGACACCGTTTCATTTTGGTCGCCATAGACTACTTCACTAAATGAGTAGAGGCAGCGTCTTACGCCAACATCACAAGGACTACAGTATGCAAGTTCTTAAAGAAGGAGATTATTTGTCGATGCGGATTGCCAGAAAGGGTTATCACCGACAACGCTTCCAATCTGAATAACAAAATGATGACGGACGTGTGCACTCAATTCAAGATAACACACCATAATTCCACATTCTATCGTCCTAAAATAAATGGAGCAGCGGAAGCAGCAAACAAGAACATAAAGAATATCATATCGAAGACTACAGATACCTACAGGGATTGGCATGAGAAGTTGCCATTTGCCCTTTTCGCCTATAGGACGTCCATTCGCACATCAACGGGGGCAACACCCTACTCCTTGGTGTATGGTACCAAAGCAGTACTCCCAATCGAGGTAGAGATCCCGTCTCTCCGGGTCTTAAACGAAGTAAAATTGGAAGAAGCTGAATGGGTGTAGGCCAGATACGACCAGCTAAATCTCATTGATGAAAAGAGACTAAAGGCCATTTGTCATGGTCAGATGTACCAAAAGCGGATGGTGCAGGCATACAACAAAAAAGTGCCCCCTAGAGAATTCAAAGAAGGGGATCTGGTGCTCAAGAAAATCCTCCCTATCCAGAAAGATTCTCGAGGAAAATGGATGCCCAACTGGGAAGGACCGTACGTCGTAAAAAAGGCATTCTCAGGAGGAGCCCTGATCCTAACATAAATGGATGGAGACGAGCTGAAAAATCCCGTAAATTCTGACGCCGTTAAGAAATACTATCTTTGAAAAAAAATAATGAAAAAAGAGAACAAAAATGGAGAGCTCAGGGCGAAAACCCGAAACCGGGCGTCTTGAAGCAAAGGGATGACCCGAGTTGAAAACCCGTAAAGGGCGGCTCGAGTAAATTGAAAAGTTGAATATCCGAAGAGAAGGGTATCCCCATGAACATCATGAAGAGGAGGCTTCAGGCAAAAAATATCTACACCGGTTGACAGGATCATGTATCATTCATATCGAAGATAATGAGGGATCTTGTATTTCATACTTAACTTTTCTTCTTTCTCATGTGTGTCATACCTTTTTTAAGATATCCTAAGCCCTTAATCGTAATAAAATCATGTTTCTGAGCATCCATTCCATGTCTTCTTGTTAATTTCAGTCAAATAAGTTAACATAGGCTTATAGTGAAACAAGAGATTTCAGAGCATTACTGTGATTTAACCTTAAAAATGCAGGTGATCAAAGAAAACGATGTTAACTCCGCCCTCTAGTTCCCTACATAATGGCTATTGATAGGGAAGGCGGAAAGCTTCAAACAACCGGATAGGATGACCAATGGCGTACGTCCTGTCTATTCAAGGAAGGCATGCGAGATAACAAGAGAGATCTCTTGGGTGAAAACCCAGAAGGGCACCCCTCAAAAAAAACTCTCTAAAGTGAAAACCCGAAAGGGCACTTTAGAATTCCAAGTCGTAAATGGAGAAAAAGAAAGGTTGGAATGGTTGAACCTGACAGTGAAGTGGGGTATCGACGCCCGTGAGAAAAGAGAAAGTGAACATCAAGATCGAATAAGGACCAAAACAAGCCCACCAAGATATTGACACTCATGCATCATGAATAGTCAGACATCACTAGGATTAGGAGCATGTCAATTCATTTGTCATAGCATTTTGTTTTTATCTCAGACAGGTATATGCAGATTCAAAGAGACATCGATGGCCATCGTGGTGTGAATCCCGAATGAGAAGACAATTTTTTACATACAAAAGGCATATGTTTCCAAGCTCCAGAGAGAGGTTCTATATAGGAAGAATCCTCCGCTCCAAGGCTTCAGAAGCTGAAAGTTCTATATAGGAAGGACTGACAGCTCTAGGGTGAAGACTAGTTCTATATAGGAAGGACTCCCAGTCGAAGGAATTCACCCATGACACACAAGATTATATAGGAAATCCTGCTGTGTCGAAAGCGAAGAGTTCTATATAGGAAGGGCTCCGAGCTTCAATGTCTTAGAGTAAAAGATTCTATATAGGAAGAATCTGTAGCTCCAAGATTTCAGACGCCAAAAGTTCTATATAGGAAGGACCGACGGCTCCAAGGTGAAGACTCGCAGTTCTATATAGGAAGAACTCCCAGTCGAAGGAATTTACCTATGACACACAAGGTTATATAGGAAACTTGTTGTGTCGAAAGTGAAGAGTCTTATAAAAGAAAGGCTCCGAGCTTCACTGTCTTAGAGTGAAAGGTTCTATATAGGAAGAACCTGTAGCTCTGAGATTTCAGACGCCAAAAGTTCTATATAGGAAGGACTGGCGGCTCCAGGGTTTGAAGACTAGCAGTTCTATATAGGAGGAACTCCCAGTCGGAAGAATCCATCAGCGGCGCAAAAGGTTTTATATAGGAGAAACCAGTGTTGAAGGCGAAGAGTTCTATATAGGAAGGACTCCAAGCTTTACTGTATCGAAGTGAAAAGTTCTATATAGGAGGGACTCATAACTCGAGGCTTCAGAGCGAAGGGTTCTATATAGGAAGAGCTTGTAGCTTCAAGATCGGAAGGTGACGAAGCTCTATATAGGAAGAACTTACGAGCCTGAAGATTCAGCTAAGGAAGAGCGGAGATGTCCAAAAGAACACCTTTTTCCAAAGCTACAAATAGGGAAGTCTGATAAAAATGAGTGCTTATGAATCTTTGCTTTGTTTCCCATTCCATGAGAACAAGCAAAGAGGGGCAACTGTAATCACTCATTTTTATCTGTAAATACATATTAGTGTTGCATGTATACATATTATATTATATGTTTATTATTTGCATGAGTGTTACTAATATATATATAAGGTGTGGTGTGTGCATGTATATTATAAGCTATGTATGTATACGTTAATGGTGTATGTGTGTCGCGTATGCATCTATATTTAGTACGAGCGTATTTGTTTAATGTGTATAGATGTTATGTTAACTATGTGTGATTATATATGTATGAATACTGGTATGTTATAATTAATGTTTGTGTAGGTATATACGTATGTATGTGTATTGCTGTTATAATTATACTATTACTAATATTATTGGGCTAATATATAAAATGAAATCCAAAAAAATATATATATTAAACCAAATAAATAAATTTCAGTCCAAGTCCAATTACAAATATTATTACAAGGCCCGGTTGGCCCAAACTCAAACCCTTTCGAATTACAATTATTGTGTGTACAGGTGACTGTGGGCCGTTGGATCAAGATCTGATCAAACGGCCACGATTCAACCAAGGAACAAAATATCTGCCAGCCGCGTGCACATCACATCTGGACATTTCGAGTGCCACGCTCGCGTGCGGTCCACGCGCGGACGCTTTGATATCCCACGCGTACGTGAGCCCCACGCGCTCTGACCCCTTGACTGTTGAGCTCCACGTGGCACGATCTGGAGCCGTTTCACCAAATCGAGGCTTCATCTGGGCCGTTCATCCTTCAAGCCATCTCGACCGTTAGATCAGATCTGATCTAACGGCCGAGAACACGTCTGGCCGCAGGTAGAACCCCCACACCGCCACCATGCTGCACCATGCCGATCTTCAACCACCGCGCTCAGAACATGTCAAACACAGCAAGAAAAGAAATGTCAGTCCAGATCTGAAAAAAGCAAATAATATGCAACTTGTACCAAAACCAAAGACAGACATATATATGTACGAAACAAATATTTTGTAAACAAGAACAGAGAGTTGTAATCGAAAGAACAAGTTGTAATCGAACCAGTCAAGTTACAATCGAAATACAAAAAGTCAGTCCAGTGGTAAATACTTGTTTCCCCTTTTTTATTTTTGCATGCATACACAAAAGAGGTAAAAAAAAGAGAGAGAGTTGTCTTACCGTCGTCGTTTGTGGGTCTCCCCTCATCAGTGACAAGCCTTTTCGGCTTCCCCAAGCCAGTTACGGTGAACTGAAGGGAGGGGGAGACCCCTTGTAGTTTCGTTTTGGGTTTAAAAAATGGGTTTTTTGTTTCGTATTTCCTAGATCTAGGGCAGATAGAGGCTTTTCCTCTGAATCCAACCTCGGATTCGTGTCGAAGGTGAGATGAGGGTTATTTTGGTAGGTTTTTTAGGCTCGTCGGCGCCGGTTAGCGGCGGCCGGCCGCCGGATTCTGGGTTTTATAGAGAGAGTTGAGAGAAAACGAAGAACATAATGTTATTATAAATCTGAAAAATGAAACAAAATGGGGGAAAATTGGTTTCAGCCTAAAAGAAGGGTTTATATAGTTATTATTATTTCGTTAAACGGGGAAATTACATACTAAATCCCCCCGTGTTTCCAATATTTTCACTTCTGTCTCGCCGCATGGTATATTTACAACTCTGGTCCCCCTTGTATTTCAAAATCTTGCAATCCAGTCCCTAAATTACACCGAATCAGTTTTTAAATGGAAAAATTACCCCTTGAACCATCCCGCGTTTTTGAACTTTTCATTTCGGGTCTGCCCCTTGGTCCAATTACAGTTTTGATCCTTTTAGGTTATATTTATTTCGTATTTTTGTCCTTAAATTACATATTATTGTTCTTTAATTTCTGCCACTGACTTTTATTTTTTTTTTCATTTCAGTCATGTTTCCATATAAATATTCATGTTCGTATTATAATCGTATATGTTAATGTAGTCTTTTGTCTTATTATATATCTCTCGTATATGCCTCATATTTTTATGTTCACATGTATATGTGTATTAAGTTTATAATGATTATGTGTCTTTTTGTTTGGTTATTCATATTAAGCATATTATGTTCTAGTTGATTCGTATACGGCGTATTTTGTATTTTTGTATGTGTGTATGTTCTCTTGGCTTTTTAGGTTACATGTTAGTATATTTACTTTATATATATATATAATATATTTGTTCCATATATGTTGAATGTTGCGCGTAATAAGTGCTACGTAAATGTGCAAGTATACACGTCGCAAGTTATAGTATAAAAGATATCGTCTCCACAGGGATTGGTGCTACTTCAAGAATCTAGTCTCTTTCACTGTAAAAATAAAAACACAAATAAAAGATTATAGAAGTTTAACTAATCTAGAAAACAAATAAGTAAAAGAAAAGATGAATTCAATTGAGAGAGATAGGCCAGGTTATCGTGAGTTGAGGTGTGATAGCCGATTGGATCGTCTTGGTAAAGGAGTGCACGGGCAACTCAGTTGCCGTGGCAACTTGCACAACGGGGTTGCCTCGGCAACTAATCGATGGTTGCCTGGGCAACTACTTGGGCGTCTGGGCAGCAACTTCAAGGTTCGGCGGAGCGTTCTCCAATGGTTTCTTCTTATCCCCAAGTCGAAACTCTAGCCACTTGTGCATGCCCTGATAATACATCCCTGCGTGAATCAAGGGTGAACAACAACCAATCTTGCGCTCCTCTTAGCCGTTGAAATCCTTAACTTATTCCTAAGCCGGATTAATCTTCACCATCATTGGATTGAATAACGATCATATTCATTCGTTTCTTGAATCTAACTCTCCCGATATTAGATAAATGGATGAAATCACGAGATCCTCTCCCAATTCACTCGCAAACAATAATAAGAACCAAGAATGAATAAACCTTGAAATAGAAAAGTGCAAACTCTTATTACCTAAACAAAAACCAATAGTTTCTCACAACCACAAAACACAATAACCATAGCCAAGTAGATTTAGTTCATGGCTAGGTTCCAAAGAAACACAAGATAAACAATCCCTAGCATGAACCCAACCGAACAAGAAAGAAAATGATGAAGCTTGTCGAAAATTCCCCTTGCTTCCTCTCTTGGTCTTGTCGAAATTTGCCCTAATGCTCTCCCTTGGATTGTCGAAATCTCCTTGCTATTTATAGGGCCAGGCCAAAGTCCTTCTTTGAGGAGGAGTTTGAGTTGGAATTAAATTATCTTTAAAGAATATAATTCTTTATTATAATTGTATTCCTACTAGAACTTCTCCTATCTTCTTGGAATTTAATTCTTCTTTAATCTCTGCATGGAAATCAAATTCCTTTGGGTTTGGGCTTTGCTCCACGTCATCTTGGGCTTGTATAGTCATTAATTTCGACATCCCTATTGCATTTTCTCTTTGTCGACAATTGCCATGGCAACTGGCTCGGCGTCTCCTTCATGCATTGCCACGGCAACTAGCTCGGCATATCCTTCATGCATTGCCACGGCAACTAGCTCTAGCCTTGCTTTGGCAAGTGATCCTGCACACACACAAAAACACACCAAAGCAGCATCTAAACGGGTTTGATAGTGGTTGGCCGTTTATTCTCGATAATTCAGTTTGAACCGACTTTTGCTCACTCCGACTCATCATTGAGATGATTTTGATGTTGGCCATGGAAATTGACAGCAGATAGTAGAGGCTAGCAATGTGTTTTCTTCCAGCAGATGATATCACTTAACATGTTAGGAAAACCAGTGAGCATGTGTCTCTCTCCATAAAGTTTTATTAAAACTGTAAAAATGATTTTTCTGGAGACTGATTTTTGAGGAAAGGGATCAAAAAATCATGCAATCTCACTAGCATCCAAATGTTGTCATATTTGTCTTAAGATTTTTATCTTTCCTTTGCAGGAAAACCCCAACCTCTGGAAGTGGTTAACGGGTCAAAAACAACCACCTGAAGCAGTGACAGTTAATCCTGTAAGAGATGATCTGAAGTATACAAAGTTTCCACCAGTATTCCCTTTATTTCCCAGTACTCTTATATGATAATTTGGTTGTATAGGTTTTCTCTGCAGTACAAGAGAAGGTCTTGAAAAACACCGACAACCATTCTTCACCTGAGACCCAGCAACCCCTGGCTAGCCATGGGTGAGAGGGTGGGATGATATCAAGAAAGGCCGCAATAGCCCTATCACCGAAATCAGTAGCTTTTCATTTGCCTTTGGGATAACAGGTTCTGAAGACTGTTTATTTTGGAAAAAATAAGGATTCATATATGAATTTGTTCGATAGGGTATACTGGAATATGAATAAGGGTGGCCGCATAACTGCAGTGGCATAGACCTTTCATAAGGGTGGCTGCATAATTTGCTCTGAGGTTGTGGATTTGGGTGCCTAAGATCTTTGCAGAAACTCCTTGATTGTTGAAAAACTGCTTGAACTCAGATTGATCAACAAGTTGTATTTGAAGATGCTTTGAGCACTAATACTTCCATTCATCCTTGCAGAACAAATCCACACATGTTCGATAATTTGTTCAGAAAACTTCCATTCATCTTGTCTTGCTTCAGTTGATCTTGTTCATGAAGTTTGATTGGATTGAATACCTCGTAAGTATGAAGCTTCCTAGTATTCAACAATCAACTCAATGAATTTTGATCGAAATCCTTGAAAATTCAGCTTTGACTTCATGAAATCGAATTCAAAGATTCGTGTGGTAAATGATGGTCATGTCAGAAATTATCCTCAACCATCGGTATTGATCCAGTATTCCTAGTCAAGTCCATGCTAACCCTCGTACGATAGGAGATGTGTTTCTTTCTAGTTGAACCAAAATCAAGGATAGTAAGAAACGGAAGGAAAACCTTAATTATTGTTTCAGATCTGGTAATTTGTAAGTTATGGTGGAGAAGCTAGCTTAAGAATTAGTAGGGGTGTGTTATCTTGTATGGGTTCGTATTTTGGCATTTGTTTTGGAAATATAATACCTCTCTATTTAATTAGAAAAAAATAACCTTGTTATTCGAGTTGAAAGAGTTGATGTTGTGTTCTTTATCCCTACGTCTCATGGGCGCCATTTTGGTTCATTTCATATAATTATCTCTACATATGTGAAGATTGTATCAAATTTGACACACGTGAAATTAACCAAAAACATTTTCTTTAGGGATCATTGAATATAATAGGTTATTTTCAAGAAAAAATATGGACATTGGATTAAGATTTAGTTTTATTATATATAGAAAAAGATGAAAAGATTTGTGTCCTCATCTTCATTTCATTTACATCATTGAAGATTTCTCTAGAACTCTCAAGAGCTCTCTTCATCCTCCATCTTCCTACAAGAAAATATTAGTATAAAAGTGTGTTCTCTAAAATACATCAAGTTCAGAGATTTTTTAAATTAAGATTTCAAGTCAAGACTGAGATACGTGAAACAAGAGGTAAATATGTTCATGAGTAATCTCTTTCATTTTAACTATGTTATAATTATGAGAAAATAGCCCCAGTTTCTGTGTTCATCAGAGCTTCAAGGAGAAGTGTCCAAATCCACCATAGAGGAGGAGGATGTAGATCAAGAATTGAAAATGTTAGATTTGTGTTTGTTTTAGCATTAAATAAGGTGACGGAAGAGTTTAGCCAGTTGGCCAAACAGTTTCATTAATATAATTTATGAGTCATTGATATCATATCTCGTGTGTACAAGGTGTGTGTTGTCGGATAATTAAGAAAAACTATGAACATATACTATCATGTAACCACATTAATATATTAAAGGCATAATGCTTAAATTAATTACAACCAATTAGAAGTTGACACGTGGCAACTTTTGATCAGTTCAAATTATTTTTTTTGAGTTTGGTTTTGGAGAGGATCGAACCCAAAAAAACTTGTAAGGATGAGCTTAACCCTAAACCACTAAACTATTTTGTTTAACGAGATCTGATGGAATTTAATATCTAACCAAAGCAAGAAGATTTTGGCCCCGTTTAGCAATGCTTTTTGTAGCGACTTTTTTATTTCTTAAAAAATCGAGATCGCTAAAAAGGAACATAATCCGGTTTTCCTTTTGTTTTTTGGAAAAATATTTAAAAAAGTGAGGAAGTCCTTTAAAAATTTGTGTTTTTAAAAATAAAGACTTGGAGTTGCCACCGGCCACTTAGGTAGGCCGGACACTATAAAACCAGATATTCATTCGAAAACGGGTTCGGGAGTTGACTACGTGTGGGGAAGGATTAACACCCCCATCACGCCCGAAAATCGGTACCAAAACATATGTTGCTTTTAATTGATAGAAATTGTTGAAATTTAAAATGAATTTAATTAAGTGTTCTTGATTGAATATATGTTTTAATTAAATGGGCTTTAACGATTGGTGGGCTTGAATTAATTAAACGTTTAATTAATAAGGGTGACGGTACATCGGACCATAGATAAATCGACATTGAATAAGCTTGACTGTCGAGTTAATTTATGGTTCGAATTTCGTACATCACCTTTATGCATGATGCAAGCATTTAAAAATGATGCCATGACTTATCAACTTTTAATTTAAATTAAAGTTTACCTACGGACGGTAAGAATTAATTCGAATATTTGGTCAATATCCATTGAGTCATGATTATTACGACACAAATATCGAAATTAATAAAGACTTCATTTTTATAATTTAAGTCAATTAATTAATAACATGTCTAATTAAAATAGCTAAGATCTAATGGATGACAATTAAAATGCATGGCATAGAATCGCATGAAATAAAACCTAGGCCCACTAAAGTCTTAACCTAAAAATGCCAAAATTATGGAAAGTTGATTAGTGATCTTATTATTAACTAGGTTAGTCTAATATTAACCTTAAATTAACTAAGATCCTAAAATCTAGAAACTCTAACATTTTATGGATTATCTTGAATCAAAATAACTAATTTGATTAATTTTAAACTAGCATCCTATTAAGCCAAGGACACTATTTAAAACCCTAACATTTTATGAATTATCTTGAATAAAAATAACTAATTTGATTAATTTTAAACTAGCATCCTATTAAGCCAAGGACACTATTTAAAACGAATCAAATTAATAGTCATGATTTTAATTAAGTTTTCATCCAAGTCAAATATCAATTTTATCATAAAATAATTAAGAGGTGGTACAATCAATTTAATTAATTTAACATTCATCCCAATAAGTCAAGGACAAATTTAAATTAATTAAATTAATTCGAACCAGAAACTACCTAAAGGTTTCAACTAATCTAAACATAAATTTAATTTAAACTTACACCCTAATAAGCTAAGGACATAATTTAAATTAAATTTTAAATCTAATTCTAACTAAGGCTCAACTAGCCTAAAACTTAAACTAAATTCATTTTAATTAATTTAAACACACGCCCCATTAAGCCAAGGGCATGTTTTAAAGTAATTAAAACAAAAGAGGATTGTCAACAAAATCTCATCAATATTTCTATTAAACCATAAGAATGGATTACACATAAATAAACAAGGAAAGAAAATACAAAAACTCAAATATATGCTCGATCAATCAATTCACGGATCGTTATCGTTGGGGTTAAAAAGCTTGATTTAAGGGTTGGTGATTCGAATGGTGGTAAGTGTCGGTGGCTTTGAAGGTTGCCGATTAAGGAAATGGTTGTTGGTAATGGTTCGAAAGGGTAAAAGATGAAAAAACAGTGGGCAATGGGTTTCTTGAGTGGATTTTTGGGGTGCCAGGTGAGTGAGCAGTGTGTAAGGCGAGGCGTGAAAATGGGATCAAGGGATGGTTTTGGGGAAATAATGGCAGTCGGTTCTTTGAGTAGTTTAGGACAGGTATTATATATATTGTCATTATATTTTTTTATCCCATAAAATGACTTTGGTCATCAAGTAGTGGTTCATCAAATGAGAGTGAGACATCCATCTATCCAATGAAAGTAAAGACTTAATGAAGGAGTTGGAATATTCATTTTTTGTATTTTTTTATTATATAAAATCATAGGTAATGGGTCATATTTGATGTGGGCTATTAGGTTAGGGTACAAGGTTTTGGGCATTTAGAGGAGTAATGTGGGTTGATTTTAATTCGAGCATTTAATTTAAACTGAACAAAATTTAGTGCCTACAGCTGCCCCTCTTTGCTTATTGCTGTGAAACGGGAATAGAGCAAAGACGAAGAGACACAAATTTTGTCCCACTTCCCGGTCTGAGAATTTAGAGCTCCGAGTTCCTCCAATATAGAACTATTCACCCTTCCTCTTTTTGAAGTACTGGAGCTTCTAGTTCTTACTACGTAAAGACTAAAGAAAAGAAACCCTCGAAATGATGCACCGTTTTTTTCTCTCGCCTTGGCATGTGATAGTATCTCGCCTTGAGAATACCGAAAGATTTTCATCGTATTCCTGAAGGCTGAAATCCTCAATATGATGTCCAGATTTTTGGTTGTCTTAACACCGAATGATATCTCGCTTAGAGACTACCAGAATGCCCCAATTTCTATTCGTCTTGGCATGTGATGGTATCCCGCCTTGAGACTACCGAAAAGGTTTTTTTACCATATTCCTGAAGGCTGAAAACCTCAATATGATGTCCCGATTTCTGGTCGTCTTGACACCGAACGATATCTTGCCTAGAGCCTACCGAAATACCCCGATTTATGTTCGTCTTGGCATAACATGTTCGTCGCTCCCAAATAACTTGAAGATTGGAAGACTTTTAGAAATCATAATTGTGCAAGTTAAAGGATTCTTGACTCTTTGTTGATATCTACTCATCTCCTCGTGAAGTACAAGATCTAATCTTCAAATACCTCTTGTTGTCTTCTTCGTCTTCGTACGCTGGTCATCTCTCCACATGTTAAGACTCAAGCTTTTTAACCCCTTCCGCTCGAACTTCTAAATCTTTACACTAAAGCGCCTTTTCAGGTTTCACTTTAGATTTGCTTTTCTCAAAGCACCCTTTTTAGATTTTCACTCTGGTTTTTTTCTTTTTCTTTTTTGTTGTTTTCTCTTTTCCTTTTTGGAAGGGTCAAATTAAAAGAATCTTCATTTCATGAAAAAATTTTCTTATGAAATGATCGAATTGAGAAATTCTTTTTAATTAAGAAATTCTCATTTTATAAAAATACGTCTTTATGAAAGATCAAATTGAGAAATTGGGTTTGTGAAGAAATATCCTTATGAAAGGATCAAGGTAAGAGATTTGTTCTAAAAATATCCTTATAAAAGGATCGAATTAAGAAATTCTTTTGGTTTTAAGAAAAATGTCCTTATGAAAGGAGGAAACTGAGAAACTCTTTGTTTTACGAAAACAACCTTAAGAAATGATAAAATTGAGAAATTGGTTTTTTGAGAAAAAACACATCCTTAAGAAATGATCGAATTAAGGAATTCGAGTTTTATGAAGATGTATCCTTATGAAAGGATCGAATTGAGAATTTGGTTTTGAGAAAGACATCCTTAAGAAATGATCCAATTAATAAATTCGTTTTAAGAAAAACATCATTAAGAAATGATCAAATTAAGAAATTTGGATTTTAAGAAAAACATCCTTAAGAAATGATCGAATTAAGAAATTCATTTTAAGAAAAACATCCTTAAGAAAGGATCGAATTAAGAAATTTGGGTTTTAAGAAAACTTCCTTAAGAAATGATCGAATTAAGAAACTCGCTTTAAGAAAAACATCCTTAAGAAAGGATCAAATTAAGAAATTTGAGTTTTAAGAAAACTTCCTTAAGAAATGATCAAATTAAGAAACCCGTTTTAAGAAAAACATACATCCTTAAGAAATGATCAAATTAAGAAATTTGAGTTTTAAGAAAAGCTTCCTTAAGAAAGGATCGAATTAAGAAATTCGTTTTAAGAAAAAAACCTTAAGAATGGATAAAATTGGGAAATCCGAGTTTTAATATAAAATGGTATCTCGTTTTGAGACTACTGGAATACCTCATAGAAAGTGATATCTCACTTAGAGACTACCAAAATACCTCGACTGAAAGTGGTATCTCACTTAGAAACAAAATACCTCAACTGAATGCCCCAACTTCGGATCGTCTTGGCATAAAAAGAAGCTCGTTACTCCTAAATGACCGAAGATTGGAAGGCCTTTAGAAATCATAATCATGCAAGTCAAAGGAATCTTGATTCTTTGCTGAGATCTACTTCTTCTCTCATGAAGCTGTAGATTAAATCCTTTATCAATCTTCAAATACCTAGTTAAAATAAACACAATGCTATGATGGTATAAGTTAGCATGCTCCTAACATAAGGACTTCTAACTATAAATGATGCATGAGTGGAGTCATTTTTAGAATTGTGGGGAAAACCCTTGCTTTCTGGTCGATCACCCTTAATTTCCATGGGCTTTTTGTCTTTGCTAAATCTTCATCTTTTGTCCTCTCTTGAAAGGGTGTTGCAGACTTGCACTGGTCAAAACAAAATTTATCATTTCTTGAAGTTCAGTTCTGAAATATTTCCCCCACTCCACTTGGGCTTAACTGTTGTTTCTTCATTGACTCTTCATGATGAGCCTTCTTCTATCTCAACGTTGGGGTGAACACATGCCCCTAAATCCCCAAATTTTCCTTATTTTCAACAAGGTCTCAAATCTTCATTATTTTGAACCATACAAAACATTATGGCAGAAACTTACTTCAAATCTCTAAATTGTTTGGCATATGGAATCTTGTTATTATTCTTATTCCAATCACTGATAAATTATTCCTTTGTGTTGGGTCGACCATTTATTTCCCTGACCTAAAACTCTACCTATGAAGCCATGTAGAGAAAAATTCTTCTTCTTCTTGATCTTCGTAGTTCCCCATCTCACCTTTGGGTTTAGCTGTCATTTTTTCACCTCTGATCCATCAGGATGATCTTTCTTCTATTTCAATGGTAGGCTGAAAACATGCCCCTCTAAGTCTCCAAAATTTTATTTCTTCAATAAGATCCAATCTTCATTTTTTGAATCAACCAAGGCATTACGGTAGACACTCACTTTGAGTCTTTGAACCATGTTACTAAGGCTTGCTATTATTCTTTTTAGGATTACTGGCGGGTTATTCCTTTGTGTTAGGTCGACCATATACATCTTTGACCTTGAATTCTAAATTCTATTCCTAAAGTAATACAGAAAAACCTTATTTATTCTTCTTTTTTCTCTCTTAGTTTTTTTTCTCTCTCTCTTTTCATCTATATGTCAGTTTGCTGATTAACATTTAACAGATGATGCTTTTTGGATTAATATACAAAATAAAAATCAATAGAAAAAAGAATAGAATGCCCTAGATATCAAATGCAAGAGCGTCTTAGATTAAATCCTCCAGTGATCAATAGATTGCCTTTGAATGTTGTGGCGATATTTGAAGTTGTGAAATTCCTCCCAGATTGCTTGGTTCATCCTCATGATTATGGTATTTGCTTGATCTGTTCGAAAACTACCCTTCTAATTCTTATTGTTTTTCTCCATTCATAAGTATGTTAAAGCTTTTCGAATTTGTTTAGCCCATGGAATGCAAAAAAAATCATTCTGAGAATTCTAAGTACAAGTGTATTCTTCTAATTGCGATTAATATTGTATCAGTGTCTTCAAATATTCATCTCTAACGCTAGGGTATTGAACAGATGGAGCATATCTCTTATTAGATTTGTCCCCCTACAGCTCCACCAAGATGCTCCGAGAGTTATTTGATTGTTCATTCATTCCTTAAGAAATTAACTTTCCTTTAACCTAATCCAAGTCGCACTCGGTTTTGGGAATTCAACTCACCACAGTCCTTTGTCTCAAGAGTAATGATGAAGCACACAATAATACCCGAGTTACTCGGTATAGTCATGATTTGAAAACTTACTCATACAACCAAGGCTTTTGACTCAATTAGAGTAAGTGGAGCAAAACATCCTTATTTAGCCTTTTTGCTATAGCAGAGTACCCTTCTGATTTTCCTTTCTCTTTTTTGAAGCACTCTATTTTTTAATTAATTATTTTTTTAATCCATGTGCCCAAAATAATTCTCACATTCAAGCAACTCTATTGGGTTTTTCTAGGAGATTTTTTATCATCAAACATTATTGAAGGAGTGGTAGTTTTGCGTCTCGCACTTTACCGACTAGAGCGAGATGAGCAAAAAATCATACTTTTTCATGATCACAACATTCGACTGATGCTTTTATTAGAATCAATGCCACATTATGCACGTGATATCTGGGGATCTACGAGGGTAAGAAAGAATATACATATATTTTTAATTAAAAGATGCATCCTTTCATTGAAATGGAAAAAAGTAGCAAACATAACATAAGCCCTTACAAAAAAAGGTATTTGCTACTTTTGGTCAAACAGTAGCAAAGTTGATTCCACGCATTACTTTAAGAGAAAATGAAAAATGCAAGGAAATGTAAACAAATGAACTTCTATGAACGAAAACTGGGAAATCAGCACCTCCCAAAAGTCATGTTCACCATTCTTTCTTCTTAAAACATCAAAAGGTCGGTCTCAATCAGACTTTGAACCTTGTTTTTTAGGGCTCCACAATTCTTTGTACTATGGCCCGTACTTCCCACATGGTAGTCACATATGGCATTAACATTATAACCTTCGAGATATGAAAGATCTTTTGGTTTGGACCAAACTGGGGTCAGAAGCTTCTCTCAAAAATCGTTGGGAGCAAATAAGTGTACGAGATCGAAACTGGATGAACAACCTTTGGAGGCTTTGCAGACCATGATGATTGATTAAGGTAGTGGCCTTGAGGCTGATTGGTTGAGTGAGAACTCACTATATGAACCTGAGGGTCATCTCTCTTCTAAGGGGTTGTGCTATAGGGGTTGTTTATCTTTTCCTTTTTTATAGTATCCTCGAGGTGCTCTCCAGGCACGGCCAATTCTATAAAGCTAACGGTATGGTGGCTTATAAAGGGATCATACAATACTCCCTTTAGTGTATCTGCAAACATATGAGTGATTTCTCTTTCTTGAATCGGGGGTTGAACCTAAGCTGCCATGTCTCGCCATCGTTGAGCGTATTGGCAAAAACTATCATCAGGTGCCTGTTCCAAACTTTGCAGTAGGAATCGGGTTAGGATCATCTATGTTATATGTTTATACTGTTTTGTAAAGGCTTTGGCTAAATCCTTCCAAGACTTGATCTGAGCCTGTGTTAACTGATTATACTACCTTACGACAGACCCTACTAAACTATCTTGGAAACAATGGATTAACAATTTCTCATTGTTGGTGAATCTTGCCATCATTTGATAAAACATGGTTATATGAGTGGTGGGACAAGACGTTTCGTCAAACTTCTCGAATTTTAGAGTTTTAAACTTATATGGAATCTCCAAATCTAGGACTAAACTAAGCTCCCTGGCATTCAACCCATAGGATCCTTCTTCATCCTCCTTTACTCAAAACCTCTCATCAAGATCCTTCTTGGTTTCCTCTAATTGCTTCAAAAAATTTGTCTTTACTTGATTCAATTTTTCTAACTCATCCAAATCTAAGACACTGTCCCTAACATTCTCCGCATTACTGAAGGACACACCATTGGGACATGAGTAGAGGCGCCAGCCTAATATGATGTAGCTACTCCTTGTGTATGTCTAGGGGTAGTGTTGATAAATATCGGAGAGTATGAAGGATCTCCCAAGTTTTGAGTAGGATTTTCAACGGTACTTTTTCCATTCGGGTTCTCATTTCTCTTGAGCTCTAACAGGTGAGACAACTCCTTCATCATATATTGTTGGGATTTGATTATGGTCTCCCTTAATTCTAGCTGAGCCCGCTCTAATTGCCCTCTTAGATCAGCTTCTAACTTGGCAAAACTTTCTTCCATTTGCCTTTTTTTGTGTTGAGTAAAGTGTAAGTGTAGAATCTTGGATCACCGGCACGGGATCCCCAACAATTAATTTTGTTTTTTTATGAATTAATGCATGCGATGTGTCATATGCAAAATAGAAATAAATGATGTTAAGCAAACACTTAAAAATGCACAAACGAATGGAAATACGAAGCAACCAAAATTCTTACC
This sequence comes from Hibiscus mutabilis, assembly GCA_019671005.1. NCBI lineage: Eukaryota > Viridiplantae > Streptophyta > Magnoliopsida > Malvales > Malvaceae > Hibiscus > Hibiscus mutabilis. The sequence continues at coordinate 35,343,621 of CM033743.1, read as the reverse complement.
CGTGAAATCCTTTAATTAATTTCAAAAATGTTACAATTTTTATGGATAAATACGATATAATGTAAACATGCATGAATGCAAAAAAGAACACTGATTTGGAAAATATCCTCGTTAAACAACTTGCACTAATGGAGATATTATTTTATTACATCAATGAAAGAAAGCCGCTAGACATATGGTCCCAAACCAAGACCGCCTTTGTTCTTTTTTGACTCATCTTTATCATATTCCTGAATTCCGATAGCATCACGTGCTAGAAACTAAAGCTATTAGGCAATTCCTCGTACTCGAGCCATCAAGTTTGTTGTCTCTTGTTCCTACCCTTGAATATTCTAAGCAGCATCTCAGAGTCATTCCATCATCAGTATCTTATACTCTTGGATTGCTTAAAACTTGGTCCTTGAAGTTCTGAACCTCAACTTCTCATTCCTCGAATCTACCCCTAAAACAATCACACATTTGTAGTAATTCTTCAAAATTCTTCTCATCGTTGTTATATACCAAATCTCCTATTGATTAAGCCTTTAATTTCAAACTATTTCCAAATCAGTATTTTCTTAATGATATGACAAGATATAAAAAAATAAAGAAAACAAAAGGAAACATGTTAGTAATGGATAACACAAATAAAGGAATAAATTAATCAAATGAAAAAAAGCAAAGCAAATTAATCAACGAAGAAAAACGAAAACCTACCCACATGAATTCTAATTCGTTGTGGTTATTCGCATGGCTCTAATCAGGGTGGGCTTCCTAAATTCTCACACATGGGTTCGGTTCTAAAAAAGGGTACCCGAACCTATCTTATTACCTACTAAGGCAACAAGTACCCCAATTTTGGCTCATTACAGGCTTGCGAATTGGATTCGGTTCGAGCGAAAACAAGACCTAGTGACGTAGAGGGCCGCTCACATGTCAAAAGGCATGGATTCTAGAAGTGAATTACCAACCCGTGGAGGGCTACTCACGTGGGTATGTGGCATTTCACTCCCACTCAAAGGACAGAGCTCTGGTATAGAGTTTGATGATCATGATGCAACACATGTCGGTGATTCCTTAGAAATTAAAAGATCAATTAATTCAAAACCACCAGTTATCAAAGCCCTATAATTAAAGTCATACCTTGAAGAAAGGACAACCTGATTAAAGTCAATTTAAATTTCAAAATTTCCATCATTAAAAGCAACATATATTTTCTTGGATTAACTCTATTTTTTGTTTTGGAAAAAACAAAAATTCAATCCCCAATAGAGTTACCAACTGTAGCTGTAACACCCTTTTCTCGTATCCATACATTGGGTACGAGTCAAAATGTTACGAATTCTTTAAATAAAAAAATTAGGGTAATTTAAAATTTTCAGAAAACTTCTCGATGGTCACCCAACCTAAAATTTCTCTAGCTCAAGCACGCTTAGCTTTATTTAAAACCGACTTAAATTATTTGTTCGAGTTCTAATCGTAAATCAATTATCTTAGCATGCTACTCGCTACTCATCACTTACGGTTATTCTTAACCTTGAATCTTTCCAGAAACGCCAATTATCTCGAAACCATAACGAACTTTAAATGCCAATCACACTCAAATAAGTTTAGCAAGTATACATGCCACTATAATAATCAAACCTTAATTAGGATGTCATTACTGTGATTACCTGTTGAGCTTTCCAATATTGATGCAAAGCTTTTCTCCCTCTCATATTGATTTACCTACTTGTGTACAATCAAACACACGATAAGTACGAACTTAGTGAGCCAATAAAGGAAGTTAATAACAATAATTTAAATTTTATTCAACTTCATAGCTACATTTATATAACATGATATATGCCAATGCATCAACTTTCACATTATATTATTAATTATTTACTATATGCCAATGTCATAGGATTTTCATACTTGTCCGGTTATCATAATATGCCGTATGTGCATAAATGCATCATGATCACTAGATAAGTATACCATCATACTAATCATGTATCAACATAATATAAATCGAATATAAATTTCTTAACGATATACTTGCCATTTGCCTCGAGTGTTCATATAAACCGGATATCCGAATATACACTAACTTGTTTACTATTTATTATCCGTTTATTTATAGCCCAAACTAAACCTTGAGGACCCTGGGTACGCGAGTCAAACATGCACTGAAGTGCACCCGAATATGCACCGAAGTGCTCCCGATTTCTGCACATTTATAAGGTTGTGCTAACCTCCTGATTTTACGCACGTTTATAAGGCTGTGCTTACCATGCACTAAGTTTCCTTTACGTACACTATAGTGCTATCCTGGTTTCCCGAATATGCAACGTGTTGCTGGACTCTATGGCATGCCAGCTACACCATGTCCCTCAATGACTTATTTAGGCATAATTTCCGTATTTATTCCATCAATGACAATGTATATCAATATAATTTATTATTGGCAGTTCATATCTGAAATAACATTCATAGAATAACATCATATATAACTAGTGATCCATGCATTTATATTCAATCTTTGACATATTTAAAATATGTCAATCATATGATCAATGACATAAATATCATGCCAATATATAAACCAGGTAGACTTATCGCAAGTCTTCCCAAATAATGTATAAAACATATATGTATCATGTTATGTATGAATTGCACTCACATGGGCCATTTATTAGCATTCTCCACTAAATTCTACTCGATCCTTTTCTTTATAGAACCTCGAATCTTCTTTGATTCGACCTTGACTTCATTAATCACATGAATAAGATAAAATATTTGTTAGATTCAAATCTAACAATACCTTAAACACGGTGTCTAATATAATAATTCGAATATAAAATTTCCAAATATTTTCCTTTCATCCTTGTACTGTTCAAAAACTCATTATGGTCCTTAGTGACCAATTTGAACTTCCAATAATTCTTCCGAGCTTGCTAACTCGCATTTAAATATAAAATATTTTAAATTCCATTTCTAACAGCTTGCGTTACCTTCAAAGATTTACTTATAATGGGCAGAATACATACCGGATCAAAATTTACTTTATACTGGAAAAACTAGACTCGATAAAGGTTCTACCGGTATAAGCCACAAAAATTAATAAAATCTACAAAAATTATGAAAATTCTTCAAACTCCCGTCACAATGCTATTTTGACAGAAACTGCTCTGTAAATTTTCTGACCTTCATTCGATTAAAAATTCATATCTTTTAACTCAGAATTCGAAATCAGTTTCTGTTTGTTGGAAAACGAAACTAGACGAACACATCTTTACAACGGTATAAATTCATCATCTAACCATTTTTGTAGAATTTATGGTGAATTTTCAAAGTCACTACCAAAATTCAATTTTCTTCATAGCTTTCCATAATAAACTTCTAATTTCTACTAACTTCTCCTTATTTTTCTACTTCTCAATTTAGTCCCATCACTTGCTTCAAGCCACCAATTCATCCTCTTCTTCATCAAATAAATATTCAAAATAATTCCCTCTAATGTTCTTTCTTTGCCCAAAACAGTCACTAAAATGCAAAGGTAAGAATTCAAACTTCTTAACTTTGCAATTTAGTCCTCAAATCAACAATACTACCTTAATTCTATTATTTTAACTAAAAATCAGATTTAATCCCCATCCAAGAATTCATTTCCTATTTGGTCACTTGATTTTGACAATTTGTCAAAATGGTCACTAATTTGATTCAACATCGGTTTAGCATTCTAACATTAATTTCTCATCTCAAACATCATTAATTACATAAATACACTCCAAATTCATAAAATTCAGATTCGGTCCCTTAACTTTGAAGCTTGCCGAATTGGTCCCTATAGTTTTAACTTAGGGTTTTGCTTTCAAACAACAAATCAAGCTTACTAGATCATTAATCCAACATCACAAACCCTAAGTTAGACTTAAGTCCATAAACCCTAATCTTCTCCATACAAACCAAAATATGTAGGATTTAAATCCTAACTCCAAAACATGATTTAACATCATATAAGCTTGATTCCAACTTAAATTCAACCATGGAATCATAAAATCTCAAAAGCCTCAATTTTGTTCATAAACCTTAATTTCCTTCTCATATAAAATTCTCATAAATCAAGCATGTATTCAATGGATTAATTACATCAAAAGATAGAGCTTGAAGAGTATAACAACTTTGCAGTTCGAAAGATTACCTGAAAATCGAGTTTCAGGGCTTGAATCGAGCTTGAAAATTTTCTCCTTATTTTCCTCATATTTTCGAAAATAGAAGATGAAGAAGGCTTCATCATTTTTTTGGCCTTTTAATTTTTCTTTCCTCCAATTATTCCACTTGTATTATATAAATGAATTTTAAATTCATTCAAATAGGGAAATTACAAAAGTGCCTTTTTATCCAATGGTTGAGATTGATTTTATCATCAATCAAGGGCCAAGATTTAATCTTTAATTTTCTTCTTCCAAAAATAGCCCTTGTAACTTCAAATATTTCAAAATTGCCATCCCTACCAATTGACCAATTTGCCCTCCAACTAATCTATATTTACTAGTTTGTTTCAAAATTGCCATTCCATTAAAATCTAACTAAATTAGTTCCTCCTAAACCGGCCACCATTCCATAAATATCATTTTATGATTTTCCATGGATTATGGAATAACTTCTAAAATTTCAATTCAATCTGAATTCCTGATATTCACAAAATACTTCTACTACGATTTTACCTTTACCGAGCTATCGGATCTATTCCGAAAATTCTATATTTCCATAATATTCTTCATATCATCATCCTTCATCTAATGACCTAAATTTAATTCTCGAGTTAGTAGTTTACGAATTTTGCTCTTATGATTTTCCAAAATTATGATCTTGTCATTTTTCATCTAAAGGCTCATATTTAACAAGGAAAATCAACTTAAATAAAAGGGTTCATATTCTTCCAACACAAAGAAAATATCTTAGGCATGTAAAATGACATAATTAACCTTGGATTATCATCCTTCAAAATATCCTAGATATTCGATTCGATCCGATTATCCGAATATTCTTCCGAGCTTTATCGCTATATAGCCAATAATACAAACTCCGTACGAAAAATCTGGGTAACACGAAAACATCATTCTTGGGGGTAAACTATTTATTTATGGGGTTAAAATACACAACTTTTGAAATTTACACTTTGGTCCCTAAACTTTTCTAAAGTTTACAGTTTAACCATAAACTTTTAAATTTTACATTTTGGTCACTAACAAAAAATTTAGGATATTACAATTCTCCCCCTTAAGAAAAATTCATCCTCGAATTTTCAACACATACCTGGTTCAAAAATTGAGGAAATTGTTTTCTCATATCCTTTTCTCTTTCCCATGTCACTTTTTTGACTTTATAATTTCACCAAAGAACTTTAACAAGCGAAATCATTTTATTTCTTAATCCTTTGACTTCATGTGCCAAAATCTTTACCGATTATTTCTCATAAATCAAATCCGGCTGAATCTCTATTCCTTTCGGAGTAATGATATGTAAAGGATTTAATCGATACTTCTTGAGCATCGATACATGGAATACATTGTAAATCTTGTCCATTTCCGAAGGTAAGATTTACTAACTAATAAGCCACCAGACCAACCCTTTTCACAATCTTATATAACCCAAAGAATCTCGGATTTAGCTTCCCTTCTTGGTCCAAACCATAACACTTTCTTCCAAGGTGAAACTTTTAAGAAATATTTCATCCTTAACTTCATATAAATATCTTTTCTTTCAAGATCAGCAGATAATATCCACCACTCTAAATAAATTCTAAATTACTTCGAACCATTCATACTTGATTCTCTACATCCTAAACTGAATCAAATCAGATTCAATCACCTCTTAGTTCTTTTTTTCATCATCCTCGGAAATATAAATTACTCATTGATAAGATAAACATCATTTAGACTTAATATCGAAATCTTTAATTTTTTCCTTTTCACCTTAATGAATTCTTTCCATGCATATCTTATCTTTTGTCTATAAATCTTTGATCCGATTTGTCATAGTAGACTCGAGCCGAGGCTGTGTAATCGACACACTATTTTCCCCCAAAGATAATTAAGCATTTAATGCTTATAAGGCAAAGAGTGACTTTTGACTATATACATCAATTGTTGTTTTAGCTTTATTACATCACTACACATCCCAACCTATTATAGGACATATTAATGAATAAGGTAGAATCCTTACTAGATTCATACTGCATTAATACTAGTGCTACTATAAAATCTTCCTTTATTGGTAATAATATACTCGTAATTTAACCTAAGAGGAACATTACTGCTTCTTTAACTAACATCACTGAAGCTTCCTCATGTGATATACCAAATCGTATAAAACCTTCATCTAATGACTTTTGCAACTAGATGTTTAGCTTTCTCAATCTAGTAAGAGCCATTCTTTGGAGTGTAATCAATATAGGTTCAATATTGGATTAAATCCAATTCTAAACTTAGCCTCTTGATTTAGCATCAAGCCTGAAGGCTCCTCTTAGGCAACCCATTTAAAACTCATAAACAGTAAGAATAGTCTCGACTTACCCTTGATGCTCGGTATCCATAGCATAAGTTAAATCATTTTCATATTGACAACAAATTCCAATAAAAACTCTACATGCTCATGCATATCCATTATTACCACACTCACAAGATTGGTTTTGTGGTTTTCTTGAATCTCCAACATTAATTATAAATGTCAGAGAGTTCTTAATTTTCCTTGTCTTGATCTCTTAGCAGAACTATGTAATAAATTCAGCTTGGTATTTTTGCCAAAAATCCTCACCACTTTTTAGAAGTGGTGAAATGAATAATAATTCATTATTCCTCTTTACGAGTTATAACCTCTATTTAGATATTTTCTCATTCTAAACTCTCTCCATTGCATTCAGCACAATTTACTGCTTCATAGAATTTTTAAATTCATAGGGAGTTATTACTTCTTTGTACCTGACCTCTAATCCTCTATGAACTGTCATAATAGGCTCCCCTTCTGTCTGTAGGAAGTAGTTTAGAAACAATTCAACTCAGTTTATTAAACTTGCACTCATACCCGTAAATAGTCCAATTTCCCTAATTAAGATGTAAGAAACTCTGTTGCATCTGTAGGATAAACTTTGTTATGGAACACTCAAAGAAAGAACTTTTAGCTAACAGACTTTTGAGTATGTACCGTAACATTACTTTATCAAATACGGGTCTAATCATTTTCAGATGTGATAATACCTTTTCTTTTTAGTCTCATATGATCATTAATACAGAGTTCCTTCAACATAACCTTTATATCCTTAAACCATAGATTAACAATCATAGGATCTCCATCAATGTCTATCTGAAAATCTAGTGTGTCAGAACTCTCATTTCTTTTGAAACCAGTTCCTAAGCAGGCTGATTCATGATCAAATCTAATATCTAGAAGAAAAATCTTAATCCAGAACATACATGTCATGTTACTCTGGTGCCTCTGCACCATGCTAAGCTGAGGGTAAAATATTATTATTAACCTTATCACTCTTGTGAATCTCTTATTGATTCACTCACCTATACACCTGACACAATTCTTTTACCCTCACACCTTGGAATTTAAAATTATTATTGTAATTAAGTAAGCAATTGCATCCATCCCAACAAGTAAAATCATCAGTAGTTCTGACATCCTAGTGGCATGTATACACTTTGACTTTGACCTTTACCATACTTCGTTTAACTCCAGAATCGGCTAAACCTGCAGCTCTGATACCAATAAATGTAACACCTCTTTCCCGTATTCATACACCAAGTACGAGTCAAAAATGTTACGACTTCTTTAAATCAAAAAATCAGGATAGTTTAAAATTTTCAGAAAACTTCCCGATGGTCACCCAACCTAAAATTTCTTTAGCTTAAGCACGCTTAAATTTATTTAAAACCGACTTAAATTATTTGTTCGAGTTCCAATCATAAATCAATTATCTTAGCATGCTATGCTACTCATCACTTAAGGTTATTCTTAACCTTGAATATTTCCAAACGCCAACTATCTTGAAACCATAACGAACTTTAAAAGGCCAATCACATTCAAACAAGTTTAGCAAGTATACATGCCACTATAATAATCAAACCTTAATTAGGATGTCATTCTCTGTGATTACCTGTTGAGCTTTCCAATATTAATGCAAAGATTTTCTCCCTCTTATCTTGATTTACCTACGTGTGTACAATCAAACACACGTTAAGTACATATTAGTGAGGCAATAAAGGAAGTTAATAACAATAATTTAAATTTTATTCAACTTCATAGCTATATTTATATAACATGATATATGTCAATGCATTAACTTTCACTTGTATTATTAATTATTTACTATATGCCAATGTCATAAGATTTTCATACTTGTCCGGTTATCATAATATGCCGTATGTGCATAAATGCATCATGATCACTAGTTAAGTATACCATCATACTAATCATGTATCAACATAATATAAATCGGATATAAATTTCTTAACGATATACTTTCCATTTGCCCCAAGTGTTCATATAAACCGGATATCTTAATATACACTAACTTGTTTACTATTCATTATTCATTTATTTATAGCCCAAACTAAACCTTGAGGACCACGGGTATACGAGTCAAATATGCACCAAGTGCACCCGTGCTCCCGATTTCTGCACATTTATAAGGATGTGCTAACCTCCTAGTTTTCCGCACGATTATAAGGCTAAGCTTACCATGCACTAAGTTTCCTTTACGTGCACTATAGTGCTATCCCGGTTTCCCGAATATGCAACGTGTTGCTGGACTCTATGGCATGCCAACTATACCATGTCCCTCAATGACTTATTTAGGCATAATTTTTGTATTTATTTCATCAATGAAATGTATATCAATATAATTTATTATTGGCGCTTCATATCCGAAATAACATTCATAGAATAACATCATATATAACTAGTGATCCATGCATTTATATTCAATCTTTGACATATTTAAAATATGTCAATCATATGATCAATGAAATAAATATCATGCCAATATATAAACCAGTAGACTTATCGCAAGTCTTCCCAAATAATGTATAAAACATATATGTATCATGTTATGTATGAATTGCACTCACATGGGCCATTTATTAGCATTCTCCACTAAATTCTACTCGATCCTTTTCTTTATAGAACCTCGAATCTTCTTTGATTCGACATTGACTTCATTAATCACATGAATAAGATAAAATATTTGTTAGATTCAAATCTAACAATACCTTAAACATGGTGTCTAATATAATAATTCGAATATAAAATTTCCAAATATTTTCCTTTCATCCTTGTACTTGTTCAAAAACTCATTATGGTCCTTAGTGACCAATTTGAACTTCCAATAATTCTTCCGAGCTTGCTAACTCGCATTTAAATATAAAATATTTTAAATTCCATTTCTAACAGCTTGCGTTACCTTCAAAGATTTACTTATAATGGGCAGAATACATACCGGATCAAAATTTACTTTATACTGGAAAAACTAGACTCGATAAAGGTTCTACCGGTATAAGCCACAAAAATTAATAAAATCTACAAAAATTATGAAAATTCTTCAAACTCCCGTCACAATGCTATTTTGATAGAAACTTCTCTCTAAATTTTCCAACCTTCATTCGATTAAAAATTCATATCTTTTAACTCAGAATTGAAATAAGCTTCCATTTGTTGAAAATGAAACTAGACGAACACATCTTTACAACGGTATAAATTCATCATCTAACCATTTTTGTAGAATTTATGGTGAATTTTCAAAGTCACTACCAAAATTCAATTTTCTTCATAGCTTTCCATAATAAACTTCTAATTTCTACTAACTTCTCCTTATTTTTCTACTTCTCAATTTAGTCCCATCACTTGCTTCAAACCACCAATTCATCCTCTTCTTCATCAAATAAATATTCAAAATAATTCCCTCTAATGTTTTTTTTTTGCCCAAATCAGTCACTAAAATGCAAAGGTAAGAATTCAAACTTCTTAACTTTGCAATTTAGTCCTCAAATCAACAATACTACCTTAATTCTATTATTTTAACTAAAAATCAGATTTAATCCCCATCCAAGAATTCATTTCCTATTTGGTCACTTGATTTTGACAATTTGTCAAAATGGTCACTAATTTGATTCAACATCGGTTTAGCATTCTAACATTAATTTCTCATCTCAAACATCATTAATTACATAAATACACTCCAAATTCATAAAATTCAGATTCGGTCCCTTAACTTTGAAGCTTGCCGAATTGGTCCCTATAGTTTTAACTTAGGGTTTTGCTTTCAAACAACAAATCAAGCTTACTAGATCATTAATCCAACATCACAAACCCTAAGTTAGACTTAAGTCCATAAACCCTAATCTTCTCCATACAAACCAAAATATGTAGGATTTAAATCCTAACTCCAAAACATGATTTAACATCATATAAGCTTGATTCCAACTTAAATTCAACCATGGAATCATAAAATCTCAAAAGCCTCAATTTTGTTCATAAACCTTAATTTCCTTCTCATATAAAATTCTCATAAATCAAGCATGTATTCAATGGATTAATTACATCAAAAGATAGAGCTTGAAGAGTATAACAACTTTGCAATTCAAAGATTACCTGAAAATCGAGTTTCGGGGGCTTGAATCGAGCTTGAAAATTTTCTCCTTATTTTCCTCATATTTTCGAAAATAGAAGATGAAGAAGGCTTCATCATTTTTTTGGCCTTTTAATTTTTCTTTCCTCCAATTATTCCACTTGTATTATATAAATGAATTTTAAATTCATTCAAATAGGGAAATTACAAAAGTGCCTTTTTATCCAATGGTTGAGATTGATTTTATCATCAATCAAGGGCCAAGATTTAATCTTTAATTTTCTTCTTCCAAAAATAGCCCTTGTAACTTCAAATATTTCAAAATTGCCATCCCTACCAATTGACCAATTTGCCCTCCAACTAATCTATATTTACTAGTTTGTTTCAAAATTGCCATTCCATTAAAATCTAACTAAATTAGTTCCTCCTAAACCGGCCACCATTCCATAAATATCATTTTATGATTTTCCATGGATTATGGAATAACTTCTAAAATTTCAATTCAATCAATTTCACGATATTCACAAAATACTTCTACTACGATTTTACCTTTACCGAGCTATCGGATCTATTCCGAAAATTCTATATTTCCATAATATTCTTCATATCATCATCCTTCATCTAATGACCTAAATTTAATTCTCGAGTTAGTAGTTTACGAATTTTGCTCTTATGATTTTCCAAAATTATGATCTTGTCATTTTTCATCTAAAGGCTCATATTTAACAAGGAAAATCAACTTAAATAAAAGGGTTCATATTCTTCCAACACAAAGAAAATATCTTAGGCATGTAAAATGACATAATTAACCTTGGATTATCATCCTTCAAAATATCCTAGATATTCGATTCGATCCGATTATCCGAATATTCTTCCGAGCTTTATCGCTATATAGCCAATAATACAAACTCCGCATTTAAAAATCTGGGTAACACGAAAACATCATTCTTGGGGTAAACTATTTATTTATGGGGTTAAAATACACAACTTTTGAAATTTACACTTTGGTCCCTAAACTTTTCTAAAGTTTACAGTTTAACCATAAACTTTTAAATTTTACATTTTGGTCACTAACAAAAAATTTAGGATATTACAATTCTCCCCCTTAAGAAAAATTCATCCTCGAATTTTCAACACATACCTGGTTCAAAAATTGAGGAAATTGTTTTCTCATATCCTTTTCTCTTTCCCATGTCACTTTTTTGACTTTATAATTTCACCAAAGAACTTTAACAAGCGAAATCATTTTATTTCTTAATCCTTTGACTTCATGTGCCAAAATCTTTACCGATTATTTCTCATAAATCAAATCCGGCTGAATCTCTATTCCTTTCGGAGTAATGATATGTAAAGGATTTAATCGATACTTCTTGAGCATCGATACATGGAATACATTGTAAATCTTGTCCATTTCCGAAGGTAAGATTTACTAACTAATAAGCCACCAGACCAACCCTTTTCACAATCTTATATAACCCAAAGAATCTCGGATTTAGCTTCCCTTCTTGGTCCAAACCATAACACTTTCTTCCAAGGTGAAACTTTTAAGAAATATTTCATCCTTAACTTCATATAAATATCTTTTCTTTCAAGATCAGCAGATAATATCCACCACTCTAAATAAATTCTAAATTACTTCGAACCATTCATACTTGATTCTCTACATCCTAAACTGAATCAAATCAGATTCAATCACCTCTTAGTTCTTTTTTTCATCATCCTCGGAAATATAAATTACTCATTGATAAGATAAACATCATTTAGACTTAATATCGAAATCTTTAATTTTTTCCTTTTCACCTTAATGAATTCTTTCCATGCATATCTTATCTTTTGTCTATAAATCTTTGATCCGATTTGTCATAGTAGACTCGAGCCGAGGCTGTGTAATCGACACACTATTTTCCCCAAAGATAATTAAGCATTTAATGCTTATAAGGCAAAGAGTGACTTTTGACTATATACATCAATTGTTGTTTTAGCTTTATTACATCACTACACATCCCAACCTATTATAGGACATATTAATGAATAAGGTAGAATCCTTACTAGATTCATACTGCATTAATACTAGTGCTACTATAAAATCTTCCTTTATTGGTAATAATATACTCGTAATTTAACCTAAGAGGAACATTACTGCTTCTTTAACTAACATCACTGAAGCTTCCTCATGTGATATACCAAATCGTATAAAACCTTCATCTAATGACTTTTGCAACTAGATGTTTAGCTTTCTCAATCTAGTAAGAGCCATTCTTTGGAGTGTAATCAATATAGGTTCAATATTGGATTAAATCCAATTCTAAACTTAGCCTCTTGATTTAGCATCAAGCCTGAAGGCTCCTCTTAGGCAACCCATTTAAAACTCATAAACAGTAAGAATAGTCTCCCAGCTTACCCTTGATGCTCGGTATCCATAGCATAAGTTAAATCATTTTCATATTGACAACAAATTCCAATAAAAACTCTACATGCTCATGCATATCCATTATTACCACACTCACAAGATTGGTTTTGTGGTTTTCTTGAATCTCCAACATTAATTATAAATGTCAGAGAGTTCTTAATTTTCCTTGTCTTGATCTCTTAGCAGAACTATGTAATAAATTCAGCTTGGTATTTTTGCCAAAAATCCTCACCACTTTTTAGAAGTGGTGAAATGAATAATAATTCATTATTCCTCTTTACGAGTTATAACCTCTATTTAGATATTTTCTCATTCTAAACTCTCTCCATTGCATTCAGCACAATTTACTGCTTCATAGAATTTTTAAATTCATAGGGAGTTATTACTTCTTTGTACCTGACCTCTAATCCTCTATGAACTGTCATAATAGGCTCCCCTTCTGTCTGTAGGAAGTAGTTTAGAAACAATTCAACTCAGTTTATTAAACTTGCACTCATACCCGTAAATAGTCCAATTTCCTAATTAAGATGTAAGAAACTCATTGCATCAGTAGGATAAACTTTGTTATGGAACACTCAAAGAAAGAACTTTTAGCTAACAGACTTTTGAGTATGTACCGTAACATTACTTTATCAAATACGGGTCTAATCATTTTCAGATGTGATAATACCTTTTCTTTTTAGTCTCATATGATCATTAATACAGAGTTCCTTCAACATAACCTTTATATCCTTAAACCATAGATTAACAATCATAGGATCTCCATCAATGTCTATCTGAAAATCTAGTGTGTCAGAACTCTCATTTCTTTTGAAACCAGTTCCTAAGCGGTGATTCATGATCAAATCTAATATCTAGAAGAAAAATCTTAATCCAGAACATACATGTCATGTTACTCTGGTGCCTCTGCACCATGCTAAGCTGAGGGTAAAATATTATTATTAACCTTATCACTCTTGTGAATCTCTTATTGATTCACTCACCTATACACCTGACACAATTCTTTTACCCTCACACCTTGGAATTTAAAATTATTATTGTAATTAAGTAAGCAATTGCATCCATCCCAACAAGTAAAATCATCAGTAGTTCTGACATCCTAGTGGCATGTATACACTTTGACTTTGACCTTTACCATACTTCGTTTAACTCCAGAATCGGCTAAACCTGCAGCTCTGATACCAATAAATGTAACACCTCTTTCCCGTATTCATACACCAAGTACGAGTCAAAAATGTTACGACTTCTTTAAATCAAAAAATCAGGATAGTTTAAAATTTTCAGAAAACTTCCCGATGGTCACCCAACCTAAAATTTCTTTAGCTTAAGCACGCTTAAATTTATTTAAAACCGACTTAAATTATTTGTTCGAGTTCCAATCATAAATCAATTATCTTAGCATGCTACTCATCACTTAAGGTTATTCTTAACCTTGAATATTTCCAGAAACGCCAACTATCTTGAAACCATAACGAACTTTAAAGGCCAATCACATTCAAACAAGTTTAGCAAGTATACATGCCACTATAATAATCAAACCTTAATTAGGATGTCATTACTGTGATTACCTGTTGAGCTTTCCAATATTAATGCAAAGATTTTCTCCCTCTTATCTTGATTTACCTACGTGTGTACAATCAAACACACGTTAAGTACATATTTAGTGAGGCAATAAAGGAAGTTAATAACAATAATTTAAATTTTATTCAACTTCATAGCTATATTTATATAGCATGATATATGTCAATGCATTAACTTTCACTTGTATTATTAATTATTTACTATATGCCAATGTCATAAGATTTTCATACTTGCCCGGTTATCATAATATGCCGTATGTGCATAAATGCATCATGATCACTAGTTAAGTATACCATCATACTAATCATGTATCAACATAATATAAACTGGATATAAATTTCTTAGCGATATACTTTCCATTTGCCCCAAGTGTTCATATAAACCGGATATCTTAATATACACTAACTTGTTTACTATTCATTATTCATTTATTTATAGCCCAAACTAAACCTTGAGGACCCTGGGTATACGAGTCAAATATGCACCGAAGTGCTCCCGATTTCTGCACATTTATAAGGATGTGCTAACCTCCTAGTTTTCCGCACGATTATAAGGCTAAGCTTACCATGCATTAAGTGTCCTTTACGTGCACTATAGTGCTATCCCGGTTTCCCGAATATGCAGCGTGCTGCTGGACTCTATGGCATGCCAACTATACTCTGTCCCTCAATGACTTATTCGGGCATAATTTTTGTATTTATTTCATCCATGGAAATGTATATCAATATAATTTATTATTGGCAGTTCATACCCGAAATAACATTCATAGAATAACATCATATATAACTAGTGATCCATGCATTTATATTCAATCTTTGACATATTTAAAATATGTCAATCATATGATCAATGAAATAAATATCATGCCAATATATAAACCAGGTAGACTTATCGCAAGTCTTCCCAATGATGTATAAAACATATATGTATCATGTTATGTATGCACTGCACTCACTTGGGTCATTTATTAGCATGCCTCACTAAATTCTACTCGATCATTTCCTTTATAGAACCTCGATTCTTCTTTGATTCGGCATTGACTTCATTAATCACATGAATAAGATAAAATATTTGTTAGATTCAAATCTAACAATACCTTAAACATGGTGTCCAATATAATCATTCGAATATAAAATTTCCAAATATTTTTCCTTTCTTCCTTGTACTGTTCAAAAACTCATTATGGTCCTTAGTGACCAATTTGAACTTCCAATAATTCTTCCGAGCTTGCTAACTCACATTTAAATATAAAATATTTCAAATTTCATTTTCTGACAGCTTGCGCTACCTTCAAAGATTTACTTATACTGGGTAGAATACATACCAGATCTTAATTTCCTTTATACTGGAAAAACTGGATTTGATAACGGTTCTAACGGTATAAGCCACAAAAATTAATAAAATCTACAAAAATTATGAAAATTCTTCAAACTCCTGTCACAGTGTTGTTTTGATAGAAACTTCTCTCTAAATTTTCCAACCTTCATTCGATTAAAAATTCATATCTTTTATCTCGGAATTCGAAATAAGCTTCCATTTGTTGAAAATGAAACTAGACGAACATATCTTTACAACGGTATAAAATTTATCATCTAACCATTTTCGTATAATTTATGGTGAATTTTCAAAGTCACTGCCAAAATTCAATCTTCTTAATAGCTTTCCATAATAAACTTCTAATTTCTACTAACTTCTCCTTATTTTTTTCCTTATCAATTTAGTCTCATCACTTGCTTCAAACCACCAATTCATCCTCTTCTTCATCAAATAATTATTCAAAATAATTCCCTCTAATGTTTTTTCTTTGCCCAAATAGTCACTAAAATGAAAATGTAAGAATTCAAACTTCTTAACTTTGCAATTTAGTCCTCAAATCAACACTACTACCTTAATTATATTATTTTAACTAAAAATCATATTTAATCCCCACCCAAGAATTCATTTCCTATTTGGTCACTTGATTTTGACAATTTGTCAAAATGGTCACTAATTTGATTCAACATCGGTTTAGCATTCTAACATTAATTTCACATCTCCAGCATCATTAATTACATAAATACACTCCAAATTCATAAAATTCAGATTCGGTCCCTTAACTTTAAAGCTTGCCGAATTGGTCCCTATAATTTTAACTTAGGGTTTTGCTTCCAAACAACAAATCAAGCTTACTAGATCATTAATCCAACATAACAAACCCTAAGTTAGATTTAAATCCATAAACCCTAATCTTCTCCATACAAACCAAAATATGTAGGATTTAAATCCTAACTCAAAAACATGATTTTAACATCATATAAGCTTGATTCCAACTTAAATTCAATCATGGAATCACAAAATCTCAAAAGCCTCAATTTTGTTCATAAACAAATTTCCTTCTCATGTAAAATTCTCATCAATCAAGCATGTATTCCATGAATTAAGTACATCAAAAGATAGAGCTTGAAGAGTCGAACAACTTTGCAGTTCGAAAGATTACCTGAAAATCGAGTTTCGGGGATTGAATCGAGCTTGAAAATTTTCTCCTTATTTTCCCTCATATTTTCAAAAATAGAAGATGAAGAAGGCTTCATCATTTTTTTGGCCTTTTAATTTTCCATTCCTCCAATTATGCCACTTGTATTATATAAATGAATTTTAAATTCATTCAAATAGGGAAATTACAAAAGTGCTCTTTTATCCAATGGTTGAGATTGATTTTATCATCAATCAAGGGCCAAGATTTAATCTTTAATTTTATTCTTCCAAAAATATCCCTTGTAACTTCAAATATTTCAAAATTGCCATCCCTACCAATTGACCAATTTGCCCTCCAACTAATCTTTATTTACTAGCTTGTTTCAAAATTGCCATTCCATTAAAATCTAACTAAATTAGTTCCTCCTCAACCTACCATCATTCCATAAATATTATTTTATGAATTTCCATGGATTATGGAACAGCCTCTAAAATTTCAATTCAATCCGATTTCCCGATATTCACAAAATACTTCTACTACGATTTTACCTTTACCGAGCTATCAGATCTATTCCGAAAATTCTATATTTCCATAATATTCCTCATATTATCATCCTTCATCCAATGACCTAAATTTAAATCTCGAGTTAGTAGTTTACCAACTTTGCCCTATGATTTTTCAAAATTACGATCTTGTCATTTTTCATCTAACGGCTAATATTTAGCATGGAAAATCAACTTAAATCCAATGGTTCATATTCTTCCAACACAAAGAAAATATCTTAGGCATGTAAAATGACATAATCAACCTTGGCTTATCATCCTTCAAAATATCTTAGATATTCGATTCGATCTGATTATCCGAATATTCTTCTGAACTTTATCGCTTTATAGCCAATAATACAAACTCCGTACGAAAAATTCAGGTAACACGAAAACATCATTCTTGGGGGTAAATTATTCATTTACGGGGTTAAAATACATAACTTTTGAAAATTACACTTTGGTCTTTAAACTTTTCCAAAGTTTACACCTAAACTTTCAAAATTTACATTTTGGTCACTAACCAAAAATTTGGGATATTACATAAGCGACCTTTTTTTCTTGAAAAATCGAGATCACTAAAAAGGAACGCAATCTGGTTTTCCTTTCTTTTTTTGGAAAAATATTTGAAAAAGTATGGAAGTCCTTTAAAAATTGGTGTTTTTGAAAATAAAGACTTGGTGTCGCCACCGACCACTTAGGTAGGCCGGACACCATAAAACCAGAGATTCATTCGAAAACGGGTTCGGGAGTTAGTTACGTGTGGGGAAGGATTAGCACCCCCATCACACCCGAAAATTGATACCAAAACATGTGTTGCTTTTAATTGAAGGGGATTGTTGAAATTTAAAATAAATTTAATTAAGTGTTCTTGATTGAATATATGTTTCAATTAAACGAGCTTTATCAATTGGTGGGCTTGAATTAATTAAACATTTAATTAATAAGGGTGACGATACATCATACCATAGATTAAACCGACATCGAATAAGCCTAACTGTTGGGTTAATTTATTGTTTGAATTTCGTACATCACCTTTATGCATGATGCAAGCATTTAAAAATGATGTCATAACTTATCAACTTTTAATTTAAATTAAGGTTTACCTTCAGACGGTAAGAATTAATTCGAATATTTGGTCAACATCCATTGAGCCAGGACTGTTATGACACAAATATCAGAATTAATAAATACCTCCTTTCTATAATTTAAGTCAATTAATTAATAACATGTCTAATTAAAATAACTAAGGTATAATGGATGACAATTAAAATGCATGGCATAGAATCGCATGAAATAAAACCTAGGCCCACTAAATTCATAACCTAAAAAGACCCAAATTATGGAAAGTTGATTAGTGGTCTAATTATTAACTAGGTTACTCTAATATTAACCCTAAATTAATTAAGATCTTCAAATCTAGAACCCTAACATTTTATGGATTATCTTGAATCAAAATAACTAGTTTGATTAATTTTAAACTAGCATCCTATTAAGCCAAGGACACTATTTAAAACGAATCAAATTAATAATCATGATTTTAATTGAGTTTTCATCTAATTCAAATATCAATTTTATCCTAAAATAATTAAGAGGTGGTACAATTAATTTAATTAATTTAACATTCATCCTAATAAGTCAAGGAAAATTTTAAATTAATTAAATTAATTCGAACCAAAAACTACCTAAAGGTTTCAACTAATATAAACCTAAATTTAATTTAATTAATTTAAACTTACACCCTAATAAGCCAAGGACATAATTTAAATTAATTAAATTTAAATTTAAATCTAATTCTAACTAAGGCCTCAACTAGCCTAAAACTTAAACTAAATTCATTTTAATTAATTTAAACACACACCCCATTAAGCCAATGGTATATTTTAAAGTAATTAAAACAAATTCTAAAAAGCTAAACTATCATAAAACACATACGATCAAATAATAAATTAAACCACATCTAACAAACAAAATAAAACACACAACACAAACAAATAAATTAAACAAAATATATATGAAAGAAACTTAAATAAATAAAGAGGATTGCCAACAAAATCTCATCAATAATTCCATTAAACTATAAGAATAGATTACACATAAATAGACAAGGAAAGAAAATATCAAAATCCAAATATATGATCGATCAATCAATCCACTAATCATTATTGTTGGTGTTAAAAAGCTTGATGTAAGGGTTGGTGATTCGAATGGTGGTAAGGGTCAGTCGCTTTGAAGGTTGACGATTAAGAAATGGTTGTTGGTAATGGTTCAAAGGGTAAAAGATGAAAACACAGTGGGCAATGGGTTTCTTGAATGGGTTTTTGGGGTGCCAGGTGAGCGAGCAGTGTGTGAGTAAGGTGAGGCGTGAAAATGGGATCAAGGGATGGTTTTAGGTAAATAATGGTCGTCGGTTCTTTGAGTTTTTTAGGATAGGTATTATATATATTGTTATTATATTTTTTTCTCCCATAGAATAGAATCAATGAAGTTCAAGACCTTAGTCACCAAGTAGTGGTTCGTCCAATGAGAGTGAGACATCCATTCATCTAGTGTGAGTAAAAATTTAATGATGATGGAGTTAGAATATTCATTTTTAGTATTTTTTATTATATAAAATTATAGGTAATGAGCCATATTTGATGTGGGCTATTAGGTTAGGGTAGAAGATTTTGGGTATTGAGAAGGGCAATGTGGATTGATTTTAATTCGATCATTTAATTTAAACCGGACAAAATTTAGTGTCTACACTTCTTAAAAGCACTTTTGGGGCAAAAGCACTTTTGGAGGCAAAAACAATGATCAACAATTAACTTTTGGAGAAAAAAATTGCGTTTGAAACGAAATTTTCAGCCCAAACGCAAAAGCTAAAATTTCTAGCTTTTGCGGTTGGAAAATACTTTTGAGAGTCAAATTAAAATTTTAACCTTCATTTGTTGTTGTGTCTATTTATAATTTATTTTTTTACGAAGACATAATTATATAACTAATAAATTATTATTTTTAGTTTAAAAATTATATATATTCATGTCAAGTTTTTTAAATAAAATATTTTAATTTATTATATTTTCATAGAACACGTACAATTGTTAGAAAAATATGTATTTAATAATAAAAATATTTTTTTATATTTTTATGACAATTTAAGTTGATATAGTTCATATATTATAACATTAAAGAATTTGGATATCATATATATATATAACTTACAATATCATGTCTAAAATGGTCATTTATCTTCTTAAAAACACTTTTTGATAATAAAATTAAACACTTAAATTCCAAACCTAAAAATTCAAAAACACTTTTGATTTCAAAAGTACTTTTACATTGTACATTTCAAAAGCAATACTAAATTGAGTCAATAAAAAATAAACATTAAATCTCTGGTTGAATCTGACAACCTTTGTTATTCTTTTTAGGATAAATCACATAAATTATCATTAAACTTTACCCTTTGACCTATTTTGGTCACTGAACTTTCAAAACGATCAATTTACTCACTGAACTTTACTTTCGAACCTATTTTACATTTTAAATTATTTTATAAATATTTTATTCTGACTTGACATATTTTATTATTACTAAATATAAAAATATTTTTAAAAAATAAATTATATTTTATTTATTATTAAATAAAAAAAATTACAAAAACAAAACTCAAACGACCCAAACCTCAAACAGTCCAAACTTCTTCTACCCTCACGGGCGTCACCCTCGCTGGCGTCACTCTCATTGGTGTCAACTTATGAAAGATAAAGTGTGCATGCAAAGACATCGAAAAGAAAAATTACGATACGTTTTTTCAAATTGAGATGGGGATATGGGTATTCAATAAAAGAAAGAAAAATCAGTAGAAATGAAGTATCTTAAGGAGGATGAAAGTGAGTAAACCGAAGAAGATGAGGGGGAAAAACTTGGTTGAACCATAATTTCTGTTCTGCTGCCTTTTCATCTTCGACTTCGATTCATCTAATTCTTCCAGTTTCGTCATTGAGCCGATGGATGATCTTCGAATTTTACTGCAACTAAAATTTGGGGATTTAGACTTTGCTTTTGTGTGCATTATATTCTTAACTTTACGGGTTACTCCCTTAATGGACAAAAAAGTAAAGAACTATGAATTTATTGGTTTAATTTAATTCTTTCATGTGAATGGAAGTAGAGTTATCTAGTGTACCAACAATGTTTGATTCATTAACATCATGTCCCGCAAAATAAATTATTGGCTTAACTATGTAGCGACCTCCCCAACTTTTGGCATCCGAAAAGGAAAGGGTTCACTATTTTCTTAAAAAATAGCTAGAAGAATCAAATTGGTGTAAATGTAGGTGTGATGAGGATTAAAAAGGAGTGTGGGTGGTTTTCCCGTGTTTTTTGAAAATATTTGAAGATCCAAGAATTAGGAATTTTTGTTTTTTAAAAAATCGGTTTTTGAAAAATAAAGACTGGAGTCGACACCGATCATTTTTTAAAAGGTAGACTGAATACCAAAAATAAAATCAGAGGGTTTTTAGAAAATGGGTCCAACGGTCGGTTACGGATAGGGAAGGATTAACAACCCCCCATCGCCCAAATATTGGTACCAAGTCGAATACGATTTGGCTTAATTGGAAATTTGCGAGTTCAAATTTAATTTAATTTAAAGTACATTTAAAAATGCAAGTAAATTTTAAAGGTCCCGTTATTCGAGAATAAACAAAAGAACTACCACCATTACACCTGTTACTGGCCATGTTTACTATCGAATAAAAGGGTACCACATTGACAGTTAATAATTTGAATGCGAGAAAATAAAGCAAAGTAAATATATATGAAGCAAAGGAAAAAAATTGTGGAAATTAAAATTGTGGGAAAAAATAAAAGTTAGATGCGGAAAATAAATGTTAGATATTAGTTGGCTACACTAAACGGGCCAAGAGTAATACAGATTATACCCCATTGCGGGTCACCGTAAAGCCGAAGGTGAATCGTGATAACCAAAATTAAAGGTACAATAATTAAAGATATATATACATAATAAGATAATAATAAATACATATATATATGTATAATATGCATTACATATAATATAAACCGATATAAATATATATATGTTTATATAACAGAACATTATAATATATATAAACCAAGCATATATCAAAACTGAAAATAAAGACGGTAAATAAATAAGGAAATAAGGACTAAAACGCATGAAACTAAAACTAACCAAAACCAAAGGGGAAATAACCCCAAAAGTAAAATAAGTTGGTCTTTTCCACCTAAAACGCTGCGCACCGAAGTTGCTATACATGGGGAAAAATCAAAACAGAACCATTCATTTGAAGAAGAAAATGAGATACAAGCCCTAAATCCCCTTTTCGACAACCCTCAAAATTAGCCTCCTCTCTCACGCACACGGCGCCGTTCATAGGCGACGACGACGGTCCATGAAAGGGGAAAATGAGGACTTCCGGCGACCCTTTTCTCAAAACCCAGGTAAATTTTTAAAACCCCATAAACTTTGTTTTAAAAAGAATCGATAAAGAGTAAGAAAAACCCACTTTTGGTTTTAGAATCCTTTTAAAATTCTCCTTATTTTTTATACGAAAAGGAAAAGAAGAAAACCCTAATTTCTTAAGCAAAATGAAAAAGGCTAGGAAAAGATACCTATCAAGAACTTGATGATGCCTTCTTTGTATTTCAGAAGATGTAAAACAAAAGCTCCCTTTTTTACATTTGGTTATTGATTCGGCTATATAGCCAAATTTACAAGATTAAAGAAAAAAACTTGATTGGTTGCTTGTTTTCTGAAATTTCTTGTCTTCATGTGTTTTCTAAGATCCTCTGATTTTTGTTGCTAATTTGTTTGCATATTAGTCTACGATGAAGGAGGCGACTACTGTTGGTAGCCATTGTAGAGGGAGAGATGGTCCTCAGTTTACTATCGTGGAGCTGCTATTAGAGTGATGGCCATCGTGGCGTTGAGGTGCTGCCGACGTAGCCGCTGCTGGTTGGTGAGCAGTGATGATGTGGCCTCCATGGTAGTAAGGAAGTAGGAAGATCCACGGACAAACAGTAGTTGAGGGGTCACTCCTTGGCGGCTAGGATTAAGCCCATTGGCATGAGGGTTTGCCATCAAAGTTTAGTTTATGGGCTTGCTTGGGCTAAGGGATAAGTTGGGTAATGATTATCAAATTTGGGCGAACTTGTAAGGGTAATGGGTTTAGTTGTGCCATGGTTTGATTTGGTTTTATAATGGAAAATTAGTTTAAAATTGGATTGGTCTTTTTGGATTTTTGGTTTGAATTTTTTTGATTTTTTGGATTTGATTCGACCCGGACAAAAATGGTGATTACAAACTATAGAATAAGTACTCAAACTGTCTTTTTTTTGCAATAGATGTTTAAAGTATTTTTTGTTGAAATAGGTGTTTAAAATTTCATTTTTGGCTAGTTTTAAAGTCAATTGAGGCACCTACTTTGGCACATAATTTAACCAAAAATTAAATTTTAGACATTTATTTTAGCAAAAAATACTCCAGGTACCTATTTCAGTCAAAAATAAAATTTTAGTTATATATTTTAACAAAAAAACACTTTAAGCACCTATGCAAAAAAAAAAAAAAATTGGGCATTTATTTTATAGTTATGCCTAAATTATTTTAGAAGCAACTTTGCCCTCACCACCAATAAAGGCTTTTAACCTGCTACCAATGATTCTAAAGTTTATTTTTTATTTAATTAATGTAAAATTGATTTAATTAAATACAATATTTGTCAAATTTGTTTCAAATTTACGGTTTTGTTTGATGGTTGTGTATCGGAGAATTCTTCCCTGAGATTAGGAATGGCAATCAGACTAGTTTTTTGCTGCATTAAACCGACTTGAAAATTTAAAGTTTTGACCCATCTCGATCCGAATTTAATATATTTTTATTTTTGACCCGGCCTGATATTATAAAAATATAATTCGAATCTGACTATACCCTAAAATTTTAATAAAAAACCTGATTAAACCTATGAGAAAAATTAATGAAAAATTAAATATAATAAATATATTAAATATAAATACATATTTATAAATAAATTCGGTCGAGACGAATCGGAAAATTTCTGCCCAAAAACCAAACCGACCCTTAAATTTTTAGATAAATAATTAAAGGTAGCGAAAGGGACTACCGGACCGACCCTTAAATTTTTAGATAAATGATTAAAGGTGGAGAAAGGGACTACCTACCGGACAGCAATGTTATGAATATGCAATTAAACTTCCCAACGGTCTATTCCGGGACGCAGCGAGCTGAACTAAATGTCACACAGCTTTCCGGGGCTTTCTTTAATGTTGGTGGCATCATCTACGGGTGAAAACCGGTCCATCCCGATTTAATAGAATGACTTTTTTTATTAAAAAAATCAGTTTTAGAAATGATATAATTTGATTTTACATTAAATTTTTAGAAAATTCATCAGTTTATTTGCGATATATTTATTAAAATTTTTAAAAATTTTAATTAAACTTTAAAATTTTAAAAAATTTAATTAAACCCTTTTAAATTCTACGGTCAAGATCCACCACTAATTTTAATCGCATAATCTTTTAAATATAATTTCTTAATTTTATAGCATTAATTCTTTATGTTCCGTTAAAAATGGAAATACAAGTTTAAACAAAAGACAGAAACCATCTCAATCTCAATTTGCCTCTACCATTTTGTAAGATTTTTTTAAATAATCAATATAATATCATAAAAAATTTGGATGAGTCAAGAAAGAATCGAAAAAAAATACATCAAGATATTTATTCAAGTTAGAAGTTTAAATATTAAATAAAATTTGAATCAAAATAAAGTTGAGTGAATACGCATATAAAATTATAAATCAAGTCAAGTATTTTATCAGAGTAAAAACCCGTCATGCCCGACCGTACCCGACAATATTACCATCACTAGCATCCTCAATAATGAGTCATAAATTTTGGATGAAAGATTAGTTGAGAGATGTTTTCATTTAGACAAGAACATAGGAAGTGAGAAGTGTGATGATAATGATGAATTCAGAAAACATCAACTGCTGCAACAAAAACGAAGAACAAGACAGCTCGGGAAACACTGAGATTGAGAAAACCAAAATATGTCTTATGAGAACCTTTGTTGAAGCACAAGATCCTTCTTCCAAGGTATACTTTGCTTCTCCAAATCTTTCTTTTTCCAATTTTTTTCTTGTTTAATTGTAGTTCTCGAAGCTTTTCGTCAGCAAAACCGATCGTAATCCGATTTATTTGTACCACAATTTTTTGAATACATCGAACAAGTTCAAGATTTGAATCTCAACGTTAATTTTTTTCTCTTATGTCAAAACCATGGTTGAGAAAACAAACCAAAAATAGAACCGATTAGATTTTCTATTTTCTATTTAACCGTTAATATATATATTAATAATTAAAAAATTATTAAAAATTTAGAAAAGGGAAATATTTAAAAATCAAGAAAATTAGGAGAAATCATATTTACAAAAAAAAAAAGAGAGACTGAAATGAACCAAGACCTAATGAAAAAGTTATTTCTTTGTTAAGAGCTCTTCATTTCCGATAAACAAGATTATGATCCAACATAGAGTCTACTTCGCCATGAATTTGGATATTTGCATGCAGGGGCGGATGTAGTGAGTTCTAATGGAAAGCATACCCGTATTTTTAATAAAAATAAGTTTAATTTTTTTCTCGGCAATTATGATTTTGTTAATTTAATTAAAGATTCCAGCCAGCAAAGTGTTTTTCGTTAAAAAAAATTAAAACTTAACCGAAAAAAGAGAGTACAAAGAGTCAGATTTAAAGCTAAAAATAGAGTTTCTTCGAGAATTCAAAACACAAAATAAGTTTAATTTAATGTTTTTTAGTTTATTTTATTTAGTGTACCTATTTAGGAAAAGAATTTAGACATCATTTTTAAATTTTTAGATCCGTACTGTTTACAGGAAGTAGATGACTTGACACTGAGAAGATTTCTACGAGCTCGTGATTTAGATGTGGAGAAAGCGTCGGCCATGTTCCTAAAGTACCTGAAATGGAGACGAAGCTTCGTCCCCAACGGATTCATTTCCACATCGGAACTGAAAAATGAAATCCAACAGAACAAGATGTTCCTGCAAGGTTCCGACAAGAAAGGACGACCCGTGGGTGTTCTTCTCGCCGGAAGACATTTCCAACATAAAGGCGGCGTCGACGAATACAAGCGTACCTTCATTTCTTGTCTAATTCTACCCTCTAATTCATACCTGGTTTTCTTTGTTTACCTGTATTTTTAAAATTTACTTTTCTCGATTCACAGGTTTTATAGTCTACATTTTCGACAAAATATTTGCAAGGTATTGTTTTATCTTATTTTTCTCTAGGGAATTTATCCCATCATGTGTATTGTAATAATTCTCAATTAATTTTTTTAAATAGTCTAAAAGTGATTATAATGTTGTATATGTTTATACATATTCTTAATATTTTAACAATACACTCCTTGCAGACAAAGAGATTAAACTCAAATCTCCTAGGATAACACTATTATCTATTTCTTTAAGACCATTTGTTGAGTTCAATTCTCGATTAAATTTTAAATATGTAATAAATGATCTAGGAACAAAACTATTACATTGTAAGTTATTGAATCTATAGTATAAACTCAAACCCTATATCATAATGATATGGGTAAAATCCATGAGGATGATTATTTGATATAAATTGTTAGTGGAGGTTTTAGATTCCTGAGTAGGATTAATATAGAATAAGATTTTGTTATACCATAATTTCAGTCATTTATTTATCTTTATTAACGGTTAAAGAAATTGTAAAACGAAGTGAGTTTTAAATAGGCTTAAATAAAAAATAGGTGCCCAAAGTATACATTTTTTGAATTTTAAGTGCTTAAAGTATTTTTTTGTAAAAATAGGTGCTCAAACCGTTATAATTTTAGGTGCCCAAAGTTTTAAAAGTTATAATTTTAGGTGTCTGACCGTTAATGGGTGTTAAAAAATTGTTAACCAATCAATGCTTGACACGTGACATATTTAATTTATTTTTTAAAATAAATTTTTTTAAAAAAACTTTCAATTTTTCATAAAATCCTGAAATTTTGAAAAATTTACAAAGCAGTCCTCAAATTCCTAAAATTACCCTAACTCAAACTCCCAAATCGCCGCCGCTTCTACCGCCAATCGCCACCCCTGAGCACACCTCATTGGTCGTTGGACCAAGGCGGTTATTTCCCCCATCACGGCGTCGCCAAAAACAGCGAACGGCGTGCAGTCAACTGCCTTGGTCCGGGGACCAAATGGGTGTACTTAGGGGCTAAGATCGACGGCAGAAGCAGTGGTGATTTGAGGGTTTGCGTAATTTAAGGGATGTGGAGACTATTTTGTAAAATTTTTAAAATTTTGGAATTTTATGAAAAACTGAAATTTTTAGGAGTATTTCTTTAAAAATTTAAAAAAATCAAATTAGTGCCACATGTCAAGCATTGATTGGTTAAAATTTTTTAACACCCATTAACGACCAGACACGTAGAATTGTAACTTTTGAAACTTTGGGCACCTATTTTTATAAAAAAATACTTTAGGCTCTTAAAGTTCAAAAAGGCATACTTTGAGAACCTATTTTTCATTTAAGCCTTTTAGACATTATAAGTGGATCTTAATTAGGGCTGTCACTGAGACGAGACAGATCGCGAGCTACTCGAGCTCGAATTCAGTTTGAGTTCTTAATGAGCCGAGCCGAACTAGTTGCTACCGGACTCGAAAAGCTCGCGAGTTACTCAAAAATATAATATACTAAGTTATTTAATTTTTTAAATTTAAAGTGAACTAAAATGTATGTTGTTGGATAATAATAATAATAATAATAATGTTGTTGTTGATGTTGAATAAATTCACTAAACAATTATTATTATTATTAATAGGGGCCGTAAATGAGATGAGACAAATCGCGAGCTACTCAAGTTCGATTCTAGTTTAGCTTGAGTTCTTAAAGAGTCGATTGAGCTCTGCACTACTCGGGCTCGACTCGGCTCATTTACACCCTTAATCTTAACTATATACATGGCTAGAATCCACTCACAAAGTGTAAAAACTAAAATATTTTACCCTATATTTGGATAATTGGATGAATGTAAATTTATAGTTATTATTCACTTCTCTTCCTTCCCTTAAAAATCTCTCATTTCTTTTAATCACAGTCACCAATTTACCCTCATTCAATGGCCTAAAATCAAAAAAGTTTTACATTGTATAATTAGATCGTATATATACATAAATTGAATATATGAGAGATCTTTAACTTGGATTTTAGAATTAAAAGTTCTCCATTGTCAGGATGCCTCCAGGAGAGGAGAAATTCACGGTGATAGGAGATCTTGAAGGCTGGGGATATGCAAACTGCGACATCCGGGCATACCTTGCAGCTCTATCTCTTGTCCAGGTTTAACACTTGGTTATTCCATTTATATTACGAACAAAAATTCTCAGCCTTTTCTGTGTTTTTTTTTATGTCTCAATACTAACAAAATTAATTCTAAGTCATAAACCACGTACCTTAAAAATACGTTTTACCCCTAATTCTCTAAATCCTAATTATAAATCTTAAACCTAACCTTTTGGTGTGGGACATAAATTGGTGCACATAAAAGTCTGAGTATTTCTATTCTATATTAACTGTTGTATTTTTATTACAAATACAAATACTTGCCGGAAAAGTAGAGCCAAAGCAGTGTAGTTTATTAGTGAAAAGTAGCATTGAAAATGGCAGGATTACTTCCCTGAAAGACTAGGAAAACTGTTCATAGTGCATGCACCATACATATTCATGGCCGCCTGGAAAATTGTTTACCCTTTCATCGACATCAAAACCAGGAACAAGGTACGTTTCTCTTTTCTCAAACTTAAAAATAATAAACCAAGACAACCTGGCCAATTTTCTTTTTTTGTTTGTCCCGACCTCGATATGATTTTTAATGTTGTTAGGAACAGAAGCGAAAGAAGTGAGTGTGTGGGTTTACTTTTTGGGATCGGATGAATTTAGTGTGAGAAAGGGGTTATGGTAGCCGGAGATGATTACAGGCGGTGAAGTGTAGGAAAGGAGATGAATATCGGTTAGGGATTTCACAAGATTACAGAGAAAAGGGAATTTTATATTATTGAAGTAAAAAGGGTGTTTTACCCAAATACATGAGATAGACTTTTATAGCCCAATATCTAACAACCCATAACTAAGGTGGAAACTAATTCAGTTACAAAATGAAATGCTAATTATTATTTGTTTAACATTTAGGCTGCGTTCAACAATATTTCTTCAACGGGCATTGAAATGACAAACAAAAAAATAATGCTGAACATGCACCCTATGCACGCTCAACGAACTTTTTTCGCCTGATTTAGCGTCCAAATGGACGTTTTGTTATAGCTGGTTTTTCTAGCTCTGAAAATGGCCGTTTGATAGGGAATTAGCGTCCAAAAATCCTTTAAACTATTTTCTCTACCAGTTTGAGTCCAATATATGAATTAAATTCATATGTTAATTTTAACTAAATCTTCTAATTATGTACAACACGCTTATACCTTTAAACTATTCATTTTAATTATATGGTGCGACTCTTTAGGTTCTTCCAACATTAGTAGTAATGTTAAAACGTTTTTAATATTAGTAAATGATGAATGACATATACTAATGCATCATTGCTACCGAAGTTACAATAAATTGTGATCCAACATAACTTTTATGTGATTTAATTTTTCATGTTTTACATCCTTTTTGACTTTTATATCTACATTGAACTCAAGTCATAAGATAGTCACTCTTGTATAGTTCATCTCATGTATCTTGATATCTCTAGTAGACTATGACAAACAAATAAATATGATATCACATATCAATTTATATGAGCACGACCATGCATTTTTAGTTTCGTTCAATTAAGTGGCCAAAATATTATTCATATTATGCAAGAGGGACAAATCATATGTTAATCAACCATGTCCTGCTACATAGCTTGTGGTATATACAATATTAGTATTTATAGTATAATCAATTACACTAGAGTTTGACTGTATCAAAATATTGGGTTAATGATATCTTAAGTATGAGGATCATATACATAGTTGTCACTACGAGTAATGTTAAGACTATTACATAATAATTAGGGACGGAGCCAGGATTTGGGGTCGGGGGACAAACTTAAATATTTAAAACGTAAGGGAGGCAAATGTGCAAATAATTTATTTTTAAAAAAAAATCCACATCATAAAGGTAAAAAAATATTTTTTTTTTTGAGTTGGGGGGCATGGCTCCTCCTGGGCCCATGTCCCTTTGCCCTGATAATAATCCAAGAAACATAATTATAACGAGTTAGTCCAATATGTTGTTCTCTAACATATATTTATGTATTGATTTTGATATTTCTATGCTAACTTTGTCATCAATCAACTACATATTAATCTTAATGTAATTACTATCCAAGCTCACAATAATATTTGACTAAAAACCTTTTAATAATAATAATAATAATAATTTTAGGACTTTATTATAAAACAATTTGTTTATATAAAAAACTGAAATAATAATGATAATAACTTTTTAACAAATATGGTAAAAGAAAAATACAATTACAATCATTTTTTGACCGACCTTTGGACCTACTCTGATAAGTATTGCATGTCTCTTCATGGATTCGCTTCATTCTTCAATTTGTTGTTTTTTGTTTCTTCTTCATGAATTTTGATTGTGCTTTTGGTATTAAATTTGTGTGAATTCTGTACTGTTTGAATTCTCCAATTCGAGGTTGGGGCGATAGAAAATCAAGTCGTCCAACTTATGGGTAGGTATTCAATCGAGTCTGTTCGAGTCAAAAAATTTCAAGTTAATCGACTTGACAAGTCTTATTTATAACTCAAACTTTATTTAAATTTTTGTTGAGTCGATTTTATAAAATTTGAGTCTAGTTGTTCGAGTTTCTGTTTCAATTTAATTGTAAATAATTATAATATTACGGTACTAATTGGTTCCAATTTAAACGGTTTTCTATAATACATATATACTTCTTCATATTTTAAAAATTGAAGGACTTAACTCGAACTTAAAAACTAATCCACTAATTATTAAATATTTTTGAATTATTTGAAGTCTGTTTTATAACTCAAAAGTTTATTTAAAATTTTTCGAGCCAAATTGAAATATTTTGAGTCAAGTCGAATAATCCAGCTCCATTGTTATCCCTACCAGTATGTGTTACGTTGATGTTGAATATGTTATGGTTTTTGTCTTGTAGTGTTGTATTAGGCTTTGTTGGATACATGGGGCACTTAGGGACTAAATTTAGGGAAATAAGGGACATTGAAATATATTTAGAAATTTATGGCAAATTCTACAGTACACTGACTGAAGACGCCACTTCTTGTCAATTTTTTTATTAATTTTTTATCTTAAAGCTATCATGCACTGAACATTTTAAATATTAAACAAACACAGGACGCCACCTACAAGTGGCGTCTCCCCCTGTTCATTTTGTCATAATTTCCAAAATAAAGCTTAAACACGCCCATTTTCCTAAATATAAATCCAAGAGGCAATATTCTCCTAATTTCTTCCGTTGTATGTTTCGTCAATGTTTGCATCTTTAAATTAGTAGCCTCCTTAAGAATTTTATTTACAAAAAAAATATTGACGTAAAATGTTTGGGGTGGAACTTACAGATAGTATTCGTCGAGAACAAGAAGCTGAAATCAACGTTGCTGGAAGATATAGAGGAGAGCCAGCTCCCAGAAACATATGGTGGACAACTGCCATTGATTCCCATTCAAGACACCTAAACATATGTATTTTCAATATTCATGCAGATAAAGTTGCTGAAAATAGAGTCTTAAATTCGATAAAGAAATCTATAACTTTGTTAAGAGAGTTAAATATCACAATGTATCCTTCTTAACAAATTATGTATCTTTATTTATTTCGTGACACTTTAAAAATATGTATCTGTATCTGTATCAGTTTTTATGAAGGTGCAAAATTGTTTGTTATGATGTTTTAACAATGTTTATCCGTCTTTAAAAACATGTTTTTGGTCTGTTTTTATGAAGATCAATAAAGAATGTGGATGCTATAGAAGATTGTTTGTGGAAAAGAAAATTTGAAGTAATTTTGATTATCTTGTAGTTTTATTTAGGCATAATGTCAAAAAAATACGTATAGCGTTTGACTGAATAGTCACTTTGGCACCAATTCTTTTTTTGAAGCAATTTAACCCTTAACGTTTTATTTTGGGTCAAAATGACTCATCTGTAGATAAAAACTGTTAGTCAACTGATGATAAACAACTTTGAATGACACCTCAGAAGAAAAAAATATTTTATATTTATACAATTTTTTAAAATTATTTTTTGTCCGATGTGTCATTCTGTAAAGTCAGCATATTTGTTTATATGAAACTGCTATCGTGACTTGCACTGCCATGTAAGTTTGCCACGTCATTCTAAGTCATTTACCGTTGCTGGACTAACAGTTTTCATATGCAGAGGGACCATTTTGACTCAAAATAAAACGTTAAGAGTTAAATTGCTTCAATCTGTGTATGAGTAGGATATGATTCAAACTGTGTAAATATTTTGGTGTGTTATTTTTCATTTTGACCGCACAAGTTCAATATTATTAGTAATAATGCACCATTTGTAACCAATAATATTGTGCAACGTCAACGTCACTAGGATAAAGTGAAAAAAATATATATATATATAGTTTTTCCAAAACAACCCTTTTCCCCGCCACCATCAAACGACAATGGTTTATTTTTGGAGCATTTGAGGTAGTTTCTGACTAATTCAATCTGATATCAAGGAATGGGCAATGAAAAGAAAGTGATTTTCAATCAAAGATCACCATCGAACGTCAGTACTTGTGAAAGAAGGGGACGATTTGATTTTTTTAATTTTGTTTTCGGTGAGTTTAAATAGCAGAGTATATACACCAGACAGCTATAATTCTTCTAACTAACAACAAAAGATCGTTGATAAAATAATTTAAATAAATAAAAATAAAATATAGGGTAGCCTAGTGCCTCTCGATATTAGGCTTCATTCCCCGTGCTTGATGGGCCATCCGTTGGGTAGCTATCTGATCCACCATACAGCCCGCTTAAATAGACCATCACCTCGCTCAGCTTTGCCTCGTCTTTGTGGTCATTCGAATTGTTCCCAGAATTCAATTTCCTCTTTTCTTTTTCCTAATTTCTTCATTTTTCCTCCAATGGCCCTGACAATACCCCCTCCTGCACTCAATTCTTGTCTCCAAGGATCAAAATTGGGAAACTGCGCCTTCAACACTGTATAATCTTCCCAAGTAGCACCTTCAGGACCCAGATTTGTCCACTAAGTCAACAATTGAGTGACCGCTCTATTGTCCCGCTTTACCATTCTTTTATCCAATACTATGGCTGGATACACTCGAGATTGTCCATCGGAGCAAAGTTCGTGTGGATTCATGGAGATAAGTCCCTTGTCCCCCACCTTTTGTTTTAGCAAGCTAACATGGTAAATCGCTAAAAATTTAATTGTATTTTAATTTTTATTTTGAAAATTTTGTTTTTTCAAATACTTTTGAAGATTTGAATTTAGGTGGATATTTTGAAAAGCTTTGAAAATTGGTGGATTTTTTAATTCAATTTTTGAAAATAAAAATGTAGGAGTAGCCACCGGTCGTTTTAAATAGAGTAGACCGAACACCAAAAATAAAATTAGAAATTCAATTGAAAATGGGTTCGGGAGTCGGTTACGGATGAGGAAGGATTAGCACCCAATTCCGCCCAAAATTGGTACCAACAAAATAATTACCGCCTTTTAATATTGAATTTTCCAAATTAAAGTGTCATTTAGATCAAAATCTTGTTATGCGTGCGAGTAAATTTTAAGTGTCCGTTTATTCGAGAATAAACCGAACAGCTACTATCACTGCGTTTGATACTAGCCACGTTTATCCCTGAATAAAAAGACGTCGCATTGACAGTTTAATAAGTCGGATGCAACCTAAAGGATGACAAAAAGTGCAACATGGTAAAAGCATGAAAATGACAAGAACATACCACATAATAATTAAATATATATATAATGTATAAAACATATGCTACACGGTATATATACTAGAATCTACATATATTACGTAAATAAACTATATACATATATGAAAGAAAGAATGATGGTAAAAACAAACAAATACACACGTACATATATGAAAACAAAAGAAACAACGCTACTATATATATGCAACAAACTAACTACGTATAAACTATATTAGATATTATATGTATATTATAATAACGCATAAATATATATATAAGGTAGGATAATGAAATAAAAAGCACAACATTTATCGCGTAAACATATATACGGGAACCAATACGAACATATAAACTAAAAGAAGCAAAAACAAAACAAAAATATAAACGAACATGCAATGAAGGGCTGAAACTAAAAGGAAATAAAGTGCAAGACTAAAAATAAATATGCAATGTAAATAGAGACTAAAATGAAAAACCAAATAAATTAGAGCTGGCAAAAAAGGACAAAAACACTCGCGGGGTTAAATTGAAAGGAAATTGAAAATTTTGGGGTTAAAAGTGGTATTTACCCGTTTAAAAATAGCCTGAAATAAATATAGGGACCGAATTGCAAACCCTTAAAAACCTTTAGGCACCACGGGTCAAATTTATAAAAGCGGAAGGTTTTAAAATTTGTTTTGAAAACACGGAGGGACTCGAGAGTAAAAAAGCCATTTAACAAAACAAACTCGACCCAAAATTAGGGACTTAATTAAAAGAGTTGAAAACATTATAGGGGCCGGGGTGTGATTTAGGAACGCGAAAGGGCCTCTGTGTAATAATCTTGGGGCGGAAGGATTTAAGTTGTAAATGGCCCGTTTTTAAAATAAGGGTTGGGCATAAATGGCATTTTTTCGGCCAACATCAGATCCTTTACCCATTTTTTTAAAAAAAAAACTCAGATAATCATATCATTTTCAAAGCCAAAACGCTCTCTTTGCCCAAAAATGTCGGTTGGCCACCGCTAATCGACGCCGGCAACCCTAAAAAACCTTCAATTCGAACCCTTCCTTTGTTTTTAAACTAGAAAACAACTAATTTTTGAAATCGCAGCTTTAAAACATTAAAAATAGTCAAAAAACGCATGTCTTTTGAAAATCGACCCCCTTTTGTAAAAAAATACTCACCCTTTTTATTCGACTCACCGTTGACGGCCTGGAGGCCCTAAGGTTGTCGCCGAAAAAGAGGCAAGGAAACCGAAAGGTCGAAAAGGGTAAGAACTCTCTAAACCCTAGCTTTTTCACTCATTTTTGTTCATGCATGTAACATTTAGAGTAGATATACCTTCAACTTTCTCTGTATTGATGATAGAAATCCCCTGTAAGGTTTACATGTGAGGTGGGTTTCTTTATATACCCATATTACATGACAATAAAAATGAAAAATTGGCTTAAGGGTTTCTTGGCCGGATTCATGCCGCTCACTATGGTTATCAGCTCTGTTGGTTGTTGGCTCTGACATTATCTGATAATGACTTATTTGCATCTATTGCCCTAGTGTTTTCTAGCGATTTGTCCTAATTTGATTAATATTGGCTCTTTTGTTTGCATGTCACGGCTGCTGGAGGAGGGACCACTGTGGCAGAAGGCTCTGGTGTGGCAGCTGGAGATGGAGGCCTGAGGGCGTGTTCTGCACGGGGGCACAAATGGCAGACGAGGGGGCCTAGGAGGATCTGAAGCATCGCGCGTGAAGTTCACGAGCGCGTAAAAGAGCCCAACGGTTAGGCGCGCGAGCGCGTTGCGTATCCAGAAGCTTCCCTAGACTAATCTTGGATCGTCAGATCTGAACAGATCTGACGGCTGTAATGCGGCTGTGCAAAACATATCACTAGGGTTAGATATTAGGGCGGCTTGTAATTAGGGTTTATGTTTGGGCCTTAGCAGGCCGTGTGTAATAATTTTGGGTTTTTTTTTTACCTTTTTTGGATAATGTAAAATTGGATTGTTTTACTAAAACTTGGGCTTTTATTTAATTAATAACTATTTAATTTTTGTTTTCGGTTTAATAATAATAAAAATAATACTATTTAATAATAATAATATAATACGATGTAATAGTAATAATAATATAACACTGTAATGTAATAATAATAACATAATATATAGTAACAACAATAATAAGTATAAATAATAATGATGGTATTTAAAAGTGATAATGAATAATGGAACCAAATTTGTTTCAATTTTTTTCCTATTTCCTTTCTTATATATAACTTAAATAATAATAAAATACATAGAAGCCCAAGTTGTGAAATAAAATTGAAAAATAGAACCCGGACAAAATTAATGATTATTTGTATGCCACTGACCCAATTCTCTCAATTATTTTGTAGGGCCCGTAGTACATGGCAGAGAGTTTCAGATTCTTCCGCAAAGCTAAGGATGTTTGTCTGTAAGGTTGAAGTTTCAGGTAAACAAATTCTCCTGCTTGAAATGTTCTTTCACTTCTTCTTTTGTATACATATAGCTTCATCCGTTGTTGTGCCTTGAGAAGTTGTTCTTGCAGCATGTTGTTGATTTGTAGTCTCTGTTGCATTAGTTCTTGAACACTCTGTACAGTAGACTCACTAGTCCCTATAACTATGGGGGCTTATAATTGTAGAGAGCCTTGAAGGGGGTTATTCCTAGTGCAGAGTGGTAATTGGTGTTGTACCACTATTTTGCTCGTGGTAACCACTTGGCCTAACTGGTTGGGTGTAGGAAACATAAGCTTCTTAGGTACTGTTCTAGGCACTGATTGAGTCTTTCAGATTGGCCATCTGTCTCACGATAGTAGGCCGTGCTAAAAAGGGTAATAGTGCCTAGTTGCTTCATAAATTCTCTCCATAAGAGGCTTGTGAAGGTCTTGCCCCTATCAGAAATTGCAATATGGGGCTGGCCATAAAGTTTGTAGTTTTGGTCTAGGTATTTTCTTTCAATTTCGACCATAGTATAGGATGAGATAAAGCAATAACATGAGCATATTTGGTGAACTTATCGATCACCACCAATATGCAATTATATTTCATAGAAGAGGGAAGTCCTTCTATAAAGTACATTGTGATAATCTCCTAGGCTTGGCTAGGTATAGGTAAGGGTTGGAGAAGCCCTGACCTAGCCACACGTTCATCTTTAATCCTCTAACATGTTTTACACTGCTGCACATATCCCTTGACTTCAATTTTCAGCCCAGTCTAATA
The DNA here is from genome assembly GCA_019671005.1 of Hibiscus mutabilis. NCBI lineage: Eukaryota > Viridiplantae > Streptophyta > Magnoliopsida > Malvales > Malvaceae > Hibiscus > Hibiscus mutabilis. The sequence continues at coordinate 35,305,760 of CM033743.1, read as the reverse complement.
AAAATAAGCCTTAATTCTGTGATAAATTGCCTGAATTTCAGAGTGATCCCCTTGAGGAGAGTCATGTAAGGCGTGTAATAGTTGGGGCCTTTATTCCCCAGTATTGCCCACAGAAACTCTATCCTTGTACCTTAAGATTCTCTTGGAGTATGTCCAGTCCACCACTTCTGTCTTTCTGATTGCTAGTTTCTTAATCATCTCTTTTGTTAACTTGTCATACTTGTAAGAGCCTTCTGTGTCTTGCACCCACCCAAGAGTTATGGTTGTAGCTACTAAGCTAAACAATTCAATGTTGTCTTCAAACTGTCTAGATAAGGCATCTACAGCAGCATTTATTTTTCCCTTCTTATATTGGATTACACAGTCCAAACTCAATAGTTTTTCAGGCCCTTCTTCTGAATCGTTGTGGTTAGTTTATGCTCCAATAGCTGTTTAAGTGGCTCGTGATCAGTCTTGATCACAAATGAAGTCCTTCAAAATAATGTCTCTATTTAGAAATGGCCAATAAAATAGCTAGGTATTCCTTCTCATAAATAAAGAGGTCCACATGTTTCGGACCCAAGGCCTTGCTGAGATAAGCAATAGGTCTCCCTTCTTGTGAAAACACAACACCAATTCCCCTTAAGCTTGCATTTGTTTTCAAGCAAAAATGTTTAGAAAATTTTGGTAGAGCCAAAACATGGGCCCTGCACGTTGCCTCTTTCAATATCTCAAAGGCTGTTGTAGCTTCTAGAGTCCAATAGAACCTTTTTTTCAGCACATTTGTTAAGGGCCTATTGATTTCTCCATAGTATCTCACAAACTTTCTGTAGTAGCCAGTAAGCCCCAGAAAACCCCTAGGCTTAACAATTTTTGGCAACTTCCAATTTCTCATGGCATCTATCTTGGATGGATCAGTGGCCACTCCCTTACTGGAAATAATGTGTCCCAAATACTCAATTTTTTGCTATTCAAAGAAACATTTTTTCTTCCTAGCAAACAGTTGGTTAGATCTGAGCAGATTCAACACTAATCTTAAATGAGTACTATATTCATTTAATGTCTTGCTGTAGATTAGTGTGTCATCAAAGAATACTAAAACAATTTTTCTCAAAAGGGGACTAAAAAATCATTCATGAGGGATTGAAAGGTGGCTGAAGCATTAGTGAGACCAAAGGGCATTACCTTGAACTCAAAGTAGCCATGGTGAGTTTTGAATGCTGCCTTTGTAATATCCTCATCCTTGATTTTGATCTTCCTGTACCTTGATCTAAGATCAATTTTAGAAATTTTTTTTTGGCTCCAGCTAGCTCATCCACTACAAGAATAAGAAATTTGTTCCTCACAGTCATAATGTTCAATTATCTGTAGTCCACACACAACCTCCATGTTTTATCCTTTTTCTTAACCAATAGGCAGGGTGAAACAAAGGGGCTTTTGCTTATCTGTATAATGGAGGCAACAAGTATTTTAGTAACCTGCCTTTCTACCTCAGTCTTCTGATGGTATGGGAACTTATAGGGCCTTACGTTCACTGGTTGAGACCTTGGTTTAAGGGTAATTGCATGATCCTATCTTCTTTTGGGGGGCATACCTTTTGGTTCCTCAAAAATCTCATTGTATTCACTCACAATGTGTTGTAGTGCTTCTGAAATTTCTGTTTTAATCACCTTTTCACTGAGCAAGTAAATCTCTCCCATTGATTCAGGATCCATTTAAGTAATTTTTTACAATTTTTCCTCTGAGATTAACTTGACATAAGAAGCATTCCTTCCTCCTTGAAGTGTGATCTCATGTATCCCCCTTTTAAAAGCTAATGTTATTTCATTGAAGTCCATAACAATGGGATTGTACCTCTGCATCCAGTCAACTCCTAAAACCATATCACTTTCCTCCATTCTTATGACCCTGAAATCATGCTTGGAATAGTGACCCTGCATTTTTTACCCCAACTGATTGCTTCTAGCAGTACTGTGCAATTACTCCCCATTAGCCACTATTATCACCAGAGGATTAGTGGTCACTAGCTCAACCCTTCTTTGGCCCATCCAGGGGGATAAAGTTGTGGGTGCTCCCACTATCCACCAATATGCTTAAGGGTTTGCTCTTAATGGTGCCTTGTATCCTTATGGTGCTATACCCCACATTGCATGTTAAGGCATTTATAAAAATCTCCAGTGTTCCCTCTTTATGGCTTTTTTTATTTGAATCTGCCACTTGAGGCTCTCCTTCTTTACACTGTTCTGCTATCATCAACTCTTGTTTTTTACTTTTTCCATTGAATTTAATTGTCTTTGTTTGCACTGATGTTCAGGGGTGAACTTGTCTTTTCACTTAAAAGGTTATAGGTTCTTTTACATTCCAGTAAGCTTTGCCTTTTGTTGTTAACATGGTTAGGCTTCTGTATCTGAGGGGGTGGAGTAGGATTAGCTTTCTGTGTGTAAGGAAACTGAGTAGTGGAACCAGTTTTAGGAGTGATTGTATCTCCTCCCTCCAATCTCCAAAGACAGTTCATGGAGTTTGGCCTTTCTGTATGCATCATTTAAGAGCTTAGGTTCATGAACCTTTGCCCTATGTTTGAGCTCATCCTTAAGTCCACTGATGAAGCTAGACACAAAGTAACCTTCCTCCAAGTGTGGGTTGTTTTGGGTTTGAGCTCTTCAAACCTGTCTTGGTAATCTTCAACTGATGACTTCTGCACAAGCTTATTAAACTCTTATATCACATCATTGTAAGCCCTATCACGGAACCTGTGACACAAGCCTGCAGTGAACTCATGCCAAATGATCTTGTGTTTTTTTGCATGATATACTCATTGAATCATGTTTCTGCCCTTCCAGTAAAGGTACATAGCAGCCATTTTCATCTTTTGCTCCTCAGTAATAGTAAAATGGCAAAATATTTCTCACATTTTTTAATCCAACCCTGGGGTTATCCCCTTCAAACATATGCAACTCTATTTTGTGTTTCATGTTAAAAATAGTTCAAGTGTTGTTCTAAATGTTCTGATGTTTTTTTTTCAAGCACACTAGGTTCTTGCAGTAGTGAAGTGTCACCATTCTCAGACCACTGCTCTCCAAACTTCAATTTTTTAGTCTGATAAGTGGTTTGTTGAGGTTTATGAGCTAAAATTCTAGGTTCATCTAACTTCATTGTATATCTTTCTTTATCATCTATAATGGTAACTTGCACTGGCTTTTTACCTTCCTGTTTGGCTTGGTTGTTGATAGACAACTGATTGGTTTTCTCGGGTGCCACTGGTTTGGAGCCTTCCACTTCCTTGGTTATTAGCCCAATGAGTTTGTTGAGGTCTACCTGATTTTTCTTCAATTTTGTCTCCATCTGCCCCATTCGATTCTCTAAGGTGTCAAATTCATTCCCCGCGGAACCATGTCAGAGACAGCTGTAATTTTTTTTGATAAAACAAAATTTAAATAGATAAAAATAAAATGTGGGTCGGTCAGCCTGGTGCCTCTCGATATTATGCTTCATTCCCCGCGCTTAATGGGCCATCTGTTGGGTAGCTATCTGATCCACCATACAGCCCGTTTAATAGGCCATAGTCATTTTCCCAATTTCCCTCTAATGGTCATGACAGAAAGGCACCGACTGGATATCAATGGAGGTAGTGTCAGTGTTTGGGGTGGCGTCTGGATATAAGACAAAGAGGGACGTTGAAGTGACGCGATATCAATGGTCATAATTTTTTTAAACACTTGGGGTAATTTGAGTAATGTCTCTAACATTAGGGGGCAGATAAACTCAAAAAATACGTTAGATACCTGGAAAAAGTGATAAATATTAGGGGCAAATGGTGCATTAAGGCATATTATTATGGGTAAACTATAATAGAGGTCATTCAATTATATGCAAGGTTACATTCGGGTCACCCAATTATTAAAAGTTACATTTAGGTCACTCAGTTATGGGTAAGATTACATTTGGGTCACCCAATTAATAAAAGTTACACTTAGGTCACTCAATTTTTGATAAGGTTACATTTGGGTCACTCTTCATATTTAAAAAAACATATATCAATTTGTGTATTAAATTAATTAATGATTTAAATGAAGTACTCTAGTGTTAACTATGGTATACAATTGATTTAGAAGAAAAATGACTAAATTGATATATTTATTTAAATATGAAGGGTGACCCAAATGTAACCTTACTCATAATTGAGTGACCTCCATTGTAGTTTACCCTATTATTATTAGCCATTAATAAATTACAACAGAACAAACTTAAAGAGAAGTGTTAATGAGGATCGAATCCATAAAAAAGATTGCACATTGACATAAAATCATTCAACTATTCTACTCACTAAGTAGTCATTCAAGTTATATAGCAATAAGAGAGGGTGTAAAAGAGGCAACAGAGAACAAATGTATTTCCATTAAAGATAAACAAACAAGTTACAAAATTTCACAAATAGAAAACTTACATATGTTGTGTATTGCTCTCTCTCAGCAGTTACACTTACACCCCCAAATACACTAAAAGCAGGCATGGATTGTCGGATTCCAAAATCTTCGGGACCAGAAAATGATGTCCGCATAACTAGCGAAACAGCCGGTCATCCGTGACAATAAGCACAGATACTTTCATACAGCATGATACCTTTCGGTCAAAAGACTATCCAAAACCTGAAGCCCCTATTACACCGTTCTCTACACTTGAAATGGGCTTCAATGACAACAAAAATTGTAAAGTTTAGTTTCGGTTATACATCTTGGTTCCCGAAACTGATTCTCTATATCAAAAAAAGAGTCATCGGGCCACCATCAAAATACTGAGTAGTTTCTGCAGAAAAATGGGTTCTAATACTCGGAACTCAGAAGTTAGAGATGGATAAGCAGACTGCTCAATCAGAATCTTTGGAGGAACTCCACAATGAGTCAGCCCCATTGGAGAATTCCTCTCTGTTAACTAAAGTTGAAGAACTATCTTGCTGGTGTTTCTCGTCGTTACCTGTTGTTCGAGGTCTCCTTGGTCTTGGATATTGGTACCCATAGGAAAGGGTTCCTACAAAAGCAATCAAGTAGGAGTTAAATACTCAAAACGTCATTCTCTATTACAGATATAAGAATAGAAAAAGCGCACAAGTAAAACTACATGATAAGTTTCAGGAAATAAGAACGAAAAGAAAAACTGTGTTGTTGATTTTGTTTAAGGAGTCGAGATAACCTACTTGATCACCAGCATTTGGACCATTAGTATGAAAAAGAATAGGGCGGCAACGTTTATCTTCATTCATCAAGCTTGAATTCTGAAAATGAGCAATAAGAGCAGCCTTTCCCTGGATCCTAGCATATGCAATAGTGTAGGTTGTTAACATGTAAATAGAAGAGATTTAGTTACTTTGTATTTGTATCAAGTCAATAGTTTAAATTTAGTCTAACTCTTATCCTACTTATAGATAGAGATTAAGTGATTTAAAAAAATTAAAAATATAGAGAATAAATCTGATATTTTTCTCTGTTCAAAACCTCTATTCTTCATGGTATCAGATTAGGTTTTTTCTTGTCGATCTATAATTAAAAAACCTAGACTAAATGGCCGGTGAGGAGAGTTCTGCAGCTGGTCCATCCCCAAACAGCATTAGTGATACATCTTCTACTACCATCACTTCTCATAGACTTACTGGAAACTATTGTCTTCCTTCTACTAAAGATTTCCAGAAATTTTTCAGCCAAATGACAGCAGCCAACACCTTAGTTCTCCTTCATACATCAAAACATCAGATGACTCCTTCTCCGAGATTACAGGGAGTGGTTCAGTAAAACTCAATCAGAATATTACTCTAAATTCTGCTTTATATGTACCAAAGTTGGCTTGTGATCTCCTCTTTGTTAGGAAACTTTCTAAGGATCTCAACTGCACAACTAAGTTTGTTTTCAATTTTTGTGAATTTCAGGCGATGGATTCGGGGAAGGTGATTGGCAGTGCTAGGTTGTATGGGGGACTCTATATTCTTCAAGGACAGACAAATCAAAGCCTCTCTCTTCATACTTCTATTTTTTATACTTCCAATGAAATCTTGTTATGGCACTTTAGGTTAGGTCATCCAAATTTCCATTACCTTGCAAAGATGTTACCTCAGTTATTCAATCACAAAAATCCGAAATCTTTTTTCTGTAATATTTTTCAACTTGCCAAACAAGCCAAATCAACATATCCTACTTCCAGTTATACATCTTCCCATCATTTTTCACTTATACTCAGTGACATTTGGGGCCCTTCGAGAGTAAAAAATGTAAATGGAGCTAGGTGGTTTATAACATTTATGGATGACCACTCTAGGATTAAATGGACCTTCTTAATAAAAAAAATCTAAGGTTGAGGGAATTTTTAAAAGATTTGATGCAATGATCGAAACCCAATTTCAAAGTAAAATTCAAATGTTTCATAGTGACAATGGGAGTGAGTATTTCACTAAAACTCTAGGATCATATTTTCAAACCCAAAGGATTGCTCATCTCACTTCTTGTGTTAATACATCCCAACAAAATGGGATAGCCGAAAGGAAAAACATACATCTCTTAGAGGTAGCTAGATCCTTACTTTTTTCTACCAACGTACCAAAATACCTTTGGGGGAAGCCATCCTTACTGATACCTATCTCATTAATAGGATGCCTAGTAAAACCTTGAAATTTCAAGTTCCTAGAGATGTGCTACTTGAATATTTCCCTAATTTCAAGCCCATACCTTCTACTTTACCTTTGAGAGTGTTTGGGTGTACAATCTTTGTTTATAATCTTTAGCATCCCAAGGGTAAGTTAGATCCTAAGTCTATCAAGTGAGTGTTTTGGGATATTCTTCAACTTAGAAGGGCTACAAGTGTTACTCACCTATTACTAAAAAGACATACACCTCAATGAATGTTACTTTTTTCGAAAACAAACCTTTTTTTACCAAATCTAAAATTTAGGGGGAGAATAATAATAATGAATTTCAATTTTTTTACAGATTCCAACAGCCCACTGTTGTTGAAAATTTTGAGTTGAGTTCAACCCTTCAGCAGCCCACTGCTGTTGGTAATTATAGCCCAAATCAGCCATCCAGTAATTATTTGCTGCTATTGATAATTTCCAGCCGAGTTCAACCCTCCAGCAGCCCACTGCTGCTGGTTATTCGTAGCCCTAAAGTTCATCTTTGCAGCCTACTGGTTCACAAATTTAGGAAAATCAGAATGTTTGGCCTAAAATTTCTTCTCTTAATTCTCAAAAATCACATACTCATACCACTCCTTCAACACCCTTACCTCCTCCTAATTCTAGACTCCCTAAAACTCCTCAAGAAACTCAAAATACAGTTCGTGAAAGAAGAGAAATTAATATCTACAAAATGAGAAAAAGGGCAATTTTGGAATCTGCCATACAGCCTGGTTTCTGCCAAGAACTCAACTTCTATCCTATTGCCTTTGAAGATCAGGAAGGTAATGAGTTACCTGGTAAGGATTCAGTCAATAATGGCGTCCATATTCCTTTTATCGATACTACTGACCTTTCTATTGCTCAGAGGAAAGATGTTAGAAAGTGCAGTAATCATCCCATACAGAGATTTATTACATATGGAAAATTGCAGCCTTTTTTCGAGCATTTACAGGTAAAGTTGATAGCATCCAGATTCCACAAACAGTTGAGGAAGCTTTAAGAGATCCTAAATGGACAAAGGTTGTCGAAGATGAGATAAAGGCTCTTAAAACTAATGAAACTTGGACCTTGACTGATTTACCACAAGGGAAAAAAACTCGTTGGCTGCAAATGGGTATTTATAGTGAAGTACAACTCTGGTGGAAGTGTGGAGAGATTCAAGGCAAGGTTAGTAGCAAAAGGATTCACATAGTCTTTTAGGGTAGATTATCAAGAAACTTTTGCTCCTGTTGCCAAGTTAAATACAGTAAGGGTTCTATTATCCTTGGTTGTAAATGAAGACTAGAAACTCCATCAGATAGATATTAAAAATGCCTTCCTTAATGGCAACCTAGAGGAAGATGTCTACATGCAAGTGCCTCTAGGAATGGAAGAAAAAACAAGTGGCCAAAAAGTTTACAAGCTAAGAAAGTTCTTATACGGCCTAAAACAGTCTCAACAGTCTCCAAGGCTGGATTCGAGAGGTTCACCAAAGCTGTTGTTAAAAATGGTTACAAATAGTGTCAAACCAACCACACACTGTTTGTAAAACTGGTACCAAGTGGAAAAGGGGCCATTTAATTGTCTATGTCGATGACATTATTATTACTGAAAATGATGTTGTCAAAATAGAGAATCCGAAGAAAATATTATCAAGGAATTTGAGACTAAAGACCTTGGAAGTCTTAGATACTTTCTTGGAATGGAAGTGGCAAGATCCAAAGCTGGGATTGTTATTAATCAGAGGAAGTACATCCTTGACCTACTCTCAGAAACATGAATGTTGGGATGCAAACCTGTAGAAACTTCTATGGACAGCAACTTTAAGCCAAGGAGGGAGGAAATGAGAGTTCCAGTAAATAATGAACAATATCAAAGACACGTAGGTAAACTGATTTACTTGTCTTTGACCAGACCAGACATTGCTTTCTCTGTTGGAATTGTAAGCCAACATATGAATGATCCAAGGGAATAACACCTCGATACAGTCTACAGAATATTGAGGTACCTTAAAATAAGCCCTGGACATGGCTTAATTTTTAGGAAAAATGATGATAGAACAATAAAGATTTTCATTGATTCCAGCTGGGCTGGAGAACTAACTGACAAAAGATCAGTAAGTGGTTATTGTTCCTTTGTTTGGGATAACCTAGTGACATGGAGGAGCAAAAAGCAATTAGTGGTAGCAAGAAGCAGTGCTAAAGCTGAGTATAGAGCACTAGCTCTCGGAATTTGTGAAGGAATTTGGCTGAAAAGACTACTTTCAGAATTGAATTTTAATTGTAGCAAATAAATTGAGCTACAAAGTGATAGTCAATCAGCCACCAGGATTGCTAAAAATCCAGTTCACTATGACCGAACTAAGCATATTGAGACTGAAAAGACTACTTTCAGAATTGAATTTTAATTGTAGCAAATAAATTGAGCTACAAAGTGATAGTCAATCAGCCACCAGGATTGCTAAAAATCCAGTTCACTATGACCGAACTAAGCATATTGAGATAGATAGACATCAATGGAGCAGTCAAACTCAACTTTGTACCTACTAAAAGTCAACTAGCTGATGTTCTCACCAAGGCCCTTCCAAGAAGCACCTTTGACGAGTTTACATCCAAGTTGGGACTCTACAACGTATGCTCACCAACTTGAGGGGGAGTGTAGGTTGTTAACATGTAAATAGAAGAGGTTTAGTTACTTTGTATTTGTATCAAGTCAGTAGTTTAAATTTAGTCTAACTCTTATCCTACTTATAGATAGAGATAACTTAGAATAGTCCTAATTAGACTAAACTACTTGTATAGTCTTTTAAAAGACTTTTCTGTAAAGTGATTTAAAAAAATTAAAAAAATAGAGAATAAATCTGATTTTTCTTTGTTCAAAACCTCTATTCTTCAAATAGATGCCACCTTTTCACTGTTGAACTTCTCCAATTTCTTGCTATTGAATGCCTGAAAAGATGTATTGGTCAATCTGAAGGTTTAAAAATGATGATATTTGAACAGATAAGAGACATTACTATGAGACATGATCCATTTTATCAAACCTTATATAAGGGGATGATCTGTTGTGGATCTATCATGTTGATGAAAGCATTGCCTACATTGCATTTATTCTGCAAAAATTATTTGTAAAATCTACAGTTGGTAACATATTCACCTACAAGTAAATGTAGCACGATCAAGCATGTATCAGAGTGTCGACGTTGGAAAAAGCCTGCCTGACTAGTTTACTTACCTTGAAGTCAATTGGCAAATAAATAAAATCATAAGTTCCTCGACAGTGTTCATCAATGGCTGCCAGAAGCATCTTTGAGGTATACTTGCAAAAAATTACCATTTGACTTAAGTTGATAATCATTCTGAAATAAGAAACATAGGGATAGGATAAGGATCATTCAGTAAAAAAAATTTAAGTATAATCACTAGCATAACATCACATCAATTATTTATCATTCATCACCTCTGCTAACTCATTTCAACATATTGTTAGAAATAGAGAAATCAAATGAACAGGAAGCAATATGTCGAGTAGTGAAAAAGAAACATTTCAAAATTGGTGGTCCATCATTAATTACTCCATTTTGGAGTAAGTGTGAGAATTTAAAGGCAAAATGTTGATAATCATCACAGGCTATCAGCAACTTTATGATCATTCATCGTGCAATTTTCCTTGAGCATAAGAACGCGTAAACAGATATGATATTCTTGCAATAAAATTATTTTAATATTGAAAAGAACAACTCAAGACATTAGACATAAAGAAAAAGATGATTGTAATTTGCAAGAGGAGCATTTCACATACTTGTTGGGTATGTTCTTAATCATAAGTGTTGTTCTGCTGTCTTCCCCACGCATGATTCGGTCAATATCAAGTTCAAATTGTTTCTTATCAGCATTGCTAGAATTTGATTCATTTCTACGGTACGAAAGGCTCCTAATACAATCATTAGGAGAATCAACAGATGCTGGCATTGAAATTATAGGGTTCCTGCCAGGGAATAGGTGGCCCATCTGCTGAGAAGAGTGTACCCCACCATTTTTTGTCAAATCCGTACAGTTTCCACCAGCATGAGAAAAAAATGTTGTGGCCGTGGGAAGCAAATTCCAAGGGATGTGCCAACGAGCTACTAGGAAATCCCATGCTTCCGAGAGACCCCAGATGAAAACCTGAAGCTTCAGGAGACTCCCCGGTATAGGGATGCCGCCTGTCCCAGAATGCAGAATTAACCGGCGGCGTTGAGCCAATGCAGTGTTGTGCAGGTGACCCTACATTCAACATTACAGGAGGAGCCCTATGAATGCAGGGATATGTGGAAGGTGATTAGCATGAATACCATTGACAAACGATGGCGAATTTGCCCAAACCATAGCACTTGGTGGATCATGATGGGGCGAGTGGGAGTTATTCCACATGTAATGATTTCCATTGAGTGGCAAGCTTCCATTTCCGGGTGACCCAAAAACTAGAGAGATATTAGTAGCAACACAAAGTTAGAATGAAAAAGAAACTTAAGACACTGAAGTTTAAAGCATAAGAAACATGATTGAATTCAAGAATAAAGAAGATTACATCTACTCAACTCGTAACATAGTAAATTATGTGCTTTATAAAAATATAAACATACTGACTTCCGAAATTCATATGAACCCACAAAGGAGTGCACAAAGATGCAGGAAAACATTTTTAATTAATATTGAATACCGTAATCAGCTGAGCTTACCTCCTGCATTAGGTTGACTCAGGTGCCCGTTTGACCTTGCTCCCCGAAGGTGCCTATTATCAAGTCCTTCAGCCATCATGGGACTGGCCCTGCTAGCCATGTCTGTTATGGTGCTATAGGAGTTGAATAGAATACCATTGGCTAAGCAATCATGAGAATCAAGGTTGAAAACCACCAGTGTCCCTTGGTTCACATCTTTTCAGACTGAATTTCCTGAGGTCACAAGAGTTTGGAAAATAAATTATAAAGAAGCAATACTCACATGAAAATGCATTAACAAATTGGACAAAACAGGGTTGTAAGTTGAAACAGCAGTGAGGGTAACGACAATAAAAGTAGACAATAACCATCCAGAACAAAATGGTTGCCAAACCTTTGGAATTGAATAACGTATATCAAGTTTCCTAGACTTCAATGATTTATTTTGCAGAGCCCTCATTGCATTTTGGGCTGCCCTTATATCATGATAACAAACCACAACGAACGCACGCTGCTTGCAGGCAGTATAGAGAATTCGGATATCTCCATATTGCTGACAGAAGAAAATAGGTTGGTCAGTCAACTTACTTGAACATGTACCCTTTAAAAGGAGAAATGATGATTTTTCAACCAAAAAGTCTCAATAAACAGTGTAACAGATTGAGAGGAACACAAACCTCAAATAGAGCCTTTAACTCCGAGTCTTCAACATTGCTATTAACGTTTCTCACAAAAAGTGTCCTAGAAGGATGTTCACCTACAATTAAGCCATTTGAAATCCCTTGGCCATTCAATACTCTAACAAGATCTGAATTCCTTGGAACTATGGATACACAATCATCCTCTTCTAACTCCATTCCTCCACCACTGCTGAACAGGTCAAAGTCTTCCGATTCATCTCCTTTATTGGCACGAGTGTTAAGTCCCAAGTCATCAATCACCCCAGAGAAGAGATCACCTTCATCAGGAAGGAGATTTCTAATAGTCTGTGCCTCAACTTCTTCCATAGATTTGAAAAGTTCTTCCCCATGGTGTGAAGCAGCTGAACTGGCATGTTGACAAGATAGATCACTCCCCAATAATCTCACTGTATAAAGACAAAAGCAAAGTAAATCACGGATAATTTATTAATTTGTATTCAAATAAAAAGACAGCAAGTAACCAGAAAAAAAAAAGGGGGGGGGAGGATCAGTACAGTGAAGATTGATATTAGCCCTAGTTCACAATCAGATGGGAAGATGTCCTAAGAACCTTGTCTGGAAAGACCAGAAGGTTTTTTACACAAACAGGAACAAACCATGCACTTTGGAAATAATATATTTGCGCTTTTCATTCGATCATGAAGGTTAATTACAATTCTTAAATATATCCCGTATGACATCCCTAAATCAAGGGTCATCTTCTCAGCTCTCACAGTCACCAAGAGAAAGAACTGGTAATCTATTAAGTTTAACGATACCAAAAGCTATAAGTTATACTTTTCTGATCTGAGTCTACTAACAAGAAATTGACAGCCAGTTGAACCGGTCAATAATCGACCAGCTGTAGAAAGAACAATCAGTTCACTGTTCTCACCTTGAGTATCAGACATGTTCTTCGGCTTCCAGAAACCAACTTGTCTCTGCCCAACAGAAGTAAAAGTTAAAGCAACATTTGCTAGAATACCCTACAATATCATCAAAACAAGAAATAAAGACCCATGTAATAAACTCAAAATTTCCTAGAATACCTCAGCAGGGAAATGATCGTCTTCTAAAAAGTGGGATGATGCCACTGCATTCCTTTGAGCCATGATCTCAAATGGCATTCTTCAGCTTCACCCCCACAAATCTGAAAAACTAAAAGAGCCCAACATTCGCTGGTTGCAATTCCGCCTGACTTAATTCCCCTATCTCGGAAAGCATTCGACGAGAACCAATTCCTAGTCACTTAACTTGTATGTTTTAATACAATAAAGAAAACATTATATTTGCAAGAAGTTACAAATTTTGAAGAAACATTAATTTACTAAATTGAATTCTTAACTCTTTTGTTTTAGTGTATCAGAAAATCTTAGAAAGAAGTGAAGATGACACAAAAGCTGGATATTTTCTTCAAAATTTGACAATTTCAAAGCATTTCTGAAAGAAACATAGGAGCATTTTTTTTAATTTGTAAAAATTCAAATAAGTTGATACAAGATTTACCATAGATATAAAGCCACTTACCAACCCAACGACTAGGGGTGCGTATTGAGCGAGTAGATCACGAGCAAATCAGTGTTCAACTCGACTCGAAAACTGTACCACTTAATACTAGATAAATTTTTGCTCTGACTCATGCCTTGCTTATTAACCAACATTTAAAACAAAAACAAAACCAAAAGTACTAAATTATGAAAACCGGAAAGAGGAGAAAACTAAATTTAACGGTGAATAAAAAACATACATGATGCTGATTAATGTGAATTTCCAATTAAAAAAATCAAATTCCTCATATTCAAATTCTAGTTTTTCTTTTTTTTTTTTTCTTCCCCAGTAATTTTTTTAAGCAGCTGAAGCGAAACAAATGATTTATTCAACTTCAACCATAAAACGTATGTATATGTATTAATGGTGTAGGTGTGTCGCATACGTATTTATTTAGTACGAGTGTATTTGTTTAATGTGTATAGATGATAAGTCAATTATGTGTATGATTATACGTACGTATGCTAGTATGTTATGTTATATACGAATGTATGTGTATTGTTGTTATAATTATACTATTACTATTATTATTGGGCTGATATATAAAATGAAAATCCAAAAAATATATATTAAAACCAAATAAATAAATTGAAGTCCAAGTCCAATTACAAATAATTACAAGGCCCGTTGGCCCAAACCCAAACCCTATCTAATTACATTTATTGTGTGCGGTGATCAGGGCGTTGGATCAAGATCGATCCAACGGCCACGATCTAACCAATGAGCCAAAATATCGCCAACCGCGTGCTCCACACGTATGGACCGTTCGAGTGCCACCGCGCGCGTCGGGTCCACGCGCGCGACGCTTTGATATCCCATGCGTCGTGAGCCCCACGCGCTCGACTCGACTCTCGATCGCCGAGCTCCACGTGGCACGATCCGAGCCGTTTCCCCAAATCGAGGCTTCATATGGGCGTTCATCCTTTAAGCCATCTCGACCGTTAGATCGGATCGATCTAACGGCCGAGAACACGCCCGTCACCGGCGCGAACCCCACACCGCCACCATGCCGATCTTCAACCACGCGCGCTCGAACATGCCAAACACAACAAGAAAGAAGTTTGTCACCCGGATCTGAAAAAAAGCAAGTAATATGCAACTTGCACCAAAACAAAGACAAGCATATATATGAAACGAAATATTTTGTAATGAGAAGGTTGTAAATGAAAAAAAGAGAGTTGTAATCGAAAGGAACAAAGTTGTAACCAAATAAGTTATAATCGAAAGAAAAAGTCCAGTGGTAAATATTCGTTTCCCTTTTTTTTTTTTTGCATGCATATACAAAAGAGGTAAAAAAAAAAAAAAAGAGAGAGTCGTCGAGATCTTCTTGTCTCGTCGGTGGGTCTCCCCCTCCTCGATGACAAGCCTTTCGGCTTCCCCAAGCCGATACGGTGAATGAAGGGAGGGGAAGACCCCTGGTAGTTTCGTTTTGGGTTTAAAACATGGGTTTTTTCGTTTCGTATTTCCTAGATCTAGGGCAAATATAGGCGTATCCTCTGAATCCAACCTCGGATTCGTGTCGAGGATAAGACGAGGGTTATTTTGGTAGATTTTTGAGGCTCGCCGGTACCGGTTAGTGGCGGCCGGCGGCGGAGAACACGGCGGCCGGCCGCCGGATTCTGGGTTTCATGGGATAGTTGAGAGAGAATGAAGAACAAATGGTTATTGCAAAACCAAAAAATGAAACGAAATGGGGGAAATTGGATTCGGCCTAAAAGAAGGGTTTATATAATTATTATTATTTCGTTAAATGGGTAAATTACACACTAAATCCCCCCGCGTTTCCAATATTTTCACTTTTGTCTTGCCGCATGGTATATTTACAACTTTGGTCCCTCTTGTATTTCAAAATCTTGCAATCCAGTCCCTAAATTACACCGAATTAGTTTTCAAATGGTAAAATTACGCCTTTAGCCATCCCGCATTTTTGAACTTTTCATTTTGGGTCTGCCCCTTGTCTAATTACAGTTTTGATCCTTTTAGGTTCTGTTTGTTTTTCATTTTCGTCCCTAATTACATATTATTGTACTTTAATTTCTGCCACTGACTTTTATTTTTCTTTCATTTCAGTCATGTTTCTTTGTAAATACTCATGTTCGTATTATAATCGTATATGTTAATGTATTCTTTTGTCTTATTTTATATCCCTCGATTATGCCTCGTATTTTATGTTTACATGTATATGTGTATTAAGCTTATGATAGTTATGTATCTTTTTTATCCGGTTATTATTCGTATTAAGTATGTTATGTTCTAGTTGGTTCGTACACAACATGTTTTATATATTTTTTATATGTGTATGTTCTCTTGGCTTTTTAGGTTACATGTTAGTGTATTTTCTTTTTTGTATGATATATTGTCCCATATATGTTGAAATATGTTTTATTACTAGTGTGTATGTCTTTTTGAAATATATGTTCGTCTATGTATGTATTTATTCCTACCTTGTTATTGTGGTATGTTAAGTTTGCTTATATCTGATATTAAGCTTGGTATGTATATGTGTATTTTAATTACGTATTTCATATATGCTAGATTAGTATTCTATTATGTGAATATTTATTGTTCTTAAATTATCTGCTATGCCTTATATTTTTGTCACTAAAATTGCATATGGTATATAAATTGTTAATGCGGTACCCTTTTATCCGAGCGAACGGGGCCAGTATCAGGCGTAGTGATAGTGGTTGGGCATTTATTCTCGGATAACGGGGCTCTTAAAATTTACTCGCAATTATGACCGAATTTTAAAATAATCGTCACTTTAATCCGGAAAATCCAATATTAATAGAGCAGTAATTATTAAAGTACCAATTTTGGGCGGTGTGGGGGTACTAATCCTTCCCCATCCGTAACCGACTCCCGAACTCAATCTTTTTGAATCTCTGGTTTTATGGTGTCCGGCCTACCTAAGTGGCCGGTGGCGACTCCATTTTTTTTAAATGTGGTTTCTTTTAAACCCCACGGAATAAATATTTTATATCCAAAAGAATCACGAACACCTTTCAAAAACATTTCGAAACACCCATCATTTTTTTAGCGAAGATAAAAAAGGACATCGCTACAGATAGCGACTCTGCTGGGGATAATTTTTTGTTTTTTTTTCAAAAACAAATAAGAGTCAAGCTTTTAAAATAATTACCGCTTTACTAACATTGGAAGTTCCGGATTAAAGTGACTATTAAATTAACATTCGGTCATAATTGCGCGTTTATTTTAACGCATTTGAAAAATGGCATATAAATCCGTCTTTTTAAGTGGGGGGAAAACGCTAATGCTTTCGTGGAGATATCGTTCTCCCGTATGGGCCTAGCAAGTACCTTCGGGGCTCGAGTACCTTATGCTTTCGTAAGGATATCGTTCCTTCGTATGGGCATAAGCGAATGGGTCCCCCTGAATTGAACCCGGTTGAAAGGAGCCTATAATGGGTGATGATCGGGGGCCTTGCTACCCTTAGTAGGGGATAGCAAGGACAATTCGGGTACCTCCTAGCACCAACACTGCATGTAGAGAACATAGAAACCCACCCTGTTAGAGCCATGCGGATAACCTTAGGTGTTTTAGACGGGATAAATAGGGTTGTTTTGTGTGTTTATTCTGTTTAATTTTGTCCTTTTATTTACATATTCATTAATTTTATCTGGTACTGACTTATTTTCTTTTCAATTTTGTTTTTTTTCATACATCATGCATTTGCATCACATAAAGGTCTTTGGATCAAGTGGTTTGCCTGATCGTAAAGTCTTTCACCATGGAAAAAAAGTGTCTTAGGAAAGAAGAGCTTAATTTGTCGATCGGACATTGGTCGAGGTCAACCAGAAAAATCCAAGGGGACAGGTTTGCGAACGAACGCGTAATAGCGGGGTACACCTATGTGAGTCTCCAACAGAGCGACCTATGGGATCTTCAAAGCATTTGGGAAAGATGAGACCGAAGACTACAAGACTTGTTCTGCGATAGTTATGGCGACATTGCGCAGTTGCTATATGTTCGGGTTAACCAACCCCTACTCCGTGCTATAGTCCGATTACGGAATCGGCTTTTTGCTCTTCACCTTCAATGGGCGGGGACATGATGCCTACGGTAGAAGAATACACTGCTTTACTTAACCAGAAAAATATTCAGGAAGATTGGATCTACGCGAAGCCTCCGAGGAATCAGAATTACACTGCGAAACTCAAAACCTTTGCGGGAATGAGTGATGATTGGGTTAACGGCCTCCTTCAGATCCGAGGAGACAATACAGTCTTTGCATGGGAAAGTATTCGGGACATCATACCGACACATCCGCATTTAGGCAAAGAAAATGGACTTGTTCGCCTTAGGAATATATGGCTTGGTGATCTTTCCAAGAGTACTCGGGAACATTGACATAGCCATTCTGGATTTGTTTGAGCGGGTGAAACGGAAAGCAAACCCAGTACCAGCAATCTTGGTCGAGACTTTCATTTCCTTAAATGCTAGCCGGAAACATGAAGAATGACGTTTTCGAGGATGCGCACAGCTGTTACAAGTATGGATTCAGAGTCACATGTGGAAGACACCGACGAGGGTCCTGCCGGGGATATCCTTCCAAGGTTTTTCGCCTTTACGGGAGTACTTAGCAAAGGAATGGCGAGAGGATTTGAAAAAAAAAATGTGGACCAGTTTCTTTAGGAACATTCAAGATGAAGACAGAGCATGGAGGGTCTCATGGCTCGGTAAAGTTAATTATTTTCTTTACAGTTGTGGTGACTTCAACTGGCTGATGATGTTGGGATTGCATGGAGGGATCGCCTGTGCTCCGCTTTTAGTGTCTCGACAGTTCGGATCACGACAGTTCATTCCCAATACCGTCGGATTAAGCCAAACTGAATTTCTTTTCAAAGGGGAGTTCAAAGGAAAAATTTAGACTATCATGAGGGCCTGGGACCGTTGCTACCGGATCAGGGTGGAAGGAGATACCGAGCACATGACTACCCCAGACTACGATCTTTGGAGATGTTTGAGGGTTAATAATGTGATTCCTGAATCTGATCAAGGACCAGCAGTGTCACTCGAAGAGCTTACAAGGGTGGTATCGTCTGAAGCTGACATCTTAAGGAATGAACTCGAAGAAGTTAAAAGGAAAATGGACATCCAACAGACCCGACATGCGAGCGAGCTCTATAAGGCAAGCTTAGAGGTTGACGAGCGGGACGGGATCATTAGGCAGTTAAAGAAATTAAATGCAGATTTGAGCGACAAAAATGTTCTTTATCAAAAAGATGCCCTTCTACTACAAGCAAAAATACAGAAGGCCAGCCAAAGTCAATTCATAGCCGTGGAAAGAGAAAGGATGAATGGTATCCGTTTGGTGGAAGAAGAACGAGAAATCAGCAAGAGGACAATTGAGAAAGAGATAGAAAGTTGCCGGTTGGCTATGGAAGAAGAAAAACGGTCCTCCAAGAAGGCCATTGATCAGGAAAAGGAAAGACTCAGGCAAGAAATCAGCAAGGGAAAACAAGCTGTCCATCATGAGAAAGAAAGCGTCGCCGTATGGAAAAGAAAGTCCACGAGTAGCCGAAATAGACTGTTAGAAATGCAAAAGTTGTACGATGACACTATTCAAAGTCTGGAGCAAAGCCAAAGTCAGAATGGCGAATTAAAAGGAAAGGTGGCGGAAGTTGAACACTCACATTGAATGTACTGCCGTAGGAATGGCTTCGCTGAGCTGCAAGAAAGAGAGCGAGAAGTAGGCGTGTTACGAGCACGAATTGAGTCCCTCGAAGCAACTGTTGAGGATTACAAGGAAAGAATTAATGTGTTCGAGGAGGCTGCAGCTGGAGGGGACACCTATTGGCAGAAGAGACTACGCGACGCTGCCCAAATGGTACAGACGGGGACCGTAGATACGCAAACCTAATGGTGGACATACAGCGAGTCACCAGGCATGTGAATGATTTAGCTGTCGAGGCTGAGACACTCCGACCTTTCATAGCCCCGCAATCATTCATCACCCATACTTTACCCGGTTACAAAGCAAGCTCATGGAAGACAGGATAATCAGTCTAGAAAAGGGCAAAAAGAGCTCGAGATAAGACTTGAAGAGGCCCAGAGAAGCCTCAGTGATCAGATTGCGCAGTCGCAAGCATCTATAGTATCCGACATAACCGCATTGTTGGCTAAGAGTCTTGGAAAAAGAGTGGAAGGAGAAACCATTCAAGAGCCAGAGGGTACCCCAGCTCACTACAAGGTTCAACCAACTGCACCAAACCCGGCTAGGAAGGTGTATATCGACCCTGCAGGAATGTCATCTAGTTTTCAAGTAGGGGCACCTGAAACTCAACCCCTTGATGCTGAATCACTCTATGAAGAAGAAGTGCCAGACCTGAACATGGTTGAAAGAATCAGGAATGAGGTAGAGAAAAAGTGGGAGGAAAGATTTCGCCTTATGTAGGAAAAATTTAAAGCGTTACAATCAAATGAAGAATCAGGAAATGACGCTAGCGACTTAAGTCTGGTGTCCGATCTTGTCCTACCGCCAAAATTTAAAACGCCAGAGTTCGACAAGTACGATAGAACCACATGTCCTTCCGCACACATAACAATGTACTGTTGAAAGATGGCGGCTTACCATAAGGACGAAAAGCTACTGATCCATTGTTTCCAGGACAGTCTAACTGGAGCGGCGTTACGTTGGTACACCCAGTTGAGCAAGGCAAATATTAAGACATGGAAAGATCTGTCAAAAGAATTTACTGAGCAATACAAGCATGTAACAGACATGACCCCCAGCAGAATTATGTTAGAAAATATGGGGCAGAAGTCCAACGAAAGCCTGCGGCAATACGCCCAAAGGTGGAGAGAAGTGGCCGCCCAAATTCAGCCGCCCAAATGAAATTACGCCATTATTTGTCAATACTCTGAAAGGGGCACTCTTTGATCGTCTCATTAATAACACAA
This sequence comes from Hibiscus mutabilis, assembly GCA_019671005.1. Lineage (NCBI taxonomy): Eukaryota > Viridiplantae > Streptophyta > Magnoliopsida > Malvales > Malvaceae > Hibiscus > Hibiscus mutabilis. The sequence goes on along the minus strand of CM033743.1, from coordinate 35,285,293 downwards.
CGCAGTGCTTTGCTGACTTAATCAGGACTGGGGAGTCCCTTGAACTGGCAATTAAGAGTGGTAGAATTGATGGCGGGGAAGGGTCTCGGAAGTATAACAAGAGAAATGAAGTAAACACCACCAGCACTTATACCGCCTCGAAGAACTTCACAGTCTCACAGCCACAAGCACCTGTGGGAAAAACACAAAACTCGAATCAAAGAGATGAGAGAATTGCCAGAAAAGAGAAAGAGAGAAGAACTTTCACTCCCCTGCCTGTTTCGTACTCAGAACTTTATTCCCAGTTGTATGAAGCAGACCTAGTCCGTCCATACATCGTTACTCCTGTCAATCCGCCCTTCCCGTCTTGGTATAATCCGAACGCGCATTGCGACTATCACGGCGGAACCCCTGGACATCCCACTAAGAACTGCCTTGCTTTCAAAAAACTTGTGTAGAACTTAATCAATTCTGGGATATTGAAGTTTGAAGAGCCGAGTGTAGCCAACAACCCGCTGCCTAATCATGGGAGCAGAGGGGTAAATGTTATCGAAGAATACTTTACCAGGAGGATTAAGGATGATGTGTCAGAAATCAAGTCTCATTTACGGTGGGTATTTCAACAGTTATGCATGGCCCGTATGATCGACAAAGGCATGATAACAAGGCAGAAGAGATGCAGAGTGTATTGCGAATTCCACCAGACTGAAGGGCATGATATCCAAGAATGTGATGAGTTCAAGAAATTGGTGCAGCAATTGATGAATGAAAAGCAAATAGAATTCTTCGAGGAGCCCATGGGGAAGAAGGGGTCGGACGTACACATGACGGATAGCCCCAAATCTAAATACGGGAAGGATAGACCTTTTATCATCTCTCCCAGGCCAGGGAATGCAGGTGTCTCCCAAGGAGAAACCAGCAAGATAAGTCCCAAGATCATCATTTCAGCACCATCTCCATTCCCATTCAAAGATATGCGACAAACCCCCTGGAATTATGCTGTAAATGTGACCACGCCAGAAAAACCAGAACACGGTCAGGTAAAAGAGCCTACGCTGAAAGACCAACAAAGCCAGAACGATGTGAACGTTGGTGAGGCAGGCCATTTCACAAGGAGCGGCCGATGTTATTCCTCCGAGACTTTGAAAGCAGCAGAAAAAGATAAGGGGAAGAGTACAACAGTTAGCCCTACGCAGATATTTGGAGAAGAACCTCCCCCAAAGATAAATGAGTCGGTAACTGAGGCCCAGGCCAAGGAATTTCTAAAGTTCTTGAGACATAGCGAGTACAGCGTAGTGGAACAACTAAGAAAGCAACCGGCCAGGATCATAGTACTGGAATTACTCTTGAGTTCAGAAAAGCACCGGGAGACGTTACTAAAAGTGCTGAATCAAACTTTTGTGCCCCAGGACATTTCTGTAACAAACCTGGACATGATAGTGGGGCATATCACTGCCTATAATCATATAACGTTCAGTGATGATGAGATCCCTGAGGGAGGAATGGGGTCTACCAAAGCCCTTAACATCACTACCCACTGCAAAGGGTATGTAGTACCAGGCGTACTGATCGACAACGGGTCAGCATTGAATGTCTTGCCTATGGTGACCCTGCAAAAACTGCCAATAGATGGTTCGCACCTAAAGCCCTGCCACAATTCGGTAAGAGCCTTTGATGGTACGCAAAGAGGGACAATGGGGAAAATTGAAGTGCCCCTATTGATCGGACCAACTGAATATGTGATCGATTTTGTGGTGATGGACATAAAACCATCTTACAGCTGCTTGTTGGGAAGACCATGGATCCACTCCGCAGGAGTTGTCCCCTCATCATTGCATCAGAAATTAAAATTTGTAGTCGAAGGCAAATTGGTCACAGTAGAGGCAGAGTAGGAATTTGTTGCTTCAGTGACATCAGACGCCCCCTAGATTCAAAATGATGAAGATGCTGCAGAATGCTCGTTCCGAGCATTGGAACTAGTAAATGCCACATTCGTTTCGGAGGGAAGTCGGATCCCATACCCCAGGTTATCTAATTGTACCAAGATGACCGTCGCAGAAACTTTGGGTCGAGGAGCCAAAGTAGAAAAAGGGCTGGGGAAGAAATTACAAGGAAACCTAAGACCCAAGAAGGATCGTTTCGGGCTGGGTTACCAACCAAGTGCCCAATAGAAGAAAGAGGAATATAAGAGGAAGGAGGAGCAAAGAAAAGCCAGATCTAAAGGAGAAGACATTCCGTGGAGACCGATGTCCTTTCCTAGTTTGAAGACCACTTTTGTCTCCGGAGGGTTCTACCAGACAAGTCAAGATGTTGGAGAGGTAATGAAGAAAAATGAGGTCGCTCATGATTGACGATATGAATGATACCAGATCCAATCTTGGAGTGAATTTCGAATGCCCTGAGGTCTCGGAGGGAATGGAGGAAGGATATGATGAGATAGAAAGTGAGGTCCCGGAAGAGTTAAAGAGAATGGTGGAAACGAAGAAAGGTAGATCATGCCCCATCAAGAAGAAACAGAAGTTGTCAACTTGGGGACTGAAGAAGAGAGAAAAGAAATAAAAGTAGGAACGACGGTTTCCTCAAAAACCAAGCATGAACTGATAGCCCTACTTCAGGAATTCAAGGATGTCTTCGCCTGGACTTATCAAAATATGCCAGGGTTGAATATCGACATAGTGGTGCACAAATTGCCAACAAAATCGGAGTGCAAACCAATACAGCAAAAACTTCGGAGAATGAGACCAGATATGTTGTTAAAGATCTGAGAGGAAGTGAAAAAGCACTTTGATGCTGGATTCTTGGAGGTAGCCAAATACCCCGAATGGGTTGCAAACATTGTACCAGTACCAAAGAAAGACGGGAAAGTCCGTATGTGTGTAGATTATAGGGATCTGAATCGAGCCAGCGCTAAAGACAACTTCCCTTTACCACATATTGACACGCTGGTTGACAACACCGCAGGACATTCATAGTTTTCCTTCATGGACGGCTTCTCAGGGTACAACCAGATAAAGATGGACCCTAACGACATGGAGAAGACCACATTCATAACCATGTGGGGCACTTTTGTTATCGAGTGATGCCGTTTGGGCTAAAGAACGCAGGGGCAACATACCAAAGAGCAATGGTGACTCTTTTCCATGACATGATGCACAAAGAAATAGAAGTATACGTGGACGATATGATTGCCAAGTCCCGAACAGAGGAAGAGCACCTACAAAACTTGAGAAAACTATTCCAAAGACTACGGAAGTACCAACTGAGGCTCAATCCTGCCAAGTGTACCTTCGCCGTTACTTTTGGAAAACTCCTAGGGTTCGTGGTAGCGAAAGAGGGATTGAGATTGATCCAGATAAAGTGAAAGCCATCCAGGACCTCTCACCACCCCGCACTCAGAAGGAAGTCCGCGGTTTCCTGGGAAGGCTGAATTATATCTCTCGTTTTATTTCCCAATTAACCGACCAATGTGACCTGGTCTTGAGACTTCTTAGAAAGAATAATCCTGGCGTGTGGGATGAGGAATGTCAAAGAGCCCTAGAAAAGATCAAAAAGTACCTGACAAATGCTCCAATTTTAGTCACACCAAGACAGTCGACCATTAATTATCTACCCGACGCTTTTGAGAATTCAATGGGATGCGTCTTTGGGGCAACACGATGAGTCAAGAAAAAAGGAGCAAGCCATCTATTACCTAAGCAGGAAATTCAATGATTGCGAAACGCGGTACCCGCCAGTGCAGAAGCTGTGTTGTGCTCTAGTTTGGGCTACCAAGCGACTTAGACAGTACATGCTGTACCATACTACTTTGTTGATATCCAAGCTAGATCCATTGAAGTTTTTAATGGAAGCGCCAGCACTAACGGGAAGGATGGCCCGATGGCAGATGCTCTTATCCGAATTCGACATCGTATACGTTAACCAGAAAGCTGTAAAGGGGAGTGCCGTAGCAGATTTCCTAGCTAGTCGTGCTTCGGATGACTATGAGGCATTGAACTTTAATTTCCCAGACGAAGACTTGATGTGCATTACAACCGAAGAAGAGGTTTCAGATGATAAATCATGGAAACTTTACTTTGATGGAGCCTCTAACGCCCTCGGACATGGGATAGGGGCAGTGCTAATTTCTCCTGAGGACGTCTATTATCCTTTCACCAGCAGATTGGAATTCTTCTGCACAAACAATATAGCTAAATACGAAGCTTGCGTCATGGGACTGAAATCAGCTATTGAAAGAAAGGTTAAGGAACTTCGAGTGTTCGGAGATTCGTCCTTAGTCATTTACCAATTACGCGGGGAATGGGAAACCAGGGACCCGAAGTTGGTCAAATATTACGAATTGATCCAAGAGCTCACCAAAGAGTTCGAAAGGGTCAGCTTCAATTACCTGCCCCGAGAAGAAAATCAGATGGCAGATGCATTGGCAACCTTGACATCCATGTTTAAAATAAACACCGGGGCAGAAATAAAACCGATTGAGATGCAGACGTTTGAAAGGCCTGCTCATTGTTGTAATGTACATGAAGAGATTGATGGAAGCCCATGGTACTATGACATCTTGCAATATGTCAAGCTTCAAAAGTATCCAGAAGGGGCAAACGACAATGACAGAAAAACACTCAGAAAAATGGCAACAAAATATGTCCTAGATGGGGAGGTCCTGTATAGGAGGAGTCATGATCAGACATTGCTGAGATGTGTGGATGCCCGGGAGGCGAAGGAGATCTTAGCCGAAGTACATGACGGACTCTGTGGAACGCACGCCAACGGGCTGTCTATAGCCCGAAAAATTATGAGATATGGTTATTTCTGGTTGACCATGGAGGGAGATTGCACCGATTACGCCAGGAAATGTCAAATCTACGCTGACAAAATTCACGCACCCCTATCGCCTTTACACACCATGAATTCTCCATGGCCTTTCGCAGCATGGGGCATGGACGTCATCGGGCAAATTCATCCGAAAGCTTCCAATGGACACCATTTCATTTTGGTCGCCATAGACTACTTCACTAAATGGGTAGAGGCAGCGTCTTACGCCAACATCACAAGGACTACAGTATGTAAGTTTTTAAAGAAAGAGATTATTTGTCGATACGGATTGCCGGAAAGGGTCATCACCGACAACACTTCCAATCTGAATAACAAAATGATGACGGACGTGTGCACTCAATTCAAGATAACACACCACAATTCCACAGTCTATCGTCCTAAAATGAATGGAGCAAAGGAAAGCGGCAAACAAGAATATAAAGAAGATCATAGCGAAGACTACGGATACCTACAAGGATTGGCATGAGAAGTTGCCATTTGCCCTTTTCGCCTATAGGACGTCCATTCGCACATCATCGGGGGCAACACCCTACTCCTTGGTGTATGGTACCGAAGCAGCACTCCCCATCGAGGTAGAGATCCCGTCTCTCCGGGTCCTAAACGAAGTAAAATTAGAAGAAGCCGAATGGGTGCAGGCCATATACGACCAGCTAAATCTCATTGATGAAAAGAGACTAAAGGCCATTTGTCATGGTCAGATGTACCAAAAGCGGATGATGCAAGCATACAACAAAAAAGTGCGCCCAAGAGAATTCAAAGAAGGGGATCTGGTGCTCAAGAAAATCCTCCCTATCCAGAAAGATGCTCGAGGAAAGTGGATGCCCAACTGGAAAGACCGTACGTCGTAAAAAAAGCCTTCTCAGAAGGAGCCCTGATCCTAACAGAAATGGATGGAGACGAGCTGAAAAATCTCGTAAATTCTGATGCCGTTAAGAAATACTATCTCTAAAAAAATGAAAAAAGAGAACAAAAATGGAGAGCTTAGGGCGAAAACCCAAACCGGGCGTCTTGAAGCAAAGGGAGGACCCGAGTTGAAAACCCGTAAATGGCAGCTCGAGTAAATTGAAAAGTTGAATATCCGAAGAGAAGGGTATCCCCATGAACATCATGAAGAGGAGGCTCCAGGAAAAAATTCTACACCGGTTGACAGGATCATGTATCATTCATATCAAAGATAATGAGGGATATTGTATTTCATACTTAACTTTTCTTTTTTCTCATGTGTGTCATACCTTTCTTTTTAAGATATCCCAAGCCCTTAATCGTAATAAAACCGTGTTTTTGAGCATCCATTCCTTGCCTTCTTGTCAATTTCACCAAATAAGTTAGCATAGGCTCATAGTGAAACAAGAGATTTGAGCATTACTGTGATTTAACCTTAAAAATGCAGGTGATCAAAGAAAATGATGTTAACTCCGTCCTCTAGTTCCCCTACATAATGGCTGTTGATAGGGAAGGCGGAAAGCTTCAAACAACCGGATAGGATGACCAATGGCGACGTCTTATCTATTCAAGGGAAGGCATGCGAGATAACAAGAGAGATCCCTTGGGTGAAAACCCAGAAGGGCACCCCCAAAGACAAAAAAAAACACAAAAAAACACAAAAAAAACTCTCTCTAAAGTGAAAACCCGAAAGGGCACTTTAGAATTCCAAGTCGTAATTTGAGAAAAAGAAAGGTTGGGATGGTTGAACCTGACAGTGAAGCGGGGTATCGATGCCCGTAAGAAAGGAGAAAGCGAACATCAAGGTCAAATAAGGACCAAAACAAGCCCACCAAGATATTGACACTCATGCATCATGAATAGTCAGACATCACTAGGATTAGGAGCATGTCAATTCATTTGTCATAGCATTTTGTTTTTATCTCAGACAGGTATCTGCAGATTCAAAGAGACATCAATGGCCATCGCGGTGTTAATCCCGAATGAGAAGACAATGTTTTGCATACAAAAGGCATATGTTTCAAGCTCCGAGAGAGAGGTTCTATATAGGAAGAATCCTCGCCTCTATATAGGAAGGACTCCCAAATCGAAGGAATTCACCCATGACACGCAAGATTATATAGGAAATCCTGCTGTGTCGTCGAGCGAAAGAGTTCTATATAGGAAGGGCTCCGAGCTTCAATGTCTTAGAGTAAAAGATTCTATGTAGGAAGAATCCGTAACTCCAAGATTTCAGGCACCGAAAAGTTCTATATAGGAAGGACCGAAGGCTCAAGGTGAAGACTCACAGCTTCTATATAAGAAGAACTCCCAATCGAAGGAATTCACCAATGACACACAAGGTTATATAGGAAACTCACAGTCGAAAGCGAAGAGTCTTATATAGGAAAGGCTCCGAGCTTCATTGTCTTAGAGTGAAAGGTTCTATATAGGAAGAACCTGTAGCTCTGAGATTTCAGACGCCAAAAGTTCTATATAGGAATGACTGACGGCTCCAGGGTTTGAAGACTAGCAGTTCTATATAGGAGGAACTCCCGAAATGGAAGAATCCATCAGCGGCGCAAAAAGGTTTTATATAGGAGAAACCAGCGTTGAAGGTGAAGGGTTCTATATAGGAAGGGCTCCAAGCTTTACAGTCTCTAAGTGAAAGGTTCTATATAGGAAGGACTCATAACTCGAGGTTTCAGAGCGAAGGGTTCTATATAGGAAGAGCCTGTAGCTCCAAGATCGGAAGGTGACGAAGTTCTATATAGGAAGAACTTACGAGCCCGAAGATTCAGCTAAGGAAGAGCGGAGATGTCCAAAAGTACACGTTTTCCAAAGCTACAAACAGAAGTCCGATAAAAATAAGTGCTTATGAATCTTTGCTTTGTTTCCCATTCCATGAGAACAAGCAAAGAGGGGCAAATCAGAATCACTCATTTTTATCATGTAAATACATATTAGTATTGCATGTATACATATTATATGTTTATTAGGTACATGAGTGTTACTAATATATATAAAGGTGTGGTGTGTGCATGTATATCATAAAGCTATGTATGTATATGTATTAATGGTGTAGGTGTGTCGCATACGTATTTATTTAGTACGAATGTATTTGTTTAATGTGTATAGATGATAAGTCAATTATGTGTATGATTATACGTACGTATGCTAGTATGTTATGTTATATACGTATGTATGTGTATTGCTGTTATAATTATACTATTACTATTATTATTGGGCTGATATATAAAATGAAAATCCAAAAAATATATATTAAAACCAAATAAATAAATTGAAGTCCAAGTCCAATTACAAATAATTACAAGGCCCGGTTGGCCCAAACCCTATCTAATTGCATTTATTGTGTGCAGGTGACTGTGGGCCGTTGGATCAAGATCTGATCCAACGGCCACGATCTAACCAATGAGCCAAAATATCTGACAGCCGCGTGCTCCACACGTATGGACCGTTTGAGTGCCACGCGCGCGTGCGGTCCACGCGCGGACGCTTTGATATCCCACGCGTGCGTGAGCCCCACGCACTCTGACTCCTCGACTGTTGAGCTCCACGTGGCACGATCTAGAGCCGTTTCCCCCAAATCGAGGCTTTATCTGGGCCGTTCATCCTTTAAGCCATCTCGACCGTTAGATCAAATCTAATCTAATGGCCAAGAACACGTCTAGCCGCTGGCAAAACCCCACACCGCCACCATGCCGATCTTCAACCACCGCGCTCAGAACATGCCAAACACAACAAGAAAGAAGTTTGTCAGTCCAGATCTGAAAAAGCAAGTAATATGCAACTTGCACCAAAACAAAGACAAGCATATATATGAAACGAAATATTTTGTAACAAAGAAGGTTGTAACAGAAAAAACAGAGAGTTGTAATCGAAAGGAACAAAGTTGTAACCAGTCAAGTTATAATCGAAAGAAAAAGTCCAGTGGTAAATATTCGTTTCCCTTTTTTTTATTTTTGCATGCATATACAAAAGAGGTAAAAAAGAAAGAAAAAAGAGAGAGAGTCAGAGATCTTACCGTCGCCGTCTGTGGGTCTCCCCTCCTTAGTGACAAGCCTTTCGGCTTCCCCAAGCCAGATACGGTGAACTGAAGGGAGGGGAAGACCCCTGGTAGTTTTGTTTTGGGTTTAAAACATGGGTTTTTTCTTTTCGTATTTCCTAGATCTAGGGCAAATATAGGCGTATCCTCTGAATCCAACCTCGGATTCGTGTCGAGGATAAGACGAGGGTTATTTTGGTAGATTTTTGAGGCTCGCCGGTACCGGTTAGCGGCGGCCGGCGGCGGAGAACACGGCGGCCGGCCGCCGGATTCTGGGTTTCATGGGATAGTTGAGAGAGAATGAAGAACAAATGGTTATTGCAAAACCAAAAAATGAAACGAAATGGGGGAAATTGGATTCGGCCTAAAAGAAGGGTTTATATAATTATTATTATTTCGTTAAATGGGTAAATTACACACTAAATCCCCCCGCGTTTCCAATATTTTCACTTTTGTCTTGCCGCATGGTATATTTACAACTTTGGTCCCTCTTGTATTTCAAAATCTTGCAATCCAGTCCCTAAATTACACCGAATTAGTTTTCAAATGGTAAAATTACGCCTTTAGCCATCCCGCATTTTTGAACTTTTCATTTTGGGTCTGCCCCTTGTCTAATTACAGTTTTGATCCTTTTAGGTTCTGTTTGTTTTTCATTTTCGTCCCTAATTACATATTATTGTACTTTAATTTATGCCACTGACTTTTATTTTTCTTTCATTTCAGTCATGTTTCTTTGTAAATACTCATGTTCGTATTATAATCGTATATGTTAATGTATTCTTTTTGTCTTATTTTATATCCCTCGATTATGCCTCGTATTTTATGTTTACATGTATATGTGTATTAAAACATGATAGTTATGTATCTTTTTATCCTAGTTATTATTCGTATTAAGTATGTTATGTTCTAGTTGGTTCGTACACAACATGTTTTATATATTTTTTATATGTGTATGTTCTCTTGGCTTTTTAGGTTACATGTTAGTGTATTTTCTTTTTTGTATGATATATTGTCCCATATATGTTGAAATATGTTTTATTACTAGTGTGTATGTCTTTTTGAAATATATGTTCGTCTATGTATGTATTTATTCCTACCTTGTTATTGTGGTATGTTAAGTTTGCTTATATCTGATATTAAGCTTGGTATGTATATGTGTATTTTAATTACGTATTTCATATATGCTAGATTAGTATTCTATTATGTGAATATTTATTGTTCTTAAATTATCTGCTATGCCTTATATTTTTGTCACTAAAATTGCATATGGTATATAAATTGTTAATGCGGTACCCTTTTATCCGAGCGAACGGGGCCAGTATCAGGCGTAGTGATAGTGGTTGGGCATTTATTCTCGGATAACGGGGCTCTTAAAATTTACTCGCAATTATGACCGAATTTTAAAATAATCGTCACTTTAATCCGGAAAATCCAATATTAATAGAGCAGTAATTATTAAAGTACCAATTTTGGGCGGTGTGGGGGTACTAATCCTTCCCCATCCGTAAATCGACTCGAACTCAATCTTTTTGAATCTCTGTTTTATGGTGTCCGGCCTACCTAAGTGGCCGGTGGCGACTCCATTTTTTTTAAATGTGGTTTCTTTTAAACCCCACGGAATAAATATTTTATATCCAAAAGAATCACGAACACCTTTCAAAAACATTTCGAAACACCCATCATTTTTTAGCGAAGATAAAAAGGACATCGCTCTGATAGCGACTCTGCTTGGGATAATTTTTTGTTTTTTTCAAAAACAAATAAGAGTCAAGCTTTTAAAATAATTACCGCTTTACTAACATTGGAAGTTCCGGATTAAAGTGACTATTAAATTAACATTCGGTCATAATTATGCGTTTATTTTAACGCATTTGAAAAATGGCATATAAATCCGTCTTTTTAAGTGGGGGAAACGCTAATGCTTTAGTGGAGATATCGTTCTCCCGTATGGGCCTAGCAAGTACCTTCGGGCTCGAGAGTACCTTATGCTTTCGTAAGGATATCGTTCCTTCGTATGGGCATAAGCGAATGGGTCCCCCTGAATTGAACCCGGTTGAAAGGAGCCTATAATGGGTGATGATCGGGGGCCTTGCTACCCTTAGTAGGGGATAGCAAGGACAATTCGGGTACCTCCTAGCACCAACACTGCATGTAGAGAACATAGAAACCCACCCTGTTAGAGCCATGCGGATAACCTTAGGTGTTTTAGACGGGATAAATAGGGTTGTTTTGTGTGTTTATTCTGTTTAATTTTGTCCTTTTATTTACATATTCATTAATTTTATCTGGTACTGACTTATTTTCTTTTCAATTTTGTTTTTTTTCATACATCATGCATTTGCATCACATAAAGGTGCTGGATCAAGTGGTTTGCCTGATCAGAAAGTCTTTCACCATGGAAAAAAAGTGTCTTAGGAAAGAAGAGCTTAATTTGTCAGTCAGACATTGGTCAGAGGTCAACCAGAAAATCCAAGGGGACAGTTTGCCGAACGAACGCGTAATAGCAGGGTACACCTATGTGAGTCTCCAACAGAACGACCTATGGGATCTTCAAAGCATTTGGGAAAGATGAGACCGAAGACTACAAGACTTGTTCTGCGATAGTTATGGCGACATTGCACAGTTGCTATATGTTCGGGTTAACCAACCCCTACTCCAGGCTATAGTCCAGTTCTGGAATCTGGCTTTTTGCTCTTCACCTTCAATGGGCAGGACATGATGCCTACGGTAGAAGAATACACTGCTTTACTTAACCAGAAAAATATTCAGGAAGATTGGATCTACGCGAAGCCTCCGAGGAATCAGAATTACATCACAAACTCAAAACCTTTGCGGAATGAGTGATGATTGGGTTAACGGCCTCCTTCGATCCGAGGAGACAATACAGATCTTTGCATGGGAAAGTATTCGGGACATCATACCGACACATCCGACGAGGCAAAGAAAATGGACTTGTTCGCCTTAGGAATATATGGCTTGGTGATCTTTCCAAGAGTACTGGGAACATTGACATAGCCATTCGGATTTGTTTGAGCGGGTGAAACGGAAAGCAAACCCAAAGACCAAAGAATCTTGGTCGAGACTTTCATTTCCTTAAATGCTAGCGGAAACATGAAGAATGACGTTTTGAGGATGCGCACAGCTGTTACAAGTATGGATTCAGAGTCACATGTGGAAGACACCGACGAGGGTCCTGCCGGGGATATCCTTCCAAGGTTTTTCGCCTTTACGGGAGTACTTAGCAAAGGAATGGCGAGAGGATTTGAAAAAAAAAATGTGGACCAGTTTCTTTAGGAACATTCAAGATGAAGACAGAGCATGGAGGGTCTCATGGCTCGGTAAAGTTAATTATTTTCTTTACAGTTGTGGTGACTTCAACTGGCTGATGATGTTGGGATTGCATGGAGGGATCGCTGTGCTCGCTTTTAGTGTCTCGGCAGATTCGGATCACGACAGTTCATTCCCAATACCGTCGGATTAAGCCAAACTGAATTTCTTTTCAAAGGGGAGTTCAAAGGAAAAATTTAGACTATCATGAGGGCCTGGGACCGTTGCTACCGGATCAGGGTGGAAGGAGATACCGAGCACATGACTACCCCAGACTACGATCTTTGGAGATGTTTGAGGGTTAATAATGTGATTCCTGAATCTGATCAAGGACCAGCAGTGTCACTCGAAGAGCTTACAAGGGTGGTATCGTCTGAAGCTGACATCTTAAGGAATGAACTCGAAGAAGTTAAAAGGAAAATGGACATCCAACAGACCCGACATGCGAGCGAGCTCTATAAGGCAAGCTTAGAGGTTGACGAGCGGGACGGGATCATTAGGCAGTTAAAGAAATTAAATGCAGATTTGAGCGACAAAAATGTTCTTTATCAAAAAGATGCCCTTCTACTACAAGCAAAAATACAGAAGGCCAGCCAAAGTCAATTCATAGCCGTGGAAAGAGAAAGGATGAATGGTATCCGTTTGGTGGAAGAAGAACGAGAAATCAGCAAGAGGACAATTGAGAAAGAGATAGAAAGTTGCCGGTTGGCTATGGAAGAAGAAAAACGGTCCTCCAAGAAGGCCATTGATCAGGAAAAGGAAAGACTCAGGCAAGAAATCAGCAAGGGAAAACAAGCTGTCCATCATGAGAAAGAAAGCGTCGCCGTATGGAAAAGAAAGTCCACGAGTAGCCGAAATAGACTGTTAGAAATGCAAAAGTTGTACGATGACACTATTCAAAGTCTGGAGCAAAGCCAAAGTCAGAATGGCGAATTAAAAGGAAAGGTGGCGGAAGTTGAACACTCACATTGAATGTACTGCCGTAGGAATGGCTTCGCTGAGCTGCAAGAAAGAGAGCGAGAAGTAGGCGTGTTACGAGCACGAATTGAGTCCCTCGAAGCAACTGTTGAGGATTACAAGGAAAGAATTAATGTGTTCGAGGAGGCTGCAGCTGGAGGGGACACCTATTGGCAGAAGAGACTACGCGACGCTGCCCAAATGGTACAGGACAGGGACCAGTATTACGCAAACCTAATGGTGGACATACAGCGAGTCACCAGGCATGTGAATGATTTAGCTGTCGAGGCTGAGACACTCCGACCTTTCATAGCCCCGCAATCATTCATCACCCATACTTTACCCGGTTACAAAGCAAGCTCATGGAAGACAGGATAATCAGTCTAGAAAAGGGCAAAAAGAGCTCGAGATAAGACTTGAAGAGGCCCAGAGAAGCCTCAGTGATCAGATTGCGCAGTCGCAAGCATCTATAGTATCCGACATAACCGCATTGTTGGCTAAGAGTCTTGGAAAAAGAGTGGAAGGAGAAACCATTCAAGAGCCAGAGGGTACCCCAGCTCACTACAAGGTTCAACCAACTGCACCAAACCCGGCTAGGAAGGTGTATATCGACCTGCGGGAATGTCATCTAGTTTTCAAGTAGGGCACAAAAACTCAACCCTTGATCTTGAATCACTCTATGAAGAAGAAGTGCGAGACCTGAACATGGTTGAAAGAATCAGGAATGAGGTAGAGAAAAAGTGGGAGGAAAGATTTCGCCTTATGTAGGAAAAATTTAAAGCGTTACAATCAAATGAAGAATCAGGAAATGACGCTAGCGACTTAAGTCTGGTGTCCGATCTTGTCCTACCGCCAAAATTTAAAACGCCAGAGTTCGACAAATACGATAGAACCACATGTCCTTCCGCACACATAACAATGTACTGTTGAAAGATGGCGGCTTACCATAAGGACGAAAAGCTACTGATCCATTGTTTCGGGATGTCTAAATGGAGGCGGCGTTACGTTGGTACACCCGATTGAGCAAGGCAAATATTAAGACATGGAAAGATCACAAAAGAATTTCTTGAGCAATACAAGCATGTAAATGACATGACCCCAGCAGAATTATGTTAGAAAATATGGGGCGAAGTCCAACGAAAGCTGCGAATACGCCCAAAGGTGGAGAGAAGTGGCGCCCAAATTCACCGCCCAAATGAAATTACGCCATTATTTGTCAATACTCAAAAAGGGCACTCTTTGATCGTCTCATTAATAACACAACGCAGTTGCTTTGTCGACTTAATCAGATCGGGAGTCCTTGAACGGCAATTAAGAGTGGTAGAATTGATGGCGGGAAGGGTCTCGGAAGTATAACAAGAGAAATGAAGTAAACACCACCAAAGACTTATACCGCCTCGAAGAACTTCACAGTCTCACAGCCACAAGCACTGTGGGGAAAACACAAAAACTCGAATCAAAGAGATGAGAGAATTGCGAAAAAGAAAAAGAGAGAAGAACTTTCACTCCCTTGCTTTCTTACTCTCGAACTTTATTCCCGGGTTGTATGAAGCGGACCTAGTCCGTCCATACATCGTTACTCTGTCAATCCGCCCTTCCCGTCTTGGTATAATCCGAACGCGCATTGCGACTATCACGGCGGAACCCCGGACATCCCACTAAGAACTGCCTTGCTTTCAAAAAACTTGTGTAGAACTTAATCAATTACAGGATATTGAAGTTTGAAGAGCCGAGTGTAGCCAACAACCCACTGCCTAATCATGGGAGCAGAGGGGTAAATGTTATCGAAGAATACTTTACGGGAGGATTAAGGATGATGTGTCGTAAATCAAGTCTCATTTACGGTGGGTATTTCAACAGATTATGCATGGCCCGTATGATCGACAAAGGCATGATAACAAAGGTAAGAAGAGATGCGAGTGTATTGCGAATTCCACGGTCAAGGGCATGATATCCAAGAATGTGATGAGTTCAAGAAATTGGTGCAGCAATTGATGAATGAAAAGCAAATAGAATTCTTGAGGCCCATGGGGAAGAAGGGGTCGGACGTACACATGACGGATAGCCCCAAATCTAAATACGGGAAGGATAGACCTTTATCATCTCTCCCGGGCGAGGGAATGCAGTGTCTCCCAAGGAGAAACCAAAGAAGATAAGTCCCAAGATCATCATTTCAAAGACCATCTCCATTCCCATTCAAAGATATGACAAAAACCCCACGGAATTATCTTTGTAAATGTGACCACGCCCGAAAAACCGAAACACGGTCGTAAAAAAGAGCCTACGCTTGAAAGACCAACAAAGCGAACGATGTGAGCGTTGGTGAGGCAGGCCATTTCACAAGGAGCGGCGATGTTATTCCTCCGAGACTTTGAAAGCGGCGAAAAAAGATAAGGGAAGAGTACAACAGATTAGCCCTACGCAGATATTTGGAGAAGAACCTCCCCCAAAGATAAATGAGTCGATGAATCGAGGCCCGTGCCAAGGAATTTCTAAAGTTCTTGAGACATAGCGAGTGCAGCGTAGTGGAACAACTAAGAAAGCAACCGGCCAGGATCATAGTACTGAATTACTCTTGAGTTGAGAAAAGCACCGGAGACGTTACTAAAAGTCTTGAATCAAACTTTTGTGCCCCAGGACATTTACAGAACAAACCTGACATGATAGTGGGGCATATCACGCGCTATAATCATATAACGTTCGGTGATGATGAGATCCCGAGGGAGGAATGGGGTCTACCAAAGCCCTTAACATCACTACCCACCGCAAAGGGTATGTAGTACCAGCGTCTCGATCGACAACGGGTCAGCATTGAATGTCTTGCCTATGGTGACCCCGCAAAACTGCCAATAGATGGTTCGCACCTAAAGCCCCCGCCACAATTCGGTAAGAGCCTTTGATGGTACGCAAAGAGGGACAATGGGGAAAATTGAAGTGCCCCTATTGATCGGACCAACCAAATATGTGATCGATTTTGTGGTGATGGACATAAAACCATCTTACGGTTGCTTGTTGGGAAGACCATGGATCCACTCGCAGAGTTGTCCCTCATCATTGCATCGAAAATTAAAATTTGTAGTCGAAGGCAAATTGGTCACAGATGAGGCGAGTAGGAATTTGTTGCTTCAAAGACATCAGACGCCCCTAGATTCAAAATGATGAAGATGCTGCAGAATGCTCGTTCCGAGCATTGGAACTAGTAAATGCCACATTCGTTTCGGAGGGAAGTCGGATCCCATACCCCAGGTTATCTAATTGTACCAAGATGACCGTCGCAGAAACTTTGGGTCGAGGAGCCAAAGTAGAAAAAGGGCTGGGGAAGAAATTACAAGGAAACCTAAGACCCAAGAAGGATCGTTTCGGGCTGGGTTACCAACCAAGTGCCCAATAGAAGAAAGAGGAATATAAGAGGAAGGAGGAGCAAAGAAAAGCCAGATCTAAAGGAGAAGACATTCCGTGGAGACCGATGTCCTTTCCTAGTTTGAAGACCACTTTTGTCTCCTGGAGGGTTCTACCGGACAAGTCAAGATGTTGGAGAGGTAATGAAGAAAAATGAGGTCGCTCATGATTGACGATATGAATGATACGAGATCCAATCTTGGAGTGAATTTCGAATGCCCCGAGGTCTCGGAGGGAATGGAGGAAGGATATGATGAGATAGAAAGTGAGGTCCCGGAAGAGTTAAAGAGAATGGTGGAAACGAAGAAAGGTAGATCATGCCCCATCAAGAAGAAATGAAGTTGTCAACTTGGGGATGAAGAAGAGAGAAAAGAAATAAAAGTAGGAACGACGGTTTCCTCAAAAACCAAGCATGAACCGATAGCCCTACTTCAGAATTCAAGGATGTCTTCGCTGGACTTATCAAAATATGCCAGGGTTGAATATCGACATAGTGGTGCACAAATTGCCAACAAAATCGGAGTGCAAACCAATACAAAGAAAAACTTGGAGAAATGAGACCAGGATATGTTGTTAAAGATCCGAGAGGAAGTGAAAAAGCACTTTGATGCTGGATTCTTGAGGTAGCCAAATACCCGAATGGGTTGTTGCAACATTGTACCAAGACCAAAGAAAGACGGAAAGTCCGTATGTGTGTAGATTATAGGGATCTGAATCGAGCCAGCGCTAAAGACAACTTCCCTTTACCACATATTGACACGCTGGTTGACAACACCGCAGGACATTCATAGTTTTCCTTCATGGACGGCTTCTCAGGGTACAACCAGATAAAGATGGACCCTAACGACATGGAGAAGACCACATTCATAACCATGTGGGGCACTTTTGTTATCGAGTGATGCCGTTTGGGCTAAAGAACGCAGGGGCAACATACCAAAGAGCAATGGTGACTCTTTTCCATGACATGATGCACAAAGAAATAGAAGTATACGTGGACGATATGATTGCCAAGTCCCGAACAGAGGAAGAGCACCTACAAAACTTGAGAAAACTATTCCAAAGACTACGGAAGTACCAACTGAGGCTCAATCCTGCGAAGTGTACCTTCGCCGTTACTTTTGGAAAACTCCTAGGGTTCGTGGTAAGCAGAAGAGGGATTGAGATTGATCCAGATAAAGTGAAAGCCATCCAGGACCTCTCACCACCCCGCACTCAGAAGGAAGTCCGCGGTTTCCTGGGAAGGCTGAATTATATCTCTCGTTTTATTTCCCAATTAACCGACCAATGTGACCTGGTCTTCAGACTTCTTAGAAAGAATAATCCTGGCGTGTGGGATGAGGAATGTCAAAGAGCCCTAGAAAAGATCAAAAAGTACCTGACAAATGCTCCAATTTTAGTCACACCAGTACCTGGTCGACCATTAATTATCTACCTGACAGTTTTTGAGAATTCAATGGGATGCGTACTGGGGCAACACGATGAGTCAAGAAAAAAGGAGCAAGCCATCTATTACCTAAGCAGGAAATTCAATGATTGCGAAACGCGGTACCCGCCAGTGCAGAAGCTGTGTTGTGCTCTAGTTTGGGCTACCAAGCGACTTAGACAGTACATGCTGTACCATACTACTTTGTTGATATCCAAGCTAGATCCATTGAAGTTTTTAATGGAAGCGCCAAAGACTAACGGGAAGGATGGCCCGATGGCGGATGCTCTTATCCGAATTCGACATCGTGATATCGTTAACCGTAAAGTCTGTAAAGGGGAGTGCCGTGAGCATTTCCTAGCTAGTCGTGCCGGATGACTATGAGGCATTGAACTTTAATTTCCCAGCACGAAGACTTGATGTGCATTACAACCAAGAAGAGGTTTGGATGATAAATCATGGAAACTTTACTTTGATGGAGCCTCTAACGCCCTCGGACATGGGATAGGGCGTGCTAATTTCTCCCGAGGACGTCTATTATCCTTTCACCAGCAGATTGGAATTCTTCTGCACAAACAATATAGCTAAATCTGAAGCTTGCGTCATGGGACCGAAATCAGCTATTGAAAGAAAGGTTAAGGAACTTCGAGTGTTCGGAGATTCGTCCTAGTCATTTACCAATTACGCGGGAATGGGAAACCGAGGGGACCCGGTTGGTCAAATATTACGAATTGATCCAAGAGCTCACCAAAGAGTTCGAAAGGGTCGCTTTCAATTACACGCCCCGAAAGAAAATCGGATGGCGGATGCATTGGCAACCTTGACATCCATGTTTAAAATAAACACCGGGGCAGAAATAAAACCGATTGAGATGCAGACGTTTGAAAGGCCTGCTCATTGTTGTAATGTACATGAAGAGATTGATGGAAGCCCATGGTACTATGACATCTTGCAATATGTCAAGCTTCAAAAGTATCCAGAAGGGGCAAACGACAATGACAGAAAAACACTCAGAAAAATGGCAACAAAATATGTCCTAGATGGGGAGGTCCTGTATAGGAGGAGTCATGATCAGACATTGCTGAGATGTGTGGATGCCCGGGAGGCGAAGGAGATCTTAGCCGGTACATGACGGACTCGTGGAACGCACGCCAACGGGCTGTCTATAGCCCGAAAAATTATGAGATATGGTTATTTCTGGTTGACCATGGAGGGAGATTGCACCGATTACGCCAGGAAATGTCAAATCTACGCTGACAAAATTCACGCACCCCTATCGCTTTTACACACCATGAATTCTCCATGGCCTTTCGCAAAGATGGGGCATGGACGCCATCGGGCAAATTCATCCGAAAGCTTCCAATGGACACCATTTCATTTTGGTCGCCATAGACTACTTCACTAAATGGGTAGAGGCAGCGTCTTACGCCAACATCACAAGGACTACAGTATGTAAGTTTTTAAAGAAAGAGATTATTTGTCGATACGGATTGCCGGAAAGGGTCATCACCGACAACACTTCCAATCTGAATAACAAAATGATGACGGACGTGTGCACTCAATTCAAGATAACACACCACAATTCCACAGTCTATCGTCCTAAAATGAATGGAGCGAAGGAAAGCGACAAACAAGAATATAAAGAAGATCATAGCGAAGACTACGGATACCTACAAGGATTGGCATGAGAAGTTGCCATTTGCCCTTTTCGCCTATAGGACGTCCATTCGCACATCATCGGGGGCAACACCCTACTCCTTGGTGTATGGTACCGAAGCAGCACTCCCCATCGAGGTAGAGATCCCGTCTCTCCGGGTCCTAAACGAAGTAAAATTAGAAGAAGCCGAATGGGTGCAGGCCATATACGACCAGCTAAATCTCATTGATGAAAAGAGACTAAAGGCCATTTGTCATGGTCAGATGTACCAAAAGCGGATGATGCAAGCATACAACAAAAAAGTGCGCCCAAGAGAATTCAAAGAAGGGGATCCGTGCTCAAGAAAATCCTCCTATCCGTAAAGATGCTCGAGGAAAGTGGATGCCCAACTGGAAAGACCGTGCATTCGTAAAAAGCCTTCTCGAAGAGCCCCGATCCTAACAGAATGGATGGAGACGAGCTGAAAAATCTCGTAAATTCGATGCGTTAAAAATACTATCTCTAAAAAAATGAAAAAAGAGAACAAAAATGGAGAGCTTAGGGCGAAAACCCAAACCGGGCGTCTTGAAGCAAAGGGAGGACCCGAGTTGAAAACCCGTAAATGGCAGCTCGAGTAAATTGAAAAGTTGAATATCCGAAGAGAAGGGTATCCCCATGAACATCATGAAGAGGAGGCTCCAGGAAAAAATTCTACACCGGTTGACAGGATCATGTATCATTCATATCAAAGATAATGAGGGATATTGTATTTCATACTTAACTTTTCTTTTTTCTCATGTGTGTCATACCTTTCTTTTTAAGATATCCCAAGCCCTTAATCGTAATAAAACCGTGTTTTTGAGCATCCATTCCTTGCCTTCTTGTCAATTTCAGTCAAATAAGTTAGCATAGGCTCATAGTGAAACAAGAGATTTCGGAGCATTACTGTGATTTAACCTTAAAAATGCAGGTGATCAAAGAAAATGATGTTAACTCCGTCCTCTAGTTCCCTACATAATGGCTGTTGATAGGGAAGGCGGAAAGCTTCAAACAACCGGATAGGATGACCAATGGCGTACGTCTTATCTATTCAAGGAAGGCATGCGAGATAACAAGAGAGATCCCTTGGGTGAAAACCCAGAAGGGCACCCCCAAAGACAAAAAAAAACACAAAAAAACACAAAAAAAACTCTCTCTAAAGTGAAAACCCGAAAGGGCACTTTAGAATTCCAAGTCGTAATTTGAGAAAAAGAAAGGTTGGGATGGTTGAACCTGACAGTGAAGCGGGGTATCGATGCCCGTAAGAAAGGAGAAAGCGAACATCAAGGTCAAATAAGGACCAAAACAAGCCCACCAAGATATTGACACTCATGCATCATGAATAGTCAGACATCACTAGGATTAGGAGCATGTCAATTCATTTGTCATAGCATTTTGTTTTTATCTCAGACAGGTATCTGCAGATTCAAAGAGACATCAATGGCCATCGCGGTGTTAATCCCGAATGAGAAGACAATGTTTTGCATACAAAAGGCATATGTTTCCAAGCTCCAGAGAGAGGTTCTATATAGGAAGAATCCTCAGTTCTATATAGGAAGGACTCCCAGTCGAAGGAATTCACCCATGACACGCAAGATTATATAGGAAATCCTGCTGTGTCGAAAGCGAAGAGTTCTATATAGGAAGGGCTCCGAGCTTCAATGTCTTAGAGTAAAAGATTCTATGTAGGAAGAATCCGTAACTCCAAGATTTCAGGCACCGAAAAGTTCTATATAGGAAGGACCGAAGGCTCCAAGGTGAAGACTCACAGTTCTATATAAGAAGAACTCCCAGTCGAAGGAATTCACCAATGACACACAAGGTTATATAGGAAACCTGTTGTGTCGAAAGCGAAGAGTCTTATATAGGAAAGGCTCCGAGCTTCATTGTCTTAGAGTGAAAGGTTCTATATAGGAAGAACCTGTAGCTCTGAGATTTCAGACGCCAAAAGTTCTATATAGGAATGACTGACGGCTCCAGGGTTTGAAGACTAGCAGTTCTATATAGGAGGAACTCCCAGTCGGAAGAATCCATCAGCGGCGCAAAAGGTTTTATATAGGAGAAACCAGCGTTGAAGGTGAAGGGTTCTATATAGGAAGGGCTCCAAGCTTTACAGTCTCTAAGTGAAAGGTTCTATATAGGAAGGACTCATAACTCGAGGTTTCAGAGCGAAGGGTTCTATATAGGAAGAGCCTGTAGCTCCAAGATCGGAAGGTGACGAAGTTCTATATAGGAAGAACTTACGAGCCCGAAGATTCAGCTAAGGAAGAGCGGAGATGTCCAAAAGTACACGTTTTTCCAAAGCTACAAACAGGGAAGTCTGATAAAAATAAGTGCTTATGAATCTTTGCTTTGTTTCCCATTCCATGAGAACAAGCAAAGAGGGGCAACTGTAATCACTCATTTTTATCATGTAAATACATATTAGTATTGCATGTATACATATTATATGTTTATTAGGTACATGAGTGTTACTAATATATATAAGGTGTGGTGTGTGCATGTATATCATAAGCTATGTATGTATATGTATTAATGGTGTAGGTGTGTCGCATACGTATTTATTTAGTACGAATGTATTTGTTTAATGTGTATAGATGATAAGTCAATTATGTGTATGATTATACGTACGTATGCTAGTATGTTATGTTATATACGTATGTATGTGTATTGCTGTTATAATTATACTATTACTATTATTATTGGGCTGATATATAAAATGAAAATCCAAAAAATATATATTAAAACCAAATAAATAAATTGAAGTCCAAGTCCAATTACAAATAATTACAAGGCCCGGTTGGCCCAAACCCTATCTAATTGCATTTATTGTGTGCAGGTGACTGTGGGCCGTTGGATCAAGATCTGATCCAACGGCCACGATCTAACCAATGAGCCAAAATATCTGACAGCCGCGTGCTCCACACGTATGGACCGTTTGAGTGCCACGCGCGCATGCGGTCCACGCGCGGACGCTTTGATATCCCACGCGTGCGTGAGCCCCACGCACTCTGACTCCTCGACTGTTGAGCTCCACGTGGCACGATCTAGAGCCGTTTCCCCCAAATCGAGGCTTTATCTGGGCCGTTCATCCTTTAAGCCATCTCGACCGTTAGATCAAATCTAATCTAATGGCCAAGAACACGTCTAGCCGCAAAAACCCCACACCGCCACCATGCCGATCTTCAACCACCGCGCTCAGAACATGCCAAACACAACAAGAAAGAAGTTTGTCAGTCCAGATCTGAAAAAGCAAGTAATATGCAACTTGCACCAAAACAAAGACAAGCATATATATGAAACGAAATATTTTGTAACAGAGAAGGTTGTAACAGAAAAAACAGAGAGTTGTAATCGAAAGGAACAAAGTTGTAACCAGTCAAGTTATAATCGAAAGAAAAAGTCCAGTGGTAAATATTCGTTTCCCTTTTTTTTATTTTTGCATGCATATACAAAAGAGGTAAAAAAGAAAGAAAAAAGAGAGAGAGTCAGAGATCTTACTGTCTCCGTCAGTGGGTCTCCCCTCCTCAGTGACAAGCCTTTCGGCTTCCCCAAGCCAGATACGGTGAACTGAAGGGAGGGGAAGACCCCTGGTAGTTTTGTTTTGGGTTTAAAACATGGGTTTTTTCTTTTCGTATTTCCTAGATCTAGGGCAAATATAGGCGTATCCTCTGAATCCAACCTCGGATTCGTGTCGAGGATGAGACGGGGGTTATTTTGGTAGATTTTTTAGGCTTGCCGGCGCCAGTTAGCGGCGGCCGGTGACGGAGAACACGGCGGCCAGCCGCCGAATTCTGGGTTTCATGGGATAGTTGAGAGAGAATGAAGAACAGATGGTTATAGCAAAACCAAAAAATGAAACGAAATGGGGGAAAATTGGATTCGGCCTAAAAGAAGGGTTTATATAGTTATTATTATTTCGTTCAATGGGTAAATTACACACTAAATCCCCCCGCGTTTCCAATATTTTCACTTTTGTCTTGCCGCATAGTATATTTACAACTCTGGTCCCTCTTGTATTTCAAAATCTTGCAATCCAGTCCCTAAATTACACCGAATCAGTTTTCAAATGGTAAAATTACGCCTTTAGCCATCCCACGTTTTTGAACTTTTCATTTTGGGTCTGCGCCTTGGTCTAATTACAGTTTTGATCCTTTTAGGTTCTGTTTGTTTTGCATTTTCGTCCCTAATTACATATTATTGTTCTTTAATTATTTTTCTTTCATTTCAGTCATGTTTCTTTGTAAATACTCATGTTCGTATTATAATCGTATATGTTAATGTATTCTTTTGTCTTATTTTACATCCCTCGATTATGCCTCGTATTTTATGTTTACATGTATATGTGTATTAAACTTATGATAGTTATGTATCTTTTTTATCCGGTTATTATTCGTATTAAGTATGTTATGTTCTAGTTGGTTCGTACACAACATGTTTTATATATTTTTTATATGTGTATGTTCTCTTGGCTTTTTAGGTTACATGTTAGTGTATTTTCTTTTTTGTATGATATATTGTCCCATATATGTTGAAATATGTTTTATTACTAGTGTGTATGTCTTTTTGAAATATATGTTCGTCTATGTATGTATTTATTCCTACCTTGTTATTGTGGTATGTTAAGTTTGCTTATATCTGATATTAAGCTTGGTATGTATATGTGTATTTTAATTACGTATTTCATATATGCTAGATTGGTATTCTATTATGTGAATATTTATTGTTCTTAAATTATCTGCTATGTCTTATATTTTTGTCACTAAAATTGCATATGGTATATAAATTGTTAATGCGGTACCCTTTTATCTGAGCGTAAACGGGGCCAGTATCAGGCGTAGTGATAGTGGTTGGGCGTTTATTCTCGGATAACGGGGCTCTTAAAATTTACTCGCAATTATGACCGAATTTTAAAATAATCGTCACTTTAATCCGGAAAATCCAATATTAATAGAGCGGTAATTATTAAAGTACCAATTTTGGGCGGTGTGGGGGTGCTAATCCTTCCCTATCCGTAACCGACTCCCGAACTCAATCTTTTTGAATCTCTGGTTTTATGGTGTCCGGCCTACCTAAGTGGCCGGTGGCGACTCCATTTTTTTAAATGCGGTTTCTTTTAAACCCCACGGAATAAATATTTTATATCCAAAAGAATCACGAACACCTTTCAAAAACATTTCGAAACACCCATCGTTTTTTTTAGCGATGATAAAAAAAAGGACATCGCTACACATGCATTGCAAGCCATTACTCGCCAAACGAGAGTTTTTTTTTGTCTTCGTTTTCTTCTACAAAACCATAATCACATAATCATTTAACATCAATTATTGAAAAATAAAAATAAAATTTAATTCTCTCTCTCTTTTGGCAGGTTGATCCTGAGAGGTAAAAGAAATTGCAAATTTCCGACGATCAAATAAAGCGTAATTTCGGCGAGATGGGGATTCTCGCCCGTCCCCCTCCGATGAGTTTTTTTAAGAAGTGAAAACAAAAATAGGCGCGCAGGCGCTGGCTTGAGGGATTTTTATATTTTATTTTTTCTTAATAGAAAAATAAGTGTTTAAATTATATTTGTTGTTATTTTTTGTATCTAAATTATTTTTTAAAAAAATAAGTATTTAATATTTTATATTAGTAATTTAAGGGTGTCTCGCCGTTAATTACTATTAATTTTTTTAAAAATATTTTTTTTAAAAAAATCCTTAATTTTTTAAAATTAAAAAAAAAACAACTCAAATTCAAAATACCTAACTCTCAAAATCTAAATCTCGATTTGAGTCAATTCCATAGCCAATGATCAAGCAGTCACCCACCACATCAGTCACGAAATCACCACGACCATTTATTGCACCACTCCATCGTTGAAAATCGACCAACGTCATGCGAAAATAGGGATGAAGATCGAAATTTTCGAAAAATTATTTTGAACGATTTGTAACGAAGGACGCCTGAACAGACGACGAACGTTGTGCGGGTCTTTCAATGAGGGAAGGTTGCTTCATTCAGTCGTTGACAACATAACCAACGACAGTCAGAGTGATTAGATTGGAGGGATTTGGGTATTTAAGAATTTGGATTTTTTGAAATTTTAGATTTTGGGGCTTTAGAAATTATGAGTTTTTATTTTTTGAAAAATATTAGTTAAAAAATTAAAAATTAAAACTCGCCATGTGTCATATTTAAATTGGTTAATGGATTCTTTTTAACGGTCAGATACTTAAAAGTATCAAAATGAAACGTTAGATATCTATTTCAAGCGAAAAATAATTTGAACAATAAAAGTGAACAAGTATAATTTGACCATTTATTTTACAATTAAATCTTTCTCTTTATTTTTATTTTTATGAATAAAGAAAATAAGACCGTTTTATCAACGGAAGTTAGTTCAAATGATAAGTAACTTGATATCATTTAAGCAGGTCTTGAGTTCTAGACGTTGCGTATGCAGAAAATCTATACTGGAAGACTCACCCACAAAAACTAAATGTACTACGTGGGTCGATATGGATTAATTAGACCTGAAAAACGAAAGGTCAACACAAAAAATAAAAAAAAAATAAAATCGTTCCTTAAAATATGACGGAAAATCTTGGTATTTGGTAGTAACGGCGTTACGGCTGTCTTTACTGATACGGCTATTCGGCCGATGCTTTTAAAGATTACGGATAAATTCAACTGGTGATTTATATGGGATATTTAGAACAATAAGGATTAATTACACTAAGCATCTTTAAATTATGGTTTAATTTGTTAATTATTCATTAAATTTTAAAAATATTTCAATTAAATATTTAGTCTATACATCATCAGTTTCGATTTTAAATATCAGCATTAACTTAGATCAAACGTACTTAAAAATATCTATTAATTTATATATTTAAGATGGAAGCAACCACGTCAGATTTAAACTAACATTTAACATTGAAGTCAATAAAATAAACTAATTGAAATGATATTTTAGTTTAAAAATTCAATTGCGTTAAATAACATAATTGACATATTTTTAGTCGGCACCATCTTAGTTGGTTAAGCTTAGTTAGGCGTCGTGTGTAAGATTTACAGCTAGGTTTGGGATGCGGTATATTTAGGGTGCGGCTAAAAGACGACAAGTTTCGAAATTTGTTCTCGAACTGAAAATGTTAGATTTTTTATAATATTTTCGGTTAATTTTTTTTTGCAAGTATCGATACTTATTTTGTAAGTATGAATACTTAGTTTTTTTTATAATTTTTCAGTTTTAGACAGTATAAAAACTTACAAAATAAGTATCGATACTTGCAGAAAAACTAAAAAAATCAACTGAAATGTTATCAAGAAGTCTAACATTTTCAGTTTGAGGACAAATTTCGAAACTTGACGTCTTTTAGCCGTATCCTAGACGTGCCGCACGTTAAACTTGTTAGAACCAAACCATAATAGATATGAAATCTAAACTCATGATCTATCATGTCAAATCATCAAGAACAATAAACTGAATGCGGAAGCGTACCTGAATTTATTGATGGACTAAAAACCTTGAATCCTTTAATGGAGATCGCCTAAAAGATGGTTGTGATCTTCCAAGAAAATAGGTTAGCCCTTGCCGTAAAAACTCTCTGACGGTGATAAGAGTAATACAAGTTAACCTATTTCTTGGGGACCACTACCTCTGTATATAGTTGATTATTAAATCAACTATTAAATATTTATAATTTTGTCCCTCATTGAATTATAAATATATCTTACGTTATCTATACTTTTATTTCCATGACACTTTAATACCTATGACACGCTTAACATAATTGGTCACTTGATTTTGTGTCATACTTTATAATAGCATCATACATTTTACATATGTGCCCACAATTGCGGATTTTAATCCAACAATCTCTCACTTGGGCAACATATGTTTCCTAATAAATGTACAGCCTTATGAGCTCAAAAATTTGCTATTATATAGTAGGTATTCTATAACAATCTCGTCCACCAACTATATCCATATAGGATCAAAGTACCATTTGTCATATCAATCATTACTAGACCCATCAATGGTCACGTATACAAATATAGTCAAATGACATAGATCAATCATGGATGCATAGCATGAAAAATTACATGAAATGTGAACCGAACATGTCTATTTCCAATTGGTCCTCCTAAACCTTAGTGAGATCAAACTTTATTGAATTCAGAGTGTGCATAAATCAAAAGAACTTTATTTTTGCAAAAAACAATCTTAAAATAACTTTAAATTGAAGTAACCGAAATTGTGTCTAAACCAAATGAGCATTTTTCAAAATTACAGACTCCCACTAAAACTGAATATCTTTAAATAATATTACACCTACATGAGTAGTGTGCTCATGAAAGACCAAGGGTGACAGTTTCTTAATAAGCGCACAATTATGAAGTTTGTACCAACATGCTCTATAGACACAACCACTCTGAATTTTCTTTAACAACTAAGAACTAAATATTTGTGTGCTTCAATTTTGAGGTGTTCCTATTGTATATAGAATAAATGAATGCATATTTATTGTCACAAAATAACTGAAGTGGTATTTCTATTTAATCTATAATTAGCAGTCCATGTGACAAAATTCTTTTGCATCAATATTCTAATAGAATCGAAGTCTATAAATTTGATAATCTCTAACTTATCAGAACTTCGATATGTAAGCATGTAATTTTTGTTCTCTAAAGATATCTCAGAACCCTATTGGCTGCTATCCTATAGTTCATATTAGAATTGCTTAAATATATGTCTAACATTCCAACAATGTACACGATATTTGAACGTGTACATACTTGAGCATAAATTAGATTCTCAATAGCTTATGCATATGGAATCATTTGTATTACTAAATTTCAAGGTTACTTTTAGCGAATTGAGTAAGACAATATTTGTCTTCTTTAGCAATATGAGTATCACTTGGTTCACTCCCACTGAACTTGTAATACATACAATTGTCAACAAAATTTATCTTAAAACCAAATGAGATAATCAATATAAAATTTATAATTTTATTAATGAGAGTCCTACTTAAGCTCATAGATGGGTTTCTTTAATTTACATATCAGTGATATTGTATCATAAGACACAACTCTATGATTGTACCATATAAATAGTTTCTTCTATGTCAACATTGGAAAAAACAAGCTTAACATCTATCTAGTGTAGCTTAAGACTAAAACAAGCAACACGCGTAATAATTATCTTGAAAGAGTCTTTCAATGAAACTTGAGAGAAAGTCTTTACATAATCAATGTTATCTTTTAGAGTATATTCTTTAGATACATGATGTGCTTTATACTTATCCACATTACCATTTCCATCCCTATTGGCTTTAAATATCCATTTACAACCAATTGGTTTGCACCTTAAGGTAATGAGACAAGTTCCTAAGCTTTATTGTCTTGCATAAAATTATACTCTTCTTGAATGATATCAATCCACTTTTGAGAGTTAGAACTTTTATGGTCTGATAAAAAATAATTGCGTCACTTTCTATCATTCCATTGTTATCCTTATTTTCTTGAGGAAATACAATATAATAATCTAGAATAGTATTTCTCCCTCCTCTCGTGGACCTCTTTAATGACAATTTTTTAGGTTGTTGAGTTTGTTCTTTTGAAACAATTATCTTATCTTGAATGAGAGTTGTTCAACATTGTTTCGCTGAGGTACTTGATTCACTTCATGATAATGATAGGTGTGAAAATGTAATACCCCAAAATTTGATTAGTGACTAAAATAAAAAGAATTAAAGTTTGGTGTTTTAGTTCAGTGACTAAAACGTAAAATTTCAAAGTTTGGTGGCTAAAGTGAAAAGTTGAGAAAAGTTTAGGGACCAACATGGTAATTTTCCCAATAATTATTTTTGTGGAAAAAATGAATAGTTTATCCCTTTATAAGAATTTTGGTGGGAATCAGAATTTTGGTACGAGAGTTGTGTGAAAAGCTATAAAATGATAAGTTTCGGAAAGTAATTCGAATGATTATTTGAACTCCGAAAATTAGGAAAAATTTATGGAAGTCTTAGAAAGACTTGAAGAATATGATAGTATGGTTTTTGAATCGTTTTTATTCGATTTAAATTCGATTCTATGTAGTATTTAGTAAAATAGGTGAAAATGGCATTTTTGAAGATAAGTTGGTTCATTAAGGGCAAAAAGGTCATTTCACCCTTACTTTATGAATATTATTGATTATTTTGGATAAGAATAAACAATTGTTGAGATATGATTGATTATAATTCAAGGGTATAATATTCTTTTGACTATTAAAGAATTATTATTATTTAATTTGGTGTATATTATGTCATTTGGCATAATTAAAGAACAAAAAAATTTGGAAAATACTTCTCTTCTTCTCCAAGGGCTGCCGAATTCATCTAGCTAGGTAAGAAAGAATTTTTGATTCAATTTTTAAGCTTTTATGGTTGGATTTAGGCTTGAGACATGAAATAAAAAAATGATCTTCATTAAATTCTCTATCTTTTGGTATAATTTTTTCTTGGTTTTCATGTCTCTAAGTTGAGTTTGGAGTTTTGGTTGGATGAAGAGCATGTTGGATTCTTGAGTTTCTATGGTTATTCAAGTTGGAAATATGCTTGTGATGTTGTTTTTATTGTTCAAATGATGAAAATTCCATGGAAACAATAAAGTGACCATTCAACTATAATGAAAAATAAGGGGAAATTCTTGCAAAATTTATTTTGATGATGAGAATGATGTTATGCAAGCTTGATTTTGTTGTTAGAATGAAGAAATACTCATGTTCTTAAAAGATGAAAATTTAGGGTTTATGTCAAGTTTTGAAATTTAGGGACATGATTGAAGGAATAATGGTTTAATATGATGATATAAGTTGTTTGGAATGAAAATCCCTAATTATTTTGCATAAGGGACCAAATTGTAAATTTTGGAAAGTTTAGGGACTTGATAGTTGATCTTGTTTTTGAAGTATATTGGGTTGGAAAATTAAGTTAAGTGATCTGAATGTTGATTTTTAAGTTTATGGTGACTTTGGGACCATTTTAGAATTTTCGAGGACTTAAATGTAAATTTTTAAAGTTTGGGTCCTTAAGTGTAAATGATGAGAAATGTAAGGATTTGGCTTGAAAATGGTGATTGGAAGCCTAAAAGAGTATTTGGGGGAATAAAATATGAAGTTTGGGAAAAGTTGGAGATTTAAAGAAAAGTATGAGAAATTTTGGTTCGAATATGGAAAGTTTTATCGGGTCAAGTTTATAATTAATGGATAACTAATTATTTACTTTCCATTATTATTTATGAAATGAGTATGTTCTAACATATACTTTGAAATGTTATATGTTATTTTATTTTAGATTTTAATATAAATCAAGATTGTTTCAATAGAAAAGGAAAGGATAAAGCTCGAGATTGAAATCGAATAGTGAAGACATCTATATTACAAGGCTAAGGTGAGTGCATACATGTTTTTGCATGATATATTATTTTATTGATTTTTTTATTATGTATAATTTTATGTTTACAAAAACATGTATTATACATTGTCATATTGCAATAATTGTTTTAAAGTTGCCTTATATAATATTGAAATGTATATGATTTATTGCTTTATGGTGTTGCAAAATTCAACCCTTAAGTTGGCTTATGAAGATATTTAAATGAACCTGATTGTGAAATGTATATAGTGTCGTCCAACCTTTAGTTGGTTACATTGATACATTGTGGTGTCAAAATCCAACCTATGAGTTGGCAGTAACGATACCTTATGATGTCGAAATCCAACCTATGAGTTGGCAATAATGATGCTTTATAGTGTCGAAATCCAACCTTTAAGTTGGCAGTTATGACGATACCTTGTGGTGTCAAAATCCAACCTATGAGTTGGTAGTAACGATGCTTTATAGTGTCAAAATCCAACCTTTCGAGTTGGAAGTTACGATGTTCATAATGAAGAATAGTACTTTTATAGTACAAATATGACTTTTCAAGATGAATATATGCTTTTAAAGTATAAAGTTTACAGTATGCTTTTATGCATAGACATTCATGCATAATAGATTATATGTTTAAAAGGATATCATGCTTTTAATAATATTATACACTGTAAAGTAATTTATATGTTATTCACCTTATGCCTCACTAAGTTATACTTAGCGTGTATATTTTATACGTGTAGGTAATCGAAAGTAGTAGCGGAGCTTTGCATCAGCATCTTTTGGGGAGGAGATTCTACATCATCAATTTTCTCTTTCCTGGGAGGAGATTCTACAAATAATCGTTATTTTTGCCTTGTAATGGTTTTGTTTATGTATGTTAAATGATATCCTATGTTTTTCTGTATATAAGATTTTATATGTTGATGTTATTATCTATAAGAAAATTAAAAAATAAATAGTCCAATTTTTTGATTAAAATATTTTTAAATTATTTAACATCTGCCTTGTAATACATGAAGTTTTTTTGTTTATGTCAAAAGTGTTAAAATGATATTATAATCAAATTCCTCCTCAATAATTAACCTTATTTCTCCCTCCAAACTCAACATCCTAAAAAAGTTATAAATATTTTTAATCATAAAATTGATGGATTATTATCTATAAGAAAATTAACTTGTTAAAAAGAGATCAACCATTTGCAACTTATTGTTATTTCTTTTGATTGTAAAATATAACTTCCTTTGAAATGAGAAATGAGCCCAAATAGAGTTTATTTCTTTTTATTGCCCTTTGATTGTTAGAAAGTTTGATTTTATGTGCCTTAAATTTTGAAGCAATATTAAACATTTTCATAATGTACTCCCTCACATTTCCTTGACCCTTATACTTCATAGACATGAAAGAAGGCATAAGTGATGTCATCTTAACCTTAATGTTTTGGGTAAAACATTTCTTAATTTCGTCAAGGAAACCCTTCATATGAGTAATCTCTTTAAATTTTTTTACTCCTAAAGATTTATATGATGTTATTCATTATAATCATTAGACTCGTGCGATTTGAACAATCTCACCTCTCAAAATCCCTTTTATGGGTGTTTACCGCGGTGAGAGATGCAAGTTATTCTTCCCTTAGGGCAAAGTCTATGTTCATACAACCAAATACTATATGTAAGTGTCTTTTCTATTCCTTGAAACTAGTTTCACTAAACATGAGTGTAGAATGTATTTAATAGATATTGTGACAGCAAAGATAAATTACCTAAATATAGAACAAAAACAAGTAAAGAAAATAAAAACAAGCTCACACAAATATTCACAAGTAAACAAATAAATTCAAAATAATGGCTAGTTCCCCTCAAGATACCAAGCACAACACTAATATCAAGTCTTTGGACAGTAATATTAACTGTAAGCGGTACTTTTGTTGTAGCAATCAAACATTGACAATAAACTATGTCAAACAATATATTAATCTTTGGACTAACGCATTGCTTACATAAAATGCCTTACAATTGTCACACATTCATCGCCACAGTTGTTGTAATTCTGCCAAATATTAACTTTCCTTTGGGCCAATTAATAAACCCATGAATTACAAAAACCCATAATTATCTTAATATTTTAAATAAACTAATCTACACAAAAGCGGTCACGTTGGTGACATTATGTTTCAATTAATCCATTAAAATATTAGACATCCGAAGCCAAAATATGAATTTAATTGTTTCAAAATATTTGTCTTAATTTTATCTTTCAATCAAATTAAAAGATAACAAAAATAATTATAAATTTGAATAAAGGCAAACCTCATATCAAGATATCGGACACTACATTAATATTTCATCTTTGGACAAAACATTAACTTGCAAGTGATATCTTGGTACAGTAATCAAACATTGATAATAATAACATGTCAAACAGAAATCTTTCTTTGGGCCGATTTATTGCTCACATATAAAACTGAATAATTATCACATGTTTATTATCACAGTTGCACATGTAATAATGTTAATTATTAACCTTCCTTTGGGCCGATTAATACTAACACAATCCGACTTACATGCACAAAACCTTCTATATATTAAAATAAAATAATTTCTACAATAGAGGTCACTTTGGTGACTTAATGCTTCAATTAATTTATCTTAAAATATATAATATAAATATACCGATATTCAAATTTAAAATTTTGTAACAGTTAAAACTGAAATTTCTAATAACACTTAAGTTTCTAAAATAACCCGAAATAAGGTTGTCTATATGGGACCATCAGAAATCGAAAAACTGAAATCTTTGATTGTTTCTCAAAATATTCCTTAAGCATGCATTTATCAAAATAAAACTTGAATTCAAAACAACCGATCTTTAACTTAAATTATATATATATATCATATATATGGATAATTCATAAAATGATAACATTAAACTTTAATATATTCACATAACCTAATGATCAAAATTGAAATTCTTGGTCAAACTGAATAGAATATGAATTTCATAAGATTAATGACATGCTTTCCAAAAACCAAAACCAAATGTATATTTCGTAGATAACATTAATGACATAATGACAAATAACAATATACCCCAAATAAATCCAAAGTCAAAACCGATGTCATGCAATTAATATCATACTTTTAGAAAACACGAATGCAATTGATAAAATTAATCAATCACAAACAGTAAACTAAACAATAATATTTGTATTCATGTGAATACCAAAATCCTAAATACGATACATATGATCTCAAATCCAACAAAATATATATTCTATAAATTGTTCGTAATTCCAAAGAAAGAAGCAAAAGTCTGGACTGAATTACAAAAAGACAAAAGCTGCATGAGACTAAAACTAAATTACAAAAAAAAAATATAGACCAAATTGCATGAATTGACAACATAAATAATTAAGAGTGTCATTATCCCATTTCTTAAAGTAGCGCACTTGGCGTCATTATCTCTGTAGCTTTTTTTAATGATTTAAAACCCTAAGAAGCCGTATATTGGGAGGGGCAGGCAAGTAAGAAGCCGCGTATAGATGAATTATAATTCTCAAAATTTCTTAAGACTTACTGTTGGTAATCAAGTTTGATTGAAATCATCAATATTAGCATAACCGTACATGGACATTCAAGAATATAATCGTATCTATAATAAGATATAAAACCCTAAAACCTTCGTGATAAATTAAAACTTAAAAATTCAACATCCATATTTAATCTAAATACCAAATCAAAATAGAATCATCCAAAAAATAGAAAGTAAGTTCGTTCTCAATTATTCAATATGACAAGTCTCTAATACCACTTATTAGAACCAAACTATAATAGATATGAAATCTAAACTCAAAATATATCATGTCAAATCATCAAGAACAATAAATTGAATAATTAAATCCTTTAATGGAGATCGCCTAAAAGATGGTTGTAATCTTCCAAGAAGATAGGTTAGCCCTTGGCATAAAAACTCTATGACGGGATAAGAGTAATACAAGTTAACCTATTTCTTGGGGACCACCACCCCTTTATATAATTGATTATTAAATCAACTATTAAATATTTATAACTCTGTCCCTCATTGAATTATAAATATATTTTACGGTATTTACACTTTTATTTCCATGACACTTTAATACCTATGACACGCTTAACATAATTAGTTACTTAATTTTGTATCATATTTATAATAGTATTATACATTTTACATATGTTCCAATAATTGTAAAATTTTAATACAACACAAACTCACCCAAAATTTACGTCATTGTCTTAAAGTTTTCCCGTGAGATGGGACAGTCATTTAGTAAGATTTTTATATAAGTATACCCTTAAAAATGTTTATTACTAAAGTGAGACTCATTGGAGATTAATTCTTTTAGTGACATTTTTTAAAAAAAGAGTAAAAGTACAGTAGACAAGACGTGTCTCGCTTATGTGGCAACTAAAAATATGGTTGATAAGACATGCTGTCGCTTACATGGCACGATTTTGAGAAGTCACAAGTGACGAAGGACATTTTTCATTGTGTTTTAAGCAAACTAACAAGATTTAGGACCAAAATGTAATAAAATAAAAAGTATGGAAAAAAATTAAACGAATTTTGTATTAAAAAAAAGGAACACGTGTGGTACGTATCAAATACACATGTTAACATGAGCACAAGCCGAGGGATGACAACTTATATATATAGGTCATGTCTTCAATCACTCAATGAATGTATAGACATTCATTTTCGTATAGTCTAACCTGAGGCCATTTCCATAATACCTAAATACCAAACCAGCCCAATACCTGAACCTAACCCTTTATAGTCACCGCCTACACTTGCCGCCATCGCCATACCATCCAATTAGATCTGTCAAACTTGACATGAGACTCGAGATCCGAATCGAGACCCAAAATTGATCTAAACACGATAATCCGAATTTAACTTTAAATCCAAAATAAACCGAACTGAACCAAAACTGACCAAAATTTTAATTGATCGAAAATAGACCCGAAATAATTTTTAACCGAACCGAATCGACTCGAACCGATTTCACCTGAACAAAAAGCAATTTGAACCGAAGACAACCCGAAATAAAAAAATATATATTAAAATAAAGAAAGAAAGATGGATGTGAACTACCGCACAATTCACCAAAAAGCCAAATATACATGCTATATAAAGTGATATATAGGGTGTAAAAACTTAACTCGGCCTAAAAACTCGACTAAAACCGATCGATCTCCTATTAACTTGATATTAACCCGAACCAAAATCAACCAGCCAAAAAATAATCGACCAGATATTAACCTAATCGAAAGTCAACGAATCAAAAATCAACCTGCTCGACTCGAACCGAAATCACCATTGACCCAAATTAAAACCGAATGTCTGAACCAGACTCAAACTGAAATTAAACCGAATGTAGTCAGACCCGTTTACCACCTCTACATCTAACAGCCGCTGCGAAATTTAGGATCCGCCAAACTAGAGGGGATGAGAAGAAAAGATACAACTCCTCACGGTTAACTAAGAGATACCATCATCCCATATAAAGTAACCTACTAGGGTGTTCATTTTTGGATATCAGATCGGATCCGATCCAAAAATTCAAATATCCAAAATTTCAGATCAACAAAATAGCAATCCATATCTATCCAAAAAATAAAACAGATATTCGGATATCCGATATTCGAATAAATAATTTTATTTAAGTATTTGTTTCGAATTTGACAGACATATTTATAAAAATTTCAGAATTTCAAATACAACAAGCAACAAATTGCTAAATATAAGAAGATTCACATATATAGAAATTTTGGTTTTTTGAACTTTCGGATATAACAAGTATTAAATTGGTAAATATAACACGATTCATATTCATGAAATTTGGAATTTTTAAATATTCAAATTTTCAGATAATCTAAAACTTAAAATATTACAATTTGTATCTGATCCGAAAAATTAAAAATCGATCTAATATCTCATCTGAAAATAAAAATCATATTGAATATCTAATTTTTTATATCAGATCAACAGATAATCGAATCAGATATTTTTGCACACTCCTACAACTTACGACCACAAAAAAGAGCATGAGATCAGAAAAAAATAATAAGGAAAGAAAAGAACCCTCGCCGTTTGTTCGTATGCCCAAAATGACATTGTTTTTATGTTCTACTTGTGCAGGTGACCTGTCACCTGACGAGGATCACCGCCATTTTGAATTAATGAAAAAATTGTCTCTTAGTTCGTCCGATACTCTGCTCTCATTTATGTTTTTTTTAAGCATAGAGGAACTTTATTCATGACATCAAACAAGCCCTCAACTCACTCTGATGGTTAAGAACCCAATCCGAAGGGTAGACATTCAAACGTGTGGCTTTTGCCACCCAGTCAGCGGCAATATTATAATCTCTCTTAACAAAAGAGAAGAAGCAAGAATCAAAGAGTAAAGACGAGAGAAGTAAATCTTTTTCAATGGCTGCACTTTCTCGATTCGAATGCAATTGAGAGCGTAAGCGAGAGATCAAATTGGCATTGTCCGATTCCACAATAACATTACGATAGCCTCTAGAAAATGTTGTTTCAACACCAAGGCGACAAGCAAGAGCTTCAGAGATGCCGACAGAGGTCGATACGAGACTTTGATTGTCACCTCTCACAACAAAACCCTAGCCGTCACGAATGATCGCGACAATTCCATACTCACCAGAACTTTGGTTAAAAGAAGCGTCGTTATTTTACTTTAATAGCTTCCTCTGGTGGTGGAATAGGAGAAAGTGTCTCTCGAGAATGATTACCATGTGGACAATCACATGAATAGA
Source organism: Hibiscus mutabilis (assembly GCA_019671005.1). Taxonomy (NCBI): domain Eukaryota; kingdom Viridiplantae; phylum Streptophyta; class Magnoliopsida; order Malvales; family Malvaceae; genus Hibiscus; species Hibiscus mutabilis. Next base: position 35,247,492 of record CM033743.1, on the reverse strand, counting down.
ATTCAGCAAAAGTTCTTTTAAATAAAAACCAAACATCGAAGGGGGTGTTGTCTTGTCCAGAAAAGACCAGATTATTCCTCGATTTCCATAAAACCCAGCAAAGAAAAGCTAAAATCTGTGAACCTTCCTTGTTGTCGGTCTTTGAGCACAACTCAACCAAAGAAATCCACCACTTGCAAAACTCGGGGAAACTGTTTAAATTCAGACAATAACTAAACTCTGAAATCCTCCAGACATCCTGCGCAAAAGGGCCCTCCAATAGGGATAGCTTGGATAAGCCTAGCCTCTTGAGCAAAGAAGAGGTCATTTAATCTATTAACCTTCCATTCTCGTTGCTCCATATTGATTAAGTGGGACACAAGGGATTCATCACATAGATTAGGTCGAACTGAGGTTGTAATGGAGCTTGGGAGATTAGGTATCCATCTGGCATCCTAAATTGCAATGTCCTTTCCATTCCAACTTTCCATCGGGTTTCTCTCTTGATTGTTTTGTTCCCATCCAGAATGCTTCTCCATGCCCATGAAGGACTAGAGTATTTTTGTTCTGAGAAGGGATTATCATTAGGGAAGTACAATCCTCTCATAACTCGAGCTAAGAGAGAATCTGGGTTTTTAACAATATGCCAAGCTTGTTTTGCAATCAACGCTTTATTAAAGAAACGAAGGTCCCTAAAACCCATTCCTCCTTCATCTTTCCCTAAACACATTTTACTCCATCTAATCCAATGAATTCCGTTTCTTGAATCCATGGAGTTTCCTCACCAAAATCTGCTAATCAAAGAGTTGATATCCTCACAGAAAGTAGAAGGAAGCAAGAAGTATTGCATCACATAAGAAGGTATGGTAGTGACAACCGATTTTATGAGCACCTCTTTCCCAGCTTGGGACAACATCCTACTCTTCCACCCTTTTAATTTTCTCCTCACTCGATCAAGAACAAAGCCCAAAGCTTTGCGTTTCCCTACCCTAAATTGATGGAAAGCCTAAATATTTACACCCTTCCTCCATCTGATCGATCTGAAGAACATTGCTCAGGTGGTGTTTTAAGTTTTGACTCATGTTGGGAGAGAAAAATGGAAGACTCGAAAATTCACATTTTGTCCTCTAACTTCTCGGAAGTCCTCAATAATTCTTTTGATACTCTCACAATTCTCCATATTTGCCGTTGTAAAGAGAATACAATCGTCAGCAAAAAGGAGATGACTAATAATAGGGCATCTTCTTCCAAATCTAAAGCATGTAAAGTGTTCATCCTTCTGTTCCTTCTCAATAAGCTAAGATAAAACATTGGTAACCAAAATAAAGAGAAAAGGTGATAGGGGATCACCTTGTCTCAGTCCTCTTTTTGGCTTAAAATCACCCTTTTTCTCCCCCATTAATCACCAAGAAGAAAAAAAGGAGTTTTCACACATTCCATAGCTTTTTGTATCCACCATTGAAAGAAACCCATTTTTGTCATAAGTCTCTCTAAAATATCCCAATCAACCTTGTCATACGCTTTCTCAAGATCCAGCTTCAAGGCCATAACTTTACTTGATCCTTTCTTTTTCTTTTTCATCGCATGAAAGGCTTCATAGGAGATCATGATGTTGTCTTAGATTTGTCTACCGGCTACGAAAGCTGATTGTGCCGGAAAATGATGTCAGGTAGAAACCTTTTAAGCCTTGTAGCCAAAATTTTTTAGATCACTTTATAAGAGAAATTGCACAGGGGGGGGTCCTCTTTGGAATAAGAACAATGTTGGTGTTGTTAATATCATCAGGAAGTTTGCCACTACTAAAGAAACCAAGAACCATCTCCACAACATCAACCTTTATCACCTCCCAGAAGGAATGATAAAATATGCCCGAAAAACTGTCAGGCTCCGGGGCTTTGAGAGCACCCAGACTAAAAACCGATTCTTTTATCTTCTCTTCTATAACATCTCTGCAAAGAAATGAATTAACCTTATTTGAGATAACCTCAAGAATACACTCGATAACTCTATCACTGCAGATGTTAGGGTTCTTTGAGAATAGCTCTTTGTAATATTCTTGGAAATGTTTTGCAATTAGGTCATCATCTTCAATCCATCTACTATTCTCATTTTTAATTCTAAGAATGGTAGTGTAGCGTCTATTTTGGGTAGACTGTAGCATAAAAAAAATTGTGTTTTGGTCCCCGTATTTAATCTAGTTTATTCTAGATCTTTGGTGCCAATACCTCTCTTCACTTTCCCATAATTTATCAAGTTCCGCTTTCAGCTTCTCAATCTCTACGGCAGAATCTAATGTAAGAGGGACATTTTGAAGGGCTGCATTTTTTCTTCATAACTCCTTGGCTTAGATTTGCTTCCTATCAAATTAGCTCTTACCCAACCCTGAAGCTTGAATCTTGTCTTGTTTAATTTTCTATTGAAACCAGGCCTTGTCGAATTGGTACCCAGGAGATTCTATGCTCCTTCAACTGTGGTTTTACAATCATCCTCTAGCAACCATTTTGACTCAAATTTAAACATTCTTCTCTTTTTCTTATTGCGACCATAAAGTTGAAGGATCAAAGGGCAATGGTCAGAACCGATTGTAGGGTCCATAAAAGCATCTGTCTTCCTAAATTGGACCAGGTGTAAGTTCCACCTTTAATGGGCATATCAATCATTCCACAAAAGTCAGAGAACTAGTTGAACGTATTAGCTTAAGATAAAACGTATAAGTTACCCCCTAAATTATCACATTGTGCAGAAACGATATTAGTATCTCTCATCATGCACCACGGGCTCTCTATGTCCACTATAATATGTTTCATGTACTCTCAAAAATCGGATTTCTTTTCCTTATAGGGAGGAGCATAGAGAAAGGAGCAAAACCATAGGGGTTCGCCATTAATTGAAATATCGAAGTCAATAAGGTTCTTGGTGGCAGAGAGAATAGAGATATGAACATAATTTGTCCACCAAAGCATCAGCCCTCCAGCGATTCCAGTTGGATCAACATAAAAGCTATTATCGAAATGGAGTCTGTTTCGAATTCTAACAAGCTTTGCTCTTTTCTGTTTAGTCTCTATTAAAAAGACGATGCAAGGTTTATGTTTGAAAATAAAATTATTAGGAGCTCTCACTGTTTTCTTCTATCCCATCCCTCTTACATTCCATGATAGGCAAGCCATCAGAATAAGGAAGACCCCAAGCAAAAACAAAGGCAGAAGGAAGCAAAGGCCCCTTTTCCTCAAAGAACCAGAAAAAACTGGATAGAAAAGCTCCCTCGAAAAATACAAAAAATCTGACCACCAATGTCGGGAAGTTCAAGACAAACCAATGGAAAAAAAGAACAAAAGGGGAAAACCTCAGGGATCAAAATGAACCTGGATACCTCGATTGACTGGCAAAAAAGAACCAACAAAATGGGAAGAAAGAAGCATCGAGCCTTCAAAGAAGAGACCAAAACCTTTTTAAAAAAATACCACAAACAGCAGTCAAGAACCGTGCAGATAACCATAGGAGCTTAGACGAAGAAGCCAAGCCAGGGAAACTCGAAAGCCAAACGTCGAAACAGAAAGAAACAAAAAACCAGGCTTGAAGCGACTCTACAAAGATGAAGACAAACCACCAAAGCAAAACCAGGACGACCCAGAGACCAAATGACGAGAGAAACGAGAAGGATTAGAAACAAATAGCAGCCCAAATCATAGTAACATCCAAATAGCTTGAGCACGAGAATGGAAATTGGGGGTTTTTGCCCTAGCGCGTGGCGCGCGTTCAATTCAAGCCCAAATCACAGTAACACCTATGTTTCAATCACATTCTTTTTGCTCTTTCATTTATTTAAGGATTAGTGACCACTTAATTATTGGTTCCAGATCATCCAACTAAAAAATTAAAAATCTAACCACCGAACTATTTAATTGGTCATATTTTAATCATCAGCCGTTAATATCTAATAGAGAGGTGGTGTGGTAGTTAAAAAAGTTTGTATAATTATATATTTGGTCCATGTTAGATACAAATTATATCATTTTGATCTTAATTTTAATTAATTAAATAAAATTAATCAACCAATCAGATAACAACATGTGTCATTGGATGGATTTATTATTATTTTTAATTTAATTTATTTAATATTTAATTTCTTCCAATCAGTGTCACCACTTGGTTAAAGAAAAATTAAAGAGAAAAGATGACCTTGATGTAACGACCTGAATTTGGGCCTAGAAGTTAGCTAGGTAGGTTAGACGTTTCGGGTGAACCGAAATAGTCGGTTCGAACTAGTTTCGGGAATTAATTCATAATAAATATTTTTAGGATGAAATAAAATACGAAAAAATGGTGGAAAATATTTAATTATTATTTTGAGGGTTTTGGTAAATTCAATTTGATAAAATAAGGTTTGATTTATGGACATTTTGTCCTAGTGACTAACATGTAAAGTTTAAAAACTATTTTTGGTGACTAAATCATAAAAGGGTCAAAACTTAGAATCTTTATAGAGCTATTAAGTTAATTGATTTTATCATACGTTTTCCTTAATTTGGTTATTTTAAAATGGTTTTAAAGGGATTTAATAAAAGAGATTAAAAGAGTTTCAATTGGGTTGTTTTAACCAAATCATTTTCTCACGCAACTACTTTTTCTCCCAATCTTTTCTCTCAAATTCTCAACGGGCAAACTACCTTTTCTTTTCTAAAAATCTTAGGAATCAATATTTTCAATCTTACTTTTGATTTCAACACTTGATTCCTTTGTTCTACTTTGGATCTTCTACTTTTACTTTGGAGATTTCATCAAAATCAAGCCAATTGAGGAATGAGTCTACTATTAGAGGTGATTTTTGTTTGTCTCCTCTAATAAAAGGATATTTATTGAAATTCTCAAGTTCTTGATCCTTTGGAATTGATTTATGTTATGTTTTAAAGATTAAATCAAGATTGGATGATTTAATGCTAATTTTGTTAAAAAAATTATTGAGTTTGGTTATGTAACGACCCGATTTTTGGGTTAATAAATTGAGTCTTGGACCCGAGTTGTGGGCCAACGGTTGAGAGCCCAACCAAGGGTGTTTGGGCTTGGGCCTTGTGATTTATTAAATGATTGGATAAATAAATGAGTAAATAAAAGAAAACAAAAGAATAAGGTGAGTTATTTTGAATTAAAGTGGGCTGATGGGGAAAAAAAGGAAGGAAAAGAGAAAAAAAGAAAAAGTAGAGGAGATAAGAGAGAGAGAAGTGAAAAAAGAGAAAAAGTAGGGAGAAATTTTCAAACTCCAATCTACAGAGATCTAGCTGTGCAATCGCGACACCACCACTGCCATTGTGTTCATCTCGCCGAGACGAGTCTGTCGGTACCAGCAGCACTACTGTCAAATTCGCCGTTGAAAGGAGTGAGAAAGAAAATTTTTTGAGTTGTCCGGTTGAATGGGTTAGAGGGCTTAAATCGAAAAACTAAGGCCACCACCGTGTTCAAAAGGGTCGAGAGAGTAGGGATAGCTGTTGAGCTCGAATTTCTTCAACCGAATTGTTTGCCAAGTGGTGGAGAAGTCGATTTTTGGGTGTTGGTGGTGGAAGCAAAAGATAAAGAAAATAACACAAGGATTTAGAGTGGTTCGGCTTTCTAACCAAAGCTTACATCCACTACCTTAGCTCTCCCACTAAGGATTTCAACCAATTCACTAAGAATTCTTCCCCTTTTCTAGGCTTAGGAGGCAACCTTTTACAACACTCAAAGCTTCTACCCCAAAGCTTGAGTAAACCCTCTTTTACAAAGAAAAATTCTAAGCAAACTAAAATCCCTCTACAAGGTTGATGTTTGCACTCTTAAAGCATTCACCTAAATCCTAAACACTTGAGCAAATATAACAATTTAAGCTCACAAGTGTTGTCTATACAAAGAATGGGAATTTAAAGCCTTAAGACAATTTTGGCATCATAATGTTGTTGACAATTGTTTCATTAGTTGTTGCTGAAGCTTGAAGGTCCCTTTTATACTCCCAATTGAGTTTCTAGTCGTTGGAGACCGTTGGGATTGAATTGGAGCCGTTGAAGGCTTTGTTTCCCTCAATAAATGCAGTTTTGCAGGTTTTCATATCGGTACGCGGGTAGGCGTATCGGTACAAGAACTAGCCGTTATGCTCATTCTGGCTATGCGTATCGGTACACCTTGGTCTGTTTTGGTACGCCGTATCAGAATGCTAGGGTCCGTATCGGTATGACCTGCAATTCAAATAGTCGTTGGAAAATAGCCATTGGGGTGGTTGAAAACTAGATCGGTATGCGTACAAGCGTATTGGTACGATCCACCACGTATCGGTATGCCTAGGGTCGTATTGATACGGTTTTTTGCTACTGGAAAATTACTGTAGCTCAAACCCTTATCTGTATCAATACAGGGTATACCGTATCGGTACTGCAGTTTGAAATCTTTAGTTTGGCTACTTTAAAAACGTTTAAAACATTTCCAAAACCTCTCAAAAACTTCTCAAACTTATTTTCAAGTTCTTTGGACTTAAAACCATTTTTGAAACCTCTTCAAATTAGTCCAAAACTATTTTTCAATTATTATATCAAAACATAAATCCTAACAATCTCTCCCTTTTTGATATAATAAAACCAACTTGAAAAATTGTTTTTGAAATTTTCCCCTTATTAAAAATAAAATTTGAATAAGAGATTAATTGTTGAAAATCTTATAAGCTCTCCCTTATTTATTTGAAAAATCAATTTTTCAAAACATTCTCCCCTTTTTTGTTATATCAAAAATGGTTCAAACTTTAAAGACCAATAACAATAGAGAGTTGATTTTTTTTTTACAAAAATGAATTTTGTTTTAAAATTGGCTCCCTCTTACTCAAGCATCATTCAAATGTTAGTCCAACAATTATGATAAACTAGTTGAATTAAAAAATAAATCAAATAAAAATAATTAAATTCAACTAATTTTTACCACACTTGAACTAAAGGTAGGATGTGAAGCCTTCCTTCTTCAAGTGTTCTTCCTTTGTGTGTATAGAGCTCCCCCTCAATTTCATTACTTGTTGATCAAAGCTCCATCACACCTACAAAAGACAATCATTTGATTTTTGGTATCCAAATTGCTTTGGATCCATAGACATTAGTAGCACATAGTTTAGTCCCCTTAGGAATCCATTTTTCAATTTCATCATTTTTATGTGAAGTACTTAGTCCTTTTGGGACCAAAATACTTCTAAAACATTTTCCATTTACAAATCTAGGGGCACTAGATTGTCTCACATAAAAATTAGATTTTCCCAAATTATTTTTCTTTTGAAGTTAATTGGAAATCAAATATTTTTCTTTCTTAAGATCATCTATATCCTTTTTATGATTTTTTTTCTAAACTTTGAAGCAAATTTTGTAAATTTAAAACTTTAAGTTCAAAATCTTTGATTTTTGCTTCAAATTCCAAATTGGTTTTTAAAAGCAAATCATTTTCGATTTTCAATTTTGAAACCATCTTTTTATTTTTTGAAAAAGAAGCCTCGAACTCAAAAACCAATTGGTCATGCGATTTTCGTAACTCATCAAATGTATATGAATTTGAACAAGATGAGTTAGAAGTTACCTCCCCCTCATTGAGGGCCATTAAGCATAGATTGGCTACTTCATCTTCATCGGTGGAGTCTTCATATCTCCATGTAGCCATATATGCTTTCTTTGATGATGATCCCTTTTATGTTGAAGCGAGAGCAATCGTATTTGGTGTGCCTCGTCTTCTTGCATTTTGAGCACTTAGGGGATCTACCATCTTCTTCTTCGATTCATGCTTGGATTCTTCTATGTTGCTCTTCATGAATCGAGAAAATTCTTTGAGGAGATAGGCCATCTCTTCATCCTCACTTTCCTCCTCACTTGATTCTTCTTGGGTTCTTGTGGAAGATTTAAGAGCAACGATGTTAACAACAACTCCTTGCTCTTTGATTTTATTTTTCTTCTCCCCTTTTAAGGGTAGAGACATCATCTCATGGGTGAGAAGAGATCCTACGAGCTCTTCAAGCTTGAGATTCTTCAACTCTTTGACTTCAATGATAATCGTCTTCTTGCTCTCCCATGATTTGGGAAGTGAATAAATCAACTTTCAAATGAGTTTGTCTTTCGAAATCTTCTCTCCAAGTCCTTTTAGCTGGTTGACGATCGTGGAGAACCGATCGAACATACTCTTGATATCTTTATATGGGTCCATCTTGAAGTTTTCATATTCGAAGTTGAGTAGACCAAGCTTTGTCTCTTTTACCTCATTCGTACCTTCATAGATTGCTTCAAGCTTGTCCCATAACTCCTTGGCACTCTCACAATAAGATACTTTGGCATACTCATCCAGGCCCAATGCACAAAATAGAATGTGCAAAGCTTTGCAATTGAGCTCCATCTTCTTGTGATCTTTCGCGATCCATTTCGTCTTGCTTCGATTTGGTACGAACGATCCATCTTAAACTACTTCCCAAAGACGATAGTCTTTTCTTTTCATGAAGAACATCATTCTATGCTTCCAACAAGCATAGTGATCACCGTTGAAAAAGGGCGGTTTGTCGATGGATAATGCCATAGAAACCGGTTGACATATTTGATGGTCGAGCTTTCCAGATCACCTCAATAGGATGTTAATCCTTCTCAATTGAGCCTTACTCTGATACCAATTGTTGAGCTCAAATTCCTTCAACTAAATTGCTTGCCAAGTGGTTGAGAAGTCGATTTTTGGGTGTTGGTGGTGGAAGCAAAAGATACAGAAAATAACACAAGGATTTAGAGTGGTTCGGCTTTCTAACCAAAGCCTACATCCACTACCTTAGCTTCCCCACTAAGGATTTCAACCATTTCACTAAGAATTCTTCCCCTTTTCTAGGCTTAGGAGGTAAGCTTTTACAATACTCAAAGCTTCTACCCCAAAGCTTGAGTAAACCCTCTTTTATAAAGAAAAATTCTAAGCAAACTGAAATCCATCTACAAGGTTGATGTTTGCACTCTTAAAGCATTCACCTAAATCTTAAACACTTGAGAAAATATAACAATTTAAGCTCACAAGTGTTGTCTATAAAAAAATGAGAATTTAAAGCCCTAAGACAATTTTGGCATCATAATGTTGTTGACAATTGTTTCATTAGTTGTTGCTGAAGCTTGAAGGTCCCTTTTATACTCCCAATTGAGTTCTTAGCCGTTGGAGACTGTTAGGATTGAATTGGATCCATTTGAGGCTTTATTTCTCGCAATAAATGCAGTTCTGTAGCTTTTCGTATTGGTGCACGGGTACACGTATCGGTACGGGAACTAGCCGTTATGCTCATTTTGGCTGTGCGTATTGGTACGCCTTGGTTCATTTTGGTACGTCGTATCAAAATGCCAGAGCCCGTGTCGGTACGACCTGCAGTTTAAATAGCCGTTGGGGTGGTTGAAAACTGGATTGGTATGCGTACAAGCGTATCAGTACGATCCATCTCGTATCGGTACACCTAGGGCCGTATCGATTCGGTTTTTCGCTACTGGAAAATTACTGTAGCTCAAACTCTTATCTGTATCAATACGGGGTATACCGTATCAGTACGGGCAGTTTGAAATCTTTAGTTTGGATACTTTAAAAACGTTTAAAACATTTCCAAAACCTCACAAAAACTTCTCAAACTTATTTTCAAGTTGTTTGGACTTAAAACCATTTTTGAAACCTTTTCAAATCAGTCGAAAACTATTTTTCAATTGCTGCCGTCGCGCGTGGGCAATGTCTGGCTAGGCTGTATAATACAACTGGCCCAGTTTAAGCTATTGGGCCAGGTTCTGGGCTAAACGGAGCTAGTTCTAGGCCGAATCGAGCCAGTTGGCTAGCCGCCAAGCTGTCAACCGTCGTGCTGTTGTGCGTCGAGCTGTCATGCCCCCGCCATTATTGCGTTGCCAGTTGCTATCGCCATTGATTGTCGTCTCCCCGTTTTTGATCGTTAACCGACATTGACATTTTTCGTGGGACCTTACTTAAGGTTTTCTCAACGTTCTAGATCCATTGAAGCAGTCTATTTTGCCAAATTTGAACCCGGTAAGCTATTTTTATGTGTTTGACCTTATGAATGGTATAATAGGTTTATGGAATTAATGTATTTTCGTATTTGCTGATATATGAGGATTGTTCGAGTTTGGATATCGAATCAAGTAGGATATTCGTGTAGTTTGGATGATGATTTTAGCGATATCATCTTAAGGTTAGTATACCTCGAACTCTGAAATGCTTCATAAGTATCATAAGTGTAATTGTTTTGCATGTTAGCGGTCGCAAATTAGGAGATGAGTAATAAGCATGTGTTGATGCTGATATTTCGAGGCTTGGTAATTATTGAGATGCTTGATGAGCTTGAGGATGTTCGGGACTGTTATGAGCTTTAAAAACCGTATATGATTTTTTGAATATCCGTATGATTATCTGATTTTATGATTGGTTGACTGATTGATATATGATGGTACCTTGTGAGTTAGCTGAATAAATTAGTATGTTCGATTAAATGGGTAAAAAGCCGGTAATTAATATTAATGAATTAAATGTGTTAGCCACACACTTAAATGACTTTCATAAGCTTTAGGGATCGATTATAGAATTGTAAATATTCATGATTCGAGGAATTGCGTGAACCTGTGAATAGAATATTGGTAAGAGCTTAGTTGTATTGGTACATGATTAGGGTACTGTATTCATACTCGTATTCGAGTATCGAACCTCACTGAATTGAATAATTTATAAGTGCAAATTAAGGATAGAAATTAGTGTACATGTTAATAATTGAATTATGCCCTAATAAATGAAATAACATGGATTACTAGAGACAATGAATGAGATAAATTATACACTTCTCCATAATGAAATAACAACTTGGTAATGCTTGGGTGATTGCTTGTGTTAGCAAACCTTAAGGATCTTTGATGGATCATGTGTGGTTGTGTCATGTGTGGACACTTGTTTGGTTATGTTTCTTTGTTTGGTGGGATCCGAATACCCAGTGAGTGAGTGTTGCAACACATGAAGGCCACTCGATGCGAGATTCTGGGTGATGAAATGAAGGTCATTCGATATAAGATTTTGGGTGATAATATTTGCTCGATGCGATTTCGAGCCCAACTCAATATGAGATTCTGAGTGAAGACTCGATGTGAGATTCTGAGTATACCCGCTCGATGTAAGATTTCGAACATCTCAATGTGAAATTCTGAGCATGGGTAGGTCTCTCAGTTTCGGGTGACATTGGGCCTCACTCTTGGTTTGTTTTATTAATGTGCTTATGTTATTTGAGATGTTGTTTATATGCTTAATATGTGTTTAGGCGATTATGGTAACGCCACATGTTTATCTATCTATTTTTATTGCTTGTACTAGCTTGCATGCTTATGTTTATTATTAGCGTGAAGTATAGTAGAATAGATGTGTACCACTGAGCTTTGTAATTTTAGCGCTCGGATTCATTATTTTCGTGTGTAGGTTGGGAGTTGGATCGTAGGATCGAGGAGTAATATTAGATCGAGATTCTAGCACATGGTGATCTTCAGAGTATGGTATTTGAGTTTAGTGGGCTATGTATTCATAGGACCTTACATGTTGGAGTTTGTGTCTTCTTATTTGAAATTGTATTATTTAAACCATACGTTTAAATGTTTTAAATTTAATTTGGAGCTCCTTTCTACTATTTTGATTTCTTATCTAAATTCACAATTGTTGGCTTTAAATGTTTTACAAATTACTTGTTGGATTATCTAGATTGAAAAATTTTATGGTTTTGAGTTTGGGCTTAAGGCCCAAATATGACATCCAGGTCGAGGGTGTTACAGGTTATTGATCTGAATCATTGCAATCTTGATTTATTTAGATAATGTTTAAAGTGTATTTTGATGATATTTAATGGCATTTATAAAAGAAAACCCAAAACTAGTTGAATTGCTAATTTTCTAGGTTGTGAATAGTTCATTTTTGAGGTGTTTGTGGTGTTATGTTTTTATAGAGATATAAGGTAGGGTTATGGATGTTTTTAGATGTTGTAAAGTTGATCGAATCGTTAGATTATGGTTGGGCTTTGTTTAGATTGGAATCATAGTGGTTTTCGGAAGGCTTATGGTGGTGTTTGGTGATGTGATGTTAAGGATTGATATTGATAGGATTGTAGATGCATAATGATGCATTAATCCTCTATTGTTATGTAAGTAAAATAGGGGAGATCGATCCTGCAGCGATTGACGAAGGTTTAGAGACGTCAGACGCGTAGTTTCACATCAGCAAGTGAAACTTTGTGTTGTCGGTAAGTGGAAACGAGATTTACAGCTTTGTAAAGGTTTGAAAGTGAATTTTGAGGGTTTAGATTAAGTTTGAAATTCTTGTCTAATCTCTAAAGTAAGTATTAGACGATTTCGCTTTCAATTTCGGTTTGGCAAAGTTGATTTTCTCATGCCTATATTTATGATTTGATACCTATTGTTATATGCATGTTTTAGAAATGGATTATGTTGCAAATGATCGTATATTGATGATATTTTGAGTATGGTAAATGATTTATAAAAAGTATTTCGATGATATAAAATGCATGGTTTGTTACATTGGAAATTGGTTTAAACGATGCATATGAAAAACAGTGAGGTATCATGTTTAATATGGAATATATTGGCAAGTGATAGTGATTAAATATTTCGGATATAGTTGGCATTCCATAGGGTTTAAAGTGCACTATGATAAGTCACCTCATGTGTGTCGAGGGGTTGTGATTGTACCGTTTTCTCCCGCTGATGGATATTATACATTGTAAACATCGAGGGGTTTATTGTACCATTTGCTCCGGTTAAATGTATGTTTAAGTGGTCTAAGAAACCACTTGTGAAATTCGTGTACCTGATGTGTTTTGATAAAGGAAAGATTTAGTTTTTGGGTCACTTTAATGCCAATATATGAACTAAAGTATCATGTTGGAAGATTTATGTTTTGTATAATATGATTTATACATGTTTTGATCTTTAAGCTTTGCTATTGGATGAATAAGCATGTGAAGGCTTAAATTGAGGTTTTGCATATGGGATTGTGCAAGAGATCCATGATACAAGTTTTGCATATGGTTTAATATGCATGTTTTAGAAAAGTAAAAAGGGCATGAGATGTTTTAGCATGAAGTTGAAAATGTGGTTTGACTCTAATGGTTTTAAAAGCATTTATGAGTGTTTTAGTGCATCCCTCACTAGGCATTATATGCTTACGCTCTCATTTCTCATCATTGCAGAGAAGTGAGCTTTCGAGGCAGCAATCAAGCAAGGGAGAAACCAAGATTCAATTTACTACAAGTATGGTTTAACAAATGAACTAGTAGTAATAAAGGGTAATGTGACCAAGTTGTAATTGGGAGGATTGTTTGCTTACACCCTGTTTCGAACATGTTCTATTTGGTATTTTGGACTTGTATGAGGTTATATGGTTTGTTTGTGGGTTTGGGATGAGAATTGCATGCATGGGTAAAGACCATGCTTATAGGTTCTCTTGATTGATTTGTTATGGATTGAATGTTTACCTAGCATGTTTGGTTGGTTGTGGAAATGATGTTAAACATGTTATATGATGTTTTAAGCATGTTACATTGAGCCAAGGTGTCATAAGTTTGGCCAAGAGGTCATTATAGGCCCAGTCGTACCGATACTAATTCAATATTAAATATATAGATTCAATATTATGTATATGAAATTATTAAAATAAATGTGAAAAAATATTTAATTTAATTTAAAAAATATAAGATTATAAATCTATTTTCATTTTAAATATTGATTTAACTATACATTAAATATATTTAAAATATTTTCATTTTTAATTGGCTTAAATGAAAAATAAGTGCTCAAAGTATACCATTTTTGAACTTTAGGAGCCTAAAATATTTTTTGTAAAAATAGGCGCCTAAAGTTTCAAAAGTTATAATTTTATGTGCCTGGCTATTAAAAAAGTTAAAAAAACTGTTAACCAAAACAAATTTGACACGTGTCATTTTTTTATTTTTTTAATTATTTTTGTTTAATAATTTAAATTTTTACAAAAAAAATCTTGAAATTATAAAATTTTCTAAAATAGTCCCTAAATCCATAAAAATCCCAAATCCCCACTCTGCCGCCGCCGACCACCGTCGTTGGCCCTACCCTTTTGGTCGCCGAACCCAACCGACCATTTCCCTTCACCCCCCGTCGCAAGAAATCGGCGAACGGTGTACGAATCGAATACTTCACGTTGAATGTGAAGTGTTCGATTTGCACACCATTGCTGGTTTCTGGCGACGGGGGGTGAGGGGAAATGGTCGGCTAGGTCAGGCGACCAAAAGGGTAGGGCCTGTGTCGGCGGCAAGTGTCAACAGGGGTGGGGATTTAGGGACTGATTTGAATATTTTTATAAATTTCGGGGTTTTTTTTAAAAATTAATTTTTAATTTTTTTAAAAAATAATTAAAAATTAATATTTTATGCCACGTGTCGCGTTTTAAATGGATAACGGTTTTTTTAATAGTCGGGCACCTAAAATTCTAGCTTTTGAAACTTTAGGCACCTATTTTTACAAAAAATACTTTAGGCACCTAAAGTTCAAAACTGGTATACTTTGGTCACTTATTTTTCATTTAAGCCTTTTTAATTTAATGATTTGAATTGATTCAATTGTTTATGTGAATTTACACATCACAAGCGACTCAGGTTCGAGTCTCCTTTCAACTATTTTTACTTATTCCCCTAACATTTACTGCAATATAATATAGTATTTTAGATTCACATCCACATTTTGGTTTTATTCCATAATTATTTTTGCATTGCATGACAATAATCTTTTACAAAATTTTGAGGCAATGTTCTTTAATTAAAGGGTTTAATGAGAAAGTCTCTAAGATGATTGGAGTGCGATCTTTGTTAAACTTTCGAACTAGAGGGACATCCTTTAAACATATACACGAGTCAACTACATCGTTTTTCAAAAGAGGGACATTTTGGTCATATATTCGAATAAAGTTCACTCATTTTAAAATAAGTTTGCATTCATAAAGGATCATGTTTTAAAGTTTAGCTTCGAACTTGTAATTTCCACTATTAAAACAACATATAATCAATTGGGCATTAATTTTGGTTGTTGTGGGGTTTTAATCCTTCATTACACATAACTGGCTCTCAGATTTGTTTTTACTTATTTTCTCTAGTTTTAAAATTATCCTTTTAAAATTGATTTTCTAAGCCAATCTTTTAATAGGTAATTTTATAGGTATTCGGTCATACCTAACCCCAAATGATCGATGAAGATTTTGTTTTTATCCAAAAACTAAGTTTTCAATAAAATTTGTACCAAACACTTTTTTAAAATCGTCTGGCTTAAGAACCATTTCGACAATGCATAACAAGTAGTTTTCAAATCAAAAGTAACTTTCAACTTAAGTTGAAAAAATACTTCTAAAACTGAATCTTTTGTCTTTCATTATTTCATCAATTCTTTTACATTTTCAAAAACAATATCTAACGTTTTATCTATTTAAAAGTATATTTTTAACATTAATACTAAACACTTAAATTTTAAATTAACCAATAAAAAAACATTTTTTACCTTACTTTTTGAATACAATATCCAGGGACGGAGCCAGGATTTGGGAGTGGAGGGCAAAACATAAATTTTGAAAGGTAAGGGACAAATTCATAATTATTCTAAGTTTTCAAAAAATATATATAAAAAAATTAAAGGTAAAAAATTTTCGCCTGCCGAGGGCAACAACCCCTCCCATCATCAATACATCTCTGTTACTGACAAGATCAAACAAACCCAAAAAGAAATAGAGTCGACCATGAAAATATAAAATCTTTGAGATATGCGAACATTATTAAGGAAAAAGGAGACTTCAACCTAATATCTTTTACCAAAATATATTTTTTAAAAAGGGTTAACTACTAGAATGGTCACTTATGTTTCTCCAATACAGTTTTGTTCACCGATTTTTAAATTCGACCGATAAGGTCACTTATGTTTTTGAGTAGTAAACTTTTGGTCGTTCGTACACTAGTTTCTGTTAAGTGCCGTTAAATGGGTGACATGGCTGTTAAAGGGAAATTTATACAATTACACATTTGGTCCATGTTAGTTACCTATTATATCAGTTTGATCCTAATTTTAATTTAATTAAATAAACTAATCACTCAATTAGGTGCCGACATGTGTCATCACCTTATGGTCACCTGATTGGAGGAGGAAAATAAATTTATTAAATAAAAATAAATAAAAATAAATAATTAAATTCCTCCAATAAGGTGATGACATGTGTTGGCACCTAATTGAGTGATTAGTTTATTAATTAAATTAAAATTAGGATCAAATTGATATAATAAGTAATTAACATGGACCAAATGTATAATTATATAAATTTCCCTTTAACAGCCACGTCACCCATTTAATGGCACTTAACTTCGAGCGACCAAAAGTTTACAGCTCGAAAATGTAAGTGACCTTTTTGGTCGAGTTAGGATATTCACATGGATGAATCAAATTGTTTTGGTGTTTTTTATGGCAATTGGTCTTGTAACAGATATTATCTATCCCATTGACTTGTTGCACTCTTTTTCTCTCAATTAGGTTTAAGGTTTTTTTTTAATGAAGAATGGGTCAGTGGATGACTATTCTAAATAAATTATACTTTTAAAAAAATTGGGGATACTAAATTAGGCAGAGTTAGGATATTCACATGGATGGATCAAATTGTGTCCATCAATTATCAACCTAACTAATCCTTTAGTTACCTTTGAGGAAAACACAGCATGTCATGACCACTTCTTAAGTCTCCATTTTTCTCTAATTATGGGTTCTATTATCTTTCCATCGTGGTTTTGTCGGTTCTTTTATTCCTTTCAAATTCAATTGTTATATAATATATATTATTTCCTTCCTTCTTAAATAATTTTTTAATTGTTTTCTCAATTCTTTAAAGTTTTATCCTAATTAATCTAAAATAACTCGTTTCGTACTTCCTTCTTAAATATTAATAATGGTATATTAATAAACCATCTTATTGCATGTACGACGGTGGAATATTTTATATCATTGACAATTATTAGGTAATCTTATTAGGTTTATAAACAAATAATGAAAATTTAATTCACTCTTTTGGCATGTTCGTCGTATTCAATTTTTAATCCGGAGTCATATTCTTCCTACAACTTTTTAATTTTAAAAATCATAATGTATATCATAATAGTTTTATACTTGTATTCTTTAAAAAATTAAAAAATAAAGTTTAGTTGAATCGATTTGAACACAAATTGGTCATGTTTGGTAAACAGAGGTTTGAGCTAAAAATTAGATGTTTGAGCAAAATTAGAGGTTTGACCAGTCAAATCCGCTAATGTAGATGTTTAGTGAATAGCGGATTAGAATACCAGACTAGGGTGAAACCTCTAATTTTGAAAAAGCTGCTAATATGAGATTTTTGAAATTAGAGGTTTTGAATTTAGAGTTATAAAGACCCTTTTGCCCTTAATAATTATAAAAAATCTCCAAATAATCTAAATTTAACTTTTTTCTATTTTAATTATTCACCATCGCGTATTTACATTATGAAAATTATAAACTAATATTTTTTATTCTTTTTCTTTTTCTTTTTTATGCATTTATATTTGTATTAAAATTTAAGGTAAAGTATACAAATGGTCACTAAACTTTGTTAAAAAAATAAAATGGTAACCAAACTTTTAGATGTTACAAAATAGCAATTAAACTTTATGTTTTGTAACAAAATGAGGCCGTTAAAGACTGTTAATGGGGTAACATTGCAAATATAAAAACTTGAATAATTACACATTTAGTCCTCTATATTTATAGGTTTAATCAATTTAGTCCTAATTCAAAAACAACAAATTTAACCATTTTCCCTCATTCATCATCTTCGTCTTCTCAAACAACCAATTTAGTGATGTTCTATCTTTGTAACACCCCCTTCCCGGTCTGGTAGGAATCTGGGTCAGAAAGCGTTATCGGTGAACAGTACGGTGAACAATACGGTGAACGGTTTACTAAACTCGATGATTTGGACTATAAATAATAAGTTATAATGTTGATTCAATGCAATGATTAGCTATGGTCCATGCAAATGCAACCGAATTATAATCATGGACCATTTAATAAATTATGCAAGCTTAAGGACTAAATTGTAATTCTTGAAAATATTAAGGACTTATCAATAATTAGAATTACCAATGTGAAATTATTTGCTTGATTATCTTGCATATACAATTTTAGAGGTTTTGGAAACCATTTAAACATCCAATTAGTCCATATCTAAGTCAGTGACCATTTTTAAAGGTTTTCAAACTTGTAACTTAACTAACTCACATGTATCGGTACCGATACTCAAGAGGTCGTACCAGTACACCCTTAAAATATTTTCTTTCAAACTAGAATCTAGTATCAGTATGCAGTATGTCGTATCCGTACGAGGATTCGGTGCATCCGTATCAGTACGGGACCATTACCGTACCAGTACACAATCCCTAAATTCCCTAATTTGAGTCGTTAATGGGTATCTGTACGACGTCACCCGTACCGGTACCCTTGCTACAGAAAATTCCAGTGTTGATTTGGCGTATCGATACTACTGTAGCAGTACAAGTACGCCTTATTACAGGTTACCAAATTGCATTCTAGTACTGGTACAACACGACCCGTACCGGTACGCCTATGTTAACATTACCCAAAATGGCTTATCAGTACTGGTACGACACCACTCGTACCGGTATGCCTATTTCTGTAATGACAATTCTTGTCTGGTTTTTATCATATTTAAAGGCCTTAACCATGTCCAAAGTTTACCAAATTTTACCAGCAAGCTTAAAAAACATTTATGTATGCCAAATTTCATGTCAATACGAATCCATTTACTATGTTTTCCCTTATCGATCATCTTAAGATATTTTCCCAATTTTATCAAAACGTTAACATGTCGTATTTCTCTTTTTAACTCATTCAACATAGTGTATCATACGTATATACAAAAGAGGGCTAAAATAACATGTCTAGACCCTATGCCACCATTCTAGGAGTTCAAAGGCTAGATTAACATTACACATTGTTGTTGTGACTTACTTCAAAACACTTATTGCTCCGATCCTTGTTCCAGCCAACCTTTAACCTGAAAATGCATGGAAATGAGATGCATTAGGTTTATATAGCCTAGTGAGGTAGTCAACAACAATAACATGAATATCAATAATATCAATAACATGTGTATCAATGTAAATGCATCTCAAACCATATTTTAGCAATAATTTCAATAGCTTAATTTCTTGGATCGAAATGTGAATGTAGATAAGCGAATTTCGAACCAATATAGCCAACAATAAATGGTCAATATCCTCCAACATCCCCAATAGGACCAACACTAACGCATCCCGCCAGCATTGCCAAATAGAGCCTTAGCTCAAGAACCGTAGTCCACTCCGTACCAATGAGCTCATGAATTCTATGGCATGCCAATTGTATCTCACGTCCATTCATATCCAAGGATTCAATACTTAGGCCAATATCGATAATAATAACAACAACAATAGCAATAGCAATAACGGTAGCCATGACAATGTCAATATAGCCTTAACAATATACCATGATCAATATAGACTTCATCAATGTTTCAATAATATCAAGGACAATGCAATGATTCAATGATCAACTTGACCATGAAATAAGCTTACTAAAGCTTACCAATGATACCTTTAACATGGTTTTCATATATCCATACCTTGTTTCCAATGATGGAATGTAATAGACCAATATAATAAAATCGAGATAGGCACCTAGATAATCTCGATACTCCAACTACTCTCACTGATACTTTTGAAGCTTCAAGGCTCCCGGATGACAATTCCATTGTTCTTGAACTTGGTGGAACTAGAGGGATTTGGTTATTATTCACCTTGATTCTCTTGAGCTACAAAAAAAACAAGGATTTTAATATCAATAATAGATTCATAGCAATTCAATAGCTATGAAAATCAATAACGAACTAGCTATGATATCATTTTAAAATCTCTAGGGTTTCTTGATTCTTGAATGTGGAATTAAACATGGTTTTAATTATAGAATCGATAAATCAATGGAAGGCTTAAGCTTACCTATTCGATAACAACACTATAGTATCAAAAATTGAAGTAAAACAAAGCTTGGAAAATCCTCCAATGGAGGTGCTTGCTTGTTCAAAGCTAAAGGAAGAAGATGATAATAGTGTGGTGATTGCTTAAAGTAACCGGGTAAGTTTCTTTCTTTTTTTTCCATTAGTTTTTTAATTGCAAAGCTTTCCTTGCAATGAAGGAATTCACTAGCCTAATCCCACGTATGTGGTGATTAGGCTTGATGGGGGGCTAATCGCTAGGTTAGTCCCTCAACTTCATATTCTTTGCACTTTTGTCCCATAACATTCAAATTTTCTCAATTTGGTCACTAAAACAAGTTTCAAAGTTTACAATGGGATCCTTAACCAATATCAATACTTAATTGGGACTCAATAAACCAATAATTGACCATTGGTCAAAGGTCAACTCTAAAAATTTGACTTTTCGATGTAAAATTTTTGATTGCCAAAATTGAATTCTGACTAAGCCCGGTGTTGGGGTGTTACAACTCTCCCCTCTTACAAAAAAATTGTCCTCGAATTTTTACCTGAGCCAAAAAGATGTGGATATTGGTTCCTCATGGTTTCTTCTGGTTCTTATGCAGCTTCTTCTACCTTGTGACTTCTCCAAATTACTTTGACTAGAGGAACTTTTTTGTTTCGAAGTCTTTTAACTTTCCTTGCCAAAACTTGTACAAGTTCTTCCTCGTAAGTCAGATTTGATTGAAGTTCTACTGATTCAGGCTCAAGAACATGAGATAGATCGAATCTATACTTGTAGAGCATCGATACATGGAATATATCGTGAATCTTGTTTAGCTCTTGAGGCAAAACTAATCGGTAAGCCACAGGGCCAACTCTTTCAATCACCTCAAAAGGTCCAATGAATCAGGGACTTAACTTCCCCTTTTTACCAAAACAGAGAATATTTTTCCATAGGGAGACTTTCAAGAAAACTTTCTCACCAACTTTATATTGTATATCTTTCCTCTTGAGATCAGCATAGGCCTTTTGTCGGTCAAAGGCATTTAAACGATCGTGTATGATGGTAACTCATTCTTCGGTTTCTCTAAGTAAGTCAGGGCCCAACATCTTGCCTTCACCGAGTTCATACCAGCATAATGGTGTTTTACATCTCCTACCATACAATGCATCATACGGTGTCATCCCGATAGATGATTGATGACTATTATTATAAGCAAACTCGATGAGAAGTAGGGACATCTTCCAAGTCCCTTCAAAGTTAATGACACATGCACGAAACATGTCTTCCAATACCTGAATTACCCTTTCTGATTGGCCATCAGACTGAGGGTGAAAAGCTGTACTAAGATTAACTCGGGTGCCCAAAGCTCCTTGCAATGCTTTCCAAAATCGTGAAGCAAAACGAGGATCTCGATCAGAGATAATTGACTTATCTACTCTGTGGAGTCTAATCAATTCCTTGATGTACAAGTTAGCTAGCTTGGGAAGACCATAGTCCTTTCTGACAGGTAAGAAATGAGCAGACTTGGTAAAACAGTCAACAATGACCCAAATCGTATCATGCTTAGCTGGAGTCAACAGTAGACCACTGACAAAGTCCATGGTTATTCTTTCCCACTTCCATTAAGGAAGTTCGATGAGTTGCAATAATCCCGTGGGAACATGATGCTCAACCTTGACTCGTTGACACATAAGACACCTTAATACAAACTCTATAATAGCCTTCTTCATACCAGGTGATAAGTGTTCAAAAGTACTATTTTTCTTACCCTTTTTACTCATATTATTGTTAGACTTAGGCTCATATTAGTTGCATAGTTAGCCATTCATGCATTAATCCATGTTTCCTTCAATCGTTGAGCTTGATTACATAACTTGGTAGTTTTTGTGGAAAAATGCTGCTTTGGTGTGCTTTGTGTGTGTATGTGCAGGATCACTTGCCAAAGCAATGCCGAGCTAATTGCCAGGGCAATGCATGAAGGAGATGCCGAGCTAGTTGCCAGGGCAATGCAAGAAGGAGACGCCGAGCCAGTTGCCATGGCAATTGTCGACAAGAGTAAAGGTGATATGGTAGTCGAAATTGATGACTAGACAAGCCCAAGATGACGTGGAGCAAAGCCCAAACCCAAAGAAATTTGATTGCCATGCAGAGATTAAAGAAGAATTAAATTCCAAGAAGATAGGAGAAGTTCTAGTAGGAATACAATTATAATAAAGAATTATATTCTTTAAAGATAATTTAATTCCAACTTCAACTCCTCCTCAAAGAAGGACTTTGGCCTAGCCCTGTAAATAAGATGGAGATTTCGACAAGATGAGGGGGGAGAGCAATAGGGAAATTTCGACAAGTCCAAGGAGGGCAAGAGGAGAGAATTTTCGACAAGCATCAAGGGCAAGGAGGATTTCGACAAGCCTCCTTCTTCATCTTTTTCTTTCTTGTTCGATTGGGTTCATGCTAGGGATTATTTATCTTGTGTTTCTTTGGAACCTAGCCATGAACTAAATCTACTTGGCTATGGTTATTGTGTTTTGTGGTTGTGAGAAACTATTGGTTTTTGTTTAGGTAATAAGAGTTTGCACTTTTCTATTTCAAGGTTTATTCATTCTTGGTTCTTATTCTTGTTTGCGAGTGAATTGGGAGAGGATCTCGTGATTTCATCTATTTATCTAATATCGGGAGAGTTAGATTCAAGAAACGAATGAATATGATCTTTATTCAATCTATTGATGGTGAAGATTAATCCGGCTTAGGAATAAGTTAAGGATTTCAACGGCTAAGAGGAGCGCAAGATTGGTTGTTGTTCACCCTTGATTCACGCAGGATGTATTATCAAGGCATGCACAAGTAGCTAGAGTTTCGACTTAGGGATAAGAAGAAACCATTGAAGAACGCTCTGCCCGAACCTTGAAGGTTGCTGCCCGGACGCCCAAGTAGTTGCCCAACTAGTTGCCCGGGCAACCATCGATTAGTTTCAAGGCAACCCCGTTGTGCAAGTTGCCACGGCAACCGAGTTGCCCGTGCACTCTTTTTTACCAAAACGATCCAATCGGCTATCACACCTCAACTCACGATAACCTGGCCTATCTCTCTCTCATTCGATCTCATCTTTTCATTTACTTTATTGCTTTCTAGATTAGTTATTAGTTAAACTCCTATAATCCTTTATTTGTGTTTTTACTTGTTACAATTGCAAGAGACTAGATTCTTAAAGTGGCACCAATCCACTGTGGAGACGATATCTTTTATACTATAACTTGCGACGTGTATACTTGCACATTTTTATAGCAGCACTTATTACGCGCAACAAGTTTTTTGGCGCCCGTTGCGGGATTGGCAATAGCGACTTTGTTTTTATTTTCTTGCACTTTCTTTTTATTTTTCTTGTTTAAAAATTCAAAGGGCTAACAAACTTTGGTTTTGCATTGGTATATGACCAGTAGGCGAGACCGACTTCATCGAAATATCCCTTTGATCCGAAATCGAACGAACCTTACAAAGACTTAGACGAAGGATAAGTGAAGCAATGGCAAATCAAGACGGCAATATGAATCAAGATGTTCGAGCAGGAGGATGAGTGATTCTTGCACGAAACAGAACTATTCGAGACTATCTTGAAGAAGATCTTGATGGACTTAATCCAGGAGTTGTCGCACCTGAAATTGAAGCCGACCACTTTGAGTTGAAACCGGTAATGTTTAATATGATCAACACAATTGGTCAATTTGGCGGCTCAGCAACTGAAGATGCACGACAACATTTGAAATCTTTCCTCGAGATTTGCAACTCGTTCAAGATACACGGAGTCACCCCCGATGTCTTACGATTAAGATTATTCCCCTATTCACTAAGGGATAGGGCGAAAGCATGGTTGCATAGCATTCCTGCCGGATCCATAGCATCTTGGACTGATCTTTGTCATGATTTCCTTGCTAGATTTAATCCTACAAATTTGACTGATAAGCTTCGTAACGACATTACTTCTTTTCGGCAGGCAGATGATGAATCCATGTACGAGGCTTGGGAGCGATATAGAGAACTTCTACACAAATGCCCCCTACACGGATTCCCAGTATGGACTCAAGTAACAATGTTTTACAACGCCGTGAATACACCAACAAGGATGATGCTAGATGCCTCAGCAAACGGCATACTCCTAGATAAGTCGCCGGAGGAAGCAATGCAAATTCTAAACAGGCTGGCCAAGAATGATTATCAATTCCCATCTACTAGAAGAGGAGGAGTTAGACGCCAAGCCACAATACATGAACTAGGATCATCAGATTCAATTTCGGCACAATTGGCCACTTTAACCAAGATGGTCCAGAACATGCAAAAACCAAACAACACACATGAAGTCAAGGTAATGGATTCTTTTTGTGAGTTAGGTGGTGATAACCATAATTCTTCTGAATGTATGCATAATCCGGAATCCAGCTTCTATGTGGGGAATTACAATCGGAGCAACAACGTGATGTCCAATACATATAATCCAGCTTGGAAGAAGCACCCAAATTTTTCATGGAGTAATCCCAACAATGCTCTAAACCAAAACAATCAGAATGCACAAGCATCGAGATTCCAGCAGAATATGCCACGACAACAGTTGACGCAACAACAACCGACAACATCTAGTTCTTTGGAAAACTCTCTAAATGCTTTTATGATGAAAACTGAATCTTATATGGCTGATAATAGTAATTTCATAAAAAGAACTGATGCTTTTATTAACAGGACCGAGATGAGATTATAAAACCAAGAGGCGGCAATCAAATCATTGGAAAATCAAGTCGGACAGTTTGCTCAAAATCTGAATACTAGACCGCAAGGAGGTTTACCTAGCGATACTGAAGTCGCAAGAGGAACTGGCCATGAGCAATGTAAGGCGATCACCACTAGAAGTGGCCAACAACTTAGAGAGGTTAAAACCCGCTCATCAAACAAAACTCCACAAAAAGATCAAGATGAACCTAGTGGCAAAGCCTCAGATGCTGAACCAGGAATTACCGCGGCAACCGGCAATAAGAATGCCTCGGCAACCGACGATAAAGACGCCTCGGCAAATTGCGATAAGCATGCCTCGGCAACCCCAGTTGATAATGCCTCGGCAACTCCAGATGTCCCGGCAATGCCGTCAATCAGGTTTCAAACCAATGAAAGGATCGAAGATATCCGACTTCCACCACCATTCCCACAAAGTTTGAAGCGACAAAAGCAAGAATACCAATTCAAGAAGTTTCTTGATATCCTAAAGCAAGTCCACATCAACTTGTCACTGGTGGAAGCAATTGAACAAATGCCAAACTATGCCAAATTTCTTAAAGACATTGTGTCCAAGAGAACAAGGCTAGGAGAGTTTGAAACAGTTGTCGCGACAGAGGGATGCATGGCAATGTTGCACAATCGTATGCCACCCAAGTTGAAGGATCCGGAAGTTTCACAATACCCTGTTCCATTGGAAATCACTATGTCGGGAAAGCATTATGCGACCTTGGGGCTAGCATAAACGTGATGCCTAAATCGGTTTTCCAGAAACTAGGAATCGGGAAGGCAAGACCTACAACAGTTATGCTGCAGCTAGCCGACAGATCCTATGTGCATCCAGAGGGAAAAATCGAGGACATACTGGTAAAAGTTGATAAATTTATTTTTCCCGCTGACTTTATTGTTTTGGATTGTGAAGCAGATGAGCATGCACCCATCATTCTCGAGAGACCATTCCTAGCAACAGGGAGAACCTTGATCGATGTTGAAAAAAGAGAACTCACAATGAGGGTGAATGACCAGCAAGTTAAACTAAATGTGTTCCAAACACTAAGGCATGCCGATGATCCAGAAGAATGCCAACTTCTTCATGCCACGACAGAGTTTAACTTCGACGAGGAATTTAGTTACCTCGGCAACTACATTGTCGATCAAGAGGAACCTGAAGAGTATGAAGAACCGGTCGATGAGGAACAACAAGAAGAGGCGAATTGGCTAGTCAATCGACCAGGTACATCTTTGAACCACTGGATTACTCAGTTAAGGAAGGTAAACTCGAAAAACCCTCTATTGAACAACCACCGATTCTTGAGTTGAAACAATTGCCAGAGCAACTAAAATATGCATATTTAGGAACCGATAATACATTGCCTGTAATTATTTCTTCTAAGTTACAGCCTGAGCATGAAAAGAAGCTGATCAAGATGTTGAAGCTACACAAAAAGGCAATAGGGTGGACAATTGCCGACTTGAAGGGAATTAGCCCGGCAGCATGCATGCACAAGATCTTGTTGGAAGATGATCACAAACCTTCAATTGAGGCCCAGAAGAGACTGAATCATGCCATGAAAGGGGTTGTAATGAAATAAATCATCAAGTGGCTTGACGCCGACATTATATACCCTATCTCCGATAGTACGTGGGTAAGTCCGGTACAATGTGTACCGAAAAAGGGAGGTATAACAGTGGTAAGCAATGAAAATAATGAACTTATCCCAACCAGGACTGTGACCGATTGGAGGGTTTGTATGGACTATCGAAAGCTAAACAAAGCCACTAGGAAAGATTACTTCCCATTACCCTTTATTGATCAAATGCTTGACCGTCTTGTAGGTAAACCCTTTTATTGTTTTCTTGATGGTTATTCAGGTTACAATCAAATTGCCATAGCACCAGAAGATCAAGAAAAGACAACCTTCACATGCCCATATGGTACTTATGCCTTCCTAATGATGCCGTTCGGATTGTGTAACACCCCGGCAACCTTCCAAAGATGCATGATGGCATTGTTTTCAGACATGGTCGAAGACTTCCTTGAGATCTTCATGGATGATTTTTTTTTTGGTAATGACTTCGAAAGCTGTTTCGGCAATTTAGAGAGGATGTTAGCAAGATACGAAGAAACGGATTTAGTCCTCAATTGGGAGAAATGCCATTTTATGGTAGATGAAGGAATAGTGCTCGGCCACAAGATTTCATCCAAGGGAATTGAAGTAGACAAAGCCAAGGTGGACGTGATCGAGAGATTACCCCCACCAAGTTCGGTTAAAGGAATTCGAAGTTTTCTCGGACATGCAGGTTTTTACAGGAGGTTTATTCATAATTTTTCTAAAATCACTAAACCCTTGTGTAATCTGCTTGAACAGGATAAAGTCTTCGATTTTGATGATTCTTGCAACCAAGCATTCAAAACCCTAAAGAAAAAGCTTGCCTAGGCACCCATTGTCGTTCCACCATGTGTGATGCAAGTGATTTCGCGGTAGGAACAACCCTAGGCCAACGCACAGGTAAGACCTTCCATGTGATATACTACGCTAGTAAAACTCTTAATGGTGCTCAAGTGAATTACACAACAACGGAGAAAGAGTTACTAGCTGTAGTTTTCGCATTTGACAAGTTCCGATTAATTGGTACAAAGGTAATTGTTCATACGGACCATTCGGCAATCAAATACTTATTTGCTAAAAAGGATGCTAAACCTCGTTTGATTCGTTGGATATTACTTTTACAAGAATTTGATATTGAAATTAAGGACAGGAAAGGAACAGAAAATCAAGTGGCCGATCACTTATCACGTTTGGAACGCACTAGGGAGGAGGACGCAGATCTAGAGATATGCGATGCATTCCCGGATGAACAAATTTTAGTTGCCTCGGCAACCCTCGACGCCTCGGCAACCCTAGATGCCTCGGCAACCCACGACTCCTCGGTAACTCTCGATGCCACAACAGCCTTTGACGCGCACGCCTCGGCAATTTTGGGAGCAGTCGCCACGGCAGCACATGCCTCGGCAATACCCTGGTACGCGGATTTAGTTAATTTCCTTGTTTGTGGTATTTTACCTTATGGCATTACTCACCAAGGGAAGAAGCGGTTCTGCCATAATGCTAAGCATTACTTTTGGGACGAGCCTCTTTTGTTTAAACAATGTGCAGATCAGGTAATACGCCGATGTGTCCCTGAAGAAGAGCAACAGAATGTACTCTGGCAATGCCATTCTTCACCCTATGGAGGATATTTTGGAGGAACTTGTACCGCTGCCAAAGTTTTGCAATCCGGTTTGTATTGGCCAACATTGTACAAAGATGCCCAAGACTTTTACAAGCAATGTGATCGTTGCCAGAGGACGGGCAATATCTCTAGACGACATGAGATGCCGCTCCAGAACATCATCGAGGTGGAATTGTTCGATGTATGGGGAATCGATTTTATGGGACCTTTCCCATCTTCATTCGGCAACCTCTACATTCTACTTGTCGTCGACTACGTGTCTAAATGGGTTGAGGCAGCTGCAGTTCCCAACAACGATTCCAAGACCGTGCAAAGATTCTTGCAGAAAAACATATTTACACGGTTTGGGATGCCGAGAGCAATTATTAGTGACGAAGGCAAGCATTTTGACAACAGACTAATTGCCAAGATGTTGCAACGCTTCGGTATATCACACAAGATCGCCACGGCATATCACCCACAAACCAACGGGCAAGCAGAAATTTCTAACCGAGAGTTGAAGGGAATACTCGAGAAAGTTGTAAATCCCTCTAGGAAGGATTGGTCATTAAGACTAGATGACGCACTTTGGGCATATCGCACTGCATTCAAAACACCCTTAGGTATGTCCCCCTTCCGACTTGTCTATGGTAAAACATGTCATCTACCGGTGGAAATCGAGCACAAGGCGTACTGGGCAATCAAGACTGTGAATATGGATTGGGAAAGTGCCGGAAAAAAGCGTTTGATGGATCTCAATGAGATAGAAGAATTCCGTGCACTCACCTATAACAATGCACGAATCTACAAGGAGAAAACAAAGCGATGGCATGACAAGAAACTATTGCCACGACAATTCACGCCAGGGCAACTAGTTCTCCTATTCAATTCTCGGCTAAAACTTTTCCCGGGAAAGCTGAAGTCAAGATGATCAGGACCATTCGAAGTCGTCAAACCATTCTCCCATGGTGTTGTAATAATCAAGTCCATCTCTGACAACCATGAATTCAAAGTTAATGGACAAAGATTGAAGCACTACAATGGTGCCCATGTGGAACGTAACAAGGAAGTGGTCAACTTAGGAGATGCATGAGCATGCTCTCCCTTTTGATATTTTATTTTTATTTTTATTTTTTTTTTTATTTCTCAATTAATTAGTTATTTTATTTTTTTTCGATTTTTTTATTTTTATTTTTTATATTTCCGATTATTAGTAGTTTTTAGGATAGATTTTTTTTATTTAAGTTTAAGAATCCTATTACACATCTTTATTTATTTTCTTTATTAGTTTATCTTTAATTTTAATCATTATTTGATTTGTCTTTGAATTGTAGGAAAAGAAGTTCAAGATAAAGAAGGAATTCTAAACCAAGTAGGAAAACATCTTCAACAAGGAAACTAATGGGCTGAATCTAAGGCTTATATAAAGCCTCCAATTCATCCTAACCAAAACCCCTTGTCGACAACTTCTACCAAACCCTAAACCCTTTTTCGTTTTCCCCTAATCCCACCCACCTATCTTTTCTATAAAACCCATCACCCTTAACCTATTCCTACTTTCTATCTTGCAACTTTTTAGTTTCTTTTCTTTTCTTTTCTTTGTTTTTACTCACAACCAAGATCATCCATGGCATCCAAGATTAAACTTTTAGTTCATCCAAGTTCCTTCAAAGAACCAAGATACAAGAAGTTTGCTACACCGGTGGTTCAAGAAAGATTTCAATCCAAGTTCGAAAGCCGGAAGATTCATGAAGAACAAGGCTTTGAATACTCCAACTCTCATCAAGATTTCGGCCTTGAACCATTCATCTTCAAGAGGATTGCACATAAAAAGTGGCAAATCTTTTGCCATCAACCGGAACCGGGTAACATCTCATGGGTAAGAGAATTCTATGCTCACTCACCTAACCCGGATAATCCTTATGTTTTTGTTCGTGACAAGGCCATACTTATAAGTCCCGAAAGCATCAACACCTTTTACGGACTTTACATTGAGAAGGACGAGCATCAAGCCTTCGTTGACCAAATCAATCCCAAGCAACTCGACAAGGTGCTTCAAGAACTCACTCCACCGGGAACTCATTGGAACGACGGTAAATACAAGGGCACGGTAAATCGCCTTCGGCTTAAACCCGAGGCAAAACTATGGAATAAGTTTGTTAAAACTTCTTTAATGCCCACCACACACAATACTACCGTTGATATACCACGTCTTTTGCTCATACATTCTATTTTGCATAATCGCGTCATTAACATTGGAAAAATGATTTGTGATGAGATTTTTGTATGCAATTCAAAAGATAAGGGTTCTCTTTTCTTCCCTTGCTTAATTTCTAATCTTTGCAAGGAGATGCATGTCCCGAGTGAGTCCACCGATGAAAAGGCCCTACCCAAGTCTGGTTGGAATCAAGCACTAATCCGAAAGCTAATGGGAGAGGCACCGGGAGATTCTTCAAGGCCTCCAATTGCCACGGCAACTCCTGCCGCTGCGGCAATCCCTAATGCCCAAGCACCTAACGTCAGGGCAACTCGGCCATTAACCCCGGGACACTTTGAAGCACTTTTGCACCCATTGGCAAGCCACCTAAGGCAAATTGAAGACTGGAAACTAATGTTCATGCGGTACATGAAGGAGCACAACAATGCCATCACCCAAGTCATCCTAGAAAAGTACCTGGACAATCGCGTGCCGTTCCCAATCTTTCCCGCCGAGATCCTTGCCCCGGCAACCAACGAAGCAGTCGCCGCGGCAACCTACATCATGCACGCACAAGATGATGCCATGGCAACCAAAGCTAAAGACATCCCGGCAACCACTGCAAAAGCCAAAGGTAAAGCACCTATGCCCGAATCAACTCCTAAGGAATCATTTTCTGATTTTTCAGATTCGGACGAGTCCTCCATTGAACCAATAAAGACCGCACCAATTGAATCCTCCAAGCGAAAAGCCATTGACATTGATGAAGAGGACGATGAGGACAACCCTGTACGAGGATCGATTCCACCACCGGAAACAAGAAAACAACCATCTCGTTCAAGCAAGAGAATCAATACACCGACTAGAAGGAAACTAATCATCTACGATGATGAACTCTCGGAGTAAGTCCTCGTATGCATTTTTATTTTTATTTTTTCGGTATTTTTATGCATGCATTGAGGACAATGCCTCACTCGAGTTTGGGGGGGTTGTTATTAGTAGTTACCATGTTTAGTTTCATTCATCTTAGGTATTACATTTAGAATACATAAATTGTTTGCCATGCCTTTAATTGGAACAAGAATTGCTTAGATTTGATGAATATCCGATGATGACTTTGCCAATGCACTTAATTGATAGAATTTTTATTCTAGGATAACCATGGAAAAACTTAGAATTTTACTATGATGCTAAATTTGATGAAACACTGTTGTGGTTTGATTGATTTAAGGAATTCTAGTAAACTTAGGTTGATAATTAACAAATTGGGGGATTAGAATAAAAATTGGATGAATGTTAGAGGTGCCCGAAATTGGCTCTAGCATGTGCTAAAAAAATTGATCACTAGAGGTGCCCGAAACTGGCTCTAGTATGTGTTAAAAATTAATCGCTAGAGGTGCCCGGAACCGGCTCTAGTCGAATAAATTAACTTAATAAAACTAAAAACAAAACACTAGAGGTGCCCAACCCTGGCTCTAGTTAAAACATGTTAAAAAGAACCCAATGAAGTAATTTGAAAACCTCTTGTTTGCATAGAATCTGAAAAATCAACTTGCACACAACTTCGTACACACTCACAAGCATTATAGTTTGATTCCGAGTAACTCCTAAGTTTTTCGGAAAAAAAAAGCCAATCACATTGTGCCCCGGTTCAGAGAATTGAAATCAATTTCAAAGCTAAGTTTGTGAAAATTGAAGTCTTAGCAGGTAATTATGAGTTTGCATTGCTTGAGGACAAGTAATAGTTCGAGTTTGGGGGTGTGATAAGTGTTCAAAAGTACTATTTTTCTTACCCTTTTTACTCATATTATTGTTAGACTTAGGCTCATATTAGTTGCATAGTTAGCCATTCATGCATTAATCCATGTTTCCTTCTATTGTTGAGCTTGATTACATAACTTGGTAGTTTTTGTGGAAAAGATGCTGCTTTGGTGTGCTTTGTGTGTGTATGTGCAGGATCACTTGCCAAAGCAATGCCGAGCTAGTTGCCAGGGCAATGCATGAAGGAGATGCCAAGCTAGTTGCCAGGGCAATGCATGAAGGAGACGCCGAGCCAGTTGCCATGGCAATTGTCGACAAGAGTAAAGGTGATATGGTAGTCGAAATTGATGACTAGACAAGCCCAAGATGACGTGGAGCAAAGCCCAAACCCAAAGGAATTTGATTGCCATGCAGAGATTAAAGAAGAATTAAATTCCAAGAAGAATTAAATTCCAAGAAGATAGGAGAAGTTCTAGTAGGAATACAATTATAATAAAGAATTATATTCTTTAAAGATAATTTAATTCCAACTTCAACTCCTCCTCAAAGAAGGACTTTGGCCTAGCCCTATAAATAAGATGGAGATTTTGACAAGATAAGGGGGGAGAGCAATAGGGAAATTTCGACAAGTCCAAGGAGGGCAAGAGGAGAGAATTTTCGACAAGCATCAAGGGCAAGGAGGATTTCGACAAGCCTCCTTCTTCATCCTTTTCTTTCTTGTTCGATTGGGTTCATGCTAGGGATTATTTATCTTGTGTTTCTTTGGAATCTAGCCATGAACTAAATCCACTTGGCTATGGTTATTGTGTTTTGTGGTTGTGAGAAACTATTGGTTTTTGTTTAGGTAATAAGAGTTTGCACTTTTCTATTTCAAGGTTTATTCATTCTTGGTTCTTATTCTTGTTTGCGAGTGAATTGGGAGAGGATCTCGTGATTTCATCTATTTATCTAATATCGGGAGAGTTAGATTCAAGAAACGAATGAATATGATCTTTATTCAATCTATTGATGGTGAAGATTAATCCGGCTTAGGAATAAGTTAAGGATTTCAACGGCTAAGAGGAGCGCAAGATTGGTTGTTGTTCACCCTTGATTCACGCAGGGATGTATTATCAAGGCATGCACAAGTAGCTAGAGTTTCGACTTAGGGATAAGAAGAAACCATTGAAGAACGCTCTGCCGAACCTTGAAGGTTGCTGCCCAGACGCCCAAGTAGTTGCCCAACTAGTTGCCCAGACAACCATCGATTAGTTGCCAAGGCAACCCCGTTGTGCAAGTTGCCACGGCAACTGAGTTGCCCTTGCACTCTTTTACCAAAACAATCCAATCGGCTATCACACCTCAAATCACGATAACCTGGCCTATCTCTCTCTCATTCGATCTCATCTTTTCATTTACTTTATTGCTTTCTAGATTAGTTATTAGTTAAACTCCTATAATCCTTTATTTGTGTTTTTACTTTTTATAGTGCAAGAGACTAGATTCTTGAAGTGGCACCAATCCCTGTGGAGATGATATCTTTTATACTATAACTTGCGACGTGTATACTTGCACATTTGCATAGCACTTATTACGCGCAACACCAGGCCACCAGTACAATTCTCGAAGGTCCTTATACATCTTCATCGACCCTGGGTAAATTGAAAAATGGCTACTATAAGCTTCTTTAAGGATGTCATCATGAAGGGATTCATCATTTGGAATACAAATTCGATCACGAAAACACAAGAGTCCTTCAGATTTAACTTTGAAATCAGGATCAGGATTATTTTGAAATTTAGAAATGGTAGCTTGCAATTCTGGGTCTTGATCTTGCAATAATTTGATTCTTAACACAATGGTAGACTGAACTTGAAGTTCAGCTACTAAAGGTCAGTGTTTCCATAACTTTAAATGAGTATTGATAGCTCGATGAGCTACAATGCAATAACGATACCAAAATTTACAATATGATAATCAATGCTTAATAAACAATGCTCAATATTGATACTTACCAGGCTAAGGTTTGCGGCTGAGTGCATTAGCTACAACGTTGGCCTTTCTCGGGTGATAATCAATAACAAGGTCATAATTCTTGAGAAGTTACATCCATTTTCTTTGACGAAGATTAAGCTCTTTTTGTGTCAACGGGTATTTGAGGCTCTTGTGATCGGTATACAAGTAACATTTTCTCCATAGAGATAATGCCTCTAGATTTTTAAGGCAAAGACAACCGCAACCAACTCAAGATTATGGGCAGGGTAGTTTATCTCATATGGCTTAAGTTGTCTCGATGTATAAGCAACAACTTTACCTTCTTGCATCAATATACATCCTAACCCCTGATACGATGCATCACTATACACGGTCTAGTTTTTCCCAGACTCAGGTTGGGTTAGGACCGGTGCATGAGTCAACACTTGCTTAAGCTTATCAAAACTGCGTTGCTACTTCTCAGTCTATTCAAATGGGATATCCTTCCGTAGAAGTTTGGTTAACGGTCCTGCTATTATAAAAAACCCTAGAACAAATCTTCTACAATAACCAGCAAGACCGAGGAAACTGTGAACTTCACCAATATTCTTTGGTGGCCTCTACTCCACTATTGCTTGGATCTTCTTCAGATCTACTTGAATACATTCGACAGAAATTATATGTTCCAGAAATGAAACTTTGGTGAGCCAGAACTCACACTTACTAAACTTGGCATATAGATGTTTCTCCCAAAGGGTCTGGAGCACAACACGAAGATGGTCATGATGTTTAGCTTGATTCTTGGAATAGATCAATATATCATCTATGAACACTGCTACAAACTTATCAAGGTATGGTATAAAAATTCGGTTCATGAGATCCATAAAGGCAGTTGTGCATTGGTTAACCCGAATGGTATAACTAAGAATTTGTAGTGGCCATACCTTGTACGGAAGGCTGTCTTGGGCACGTCACATTCTTTAACTCTCATTTCATAGTACCCAAACCTTAAATCAATCTTGTAAAAGATAGTTGCATCTTTAAGTTGATCAAACAAATCATCAATTCTCGGTAAGGGATATTTGTTCTTGATAATGAGCTTATTCAATTATCGGTAATCAATGCAAAGACAGATTAATCCATCTTTCTTCCTGAAAAAAAGAATCGGAGCTCCTTAGGTAAGAAACTTGGTCGAATGAAACCATTATCTAACAAGTCTTGAATATGTACTCTAAGCTCGACGAGTTTAACTAGTGTCATCTGATAGGGTGCAATAGAAATCAGAGTGGTTCCAGGTTGTACTTCAATCCCAAATTCAACATCACATGTGGGTGGTAAACCCAAAACCTCATCAGGAAATACATTAGAGAATTCTTTCAAGGTATCTATATCTTGCAACTGAGGTTATTCCCTACTTGCACCAGTGTTGCGTGTGATAAGTGCTACGCAAATGTGCAAGTATACATGTCGCAAGTAATAAAGTGATACGAGTATCGAGTATCGTCTCCACAGGGATTGGTTTGGGCCACTTTGCTTAAGTTACTGCACTGTGAAAATAAAAACACAATTGATAATAGAGGTATTAATTAACGAGAAAACTAAGAGCAATAAACTACAAGAATAAATGAAATCAAAAGAGAGAATATAGGTCAGGTTATCGTGAGTTGAGGTGTGATAGCTGATTGGATCGTCTTGGTAAAAGAGTGCAAGGGTAACTCAGTTGCCGTGGCAACTTGCACAGCGGGGTTGCCTTGGCAACTAATCGATGGTTGCCTGGGCGACTAGCTAGGCAACTACTTGGGCGGCTGGGAAGCAACTTCAAGGTTCGGCGGAGCGTTCTTCAATGGTTTCTTCTTATCCCTAAGTCAAAACTCTAGCTACTTTTGCATGCCTTGATAATACATCCCTGCGTGAATCAAGGGTGAACAACAACCAATCTTGCGCTCCTCTTAGCCGTTGAAATCCTTAACTTATTCCTAAGCCGGATTAATCTTCACCATCAATAGATTGAATAAAGACCATACTCATTCGTTTCTTGAATCTAACTCTCCCGATATTAGATAAATAGATGAAGTTACGAGATCATCTCCCAATTCACTCGCAAACAAGAATAAAAGCCAAGAATGAGTAAACCTTGAATTGAAAGTGCAAACTCTTATTACCTAAACAAAATCCAATTGTTTCTCACAACAACAAAACACAATAACTCCAACCAATCAAGTTAGTTCATGGTTGGGTTCAAAAGATATACAAAGAATAATCCCCAAACCATGAATCTAATGGAAGCAAAGAAGAAGAAGAAGAAGAAATCGAACTCTCTCCCCCTTGCTCTCTTGTCAAAATTTCTCTCATCTTTCCCTTTGGAGTTGTCGAAATTTTCCCTCTTCTTGCTCTCTCAATCTTGTCGAAATCTCCATCTTATTTATAGGGCTAGGCCAAAGTCCTTCTTTGAGGAGGAGTTTAAGTTGGAATTAAATTATCTTTAAAGAATATAATTCTTTATTATAATTGTATTCCTACTAGAACTTCTCCTATCTTCTTGGAATTTAATTCTTCTTTTATCTCTACATGGAAATCAAATTCCTTTGGGTTTGGGCTTTGCTCCACGTCATCTTGGGCTTGTACAGTCATCAATTTCGACTACCATATCACCTTTGCTCTTGTCGACAATTGCCATGGCAACTGGCTCGGCGTCTCCTTCATGAATTGCCCTGGCAACTAGCTCGGCGTCTCCTTCATGCATTGCCCTGGCAACTAGCTCTAGCCTTGCTTTGGCAAATGATCCTGCACATACACACAAAACACACCAAAGCAGCATCTTTTCCCACAAAAACTACCAAGTTATGTAATCAAGCTCAACGATGGAAGGAAACATGGATTAATGCATGAATGGCTAATTATACAACTAATATGAGCCTAAGTCTAACAATAATATGAGTAAAAAGGGTAAGAAAAATAGTACTTTTGAACACTTATCACACCCCCAAACTCGAACTATTGCTTGTCCTCAAGCAATGCAAACTCATAATTACCTGCCAAGACTTCAACTTTCACAAACTTAGCTTTGAACTTGATTTCAATTCTCTGAACCGGGGCACAAAGTATGATTGGCTTTTTATTTTTCGGAAAACTGAGGAGTTACTCGGAATCAAACTATAATGCTTGTGAGTGTGTGCGGAGTTGTGTGCAAGTTGATTTTTCGGATTCTATGCAAACAAGAGGTTTTCAAATTACTTCATTGGGTTCTTGTTAACATGTTTTAACCAGAGCCAGTTTTGGGCACCTCTAGTGTTTTGTTTTTAGTTTTCTTAAGTTAATTTATATGACTAGAGCCGGTTTCGGGCACCTCTAGCTATCAATTTTTTTAACACATACTAGAGCCAGTTTTGGGCACCTCTAGCGATCAATTTTTTAGCACATGCTAGAGCCAATTTCGGGCACCTCTAGCATTCATCCAATTTTTATTCTAATCCCCCAATTTGTTAATTAAGAACCTAAGTTCACTAGAATTCCTTAAATCAATCAAACCACAACAGCGTTTCATCAAATTTAGCATCATAGTAAAATTCTAAGTTTTTCCATGGTTATCCTAGAATAAAAATTCTATCAATTAAGTGCATTGGCAAAGTCATCATCGGATATTCATCAAATCTAAGCAATTCTTGTTCCAATTAATGGTATGGCAAGCAATTTATGTATCCTAAATGTAATACTTAAGATGAATGTAACTAAACATGGTAACTACTAATAACAATCCCCCCAAACTCGAGTGAGGAATTGTCCTCAATACATGCATTAAAGAAAAATAAAATAACGAAAAATA
Source organism: Hibiscus mutabilis (assembly GCA_019671005.1). Lineage (NCBI taxonomy): Eukaryota > Viridiplantae > Streptophyta > Magnoliopsida > Malvales > Malvaceae > Hibiscus > Hibiscus mutabilis. Next base: position 35,209,719 of record CM033743.1, on the reverse strand, counting down.
AAATGCATAAGAGGACTTACTCCGAGAGTTCGTCATCGTAGATGATTAGTTTCCTTTTGGTCGGTGTCTTGATTCTCATGCTTGAACGCGATGGTTGTTTTCTTGTTGACGGTGGTGGAATCGATCCTCGTACGGGGTTGTCCTCATCGTCCTCTTCATCAATGTTATTGGCTTTTCGCTTGGAGGATTCAATTGGTGCGGTCTTTGTTGGTGCAATGGAGGACTCGTTCGAATCTAAAAAATCAGAAAATGATTTCGTAGGAGTTGATTTGGGCATAGGTGCTTTACCTTTGGCTTTTGCAGTGGTTGTCGGGATGTCTTTAGCTTTGGTTTCCGTGGCTTTTTGTGCAGGCATGATGTAGGTTGCCGCGGCATCATCTGTTGCGGTTGCCGTGGCGACTACTTCATTGGGTGCTGGGGCAAGGATCTCGGTAGGAAATTTCCTTAGCATAGTGGTTGTGAGTCTTGTTGTGGAAAAGAAAACCTGGAAACTAAATATAATGAAGAAAAAATAAAATATCTCCTAAAAATAAAAATGAAAAGAAAAAGAAAATATTGAAAGGAGAGCATGCTCATGCATCTCCTAAAGTGACCACTTCTTTGTTATGTTCCACATGGGCACCATTATAGTGCTTCAATCTTTGTCCATTAACTTTGAATTCATGGTTGTCAGAGATGGACTTGATTATCACAGCACCATGGGAGAATGGTTTGACGACTTTGAATGGTCCCGACCATCTTGATTTTAGCTTTCCCGGGAAAAGTTTTAGCCGAGAATTGAATAGGAGAACTAGTTACCCTGGCGTGAATTGCCGCGGCAATAGTTTCTTGTCGTGCCATCGCTTTGTTTTTTCCTTGTAGATTCGTGCATTGTTATAGGCGAGTGCACGGAATTCTTTTATCTCATTGAGATCCATCAAACGCTTTTGTCCGGCACTTTCCCAATCCATATTTACGGTCTTGATTGCCCATTGGTTTGTAGGTGATATTGCCCGTCCTCTGGCAATGATCAGATTGCTTGTAAAACTCTTGGGCATCTTTGTATAGTGTTGACCAATACAAATCGGATTGCAAAACTTTGGTCGCGGTACGAGTTCCTCCAAAATGTCCTCCATAGGGTGAAGAATGGCATTGTCGGAGTACATTTTGTTACTCATCTTCAGGGTGAAAAATGTCCTCCAAAATGTCCTCCATAACCTGATCTGTACATTGTTTAAACAAAAGAGGCTTGTCCCAAAAGTAATTCTTAGCATCATGGCGGAACCGCTTCTTCCCTTGGTGAGTAAGGCCATAAGGTAAAATACCATAAACAAGGAAATTAACTAAATCCACGTACCAGGGTATTGCCGAGGCATGTGCTGCCGTGACGACTACTCCCAAGGTTGCCGAAGCGTGTGCGTCTAGAGTTGCCGAGGTATACACATCCATGGTTGCTGGTGCGTATCGGTAGTTGCCGTGACGTCGAGGGTTGTCGAGGCATGCACATCCATGGTTGTCGAGGTGTGCGTATAAGAAGCTACTGCGGCGTCGAGGGTTGCCGAGGCATCAAGGGTTGCCGAGGTAACTAAAAGTTGTTCATCCAGGAATGCATCGCATATCTCTAAATCCGCATCCTCCTCCCTGTGAGTTGGCCTAGGACTGCTCCTACCGCGAAATCACTTGCATCACACATGAGCTCAAAATATGGCGTCCAATCTGGTGGAACGAAAATGGGTGCCGAGGCAACTGTCGAACTCATTACCAAAAACGGAAAAATTATCCATGAGGATCTCAATGAGGTCTTCGACCATGTCTGAAAATAGTGCCATCATGCATCTTCTAATGTTACTGCATATCTGAGAAAACTTGAGGAGAGTCATTTCCGATACTTCTTATAGTCCATCCGTACCCTCCATCGGGTGACAATATTGCCCAAAAAGAGTTGGGCCAATGTGCTCCCAGCTACTCCCTTTTGCATTACCATGGTGGAGGTGTCTTTCTTCTTTGTTCGCTTGTAGTCCATGTATACTCTTCACCTTGTTACTATTCCTGAAGGCACAAATATATTAATAGGAAAAATTATATCCATTCTCAACCATTCAATTACCTCATTCTTGTCGACTTCTATCATGGTTGGATGTAGCCTTTGTTGTCGTGGTAATTGCTGCTCAAGCTAATTGCCGTGGCAATCAGTTGTCAAATTTTGCTTTTAAGTCAAGAGAAGAACCAATTTTCTGAAGAGCTTTATGAATCCAAACACATTTTTCTTTTGGCCTCTCAAACATCTCCATCAGTAGAGATTTCGATGGCTTCAAATCTACCAACCTCGGTTCCTCAAGACATACCTGCAATGGACGAGGTGAGTTTTTAAAGAATTCAAAAGGTTCAACTATTACCTGCTCATATTCCATTGGCAAAGTATTATCATCTCGTTGATCTTGCATGTGGTCGTGTAATTGTCGTGGCAATTGTAGATGAGAGCAATCTACACATTCTGCTTCAACATCAACGTTGTAACTTTCGGGCATCGGGTTTCTCGTAATTTGTTGTAGTATTGTTGTTCTCGCCACCGAGTGTTGTCGCGGCATTGCTCTGTTCAGGCTCCTCAATCATTGCCGAGCCAATTTGTTGTTCAAGCTCATCATGTGTTGGGCAGTCTCTCTCATTGGCATCCTCTTGACTTTGAGGTTCTAGTTGTTCCTCACACATTGGAGAGATTTCTTTGTATTGCTCCTTATCCTCTTGCCTTGGGACGTCAGTATCCCCAGGAATGAATTGTTGGTGCATGTTATCCATGACATATGTGGATCTCCCCAATTGATCTTCTGAATCTCCTAAGGTTTCATCCCACTGAGCTATCCTCGTATCCATAGATTTTGATAGTTCTCGAATCTCTTCAATTGATCTGTCAAGTCTAGCCAAGGAAGCTAGTAACGTTTCTTCCAAGGAATTGGAATGCTCTTGAAAAGGACTACATTGCCATGGCATATCTGTTGCTGCGGCAAAATTGTTATGGTAAAAAAAATTGAGCTTTTTGACCATACCATGAAGAATTTTGCTGCTGGTTCCCTCTATGGTCCTCCATGTAGTTATATGCACCGAAAATGTGAGGGCAATTTTCAAACATATGATGTTCTCCACACATAGCACAAGATTTTTCCACGGTGTAGGCTCTTTGGGCTTTTCTCGGTTGGTATAGGTAATCATCAAAGGGTGCAAGAAACTCTTGATTGGATTGATTCCTATCTTCCAACATCATCTCTCGAATAGATCGACTTTTATTTCCCGACATGTTGATGTCCCTTAACTTGTAGCGCACCTAATTTTTTTTGATAAACAAACAAAAAGAAAAGTTAGTAAAACTAAGAGAAAAAAATGCAATAACAAAAACAACTAACACCAATTGCCAATCTCTGGCAACGACACCAAAAACTTGTTGTGTGTGATAAGTGCTACGCAAATGTGCAAGTATACACGTCGCAAGTAATAAAGTGATACGAGTATCGAGTATCGTCTCCACAGGGATTGGTTTGGGCCACCTTGCTTAAGTTACTGCACTATGAAAATAAAAACACAATTGATAATAGAGGTTTTAATTAACGAGAAAACTAAGAGCAATAAACTACAAGAATAAATGAAATCAAAAGAGAGAATATAGGTCAGGTTAACGTGAGTTGAGGTGTGATAGGCGATTGGATCGTCTTGGTAAAAGAGTGCAAGGGTAACTCGGTTGCCGTGGCAACTTGGACAGCGGGGTTGCCTTGTCAACTAATCGATGGTTGCCTGGGCGACTAGCTGGGCAACTACTTGGGCGGCTGGGTAGCAACTTCAAGGTTCGGCGGAGCGTTCTTCAATGGTTTCTTCTTATCCCTAAGTCGAAACTCTAGCTACTTGTGCATGCCTTGATAATACATCCCTGCGTGAATCAAGGGTGAACAACAACCAATCTTGCGCTCCTCTTAGCCGTTGAAATCCTTAACTTATTCCTAAGCCAGATTAATCTTCACCATCAATAGATTGAATAAAGACCATACTCATTCGTTTCTTGAATCTAACTCTCCCGATATTAGATAAATATATGAAGTTACGAGATCATCTCCCAATTCACTCGCAAACAAGAACAAAAGCCAAGAATGAGTAAACCTTGAATTGAAAGTGCAAACTCTTATTACCTAAACAAAATCCAATTGTTTCTCACAACAACAAAACACAATAACCCCAACCAATCAAGTTAGTTCATGGTTGGGTTCAAAAGATATACAAAGAATAATCCCCAAACCATGAATCTAATGGAAGCAAAGAAGAATAAGAAGAAATCGAACTCTCTCCCCCTTGCTCTCTTGTCGAAATTTCTCTCCTCTTTCCCTTTGGAGTTGTCGAAATTTTCCCTCTTCTTGCTCTCTCCATCTTGTCGAAATCTCCATCTTATTTATAGGGCTAGGCCAAAGTCCTTCTTTGAGGAGGAGTTTAAGTTGGAATTAAATTATCTTTAAAGAATATAATTCTTTATTATAATTGTATTCCTACTATAACTTCTCCTATCTTCTTGGAATTTAATTCTTCTTTTATCTCTGCATGGAAATCAAATTCCTTTGGGTTTGGGCTTTGCTCCACGTCATCTTGGGCTTGTATAGTCATCAATTTCGACTACCATATCACCTTTGCTCTTGTCGACAATTGCCATGGCAACTGGCTCGGCGTCTCCTTCATGAATTGCCCTGGCAACTAGCTCGGCGTCTCCTTCATGCATTGCCCTGGCAACTAGCTCTAGCCTTGCTTTGGCAAATGATCCTGCACATACACACAAAACACACCAAAGCAGCATCTTTTCCCACAATAACTACCAAGTTATGTAATCAAGCTCAACGATGGAAGGAAACATGGATTAATGCATGAATGGCTAATTATGCAACTAATATGAGCCTAAGTCTAACAATAATATGAGTAAAAAGGGTAAGAAAAATAGTACTTTTGAACACTTATCAACCAGCATACAACAATGATCTCTTGCCCCTAGTGTCCATAAGAGTTGCGCTCTCCTTGCTAAGACCTCTAAGATATAATTTTCTCTTCGAGCAATTCACCCAAGCTTGATGTTCTCCGAGCCAGTCCAGCCCCAAAATAACGTCAAACTCATGAATAGGAAGAGCCATGAGATTAGCCAGAAAAGGTATCCCTTGTATCATGAGAGGACAATTTTTGCATACCAATCCAATTACAACATTATCCCTTAAAGGATTAGTTACGGTGATTTTGAAGGCTATGGATTCAGATGTTATCTTAAATTTTTTAATCAATACAGTACTAATAAAGGAATGTGTGGATCCAAGATCAATCAATAGTACCTACAATAATATCTAGATCCTCCTCCTCCCTGTTCCTTACGTGATAAACTTGTGTTGAAGCTTTAGATTCTTGTCGATTAGGAGCCATTGTAGAGCTATCAGGTCTCCCGAAAGCTCCCGATGCAACTTGTTTCTGTCCTTTACCCTTAAAGGATTAAGCAGGGGACGATGGAATTATCGGTGCAGATGACTTAGAAGTGTTCATCGAACAATCTTTAATATAGTGACCTTGCTCACCACAAAAGAAACATGCTCTGGATTGTCTACGGCATTGTCCCACAAGATGCCTCTTTTGACAAAAATTACAAATGAGATGTTAAAACTCTCGACCTGAACCTCTAATACTCTCAATGGAGGTTGTTCTTGTAGCAAATTGATACATAGCTTGTGGTTTAGCAAAATTGTCTGATCGAGAGAATTGTTGGTAAGACTGTTGCTTGGATCCTTGTAGCTTGCCCTTCTTATATGGAAAAGGTGGGCGAAAATCGTCTCGAGGCCTATTCTCTGATCGGGTGCAGCTTCATTAGAGATCGCTCGATTTACGAGCTCTTGGAAATCTATGATTCCCAAAGTAGTAAACAGAGGTCGAAGCTCATCACTTAACCCAGCTACAAACATTCTACATTTTTCTTCTTCTTTCTTGATGTACTCAACTTTGTACATGCAATACTTGCAGAAGTCATGGATGTACTGCTCAACCGGCATTTCGCCTTGCTTAAGATACAGGAAGATATCCCTCATTTTTGCCAAATAGTATTCACTAATATATTTTTTCCTGAACTCGTAGAAAGAACTCCTAGGTTATAGCTTCCTCGGAAGCGATAAGTATAGTGGTTTCCCACCAATATAAAGCCTCGTCTGCCAACAAGGCTAAGGCACACTCGAGCTTGTTCTCATATGAGCACTGTAACTGCTTGGTCAAAATTATTATCGTGCTGTCTAGCCAATATTCTGCCATCTCAGGGTCTTCACCAGCCTTACCTATAAAGATAGTAGCTCGGTGTTGTGCTAATTTATCAACAAGGGCTCGGGACAGAAGTAGCAGCTATGGAAGATCATGCAGCCTACTCATATTTAAAGGTGGCCATAAACTATTTGAACATCTCAGTCATGTTTCGGTAGCATTCAAATTGAGCAGTCTGCAACACTGGTCCAGGGTTCAATGGTTCTTGTGGAGGAACTTGCAGATGTAAAGGGCCTCCCATTTTCTTCTCACCATGAGTTGAGGAGTCAGTATTAAGCTCAATATCCTCGTGAGCTTTATCGGAGTCAGACATCTTATGCTATAAAAGAAAAAGGATCGGATTAGTCGCAAGTCACAATATACACAATAATAAACTCCTATGTGGCCTATGCAATGCAATAACAATACAACGGACTTCAGTTTAGTCCTAGAATCGACTAAAATCTAGCTCTAATACCAAAAATGTAACCCCATTCCCGGTCTGGTAGAAATCAAGGTCAAAAAGCGTTACCGGTGAACAATACTGTGAATGGTTTACTAAACTAGATTATTTGGACTATAAATAATAAGTTAATAACGTTGATCCAATACAATGATTAGATACGGTCTGTGGAAATGCAACCAAATTATAATTAGGGACCATTTAATAACTTATGCAAGTTTAAGGACTAAATTGCAATTCTTGAAAATATTAAAGACTTATAAAAAATAGAATTACCAATGTGAAATTATTTTCTTGATTATCTTGCATATAAAATTTCAGAGGTTTTGGAAACAATTTACATATCCAATCAGTCCATATCTAAATCAGTGACCATTTTGCAAGGTTTTCAAACTTGTTAACTAACTCACTTGTATCGGTATCGGTACTCAAGAGGTTGTACCGGTACGCCCTTCAAATATTTTCTTTCGAACCTGAATATGGTATCGATATGCAGCATGTCGTATCGGTAAGAGAATTCGGTGCATCCGTATCGGTACGGGACAATTACCGTACCAGTACTCAATCCCTAAATTCCCCAATTTAAGTCGTTAATGGGTATCGATACGACACCACCCGACCGGTACCTTTGCTACAGTAAAATTCCAGTGTTGATTTGACGCTTCAATACTAATGTAGTAGTACTAGTACGCCTTATTACAGGTTACCAAAATTACATTCCAGTACCAGTACGACACCACCCGTACCAGTACGCCTGGGTTAACATTACCCAAAATGGCTTATCAGTACCGGTACGCCTATGTCTGTAATGACAATTCTTGTCTGGTTTTTACCCTATTTAGAGGCCTTAACCATGTCCAAATTTTACCAGCAAGCTTAAAAACATTATTTCTATATGCATATCAATACGTATCCATTTACTATGTTTTCCCTTATCAATGCATCTTAAACTATTTTCCCAATTTTATCAAAAATGTTAACATGCCGTATTTCTCCTTTTTAACTTATTCAACATAGTGCATCATATGTACATACAAAAAGGGGCTAAACTAACATGTCTAGACCTTATGCCACCATTCTAGGAGTTCAAAGGCTAGATTAACATTACATATAGTTGTTGTGACTTGCTTCAAAACACTTCTTGCTCCGATCCTTGTTCCAGCCAACCTTTAACCTAAAAATGCATGGAAATGAGATGCATTAGGCTTATATAGCCTAGTGAGGTAGTCAACAACAATAACATGAATATCAATAACATGTGTATCAATGTAAATGCATCTCAAACCATATTTTAGCAATAATTTCAATAGCTTAATTCCTTGGATCGAAATGTGAATATGGATACGCGAATTCCCAACCATCGCCAACAATAAATGGTCAATATCCTCCAATATCGCCAGTAAGACCAACACTAACACATCCTGCCAACATCGCCAAATAGAGCCTTAGCTCAAGGACCGTAATCCACTCCGTACCAATGAGCTCATGAATTCTATGGCATGCCAATTGTATCCCATGTCCATTCGTATCCAAAGATTCAATACTTAGGCCAATATCAATAACAATAACAATATCAATAACAATAGCAATAGAAATAGCAATAACGGTAGCCATGACAATGTCAATATAGCATTAACAATATACCATGATCAATATAGACTTTATCAATGTTTCAATAACATCAATGACAATGTAATGATTCAATGATTAGCTTGACCATGAAATAAGCTTACCAAAGCTTACCAAAGCTTACCAATGATACCTTTGACATGGTTTTCATATATCCATACCTTGTTTCCAATGATGGAATGAAATAGAACAATATAATGAAATTGAGATAGGCACCTAGCTAATTTCGATACTCCGACTACACTCACTGATATTTTTTAGGCTTCAAGGCTCTCGGATGACAATTCCCTTGTTCTTGAACTTGGTGGAACTAGAGGGATTTGGTGATTATTCACCTTGATTCTCTTGAGCTACAAGAAAACAAGGATTTCAATATCGATAATAGATTCATAGCAATTCAATAGCTATGAAAATCAATAATGAAATAGCTATGATATCCTTAGAGAATTTCTAGGGTTCCTTGATTCTTGAATATGGAATTAAACATGGTTTTGGTCATAGAATCGATAAATCAATGGAGGGTTTAAGCTTACCCGTTCGATAACAACACTATAATATCAAAAAATTGAAGGGAAAAAAAGCTTGGACAACCCTCAAATGGAGGTGCTTGCTTGTTCAAAGCTAAAGGAAGAAGATGATAATAGTGTGGTGCTTGCTTAAAGTAACCGGGTAAGTTTGTTTCTTTCTTTCCTTTAGTTTTTTAATTGCAAAGCTTTCCTTGCAATGAAGGAATTCACTATCCTAATCTCACGTATGGGGTGATTAGGCTTGAGGAGGGGCTAATCGCAAGGTTAGTCCCTCAACTTCCTATTCTTTGCACTTTTGTCCCGTAACTTTCAAATTTTCTCAATTTGATTACTAAAACAAGTTTCAAAGTTTACAATGGGATCCTTAACCAATATCAATACTTAATTGGGACTCAATAAACCAATAATTGACCAATGGTTAAAGGTCAACTCTAAAAATTTGACTTTTCGATACAAAATTTTCGGTTGCTGGAATTGAATTCCGACTAAACCCGGTTTTGGGTGTTACAATCTTCGTCTTCTCAAACAATAAATTTGGATAATTACAGCAAATCAGCGTTTGCAGCTGTCGGGCAGCTTTGCTTTTTTTTTCCTGGCTTTTCTTTATTAACCAACCGATCAAATAATAACAACACCCAACACGCAACAATTTCTGACATCTTAAACAAGCGTTTATCTCACCCTCTGTCGCACTTTCAGTGATTCTTTTGCTGAAAATGTGGTGCCCTTGGAAATGGATACAGATTTAGTAGAGCAATGAAAGCAAGGGCAAACCAGATTCGACTATAAAAAGAGTTCCATGCAAAAAGAAAGATAAACCCCATTTCTGCTGTTTTTGTTTTGACGTCATGGCTTATCCACATTACCGATCACACACCACCTTTACAAAAGTGTTCGTCGGGCGACTGCCTTGGGAGACTCCGACAGAGGTAATGCGTTAGTATTTCGAGCAGTTCGGAGAGATTCTTGAAGCTGTCATCATCACTAATAAAATCACGAGCAAATCTAAACGATACGGCTTTGTAAGTTTCATTGGATTTCTTCATATAAATGCTTAAGTTTCTAAGTGCATTAAGGTGTTTTGGTTTTGAAATAATATCTCGACGTTTCTGTAGGTTACTTTCCGTGATCATGAGTCGGCAAGGAAGGCTTGTGCTGATCCAAATCCTGTAATTGATGGAAGAAGAGCAAATTGTAACATTGTTCATTTGGAAGGCTTACACCTGTGCAACCACAAGGTCCCCTTCCACCTACAGTTTTCCCCATTCAATTGTTCAAACTCTGATAATGAAGATTTTTAAAAGCATGAAGCAGTTGATGTTCTGTCCTTGTTGGTGGGTTGAGTTCGAAGGAATTTGCAATAAGTTTATGGAAAAATTAAATATTTAATATTTTTCCAATTATAAATATGACCAAATTGAAAGAATGTGTAAATAATGAGGGCCAAATTTATTGAATTTTTTCGAATTAGAACTAAATTGATTAAATGTGTAAATATGAAAGACTAAATGTGCTATTATACAAAGTTTCATAACAGGTTTCGTTAAGTACTTAACGGCTGAGTTACCATTTTGTAGCAAAACACAAAGTTTAATTGTCATTTTGTAACATTTAGAAATTTTGTTATCATTTTGTTTTTTTTAACAAAGTTCAATTACCATTTGTAAACTTTACCCAAATAATTAAATAAATTGTAGTAAAAATAATTATATAAACAATAAATTAATATATGGATCCTTCAAATATGCCTGGTTATGTTATATTAAAAAATATTTTTCATAATCTAATTAATATAAATAGATACAAAATATTGATAATTAATAAACTATTCAAACAAATATTGAATATAATCATGTCCTTATATGTCATTTTACATGTTTAAATAATCAAACAACTATCAGTTAATTTTATCAAATACTTCTATACAATCTGCTAATACAATCCACTAGTCAAATCAACTAATATAATCAGCTATAAGCTAATGTAATCGCTATCAACTATCTACTAATTGCCAAATAGAGCCATAATAAATTCGGGCTTGAGCTTGATTTAACGTTTAAAATTTCAATATAAAGTCGTACCACGTATCCAATACGCCTATGTACCGAGAATATATTGAGTATAGTTTGGGTACATGCAAATATTTCTTCTCCCTATTTGTTTTTTCTTCTAATCCTTCTTCTAATCCCACACCACTGTTTCTGTCTTTTTCTTCTTTTCTTTTGACTTTCTTTTACGCACATGATTCAACTATGAGTATACAAGTATGCGTAATATCATGCTCACATGATTTTTTTATAACTTTTATTTTTTTACATTTTTTTAAATTTAAAATTTATTTTATATTTGTCGTAACTTTAATGTACTCGTACCCCATAATTTTGAAAATTGTTGTTTTCCATCCCCATCCCCATCCCCATCCCCATATATACATCCGTATTGGTATCGGTATCCGTGCAACATAGTTCAAAACCTGACTTGAACTGGGATCAAATATCACTTTCTAAATTAAGAAGCTTAGAATTAAACTACACGAACTCAACTTGATTAAACTCATTTACCAGAGTTTGAGTGCAAGAGCCTCTAGTTCAAGCTCCATTAAAACTTTTCACATGCAAGTTGACATCAAAACATTAGAAACATATATTAAAAAAGTTTGAATCTACTTATTAATTATTTGGATCGAATACTAAGATATTTTAATTCGACACGCTCAATAACTTAAGTTATTCGAACATAATAACCGAATTCAAGTTTCCTCAAAGCTTAATAGTACAAGTAATTTAACCTATATAAATTTGACAAGTAAACAGACTGTATTACAACTTGAATTACCATTCATCGTGGTTTTACATATATTGCAAGCTACTAGAGTGTGATGACTTGTCAGTAATGTCCAATATTTGCAGACAGAGTATCAATAGAAAATCTAGAATCAAAGATCCGGGATAGACACTATACCATCAATAACCTTGTCATCTTTTCTAGGTACTTTCTTCCTCTTCCTTTCGCATTGAGGTTCTTTCGCTTTAAGCTCGTCGTGGAAGGACCTCAAAGAGGCAGCTAAATGTTCATTTCTATGAGCTGGAAATTGAAGCGTATAGGTGTTATGTTTCTACAGATCTGAGCAGAATACGGATCGGATACTTCTAACCTAACGTTATGAAACGGACCACAAAGAAGCAGCTGAATGTTCATTTCTATAAGCAGAAAATTGAAGAGGGTAGATTTTATGTTTCAATGGATCTGAACAAATATGAACTGGCTGCTTCTAACCCGTTGTTATGAAATGGACCTCAACAAGGCAGCTGAATGTTCATTTATATGAGCTGAAAATCAATATATCTGAACAAATATGAATTGGCCACTTCTAAGTTCTAACCTATTGATATGAAATCGACCCCGACTTCATTTCTATGAGCTGAAACTGAAGTGAGCAAGTTTTATATTTCTATAGATCGGAGCAAATACGAATCTGCTATTGTGACACATCGATATGAAAGAGGCGTGATCTTTCTCTCAAAATAAATCACTTTTTGGAAGATGAGCATGATCATCACTAACTCAAAATAAAAGCACAAAAGAAGAAATAAATCAAAAACATTATTTGACATCAGTGACACACTCACCAGATACTATGGCATCTGCCATGGTCACAGATTTACGACCTGCGTGGTGTGCAAATAGCTCCAGGTCCTTTGCCAACTGACCTGCAACTCAAACAGCCAAGCATTTCATTAATTCAAGCGAGCTTTTCCGTTACAATGTCAAACAACACAAAGGCTGATTCGAGCAACTACAAACTTCTCGCCTTCCACAATTGAAAATGGTTATCGTTTGTAGTTATAGTCGCACCAGGAATACTTGAAATTGTATAATGATTATACCAACAGCCTAAATGCTCGAGCACCAATGGGCAACAAGTCCTAGTCCGATGGTGCTCGATATCATAAGCAATCTGAAGCTAACGTTGCTCGAGCACCAAGTGATATTTTCAGTTTCATGGCAAACATGATTGTGATGCGATACGACGAAAGTGTATCTAAGGCCCTTGCCATTGCAGAAATAACTCTCACATTACTAATAACTAGTTCATATATGTTCTAAACATAATAGCCATGATAACCTACATTGTTGCCTATATTGCACATTGACATAAAATCTAAATAATTTCTTCCTTTAGCGACACCATTAAGCCACCAAAAAATAACGATTATATAATAACCAAATCCAGTGAATTCGGGTATTAAGAGGTTTTCGAATAAAAATTAGAAAGTAGGAATAAAAGAAAAGAAACCGATGCGCGAAAAATAGAATAAAGGAACGTTACGCATTTACCGATATATTTGAACGCCAAATCGGCGATGCAAGCTACTATCGGTTGAGAAATTTCCATACCGTTTCTCTTCGCTGCTTCAATTAGATGAAGATTTGAAAATTCAGTCTAGTCCAATAGGGAAATTTCGTAGTTTTATTATTTAAAAAAAGAAGGAATCGGATTTGGGTGAAAAATGGACCTTCGTATTCGGCGATGGAGATGGCGGAGAGACGAAAGCGATCTTTCAAGAGATCGGAAACTGAATCGTCTTCTTCCTCTTCGTCTTTCTCGAAATCACTCCTATCTTCGTCGACGTCCATTTTCAAAACCGAGGGTTCTAATTTCGCGGTCTTCACTTCACCGAATTAATTAACGGCCAGCCAAATCCAATTGGCCGTCCGATGAGAAATATGGAGAAATGCGCGGGAATTCGATCCCGCCGCACAGATTTGGGCCTTATTCATACTCCAATATTTTGAGCTCCATCATGGGCTGCTTTCTAATCCAGCTGCTGAAAACTTATAAAATACTCCTTTCGTCCCATAAATTTATATAAAAAATATGTTATAAAATAAGTAAATGACAATATTATTCTTTGAAAAGTTAAAATTTTATTTTTATTAAAAAACTAAAAAGAGGATAGAAAAGCAAATGCGTTTAGTAAAAGTAGTTGAATTTTTCAAAAAAGCAATTTAAATGAGACAATTTTAAAATACAAAAGGAACAAATTTTATGAGATAGAGAGTGATATATTTTTACATTTTATAATCTATACGATCATGTTATATTTATTGTAAAAATGTATTTAAAAAATAATATGAAATAGTAAATATAAATAAAGAAATAGTATAATAATATAAATAATTTAATATATGGATTTATTTAATATTAAAATTTAAATAAAATAATATTATCAAAAATAATAAATATTGAACTAAATGATAAAATTCAAAAATAAATATGAGTCAATCAAAAATTAGATAAATTTTTTAAGGCTTAAATTGACGACTTGACATGTTGTATACTCTTTTTAAGTAAATTCATGTAATTTTTTTTTGTTAGAAGTGCTTATGGAATGATCTTATTAGCTAATATTATTTTAAGGTTTACGGTGAAATGAGTAACAAAATTAAGATCTAGGGTGGTTCGTACGATCAATCGAGATAGCCAAGAGCGGGCGAATTGGTAGGAATAGGAAATTAAAAAAAAATAAAGACACAAGAATTTATAGTAGTTCAAACTTCTAACCAAGCTCTACATCCACTACCTTAGCTTCCCACTAATGATTTTCTCAAATTCACTATAAATTTCTTCCCTTTTTCTAAGCTCAAGAGAAAACCTTTACAACACAAGACTTATACCCCCAAAGTCTTGTTAAACCATCTCTTACAAAGAGAAAAACAAATGTGCAAACAAGGGAAAACCTCACAAGGCTGTGTGTTTGCAAATTAAGTATTCACCCAAAACCTAACACTTGAGCATATATGACAATTAAGCTCGCGAGTGTGTTCTACAAAGAAAATTGACAATTAAGTACAAAAAATAATTTCTCTTAATCATAGAATGTTGACTTGTTGTTTCTTGTTCTTCCATGGATATTTGGAGGTGTCTTTTAAACCCTCTAATGACTTTATGACCGTTGCTAGCCGTTGGGGGTTGTTGAGAGCCGTTTGGGACTTTAATTCTAGCCTTAAATGCAATTATAGGCACTTCAGTATCGGTACACAGGACTCCATATCGGTACCTGCCTTAAACAGAAAGAGCTGTTGGAGCATTTATTACATAGGGGTATCCGTACGCTATACAATCGTATCAGTACGCACCCTTCCGTATCGATATGGTTTAAGCCGTATCGGTACTGATATTGACTACTAGAATTTTGTACACTTTGGGGATGAAGGGTATTATCGGTACGGACTTGGCCGTATCGGTACAGGCAGTAGAGTATCGGTACGCCGACAGTCGTACCGGTACTCAGGCCTAATTTTTGACACTTTGGCTATTTAAAATCATTTAAATTGTGTCAAAAACCCTTTGAAAACATTTTAAACATATTTTTTAAATTATGAACTTTTGAAATATTTTTGCAAATTAGTTGAAGTCTAAAAACATTTTTCATTAAGTTATATCAAAATCAAATATGTTTATAAAAAATTTAAGAAAAACAGTAAAAATGTACAATTTAGGAGACAAATTATTGCTTTTAATTCAATAATGAATATTAAAATTAAATTTAAATTAGAATTATAATTATAAAAAAGATAGGAAATATAAGGATTTTTTAATATGATGGTGTGATTACAAGATAATATCTGTTCAATTTTCTTAGCGTTTTTAATAACGCACACATGATGCTCGAACCCAGGTCACGGGTTCAAAAGAGAAAGAAATATAATGAAAAATAAGCATACTACACAATTGTAAAATAATAAAAGCATGTGCTCGTGATATCACAAAAAATATTTATAGATTTTTTCTGGCCAAGAATATAGATAACACAAATATCTGTAATAACCCGTTTTGGGCCCTAAACTAAAACTGACCCAAACAAATAACCCACTCACCCATACAAACCCAAATCCATAACCCGACCCAGATTTGACCTATGACCGACCCGAAAACCAAATAAAACCCTAAAACAAAAATCAACCTTAAACCTAAAACCGTTAACGCCGCTGCCTCGCCTGCCGCCGTTCATCCTTGCCGTCGGCCATCAGCTACCCAAAACTAAATTAAATTAAACCCTAAAATTAACCCTTAAATTAAACCCATAAACCCTAAATCCAACTAAAAACCCTAAAATAAAATAATAACCTACCCATACGCCTTAAACCAAACCACCATACCTCTGCCACACCCAAAATCCGGCACAAATCTCTCCAAATTCAGATCTGCAAGATAGAGTAGAGAGTGGTTAATATTTTATGTAAAAAATGGGGTTTATAACCCGAATGAAAGTGAGAAAGAAGGGGGGTTTTTGTTAGAAATTTCAAAGAGATAAGGAAGGTTTTTAGAGTCAAAAAATTGTAAGATTTTAAGAATCAATAAAACTTTGGTTTTCATTCTTGCATGTTCTTTTTGTTTCAAATCAAAAAAAGGAAAATCGAACATTACCTGTCGTCTGGAATACTGCCGTTCTGCCGTTCCCCGTGAGGCTTCGACGCCGATGATTGGTTTCCCTTAAGCGGCCGCCGTGATGCAGATTAGAGGAGAAGCTAAAGGTTTTTAGTTTAGTTTAGGGTTAGGATAGATGTTTTTATATAATCTGCTTCAAAAAAATATAAACCCGTTTTAATTAATGGTTTCCCAAGAAACGACGTCGTTCTTGGCTTCCCTGACTCGCGGTGACCCGGTAACCCGGGGAGGACCCGCATGTCCTTCAATGGGCTAATTACGCCCTAGGTCCTCCTCTTTTAACTCCGTTTTTATTCTAAGTCAGCGGTCCAATTACCATTTTAGTCCTTACTTTTCTTCCCGCCTCTCTCTGTCCCTTGTTTCTGTTTTTCTTCACTTCTTGCACTCCAGTTTGTTTCCCATTCTAATTTAGTCTCTGTTGTTGTATTAAATTTAATTCTAGCATTCTTATTTTATTTATATTTCTTGCCTTTTAATTTTGTTTTCATGCATTTTAACCCTTAAAGTTTAATTTCATGATGTTTCATATGTTATTTATATCATGCCAATTTATGTTTTTTAGATGTTATATCCTTTTTGTGTTTTAATCTATTTGTTCGTGCTATATGTCTTTTTACATGTTATGTCCTATTTTAATTTGTATGCTCATTAGCTCGCCTTTCGTTTGTTTGTTTAATACGTTATGTCACATGTAATTTATAGCATGTTTAGTTTTTTTATTAGTTTTTTACGTTTTTATATGTGTATTATCTTGATCATGTTTATTCATGCATATTTTCTTTTACGTACATTACCATATGTTTAGCTTTGTTTGGTCACGATAAGTAAGTATTAGTTTTGTTAGGTTTGCTTTGTTTCTTAGGCTATATGTTAGTGTGAAAGTTTGTTAATTTTTCCTTGACATATTTATATTGTGTTACCTATTAAGTTCTAGTTTTTATGTTTATAGGTTATTTTGTTAATTTAGTCTCATGCTTTGTCATATGTATATGTCATGCATATGTTATAAATGTGGTTAGCATTAATATATTTAAACATGTTAGAATTAATTAATTTAGTTTTCGGAACATGATCTTTTTGCATATTTATATTTATATTTTTGTTTTATTAAGACATGTTATGTTGTTTTTGTTCATGCATTTTATATTATTGTATTTATGTTTTTTAGTTCCTTGGCTTTGTGAATATTTGTTTTAGAATTTGCTTTTTAAGGTTGCATAGTAGAATATAAATTGTCAATGCGGTGCCCTTATATCCGAGCGTAAACGGGGCCAGTATCAGGCGTAGTGATGGTGGTTGGGCGTTTTCTCTCGGATAACGGGGCTTTTAAAATTTACTCGCACTTATGACCAAATTTTAATTTAATCGTCACTTTAATCCAGAAAGTTTAATATTAATAAAGCGGTAATTATTAAAGTACCAATTTTGGGCGGTGTGGGGGTGCTAATCCTTCCTCATCCGTAACCGACTCCCGAACCCAAAGTTTTCAAAATCTCTGGTTTTATGGTGTCCGGTCCACCTTAAGTGTCCGGTGGCGACTCCATTTTAAATAAAATACGACTTTTTAAAACCCCAATGGAAGACATTTTTTAAATACCTAAAAGACCCTAAACACCTTAAAACCTCATTTTTTTAGATCACTACAGATGGTGACTCCGCTGGGGACATTTTTTTGGTTTTCAAAAACAAATTAGAGTCAAGCTTTTTAAATAATTACCGCTTTACTAATATCGGAAGTTCTGGATTAAAGTGACTATTAAATTAACATTTGGTTATAATTGCGCGTTTATTTTAACGCATTTAAAACTTGGCATATAAACCCGTCTTTTTAAGTGGGGGGAAATGCTAATGCTTTCGTGAGGATATCGTTCCTCCGTATGGGCCTAGCAAGTACCTTCGGGGCTCGAGTACCTTATGCTCTCGTAAGGATATCGTTCCTTCGTATTGGCATAAGCGAATGGGTCCCCCTGAATTAAACCCGGTTGAAAGGAGCCTATAATGGGTGATGATCGGAGGCCTTGCTACTCTTAGTAGGGACATCGAGGACAATTCGGGTACCTTTTAGCACCAAACCTGCATATAGTGGCCCATAGAGCCTATCCTTTTAGAGTCATGTCAGTACTCTGCCCGTTAGTAGTCACCCTATTTAGGCTCTGATGCCTTATTTCTTGTTTATGTACAGTTTTTAATTACTCTATTTTTGTTATATTTATCATTTGTTTTATTTAATCATTTTATTTGGTACTAACTCGTTTCATTTTTATTTTATTCTCATCGCATCAATTTCATCTGCATCATTGCACAACATCATCACAATCTTAATTTTGCATTGCATTCATATAAGACATCGATTTATGACACATTTTGCATGTATATGCATTCATTTTCAAAATAATAAAGCTGACTCTAGGGGTACTCTGTGACATTGATACTGGATAAAGTGAAAGATCAGTCAGCTCAGCATCCATACGGAACCCGATACAAAATAAAGATGGCGAACGATGGTAGATTGAAAAAAATTGAGCAAGATCAGAAAGAATTGCAAGTGAACATAGCCAAGCAGGTTGAGGATCAGTTAGCAAAAGTCCAACAAGATATGAGGGAGCAACTTGCGAAGTCTTAACAAGACATGCTGGACCGAATGACGCAAATGTTAGGATTAAAACTTCCCGAGCTTAGGGAGTCCTCTGATGTAAATCCTACTGCAAATCTTAAACCCACTGTTGGGGACGAAGATCTTATGTATCCTCCGGGGTTCACTCTCATTCAAACCATGATACAACCGAAAACTCAACCTCAGGTGACATTTCTCGGGGAAAGTCTCATCTACATCAGACTGATACTTCGATCCCTATAAATCTGCCCTCTACATCAGAAATTAAGCCCAAGGGAAATTAAGCTAAAAAATTTATCTCAAAGATGGACCATCTGTTCGAGACTGAGAAATCGAAGGTGGAAACTTCAAAGGAAATCGAAGATCGATGCAAAAGGCTCGAAGAGAAGCTAAAAGCTATGAAAGTGGGTGATACTTTCAATGGATTCGATGCTAACGAACTCAACCTTGTCCTAGATTTGATTTTACCTCCTAAATTTAAGGTCCCAGAGTTCAAGAAGTATGATGGGACAAGCTGTCTCCACGTTCATCTTACTATGTTCTGCCGGAGAGTGACTGGGTCCGGTAGAGATGACAAGTTTTTGATCCACTGTTTACATAATAGTCTGTCTGAATCCGCCACTAGATGGTATAACCAACTGAGCCGACATCAGATAAATCTTGGAGAGACTTCGCCAAAGCTTTTCTGGAGCAGTACCGACACATCAGTGATATGGTGCCAGACCGGTGGACATTGCAACACATGAAACAAAAACATAATGAAAGCTTTAGGTAGTACGTTCAGCGTTTGAGGGATGTAGCTGCTCAAGTTCAACCCCCACTTAGTGAAAGAGAGACGGTGGTCACATTTGTACCAACTTTGGAGGGTCCGGTCTTGGGTCGCTTGATAGGCAATGCGACTACCAATTTTACCAACCTCGTGTTATCCGGTGAGCTCATTGAGAATGTTGTCAAGATTGGAAAAATCGATGATTGAGGTAGTTCGTCCCACAAAAAGCCCTACCGTGCAAAGAAGGACCATGAAGTAAACTCTTCGGGAGTTTATAATGCTAATTACTTTCAACCTATCACGGTTGTGCAACCCAATGTTGCAAATGCTCAAGGTTCTTCAAGCCAAGATCCGACGCAACCCCCATTTCCCTAAGTGGTATGATCCTAACGCAAGATGCGAGTATCACGCTGGACAGGTTGGCCATATGATTGAAAGTTGTTGGGGCTTCAAGAGGCTAATAGAAATGTACCTCAAGCTTGGTGTTATAAGTATTGAAAATCCTGCAAGTTCAGCCACAAGTGGGAATCCCTGATCGAAAAATGAAGACCCCAAGTGAGAATTTTTGAAACCCAGTATTGGGGCATGCCTCGTTATTAAGGATGCTTATTTTGAAATGCTAGATATTAAGTTATTCTGACCCTTGTAGGTCCGCTTGTAGTTTTTCTCTCTTCCAAGATAACACTTTCTGGATTAATTTCACTGTCTCAAGCCCGAGGACAGTAAAAATCTTTTGTAAGGGCAAAAAACTACAAGTTTTAATGAAATGAACCTTTTTGTTCAACTATGTTGACTTTGATTTAAAGACTGTTGTGATCGCGCCTATGGATAAAAGAAATCAGAAATTATGAAAACAAAAAATATTTGAATGGTATTCTGATCTAATTTGGGGGTATTACATTTTTTCTACAAAAAAGGGACAAAAGAAAAAGCCACTATGTACTCTAAGGGATCAAGTTTGCTGTGTAAACATTTTTGGGGCATCCATCCGAGATAAATGAGGATATTTGGAGTCGGTTGAGGTTGGGGCATCATTTTAGAGACCATAAACCTAACAAGACCAAGGAGAAGTCAAGGGCATCCCTTTGAGGACCAAAAATTGCATTCACACATTTAAATCATTTTGCATGTAGGATGAAATGCATACATTTTACATATATTTAAGTTGTCATGCATTTAGACTAGACACATGCATTAGGCACAAATTTAGGTGCACTCATAATGCATTTATTTTTTCTTGTATGTGCAAACAGGCCCAGGGAAGAGACCGAAGATTCTCATCCATGGGGGCAACAACACGATTGTCAACCTCTAGCCCTGAAGGAGGCCAAACATGCAGAAGAGCTGAAATCTATAGACAAAAGGTATCAGCGGCAAAACTTTTGAACAAATACTAACTAATGATTTCTTTCATTTTCAGGTCCTGTCTTCATCAGTAGTGGTGGACCAGCTCAATCAATCCTAACAAATCCAACCTTTTGAAGATCTCTTTCTCCGTTGATGGCGTAATAGGTCAAATTTTCCTTCGAATATCGTCTTTTCGCCAATGATGTAACAGATCCTGCATCTTCTAAATCTCGCTTCTTCGTTGATGGTGCAACAGATCAAATTTCTATTCAGGTATTATTTCTCTGCTGATGGTGCAGTGAAACCTAACTTTTGTTGCAGGTTTTACCTCTTTGTACAGTTCTAGCAAAAAAATCTTAAAAAATCAAAATAAAAATAAAAAAATCCAAATCAAATCAAGTACCATTATCCGATCCAGCCCATCCGCTGATGGAGTGGCTTGGTCCAAGCTGTCGTCATCCTTTGATCCTGCTCTCCGCTGATGGTATAGCCAGTTTCAGGTCGTCATTATCCGATCCAGTTCTTCTGCTGATGGAGTGGCTGGGTCCAAGCTACTGTCGTCCTCTGATCCTATTCTCCGCTGATGGTGTAGCTGGTTCTAGGTCGTCATTATCCGATCCAGTCTCTCCGCTGATGGAGTGGCCGGGTCTAAGCTGCTGTCATCCTCTGATGCTGCTATCCGCTGATGGTGTAGCCGGTTCCAAGTCGTCATTATCTAATCCAGTATCTCTGTTGATGGAGTGGTTGGGTCCAAGCTATCATCGTTCTCTGATACTGCTCTCTACTGATGTGTAGCCGGTTCTAAGTCGTCATTATTTGATCCAGTCTCTCAGCTGATGGAGTGGTCGGGTCCAAGCTGTCGTCGTCCTTTAATCCTGCTCTCCGCTGATGGTGTAGCAGGTTCTAAGTCGTCATTATCCGATCCAGTCTCTATGTTGATGAAGTGGCCGAGTCCAAGCTATCGTTGCCCTCTGATCCTACTCTTTGCTGATGGTGTAGCCGGTTCCAGGTCGTCATTATCCGACCCAGTCTCTCCGATGATGGAGTGGCCAGGTCCAAGCTGTCGTCGTCCTCTGATCCTGCTCTCCGCTGATGGTGTAGCCAGTTCTAGGTCGTCATTATCCGATCCAGTTCTTCCGCTGGTGGAGTGGGCAGGTCCAAGCTGTCGTCGTCCTCTGATCCTGCTCTCCGCTGATGGTGTAGCCGGTTCCAAGTCATCATTTTCCGATCCAGTCCCTCCGCTAATGGGGTGGTTAGATCCAGGTTACCAACGTTCTCCGATCTTACTTCTTCGTTGATGGTGTAGTGGGGTCCAACATCTATCTTTCGACCCAGTCTCTTCGTCGGTGTTGTAGCCAGGTCATTTTTTACTCTCCATTACTATATCTAAAAAAATGAAAGAAAAAATGAAATGAAAAATGAATAATGAAAAAAAAGAAAAAAAATATAAAAAAGAAAAAAAAACAACAAAAAAGAGAAAAAATAAAAAATAAAAAAAGCAAAAAATCAAAAAATCAAAAAAAGAAAAAGAAAAAGAAAGAAAAAGAATAAGAAGTTTTCAATTTTTTGATACTGCCTCTTCGTCAGAGTTGTAACTGGATCAGATATTGGAATTTTCATCCATCGATTCTGCTCCTTCATCAGTGTTGCAGCTGGATCGAATTTTGTAAACTCTGCCTATTCGTCGGTGTTGCAGCTGGGTCAAGTTTTCTTAGGAATCACATCATCATCAATAATGTAGCAAGTTGCACTCATTTTGCTTCCCCAACAGACAACCCCCTATTCTGAAGATTTTGCTTCCCAAGAGAGACAAGGTGGATCAACCAAGACAAGAGAGAAGACTTGCGTCAAAGAGAAAGAAGATTTGCTGAAGAAAGAAGATATACGTTAAGAGGGAATAAGCTTAGCCAGGCCGGATAAAACGGGTCATTTTTAGTCTTTGCTCTATTGCTGTTACACAACAATGAGCAAAGAGGAGCAGCTGTAATAACCCGTTTTGGGCCCTAAACTAAAACTGACCCAAACAAATAACCCACTCACCCATACAAACCCAAATTCATAACCCGACCCGGATTTGACCTATGACCGACCCAGAAACCAAATAAAACCCTAAAATAAAAATCAACCTTAACCCTAAAATCACCGTCGCCGCCTCGTCTACCGTCGTTCATCCTTGCCATCGGTCATCAACTACCCGAAACTAAATTAAACTGAACCCCAAAATTAACCCTTAAATTAAACCCACAAACCCTAAATACAATCTAAAAACCCTAAAATAAAATAATAACCTACCCTAAACATACCCACACGTCCTAAATCGGACCACCACACCTCTGCCACACCCAAAATCCCAAAAAATCCAGCACAAATCTCTCCAAATTTAGATCTGCAAGATAGAGTAGAGAGTGGTTAATATTTTATGTAAAAAATGGGGTTTATAACCCGAATAAAAGTGAGAAAGAAGGGGGTTTTTGTTCGAAATTTCAGAGAGAGAGAAAAGGTTTTTAGAGTAAAAAAATTGTAAGATTTTAAGAATCAATAAAACTTTGGTTTTCATTCTTGCATGTTCTTTTTGTTTTGAATAAAAAAAGGAAAATCGAACCTTACCTGCCGTCTGGAATACCGCCATTGTGCCGTTCGCCGTGAGGCTTTGACGCCGATGATCGGCTTCCCTTAAGCGGCCGCCGTGATGCAGATTAGAGGAGAGGCTAAGGGTTTTTAGTTTAGTTTAGGGTTAGGTTAGATTTTTTTATATAATCTGCTTCAAAAAAATATAAACCCGTTTTAATTAATGGTTTTACAAGAAACGACGCCATTCTTGGCTTCCCTGACCCCTGGTAACCCGGGGAGGACCCGCGTGTCCTTCAATGGGCTAATTACGCCCTAGGTCCTCCTCTTTTAACTCCGCTTTTATTCTGGGTCAGCGGTCCAATTACCATTTTGGTCCTTACTTTTCTTCTCGCCTCTCTCTTTGTCACTTGTTTCTATTTTTCTTCACTTCTCGCACTCCAGTTTGTTTCATATTTTAATTTAGTCTCTATTGTTGTATTAAATTTAATTCTAGCATTCTTATTTTATTTTATTTATATTTCTTGCCTTGTAATTTAGTTTTCATGCATTTTAACCCTTAATGTTTAATTCCATGATGTTTTATATGTTATTTATATCATGCCAATTTATGTTTTTTAGGTGTTATATCATTTTTGTGTTTTAATCTATTTGTTCGTGCTATATGTCTTTTTACATGTTATGTCCTATTTTAATTTGTATGCTCATTAACTCGCCTTTCGTTTGTTTGTTTAATACGTTATGTCACATGTAATTTATAGCATGTTTAGATTTTTTTTAGTTTTTTACGTTTTTATATGTGTATTATCTTGATCATGTTTATTCATGCATATTTTCTTTTACGTACATTACCATATGTTTAGATTTGTTTGGTCACAATAAGTAAGTATTAGTTTTGTTAGGTTTGCTTTGTTTCTTAGGCTATATGTTAGTGTGAAAGTTTGTTAATTTGGCCTTGACATATTTATATTGTGTTACATATTAAGTTCTAGTTTTTATGTTTTTAGGTTATTTTGTTAATTTAGTCTCATGCTTTGTCATATGTATATGTCATGCATATGTTATAAATGTGGTTAGCATTAATATATTTAAACATGTTAGAATTAATTAATTTAGTTTTCGGAACATGATCTTTTTGCATATTTATATTTATATTTTTGTTTTATTAAGACATGTTATGTTGTTTTTGTTCATGCATTTTATATTATTGTATTTATGTTTTTTAGTTCCTTGGCTTTGTGAATTGTTTTAGGATTTGCTTTTTAAGGTTGCATAGTGGAATATAAATTGTCAATGCGGTGCCCTTATATCCGAGCGTAAACGGGGCCAGTATCAGGCGTAGTGATGGTGGTTGGGCGTTTTCTCTCGGATAACGGGGCTTTTAAAATTTACTCGCACTTATGACCAAATTTTAATTTAATCGTCACTTTAATCCAGAAAGTTTAATATTAATAAAGCGGTAATTATTAAAGTACCAATTTTGGGCGGTATGGGGATGCTAATCCTTCCCCATCCGTAACCGACTCCCAAACCCAAAGTTTTCAAAATCTTTGGTTTTATGGTGTCCGGTCCACCTTAAGTGGCCGGTGGCGATTCCATTTTAAATAAAATACGATTTTTTTAAAACCCCAATGGAAGACATTTTTTAAATACCTAAAAGACCCCAAACACCTTAAAAACTCGTTTTTTAGATCGCTACAATATCAAATGTGTTAAAAATTTGCAAAGAATTCGGCCGTGATTAAGCACGGTTTGGGGAACCCAAGGTAAATGGTTCGAATCATTAGAGATGGCCAAATTACATGACAAAAAATGACTCGATATGCCCTACCCGACCAGGTCAGGTTTTTATTTTTGAATTTCGGGGATCGGGTTTTTAAAAGTGTTGAGTTGGAGCGGGGAGGGACGAGTTCGAGTATATTTTAAAAAAATTTCGTCCCGCCCCAGTATATATTTAAATATATATTTATTATATTTATGAAAATACCACTATATATAAACACTTTTATGGTTATTAATTTTTTTTATTTGTGCTTATCGTAATTTTTTTAGATGTTGTTCAAGTTTAAGCATATCTGATTCTGACGGTCAATGGTTCAAGTTTATTCTTTTAAATATGTAATTTTTCATGCGGGTAATTTAAAATTGGTGTTTATTTTATTTTTATATAGATTTAAAGTCTTTTGAAACTATATTTTGTGGCCGTGACGATGGATTGATCGAATTTAATTTTTATCGTCGGAGGAAATTAAGGTTTTTTTTTTTTAATTTTTCGGGTCGAATCAGTATCGGATTTAAGAGTTAATACATCAGAGCGGGAAGTTGCGAGTGAACTAATATTTTAATTCGAAACAGAATGGGGTCGAGTTTAGCGGTTTATAGATAAGGATAGGATATGAGCGGCAAAAATAACAACCCTTTACCGTGCCCATCCCTAATTATTCGGGCGAGTCAGGTCCAATCCCATTATAATGATACCCGACCCGACCCGACCCGACTAAATAACTGTCTATCTACGAAGAGGCCCAGCAAGACTCCATGCTTCATTAGATTAATCCAAAGGTACGCCGCCGTTACAGTAGAAAATTTTAGATCTCTGCACTCTGTTTGTCGCCGGTAAAATGCCTTGATACTATCATTGAATTTCTCGGTGACAATCCCGCAAGAAACGAGCATTTTCGTTGTGGCAGCGATGGAAATTGATGATCCAAATCCAAACGTTTCCGACCAGATCAGCCCCAAGTTCTCAATCAACGGTCAGTTTTTTTATGTTTCTTGATCATTTTTAACTTCAACAATAGCTTCAACGATAGTAATTTGATGGCGAGATTGTAGGTTCTATCTGATTTTTTTGTGTTTATTTTGGCTTCCGTGTTCAGTTTTTGCAGCTTCTGAAGTCTTCTCAGATGCAGCATGGATTACGACACGGAGACTATACTCGTTACAGGTAAATTCACTTCGAAAAAAATTAGAAAACTATTGGAATGTTCTTTTTAAAATGCTTTATATTTGTATATTGTTAATATTTTAATGAATAATGTTGGGGCTGCAGGAGGTATTGCACTGCTCGTTTGAGGAGGTTATATAAATCATTGAAGTTCACACATGGCCGCGGTAAATACACCCGAAAAGCCATTACCGAGTCCTCGTTCACTGAAGTGAGGTCTGCCTTGTTAATTTTGCAGTAATCTGAATATTTTTACAATTTGAAAGTTTATTTTCTCTTTATAATTTTAATTTCTTTTTTGCTTTTAGAAATGCCTCTTTCTTTGTATTTGTGCACACATGTTTAGAGGTTATTATTGGTGTCATGTTACTTTTGAAGTAATTAGTTGCAATATGTTTTAGAGTTCCTTGCAATTGACTTCTTCTTCTTCTTCTTTTTTTAATTATTTACTTTTGAAGCTTTTTGAGTTGGAGGGGATTGGTTGGTCTGTGTAATATGTATTCAAGTTTCTGTAGCTTTTCCAAGTTTACAGTGTTGCTTTGATGTGATTTAAAATAGGTTTCTTCATATGGTTCTGTATACGGCAGAGAGAGCTTGGAGCCATGCCATGGAGAAAAGACAGCTTCCAGACTGTCCAAATGCACGCCAGCGTATCTATTTGATTGGTAGATTATGCAAGGCAGTAAAATGGGCTGATGTGTTTTCACATTTGTGTTCTGTCAAGGGAGATTCCAGAACATCCTTAGAAGCTGAGGTTTGTTTGCAATTTGATTGTTATTTGGACGTCTACAGTCTTGAACCTGCTTTTTTTTGGCCTTCAGGAAGAAAAAATAAAGTATAAAATAGTTGTGTGTGTACATTATTTCTTTTTTTATATCTTGCTTTTAATTTATTTCTTTCGCTATTTTTGGTTAAATGTTGCGTCTCATGTGTTGTGTAAAGGTGTAAATGCTTTTTAGTAGGCAAATTATTGCGTATGCCTTACAAAGGCATTACAGTGAGCAGTATGAGTTTTTGCTTTCTGATTGTGTTTGCTATATCAAGATGTGAACTGTGCTCCGAGGCATAGACTGTATGTACTTGTGGAAAAATTAAGCTAGGGATGTCTGTAAATCTACGTGCATCTTAGTGAAATTCCCGATTTTATTGCGATGAAAGCTTAAATTATTCCATTGTTTGTGGGCGTTTTGTATTGTTTTCTTTATGTGGTGTGACTGCTTTTCTTCACATTTATTTTTGTTTTGCTTTTATTCTAGGCCTATGCCTCCTATATGAAAGGGAATTTGTTGTTTGAACAAGATCGAAATTGGGACACTGCATTGAGGAATTTCAAAAGTGCCAGGTGTAGAAATAAGGCAGTATCACGTTAAAGTAGATAGTTGATATTTTTCTTGATCTCATGCTCCTATGTCAAAAGCAATATAAAAAAAAGAAAGAAAGAAAAATCAATGTCCTCCATGATACTTTTCCAATAGTTTTATTTTTTGCTGTTCATAGTGCAGAATGATAACATCTTTGATTATGTTATAGGGCCGTTTACGAAGAACTTGGGAAATATGGGGATGTAGAGAATCAAGTCTTATGTCATGAACGCGTTGAAGAGCTTGAACCTAGTATTCGTTACTGCCTTCATAAAATTGGAGGGTCAAATTTGCAGACTTCTGAACTTTTACAGATTGGTGAAATGGAAGGTCCTGCACTGGACCTTTTCAAATCAAAGCTAGAGGTCAGTTCATTTATATAGGCATTTGTATTTCCTTTTATCATCATAAATACTGTGGTCTGTATTATGTTTGAGTGACTTGCTGCTCATTTTTCCACTGACTTGCTACCTGCTGCTTGGCTATAAGAAATGTGTCTATTATAGAGTAAGATACTTCGAATCTTCTGAAAACTTAGCTTTCAATTCAGTAAGAACTTTTTAACTGTTTACCACCTTACCGAAGGTGATGTGAGAATAGATGGTTTCTTTCTGAATTATAACAATCACTTCTTTTAATATTAGTTCAATTGGAACAAATTAATGATTTTTTCGGAAATAAGATGTTTGAACTATACTTTTCAACCTTCAAGCTAATCCTTTGTCTGCAAATATTTTCATCTATGATTGAAATCCATCGGCTGCTTTGTTCAATAAATTAGTTATGCAATCCTTGAAGTTTGTGTATGTGATAATATTTTCTTAGATGAATGTTCATTTGTTTTATATCTATTGGAATTGGTTATGCACCTCCTTAGAGCTCATCAGATAACCGTCCAGGGAAGGGAGAGGGATGGAGATAAAAGCTTTTTCTCTATATTCTGCCGATGCCTTTGTCAGTAACATTGATATCTTATACTATCTTGATTTGCAGGCTGTTATGGCGGAGGCAAGATCACAACAGGCTGGAATCATTACTTTGAAAATTAGTTATACCGTACTGATATGCCCATAGGTGTACCGGTACAATTTTTCACTTCTTTCTCAGATTCCAGTGAGCAGAATCAGTACAAATACGGCTTGAATCATATCGATATGTCTTTGTAAATACGCACTCCTCATATCGATACGCCTTCTCGCGTATCGATACCTCTTTGTACGACTTTCTTTTTATGGCAAGTACCGATACACTTGCTCGTGTACCGATACGCCCGGTTACCAAACAACATTTATTGCGAGAAAAATGCAGCCCAGCGGCTCTATTTATGATCTTAGCTACCCAAACGGTTAGAAATCAATGAGATGGTATATAAACAAGTCTCCAATGCTACAACAACTACAATTAATGAGGTCTTAAGCATTCAAGCACAAATCCAACCATCTTTGAGCTTTTAGAGTCAAATTCTCTTAACTCGAGAGTGCATATTTGTAATCTTTTGATTCAAGTTTTGAGTTTGAATAAGCTTTGTAATTTGGCAAACATTTACCTTTGAGAAGATTTTTCAGTTTGCAATTTCTTTTCTTGTATCAGAGTGTTTTATCAAAGCTTTGGGGTAGAAGCTTTGATTGTGTAAAGGTTTCCTCTTGAGCTTAAAAAATGGAAGAAATTCTTAGTGAATTTGGGAAAATCCTTAGTGGGAAGCTAAGGTAGTGGATGTAAACCTTGTTAGAAGGTTGAACCACTATAAATCTCTTGTGTCCCAATTTTCTATCTTTCCAATTTGCTTCTACATTTTTTTAAAATTGCCAATTCACCCCCCCTTTTGGCCATATTCCATTGATTGATCTCCTTAACAATTGGTACCAGAGTTATAGTCATTGGAAGGATTAACATTCTCTTGAGATGATCCGAAAGTGTTTCAATCAATCAACATCCAAGCCATGGCCTCTACTTCTGGCAACAACCTCTACGAGTCTTAATCCATCACCAAACCTCCTTATTTCAATGGGAATAACTATCTTTATTGGAAGAATCGCATGAGGATCTTCATCAAATCCAATGATTACCTCCTTTGGGACGTAGTAGAAGATGGACCATCCCTTTCGATGAAGCAAGAAGGAGAAATATGCGTCCCCAAAACTAGACAAGAGTATATCGGTGAAGATTGGAGGAAGATGCAAATAAATGACAAAGCTATACACATACTCTTTTGTGCTCTTAGACCGGACGAGTACGCGAAGATGTATTCTTACACAAGTGCAAATGAGATATGGGACAAGCTCGAGACTACCTATGAAGGCATCAATGATGTAAGGAGACTAAGATTGGACTCCTCAACTTGAGCTATGAAAAATTCAAGATGGAACCAGATGAGGATATCACCAAGATGTTCGATAGATTCTACATCATCGTCAACGGACTTAAAGGACTTAGAGAAATCATTTCGGAAGACAAGCTTGTTTAGAAGCTCATCTATTCTCTTCTTGGGTCATGGGATGGAAATAAGACCGCTATTATCGAAGCCAATAATCTTAAAACCTTGAAGCTTGATGCTCTTATGGGGCATTTTCTAACTCATGAGATCATGACGAAAGGAAGAGAAGAAGAAAAGAAGAAAAAGACAGAGAAAAAAGAGGTGAAAAAGAAGAATGTGGAATTGCTCTCATGGCTTCGCAAGAGAGAGCGATTCTAGTGAGGAAGAAGATGAAAAACGGTTATGGTAGCCAAAAAGTTCACCCGGTTCATGAAATCCAACAGGGGAAGAAAGATCCATCAAAGAGGAGATTTCAAGAACAAGAACAAAGTGGAAGAGAATGATCAAATAGTTTGCTATGAGTGCAAGAAATCGGGGCATATCAAGATCGATTTTCTCGAACTCAAAAAGAAGAGCTTCGAGAAGAAGAAGAGGAAGCTCAAGGCTCATGTTGCTACTTGGAGTGATGAGGAATCATCCGATGAAGAGGAGCAAGAAGTGACCAACATTTGTCTCATGGTACTAGAAGATGATCCAAAGACAACCTCAAACTCATATAACCTTGATTTTACATTTGATGAGCTTCAAGAAGCTTATGATGAGTTACAAGAGGTTTATGACGAATTAATTTTGAGATATAAAGAATCTCTTTTGAAAATAAGAAAACAATTTTTGATTTAAAAAATCAAAATGATTCTTTACCCAAAACTAATTTGGAGCTTGAGAAGAAGGTTCTTGATTTGCAAGAAAAACAAAATAATTTTGAAAAGAAAAATCAAGATTTACACAACCTTCTCTCAAAAGTTCATGATGATCACCAAAAGGAAGTGGGTAATCTCAAAGCTTCTTTAAACAAAGTTGGGAGATCTAGTTTTGAGAAAGGAACATCTTCAAAACTCAACTATGAGAAAAGAAACTTTGGTGGCTACAAGAAAAGAAGCTTCCAAAGGCCTCTTATGGTAAGAGGATATGAGTGTTTGGGTTCCAAAGGAACTTATACTCATAGACCCAAAATGATTTGGGTACCAAAAATTAAGACGTAATTCTTTGTTTGTAGGGGGCATTGCTACAAGGCCAAAGTTTCAAGTACAAATTCATGGCACCTTGATAGTGGATGCTCGAGACACATAACCGGTGGTAAGAGTCGATTCTTGGAGCTAAAGCCAAAGAGTAGAGGAGTAATGACGTTTGGTGACAACTCCAAAAGCCACATTGAAAGAATTGGTTTCATTGGTAATCACTCTACTATATTCCTTGACAATGTTTTATATGTCAACAGTCTTAAGCATAATCTTTTGAGCATAAGCCAACTTTGTGATAAAGGTTTCAATGTGCTTTTTGATTTAAATGGTTGCAAAATTATCAACATTGAAACTAATAAAATTTTGCTTATTGTTCATCGCATAGAAAACATATACATGGTGCATTTAGATGACATTCATATTTCCAATGCATGTTTTGTTGCTAAAGATGAGCATGATTCGTGGTTATATCATAGAAAACTAGGGCATGGAAGCATGAGTTTTTTAGAAAAATTGATTTCTAATGATCTTGTAAGAGGTTTGCCAAAAATAAAGTTTTCATATGATAAAATTTGTGATGATTGTGCAAAAGGAAAACATAAAAGAGTTTCTTTCGAACCTATTAATGATGTTTCTATAAGTAGAGTTTTACAATTGATCCACATGGATCTTTTTGGCCCTATTAGAACAATGAGTTTGGGTGGAAAATCATATGCATTTATTTTAGTTGATGACTATTCTAGATATACATGGGTTCTATTTTTAAGTACCAAGGATAAGGCTTTAGAAAAATTCATCACATTTTCAAAAGTTAATCAAAACAATGTTGGCCACTCTATTTCTCACATTAGGAGTGATCATGGAACTAAATTTCAAAATCTAGGTTTTGAAGAGTTCTATAACTCAAATGGTAATAGCCACATTTTTTCGCTCCTCGCGCACTTCAACAAAATAGGGTTGTTGAGAGGAAAATCAAACTTTAGAAGAAATGGCTAGAACCATGCTTTGTGAAAATAATTTGCCTAAGTATTTTTGGGCGAAAGCCACTAATACGGCTTGCTATTTTGTAAATATAGTAATGATTAGGCATATTTTAAAGAAAACACCTTATGAGCTTCTTAAAAGCAAAAAGTCTAACATTAGCTATTTTTTATCTATTTGGTTTTAAATGTTATGTTTTAAACAATGAAAAAGACAATTTAGACAAATTTGATGCAAAAAGTGATGAACCTATTTTTCTAGGTTACTATTTATACTCTAAAGCCTATCGAGTATTTAACAAAATAACTTTAGTAGTTGAAGAGTCTATTCATGTGGTTTTCGATGATAACCTTCTTCCGAGGAAGGATTCTTGTAATAACGATGATGTAAGATTTCTTGATGCTAATGATGGTGGAGAACAATCATCAAAGGTGGATGAAGTTCCAACTAAAGAAGAAAAACAAGATCCACCTCTAGAAGCATTGAAGGACATGACTCTAGAGGAAAAGGAGGTCACCTACCCAAGGGAGTTCAACTATGTCAAAGGTGGTGAGATTTTGGATGATCCATCCAAAGGGGTGACCACTAGATCTTCTCTTAGAAATGCTTGTAATTTCGTTGTATTTATCTCATGCATTGAGCCTAAAAATATCAAAGAAGTATTAAATGATTATTTTTGGATATTGGCCATGCAAGAAGAATTAAATCAATTTGAGAGAAGTAAAGTATGGACGTTAGTTGATAGGCCTACTAAAAAATCTACCATAGGAACTAAATGAGTTTTTAAAAACAAATTAGATGAGAGTGGTAACATAGTGAGGAACAAGGCTAGACTTGTTGCTCAAGGTTATACTCAAGAAGAATGAATCGATTTTGATGAAACCTATGCACCCGTAGCTAAAATGGAAGCTATTAGGATGCTTCTTGCATTTGCATGCTATCATGAATTCAAACTTTTTTCAAATGGATGTAAAAAGTGGTTTTCTAAATGGTTTTATAAATAAAGAAGTGTATGCAGAATAACCACCCGATTTTGAAGATCAAAAATATCTAAACCATATTTTTAATCTTTTAAAAGCTTTATATGGTTTGAAACAAGCTCCTAGAGCTTGGTATGAAAGATTGTCAAACTTTTTGATTGAAAAAGGTTTTAATAAAGGAAAGGTGGACACCACACTCTTCATAAAAATAAAAAGCAAAAACATTTTAGTAGTTCAAATTTATGTTGATGATATAATATTTGGTTCTACTAATGAATTACTTTGTCAAGAGTTTGCTAAGTTGATGCAAGGTGAGTTTGAAATGAGCATGATGGGTAGCTCCCATTCTTTTTGGGATTCCAAATCAAACAAAGGATGACATCTTCATCAATCAAACTAAGTACATCAATGACATGCTTAAGAAGTTTGACTTGAAGAATGTGAAACCTCAAGCCACACCAATGAGCTCTTCTACAAAGCTTGACAAAGATAAATGAGGTAAGTGTATTAATTTAAAGCTTTATAGATCAATGATAGGATATTTGCTTTATCTTACCGCAAGTAGACCGGATATAATGTTTAGTGTTTTCTTGTGTGATAGATTTCAAGCTAGTCCTAAAGAATTACACCTTATAGCCGTTAAGAGAATCTTTAGATACCTTAGTGATACACCTTGTTTAGGTCTTTGGTATCCTAGAGACTCATCCTTTACTTTGCATGCTTATTCGGATGCTAATTATGGAGGTTGCAAGATAGATATAAAGAGTACCTTCGATAAGTGTTAATTCTTAGGCAGTATGCTCATATCATGGTTTTTTAAGAAGCAAAATGGTGTAGCATTATCTACCACCGAGGCATAATATATTTTGGTCGGAAGTTGTGCTCAAGTCCTTTGGATGAAGCAACAACTCTTAGATTATGAAATTGATGTAGGTATCATCATTCTTAAGTGTGGCAATACTAGTGCTATTTGTCTCACTAAAAATCCCATCCAATATTCTAGAACCAAGCACATAGAGATAAGACATCATTTCATTAGAGATCATGTCTTAAAAATGATGTTGTTCTAGAGTACGTAGACACCTTGAATCAACTAGCGGATATATTCAACAAACCTTTAAACAAAAAGCATTTTTGGTCTCTTAGGAGAGAGTTAGGGCTTTATAGCCTCTCTTGAACCTTAGAGCCTTTTTAGTGTCTAAAAATTTGCTTGAATTTGGTTGATTTACTTGCTTGTGTGTTTTTGTTCATTTATGCATCTATTTATGTTGTTGGGGGGTATGCATCTATTTTTGACCATTCATGATGATCTTACATCATACACATGTATATCGATTCGAGTAAAATCGAATTTTTGAGCTCTTTGGTCCCAAAAATGTCATTTTTGGTCCAGAGGTATCGATACAGGTCTTAACGTATCGATACAGATATCAAGGGCAGAAGATCAGTACAGGTGAACCTGTACCGGTATGGGTTAGGGATTGATACGGGGTATTTCCGTACAGGTACGCAGTTTCGATACACGATGTGATGTATCGGTACGCGTAGCCGCTAGAGCCTTTAATGAGCATTAAAAGGGGGTTTTCCTATTTTAACTCAAACTCTAACTTTTCCTAAAAACCCTAGGTCGGAAATCATCTATAAAAACATCTCAAACCCTTTATTTTTCTCACAAATCTACAAAATTCTTTGGGGGATTTTGGCTTTAACATCAAACCCAACTTAGCATCATCAAGATTTGTGCAAATCATCCCTTCATTCATCCATACTCAAGGTATAAACTCTATTTTCTCTTATTTTTGATTTCTTCTATATTTGTATACTGTTTTTTTTACTTAAAATTGTACATCTAGTATGTATATAACATTGGTTTCAAAGATTTTACAAAAATTCTTTCAAAACTGAATTTTTTTGTTCGAATATAATATTATACTCGTATATTTTTCTTCACTATTTTTCAATTTTCTTTTTACCAAAATTCTTATTTATACTTGTATAATACCTTGACCATTGGATTGATTTATTGGATTGAATGTGATGTTTATGCATACATTGTTTTGTGGCTTGATTTCTTTTTCAGGTTTTTATCATGGCTCCAAAGAAAAGAGTGAGAAAAGAGATCGGGTCTAGTTCTCAATTCCCAATCCAAATCCCAATCCCGAAAACAATGGTACAAAACCTAACAGAATCCATATTTTTCAACAATGTTTTAATAAACCTTAATATCCCCGAGCCATGGATTGTTTTAAACAATACCAAAATTTCAAAATCTGCTGTGAGCGTGTTGTTTCATCCCTTTTATGAGTTCCAATGAATTTCACTTTCGTTATCTCAAGTTAATAACTCAATGAAAGTTCATGACCTTTTTTAGCATACTCGGCACTCTTTATCGAAATCTTATCCTTATTTTTTACTCTAATGCTCGGTGTATGTTAAACCAAGCCAAAACTGAGGTTATAGCTATAGAGTTTTACCTTATGGGAAAAAAATTCAACTTGACTCTTCTTCAATAGCCAATCTTTTGGGTTTAGAGGATGTGAGTATAGATGATGAGGATGCTTTAGGTCATACTCATAGTGGCTCCATAATCGTACTTGATGCTCATGATCGCTTTCTTCACTTTCTCATCACTTGGTGGTTTCGACAATCCAGTGACAAATGGTCCACGATTCGTCAAGTCGATGATTTTTGGCTTCGTTGTTTCCGTGAAGGTAAGCGTCCCAACCAAGCTCAGATTATGATTGCCGAGATAATATTCTTTGTGCAAAATTGTCATACAACTCTTGTGACATCTTTCACCTACGGCACCGCCTTGAGCTACATGTTTCACAAGATCAAGATTGATTGCTCCTATGATCTTGATTTACCTCTCACCAATCCCATTGATGATCATTCTCTCCATCGAGCGAAGTTCACCTACTATAATGGAGAATGGATTCGTATTGCGGATCTTCCTGGTGATGTTCAGCCCGAGCACGTGGAGAATGTTCCAATTAACCCAGTTGCTCCGGTCGCTCCACCTCCACCTTCCTTTGATGCTCTCATGGTTTATCTTGACGGGAAGTTTGCTTCGTTGGATACGAGTCTGACTTCTGGCTTCACATCTCTTGATACTCGTTTGACATCCTTGGAGGCTAGAGTCACTTTTATCGAGACTCATCAAGCTTCGATGGACATGACTCTCACCGTTTTTCATGGAGAGTGGCATGGACATTCTCTTGGTAATGATGTTATGGAAGACGATGAGGAGGATGGAAATGAGGATGAAGACGGCTCTTAGGCTTTTGCATCTCATCCACATCATATCGTATTGGGATTTGAGTTTTATGCACATTTGTCTTTTATTTGTTTCCCTATGTTTTTATGCTTTGAGTTCTATGCTTTAGGATTATGTTTTTAAGTTTATGTTGGATTATTGTGCTTTGACTTTGGAATTATAATATCTATGTTGTTTATTTATGCGTGGAGTTGTTTATTGCTTTATATCTTGCATATATTTGCCCTATTAATTTTGATCTAACAAAAAGGGGAGAAGAATTGAGATTAAATTTTTTAGCCTTAAAGAAAGGGGAAGTATTTTTTCAAAAGACTTAAAAATTTTATGTGGTTTTGTTATATCAAAAAAGGAAAGATTGTAAAACTAATATTTGATTTTCATATAACAAGGACTTCAAGGATCAATTTGTAAAATTGAATAAATTTTTAAGTACTAAAAAAATCACAAAATGACAAAGATTCGAACTTAAAATTATTTCAAGTCAAAAACTAAACCCCAAATATTTTTTCTAAGTATTTTTGTACTCAAAAAGCCAATTTCAGTTCAGGAGTATCGATACGCCCTTGACCGAATCGATACGGACTTTAGCTACTGGAAAATGTTATATACTTAATGGTTGTTGAGTACCGATACACGTGTAGCCGTATTCGTACACCATTCATACCTAGGAACCAAATGGCCTTTGAGTATCGGTACGGCTTTACTCGTACCGATATGAGGTGTTTAGATTTTATAAATCTTTTACATTTAATTTTTGACCGTTGCCCTTGTCAGTTTATTGAAATCATAACTTTGAAAATTAGTTATACCGTATTGATATGCCCCTAGGCTTACCGATACAATTTTCCACTTACTTCTTTCTCAGATTTCAATAAGCAAAATCAATACCGATACGGCTTGAACCGTATCGATATGCCTTTGTAAATACACACTCATATTGATACGCCTTCCCGCGTACCGATACCTCTTTGTACAACGACTCTTTCTTCTTATGGCAGGTACTGATACGCCTGGTTACCAAACATCATTTATTGCGGGAAAAATGCAGCCCAACAGCTCTATTTGTGATCTCAGCTACCCAAACGGTTAGAAATCAATGAGAGGGTATATATACAAGTCTCCAAAGCTACAACAACTACAATTAATGAGGTCTTAAGCATTCAAGCACAAATCCAACCATCTTTGAGCTTTTATAGTCAAATTCTTGTAACCCACTTGAGAGTGCATATTTTTAATCTTTTGATTCAAGTTTTGGGTTTGAGTGAGCTTTGTAATTGAGAAAACATTTACCTTTGGGAGGATTTTCAGTTTGCAATTTCTTTTCTTGTATTAGAGTGTTTTATCAAAGCTTTGGGGTAGAAGCTTTGATTGTGTAAACGTTTCCTCTTAAGCCTAGAAAAAGGGAATAAATTCTTAGTGAATTTGGGGAAATCCTTAGTGGGAAGCTAAGGTAGTGGATGTAAACCTTGTTAGAAGGTTGAACCACTATAAATCTCTTGTGTCCCAATTTTCTATCTTTCCAATTTGCTTCCACATTTTTTAAATTGCCAATTCACCCCCTCTTGGCCATATTCCATAGATTGATCATCCTAACAGTCTTTTTGAACTTTATCATTTTACTTGAATAAATTCATATTTTTTGTTACACCAATATATATATCTTTATTATTTCCCTTATTTCAAGTGAAAGATTTGAATTAGGTTAAAGATTTAGTTCAGGGACGAAGTTATTAAGAGAATAGAAGGGGTTTATTCCCCCCAATTTTTATGTAATGATAGTTTTAGTTTTTGTTAGTTTGAACATTGAATATTTGTTAAATTAAATTTTATATCTCTTAAATTTTAGAATAAATATTTATTATTTCCCTGTATTTTGAAGTCATACGACTTTATCTCTCTATTTATTTAACCCTGAATAACTGGATTTAATTTATTGGAATTTAAAAGATTAAGTATTTCTTGTAGAAAAAGTATAATGAATTAAGGATTTTGCTATTGACAGCCCTTAGGGTTGTCAATAAGAACTCTATAGATTCTTATAATTAATGCTTGTTTTGCTTTTTAATAAAATCTAGTAGAATGCAATTAATTACATTATTAAAAGGTTGTGTTTAATTAATTTATGATGTTTAATGTAATTAATACTCACCTAAAAGATTTATAGTTTAGTGTTTAGGGTTTAAGGTTTATGTTTTTGGGTTTATGGTTTTGAATTTTAGGTTTAGGGTTTATGATTTTGGATTTTAGGTTTAAGGCTCGTGATTTAGGGTTTTGGGTTTAATGTTTTGGATTTTAGCTTTATGGTTTATGGTTTAGAGTTTAAGGTATGAGGTTTTAATGTTTAATTATATGAAAACATTTAAATTAATAGAATACAAGTTTTTAAGAATTACGTTCTACTAGATTCTATTGAAAAGTCAAATAAACATTAATGATAAGAATTATGTAGTTCTTATTCACAACCATTAGGAGAATAGAAATTTTCATTTAAGGAGAATAGAAATAGAATCGTTGATACCACAACTGACTTTACAAGATTGGGTGGGGAGTTAATAGGTTCCAACTATTTTGGCAAAAGCTAGTCTTCCCATTTAAACGAAATGTCCATATCCAAGCAGCTACCAACTTCAATCTTCACCAACCAAAGGCAAGATTAGTCAAAGCTTTAACTCCCCACTTGCTCAACCTCTCTGAAATGGAACGCTTGTCTACCATCAAGAATTGAATGTAACCAAAGTCAATTTTCCATTGCAATCTTCTTATTATTTTTGGGTCATGTACACCAACAATCTTAGAGATGTTTAAGGATGATAACGGGACGAGATGACCATTACCCGATGCGGCAAAGTATATTTTGAAATCGATCCAAATCCGATTTTAAAATAAGGGTAAAATACATCATATACCACTAAATTTTAAGTTTTGTATCAATTATACCACTGAACTTTCAATTTGTTCAATTATAGCACTTAATTGTCATTGAACATTTTAGTTCAATTATAGCACTGAACTTTCAATCATTTATTAACATTTGTAGTATATTTGTTGTTATTTGTAACCAAAGAATGACTTTAGCCTAGTGTTCAAGTGCAGTTCATTCTCTACACCATCCAAGTTCAATCCTACACACCGGCAATTTTCTTTCATTTATTTTCTTTTAACCAGATGGTCACCATTTGATTAGAGGGAAAAAAATATGAAATTATTTCTAATTAAAAGTAGAACCAAATTTAAAGAATGTGTAAATAATGGGGGCTAAGTTTTTTTTTTTTCGAATTAGAACTAAATTGATTGAATGTGCAAACTTAGAGAATTAAATATGCTATTATACAAATATTTTTAACTGTCGAGCCGTTCCTTTAACGACAGTTAATGACTTAGTGATCATTTTGCAATAAAAATCAAAGTTTAATGCTCATTACGTAACTTTTGAAAGTTTAATGATTATTTTATATTTTTAAAATAGTTTAATGACCATTTGTGAACTTTAAACGTAACAAATATATATAATATTATAATTTACTAGAAAGTTAAGATTCAAGAGTTAATTTTATTCCAAAAGTAAGAATGATTTAAAGAGTAATTGAATAGAAAAAAGGCCAAGACTTGATTTCATTGAATTCAAAACTAATAGGAATACAAAGAGTAATTTAATCATAAAAAGTACGATAATCTAAGCAAATTTATGTGGGAGGGGCCATTTCCTCCCTAAAAGGAAAAATAGGTTCAACTACATCTTAGGTCCCTAAAAGTTTTAAAACTATGTAAATTAAGTCTCATCCATGTAAATTTTTGAGTTAATTACTTCTTAGGTTCCTATCAGTTTTGATATTAGGCAAAATAAGCAATATCCTCATTGTTTTCGTTTAAATACTTCATAGATCCATATCAGTTTCAAATTTAAACAAATTAAATCCGGACTCCAAACTCGTAAATTTTGACTTAATAATTAGACACTAATCTATTTCTATTTACCATAATCTATCATTATGACTCCGTTTCTGATTCTATTTTGTCTACGGACATAAAACTGGAGAAAGAGAGCGCATGCAGGCAGTAAAAAAACGTGCATAAGAAAATGAAGGAGAATTCAAGTTGAGAAAGACAAGAAAAGGAGAGGTTAGAAGGAAGTGCACATTATTAATGTAGGGAGAAGTGGGAGAGTAATCAAAGTGTGTAAAAGAAACAGGTGAGTGAAAGCTCACCTCATTTAAGTAACTTTCTATCTTTATTAAATGTTTCATGTAACAGTCTAAATGGAGTTGAGTCGAGTTTTATTTAAAACTTGATGTCTGAAATTTGAATCTAAAATGGTCAATAATCTTTAGAGCAAGTAGTTAAAGCTCTTAGTTGACACCTTGTCCTCTCCTTTAAGTTGTGGGTCAATATATAAAATGTTGTCAACTTTAATTTAATTATTATATTTCTACAGTGGTTTAAATATTTTTTATGTGTCTCAAGTATGTCATGTTCGAGTCTCATTAATTCATATTTATTTCTTTTTCCTTGCATTAACAAAAAACTAAAAGATATGATGTATTTTGTACTTTATATCACAAATGACTACTTGGTTTAGTGGCAAACTCATGCCACTTCCACCTAGGGGAACCTAGGTTTGATTCTTAGTTAAGGTAAAATAGCTTTTTGTTTTATTTTCCTCATCCAATCATGTGACACATGTCACCACCTTATTAGAGGAGGTAAATAAATTTATTAAATAAAAATAAATAATTAAATTCATCCAATAAGGTGATGGCACATGTCGGCACCGAATCTAGTGATTAATTTATTTAATTAAATTAAATTAAAACTGTGATCAAATTGATATAATAGATAACTAACAGGGACTAAATATGTAATTATATAAATTTACCTTTAACAACCACGTCACTCATTTAATGGCACTTAACTTCGAGTGACCAGAAGTTTACAGATCGAAAAGGTAAGTGACCTTATCGGTCAAATTTAAAAATCGGTGATCAAAACTGTACTGAACAAAAACATATGTGACCATTGCAGTAGTTAACCCTAATTTAAATAATAATGAAGAAAGCACTCTTTAACAACGTTATTTTTTAATTGCACATGTAAAGTTTTTTCTTACCAAATTAAACCATTTAGTTTTTCTTTTCTTTTCTTTTCAAATAAGTATTTTATAGATAGTCAATGACAATCGACGTTAAGGACGTAATTAAAGAAAGTAGACACTGAGGGATTTTTGTGCTATTATGCCTTTCTCAGAATTGATTACTCTCATATTTAAACAAAACAACTGAAAATATTATTTAATGATTGAACACAAAATTAATAGATTTATATTTGAATCTTTTATCAATCTAGTTGTGGTCGTTCATTGAGTAAATTTTATAAATATATTTTTGTATAAAATATTTTGTTCACACACAACATGAATGCAACAAAACCTAGTGTCTATTAGTTGTAAACTCACGTGCACCACATTATATGCTAATCAATTATAAGTTCAATATACAATAATATTTAAAAAGTAATTTTATTAAGATAAATAAGATTGAAAGAATATTGGAATATGATTCATAGCATTCTTATTTATAATCTCATATTACTTTTAGTTTAATTTTTACATTAATAGCATTGTTGTACTTCCCTCTTTGAGGTCTTCTGTTGTCACTCTTCCGTATGTAGGACCCGAAACATTTAAAGTTTTTCACTAGAGAATTATATGACTCATCCAAAAAAAATCCCGCTATATCCCTCGTTTAGCCACAGTCTCTTGATGTGATAACTGTCAAATTTACTTGGACAACCAACTGATTTTACTACATAACAGTCGGATCTATTCCTTCAAACCCATCAATAAACATTAACTTTAGGACTGACACCAACCATCACAAAAAATCTTTGTTATGTTACATTAGAGAAGGAACTTTTATGATCCAATTACTACTTCTCGTTATCTTCTTTGATCCAACTTTCTCTTTTCTTTTTCCTTCATTCCTTAAAATCATCATTGTTTGCGGCTCTCCGTGTACTCTATAAAGGGTGAATTGCCTAAAATTGTCACCAGTCCACGTTCACCATCAATAATGGTGCAGTGAACATGAGCCATTTCTGATGATATTGCAATTTTCTTTTAATTTCCTTAATAACATTCTCTTGTTTCATTCCCTTATTAGTACATTATAAGGTCAGATCCAATCCATATTTAGAGGATGAGGAACAATTCATAGTCAATTTCTATGTTTCGGTGAGAATACCTACAACCAAAAATTAGCCATCATTATCAAGAATGAATACTTTAATTTTAAAACAGTGAATTTGTAGACAATACATGCAAAATCATACTACCATTTTTTAAAGACTTTCATTGTGGTAGGTTTGCTCTAAGGATGGCAAAAATATCCGGTCTCGACCTGACTCGGTGTGCCCCGCCTCGACCCGATTGAGTTTTTTTTTATAAATTTCGGGGATCAGGGCAAGTCAAGGCGGGTATTAAAAAGCTTTGAGTCGGGGCGGGTTCAGGTACGAGGTAGAAATTTTTCGCCCTGCCCTGGTATATTTTCAATTATATTTATTTATTTATTATATTATATTTATGAAAATACCATTATATATAAATACTTTTAGGGGTTTTAAGCTATTTTTTTAGTTTATGTTTATTATAATTTTTTGTTAGATATTGTTCGAGTTTTAATATATTTGATTCCGATGATCATTGGTTCTAGTTTATTCTTTTAAATATGTATTTTATCATGTGGGTAATTTAATTGATCTTATTTTATTTTTTATATAGTTTTAAAGGTCACTTGAAACCTATATTTTGTGACTATGATGATGGATCGATCGAATCTAACATTTATCGTCGACGAAAATTACTATTTTTTAAAAATTTTGAGTTAGGTCGGGGTCGGGGTTTTGAGTTGATACATCAGAGCGGGGCGGGACGGGTAAATTAATATTTTTACCCGAGGCGGGGTCGGGTTTAGAAGTTTATAGGTCGGGGCGGGTTCAGAGCGACCAAAAACCTGCCCCGCCCTGTTGCTATCCTTGGTTTGCTCTATTTTATAAATTTACCAATAAAACCGATAATTTTTTCATTTGAATTTTCTTTTTAGAGAAAATATTTTACATACCAACGGTTGGTGAAAAGCTTGTTTTCCAAAAGCAGATTTAACTTAAAGTTTATAAGTTTAGTTCAAAGTTTAAAATTAAAATCTTTCTATTAAAAAAAATAAAATCTTAGAGTTTAAAAATTTAACTTTTAAAATGAAATTAGACATACACTTGTAAAGTATTTATTTTCCAACT
Organism: Hibiscus mutabilis; assembly: GCA_019671005.1. Taxonomy (NCBI): domain Eukaryota; kingdom Viridiplantae; phylum Streptophyta; class Magnoliopsida; order Malvales; family Malvaceae; genus Hibiscus; species Hibiscus mutabilis. Next base: position 35,165,754 of record CM033743.1, on the reverse strand, counting down.
TTCATCACCTTTTCTTTAGGACATTGTAAATGTAGTTTGACTCACTAAGATAGGTAAACGGATGGTTATGAAATGTATTCCATTTTAATTGGCAAGAATCGAACTTTTGACCTCATAATTAATGGATGAGGTGAGCAATCACCACACCACATCTGATGGTTGTCAAATTCTTTTATTAGTCTATGTATTATATAGAAATTATGCATTTAATTATTATATTTTATTTTGTTCGCCTTAGTTCTAATACCATTCAAATGTCAAAAATTTGATCATGACTCAAATAACAATCGTGAAATATGTTAAGTTAAATTTTGCTATTAGTCTATGTATCACAGATAAATTATATATTTCATTATTATTCTTCAATTTAATTGTTTTAAACTTTTATAACTAAAAATTTAAAATCTGAGAGATCCACTAATTGACCGAGTGACTAAGGATGTTCATCATATTTCATCTTGTATGAGTTTGAATCCATATTTCTCTACTTAATAAGAAAATAAAATATGAAAAATATAAAACTAAAGTTGATAAAATTCGAGTACATAAACTAAACTCCTAACTTATATATAATGCAAAGACTGATATAAATTTTGACCATTTATCATGAATGACATTAATATTGTTTTTTTAAGAATATACTAATATTGTATTAAAGTTGAAAGTTGACGAATGTTCAAATATAATTTAAGCAAATTTAACTTTACTTTCTATTATCAGACCCGTCCATTGAAAAAAGCAGAATGATTTTTCGACAAATAAATTAAGATTCCATTTGTTATTTCCAAAAAAAAATATTTTCTCAAGATGCTTCAATTTTAAATTATTTTGGAATCTAATAATTTGAAGTAAAGTTAGATTATATCCATTTCAAAGTTATTGTATCAATTAATTTTATTATTGTCAATGATCTTTAGAGCGATTGTAAAAACTTTTAGTTGATTCTCTTCTAAGTTGTGGGTTTTAAATTCGTTAAGAGCAATTTTTCGTTTCTCTTTCTCCTAGATAGGAATTGTTCAAAAAATTAATTTTATTGGAATAATCATCAATATTTAATTTATTGATTAACCAATTTATATGAAATACTGCAGAAGTCTATTATTAGACCTACTTTTCCAGTCATGTTTGTTTCATTCATAATTCAAATTCTTAATTTTACTTTAAAAAATTAACATCTAGATAGGGACAGAGTTGTGTGAGCCGTGGGAGGGGCAATCGTCCCTAGTTAGGGGTGTGCAAAAATATTCGACCCTACCGATTCGATTATCCGTTAATCCAATCTGAAAATTCACATATTTGATTCGATTTTTATTTTCAAAACGAATATCCGATCTGATTTTTAATTTGCCCAATAGAATACGAATCATAATATTTCAAGTTTCGGATTATCCGAATATCTAAAAATTTAAAATTTCATAAATATGAATCTTGTGACATTTAGCAATTTGATGCTTGTTAAATTCGAAAATTCGGAAAAATCGAAATTTCCATATATGTGAATCTTGTTATATTTAGCAATTTGTTACCTTTTATATTCGATATTCCAAAATTTTCATAAATATGAGTGTCAAATTTGAAAAATACTTAAATCAAATTATATATTCGGATAATCAGATATCCGAATATTTGATTTTTCTCGAATCATATATGAATCACTATTTTACTGATCTAAAAGTTCGAATATTTGATTTTTGGATCGGATAGATATCCGAAAATCAACACCCCTACCCCCATCTCCCAAACTTTTTTTACCTTTTTTCTCATGTAATTTTTTTTAAATTAGATTATTTATAAATTTACCTCACTTTTAAACATTTATATTTTACTCTCAATCCAGATACAGGGACAGACGAATTAATTGACTTGTATCCAAAAGGAAATTATCTTTTTTTCTTCACTATAATTTGTTTTGGGCAAATTTGTATGAGTATTCCGTTTTGGGAAAAGAATTGGAAAACTACCCCCTTTAAAAATTATTTGGAAAAATATCCACATTCAGTCTACGTAAGAACGACTCTCGTTCTAGGAAGCGCGAATTAAGAACTCGCGTTACGCCGAATGCGAGTTCTATCTGATGTGACATGTCTTATCCGTTGGCGTCTTTTAAATATTCAATTAAAGGAACTCGCGCTTATCAGAGCACGAGTTCAGCAAGATATTTAGACGAAACGGTGGAAATTTAGCGCAGTGAATATGAACAGTTGAAAAATAAATGACCGCATTGAATATACATAGAACTCGGTCTACACGAAATGCGGGTTCTTGGGAAATTAAAAGGGAACAGTTGAAATTAAACAGAACTCGCTTTCTACAGGACTCGAGTTTAATTGAATACACATTTGAAGCAGTGCGAGTTCTGCTATAAATAGACCCCTACCCCTTAATTCACGCCAAAAATATTCTCTCTCAATTCCCTCTCTATATTCAAATTTTCGTGAAAATATCTAGGTTAATACCTCCAGTTTAAAGTAATGGCAGGGCTGATAAGGTTGGATCAGAAACACGTTTTCGATTTTTGGTGAAAAATGTAAGTTTTATTTATTTATTTTAAATTTGTATTTTTAGTTTTTATTTTGTTATATTTATAAAAAATAGTATGGCAGTTTGAAATTAAAATTAAATTGCAGTTGTTTAATTTTTTAGGATGTGATTGAACGTCGTCTGAAAGTTTTTATCAATCGGATGATGAATGAACCCAACACGCGTATAGAACGATATATCTCTAAGGACGGATTTCTGCACGTATCCAAAATCACTGGAGGTGCAAAATTGGACGTTGATCTGATAAACGCACTTGTAGAAAAGTGGAGGCCGGAGACACACAAAATCCACCTTCCGTGCAGTGAGGCGACTATAACCTTGAAGGACGTGTCTCATATTCTCAGTCTGCCGGTTGATGGAGAGGCTATTACCGGTCACAACAGTGGTGACTGGTGTGGCATGTGTTTTGAGTTGCAAAGGGCTACGCCAGACACGATGGATGGCTGCTGTGTGTTACTGAGGTGGCAGCGAAAAAAATTTAGCCATTTACCGGATGACGCAAATAAAGAACTGAAGATGGTAAAAAATATTTTTTTTGTAAATATTAATGAAATAATTAAATTTCTATATGTTAATATATTTTTTCCTATTGTAGGAATATGCTCGCGCTCATATTTTACAAATAATCGGCGGGATATTGGTGCCCGACAAATTTCGCAATAAAGTTCACATATTGTGGTTGCGACATTTGCGGGATTTTGATGACCCCGGTAGATTGAGTTGGGATCAACGGTACTGGAATTTCTCTTTAGGGAGATGTGCAAGACCACCAATCTAGAAAAGCACGACATTAAAGGTTGTCTTATGTTGCTTCAGTCTTGGGCGTGGTTCAGAATGTCGTTTTTACGCCCTAAACTGAGCGTGCCGAGTCCATATATTTTCCACTATGCCGGAGGTAAGCAAAAAAGTAATTATTTTTAATATACATTTTTTAATATTAATGTTACGTTTGTTGTTATGTTGGTGTAGCCAAAGGTCTGAAGGCTATTTGACATGATATTAAGAATGAATCTGAGAATCAGGTAAATATTTGGAATTTAAATTTAATATTGAATTTGATGTATTTATTTAAAATAAAGTTTGTTAATTTTAGTTATAATTGTATATTGTACAGTTTTTGTGGACACCGTACGCGGATTCGAGTATCAATGAATGCCTGCCAAAATTTTTAGACGGGATGGAGATTGCTTGGACGACCAAGGTACCGCTCATCTTCTACGCTACAGTTGAGTTGTATTCGAGCAATCACGTCTTACGGTAGTTTGGTTGTGTCCAAAGAATCTCGGAGAACCCTACAAATTTTGACGATTTACATAGGCTCACTCGACAAGGGAAGCTTGAGGTAAAATAATTTTAATTGGTTTAATATTTTATCAATTTGAAAGTAGTTTATATTTATTAAGAAAAATAAAGATTTTGATATTGTATAGTAGGTTGATTGGTCGGTGAGGCATATAGAGTGGATTGCTCAGTGGAGGGAAAGGGATCTTCCGCGACGGTAGCTCATTCGTGACTACGTATTGTTTGATATGATGGTCAGCCACGATTACATTGCATGGTTTATGGCTAATGGGAAGCCAAATCTTTTGACTCCAGAGGAACGAGCGGTCGTCATTGAGCGTGTGTAACGTAACCGCCCACGGACTGAACATACAAGGGGAGCACGTACGACTTCTGGCGCTACTTTATCATCGAGGAGAAATACTTCTGCCTCCTCAGCACCGGGACCATCTCAGGCCACCCCACCGATCTGACCACAGGCCTTTACTCATGCGATGCAGTCATTATTTCACGCGATGCAGGCTTTTACTCACCCCGATAGTGACGAGATGAGTTTATTTCCTGAAAAACCAATAGACCTTAACGAGCCCGTTGATACAGAAGATGAAACAGACGCTGTTGTGGAGGCTATTTTCGAAGGTTGATGCAGAGAAAGATGAGGAGGAAGATGTTGCCCCGCCTAATTTTACAAGAGTAGGTAGTTGCTCAATGTATTACGACCTACCATCCCATTTCACAACAGTGGATATGGAAGGCTTCAATGCTACTTAATTTTTAGAATTCCTACAACTGGAGCAGTACAATAAAAGAAATCAGGGTGAACTGCAACGTGGAATGGTCTTCAGGACTAAAAAACTCGCGGAGGCTGCGATTATGCATTATGACATACGGTGCTCAGTTACGTCTACCGTAAGGAAAACTGAGGCGGAAAATATATTGCAGAATATCCCTACAAGTACCAGGGATGTAAATGGAGGGTTCGTGTATCACAATTGAAGAGACTGAACAACCTCTAGAAAATAACTAGATACAACGGACCTCATACATGCTCCGTAGAAAAGCTTGAGCCAAGATCATCCTAACTTGGATGTGCTGCCATACTTCCACTCGTGAAAGCAAATCCACGTGTAACTGTGCCGATATGTATAGCTACCATTAAATCCATATACACTTACACGATTAAATACGATAAAGCATGGTTTGCAAGATATCATGCCATCCAACAACTGTATGGGCAGTAGGAGAAATCATACAACGAGTTGCGAACGTGGCTGAAGATGATGCAGAAATACAATCCATGGATGGTTGTGCAGCTGGAAACTGTACCAAAATACTACAATTATCGTATCGTACATGAAGAGTACCAGTTTTTTCGTCTTTTTGGATGTTTCCACAATGCATTAAGGCACTCCGCCACCGCAAGCCAATGCTCTAGATCGATGGCACATTCTTGTATGATAGATACACACATATCTTATTGCTGGCAGTTGTATAAGATGGCAACCAAAAATGCATTCCAGTAGCATTCGCAATCGTTAAAAAAGAATATATCCCTTATTGGGAATTTTTTCTCACCAACCTGCGCATGTATATCCTACGTCAGGTTCTACGAGAAAGAGAAGAGGGGATATGCATTATTTCAAACAGAGGCGCAGAGATATGAGGAGCAATCTCGCATATGATCGCGTCTTGAGAACCCCATATATACATTACTGATACTATTTACGACACATTGCAGCAAACTACTACCAGAGATTTAAGAATGATGATAAATGTATAATGGTTCTTCGTATGGGTACGCCTTCCACACTCATTCCGTTTTATTTATCATTGCTTTTATTATTATTATTATTATTATTATTATTATTTCTCATTAACTATTTTGTCTTTTATTGAATAGGCAACGCACACCGAGTAGATCAGTTTGAAGAGCTGTTGAAAGAGATGAGCGTAAGAAATTCAGATGTATATGACTATCTTGTTGATATCCCGAGGGAGAAATGGATGCGATGTTATGATGGGGTCATCAATATGGTTACATGACAACGAACTTGGCTGAGGTGGTCAATTCATCTATGAAGGGAACATGTCATTGACTATCACGTCCATTGTCAATGTGACATATTACCGACTAGCTACCCATTTTGCAACCCTTAGGAAACAAGCAATGGACTGGATTGCAAGTGGCCACAAGTTCCATCTAGAACTCTAGTAAAAATTTTAAATATACACTACACACGCAAACACGATGGGTGCAATATGCTTCTCTCGTCACCAATATCACTTTTAGGTTTCAGAATATTTGCAACCGCTTGAAGGAATAATGCAAAACAATTACGTAGTTGATCTATACCGAAAAATGTGCGATTGCGGAGTCTTCCAAACATTCAAATACCCGTGTGCGCATGGCTTCACTGCATATGCATCCGTTCATTTTGACACCATGACACTCGTTGATCCGGTATACCAACTTGAAAATATATTCAAGGTATACCGAAACGAGTTTCCTCCAATCGAGAATGAATGTGATCGTCATATCATTGACCATGAACCTAAGACATGCCCAGATCCTTTCATGCGCCGTAAAAAAAATGTCACCCAACTTCAACTAGGATTCACTGTGCGGATGATATGGTTCATCGAGAATGGACCGGACAACCTAAACAGTGCAGTAGATGTAAGAACACTAGACACGACAAGAAAAAAATGTCCCTCTTAGGACCACCCTCAAATCAACTAATTGTACTTCTACATGTAATCTTTTACAACATTTTTAACGATCTTTGAAGCTTCATTTTCTGTTTTACCCCTATTTAACACCACGAATTCATTCATTTCATACACCAACTTTCTGCCTTTCACTTATCGACCCATACACATGTCCACCAATCCATGTTTGTTTGTTCTTCATGGGAAAAACATGGCTACATAACATTTTTAACGCGATTTCTACACCCTTTAGGATGTCATATACGTGCTAATTTTAGCACCATTGTAAACATATGCTTCACTACTACGACGTGAAACTTAAACAACAACAAAAAATATCCCCCAAAATACCACAAAATCAACTTAAACATGCCTATGGACCTATGTTTGCTTGTTCTTCATGCAAAAAATGGCTAGATAGCGTTTTTACGCGATTTATACACACTTTAGGATGCCTTATACGTGCCGATCTTTACACCATTTTTAAGAGATGTTTCAGTACTATGACGTGAAACTTAAACAACAACAAAAATATCTCCAACATACCACAAAATCAATTTAAACATGCCTATGGACCCATGTTTGCTTGTTCTTCATGCAAAAAAAAAACATGGTTAGGTAGTGCTTTTAAGGCGATTTATACATACTTTAGGATGCCTTATACGCACTGATCTTTATACCATTTTCAAGAGATGTTTCATTACTACGACGTGAAAGCTCGAAAATACGAAATATTATCCCCCAACACCCCGAAAATTCACCTATAATATGCCTTTGAAGCTTTTTTAACAAGTAGTACACTAAACTCGCGTTGCTCCAAACTCGAGTTTTAAATTAATTGAGGCGATAAATTCGCGCCGTTTCTTCTCAATTTCTCGCCACATCAGACTGAACTTGCGTCTAACTAAGCGCGAGTTCAGTTTATTGAATATTAAATGAAGTGAACGGATAAGATGCGTCACATCAGATAAAACTAACGTCCCTTATACTGCGACTTCGTAAAACGCATATGCCATAACGCGAGTCGTCCCTACGTAAACATAATGGAGATATTTTTCCAAATGCTTTTTAAAGGAGTACTTTTCCAATTTTTTCCCGAATATTCAAACAAATTAGCCATTTGTTTTGACTTTTACAACTGCATGATGATGTCAACCTTTTTTACCACAGCATGGCAATTCCGTAGTTATTCAAAAGGCAGTGCCTTATTTTAGAACATAAATCTCACTTGCCTCAGTGTCTAAGCTAAGCTATCTTTGCCGTTCTTCTCGCGGGCTCCCCTTTCTTCTCCATTGTTTTTCCTCTCTCTCTCTCTAAAACCCGCCTGGAAACTGCAATAGCGTCGCCGTCTTCAGTTTCGGGCTTCTTTTTGTTACAAAACCGCTAGTGGTTTTCCGTTAATCGGATTACATTATCCCGCCCAATGCATTTTCCTTGAGAGGAAGAATGGGCTGCGTATTCGGAAAGCAATCACGGGAACCGACATCGGATCGCCGGCGGCGGAGCAATACCTTCGATTCGTCACTTACTCCGCGTACTCGTCGTCGCCGGAGCTCCGATGTGCTATCCACGGATGTTTCAGTCACTGATGCCGTGGATCGGGTCGTGGATGTCAAAGACTGGGAGAGGTCGAGGCAACAAAAGCAGAAAGCTAGACATACCGGCGATTTCCCGGTGAGCGTTTCGGCGCCGGAGAGACGGCGGTCGCCTTCAGACCTGAACCAGCAAGGGTGGCCGTCGTGGTTGATGGCCGTAGCTGGTGATGCCATCCGTGACTGGACCCCAAGACGTGCCAACACCTTTGAGAAGCTTGACAAGGTAACCATTTTTGTTTTTGTTTTTCCAGCTTAATTAAAAGCTTCCTTTGTTCTAACCATTTTAACAATTCTGGGTTTCTTTTTTTTCATTTTAGATTGGGCAAGGGACTTACAGCAATGTATACAAAGCCAGGGATCTACTAACGGGGAAAATAGTGGCGTTAAAGAAGGTTAGATTTGACAATTTGGAACCAGAAAGTGTAAAGTTTATGGCTAGGGAGATTCTTGTATTAAGGAAGCTTGACCATCCCAATGTAATCAAGCTCCAAGGTTTAGTTACTTCAAGAATGTCTTCTAGTCTTTACTTGGTGTTCGAATACATGGAGCATGATCTTGCTGGCCTTGCTGCCTGCCATGGAATTAAGTTCACTGAGCCTCAGGTACCATTCTTTCATTGACCATCCCAGTTTTGTCTACTGAACTTTTTAGATTTCTTTGTTTTTTGTACTGTTTTTGAGTATCCATGGAAATTTCCGCTTGTTTTAAATTATACCTTTTATTATGACAGTTTCTTGATGGAATGAATGAGAAATAACAAGACAAAAAAGAAGAAAGGATCCTACTTTTTTTTAGATGCCTAATAAAACTAAAATCTGCTCTTTTTTTCCAAAAGTTATTAGTATTGCTTATTTATCTTTTGGTTGCTGGAAACATGACGAGCTGCTATAGTTATAAGCAGATTGTTCACTGCCATTTTAATTCTCTCATCCTCTATTACCTTTGCATCTAGTAGGAAATGACGATTGATTCAAGTTATCTGCAAATGAAATCTTGCTTTCTAAAGGTTACAAGTTCCAACTGAGACATTCCTCCAACATGGTGGTTAGCCACCTTTTTGAAGACAAATTCACTGGAAACTAATATTTCTATTTAGTAAAATTTGGAAGCAAGCAGACAAGCTTAAACTGGTTGCTTGTTTGTTTTAGAATGTTGGTTTGTTGCTGAAATTAGATAATTTTTGCGAAAAATGCTGAGAATGGCAGTAGTTTGTAATTTTGATGCCATATGTGCAGGTATTTCTAGGAGGGATTTGAAATAGTTAAGCCTTAGAATGATTATCTCAAATTAAATGCTTAACTTCAAGATAAAATTGAGATTATTTAGAAATTCTCGTGCAAGGCCTGTTATGGCTTGTGGTATTGGGAATTTGCAATCGTCAGTATTCGCTAATGAGGTTTACATTGCTGAAGCGCTGAAATTTAGATGACTGCTTTGTTTTAATGTTTCTTCCCTCTGCTGGTAGGTAAAGTTCTATATGAAGCAGTTACTTTCCGGGCTAGAGCATTGCCACAAACATGGTGTTTTGCATCGTGATATCAAGGGTTCTAATCTCCTTATTGACAATGAAGGGATTCTTAAAATTGCTGATTTCGGGCTGGCTACCTTTTACGAACCTGAACAGAAAAAACCCTTGACTAGTCGAGTAGTTACTCTCTGGTATCGTCCACCTGAACTACTTCTTGGGGCAACTTACTATGGTGTTGGGGTTGATCTTTGGAGTGCTGGTTGCATTTTGGCTGAGCTACTGTCTGGGAAGCCGATAATGCCAGGAAGGACAGAGGTATTAATTTTTTTTGCCTCTTTTGTCGATATGCTCTTACAATCTGTTATGAGATCTTTCAATTTTTATTATTCTGATGGAGTTATGCTTAGAAATATTTTTTCTTTTCTGTTGCATACTGCATTGGAATTTAGTATGTGATAATGCGTTTAGTCATTATTGTTCAGTTTGGTTTTAGACTCTTAAAACACATTATACTCAACCTTGGAAAAGTTTCAGAGAATTTCATCTTCTTTTTTCAGCCTGGTATCAGTTTTTAGTCTGTTGTTTTGCAATTTCCAGCCTTCATTGCTGAAATAGACCCTCATCGCCATCTAGGGTTTAAAAAAAATTCCAACATGGTTGGACGCATCAGAAATTATCTCCGATAGAAGAAATCAGAAGATGACCTCAAATATTCCACACTCTAAAAGGATTAAATCAATATCCAGGGATGTCTGACAGAAAAAACAACAAAAAAATTCTATTTATCAAGTGGTCTTCGTTTGTTCAAACAAAATCAGCCACTTGCTTGCTGAAATAGTGGACCTTCAAAATGGTGATCCAAAAAAAAAAAATCTCCAACATATTTGGATGAAGATTCTATCAGGTCAAATGTCATGATTGTTTACAGAATACTCCAGTGTTACCTGAAAAAACTATTTGAAGTGATACAAAATCAGCATGTTCCTGGACCAAAATGGTGATCAAAATTCTAAAAGACATATGGATTAACTATTTACCAAAAGTATTCAAAGGCTAAAGACATATGGAGATGTTGCCTTAATCTATGAGATCAAAACAAAGATTTCAACCACTAAATAAGGTAATCTTTCTATTACTCGATATGCCAATCTTCTACAAAATCTATGGCAAGAATGGATCAATATCAGTGTTTCTAGATGTTGTGTAGTGAAGATGCAACCACCTTGAAAAGCTTTATCGAAAAGGATAGAGTTTACGACTTCCTTGCAGGCCTGAACGTGGAATATGATCAAGTCAGACTCTAGATATTGGGGAAAGAAAGTTTTATCTCTGAATGAGACAATATCTTTGATCCGAACTGAAGATAATAGGCAAGAAGTCATGTTGAAACCTAAAAAATTAGAAGGGCCATCAATGGTTTCTAAAAAGTCAAACAAAAAGGAATCAAGGATAGGTAATGGGCATACAGAGTCAAATAAAGACACTGTTTGGTGTACATGCTGCAAAAAACCATGCTATAGGCGAGAGGATTGCTTCAAACTTCATGGGAAGGAACAAATCCTTAGTCATAAACGAGGAAAAGCCCACTTAGTTGATGAAGAAGACCAAACCCAAGAAATATCCAACCAGGCTGGTATATGAGAATTCAAGAAAGAAGAAATTCAGAAGCTAAGAAACCTACAAAATTCCCTTGTACAATCCTCTACTAAGTGTTCATTAGCTCAATCAGGTAAGTACCTTAAGGTCCTTAACCCTTATGCTTTAAGTGCCTCAAGTCTTCTCTAGGCTCTTGGGTCATCGACTTAGGAGCTACCAACCACATGACTTGTAATCCAATCAAATTGAAATATTTTTGGGAATGGAAGTTGCAAGATCTAAGGATGACATTTTAATCAATCAAAGAAGGTACATTTTAGATCTTTAATTGGCATGTTGGGATGTAAGCTAGTCGAAACTCTTATGGAATCTAACCTAAAACTAAGGAAAGATAACATGGGCGTTTCAGTAGACAAGGAGCAGTATTAAAGATTAGTTGAGAAATTAATCTATCTATCCCTCACAAGGCAAGATATAACCTTCTTAGTTAGTGTTGTAAGCTAGTACATGAATGATCATCGAGAAAAACATCTTGTAAATTACTAAGATATCTCGCTAAATGAATTAAACTTAAGTTGTAGTGGTCAATTTGAGTTAAAGAGTGACAACCAATCAATCACCAGTATAGCAAAGAATCTAGTCCACCATGATAGGACTAAACATGTGATAGATAGATAGACATTTTATCTCCAAGAAAGTCAACAATGGTGTAGTGAAGATCAACTTTGTTCCTACCAAGAATCAGCTGGCCGATGTTTTCACCATGGCTCTTCCATGAACTACTTTGATGAGTTAATCTCCAAGCTAGGACTCTACAACATATACTCACCAGCTTGAGGGGAGTGTAGAATGTAGACGTCTTAGAAGTTTTACTTAAAGTCTAATTGTAAATTAGAGTTTTACTTTGTGTAAACTAGTTAATAGTTAGATTAGTGACAATCTTCTTTAAAGAATATAGACAAGTCTTATCCTAAAGATATAGATAAGAGTCTAACCAGATTAGTCCTAGTCTAATTAAAACACCTTATATCAGCCTATTTCAGGCTTGTTTTTGTACGCATTCTTAGTGAATAAAATCAGAGAAAACAATCTTCTCTATCGATATTATATTATCTACACAAACCAACAAGTGAAAGTACTTGGATTGCGGAAGAAGAGCTGCAGCGAGTTGATCCCAAAATATCTGTTGAATTCGTGAAAGTTTCTCACGGGATTGAGTTTTACAAGCTGGGGAGAACGACACAGGAACTTATATTATTATAATATCTTTTTATTTCAATTTTATTAAATATTAGAGATATTTAGATGATTGAGATTCATTAATTGATCTAGAGGTCAAGGATGCTCATGTTCCATCTTGTGTGGTTTCGAATTTTGACATTTACCTTTGAAATGTAAAGGTTCTATATTTAATTAAAAAAGATATTTTGGATGACTAAGATTATAAGTTTTTTTATGGTCTAAATCTAGGGTTAGGATTAAATCATCTTTGTAACCCTAGTATAAATAAGTTATAAATGTACTACAGCCAGGTCTTATCATTATTATTTTATTTGAATTAAAAGAAAACTAGAGATTTTTCTTAACCCGAAGTTTTTCTTGGGTTCTATCTTCTTTATTACTTGTTTGTTCAACCTTATTTTTTCTGATTGTTGTTGTTTGCCCCTTTAAACTACATCTGGGAAGCTATTGGAAATTGAGCAACGTATTAGCTTTGAATAAGCCAATTGACAACAGAATCACAATGACAAATAAGATAATTCTACCTGAAATTTTGTTTTAACTTCCTTTTCAATTTTCATGTTAAAACATTTTTTTGTGAAACCAGTGTTATTGACTCAAATGAACATAAACTGCAGTTATATCTTTGATCAGTTGATACTACAGCTTGAATATATAATTATTTTCCATCTGTAACATCAGATTTTTTTTCTCCTGCATAGGTTGAGCAACTGCATAAGATATTCAAGTTATGTGGATCCCCACCTGAGCAATATTGGAAGAAGTCCAAATTGCCAAATGCAACACTCTTTAAGCCACAACAACCATACAAACGCTGTATAACAGAAACTTTCAAGGATTTTCCATCATCTTCTTTACCTCTCATTGAAACTGAAGAACGAAGTACTGCCACCGCAGCTCTTAACAGTGAAGCGAGTTGTATCAGCTTTGTTAATGCATCTCTCGGGAAAAATCAATATTCATGTTTTACCTATAATCCAAGGACTTGAACAATATATCTAGTGATGAATACTTGATATTCTGTTCTCACCATCAGCTTGCTGCGTTGTCTATAGATTGGTTTGTGAAATACTTAATTTCCTCTTTGCAGTTCTTTACCACTGAACCATATGCTTGTCAGCTGTCAAGTTTACCGAAGTATTCTCCCAGTAAAGAAATGGATGTAAAACTGGGAGACGAGCAAGCCAGAAGGTTGTCTGGCTTTCCTTTTTCACCTTTTGTTTTCTTTTCACAGTTTGGCTAAATTCTGGTAACTGATATAATTTTTTTCTATATAGGAAAAGAGGTCTAGTCGGCAAGGTTAATGCAGTTGATGGTGCAACGAAAACTAAAGTCAGTGGACGTGCTAGTAGGGCAGTTCCTGCCCCTGAAGCAAATGCTGAAATTCAAGCAAACTTAGATGTGAGTGGGGGACTTTGCTCTTGTTCTATTTTTTCTAACTAATTCTTTTATTGTTTTATATTCATGTCTCTTTAATCCACAAACAAACACTGTACATGCCAACCACACTTGTTTTTTTGGAATTTCTGGCAAATGAAATTTCCGAGTTGCTGCATAATATTTGCCATCTAAGTTAGTCCAGTTATGAATATTAATTTTAAGTGCTTGGCTTTGTTAGTTAAGGATGAAATTTGAAATGCCTTTCTCTAGTGTTATGTCTGCTCGATTGTGTTCCTCCCCCTTTTGGCCACAGTTTTCTTATGAGCTTCAGTCGCGTCATATTTGATGTGGATCTTTGTTTCTTTGATGGTTTTGCAGAAATGGAGAGTGATGACACAAACAAATGCCAAGAGCAAGAGTGAGAAATTCCCACCTCCCCATCAAGATGGAGCTGTCGGGCATCCATTAGATGCATCACATAAAGGGCCTCTACCGTTTGCTGCAATCGACACTTCTTTTAGCTCATCGATTTTCATCTCCAAGTTATCCGGATCCACTAAAAATTCCGGACCTGCCGGCGGCCTTTCCAGAAGAAGGAAAACCAATAAAGACCCCCAGAGGGCTCCATCTCGAAAGTTCATCCACGGTTTCAAACCATCCTCGATAGGCCTATCCATGGATTTTCTATTCCGTGGTAAGTCCGAAGTGTTTCATAGCCGGAATTAGAATAGTTTTCTAAGTTTATAAACCCATGTTTTAAGTAACATAAAAATGTAATTTTTCTCATCCCTTATTTATTTGTATTTGATCATATAAATATCTGGTGTATAATCCTCGCCAAGATCCCAATTTATTAATTTGGTGCATAATCTGCCAATGCAATCCCACTTTTTGTTGTACAGTCTCCCAACAAGCACAATTTAGTCCTTATGCCTTTGACTATATACACTTTTGAGATTTATTCTTCTTTTTATACAAAAAAGATGTCGAAATCTTTCTTTTATGACAAAATATATAAACAAACAAGTGGGGTTCGGAAAAAACCCCCGAGATTCGAACTCTAAACCTGTTGAACACAGCTAAAATAAAAAGAGAAGAAATAAGGTCTCTCATCTTTTTATTTTTTTTGGAGAGTTAACATAAATAATGTAACGTGGCTGAATTTACTGGAAATTTGGAGAATCTCAATGAGTACCATAACATACATTGTGGCCGCATGGTTTTGTGTGAATTATCCTCTTCATGGTTTTCCCATTAGGTTTCACTCTCGACAATCTCATCCCTTTATGTTCACACTTCATTTTTGTTGCCGATTCCTGAAATAACAAGTTCATAAATATATATTTTAGTAAAAAAATTCATAAATATATATTATTCAGATCCGGCTGTCCATCTCATTGTTTATCCTACCAGGGAGTGTGAGATAAAATTATTAATATAGAATACAATTTTTTTTATAAATATAAGAATTTGAAATTTCCAGAAGTGCAACCGTCCTTTAGCGCCCATCGGTCTATTCTTGCAGCACGTATACAATCTAAGCCTACCAGAAAGCAACATTTATGTTTCCAAACCTGGGTTGGCACCAAATCTAAGGGTGTTTGGGATTCAAGGTTGGCAGCAGCTTTGATATCGGTTTTCCCCGATTCAATTACTTTTCCCTGCATGAATCGAATCAAATCATCGTAATTTAAATCTTTTGAATTAATAACAAAAGATAAAAGAATGTATATATAGACATATTACCGTCATTCTTGTTGTCCTTGACGGAAGGATTAATGTAAAACTTGAAACTTGGTGAGCTGGGACAAAAGGGAGGTTCATCGGCACAGCGAACCCCTGATTTATCTATTTCCTTGTTACCATCTACATATTTGAGGGTTTGAGCTTCTTTGTTACTGTTATTGGAATGGGGTGTAGGCTTGAGATGTTCACCATTGCCGTGAACAACCTTTGCCCTCCGCCTCCACATGTTGACCCTGCGGCTGACGACCGGAGGCACTTTAGGCAGCAGCATTCTCTCCACTTCTTTGCTGCTTTGCCTCTGCCTCTTTGTTTGATGAATCCATAACCAAGGGAAACAATAAGGTGGAGAGAGATGGGAATGAGCAGCCAAATGGATGGCTTTGGATTTATGAAACCTCCATAGCCATGATTAACCAGCAAAAATACCTATATCTATAAATGAGGCAAACCGCATAAATCTATTTATGTTCAAACCATATAAATCTATTTGGACAAGTAATAAGTTTTACAACAAACATGGTTAAAATTATCCTTTTTAACTGTTTTCACAATATTTCTGAGTTAAAAGGTTCCATGCATTTACAAGTTTGAGGTATCATTATATAAATTACATTCACAAGTTTGAAAACACATTACAAGTTTATTATAGGCTAAAATATTAAAACAAATTCCTTAATTTTCTCCTTTATTTATATTAAACAAGCCTTTAATATTTTAACTTGTAGCTTTAACATATAATTGGAGGTGTAACGACCCGAATTTCTGAGTCAACGAGTGGTGTTGACCCATGTTCTGGACCCTTGTGTTAGATTGGACAATTGGATCCCTTGGGCCAAGTTTGGGCTTTAATTGATGAAAAATTTTCTACATGGACTTAGGAAGTGACCATTTTGTGACAAAAGTAAAGGTTTGAGGTTTTATGTTGAGATTGTACCCTTATTCAAATAAAAGGCTGATCTTCCTTTCATTATTTCTGTCCTCACGTGGGGGGTTTAAGGGGACAAGAGAGCTTGGGTGATATCACCATTTCCCCCACTATTTTCTATTCCTTCTTCCTCCACCTTTCTTCCAAGACACCATAGTTTACAACCCCAAAGATTTAAGCTTTCTACCTCATTTATTCCATCTAAGATTCAAGAATCAAATATGTTAATCTCCTCTCTATGAGCTTCATGAAAAGTATATTCTTGTTGTAAGAAGGTGAGTTTTTCATTAATGAGTTTTTAAAGGGGTTTAAGTTTTTGGAGCTTCTCCTTTGGTTTTAAGGTTGTAAATCTGTAGCTAAACCTTTCTCTAGTATTTAGTTCAAGCTTTGATTCATTTTCCATGTTTGTATGGCAAGAGGAGATGTTTATGGAGCTTATTCAAGCTTGAAGCAAGAAGAAAGCTTGGGGGAAAGTAAATGGGTAAGCTTAGTTTCAGATTTTCTTGCTAAAGATCATACACCTCCGACTCCCTTACTTCTTGAAGATTATAAATCGATGCCTAGCTTGATTTTATAGTTTTTATAAGTGTTCTATGGGTGAAACTTACCTTGGGTAATCAAGTAATGATTTTGATGATAAAAATGATGTTAGACGACTATAATATACTCATAAATAACCTAGTAAATTTTAGGAACCACTTAGGAGTAGGTTTGGGCTATTTAGAGACAAATTATGAGTGATTTCCGTGCATTAGGAAGCTATTTTTGGGCATCAGTACCGGTATACGTGGAGCCCGTACCGGTATGCCTTGCTCAAAGTGTTGAACAAGGATGAAATGTAAGTAGGGTATCGTTATGATGTTCAAACTGTATCGCTACGCTATTCAAGGTCGTAACAGTACGGGTCTACACGTATCGATATGTGATGGTTTGTACAATTCAAGTGAGCTAAATTCGTATCAGTACGCAAGGGGCGTACCGGTACATAGGGTACCGTACTGATTCTCGTGCCCGAGTACCGATACCCATTAACCTCCAACCATTCCTTCAAGGCGACTCATATCGGTACGCGTATGAGAGTACCGGTACCCAGGGTACCGTATCTGTTGAGATATTAATTTTGATATAACTTTAAATGAAAAATATTTTTGGACTTAAACAAATTTGTAAAACTTTTCAAAAGTCCATTAGCTTGAAAAATATGTTTGAAAGGTTTTCAAAGGGTTTTTGGCATGTTTAAATGCTTTCAAAATAGCTCAAGTGTCAAAAATGGGCTTTGAGTATTGATACCCTTTCCTTGGTATCGATACTCAGTCAGCCGTACCAGTACAACTAAGATGTGTATCGATACGCCCTTTTATCCCCAAACAGGCAGATTTTCTAGTAGCAAAATTGGGTATCGGTACAGATTTAGTTGTACCGATACACGGGGGTGTACCGATACACTTGTATCATGTACTGATACCCATTACAATTTTGCCCAACGACTTTTTCTATTTAAAGCACGTGTACCGATACCAATGGTCGCGTACCAATACCTATAAGCCCAGAACTGCATTTAATGTTGAAAATAGAGTCCCCAACGGCTAGTAATACCAGAAAACTCCTTAGAGGGTTTAAAAGATCTCTCCAAGCATCCATGGAACAATAAGAAACAACCTGCCAATATTCATGTATTGAGAAATCAAGTTTTGTGTATAAATTGTCATATTTCTTGTAGAAAACACTAGTGATCCAAATTGCCACATTTTCTCAAGTGTTTAAGATTTTGGGTGTGAGCTTAAATTGCAATCACATTTGCCTTGTAAGGGGTTTATTGTTTGATTATTTGTTTTCTCTTTGTAAGAGAGTGTTTTCAAGACTTTGGGGTATAAGTCTTGATTGTAAGGGTTATCTCCTTGAACCTGGGAAAAGGAAAGACAAATTAATGAATTTGTGGAAAATCCTTAGTGTGGATAGCTAAGGTAGTGGAGGTAGACTTGGTTTAGAAGCCGAACCATTATAAATCATCGTGTCCTAATTCTTATTGCTTAGCATTTCATCCACCAAAGTAAAAACCCAATTCACCCCATCTTGGTACATCCAGTTGATCATTTGAGCTCCCAACAATTGGTATCAGAGCTTCGTCTCTATGTCAGATTAACATCCTAGAGTCGATCCTTGAAATGCTCAACCTTCATTGATGACCCGTTCATCCCAAAAAGAAGCAAAGCAAAATGGAATGCGAAAGATCGAAAGAAGATGCAACTCAACGATAAAGCTATGCACATATTGTTTTGTGCTCTTGGGCCCGATGAGTATGCAAAGACATATCCTTGCTCGAGTGCTAAGGAGATTTGAGACAAGCTTGAAGTCACTCATGAAGGAAAAAATGAAGTAAAGGAGACCAAGATTGGTCTTCTCAACCTTGAGTACAAGAACTTCAAGATGGACTCAACGGAAGACATCAAAGCTATGTCCGATCGATTCTCCACCATTGTAAATGGACTTAAAGGCTATGGAGAAGTGATTTCGGAGGACAAACTTGTGAGGAAGTGGATTTATTCACTTCTCGATTCATGGGATTCCAAGAAGACCACAATCATTGAAGCAAAAAACTTGAAGGAGCTCAAGCTTGACGAGCTTATGGGATCTTTGCTAACCCATGAAATGATGATGTTAAAGGGGAAGAAAAAAAGAAGAACAAGGTATTGAAGATTTGAATGTTGTACTTAAATCCCCCACAAGCCAACAAGAAGATTTAAGTGGAGAAGATAATGAAGAAGAAGAGATGGCTAAGCTCTTCAAAAAGTTCAACTGATTCATGAAGCAAGAAAATGAAGAATCAATTATGAATCGAGAACGAAGAGAAGAGAACCCATCATTTGCTACGAATGAAAGAAGCCGATGCACACCAAGTATGATTGCCCTCGACTCAAAAAAGGGATCAAGTCATAAGAAGAAGGCATTTGTGGCCACATGGAGTGATAAAGAGGACTCCACCGAATGATGAGGTAGCCAACCTTTGTCTCATGGCCATCAAAGAAGATTTAAGGGTAACTTATAATTCATCTACTTCAATTTCATATACATTTGATGAATTACAAGATGCTTATGATGATTTGGTTTTAGAGTTTAAAAATTATATTTTGAAAAATAAGAAAATGGTCTCAAATATAAAAGTTCAAAATGATTTGATTTCTAAAACCTGAAGCAAAACTCAATGAGTTTGAGAAAAAAATTTTTGATTTACAAAATTTGCTTCAAAAAGTTCAAGAAGAACTTCAAAGAGAGTTAGATGGTCTTAAAAGAAAAAAAAGATTTGATTTACAAAAGTTTTGAAAAGAAAAATGGAGATTGCTCTAAAAATAATTTTGTAAAATAATTTTTTTATCAAAGATAATCTAGTTCCCCTAGATTTTTAAATGGTAAAATTGTGAAGAACGTTTGAGTCTCTAAGGGACTTATTTCTTCAAAGAAAAAAGAAGACATTGAAAAATGGATTCCAAAGGGGACAAAGATATTTGAGACTAATGCCAATAGGCCCAAAACAATTTTGATACCAAAACAAAAATGATTGTCTTGTGTAGGTCTGCTTGAGCATTGATGAACAAAGTCAAATTTTGGGAGCTCTTGACACACAAGGGAAAATGACACTTGAAGAAGGAGAGGATTAACATCCTACCTTGGTTCAAGTGGTAAAATTTAGTTTCATGCAATTGTTTGATCATAAACTCCATGTTTATTTTCTCATAATGGTCTAAGCATGTTTGTATGACTCCATATTGTAATGACCTGGATTTTTGAGCCAACGGGTTAACGTTGACCTAAGCCTTGGGCTTTAGGTTTTGAGTGTGTAATAATACAATTGGGCCCTTGAGTGTTGATGTTGGGCTTGGTTTAGACCTAGTGTGATAGGTGAGGGACTCAAGATGTAATTTTTCCAAATCTTGGTAGCCTATTTCCTTGTCTTCTTTAGACAAAAATTGCCCATTACATCGTCTTAATAACTCATCTTCAACCTTTCAAAATTTCTCTCTTCCTTGCAAGGACTCTATGGAGAACTCAAGGTAAGTCTAAACTTTGCCTTCAATCTTGCCATATAAGACTTTGGGTTTCAGATATGTTAATCCTCACCTCGCGATCTACATTTCGATGTAAGAATGGTTGGTAATAATGGTAAGAAGATGATATGTGTTTTAGTGGGGTTTTAGTGTCGGGAGTTTTAGGGTGGATTCATGTTGTAAGTTCATTCTCTTTTCAGAGTGTAACAAATTCATTTTTACACTTTTTGTTTAGCGAAGGAAGTTGGGGAGCCATCCAACACCCAAGGCAAAGAGAAAAAGTGAAGTGGAGCTTAGGGGAGAAGGATTCTGGGATTTTGAACAAGGTTTGTACATTTCTAACTCCAATATGCTTCATGCTTCTCATAAATGTGATTGGTTTGCATTATTTAAGTTTTGGGTATTAAAGGCTTGGTTATGGATATTTATGGCGAAACACTAATTTGGTGTTAAAAACCTGTAAAATGGTAGTAAATCGTCATAATAATCTCCCATAAGATGTAGGATCAAGTTGAGGGGTTAAGGTTTCATTTTGGGGGCTTAGAAAGTGATTCCCGAGCCTTGGAAGCTATTTTTAGGCTTCAGTATCAGTACACGAGGAGTTGTACCAATACTCTGTGTTCTGTGGGATGAACACAGACAAAACTTTAAACGGAGTATCAATATAGGCTCAAGCCGTATCGGTACCCCTTGTTCCATTGGAATTCCAGTAGCTAAAAATCGTATCGGTACACTTGGAGGCTGATGAATGTGTAGATAACCTATTTTACGTACCCTTTTTGCATAACTTTTGCATGTGTTTAGGCTCATATAGTTGCATTTAGGAGTAGTTTGCATATAGTTATGGAGTTATGGTGTTTGAGCTTAATGTTTATCTATATTGATGCTATTAATAGGAAATGTGGTGGTTTTTAGTGTTGCTTGCATAGGAAGTAACAGAGCAGTGGAATGCTGGAACATTAGAGCAGAATTCTCTCATGTTGGACTAGATGCTACAACATTCGCTGTGACGCTAGATACAAATCTTGGATCTTTTAATGTGATTTAATGCGTGGTCCCCTCTCCTTTATTGAGCCATTAATGATGTGGAAAGCAAATATTCTCTTTGCTAGATCACATGACACTATTAAAAGCATGTGATAAGATATTCTTTTATTGAGCAATTAATGATGTAGGAAAGCAAGATCTTCATTAAAAGATTATTTGCACTTTAGGGTTTTTAAAACCCTAGGAGAGCCACCTCTATATAAAGACATCAAGGGAAACAATTAAAAAGAGGCTGCACCTAACGCACAAATATGCAGAAAAGCTTTTATTCAAGGAAGAACAACCCTTTGTCTTCTTCATTAGAGAACCACCATTGTCGAAGGTTAAGAGGATTTTTCAAGTGACGAAAAGCTATTGAGAGAGGCTTTAGGAGTTTGGAGCGTTGCAGTAACATTTCAAGGGCACGAAGAAGAAATCTCAAGTCGCTTTGATTCTCTTTCTCTCTTGCTTTATCGTCTGCTATGTTTTTAATTGTTTTTATTATGGTTGTTATTTCTTCAGCCATGAGTTAAATACTTTTTGTTGTGTTTTATTGTTTTAGGATTCTATGTTTTAATTACTTGATCAATGTTATAGCTTTTCCCCCTTTATCTATCATGTTCATTGTTCTTTATGCATAATTATTGTAAGAGCTATTGAGAGAGGACTTTTAATTATTGATATGTGGCTCAATATCGATAGAATCAAGTTAGAAAAACATGAACAGGGAGGCTAAGCTGTTAACTTATCTTAATCTGGCTTAGACATAAGTTTAGAGTTTCAACGACTAAAAGGGAGTTCTTAAACAGATAATAGAGTTGTTAGGGTTCACGCAGACATGTATCATCTTAGCTTCAATGTTATTAACTTTTAGGCATCGAGAGAGTCAGAAGTTCATTAGAAAATCCTGTCGGATAGATAGAGATCTAATTGGTTTACGCAGTCATGTATTGCCAATTGTTGTAACATTCGAATGGTAATTAACATAGTTCCTAAGCAATAAACCCATAATCCATAATTAATTTAAATATTTGCCACAACATCTGTTTGTTCTTTGATAATTGCTTTACTTTAATTTGGCATATCATTAGTTTATAGTTTTCATCACCATATCATCTTATCGTTATTTTACTAACTGTTTCGTGCAATTGCTTTGAGTTTACCACTCCAATCCCTGTTGGTTCGGCACTTGATACTTATCATTTTATTACTTGTGCGACGGGTATACTTGCTCTAATTGTGCATACTATATTCTACGCATCAAGTTTTTGGCGCCACTTTCGGGGATTGATAATTGGTAATTTCTTAGTAGTTGCACTTAATTTTTAGTTTAATTCTAACTTTTATATTTCTTTTTTTCCTTTTTATTTTTTAGGCGTGTTACAAAGGAATGAGATTCAACATGAAGGGAAGTAAAAGTCGATCTATTGGAGAGTATCTTACACCCACCTATGACAACCTATACCCAGACTTAGCTTTTCGAGAGAGAAGAATGGATAATTTTTATGGAGATGATGTTTTTCCATGTCTCTCAACACAAACTGTAGCATTGAGCAACACATTACACCAGTGCAAATACCAGGAGCAACCCAAAGAGTTCATACCGTGACGAATTCTTGTGATTACTGTGGGGAACAACATTTGTGGGGGAATTGCACATACAACCTGATGCATATTGCTACAAGGAGGATCATAAAATGAGTGTTAGAGACCACCTCGAAGCCTACAACCAACGGTGTAACCAGCAGCAAAATTTTTCGTGGTATGATCAAGGAGCTGAAAATTTTTATGACGATAATAGCTTTGTTGCTGCAGCACACATGTCATGGCAAAGTAGTCATCATCGACAACCAAGTGTCTAAGAAAGTGTTCAAGAGTGTGATAATTTATATGCACATTATAACCATGCTGCA
The DNA here is from genome assembly GCA_019671005.1 of Hibiscus mutabilis. Classification (NCBI taxonomy): domain Eukaryota; kingdom Viridiplantae; phylum Streptophyta; class Magnoliopsida; order Malvales; family Malvaceae; genus Hibiscus; species Hibiscus mutabilis. The sequence goes on along the minus strand of CM033743.1, from coordinate 35,142,289 downwards.
TCACCAGAGTTCAATCCAATGCCGCATCAATACAGTAGTCATCAAGAGCAGTTAAATTCCATGAAAACAATAAAAGTTTGGATGGATGCTGAGCTTCAAAATTCTGCTGAAACATTGAGAAACATTGAAAATCACACAGCGGAGATTTTGAATATCTTGATTAGCATGTCACAACAACCAATTCAAAGGGATACTGAAATCCCAAGTCAAGAGAACGAGGGGCAATGCAAAGAGATCTCCCCAATATGTGAGGAACAACCAGACCCTCTGAGTCGAGAGCATGAGAAAGAATGCCCAGCAATGGATGAGCATGAACAATGTGTTACCACAATAAATCTTGAGGAGCCTAGACAAAGCAATGATGTACCAACACTTGATGAGGCTGAGATGAGTAATGCTATAGCAATGTCTGAGGAATCTGATGCGTAGACCGCTATGGCAACATTGACACTGGAGCAACAATCTGTAGACATATCTTATCCGCATGCAAGATTTGATACCATTAAAGCTAGGGTATGCTCAATTGGGAGATGACACTTTATATATGGTGATTCCCTTCGATCTTGGTGCTACTCCGAAATCTCTACTGATGGAGATGTTTGAAAAGCTTAAAGAAAGTGGTGGTTGGATACTTGAAAACTTCAAAAGATTTGGTACTTCACTCGACTTACACATGATCATGACCGAGGATTGGCACAACAATTAGATAGAACAACAATTGCCACAACAACTAAGGCTACACCCAACAATGGGGAAAGTCGATGAGAATGAAGTAATCCAATGGTTAGGTGTTGGTATAATCTTTTCCATCAAAGAATTAATGCCTTCAAGAACAATAGAAAGGTGGAGGGTATGCATAGACTACAAAGGAACAAGAAAGAAATATATCTCCACCGAGGTTCCACAAGGGAAAGTAGTTTCAAGCACCTTGACTCAACTTTTTTTGGAAGAATTGTCACTCGATAGAGGGTGCAGATGGACTATAATAAGTACCGAAAATGACGCTTATCCCAACACATCAGGATACTTAAGCTTCACCCTAAATTTTATTTTTCTGCATTGTTCTATTTTTTGCTTTATTTTCCACTTTAATTTTATTTAAATTTCTTCAGCATTCAATTTTTTTAAATTATTAATTTTCCTTTTGTTTGTATTGCAGCCGTAAAGCATAGAGGAGCATCAAATCTTTTCTGGGATTTGGAGAAAAGTTGATTTTTGGTAGTATTGGCTCCTAATTATATTAGGTTTTTGGGCAGTTAAAAGATAAAAGGGACGAGAACACGTTGCATTTAAGGAAAAATATTTTCTTTTCTCTTCCCTCATTATTAAAACCCTACAACCTCTCTTTTACCTTTTAGGATTTCCCCCCACTTTCCCACTTTTTCATAAACCCATATTAATTACTTTCCTTCCAAAATCTTACACTTTTCACCCTTCATATAAAAATCATATCTTTCCATCTTCATCTCATCCGAAAACCCCTAAAAGCTAAAGAGAGAATTTTTTAAGCCAAACTTGCTTCTTAGTCTTCTTTCTCCTGGTCCAAGCTACACCCCAAGAATTCTTGTGCCCTAATCTTCACCCTCTCCAACAAAGCACCCGTGGCGTGAATTAAGTGCACAAAACTGTCGGGGTTGAAGACATGTTAGAGGAAGTGCCCTTCCACTGCACCACAGGTTGCTGAAGAGCCTGCACCATCTACGCCCCACACCGGTACACGCTTCAAGCGTACAACACGGAAGATTGCACCTTCCCGATTCCACTTAAACTCTAGTTAGTTTTTCTTTTGCTTTTGCATTTTTTCCTTTCATTGCATGTTTATATTTTGTTTTTCTTTCTTTTTGCATTGGGGACAATACTTCTCTCAAGTTTGGGGGAGTACATACTCATGTATATATTAGGTAAAATTAAAAACAAACATGCATGTAAATAGCCTAATTTGTTTTTATGGTTCCCTTTGCTATGATTCCACTAATTCTAAAATTGTTGTTGTGTTGATCATGATTTCCTATGATTAATCTATGCTTAATGTTTTGAAATGTGTTAAGAGCTTTTGTGTTTTGAACTTAGTATTGAAATTGCTATAGCTTTAAAATCACATGTTGCATGCTTTCTAAAAACTTAAGAAGCCTTGGGAAAATTCTATGTCGACTCTCTGATGCCAATTCATGAATTAATGGAATTGAATGCTCAATGTAGCAAATTAACGGCTTAATTAAAATCCCAAAAATAAGAAAATAATGAAAAATTAATTGAAAACTCGATGCTATAGGTAAAACTGTTGAGGGACACTCTTCTATGCATCTTGCTACCTTAGTACACTAGGTGAGTTGTGTTTGCTCCATTTAACTTTCCCTGGTAGGAATGGTAGTATTGACATAAGAGTGAATGAAAGTTTTCACAAGATGACTCTGATCGTAGGGCTCGGGGATGGGCTGTTTGCTCAACTCCATCTTCAGGTCTAAAGAGTAGTTGTGATAAGCTGAAGCCCCGAGGACACAGTTTAATAAACTTAAAAAGAATTAAGGGAGTAAACTAATGTGCTTAAAAGGAAAAGAAAATGCTAGGCAATAATAGAGTGAAATCCTTGAAATTTTCTAAGGCTATTAAGTACTGATTGTATGCGACACAACACCCACTGCACCTACAGCAAGATTGATCATTGGAACAAAACTGTAAGCTCTGATGCATTGCACTTCTTTAAAATGGCTGAGAAATGAATTACTATTGCAACATGTCTTGGAATTATTTTCATCATAACTTAGTTGTAACCTTAGAAACAATGGGCTGTTTATGTTTTGTTTTCATGTTAGGTTAGTTTGCATTGCTTGAGGACAAGCAATAGTTCAAGTTTGGGGGTATTTGACGAGTATGTAGATAACCTATATTACGTACCCTTTTTACATAACTTTTGCATGTGTTTAGGCTCATCTAGTTGCATTTAGAAGTAGTTTTCATATAGTTATGGAGTTATGGTGTTTGAGCTTAATATTTATCTATATTGATGCTATTAATGGGAAAGGTAGTGGTTTTTAGTGTTGCTTGCGCAGGAAGTAACAGAGCAGTGGAATGCTGGAACATTGGAGCAGAATTCTCTCGTGTTGGACTAGATTCTATAACACTCTCGGTGACGCTGAAGAAAATCTTGTATCCTTTAATGTGATTTAATGTGTGGCCCTCTCTCCTTTATTGAGCCATTACCTTTTTACTCATATTATTGTTAGACTTAGGCTCATATTAGTTGCATTATTAGCCATTCATGCATGCTTGCATTGTTTCCTTGGTGGACAAGCTTGATTTCATATTTTGCTCAATTTTGTGGAAAAAGATACTGCTTTGGTGTGTTTTTGTGTGTATGTGCAGAATCACTTGCCAAAGCAAGGCTAGAACCAGTTGCTAGGGCAATGCATGAAGGAGATGTCGAGCTAGTTGCCAGGGCAATGCATGAAGGAGATGCCAAGCTAGTTGCCAGGGCAATTTTCGACAAGGAATAAGATGATATGGTAGTCGAAATTGCTGACTAGATAAGCCCAAGATGACGTGGAGCAAAGCTAAATCCCAAAGGAGTTTGATTTCCATGAAGAGGTTAAAGAGAAATTAAGTCCCAAGAAGATAGGAGAAGTTCTAGAAGGAATTTAAATATAATAAAAAATTATATTCGTTTAAAGATAATTTAATTCCAACTTAACTTCCTCCTCAAAAAAGACTTTGACCTAGCCCTATAAATTGAAGGCCATGCCGTCAACTCCAAGGAGGGAGAGAAGAGAGAATTTTCGACAAGATCAAGGGAAAGGGAGATTTCGATAAAGCTCCATCCATTCTTCATCTTTTTCTTTCTTGTTCAATTAGGTTTATGCTAGGAATTCTTTATCTTGTGTTTCTTTGGAACCTAGCCATGAACTAAATCTATTTGGCTAAGGTTATTGTGTCTTGTGGTTGTGAGAAACAATTGGATTTTGTTTAGGTAATAAGAGTTTGCACTTTCAATTCAAGGTTTACTCATTCTTGGTTCTTATTCTTGTTTGCGAGTGAATTGGGAGAGGATATCGTAACTTTATCTATTTATCTAATATCGAGAGAGTTAGATTCAAGAAACGAATGAGTATGGTCTTTGTTCAATCTATTGATGGTGAAGATTAATCCGACATAGGGATAAGTTAAGGATTTCAACGACTAAGAAGAACGCAAGATTGGTTGTTGTTCACCCTTGATTCACGCAGGGATGTATTATCAAGGCATGCACAAATAGCTAGAGTTTTGACTTAGGGATAAGAAGAAACCATTGAAGAACGCTCCGCCGAACCTTGAAGTTGCTGCCCAGCCGCCCAAGTAGTTGCCCAGCTAGTCGCCCATGCAACCTTCAATTAGTTGCCAAGGCAACCTTACTGTGCAAGTTGCCACGACAACTGAGGAGTTGCCCTTGCACTCTTTTACCAAGACGATCCAATCGGCTATCACTCCTCAACTCACGATAACCTGGCCTATTCTCTCTCATTTAATTACATATTCTTTTACTTATTTGCTTTCTAGTTTAGTTGTTAGTTAAAACTCCAACAATCTTCTACTTGTGTTTTCTTTTACTTTTTACAGTGCAAGAGATTATACTCTTGAAGTGACACCAATCTCTGTGGAGACGATATCTTTTATACTATAACTTGCGACGTGTACACTTGCACAATTGCGGAGCACTTATTACGTGCAACAAGTTTTTGGTGCCGTTTCCGGGGATTGGCAATATCAGCTTTGTTTTTATTTTCTTGCACTTTTTATTTTTCTTGTTTAAGATTCAAAGGGCTAACAAACTTTGGTTTTGCATTGGTATATGACCAGGGTGAGACCGATTACACTAGAATATCCCTTTGACCCAGAAATTGAACGAAATTTACAAAGACTTAGACGAAGGTTAAGAGCAGCAATGGCTAATCAAGACGCACGAAACAGAACTATTCGAGACTATCTTAAAGAAGATCTTGATGGACTTAATCCAGGAGTTGTCACGCCTGAAATTGAAGCTGACCATTTTGAGTTGAAACCGGTGATGTTTAACATGATCAACATAATTGGTCAATTTGACGGCTCAGCAACTAAAGATGCACGACAACATCTTAAATCTTTCCTCGAGATTTGCAACTCATTCAAAATACAAGGAGCCACCCCCGATGTTTTACGACTAAGATTATTCCCATATTAACTGAGGGATAGGGTGAAAACATGGTTGAATAGTATTCCTGCCGGATCAATAGGATCTTGGACCGATCTTTGTCATGATTTCCTTGCTCTATTTAATCCTACAAATTTGACTGATAAGCTTCATAACGACATTACTTCTTTTTGGCAGGCAGATGATGAATCCATATACGAGGCTTAGGAGCGATATAGAGAACTTCTACATAAATGCCCCTACACGGATTCCCAGTGTGGACACAAGTAACAATGTTTACAACGCTGTGAATACACCAACAAGGATGATGCTAGATGCCTCGGCAAACGACATACTCCTAGATAAGTCGCCGGAGGAAGCAATGCAAATTCTAAATAGGCTTGCCAAGAATGATTATCAATTCCCCTCTACTAGAAGAGGAGTTAGACGCCAAGCCACAATACATGAACTGGGATCGTCAGACTCAATTTCGGCACAATTGGTCGCTCTAACCAAGATGGTCCAAAACATGCAGAAACCAAACAACACACAGGAGGTCAAGGTAATAGATTCCTTTTGTGAGTTATGTGGTGGTAACCATGATTCTTCTGAATGTATGCAGAATTCAGAATCCAGCTTTTATGTGGGGAATTACAATCGGAACAACAATGTGATGTCCAATACATACAATCCAGCTTGGAAGAAGCACCCAAATTTCTCATGGAGTAATCCCAACAATGCTTTAAACCAGAACAATCAGAATGCACAAGCATCGGGATTCCAGCAGAATATGCCACGACAACAGTTGCCGCAGCAACAACCGACAACATCTAGTTCTTTGGGAAATTCTCTCAATGCTTTTATGTTGAAAACTGAATCTTATATGGTTGAGAATAGTAACTTCATAAAAAGAACTGATGCTTTTATTAACAGGACCGAGATGAGATTGCAAAACCAAGAGGCGACAATCAAATCATTGGAAAATCAAGTCAGACAATTTGCTCAAAACCTGAATACTAGACCGCAAGGAGGTTTATCTAGCGATACTGAAGTCGCACGAGGAACTGGCCATGAGCAATGTAAGGTGATCACCACTAGAAGTGGTCAACAACTTAAAGAGGCTCAACCTCGCTCATCAAACAAAACTCCACAAAAAGATCAAGACGAATCCAGCGGCAAAGCCTATGATGCTGAACCAGGAATTGCTGCGGCAACCAACAATAAGCATGCCTCGGTAACCAGCGATAAGGATGCCTCGGCAACCAACGATAGGCATGCCACGACAACCCCAGTTGACAATGCCTTGGCAACTCTAGTTGCCTCGGCAATGCCATCAATCAGGTTCCAGACCAATGAAAGGATCGAAGATATCCGACTTCCACCACCATTCCCACAAAGGTTGAAGCGACAAAAGCAAGAATATCAATTCAAGAAGTTTCTTGATATCCTAAAGCAAGTCCACATCAACTTGCCATTGGTTGAAGCAATTGAACAAATGCCAAACTATGCCAAGTTTCTTAAAGACATTGTGTCCAAGAGAACAAGGCTAGGAGAGTTTGAAACAGTTGCCGCAACAGAGGGATGCATGACCATGTTGCACAATCGCATGCCACCCAAGTTGAAGGATCCCGGAAGTTTCACAATACCTTGTTCCATCGGAAACCACTATGTCGGGAAAGCATTATGTGACCTTGGAGCCAACATAAACTTGATGCCTAAATCGATTTTCCAGAAATTAGGAATCGGGAAGGCAAGACCTACAACAGTTATGCTAGAGCTAGCCGACAGATCATATGTGCATCTAGAGGAAAAAATAGAAGACATACTGGTAAAAGTTGATAAATTTATTTTTCTCGCTGACTTTATTGTTTTAGATTGTGAAGCAGATGAACATGCACCTATCATTCTCGGGAGACCATTCCTAGCAATAGGGAGAACCTTGATCGATGTTGAAAAGGGAGAACTCATAATGAGGGTGAATGACCAACAAGTTAAACTAAATGTGTTCCAAACCCTAAGGCACGCCGATAATCCGGAAGAATGCCAACTCTTCATGCCACGGTAGAGTTTAACTTCGACGAGGAATTTAGTTGCCTCAGAAACTATATTGCCGATCAAGAGGAACCTAAGGAGTATGAAGAACCGATCGATGAGGAACAACAAGAAGAGGCAAATTGGTTAGTTAATCGACCAGGTATATACTTTGAACCACTTGATTACTCAGGAAAGGAAGGTAAGCTCAAATAGCCCTCTATTGAACAACCACCGATTATTGAGTTGAAACAGTTGCCAGAGCAACTAAAATATGCTTACTTGGGAACCAATAATACACTGCCTGTAATTATTTCCTCTAAGTTATAGCATGAGCAGGAAAAGAAGCTGATCAAAATGTTGATGCTACACAAGAAGGCAATAGGGTGGACAATGGCTGACTTGAAGAGAATTAGCTTGTCAGTGTGAGTGTACAAGATTTTGTTGGAAGATGATCACAAACCTTCGATTGAGGCCCAGAGGAGATTGAATCATGCCATGAAATGGGTTGTAATGAAAGAAATCATCAAGTGGCTTGACGCTGACATTATATACCCTATCTCTGATAGTATATGGGTAAGTCCGGTACAATGTGTACCAAAAAAGGGAGGTATAACGGTGGTAAGTAATGAAAACAATGAACTCATTCCAACCAGAACTGTGACCGGTTGGTGGGTTTGTATGGATTATCGAAAGCTAAACAAAGCCACTAGGAAAGATCATTTTCCATTACCCTTTATTTATCAAATGCTTGACCGTCTTGCAGGTAAACCCTTTTATTGTTTTCTTGATGGTTATTCAGGTTACAATCAAATTGCCATAGCACCAGAAGATCAAGAAAAGACAACCTTCACATGCCCATACGGTACTTATGCTTTTCGAAGGATGCCGTTCGGATTGTGTAACGCCCTGACAACCTTCCAAAGATGCATGATGACACTCTTTTTAGACATGGTCGAAGACTTCCTTGAGATCTTCATGGATGATTTTTCCGTTTTTGGTAATGACTTCGACAGTTGCCTCGGCAATTTAGAGAAGGTGTAGGCAAGATGTGAAGAAACCGATTTAGTCCTTAATTGGGAGAAGTGCCATTTTATGGTAGATGAAGGAATAGTGCTCGACCACAAGATTTCATCCAAGGGAATTGAAGTAGACAAAGCCAAGGTGGACATGATTGAGAGATTACCCCCACCGAGTTCGGTTAAAGGAATTCGAAGCTTTCTTGGACATGCAACTTTTTACAGGAGGTTCATTCATAATTTTTCTAAAATTACTAAACCCTTGTGCAATTTGCTTGAACATGATAAAGTCTTTAATTTTGATGATTCTTGTGCCCAAGCATTCAAAACCCTAAAGGAAAAGCTTGCCTCGGCACCCATTACCGTTCCACCAAATTGGATGCTACCTTTTGAGCTCATGTGTGATGCAAGTGATTTTGCGGTAGGAGCAGTCATAGGCCAACGCACAGGCAAGACCTTTCATGTGATATACTATGCTAGTAAAACTCTTAATACTGCTCAAGTGAATTACACAACAACGGAGAAAGAGTTACTAGCTGTAGTTTTTGCATTTGACAAGTTCCGATCCTATTTGATTGGTACAAAGGTAATTGTTCATATGGACCATTCGGCAATTAAGTATCTATTCAATAAAAAGGATGCCAAACCTCATTTGATTCGTTGGATATTACTTTTACAAGAATTTGATATTGAAATTAAGGACAAGAAAGGAACAGAAAATTAAGTGGCCGATCACTTATCACGTTTAGAACGCAATAGGGAGGAGGACGCAGATGTAGAGATATGCGATGCATTCCCGGATAAGCAACTATTAGTTGCCTCGGCAACCACAGATGCGCACGCCTCGGCAACCCCTGATGCCTCGGCAACCATGGATGCGCATACCTCCGCAACCCTCGACGCCGCAGCAGCTCTTGACGCGCACGCCTCGGCAACTCCAGATGCGTACGCCATGGTGACCACTGATATGCACACCTCGGCAACCATGGACGTGTATGCCTCAGCAACCATGGAAGCGTATGCCGCGGAAACTCCAGACGCACACGCCTCGACAATCTTGAAAGCAGTTGCCACGGCAGCACATGCCTCGGCAATACCCTGGTACGTAGATTTAGTTAATTTCCTTGTTTGTGGTATTTTACCTTATGGCCTTACTCACCAAGGGAAGAAGAGGTTCCGCCATGATGCTAAGCATTACTTTTGGGACGAGCCTCTTTTGTTTAAACAATGTACAGACCAGGTTATACGCCGATGTTTCCCTGAAGAGGAGCAGCAGAATGTACTCCGGCAATGCCATTCTTCACCCTATGGAGGACATTTTGGAGGAACTCGTACCGCGGCCAAAGTTTTGCAATCTGGTTTGTATTGGCCAACATTGTACAAAGATGCCCAAGAGTTTTACAAGCAATGTGATCGTTGCCAGAGGACGGGTAATATCTCTAGACGATATGAGATGCTGCTCTAAACCATCATCGAGGTGGAATTGTTTGATGTGTGGGGGATCGATTTTATGGGATGTTTCCCATCTTCATTCGGAAACCTCTACATTCTGCTTGCCATCGACTACGTGTCTAAATGGGTTGAGGCAGCTGCAGTTCCCACCAACGATTCCAAGACTGTTCAACGATTCTTGCAAAAAAAAATATTTACACTGTTTGGGATGCCGAGAGCAAATATCAGTGATGAAGGCAAGAACTTCGACAACAGACTTATTGCCAAGATGTTACAACGCTTTGGTGTATCTCACAAGATTGCCACGACATATCACCCACAAACCAATGGGCAAGCAGAAATTTCCAACCGAGAATTGAAGGGTATACTCGAGAAAGTTGTAAATCCCTCTAGGAAGGATTGGTCAGTAAGACTAGATGACGCACTTTGGGCATATCACAGTGCATTCAAAACATACTTAGGTATGTCCCCTTTCGACTTGTCTATGGCAAAACATGCCATCTACCGGTGGAAATTGGACACAAGGCATATTGGGCAATCAAGACCATGAATATGGATTGGGAAAGTGCCAGACAAAAGCGTTTGTTGGACCTCAACGAGATAGAAGAATTCCGTACACTCGCCTATAACAATGCACGAATCTACAAGGAGAAAACAAAGCAATAGCATGACAAGAAACTATTGCCGCGACAATTCATGCCAGGGAAACTAGTTTTCTTATTCAATTCTCGGCTAAAAGTTTTCCCGAGAAAACTAAAATCAAGATGGTCAGGACCATTTGAAGTTGTCAAACCATTCTCCCATGGTGCCGTGATAATCAAGTCCATCATTGACGAACATGAATTCAAAGTTAATGGACAAAGATTAAAGCACTACAACAGTGCCCATGTGGAACGCAACAAAGAAGTGGTCACCTTAGGAGATGCATGAGCATGCTCTCCTTTCGATATTTTATTTTTCTCTTTCTCTTTCTTTTTATTTTTTGAACTATTTTTTTATTATTTTTGGTTATTTTTTTTCTTTATTTATTTTTGGAATTTTTAGAAGATATTTTATTTTATTTTATTTTTCTTCATTATCTTTTGTTTCCAGGTTTTCTTTGCTTTCTTTACTTTTCCACAACAAGACTCACAACCACCATGCTAAGGAAATTCACTACCACGACAACCACAACAGAGAATGCCCCAGCAACTACCTCAGCAGTTGCCACGGCAACAGAAACTGGCGATGCCCAGGCAACAACAATGGCTTCGGCAACTACTGATGCCCAGGCAAGTGAACATGCATCGGCAAACATGGATCAAATCAAAGCAATGCTATTCACGCGGTACCAGCCACAAGCATTCAACACCGACCGAAATATGAATCAAGCAAACGGCACGAAGAAAACTTATCACTCGAGGTGACGACCTCTCCGACTAACTCATTTCATTTAGTTTCTTTTAAATTTTGTTTCACTTTTACATGCATTGAGGACAATGCTTCTCTCGAGTTTGGGGGGGGGGTGTTGGTTTCTAGTTAGTTTCATGTTTAGTTGCATTCATCTTTAGCAATCACATATAGGTTGCATATGTTACTTGCCATGCCTTTAATTGGATTTAATTGCTTAAGACTTGTTGAATATCCAATGACGAATTTTTGCCACTGCACTTAATTAAAAGAACCTTTAATTTTAGGATTGCATGAAAAGAACTTAGAATTTTACTATGATGCTGAATTTTTTTACACGGTTGTGGCTTGTTGATTGAAAGAAACTTAGTGAACTTAGTTTGCTTAAAATTTGGGTAAATTTAAAATTGAAAATTAAAAGTTTATTTCTTGCTAGAGGTGCCCGAAACTGGCTCTAGTAGTTAATGCACATTAAAGAATCGCTAGAGGTGCCCGAAATTGGCTCTAGTGAAAATAAAAATAAATGCCCCGGTAATTAAATTGATAAAAGCCTACTGTTCCCATAGAATCTTGAAAATCAACTTGTACACAACTACGCACACACATTGTCACAAGCATTATAGTTCGATTCTGGGTAATTTTTGTGCTATTCGAAAAATTAAAAGGTGATCATACTTTGTGCCACGGTTCCGAGGTTTGAATTCAAGTTTGAAGCATGTCTTTGATGATTAAAGTATTGGCAGGTAATTGTTAGTTTGCATTGCTTGAGGACAAGCAATAGTTCGAGTTTGAGGGTGTGATAAGTGTTCAAAAACACTATTTTTATTACCCTTTTTACTCATATTATTGTTAGACTTAGGCTCATATTAGTTGCATTATTATCCATTCATGCATGTTTGCATTGTTTCCTTGGTGGACAAGCTTGATTTCATATTTTGCTCAATTTTGTGGAAAAAGATACTACTTTGGTGTGTTTTTGTGTGTATATGCAGAATCATTGCCAAAGCAAGGCTAGAACCAGTTTCCAGGGCAATGCATGAAGGAGATGCCGAGCTAGTTGCCAGGGCAATGCATGAAGGAGATGCCGAGCTAGTTGCCAGGGCAATTTTTGACAAAGAATAAGATGATATGGTAGTCGAAATTGATGACTAGATAAGCCCAAGATGGCGTGGAGCAAAGATAAATCCCAAAGGAGTTTGATTTCCATGAAGAGGTTAAAGAGAAATTAAATCCCAAGAAGATAGGAGAAGTTCTAGAAGGAATTTAAATATAATAAAGAATTATATTCTTTAAAGATAATTTAATTTCAACTTAACTTCCTCCTCAAAAAAGACTTTGACCTAGCCCTATAAATTGAAGGCCATGACGTCAACTCCAAAGGGGGAGAGAAGAGAAAATTTTCGACAAGATCAAGGGCAAGGGAGATTTCAACAAAGCTCCATCCATTCTTCATCTTTTTCTTTCTTATTCAATTAGGTTTATGCTAGGAATTCTTTATCTTGTGTTTCTTTGGAACCTAGCCATGAACTAAATCTAGTTGGCTAAGGTTATTGTGTCTTGTGGTTGTGAGAAACAATTGGATTTTGTTTAGGTAATAAGAGTTTGCACTTTCAATTCAAGGTTTACTCATTCTTGGTTCTTATTCTTGTTTGTGAGTGAATTGGGAGAGGATCTCGTAACTTCATCTATTTATCTAATATCGGGAGAGTTAGATTCAAGAAATGAATGAGTATGGTCTTTATTCAATCTATTGATGGTGAAGATTAATCCCGCTCAGGGATAAGTTAAGGATTTCAACGGCTAAGAAGATCGCAAGATTGGTTGTTGTTCACCCTTGATTCACACAGGGATGTATTATCAAGGCATGCACAAATAGCTAGAGTTTCGACTTAGGGATAAGAAGAAACCATTGAAGAATGCTCCGCCGAACCTTGAAGTTGCTGCCGAGCCGCCCAAGTAGTTGCCCAGCTTGTCGCCCAGGCAACCATCGACTAGTTGCCAAGGCAACCATGTTGTGCATGTTGCCATGGCAACTGAGTTGCCCTTGCACTCTTTTACCAAGACGATCCAATCGGCTATCACTCATCAACTCACGATAACCTGGCCTATTCTCTCTCATTTAATTACATCTTCTTTTACTTATTTGCTTTCTAGTTTAGTTGTTAGTTAAAACTCCTACAATCTTCTACTTGTGTTTTCTTTTACTTTTTACAGTGCAAGAGATTAGATTCTTGAAGTGGCACCAATCCCTGTGGAGATGCTACCTTTTATACTATAACTTGCGACGTGTACACTTGTACAATTGCGGAGCACTTATTACGTGCAACAACGTGGAAAACAAATATTCTATTTGCTGGATCACATGGCACTTTATTAAAAGCATGTGACAAGATATTCTTTTATTGAACAATTAATGATGTAGAAAAGCAAGATTATTATTAAAAGATTACTTCACTTTAGGGTTTTTAAAACCCTAGGAGGGTCACATCTATATAAAGACATCAAGGGCAACAATTAAAAGGAGGTTGTACCTAACGCACAATTACACATAAAAACTTTTATTCAAGGAAGAACTGGTCTTTGTCTTTTTCATTGGAGAACCACCATTGTCGAAGGTTAAGAGGATTTTCCAAACGAAGAAAAGCTATAGAGAGAGGCTTTAGGAGTTTGGAGCGTTGCAGCAACAGTTCGAGGGAACGAAGATGAAATATCAGGACACTTTGATTCTCTTTCTCTATTGCTTTGTCGACTGCTATGTTTTTAATTGTTTTTATTATCGTTGTTATTTGCTCAGACATAAGTTAAATACTTTTTGCTGGGTTTTATTGTTTTAAGATTCTATGTTTTAATTACTTGATCAATTTATAGCTTTTTTCCCTTTATCTATCATGTTCAATGTTCTTCATGCATAATTATTGTAAGAGCCATCGAGAGAGGCTTTTTAATAATTAATCTGTGGCTTAATATCGAGAGACTCAAGTTAGTAGACAAACGTGAACAATGAGGCTAAGCTGTTAACTTAGTCTTAATTTGGCATGGACATAAGTTTAGGGTTTCAATGACTAAAAGAGAGTTATTAAACAAATAATAGAGTTGTTTGGGTTCACGTAGACATGTATGACCTTAGCTTCAATGTTATTAACTTCTAGGCATCGAGAGAGTCAGAAGTTCATTAGAAAATCCTGTCGTATAGGTAGAGATCTAATTGGTTTATGCAGACATGTATTGCCAACTGTTATAACATTCAAATGGTAATTAACATAGTTCCTAAGCAATAAACCCAACATCCATAATTAATTTGAATCTTTGCCGCAACAGCTGTTTGTTCTTTGATAATTGCTTTACTTTAATTTTCCATATCATTAGTTTATAGTTTTCATCACCGTATCATCTTATCATTATTTTACTAACTGTTTCGTGCAATTGCTTTGAGTTTATCACTCCAATACCTATTGGTTCGACACTCGATACTTATCACTTTATTACTTGTGCGAATGTATACTTGCTCTAATTACGCATACTATATTTTACGCATCAGAGACTTATCGATATCGAGGGAGTATCGGTACACGGAAACTGTGTACCAGTACAGGGTTAACAGTCAACCCCCTTTCCTTAAAGCTGAGTATCGGTATGCATAGGTTGGGTATCGGTACCTAGAGAGGCGTATCGGTATGTATTGTCGGGTATCGATACCCACTAGGCAATCTACCCAAAAATGTCAATTTTTGCTCGGAAGGCTAAAAAATTATACCGTTAAATCCAATAGACACATAATAGCATGAAAATAGTTGTAAAATTGAGAAACTGAGAATTTTCCCTATACTCGAGCATAAAACCTAAGAACTCAATAATTGCCTTGTGTGACTTATATGTTCATAGCACCCATAGGTTAGTATGGCTATGTGATGGTGTTTTATGCCATTTGGGCACTTGGTTGATGGGATATGGATACATGAGGTAAGTACTACAGTACACATCTATGACAATGCACTCGATAGGGGTATGCATAATTAACCATAACTGTGAACCGTAACCGTTAACTGGTATAACCATTATTTTTTACATGTTAGTTAACCGAACCGTTAAGGCTAAACGATTTCGGTTAATCGAACCGCTAAAAATGATGGTTAATGGTTACATATATATTAAAAATAAAATACATTCAACTAAAAGTTCAGGCTGCACACCCTATTTTTTAATTTCTAAACCCTATTTTGTAATCTAATTCATAATTATTTTGTATCTTCGATTCGCTATTATTACATTATATTTCTTGTACTAACTTGTTTAATATTTTTAAATATAAGATTGAAGGATTTAACACTTACTCAACAAACAACTATGATTGATGAGTTATATTTCATTTTAGAGAAAGTCGGCGAAGACCTTGGGTGATTTGGTAATAGAGTTAACTTTTGTGGCTTGTGATACTAACTCATGCTGCTTTAGGGTTGTGATGCTTTCTTAGCTCACATGGACGACACGAGGATTCCTTGTCCCACGCCCGAAGGTTTTTAGATTGTACGAGAATTCGTTGACATTTTTCCTTAATAATTGCCAGGGTTACCTCATGATCGAGAGCTAGAGTTCAGGATCGAGGTGTTATCGAGGTAGCAGCGATGTCTATTGCACCCTATAGCATTACACCAACCGAACTTAAAGAGTTAAAGAATCAACTTCCAGAGTTCTTAGAACGAGGGTGCATCCAACTGAGCATTTCGCCTTTGGAGTGCTCCTATTCTGTTCGTGAAAAAGAAAGATGGGTCTATGAGGTTGTGTATAGACTATCGCCAGTTTAAAAAAGTGACGATAAAGAATCGTTGTCCTCTTCCAAGAATTGACGATTTGTTTGATCAATTGAAGGGTGCTTGTCTATTTTCTAAGATCGACTTGAGGTTGGGGTACTACAAATTGAAGGTTAAAGAAGAAAATGTTCACAATACTACTTTTCGAACTCGTTATGGCCGCTATGAGTTTCTAGTGATGCCGTTTGGCCTTACAAATGCCCCTGCGACATTCATGGAGTTGATGAACATGATCTTCCAGCCTATTTTTTTGATCAATTTGTGGTTGTTTTCAATGACGACATCTTGGTGTACTATGTCTCAAAGGAGGAACACGACAACCATCTTCGCATTGTGGTTCAGACCCTTCGAGAAAAGGCTTTATTTGCAAAGTTCAACAAGTGTGAGCTTTGGTTGTCAGAAGTGGCTTTTTTGGGCCATATTGTTTTGGCAGAAGGTATCCGTGAGGACCCCCAGAAGATCCAGGCTATGGTTTAGTGGAAACCACCAAGAAATGTTTAAGTGGTTTGCAGTTTCCTTGGTCTAGCGGGTTATTACCGATGTGTTGTCAAGGGATTTTCTATCATAGAAGCCCTATGACCAAATTATTTTATAATTAAATTCCGTTTGAGAGGAATGAAAAGAGACAACAAAGTTTTGAACAACTTAAGGCCTATCTAACGGAGGCACTAGTTCTTACCCAACCAGAGTCGGGTAAGGATATTATGGTTTTTAGTGATACGTCTTTAAACGAACTTGGTTGCATCCTTATGAAAAAAGGAAAGGTTGTGGCATATGCCTTGAGACAACTCAAGGTTCATGAGCGTAAATATCCTACTCATGACTTGGAGTTGGCAGCAGTTATCTTCGCCCTGAAGATTTGGACACATTATTTGTACGAGGAAAAATTGTAACGCCTTAATTTTGGGCGTAGGAGTTTTTGGGCTGATTAGACGGTTCGGTGGACCGAGATTAGAGATTCAATTCGGATTCTGGATTTAATCGGGAAATTTTTTTTGAGTGAGAAAATATTTCAGAAAAATATCTAAAAATCATTATTTAGTATATGGATATTTTAGTAAAGTCAATTTTTGAGAATGAAATTTGGAAATGCGACATTTTGGCTAGTGACCAAAATGTAAAGATTGAAAACTATTTTTAGTGACTGTTTTGTAAAAGGATCAAAACTTTGAATCTTTAAGGAGCTAATTTACCTAAATGTTTTCATCAGATTTTTCTCTCAATTGGGATTATTTTAATGAATTTTAACTAAGGATTAAAAGAGATTTAACTAATGAAAGGTGGTTATTTTCCTAAAACCAATTTGACGTAACTTTCTTTCTCTCAAAATTCCTTCAGCCAAACACTCTCTTTTTTATCACAGATTTCAGGTAATGCTATTGATTTACTAAACTCCTAATTTCTAATGGATTCCTCAATCTTTGTTTTCCAAAATCTTATTAATTTCCTTTGTTTTTCAAGAGTAAAACATCCAATTGAGAGGAAAATCATCCATTAGAGGTAAGGTTAGTTCTTATCCTTTAATGATTGGTTCTTTATTGAAATTCCCAAGTTATTGATCCTTTATAAATGTTTTCTAATGAGTTTTAATGATTTAATTATGGAAAATTGGTTAAATCAAGGTTTAATTGATGAGATTAAGTGATTTTCGATTTGGATCTGTTTTGCTGAGTTCTTGATTGGTTTTAATCATAATTTTGATGATTAATATTGTTAATAAGTTGGTTTTAACATTGGAATCCCGAAGCTAGGTGAATCTTTAATTTTTTAGATTGTTAGTTATGAGTTTTTGAGGAGTTGTGGTGGTTTAATGTATGCTGGAGGTATAAGGGTGATGTTAGGTTGTTTTTGGATGTTAGTTGAAGGTAATTGATGGATTGAATCATTAGGTTTTGGCTGGGTTTAGTTTCTAAGGTCTTTGATGTTGATTTCGGTTGTTGAGGAGGGGTTTCGTTTAGAGTTTTGAAGAGGATTGTTGTGGATTGATGTTGCTGAGTTTATGAATGCATTTAGACACATTGAGTCCTTTGTTTTTATGTGGTTAAACCAGGGGTAATTGATCCTCAAGCTTGTTGCATCGTTTTGGAAGCTTTGGAAGAGTAATTCGCATCGACGAATAAGGTTTTGTGAAGTCGGTGAGTGAGAACGTGGATATCAGATTTGAAATAATTTAAAGGTTATTTTAAGAGTTTAAATTAAGCTTGAAACACTGTTTTAAACTCAGAAGTAAGTATGATCAGAATTTTCCCTCGTTTTCGGTTGGCAAAATTGGTTTTATGCACTTGTTTTTGAATTACACTGTACCTACTGTTTAAGCATGTTTCTAAGTATGTTATATACTGATTTTAATCATATTTTGATGATGAATGCATCTGGTAAATGATCCATGTAAGTATGAGGAATACTTTTTATTACATGGTTTGATGCATTGGAAATGGTTTTTCGTATATTGCTTTAAAAGCATTAAGGTACATGGTTAATAATGAATTGTATTGGCAAGTGCTGTGGTTTAAAATGTTATCGAATATAGTTGGCCGACCATAAGATTGATAGTGAACTATACTTAAGTCACCTCAGGTGTTGAGGGATTTATGTGTACCGAATACTCCACCACAAGTACCCTGATGGTCGAGGGGTTATATGGTACCGAAAACCCCCGTTAGTGGATTATTCATCTAACCGATGAGTGGGTTGTGATTATACCCGGGTTGTGATTGTACCCTCAATTTCGGTTGAGATTGTATAAAGTGTTGAGAGGAAACTTGTTGAATCCGTGTATTCGATGTAATGTTTTGGAAAGTGGAACTTGGATTATGATCACTTGAGAGCCAATATATCATGTTGTTATGCATTGAGTTGTATAATGTTGAATCTGGGTTTTGGAAAGTGGAACTTGGATTATGATCACTTGTTGAATCCGGGTTTAAAACGTTAATGTATCATGTTGATGGATTGAGTTGTATAATGTTGGTTTAAGCATGTTTACTCTTTAAGCCTTGCATATGGTTGTTATGCATGAGAAAGCTTAAATTGAGGGTTAGCAAATGAGACTTTGCTGTTAATCCATGGTACATGTTTCATATGGTTTAATATGCATGTTTTGAAATGTTAAGTGCATGGTTTAAAATGGCATGATGATGTTTTGAAATGGGATTTCAATGTGGTTCGATAACCGGTTTTAAATTGCATTGATGATGTTTTATTTAGAGCACTCCTCACTAAGCTTGTGTGCTTATGCTCCCTTTGTCCATTTATACAAATAATTAAAGGTTGGAGGCAGCGAGCAAGCAAAGTAAAATTAAGGATGACTTATGTCTTGGGAGGATTGTTGCTAAACTCCTAGTTTGAGCAAGTTTGCTATGTTGTTTTGGAGTTGTAAATGGCCTTATATGTTCGTTGGTTCCTTTGGATTTATGTTTCATATGGTGGTTGACTTGTGTTATAGGAAGCATTGCCTCTAAACTTTCCATTGAAGCATGATGTCATGAATTGATCATGATTCTGTGATGTTTTAACATGGATTGATCTTTAGTATGATTGTGGATATGTTTGAGGCATGTTGGTATGTGTTCGAATCCATGAAAGTATGAAAAACCAGCAAAAGTGGACATTTTAGGTCCAGACATATCAGTACGTGTGTATCTGTACTAAAATAGGTAAGTGTATTTTGAGGTTGGGTTTCGGTACTCGAGCAACTGTACCAGTACGTGCATGTGTAATTTAGCTGGTCATTTCGATATGCGAGGAAGTGTTTCGGTACAACTTTGAGCTACTAGAATCTGAGGTTTTGAAATGGTGCAAGTGTATCGAAACACTTACTCATGTACTGATACGGATGGTAGTTAATTCTGTTATTGTGTAGCCTGAGTTTTATATTCTTCCGTTTTGGTTCCTGATTGTTATGTATGCAATTGTATGTGTTTCGATGGTTGTAGGAATTTGGCAAGCAAGCATGTAATAGGATTAATTGAGGAATGGTAAAATTAAAATTGAATAAGTCCTAGTAATTTTCTAGATTTGTAGTTTGGTCCCTAAATTGCAAATTCATGCAATTGGATGTCAATATGACCCCTGATTAAGTTGAGTTTTCACCCGCTACCAGCATGCTCACCATAAGTTATAATTTTGCATCTAGATAAGATAAAAAGAAAAAAATAGGCATAGTTTGAGTTAATCTTTCTGGGTTTGCTTCGGTAAACCTAATGTAGCTCACTCGGTTCGGTCTGGCGTCTAGACTGGGTCAAGGGGGTTACATTTGTTGGTATCAGATCCAAGTTTGCGATAATTGGGATGTTGTTGTTGATTGTTCATTTCTATTTGGTATGTACTATGATTGTTTATATGTATGTTGATTATTATATGCCATGCTAGGGGATGTTTGTGGGACACATTGCCTTATTACTATAGGCTGAGATGTTTTGATTTGAAATGGAAGTCTTGGATCCTTGCTTGAAGCTGGCCTGATTGTTTTTGTTTTGGTATTGTCATCATGCCTTAGATAAATTTTTACGATGCCACCGAGGAGAGAAGTGAGGTCTGGCACGAATGTTGCTGCTGTTGGGCAGGGAGATCAGGAGAATGTCATACCTCCTGAGGGTTTTCTGCCTCCTCTGCCTATTCTACCTAAGGGAGTAGAGCAAGTACCCCATACACCAATTGGGCCAGGGTTGGGTGATATGACGCCTTTGATTCAGGCGATGACAAGAGCTTTTCAAGCTGTCGTTGCTGGAGTGGATGCACCTGCACCAGTTGCTGGGAGAACGAGGTTGTTGTTGGAACGTTTGCGTAGTCTTGGAGGAGTTGAGTTCAGAGGGTTGGCACCCGAGGCATCCGAGGAGTGGATGGCTAGTACCGATCAGATTTTGGAACAAATAGGGTGTAATGATGCCCGTAAGCTGGGGTATGCTGTATCCCTATTACAAAGGGATGTGTATAGCTGGTGGATGACTGTGACCGTGATCATGGAATCCGTTGATGTGACTTAGTACTTCTTTTGATCTGCTTTTAAGAAGAAGTATCTGAGAGTTAGATACTTGGATGAAAAGAAGCTCGAGTTCATGACCTTGGTTCAAGGCAGTATGTCTGTGGCTGAGTATGACGTACATTTTGTCCAATTGAGCCAGTATGCTCCAGAACTGGTACCGAACGAGAGGTATCACTGTGACCGATTCTATTAAGGATTTTTATAGGACGTTAAGACATACATGTTGGCTTTTGACTACACTAATTTTGATGTGTTGGTTACACAAGAAAAGGGTATTGAGCAGAACCTGGGTTTATCTGTTCGTGTGAGAGGTTCTGGTTTTGGAAGTGGATCGCAGGGTCAGGGTACCCAGGCTAGAGCATCACTTAACACTTGTTGGATTTCTGGATCTCAAGATCACTTGAGGTGAGACTATCCACGTTTGGCTCATGAAAGGCAAGTTCATGCGACTGTTGTTGCTAATTCTTGTTAGATCTGTGGATCGAGCGACCATTTGGGGCGTGATTATCCGTTGTTGGCTGGTGGTGGACAGGCCAGGGCACCTGCGGTTGCACCACAAAGAGGTCGTGGTCATGGCCGAGGGTAGTTTTAGCGTAGGGATGAGGGTCCGAATATGGTAGCTCATGCTATTGCTATTCAACCAGAGGGTGGTGGTCCTTCGAGCGTGTATGCACATCGCGAGGGATGTAACGACTCCGATGTGATTGCAGGTACCTGTATGTTACAATCGCTATCGTTGTTTTCTTTGGTTGATTTTGGTTCTACGTATTCATATATCTTGCATGAGCATGCGCATTTGCTTGATATACATGTAGAAGTGTTAGATGTGGGTATGCAAGTGACTAGTTTTTGGAGAGATGATTGTTACAAGAAGGTTGTATAAGAGGTGTCCTTTGACGGTTCAAGGTCATGTGTTTGCGGCTGATTTGATATAGTTGTCGTTTTACGATTTTGATGTAATCTTGGTATAGATTGGTTGACCGAGCATAGATATGTGGTTGATTTTGAAACCAAGTGAGTTTCCCTAAAACTTGCTGATGACTACGAAGTGGTAGTTGTGGGTGAGAATGCTAAGTTCTTGTTTAAAGCTATTTTGGCTTTAGAATCGAGTCGTTTGATGGATTCTGGTTGTCAGGCATTCCTAGCCTACGTCATGAATCAAGGATCAAAGGAGGTGCATGTTTAGGATATTTGCTAAGTATGTGTGTTTTTGGGTGTTTTTTCGGGGGAGTTGCCGGGTTTGCCACCGAATAGTGAAGTAAAGTTTGGCATTGAGTTATATAAAAATACAACTCCGGTGTCTATTGCTCCCTATCGTATGGCACCGAAGAGTTGAAAGAGTTAAAGATACAACTTCAAGAGTTTCTTGACTGAGAGTTTATTAGGCCTATTGTTTCACCATGGGATGCGTCGGTGCTGTTTGTAAAAAAAAGGATGGCACGATGCAGATGTGCATTGATTATTAGGAACTGAACAAATTGACGATTAAGAATAAGTATCATTTACTGTAGGTTGATGATTTTTTTGATCAATTTAGAGGTACTTCTACGTTCTCTAAAGTTGATTTGTGGTCTAGGTACTATCATTTGAAGGTGAAGGATGTGGATGTGCCTAAAATTGCCTTTCGTTTGAGGTACGAGCATTATGAGTTTTTGGTGATGCCGTTCGGTTTGACCAATATGCCGGCTGCGTTCATGGATATGATGAATCAGGTATTCCATGAGTTTTTGGATCAGTTCATGGTTGTTTTTATTGATGATATTCTTGTTTACTCTCGTACCGAGGAGGATTATGATAGACACTTGCAAATTGTGATCAAGCGTCGATGGGTAATAGTTGTATGCCAAGTTAAGCAAGTGTGAATTTTTGCTTAGGGAAGTTATTTTTCTCGGGCATGTTGTCTCAGCTGAAGGAATTTAGGTTGACCCTAGCAAGATTGAGGTGGTAATAGGGTGGAAGTCGCCTAAGTCTATTTCAGAGGTTCATAGTTTCCTTGGGTTGGTTGGTTATTACCGTCATTTTATGGATGGTTTTTCGAGGATTGTGACTCATTTGACCAAGTTGTGAGTGGATGGAGGATATACAACAAGCTTTTGAAAAAGTTAAAGGAGGCTTTGACACAAAGTCTAATCTTGATTCAACCCGAGTTAGGTAAGGAATTTTTGGTCTATAGCGATGCATCATATGTAGGCTTGGGTTGTGTATTGATGCAAGGAGGAAAAGTTGCGGCTTATGCATCTAGACAGTTGAAGGTGCACGAGCGCAATTATCCTACGCACAATCTTGAGCTCGCAGCGGTTGTGTTTGCATTGAAGATTTGGAGGCATCATCTCTATGGTCTGAAGTGTATTGTGTACACGGATCACAAAAGTTTGAAATATTTGATGATGCAAAAGGATTTGAATCTTAGGCAACTTAGATGGTTGGAGTTGCTTAAGGATTATGATTTGATGATTGAATATCATCTGGGGCAGGCTAATGTTGTGGTGGATGCCTTGAGTAGGAAAGTTGCGGTAGAGTTGAGGGTAATGTTTTCACAGTTGAGTGTGACGCGAGATAGAGGCTTGTTAGCCGAGTTGCAAGTAAAGCCATCTTTGTCATATTTGATTAAGGACAAACAACCTTTTGATGAGGAGTTGGTACAGCATGTTAAGGATATCATGGATGGAAATCCAACGAATTTTCACTTTAATGATGATGGGGTGTTGTGTTTCAAAGATCGGATAGTTGTGCCTAATGACTAGGAGTTGAGGCATACCATTTTGACCGAAGCACATACTAGTCCTTTTGCTATGCATCCCGGTAGTTCTAAGATGTATCGAGGCTTGAAGAAAGAGTATTATTGGGTTGGTTTGAAGAAGGATGTGGCTGATTTTGTTGCTAGATGCATGGTGTGTTAACGTTTCAAGGCTGAACATCAGTTTCCTTCAGGGTTGATACAACCGTTGAGAATACCGAAATAGAAGTGGGAGAGAATCACCATGGATTTCGTGTCTGGGTTACTGTTGATGCCAACTAAGAAAGATTCCATTTGGGATATTTTTGATCGGTTTACAAAGTGTGCATATTTTGTGCCAGTGCATACGATGTATACCTTGGATAAGTTGGTGGATTTGCATGTTGGTGAAATTGTGCATTTGCATGGAGTGACTAGGTCCATAGTTTCGGATAGAGATCTACAGTTTAAGACGACATTTTAGGAATGTTTGTATCAGGCTTTGGGTACATGATTGAATTTTAGTACTTCGCATCATCCTCTGACAGATGGTCATTCTAAGCGTGTGATCAAGATCTTGGAGGTTATGTTGAGGTGTTGTATCATTGAGTTCTAAGGAACCTTGGAAAAGCAGTTGCCTTTGGTGGAGTTTGCCTATAACAATAGTTATCAGGCTAGTATACAAATGGTGCCGTATGAGGCCTTTTATGGTAGGAAATTTCGTACATCGTTGTGTTGGGCTGAGGTTGGGGAAAAGCAAGTTTCCTTGCCGGATGTGTTGAAAGACACGAATGAGAAAGTGAAGCTCGTTTGTGATCGCTTGAAAGTGGCTTTGGATTGCCAGAAATCCTACACGAATTTGAAGCGTAGAGAGGTTGAATATGCAGTTGGTGGTCGCGTGTTCTTGAAGGTGTCACCTTGGAAGCAGGTGATGTATTTCGGATGTAAGGGAAAGCTTAGTCTAAGGTTTATTGGACCGTATAAGGTTGTGGAATGTATAGGTCCTGTATCTTATCGTTTGAGGTTACCTCATGAGATGGAGAAGATTCATGATGTGTTTTATGTGCCGATGTTACGGAAGTATCGATCTGATCCACCGCATGTTATGCCGATAGAGGATATTGAGTTATAACCTAATTTTTCTTATGACGAGGAACCTATTATAAGGTTCTTTGTGGCAAGATGATCGAGCTTGTGAAGGTGTTGTGGCGACACCGTGGAGTTGAGGGGGCCATGTGGGAAAGCAACGAGGACATGTTGAAACAGTTTCCGCATTTGTTTCCTTCAGGTAAAATTTTGAGGATGAAATTTCCTAAGTGGGGGAGAGTTGTAACGCACTAGTTTTGGGCCTAGGAGTTTTTTTGGATGATTAGACGGTCCGGTGGACCGGGATTAGAGATTCGAGTTAGATTTGGGATTTAATCGGGATAAATATTTTTGAGTGAGAAAATATTTGGGAAAAATATCTAAAAATCACTATTTAATATATGTATATTTTTAGTAAATTCAATTTCGGAAAATAAAATTTGGAAATGTTACATTTTGGCTAGTGACCAAAATGTAAAGATTGAAAAACTATTTTTAGTGACTATTTTGTAAAATGGTCAAAACTTTGAATCTTTAAGGAGCTAATTTACCTAAATGTTTCATCAGATTTTTCTCTCAATTGGGATTATTTTAATGAATTTTAATTAAGGATTAAAGAAGATTTAACTAATGAAAGATGGTTATTTTCTTAAAACCAATTTGACGTAACTTTCTTTCTCTCAAAATTCCTTCAGCAAAACACTCTCTTTTTCATCAAAGATTTCAGGTAATGCTCTTGATTTCTAATGGATTCCTCAATCTTGTTTTCTAAAATCTCATTGATTTCCTTTGTTTTTCAAGAGTAAAACATCCAATTGAGATGAAATTCATCCATTAGAGGTAAGGTTCGTTCTCCTCCTCTAATGATTGGTTCTTTACTAAAATTCAAAGTTATTGATCCTTTATAAATGTTTTCGAATGAGTTTTAATGATTTAGTTATAGAAAATTAGGTAAATCAAGTTTTAATTGTTGAGATTAAATGATTTTCGATTTGGATCTATTTTGCTGAATTCTTGATTGATTTTAATCATGATTTTGATGATTAATGATGTTAATAAGTTGGTTTTAACATTGGAATCCCGAAGCTACGTGAATCTCTAATTTTATAGGTTGCTAGTTATGAGTTTTTGAGGAGTTGTGGTGGTTTAATGTATGCTGGAGGTATAGGGTTGATGTTAGGTTGTTTTTGGATGTTAATTGAAGGTATTTGATGGGTTAAATCATTAGGTTTTGGCTGGGTTAAGTTTAGAAGGTGTTTGTTGTTGTTTTCAGTTGTTGAGTAGGGGTTTTGGTTAGATGTTGAAGAGGATTGTTGTGGATTGATGTTGCTGAGTTTATGAATGCATTTAGACACATTAATTCCTCTGTTTTTATGTGGTTAAACAAGGGGAAATTGATCCTCAAGCTTGTGGCACTGTTTCGGAACCTTTGGAGGAGTAATTCGTATCGGCAATGAGGTTTTGCAAAGTCGGTGAGTGAGAACGTGGATTTCAACTTTGAAATAATTTAAAGGTTATTTTGGGAGTTTAAATTAATCTTGAAATGCTGGTTTAAACTCGAACGTAAGTATGATGAGAATTCTCCCCAGTATTGGTATGCATAGGTTGGGTATCGGTACCCAGAGAGGCGTATCGGTATGCATTGTTGGGTATCGATACCCACTAGGCAATCTACCCAAAAATGTCAAATTTCGCTCGGAAGGCTAGAAAATTATACCGTTAGATCCAATAGACCCCTAATATCATGAAAAGAGCTGTAAAATTGAGAAACTAAGAATTTTCCCTATACTCGAGCATAAAACTTAAGAAATCAATAATTGCTATGTGTGACTTATATGTTCATAGCAATCATAGGTTAGTATGGCTATGTGATGGTGTTTTGTGCCATGTGGGCACTTGGTTGATGGGATTTGGATACCTGAGGTAAGTACTACAGTACGCATCTATGACAATGCACTTGATAGAGGTGTGCGTAATTAACCGTAACCTTGAACTGTAACCGTTAACTGGTATAACCATTATTTTTTACAGGTTAATTAACCGAACCATTAAGGCTAAACGGTTTCGGTTAACTGAACCACTAAAAATGATGGTTAATGGTTACAGTTATGGTTACGAATTTTGACAAATGGTTAACCTATAGGTTAACCGTTATTAAATATATATATTAAAAATAAAATGCAGTCAACTAAAAGTTCAGGCCGCACACCCTATTTTTTAAATTCTAAACCCTATTTTGTAATCTAATTCATAATTATTTTGTATCTTTGATTCGCTAGTATTACATTATATTTCTTGTACTAACTTGTTTCATATTTTTAAATATAGGATTGAAGGATTTAACACTTAATCAACAAACAACTATGATTGATGAGTTATATTTCATTTTAGAGAAAGTCGATGAAGACTTTGGGTGATTTGGTAATAGAGTTAACTTTTGTGGCTTGTGATACTAACTCATGAAAGTTTCATTTACATAACGTTTGTTTTAGTTAGTTAAAGATTTTTCTTTAAAACTTTGATTGTGTATTGATATGTGTTGAACACTTTTAAAACTTGGATTTTAAACTAACTATGAAATTTATGTATTTTGTATTGTGTTTAGAATATCTATTTAAGCATTTTTATGAAAATTTTAATATAATATTTATTAACAAAATATAGTTTTATTATTCTCAAAAGAAATAGTGAATATGTGAAATTATTTTAATAGGTTACAGGTTCACCTGTAACTGAACCGTCGGTTAACTATATCTTAATGGTTAACCAATAGCAGTTAACTGATTCTTAATGGTTAGGTTATGGTTAGCTAAATTCAATAACCGCTATAACGGTTAATCGACTATTTAGTCTAAACGGTACGGTTAACCGACCATGAACACCCATAGCACTCGATGTCTTTGTGGTCCCGAGTGGCACTCACTACCCGATGTCTTTTTGGTCCCAGGTAAGTGTCATGCACAACCCGATATCTTGGTGGTCTCGGGTGCGTGGCGTGGCAAGATATTTGATGCCTAAATGGTCCTGAATACTGGACGTGGCACTTGATGTCTAAGTAGTCCCGGGAGCACTTATGGCTAGCCCAATGTCTTAGTGGTCCCGGGTTAACAAGTTTGGTTACCGTGATGATGGTAACTAGTGCTTGAATGTCTTATTCATGCCTTATGCTCATTTCTTACTCATGCATGCTTGCTTTTATAATTATCATGACGTTTTGTAGAGTAGACATGTACCACTTAGTTTTGTTAGCTCACCGTGTGAATGTGTTGTTTTTCCGTGCGCAGGTTGACAGGTCACTATCTAGGAAAGGAGCACATCAACGAGGATTTCTCAGCACCAAATCAACTCGAGTATAGTACCTTGATTTTAGTTGTAGGGCTTTGTATCCATGGACCTTATTGTAGTTTGTCTTTAACTCTATTTCTACTTTATTTTGATATACGGTGTGTAATTCCTATGGAGCTCTATTTATATATTTTGAATTTGAAATGATTATGAAACTTTTTTAAATGACTTGTTTTAAATGTCATTTTTGGCTAAACTTGAGAATTAAAAATCAAACAAAAATTTGTGGGCTGGGTTAGAGGTAACCTGAATGTAGCGTCTCAGATCTGGTGGGATCGGGGTGTTGCATTAAGTGTATTAGAGCCTAAGATTAGCCAGTTTTAGGAAATCCCTGGGGTATATGAGAGTCGTTATAAGGTTTCTAGTGCATACAAGCCCTTAAAGTTAAGATTGTACTTTTCCAAGTCTAGAATCTAATGTGCTTTCTATGTTTTCCTTTGATTTTAGAATTCGCAATGCTAGGAGGCACAGATCATGGTAACAATGGTCGTGACGAGAGTCATGCACCTCTCGGGGATGACTAGAAGGATGAGTACGTCCTGGATATGGACGGGGAGGATGCTGGAGAATATGATGCAGCCTAATTTCGAAATTTGAATGGCTTCCTCCGCCGCCTTGTTAGGGACTTACCTAGGCCATTTGATGCACACCGAGAGACGCCCGTTGAGAGGATCTATCGTTATGCGGTCAAGGATTTCTGTGGCACGTGTGATTGCAATTCAGTTGATACGAATTAGTGGTTGCGAGATGTTCCATGAGACTTTAGACATATGCGGTGTAGACCAAATGACAAACTTGATTGCATTACCTCCCTTCTGCAAGGTAATGCTAGAGAGTGGTGGGAGACTGTTAAAATAGGATTACACCCCGCATTACCCACTTATGAATACTTCTTGAAGGATTTCAAGAACAAGTATGTTGGGGAAGCTCAGACGGATGTGCTAAGAGACAAATTCTCCCATTTGGTGCAAGGGAACCAAACAGTGTTTGAGTATGAGCAAGAGTTCCTACGATTGAGTAGATTTGCTCCCGAGTTAGTCGCGACAGAGGAATTGAGATGTAAGAGATTTTGTCAGGATTTGAAACCCAAGTTACAGATGTATGTGATCGTTGATCTACACAAGATGTTTGCGGAGTTAGTCAACAGCGCCAGATCCCTCAAGCAGGTTGGAGTTTGATTAAGGGTCATGTTGGAGGTTCCAAGGTTAGTTAAGGTCTTATGAGATTGGGGGTTCGTCTTAGAGTTCAGGCAAGAGATCTAGAGATTCTTAGGATTCCAAGAGGAATAATATGAACCATTGGTAGGTTTAATCAGAGGTCTAGATCAGGGTACCATGGAGGACACTCGACTTTCTTATCTATGGTGAGTGGATGAGGTTCATTTGGGTCATCGGTTTAACGCTCGTGCAAGCGATGTGGGCAACATTATTCAGGAAAGTGCTTATATACACCTAAGACCTATTTTGGTGCAGATATGTGGATTATTTTATCTGGGATTATCCCATGCTAGTTATGGTGCTCCAACCCAGTCTCAGAGGTCTCATCATTCAGAACAAAGGGGTCGAGGTTTTGACAGGGGATGATCAGGATTTATGCCAGGATAGAGGAGTAGAGGCACCGTGAGGTCCACTGCTAGGGCTCTAATGAGACAGTATATTGTGAAGGATGGGGACGATGACGAGGCTACATATTTGATTTTAAGTACCTTCACCCTGGATCCTCCTATTCATATATTCGAAGTGAGTTTTGCCAAGGGTGGAGGATTATAGCTGAGAGTCTAGAGATTGGAGCTCGTGTGTCTAGTCCCATGGGGTTTGATGTCTTAGTAGACAAGGTGTACTGTCGGTGTCTGGTAGATCCAAAGACATGTGCTCCCAGTAGTTTTGATGGAGTTACCTTTTCAAGAGTTCAATGTGATCTTGTGTATGGATTGGTTGTTCGAGCATGATGCCAGCTTGAGGTGTCGAGCTAAAAGTTTGACACTTTGTAGAACAGATGGAGAAAGGTTGCTTGTGCAAGGGGAAATTAATCATTGTCTTTCCAATGTGATCTCAGCCATGTCAGCTCGAGACATGCTGCTTCAGGGTTGTGGTGCTTTCTTAGCTTACGTGGTTGACTCGAGGATTCCTTTTTCCCACTCCCAAAGGTCTTTAGACTGTACAAGAATTCATTGATGTTTTTCTCGAAGAATTGCAGGGTTACCTCCCAACCGAGAGCTAGAGTTCAGGATCGAGGTGTTATCGAGGTAGCATCGATGTCTATTACGCCCTATCGTATGACACCAACCGAACTTAAAGAGTTGAAGAATCAACTTCAGGAGCTGTTAGAATGAGGGTTTATCCAACCGAGTATTTTGCCATTGGGGTGCTCCTGTTCTGTTCGTGAAAAAGAAAAATGGGTCTATGAGTTTGTGTATAGACTATTGCCAGCTCAACAAAGTGACGATAAATAATCGTTATCCTCTTCCAAGAATTGACGATTTGTTTGACCAATTGAAGGGTGCTCGCCTATTTTCTAAGATCGACTTGAGGTCAAGGTATTATAAATTGAAGGTTAAAGACAAAGCATTCACAAGACTATTTTTCGAACTCGTTATAGCCACTACGAGTTTCTAGTGATGTTGTTTAGAGTCACAAATGCCACTATTACATTCATGGAGTTGATGAACATGATTTTCCAGCCCTTTTTGATCAATTTGTGGTTGTTTTCATTGATGACATCTTGGTGAGCTCTGGCTCAGAGGAGGAACATGACTACCATCTTCACATTGTGCTTCAGACCCTTCGAGAAAAGTCTTTGTTTGCAAAGTTCAACAAGTGTGAGTTTTGGTTGTTAGAAGTGGCTTTTTAGGGCCATATTGTTTTGAAAGAAAGGATCCTTGTGAACCTCCAGAAGATCCAGGCTACGGTTGAGTGGAAACCACTGAGAAATGTTTCTGAGGTTTGTAGTTTCCTTGGTTTTACGGGTTATTACCGACGTTTTGGCAAGGGATTTTCTATCATAGCATCCCCTATTACCAAATTGTTTCATAAATGAATTTCATTTGAGTGGAACGAAAAGAGACAACAAAGTTTTGAACAACTTAAGACCTATCTAACGGAGGCACCAGTTCTTACCCAACTGGAGTCGGGTAAGGATATTGTGGTTTTCAGCGATACGTCCTTAAACAAACTTGGTTGCATCCTTATGCAAGAAAGAAAGGTTGTGGCATACGCCTCGAGACAACTCAAGGTTCATGAGCGTAAATATCCTACTCATAACTTGGAGTTGGCAACTGTTATCTTCGCCCTAAAGATTTGGAGACATTATTTGTAAGGGGGAAAGTTCTAACACCTCGGTTTTAAGCCTAGGAGTTTTGGGCTGGTTAGACAGTCCGGTGGACTGGGATTAGATATTCGAGTCAAATTCAAGATTTAATCAGGATAAATTTTTTGAGTGAGAAAATATTTGGGAAAAAGATCTAAAAATCATTATTTAATAGATATTTCTCTCTATTGGGATTATTTTAATGAATTTTAATTAAAGATTAAAAGAGATTTAATTAATGAATGGTGGTTATTTTCCTAAAACCAATTTGACGTAACTTTCTTTCTCTCAAGTTTTCTCTCAAAATTTCTTCAGCCAAACACTCTCTTTTTCATCAAAGATTTTAGGTAATGCTCTTGATTTACTAAACTCTTGATTTCTAATGGATTCCTCAATCTTGTTTTTCCAAAATCTTATTGATTTCCTTTGTTTTTCAAGAGTAAAAAATCCAATTGAAAGGAAATTCATCCATTAGAGGTAAGGTTCATTCTTCTCCTCTAATGATTGGTTCTTTACTGAAATTCCTAAGTTATTGATCCTTTATAAATGTTTTCTAATGAGTTTTAATGATTAAATCAAGGTTTAATTGATGAGATTAAGTGATTTTCGATTTGGATCTATTTTTGAGTTCTTTATTGGTTTTAATCATAATTTTGATGATTAATATTGTTAATAGGTTGGTTTTAACATTGGAATCCCGAAACTAGGTGAATCTATAATTTTCTAGGTTGTTATTTATGAGTTTTTGAGGAGTTGTGGTGGTTTAATGTATGCTAGAGGTATAAGGGTGATGTTAGGTTGTTTTTGGATTTTAATTGAAGGCAATTGATGGATTAGATCATTAGGTTTTGTCTGGGTTAAGTTTGGAAGGTGTTTGCTGTTGATTTCGGTTGTTGAAGAGGGGTTTCTGTTAGAGTTTTGAAGAGGATTGTTTTGGATTGATGTTTATGAGTTTATGAATGCATTTAGATGTATTGAATCCTTTGGTTTTATGCAGTTAAACCAGGGGAAATTGATCCCCAAGCTTGTGGCACCGTTTCAAAAGCTTTAAAGGAGTAATTCGCATCGGCGAATGAGGTTTTGTGAAGTCGGTGAGTGAGAACGTGGAATTCAACTTTGAAATGATTTAAAGGTTGTTTTGGGAGTTTAAATTAAGCCTTAAATGCTGGTTTAAACTCGGAAGTAAGTATGATGAGAATTCTCCCTCGTTTTCGGTTGGAAATATTGGTTTTATGCACTTGTTTTTGAATTACATGGTACCTACTGTTTAAACATGTTTCTAAGTATGTTATATATTGATTTGAATCATATTTTGATGATGAATGCATTTGGTAAATGATCTATGTAAGTATGAGGAATACTTGTCATTGCATGGTTTCATGCATCAGAAATGGTTTTTGGTATGTTGCTTTAAAAACAATGAGGTACATGGTTAATAATGAATTGTATTGGCAAGTGATGTGGTTTAAAATGTTATCGGATATAGTTGGCCGACCATAGGATTGATAGTGCACTATAATTAAGTCGCCTCAGGTGTTGAGGGGTTTATTTGTACTGAATACTCCACCAAGAGTACTGTTAACTCCTCAAAATTTCTAATTTTTATGTTTATTTTACAATGCCTTTGCTTGCCTTTAAGTACATTTAGTTGTTAATTTCATGCATTTGCACAAGGAGTTAGGAATTTATGTTTATGCCAGTGCAAAAGGTTGCTTTGTTGGCATTATTACATGCTTGACAGATCATGATAGGCTTGGCAGAGCAGCACAGGAGGAAGGAATGCCAGAGAGAATGCCGAGTTGCTATTGGCAATGATGGACCAAAAATTGCCGAAGCACCGGTTGGCACAGAAGTAAAGTTGATGCCCGGTCGAGTAACTGTTGGACCTTGTACACACCAGCCCTAGGATTCAAATATTGGATAAGTTTATCACGATCCTTATCCTTTGCACGTTCAAAATTCAAATCGAAGGCTTACCCTGGCGTCCCATGCTTGCCTATTTAAAGGATCAATCATTGAGATGATGGGGCATCAATTGATCGACGATCGGATTGGAAGGATAGCTGCACCAAGGAGCGACGTGGTTCGAGCAGCTTGACCAAGAGCTTGGACCATTGAAGGGCTACATCAACTAACCCTCTTCTTGTCCATTCTCTTTGTTTAGTTATTTTTATTTTAAATGATGGTGTTGTTGAAATACGATGAAGATTTTTGGTTTGAAACCCCCACCATGAACTAATTTTACAGTTGGTGGGGGATGTTTGCGTTTAAACGTTGGTTTTATGTTTATTTTTTAATCATCAAAATGCCTTGGAAATGTTTTCTCTATTTGGCATGTTTTTTAGTTTTCTAAATACTGTGCCAAGCTACAACTGGCATTGTTTGCTTATTGAACCTTAATATCTTAATAGACTTAGGGTGCAATGCTTCGTTGCCAGATACTAAGGCGAGAAGCTTCGACAGAAGATGTTCAAGTAGATGAACTTACTATATTCATATAGGGGTTTGGCATGGTAAATTTCGTGCATTGCCATCGACAGAGGCAATTCCATCATTGAATCTGCTCGACAATAATTCCAAGGTAGAAAGTTATTAAAGGCTAGCATAAATAGCGTGAAAACCAAGCATCCATTGCCAATGCTCATCACTCATTTAAATGCCATTCCTTGCCAACGTTTTTATTTTCATTGCATTGTTTTTAATCATTTTTTCAACCAACTTCAAATCAAACAATATTTTTCTCTTGACAAGTAAACAAGCAAAGTAGTCAAACTCTTGGTCAATCCCTGTGGGATCGATACTCAGCTTACTACTGTATTACTTGTAGGCCGTGTATACTTGCACTCAAAAGAATCAATCTTGGCACTGTTTCTACATTTCCAATACATTTCCACCCTTTTTCCAAGCATTCACACAGTCGACAAGTACCCTAACGGTCGAAGGGTTATATGGTACTGAAAACTCCTGTTAGTGGATTATACATATAACTGATAAGTAGGTTGTGATTGTACCCTTAATTTCAGTTGAGATTGTATGAAGTGTTGAGAGGAAACTTGTTGAATTCGTGTATCCGATGTAATGTTTTGCAAAGTGGAACTTGGTTTATGATCACTTGAGAGCCAATATAATTGTTAATGTATCATGTTGATGGATTGTGTTGTATAATGTTTGTTTAAACATGTTTACTCTTTAAGCGTTGCATATGGGTTGTTATGTATGGGAAAGCTTAATTTGAGGGTTAGAAAATGAGACTTTGCCGTTAATCCAAGATAAATGTTGCATATGGTTTAATATGCATGATTTGAAATTTTAAGTGCATGGTTTAAAAGGGCATGATGATGTTTTGAAATGGGATTTCAATGTGGTTCGATAACCGGTTTTAAATTGCATTGATGGTGTTTTATTTAGAGCACTCATCACTAAGCCTTGTGTACTTACGCTCCCTTTGTCCATCAATGCAGATAATTAAAGGTTGGAGGCAGCAAGAAAGCAAAGGAAAACCAAGGACTTCGGCTATTCAAAAGTATGGTTTTAAATTTGACTAATAGTAATAAAGGCAATGGGGTTCATTGATGTTTTGGGAGGGTTGTTGCTAAACTCCTTGTTTGAGCAAGTTTGCTATGTTGTTTTGGAGTTGTAATGACCTTATATGTTCGTTGGTTGCTTTGGATTTATGTTTCGTATGGTGGTTGACTTGTGTTTTAGGAAGCATTACCTCTAGACTTTCCATTGAAGCATGATGTCATGAATTGTTCATGATTCTGTGATGTTTTAACATGGATTTATCTTTAGTATGATTGTGGATATGTTTGGGGCATGTTGGTATGTGTTTGAATCCATGAAAGTTTGAAAAACCAGCAAAAGTGGATATTTTAGGTCTAGGCGTATCGGTACGTGTGTCTTTGAACTAAAACAAGTGAGTTTATTTTGAGGTTGGGTTTCGGTACTTGAGCAACTGTACCGGTACGGGCATGTGTAATTTAGCTGGTCGTTTTGATATTGGAGGAAGTGCTTCGGTACGAATTTGATCTACTAGAATATGAGGTTTTGAAATAGTGTAAGTGTATCGAAATGCTTACTCGTGTATCGATACATATGGTAGTTAATTCTGTTATTGTGTAGCCTGTGTTTTATATTCTTCCATTTTGGTCCCTGATTGTTATGCATGCAATTGTATGTGCTCGGATGGTTGTATTGAGTTGGAATTTGGCAAGCAAGCATGTAATATGATTAATTGAGGAACATTAACATTAAAATTGAATAAGTCCTTGAATTTTCTAGATTTACAATTTAGTCCCTAAATTGCAAATTCGTGCAATTGGATGTCAATATGATGCCCGATTGAGTTGAGTTTTCACCTGCTGCCAGCATGCTCACCATAGATTATAATTTTGCATCTAGATGAGATAAAAAGAAAAAAAATAGGCGTAGTTCAAGTTAATATTTATGGGTTTGCTTCAATAAACCCAATATAGCTCACTCGATTCGGCCTGATGTCTAAACTGGGTCAAGGGGGTTACATTGATTCTAGTTCTACGCATTCATATATCTTGCATGAGCATGAGGTTTTTCTTGATATACCTGTAGAAGTGTTAGATGTGGGTATGCAAGTAACTAGTTTTTTTGGAGAGACGATTGTTACAAGAAGGTTGTATAGGAGGTGTCATTTGACGGTTCACGATCATGTGTTTGCAGCTGATTTGATGGAGTTGTAGTTTTACGGTTTTGATACAATCCTGGGCATGGATTGGTTGACCGAGCATAGAGCTGTGGTTGATTTTGAAACCAAGAGTTTCCTTGAAACTTGCTGATGATAATGAAGTAGTAGTTGTACCTTGTAACAATCGTCTATCCAAAAAAACTAGTTACTTGCATACCCACATCTAACACTTCTACAGGTATATCAAGAAAAAGCGCATGCTCATTTGATGGAGTTGTAGTTTTACGGTTTTGATACAATTCTGGGCATGGATTGGTTGACCGAGCATAGAGCTGTGGTTGATTTTGAAACCAAGAGAGTTTCCTTGAAACTTGCTGATGATAATGAAGTAGTAGTTGTGGGAGAGAGTGCTAAGTTCTTGTCCAATGTTGTATCGACTCTAGAAGTGAGTCGTATGATGGATTATGGATGTCAGGCATTCCTGGCCTATTTCATGAATCTGGGTCAAAGGAGGTGCGTGTTCAGGATATTTGCACAGTGTGTGATTTTTTGGGTGTTTTTTCATAGGAGTTACCGGGTTTGCCGCCGAATAGAGAAGTAGAGTTTGGCATTGAGTTATTTGAGAATACAACTCCGGTGTCTATTGCTCCCTATCGCATGGCACCAAAAGAGTTGAAAGAGTTAATGCCGCAACTTCAAGAGTTGCTTGATTGAAGGAGTTGCTTGAGGATATGCTCCGATTTTGTATCATCGACTTTGAGGGTAGTTGGGAGAAGCACCTTCCATTGGTTGAATTTGCTTGCAATAACAAATTTCAGTCGAGCATCCAAATGACTCCCTTTGAGGCATTGTATGGGCGTAAGTGTAGAACTCCTTTGCGTTGGACCGAGTTGAACAAAAGACTGATAGTGGCTTCAGAGTTGATTAGGTAGACCTAGGAGAAAGTTTAGATAATCAAGGATAAATTGCTAGATGCTTTCGATGGACAAAAGGCTTATGTGGATTCACGTCATAAACATATTGAGTATGAGGTTGGTGACAAAATGTTTCTTAAGGTGTCACCATGGAAAAGGGTTTTGCATTTTGGATGCAAAGGAAAGTTGAGTCTGAGGTTCGTTGGACCTTATGAGATTATTGAGAGGATTGGACTGGTGGCTTATCGCTTGGCCTTGACACCAGAGTTGGAATGAATTCATAATGTGTTCCATGTTTCGATGCTTTGACGGTACCGTTCTAACCCTACCCGCATCATCCATCTTAAGGAAATTGAGGTGAGTGCCGATTTGTCCTATGAGGAAGAACCGATCAAAATCCTTATTGTAGGAGTCAAAGAACTACGCAACAAGAGTATACCGTTGGTCAATATGCTATGGAGGAACCATTATGTTAAGGAGGCCACTTGGGAAACCAGAGACGACATAGAGTTGTTATACCCGCATCTCCTCAAATCAAGTAAATTTTGAGTGAAAGATTTTCTTTAAAGAAATGAGAGTTTAACAACCTAAATTTTTAAGTCAGCGGGTTAGCGTTGACCCGAGCCTTAAGATTTAGGTTTTGAGTGTGTAATAATCCAATTGGGCCCTTGAGTGCTGATGTTAGGCTTGGTTTAGACCTAGTGTGGAATAGTATGATAGATGAGGGATTGGGGATGTCAATTTTCCAACCCTTGGCAGCCCATTTCCTTGTCTTCTTTAGACAAAAGCTGCCTATTACATCATCCTAATAACTCTTCTTCAACCTTTCAAAATTTCTCTCCTCCTTGCAAGGACTCTATCGAGAACTCAAGGTGAAGGTCTAAACTTTTCCTTCAATCTTGCCATCTGAGATTTTGGTTTTTAGATATGTTAATCCCTACCCCGCGATCTATATTTTGATGTAAGAATGGTTGGTAATGGTGGTAAGAAGAGGATATAGGTTTCAGTGGGGTTTTTGAGTGTTGGGAGTTTTAGGGTGGATTCATGTTGTAAGTTCATTTGAATCTCATTTCTAAGCTATTGAGAGTGTAAAAAAAAATTCATTTTTACACTTTTTTGTTTAGCTAAGGAAGTTGGGGAGCCATCCAACACCCAAGACAAGGAGAAAAATGAAGTGGAGCTTGGGGAGAAGGATTCCAAGATTTTGAACAAGGTTTGTACATTTCTAGCTCTAATATGCTTCACTCTTCTCATAAACGTGATTGTTTTGCTTTTTTAAGTTTTTGGGTGTTAAAGGCTTGATTATGGATGTTAATGGTGAAATAGGGATTTGGTGTTAAAACCCCGTAAAAAAATGTAGTAAACCAACCTAATAATCTCCCATAAGATGTAAGATCAAGTTGAGGGGTTAAGGTTTTGTTTTGGGGGCTTGGGAAGTGATTTCCCTAGCCTTGGAAACTATTTTTGGGCTTTGGTATCAGTACGCGAGGAGATAGACCGATACCCTGTGTTTTGTGGGATGAACACAAACAAATATTAAATGGAGTACCGATACAAGCTCAAGCCATATCGGTACCCCATGTTCCATTGAAATTCAAGTAGCTAAAAATTGCATTAGTACGCTTGGAGGCATATCGATACCGAGGGAGTATTGGTACATGATTTCCGTGTACCAGTATAGGGTCAATGGTCATCCCCCTCTCCTTAAAGCCGAGTATCGGTATGCATAGGTTGGGTATTGGTACCCAGAGAGGCGTATCGGTACGCATTGTTGGGTATCGATCACCACTAGGCAATCTATCCAAAAATGTCGATTTTCGTCTAGAAAGCTGATGAAATATATCATTCGATCCAATAAACTCCTAATGGCCTGAAATGAGTTCTAAAACTGAGAAACTGAGAATTGCCCAATACTCGAGCATAAAACTTAAGAACTCGTTAATTACCTTATGTGACTTATATGTTGATAGCAATCATAGGTTGGTATGACTATGTGATGGTGTTATGTGCCATGTGGGCACTTGGTTGATGGGATCTGGATATCCGAGGTAAGTACTACAGTACTCATCTATGACAATTCACTCGATGTCTTTGTGGTCCCGATTGACATTCACTACCCGATGTCTTTGTGGTCCCAGGTAAGTGTCATGCACTACCCAATGTCTTGGTGGTGACAGATGCGTGGTGTGACAAGGTATTCGCTGTCTAAGTGGTCCTGAATACCAGACGTGGCACTTGATATCTAAGTGGTCCGAGTGCACTTGTGGCTAGCCTGATGTCTTAATGGTCCCGGGTTAACAAGTTTGGTTACTGTGATGACGGTAATTAGTGCTTGAATTGCTTATTCATGCCTTATGCTATTTGCTTACTCATGCATGCTTGCTTTTATGATTATCATGAAGTTTTGTCGAGTAGACATGTACCACTGAGCTTTGTTAGCTTAGCGAGCGGATGTGTTGTTTTTTCTGTGCGTAGGTTGACATGTCACTCTCTTGGAAAGGAGCACATCGACAAGGATTTTCTGGCACCAAATCAACTCGAGTACAATACCTTGATTTTATTTGTAGGGCTATGTATCCATAGGACCTTATTGTAGTTGGTCTATAACTCTATTTCTACTTTATTTTGAAATACGGTGTTTAATTCGTACGAAGCTTCATTTATATATTTTGGATTTGAAATGATTATGAAACTTTGTTTAAATGACTTATTTTAAATATCTTTTTTGGCTAAACTTGGGAATTAAAAATCAAACAAAGTTTTGTGGGCCGAGTTAGAGGTAACCTGACTGTAGCGTCTCGGATCCGGTGGGATCGGGGCATTACACATGTTGTGCCTAATTGCATATAGTTAGGGGGAGTCTCAAATTGCACGAATTACATGTTTTTTTGCCTTTTATGCTTATATGTATGATTTTGGCCTTAAACTTGTAATGTTTGGTTGAATCTTTGTGAAACCATGCTTTCTATGGTTTAAATATTATGTTTTGAGAAGCATGTTGTTAATTTGTTGCAAAAATCATCAAAATGTGTATCTTTGACCTCTTGGAGCCTTTGTATGAACTTAAGTCTAAGTTGAAAGGCTATTTGAGTTGATTTTTCTGCATTTTCACCAATTCTGTGCCTTCGGTACTGGTACCACCCATACCGTACCGATACGACCTTCAACCAAGTATTGATGCGGTCTTCTCCATACCAGTACGTATAGTCAAAAAGGGACTTTTGTCTCCTTTTTGCCATGCTTTGTGTACATATCGATATATCTTGACAAATGACATGTTTAATTGAATTTCTTATTTTATTTGATTTATTTATTTGAAATTCAACATTTCTCTTGAATTGTTGAAATAACAATTTTATTGATGCTTGATTAAGGGGAGCCAATTGTTTTTCTAAATTCTTTCATGTAAAATCATTTTGGTCTTTTCTCTATTGTTATTTTGCACAAACAATTGATATTTTCTATCAATTGGTTTCAAACTTTTAGCATTTGTGTCTTAAGCTTTAATGTGATTTAAAACTTAGTTTTAAAATTATTTTTTATATAACAAAAGGAGGGAAAGATAGGTTTAAAAAATTCAATTTCAAAAAGAAAAAAAGGGAGCTTTAAATATTTTCAAAAAAATTCTCTTTTTTTTTTCTAAAATTATTTTTCTAAGGGGGAGAAACTTCAAAAATAATTTTTCAAGTGGTTTCGTTATATCAAAAGTGAGAGATTGTTGAGATATTAAT
Organism: Hibiscus mutabilis; assembly: GCA_019671005.1. NCBI lineage: Eukaryota > Viridiplantae > Streptophyta > Magnoliopsida > Malvales > Malvaceae > Hibiscus > Hibiscus mutabilis. The sequence continues at coordinate 35,101,708 of CM033743.1, read as the reverse complement.
TTCGATATAACTTTAAATGAAAAATATTTTTGGACTTTAACAAATTTGCAAAAATATTTTAAAAGTTCATTAGCTTGAAAAATATGTTTGAAAGGTTTTCAAAGGGATTTTGACATGTTTAAATGCTTTAAAAAAGCCCAAGTTTCAAAAATAGGCTTTTAGTACCGATAGCTTTTCCTCGGTATCGATACTCAATCAGTCGTACTGGTACAACTAAGATATGTACCCATAAGCCCTTTTATCCCCAAATGGGCAAATTTCCTAGTAGCAAAATTGGGGATCTGTACCGATACGTAGGGGGTACCGATACACTTGTGTCGTGTATTGGTACCAGTGCAATTTTTCCCATGGGCTCTTTCTATTTAAAATAGGTGTACCAATACCGACGAGCCCATAACTACATTTAATGCTGGACATAAAGTCCCCAATGGCTCCAAATTAATCCCAACGGCTAATAACGGCCACAAACTCCTTAGAGGATTTAAAAGACCTCTCTAAGCATCAATGGAACAATAAGAAACAACTTGCCAACATTCATGTATTGAGAAATCAAGTTTTGTGCTTAAATTGTCACATTTCTTGTACAAAACACTAGTGAGCCAGATTGCCACATTTGCTCAAGTGTTTAGGATTTTGGGTGTGAGCTTAAATTGCAAACACATTTGCCTTGTAAGGGTTTTCATTGATTGCTTATTTGTTTTCTCTTTGTAAGAGAGTGCTTTCAAGACTTTGAGGTATAAGTCTTGACTGTAAGGGTTATCTCCTTGAGCCTGGAAAAAGGAAAGACAAAATAGTGAATTTTTGGAAAATCCTTAATGTATATAGCTAAGGTATATTTGGTTTAAAAGTCGAACCACTATAAATCTTTGTGTCCTAATTTGCTTAGCCTTTCATCCACCAAAGCAAAAATCCAATTCCCCCATCTTGGCACATTCGGTTGATCGTTGGAGCTCTCAATAGTACCTATACTCAGAGTCGAGTACTGGTACCCAATGGGCAATTTGCCCAATAATATTGACTTTAAGCTAGAGAGGCTAAAAAATTATGTAATATGGACCAATACACTCCTAAAGATGTAAGATGACATAAATAACCTTGTAACTGAGATTCCACCCCCATATGCAGGCATAATGGGTAACAAGTTGGTAATTAAAGGATGGTGGCTGTAATGGATTAATGGTTGAGATAAGCCTAATTCTCATAGCGTATTAAGACTCAATAAATCAAAGTTTGATAATAGACTCGCATTGATGTGTCATGACTTGGGGCATTTCTTGATAGTGTGGCCTTGAGGCTCCTTAGGTGTAAGAATGCTCGGGAAGCATATCTTATCTTATGAATATTGTATAAAGGAATTTATATGTTCCAGAGTCAGTATTACGGTACTTATATAAGGGGATGCATACTTAAGGCTATAAACAAGTACATTAGATGTTCCCGAGAGCTATATGATTAGGGTGCGGTTAGGAACCTACTGGTGTCTATGATGATCCGATTATGGATAAGAGGATGTGTACTTCTTGCTATGTGAGCAAGTACATCATATGTACTCAAGGGCTATGTGATATGAGTTTGGTTAAGTAGATACTCGTGGCTATGGTGATTCGAGTACAACTAAACCTTATTGTGGCTTATGTGATCCAAGAATGGTCAGGACATATTCGTGGCTATGTTGATCCGGATATGGTCCATTTAACCCGACGAGTATGTGAGCACCAGTAACCTAACGGCTATGTGAGCACAGGTAAAGTAGGGCTTCGTTGGCCAATATACAACGTTGTGTGAATTTAATCATGTGTGTTGTTATGATTGCTATAGAATGATAGTTTGTGGTTGTATTAACCTCGAGAGGGTAAGTGATCTTAAGTATTGAGGAGCATTGTGGAACATGTAAGACTTCTTGTAGATTTAAGGATGTCTTAAGATAGGCGATCTAAAAACTCTAGCTCGTGTAGGCTAAATGATGATTCATAGATAGTGAAGTCATATTTATGCTCTCTAGACTATTTTATCTCGCATGCATGTTCATTTTATGATAATCACGAATTATGGTATAGTAGAAATGTGTAACTAAGCGTTGTAAGCTCAACGTTCAGAATCGTATTTATGTTCACGAGTTTTCAAATGGACTTTTTGTGGGACTTTGGGTGACCCGATATAGCACTTCGGATCTGGATTGAGATTGGGATGTTATAGGAAGTGTGTATAGAGTGGACCAGATTTGAATTGGATTTATGGTATTTATTAATTTATGTTTGTTTAAATTCGGTTCAGCTCGAAATATGAATCTCAAATTTTGCTTAATTCATTGAATTTATAAATGGTTAATCCTTGCCCGCTTTAAGCTACACAACTTAACATTGTAATCACTCATTTTTATCCAACGTATAAATGTTGTATTAGTCTATTTTAGTTTAAAAATTAATATGATATTGTTGCATGTGTACGTATTATATTATACGTGTGATTAATGTGTACGCAAACCATGTGTGTATAAGTATATGCATGTATGTTTGTATATTATGTTAATGTTATACGTATGTGTAGTTTGCACGTATGTCTATGTGTGTACGTATGTAGTATTATTATATTTATTATTATTATTATAAATAAACAAATCTGAAAATAAAAACCCACTATTAGATTAAATGTCCAGTCCATTATAATTTACAAACCCAAACTTAATTACACATGGCCCATTCGGCCAAGCCAGCCCAATCCTATTAACTAAAAAACCCTAGAATCTGACTTGATATATTCCCATTCTTTGCAGCTGCCATCAACATTAGCCGTTGGATCAAGTTTTGATCCAACGACCCAGATCAAAGGAAGCGTATCCAGCTGGCGCGCGTGTGACACACTCGAGGGGCCCTTCTGCAGATCGTATCTGGGCCGCTCAATTTAATTTACACACGCGCGAGACTGCTCAGCTACTCAGCTGCCAAACTTAATTTACACATGTGCGAGACTGCTCAGCTGCCACCCGCCACGTGGCACAATCCAATGCTTTTGCAGATCACATCTGGGCCGCTTAATCTTTAAACCATCTTAGTAGTTGGATCAGATCTGATCCAACGGCCAAGAATATTTCTGGCAGTAATAATCTTTTTGTCTTCCAAATGCCAAAACACATAGCCGAGCGGTCATCTCCCCCATACCTCCGTACCAACCACCAAGCATGGCATGGTATGCCGAAGACACAAAGAAATGGAAAGGCGTCAGAACAAAATCAGATCAAAAAATATATCTTATGTACTAGTCTTACCAAATGAAAAGCATAGAGATATATGCAACTCAAAAAAAAATCAAAAGGGGAGGCCAGTTGTAACCAGTTTCCCAGAAATACAAAAAAGGAATTTCATCCTCTTGTTCCATTTTTCGAACATACAAAAACATACAAAGGTATCCATTCATCTTGAGTGTTGCATGCATGCATGCATATGCTCTAAAAATAACAAAAGAAAATGAGTGAGTGATTTTACCTTTGGTCGTCAGTTCCCCCACCGGCAACAAGCCTAAATATGGTGAGCCGGCTAAAGGGGGAAACGTTCTTTCGGTCTCGATTTAAAAAAAAATATAGTTTTTGCTTCGTATTTTCATAGATCTAGGAAAAATGGAAGTATTTTCTTTGAATCCAAAGTGTGGATTCAAGTTTGGGTTGAAGCAAGGGTTTTTTGGCATCAAAGGGGTCGTTTCGTTTTGGGGAGAGAATAGAATGGGGAGGGAGTTATTTTAGCCGAAATGAAATTTTTGAAATGCCAAAGAGAGAAATTGAACCTGGTTGGGTCTTTATGTAGGCGTTTTTTATTTTTTAAATGGTCTAATTACTCATTAAACCATCCCGCGTTTTGAGATTTTTCAAAACGAGTATGCCCCTTGGTATAATCACAACCCCAGTCCCCCTCTTTTTTTGAAACCTTTCAATTCAACCCTCAAATAAACCGAATTCAGATTTTAAATGGTGAAATTACCTCCCCAATCCCACCGCGTTTTCGAAATTTTCATTCCGAGCTTGCCCCTTGGTTCAATTACATGTATGGTCCTTTTAAGTTTCATTAGGCTTGTAATCACGTCCTTAAATCAAGTTTTATTTCCTTTTAATTTCCGCCTTTCCGTTTTATTTCTTAGCGTTTCAGTCCTTGTTTTTGTGTTCTAAATATTCATTGCTTACTTGTGTTTTTATTTGTTTTTTAGCATATTCTATTATTCACTGTATTCATATATGTTGCGTTTTACCGTGTCTAGTTACGTTTTAGATGTGTTGTTTTCTTTTTACCTTTTTGTCCATATTCATTTTTATATCATACTCTAGTTTGGTTTTCATGGTATGTTTGTTTATGTTAGTACGAGTTTCATGTTTTTAGGTTACATGTTAGTGTGTCTTTTGGTCATGAATAATGACATGTTTTTATTTATTCAAATGTGTATGCAAAGTATGTCATATGTCATGTACTAGGATTTAGTTTCTTTGTTAGCATGTTGTTTTGATTTGTGAAATTCACATCATAATACATTTATGTCATGCATACGTTACATTGTGCTTTATTTTTAATATGTATGTATTCTTGAAATATGTGTTTTTGTTCCCACATGTTTTTATTCATGCCTCGTTATTATTATGATGTGCTATGTTCGTGTTGTTTATCATGTTTGTTTACTTTCGTGATACCTGTGTTTTTATTATTTATTTTGTTTTGTCCTTTACTATATCAATGCGAATGTATGTTTCCAAATTATTTCTCCAAGGTTGCATAAGGGAATATAAATTATCAATGCAGCGCCCTTTTATCCGAGCTTAAACGGGGTCAGTATCAGGCGTAGTGATAGTGGTTGGGCGTTTACTCTCAGATAATGGGGCCTTTAAAATGTACTCGCACTTATGACCAAATTTTAAATTAATCGTCACTTTAATCCAGAAAATTTAATTTTAATAAAGCGGTAATTGTTAAAGTACCAATTTTGGGCGGTGTGGGGGTGCTAATCCTTCCCTATCCGTAACTGACTCCCGAACCCGAAGCTCTCAAAATCTCTGGTTTTTATGGTGTCCAGCCTACCTAAATGGCCGGTGGCGACTCTAATTTCTAAATAAAATACAGTTTTTCTAAAACTCCAACGGAATAAACATTTTTATATCCGAAAGACAACAAATAATTCGAAAATACTTTTTTTTAGCGAGGGGGCATCGCTACAGATGGCGGCTCTACTGGGGACTTTTTGTTTTTTCAAAAAAAAATGAGGGTCAAGCTTTTTTCAAATAATTACCACTTTATTAATATTAGAAATTCCAGATTAAAGCAACTATTAAACTAACATTCGGTTATAAGTGCGCGTTTATTTTGACGAATTTAAAATATGGCATATAAACCCGTTTTAAGTGGGGGGAAAACGCTAATGCTTTTGTGGAGATATCATTCTCCCGTGTAGGCCTAGCAAGTACCTTCGGGGCTCGAGTACCTTATGCTTTCATAAGGATATCGTTCCTTCGTACACGCATAAACGAATGGGTCCCCCTAAATTGAACTCGGTTGAAAGGAGCCTATAATGGGTGATGATCGCGGGCCTTGCTACTCTTAGTAGAGGACAACAAGGACAATTCGGGTACCTCCTAGAACCAAGACTGCATGTAGAGAATACATAGAAACCCACCCCTTTAGAGCCATGCGGATAACCTTAGGTGTTTTAGACGGAATAAATAGGGTTGTTTTGTGTGTTTATTTAATTCGTCCTTTTATTTATGTATTTATTAATTCTATCCGGTACTGACTTGTTTTCTTTTTTTGCTTTTGCTTTTTTTCATATATTTTTGCATTTGCATTACATAAAGGTAATGGATTAAGTGGTTTACCCGATTAGAAAGTCTTTCACCATGGAAAAAAGGTATCTTAGGAAATAAGAGCTTAACATGTCAGTCAGGCATTGGTTAGAGGTCAATCAGAAAGCCCAAGGGGACAATCTGTCGAGCGAGCGCGTAGTAGCAGGGTACACCTACGTGAGTCTTCAACAGAACAACTTATGGGATCTTCAAAGCATCTAGGAAGGATGGGACCGAAGGCTACAATACATGTTCTGTGATAGTTATGGCGACATTGCACAACTGTTATACGTTCGAGTCAACTAGCCCCTACTCTGAGCTATTTTTCAGTTTCTGGAATCCTGCCTTTTGCTGCTTCACCTTCAATGGACAAGACATGATGCCTACAGTAGAAGAGTACACTGCCTTACTTAATCAGAAGAACATTCAAGAAGATTGGATCTACGCAAAACCTCTGAGGAATCATAATTACACTTCGAAGCTCAAAACCTTTGCCGAGATGAGTGACTATTGGGTTAATGGCCTGATCTGACTTCGAGGAGACAGTACAGTCTTTGCGTGGGAGAATATTTGAGACATCATACCTGCACATCTAGATGAGGGGAAGAAGATAAACCTATTTACCTTGGGAATATATGGGTTGGTAATCTTTCCAAGAACTCTTGGAAACATTGATGTAGCCATTCTAGACCTGTTCGATCATATGATACGGAGGGCGAATCCAGTACCAGCAATCTTGGCCAAGACCTTAATTTCTTTAGATGCCAGTTGAAAGTACGAAGAAGGACATTTTCGGGGATGTGCACAGCTGTTACATGTATGGGTTCAGAGCCACATATGGAAGAGACCGACGAGGGTCCTACCGGGGATATCCTTCCAAGGCTTTTCGCCCTTACGGGAGTACTTAGCAAAAGAGTGGCGAGAAAACTTGAAAACAAAGAGATGGTCCAGTTTCTTCAGGAATATTCAGGACGAAGACATAGTATAGTGGGTCCCGTGGCTCGGTAGAGTTAATTACTTCTTGTACAGTTGCGGTGATTACGACTGGTTGATGATGTTGGGGCTGCATGGTGGGATTGCTTGTGCTCCGCTTCTGGTGTCCCAACAATTCGGATCACAACATTTTGTTCCCAATACCGCCGGATTGAGCCAAACTGAATTTCCTTTCAAAGGTGAGTTTAAGGAAAAAGTCCATACCATCATGAGGGCTTGGGACCATTGTTACCAGATCAGAGTGGAAGGAGACACCGAGCATATGACCACTCCAGACTATGATCTTTGGAGGCGTTTGAGGATTAATGATGTGATTCCCGAACCCAATCAGGGACCAGTTGTGTCACTTGAGGAGCTTACGAGGGTGGTACCGTCTGAAGCTTATATTTTACGAAATAAACTCGAAGAAATTAAGAGGAAGATGGACACCCAACAGACTCAGCATGCGGGTGAGCTCTATAAAGTGAGCTTAGAGGTCAATGAGCGGGACAGGATCATTAGGCAATTGAAGAAATTGAATGTGGATTTGAGCTAGAAGAACGCTTTTTACCAGAAGGATACCCTCTACTCTAAGTAAAAGTACAGAAGGCCAGCCGAAGTCAGTTCATAACTGTGGAAAAGGAAAGAATGAATAGTATTCGTTTGGTGGAAGAAGAAAGAGAGATTGGAAAGCAAGCGATCGAGAAAGAGATAGAAAGCTGCAGATTAGCTATCGAGGAAGAAAGGCAGCCTTTCAAGGAGGCCATCGACTAAGAAAAGGAAAGAACTAAGTAAGAGATCAACAAAGGAAAACAAGTAGTTAAATGTGAAAGAGAGAACACCGCCGCTTGGAAAAGAAGGACCATGGGTAGTAGGAATAGACTGTTAGAGATGCAAAGATTGTACGGCGACACCATCCACAGCTTGAATCAGAGCCAAAGTTAGAATGTCGAGTTAGAGGGAAGGTTGGCAGAATTAGAACACTCTTTTCAGACTTACCGTCAGAGGAATAGCTTTATCGAACTTCAAGAAAGGGAGCGTGAAGTTGGTACGTTACGAGCCTAAATCGAGTCGCTTGAAGCAACTGTTCACGATTATAGGGAAAGAATTAGAGTATTCGAAGAAGCTGCAGTCGGATGGGACAATTATTGGCAAAGAAGACTGCGTGATGCTGCCCGGATAGTGCAGGATAGAGACCAATACTATGTGAATCTAATGGTGGACATACAACGAGTCGCAAGGCATGTGAGTGACTTAGCTGCCGAAGCTGAAGCACTCTGACCTTTCGTAGCCGCAGGCATGGAAGAAGCACCCAGTTCATCAAGCTGCTCAGGGCTATTGGAAAATTAGGAGATAGAGCCAGGGCTTATCTGTAGGACTCTGTGTTGTAATTAGGACTCTTTTGTAGTAGGAACCCTCTTTTTGTAATATGGACTCTATTGTAATCTCGATCCTTTAATTCCCGTGGAAGTAGTTCAAAAGGGTGATTACCAGCGGAATCAGTACCTTTACTTGCATACATTCCTGCATTGCATCATGACATTCGCATCATTATACATGCATTTATTTTCTTTGCAATTATATTAATGTTGTAAATATTGTGACAGTGTGAAAATAGAAGTTAAGCCGCAATCATTCATTATCCATATCTTACCCGACTACAAAGCAAGCTCATGGAAGACAGGATAATCAGTCTAGAGAGAGGACAGAGAGATCTGGAAGCAAGATTTGATGAGGCCCAAAGAAGCCTCAGTGACCAGATTGCTCAGTCACAAGTGTCGATAGTGTCTGACATAACCGCGTTGTTAGCTAAGAACCTCAAAAAAAGAGTCGAAGGATAAGTCGCTCAAGATCCAGAAGTACCCTAAATCACAGTAAGGTTCAACCGGCTACGCCAAATCTGGCCAGAAGGGTATATATCGACCCTGCTGGGATGTCTACTAATCTTCAGGTAGGGGCATCTGAGAATCAACCCCTTGACACGGAAGCACTCTACGAGGAGGAGGTGCCAGACTTGAACCTGGTCGAAAGGATCAGGACAGAGGTAGAAAAGAAGTGGGAAGAGAGGTTTCGCCTCATGGAGGAAAGATTTAAAGCCCTACAAACTATGGAAGAATCGGGAAGTGATGCCAGTGACTTGAGTCTGGTATCCGACCTTGTCCTGCCACCAAAATTTAAAACACTAGAGTTCGACAAATACGATGGAACCACGTGTCCTTCCGCGCACGTAACAATGTATTTCCAGAAGATGGCAGCCTACCTCAAGGATGAGAAACTATTAATTCACTGTTTACGGGATAGCCTGACTGGGGCGGTGCTGCGGTGGTATACCCAGTTGAGCCGAGTAAACATTAAAACCTGGAAAGATCTTTCAAGAGCATTCATCGAGCAATACAAGCACGTGACAGACATGACGCCCAACAGAATTATGTTAGAAAATATGGGGCAGAAGTCCAATGAAAGCCTGCGACAGTATGCTCAGAGGTGGTGGGAAGTGGCCGCCCAGATTCAGCCACCCCTCCCAGAACATGAAATTACGCCTTTATTTGTTAATACTCTGAATAGTACACTATTTGATCGCCTCATTAATAACACGGCTATGAGTTTTGCTGATTTAATTAGGATTGGGGATTCCCTTGAATTGGCAATCAAGAGCGGTAGGATTGATAGCGAGGAAAGTTCCCGAAAGTACAACAAGAAGAATGAGGTGAACACTGCCAGTACTTATAACGCCCCGAAGAATTTTGTAGTCTCACAACCACAAGCGTCTACTGGGAAAGCACAAAACTCGAACCAAAGAGAGGAGAGAGCCCCGAGAAAGGAGAAAGAGAGGTAAACTTTTACTCCACTACCCATTTCGTACTCTGAGCTTTACTCTCAGTTGTATGAAGCGGATCTGGTCCGTCCATACTACGTTACTTTGTTCAAACCACCATTCCCATCCTGGTATAACCCAAACGCGCATTACGATTATCACGGTGGTGCCCCTAGTCATCCCACAGAGAATTGCCTTGCTTTCAAGAAGTTAGTGCAGAGCCTAATTGATTCTGGGATACTGAAGTTTGAAGAACCAAGTGTAGCTGCTAACCCATTGCCTAATCACAGGAACAGGGGAGTAAATGCTATTGAAGAGTACTCTACCAAAAAGGTTAAGAAGAATGTGTTAGAAATCAGGTCTCCTCTGCGGTGGATATTTCAGCAATTGTGCATGGCCCGATTGATTGACAGAGGCATGGTAGTAGTACAGAAGGGATGTGGAGCATACTGTGAATTCCATTAGGACGGAGGACACGACATCCAACAATGCGACGAGTTTAAGAGATCGGTGCAACAACTAATGAACGACAAGCCAATAGAGTTCTTTGAGGAGCCTACGGGAAGGAAGGGGTCAGACATACATACGACAGACAGCGGCAACGTTAAATACCGGAGAGGTAGACCTTTTTTCATCTCCTCCAGACTGGAGGGTGCAAGTTCCTTCCAAGGACAAACAACCAAGGTGACTCCCAAGATCATCATCTCAGCGCCATCCCCGTTCTCATTCAAGGATATACGGCAAACTCCCTGGAACTATGCTGTAAATGTGACCATACTAGAAAAACCAGGTTCTGGTGAGGTAAAGGAACAAAAAGTTGAAGAAAAGCCTACACCGAAAGACGAGCAAGACAAGAGTGGTGTGAATATCGGTGAGGTGGGCAACTTCACGAGGAGCGGCAGATGTTACTTCTCAGAGACCTTGAAGGCTGCTGAAGTGGCCAAAGATAAAGGAAAAGATACATCGGTTACCCCTGCGCAAATATTCGGTGAGGAACCACCGCCTAGGATAAATGAACCAGTAACCGAGGCTGAGGCCAAAGAATTTCTGAAATTCCTGAGACATAGTGAATACAGTGTAGTGGAACAAGTAAGAAAGCAACCGTCAAGGATTACAGTGCTAGAGTTGCTCATGAGTTCAGAAAAACACCGTGAGGCACTCCTATAGGTGTTGAACCAGACTTTTGTACCCCAGGATATTTATGTATCAAAGTTGGACAGGATAGTGGGGCATATCACCGCCTATAACCATATAACATTCAGTGATGATGAGATGCCTGAAGGAGGAATGTGGTCCACCAAAGCTCTTAACATCACAACCCACTACAAGGGGTATGTGTTACCAAGGGTACTGATTGACAACGGGTCAGCACTGAACGTGCTACCTGTGGTGACTCTACAAAAGCTACCAATAGATAATTCTCACCTAAAGCCCTGTCATAACTCTGTGAGAGCCTTCGACGGCATACAAAGAGGAACACTGGAAAGATTGAGGTGCCTCTATTATTGGGCCGACTGAGTACGCAGTCGATTTTGTGGTGATGGACATAAAACCATCCTAGAGATGCTTATTAGGAAGGCCATAGATCCACTCTGCAGGAGCCGTCCCATCATCACTGCACCGGAAATTAAAATTCATGATTGAAGGTAAGTTGATCAAAGTGGAGGCTGAGCAAGAGATCATTGCTTCGGTGACATCAGATGCCCCCTACATTCAAAAGGATGAGGATGCTGCAGAATGCTCTTTTCGAGCATTAGAGCCGGTGAATGCCACATTCGTCGCGGAAGGTAATCGAATCCTCTGCCCCAGGTTATCTAATTGCACCAAGATGATCGTTGCTGAAACTTTGGGCCGAGGAGCCAAAGCAGGAAGAGGGCTATGGAGAAGATTGCAAGGGAGCCTACGAGCCATGAGTGTGATAACTAAGAAGGACCGTTTTGGCCTGGGTAACAAACCAAGTGTCCAACAAAGAAAGGAAGAATACAAGAGAAAAGAAGAACAGAGAAGAGCCAGATTTAAATGAGAGGACATTCCGTGGAGACCAATGTCTTTCCCTAGTTTGAAAAATACTTTTGTCTCCAGAGGATTCTGCCGACCAGGATAGGAGGTCGAAGAAGCAATTAAGGAAAATGACATACTCAACGAGAAAGAAATGTTTAATGAATCACTTGAGGGGATGTCCATCAACATGATAGCTGGAAATGACCAAGTCAGCAGTATGTTGACCAACATCTGCCCTTGTCGCCCCGGGGAAACTCTTGATAACTAGAGCCACGTTGATCTACCTGTGGTTTTTAGGACTAGATCAGAGTAATTCTCCGAATCAACCTTTTTGTTTTTGCCCATAAACAATGGGGATCTCTTGTATAGGGCACCTATGTTAACTTTTTGTTTGAAATGAAAAGATATCTTCCCCGCTTTCTCAAATGGCAAACATCTCGTTTATTTCATTCATTCATTCTTCATATTCAATCACCTCATATAAAACCATTCTCTTCCCAATACATTCGTTCTCACTTAATGCCGATCTCCCAGGATTAACTGTACGAATGATGCCGAATCCAATCCCAAAGTAGATTTTGAATGCCCTGAGATCTCAGCAGGAATTGAAGAAGAGGATGATGAGATAGAATGCAAGGTCCCTGTAGAGTTGATGAGGATGATGGCCAACGAAGAAAGGCAAATCATGCCCTACCAAGAAGAAACAGAAGTTGCAAACTTGGGGAGTGAAGAAGAGAGAAAAGAAGTAAAAACTAGGATGAGACCATGTTTGAATACTGACATAGTGGTACACAAACTACCGACGAAGCCAGAATGCAAACCAATACAGCAAAAACTCCAGAGAATGAGACCAGATATGTTGTTAAAGATCAGAGAAGAGGTGAAAAAGCAGTTTGACGCTGGCTTCTTGGGAGTGGCCAAGTACCTTGAATGGGTTTCAAACATCGTACCAATACCAAAGAAGGATGGGAAGGTCCGTATGTGTGTAGATTATAGGGATATCAACCGAGCTAGCCCTAAAGACAACTTCCCTCTGCCACATATTGACACGCTGGTTGAAAACACCGCGAGACACTCATGATTCTCGTTCATGGACGGCTTCTCAAGGTACAACCAGATAAAGATGGACTCGAACGACATGGAAAAAACCACATTCATGTCTATGTAGGGCATTTTTTGCTACAAGGTGATGCCTTTCGGGCTCAAGAACGCGGGAGCAACTTATCAAAGAGCAATGGTGACTCTTTTCCACAACATGATGTACAAAGAAATAGATGTACACGTGGATGATATGATTGCTAAGTCCCGAACAGAAGAAGAACACCTACAGAAATTGAGAAAACTATTCCAAAGACTGCGGAAAAACTAGCTGAAGCTTAACCCGGTCAAATGCACCTTTGCTGTTACATCTGGAAAACTTTTGGGGTTCTTGGTAAGAATAAGAGGGATTGAGATCGATCCAGATAAGGTGAAAGCCATCCAGGATCTCCCACCACCCCATACTCAGAAGGAAGTTTGCGGTTTCCTGGGGAGGCTAAATTATATCTCCCGTTTCATCTCCCAGTTAACAGATAGGTGTGACCCAGTCTTCAGACTACCTCGAAAGAATAATCCTGGCGTCTGGGATAAGGAATGTCAAGAAGCCCTGGAGAAGATCAAAAGGTACTTGATGAATGCTCCGATTTTAGACCTGGCAGACCTTTAATCCTCTATCTAACAGGGAGGATGGCCCACTGGCAGATACTCTTATCCGAGTTTGACATTGGATATGTAAGTCAGAAAGCCGTGAAGGGAAGCGCCATAGCGGATTTCCTAGCTAGTCTTGCTTCGGAGGATTATAAGTCGTTGAACTTTAATTTCCCAGATGAAGACTTGATGTGTATTACAACTGAGGAAGATGTTTCAGATAACAACTCATGGAAGCTTTACTTTGATGGAGCCTCCAACGCCATCGGACACATGATAGGGGCCGTGCTGATTTCTTCAGAGAATGTCTACTATCCCTTCACCAGTAGACTATAGTTCTTCTGCACCAAAAATATAGTTGAATATGAAGCTTGTGTTATAGGACTGAACGCAGCTATTGAAAGAAAGATTAAGAAACTTCGAGTATTTAGAGATTAATCCTTAGTGATTTACCAGTTGCGTGGAGAGTGGGAAACTAGGGATTCAAACCTGGTCAAATATTATGAATTGATCCAAGAGCTCACCAAGGATTTTGAAAAGATCAGTTTCACTTACCTTCCTAGAGAAGAAAATCAGATGGTAGACACCTTGGCAACCTTGGCTTCCATGTTCAAAGCAAACACGGGGGCAGAAATAAAGCCCATTGAGATGCAGACTTTTGAAAGGCCAGCTCATTGTTGTAACGTTCAAGAAGAGATTGATGGCAATCCATGGTACTATGACATCTTGTAGTATGTCAACTCTCAAAAGTATCCCGAAGGTGCAAATGATAATGACAGGAAAACACTCAGAAAATGGCAGCGGGATACGTTCTGGATGGGGAGATCCTATATAAAAGAAGCCATGATCAGACATTACTGAGATGTGTGGATGCCCGGGAGGCGAAAGGGATTTTGGCAGAGGTACACGATGGTCTATGTAGGATGCACGCCAACGGGCTATCTATAGCCCGAAAAATTATGAGGTATGGCTATTTCTGGTCGGCCATGGAGGGAGATTGCATCGATTATGCCAGGAAATGCCACAAATGCCAAATTTATGCTGACAAGATTCACGCCCCTCCGTTACCTTTACACACTATGAATTCTCCATGGCCTTTTGCAGCGTGGGGCATGGACGCCATTGGGCAGATTCACCCGAAGGCTTCCAACGGGCACCGTTTTATTTTGGTCGCCATAGACTACTTCACTAAATGGGTGGAGGCAACATCTTATGCCAACATCACAAGGACGACTGTATGCAAATTCCTAAAGAAGGAGATCACTTGTCGATACGGTTTGCCATAAAGGATTACCACCGACAACGCTTCCAATCTGAATAACAAAATGATGACGGAGGTGTGCAACCAATTCAAGATAACACACCATAACTCCACAGCCTATCGCCCTAAAATGAATGGGGCAGTTGAAGCAGCAAATAAGAACATAAAGAAGATCATCGCAAAGACGACAGATACATATAAGGATTGGCACAAGAAGCTGCCATTAACTCCTTTTGCCTATAGGTCATCCGTTCGTACATCGATAGGGGCAACGCCCTATTCTTTAGTATATGGCACCGAAGTAGTGCTCCCCATTGAGGTGGAGATCCCATCGCTTCGGGTCTTGAATGAAGTAAAATTGGAAGAATTCGAATGGGTGCAAGCCAAATTCGACCAGTTGAATCTCATCGAAGAAAAGAAGCTAAAGACCATCTGTCATGGTCAAATGTACCAAAAACGGATGATGCAGGAATACAACATGAAGGTACGCCCGAGAGAATTCAGAGAGGGGGATCTGGTGCTTAAGAAGATCCTCCCGATTCAGAAAGATTCTCAGGGAAATTGGATGCCCAACTGGGAAGGGCCATATGTTGTTAAGAAGTCCTTTTTAGGAGGAGCCTTAATCTTAACCGAAATGGATGGAGACGAGTTGAGAAATCCTGTAAATTTCGATGTCGTTAAAAGTACTATGTTTAAAAAAAGAAAAAAAAGGAGAGTTCAGGGCGAAAACCCAAAAAATGGCATCTTGAAGCAAAGGAAGGATCCGAGTCGAAAACCTGTAAAGGGTGACTCAGATAAATTTGGAGGTTGGACCTCCAGAGAAAGGAGTCATCCCCATGAGCCCCATGAAGAAGAAGTTCCAGGCAAAGATTCTACTCCGGTTGACAGGATCGTACATCATTCATACTGCGGATACTGGGAGGTTTTGCATTTCATGTTTGGTTTTTCCTTTTCCTCAAGTTTGCCATGACCTTCCCAAAATTGTTCCAAATCCTTAATCATAATAAAATCACATTTTTGAGCTTCCATTCCTTGTCTTCTTGTTGTTTGCCATAAACATCATGAAAATAAGTTAACATAGGCTTATGATAAACAAGAGATTTTTTAGCATTACTATGATCTAACTAATAAGTGTTCAAAAGTACTATTTTTCTTACACTTTTTACTCATATTATTGTTAGACTTAGGCTCATATTAGTTGCATAATTAGCCATTCATGCATTAATCCATGTTTCCTTCCATCGTTGAGCTTGATTACTTAACTTGGTAGTTTTTGTAGGAAAAGATGCTGCTTTGGTGTGTTTTGTGTGTATGAGCAGGATCACTTGCCAAAGCAAGGCTAGAGCTAGTTGCCAGGGCAATACATGAAGGAGATGCCGAGCTAGTTGCCAGGGCAATGCATGAAGGAGACGCCGAGCCAGTTGCCAGGGCAATTGTCGACAAAGAACAAGGTGATATGGTAGTCAAAATTGATGACTAGACAAGCCCAAGATGACGTGGAGCAAAGCCAAATCCCAAAGGAATTTGATTTCCATGAAGAGATTAAAGAAGAATTAAATTCCAAGAAGATAGGAGAAGTTCTAGTAGGAATATAATTATAATAAAGAATTATATTCTTCAAAGATAATTTAATTCCAACTTAACTTCCTCCTCAAGGAAGGACTTTGACCTAGCCCTATAAATTAGAGGGGAATTTTGACAACTCAAAGAGAGCAAGAGGAGAGAATTTTCGACAAGCATGTAGGGCAAGGGGATTTCGACAAGCTTCAATTCTTCATCTTTTTCTTTCTTGTTCAAATAGGTTCATGCCAGGGATTATTTATCTTGTGTTTCTTTGGAACCTAGCCATGAACTAAATCTATTTGGCTATGGTTATTGTGTTTTGTGGTTGTAAGAAACTATTGGATTTTGTTTAGGTAATAAGAGTTTGCACTTTTCTATTCAAGGTTTATTCATTCTTGGTTCTTATTCTTGTTTGCGAGTGAATTGGGAGAGGATCTCGTAACTTCATCTATTTATCTAATATCGGGAGAGTTAGATTCAAGAAACGAATGAATATGATCTTTATTCAACCTATTGATGGTGAAGATTAATCCGGCTTAGGAATAAGTCAAGGATTTCAACGGCTAAGAGGAGCGCAAGATTGGTTGTTGTTCACCCTTGATTCACGCAGGGATGTATTATCAAGGCATGCACAAGTAGCTAGAGTTTCAACTTAGGGATAAGAAGAAACCATTGAAGAACGCTCTGCCAAACCTTGAAGGTTGCTGCCCAGACGCCAAAGTAGTTGCCCAACTAGTCGCCCAGGCAACCATCGATTAGTTGCCAAGGCAACCACGTTGTGCAAGTTGCCACGACAACTGAGTTGCCCGTGCACTCTTTTACCAAGACGATCCAATCGGCTATCACACCTCATCTCACGATAACCTAACCTATCTCTCTCATTTTTTCTCATTTATTCTTTTACTTTATTGCCTTCTAGTTTAGTTATTAATTAAACTCCTATAATCCTTTATTTGTGTTTTTACTTTTTACAGTGCAAGAGATTAGATTCTTGAAGTGGCACCAATCTCTGTGGAGACGGTATCTTTTATACTATAACTTGCAATGTGTATACTTGCACAATTGCGTAGCACTTATTACGCGCAACAAGTTTTTGGCGCCGTTGTCGGGGATTGGCAATAGCGACTTTGTTTTTATTTTCTTGCACTTTGTTTTTACTTTTCTTGTTTAAGATTCAAAGGGGCTAACAAACTTTGGTTTTGCATTGGTATATGACCAGGGCGAGACCGACTACACCAGAATATCCTTTTGATCCAGAAATCGAACGAACCTTACGAAGACTTAGACGAAGGATAAGAGTAGCAATGGCTAATCAAGACGGCAATATGAATCAAGATGTTCCAGCAGGAGGAGGAGTGATTCTTGCACAAAACATAACTATTCGAGACTATCTTGAAGAAGATCTTGATGGACTTAATCCAGGAGTTGTCGCACTTGAAATTGAAGTCGACCACTTTGAGTTAAAACCGGTAATGTTTAATATGATCAACATAATTGGTCAATTTGGCGGCTCAGCAACTGAAGATGCACGACAACATCTGAAATCTTTTCTCGAGATTTGCAACTCGTTCAAAATACACAGAGTCACCCCCGATGTCTTACGATTAAGATTATTCCCCTATTCACTGAGGATAGGGCGAAAGCATGGTTGAATAGCATTCTGCGGATCAATAGCATCTTGGACCGATCTTTGTCGTGATTTCCTTGCTCGGTTTAATCCTACAAATTTGACTGATAAGCCAGAACGACATTACTTCTTTTCAGCAGGATGATGAATCCATGTACGAGGCTTGGGAGAGCGATATAGAGAACTTCTACACAAATGCCCCCTACACGGATTCCCTGTGGACTCAAGTAACAATGTTTTACAATGCCGTGAATACACCAACAAGGATAATGCTAGATGCCTCGGCAAACGACATACTTCTAGATAAGTCACGGGAGGAAGCAATGCAAATTCTAAACAGGCTGGCCAAGAATGATTATCAATTCCCCTCTACTAGAAGAGGAGGAGTTAGACGCCAAGCCACAATACATGAACTAGGATCATCGATTCAATTTCGGCACAATTGGCCACTTTAACCAAGATGGTCCGAACATGCAAAAACCAAACAACACACATGAGGTCAAGGTAATGGATACTTTTTGTGAGTTATGTGGTGATAACCATGATTCTTCGAATGTATGCGAGAATCAAATCCGGCTTCTATATGGGGAATTACAATCGAACAACAATGTGATGTCCATTACATACAATCCAGCTTGGAAGAAGCACCGAATTTTTCATGGAGTAATCCCAACAATGCTCTAAACCGTAACAATCAGAATGCACAAGCATCGAGATTCCAGCAGAATATGCCACGACAACGATTACATCGCAACAACAACCGACAACATCTAGTTCTTTGGAAAATTCTCTAAATGCTTTTATGATGAAAACTGAATCTTATATGGCTGAGAATAGTAACTTCATAAAAAGAACTGATGCTTTTATTAACAGGACCAAGATGAGATTGCAAAACCAAGAGGCGGCAATCAAATCATTGGAAAATCAAGTCAGATAGTTTGCTCAAAATCAATACTAGACCGCAAGGAGGTTTACCTAAGCGATATCAAGTCGCAAGAGGAACTGCCATGAGCAATGTAAGGCAATCACCACTAGAAGTGGCCAACAACTTAGAGAGGCTCAAACCCGCTCATCAAACAAAACTCCACAGAAAGATCAAGACGAACCTAGCGGCAAAGCCTCAGATGCTGAACCAGGAATTGCCTCGGCAACTGGCAATAAGCATGCCTCGGCAACCGACGATAAGGATGCTTCGGCAACTTGTGATAAGCATGCCTCGTCAACCCCAATTGATAATGCCTTGGCAACTCTAGTTGTCCCGACAATGCCGTCAATCAGGTTCCAAACCAATGAAAGGATCGAAGATATCCGACCTCCACCACCATTCCCACAAAGGTTGAAGCGACAAAAGCAAGAATACCAATTCAAGAAGTTTCTTGATATACTAAAGCAAGTCTACATCAACTTGCCATTGGTGGAAGCAATTGAACAAATGCCAAACTATGCCAAGTTTCTTAAAGACATTGTGTCCAAGAGAACAAGGCTAGGAGAGTTTGAAACAGTTGCCGCAATAGAGGGATGCATGGCAATGTTGCATAATCGTATGCCACCCAAGTTGAAGGATCCCGGAAGTTTCACAATACCCTGTTCTATTGGAAATCACTATGTCGGGAAAGCATTATGCGACCTTGGGGCTAGCATAAACTTGATGCCTAAATCGTTTTTCCAGAAACTATGAATCGGGAAGGCAAGACCTACAACAGTTATGCTACAGCTAGCCGACAGATCCTATGTGCATCCAGAGGGAAAAATCGAGGACATACTGGTAAAAGTTGAGAAATTTATTTTTCCCGCTGACTTCATTGTTTTGGATTGTGAAGCAGATGAGCATGCACCCATCATTCTTGGGAGACCATTCCTAGCAATAGGGAGAACCTTGATCGATGTTGAAAAGGGAGAACTCACAATGAGGGTGAATGACCAGCAAGTTAAACTAAATGTGTTCCAAACACTAAGGCATGCCGATGATCCAGAGGAATGCCAACTTCTTCATGCCACAACAGAGTTTAACTTCGATGAGGAATTTAGTTGCCTCGGTAACTACATTGCCGATCAAGAAGAACCTGAGGAGTATGAAGAATCGGTCGATGAGGAACAACAAGAAGAGGCAAATTGGCCAGTCAATCGACCAGGTACATACTTTGAACCACTGGATTACTCAGGTAAGGAAGGTAAACTCGAAAAACCCTCTATTGAACAACCACCGATTCTTGAGTTGAAACAATTGCCAGAGCAAGTAAAATATGCATACTTAGGAACCGATAATACATTGCCTGTAATTATTTCTTCTAAGTTACAGCCTGAGCAGGAAAAGAAGCTGATCAAGATGTTGAAGCTACACAAAAAGGCAATAGGGTGGACAATTGCCGACTTGAAGGGAATTAGCCCGGTAGTGCGCATGCACAAGATTTTGTTGGAAGATGATCACAAACCTTCAATTCAAGCCCAGAGGAGACTGAATCATGCCATGAAAGGGGTTGTAATGAAAGAAATCAACAAGTGGCTTGAATCCGACATTATATACCCTATCTCTGATAGTACATGGGTAAGTCCGGTATAATGCGTACCAAAAAAGGGAGGTATAACAGTGGTAAGTAATGAAAACAATGAACTCATTCCAACCAGGACTGTGACCGGTTGGAGGGTTTGTATGGATTATCGAAAGCTAAACAAAGCCACCAGGAAAGATCACTTCCCATTACCCTTTATTGATCAAATGCTTGACCGTCTTGCAGGTAAACCCTTTTATTGTTTTCTTGATGGTTATTCAGGTTACAATCAAATTGCCATAGCACCAGAAGATCAAGAAAAGACAACCTTCACATGCCCATACGATACTTATGCCTTCCGAAGGATGCCGTTCGGATTGTGTAACGCCCCGGCAACCTTCCAAAGATGCATGATGGCACTCTTTTCAGACATGGTCGAAGACTTCCTTGAGATCTTCATGGATGATTTTTCTATTTTTGGTAATGACTTCGACAGCTGTCTCGGCAATTTAGAGAGGGTGTTGGCAAGATGTGAAGAAACTGATTTAGTCCTCAATTGGGAGAAATGCCATTTTATGGTAGATGAAGGAATAGTGCTCGGCCACAAGATTTCATCCAAGGGAATTGAAGTAGACAAAGCCAAGGTGGACGTGATCAAGAGATTACCCCCACCAAGTTCGGTTAAAGGAATTCGAAAATTTCTTGGACATGCAGGTTTTTACAGGAGGTTCATTCATAATTTTTCTAAAATCACTAAACCCTTGTGCAATCTGCTTGAACAGGATAAAGTCTTCGATTTTGATGATTCTTGCACCCAAGCATTCGAAACCCTAAAGAAAAAGCTTACCTCGACACCCATTGTCGTTCCACCAGATTGGACGCTACCTTTTGAGCTCATGTGTGATGCAAGTGATTTCGCGGTAGGAGCAGTCCTAGGCCAACGCACAGGTAAGACCTTCCATATGATACACTACGCTAGTAAAACTCTTAATAGTGCTCAAGTGAATTACACAACAACGGAGAAAGAGTTACTAGCTGTAGTTTTCGCATTTTACAAGTTCCGATCCTATTTGATTGGTACAAAGGTAATTGTTCATACAGACCATTCAGCAATCAAATATCTATTTGCTAAAAAGGATGCCAAACCTCGTTTGATTCGTTGGATATTACTTTTACAAGAATTTGATATTGAAATTAAGGACAGGAAAGGAACAGAAAATCAAGTGGCCGATCACTTATCACGTTTAGAACGCAATAGGGAGGAGGACGCGGATCTAGAGATATGCGATACATTCCCGGATGAACAAATTTTAGTTGCCTCGACAACTATGGACACACATGCCTCGGCAACCCTCGACGCCTCGGCAACCATGGATGCACACGCCTCGGTAACTCTCGACGCCGCAACAGCCTTTGACTCGCACGCCTCGGCAATTTTGGGAGTAGTCGCCAAGGCAGCACATGCCTCAGTAATACCCTGGTACGCAGATTTAGTTAATTTCCTTGTTTGTGGTATTTTACCTTATGGCCTTACTCACCAAGGGAAGAAGGAGTTCCGCCATGATGCTAGGCATTACTTTTGGGATGAGCCTCTTTTGTTTAAAAAATGTGTAGATCAGGTTATATGCCGATGTGTCCCTGAAGAAGAGCAATAGAATGTACTCTGGCACTGCCATTCTTCGCCCTATGGAGGACATTTTGGAGGAACTCATACCGCGGCCAAAGTTTTGCAATCCGGTTTGTATTGGCCAACATTGTACAAAGATGCCCAAGACTTTTACAAGCAATGTGATCGTTGCCAGAGGACGGGCAATATCTCTAGACGACATGAGATGCCGCTCCAGAACATCATCGAAGTAGAATTGTTCGATGTATGGGGGATCGATTTTATGGGACCTTTCCCATCTTCATTCGACAACCTCTACATTCTACTTGCCATCGACTACGTGTCTAAATGGGTTGAGGCAGCTGCAGTTCCCAACAACGATTCCAAGACCGTGCAATGATTCTTGCAGAAAAACATATTTACACGGTTTGGGATGCCGAGAGCAATTATCAGTGACGAAGGCAAGCATTTTGACAACAGAATGATTGCCAATATGTTGCAACGCTTCGGCATATCACACAAGATCGCCACGGCATATCACCCACAAACCAACGGGCAAGCAGAAATTTCCAACCGGGAATTGAAGGGTATACTCGAGAAAGTTGTAAATCCCTCTAGGAAGGATTGGTCATTAAGACTAGATGACGCACTTTGGGCATATCGCACTGCATTCAAAACACCCTTAGGTATGTCCCCCTTCCGACTTGTCTATGGCAAAACATGCCATCTACCGGTGGAAATCGAACACAAGGCATACTGGCAATCAAGACCGTGAATATGGATTGGGAAATTGCCGGACAAAAGCGTTTGTTGGACCTCAACGAGATAGAAGAATTTCGTGCACTCGCCTATAACAATGCACAAATCTACAAGGAGATAACAAAGCGATGGCATGACAAAAAACTATTGCCGCGGCAATTCACGCCAGGGCAACTAGTTCTCTTATTCAATTCTCAGCTAAAACTTTTCCCGGGAAAGCTGAAATCAAGATGGTCGGGACCATTCGAAGTCGTCAAACCATTCTCCCATGGTGCCGTGATAATCAAGTCCATCACTGACAACCATGAATTCAAAGTTAATGTACAGAGATCGAAACACTACAATGGTGCCCATGTGGAACGTAACAAAGAAGTGGTCACTATAGGAGATGCATGAGCATGCTCTCCTTTCAATATTTTCTTTTTATTTTCATTTTTATTTTTAGGAGATCTTTTATTTTTCTTCATTATCTTTAGTTTCCAGGTTTTCTTTGTTTTCTTTTCCACAACAAGACTCACAACCACTATGCTAAGGAAATTCACTACCGACTACTTGCCACGGTAATCACAAGCTAATGCCACGACAACCAACCCTGAAGATGCCACGGCAACCAAAGCTAAAGACATCCCAACAACCACTGCAAAAGCCAAAGGTAAAGCACTTATGCCCGAATCAACTCCTACGAAATCATTTTCTGATTTTTCAGATTCGGACGAGTCCTCTATTGCACTAACAAAGACCGCACTAATTGAATCCTCCAAGCGAAAAGCCAATGACACTGATGAAGAGGACGATGAGGACAACCCTGTACGAGGATCGATTCCACCACCGGCAACAAGAAAACAATCATCGCGTTCAAGCAAGAGAATCAAAACATCGACCAAAAGGAAACTAATCATCTACGATGACGAACTCTCAGAGTAAGTCCTCGTATGCATTTTATTTTTTGTTATTTTTATTTTTCTTTAATGCATGCATTGAGGACAATGCCTCACTCGAGTTTGGGGGGGATTGTTATTAGTAGTTACCATGTTTAGTTACATTCATCTTAAATATTACATTTAGGATACATAAATTGCTTGCCATGCCTTTAGTTGGAACAAGAATTGCTTAGATTTGATGAATATCCAATGATGACTTTGCCAATGCACTTAATTGATAGAATTTTTATTCTAGGATAACCATGGAAAAACTTAGAATTTTACTATGATGCTAAATTTGATGAAACACTGTTGTAGTTTGATTGATTTAAGGAATTCTAGTGAACTTAGGTTGATAATTAACAAATTGGGGGATTAGAATAAAAATTGGATGAATGCTAGAGGTGCCCGAAATTGGCTCTAGCATGTGCTAAAAATAAATTTTGTTCACTAGAGGTGCCCGAAACTGGCTCTAGTATGTGCTAAAAAAAATTTGATCGCTAGAGGTGCCCGAAACCGGCTCTAGTCGAATAAAACTAAAAACAAAACACTAGAGGTGGCCAAAACTGACTCTAGTTAAAACATGTTAAAAAGAACCCAATGAAGTAATTTGAAAACCTCTTGTTTGCATAGAATCCGAAAAATCAACTTGCACACAACTCTGCACACACTCACAAGCATTATAGTTTGATTCTGAGTAACTTCTAAGTTTTCTGAAAAATGAAAAGCCAATCATACTTTGTGCCCCGGTTCTGAGAATTGAAATCAAGTTCAAAGCTAAGTTTGTGAAAATTAAAGTCTTGGCATGTAATTATTAGTTTGCATTGCTTGAGGACAAGCAATAGTTCGAGTTTGGGGGTGTGATAAGTGTTCAAAAGTACTATTTTTCTTACCCTTTTTACTCATATTATTGTTAGACTTAGCCTCATATTAGTTGCATAATTAGCCATTCATGCATTAATTTATGTTTCCTTCCATCGTTGAGCTTGATTACTTAACTTGGTAGTTTTTGTGGGAAAAGATGCTGCTTTGGTGTGTTTTGTGTGTATGTGCAGGATCACTTGCCAAAGCAAGGCTAGAGCTAGTTGCCAGGGCAATACATGAAGGAGTTGGCGAGCTAGTTGCCAGGGCAATGCATGAAGGAGATGCCGAGCCAGTTGCCAGGGCAATTATCGACAAAGAACAAGGTGATATGGTAGTCAAAATTGATGACTAGACAAGCCCAAGATGACGTGGAGCAAAGCCAAATCCTAAAGGAATTTGATTTCCATGAAGAGATTGAAGAAGAATTAAATTCCAAGAAGATAGGAGAAGTTCTACTAGGAATATAATTATAATAAAGAATTATATTCTTTAAAGATAATTTAATTCCAACTTAACTTCCTCTTCAAAGAATGACTTTGACCTAGCCCTATAAATTAGAGGGGAATTTCGACAACTCAAAGAGAGCAAGAGGAGAGAATTTTCGACAAGCATCTAGGGCAAGGGGATTTCGACAAGCTTCAATTCTTCATCTTTTTCTTTCTTGTTCAATTAGGTTCATGCTAGGGATTATTTATCTTGTGTTTCTTTGGAACCTAGCCATGAACTAAATCTATTTGGCTATGGTTATTGTGTTTTGTGGTTGTGAGAAACTATTGGATTTTGTTTAGGTAATAAGAGTTTGCACTTTTCTATTCAAGGTTTATTCATTCTTGGTTATTATTCTTGTTTGCGAGTGAATTGGGAGAGGATCTCGTAACTTCATCTATTTATCTAATATCAGGAGAGTTAGATTCAAGAAACGAATGAATATGATCTTTATTCAATCTATTGATGGTGAAGATTAATCCGGCTTAGGAATAAGTCAAGGATTTCAACGGCTAAGAGGAGCGCAAGACTGGTTGTTGTTTACCCTTGATTCACGCAGGGATGTATTATCAAGGCATGTACAAGTAGCTAGAGTTTCGACTGAGGGATAAGAAGAAACCATTGAAGAACGCTCTTCCGAACCTTGAAGGTTGCTGCCCAGACGCCCAAGTAGTTGCCCAACTAGTCGCCCAGGCAACCATCGATTAGTTGCCAAGGCAACCCCGTTGTGCAAGTTGCCACGGCAACTGAGTTGCCCGTGCACTCTTTTACCAAGACGATCCAATCGGCTATCACATCTCAACTCACGATAACCTGGCCTATCTTTCTCATTTGTTCTCATTTATTCTTTTACTTTATTGCCTTCTAGTTTAGTTATTAGTTAAACTCCTATAATCCTTTATTTGTGTTTTTACTTTTTACAGTGCAAGGGACTAGATTCTTGAAGTGGCACCAATCCCTGTGGAGACGATATCTTTTATACTATAACTTGCAACGTGTATACTTGCACAATTGCGTAGCACTTATTACGCGTAACACTAACCCTGAAGATGCAAGTGATTAGAAAATGGTGTTAACATTGCCCTCTAGCTGCCTACATGATGAAGGATGAAACAGGGCAAGCAAAAGGCTTCAAGCACCAGGGTAAGATGACCAATGGCGCACATCCTTCTTGTTTAAAGAAAAAATTCGAGATAAAAAGAGCGACTTCCCAGGTGAAAACCTGGAAGGGCACCTCAAGCAAAAAAAGAAAAAGAAAAAAAAGAGAACAAAACAAACAAGAAACCTCTAAAGCGAAAACCTGAAATGGCACTTTAGAACCCCGAACCAGAAATTCAGAAAAAGAAAGATTAGAATGGTTGAACCCGACAGTGAAATGGGGTATCGCCGCTAGTAGAAGAAAAAAGGAGAAAGCAAGCAGCGTAGAGCCGAGATTGACTGAGGGCCAAAGCAGGCACACCAAGATATTGACACACATGCATCATGAATAGTTAGACATCCCTAGGATTAAGAGCATGCTAACTCATTTTTCATAGCATCTTGTCTTATTCTAGACAGGTATCTACAGATTTAAAGAAGCATCGGTAGCCATTTTTGGCGTGAATCCCAAATGTGAAGATAAAGGTTCTATATAGGAAGGGCCTATATTTTCAAGTGCCCACAGCGAGAGGTTTTATATAGGAAGAATCCATCGCTCCAAGGCTTCAGGAGCTGAAAGTTTTATATAAGAAGGGCTTGCAGCTCCAGGGTAAAGATTAGCAGTTCTATATAGGAAGAACTCCCAGCCGAAGGAATTCACCCATGACACAGAAGGTTTCATATAGGAAAAACCCGTTGTGTTGAAGGTGAAGAGTCCTATATAGGAAGGGCTTCGAGCTTTATTGTCTTAGAGTGAGAGGTTCTAAATAGGAAGAACTTGTAGCTCTGAGATTTCAGAAGCTAAAAGTTCTATATAGGAAGGACTCCAAGTTCTATATAAGATGGACTCGTGACTCAAGACTCCAGAAAGAAAGGTTCTATATAGGAGGAACCTGTAGTTCTAAGATCGGAAGGTGAAGAAGTTCTATATAGGAAGGACTTGCGAGCCCGAAGATTCAGCCAAGGAAAGCGGAGAGTTCTAGAAGAACACGTGATTCCGAAGCTACAAACAGGGAAGTTAGATAAAAATGAGTGCTTATAATCTTTGCTTTTTCCTCGTTTCACGAGAACAAGCAAAGAGGGGCAAATGTAACCACTCATTTTTATCCGATGTATAAATGTTGTATTAGTCTATTTTAGTTTAAAAATTAATATGATATTGTTGCATGTATACGTATTATATTATACGTGTGATTAATGTGTACGCAAACCATGTGTGTATAAGTATATGCATGCATGTTTGTATATTATGTTAATGTGATACGTATGTGTAGTTTGCACGTATGTCTATGTGTGTACGTATGTAGTATTATTATATTTATTATTATTATTATTATAAATAAACAAATATGAAAATAAAAACCCACTATTAGATTAAATGTCCAGTCCATTATAATTTACAAACCCAAACTTAATTACACATTGCCCATTCGGCCAAGCCAGCCCAATCCTATTAACTAAAAAACACTAGAATCTAACTTGACATCTTCTCATTCTTTGCAGCCGCCATCATCATTAGCCGTTGGATCAAGTTTTTATCCAACGACCCAGATCAAAGGGAGCGTATCCAGCTGGCGCGCGTGTGACACACTCGAGGGGCCCTTCGGTTCTCACTCGCGCGTGCATACAAACACAATAGGTATTCTTTAACAATCTTGTTCGTCAACTATATCCATATAGGATCAAAGTAGTCTTCGCTATATCAATCATGACTGGACCCATAAATGGCCACGCATACAAGCACAATCATATAACATAGATCAATCATGGATACGTAACATGGAAATTACATGTAAATGTGAATCAAACTTGCCTATTTCCAACTGGTCATCTTTAAACTTAAGTGAGGTCCTTATCAAAAATAAGAAAATAGTGAATAAACTAAATACCTCATTTCTGATAAAAAAATAATCAAATGCATAAATATCCGTAAACAAATATAAAGCAAACAAATAACAAACTCCCACTCACAATAATATCCTCAAATTATACAACACCCATATGAACAGTGTGCTCATAAAAGACCTTGGGTGGTAAACCTCTTGTGAGCGGATCCGCTATTATAGAGTTTGTCGCAATGTGTTTTATGGATATTTATCCACTTTGCACTTTTTCTTTTACAACTAGGAACTTTATGTCTATGTGATTTGACTTAGACGAACTCATATTGTTGCTGGAATACAGTACTGCTGACTTATTGTCACAAAATAATTTAAGTGGTCTTTCTATATTCTCTAATATGTAGCTCAATGATAAAATTTCGTAGCCATATTCCATGATTTGATGTCTCATAGCATGCTACAAACTCTACTGCCACAGTGGAAGAAGCTACAAGTGTTTGTTTGACACTTTTCCAAGATATAGCTCCTCTAGATAATAGATAAATATTGCTTTATATAGATTTTTTACTATCTTGGCACCCAACGAAATTAGAAACCGAATACCCTACGACCTCTAAATGATCTCATTTGGTTTTATAATGCTAGCATGTTTTGATCGATGCTAGGGAGGTATTGGTTTGTTGATCATAGATAAATATTGCTTTTATAATGCTAGCATGTTTTGATCGATGCTAGGGAGGTATTGGTTTGTTGATCATGTGGTTAATTGCCCTATATTTGGATTTTGGTATGTGAGTTGCTTGTGGTTTAGGGAGCATGCCTATAGGATCACCTTTGTGGCCGTAATGTCTATGCTCTTATATCGTAGTGGTCTTGGGTTGATATGATGTTTGTAAGTTACTTTAATTTGATGCTTTGAGTGTTAAATGATGTTTGTGGTAAATTCGGATATGTTTAGAAGGATTTTAAGGTGTTTCAAAATTGCAAAATCTGTAAACCTATAGTGAGGTTTCAAAACCAGTTAGTAGGTTTCGAAACCAGGGGCCACAAACCAGCCCTAGGTTTCGAAACCAGTAGACCCAAGTTGGCTATTGGAGTACATATTTCAAAACCACTTGTATAGGTTTCGATATTTATCACGGGGACTCATCCGTTAAGTTGAAAAATAGTTTCTAAAGATACATTTTGGTCCCTAGTTGATAAGTATGCAATTGGATGAGTTTGGGTGATCATTTTAGGCTGAAATTTGATATGTATGCTTTTAACCTAACTAATTGAGGATTGGTAAATGTAATTTTAAGTAAATCCTTACAGTTTTGTAGATTTACAATTTGGTCTTTAAGTGTTTGAATGTTAAATTGAGGGTGCTTTGGTGATCTAAATGCGATGAAATTTCATGAGCTAGCATGAAATGAACTTAATTACGGATTGGTAACCCTAATTTCTATAATGTTCCTTTAATTTACTAGATTTATGTTTTGGTCCTTAAATGTATTATATGAAATTGGTTACTTTTCGAGGCCTGTTTTCTTTGTAATTTCACCCGCTGCAAGCATGATCACTTAGGATTAATAATATGCATCTAGACAAGATAAAAGGAAAAAGAATGGACCAAATTTTGTAATCTTTCTCCGGTTTGCCTCGGTAAACCTAAAGTAGCTCGCTTGGTTCAGTCAGGCGTCTAGGCTGGGTCGAGAGGGTTATATTTGGTGCTATCAGATATAGGTTGTGAAATGTTGAGATGTTGTTGCTTGATTGATTGTTATTGTTTAATATGCATGGTGGTTGTGTGCATGTTCTGTGATTGTACTACATGTTGGGATATGAATTGGGAACACCTTGCCTATTACCGAAGTTTTAAAATGTTTTATAAGGATGTCTTGGATCCTTTGCCTAGTGTTAGCCTGAATTTAATACGTTTTGATGCTTTTGTTAGTATGGCTCGATGCGAGACTCATTCGACGGCTGGTAATGCGGGGTTGGGCAGAATAATGATGATGCTGGGAATCTTCGTATTACTTTCCCTCTTTCTCCTTCGTTGGTTCCTCCTATTAATGCTGGGGTAGGAGGGGTACCTCAGGCTCTGTAAAGGCCAGTCTTTGGAGATTTGACTCCGTTAATTCAAGCAATGACGAGAGCTTTTCAAGAAGCAATGGCTGGAGTGCATGTGCAAGCACTGGAACCTGCTGTGGTGGTTAATCATGGTTTATCATTGGAGCGTCTTCGAAGTTTGAGAGGTATGAAGTTTAGGGGTTTGAGCCCTGAAGCAGCCAAAGAATAGCTAGAGAGTATGATATGTATTCCGAATTAGATGGATTATTCTGGATGCAAGGAAGAACAAGTTTATATCGCTGTTGCAGGGTAGCATGTTAGTTGTCGAATTTGAGGTAAGTTGTTTACCTGAAGGTCCTTTCCTGAGGCTCTAGCATGGTTAGCGCTAGTTGGGTTTTAGACTGTTGGCCGGTATGGCTATTTGTGGAAGCGTCGAATGTGCTAGTGACATTAAAGAAGATGTCGTGTTGGGTATACTCTAAATACCTAGTTTTGGGTAGTGGCCAGAGTGGTGGTGTTCTCGTGTACTATGGTACCGATAATGTTATAAGTAAGTGTGAATGTTGATCATGCACAGTATAAAAACACTTATATGTATATATTTAAATATGTCAGTACCTGCATACATCTTTGAGCATGACATTAAAGGTTTTGCATCCATATGCACAAGCACCTAAGATGACATATAAGGAATCATGCATACATATGTCCACACTTACGGATAATTTCTTGGAGGCTGATGAAGTGTTAGTAACTAGTTCTTTTGGTGAGACGGTTACGACAAGAAGGTTGTATAGGCATTGTTCTTTGGTAGTGCAAGGTTGCGAGTTTACCACAGATCTGATAGAATTGCCATTCCATGGTTGTGACGTTATTGTGTGTATAGACTGGTTATGTGAACACAGGGCGGATGTGGATTGTGAATCCAAAAGGATTTCTTTGAGGTTAGCCGATGAATATGAAGTTGTGGTGGTTGGTGAGAATGTGAAATTCTTTTCCAATATTGTTTAGCTATACAAGTGGAAAAAGTTGATGCATGGAGGCTATCAAGCTTATTGGGATATCGTGATGATTTTGGAAGTTATGGGTGTTCGGGTCGGGACATCCGGGCTATTTGTGATTATCTGGAAGTTTTTCCCAAAGACTTGTAGGGTTTACCTTCAGATAGAGAGGTGGAGTTTTGGTATTAAGATGTACACGGGTACTGTACCGGTGTCCATTGCTCCCTAAAGGATGGCACCGAAGGAACTGGGGGAGTTGAGTTGGATCGTGGGTTCGTTTGACCGAGTGTTTTGCCTTAGGGTGCTCCCGTTGTTTTTGTGAAAAAAGTGGTACGATGCATATGTGCGTTGATTACGGTAGTCAAATAAGTTAACGGTGAAAAACAAGTACCTGTTGCCGTGAATTGACCATTTGTTTGATAAGTTCTGTAGGGTAGCGTGGTTTTCTAAGATTGATTTAAGATCAGGGTATTATTAGTTAAAGTTTAAAGATGCGGATGTGCATAAGACTGCCTTTTGTACAAGGTACGAGCATTGTGAGTTCTTGGTAATGCCGTTTGGTTTGTCTAATGCTCCATGGCTTTCATGGATATGATGAATAGGGTGTTCCATGAATATCTTGATTAGTTCATGGTGGTGTTTATGAAGGATATTCATGTGTACTCTCAGTTCGAGGAAGAATATGAGCGGTTTTTGCATATTGTATTGTAAGTTTTTCAGATGTACGCTAAGTGGAGTAAGTATGAGTTTTGGCTATAGGAAGTGATGTTCCTTGGTCATGTGGTTTCCGCAGAGGGTATTCAGGTTGATCTACAAAAAATTGAGGCTATTTTCAATTGGAAGCAACCTAAGTCAGTTTCTGAGATTTGCAGTTTTCTTGGGTTGGCTGGTTATTATCGTCACTTTGTAGATGGATTTTCTAGTATTGCAGCATCGTTGATGAAGTTGTTGGAAAAGAATGTTCCTTATGTGTGGTCGGAGAAGCAAAAATATAGTTTTGGAGAAGTGGAAGAAAGTTTTGACTAATGCTCCTGTGCTATTTCAGCCCGAGTCTAGGAAGGAGTTTATGGTTTATAGTAATGCGTCTTACGTTGGTTTGGGTTGCGTGCTAATGCAAGATGGCAAGGTTGTGGCCTATGCGTTAAGACTGCTGAAAGTTCATGAGTGAACTACCCAATTCATGATTTGGAGTTTGCGGTTGTGGTGTTTGCCTTGGAAATTTTGAGACCTTATCTATATGGTGAGAAATGTGTTGTTTTACGAATCATAAGAGTTTGAAGTATTTGGTGTCTTAAAAAGATTTGAATCTTAGGCAACGTAGATGGTTGGAGTTGCTTAAGGATTATGACTTGACAATCAAGTATCATCCTGGAAAGGTAAATATGGTTGTGGATGTGTTGAGTCATAAGGTTACGATTGAGCTTAGGGCGACGTTGCAAGGTTGAGTGTGACACGGGAAGGTGGTTTGTTGGCTGAGTTGCAAGTTAAGTCTACATTGTCACAAATGATTAAAGCTAAGCAATCGTATGATGGTTCTTTGGTTCCCCACGTCAAGGAAATATCGATGGCAAGCCATCGGAGTTTTGTTTTAATAATGCTGGTGTTTTGTGCTTTAAGGGACGAATAGTGGTGCCGGAGGATTCGAAGCTTAAGCATACTATTTTGGTGGAGGCACATTCTAGTCCTTTTGCTATGCATCCCGGTAGTACCAAGATGTATTGTGATTTAAAGAAAGCGTACTATTGGGTTGGTTTGAAAAAATATGGCAGAGTTTGTTTCTAAGTACGTGGTGTGTCAGCGGGTTAAGGCTGAACATCAGTTTCCATCCGGGTCATTACAACCGTTGAGAATTTTGGAGTGGAAATGGGTGAGAATCATCATGGATTTGGTGTCAGGGTTGCCGTTGACATCATCTAAAAAGGATTCCATTTGGTTGATTGTTGATTGGGTTACGAAGTGTGCACATTTTTTTCTAGTGCATACGACGTATACCTTGAACAAGTTGGCGAACTCGTATATTGTTGCAATTGTGCTTTTGCACGGGGTACCTAAGTCCATTGTTTCGATTAGAGATCCGCAGTTTACAGCGAGGTTCTGGGGATATTTGCACCAGGCTTTAGGTACAAGGTTGAGTTTCAGTACCGCGTATCACCCTCAGACAGATAGACAGTCTGAGCGTGTTATCCAGGTTTTGGAAGATATGATGAGATGTTGTATTATTGAGTTCCAAGGAACTTGGGAGAAGCATCTACCTTTGGTTAAGTTTGCCTATAATAATAGCTATTAAGTAAGTATACAAATGGCACCGTATGAGGTATTGTTTTTTCTGTGGTGTCGTACACCTTTGTGTTAGGGTTGAGGTAAGGGAAAAGCATATTTATTTACCGCATGTGTTGAAAGAAACAGATGAAAAGGTAAAGCTTGTGTGTGATCGCTTGAAAGCGGCTGTGGATCGGCATAAATCTTACGTGGATTTAAAGCGTATGGAGATTGAATATGCGGTTAGTGATCGCGTGTTTCTGAAAGTGTCACTGTGGAAAAAGGTGATGCGATTTGGACGTAAGGGTAAGCTTAGTCCAAAGTTTATTGGATCGTATGAGGTTGTTGAGCGTATTGTCAGCTAGAGAAATTACATGATATGTTCCATGTATCTATGATGTGGAGGTATCGGTCAGATTCCTCGCATGTTATACCGGAGGAGCATATTGAGTTGAGGCTGATTTATCTTATGATGAGGAGTTGGTGGAAATCCTCGAATCCAGCAGCAAATTTCTTCATGGCAAGATGATTGAACTTGTTAAGTTTTTGTAGGGACATCGTGGTGTCGAGGAAGCCACTTGGGAAAACAAGGCGGATATGTAGGAGTAATCTCTGTATTTATTTCCTCTTGGTGAATTTTGAGGATGAAATTTCTTAAGAGGGGAAGATTTGTAACACCTCGGTTTTGGATTTAGATGGTTCGGGGTTCATTTTAAGGGTTCGATGAACCAATATTAAAGATTCGAGTCAATTTCAGGATTAAATTGGATTAAATAATAGATAAATATTGCTTTATATAGATTTTTTGCTATCTTGGCACCAACGAAATCAGAATCCGAATACCCTACGACCTCCAAATGATCTCATTTCCTGTAAGTGAGCATGTAATCTTTTGTTCTATGAAGATACCTCATAACCCTCTTGGCTGCTATCCAATGGTTCATACCAGGGTTGCTTGAATATCTGCCTAACATCCCAACAATATACGCAATATTCGGACACGTACAAACCTAAGCATACATTAAACTCCCAATAGCTGATGTATGAGGAATCTTCTACATTTCTTGAATTTCAAGGTTACTTTTAGAGCATTGGGAAAGAAAAAATTTGTCCCCTTTAGCGACATGGGTGTCCATTGGTTTACTATTTTGCATGTCAAACCTTTTAAGTACTTTATCGATATAGTTATTTTGTGACAATCCAAGAATACCTCGAGATCAATCTCGATGTATTTGAATTCCTAAAACAAAAGAAGCATCCCCAAGATCTTTCATTTCAAAATGCTTAGATAGAAATCTCTTGGTTTCGTGTAATAAGCCTATGTCATTTATGGCAGGCAAAATGTCATCGATGTATAAAACCAAAAATATATGCTTACTTCCACTAAACTTGTGATACACACAATCATCAATAATATTCATCTCAAAATTGAACAAGACAATTACTTGATCAAATTTGTGGTACCATTGACGAGAAGCTTGCTTGAGTCCATAGATGGATTTTGTTCATTTGCAAACTATATTCTTTGGGTCTCCCAACTCAAAGTTTTCTAGTTGCACCATATAAATTGTTTCTTCAATGTCTCCATTAAGAAACACAGTCTTAACATCCATCTGATGTGACTCAAGATTAAAATGAGATACAAGTTTCATGATTGTCTTAAAAGAGTCTTTCAATGAAACCGGAGAGAAAGTCTCTGAAAAGTCAGCGCCTTCCTTTTGAGTATATCCTTTAGCTACAAGACGTGTCTTACACCTCTCTACATTACCATTTGCATCTCTCTTGGTTTTAAAAATCCATTTACAACCAATTGATTTTGCACGTTCTGGTAATGAACAATTTCTGTAACACCCCGGTTTGGAGTCTAGATGGTTCGGGGCTCGTTTTAAGGGTTCAGTGAACTGATATTAGAGATTTGAGTCAATTTTGGGATTAAATTGGATTAAATATTTTTGAAGGTGATAAAAATATGGAAAATGTTCTAAAATTATTAATTAATATATTAATGATTGTGGTAAAATCAATTTTAGAAAATAAGTTTTGGAAATCGGACATTTTGGACTAGTGACCAAAATGCAACTTTTGAAAATTGTTTTAGTGACTGTTTTGTAAAGGGTCAAAACTTTGAATCTTTAAGGAGCAAATAATACAAAAGTCTAAATTCAGACTTTATCCTTTAATTGGCAATTTTTAAAAGTGATTTGGAAATTAAAATAGGTTGGGGAGAATTAGTTGGTATTAATTCTTTTAAAAACAAAAACTACGTAACTAACTTTTCTTAAAATCTTTTTCTCTCAAAATCTCTCCAGCCGAACACTCTCTTATTCTTCTAAATCGTCAGGTAAATCATATTTTTCTTAAATCTTTTGATTTCTAATGGATTCTCTATGATTTCTCAATAAAATCTTATTATTTTAACTTTGTTTTCACATGTAAAATCAGCCAATTAAGGGAGAAAGCATCCATTAGAGGTAAGGTTCATTCTTCTCCTCTAATGAAAGGTTCTTTACTGAATCCCAATTTGTTGTTGCTTTATAGTTGTTTTCTAATGGGTTTTGATAGATTAATTAAGGAAAATTGGTTTCATTGTGTTTTAATTGATGAAATTGATAGATTTTCAAATTGGATCAGTTTTGCAGGGTTCTTGATCAGTTTAGATCATGATTTTAATGTTTAATAATGTTAATAGCTTGGATTTAACATTATAATCAAGAAATAAGTTGGATCTCTAATATTTATGGTTGATAATAAAGAGTTTTTGTGTTGTTAATGGTGTTTAATCATTGCTGGAAGTAAGAGGATGCTGTAAATGGGATTTTAGATGTTATTAAATGATGCTTAATGTATCGAATAGTTATATTGTGGCTGGGTTGAGTTTGGAAGGTGTTCGAGGTTGATTTCGATAAGTTTTGGATGGTTTTTGAGTACTTGTGAGTTGCAGGATTTTGCTTTGAGGTAGTGGTTTGATGCATTTTAATACATGTCTCCTCTGGTTTTGTGTGGCCAAAACAGGGGATGATCAAGGCGAAGCATCTTGAGGTGGATTGTTGCTTGCCGGGTGATCGTGTTGTATTGACGAGCAAGGCGATGTGTAATTGGTGTGTGGAAACTGGTTTTAAATGCTTTACAAAGGTTTGTAAAGGTTGTTGGGAGTTTAGGGTAAGCGTGAAACGCTTACCAAGGCTCAGAAGTAAGTTTCCCTTATTTTGCTCTTGAATATCGGCTTGGATATGAGCATGTTGTTTGCATGTTTAAGTGATAAACATGGTATGATTTACTTACTGGAAATGCATGATTTTGAGTACATATGCAGGGTTTTAAAAATGTATTAAATGCTATTGAGCATTAGTATTCATTCCGGTTGGGAATGGTGTTATTGCATTGGCAATGAGATTTGCATATGTGATGTTTTGATTAAAGCATTGTAAAGAAGTAAGTAAATGGTTTGTAAATGGTATATTGGCTATGACATGGTGAGAAAACAATAGGATATATTTGACATGCCATAGGATTAAAAGTGCACTCTAAAATATGACAAAATCGATCGTGGCCATGGGTCCTTGAGGTATGGCGGTTTGACAAGGCCACTGGACTATTGGGAACCTCATTAGGGCATGCGGTTTAACTAGGCAACCCAATTCAATGGTGATCTTACGGTTTAACTAGGCAAGGTCGGTACACTTGTAGTTTAACTAGGCAAGGGTAGAATCTCTCAGTTTAACTAGGCGAGGGTGTCAAATCTTGTAGTTTAACTAGACAAGGTTTGGGGTATCATGCAATTTAACTTGGCATGGTACGAGAATCCGTGTATCTGATATGTTTATGGATTGGGGTGACTATCTAGGGTAAGGGTTGTGTACCTGGGGCCACTATAAATGCCAATATATGAAAGTTCATGTGTTGAACCTATTTTATAATGCTTTGGTTTTAAGCATGGTAATATGATTTAATGTTTTGGTTTTAAGCATAGTAATATGATCTAATGCTTCGAGATTTAAGCATGTGATTTGTAAATGATTTTTCATATGGTAGATATGCATGTTTGGTTTTGGAATAAATGAAAATGCTTCGGTCGTTACGCATGAGATTTATATATGATGTTGCATAAGGATCGTTATGCATGTTTCGGTTGGAAACAATGAAAATGCTTTAGTTGTTAAGCATGTTTTAAAGATAGGTGGTTTTGGTTTTCAAATGGTTTTAAGGCATCATTGTTTTTATGAGCATCCTTGCTAAGAGAATGTGCTTACGCTCTCTTTTCTAAATGATGCAGAGCACTAGAGTTTGGGGCATCATTGGCAAGACAAAAGGCGATCCAAGACCTACACTAACTTTGAGTACGAAACTCGGTGTTACTTTCGTTAATAAGGCAATGTGTTCGACATATTTTTGGGGTTTTATTATGTCGTATTACCATGGTTGTGTTGTGGTTTACATGCTGTGATTTGATGATCATTTGACGTATGAAAAGCATGTTGGTTGAGCCATGCTAGTATGTGCCGTTGCTAGGAGATACCTGGATTGCATCTAGTTTGTGTTGGATTATTTTAATGCTTTTATAATGCTAGCATGTTTTGATCGATGCTAGGGAGGCATTGTTTTGTTGATCATGTGGTTAATTTCCCTATATTTGGTTTTGGTATGTGAGTTGCTTGTGGTTTAGGGAGCATGCCTATAGGATTACCTTTGTGGTCGTAATGCCGATGCTCTTATATCGTAGTGGTCTTTGGTTGATATGACGTTTCTACGTTAATTTATTTTGATGCTTTGAGTGTGAAATGATGTTTGAGTTTAATCTGGATATATTTAGAAGGGTTTCAAGGTGTTTCAAAATTGCAAAATCTGTAAACCTATAGGGAGGTTTCGAAACCAGTTAGCAGGTTTCGAAACCAGTTAGCAGGTTTCGAAACCAGGGGCCGCAAACCAGCCCCCAGGTTTCGAAACAAGCCCCTAGGTTTCGAAACTACCATACCCAAGTTGGCTACTGGAGTACAGGTTCTGAAACCACTTGTACAAGTTTCGATATTTATCGCGGGGACTTATCCATTAAGTTGAAAAATAGTTTCTAAAGTTACATTTTGGTCCTTGGTTGATAAGTATGCAATTGGATGAGTTTGGGTGATCATTTTATGCTGAAATTTGACATGTATGCTTGTAACCTGACTAATTGAGGATTGGTAAATCTAATTTTAAGTAAGTCCTTATAGTTTTGCAGATTTACAATTTGGTCCCTAAATGTTTGAATGTTAAATTGAGGGTGCTTTGGTGATCTAAATGCGATGAAATTTCATGAGCTAGCATGAAATGAACTTAATTATGGATTGGTAACCCTAATTTTTGTAATGGTCCTTTAATTTACCAGATTTATGTTTTGGTCCTTAAAATGTATTGTATGAAATTGGTTGCCTTTCCGAGGCCTGTTTCCTTTGTAATTTCACCCACTGCAAGCATGATCACTTAGGATTAGTAATATGTATCTAGACAAGATAAAAGGAAAAAAATGGACCAGTTTTCATAATCTTTCTTCGGTTTGCCTCGGCAAGCCTAATATAGCTCGCTTGGTTCGGTCGGGCGTCTAGGTCGGGTCGAGGGGGTTACAAGTTCTCAAAGTTTATTGTCTTGCATGGATTTATACTCTTCTTGCATGGCATCAATCCACTTTTGAGAGTTAATACTTTGCATGGCCTGATGAAATTTGATTTGATCATCTTCCATTATTCCATTGTAATCCTCATTTTCTTGGAGAAATACAATTTAATCATCTGGAATAGCATTTCTCGTTTCTCTCGTGGATCTCCTTAATGGCATTTGTTCTTGAGATTGTTGAATTTGTTCCTTTAGAACAATTACGTCATCCTGAATAGGAGGAAGTCGTTCAACATTGTCTTGTTGAGGTTTCAGATTCACTCGTTGATTAATGACGGGTATGGGAACCCGAACATCATCAAAAGTGATAGTAGGAACTGAGTTAGAACTCAGTTCCTCCTCAAAAGCAATGTCACTAAACTTATTTCTCCCTCCAAATTCAACATCCTCAAAAAGTGTTGGAGTTCCCGTCTCAAAAATATTTTTAATCGTGGGATCATAAAATTTATAGCCATTAAAGTAGCTGCTTGATCGGTGTGAAAATGCCACAGTAATAGTGCAATCTACATTTTCGATGTAAGAATAGAAATAGAGAAATCCTATTTGAATATCGATCCCATGAGGATGGTGTGTTAAGAAAATACTTGTAACTACAATGCAATACTGTAAGAGTGGCAATTGTGGGTACAATGGTGGCTGCAATAAAAAGATAAAAGGTGAATAATTGATTAACTGTGGTAGAAATAACATAGTATATAAAAGATAGAGAAATATGAGAGTAAAGCATGGATCTCCTTGGTTCAGCTTGGCAGAAAGATCAAGTACATTTTGAGGGGAAATGATGGTTCAACCAGCGATGAGGTGGTCAACTTGAGTGTTAGCTTCCATTTAACCTTCAACCATTGACTCAGGGATGTAGATTGGCTTCAACTTTTGTCGTAAGTCGAGGCTATATCCCTTCGAAAAAGTGGATCAACTTTCGTTGCGTCCAATAAACTTTTTTTTATAAAACTCGTTAATCTGACTTGTCACAACATCTATCGATTTCAGTGGCTAGTTTAACACTCTCATGCAAAACATAAATCAAATCGAACAATTAAAGCTTAATAAAAAGCTAACACAAATATATATTAAGCTGAGAAATAATTTCAACAAGTTTATAAAGCTTCAGAAAATTAAACCATTGACAAGTTTAGCACAAAACACAAAATAAATCTCCACAAACATCAAAGTGAAGGAGAATTTAAGAAGATAACAATGTATTTCCTCGATTTACCACTTGATTCCTCTTTTCCTTGGATAAATCTGCCTCACTTCACCTCGAATCTCCAGAAAAAAAGCTTATACCGTCATGGAAGGAGGAAGAAAGCTTGGAGGTTGAAGATAATATGAAAAAATAGGAAAAGCATGACTCTCTCTCTCCTCCAAATTAGTCCTTGTATAGGCTACCTAAGGAATAAAACCTATCCTGCAAGTTAATTGTGTGGCCAGAGCCATACACAATTTGTTGTAACAAACTGGGCAGCTGGCAGGGTCATCCTTATCCTTAAGCAGACTAGACAATTGGTAGATGTAGTGTCAAACTGGCTGCAGTTGAAAACTTCTTCTATGGGGACATTAATAATGCAGCAACAACGAGGCAAAAATAGGCAGAAATATACAAAACACGAGCCACTAGAACTAAGTTAGAAAAAATGTAGAAACAAACATGTAAATATAGAAATAGATGCAATAGACACCAATGTGAGGACAATTAGGCCTATAAATCAAGGGAAATACATGCTCTATAAAGAGCTATCACACCCCCAAACTTAAGTTTTTACTTGTCCTCAAGTAAAGATCAAAATAATAAGGTCCAACAACATATCATAGGCATTCCAGATACTTGAATCATTCCAATCAATCAATAAATCATTTGCATCGACAAGAGAGAGAATTACATCACCAAATCCGCATCAATAGATAAGCAAGCACTTCATGAATACCTAACATCATCCCTAACATCTCAGATTCACTCCTCCTATCAGCATTTATTTAGCACCACACATAATAAAATATAAATATCATATATATATATATATATATCATATTTTTCTTCTTTTTCTCTTTTCTTATGTAGCAAGGGATATCGAGCAATGAATGCACCCTATGCCCTGAGAAGTAAGATGTTGTGCAACGAACCCCCAAGAAGTACTTCATTGTAATGACACACTCATGCAACGAAAGCCTTTGGCCAAATTTGTTTTTCTAACACATGCAGAGGAGTGTTCCTCCTTAAAGCTAATTTATTTATTTTCTTGCACTCACATTAGAATGCTTTTTATTTATACTTAACAAGATATACATATATAACACATACTGAAATAGGAGAAAGTCATAAAAAATCAAAGGAATGATGCAAGATATTCTCTACTCAAACCAACAAATATATCAATTTAGAATTTAGAAATGCAATTATCCATCATGTATATCCAACAAACTTATCAATGATTAGAACAATTCAAGATTTACACATCGAATGCAAGCAAAGGATTTTTCAAAACAAAGGGAACCTTGCATTTGCTTAGATTTTTTTTGAAATTTTTGAAATGGGGTGCATTTCAACTCTTAGACGTATACCCCCAAACTTAAAGGTTGCATTGTCCCTAATGAAAAAGAAAATAGAATGGAATGATAGAATGCAATGACAGAATGTAATGACAAAATTCAATAATATAATGTAATTACAATGATGAATTCAATGCTATTACAACTACATGCTTTTACAATGACAATGCAAATATAATGACAATACAGAAATATAAAAATGACATTATATGGAATGCATGCCTACTTAAACCAAAAATAGACTAACTCAATTCTCGGGCTTATGGAAAGAGGAGATGCAGTGTCTCTTGTTCTTTTTGCTCATCTTCTATTCCTTTCTCTTCTTGTTTTTTTTCTTGGACTTGGAGCACTTTCTTTTCTTTTCCTTCTTGGGTGGAAGAGTCTCTTCAGCATCTTGTTCAGCTTCTTCTTCCTTCTCTGGCTCCTCTACCTCATCGGCATCAATGGCCGCATCCTCAGATATAATGAACTGCGGTGGTGTCTTTTATAGCACCATTGCAAGAGGATTTGCTTCTTGTTCATCCATTGTGGGTGCAACTTCTGCTGGTCTCACAACAATTGGTTCTATCTCTGATCCTTCTATGGTTGCATCCACAATCCTAGATGCAACCAAATCTTTCACAACAAAGGAACTATCCTCCTCATTTTCATCAATGTCCTCAATAAGGACTTTATCTTTTTTAACGAAAGAGGGTATCGCATCAACATCCGTATGGATGTTCAAATCAAACAAGAAATCCCTTATGATCTTACTCGATGCCTCATCTTTGGGTGTGTCACCAGCTTCACTGACATTGGTAGGAGAGTTCACTAACTTTGCTTGTGCATCTTTTGTAGCAACATCAGAGGAGAAATCATAACTACGGATGATAGGAGGGAATACAAGAAATTCTGACAAATCAATAGGAGTGAGTCAGCTCAGGGCAACAAGTGCAGACTTGTACCACATCTTTATATAGGCATAGAATAAATTTTGTGCCAGATCTATTGTTTGCACTGTGGCTACAACCTTTCCAAGTGTACTCATTATTGCATCGAGTTTGTCTTCAATTTTTAAAATTTTCTACCAGACTTCATCACTCGTTGGGATATTCTCTATTGCAGCATCCACTTTTGCCTTACCCTTGTCCTCTCTCTTTGTAGTACCCACACTTGGTGTAGGAACTTCTAAAGTGTGAACCATCTTCTCGATGGTAACCATGTTGATAGGCCCTTTATTGGCTATCCTCTCTTCATTTGTTTTGGGTTTTACACTATTCAATTAACAAAGTTGTATAATCAAGGAGGGGAAAGACAATATTCCAACTTTCTTCTTAGTAAAACCCATAAGTTCTTTGTGTATAATTGCCCCCACATCAATTTTTCTCCCCTTAATGATAGAATGTATTAGAAATATTCTATCAAGAGAGACAGTCGTGCTATGGGTGGAGGGCAACAACCTGGAGTTGATGAACTGAAACCAAATCCTACCAGGCAAGGTTAGAAATTTCCTAAGCATGGTATAATTTCCAAAATTGGTCCCCAACCACAATGCACTT
This sequence comes from Hibiscus mutabilis, assembly GCA_019671005.1. NCBI lineage: Eukaryota > Viridiplantae > Streptophyta > Magnoliopsida > Malvales > Malvaceae > Hibiscus > Hibiscus mutabilis. Next base: position 35,058,826 of record CM033743.1, on the reverse strand, counting down.
GCTGCAGATAAATCTTCAATTAAATATCAAGTTTTTCATCAAAAATCTCAGCCACAAACTATGCATGTTCATCCACACTCAAATTAGTATTGTATAACTTGTTAATAGATGCACCACTCCAAGGAGTAGAATGTTCTCGCACAAAAACACGTTTTAAAGAAGGCTCATATAGATTCGCATAAAATTCTCTTACCAAGGCAGAGTTGTAGCTGCTAGGATGAGTGCAGAATCTGCTCCATTTGTGAAGTGTGATGGTGTTGTGGATGGATTTTCCAGGTTCCTCTTCGGGTTAAAGTGTAATTCCTTTCTCGGGGTGAATGCTTCACTTTTGGATATGCTCTGTAAAGTGCTCACCCGCAACCCCTATTTGAAGCGCCTTATATTCAGGATTCTCTTCCTGAGTAATAGGGTCCTCGGATGGAGGGTTTGATTATGAGCTTGGAATGTCTTGAACAAGAGGTTCCCTTGAGATTTTTCGGATTGCTCTAGTCTTAGCCATGAAGTATTATAAGAAAGAAGATGAAAATGGAAGAATCTGCAAAGAAATATGCAAACTTTAAAGCTTCTAAAGATAAAAAAAATGGGTGAGATGTCAATGAAGTTTAGAGTTGCTTAATAAAGAAAAGGAAAAGAGGGGAAATGAAAAGGCATGATATTTACCGTCTGATGCGATGAGTTTGAGCAGCTTGATATTGGCGCAATAATCATACACGTTCATCGTGTTTCACGCACATATGATGAAAGTCTGTGATTGTTAGGGATAAATTGCTGCAATTGAATTACCCGATTTACCCCCAAAATTTCATGCCTATCTTGTGAGGCCTTTCACCTTACAAGTTGTTAGAGAAAAAGATTCCTTGACAAATCGAGGAGATTTTATTCTACAAAAAGGAAATAAAGGAGATTAAAAGGAAAAACAAGGACAATAAACTCTAAATCTAATAAAGCATTTAAAAAGAATTTCACAAAAATTCGGCCAATTTAATGGTCTCAGTATTTCCAAGATCAAAGTCACCACAGTAGAGGTTTAGTCGTTGGCCATTAACTTTGAATGAAATTTCTCCTTTTGTATCTTTGACTGTGACTGCACCATGTGGAAATGCTTTTACAACTTCAAAAAGGTCCAGACCATCGTGATATGAGTTTTACTAGGTACAATTTCAGTCTTTGAATAACAAAACCAATTGTCCGACTTCAAATTGTCGCTGCAAAATAATCTTATCATGCCATCGCTTGCTCTTGTCCTCGTAAATAGAGGCATTTTCATAGGCTTTGCGTCGAATTTCTTTTAATTCAATAATGTCCAACAATGACTTCTTTCCTACCGCCTCATAATCAAGATTGACTTGCTTAAGAGCCCACAAAGCCTTGTTCTCAAGCTCCACTAGAAAATGACAAGACTTTCCAAAAACAATTTGATACGGCAACATTTCCAATGGAGTTTTGTATGCAGTTCGTATAGCCCATAAGGCATCATCTCAGCGAGAGGACGAATCGTTTTAGTGGTGTTTAATACTTTTTCCAAAACATTTTTAATTGCTTGATTAAATATCTTTGCTTGTCCATTTGACTAAGGATAATATGTTGTGGCTAGTCTATGATTTGCTCTGTAGCTTTCAAAGTAACAGCCACCTAGATACAGTGAAATACTTACCCTGATCGCTGATCAATGCTTTTGGTGTTCCAAAGCGTGTGAGTATATGTTTGTGAAAGAACTTCAAGACTGTCTTTGCATCATCTTTAGGAACATCAATGGCTTCTATCCATTTTGACACATAGTCAATCGCAACCAATGTATAGATTTCCAAAAGAATTAGGAAAAATGACTCATGAAATCCAATCCCCAAACATCAGATAACTCAATTTCCATTATTGGTTGTTGTGGTATCTCATTTCTCCTAGATATGGTTTTGATGCGTTGACAGATGTCACAACATTGAGTGAACTCGTGAGCATCTTTGAAAAATGTTGGCCAATAAAATCCTAATTGGAGGACTTATGTAGCCGTTCTCATTCCACCAAAATGCCCTTTAAAAGGAGCATTGTGACAATGTTGTAGAATAGATTTAATCTCTTCCTCAAGGACACATTGTCGAATTATATTGTCATTAAAAACCTTGAATAGATAATGTTCATTGCTATGATATTTTATAGCATCTCTAAGGAATCTACTCTTTTTGTGCCCAGTTACACCAACAAGAGTTTTTCCACAAACCAAGTAATTCACTATATCAGCGTACCATAATGTTACATTCACAACGAAAAGCTTTTCATTAGGAAATGCATCGACAATTTGCAACTTATTTCTATCTTTGCTGCCAGCTTCCAACCTCGAAAGGTGATCGGTAACTTGATTTTTTGACCCTTTAAGGTCTTTAATCTCAACATCAAATTCTTGCAGCAATAGAATCCAATGAATTAGTCTAGGTTTCACATCTTTCTTCGCAAAAAGATATCTCAAAGCAGAATGATTAGTAAAAACTGTAATTTTTTCACCTATAAGATAAGAGCGAACATGTCAAAAGGAAAAATTACTACTAATAACTCTTTCTCAATAGTAGTATAATTGATTTGAGCTTTAGTTAGAGTATTACTAGCATAGTAGATCACATGAAATATCTTCTCTTTGCGTTGTCCCAAAACTGCACCAATAGCGAAATCATTGGCGTCGCACATAAGTTCAAACAGTTGCTCCCAGTTGGGAACAACAACAATGGGTGCATTCACAAGCTATGCTTTAATTTTATTAAATGCATCTAGACATGCATCATCAAAAATAAACTTTCTACCTTGCTCCAACAATAGGCATAAAGGTTTGGTGATCTTTGAGAAGTCTCGAATGAGTCTTCTATAGAACCCAGCATGGCCTAAAAAACTACGAATACCTTTCACGTTTGTTGGTGGTGGCATTTTTTCAATTACATCCACTTTGGCTCTATCAACCTCAATTTCAGCCTTCAAAACTCGGTGGCCCAACTCAATCCCTTCAGTGACCATAAAGTGACATTTTTTCCAATTTAAAACCAGATTGGTGTCTTTACATCACTACAATACTTTCTCCAGATGTCGATGTAATAGTCAGAATTATTCCATACACCAAAAAATAATTTATGAAGATTTCAACAGAATTGTAATCACATTAGATAATATTGCCATCAAGCACCTTTGAAAGCTGGTGCATTGCAAAGACCGAAAGACATGCGAAGGAAGACCAATGTCCCAAAAAGGCATGTAAAAGTAGTCTTCTTTTGGTCCTCGAGTGTAATAGCAATTTGATTGTAGCCAGAATATCTATCTAGAAATCAATAATACTCCTTGCCACAAGCCGATCTAACATATGATCAATAAAAGGAAGAGGGAAATGATCCTTCCTTGTGGTTGCATTAAGTCATCTATAGTCTATACAAATACGCTAACCAATAGGAATGTGAGTTAGAACCAATTCATCAGCATTGTTACGAACTACAGTGATGCCACTTTTCTTAAGGACAAAATGGACTGGACTAACCCATGCACTATCAGAAATTGCATAGATAGTTCATGCGTCCAACCATTTAAGGATTCTATTCTTGACTACTTCCTTCATCTTCTCATTCAATCTTCTTTGCCACTCAATGAACTATTCTCATCATCCAGCTTAATCTTGTGCATGCGTAGAGATGGACTAATTCCCTTGATATCATTAATTGTCCATGCAATAGCACGCTTGTGTCGCTTAAGAATATTTATCAACTTAGCTTTTTGTACTGCGTCTAGAGTTGTGGAGACAATAAATGTGAGTGTTTCTGTATTTCCAAGGAATACATATTTGAGATTATTTGGAAATGGCTTGAGTTACAAAGTATGTGCTTCTTCAATGGATGGTTTAAAAGTAGGAATTGACCGGTGCGCAAGATCTAAAGATTCAACTTGCCACTTGTGATGAACTGCCATAGTAAGAACTTCACAATATGGTCACAATTTGGGAGATCTTTCTCTACCATTGTCAGTGCAATATCTTCAGGAAAGAGTATACCACGATGATGCAAGTTTTCTTGAATAATATGGTCAAGAATGTAAATATGATGACATTCCTCAGACTTTATTCTAACATTAGCGTTGATCATCCCAAAAGTAAGTTGGTCATTTTTTAATCCCATTGTAAATTCTCCTTTCGATACATCAATGACCACTTTCCCAGTAGCTAAAAATGGATGACCAAGATGATAGGTACATATTTGTTAGCCTCGCAATCAAGTATAGTAAAGTCAAGTGAAAAAACAGACTTGTGTACACAAACAAACACATCCTTGATTTGACCATTCAAATGAGTCAAAGATCTATCTGCCAATTGTAATGTGACTATAGTGGGCTTCATTTCTCCAATTCCTAACTTTTGGAAAGTAGATAGTGGCATTAAATTAATACTTGCTCCCAAATCACAAAGAGCTTTGCTAAAATAGTGATTACCAATAGAGCAAGGTATGATGAAGCTGCCTGGATCCTTCATCTTTATTAGTAGAGGGCTAGATATTAACGCACTGCACTCTTCAGTGAGCGCAATGGTTTCCATATCATTTAGCTTCTTCTTTTTGGACATGATATCCTTCATGAACTTTGCATAATTTAGAATCTGTGTAAGACCATCAATCCAAGGAATTTGAACTGTAAGTTGTTTCAAAGTATCATGAAAGAATTGAAATTGATTATCCGACTCAATATTCTTAAATCTCTGAGGAAAAACTGGAGATGGATTATTTGACTGTTGCACCGACATTGGGCATTGTGGTGACAACATTGGTTGTAAAACAGATGGAATCGTAGTAATAACAAGAGGGATATTACTCACCTTGCCATCGTTATCTCCACCTTTTACTGTATGATCAAGTACATAGGACTCACCCTATTCATGAGTAGATATGAGAACATGTTGCGTCGAGTCACTGGTTTGTTTGCCACTGCGATGAGTATCAGCTTTGCAATGCTCCTTACCCTTATTCACTGGACTCTCAGTATTGCTAGGTAGTGTGCCCGACTGTCTAGAATACATGTCAATAGCTAGTTGTCCCAACTAAGCTTCCAAAGTGCATATTTATGAAGAGTGGCCTTGCACTATAGTTTTGGTGCGAGACAAATGATCACGCATCATCTCTTCAAGAAGAGCAAATGGGTCAGAGATAGTTGATGGAGCATAATGACTTATCAAAGACTAAGTTTTAGATGGTGCTCCATAGTGTGATTGTTGAGACTGTGAAGCAATATGTTGTGGTTGCATCCAATTTTGTTGTGGCTGCAATAGAGTCTGTGGTGTAAACTGTTGCTGCGAGTAACCGAAGTTTCCTTGGCGCACACTAGAATTTCCTTGAAAAGAATTGTTCCCAAGGTGAAATACTCCTTAGTGATGTGTAGGATTAGAGTTACCCCAACACTGTCGATTAGTTGTGTTGTAAGATGTACCCATGTTGTTACCTCACATGTTGCTGACATAACTAGCATTTTTTGCATGTTGTGGGCAATCCTCAAAGCTATGGTTCTTGCCACAAATCTCACAAGAAAATAAAGGGGTGGTTGTTTGTTGATCTAGCTAGATAGGAGTAACTTCACTTGTCCCTTTCATATTCTTGATTTTGTTCTCCAAACTAGAAATCTGAGCCTTTATAGAAGATAGATCATCAAGCTCAAACACTCCAGGTGCAACTTTGCATGATGCATCTCTTGAAATGGGGTATTGTGAATCATTTTGAGCAAATTGCTCCAATACACCAACATCAGCATTATAGGTGCAATCAAGTAATGGACCATTAGACGACCTGTCGACAAGATATCTTCTGCTGCATTCAACCCGTTATAAAAAAATTCAATATGAGTTTCCTGCTGAATGTTGTGGTTGGGACATCGTCCGAACAGAGCTTTATATCTTTCCCATGTAGTGTGAAGAGTCTCATAATCTAATTGATATTGGGCTGCAAAATCATTCCTCAGGTGCGAGTTCATTGTCGGTGGATTAAAACGCAAAACAAATTACGTTGCAAGATCATTCCATGATGTAATAGAACCGACAGGTAATCCTCGTAACTATGTGTGAGTTCTACCTTACAAAAAAGTAGGCAAACAATTACATCCATAAGGCATCACCAGGAACGCCTTGTTGGCTAAATGAATCACAAATCAAAAGAAAAGATTGAAGATGCTCTCGAGCGTCTTTGTGTGGTAACCCTGCATATTGCCCATTGGAGTTGAGCATTTAGAACATAACTGGCTTCAACTCAAAGTTGCCAACCTAAATAGGAGGTCTAACAATTCTCGATTTCAAATCATCCAACTGGGGAACAACAACCTCGTAGATTGTTTTGTTCTGGCTGGTGGGTGCAGTGGTGGGTTTTTGGGGGTATGAGGAATTCCATCATTGTTGTTTGGATTTCTTGTCATTCCACTATTTTCACAAATCATTCTTCTAAAAATTCTCTTAACTTCTTGGTCTTGTACAAAAAGTGGTGTAGTAGCACTTCTTGCCGTACAACACCTACAAAAGGTAATGAAAAGAAAAGGAAAAACAATAATAAAGCTATTAGAAACAACTACAAACTTAAATAAAGAAAACATATTTGTGAGTAGAAACATAAGGACAAAATAACGACATCCCTGGCAACGGCGCCAAAACATAATCGGTGTGAAAACGTCACACTATTCATGCAAGCTACACTGTCGGTGCAAGAATAGAAATAAAGAAATCATGTTTGAATATCAATCCTACGAGGATGGTGTATTAAGTTGATACTTATGTAACTACAATCCAATATTGAGAGTGGCAATTGTGGTTGCAATGGTGGTTGCAATAAAAAGATAAAAAGATGAATAATTGATTAAATGTAATAGCAATAACATAGTATATAAAAGATAGATAAATATGAGAATAAAGCCTAGATCTCCTTGGTTCAGCTTGGCAGAAATATCAAGTACACTTCGAGGGGAAATGATGGTTCAATCAGCGATGAGGTGGTCAGCTTGAGTGTTAGCTTCCATTTAACCTCCAACCATTGACTCATGGATGTAGATCAGCTTCAACTTTTGTCGTAAGTCGAGACTATAACCCTTCGAACAAGTGGATCAACTTTCGTTGCACCCAATCAGCTTTCATTGTAAAAATCATTAATCTGACTTTTCACTGCATCTGTAGATGTCAGTGGCTAGTTTAACACTATCATGCAAAACCTAAATCAGACCCAACAATTAAAGCTTAAGAAAAAGCTAAGACAAATATATATTAAACTGAAGAAATAATTTCAACAAGTTCATAACGCTCCAGAAAATTAAACCATTGTTAAGTTGAGCACAAAATACAAAATAAATCTCCACAAACATCAAAATAAAAAAGAGTTTAAGAAAATAACAATGTATTTCCTCGATTCAGCACTTGATTCCTCTTTTCCTTAGATAAATCTGCCTCACTTCACCTCGAATCTCCAGAAACAAGCTTACACCGCCATGGAAGAAGGAAGAAAGCTGGAGGTTAAGATAATATGAAAAAATGGGAAAAACGCGACTCTCTCTCCTCCAAATTAGTCCTTTTATAGGCCACCCAAGGAAGGAAACTTGTCCTGCAAGTTAATTGCGTGCCGAGAACCGTAAAGAATTTGTTGTAGCAATCTGGACAACTGGCAGAGTCGTCCTTATCCTTAAGCAAACTGGACAGTTGGCAGATGCAATGTCAAATTGGTTGCAGTGGTGAAAGCTTCCTCTACATGGACATTAGTAATGCTTCAACAACGAGGAAAAAATATGCAGAAATATACAAAACACAAGCAACTATAACTAAGTTAGAAAAAAATGTAGAAATAGACATGAAAATGTAGAAATGGATGCAATGGACACCAATGTAGGGACAATTAGACCTATAAATCAAGGGAAAATGCATGCTATATAAAGAGCTATCACTGCTCACTGTTTTGGAGTTCAATTTCTTTTCATGTGGCTTATAAGGCCTTGCCTCAGTTGGACATCCCCAAATATGAAAGTGCTTTAGAGTAGGCTTTTGACTTGTCCAAAGCTCATAAGGTGTCTTTCCAGCTCCTTTAGTTGGTACTTTATTCAGAATGTACGTTGTTGTCTTTAATGCTTCTCCCTAGAGGGACTCAGGTAAGGTAGAATGAGCAGTCATACTCCTTACCATATCCTTAAGAGTCATATTACGTCTCTTAGATACACCATTCATACTAGGTGAACCTGACATGGTGTACTGTGGGAAAATACCACATTCCTCTAGGAATTTTGTAAATGGTCCTGACGTTGTTCACCTGAGCCATCATATATATCCTAGTACTCACCACTACGATCAATTATGACTTTCTTAATTATTTTGTTGGGTTGATTTTCTACTTTATCTTTATAAGATTTGAACATGTCCAAAGACTGAGATTTCTCATGAATGACATAAAGGTACCCATAACGTGAGTAGTCGTCTATGAATTTTATGACATATTGTTGACCATTCCAAGATTCCATAGGAAATGTACCACAAATATCTGTATGAATTAATTCTAAGACGTCTGTAGATTTTTTTGCACCTAATCTCTTGGTTTTGGTCTAATTTCCCTTGATACGATTAACACAAACAATAAAGTTTGTAAAGTCAAAGGACTCCAAAATAACATTAGACACAAGGCGTTCAATCCTACCTTTTGAGATATGACCTAAACATTTATGCCATAATGATGCCAAATTTTCTTTATTTAATTTGCGTTTAGTACCACGTGATTCCATATGCAAGGTTTCATTATATCATGCAACTATATCTAGCAAATAAAGGTTGTCATAAACATTTAAATAACCAGTTCCAATAATACTTGAATTTAAAGACAAAGGAAACTGATTGTTTCCAAATGAACAATAATATTCAAATTTGTCTAGCAAAGAAACAGAGACTAAATTCCGCCTAAAAGACGGAACAAAAAGTGTCCTCAAATCCAAATAAAAACCAATTCCTAATAACAACCTAAAATACCCAATTTCTTCAACTTCCACCTATTTTCCATCGCCTAAAAAGATGTTTCTTTTACAATCACTTGGCTTTCGGTAACTCAGGCAACCCTGCATAGAAACGCTTAGTTGAGTAGTAGCACCAGAATCTAACCACCAAGTGTTTCTAGGTACTGAAGCTAAATTAACCTCAGAACAAACCAAAGTAAGATTCATACCTTTCTTTGCACATCATACATGATATTTGGCACAGTCTTTCTTCATGTGTCCAGGCTTGTAACAAAAGAAACAATTGTTTGGAACTTGCTCTTGTTTCTTTCGAGCTAGACCTTTAGCAACTTCATTATGATATTTTCTTTTCTTACCCTTGTCCTTAGAGGCACTAGCCAAATGAGCACTTTCTGTCTTATCATGCTTCAACCTATCTTCCTCTTAAACACAATGAGAAATGAACTCATTTGGAGTTCATTTCTCCTTTTGATAGTTATAACTAATTTTAAACTGGTTAAACTATGCAGAAAACAATACCAAAACCATAAGAACAAGCAAGTCTTCAGAAAGCTCGATCTTAAGTGTCTTAAGTTTTGAAGCGGTATAGAAAATCTCCATGATGTACTCATTTACATTTTCTTGACCCTTATATTTCATAGACATTAAAGAAGTCAGAAGTGATGTCATTTCAACTTTATCATTTTTAGCAAAACGTTGCTCAAGATCGTCAAGGAATGACTTGGCCTGAGTAATCTCTTCAAATTCTATGCCCCAAAAGGCTTCCAAAATGTTGTGTTTCATGATCATCAGACTCATGCGATTAGAACAATCCCACCTCTCAAAATCCCTTTTTGCATCAGGGATGCTATCCGCAATGAGAGGTGAAGGTTGTTCTTGCCTTAATGCAAGGTCTATGTCTATACAGCCAATCACTATGAGTAAGTGCCCTTTCCATTCATTGAAATTTGTCCCATTAAGTATGGGTATAGAATTGACATTAGCAAATATTGTGGCAGTAGAAGAACTAGCTGAATATATAACAAAATAAAAATAAACACGCTCACATCAATATTTCATAAGTAAACAAATAAATTCAAAGTAATGGCTTATTTCCCTCAAGATACCAAACAAAATATTAATATCAAGTCTTTGGACAATAATATTAACATAAGCGGTACTCTTGTTGTAATAATCAAACATTGACAATAAACTATGTCAAACAACAGATTAATCTTTGGACTAACCTATTGCACACATAAAATAACTTATAATTGTCACACATTTATTACCACTTGTGTCGTTGAAATTCGGCCAAATATTAATTTTTTTTGGCCAATTAATAAATTCATAAATTAAAAAAACACAAACATCTTGATATTTTAAATAAGTTAAACTACGTAGACGCGGTCACTTTGGTGGCATTGTGTTTCAATTAACCCACTAAAATATTAGACATAGCCAAAACACGAATTTATATGTTTCTAAAGATTTATCTTTATACCTGATGATCAAAAATAAAATTTTGATCCAAACGAATAAAATATATATTTAAATAAAACATATTCCACGGATTAAGTTACTGTATCACAATGTAAAAGAAAATCCATATTCAATAAGGGTTTTTACCGTAACTAATGAATTCATAAAGGAACGAATATTCATTACGGTTATAAACCCTAAAATCATAGCATTAATAGAAGATTAATAACTCAAATTGAAAACACAATTCACAATTGCATATTACTGATGCAAGAAACAACATAACTCCAGAATCTAATTTGTCGATTAATAACGCACATGGGTTATCATACAAAGGTTATCGCAGATAGGGTTATCTAAAATTTTAAAAACATTTAAACCCTAATTGATGCGAACAAATTATAAGATTAATTGAATTCTCAATGATTCAATATAACCTAGCTTGATGCCACTTGTTAGTGTAACACCCCCTACCCGGGTTGGCAGGAAACCGGTTCGGGAGCGTTACTAATGAACAATACAAGCAAGAACAAGGCAAGCATAGGTTAACTCATCCCTATTAGATGAGTTACTTAACTAGCAAGTTACCAAACATTTAAAACTTATCATGTAAGCAATCTTAATTACATACATTATAGGTTACCAAAAATTTCAATTAACATTATCATACAATCATCATCATTTGAAACCTAAATAAGCAAACATGCTTCATTTCATTCTTTTCTCTTTAGCTTGATACATGTGACGTTACATACTTAACTTATTAAACATGATCAAAAGTACATACCTTGATTCCAGGCGAGCATATGCCACCCTTACCTTTTGGCATTTACCATTCAATCTTATAAAAGCACTTATGACATGATATGTTCACACAAGACAATCTCATCTCAAGACATTCGAATGATACCCTATATATATTTATCCATATGCGTAGCTAAATACATCTCCATTACATAGAATTTTAATTCATTACTGAATTTACATTAACCACCAAGTTTATAATATGATAGGTCCATTTAAGACATATATACATATACAAGTTCATGTGTTCAAAATGCATGCACTAGACATTATATACAACTAAGTGCCACCAGCTAGGGGAGTACAAAACAAGTAAGTCCATACTTTAGCTATGCTTGTGTCTTGCTTCGAGTTCAAGAAATCAAGCTTCAGGATCAAGCAACGATCAAATCTTTTATCCTGTGGTTGGGAAGAATGAAAACAAGAGTGATAAGTACAATAATGTACTTAGTGAGGTAGCAACTAGTTCTAACCAATTTATAAGACATATATCACTTAACTAAGTTGCTTAGTCCAAGTTGGAAGCAATTCAATTCAAGCTTTGCTCAATCTTTATTTCAAGCCAATTAGTATACTCAAGCAATATACACATTTCCATTCAAGTCAAGTACATACTAGTTCAATTTACATGTTTGTCTTTTCAAGAATACATATCAAGTAATCCAAGTAGCAAATTATTCAATATAAGGTTCAAGCATAAGCAATTATCATTTCAAGAGTTCCATGTCAAGAATCAAGCATTACATGTCAATAAATTCGAGTAATCCAAGCTTGTATATCAAGTAATTCAAGTATCAAGTAGTTCAAGAATCAAGTAATTCATGTATCAAGTAATTCAAGAATCAAGTAATCTCAAGTATCATGTAATTCGAGTATCATGTAATTCAAGTATCATGTAAGCTTTATTCTTTAATTATTTCTCATTTGCTTTCTTTAGTTTATGTCCTTGGTATTTAGTTGTCCAGGTAATCGAGTCTCCAACCAACTGTCTCCACAAGATGTGTCGTAGCACTGGTCAACCCTCCTACTGTTGCCAAAGACCACACATACGTACCCTTCGTCTGTCGCCAATTAGGGGCCTTAGCCCTGGACCGTAGTACACCCTGACACAATGAGCTCCAGACTCTAAGGCATGCCCTTCTACCTATGACCACTAACAACCAAGGCCTTGTTCAATTATGAATCACTTATTCAAGTATTACATGTTTATGTCAAGCAATAGCTTATTCAAGGATCAACTCAAGTGATAAATTGCAAGATCATGTTCATATACACAACCTTTAGGCCAATTGACCCTTAGCTCTACACTTTGCAATTCACGTTTTCATGTGTTTCATGATCAAGACAATACAATTCAAGTAAGTATTCAAGTGAATTTCATTCATGATTCAAGGATCAAGCATCATATATCATTATCATACATATATACCATTACTTGAATAGGCAAGATCAAGAACAAGAAATCAAGCATTTGTTTTCACTTTTCTTTCTAATTAATTTCTCAATTTGCATGCTATTACTTATTCACAATTTTAGTTTAATACATTCTTCCCTTTTATTCATATTCAAGTTAAAATTGAGATCATTAACATGGCATATCAATGGCAAGAAGATAATCATACACATTTGGTTAGGACCTAAGTCCTAATCCTATAGTAAACTACACTCACAATACTCCAAGCTTAGCTAGTCTTGGATCCAAATTCCTTTGTGTTTTCCACTAGCTTGGCTACTCCTTTCTTCTTCCACAAGTTTTACTTCTTGCTCTATCAATTCATACAATTAAATCAAGATCAATACAAAGTTCATTAATTTATTCAAAACAAGGCAACAATACATAATTCATTCATTTCAATACATCAAGGGTGTTGCTGCTATTGCCTGGTAGCTTCTGCACTGCTTACTAAAACATGCATAAATTTCATTTTGTACGTCATAATTCAATTGGTTTACATTGTTTGAAAGATAACTTAATTTTCTTTCTAACCATATAGGACTTGCATTCTAATTCTTTTTCAATTAATACAGTTTTTAGTTTAAAGACAGGGAAATTTAAAAACACTGGACAACTTGCATTGTCCTTAGTGTTTCATCTCTACAATTCATTCTGAAATTCAGAATTCAATTCCGTTTTCTCCTAATGATTTTAGACATGTTAAGGCATTGTCCATAAAATGTTCAGCCTTAAATTTCCTTTGTACAATTTATAGTGATTTTTCAAAGTTACTGCCCAGAATAAAGCATTATGGGCAGATTTCACTAGTTTGAGTTTCTAGCTTCTTTAATCACTTAGATAACATTTCAAACATGTTAATTCAACTTATATACATATTCATACAAGTCAAGGTTAGTTTTATTCTCCTACCAATGTGATCAAAACAGAGCATTATATAAAATCAAGCATGTTTACACATATTCAACTAGCAATGTGATCAAAACAATTTCATGCCATGTTACATTCAAGTCATACCGATTTAGTACCTAATTTTCTAGCAACTTCCTAACAATTTCCTGCATTGATTATCTTTCAACAACTTAAACCACATATATACACAAATATCAATTCGTTTGAACCACTAATTCAATAGTCAAGCAAGTTTAGCATCATAATTATATTGTGAAATTACATATCATTGCAACTAAATCATGCATAACATTCAATTGGCAAAGAACTTCACAATCATATATGATCGAAATCCTAAGAAGATGATGTGCATAGTTTCTACAAGTTATATACATGGCTCATTCTCAAATTAATCTCTAAAGAATGACATAGCTACTTACCCTCCCCTCCTTAAGGTTCGAATAACACTAAAAATTTTGAGCAATTCACCCTCAAATATTCAAAAATTCATGGCCAAGCATAATTCTATATCTCCAAATGGTTTTCGTGTAATTAGAGGAAGATGATGAAAACATAGAATCTCTTTCCATGTGGCCGGCCCTTCCTCCTTCATGGTTCCATCTTTGTGCCATGTGTTCAAGACCCCCAAGACACTTTCCTTTATCATGCAAGCACCATAGTTCACTTGATGTTCATTTTAGTCCTCTCTAAAAAGACTATTCAAGTTCTCTTCTTTTCTAATTTGACCCAATACACTTAATAGGTCCAATGTAGCATGAAATTCTTTAGTTGATCGAAGCACTCAGTTTTATTCTTAATTGAATAGAAACCTTTTCTTTACTCTAATTTGGTTTTAAGGTCTTATACAAATACTTCCAGCTTTATTCTAAAATGAAACGAACAAGTAAGCTCAAAATCTTAACATACTTCTAGATTGGTATTTGGGGTATTACAATTCCCCCCTATAAAAATAAATTCACCCTCGAATTTACCTGAATTGAACAAGTGAGGATATTGATCTCTCATCATAGCCTCAGGTTCCCAAGTTGTCTCTTCCATTTTATGATTCCTCCAAAACACTTTCACCAAGGGAACATTCTTGTTTCGGAGTCTTCTAACTTCTTTGTCAAGTATTCGTATTGGCTCTTCTTCATACGATAAGTCAGGATTCAACTCTACTTCTTCAGGTTCAAGGACATGGGATGGGTCAGATCGACATCTTCAGAGCATAGATAGGTGAAAGGCATTATGAATCTTGTCAAATTCACTAGGAAGAGCTAATCGATAGGCCACTGGCCCTATCCTTTTAATGATTTCAAATGGTCCAATGAATCGAGGACTAAGTTTCCCTTTTCTTCCAAACCGAAAGACTTTCTTCCAATGGGACACTTTCAAGAAGACCTTGTCTCCAACATTGTATTGGATGTCTCTCCTTTTCAAGTCTGCATAGGCTTTTGGTCTATCGAAATCTTGCTTCAATCGATCATGAATGTTCTTCACTTGTTCTTCAGTTTCTCAGAGCAATTGAGGTCCCAATACTTTGTTTTCTCCCAGTTCAGACCAGCACAAGAGAGTTCTACATTTCCTTCCTTATAGAGCTTCGAAGAGAGCCATCTGAATAGATGTCTGGTAGCTATTGTTGTAAGCAAACTCTACTAGGGGTAGAGATTTCTCCCAATTCTTTCTGAAATCTATAACACAAGCACGTAGCATGTCTTCAAGTACTTGTATGATTCTTTCAGATTGGCCATCTGATTGATGATGAAAGGCTGTACTAAGGTGCACTTTAGTTCCAAGGGCTTTTTGCAAGGAATTCCATAATTGAGAAGCAAATCTAGGGTCTCGATCAGAGATTATAGCTGTAGGTACACTGTGTAATTGTATCACTTCACGGATGTATAGCTCGGCTAAGGTTTCCAAGCTCATGTTCATTTGAATAGGGATGAAATGAGTAGACTTTGTGAATCTATCAACAATTACCCATACAACATCATTCTTTCTTGGAGTGGAAGGTAGACTAGTAACGAAGTCCATTGTAATCTGATCTCATTTCCACTGAGGAAATTCGATTGGTTGGAGTAATCTAGTAGGGACTTGATGCTCGGCTTTGACCCTCTGACAAGTTAAGCACTTTGAAACAAAATCTATGATAACCGATTTCATGCATGACCACCAGTATAGTGGCTTTAGGTCCTTGAACATCTTAACCGATCCAGGGTGAATCAAGAAAGAGCTTTGGTGAGCTTCTTGTAACATCTCGTGTCTTAGTTCTTCATTGTTAGGAACACATACTCTATCTTTGAAATAGTGGAGTCTATTCGACTTAAGGGAAAAGTCAGAATTAGACTCATAGTCTAGCTTGGACATGATATTCTGAAAATCTGGATCAATTTGTTGGAGTTCTTTGATTTTTGAGATTAGACTAGATTGAACTTGAAGTTCAGACAAGAATTTCTGTCCTTTGGATAAACGAAAATGAGCATTGATAGCCAAAGAAGCTATAAAACGAATAGAAAAGATCATTAAGGAAGATTTTTGAATAGTTACTTGTAAGTTAAGAAAGGTCTAATTCGAATGAATTATTCTAAGATTTAGATTTAAGGGTTTACCCAAGTATAGTCTACAACTAAGGGCATCAGCAACCATATTTGCTTTCCTTGGATGGTAGTCGATAACCAAATTGTAATCTTTAAATAACTCTAGCCATCTCCTTTTCCTCAAGTTCAAGTCTTTCTGAGTTAGGAGGTATTTGAGGCTCTTGTGGTCTGTGAACAAATTACATTTCTCCCCGTACAAGTAATGTCTCCAGAGTTTGAGTGTAAACACGATAGCTGCTAATTCTAGATCGTGTGTAGGGTAGTTTGACTCGTGTGGTTTTAGTTGCCTTGAAGCGTAAGCTACCACGTTTCCATCTTGCATTAGGACACATCCTAGTCCCAAATGAGATACATCACTGTAAGTAGTGTACTCCTTTCCCGATACTGGTTGCATGAGAACCGGAGCATGAGTCAGGGCTTGTTTAAGCTGATCGAAACTTTGTTGTTGGTTCTCCGACCAAACAAAGGGTGTATCTTTACGAGTTAGCTTAGTCAAACTTGCGGCAATAGATGGGAATCCCTTGACAAAACGTCGATAATACACGGCTAAACCGGGAAAGATTCTGACCTCACCAACATTCCTTGGAGGTCTCTAATCCAGGATGGATTAAATTTTGCTCGGGTCTACTTTAATCCCTTCTGCCTAGATAACATGGCCAAGGAACGACACTTTCGATAGCCAAAATTCGCATTTAGAGAACTTTGAACAATTAACGTTCTCGGAGGGTTTGCAATACAATTCAAAGGTATTTAGAATGTTCTTCCTTATTCCGAGAATACACTATAATGTCATCAATGCAGACGACCATGAACTTGTCAAGATAGGGCTTGAATACATGGTTCATGAGATCCATGAAAGTAGCCGGAGCATTCGTTAATCCGAATGGCATTACAAGGAATTCAAAATGGCCATATCGAGTATGAAAGGTTGTCTTGGGTACATCTTCTTCTTTTACCCTCATTTGGTAGTATCCCGATCGTAGATCAATCTTTGAGAATACAACATCTTTGAGTTGATCGAAAAGATCTTCAATCCTTGGGAGAGGATATCGATTCTTTATAGTAAGCTTGTTCAATTGTCTGTAATCAATACAGAGTCTCATAGTCCCATCTTTCTTCATCACGAACAGGACTGGAGCACCCTAGGGAGACGAGCTAGGTCTAATAAAACCCTTGTCTTGTAGCTTTTGGAGTTGCTTCTTGAGTTCTTTCAACTCAACATGTGCCATTCGATAAGGTGTGATAGACACTGGAGTTTTTCTAGGTTGGACATCGATCTCGAACTCTACTTCTCTGGTTAAAGGAAGACTAGGGAGTTCCTCGAGAAAAACATCAAGATATTCAGATACAATAGGCACACTAGGTAAACCAAATTCAAGTTCATCTTGTAAGACCATAGTAGCAAAGACTGAGGTCGGTTTCTTGTCAATGAGAAGAATTGACTCCTTTCCTAAACCCCGTAGGTAAAGTCTCCTATTAGGCAATCTACCCAGGCTTTATGCTTGCTTAACCAATCTAGTCCCAATACTAGATCGAATTCACAAGTTGGTAGTGCATATAGATCAACAAGAAAGGGTACATTTCGAATGAATAGGGAGTGGTTTCTACAGATAAGAATTATGTTTGTAATTCCCCATATTGGGTTCAAAATTACAAGGCTTTGTTTTACAATTTCAGGCTTTAAGTTCAATTTTTCAATCAAGGTTGAGCATACAAAATAATGAGTGGATCCCGAGTCTATTTAAGCATTAATAGGAGTCAAATTCAACTGAACGGTACCTGCTATAACATCGGGTGATTCTTCATCTTCTTTTCCCCGAATATGATAGATTATTAGCTGGAGCTCGATATTCCTACTAAGTAGGGGCATTCAAATGTTATCTTTTGCGTTTCCCTTGATTTCCAGACTGAGCTTGTATGGGACCTTTGTTTAGAATGGAAGGAGTTGAGCTAGCATTTGCAGAAGTTTGATTCAAAATTTTGTTAGAATTCTGAGGATAATCCTTGATATAGTGATCGGAGGCTCCACATAAGTAACATAGGTTCTATTGAGTTCTACACTGACCAGTGTGGTGTTTTTGGCAAAACTTGCAAGTAGGATATTGGGCAGCTTTACCGGAATTCCTAGTACTATCAACAGAGATGATCAGGGCTAAAGGCTTGGATACCGATTGGGGTCTCGTATGAAGTTGGTTTTCTGGGTAGGAGTGTAATTCAAATAGTGATCCTTAGAATATTTGGACTTCTTTGACTGCCAATGAGGCTTGTCATCATTCCTTGATAGTTTGTCTTTCTAGGAATTTTCACTTTTGCGTTTCTCAGAGGCTTTCATCTTTGCCTCGGTTGCAATGGCCCGATTCACCAAATTCTGGAAGTCAGTGATACCCAGGGCAGTGAATATTGGACTTAATTCATCATTAAATCCATCAATAAACATCCTACACTTGTCAGCATCAGTCTTGATGTATTTCGACCCGTATTTGCAATACTTGCAGAAGTCACTCACGTACTGTTTGATAGGTCGTCCACCTTGCTTGAGGTACAAGAAACGCTTTCGACGCTCAACCATGTATTGTTCACTAATGTATTTCTTCTTGAATTCATCGAGGAAGAATTTCCAAGTTACAACTTCAGCAAGAGCAGTCAGGGTAGTGGTTTCCCACCAGCTTAGAGCTTTGTCTGCCAACAGAGCTATAGCACATTCGAGTTTGTGTTTATCATAACAGGACAATTGTTTGGTCAGGATTCGAGTAGTGGCCTCTAACCAATACTCATCTATTTCGGGATTGGCTTCATCAGTACCAGTGAAGGTATAAGACCGATGTTGATCCAGTTTGTCAATAGAGGCCCTAGTTGGAGTAGGAACGGGAGGAGGAATAGGATGATCTTGTTTCAAGGTAGTTACAAGATGATCGAACATGTCCTTCATGCTCAGGAGACATTCCTGCTGCACATGATTTATAGCAGGAGCTTCCTATTGAGCAGCAACTTGGGCTTGGAGTTGAGCTTGTGCTCTAGGTTCAGCTTGTTGCTATGGAGGATTCTGCTTCATCCTCACACTATCCTCTTCATTTGAGGAGCCTACGAGACTTTCATCATCTCGAGCGAGCCTTGTTTTAGACATTCTACATTTAAAGAGGGCAATTAGGGGTTTGGTTTAGTTAAGCAAAGACACAAGCTATACAATACAAGTCTCCTAGGTGGCACAAGTATCCTACATGATGCAAGAGAGCCCACTTCAGTCCTAGAACCAACTAAAAAGATCTGATTACAAATAAAATGTAACACCCCCTACCCGGGTTGGCAAGAAACCGGTTTGGGGGCGTTACTGATGAACAATACAAGCAAGAACAAGGCAATAATAGGTTAACTCATCCTATTAGATGAGTTACTTAACTAGCAAGTTACCAAAAATCTAAAACTTATCATGTAAGCAATTTTAATTACATACATTATAGGTTACCAAAAATTTCAATTAACATTATCATACAATCATCATCATTCGAAACCTAAATAAGCAAACATGCTTCATTTCATTATTTTCTCTTTAGCTTGATACATGTGACGTTACATACTTAACTTATTAAACATGATCAAAAGTACATCCCTTGATTCCAAGCGAGCATATGCCACCCTTACATTTTGGCATTTACCATTCAATCTTATAAAAGCACTTATGACATGATATGTTCACACAAGACAATCTCATCTCAAGACATTCGAATGATACCCTATACATATTTATCCATATGCGCAGCTAAATACATATCCATTACATAGAATTTTAACTCATTACTTAATTTTCATTAACCACCAAGTTCATAATATGATAGGCCCATTTAAGACATATATACATATACAAGTTCATGTGTTCAAAATGAATGCACTAGACATTATATACAACTAAGTGCTACCAACTAGGAGAGTACAAAACAAGTATGTCCATACTTAAGCTATGCTTGTGTCTTGCTTCGAGTTCAAGAAATTAGGCTTCAGGATCAAGCAACGATCAAATCCTTTATCATGTGGTTGGGAAGAATGAAAACAAGAGTGATATGTACAAGAATATACTTAGTGAGGTAGCAACTAGTTCTAACCAATTTATAAGACATATATCACTTAACTAAGTTGCTTAGTCCAAGTTGGAAGCAATTCAATTCAAGCTTTGCTCAACCTTTATTTCAAGCCAATTAGTATACTCAAGCAATATACACATTTCCATTCAAGTCAAGTACATATTAGTTCAAGTTTACATGTTTGTCTTTTCAAGAATACATATAAAGTAATCCAAGTAGCAAATTATTCAATACAAGGTTCAAGCATAAGCAATTATCATTTCAAGATTCCATGTCAAGAATCAAGCAGTACATGTCAAGAATTCGAGTAATCCAAGCTTGCATATCAAGTAATTCAAGTATCAAGTAGTTCAAGAATCAAGTAATTCATGTATCAAGTAATTCAAGAATCAAGTAATCTTAAGTATCATGTAATTCAAGTATCATGTACGATTTATTCTTTAATTATTTCTCATTTGCTTTCTTTAGTTTATGCCCTTGGTATTTAGTTGTCCAGGTAATTGAGTCTCCAACCAACTGTCGCCACAAGGTGTGCCGTAGCACTGGTCAACCCTCCTACTGTCGCAAAGACCACACATATGTGTACCGTCTGTCGCCAATTAGGGGCCTTAGCCTTGGACCGTAGTCCACCTAGACACAATGAGCTCTAGACTCTAAGGCATGCCCTTCTACCTATGACCACTAACAACCAAGGCTTTGTTCAATTATGAATCACTTATTCAAGTATTACATGTTTATCTCAAACAATAGCTTATTCAAGGAACAATTCAAGTGATACATTGCAAGATCATGTTCATATACACAGTCCTTAGGCCAATTGAGCCTTAGCTCTACACCTTGCAATTCACGTTTTCATGTGTTTCATGATCAAGACAATACAATTCAAGAAAGTATTCAAGTGAATTTCATTCATGATTCAAGGATCAAGCATCATATATCATTATCATACATATATACCATTACTTGAATAGGCAAAACCAAGAACAAGAAATCAAGCATTTGTTTTCACTTTTCTTTCTAATTAATTTCTCAATTTGCATGCTACTACTTATTCACAATTTTAGTTTAATCCATTCTTACCTTTTATTCATATTCAGGTTAAAATTGAGATCAATAACATGGCATATCAATGGCAAGAAGATAATCATGCACATTTGGTTAGGGCGGCCCTAACCCTATTGTAAACTACACTCACAATACTCCAAGCTTAGCTAGTCTTTGATCCAAATTCCTTTGTGTTTGCCACTAGCTTGGCCACTCCTTTCTTCTTCCACAAGTTTTACTCCTTGCTCTATCAATTCATACAATTAAATCAAGTTCATTCATTTATTCAAAACAAGGCAACAATACATAATTTATTCATTTCAATACATCAAGGGTGCTGCTGCTACTGCCTGGCAGCTTGTGCACTGCTTACTGAAACATACATAACTTTCATTCCGTACGTCGGAATATCAATTGGTTTACACCGTTGGAAAGATAACTTAATTTATTTTCTAACCATATAGGCCTTGAATTTTAATTCTTTTCCAATTAATACAGTTTTTAGTTTAAAGACAGGGCAATTTACAACACTGGACAGCTTGCACTGTCCTTAGTGTTTCATTTCTACAATTCATTCTACAATCCGGAATTCAATTCCGTTTTCTCCTAATGATTTTAGACATGTTAAGGCATTGTCCAGTAAATGTACAGCCTTAAATTCCATTTGTACAATTTATAGTGATTTTTCAAAGTTACTGCCCAGAACAAAGTATTATGGGCAGATTTCACTAGTTTGAGTTTCTAGCTTCTTTAATCACTTAGATGACATTTCAAACATGTTAATTCAACTTATATACATATTCATAAAAGTCTAGGTCAGTTTTATTCTCCTGCCAATGTAATCAAAACAGAGCATTATATAAAATCAAGCATGTTTACACATATTCAACTAGCAATGTGATCAAAACAATTTCATGCCATGTTACATTCAAGTCATACCAATTTAGTACCTAATTTTCCAGCAACTTCCTAACAATTTCCAGCATTGATTATCTTTCTAACAACTTAAACCACATATATACACAAATATCAATTCGTTTGAACCACTAATTCAATAGTCAAGCAAGTTTAGCATCATAATTATATTGTGAAATTACATATCATGGCAACTAAATCATGCATAACATTCAAATGGCCAAGAACTTCACAATCATATATCATCAAAATCCTAAGAAGATGATATGCATAATTTCTACAAGTTGAATACATGGCTCATTCTCAAATTAAGCTCTAAAGAATGACCTAGCTACTTACCCTCCCCTCCTTAAGGTTCGAATAACACTCAAAAATTTGAGCAATTCACGCCCAAATCTTCAAAAATTCATGGCCAAGCATAATTCTATCTCTCCAAATGGTTTTCGTGTAATTAGAGGAAGAGGATGACAACATGGAATCTCTTTCCATGTGGTCGGCCCTTCCTCCTTCATGGTTCCATCTTTGTGCCATATGTTCAAGACCCCCAAGAAACTTTCCTTTATCATGCAAACACCATAGTTCACTTGATGTTCATTTTAGTCCTCTCTAAAAAGACTATTCAAGTTCTCTTCTTTTCTAATTTGATCCAATACACTTAATAGGTCCAATGTAGCATGAAATGCTTTAGTTGATCGAAGCACTCGATTTTATTCTTAATTGAATAGCCTTCCACCTTTTCTTTACTCTAATTTGGTTTTAAGGTCTTATACAAATACTTCCAGCTTTATTCTAAAATGAATCGAACAAGTAAGCTTCAAAATCTTAACATACTTCTAGACCGGTATTTGGGGTATTACAGTTAAAACCAAAAAATATATTCATACGAATGTAAACTCAAGATCCAAACATGTCAAATCATTAAGAATAAAGATTAAATTTGTGGAAGCGTACTTGAATTTATTGATAGAGTTTTTTAGAGAGGGTTAGATCCTCCAAGATGATCTGTTATCTCTTGCCACACAACTCTCTAACGAGGAATGAGAGATATGCAAGTTAACGTATATCTTAGGACCACTACCCATTATATAAATTGAATTAAAAATAGTTTATTAATATTTACAACTCTGCCCCTCATTGAGTTATAAATGTAACTTATGGTGTCTACACTTTTAATTTCATTAAAATTTAATACCTATAATGTAACACCCATGACGTATATCCGTAATACGAATATACATTACAGATGCTACTAAAACATATACTAATTTTTTTAACTCTTTGGTAAACAACATTTTCTATAAACTCCAACTGAAAATAAATTTAGACAATTGTAGCTAGTTTTAACCCTGATTGGTTTATAAAATATAAAATTTAGTTATTTAAAAGAAAATATTATTCAGGGTGAAAACGTCGCTTGTTGCCTAGACCCTTTCTTGATTATTAAAATTCTGAGCGATAAGATTTAAATTCTGTTTAAACCATTATACTTTTAACTTGCTGACAACATTATTTCATTTTTCATATTCCAAGTATCCTTGTACTATCATACTTCGAAAATATATACTTTAAAGCTTGCAAACACAGTTTTCTTGAAAATATAATTACATGCCCACTAGTTCGATGCAAATTCTGTTTAAACCATTATACTTTTAACTTTGCAATCTAGTCCTCAAATCAACATTACTATCTTAATTCCATCATTATAACTAAAATTCATATTTAGTCATTCTCTAAAACCTCATTTATGAATTGATCACTTAACTTTGACAATTTGTCAAAATGGTCACTAATTCGATGCAACATCGGTTTAACATTCTAACTTCAATTTCACATCTCCAACTTCAATAATAGCATAAATACACTTCAAAATCATAAAAAAATCAGATTAGTCCTCTAACTTTTAGAATTTCTGAAATGGTCCCTATACCTTTAACTTAGGGTTTTGTTTCCAAATAAAAATTCAAGCTTACTAGGTCATTAATTCAACATCACAAACCCTAAATTAAACTTGAATCCATATAACCTAATCATCTTCATTCAAACTAAAATATTTAGGGTTTAAATCTCAACTCAATAACATGATTTTAACATTATACTTGCTTGATTTCAACTTGAATTTCATCATGAAATCATAAAATTCCAAAAGCCCTAAACTTTTTCCATAAACCCTAATTTCTTCTCATGAAAAATTCTCATCAATCAAGCATGTTTTCTGTGAATCATTTACACCAAAAGATAGAGCTTGAAGAGTAGAACAACTTTGCGTTGAAAATATTAACTGAAAATCGAGTTTCGGGGCTTGAATCGAACGTGAAAAATTTTTCTCCATTTTTCTTTCTTTCTCCCCCTCATATTTCGAAATTACTAAAATGTCCTTTTAATCCAATTTGGCCACTTGTCTTGTATAAATGAATTTTAAATTCATTTCGATAGTGAAATTACTAAAATGCCCTTTTAATCCAACGGTTGAGATTGATCTTATCATTAATCAAGGGCCAAGATTTAATCTTCCATTTTATTCTTCCAAAATTGTCCCTATATCTTTTTAAATATTTCAAAAATGTCATTGGGGGCAAAATGACCAATTTGCCCTCCAACTAATTTTTATTTACTAGTTTGTCATTCTTGTAAAAATTCAACTAAGTCTAGTTGGAATCCAACCAAATATAATAAAATATTCATAAAATAGTATTTTATGACTTTTCCATGGAGTTTGGATTAGCCTCTGAAATTTCAGTTCGATTTGATTTCCCGATATTTAGAAAATACTTTTACTGTGATTTTACCTTTATCGAGCTATCAGATGTTTTCCAAAAACTCTATATTTCCATATTCGGGAAATAAACTCTATTATCCCATAAAAACTTCCTTTTTCAAGGTCTTAGATTGAATTTTCCTAACTTAGTCTATTATACCGATAATTATCGAAAATCTTCATAGTATAAAATTTCTCTTAGAATTCCTTTATCGATAATCCATATGAATTTTCTCTACTCTGATTGAGTCCAAAATTTCGATCAAAAACACTTTTATTCGATCCAAATTTAGTACCTTTTACTTCATCTTAATTCTTAAAACTGATATCAAGGTACTTATTTTGATCAGATTCACTCTTATACTGAATAAAAGTACTTATTGGGGAAATTTACACTTTAGTCCCCAAACTTTTCTAAAGTTTATACTTTAAACCAAAACTTTTAAAATTTACATTTTGGTCACTAGCTAAAATTTTTTGGGATATTACATATAACATGTGTAACATAATTGGTCCCTTAATTTCATGTCATACTTTATAATAGCAACATACATTATACATATGTGCCCACAATTACATATTTTAATCCAACGACATGAGCTAAAATATTGAATTTAAAAATACAAGGGCTTATTATGCATATAAATGAACATGCCCGCGAACGTTAAACGAACATGTTCGTGAACAGTAAACAAATAAACACGAACACCATCAAAAATAAATAAACTAACACAAATATGATATTAAAAATTTAAACAAACCGAACATGTACGCCTTCAAATATAAATAAACGAACACAAACGTTCAAGCTCAGTTCATTTACACTTCTAGTTCAACCACTAATTGATCCTATATTCAATAAACTATTATATTTTTTAATTTAACTAATTATTTTTTACAAAGATCAAATTGTTATTAAAACAAAATTATGAACAAATAAATTTATAACAAGGCATGGTCCCTTGGGCCTAAGCGAGCTCCGCCCTTGTTTGATACGAATATTTTTTTTATGAAAGAAGGACAATGTTATATCGGCGAATAGCCGAACTACTTACATAAAATAATCGTTACGAAATGTCTCTAAAATCATATATGGGGGACTATAAAATTTTTGAAACCCCGATACAAATATATTTTACTGTAGCGAAATGAATCTCAGACATGGAAGGTTACTTTAAAAAAATTAAAAATCAGACAATATCAAAATAAGCTAGATTTATTTAAGAGTTAGATTATATATTCAAGTCCAATGGTTTACTCGAATTATGTTAGGGTTTAAACCAAAATAGGCTTAATTATCCTATTAGTACATGAATTATACTAAATTCTCAGTTTTATACATAATATTTTAAAATTCTCAATTTTATACATGATGTTTTTCGCCGTTAACAGATTTACCCGCTTTCATTACGGAAGCTGACATGGATCCCTTGGACCAGCCAAAAAGTGACATGTGGCTTTTTTTTTAAAAAAAAATTCTCCATTTACTTAGTTAACGCATAATAACAGGGTTACTCCTCAATGTTTCACTAGTTTTCATTTCGTCCTTAGATCTTTAAAAATCCATAAAAAATCAAATATTTGTTTTAAAAATCCATTTACTTAAGGGTTAATAACGAGACTAGTCCTCAACATTTCATTTACTTAAGACATAATTATAAAATTAGTCCTCACTATTTCATTGATTTTTCAAATTCTCCCATTAAATATTTTTATTAAAAACTTAATTATTTATTTCAAATATATATATATGTAACCCCCTCAACCTGGCCTAGTCATAAGACCGAACCGAGCAAGTTACATTAGGTTTACCGAAGTAAACCAGGAAGATTAAACCTAAAACATGCCCATTTTTTCTAGATGTATTAACGTTTTCCTACATGATCATACAGTTCAAAGGTGAGCACTCATCTCAATCAGGCATCACAACGATATCTAATTGGCCACGACACAACTTAGGGACCAAAATGTAAATTCAGCAAAATAGAAGGGTTTTCCACTTTTCAAGTTACCAACCTTAAATTAGGTTCATTTCATGCTTATATGTCAAATATCAGCCTCAAACGATCATCCATGCTTAAATAATTGACCAAACAAGATTTAGGGACTAAAACGAAAGAAAACAGAACTTTACTAAAGCCTTTAACTAACTTAACTGCCATGGGTATCAGTACTCTCATTCGAGTATCGGTACGCCCTTAACAGTCAAAGTTCCAAAAATTCCAGTAGCCAAATCCAGTACCGGTACGACACTGCGTACCGATACTCCTTACCAAAACCAAAGGCCCTACCGATCCTCAAACCCGTGTACCGATCCCCCAAGCCAAACTCAGCCCATCCGTATCGATACGCAAACCCGTGTATCAGTACGCTACTTCAATTATATGCTCCCGTATCGCAACGCCTAGCTCGCGTACCAGTACCACAAGCCTGAAATGACTTCCCAAACCGATACAGAAACATACATACCGATACACCTGGACCTGAATGGTCACAATTGCATGGTTTAACAAGCTTATCTCAAAAGTAGCCCACCTCATTAAGACATAAACTTTCATACAACTCTACCTAGTTGCAAAGGCAACCTAAACATCATAAGCTCACCAACCAAAATGGCTTCCATACATTAAAAGATATTCTAAAGGCATACTTCCTAAAACACTTTGCCAAACATCTCAAGTGCACCATTAAACCATTCTCAGCATAGGCATCATAACAACACACTCCACAAAGCATAATAAACTTTCTCAAACCACCACAAAAAGGCAATCATCAAGGAAACCATAAATGCATACCTAAGACACCATTTATCCACAACTACAACAAGTACTAGCATCAAGCTTGACAACATCACTCTTCCTCAAAAACCAGCATAGGAATCATACTCAAAATCCATAAGAAAATAGGTTTACAAGCCCTAAAAACCTTGGCGAACACATTGCCTTATTAACCGAAAATATAAATCGAGTTTATGCTCAAAGTAGTTTATCTCTTGGATCCTTGCATATAATTAACCGAAAATAAGAAAATGTGTCATGTATTATAACTATCATATAATTCATGTTAATATTGTATAACATATTCTCTATCACGGACATGCTTTCATCCTAAAACATTTTCATAATAGCATAACATAATGATCATAATTATCATGTATCTCATATTTCATAAATTTCATATATCATTTTCATAATTTTCATCATATATCATACTTTCTTAATATCATGTATCATCTCATGGTCATGCTTATATCATGTAATCATTTGTTTAGCATGTATTATTATTTCATATAATTCATGTAGCATCTATCATATACTCCATGTATCATGTATCATTTAGATCATGTATCATCACTATCATGTGATTCACGTATCATCAATATCATGTATCATCACTATCATATGATTCATGTATCATCATGCACAGTCATTTCGATGCTCATGATCTATCATATAACCATCTTGTATTATTATTATTAACATGTCCGCTAAAAGGCCCATGGTACCTACTACAGCCTATCTGCACCGTAGTGCCATGTAGAGCACGTACTCTAGAGGATGCTCTTTGCTCCTCATATAAGGATGCTCTTTGCTCCTTATATAAACACCTTGTTAGTGCATTTGCACTTTGGGCGTGGATCCCCAGGTGTATATCTTTATCATAACATCCTAGGGGCATGTACTTATTAACAAATCATTTCTGACTTAATTTGGCCTCAAAAATTGGCTAAACCTTTGAAAAATCAATGAAACAGTGATGACTAATTTTATAATTATGTCTTAAGTAAATGAAATGTTGAGGACTAGTCTCGTTATTAACCCTTAAGTAAATGGATTTTTAAAACAAATATTTGATTTTTATGGATTTTTAAAGATTTTAGGACGAAATGAAAACTAGTGAAACATTGAGGACTAACCCTGTTATTATGCGTTAACTAAGTAAATGGAGATATTTTTTTTTAAAAAAAAAGCCACATGTCACTTTTTCGCTGGTCCAAGGGATCCATGTCAGCTTCCGTAATGAAAGTGGGTTTTCGAACATATAATCTAAGCTTTACTAAATAAAATATATTCAAGTCCAATGATTTACTAAATAAAATATTTTCCTTTACATGCTCTGCTCTATTAAAACTGATAATTCTGTCAAAGCTTTCTTTAACTTGTCAAGACTGTCTTGACATTTCTCAATCCATTCAACCGGGACTTCCTTTTCGTAATAACTTGCACCCTTTTTGGACTAACTCTCATTCCTTCTATTAATATTACATGTCCAAGAAATATAACTTATGTTAAACAAAATTCACACTTGGAGAATTTGGCATATAACTGCTTGTCTCTCAATATTTGTAGTACTATTCATATATGATAATCATGATCAACTTTTATTTTGAATATACCAAAATATCATCTATGAAAATTACAACAATTTGTTCCAAATAGGGTTGAAACATCCTATTCATCAAATCCATAAATGCAGCAGGCGCATATGTAAATCTTAATGACATTACTATAAACTCGTAGTATCCATAACGAGTTCTAAATACTATCTTAGGAATATCTTCTTCTTGAACCTTTAACTAATAATAGTCTGATCGAAGATCAATCTCTAAAAATACTGTAGTACCCCTAAGCTGATCAAACAAAATTTAAATTCTCAATAACAAGTACTTGTTCTTAATAGTTATCTTACTTAACTGCTGATAATTTGTACTTAATCATAATGAACCATCTTTCTCTCTTTTTTACAATTAATACCGGAGCACCCTATGATGTTACACTCGGTCGAGTATAGCCTCAGATTAACAATTCTTTATAATTGAGTCTTTTAACACTTTTAATTTACTTGGCACCATTCTATACGGTGCCATCCACTAATTCTGTTTCCAGATAAATATCAATTCTAGACTATACATCTCTATCTGGTGGCAGTCCTGACAATTCATCAAGTAATATATCTAAAAATTCCCATACATTGGGAATATTCTCTATCTTCTTACTTACTACTTGCATATCCAACACATGGGCTAAATAAGCCTCATATCCATTGCATATCGTTCTTTGAGCCTTTGTTGTAGAGATCTCTGAATTGAGGCAATCATTTCTTTTTTCCTACAACTATCACATCAAAAACATTCAGTCCTGAAAGTACTGGTCATTTCTTCTTGCACTTTGTCTTTGCATTATAAATAGATAACCCTCCTATCCTAGGAATAATTCAAATTCATAAAATGAAAGTTCCATCAAATCTGTTGGAAACTCTATCCGTTGGATCATTTACAAACAATTCTTACAAATTTATGTCACTATTATACTATGTTCAGGTAGATTACTGACAATCACATCATAATTACTCACATATGTACCTTTCGGTTGACATCAAATCAGCTTAAACACTTCTTGGAAAAAATATCCATGTCACCTTAGCAACGTATACTATCTATATGGTGTTCGTCCATCAAACTCAAGCATGTTTCCTTAACAAAGATACAACTCCCTCTAACTTTTCTATACCATGAATATTTTTTTATTTTATCTAAATCTTGACATTATTTAGCCATAAATTGGCAGCCATTAGACCACTCTCATCACAATATTCAAGAACTTCCAACTTTTAAGCTTTTTGATCATTAAGGCCCTTATCTGAGCTGGAAATAAAACATAATGTACCTCAATACTTATCTCTAAACCTTCTCCTAATCATCACACTTAATTGTGTATCGTGATCCAACAGTATCTAATATTATCTATCAATATCAGTAACTTATTAAAACCTATTCATACTAGTGATGAGCCATGTCAAGTTATACAAGTAGTACATCTTTATCATAACATCCTAGGGGCATGTACTTATTAACAAATCATTTCTGACTTAATTTGGCCTCAAAAATTGGCTAAACCTTTGCTCTGATAGCAACAAATGTAACACCCATAACGTATATCCGTAACACGAATATACATTACAGATGCTACTAAAAACATATACTATTTTTTTTAACTCTTCTGTAAACAACATTTTCTATAAATTTCAACTGAAAATAATTTTAGACAATTGTAGCTAGTTTTAACCCTGAATTGGTTTAAAAAAATATATAATATATTTATTTAAAAGAAAATATTATTCAGGGTGAAAACGTAGCTTGTTGCCTAGACCCTTTCTTGATTATAAAAATTCTAAGCGATAAGATTTAAATTCTGGTTAAACCATTATACTCTTACCTTAATGATAACATTATTTCATTTTTCATACTCCAAGTATCCTTGTACTATCATACTTCAAACTCAATAACATGATTTTAACATTATACTTGCTTGATTTCAACTTGAATTTCATCATGAAATCATAAAATTCCAAAAAAGCCCTAAACTTTTTCCATAAACCTAATTTCTTCTCATGAAAAATTCTCATCAATCAAGCATGTTTTCTGTGAATCATTTACACCAAAAGATAGAGCTTGAAGAGTAGAACAACTTTGCGTTGAAAATATTAACTGAAAATCGAGTTTCGGGGCTTGAATCGAACGTGAAAAATTTTTCTCCATTTTTCTTTCTTTCTCCCCCTCATATTTCGAAATTACTAAAATGTCCTTTTAATCCAATTTGGCCACTTGTCTTGTATAAATGAATTTTAAATTCATTTCGATAGTGAAATTACTAAAATGCCCTTTTAATCCAACGGTTGAGATTGATCTTATCATTAATCAAGGGCCAAGATTTAATCTTCCATTTTATTCTTCCAAAATTGTCCCTATATCTTTTTAAATATTTCAAAAAATGTCATTGGGGGCAAAATGACCAATTTGCCCTCAACTAATTTTTATTTACTAGTTTGTCATTCTTGTAAAAATTCAACTAAGTCTAGTTGGAATCCAACCAAATATAATAAAATATTCATAAAATAGTATTTTATGACTTTTCCATGGAGTTTGGATTAGCCTCTGAAATTTGATTCGATTTGATTTCCCGATATTTAGAAAATACTTTTCTGTGTGATTTTACCTTTATCGAGCTATCAGATGTTTTCCAAAAACTCTATATTTCCATATTCGGGAAATAAACTCTATTATCCCATAAAAACTTCCTTTTTCAAGGTCTTAGATTGAATTTTCCTAACTTAGTCTATTATACCGATAATTATCGAAAATCTTCATAGTATAAAATTTCTCTTAGAATTCCTTTATCGATAATCCATATGAATTTTCTCTACTCTGATTGAGTCCAAAATTTCGATCAAAAACACTTTTATTCGATCCAAATTTAGTACCTTTTACTTCATCTTAATTCTTAAAACTGATCAAGGTACTTATTTTGATCGATTCACTCTTATCTTGAATAAAAGTACTTATTGGGAAATTTACACTTTAGTCCCCAAACTTTTCTAAAGTTTATACTTTAAACCAAAACTTTTAAAATTTACATTTTGGTCACTAGCTAAAATTTTTTGGGATATTACATATAACATGTGTAACATAATTGGTCCCTTAATTTCATGTCATACTTTATAATAGCAACATACATTATACATATGTGCCCACAATTACATATTTTAATCCAACGACATGAGCTAAAATATTGAATTTAAAAATACAAGGGCTTATTATGCATATAAATGAACATGCCCGCGACGTTAAGCGAACATGTTCGTGAACGATAAACAAATAAACACGAACACCATCAAAAATAAATAAACTAACACAAATATGATATTAAAAATTTAAACAAACCGAACATGTACGCCTTCAAATATAAATAAACGAACACAAACGTTCAAGCTCAGTTCATTTACACTTCTAGTTCAACCACTAATTGATCCTATATTCAATAAACTATTATATTTTTTAATTTAACTAATTATTTTTTACAAAGATCAAATTGTTATTAAAACAAAATTATGAACAAATAAATTTATAACAAGGCATGGTCCCTTGGGCCTAAGCGAGCTCATACCCTTGTTTGATACGAATATTTTTTTATGAAAGAAGGACAATGTTATATCGGCGAATAGTCGAACTACTTACATAAAATAATCAATCTGAAATGTCTCTAAAATCATATATGGGGGACTATAAAATTTTTGAAACCCCGATACAAATATATTTTTACTTGTAGTGAAATGAATCTCGGACATGGAAGGTTACTTTAAAAAATAAAAATCAGACAATATCAAAATAAGCTAGATTTATTTAAGAGTTAGATTATATATTCAAGTCCAATGGTTTACTCGAATTATGTTAGGGTTTAAACCAAAATAGGCTTAATTATCCTATTAGTACATGAATTATACTAAATTCTCATTTTTATACATAATATTTTAAAATTCTCAATTTTATACATGATGTTTTTCATTGTTAATGATTTACCCGCTTTCATTACGGTTTACACATGGATCCCTTGGACCAGCCAAAAAGTGACATGTGGCTTTTTTTAAAAAAAAAATTCTCCATTTACTTAGTTAACGATAATAACAGGTTACTCCTCAATGTTTCACTAGTTTTCATTTCGTCCTTAGATCTTTAAAAATCCATAAAAAATCAAATATTTGTTTTAAAAATCCATTTACTTAAGGGTTAATAACGAGACTAGTCCTCAACATTTCATTTACTTAAGACATAATTATAAAATTAGTCCTCACTATTTCATTGATTTTTCAAATTCTCCCATTAAATATTTTTATTAAAAACTTAATTATTTATTTCAAATATATATATATGTAACCCCCTCAACCTGGCCTAGTCATAAGACCGAACCGAGCAAGTTACATTAGGTTTACCGAAGTAAACCAGGAAGATTAAACCTAAAACATGCCCATTTTTTCTAGATGTATTAACGTTTTCCTACATGATCATACAGTTCAAAGGTGAGCACTCATCTCAATCAGGCATCACAACGATATCTAATTGGCCACGACACAACTTAGGGACCAAAATGTAAATTCAGCAAAATAGAAGGGTTTTCCACTTTTCAAGTTACCAACCTTAAATTAGGTTCATTTCATGCTTATATGTCAAATATCAGCCTCAAACGATCATCCATGCTTAAATAATTGACCAAACAAGATTTAGGGACTAAAACGAAAGAAAACAGAACTTTACTAAAGCCTTTAACTAACTTAACTGCCATGGGTATCAGTACTCTCATTCGAGTATCGGTACGCCCTTAACAGTCAAAGTTCCAAAAATTCCAGTAGCCAAATCCAGTACCGGTACGACACTGCGTACCGATACTCCTTACCAAAACCAAAGGCCCTACCGATCCTCAAACCCGTGTACCGATCCCCCAAGCCAAACTCAGCCCATCCGTATCGATCACGCAAACCCGTGTATCAAGACGCTACTTCAATTATATGCTCCCGTATCGCGCCTAGCTCGCGCGTACGCATTACCACAAGCCTGAAATGACTTCCCAAACCGATACAGAAACATACATACCGATACACCTGGACCTGAATGGTCACAATTGCATGGTTTAACAAGCTTATCTCAAAAGTAGCCCACCTCATTAAGACATAAACTTTCATACAACTCTACCTAGTTGCAAAGGCAACCTAAACATCATA
The DNA here is from genome assembly GCA_019671005.1 of Hibiscus mutabilis. NCBI lineage: Eukaryota > Viridiplantae > Streptophyta > Magnoliopsida > Malvales > Malvaceae > Hibiscus > Hibiscus mutabilis. Next base: position 35,024,314 of record CM033743.1, on the reverse strand, counting down.
AGCTCACCAACCAAAATGGCTTCCATACATTAAAAGATATTCTAAAGGCATGCTTCCTAAAACAGTTTGCCAAACATTTCAAGTGCACCATTAAACCATTCTCAGCATAGGCATCATAACAACACACTCTACAAAGCATAATAAACTTTCTCAAACCACCACAAAAAGGCAATCATCAAGGAAACCATAAATGCATACCTAAGACACCATTTATCCACAACTACAACAAGTACTAGCATCAAGCTTGACAACATCACTCTTCCTCAAAAACCAGCATAGGAATCATACTCAAAATCCACAAGAAAATAGGTTTACAATCCCTAAAAACCTTGGTGAACACATTGCCTTATTAACCGAAAATATAAATCGAGTTTATGCTCAAAGTAGTTTATCTCTTGGATCCTTGCATATAATTAACCGAAAATAAGAAAATGTGTCATGTATTATAACTATCATATAATTCATGTTAATATTGTATAACATATTCTCTATCACGGACATGCTTTCATCCTAAAACATTTTCATAATAGCATAACATAATGATCATAATTATCATGTATCTCATATTTCATAAATTTCATATATCATTTTCATAATTTTCATCATATATCATACTTTCTTAATATCATGTATCATCTCATGGTCATGCTTATATCATGTAATCATTTGTTTAGCATGTATTATTATTTCATATAATTCATGTAGCATCTATCATATACTCCATGTATCATGTATCATTTAGATCATGTATCATCACTATCATGTGATTCACGTATCATCAATATCATGTATCATCACTATCATATGATTCATGTATCATCATGCAGTCATTTCGATGCTCATGATCTATCATATAACCATCTTGTATTATTATTATTAACATGTCTGGCTAAAAGGCCCATGGTACCTACAGCCTATCTGCACCGTAGTGCCATGTAGAGCACGTACTCTAGAGGATGCTCTTTGCTCCTCATATAAGGATGCTCTTTGCTCCTTATATAAACACCTTGTTAGTGCATTTGCACTTTGGGCGTGGATCCCCAGGTGTATATCTTTATCATAACATCCTAGGGGCATGTACTTATTAACAAATCATTTCTGACTTAATTTGGCCTCAAAAATTGGCTAAACCTTTGAAAAATCAATGAAACAGTGATGACTAATTTTATAATTATGTCTTAAGTAAATGAAATGTTGAGGACTAGTCTCGTTATTAACCCTTAAGTAAATGGATGGATTTTTAAAGATTTTAGGACGAAATGAAAACTAGTGAAACATTGAGGACTAACCACATTATTATCGTTAACTAAGTAAATGGAGATATTTTTTTTTAAAAAAAAAGCCACATGTCACTTTTTCGCTGGTCCAAGGGATCCATGTCAGCTTCCGTAATGAAAGCGGGTTTTCGAACATATAATCTAAGCTTTACTAAATAAAATATATTCAAGTCCAATGATTTACTAAATAAAATATATTCCTTTACATGCTCTGCTCTATTAAAACTGATAATTCTGTCAAAGTTTTCTTTAACTTGTCAAGACTGTCTTGACATTTCTCAATCCATTCAACCGGGACTTCATTTTCGTAATAACTTGCACCCTTTTTGGACTAACTCTTATTCCTTCTATTAATATTACATGTCCAAGAAATATAACTTATGTTAAACAAAATTCACACTTGGAGAATTTGGCATATAACTGCTTGTCTCTCAATATTTGTAGTACTATTCATATATGATAATCATGATCAACTTTTATCTTTGAATATACCAAAATATCATCTATGAAAACTACAACAATTTGTTCCAAATAGGGTTGAAACATCCTATTCATCAAATCCATAAATGCAGCAAGCGCATATGTAAATCTTAATGACATTACTATAAACTCGTAGTATCTATAACGAGTTCTAAATACTATCTTAGGAATATCTTCTTCTTGAACCTTTAACTAATAATAGCCCGATCGAAGATCAATCTCTAAAAATATTGTAGTACCCCTAAGCTGATCAAACAAAATTTAAATTCTCAATAACAAGTACTTGTTCTTAATAGTTATCTTACTTAACTGCTGATAATTTGTACTTAATCATAATGAACCATCTTTCTCTCTTTTTTACAATTAATACCGGAGCACCCTATGATGTTACACTCGGTCGAGTATAGCCTCAGATTAACAATTCTTTGTAATTGAGTCTTTTAACACTTTTAATTTACTTGGCACCATTCTATACGGTGCCATCCACTAATTCTGTTTCTAGATAAATATCAATTCTAGACTATACATCTCTATCTGGTGGCAACCCTGACAATCCATCGAGTAATATATCTGAAAATTCCCATACATTGGGAATATTCTCTATCTTCTTACTTACTACTTGCATATCCAAGACATGGGCTAAATAAGCCTCATATCCATTGCATATCGTTCTTTGAGCCTTTGTTGTAGAGATCTCTGAATTGAGGCAATCATTTCTTTTTTCCTACAACTATCACATCAAAAACATTCAGTCCTAAAAGTACTGGTCATTTCTTCTTGCACTTTGTCTTTGCATTATAAATAGATAACCCTCCTATCCTAGGAATAATTTCAAATTCATAAAATGAAAGTTCCATCAAATCTGTTGGAAACCCTATCCGTTGGAGCATTTACAAACAATTCTTACAGATTTATGTCACTATTATACTATGTTCAGGTAGATTACTGACAATCACATCATAATTACTCACATATGTACCTTTCGGTTGACATCAAATCAGCTTAAACACTTCTTGGAAAAAATATACATGTCACCTGAGCAACGTATACTATCTATATGGTGTTCGTCCATCAAACTTAAGCATGTTTCCTTAACAAAGATACAACTCCCTCTAACTTTTCTGTACCATGAATATTTTTTTATTTTATCTAAATCTTGACATTATTTAGCCATAAATTGGCAGCCATTAGACCACTCTCATCACAATATTCAAGAACTTCCAACTTTTAAGCTTTTTGATCATTAAGGCCCTTATCTGAGCTGGAAATAAAACATAATGTACCTCAACACTTATCTCTAAACCTTCTCCTAATCATCACACTTAATTGTGTATCGTGATCCAACAGTATCTAATATTATCTATCAATATCAGTAACTTAATAAAACCTATTCATACTAGTGATGAGCCATGTCAAGTTATACAAGTAGTACATCTTTATCATAGCATCCTAGGGGCATGTACTTATTAACAAATCATTTCTGACTTAATTTGGCCTCCAGAATTGGCTAAACCTTTGCTCTGATAGCAAAAAATGTAACACCCATAACGTATATCCTTAATACAAATATACATTACAGATGCTACTAAAAACATATACTAATTTTTTTTAACTCTTCTGTAAACAACATTTTCTATAAATTTCAACTAAAAATAATTTTAGACAATTGTAGCTAGTTTTAACCCTGAATTGGTTTAAAAAAATATATAATATATTTATTTAAAAGAAAATATTATTCAGGGTGAAAACGTAGCTTGTTGCCTAGACCCTTTCTTGATTATAAAAATTCTAAGCGATAAGATTTAAATTCTAGTTAAACCATTATACTTTTACCTTAATGATAACATTATTTCATTTTTCATACTCCAAGTATCCTTGTACTATCATACTTCAAAAATATATACTTTAAAGCTTGCAAAACAGTTTTTTTTTAAAATATAATTACATGCCTACTAGTTCCTAACTATTTTAAAGATGTACGTACGTTCACTTACCGATAACTTGACTTCCAAATGAGTGGCTCCTCCTTGCTAATTCAGATCTGAAGAACGTACGTGTGAAATAAAACACACGCTAAGTACGAACTTAGTGAGACAATTAAACTTATTTATTTACACATGAAATGATGTTATATAATACTTCATATAAGAATGCATTTCATATTTCTCTACAACAAGGTAAGTATATCACAATGTACATGTGTCATGTATTATAACTATCATATAATTCATGTTAATATTGTATAACGTATGCTCTGTCATGGACACGCTTTCATCCAAAAACATTTTCATAATAGCATAACATAATGATCATGATTATCACTATCTCATATAACATAAATTTCATTTATCATTTTCATAATTTTCATCATATATCATACTTTCTTAATAGCATGTATCATCTCATGGTCATGCTTATATCATGTATTATCATTTCATATAATTCATGTAGCATCTATCATATACTTCATGTATCATGTATCATATAGATCATGTATCATCACTATCATGTGATTCATGTATCATCATGCAGTCATTTCCATGCTCATGATCTATCATATAACCATCTTGTATGATTATTAACGTGTCTGGCTGAAAGGCCCATGGTACCTATAGCCTATCTGCACCGTAGTTCTATGTAGAGCACGTACTTGAGAGGACGCTCTTTGCTCCTCATATAAGGACACTTTTTGCTCCTTATATAAACACCTTGTTAGTGCATTTGCACTATGGGCGTGGATCCCCAGGTGTATCTTGTTTCATTTTAATCTTGTCATTATCCATATTTCATGTGTGCATAATGCATCATCATTTATGCAAACAATCATTCGCACTTGGTATTCCATCAATCTTTCCATGTCGAGCAATGTATCATATCACGTAATACAGAGAAATGTAATGCCAATTTCAACATAATGCAAACATATCGAAATGCACTCACCTGGGACATTTATTAACTTGCCTCACTAAGCTCTATTCAATATTTTCCTTTATATAACCTCAAACCTACTTTTTGATTTGAATCCAACTTCATTTATCACATGAATAAATATAAATAATCATTTGTTAGATTCACCTCTAATAATATTTTTATCAAACTATCTAATCATTCAACATTAAAATTTTCCATAAATTTCCTTTCTTCCTTTTACTGTCAAAACCTTATTTTTGGGGTCCTTAATAACCATTTTGAACTTCAAATAATTCTTCTAAACTTGATAACCAACATTAGATACAAAATATCTCAATTTCCATTTTCTGGCAACTTTGTAAAACCTTCAAAGATTTATTTCTATAAAATAATCTAAAAATGGTAATTCAATTCCGTTTGCTCTAAAAGAAACTAGATTCAATAAGCTTTTCACCCATATAAATTAATAGCGCAGATTCAACTTGTACGATTTATGGTGAATTTTCAAAGTCAATTTCCAGTGCTAATTTCAGAACAGACTGGTGCTCTGTTTTCTGACATTTCGTCACTTAAAAATTCATATATTTTTACTCGGAACTTGAAATTAGTTTCGTTTGTTGGAAACGAAACTAGACAAACAAATCTTTACATAGGTATAAAATTCACCATATAACCATTTTTGTAGAATTTATGGTGAATTTTCAAACTTACTGTCATAATCCAGTTTTCTACACGGCTTTCATAATGAACTTCAACCTTTATACTAACTTCTCCTTACTTCTTTATTTGCCAATTTAGTCCCATTATTTACTTTAAACCAACAACTTATCACCTTCTTCATCAAAAAAAATTTCACAATAGTTTCCCTTAATTTTCCTTCTTAACCAAAATAATCACTAAAATGCAAAGATAAGGATTCTAACTTCTTAACTTTGCAATTTAGTCCTCAAATCAACATTACTATCTTAATTCCATCATTATAACTAAAATTCAGATTTAATCCTTCTCTAAAACCTCATTTATGAATTGATCACTTAACTTTGACAATTTGTCAAAATGGTCACTAATTCGATGCAACATCGGTTTAACATTCTAACTTAAATTTCACATCTCCAACTTCAATAATAGCATAAATACACTTCAAAATCATAAAAAAAATCAGATTAGTCCTCTAACTTTTAGAATTTCTGAAATGGTCCCTATACCTTTAACTTAGGGTTTTGTTTCCAAATAACAATTCAAGCTTACTAGGTCATTAATTCAACATCACAAACCCTAAATTAAACTTGAATCCATATAACCTAATCATCTTCATTCAAACTAAAATATTTAGGGTTTAAATCTCAACTCAATAACATGATTTTAACATTATACTTGCTTGATTTCAACTTGAATTTCATCATGAAATCATAAAATTCCAAAAAGGCCTAAACTTTTTCCATAAACCCTAATTTCTTCTCATGAAAAATTCTCATCAATCAAGCATGTTTTCTGTGAATCATTTACACCAAAAGATAGAGCTTAAAGAGTAGAACAACTTTTCGTTGAAAATATTAACTGAAAATCGAGTTTCGGGGCTTGAATCGAACGTGGAAAATTTTTCTCCATTTTTCTTTCTTTCTCCCCCTCATATTTCGAAATTTTGAGGATGAAGGACTCTTCATCCTTTTTTCCATCCAATTTGGCCACTTGTCTTGTATAAATGAATTTTAAATTCATTTCGATAGTGAAATTACTAAAATGCCCTTTTAATCCAATGGTTGAGATTGATCTTATCATTAATCAAGGGCCAAGATTTAATCTTCCATTTTATTCTTCCAAAATTGTCCCTATATCTTTTTAAATATTTCAAAATTGTCATTGGGGCAAAATGACCAATTTGCCCTCCAACTAATTTTTATTTACTAGTTTGTCATTCTTGTAAAAATTCAACTAAGTCTAGTTGGAATCCGACCAAATATAATAAAATATTCATAAAATAGTATTTTATGACTTTTCCATGGAGTTTGGATTAGCCTCTGAAATTTCAGTTCGATTTGATTTCCCGATATTTAGAAAATACTTTTACTGTGATTTTACCTTTATCGAGCTATAGATTTATTCCAAAAATTCTATATTTTCATATTCGGGAAATAAACTCTATTATCCCATAAAAACTTCCTTTTTCAAGGTCTTAGATTGAATTTTCCTAACCTAGTCTATTATACCGATAATTATCGAAAATCTTCGTAGAATAAAATTTCTCTTAGAATTCCTTTATCGATAATCCATATGAATTTTCTCTACTCTTACTGAGTCCAAAATTTTGATCAAAAATACTTTTATTCGATCCAAATTCAGTACCTTTTACTTCATCTTAATTCTTAAAACTGATATCAAGGTACTTATTTTGATTGGATTCACTCTTATACTGAATAAAATTACTTATTGGGGAAATTTACACTTTAGTCCCCAAACTTTTCTAAAGTTTATACTTTAACCCAAAACTTTTAAAATTTACATTTTGGTCACTAGCTAAAAAATTTTGGGATATTACATATAACATGTGTAACATAATTGGTCCCTTAATTTCATGTCATACTTTATAATAGCAACATACATTATACATATGTGCCCAAAATTACAGATTTTAATCCAACGGCATGAGCTAAAATATTGAATTTAAAAATACAAGGGCTTATTATGCATATAAATGAACATGCCCGCGAACGTTAAACGAACATGTTCGTGAACAGTAAACAAATAAACACGAACACCATCAAAAATAAATAAACTAACACAAATATGATATTAAAAATTTAAACAAACCGAACATGTACACCTTCAAATATAAATAAACGAACACAAATGAAACCTTATTCGTTCAAGCTCAGTTCATTTACACTTCTAGTTCAACCACTAATTGATCTTATATTCAATAAACTATTATATTTTTTAATTTAACTAATTATTTTTTACAAAGATCAAATTGTTATTAAAACAAAATTATGAACAAATAAATTTATAACAAGGCATGGTCCCTTGGGCCTAAGCGAGCTCCGCCCTTGTTTGATACGAATATTTTTTTATGAAAGAAGGACAATGTTATATCGGCGAATAGCCGAACTACTTACATAAAATAATCGTTACGAAATGTCTCTAAAATCATATATGGGGGACTATAAAATTTTCGAAACCCCGATACAAATATATTTTACTATAGCGAAATGAATCTCAGACATGGAAGGTTACTTTAAAAAATTAAAAATCAGACAATATCAAAATAAGTTAGATTTATTTAAGAGTTAGATTATATATTCAAGTCCAATGATTTACTCGAATTATGTTAGGGTTTTTTTTAGGCTTAATTATCCTATTAGTACATGAATTATACTAAATTCTCATTTTTATACATAATATTTTAAAATTCTCAATTTTATACATGATGTTTTTCGCCGTTAACAGATTTACCCGCTTTCATTACGGAAGCTGACATGGATCCCTTGGACCAGCCAAAAAGTGACATGTGGCTTTTTTTTTAAAAATATCTCCATTTACTTAGTTAAAGGATAATAACAGGGTTAGTCCTCAATGTTTCACTAGTTTTCATTTCGTCCTAAAATCTTTAAAAATCCATAAAAAATCAAATATTTGTTTTAAAAATCCATTTACTTAAGGGTTAATAACGAGACTAGTCCTCAACATTTCATTTACTTAAGACATAATTATAAAATTAGTCCTCATTGTTTCATTGATTTTTCAAATTCTCCCATTAAATTTTTTTATTAAAAACTTAATTATTTATTTCAAATATATATTTGTAACCCCCTCAACCTGGCCTAGTCATAAGACCGAACCGAGCAAGTTACATTAGGTTTACCGAAGTAAACTAGGAAGATTAAACCTAAAACATGCCCATTTTTTCTAGATGTATTAACGTTTTCCTACATGATCATACAGTTCAAAGGTGAGCACTCATCTCAATTAGGCATCACAACGATATCTAATTGGCCACGACACAACTTAGGGACCAAAATGTAAATTTAGCAAAATAAAAGGGTTTTCCACTTTTCAAGTTACCAACCTTAAATTAGGTTCATTTCATGCTTATATGTCTAATATCAGCCTCAAACGATCATCCATGCTTAAATAATTGACCAAACAAGATTTAGGGACTAAAACGAAAGAAAACAAAACTTTACTAAAGCCTTTAACTAACTTAACTGCCATGGGTATCGGTACTCCCATTCGAGTATTGGTACGCCCTTAACAGTCAAAGTTCCAAAAATTCCAGTAGCCAAATCCAGTACCGGTACGATACTGCGTACTGGTACTCCTTTCCAAAACCAAAGGCCCTATCGATCCTCAAACCCGTGTACCGATCCCCCAAGCCAAACTCAGCCCATCTGTATCGATATGCGAACCCGTGTATCGGTACGCTACTTCAATTATACGCTCCCGTATCGCAACGCCTAGCTCGCGTACCAGTACCACAAGCCTGAAATGACTTCCCAAACCGATACAGGAACATACATACCGATACACCTGGACCTGAATGGTCACAATTGCCTGGTTTAACAAGCTTATCTCAAAAGTAGCCCACCTCATTAAGACATAAACTTTCATACAACTCTACCTAGTTGCAAAGGCAACCTAAACATCATAAGCTCACCAACCAAAATGGCTTCCATACATTCAAAGATATTCTAAAGGCATGCTTCCTAAAACACTTTGCCAAACATCTCAAGTGCACCATTAAACCATTCTCAGCATAGGCATCATAACAACACACTCCACAAAGCATAATAAACTTTCTCAAACCACCACAAAAAGGCAATCATCAAGGAAACCATAAATGCATACCTAAGACAACATTTATCCACAACTACAACAAGTACTAGCATCAAGCTTGACAACATCACTCTTCCTCAAAAACCAGCATAGGAATCATACTCAAAATCCATAAGAAAATAGGTTTACAAGCCCTAAAAACCTTGGCGAACACATTGCCTTATTAACCAAAAATATAAACCGAGTTTATACTCAAAGTAGTTTATCTCTTGGATCCTTGCAAACCTTGCCTTTGTTGCCCGAACTTCAATGCTCTGCATCATTAGGAAAAAGAGAGCGACATATGCTTAGTGAGGATGCTCATAAACAATGATGCATTTAAATTCATTTAAAACACATGCTTGCTTTTCCCAAAAGATGCTTACTTCCAAAGCACTTTCTCATGATTCTAACCGAACCAAAACATAATGATATCCATAATCTCATAAACATTTCATGCTTAAATCCCAAAGCATTTTAATCAAACCATGCTTAAATCCCATAGCATTTTAATCAAACCATGCTTAAATCCCAAAGCACTTTAATACAAGATTCATCACATGATCCTTCTCGTATATTGCCATATATAGTGACCCGTATAAACTACCTCTATCCTATACACATATCGATACACGGATCTCTCATACCATGCCTAGTTAAACCACATGATATTCCAAACCTTGCCTAGTTAAACCGCAAGATTTGACACCCTCGCCTAGTAAAACCGCGAGATTTCACCCTTGCCTAGCTAAACTGCAAAAGTACCGACCTTGCCTAGTTAAACCGCAAGATCACCATCAATTTGGGTTGCCTAGTTAAACTGCATGCCCTAAATGATGTCCCAATAGTCCGAGTGTGTAACACTCCTTTCCCGTACTGAATACGAGTTAGAGATGTCACATTACTAATGCCTTATCTTTTTTGTCCATATACGTTTCATCTTCAAAACTGATTAATTCTCTATGGTTTAGTTTATTTTCATGCATCATACTATACTAGTAATTAAATAATTACATGCCCACTAGAGATTATCAAAACCTAGAATATCTTACTGATGTTTTGCATATAGAAGCTTGCCCAGCATGCTCAACTCCTCTTCGAATACTCTACCTTAACCTACGTGTGAATCAAATACACGTTAAGTTTTCACTTAGTGAGGCAATAAACAAAATTAATAATAATTTAAACTTATTAAACTTTATGGCTACATATATATAGCATGATATATGCCAGTGCATTAACTTTTATGTTGCATTAGTGATAGCTTACTATATGCTAATATCATAATATGTCATTTATACCTCAATGCATGAATATATATATATATATATATATATATATATCATGTTACAAGCTAATGAATATGCTTTTTCTATTCCTTTAATATCATATCACTACTTACCATTAATGTTGAACTTTAAAGTTTAACTTACTTACCATTTTCATGCCTAATAACATAAGTTACCTCACATGTACTAACATATATCAAAGTTTTTCCTTTGTCATGTAACCTGTAAAAATCAACATCTCATATACATATATTAGGCATGGTAAGTCAATTCACTATTCTCAATAAATCTCTTGTTTCCCTTTTGAATCATATTAAGATTACTTATACCAATTCTTTATACCTTTAGCCCAAGAATTTTATATAGAGAGAAACTGAAGTATGCAAGGTCGGTACTACTTGAGTACTAGTCACCGAAGTGACGATAAACATGTAGACACATAAAGTGTCGGTAACATATAGACACATAAGTGTCGGCATCATATAGATCCAAATATCAGTGTGTAGCTACACGCAGTCCCAGTTGCTAGACCTCTAATGACATGCCACTATACTGTAACTCTCTACAATATACTTGGGCAATAATTCAATATCATTACCTTTTCAATATATCATTCTGTATATGCAATATATCTCATCATCTGTAACTTATCATTAACTTGTAAAATATCATTCTATAAATGATATAGTACACGTTGTCCTCAATATATGATAATAACTTGGCCATATACAAACATAATAGAGCAATTCATACTCTTCTTTGTACCAATTTCTTTCTTTTGCCTTTTTAAGCTTTTCAAGCTTATTAATCTGAATTAATCAATTCATTTATATTATAGCCCAACTTATAACATAGAAAATTGGCACACATGGCAATGAACATCAAAATACCAAAGTGTAAACAAAAGTAACGAAGTACTACTATACTGCCATTTGTACCAATTCTCTCATTCATATAATTCGGGCATATAATTATAACATCATATATCGTAACATTAATCATATTATCTATGGCCACATTAGGGAAATTCATACTTTATTAAATAAATCCATATTTAAATTGGATTACCTTATAATAATAATGTATCATTATTCATATTATAATCATGTAGGCAATCTTACTTTTCTTTTCTTTACCATAAATAGATATAGTATGAAAGCATAATATGCACTCACTTGGTCCATTTATTAGCTTTCCTCACTAAGCTCTATTCGATCATTTCTTTCATAGTACTTCGAACCTTCTCTTAATTCGGATCCAAACTTCATTAATCATATGGACGTTAGATTCAAATCTAACCATTTCTCAAACATGCTATCAAATCTAATCATTCGAATATACAAGTTCCTCTTTCCTTCCTTATACTGTCCAAAACTCATTTTGGTCCTTAATAACCATTAGAACTTCCATTAACCCTTTTCAAGCTTACTAATTAACCTTAGATACAAAATGTATCAATTCTCATTTCCTGCAAATAAATATTTCTATAAAATAATCTACAACTCGGAATTTTATTCCGTTTGTTCTGAAACAAACTATACTCAATAAGCTTTTCAACCATATAAATTAAGAGCCCAAATTCAACTTGTACGATTTATGGAGAATTCTCAAAATCAATTACAATGCTGGAATTCGGAACAGACTGATGCTCTGTTTTCTAACCTTTCGTCACTTAAAAATTCATATCTTTTGACTCGAAACTCGAAATCAGTTTCCGTTTGTTGGAAATGAAACTAGACGAACAAATCTTTACATCGGTATAAAATTCACCATCTAACCATTTTTGTAGAATTTATGTTGAAATTTCAAACTTACTGCCATAATCCAGTTTTCTACACAGCTTCCATAATTAACTTCAACTTTTATATTAACTTCTCCTTACTTCTCTTCTTGTCAATTTAGTCCCATTATTTTCTTTAAACCACCAACTTATCACCTTCTTCATCAAATAATTATTGACAATAGTTCCCTCTAATTTTCCTTCTTTATCGAATGGTCACTAATAATGCAAAGGTAAGGATCCAAATTTCTTAACTTTGCAAATTAGTCCTCAATTCAACATTACCACCTTAATTCCATCATTACAACTAAAATTTAGATTTAGTCCTTATCCAAAACCTCATATCCGAATTGGTCACTTAACTTTGACAAATTGTCAAAATGGTCACTAATTCAATTTAACATCGGTTTAGCATTCTAACAACAATTTCATATCTCCAACATCCTTAATAACATAAATACACACCAAATCCATACAAATTCAGATTTGGTCCTCTAAATTTTAAGATTGTCAAATTGGTCTCGATCAAATTAACTTAGGGTCTTGCTTCCAAACAACAAATCAAGCTTACTAAATCATTAATTCAACATCACAAACCCTAAATTAAACTTGAATTCATAAACCCTAATCATCTTCATAATAATCAAAACATGTAGAACTTAAATCCCAACTCAATATCATGATTTTAACATCATACTAACTTGATTTCAACTTGAATTCAATCATGGAATCATAAAATCTCAAAAGCCTCAATTGATCCATAAACTGTAATTTCTTTATCATGTAAATTATCATCAATCAAGCATGAATTCCATGAATTCTTGACATCAAAAAATACAGCTTGAAGAGTATAACAACTTTACAGTTGAAGAGATTACCTGAAAACTGAGTTTCGGGGCTTGAATCGAGCTTGGAAAAACTCTATTTCTTTCCCTATCTCTCACGTTTTTGGCTGGATTTTTGTTTATCTTTTCACCATTATTTTACACATATAACTATTAAATGAATATTAAGTTCATTTAATAGTGAAATTACAATTTTGCCTTTTTATCCAATGGTTGATATTGATTTTATCATCAATCAAGGGCCAAGATTTAATATTCCATTTCCTTTTTCCAAAATTGCCCTTATAACTTTTTAAATATTTCAAAATTGCCATTGGAGCCAAATGACCAATTTGCCCTCCAACTAGTTTTTATTTACTAGTTTGCAATTCTTGTAAAAATTCAACTAAGTCTAGTTGGAATCCAACCAAATATAATAAAATATTCATAAAATAGTATTTTATGACTTTTCCATGGCTTTTAGATCAGCTTCTGAAATTTCAGTTCGATCCGATTTCCCAATATTCATAAAATACTTCTACTACGATTTTACCTTTTCCAAGCTATTGGATTTATCCGAAAATTCTATATTTCCATATTCGAATAATAAACTCTATTATCCCATAAAAACTTCCTTTTCCAAGGACTTATACTGAATTTTCTTAACTCAATCTATTTTCCCTATACTTATCGAAAATCTTCATAGAATAAAATTTCTCTTAGAATTCCTTTATCGATAATCCATACGAATATTCTCTACTCTTACTGAGTCCAAAATATCATTCAGAAACACTTTTATGGGACCTTCTCGGAGGTCACCAATCCTAATATTTCCCGGGCCTGAGCACGCTTAACAATTTTATTCGATCCAAATTTGGTACATTTTACTGCAACTTAATTCTTAAAACTGATGTCCAGGTACTTATTTCGACCCGATTCTCTCTTATACTGAATAAAATTACTTATTGGTGAAATTTACACTTTAGTCCCTCAAACTTTTCCAAAGTTTATATTTTAACCCCAAAACTTTCAAAATTTACATTTTGGTCACTAACCAAAATTTTAGGATATTACAGAGTGGCCTAGTTAAACCACCATACCTTAAGGACCCATGGCCACTATCGATTTTTTTCATATTTTATAGTGTACTTTTAATCCTATGGCATGCCAACTATATCCGATTGTTTTCACCATGTCACATAGCGAATATATCATTTACTTACTATTTTACAATGCATTTTATATAATACCACATATGAACATCTCATTGCCAATGCAATAACACCATTCCCATCCGGAATGAAAACCAATATTCACTAGCATTTAATATACTCTTACCCCCTGCATATGTACTCAAAATTGTCCATTACCAGTAAGTAAATCATACCATGTTTATCACCAAAACATGCAACAACATGCTCATATCTAATCCGATATTCAAGAGCAAAATAAGGGAAACTTACTTCCAAACTTAGGTAAGTGTCTCACGCTTCCCAACAACCTTTACAAACCTTTGTAAAGAAATTAAAACCAATTTCCACTCACCAATATGCTTCGTCTTCCTTGTAACGCGAAACAAGCTCTCGGCAAGCCACCAACCAATGTCAAGCTTCTTCGCCTTGAATATCCCCTATTTTAACCACATAAAACCAGAGGACAAATGCATTAAAATGCATTCAAACCATTGCCTAACATCAATCTCCCGCAACTCCCAAGTTGCCCACTCAAATCTCATCCGAAACATACCGAAAACACCATCAAACGTCTCCAAAACTTAACCTAGCCATAAAAAAACAATTCAAACCTTCAATCAACATCTAAGAACATCCAAAAACCCTTTCCTAACATCCTTTTACCCCCAGCAAAGGTTAAACTCAAATATCACCACAAAAACTCAAATCTAACAACCTAACCAATTAGAGATTCAAGAGTTTCAGGATTCTATTGACAAAAACAACTTATCAACATCAAAATACATCCAAAACATATATTAAATCCAACTCAAACACTGGAAAACAGATGAACATCATGATCTTCCTTGGTTTTGGAATAAACCAGGATATCATCTATAAATACCACTACAAACTGATCCAAGTATGGCTAAAAAATTCGGTTCATCAAATCCATAAAAGCTGTTGGAGCATTGGTTAAACCAAACGGCATTACCATGAACTCATAATGCCCATATCGAGTCCTAAAAGTTGTCTTTGGAATATCCTGCTCCTTAATCTTCAATTGATGATAACCCGATCGAAGATCAATTTTAGAGAACACAGTTGCTCCCTTTAATTGATCAAAAAGATCATCAATTCTTGGCAGTGGATATTTATTCTTTATCGTCACTTTATTAAGTTGACGATAATCGATACATAACCTCATCGATCCATCATTCTTCTTTACAAATAGAACTGGTGTTCCCCAAGGTGATATACTTGGCCGTATAAAACCTCGATCCAACAATTCTTGTAATTGTGACTTGAGTTCTCTGAGTTCGGCAGGTGCTATACGATACGGTGCCATCGATATAGGTGTTGTACCAGGTAACACATCAATTCCAAATTCTACCTCTCTATCTGGAGGTAAACCTAGTAATTCATCAGGAAATACATCTGGAAATTCTCGCACCGTAGGTATATCTTCTATCCTCACTTTTTGACTCGAAGTGTCGGTCTTGGAAATTGAATATGCTTCGCTACCACAGACTAACAGTTTCTTTGTAGAAACGGCAGAACCAACATCATTAGGAAAATTTGGCCTTTCGCTCTCAAATACAATTCCAGGTCCATCCGGAGCCTTTAAAATTAATCTCTTTAACCGGCAATCCACAATAGCATTATATGTAGATATCCAATCCATCCCCAAAATTATTTCAAACTCACAGAATGGCAACTCCAAAAGATCAACAAGAAGATCCATATTCTGAATTTTAACAGGACACTGCCGACAAATTCTTTTTACCGTAGCACTTTGGCCTATTGGGTTGGCTGCTATCACTTCACTAGCAATTTGTTCTACTGGAATATTTCTTTCTAGAAAAATTCTAGAACTAATATATGAATGATTAGAACCATGATCAATTAATGTAAAGTCAAGTCTGCCAAAAAGTTTGAGCATACCTGTTATCACATCACGAATATCTTTGTTCTCTGTAGTTTTGATATTATACACCCGAGCAGGAGCTTTTCCTTTCTGATTGGATGCAGTTTCAGACATACCCTGTCTCGAACTCCCCTCTTTTTTTCCTTGATTCTTCTGAGGAGCAGCTACTGAATAATTTCTTAGCAGCTCTGGACAGTTACGCCTAAAATGGCCTAGTTTTCCGCATTGATAACATACTGTCTCAGATGAAAACCAGCATTGACCCGCATGTCTTTTCCCACAAGTCTTACATTCTGGATTAGTCTGAAATCTTCTACCTTTAGATCTACTAGTTTTAACCTGAATTTTCTTCGATTTTCCAGCAGAAAAACCTTTCTTTACTGAAGACATGGATCTGCCAGATTTCTGCTGCTGAAATCCTTTACCAAGTAATTTATTCCCGAGGAATCTGAGCATTGATGGTAGACCATAAAACTCGTGCAGGTCCCATCAATAATGATACAACTCCTTCGAGCTTCCCTTGATCATCACACCGAATACTATCCAAGATGATAGTAATATCGTTCAACCAGAAGTCTGCAGTCATCGAGTCAACATCAGTGTCACCTTGAAATTCTGGTGCCTTCATTTTCTCAATTCTTTTGGGACAGATACCGGTGCTCGTTTGTTTATTATAGAATCTAATGCCTGCAGGAACAACCCTCGATCCTGAATTGGCATATCCCGTTGCCCCTGCACAGGCGCCTCGCCTTGATTCTGACTCTGAGGTACATTCTGATTTACCTCATCACTCCCACTCTGTACAGGAGCATCTTGCTCTATAGCATGTTTAGAACCCAAATGTTCCAACATCTATACAGAACACATAATCTACAATTTTTAGTTAAGATTAGCATCACTAATTACAGGGCATCAAAGTATATAAACATAATTATCAGTAATTATGACATCCTAGTGGCATGTATACAATCCAGACTTATTTTCCAACTCAATTTCTATCCAGAATCGGCTAAACTCTAGCTCTGATACTAATAAATGTAACACCCTCTTCTCGTATTAGTTCCCAAACACGAGTTGATGAATGTCACAAAATACTTTAAACAAGTTTCGACTCTTATAAACAAAATTGACAGCATGCACTACCTCCAAATAAAAATACCTATAAAATTTTATCAACATTCAAAATTCATTTCATAAATTTTTAATTATACTAGACATATTAAGCTTTCCAACCATAACAACTATTGACTCATATTCATCATACAAAAATTCAAACAATTTTCCAAATTCACGTCACAATGCAGAAAATTTCTAAAATATATCATCGAATAAAAATTCATATCTTTTTGTACAGACCTCGAAATCAATTATCGTTTGTTGGATAAGAATTTAGACTAAATTCATAGTTCATAAAAATAAGATTCACTTTCTAATCCAAATCATAGAATTTATGCTGATTTTTCAAATACACTGCATTTGCATATTTTCTGAACAGATTTATATTTCTTTATTATAAGCATACCAAATCATTAGTAACTTAAGCCTTTATACCTTACTATCAAAAGAACTTCACCAAGTTTAACATACACATCATCTAAGTTACTAGTTCAACCATAGTTTTAGTTATAAGTTTACACAAACCATAACCATATATACATGCCAACTAGTTCATCCAATCAAAAGGGATAGATGTCATTACTATAAATATAGTGCTATACTTCCTGAAATATAGATGATGCTCGGCTACTCCTTCGTAACTCCGTCAAAAATTACGCATGACAATCATCATATGCTAAGTATATACTTAGTGAGGCAATAAAACAAAACCAATTGCGATATGTCATAAATAAAAATAAAAATGAATAACCATGCATGTGATCACCTTACCATTTCTATACATGTCTATATAAATCATATCAGTTGTAGCAACATGTATCAAGATAACAATTTAGCTCTTATCAATATTGTTGCCAATTCTATCCACAAGCTTTCAAGCTTCAGCCTTGTTTCTATTTTATTTAGCCCCAAGTGTTTATTTAAG
This sequence comes from Hibiscus mutabilis, assembly GCA_019671005.1. Lineage (NCBI taxonomy): Eukaryota > Viridiplantae > Streptophyta > Magnoliopsida > Malvales > Malvaceae > Hibiscus > Hibiscus mutabilis. The sequence continues at coordinate 35,005,805 of CM033743.1, read as the reverse complement.
AGAACTTAAGTACCCGAGTCATCCCTGTATACCCAACCTTGTTTGAGTATACATATACCCGACCTTGCTTGAGTATATATGAATAATACACCGTAGTGCTCTAAGTACCCAACCTTACTTGAGTACATATGAAATAGAATATTTATACAGCTGTTTATGACTTTATGGCTAGCCAACAATACTTTATATCTCTAAATCATACTTGGGCTCATATCATCAAATAATTGCATTCATGGCAAATGTACATCAGTATATGATATATATAGCAACATTGGGCAGTTCATACCCAAATTTATACTCACCAAACGTTATAATGTATATCAAGTGATCCATGCAACTCTATATTCCATTTCTAGCATATGCCAAATATGTCAAGTATATGTTTCATGACATAACAGAATGATAATTTATCTCAATAATGTATGAACATCAATATATCATAATATGTATGCAATTGCACTCGCCTTGACACTTTGTAGCCTCACTAAGCTTACTTGACACCTTTGTTATTTTCTTTCAAGCTCGAATAATCCTGAGTTTGCTTGTTATTTGTATGTATATTAAATACATAACACAAGCAACCTTAAGTACGTATTCATATTATAATCAATAATGGAAAGTAAATAAAATAACTATCCATTATATACCAAAATTGATCCGATAAAACTTTCTATATTGGGATCATATTTTCTCACATTTTTTCCAAAGATTTTCAACCTTCCAAAAATATTCACATTTTAGTCCTTAAGGACCCCTTTAAGCTTATAATCACCATTTTCAAGATAAATCCCTACATTTCTTATCATTTATACTTTAGGACCCAAACTTTAGAAATTCCAATCTTAGTCCCTAAATTTTCCGAAAATTCCAAATTGGTCCCAAAGTTCAAATAAACTTCAATATCAACATCCAATTCACTTAACTTGATTTTCTAACCCAAAATACTTCAAAAACAAGTTCAACAACCAAGTCCCTAAACTTTCCAAAATTTACAATTTGGTCCCTAATGCCAAATAATTAGGGATTTTCATTTCAAACACCTTATAATATCATACTAAACCATTCTTCCTTCAATCACATACTAAAATTCCAAACTTATCATAAACCCTAAATTTCCATATTTCAAGAACATATGTATTTCTTCAATCTAACAACAAAATCACACTTATACAACATCATTCTCATCATTTCCATCATCAAATAAATTTTTGCAAGAACTTCCCCATTCTTAACAAGGTAGCCGAATGGTCACAAGCCTAGCTTCCATGGAATTTTCATCATTTGAGCACTAAGAACAACATCATAAACTTAATTCCAACTTGAATATCCATAAAAAACTCAATATTTCAACATGCTCTTCATCAACCCTAACTTCCAAACTTAGCTTAGAGACATGGAAACTTAACAAAATTTATACCAAAAGATAGAGAATTTCATGAAGAACAATTTTCTATTTAATGTCTCAAACTCAAATCCAACTAAATAAGCTTAAAAAATTGAATCAAAGTTTCTTACCTTAGACATCCAAACCTCACGGCATGCTTGGGAGAAAGATGAACAAATCTTTCTATTTTTCTTTCTTATTATTAATCCACATGTCCCTTTATTTAATCTAATAATGCCACACGTTTCATTAAAATGAATTGAAAATTCATTTTAAATCTACTTTACCAATTTGTCCTCCAACTATATTCATATTTACATTTCCTCTTCCAACATGCCACTCCATTACTTAGGAACTAATTTAGTTCCTTTCTAACCGGCCATCATTAAAAAAATCTTAAAATTTCATTTTACGATTTTTGTTCAATCCAATTATCCGAAAATCACCTAATACGATTTTTTCATCAATCGTATTATCAATTCTTAATCCAAATTCTCATATTTCAAAATTCCATAAATAAATAATATTATCATAATCAGTCTCCCATATTTATGGAGTCTAACTCTAAAATTTTGACTCAATTCAAAAATATCGATAATTATCCGAAAAATTCTCTATCAAATAAAATTCTCTTTAAAATTATTTAACAAATTTTTTTATACAAATCGTTTCTACTTACTTAGAGTCCAAAATATCTATCAAAATCACTTTTATGGAACCTTCCCAGAGGTCACCCATCATAAAATTTTCCTTGGCCTGAGCACGTTCAATAATTTTATTCGATCCAATTTCATGACCTTTATCTACATCTAAATTCTAAAAACCGACATCAAGGTACTTAATTCGATCCAATTTCATACTTATACTGGATAAAATTACTTTTTTGGAAAATTACCATATTGGTCCCTGAACTTTCCCAACTTTTCACTTTGGTCACCTAACTTTAAAATTTTACATTTTTAATCACTAAACAAATATTGGGGTATTACAATTCTCTCCCCCTTAAGAAAATTCGTCCTCGAATTTTCAAAACATACTTGTTTCAAACAAGTGTGGATACTGATTTTTCATGGTGTCCTCCGTTTCCCAAGTAGCTTCTTCTACTTTGTGGTTTCTCGATAATACTTTAACTAGAGAAATCTTCTTGTTTCTTAACTATTTTTCTCCTCGATCTAGGATTTTTATAGGTTCCTCTTCGTATGTCATATCTGGTTGAATCTCAATCTCTTCTGGTATAATGACATGTGAAGGATCTGATCGATATCTTCGAAGCATCGACACATGGAAGACATCATGGATCTTGCTCATTTCTGGTGGTAAACCCAATTGATATGCTACTAGTCCCACTCTTTTTAAGATTTCATACGGGCCAATGAACCTATGAGTGAGCTTTCTTTTCCTCCTAAATCTCATGATTTCCTTCCAAGGCGAAACCTTGAAAAATACTTTGTCTCCCACTTGAAATTCAATGTCTTTTCTTTTCAGGTTGGAATAAGCTTTTTGTCTATTAGAAGTTGCTTTTAGATTATCTCAGATTATTCGTACTTTCTCTTCTACATCTTAAACCATATTAAGTCCAATAATCTTACGATCTTCCAGCTCGAACCAATTCAATGGTGTTTGACATCTCCTTCCATACAAATCTTCATAGGGTGCCATTTTAATACTTGATTGATAGCTACTATTATAAGCAAACTCAGCCAAAGGCAAATACTTTTCCCATGAACCCTCAAACTCGATCACACAAGCTCTGAGCATATCTTCCAAAATTTGAATCGTCTTCTCTGATTGTCCATTGGGTTTTGGGTGAAAAATAGTGCTAAAATGCAATCGAGTATCCAATGCTTCATGTAAAGTCTCCCAAAACCTTGAAGTAAACTTGTGATCTCTATCAGATACAATGGAAACATGAACTCCAGGTAGTCTCCTGATCTCCCGAATATATAACTCAGCATATATATTCATAGAGTAATCTATTCTAACTGGTATGAAATGTGCTGATTTAGTCAACCGATCTACGATCACCCAGATTGAATCTTTTTTACTTAGGGTCCATAGTAAACCCGTCACAAAGTCCATAGTTATTTTCTCCCATTTCCATTCTGGAATAGTAATTGGCTGAAGTAGGCCTGATGGCACTTGATGCTCCGCCTTAACTTGCTGACAAGTTAGGCATTTGGATACAAATTTTGTTATAGTTCTCTTCATTCCCGACCACTAGAATCGGTTCTTCAAGTCTTGATACATTTTGTTTCCTCTGGGATGCATAGTTAAAGGACTATAATGTGCTTCTGAAATAATTTCCTTTTTCAATTCTTCGTCATCAGGAATATAAGCACGTCCTTTATAGTACAAACATCCATTAGTCTTCAATTCAAAGTCTAAAGATTCTCCTTTTTCAGCCTTCTTCTTTCTTTCCAAGCATTCTTTATCTTTTTCCTGCAATTCTTTTTTTGTCTATTAATGTAGACCTGATGTTTAATTCAGCAAGCAAAGCACCATCCTTCATCATTGATAATTGAGCATTTGATACTCGTAAAGCTGAGAACATCTTTCGGCTAAGTGCATCTGGAACCACATTAGCCTTTCTTGGATGATAATCAATAATCGCATAATAGTCTTTGATTAGCTCAATCCATCTCATTTGCCTTCGATTCAGCTTCTTTTGCGTGAGAAGATATTTCAGGCTTTTATGGTCTGTGTATATGTAATATTTCTCACCATATAAGTAGTGGCGCAAAATCTTTAAAGCAAAAAACAACTGCCACCAGCTCTAAATCATGAGTAGGATAATTTCTCTCATGAGTTTTAAGCTGTCTAGAAGCATAAGCCACCACTTTTCCTTCCTGCATAAGTACACATCCCAAACCATTATGAGATGCATCACTATACACTACAAAATTTTTTCCAGATTCGGGTTGCACTAGTACAGGAGCTTCTGTCAAAATCTCATTCAGTCTTTCAAAACTTTCTTGGCATTCATTAGTCCACGCAAATGGTATATTCTTTCTGAGCAACTTAGTAGTAGGAGCAGCAATTATCGATAAATCCTTTACAAATCGATGATAATATCCTGGCAATCCAAGAAAACTTCTTAGCTAAGCAACTGTTTTAGGAGGTTTCCACTCCATGATAGCTTGAATCTTTTGAGGATCAACTCGAATTCCCTTATTCGATACTATATGTCCAAGAAATGTTACTTTAGAAAGCCAGAATTCACATTTAGATAGTTTGGCATATAATTTCTTTTCCCTCAAAGTCTGAAGAACTATTTTGAGATGAACATCATAATCTTCCTTGGTTTTGGAAAAAACGAGGATATCATCTATAAATACCACTACAAACTGATCCAAGTATGGCAGAAAATTTCGGTTCATCAAATCCATAAAAGCTGTTGGAGCATTGGTTAAACCAAATGGAATTACCACGAACTCGTAATGTCCATATCGAGTCTTGAAAGTTGTGTTTGGAATATCCTGCTCCTTAATCTTCAATTGATGATAACCCGATCAAAGATCAATTTTAGAGAACACAGTTGCTCCCTTTAACTGATCAAAAAGATCATCAATTCTTGGCAGTGGATATTTATTCTTTATCGGTACTTTATTAAGTTGACGATAATCTATACATAACCTCATCGATCCATCCTTCTTCTTTACAAATAAAATCGGTGCTCCCCAAGGTGATATACTTGGCCGTATAAAACCTCAATCCAATAATTCTTGTAATTGTGACTTGAGTTCTTTGAGTTCGGCAGGTGCCATACGATACGATGCCATCGATATAGGTGGTGTACCAGGTAACACATCAATTCCAAATTCTACCTCTCTACTTGGAGGTAAACCTGGTAATTCACCAGGAAATACATCTGGAAATTCTCGCACCGTAGGTATATCTTCTATCCTCACTTTTTGACTCAAAGTGTCAGTCTTGGAAATTGAATATGCTTCGCTACCACAGACTAATAGTTTCTTTGTAGAAACGGCAGAAACAACATCATTAGGAAATTTTGGCCTTTCACTCTCAAATACAATTTTAGGTCCATCCGGAGCCTTTAAAATTAATCTCTTTAACCGGCAATCCACAACAACATTATATGTAGACAGCCAATCCATCCCCAAAATTATTTCGAACTCACAGAATGGCAACTCCAAAAGATCAACATGAAGATCCACATTCTGAATTTTAACAGGACATTGCCGACAAATTCTTTTTACCCTAGCACTTTGGCCTATTAGGTTGGTTGCTATCACTTCACTAGGAATTAGTTCTACTTAATATTTCTTTCTATAACAATTATAGAACTAATATATGAATGAGTAGAACCATGATCAATTAATGTAAAGATAGGTCTGCCAAAAAGTTTGAGCATACCTGCTATCACATCACAATCATCTTTGTTCTATGTAGTTTTGATATTATACACCCGAGCAAGAGCTTTTCCTTTCTGATTGGATGCAGTTTCAGACATACCATGTCTCGAACTCCCCTCCCTTTTTCCTTGATTCTTCTGAGGAGCAGCTACTGAATAATTTCCTAGCAGCTCTGGACAGTTGCGCCTAAAATGGTCTGGTTTTCTACTTTGATAACATACTGCCTCAGTTGCAAACCAGCATTGACCCGCATGTCTTTTCCCACAAGTCTTACATTCTGGATTAGTCTGAAATCTTCCAACTTTAGATCTACTAGTTTTAACCTGACTTTGCTTGGATTTTCCATCAGAAAAACCCTTCTTTACTGAAGACATGGATCTGCCTGATTTCTGCTGCTGAAATCCTTTACCACATTTAGGAAATGGTAAAGGATTAGAACCTCCTGGTCGCTTGGTGTAATCACTCATTTTTGTTCATGTTTTAGTATTTCTAGTATTATTGTAATAGTAATATTATTAATATAAAATTAAAAAAATAAATTAAAAGAAAAAAAGAAAAAAATTTAATGTAAACAAAATTAAAAATGTAAAAAAATGATAATGCACTGTGTGGAGCTTAGTGCTCCACGTCACCTTGAAAGCCCCCCCTTTGCCTATAAATATAATGCATGGGGAGACCAACGGGGCAGCAATTAGGAACCGGTAATGGCAGGCCAAATAAGGGAGCTTATGCTCCCGGGTAGCCAAGGACCAGGGCAATGCCCTCGGTCCTAACCGATTCAATTGGGGTCCTATTTTAGGTCCGATCTAGTTAATTTTTTGGAGAGGTCGTAGTAGATCTCAATGGGGTTCAGTCGGGGTTCTTCATTCGATCTCCTAGTTGGGTATATTTTCTTCCCTTTTTATTTGTGTTGTAATTTTTATAATTTAATGAAGTATTAGTTAATTTAAAATTGTATTCATATTTTTTAGTTTTTATGTTTATTTATGTTTTAGATTAATATTTTATTTATGTTAGATTTGTTTTTATTTATGAGTTAGATTAATGTTTATGAATGTTTTATATTAGTATTTTATTTATGTTAGATTTGTTTTTATTTATGCGTTAGATTAATATTTATGTATTTATGTTTCAGATTAGTATTTTATTTACGTTAGATTAGTATTTTATTATGTTAGTATTTATTCATTTATGTTTTTAATTTTTTATCGCTTTGTATTTAATTTATTTTGCCATGTTAGTATGCATAACGGATATATATTTTTTCAATGTGGTGCCTTTTTATCCGAGCATAAACGGGGCCAGTATCAGGTGTAGTAATGGTGGTTGGGCGTTTACTCTCGGATAACGGGGCTTTTAAAATTTACTCACACATGTAATTAAATGTTAATTAAATTGTCAATTTAATTCGAAAAATTTAACATTAGTAAAGCGGTAATTATTAAAGTACCAATTTTGGGCGGTGTAGGGGTGCTAATCATTCCCCATCCGTAACCGACTCCCGAACCAACATTTTTAAAAATATCTGGTTTTATGGTGTCTGGCCTACCCTAGTGGCCGGTGGCGACTCCATTTTTAAATAAAGTACGGTTTTTCTAAAACCCCACGAAAGATAGTATTTTCAAAACAAAACAAAATAAAAATACTTTTTAGCGTACTTAAAAATGGACATCGCTACAGATGGCGACTCCGCTGGGGATATTGTTTTGTTTTTCAAAAACAAATGAGAGTCGAGCTTTTTCGAATAATTATCGTTTTATTAATATCAGAAGTTCCGAATTAAAGTGATTATTAAATTAACATTTAGTTATAATTGTGCGTTTATTTTAACGCATTTAAAATTTGACATATAAACTCGTCCTTTTTAAGTAGGGGGAAACGCTAATGCTTTCGTGAGGATATTGTTCCCCCGTATGGGCCTAGCAAGTACCTTTGGGGCTCGAGTACCTTATGCTCTCATAGGATATTGTTCCTTCTTATGGGCATAAGCGAATGGGTCCCCCTGAATTGAACCCGGTTGAAAGGAGCCTATAATGGGTGATGATCGGGAGCCTTGCTACTCTTAGTATAGGACAACAAGGACAATTCGGGTACCTCTTAGCACCAAAACTGCATGTAGAGAATATAGAAACCCACCCTTTTAGAGCCATGCGGATAACCTAGGTGCTTTAGACAAGATATATATAAGGTTATTATGTTTGTTTGCTTTATTTAAATTTACCTTTTATTTATGTATTCATTATTTTTATCTTGTACTAACTCATTTCTTTTTGTGTTTTATTTTTTATTTTATTTTATTTTATTTTACACATACTTTTGTTGCATTATCATTACATCCACATTACATAAAGGTGTTGATTCAAGTGGTTTGCCCGATCAGAAAATCTTTCATCATGGAAAAAAGGTATCTTAATAAGGACGACATCAACCTAGTCGTGCGACATTGGTAATAGGTAATCAACGGGTCTGAGGTAACAGTTTGCTGAGCAAGCGTGTAGTGTCAAAGTATACACACGAGAGCCTACAACAGAATGATTCGTGTGAGCGTAAAGAGATTTAGGAAAGATGGGACCGAAGACTAAAGGACTCGTTCTCCGACAGTTATGGCGACATAGCCCAGCTAATGTATGTTCAAGTCAATCAGCCTTTACTCCGAGCCATTGTCCAGTTTTGGAATCTCGTTTTTTGCTGCTTTACCTTCAACGGACATGACATGATACCCACGGTAGAAGAGTACACAGCCTTGCTCAACAAGAAGAGTGTTAAAAAAGATTGGATCTATACGAAGCCGCCAAGGAACTAGAATTATCCATTGAAGTTCAAAACCTTTTCCAGGATAAGTGACGATTGGGTTAATGGCCTGATTCAGAGTTGAGGAGATAGCCTAGCATGTGCATAGGAGTGTATTCGAGACATCATACCCGCACACCCGGATGAGGCAATAAAGATGGACATGTTCTCTTTAGGGATATAGGGTTTGATCATCTTCTCAAGGGTATTCAGAAACATCGATGTAGCCATCTTAGATCTATTTGAGCGCATGAGGAGGAAAGCGAATGTGGTACCGGCAATCTTAACTGAGACTTTCAGTTTTTTTGAGTATGACCCGAAGACATGAATAAGGGCATATATGTAAAAGTCTACTTTTCTGGCTCCAGAATCTGGACCCTTTAATTCCTATGAAAGTCGTTCGAAAGGGTGATTACCAGCGGAATCAACGCCTTTATTTGCATTCATTTTGCATATCATGACATGGTGTTGATTCAAGAACAGTTCATTTAAAAGGCTTTCCAAAATAGAAAAAAAAAGTTTGCTTTGCCGGAAACGATAATATTTCAGTATCAAGTTAGGCCGAGCAAAGACTAATCGAGAAAGAAAACGGTTCGATAGTAAGGCACGTACGGCGCAGAGGATCCAGTGGGGACTACAGAACACTAATTTTAAAATATTCACATTTAACCCCTTGTAAAAATCTCAAAGATTATAATTTAACTCATTCAAAAAAATTTTGAAAATATTATTATTGTGTTTTGAATTCTTTTTCCTCCTATAACTTAAAAAAAACACTAAAAGTTTCATTTTTAAGTAAGTTAAAACTTTTTGATAATAAAAAAGGGGAAATCTTTAAACCAAATGATCTTAGAAAATTTTAATGTAAACCCAAAAGTTTTATAGACTTTAAGTAGACCCCTTTGGGCCGCTAGGATCCAACCCTATTTAGACGCATTATTCGAAGATCGGTTTATTTGCACCCAGATCAACCGAAGAAGACACTCTTGTCTGCATTATGCCTACACTTGTCAATGTTTTTTAGAAGCCAAAGCATGAAGATCATGACGTCACGGGTCTATGGAGTAGCATAAGAGGAGAAGACGAGGTCACCCATCATCCTGAAGACGACGTCGAGACGTGGAGCATGAGCTTTGCTTCCTGAAGTCAAGATCTCCAAAAGGAAGCTAACTGTTATCTGTAATTCGTTATTAGTTTCTTTCAACCAGACATTTTTCTATTGAACGAAAGTCTTTTAAGGACTATTCGAGAATCAACACTGCATTTTCATTCATGCATTGCATTGCATCACATTGTACAGTCATGGTATATTTTACATAACATTATCATTACCTTGCATAAATTTTTTTGGGGAGTAATCCAAAGACCAATTAGAGTTTTATCGTGGATAAAAGAATTAAATACACTCAAAAATCAAGATTCGAGCAGTTAGAAGATGGGCTCCAGAAAAAAAAGAGAAGAAGTTTAATGCCTTCGATGCAAGAAAACTCTGTTTGAACCCTGATTTGGTCATTCCTCCAGATTTCAAAGATTCCCAAATTTGCGCATGATGACGGAATAAGATGCCCCAAGATTCACCTGACCATGTTCTGCAAAAAGATGGAAGGCTGCATTGAGAATGAAAAATTACTGTTCCACTGCTTCCACGACAGTCTAGTAGGACCCAATGTGATATGGTATAACTATTTAAGTAGAGACCAAGTTCAGTCGCAGGGGGACTTAGCAGATGCCTTTTTGGGGCCATATAAATATGCTTTGGGCCTAGCACCAAGTCGTCAGTATCTCCAGGGTACGAATATAAAACCTGATGAAGGCTTCAAGGAATGTATTTTGAGGTAGCTGTGTTTAGTAACCCAGGGGCAGCCTCCCGTAGACGAAGAGGAAAGTGGCTTTCAGGTTTCATGCCACCTGTCATATTTCTTCTTTGGTAAGATGCTCAGGAAAATGAATGTCAGCTTTGAGGACTTCATGACAGTCGGAGAGAGAATCAAACATACACTCTGGGACCTAAGTTTAAAGACCAGACCTACCTAGGATCATAAGGAAAGAAAGAGATAAATGGGTATCACTTTCAAGGTTCTCGTGATCGTAAGAGAAGAAGACAGACAGATTCCTCCGAATCACTAACAAGTATTCCTTGAACAAGTGCATATTTAGAGATATTTGGAGTATTCCATTTCGGACATATGGCCTTATCTGGTCAAGGGTTAGTACCTTACCTCCGGACCGTAAAGATTACACCCAGCTCATCTACTCATAGTTTTGATCCATACAGTACATGTGAGTTCTACATTAAGGCGCCGAGGCATGACACCAAGAAATTTAGGGTCGTTAACAGAAGAAATCAAGAAGTTGGTTGATGAGGGAGTCATGATGAGAGAGTTGATCCAGCGGTGGAAAAACAAGAAAAGTGGCACAAGCCTACACTACATTGAAAGGGCCGGAATGAGTTAGTACCCGGGAGATAGTCCGAAGGTCGCTACGATTTTCTCATCATTTCACAAAAAAAAATCTCAACAAAAAAAAACTCATTGTTTGTCAGAATAACAAATCACATTTCCATTTAGAAAGCATTTTTACATTTTTGATTCTTTAAACATTTTATTTTCATGGAGTAGTTTTTTTCTCCCATATGCATATACACGGATTTTTGAAAGGACAAATGTATATATCATTTCTATAGCAGGTCCTCGAATTTTGAATGCAACAGCACTTTTGTTTCAGATCTAGAGATCAACTCTAAGTTGCTTATATTTAGAAGAGATGGAATGTTGTGAGGATACTGTAAATGTGAGTATTTGCTAGTTTACTTAGGCCAACAGAGGAACAAAGTGGGTGTTTAGATAATGGGCAGTTCCCAATTTAGGAATTTTCCTTCTCATGCACTTGTCGTTTAAGATCCGTAAATCGAGAGTTGACCCTAAACCTTTACCCCCTGAAGGCTTTCTCAGGACATCTATGAATGGAAGAACGAATGGTATTCTTTCACTTTACTGAGAGAAAGAGATGAAACCAGATAGATTGGACATGAAGGCCATAGAACTACCAGAGGAAAATGGATAAAGACAAGTTTATGCTCAGAAAATAAACCAAGCAACATAAGAAATGGCAATCAGAAGGCCGAAGCAATCAAGAGCGAGTACACTAAGTTAAATAGTGTAAGAATAAGATACATGAAGACTCTATCGTTCGATAGGCACCAGTTTAGAAGAGCTGGGTAGAATTGATTACGTTCAAGCGAGAACAACCGACAATGTCTGGTGTAGATGCAGTTTGATTCGAGAATACATCTACAGATTCGAACAATAGGAAAAAGACTCTAGGCTGAAAACCCAAAATGGGCAGTCTAAAAAAGAGAGAAAAAAAAGTAAAGAAAGAGACAAAACAAAAAAAAGAAAGAAAAAGAGAGATTACACTCCACTGTTTGGGTTTACTAAAAGGTATTCCTAGATAAGAGTGTTTAAAATTAGAGAAATGAGTAGAATTTTCTAGGGCACTCCGTTGTAGTGAAAAGCTCAAAAGGTGGTCGTATGCTTCATCCATCTTTTAAGTCAAAAGTGGAGTAGCTACATGAGTGATATATTTAAATCATGACTATGCCGAGTAACTCGGGGTTCTGTTGTATGCTCCATCATTATCCTCGAGACAAAGGACTGTGATGAGTCGAATTCCCTTAGAAAAGTAAAAAAGAAAAGGAAAAGAAGAGAGAAAAGAAAAAGGAAAATAAAGAGAAAAAGAAGAAAAAGAAAAAGAAAAAAACAAAAGACAAAAGGAAAATATTGTATATACTTCACACACAGATCAAACAATACAAGATCAAGACTTCAACTGTAAGAAATGAGAAAGAGATACATAAAGAATCCACAATTTTGAAGATTTGTATAGAAGCTTGAATTGAAGCCAAGTCAAGACAAGTCAGCCCGAAGATTGCCCATTTCGAAAAGGGAAATGACCTTTAGGGTGAAAACCCAAAAATGGGCAGTCTAGAGCAATCCTGAAAATGAAGAGAAAATAGTAGTCTTCCTGAGCATGTTGGCATCAATATCCAACCAAAATAAACTGATCTGAAGAAGGAAGTGAACTCTAGGATGAAAACCTAAAAGGTGGGCAGTCTAGAGCAAAAAAAAAGGGAACATTTCATCTGGGCATACCAATCACAAGAACTCCCAGAAATGTACATAATCATTCATTCAAGGAACTTTGGAGGATCAATTATTTTTTTACGAAAAACAAGCATCAATACACAGCCAGAATGCAAGGTAGATCAAAAGAAAGAGAGCGGGGAAATGAACTCTAGGGTGAAAACCCGAAAACGGGCAGTCTAGAGTGATCCTGAAAAAAAAAGGAAAAGAAAAAAAGAATACTCCATGTGAGCATATCCAGATCATATGAGCACAGAGATACAGCTTCGTCTAACCATGAACCAAAGGCCTACATTACAAGCCTTCAAAGACCATTCTGATCTTCCATAGATATCCAAGTTGAATGAGAATGTCTTCAGATTTCATTCCGCCTATAAGGGTTAACCTTGCTTCAAGGAACGTCAAACTTCGAAGTGCTTGATCGACACCCAAATGAGGGAAGAATGAGGCATGGTGAGTTAGTGAGATTAAGAAAGCCACCTTAAATGGGTTAGAAATTAGGTATGGGATTGTGCCTCTTGAAAGCCTAATAGACTAAAAGAAACTATACATTTGCGTATATCTCCACAATAGTCAAGATCTTCTAAATATGCGCTTCATTAGAGTTGATCTCTGGCAATTTGAAGCAGATGTGCTATGGTGTTTGATATTTTGAGGGCAAACATGTTTTAAAATGTTTGACATTTTCTCCCAAAGTTTTGATGTTTACCATTTCACCTAAACATTAGTTTTTAAAATATTTGGCAATATACTTCAAATTTTGTTTACCATTCTTCAAACATTAATTTTCAAAAATGTTTGGCTTAAAAAGGAGAAAAAAAATGTTTACCATTTGTTCCAAACAATGATTTTAAAATGTTTGGCATTCCCTCCAAGTTGTGATTTTCAAAAAGACTGTTATCTTTTTGAATAATTATTATTATTTGTATTGAAATATACACAAGTAAATTGCCTTTTGCATTACTTTAAAAATAAATGATGATGAGATTTACAGCATAGGGACCGAGAGTTAGTTCCCGTCAAAATGCTACGAGAAGATCAAGGATGAGCTTAGGGGATGGAAGCATTTTTGCTCACCCTACTGATTAGAAATAGATCAAGGCTCTGTATGATGGGTTAGGAAATTCGAAGCAGTAGAGCCCGTGATTGAATGGGGCAACGCCAAGCGAAGAAGATAACAAGGGTTCTTATAAGAATAATATAAGGAATAGAAGATCATTTATGAAGACGGGTGATAACCCTGAAGACAAGGAAGCATTTCGCACGAAAGATTTGTAAGCATGTTAATTCAGATTTGAAGTGATTGATCAAGTGAGGATTTAAGAGCATACAGTGCAAAAGTAAAGAGATGAAGAAATATGAGGAACGACCTTTCAGGGTGTAAGACTTTAGAACAGAAAAAGATTGAAAGAAAAAAGAGAAAAGAAAGAAAAAGAAAAGAGAGAGAGACGATAGCGAAAGAAGAAAGAAAAAGAAGAAAAAATAAAAAAAAAGAGAAATAAGTAAAAGGAGAAAGAAGAAACAAGAAATAAAGAAATGAGAAAGGAAAAGAAAAAAAGAAAAAAAATAAGGTATAGAAGAAAAAAGAAGAAAAATAAGAAAGCATTACATTGCATGCATCATATAGATAGAAGCATGTCAATTGTTGTTTGTTTTAGACAGGTATTTGAAGAATTATCAAAGAACTTTAAGAAGTATATTTTATTAAAGAAAGAAATATGTCAGCAACCATAGTAGCGTGAGGCTAGAAGGCAGTAGCCATAGTAGCATAAACCTGGATATTAAGTCCTTCAGGCCATCAGTAAGACCTTCAGGCATGATGATAAGACCTTCAGGCCACCAGTAAGTCTTTCGAGCATGGTGATAAGTCTTTCAGGCCATCAATAAGTCCTTCGGGCATGATGTGGCAGCCATAGTATTGTGAGGCCAGATGTCGGTAGCCATAGTATTGTGAGGCCAGATAACGGTAGCCATAGTAGCTTAAAGTCGGATATTAAGTCATTCGGGCCATTAGTAAGACCTTTGGGCATGATGATAAGACCTTCGGGCCACCAGTAAGTTTTTCGAGCATGGTGATAAGTCTTTCGGGCCATAAATAAGTCCTTCGGGCATGATGAGGCAGCCATAGTAGCATGAGGCCAGATGTCGGTAGCCATAGTAGCGTGAGGCCAGATGACGGTAGCCAGAGTAGCATAAAGCTGGATATTAAGTCCTTCGAGCCATCAGTAAGACCTTTGGGCATGATGATAAGACCTTTGGGCTACCAGTAAGTCTTTTGAGCATGGTGATAAGTCCCTCGAGCCATCAATAAGTCCTTCAGGCATGATGCAGCAGCCATAGTAGCATAAGGCCAGATGTCGGCAGCCATAGTAGCGTGAGGCCAGATGATGGTAGCCAGAGTAGCGTAAATCTGGATATTAAGACCTTCGGGCCATCATTAAGACCTTCGGGCATGATGATAAGACCTTTGGGCCATTATTAAGTCTTTCGAGCATGGTGATAAGTCTTTCGGCCATCAATAAGTCCTTCAGACATGATGTGGCAGCCATAGTAGCGTGAGGCCAGATGTCGGCAGCCTTAGTAGCGTGAGTCTGAAAATATCGGTAGCCATTGTCGGCGTAAATCCCCAAAATTGAAGAAAAATGTCTGCAGCCTTAGTAGTGTGGGTCCAGAAAGATTGGCAGCCTTAGTAGCGTGAGTCCAGAAAGATCGGCAGCCTTAGTAGCGTGAGTCCAAAAAGATCGACAGTCGTCTCTGGCGTGAATCCCCAAATTCGAAGAAAGATTTCGGCAGCCTTAGTAGCGGGAGTCCAGAAAGTTCGGTGGTCGTCTCTGGCGTGAATCCCCAAATTTGAAGAAAAATCTCGGCAACCTTAGTAGCGTGAGTCTAGAAAGTTTGACAACCTCAGTAGCGTAAGGCCAGAAAGATCGGTAGCCTTAGTAGCGTGAATCCCTCATTCGGAGATAAATGTCCTCTATAGGAAGGGCCTATATTTTGGATCCATCGCAGTGAAAGGTTCTATAAAGGAAGAACTCGTAACTCCGAGACTTCAGAAGCTAAAAGTTCTGTATAGTAAGGACTGACGGCTCTATGGTTTGAAGGCTAGCAATTCTATATAGGAAGAACTCCCAGTTAATAAAATCCATCTGTGACGCATAAGGTTTTATGTAGGAAAAACTCACCGCGTTGAAGGCAAAGAGTTCTATATAGGAAGGACTCCAAGCCTTGTCGTCTCAAGGTGGAAAGTCCAATATAGGAGGGACTCCTAGCTCAAGACGTCAGAATGAAAGGTTCTATATATAATAAGGACATGTAGTTCCAAGACCAGAAGGTGAAGAAGTTCTATATAGGAAGAACTTACGAGCCTGAAGATTCGGCTAAGGAGAAGCGGAGGGTTCCAGAAGAACACGTGACTCTGAAGCTACAAACAAGGAAGTAGGACAAAAATGAGTGCTTTTGATCTTTGCTTTGTTCTTGTTTCACAAGAACAAGCAAAGAGGGGCAACTGTAATCACTCATTTTTTTCCAGTTTTAGTATTTTTAGTATTATTGTAATAGTAATATTATTAATATAAAATTAAAAAATTAATTTAAAAAAAGAAAAAAATTTAATGTAAAAAAAAAGACAATGCACTGCGTGGAGCTTAGTGCTCTACGTCACCTTGAAAGCCCCCCATTTGCCTATAAATATAAGGCATGGGGAGACCAACGGGGCATCAATTAGGAATCGGTAATGGCAGGCCAAATAAGGGAGTTTCGACTCCCGGCTAGCCAAGAACCGGGGCAATGCTTTCGGTCCTAACTGACTTGATCAGGGTCCTATTTTAGGTCCGATCTAGTTAATTTTTTGGAGAGGTTGTGGTATATCTCGGTGGGGTTCAGTCGGCGTTCGTCATTCGAGCTCCTAGTTAGGTATATTTTCTTCCCTTTTTAATTGTGTTGTAGTTTTTATAATTTAATGAAGTATTAGTTAATTTAAAATTGTATTCCTATTTTTTAGTTTGTATGTTTATTTATGTTTTAGATTAATATTTTATTTATGTTAGATATGTTTTTATTTATGTGTTAGATTAATGTTTATGAATGTTTTAGATTAGGATTTTATTTATGTTAGATATGTTTTTATTTATGTCTTAGATTAATACTTATGTTTGTATGTTTCAGATTAGTATTTTATTTATGTTATATTAGTATTTTATTATGTTAGTATTTATTCATTTATGTTTTTAATTTTTATCGCATTGTATTTAATTTATTTTGCCATGTTAGTATGCATAACGGATATATATTTTGTCAATGCGGTGCCCTTTTATCCGAGCATAAACGGGGCCAGTATCAGGCGTAGTGATGGTGGTTGGGCGTTTACTCTCGGATAACGGGGCTTTTAAAATTTACTCGCACATGTAACTAAATGTTAATTAAATTGTCACTTTAATCCGAAAAAATTATTATTAATAAAGCGGTAATTATTAAAATACCAATTTTGGACGGTGTGGGGATGCTAATCCTTCCCCATCCGTAACCGACTCCCGAACCCAACATTTTTAAAAATCTCTGGTTTTATGGTGTCCGGCCTACCCTAGTGGCCGGTGGCGACTCCATTTTTAAATAAAGTACGGTTTTTCTAAAAACCCCACGGAAGAAAATATTTTCAAAACAAAACAAAATAAAAATACTTTTTAGCGTACTTAAAAAAGGGACATCGCTACACTTGGTTGACTGGACCCTTTTATCTGAAGCTTCCTCCAGATCTACTATTTCCATTCCTTTGGCTCTATGAAATACAGACAAATCAAGAGCAATTAAAACCTTCTTGTATTTAAGATCCAAACCTCCCACGAATCTGGTGACTCTGTGTTTCTCGGTCGGATGAAACTTTGTAGCAAACCGACTGAGTTTATTGAATTCACACTCATACTCGTACACTGATCTGCCAGCTTGCTTCAGATTCAGAAACTGATTCCTCATAGCTTCAATGAATATATCACCGATATATTTACCTTGGAATTCCTTTAAGAAAAATTCCCAAGTAATTTGTTCCCGAGGAATCTGAGCAATGATGGTAGTCCACCAAACTCGTGCATGTCCCATCAATAATGATACAACTCCTTCAAGCTTCCCTTGATCATCACACCGAATACTATCCAACATCATAGTAATATCGTTCAACCAGAAGTTTGCAATCATCGGGTCAACATCAGTGTCACCTTGAAATTCTGGTGCCTTCATTTTTCTCAATTCTTTTGGCACAGATACGGGTGCTCGTTTTTTTATTATAGCATCTAATGCCTGCAGGAACAACCCTCGATCCTGAATTGGCATATCTTGTTGCCCTTGCACAGGTGCCTCACCCTGATACTGACTCTGAGGTACATTCTGATTTACCTCATCACTCCCACTCTATACAGGAGCATCTTGCTCTATAGCATGTTTAGAACCCAAATGTTCCGACATCTATACAGAACACATAATCCACAATTTTTAGTTAAGAGTAGCATCACTAATTACATAGCATCAAAGTATATACATATAATTATCAGTAATTATGACATCCTAGTAGCATGTATACAATCCAGACTTATTTTCCAACTCAATTTCTATCTAGAATCGGCTAAACTCTAGCTGTAATACTAATAAATGTAACACCCTCTTCTCGTATTAGTTCCCAAACACGAGTTGATGAATGTCACAAAACACTTTAAACAAGTTTCCACTCTTATAAACAAAATTGACAGCATGCACTACCTCTAAATAAAAATACCTATAAAATTTTATCAACATCCAAAATTCTTCTCATAAATTTTTAATTAGACTAGACATATTAAGCTTTCCAACCATAACAACTATTGACTTATATTCGTCATACAAAAATTCAAACAATTTTCCAAATTCACGTCACAATGCAGAAAATTTCTAAAATATATCATAGAATAAAAATTCATAACTTTTTGTACAGACCTCGAAATCAATTATATTTTGTTGGAGATGAATTTAGACTAAATTCATAGTTCATACAAATAAGATTCACTTTCTAATCCAAATCATAGAATTTATTCTAATTTTTCAAATACACTGCATTTGCAGATTTTCTGAACAAATTTATATTTCTATATTATAAGCATACCAAATCATTAGTAACTTAAGCCTTTATACCTTACTATCAAAAAAACTTCAACAAGTTTAACATACACGTCATCTAAGTTACTAGTTCAACCATAGTTTTAGTTATAAGTTTATACACAAACCATAACCATATATACATACAAACTAGTTCATCCAAACAAAAGGGATAGATGTCATTACTGTAAATATAGTGCTATACTTCCTGAAATATAGATGACGCTCGGCTACTCCTCCTTCGTAACTCCGTCAAAACCTACGCATGACAATCATCATACGCTAAGTATATACTTAGTGAGGCAATAAAACAAAACCAATTGCGATATGTCATAAATAAAAATATAAATGAATAACCATGCATGTGATCACCTTACCATTTCTATACATGTCTACATAGATCATATCAATTGTAGCAATATGTATCAAGATAACAATTTAGCTCTTACCATTATTGTTGCCAATTCTATTCACAAGCTTTCAAGCTTCAACCCTGTTTCTATTTTATTTAGCCCCGAGTATTTATTTAAGAGAACTCAAGTACCCGAGTCATCCATGTATACCCAACCTTGTTTGAGTATACATATACCTGACATTGCTCGAGTATATATGAATAATGCACCGTAGTGCTCTAAGTACCCAACCTTACTTGAGTACATATGAAATAGAATATTTATACATCTGTTTATGACTCTATGGCTAGCCAACTATACTTTATATCTCCAAATCATACTTGGGCTCATATCATCAAATAATTGCATTCATGGCAAATGTACGTCAGTATATGATATATATAGCAACATTGGGCAGTTCATACCCAAATTAATACTCACCAAACATTATCATGTATATCAAGTGATCCATGCAACTCTATATTCCATTTCTAGCATATGCCAAATATGTCAAGTATATGTTTCATGACATAACAGAATGATAATTTATCTCAATAATGTATGAACATCAATATATCATAATATGTATGCAATTGCACTCACTTTGGCACTTTGTAGCCTCACTAAGCTTACTTGGCACCTTTGTTACTTTCTTTCTAGCTCGAATAATCTTGAGTTTGCTTGTTATCTGTATGTATATTAAATAAATAACACAAGCAACCTTAAGTATATATTCATATTATAATCAATAATAGAAAGTAAATAAAATAACTATCCATTATATACCAAAATTGATCCGATAAAACTTTCTATATTCGAATTATATTTTCTCACATTTTTTCCAAAGATTTTCAACCTTCCAAAAATATTCACATTTTAGTCCTAAGGACACCTTTAAGCTTCTAATCACCATTTTCAAGCTAAATCCCTACATTTCTCATCATTTATACTTTAGGACCCAAACTTTAGAAATTCACAACTTAGTTCTTAAATTTTCCAGAAATTCCAAATTGGTCCCAAAGTTCAAATAAACTTCAATATCAACATCCAATTCACTTAACTTGATTTTCTAACCCAAAATACTTCAAAAACAAGTTCAACAACCAAGTCCCTAAACTTTCCAAAAATTACAATTTGGTCCCTAATGCCAAATAATTAGGGATTTTCATTTCAAACACCTTATAATATCATATTAACCATTCTTCCTTCAATCACACACTAAAATTCCAAACTTATCATAAACCCTAAATTTCCATATTTCAATAACATATGTATTTCTTCAATCTAACAACAAAATCACACTTATACAACATCATTCTCATCATTTCCATCATCAAATAAATTTTTGCAAGAACTTCCCCATTCTTAACACGGAAGCCGAATGGTCACAAGCCTAGCTTCCATGGAATTTTCATCATTTGAGAACTAAGAACAATATCATAAACTTAATTCCAACTTGAATATCCATAAAAACTCAATATTTCAACATGCTCTTCATCAACCCTAGCTTCCAAACTTAGCTTGGAGACATGGAAACTTAACAAAATTTATACCAAAAGATAGAGAATTTCATGAAGAACAATTTTCTATTTCATGTCTCAAACTCAAATCCAACTAAATAAGCTTAAAAAATTGAATCAAAGTTTCTTACCTTAGACATCCAAACCTCACGGCATGCTTGGGAGAAAGATGAACAAATCTTTCTATTTTTATTTCTTATTATTAATCCACATGTCCCTTTATTTAATCTAATAATGCCACATGTTTCATTAAAATGAATTAAAATTTCATTTTTAATCTACTTTACCAATTTGTCCTCCAACTATATTCATATTTACATGTCCTCTTCCAACATGCCACTCCATTACTTAGGAACTAATTTAGTTCCTTTCTAACCGGCCATCATTAAAAAATAATAAAATTTTATTTTACGATTTTTGTTCGATCCAATTATCTGAAAATCACCTAATACAATTTTCCATCAATCGTATTATCAATTCCCAATCCAAATTCTCATATTTCAAAATTCCATAAATAAATAATATTATCATAATCAGTCTCCCATATTTATGGAGTCTAACTCTAAAATTTAGACTCGAGTCAAAAATACCGATAATTATCCGAATTCTCTATCGGATAAAATTCTCTTTAAAATTCTTTAGCAAAATTTTTTTTATACAAATCGTTTCTACTTATTCAAAGTCCAAAATATCTATCAGAATCACTTTTATGGAAGCTTCCCAGAGGTCACCCATCATAAAATTTTCCCTGGCCTGAGCACGCTCAATAATTTTATTCGATCCAATTTTAGTACCTTTTTCTTCATCTAAATTCTAAAAACCGACATCAAGGTACTTAATTTGATCCAATTTTATACTTATACTGGATAAAATTACTTTTTGGGGAAATTACCATATTGGTCCCTAAACTTTTCCCAACTTTTCACTTTGGTCACCTAACTTTAAAATTTTACATTTTTAATCACTAAACAAATATTGGGGTCTACATTGGCTTTGCCATGATGATACTCAATGGTCAAGTCGTAATCCTTAAGCAACTCAACCACCTACGTTGCATAAGATTCAAATCTTTCTGGGACATCAAATACTTCAAGCTCTTATGATCCGTGAAGATCACGCACTTCTCACCATAGAGGTAATGTCGCCAAATTTTCAAAGCAAAAACCACAGCCGCAAGCTGCAAACCATGAGATGGATAATTGCGCTCATAAACTTTCAATTGTCTCGATGCAAAGGCCACAACCTCCTCGTCCTGCATCAACACACAACCCAAGCCAACATACGACGCATTACTATAAACCACAAACTCCTTCCCAGATTCAGGCTGAATCAACACATGAGCATGTGTCAGAACTTCCTTCAACTTCTCAAAACGGTGCTGCAGCTTCTCCGTCCACACATACGGAACATTCTTCTGCAACAACTTGGTCAACGGTGCTGTAATACTCTAAAACCCCTCAACAAAACGACGATAATAACCAGCCAACCCAAGAAAATTTCGCACCTCCGATACCGACTTAGGTGGCTTCCAATTGAGAATAGCCTTAATCTTATGTGGATCAACGCAAATGCCCTCCGCGGAAACCACATGCCCAAAGAATGTCACACTTCCTTTAGCCAAAACTAGCACTTGCTCAACTTAGAGTACATCTGATTATCCTTCAACACTTGCAACATTATCCGCAAATGCTGAACATACTCTTCCTCAATACGGGAATACACGAGAATATCATCTATGAACACCGCCACAAACTGACCAAGATACTCATGGAACACTCTATTCATCATGTCCATAAACGCACCAGGGGCATTTGTCAAACCAAAAGGCATGACCAGAAACTCATAATACCTATACCTCGTATGGAATGCAGTCATATGCACATCCACATTCTTAACCTTCAACTGAAAATACCCCGATCTTAAATCTATTTTGGAAAACACCGCCGCCCCATGAAACTGATTGAACAAGTCATCAATTCGCGGCAGCGGATACCTGTTCTTTACCGTCAACTTATTCAACTAACGATAATCAATGCACATATGCATTGTACCATCTTTCTTTTTCACGAAGAGAATAGGCACTCCCCACGGAGAAACACTTGGTCGAATGAACCCATGGTCTAACAACTCCTGAAGCTGCGACTTCAACTCCTTTAATTCTTTCGGTGCCATCCTATAAGGAGCACTGGACACCGGTGTTGTACCTTCGTATGTCTCAATACAAAACTCTACCTCTCTATCCGGAGGTAAACCCGATAACTCCTCAGGAAAAACTTCAGGAAAGTCACAAAAAGTCTGAATGTCCTGCACTCGAACACCCTTGGCTTCCGGATTCATAATAATAGCCAAATAAGCTTAGCAGCCATCAAACATCATTTTCTCTGCTCTAACAACCGAAATCACATTAGACATGAACTTAACATTCTCGTCAACCACCACAACCTCATAGTTGTTGGCCAACCTCAAGAGAATCTTCTCGGACTCACAATCCACAACTGCTCTGTGCTCACTCAACCAATCCATGCCCAAAATGATATCAAAACCTTGGAATGGCAATTCCATCAGATCTGCGACAAACTTATGTTCGTGCAACACCAAAGGACATCGCCGATACAACCTTCTTGTTGTAACTGTCTCCCCAAAGAACATGTGACTAACATGCCAACATCTAAGATCTCAACAGGAACATTCAGCAAAGATGCATGTTCACTCAAGATATATGAATGCGTTGACCCCAAATCAACCAATGATAACAATGACAATGATTGCAAAGTAAAAGTACCTTCGATCACATCTGTCATTACGACCCTCACGGTGAGCAAAGACCTAAGTCGGTCCTCCCCCTTCATGTCTCACTACTGTAGCATGACCCATACCCCTCTGACCATCCTCACGCCTCTGAAAATTACCCCTGCCGCAGCCTCGGCCCCTAGCAGGTGAAACAACCTGTGCTGGTATGTCCCTCGCAGCCCGAGGACAATCATGCTTCAGGTGATCAGATGATCCACAAATCCAACAGATTCCAGTATTACCCTATCACATACCCACATGACGCCTACCACATCGCTCACACTCCGGTGTGACAGAGCTCCCTAAGCACCCTGGCCAACTCCACCACCACGCCTGTGATCTGGCTTATGCCTCTTGTCCCTGAACCTCCTATTTTGCCTCCCATAATAGCTAGAGTATGCCACTCTTTTACCCAAGTTCACACTTGCGGCCTGAACTGGTGCACCCAATGACTGTTCTATATCCTTGGCCCGGTTGACCAACACGTCAAAATTTGTGTAATCTGTGGCCATGAGGTACATCTTAATGTCATCTAGAACCAACTCTGGAGCATACTGACTCAATCGGGCAAACATCACCTTATATTCCGCAACAGACATGTTTCCCTGAGATAGCGACATGAACTCGCGCTTCTTCATATCCAAGTACTGAACACCAAGGTACTTCCTCTTGAAAGCTCTTCGAAAGAACTCCCAGGTACCGCCTCAACAACAGCAGCAATAGTGGTCACCCCCCAGTGGTATGCATCCCCCTACAGTAGAGATACAGTGCAACCCAGCTTGTGCTCCTCGTTGCATCCCATATGATCTATGATGCAGACCGTCTTTTCCAGCCAACCTTCGACTGCCTCAGAGCTCAAACCTTGAAACTCCACACCTCCCAAACTCCTCAAACGCTCTAAGGGTAAACCTTGATTTGCCACCACAGCAGGTGTCGGTGCCTGCGCATAAACTCCAGCCATCGCTGCCTGAAAAGCTCACATTATCACCTATACTAACAGAGTCATATCACCATATACCGGCACTTGATGAACTTGGGGTGCTTCACCCGCCCCAAGATCAAATAGAGGAACCACGGAAGGATGATGAGGTAAAACATGAGGGAGATTCTCTTTCGTCCCAATGTTCTGCCTAACCCCGGCAGTATTAGTCATAGACCGTGTCTCACGTCGAGCCATGCTAACAACAGCATCAAAACACATTAGATTTAGGCTAGCATCAGGAAAAGGATCCAAGTTGACTTTAAAACGCTTTTAAAATCCTTGGTAATAGGCAATGTGTCCCCAATCATACCCCAACAGAACATTAAACGATCACCAATCATAATCACAATCACCGTGCAGTTTAAAAAATAAAAACAAAACAAACAACATCCTAACTTTTCGCAAACCTGGCTTTGATACAAAAAAATGTAACCCCCTCGACCCGGCCTAGTCGCAAGGCTGAACCGAGTAAGCTACATTAGGTTTACTGAAGTAAATTGGGAAGATTAAACCTAAAACACGCCTATTTTGTTATTTTTCTAGATTTATTAACGTTTTCCTACATGATCATACAGTTCAAAGGTGAGCACTCATCTCAATCGGGCATCACAACGATATCCAATTGGCCACTATACAACTTAGGGACCAAAACGTGAATTTAGCAAAATAGAAGTGTTTTCCACTTTTTAAGTTACCAACCTTAAATTATGTTCATTTCATGCTTATATGTCGAATATCAGCCTCAAACGATCATCCATGCTTAAATAATTGACCAAACAATATTCAGGGACTAAAACAAAAGAAAACAGAACTTTACTAAAGCCTTTAACTAACTTAACTGCCATGGGTATCGGTACTCCCATTCGAGTATTGGTACGCCCTTAACATTCAAAGTTCCAAAAATTCTAGTAGCCAAATCATGTACCGGTACGACCCTGTATACCGGTACTCTTTACCAAAACCAAAGGCCCGTACCGATCCTCAAACCTATGTACCAATCCCCCAAGCCAAACTCAGCCCATCCGTACCGATACGCGAACCTGTGTATCGGTATGCTACTTTAATTATACGCTCCCGTATCGCAACGCCTAGCTCACGTACTGGTACCATAAGCTCGAAATAGCTTCTCGTACCAATACAGGAACATGTGTACCGATACTCCTAGACCTGAATGGTCACAATTGGCTGGTTTAACAAGCTTATCTCAAAATTAGCCTACCTCATTAAGCCATAAACTTTCATACAACTCTACCTAGTTGCAAAGGCAACCTAAACATCATAAGCTCAACAACCAAAATGGCTTCCATACATTCAAAGATATTCTAAAGGTATGCTTCCTAAAACACTTTGCCAAACATCTCAAATGCACCATTAAACCATTCTCAGCATAGGCATCATAACAACACACTCTACAAAGCATAATAAACTTGCTCAAACCACCACAACAAGGCAATAATCAAGAAAACCCTAAATGCATACCTAAGACACCATTTATCCACTACTACAACAAGTACTAGCATCAAGCTTGACAACATCACTCTTCCTCAAAAACTAGCATAGGAATCATACTCAAAATCCATAAGAAAACAGGTTTACAAGCCCTAAAAACCTTGGCGAACATATTGCCTTATTAACCGGAAATATAAATTGAGTTCATACACAAAGTAGTTTATCTCTTGGATCCTTGCAAACCTTGCCTTTACTGCCCGAACTTCAATGCTCTGCATCATTAGGAAAAAGAGAGCGTAAGCACACATGCTTAGTGAGGATGCTCATAAACAATGATGCATTTAAATTCATTTAAAACACATGCTTGCTTTTCCCAAAACATGCTTACTTCCAAAGCACTTTCTCATGATTCTAACCGAACAAAAACATAATGATACCATAATCTCATAAACATTTCATGCTTAAATCCCAAAGCATTTTAATCAAACCATGCTTAAATCTCAAAGCATTTTAATCAAACCATGCTTAAATCCTAAAGAATTTTAATCAAACCATGCTTAAATCCCAAAGCATCTTAATACAAGATTCATCACATGATCTTTCTCATATATTGGCATTTATAGTGACCCGGATAGACTACCTCTATCTTATACACATATCGGATACATGGATCTCTCATACCATGCCTAGTTAAACTGCATGATATTCCAAACCTTTCCTAGTTAAACCGCAAGATTTGACACCCTCGCCTAGTTAAACAGTGAGATTTTACCCTTGCCTAGTTAAACCACAAGAGTATCGACCTTGCCTAGTTAAACCACAAGATCACTATCAATTTGGGTTGCCTAGTTAAACTGCATGCCCCAAATGATGTCCCAACAGTCCGAGTGGCCTAGTTAAACCGCCATACCTCAAGGACCATGGCCACGATCGATTTTGTTCATATTTTATAGTGCACTTTTAATCCTATGGCGTGCCAACTATATCTTATTATTTTCACCATGTCACATAGCCAATATATCATTTACAAAATCATTTACTTACTGTTTTACAATGCATTTTATATAATACCATATATGCACATCTCATTGCCAATGCAATAACACCATTCCCATCCAGAATAAAAACCAATGCTCACTAGCATTTGATATACTCTTAACCCACTGCATATGTACTCAAAATCATGCATTACCAATAAGTAAATTATACCATGTTTATCACCAAAACATGTAACAACATGCTCATATCTAATTCGATATTCAAGAGCAAAATAAAGGAAACTTACTTCTGAGCTTAGGTAAGTGTTTCATGCTTACCCTAAACTCCCAACAACCTTTACAAACCTTTGTAAAGCAATTTAAACCAGTTTCCACTCACCAATACGCTTCGCCTTCCTTGCCAATACGAAACAAGCTCTCGACAAGCCACCAACCAACGTCAAGCTTTGTCACCTTGAATATCCCCTGTTTTAACCACATAAAACCAGAGGAAAATGCATTCAACCCATTGCCTAACAACAATCTCCCGCAACTCCCAAGTTGCCCACTCAAGTCTCATGCGAAACATACCGAAAACACCATCAAACGTCTCCAAAACTTAACCCAGTCATAAAACAACAATTCAAACCTTCAATCAACATCTAAAAACATCCAAAAACCCTTTCCTAACATCTTTTTACCCCCAGCAAAGATTAAACTTGAATATCACCACAAAACTCAAATCTAACAACCTAACCAATTAGAGATTCAAGAGTTTCGGGATTCTATTGATAAAAACAACTTATCAACATCAAAATACATCCAAAACATATATTAAATCCAACTCAAACACTAGAAAACAGATCCACTTTGAAAATTATCATATTTCATCAGTATTCCCAAGATAACTCAATTAAACATTGATGTAACATTAAAATTAGCTTCCAAACTATAAATCAATGATCAAATTCTTGGGAATTTCAGTAAATAACCATACAATAGAGGAGATCATGGACATTACCCCTATTGTGAGATTTCTCCCTCAATTGGTTTGACAAAAGCTAAGAAAACACAAGATTTAAATGAAATTTTGCAAAACAATGTTAATCAAACCATTACCAATCATAAAAACAAGTTAAAAGACTCCTCACCTCTGGATTTTGATGAAAACTTAAGTGTTTGACTGAGGAGAGAGTGGAGAGAAAAGTTACGTGAATTTTCTTTAAAGAGCTTAACTTTTAAACTAAAATCCCTTTTTAATTATCTTTAAAACACATGTTCAAATATCTTAAATTAAGGGAGAAATCATCAGAAAAATCTTGGTAAAATAGCTCCTTAAAGATTCTAAGAATTTGACCCTTTTCATTTTAGTCACCTTTAAAAATAGTTTTCAAAATCGCATTTTGGTCACTAACCCAAAATGTCACATTTCCCAATTCCTTTTTCTAAAATTGATTCCACCAAAAATCATTATATAATAAAAGATAATTTTTAATTATTTTCCACATTTTTATCTTACCGAAAATATACGATCTCAAATCCGACTCAAATCCGACTCAAATTTCTAACTCGGTCCACCGGACCGTCTAACAAACCTCAAAACTACTAAGCCCAAAACTGAAGTGTTCCAATATAAATAAATATTCAGGCCAGTCAAAGATTGACATTTGTCACAATATTTAGAAAATAATAAATAAAGAAGCAAAAATGATTTATTTTCATTGCGTTATTCTTCTCTCAAAACCCATGAAACCCAATTTTCCCTTGCTCTTTCTAAATCTCACAACCACCATCGACGCCTAAGAAACACTCTAGTCAAAACCACCATCGCCGTCTTAAGCTGCGCTCTTCTTCAGCAACCCTAACCCAACCGCCATGAGTTCGTGCCTTTTGACCCCGATTTTCCCAACACTCATTCACCATCATCGTCGTCGCTGCTTGTTTACTCGTTCGCTGTTGCCGTCTCTCCACACCGATCGCACACCTCATGTCGACCCCTTACTGTTTTTATTTGGGTCATCTTTCAGAGAAGCAACATCAATTGACATGCCTCATTTTTTTTCTAATTGCAGGTGCTTGTTATTCATTAAAATCAGAGCTTGAAAAGGGAGAGACTGCTCTTGCCACCACTAAGGGGAAAAAAGAGCGATGATTTTAGGGTCTAGATTTAAGGAATGGTTTGGAAAATTGGGGCTGCAATGAACATCATTTCCTTCGATTACACTGAAATTTAAAATGGTTTGAGAAATTGGATCTGCGATAAACACTAACGAATAGCTAAGTCGGGCAGTAGAGTGCGATTGAAGGTTGGAAGTTTTTGGCAATTTTCAACTGAAATCTTTGAATCACTATTCACTTAATACCAGAATTAATCGCGCATAGTATAGAAAGGCCCTTTCCCCCTTACTATTTAATCTGATTGACGAAGCTCTTGATGTTTTGATTAGTAAAGCTCTTGAAGTAAATATTCTTGCAGGGGTCGTGGTAAGGTCAGATGGGCTAACAGTCTCGCACCTCCGGTTTGCTCGTGTTATTTTTAGAGGCAAAGGAGGATAATGTCCGGAATACAAAATGAGTACTTCGAATCTTTGAAGTCGCTTCAGGGCTGAAGTTAAATATGAAAAAAGCTAGATTGTTTGGGATTAGTGTAGAAGGTAGTGTTTTTGAAAATTGGGCTACTAGTATCAATTGTGGTGTGGATGTTTTACCGAAAAAATACATTGGTCTTCCAATCGGCTACTCTCGTAATTCGACTGCACTATGGCAGCCCATAATTGAGAAAATCCAATCTTAGCTCGATGGTTGAAAAGGGAAGTTATTGTCTTTTGGTGGTCGGTTGACTCTTGTAAAATCATTTCTAACTTGCTTGCCTATTTATTTTATGTCCCTTGCCAGAGTCGATAGCAACAAAGTTAAACAAGTTGACCGCAAGGTTTCTATGGGATTCGTCGTCAAGCCGTTTCATTCACGGGGTAAAATGGCAAGACATTTGTAGGCGTAAAGAGTTTGGTGGGCTCGATTTCTTCGATGTCAAAATGCGGAATCGATCTTTATTGATCAAATGGGTACGGAGGTACGGCCACGAGCCCAACTATTTGACCCCAATTTCCCCAACACTTATTCACCAACGTCGTCATTGCTGCTTGTGTACTCATTCGCCATCGCGGTCTCTCCACACCGACTGCACACCCCATGTCGACCCCTTACTGTTTTTGTTTGGGTCATCTTTCATAGAAGCAACATCAATTGACATGCCTCGTATTTTTTTCCTAATTAAAGGTGATTGTTGTTTCATTAAAATCAGAGCTTGAAAAGGGAGAGACTGCTCTTGCCACCACTAAGGGAAAAAAGAGCGATGATTTTAAGGTTTAGATTTAAGGAATGGTTTAGAAAATTGGGGCTGCAATGAACATCATTTCCTTCGATTAAACTGAAATTTGAAATGGTTTGAGAAATTGGATCTGCAATAAACACTTAATAACAGAACTAATCGTGCATAGTTTGGAAAGAAACGAAGGTTATTTTTTATTGATAATGATTTTGAATACATATTATTAGAAGTGGAGAGGAATTTTTGATTAATTAGGTTGATAATTTTACTTTAATCGAAGAGGCAAAAATTAGGAAATGAGGGGAAAATAAAAGAAAAAGTTATTTTTATATTTTTTTCATAAAAAAATTAATAATTTTTTAGAATTTTTAATGATTTAAGGAAGAAATTGAATACTAGTGAAACATACAAGGACCTTAATTAAAGTAAATGGAGATATTTTTTAAAAATACCACATGTCACTTTCTGTCTGGTCCAAGGGGTCCACGTCAAAAAGTATTATGTATGAAAATTAAGAATTTTAAAATATTATGTATGAAAATGAGAATTCGATATCTTGTAAAAAGCTGAGAATTTGATATAGTTCTTGTACCAACGGGGTTATTAAGCCGTCAAAATATGAAACCCGAAAAGGGCTTGGACGAGATATCAAGCCCATTTCTATTCGGATGGGCCATGCGCAGAAAAATTCCGAGTTACAACCATTTCGTTGCATCCACAAACAAGTATGATGATGCACAATTACATACAACTAATGTCAATTATGTCTAGGGGTTTAAATGAATCGAGCTTGAACGAACAGTGTTTTGTTTATTTTATTTTTGAAGGTGTTTATGTTCGTTTGTTTAACGTACACAAACATGTTTGTTTAACGTTCATGAACATGTTTATTTATGCGTTCGCGAACATGTTCGTTTAACGTAACATGTTCGTTTATATGTTCGCCAAAATGGTGAAACTACACCATTAGTCCTTAAGCTCATTAAGCTTCAATTTTGAACTCCAAAGTTCATCGTGTGTTCAATTTAGTCCCTACCTTCACCAATATTAAAATGTAAAAAATAAAAGGGAAAGGGGAACTAGGTAAATGAGCTTGTTCGTGAACATAAACGAACTGAACACACCTTTGTTCGTGTTCGTCCGTTTATTAAACGAACATAAAAATTTTTGTTCATACTTATTTATTTAGCTTAATAAACGAACAGTTCGTCGAACGCTCTATTCATTTACATCCCTAATTATGTCATAACAAAACAATGCAAGATACAAGAAATGGGTAGATGCAAATACATCTAGGAAAATTATTTTGGAGGGTCGTTTTTATATTGATTCCCACATCGATCATATCGTAAGTTTTCATAAGTGAAGTGCCAAAGAAGAGAAGAATAACTTTGCAAAATTGGACGGTATGCAAGTTTCAATGTCATATAATATAAAATATTAGTGTAGATGCAGGAGAACAAATGATTTATTGGATTAAAGAACTAAATACAAAGGTCCCACCGGGAGTCGAACCCCAGGTCGTTGGATTCAAAGTCCAAAATGCTAGCCACTACACCAGGGAACCACTTAACAAAAGTAACTATTATTAATATATTGTAGTGATTCTCTGAGCACTTATTATTATGATCGTCATTATAGTTGAAATCATTAATGTATTTTAAACTTTACTAGTATTCTGAGATATTAAACGAGATAAAAAAGAGATCGATGGAAGAGTTGGAGTGTTGAATTGAGGTATGCTTGAGGACAAACATGAATTAAGTGTGAGGAATTTGATAGGTTATAATTATATTATATACACTTTATCATGATTAATTCTCTCATATTCTAGTTATATTGTTAGTTTAATTGTGGAAATTATGAATATTTTGATTTAAGAAATGAAGAATGCATGCAATGTTGAAAAACATGTTTTTAGTTTTTCATATGAAATTGTCTTTTGGAAGATGACCACACCTTGTGATTGACAGTTGGTTGGAATATGACATGTAAAAATTGAAATTTAGAGCCAAGTCCGTGATTAACCCACATTTATGATTATATTTATTATTTTGAAAGTATTGGACCAGTAAATAATCTCTTTTATTAATTAAGAATTTATTTATTTAAAATTTCCTTTACTTTAATTTTTCTTGTTAGATTAAAATTCAATTAAAGGAGATTTGCTTTTAGTAGGTTTAGAGTCGACTCTCTATATAAGGAATCTATTAGACCCTCTAAAAAAATAATCTTTTGATGACATTTCTTCTTCTTCATCATCTCTTGTATTTTTATTCCACCATGTGTGGTTAAGTTTTTATTTTTGATTCAATGGTGAATCGATTTCATTGTGATTTTGTGAGGCTTGTGCTAAACTAAAATTTCTTCTTTAATTCAAGTAATCTTTATTTTTTGTTCTTACTTTTATGAATTTTTATATTAATTAAATTGATGCCTTAATTCGATATTAAATTTTATATTGCTATCCATGAGTTTGTGATCCTTAATTTTTATGAATGAATGACACGGGTAGAAAGGAGTTGGTTCATCTATGTGTTTGTTACGACTTTTCCTATTTATATAGCTTGAATGATAGACTCTAAGAAAATAAAGGTACATGATTAATTTAATTATAGCTATCTTAATTTATTGATTTTATTTTACTCATTTTCATAATTCTTAATGCTATCGTTGAATTTAATATGGAACACTATCATGCCCAATTGTTTAAAGGTAAGTTTTGATTTAAATGCTTCATTTGAATCAATTATAAAAAGAAGAATTATTGTTTGTTGCTGTTGTTCCCAAAAGCAGACTAATTACTTGGACACGGGAAATTGATCTTTAAGTCTATGATTAAAATTACAGTTGAATGAAAATTATACTTTTGAATTGAAAGTTCGATAATATTTTATTTTTGTTAATTTTAATATTCATCTTTTAATCATTTTGGTTTTCATTTTTAATTTTAGTTTGATAGTTCAACCCTCCATTTTACTTTTATTGTTTAAACTTTGGGATTCTAATTAATTCAGTTGCACTACTGCTACAAATTAGTTTTGGATCGAATATCGATTTTTATTTTGAAGCGCTTCGACAACCCTGTCAGTTTTTATTTGCAAGACTCCTAATTCAACTCCTTATCTTATTCTTCATCTCCATCATCTCATAACCATCATTTTGAGCTCAAGACCACCTTGTAGGGGGTGTAGTGTTTCAAGTGAGTTTTGAGTAAGGTTGGATTTTCTTTAGCTTTAACCATTCCATTGCATGCTTTATATTTGATTACTTCTCTTAATTTGTTTTGTTGTTGTTTTTTATCCATCATTGTGATTGATTTAAGCTTCCAAGGATGTTGGAGAAACTTCATATGTGAAGGGAAAAGAGAAGCTTTGAGGAAACTTAGAGAAGACTTCTTTTGAGTTAAATTGATAAATAAAACATTGTTAAATTTCTATTTAGAGATTAGTAAACTTTGTAATGCTTTGTGACAATGATTTTGGTACGATATAATCTTGCTCAAGGACTTTGTAGGTCTATACGACTTTGGTTATTTTTGATGTTATGAATTACATACATACCCGAAATATATGCAATGACACGAATATGCATTTGGTCTCGCGCAGTAGCACCCGACCACTAGTATATGATTTTGAGCGATTGATGCAACACTTGTTTTAGCGTTCAAATATCTAGTACATTATAAATATACACATATATATATCAATATTATAAATATACACATATACGCATATACGCTATATAAAGTGAGATATAAGGTGTAAAAACCTAACTCTGCCTAAAAATCTAACTGAAACTGATCGATCTCCTATTAACCCGATATTGATCCGACCCGAAATCAACCGACCCAAAAATAACCGAACCGAAAGCTAACCGACCCGGCCTGATACCCAAATGGAAATCATCATAGACCTGAACTAAAACCGAACGTCCGAACCAGACCCGAACCGACTCGAACTGAAATTAAACCGAATGTAGTTAGACCCGAAATAACTCAAACCAAAATGACCTGAACCGAACCCGAACCGAACAACCCGTTTGCCACCTCTAATTATGATATGCTTGTTTAATTAAGTTGGATTGAAATGCTTTGCTTGAATAATTATGATTATGTCATGCTATGTTTATGCTCAATCTTATATCTGCTTGCTTTATATAGCTCCTTTAGGGTACTTTTTCCTCACGCAGGCCAATAGATTTTGAGCACTGTTCGGATACCGACATCGCTACATAGGAGTTCCAGCAGACACTGTTTTTAGAGTTATTTATGTATCTTGGAGGTGTCGTGCCTTCGGTTTTTAAAAGTTCTCATATTATTCTGTCTATAAATTTATTTAAGAGAGAGGTTATCTATTGAAGTCCAAAATTTTACTTGAAATATGTAAAGGTTTAAATCAAAATTAATCGCAAAAAAAAAAGTTACAACCATTTGGTAACAACCACAGACAAGACTCGTGATGAACAATTAAAGACTTGTTCATTTAATTTTAACGGAATAACTAAACCCAAATCTTAAATTACTAAGCTTAAACCCTAAAAAAACTAAACTACAAACTCTAAATCCTCTAACCACTACAACCCAAACTTCTAAACTATATACTAAAATATATCAACAGAATGAATGCTTCTTTGGATAAAAGAATCAAACCCACTTATATACTAAAACAAAGGTCCCACCGGGAGTTGAAGCCGGGTCACTGGATTCAAAGTCCAGAGTGCTAACCACTACGCCATGGAACCACATAACAAAAGTAAATATTATCAATATTTAGTTTTTCTCATACCAATATTTAATAAGTAATTGGGTAGCAGGCCATTTGCATTATAATTTTTGGTGTTGAGTTTTGGTTTGATTATTGAATGGTGTATACTAAAATATCTATAATGATAAAATAGTAGTAATAATAAAAATTCGAGTTACAAGAAATTTTTTAATTCAATAAAATACTTTGTGTTTCAAATTTTTAGATCAATTAAAATATATTTTATATCTCAATATTATAATTTGATATTTAAAAAATATTCTTTAGATAAATCACAACAACAACAATGATAAAAAATAATAATAATAATCCATTCATACATGAAATTAATTAACCTAATTTGACATTAAAAACATTTTTTCTTGAAAAAATTTGAAAATACATACGGTCGGTCACCTAAGTATGCAACTCCTTTGGACGGTAGTTTTGGGCTACTTAGAGGGTAGAGATGCGGGATTCTGATCAAGTGGCCTGGGGTCTGGTTTGGGTTCTAGAGAGCTTGCTTTTGTTCAGGGGTGCATGGTTCCTTATAGGGGTTGGATGATGTGAGGGCACGTGTCAATCGAGGAAGACAAGTGTCTTAGTGAGTTGTTGTAGCTCAGTTGTCGATGTGAATCTCGCGCATCATCATGTGGTCTAGGGTAGCGTTCGCATGTCAAGTTCGCAACAGATCATAATTAGTTGTTCGCACGGCCGTGACCTGCTAGTATGTTTGCAGAGGATTGTAATCGGGTATTCATGTGGTTGTGGTTCTATTGTACCAACACATACATTAAAATTAAAAATCATTTTATATGAAATTGATTAATGTAAAATATGTAGACTAATAATTCTTCTATGACCATGGAAGAATATGGATGTGAATTGATTAACATAATTTGGTATTTAAAAAACAAATTTTTAACAATATGTATGCTAAAAATTTATTTAAGACTTCAATAAATAATTAAATGAGTATGCATATGATAAAACCCTTATATAAATAAATTTGATGCCTTACACTAATTAAAATAATTTTTTATATAAATAAATTTTAATTTTTACAGTTATATACTAATTTAAAACAAGATTATTAATGTAAATAGCATAATCAATTTGGTATTTTCAGTGAAATAACGTGTGTTGAGATATTTGATTTTGATATAACTTAAAAATGTTTTTGGACTTAAACAAATTTGAAAAAATATTTCAAAAGTCCATTAACTTGAAAAATATGGTTGAAAGCTTTTAAAATGTTTTTGACTCAAACAAATATTTCAAGTTGTTGTAACCCATTTTTGTCCGGGTTAGACCCAAAATAAGCCTAATATCCCTACTTATTATTCCCAATTAAAAAACCTTTAGCCAGTCCAAGCTGTCGTACTTGTAGACCCGAAAAGCAGAAAAGAAGACGTTATTGCCTACAAATTTTCGATCTGTAAAATCAATTTAAAAGGCCGTGTATTTATTTTTTAAGGTATTTAATACCTAAAATTTTTTGTATATGAGAACTTTTATCAAATGAAATTAAAAAAAAGTAAAATGTAAAAAAAAGCAAGTGGAGCATGTTGCTCCACGTAGCCTCCCACCCCACCACCTTTGGCTATAAATTGCCGGTGGGGGAGGCCACAATAAGAACACACACCCACAATTTCACAATCAAATTGGCCAATTGAAATGGCAAATGGCCATAAGTATCAGAGCAAGCTTTGCTTGAACACGAGAGCAGTGTGTCAAGGCCATCCCTTATTATATTGCGACCCTGCCTTGACAAGCCCATTCATGACCGAGCAATGGTGGACCGATATGAGCAATCCCTAAGGAGCTACCAAGTCAAGGATGCAAGTTAAGATGCTTTGGGAAGACGATGGAGGCCCTATCTAGAAAGTGTCCTCATTTGGGACGAAGCAACGTCTACTCACGACATTCCTGGTAAGTTTATTTAGCTCTTGAGGGGGAAGTGGTTGGTGTCGGGTCTCCACCATCCCCCTCGCCTGGGCTAGTGACTGAGCTTCCTTGGTGTAAGCGACCTACTCCTAAGCCCATGTGGGGGCCTAGGTGTGCGGGCAGTGGGGCCTAGTGGTTGGCGCACTGTCTCCCCGAGAGAAATACCTAGGGACGGTTTGGGGCCATAGGGCCCTATATCGCGCTCGTGGCTGAAGTACGAGGTTGGAGTGCAGCTATCGCTAGGCTTTGCGGGATTCAAAACTCTAAAGCCTTAGCGCATTGTGACCCTGAGAAGGTTAGACCGAGATAACTCCTTGGACAATGAGGCATGAGAAAAGCTGACTTGTCTGGGTAACACCCATTTCAAGTGCCGCATGGCTTGCCAACCGAGCAAAGGGGGCATGTCCGTGACACTTGGTATTAGAGCGAGAATACGATGGACAATGTAGTCATGTGACGGTGGCGTTTGGCTATGACTTTTGATATAGTGGTGCGTATTTGTTAACCAAACACCATAGTGCTCATGTATCAACTTGAACACTGTGATGCTTTATTCAGTGGCTGTGGTGCGTGGTGACGCCAGACGGATGTGTAGCAAAAATAAGAGTTGAACTATTTGTGGATCAGTTGGTCTCACGCCAAGCGCTCCCACAGGTGGAGTAGGCAGGGTGGATCATCATGACATGCAAAAAAAAGAGACTTTATTTTTTTGTGCACAAAGGTGCTGGATTGTGGATTTTACGCCAAGCGCTCCGGTAAATGGAGTAGGCAAGGTTGAATGATAGTAAACCAAACGCTCTTTGGACTGGAGTAGGCAAGGTGGGGGACTACGCCAAGCGTTCCCATGTGGGGAGTAGGTAGGGTGGTCGAATCCTACGCCAAGCGCTTCTCTTCAAGGAGTAGGCAGGATGGTGTAATGTCACGCCAAGCGCATCCATTAGTGGAGTAGGCAGGGTGGTCTAGTTTCACGCCGAGCGCCCTGTGAGGGTAGGTAGGGTGGCTAGAACCTACGCCAAGTGCTTCCGCGAGTGGAGTAGGCAGGGTGACTCCTTATGCTGATTGATCAAGACCTAGTTAAGGCACAAAGGTGTCTAATGGTGGGTTTGGCAAGGTAGTGCCGATATGTTACATTAGCGCAGTGGCGCGTGTGAATTAGAGCACAGTGGTGATCATTTGTTCGTTACATGTGTAGCATTGTTGTTGGCTAATCGAAGCGGCGATCGAGTTGAGGCACAAAGAAGCGCGAGAACTTTTGGTGGACGAGATTAATCTTTGCACAATAGTGCATGTCCATGATTTGAGACACCAGCAATATTTTTTTTGTTGCTTTAAAGGCTCGTTGATGGTTGTCTATGGGACATGATAAAGTGTGTATCCCTCATAGCACGGGGGCACGAATTCTAGCGATATGGGGATGCTTACGCATCACTCGAGAGGAGAGTCATTCCCTATGGTGGCTATCGGTAATAGTGATGCTTATTTTGATACATTGCCTTGTGTCGTTAACCCTTGCTTATTGATGTTTGTTTTGTATTGTTAGCACAAGGGCGTGTTGATAAGTGTTCAAAAGTACTATTTTTCTTACCCTTTTTACTCATATTATTGTTAGACTTAGGCTCATAATAGTTGCATAGTTAGCCATTCATGCATTAATCCATGATTCCTTCAATTGTTGAGCTTGATTACATAACTTGGTGATTTTTGTGGAAATAGATGCTGCTTTGGTGTGTTTTTGTGTATGTATGTGCAGGATCACTTGCCAAAGCAATGCCGAGCCAGTTGCCAGGGCAATGCATGAAGGATATGCCGAGCTAGTTGCCAGGGCAGTGCATGAAGGAGACGCCGAGCCAGTTGCCATGGCATTTGTCGACAAAGACCAAAAGCAATATGGATGTCGAAATTCATGATTTTACAAGCCCAAGATGACATGGAGCAAGGCCCAAGCCCAAAGGAATTTGATTGCCATGCAGAGATTAAAGAAGAATTAAATTCCAAGAAGATAGGAGAAGTTCTAATAGGAATAAAATTATAATAAAGAATTATATTCTTTAAAGATAATTTAATTCCAACTCAAACTCCTCCTCAAAGAAGGACTTTGGCCTAGCCCTATAAATAGCAAGGAGATTTCGACAATCCATAGAGGGAGAGCAAGAGGGAAATTTCGGCAAGTCCAAGTAGGGCAAGAGGAGAGAATTTTCGACAAGCATCAAGGGCAAAGAGGATTTCGACAAGCCTCTTCCTTCATCTTTGTTCGATTGGGTTCATGCTAGGGATTAATTATCTTGTGTTTCTTTGGAACCTAGCCATGAACTAAATTTACTTGGCTATGGTTATTGTGTTTTGTGGTTGTGAGAAACTATTGGTTTTTGTTTAGGTAATAAGAGTTTGTACTTTTCTATTTCAAGGTTTATTCATTCTTGATTCTTATTATTGTTTATGCAGTGAATTGGGAGAGGATCTCGTGATTTCATCCATTTATCTAATATCGGGAGAGTTAGATTCAAGAAACGAATGAATATATGATCTTTATTCAATCCAATGATGGTGAAGATTAATCCGGCTTAGGAATAAGTTAAGGATTTCAACGGCTAAGAGGAGTGCAAGATTGGTTGTTGTTCACCCTTGATTCACGCAGGATGTATTATCAAGGCATGCACAAGTAGCTAGAGTTTCGACTTAGGGATAAGAAGAAACCATTGAAGAACGCTCCGCCGAACCTTGAAGTTGCTGCCCGATCGCCCAAGTAGTTGCCCAACTAGTCGCCCGTGCAACCATCAATTAGTTGCCAAGGCAACCCGTTGTGCAAGTCGCCACGGCAACTGAGTTGCCCGTGCACTCTTTTACCAAGACAATCCAATCGGCTATCACACCTCAACTCACGATAACCTAGCCTATCTCTCTCAATCGATCTCATCTTTTCTTTTACTTTATTGCTTTCTAGTTTAGTTATTACTTAAACTCCTTTAATTGTGTTTTTACTTTTCACAAAGGCAAAGAACTTAAGCAAAGTGGCCCAAACCAATCCCTGTGGAGACGATACTCGATACTCATATCACTTTATTACTTGCGACGTGTATACTTGCACAATTGCGTAGCACTTATCACACGCAACACGTGTGTAGCCCGAAGCATAAAATGTGCTTATTTTTGTTATCTAACATATTAGTGCTTGTCGTTTCCAGGGTAATGGGATAAATTCTTGATTGATGGAAGTTAATGGCAATATTGTTTATCTTGGCACTGTGGTGCTTGGTTGTTGCTTAACTATCTTTTTCCAAGTGAAAAAGAGGAGTGTGTATAGATGGTTGTAGATTGATACAATGGATAGTCATGGGTTTGTATACTAACCCTAAAGGAAAGAGTTGGAGACAACTTGAAATCGTTCCATAATTGATTTGTGTTTAGGGAGTCAATGCGGCAGAGTCGTGTTCTTCAAGGTGGTAGATTCGCCCATTGATAAAATTAAAGGGGTATGATAAAACTCGTTTGTTATAGGAGTACTTTGGTACAGTGTGATCGTCTAAAGGTGCAGGACAAGACTCTTAGGACCTCGAACTATTTAATGAAGTGGTCAAAGGATCACGGTGATCGCTGTATGTCGGATGAAGTGGCCCCTCTCGAAACATAATGAAGTAAAAGGGAGTGCAGAGTTATTGGTATGCTCCCTCCTGTTGTTGTGGACTCTTGTAGCGGTAGACACACCATGGGTTCTCGGGGAAAAAATGTTACATTGTTAAATAAAATCAAGGAACCTAAGAGGAATGCTCCCCATAGCTAATAATTTGCCCGTAAATGGCAATTTTCTCAAGACACATTGGGCCTTAAGGTAAAAAGGAATATGTTGCGATGTTGTTAGTTTGGACCAGATTCTTCGGGAATAAATTGCAAATATGGGATGAAAAAGGTTGTGCGAGTCAATACCGTTTTATCTTGCCTGAAAAAAAAACTCATTTTGGCACGAAAATCTTTCTTTGATGGGGATGCTGGCTAGGGTAAGGCAAAATGCTATTTGTAAAGCTACCCGTTTGGGTGAGAAACACAAGGGTGGTACAACTTGGTAATGTGGGTACATATGAGAAAAGCTCTCCTTAGGAGTTCCTTCACAAGTAAAGCCAAAGAGTGAGCGTGGGACAGACAAGCTCGATGGGTATGTGGTGATGGTTCAAGTACAATCCAGATCTCACCCAAGTGTTACAAAATCTCCAATTTGCGTTGTGGTGATATTGGCTACTACCGACAAGCTATTTGGTGGGGTGAGCTAATAAAGCCAAGGCTTAGGTCAAAATTGATGTATGGACCGAGAGGCCGAAAGCAAAACCTGGTTACCACGGATATGTCAGTGTTACCCAAAAATAGAAATGTGGTGCTCAAGGAATTTATAAAGCACTTCCCAGAGTTTGGCAATACGAAGCGTGAATTGTAGTGGGAGACGTACTGGAAAGTCCCATTGAACTTGTAAGGTACATTTCATTTTATTGTTATGTAATTAGACTAACCAATTTCGTGGTCAGTTTTCTCTTTGTGTGTGTTCTGAAGGCAGGTATTTCTATCAATTCCTTGAGGGATGTGGGGCAATCGATTAAAGAACCAAGACGGTTTGAAGGTTTGGCAGGTGTCAAAAGCCCTGGTCGTATGCAACAGGGATAAATGTCAGCTGCATGTAACAAAGAAGGACACGAAATGGTGACAAACGCGAAAACGTGGAATGAGTATTGCCCAGAGAGAGAACACACCTAGGTGCTAGGACGTCAACACAGGGTGGTGGGTTAGTAGACCCTAGTCGGTTTAAGGAACTTGAGGCCGTAGTGGCTGCCATGAGAGCTATGGCATCAAATGATCGGCTTTGAGCAATAGAGGAAACACAACAAGAGTTGGCCCAAACTATCCAAGATTTTGGTAATGAAGGAAAAAGAAGCATTAAGTCATATGAAGTTCGGACTAGATGAGATCAAGACTCAGGTTAACCTGATACAAATAGCTATAGGCAATTCGATGACATCAGATAGGGGCTGAGGACTAGGGTTTCGGAACCTTAGCGGTATGAAGGGAATAGAGATGCTAAGGAGCTTGAAAATTTCTTGTTCGACGTCAAGCATTATCTTCGGTATACGCATACTAAAATAGATAAAGACAAGGTCGCGGTGGCCTTGGTGTATCTAATAGGGGACGCCAAGTTGTGGTGGCGGTCCAAGTTTATTAATGGTGTTTGTCCTATCAAGATATGTGATGAGCTAAAGGAAGAGTTAATGAGCTCCTTCTCTCCCGAAAATGTAGAATGTAATTCTTAAAAGAAGCTAAGGGATTTAGCAAATACAGGTTCTATTCGAGATTATGTAAGAGAATAAAGAGGTCTTGATCCTACATGAGAATACTCTACTGACTAGATGTCGTGGGCATATGGGGAAGAGTTTGGTATCCTGCGAAAACCTAAGTCACACATAGAGGGCACAAGTGAGACATTATTTTGAAGCCTATGACACGAGACTAATGTTGATATGATGTTTGTGGGGTGCTAATACAGGTTCCTTTGTTGGCGTGATAACAAGATGAACTTTTCTAGTAAGTGGGTAATGGGGAAGACATCAGTAGATGTGGGGAACTAACTTACCCATGGAGTATAGGCCATGTGTGTCAAGAGATCAAATGTGTACTTTTGTGCTTAATCAACAGTTCTGCCTGTTACAAAGGGAGTGAAGGAGAAACGAAATAAGGGGGCAACTTGATTGGCTATTATAAGGGCCATAGGAGACCATTAAGAAGTTCTAGTGAGGGCATATGACCATCTATTTTGCTACTGGAACAAGGGCAAGGTTGTTCGAGAGAATATTGGTGTCCATTCACTTGGCAAATTGTGCAGGTATAATTGAGTAAGAAGAAAACCTCACGAGTGGATGATATTAGCTTGTCGTAGAGACTGTGTTCTCAAATAGTCAAAACACGTGAGGTATACATACAAAGGCATACCATGATTGGTGGTAGCATAAGGCAATGTGTGCCAACCAGGTATCATACGAGACTTGTGTGGATATGTTTTCATTGATAAAATTGCTTATATATCTTATAATACAGGATGTATTGAGGAGAACAAAAGGCAAATACAATGCGATACGGTGTTGGCAACTAGAGATCATCTTTGCATTATTAAGCAACCAAGTGCAACGCGAGCATGTGC
Source organism: Hibiscus mutabilis (assembly GCA_019671005.1). Taxonomy (NCBI): domain Eukaryota; kingdom Viridiplantae; phylum Streptophyta; class Magnoliopsida; order Malvales; family Malvaceae; genus Hibiscus; species Hibiscus mutabilis. Next base: position 34,962,694 of record CM033743.1, on the reverse strand, counting down.
TGGCAAACTTGTGTTAATATTGATGATATATGTATGGTAATGCATTCAGTACTTTGGAGGTCTCGGTACGAGATGAGGCAAAGTTGGCGAATATGCTTAATGTCGAGCAGCAAGCCATTGAGTGACGAGTCATAACACGTTTGCTCATGGCCAGGTATGTTACTTTTTTATTTGTGTAGGTTAATGGGCAGATCGTGGAGCACAGAGAAACTACAAGGCACTTTTTCGAGTGGATCGATGGTTTGTTACTTGTCTTTTGCCCGAGCCACAATCGGAGTAAAAGTGGGGGAGCATGAATCTAAAACTCAACATGATAGAAGTGGAACTGGATCATAATGAGTCCGTGGTCAGTCTAGACGGTTACGGATGTGCAACATAGTCAAAAGGAGATAGAAAAAACCCAGGATCGAGGCTTGAATTAGTTGCTTGAATTATCAAATGAAGGGACAAGAAAAACATATCAAATCGAGCACGAATCGAAGATGTGCTGCCACAGAGGTCTGTATCGGCTCAACAGGTGATGAAGAACTGGTGTCAATATCAATGAGAACCATCCCTGCTTGGACTACATCGATGAGGACATCGGTAGAGGAAGTGGGGGAGAATGTCAGAACCATCCCTTATGGGGCTACATCGATGAGGCCATCGATAGAATAAGTGGGGGAGAATGTCAAGGCCATCCCTTATTATATTGCGACCCTACCTTGACAAGCCCGTTCATGACCGAGCAATGGTGGACTGATATGAGCAATCCCTAAGGAGCTACCAAGTCAAGGATGCAAATTAAGATGCTTTGGGAAGACGATGGAGGCCCTATCCAGAAAGTGTCCTCATTTGGGACGAAGCAACGTCTACTCATGGCATTCCTGGTAAGTTTATTTAGCTCTTGAGGGGGAAGTGGTCTGGTGTCGGGTCTCCTCCATCCCCCTTGCCTGGGCTAGCGACTGAGCTTCCTTGGTGTAAGCTACCTACTCCTAGGCCCATGTGGGGGCCTAGGTGTGTGGGCAGTGGGGCCTAGTGGTTGGCACACTGTCTCCCCGGGAGAAATACCTAGGGACGGTTTGGGGCCATAGGGCCCCATATCGCGCTCGTGGCTGAAGTACGAGGTTAGAGTGCAGCTATCGCTAGGCCCTGCGGGATAACTCCTTGGACAATGAGGCATGGGAAAGGCTGACTTGTCTGGGTAACACCCATTTCAAGTGCCGCACGGCTTGCCAACCGAGCAAAGGGGGCATGTCCGTGACACATTGCTCTCGGGGAAAAATTCCCTTGCGGAGGTTCGGTCAACCATCCGATCCGAGGTCCTTTTGTGACTCGATCGAGTTAATTTTTGAGCCATGATAATATGACACCGAGATTTTAGTAGGGGTCGGTCAAAATTTTTCATTCTAGCTTTTAGTGGGTAAAATTTGATCTTTATCTTTGTATTTATTTATATAATAATATATAGTTTTGTTGGTTATATTTTTTAATATTGGCATATTTTTTTAATATATTTTTGTATATTATTTAACTTTTAATTTTTGCATTGTTTTTTTTACTTTTTTATATTCGATATATTTTATTTTATTTGTATTTTTTGTACATGATATATATAGTATTATTATGTATATTTGATAAGTATAACATATATATATAATATGTGTAATATATATTATAATATGTATATAGTATAATATTTGCTTTACATAATATTTGTATAATATGTATATTTATATATAAGATATGTATAAAATATTATTTATGTATTTATGTTTACATGTATATATTAATATATATATTGTATATTATATAGTATTTTATTTTTTTTTATTTTATTACTTTATATTTACATTATTTATATTAACTTTATGTTATTTAGTATTTTACATAAATATCGTATATAGTATTTTGCCCATTGTTCCGATATTTCTATTGGGAGTTTCATCTCGGCCATCCGAGTGTCATCTCCTTTGAATGTCGTGAATACTAAGACAGATTTAAACTGTTGTACATGCATCTTGGGAATTAATTATTAAATTAAATCAAATTTTTATTTTCCTTAATAAAAATAATACGAACCTTTAGGTACTAATTTTGGGCGTACTGGGGTGCTAATCCTTCCCCACTCGTAACCAACTCCCGAACCCATCTCTGGTTGACTTTTCGGTGTTCGGTCTACCTTATCCAAATGACCGATGGCGACTCTATTTTTTACCTTTTTTTATTTAAAACCCGAAGCCCTATTTCGAAAAGGGTTTCCAGGTAAGCCCGGACGAAAAAGGTTTCTACAGCATGGCGACTCCGCTGGAGACTTATTTTTTGTTTTAAAAAAAATGAGTTCGGCCTTATTCAGGGTTCGCATTGTAATTATTAAGGAAAATTTAAATTTAATTTAATTAATTTAATTTTTAACTTTCAATTTTTGTTTGATATAAATTGTCATCATATATTAGCTATAGAACCCTTAAGTGAGAGAGATTACTTCGCTTTGTGAGGTTTTCACCTCCGTATAGTGTTGTAATGTACTCTTGGAATCCAGTCCTTATATTCTGTGGGGTTTTCACCTCTATGTGGTATAAGGGTCGTATTCCCCCAAATCGATGTCTTCGCGACAGTTTGGTTACCTTTACTCTAGAACCAAACCGCATATAATGAACCGTAATGTCCACCCTTTGATCACGCTGCTACTCTGCCCGTTTAAGAATAACCCTTTTTAGGTTTTTTTATTGTTTATATTGTTTGTACATTTTAACTTCTTATTTTTTTATTTTTCATAATTTAATTCATTTTATTATCCGATTATTCTATTACACTAACTAATTTTCTATGTTGTTTGTTTCTTTCTTTCCTGCATCCGCATTGCATATCATATCATACAAAGTGTTGATTTGAGAATAATCCAATTTAGAGGGTGTACCCAGATAGGAGAGAAGTTTGTGATACAAGAGCGATAATGCAAACATTGTCGGGTTAGGGTGAATAAAGACCAACAAAAAGATGACTTGACTGTGAGATACGAAGCGAACAAAGAAACGATGGAGCTTAGGCACGCTATTCGAAACCCGACTCATTTGAATAGGCTAGCCATCTCTAAAAAAACCCTCAAGTGCATAGATTACGCTGCCATATGACTTTTGGACAGTGGAAGAAGAAAATGACGAGACCACCCCACAAACCGATGAGGATGCTAAGGTGTAGAGTATGAATCGTACTTTACAAAATCAAGATATCAAGACAAGAAGCTACCCATTATCTGTAATTCATTTCAGCTTCTTGTCAGACGTCTTCTCTTAGCAGAAGCCTTTCTAAGGATTACTTGCGAATCAACACTTCATTTGTATTCATTTTGGCATGACATTTAAATATTTAGTTGTAAATTATAATTTGCATGCAATATTAAAGATAATTGGGTTAATTGTGTAAATACCATAGGGAAAATTTAAACTCAAATTACTATCATTCCACATCGATATGGTACTCACTTGCAAGCAAAAAAATGGAAAACTGAGTGACTGAACTAGAATAGGGCCAAAATAACTTGGAAAACCGTTTGGATAGGGCTGAACAAAACATCAGCGAACAGATCAAGATTCAATCGGATACGCCGATCCCCTCGAGAAAAGTGCATGTCAATACCACCAGGGTATCCGCCAACCATCAGGAATGAAGGACCACCAAGTAACCGATTAATCTGGAAACAACCTATAAGGAAGAAGTATCGAACCTCGACTTGGTAGAAAAGATCAGAGCCATTTTGGCAAGACCGACAGAAAAGTTGGCGCAACGCGCTTAAACACTGTCAAGTTTAAGAAATGGATAATTCAAATGTCCATTGAAAATCCATTTTTTGTGAATGGTCAAAGTAAAAAAAATCCTTTGAGAAAATCCAGTGTCATGATTGGTATAAACTGATTGTACCCAGGGGAATGGTACAATTAGCCCAGAGCAAACGGCTATCGGTAAAGGCAAATCAAAACCGTTGATCCCTGTGCATTTGGGAAAAATGCAAAAGAACTCTAATGGCAGAATCAAATGTTTAAAACCTTCATTCAACTCCTCTTTGTTAGTGTTGCAGCTGGATCAAATATCGAGATCATCTTTTGATCCCATCTCTTCATTAGTATGGCGGCTGGATCAGAGCCATTTTTGACAAGTCCAATAGAAATGTTGGCTCAACATGCTTAAACACGGTAAAGTTTAAGATAATGGAAAATTCAAATGTCCATCGAAAATTCATTTTTACAAATGGTCAAAGGAAAATAAATCCTTTGAGAAAATTCAATGTCATGATTGGTATAAATTAATTGTACCCAGGGGAATGGTATAACTAGCCCGGAGAAAACGGCTATCAGTAAAGGCAACTCAAAATCGTTGATCCCTGTGCATTTGGGAAAAATGCAAAAGAAATCAAACCGAAGAATCAAATGACTTTTCCTTTGCTTCAATGTTGCAGCTAAGTTAATTTTTCTTCAAATTTTGCTTACAAGAACAGCAAAGAAGATCAAGTGAAGTCCAAGAAAGAAACGATGGTCAGAGCAAGAACCCTTACCCCAGACCAGACTATTTTGCTTTAGAAGGTACTATTTTATGCCCAAGACGATCAGAATCGGGGCATCATCTCAAAGATTTTTTATCTATCACTGGTACTGGCACTGGCCGAGAATAGATTGAAGTGTCAACTCTCTTTGGAACATAAAGATAAAATACAAGAAGAACTCTCAGCTTGAAGATTACACTTCGGGCTTTGATGAGAATTTCATACATGAAGGATTTTCAGCCTTACCTTTAGCATTGATGAAGAGTTCTATACGGAAAAACTTTCTAGACTCAAAGCGAGTTACTCTTTCGTGCCTATGACGGTCAGAAACCAAGGCACCATCTAGAGATTTTTCAGACTTTAGCTTTCAGGGAAGCAGCATAAATCTTCTATTTATCTTGTAACAAGATACCACTGTACGCCAATGATGGTCAGAAATCGGGGCACCATCTAGAGATTTTTCAGACTTTAGCTTTCAGGGAAGTAGCAAAAATCTTCTAGTCGTCTTGTAACAAGATACCATTTCACGCCTATGATGGTCAGAAACAAGGGCATTCTTCAAGGTTTTTCAGTCTTCATCTTTCATGGAAACAACGAAAACTTTTCGTCAATCTTGTGACGAGATACCTTTCATTGCATATGATGATCAGAAATCGGGGTATGATCTAAAAATTTTCTAGTCTTCGGCTTTCATGGAAGTAGTGAAAATCATGTGGTAGTCTCGAAGCAAGTTACACTTTGATGTCAAGATGGTCAAAACCTGGGGCATCTTTTCAATTTTTCAGTCTCCAACTTTTAAAGGAGCAGCGAAAATTTTCTAATAGTTTCACAGCGAGATGTCATTTTCATGTCAAGACGGTCAGAACCTGGGGCATCCTTTCGATTTTCTAGTCTTCGACTTTCAAGGAAGCAATGAAAATTATGTGGCAATCTCAAAGTGAGTTACTCTTTTGTGCCTATGACGGTCAGAAACCGGGGCACACCATCTAGATATTTTGCAAAATTTAGCTTTCAGGGAAGTACTAGAAATCTTCTAGTCATCTTGTGATGAGATACCCTTTCATGCCTATGACGATCAGAATCGGGGTATGATCTAAAAATTTTCCAGTCTTCAGCTTTTATGGAAGCAGTGAAAATCATGTGGTAGTCTCGAAGCAAGTTACATTTTGATGTCAAGACGGTTAAAACCTGGGGCATCCTTTCAATTTTCCAGTCTTCAACTTTCAAATGAGCAACGAAAATTTTCTAATAGTCTCACAGGAAGATGTTATTTTCATGTCAAGACGGTCAGAACCCGGGGCATCCTTTCGATTTTCCAGTCTTCGGCTTTTAGGGAAGCAGTGAAAATCATGTGGCAATCTCAAAGTGAGTTACTTTTTCGTGCCAATAACGGTAAAAAACCGGGGCACACCATCTAGAGATTTTTCAAACTTTAGCTTTCAAGGAAGTAGCAGAAATCTTCTGGTAGTCTTGTAACGAGATACCCTTTCATGCCTATGACAATCAGAAATAGGGCATGATCTAGAAATTTTCTAGTCACCAACCTTCTGGGAAACAAGGAAAATCTCCCGGCAGTAAGATATCATCTCATACCTATGACGATCAGAAATCGGGTATGATCTTTAAATTTTTTTTGTCTACAGCCTTCTACGAAGAAGAGATAACTTGTACCTCTAGAAAGGCTCCTAACTCGAAGATTCCACCCGTAGAAGGTTCTATATAGGAGGCACCTGCAACTTCAAGACTCAAAGGTGAGAAGTTTTATATCAGAAGGGCTTGCAACCTGAAGATGTCTCCAAGACTTCAAATGAAGAAAGAGTGAGCAGGAAGAGCTTGTGGCCTTGAACTCCTGACTCAAAGATTGTGCAGAGCACACCATTTTGAAGATTTTGCCTCCAAGAGCGGTCGAGCTAATTAACTGAAGATCGAAAGAACAGACGGTGGCCAAAAAAGAACCCTCAGCCTACCGAACCAAAATGGTCACTACTTTGTCTTTGCTCTATCCTTATTACACAACGATGAGAAAAGAAGGGAAGCTGTTGTAACCTATTTTTGTCTGGATTAGATCCAAAATAAGCCTAATATCCTTACCTATTATACCCAATTAAAAGACCTTTATCCAGTCCAAGTTGCCCTACTTGCAAACCCGAAAAGCAGAAAAGAAGACGTTATTGCCTGAAAATTTTCGATCTGTAAATTTTTTGAAGGTATTTAATACTCTAAAATTTTTTGTACAGGAGAGCTTTTATCGAATGAAATTAAAAAAGAGAGTAAAAAGTAAAAAAAGGAAGTAAGTGGAGCATGTTTCTCTACGTAGCCTCCCACCCCACCACCTTTGGCTATAAATAACCTGTGGGGGAGGCCACAATGAGAACACACACCCACAATTTCACAATGAAATTGACCAATTTCAATTGAAATGGCAAATGGCATAAATGGCTAAGCAAGCTTTGCTTGCACACGAGAGCAGTGCTCTCAGGGAAAAAATCCCTCGCGGAGGTTCGGTCAACCACCCGATTTGAGGTCCTTTCGTGAGCCGATTGAGTTAATTTTTGAGCCATGGTAATATGGCACTAAGATCTTGATGGGGATCGGTCAAATTTTTTCATTCGAGCTCTTAGTAGGGTAAAATTTGATCTTTATCTTTGTATTTATTTATATAATAATATATAGTTTTGTTGATTATGCTTTTTAATATTGGCATATTTTTTTAATATGTTTTTATAGTATTTTACTTTTTAATTTTTGCATTGTTTTTTTTACTTTTTTATATTCGATATATTTTATTTTATTTGTATTTTTTGTACATAATATATATAGTATTATTATGTACATTTGATAAGTATAACATATATATATAATATGTGTAATATATATTATTATATTTATATAGTATAATATTTGTTGTACATAGTATTTGTATAATATGTATATTTATATATAAGATATGTATAAAATATTATTTATGTATTTATGTTTACATGTATATATTAATATATATTGTATATTATATAGTATTATATTTGTTTTTATTTTATTACTTTATATTTACATTATTTATATTAACTTTATGTTATTTAGTATTTTACAAAAATATCGTATATAGTATTTTGCCCCATTGTTCCGATATTTCTATTGGGAGTGTCATCTCGGCCATCCGAGTGTCATCTCCTTTGAATATCGTGAATAGTAAGGCAGATTTAAACTGTTGTGCATGCATCTTGGGAATTAATTATTAAATTAAATCAAATTTTTATTTTCTTTAATAAAAATAATGTCAACCTTTAGGTACCAATTTTGGGCGTAGTGGGAGTGCTAATCCTTCCTCACTCGTAACCAACTCCCGAACCCATCTATGGTTGACTTTTCGGTGTTCGGTCTACCTTATCCAAATGATCGATGGCGACTCCATTTTTTACCATTTTTTATTTAAAACCCGAAGCCCTATTCCGAAAGGGGTTTCCAGGTAAGCCCGGACGAAAAAGGTCGATACACAAGTAATTTAAAAGTCCTCAACGGCTAGTTTTTCATTCCGTTATATATACAAGCCAAGGACACTTGAAGAAAGAGAGGATGGGCATCCAAGCGTAAAGATCAAGAGAGTATAATTTTATTGTACACCCTCCTAGAGAGGTATTTTGTTTACAAATGTCAAGACCTCATTGTTGAGGGATAGGTTCTAGTTGATCCTTATAAAAACTAGGGAGAGAGTTCTATCTTAGCCCGTGAAAAGATAGGGATGTAAGGTTACCCCTTGAACCCATAAAAAGGGAAGAATTCATTGTTAGTGAATTGGGAAATCCTTAGTGTGGATGCTAAGGTAGTGGATGTAGACCTTGGTTAGAAGGTCGAACCACTCTAAAATCGAATGCGTCAAATTGTTATTTCTTGTTCGATTTTGTGTTTTCCCAATTTCAAAAGAAACCTCAACACCCTTCATCGGTGCTAATTTCGGTTGAAGACATCGATCATTTCAATGACTTTTTAATAGTGTAAATTATGAATTTTGTCAACCAAGTCACTTAATTATTTAAATGATATCATTCAAGTTACTAACCGTTAAAAGCTAACAAAGATGTTCATATGAAAGTTAAATAAATTTTTAGTTACACATTTGGTCCTCGTTACTTACACAATTTATTAATTTGATACTAACTTTAATTTAAATCTCCAATCATATGGTGATACGTGTCATCATCTGATTGAAATAAAATAAATGCAACAATAGTGGCTTAACAAGGATTTGAACATGGAATTATCCAAAAAAAAGATTTGAACATGGGTTGCTTGAGAAACAAAGCACCCACCTAGCCACTGAACCAAGATCGTTAACTTTTAATGGTCAGTGGTGACTTATTCTATTTAAATAGTTAAGCGATCTAATTGATAAAATTAGATGTTCAATGGTCAAAATATAACCACCCTTATAATTAAATGACCATAAAGGTAATTTACCTATAACTTTTTGTAGTACCCTAATTTTACCCGGGTATGGGTATATATATAGTAATGTTTTTCTTATAAATAATAATAAATTCCAAATGCCAGTCTAAATGTCCTTTTTTACATATATAAAGCCCAATTACAGATTCAAAGCCCAAACTCTTCTTGCATCCAGTTTTCCTGCCTGTTTTTAATACATGCTAGCCCAACAAACATATATATATGTACATACAGTCAAGAAACACAAAATGATCAAATAGCCTAAATTTATCACCCAAATTTGCCTCTCAATAGATACGTGTCGGTCCTCTATTGGCCGAAATGAAAGCACACGGATTGTGCTTGTTTGATCCAGCTGGTACCAGCACCATGATGTCATCAACGGGTCAGCCTATATAAAGAAAGAGAGAGAGTGACAGCATCATTAATAACCATCATTAAAAAATTAATAATAATAATAAAGATAATAATGAGGAGAGAGAATAAAGCTTACATCGAGAACTGAAGAGGTTGTCGGGAGTACGAACAGACGCTAGGGACTCACTGGGAACACGAACGGACATCTGGGAAAGCGCCAAAATCACCATAGCCGCCGCGTCATGAGGTATCATTCTTCTCATCTTTTAAATCCTGCAAAATAAAATGATCTTAGTTCGAATGTAAGGAAAAAACAAATAGAAAAGGATGGTGGTCGGAGTTCTTATCTGTGGTGGCTGGAGTTTGTTGAGGGACGGTGGAGTTGAAAACGAGATCGATAGTGGGTAGAGTAGATTTAGGACGGAAAAAAGAAAGGGTAGATCCTATCGGATCTGGGTATATCTAGGGCTAAGGATTGAAAAAATAAAAAAATTTAGGTATATTTAGGGTTTCGGCCGATGGCCGGAAATCATCTCGCGACGGCTGGCCGGAAGGGAGTGGTGGCCGAAACGGTGACACGGCGGCCAATGAACAACAGATGACGGTCAGTGGACAGTGGCTAAAGATCAAATGGTGGTGCATGCGGTGGTTTTAGGCCGACGTTCATCATGTTCATCTGATTTGTGATGAACGCGAGATGAACACTCTAAAAATATGTGTTTTTGATCCAAAAGAGGAGAAATTTTAGGCACAAGGTGTTATGGTTAGAGAGAACCGGTAGAGGAGAGAGAGTGTGGATGGGAGAAATCAACGAGTTGGACTCAGTATAGGGGTTTTACATCCTGACCTAAACAGTGTCGTTTTGGCACCGAATCAAGGGGACCCACGTCATTCTAATCGGGTCGGACAAGATCCATCTTTTTAAATATGGGTAAATAAGGGTTTTAGTCCCTGGATCTTTGAGATTTATTTCAATTTAGTCATTTTCCTTAATAAAAATCAAAATTAAGCTTTGTTTTTAATTCAATTAGGTCCTAATTCTCTTGTTTAATTGATTTAATTGTTTTTAAATTATATGTTTGATGTTTGGTTTTAAATAAAGCATATAGTATATGTTATTAGACAATCAATTCGCTTAGATTTAAATAAAAAGTTGTTTAGAGCCTTAATCTCTTATGTTCTTATTAGGATTTAAATAATTTAATTAGGTAGACCATTGTAGCAAATTAATGAGTATTAAGTGGAAACTTTGAGGCCCAAATTTAAACGGTTTTCCTTTGCTTGTAATGGGGTGTTATCAACATTGGCTTTAAAGAGGTACACTTAATATCCATTACAACTTAGAATTGAATAAATAATTTAGTTAATTGATAGAGCTTTAATTAAGCTAGCACTCTAATTAAATAGAATGACAAATTAATTAATGGATATTATTTTAATTTAAAGGTTTTAATACGGATGGTATTCAAGCAATTGATATTATCTCATGGAGACCTTTAAATTTAATAATGTTCATAGCCTAACAATTTAATTAATTAGACCCCTTTTAAGTTAGAACTTAAAATAAACGAGGCCATAATAAATCATGCATTTAAACCTTTTATGTTGGAAATATATTTTTGAATGTGAATAGGGGTGCTTCGAACAGGGAGCTTTTAATCTCATATTCGGTTAAAAAATATATTTCTTTATAAAAGGATATCTCCATTTGGAATTTAAATCCAGTTAATAATTATGGTTAAATTAAATTCAAACTGTTATTAGAAATGCTAAAATGCTACGTAAAATTAAAGGTACCGATAACGGGCGTTTGTGGGGTGCTAATCCTTTCCCACACGTAACCGACTCTCGAACCCTAATTTTAAAAAATAAATCTCTGGTTGGTTTTTTATGGTGTCCGTTCTACCAAAGTGATCGGTGACGAATCCAAAATATTTTCAAGATTAAATAAAAGAAAAAACCGATTTAAAAAAAAAGATAAAATGAATTAGAGGCAAAATCTTAATTTTCAAAATCGATCGTCGAGTTATTTCACAACGGGTAAAAAATTGGTCACGACACTTTTATTCTTCTATCTTACTTCCATGCTAATTAGAAGTATGCATTTTCTTGGTCAACTAAGTTTCAATAATTATTTTTCTTATTTGAGCCTGGCAAGTGATTTTAGTAGAAAAGATGATGATGTTATTTTAGGAAATTTAGGTTCGAACAGGTTTGTCTACAAAGTGTGTGTCTTATCAAAGAGTTAAGAAAAATATGAACATATACTTCATTGTAATCAACTTAACACTATACAAAAAATAATTATTTCTCTTACTTAAAACTAATTTAGATCATTAATAATTTATAAAAAATTATCTTAAATAAATCAAGTTATATCCCAATAAAATCTGTGTGAGATTCATCTAAACTCTCATCAGTCACCATCGATAACCATCTTATAACTCTAGGGAAGGAGGATAATTTCAATCTCCATTTCTCCAACAAAAGGGGTTTATTTTCCTTTCTTAGTAAGTTTTAAGGGCTCTTACTTCTCGCTCCCATTTCAGACTAGGACATCGTATTTTTACTCTCAAAATATCCATAGGCAAGATTCTGACGATCGCCACAAAACCATCATCTCTTATGTTGGATCAAAAATATTGTAACCAATGACTCTACGTCTAAATTAGAAGGGGTGAACTGCCTACAACCTCTACAAAATCACTTGCTCCTATGTTAGACATCAACAATGGTGTAGTGAGCATATACAACCTATTTGACCAAAAGAACCAGTCGCGATGGTCAAACCCAAGCATGCAGCCCCATGTTTGGATTCAGAAACAATACCTGACTACCCAGATGGTAGATGTATTAGAGAACGAAGGAAGATCTCTCATAGACCGAAAAGTTTGAAATTGAATAACTATTTCGTTTTGAGCATCTTATTGTGTTATCTTAGAGTATAACATAGTAGATATGACATTCATTACAATATACAGGATACCTACAGGGCATGCCATACAAAATATAGAGCCGAAATAGAGCATGCGATTCAAAGAGTAGGGGCGTAAATGAACCGGCCTTGAACGAACAAGACTATATTCGTATTCGTTTGTTTATTTTTAAAACTGTTTATATTTGGTTCGTGTTCTCTTAAATTTTTAATATTGTGTTCGTGTTCGTGTTCGTTTATTTATTTTTGAAGGTATTCGTGTTCGTTTGTTTAGTGTTCGCGAATGTGTTCGTTTATTTATGTTTGAAGGTATTCGTGTTCGTGAACGTGTTCGTTTAAATGTTCTCGAACGTGTTCGTTTATACATTCACAAACGTGTTCATTTAACGTTTGCAAACATTTAAACGAACACATTCGTGAACATATTCGTTTATACGTTTAGAAATATTAACTAAACAAACAAACAAAATAAAACAAACTCCAAAGTTGTGAAATTGTGAAATTAATCCATTAGTCTTTAAGCTCCTCATGCTTCACAGTTTGTGCTCTAAAGTTCATCTTTTGTGCTCTAAATTTTTAAAAAATAAAACAAGCCTATAAATGAGCCAATAAAAGAGCTAATGAACGAACTTGTTCGTGAACATAAACGAATTGAACACACCTTTGTTTGTATCCGTTTGTTTATTAAACGAACATAAAAAATTTGTCCATACTCGTTTATTTAGCTTTATAGACAAAGGCTATACGAACGATTTTTCGAACGTATTGTTCATTTACACCCCTACCAGAGAGCAAAACAATGACAAGGAGCATGGGACACAAAATGCGTAACAATCACATACGCATACAATTTAATAATCAAAATAATCTCAGAGGCATGCAATGACAGTGGTTACTCATTGGAACAGATAACATCAAGGATTCAAATGGCGGTCCGCTACCATAATAGCAACTATTATATAGTGGCAGAGGCACCGTCCGAAATTGCTATTGAAAAAAACAACGGTCCACAACGACTGTAATAACATTCGTTATATTAGCAACCGCGATAAAATACTGCGACCGAAAATGTGGACGCAACTGCGATTTAAATCCCTGGATAGCATGCTTTACACGGAAACATAGATAAGATGGAGGCATGCTTAATCAGAAACCAGAAATACAGTAGAAGCATGTTTTAAACAGAAATACGAACTGAACCAAAGAACATGTTTTAACACAGAAGTGAACAAAAATCAATAATCATGCAAAATCAGTGATCGAGTAGTATAACTCAAAACATATTACTATACAAGTTTTTAATTAGTTTTAAAAATCATTTAATTACGACCCGAGAGTGAACTTCGGGTTCCTTGCTTCTAATGGTGTTCTCTAATACCATTTTAGTAGTACATTTTAAGTCATTGGTAATTTTAATCGAACTCCATTTAAGCTAGTAACTTAGCACCAGAACATTTAGGACAGATAAATACATTCATTACAATCAGGAGCGAATCTTGGTGTGATAGTTTGGGGGTTTGATCAAAAATTATTTTTTTGATTTTGAGGATTTAAAAAGATTTTTTTAAAAAAATTGAAGGTCTAATTGAAATTTTAAAAAAAATGGGAGTCTTAATGAATTTTTTAACAATTTAGGGAACTTAGTTAAAAATATTAAAAAAATTAAGACTTAATAAAAATTTCTAACAAATTTGAGGGGGCCTAATCAACATTTCTAAAATATTTGAGGGATGTAAATACAAATTTGAAGGGGCCTAATTAAATTTTTTAAAATATTTGAGGGGTATAAATTTATTTTCCCCAAACCTTGGGGTGACAAGGGTCCTAGACTCTAGGGGTGATGCGCCTCTGATTACAATGAATACAAAATACAAACAAAAATGGTCAAAATGAAAAATTAACCCCTCAAATATACATTTTGTTTGTTTTTAGCTCTTAAACTATTCTTTGGTCAAAATAAGACCTTATATTATTATTTTTGGTCACTTTCAGTCTGATAGTTATTTAAGTCAAAAAAAAATTATTTCGACTAATAAGATGTTGACACATCACATATTTTTTTGACAAATAGATAGTTTAGGGACTAAATGAAGAAAAAATGACATAGTTTAGGTACTTATTTGACCAAAAATTAATTTAAGACTTAAAGTGACAAAAAATAAGAGTTTATTGGCCTATTTTGATCAAAAAATAGTTTAAGAGCTAAAAGTAAATAAAAGACATAGTTTAAGGGCTGATTTTTTATTTAAGCAAACAAAAATTGCAGCACCCATTTTTCAGATCGAACAGGACACGCACCTACACAAGATTGACAAAGAATTCACCAAGCTAGAGCTTTTTCCTCGATTACCAGCGGAATTGGAACCTGCGTGAACAGATTGATACTCAAATGGTTTCAACCTAATGGCAGGGTTAAAAATTTATTTAAGGGTGTTATTTTCTTGAATGATATTTAAGAGTAATTAATTATTTATAAATATGTGTCAATTTATTTATACAGTAGTGACAATTATATATTTTTTAATTTTATATATACAAATCATGGGTGTGGCTCCGCCCATGTTTGAACCCGATTCAAAACGGAAAGTACGTGTATAAACGGAAGGGGTTTCAGATTCAAAGGTGAACCTGATTTGGAAGGTCATTTAGGAGCAAAGAATTCAATACACGTGTCAGAGGAATAAAAATCGTCTGTTTTTTTTTATCTCATTCGAAGAAAAATTTGTAAGCATTGACTAGTGAGTAATATTAAATAAATAAATAAATAATGATGATAAATGAATGAATTAATAAATAAATAATACAAGGATGATATAGTAATTGTGGTGTGGTAAAATATCACAGCCTTAGAAGCAATTTAATCTGGATTGGAGTAATCTCAAATATAAACGACGTCCTTCAAGGTTAATACAGACTTTCGAACTTCGTACACCTAAAATAAGAAAGTTAAAGTCAATTGTTGTTGCTCTCATAAAAAAAAATTGAGAAGAAAAAAGGAAGGAGAATAATAATTTTGGTAAAGTACTGCAGATACCACTAAACACATAGTTTAATATTGATTATACCAACGAGGTTGGTCCAAGTGGTAAGCAGCTTGATATCGCTTAAGCAAGTCTCGAGTTCGAGATGTTTTGTATGCAGAAAATCACCGCTGGAAGACTCACTCACCAAAGCTAGGCGTGTGACGTGAGTCAGGTCAGATTAGTCAGTGCGAAGCCTTGGAAACCGCCATTAAAATCCCTTCATGTCATCGCACGCGGACCGTTAAGATTCATTCATGTAATCGATGTTAATGACCTAGTGATATAATTGAAGCCTAAACTAAAGTTGATATAATCGATATTAAACTTAAAGTGCAGTGGTATCCGGTGTAGTTTACCCTAATAATATTGATAGACGAAACTTGGTATTTGTAAGAGGAAAAGTAGGGGTAGGCGTGTCTGGTGCTAGGGGGCTCAATCATAGTTAGACAATAGGTGTTGGCCATAGTGGAAAATCCATAAAGGGTGGACAAGTGCCCACCCTGAAATATGAAATTCCTCTAGTTATGTTGATTCTCAAAAATAATTCAAAGTTTAAACAAATTTGAAAATTTTGTTTCGAATATTTTTATCTTAGTCAAACTTTTCCAAAATCAATATGATTTGTTTTTGTACTTTAAAAAGACTATTTCCATTCTTCAAGGCCAAAAGAATCGATCCCTTTGTGGACAGTAAGCCTAACTATTTTTCCTCCCAGCCTCCAAGTGCAAAAGAATCGTTCCTTTCTTAAAAGGATCGATCCCTCACATCATAAATGTCAATTTTCTTTATAGGTAACAATTTATTGCATCCCAACGGCTCCAAACAGCTAGTATTTATAGAGAGGATATAAAAACAAAGCCAAGGCATCTCAGCAACAATAAGAAACATATTAGAAAGAAAATATCAGCATCAAAGAGTCTTGGAGTGCTTAATTGTTGTATTTTTCATTGTAAAACATTTGTGAGCATTCACTGTTAATTTTTGTTCAAGTTTTTTTTGGGTGAGAACTTTAAATTGTGCAAACACTAGCCTTGTGAGGTTTTCTTGTTTGCTTATTTGTATTTTTCTTTGGGAAAGAATTCACTAGACATTAGGGTATAAGTCTTGGTGAATTGTGTAAGGTTACACATTGTCCTTAAAGGTTTACAAATCTAGTAGATTTAGTGGATTCACTATAAATCGTGTCAAATTTGTTCATATTTATTTTGCTTCCACCATAGATTTTAAAAGTCAATTCACCCTCTCTTGACATATTCATTTAATAGAATCGAGCCCAACAAGTTACTTATCCATTTTATTGATTATATGCACTCTAAAATCTAAATTTTCTTATGTTAGTTATCAATTGTATTGCTTGTGCCTACCTGAAATTTTTAAATCCACATAAAATGTACATATGCTCACTCTAAAAAATACTCCTAAATCCTCCATTGGTTGACCTACACGTTGCGACTCATATGATGTGCGATTCATGAAAGGCAAGGACACCACAAGGTGCGTTAAAGGGTAGAGTTGATGAGAAGGGTGACTGGCGTCGCCGACGATAATAGAGGCTACAAGAGGGGTGCAAATGGGCATTTTTATGTAAAAAAAACCCATTTTTAATAGTTATCTAGAAAATGAACCATATCCGAAGTTATCTAAAAAATGACCCCCAAATCGTCAACGTAAGAAGACCTCGCTTTCTGCAGAAAGCGAGTTCGAACCTCGCTTTCTACAAAACGCGGTTCCGCGTTGAGTAAGTTGGTAAAAAATTAATTTCCAGCATTTTTTAACATGGAACTCGCTTTCTGTAGAATGCAAGTTCGCCTTACACGGACGATTTGGAGGTCATTTTTCTAGTAACTTTGGGTATGGGTCATTTTTCTAGATAACTATTAAAATAGGTTTTTTACATAAATATGCCTGCAAAATGAGAAGAGAGAATTATGTGTTTAGATTTTCTCAAGATTTTTAAAAATAGTCATAGTAGAGAATATAAACTAGGTCTTGAAAAGGTAAATCGAAACTTTGACCCTTAAATTCTTAAGGTTTCAAAATCGAGTTAAAACTTTCTGTTAGAATGATCAATCAATTGTGATGGTGGCCAAGAGGGGGTGAATTGGCAATTTTAAAGTTTTGAATCAAATTGAAAGATTTAGGCAATAACACACAAGGATTTATAGTGGTTCAAGCTTCTAACAAGCTCTACGTCCACTACCTTAGCTTCCTACTAAGGATTTTCAACAATTTCACTATGAAATTCTTTCCCTTTTCTAGGCTTAGGAGGCAACTGTTACAAGTTCAAGCTTTCTACCCAAAGCTTTGAACAATTCACTCACAATACAAAGAAAGAAGTTTGGCAAATAAAATATCCTCACAAGATACAAATTTTTGCCCAATAATGATCACTCACAATCCCAAACTTGAAACAAAGATATACAAAATAATTACACAAGTTGGGTGTACAAGATTTGACTCTAAAAGCACAAAGGGTTGGATTTTGCTTGATTGCTTGAATGTTGTTCAATGAATGTCCAATCACTATTACAGCAGCATTGGAGTTTTGTATTTATACCCTCTCAATGATTTCTAGCCGTTTGGGTGGTTGAAGT
This sequence comes from Hibiscus mutabilis, assembly GCA_019671005.1. Lineage (NCBI taxonomy): Eukaryota > Viridiplantae > Streptophyta > Magnoliopsida > Malvales > Malvaceae > Hibiscus > Hibiscus mutabilis. The sequence goes on along the minus strand of CM033743.1, from coordinate 34,944,823 downwards.
ATTGAATATAGCCGTTGAAGGGCTTCTTTCCCGTAATAAATGTTGTCTGCCAACCATCTGTATCGGTACACGAAAGGCCGTATCGATACCTGTTACAAGAAGAATATAGTCGTTGTGCAGTAGTGTATCGATACGTGGGAGGGCATATCGAAACGGACATAGTGTAAATTTGGGGGCGTATCGAAACGACAAGGCCGTATTGGTACGATATTTGCTTACTGGAATCTGAGTTTAAAAATTGCATCGGTACGCCTAGGGGCGTACCGATACGGGTAACAGAAAATTAAAAGTTCGTTGATTCCAATAACTGACAAGGCAACGGTCGAAAAATTTAATGCAAAGATCTCGAAGATCTTGACAAACTGTATCGAAACGGATGGGACCGTATCGGTACGATTAAGAATACCTTAAACCCAGATTTTAGATTGTATCGAAACGGACAAGGTCGTATCGAAAGGCAAAGCTTAAAACATTTGCCCAAATGAAGGCCGTATCGAAACGGTCAATACCATATTAAAACGCAAGGCCTAATTTTTCAAAGTCATATGAATGTCATATAGAAATGAGCTAAGTCGTATCGGTACGTTTTGTAAAACCAAATTCTAGTAACGAATTTCTGTATCGAAACACCAAGGGGTGTATCGATACGCCTGGGGGAAAATGCATAGTTTGGCTTGAAAACACTTAGAAAAATTTTGGGTTTAAGTTTTTGGACTTAAAGAAAATTTTCCTTGTCAATTTGTCAGACTTTAGAATACTTAAAAATTTATTTTCTTTTACAATTTAGTCCTTAAATAATTTGTTATATCAAAATCAAACATAGGTGTTACAATATCCCCCTTTTTGATATAACAAAACCAAAGTCAAGTTTTTTTAAGTATCTTTGAAAACTTTGAAAGTTACCCCCCTTAATTTAAGACTAAAATGTTTTTCCTTGAAAAGTTAAAAAAAAATTGGCTTTTAAATCTTCTCCCATTTTTGTTAGATCAAAATCAATTCAATAGGGCATAACAAGTAAACAACAATAACTCCAAGCAATTAAATAAGCAACATAATCATTAAAATTTAAACCATAATCCAAGATAACCAAATCCAATCCAACTTAAAACCTAAAAACATAATCCAAATAACAAAGCAATGATAAAGCATATGAGTTCATAAAAACATAAAAACAAAGGTGCATAAACTAATCCTAATATGATATAATATGATATGATATGAAATGCAAAAATCCTAAGGATCCATCCCATCGCCTCTAGCGTCTTCGTCTTCTTCATCTTCATCCTCATCATCATTGTTGGCTTGAGTTCCAAAGGATTGACGCCATTCTCCATGAAACGCGGTAAGAGTGAAATCCATTGAGTTTTGGCGATTTTTTATAGCTGTCACTCTTTCTTCCAAGGATGTGAAGCGTGTGTCGATCGCGGCAAACCCAGAATCCATGGTTGTTTGCAAAGAAGCAATGTTGGTGCTCAAGTTGGTGAATTTCCCATTGAGGTATGCCAAGAGAGCATCAAGATTAGGGTGGGTCACCGGGGGGCTTGTGGAATGGGAGCCTCTTAAGGACCACTACCGGATCGAGTTGAACACCTCCCAGAAGATCGGTATTCCGAATCCATTCTCCATTGTAGAATGTGAACCTTGCGTGAAGAAGAGAACGCTCATCAATAGGATCGATGAGAGGTTCCACAAAGTCATAGGAGCAATCAATTCCCATCTTGTGAAATATGTAGCTCAATACGGTGCCGTATGTGAAAGATGAAACCTTAGAGGTATGACGATGTTGCACAAGGAAAACGATCTAGGTGAACATAATTTGAGCAAGGTTAGGGCGCTTACCCCCACAAAAGCAACGGATCCAAAAGTTGTCGACTTGTCAGATTGTGGAGAACTTCCCACTAGATGGACGGAACCACCAAGTGATCATGAGGTGTGTAGAATACGGTCATAGGCATCTAGTACGGTTACAAAGCCTCCAAGAACATGTCCCATCGAATCCTCATTATCAGTTCCCGTATCCTCAAAATCTAAAAAGTTTGCTAAAACGGTTGAATCAATGCGAAATTTCTTACCCATTAAATAAGATTCAATTGCAATAACCAAGGATCTACTTTCATCGAAAATACACCGGGCATTGGAATAAAAAATCAAAACAAGGTTTCGATATAAAAGCCCGAATATACTAAAAATAGCATAAATTTCCATTCTTCCATCAAATTAAGATATTTAAATTTAAATCTTTCGGATGATAGAAAAGGGATGGAAGTAACATGCTCTTGGCGAATTTTATAATTTTGATACCTTTTAAAACGATCCATGGCATGTGGAAATTGCGGTTCATTAAAACAATTTTGATAGATATGGGTAAGATTGGGTCGATTACTATTATGGTGCCATAATTAATCCAATAATCAAGGTATTGTTAAAAATCTATACAATATAGTTTAAAAACATATACAAGTATAAAAATAATTTTTGGTAAAAGAAAACTTCAAAAAGTGTTAAAAATTATACGATATAATTTTATATTCGAATAAAAAAATTTCATATTTGAAAAAGATTTTACAAAAACTTTGAAAGCTACACTATGTATATCCTAAATATGTGATTATGATTCAAAAACAGTGAGTATATATGTACGAAAATTAAAAAGAAAAAGATAGGGTTTATACCTTGAAGTTGGGATTAATGATGAATGAAGAGATGTTGATGCACAAACTTGATGATTTTTGCTTGGGTTTGATGTAAAAACCAAAAGCCTTCAAACATTTTGAAGAGTTGTGTGAAAAATTGTAAGGGATTTGGAGGATTTTATAGAGGATTTTTGGACTATGGTTTTGAAAGAAAAAAAATATTTTTTAATTAAAGTTGGGAACCTCTTTTAATGCCTGAATAACTGCCCAGCGGGTGCATGTACCGATACACCACGTGGCGTATCGAAACACCTGTACCGAAACGGTTGTAACCCATTTTGATACGTGATCCCATACCGGTACATTTTAATCTGTACCGAAACATGTTTCAATAACCCGTATCGATACGAGGAACACTACATCGATACGCTTGTGCTAGAAATGATATTTTTTACAGCATGTTGCTCAAAAGTTCAATTTGGATCGAATCGAAATGCATGGAAATGATATGAGATCATCATGTATGAACAAAAACAGATGCATACTCCCCCTAGCAACAAGCATAGATGCATATAGGAGCAAAATCACATAAGCAATGCAATCAATCAAATCCAAGCAAGATTTTAAGACCAAAAGGGCTCTAAGGCTCAAGAAATGCTGGTTAAACCTAACTCTCTCCTAAGAGACCAAAAACGCTCTTTGTCTAGTGGTTTGGTGAAGATATCTGCTAATTGATTTGAGGTGTCTACATATTCCAGAACTACATCATTTTTCAAGACATGATCCTTAACGAAATGATGTCTTATTTCTATGTGTTTGGTTCTAAAGTGTTGGATGGGATTCTTAGTGAGACAAATGGCACTAGTATTGTCACACCTAATGGGGATGGTACTTACATCAATTCCATAATCTAAGAGTTGTTTCTTAATCCAAAGGACTTGAGCACAACAACTTCCTAAGGATATCTATTCGGCTTCGGTGGTAGATAAAGCTACACTATTTTGCTTCTTAGAAAACTAAGATATGAGCATACTACCTAGGAATTGAAATGTACCGGAGGTACTCTTTTTATATATTTTCAACCCCATAATTCGCATCCAATAAGGAATGTAAACTAAATGAACAATCTCTAGGATACCAAAGACCTAAACAATGTGTATCTCTAAGGTATCTAAAGATCCTTTTAACTGCTATAAGGTGGGATTCTCTAGGACTAGCTTGAAATCTAGCACACAAGCAAACACTAAACAAGATATCCGGTCTACTTGCGGTAAAATAAAGCAAAGATCCTATCATTGATCTATAAAGCTTTAAATCCACACACTTACCTCCTTCATCCTTATCAAGCCTTGTAGAAGAACTCATTGGTGTGGCTTGAGGTTTTGCGTTCTCTAAGCCAAACTTCTTGAGCATGTCCTTTATATATTTAGCTTGATTGATGAAGATGACATCCTTCCTTTGTTTAATTTGGAGCCCCAAGAAGTAGGAAAGCCCCCCCATCATGCTCATCTCAAATTCACCTCGCATCAACTTAGCAAACTCTTGACAAAGAAATTCATTAGTAGAACCGAAAATACTATTATCAACATAAATTTGAACTACTAATATGTCTTTGTCATTTCTTTTTATGAAGAGTGTAGTATCTACCTTCCCTTTTTCAAAACCTTTTTCAACTAGAAAACTTGACAACCTTTCATACCAAGCTCTAAGAGCTTGTTTCAAACCATATAAAGCTTTTCAAAGTTTAAAAACATGGTTTGGGTATTTTGGATCTTCAAAACCGGGTGGTTGTTCTACATACACTTCTTCATTTATAGAACCATTTAAAAATACACTTTTAACATCCATTTGAAAAAGCTTGAATTCATTGTAACATGCAAATGCAAGAAGCATCCTAATAGCTTCCATTCTAGCTACGGGTGCATAGGTTTCATCAAAATCAATTCCCTCTTCTTGAGTGTAACCTTGAGCAAAAAGTCTAACCTTGTTTCTCACTATGTTACTACTCTCATCTAGTTTGTTTTTATAAACCCATTTAGTTCCTATATTAGATTTATTACTAGGCCTATCAACTAATGTCCAAATTTGACTTCTCTCAAATTGGTTTAATTCCTCTTGCATGTCCATTATCCAATAATCATCGTTTAATGCTTCTTTGATATTCTTAGGCTCTATGCATGAGATAAATGAACATTGCATGCATTCTTAAGAGAAAGTCTAGTGGTTACCCCTTTGGATGGATCACCCAAAATCTCACCACCTTTGACATAGTTGAACTCACTTGGGTAGCTCACTTCCTTTTCCTCTAGATTCATGTCCTTCAAGGCTTCTAGAGGTGGATCTTGTGTTTCCTCTTCTTTGGTTGGAACTTCATTCACCTTTGATGATTGCCCACTATCATTGGCTTCAAAAATTCCTACATCATCATCATCACAAGAATCTTTTCTCGGAACGAGGGTATCATCGAAAACCACATGTATTGACTCTTCGAAAACTAAAGTTCTTTTATTAAATACACGATATGCTTTAGAGTTTGAAGAATACCCTAAGAAAATAGCTTCATCACTTTTAGCATCAAATTTGCCTAAATTATCTTTTCCATTGTTCAAAACAAAACATTTACACACAAATAGATGAAAATAGCTAATGTTAGGCTTTTTGGATTTTAAAATCTCATAAGGAGTTTTCTTTAGAATAGGCCTAATCATTACTCTATTTATAATGTAGCAAGCTGTGTTAGTAGCTTCCGCCCAAAATATTTTAGCAAATTATTTTCACAAAGCATGGTTCTAGCCATTTCCTCTAAAGTTCGATTTTTCCTTTCAACAACCCCATTTTGTTGAGGTGTTCTAGGAGCTAAAAAATTGTGGCTTATACCATTTGAGTTTCAAAAATCCTCAAAACCTAGATTTTGAAATTCGGTACGATGGCCACTTCGAATATGAGAAATAGTTTGACCAAGATCATTTTGAGTAATTTTTGAAAATAGGATGAATTTTTCTAAAGCCCCATCTTTGGTATTTAAAAATAGAACCCCAAGCGTATCTAGAGTAATCATCAACTAAAACAAATGCATATGATTTTCCACCCAAGCTAGTTGTTCTAATAGGGCCAAAGAGATCCATATGGATCAATTGTAAAACTCTACTAGTTGAAACATCATTAATAGGTTTAAAAGAAACTCTTTTATGTTTGCCTTTTGCACAAGCATCACAAATTTTGTCATTTGAAAACTTTATTTTAGGCAAACCTCTTACTAGATCTTTTGAAACCAATTTTTCCAAAACACCCATGCTTGCATGCCCTAGTTTTCTATGCCATAACCATGAATCATGTTCATCATTAGAAACAAAACATGCATTAGAGATATGAATGTCTTCTAAATGCACCATATATATGTTTCCTATGCGATGACCTAAAAGCACAATTTTGTGAGTTTCAATATTTATAATTTTACAACCATATATATCAAAAATCACTACGAAACCTTTATCACAAAGTTGGCTTATGCTTAATAAGTTATGTTTAAGACCATTAACATATAAAACATTTTCAATAAGTATGAAAGTGTGATTACCAATGAAACCTATTCCTTCAATTTAACCTTTGGAGTTGTCACCAAATGACACTAATCCTCCTCTCTTTAGCTCTAGTTCCAAGAATCTACTCTTGTCTCCGGTCATATGTCTTCAGCATCCACTATCAAGGAACCACGTATTTGCACTTGTAGTCTTGGCCTTGTACCAATGCTCCCCCTACAAACATGGAATCAAACTTTGATTTTTGGTACCCAAATCTTTTTGGGTCCATAAGCATTAGTTCTCAAAATCTTAGTCCCCTTAGGAATCCAAGAAGCAATCTCATTAGCATTGTTAGAAGCTACAACATCCATAGGAATCCAAATGCTTATAACTTTCTTATCATAATAGGGTCTTGAATACCCTCCATGTTTGTATCTATTAAAGTTCATTTTAACATAGTTGGGTTTTGAAGATTGTCCTTTTTCAAAACTTGATTTCCCAACATTGTTTAAGGAAGCTTTGAAATCATTTACCTCATTGAGGTAATGATCTTTTAACTCGGAAAGAAGGTTATTTAAATCAACATTTTCTTATTCAAAATACTTTTGATTATCTTGTAAATCACTAACCTTCATTTTAAGTGCCGAATTGGTTTTAGATAAGGAATCGTTTTGGTTTTTCAAATCAAGAATAGTTTTCTTATTTTTCAAAATAGATTCCTTATATTTTTCAACCAATTCATCATAATCCTCTTGCAACTCATTATAATCATCAAATAATTCATCATAAGTAAGATCATTTAATGAGTTAGAGGTTACCTTAGGATCCTCCTCAAAGGCCATGAGACATAAGTTTGCAATTTTGTGCTCCTCATCACTTGAAGACTCTTCATCGCTCTAAGTGGTTACATGGGCTTCGTGCTTATTTTTCTTCTCAAAGCCATTCTTCTTGAGTTGGGGACAATCGATTTTGATGTGCCCCAGCTTCTTACATTTATAGTACACGATAGGATCCTTCTCTTTTTCTTTGCTCTTGTTCTTGAGATCCCTTCTTCGGTTGGATCTCATGAGCCGAGTGAATCGTTTGGCTATCATAGCCAATTCCTCGTCTTCCTCCTCACTAGAATCACTCTCATCATATGAAGCTGTGAGAGCAATTCCACTCTTCTTCTTCTCTACTTCCTTCTTCTCGACCTTTATTTCTTCCTTTTTTATTTTCCTAATCTCTTCATTTCTTCATTATCTCATGGGTGAGAAGAGACCACATGAGAGCATCAAGCTTTAGTGTCTTGAGATTTTTCGCTTCTATGATGATCGTTACCATCCCAAGACTCAAAAAGTGAGTAGATTGGTTTTCGAACTAGCTTCTCCTCCGGAATAATTTCTCCTAGACCCTTAAGGCCATTGACAACGATGAAGAATCGTTCGAACATTTTGGAGATGTCTTCATCCAGCTCCAAATTTTCATAGCTCAAATTAAGAAGCCCAATCTTGGTCTCTTTAACTTCATTAGTGCCTTCGTATGTAATCTCGAGCTTATCCCAAATTTCTTTAGCACTTGAGCAAGATGACATCTTTGAGTACTCATCTGGTCTAAGAGAGCAAAATAACATGTGTATGGCTTTATCATTGATTTGAAGCTTCTTCCGATCTTATCGGTCATCTCATGCTTGGACTTTGGTACTAGTCGATTACCTTCTCTCTTCATCGAAATTGTCGGTCCATCTTTCACTGCATCCCATAGGAGGTAGTCATGTGATTTGATGAAGAACCTCATACGGTTTTTCCAATAGGGATAGTTATCCCCATTGAAGTATGGAGGTTTGGTGATAGAATGAGACTCGTACATACCGGAGGTGGATGCCATGGCTTTGACTTTTATTGATTGAATCACCTTCTAAGATCGCCTTAACGATTGTTAGACCTTTGGTTGAGTGTGGCTTTGATACCAATTGTTAGGATGATCAATCAATTGTGATGGTGGCCAAGAGGGGGTGAATTGGCAATTTTAAAGTTTGGAAGCAAATTGAAAGATTTAGACAATGAGACACAATGATTTATAGTGGTTCAAGCTTCTAACAAGCTCTACGTCAACTACCTTAGCTTTCTACTAAGGATTTTCAACAATTTCACTATGAAATTCTTCCCCTTTTCTAGGCTTAGGAGGCAACCGTTACAAGTTCAAGCTTTCTACCCAAAGCTTTGAACAATTCACTCCCAATACAAAGAAAGAAGTTTGACAAATAAAACATCCTTACAAGATACAAATTTTTGCCCAATAATGATCACTCACAATCCCAAACTTGAAACAAAGATATACAAAAGAATTACACAAGTTGGGTGTACAAGATTTGACTCTAAAAGCACAAAGGGTTGGATTTTTCTTGATTGCTTGAATGTTCAATCATTGTTGCAGCAGCATTGGAGTCTTGTATTATACCCTCTCACTGATTTCTAGCCGTTTGGGTGGTTGGAGTATTGAATATAGCCGTTGAAGGGCTTCTTTCCCGCAATAAATATTGTCTGCGAACCATCCGTATCGGTACACGAAGGGTCGTATCGATACCTATTACAAGAAGAATATAGTCGTTGTGCAGTAGCGTATTAATACGCGGGAGGGCGTATCGAAACGGACATAGTGTAAATTTAGGGGCATGTCGAAACGGTATTTACTTACTGGAATATGAGCTGAAAATTGCATCGTTACGCCTATGAGCGTGCCGATACAGGTAATAGAAAATTAAAATTTCGTTGATTCCAATAACTAACAAGGCAGTAGTCGAAAAATTTAATGAAAAGATCTCCAAGATCTTGACAAATTGTATCGAAACGGATGGTACTGTATCGGTACGATTAAGAATACCTTAAACCCAAATTTCAGATCGTATTGAAACGGACAAGGCCGTATCGAAACGCGAAGCTTAAAAAGTTTGCCCAGATGAAGGCCGTATCGAAACGGTCAATACCGTATCGAAACGCAAGGCCTAATTTTTCAAAGTCATATGAATGTCGTATCGAAACGAGCTAAGCCGTATCGGTGCGTTTTGCAAGATCAAATTCCAGTAACGAATTTCCGTATCAAAACACCAAGGGGTGTATCGATACGCATGGGCGAAAATGCATAGTTTGGCTTGAAAACACTTAGAAAAATTTTGGGTTTAAGTTTTTGGACTTAAAGAAAATTTTCCCTGTCAATTTGTGAGACTTTAGAATACTTAAAAATTTATTTTCTTTTACAATTTAGTCCTTAAATTATTTTGTTATATCAAAATCAAACATAGCTTTTATACTTTCTAAAATTGTAGTTTGACCCCATAACTTTGAAAAATTCTCAATTTAGTATCAGTTTAAAACTAAAGCTCTAGAGTTCTGAATTCACAAAATGTAACAAAAATTTTAGCACAATTTTCGAATTGTGACATAAACAAAGAGTTGTTCAATATTGTTTTGTTGATGTTCTAAATTCACATATTGATTAATGATAGGTATAAGAAAACAAACATCGCCAAAAGAGATAGTAAGAACTGAGTTAAAACTTAATTCTTCCTCGAAAACGATGTCTCTAACTTTGTTTCTCCCTCCAAATTTAACATCTTCAAACAAAAGTCGCAATTCTCGCTTAAAAAAAATTTCCTTGTGTGATCATAAAACTTATACCCTTAGATAGAATAATCAATAAAATAGTTGCTCACTGTTTTGGAGTCAAATTTATTCATGTGTCCTAAATTGTTACAGAAAAAATAATACTTTATAATTTAGTGTTGTTTCTTTTGAATGGGCCCCTCAATAGTTCTACTTTAATATTTTGTCTTTTTATTCTTGTCTTTAGAGATACTGGTTAAATAAGTGCTTTTAGACTTATCGGGACCTAATTTTTCTTTCTCTTGCACACAATGAAAAATAAGTTCATTTAGGCTCCATTTCTTATTTCGATAGTTATAACGAATTTTGAATTAGTTTAAACTGTGTAGAAAACGATACTAAAATCATAAAAGCAAACAATTCTTCAGAAAGTTGAATCTTAAGTCCCTTAAGTCTTAAAGGAATATGAAACATCTCTATAATGTACTTGCTCACATTTCTTTAATCCTTATACTTTATGGACATTAAATAAGTTCATAATCTTTCTCGTTTTTTCTCTGAACGCTATTTTATGAATCCGTCGATGGTCTAAACGTACGACGTCACTCATCCACTTGTGGTGCCCTTCCACCGCCTGCCTTTGCTTTTCAACTAGGGTTTTCTTTTCTTTTTTTAGGGGCTTTTGTTTTTGGATTATGCTATGGGTCACTATTGCTTTTTTTTTTTGGCGCCTATGTTGCCCAATGTAATGTTAGATTTGGATTAATGATTTTTTTGGGTATTAAGCTTTTTTTTAAAAAATAAGAAACCGTGTTTCAGGCAAGTTGAGTCGATTTTTATTAAATTTCCTCTTGTCAAATTAGAGCAGGTTAGATAAAGTTGTCTCGTCCCACTTTAACATATTTATTAAAATGCTCATTTAAAAAAATTAAACTTTATATATTTTAAATAAAATTTCATTCAACTTTATTATATATATATATATTTCATTTTATAATTTTTTGTTATATATTCTGATTATAGTTTCTTGACTTTTTTAAAATCTACAAGATTAGAATATCAAACTTAATGAAGTAAGCTTTTAATAGTGACTACATTGATTTCATTTCCTTGCCAATAATAGGTGGGCGGGCTAAGTCAAACTGTTAAACAAGTTTAGGCAGGTCCTTACCTGCTAAGGTAACAGCCAGCAGACGATTGTGTGATGCTGCCTGCAGGTGTTAACAAAGAACATTTTCACATGGTCTGAACAACAAATGCACATGGTTTAGACCCACAACTATATACATACATCAGCTACCAGACATCATGGAAGTTTATATACATGAACATGATGAGGAAAAATCGATAACGATCCGTATGGGTGGGACCCTAACAGATCGTTTAGAAGAGCTGGAAAGATGAAGTCCTTGCCTGTTTAGCCAGATTCTTCAACTTCAAATACAATCATAAATCATCACCATTGCTTACCTAACTACCAAAACAATCAATGCTTATTATCATAAGCTTTTGCTACTTTGGGGAGCTGTTGCGGGAAAAGCTTTCAATAACCCGAAATGGTTCATTGTGCATCTAATGCTTAGATTTTGAATTTAATGCGAAGAAAGGAATTAACTACGGATCATGACAGATTGATGGAATTGAATGGTATGATCTGCACAAGATTTTACCAAACTCTACGCGAAACAGAGAAATTGACCTGCATTAATAGAGATGCAAGGTCTGTGCCTAGCAGTGGAAATAAGAGATGCCGAATATGGATTATGGAATGAAAAAGCATAATGTCTGTTACCTTGAGCTTTAAGTCAGTATTGAAACTTCCGAGGATCCAACATCGGTAGAAAATGGTTAATTTGAGCATGAAATGCCCTGAGAATGAGGAGAGAAAGCAACCTAGAATAGCATGGTCAATAAGAGCTCAAGAAAATTGCAGAGACAGGACCATAAGATCATACATATATAGCTATTAAAACATTGAATTTTGGGCAATAAAACTGAATGCCAGACTAATTAGGTCACTAAAACCAAAGATTATGTCTCTACAAAATACAAAGAAAGTTGTTTTCCATGAACAATTACACTACACATATCGACTAGCTCTAAGCAAATAAACATTCAGTATAAACAAAGGGAAAACCATAACTATGATACATACAGTTCGATACGCTCCGTTTGGAAGATAATCATCCATTGCTACGGTCTGGCAAAAACACCCCAGATCTTACCCCTCCCAAGACTCTCCAACAGCTTCTTGGCCCCTTCAACATTCATCTCAACAAGTTTCTGCAAGTGCACACAAGCACCAGCAGCAACCATTTGCTTCCTACATTTCTTGGAATGAACAAGCTCGGACAAGATCGAAACAGGGTATTTTTTTTCTAGATTCTGTATAAAAGGATCCAATAACAGCACAGCATTTACTATCCCTCTCTCGTCCTTTTTGAAAATCTTTTTGTTACCGGCGTATAACAAGAGCCTCGACAGTGCCATCGCACCGGCTTCTTTTTCTTCAACAGCTTTCCCATCTAGCATTTTAATCAACGGCGCAGTACATCCACATTCACCCATTTCTTTCCTCGCTTTAGAGGAAAATCCAAGCTCAAAAACGGCTTTAGCTGCTGCAAGTCTTACCCCTAAAACCCCACAGTTCAAAGCAGCCACGAGACGGGGAATGAACCCATCAGCAACCAGAGATTCAGCAATGGGGGTAAAAGATGCTAAATGCCTAGTAAATTCAACAGCAACTTCAAGGCCTTTAGGATTTGGAGATGAATCCAAGAAATTCTTCAAACATTCAATCCCACCTTCATTAACAATCAAAAGCTTCAACTTTGAATCATTGGAAACCAAATTACATAAACAGCCAATGGAATTTTCTTGTGTCAAGGCAGTCCCGGAAGAAGCAAGCCCGATTAAAACAAAAACCGCGTTCTCTTCAACAAAATTCTCTTTAATTTCATCAAAACAAGCCAAGTTCTTCAAAACCCCGGCAGCGAAAGCTTGAGAACCGGGGGTACCTGCTTCACAAATCTCTAAAAGAGACGAAATCCCACCTCTGGAACCAACCGTTCTAGCGTTTTCCTTCGAAAACGTTAAAGCTTGTAAAGCGACGCACGCTTTTTCCTTTGCGAAACCGCTTCCGGATTCAAGAACTCGGAGGAGGTGATTCAAAAGCAACAACCCTTCGGCAATCAAAACGTGTTTGCTTGACTCCACCGCCGATACCCTTGCAATGGCGGCCACCGTCTTTTCCTTCATTTCTAAAGAGCTCGAATCCAGTGAGCCGACGAGCACGGGAACCACCCCCTGCGCCACGGCTATCATCACGTTTTTATCGTCCTTACGGAGTAAACCTAAGAGCGAGTCCATGGCTGAGTTCTTCGACTCCGTTGTTCCTATTTGTAACCGAGTTATCAAATTCCTCGACTCGACTCGCACTGCTTCTTTCTTCGTGGAAGAAGTTGACACGACACCGTCTTGAAGGACTCCACTACGAATCAAAATCTCACTGTTGGATATATGCTGGTTTAGTTTAGCCAAAACGGCGTCGAGTTCGCTCTGGGTTTTGAGTTTCCCCCCGATCAAACCGGCGCATTGACATTTCTGAGAAAGCGATAAGGCGTCGTTTAAGGTGTGGGAGATTGAACGGAGGAGGTCGACGGCGAGGGGTGTCGAGGAAGAAGAAGGGAAGTCGGAGAGGTCAAGGAGTTGACTCTGGAGAGTAGAAAGCTTGGATTTGATCAAAGCCCATTTGCCTTTGAAATTGTTGGTGTTCGGAATTTGCTCCGAAAGGGAAATCAAAAGACGCTTCGAAATGGAAATTGGGTCGTCGTCTTCTGGTACTTTCATGGCGGCTGAGACCAGTTTTTCCACTCTCTTTTTTCCTTTTTTTCAGGTTTGATGCTTAGAAAGTTTGTGCATGAAAGAAAGAAAAAGGAAAAAGTGAGGAAAAAAGCAGAGAAAATTTTGGGTTTAGAGTGTACGAACTCAGAGGAGAACGATTTAGAATAGACGGAATGCGGCAAGTGAACTGGCTTCGCCTGGATATATACTCTGAGATTTAACAAGAAGTGTCCATAGAAAAAACAAATGTGTATGTGGATTATTAAAGTTTAAAAATATTTATAAAAAAATATTATTTTATAATTATTTTTAGACTATTTAAAATATATACATATATATACTCTGAGATATGTGAACTTTGTTGAGCATGACACGCACCTCCAGAGCGTGAGTTCACGGTCACTTGATTTATTTTTTCAGCAAAGAGCTTACAAATATTATGATTCGAACCCGTACAAGATTAATTAACATAAATATCCTTAACCACTTAACCAATTAATAAACCTTAAATGGTCATTTAATTTTGACATTGCTCAATTAAGGGGGTTTTAAATTGAGAAAAACTTCAATACACAGGCCGTGTAAACTAAAGTTTACATGATCAGTTTAGTTTTAGGGGTTAGGGATGTTGTTTAGGGTTTAGAATTTAGGGTATAAGGTTTAGTTTTTAGGGTTAGGATTAGGAATTTAGGATTTGGATTTTATAGTATAAATATGTAGGCTCGTGTAAAATTAATTTTACACAGTATGTATATCAAAATTTTACCCATTTTAATTTAGATATTTTTATTAATTATTTTTTTGAATAATTTCTACCTAGGGGAGGAGGAAGAGAAATTTTGTTCGTATTGGGTCTTGAACTCACAATCTAAGAAAAAGGAAGAGTGTCAACTGAGAACTTTAACTATCTGCTCTAGAGATTGTTGATTTTATTAATTATTTATTAAATTAACACATTGCAAAAAATTAATTCTAAATTGAAATTCATTTGTACTATGAAGAGTAACGGTAGACTTTACCAATAACATGTTTGACAAGGTATGCCTTTCATCACTGTGACATGGGAGAATTTTCATAAAATGTGTCTTTGTTCAAAAAACCCACTTCTGATTTTATTTTTAGGTCAGTGGATTAAGATTTTTAAGGTTACGGTTTAAAATTTTAGAATTAATTTTTTTATCTATAATTATTGTTATTTTTATATAAAATGAAAAATGAATCAGATTATTATTATTATTTATGGTAAGGTTAGGGTTACAAGTATAACTGAAACGTAGTATATAAGGATATGTTAATAACGATAATATTTGAAATAAAAGTTAAATATTATAGAAGATAAACTCAACAAATAACTCTAGTAAAACAGGATGATGTTCATATTAAAAATTCGAATTCAAATCGCTTTGTCTGCAAAAAGTTAAGACAATAACACTTTTATTATGGTTGGTGGTTGCAAGATACTAAAAATGGACATTTTTTATTGTGACCTTCTCTATGATATCCATATCATTATGAATCATGGTTGATATCGAATGATTTGAAGGGCCTATACAATATACGTCGTTGATTCACCCGAAAAGAGTTTACTTCAATACCTTCAAGAAGTCGCAACACTTGTAATACCAAAGAATTCTTGTATATGAAAAAAAAAAAAAACTCAAAACCAACATCCCTTTAGAGTCCGCAACTTTTTTAAGAAATTTATTTTTCACTTTGACTTATTTATTATTTATTAAAATTTATTTTTCTCATGTCATCAACACACTCAAATTCAAACTTTTAAATAATCGTGTTTCAAGATAGGGTGAAAAGTGAATATTCACCCGTAAAAATACTATAGTATAGAGACGAAAAAAAGATGATGTGAATGATTATATTAGTTGAGTGTATGATTGAGATTTTGAAAAAGATTAATGAAATAATTTTTTTACCTAATGACATTAAAAAAGAACTTGAGCCTCAACCTATTAGAAAGCACTACGTGTTGTATTTAACGAGAAGTTATATCACTATGTTATTTATGAGACCAATTAATAAGATATCTTTATTTTATTAATTTTTTTGTGTAATCTTTTTACCAAGTGAAGATTCACTTGGTAAAAATTATTTTTAAATTTGATTTACGGTAAATATAAGTGAAGATTCACTTAGTAAAAAGATGATATGAAAAAAATTAATAAAATGTATGCATTTTATTGGTTGGTCCCATAAATAACGTGGTAGGAATGACCCGTAATATAATTTTTCAAATACCCATGTCAATAATCTGCGTGGCATCTACATGGAATTACACAAAAGGGGAAAATATAGTTCTTAAAATTGAATTTAATTAAATAAGAATAATATTACTTTTGCATTTTACATTATCTACTCACACTTCTTTCATCAAATCCAGATCCGTAAAAACCAAAACCATGCGAAAACAAATACTTGATTTAGTGTTCAAAATTCTCTTCGTTTTTTTTGAGAATAAAATTCTCTATTTTAGTCTATATCAGGGCCTACAATATTTTTCGTTAAGGGAATATGAGGAAAGTAATTCTAATTTTTAAATTTAAAGGAAATCAACGAAATATATTTTAGGAAAAAAATCAATCAAATCTTTTAGCCACTTATAAGTCTGCACATGTCAATATCTTTCCTTGATGCAAAGGAAATTATATCACAAGCCTAACTTACCATATCAACTATGATCTCAACCAATAATAATTATTTATCTCACCATTTTTCACAACCAATAAATATTCACTAATTTTTTTATAAGTTATATTGTTGAGTTGATGACATAAAAAATAGTGATGAATTGGATAATTTTTATTGGAAGAGACTATAACTGATGTGATAAGCCAGGCTCATGATATAATTTCTCCTCACGTGGTATTTTTAAAAAATAATTTTGAAACAGTAAAACAAATGATCAAAACAATTATAGACCAATTAAAATAAGTTTAAATGAAAAATTAACCCTTAAATTATTATTTTTTTAGTCTTTAAACTATTTTTAAGTCATAAACCATTTTATAATTTTTAATACTCGAGACTCAATAAAAAAACACCCTATAATCAGGGGACTATTTTATTTATGTAGTTTACCCAAAAATCTAATTCAACTTAAAGATTTTGATTTTGATTTTTCAAAAGAAAGCTTTCACAGGTGTCAATGATTTAAGTAGGATATAACAACAGGAAATGATAGGAGATTGAAGATCGAATGATAATTTAGACTCCAAACCTAACACAGTAAGCCACGCAGGTTAAGTCAACATCTATTAATCCACAATGAAGGGAATAATTATGGGAATTTAAACAAGTCAACTGAACCAGGACATTGAATTATAAAAAAAGGGTAAATATCACCATTGGTCACTAAACTATTCTCACTTTTCTGTTTTAATCACCAAACTATTATTTTTGACAAAAAAGTCACTAATGTTATGTTTTTTTAATATTTTGGTCACCCTCCGTTAAAAAGCTCATGAAAAATAGGAAAACAAAACTAGTTTAGTGACCAAAATAGGAAAAAAGCAATAGATTGGTGACCAGAACAGAAAAAAGTAACATTAGTGACCGAAAAAGAAAAAATGTAACGTTAGTGACGATTTTGCACGAAATAATAGTTTGGTGACCAAAACAGGAAAGTGAAAATAGTTTAGTGACCCATGGTGACGTTTACCCTAAAAATGGGCTAAAATGCAGTAGGGATACAGAGTATAAATGAAGAAACTAGGAAATTAAACTAACAAAAGCCATCATCAGCACAGCAAGAGAACAACTTTTTTATTACTATTATTATTGGCTCACTAATAGATTTATAGCAAATTACATTGCAAACTTTTGGTAGGACTTGGGAAACTCTTGATCTTTAGCCTCCTGTCTCCTTTGTTCTGATGAGTGCAGCTGTTTATGATATGGCCCAACCCAAACCTACCCCGAGTTCCGATTCGTAATTAATTAGAGTTAGATTGCTTTGCCATGCCACACCAGGAACCGGTTTTAACACTTTCCTCAACAAAATGGAGATTTATAGGCAATTTCCTGTCAGCATATGATCCTTCTTCATTCTTTTTTTTAACTTATGCTACACCTACATTACCTAGACTTTCCATCTAACACATGTTCAAACCCTACTATGAGATTACAATTTTCCAAACATATAGATATATGCACGCACAAGCGCGCGCGCGCGCACACACACACACACACATCCAACATTTAACCTTGAATTTGGATAACTTAGACGTATGTGCTATAAAAAGGCAGGAACTACTCATCCCTGCATCTCATTCCTAGTTCAACGTGAACAATTGGCGGTCAAGAAGATATGAAAGATCCCAAAAGTAATATATGATATAAAAAAAGCATACATGCATATGCCCCTAAAACAGATCCAACAAAATGGCTTTGGCTTTAAGTACAAGTCAAACAAATTAGCTAATGTTTGACAAATCTGTTTCAAGAGGAAACTTCTTAAATTCAGAAACCTCAACACAGTAAAGAAACATTTATCGAGTTATTGCTTCATCCCAAAGCTATCAGCCTTTGGTATGAAGATGTTTCCCAACTAGGGTTGTCAAGGGAACAACAAGCACTCTAAGCACTAAAAAACCTTAAATTGCCTTAAACGCAAAGTGCAATATATATAAAATAAGCTTAAGATACATGATAAACTCTAAAGAGTAAAGAGTGGTCCATTCATCTAGATGCAATCTTTTTCGTTGATCAACATGCGTGGTTTCGATATGGTCCATGTCTAATGTGGAATGCTCAAATTACCATCCCTTTCTCACTAATAAAGGTACATCCAATAGAAAAAGTGAAAAACAAGAGAAATTGAATAGATCTTAATTTCTTTCCGATTCACAGAACTTAATCCAATGGGCTCTTCTATGCATATTATCTTTCAAAAAAAGCATGCCTAAACATACCAAATGTGTGAATGCATACCTAACCAAAGATCGAAAATGTCCGACAACAAGTACTTCTCTAATATCTAATTTTAAAGAAGAGAAGAAGAAAATCCCATTTAATGAGAAAACAACAAGAATATGATTTGGAATTGCTTTATTTTGTCAAGCAAACTAGAAACTAATATTTTTCTCTGTTCTCTAGTAAAATTCTCAACAGTAGTTAGCATTTAACTTATCAAAACCTTCCTTAAAACTAACCAAAACCCCTACTGATTCTCCTAATTTCACTGGACTGAAATGAATGTTAACGTAAAGAAAGCTTAAACTTACATTGCAATGACGGATAAATATGTCCGATTGGCACACCTCCCGCAGGTTACCATTACTGGAAAACGTCATGAAAACCTTTATTAAGCTTCTGAATTGCGCAAAACATTTTTCTCCTAGAACCAACCGCATTGATCCTCATATCCTTCAAATCTTCCAATGTCAACAACGGCAAAACCTCATCATCCACTTCATGGATCTCGAAAAGAGGGGCGTACCTTCCTAAACCCAAACCATTTAGCCAGATTGTAACCCCATTTGCTGACGGTCCAGGCATTTGCCTCCTCTGGTTATTCCCATTGTAAACAACTTCCCTTTCATTTCCATGGATACCCAAATTATCCAAACAATGAACCGGACTCTGTGAATTCTCCACTTCGAAACCATCGTTATCTTCGCCGCCACTGTATTTCTCTTCCGTTTCATAGTTGCCGTTAATATTGACGTTTCCGCCGCTGGAATCGTCGAATTTGGGGACCCAATTGGATCGGACCCGTTTCGTGGCGGGGGCCGTTTCTTCAAATCCTTGACTCTCCAGCTACCAATTGCGACGCCATCTAAATTGTTGTTGTTTCCGTTTTCGTTGGCTTCTCTTTCGTCGTCGAATGCTTCGTTGTTGGCAGCGGGGTTGTGATTGGTAGCAGCGCGAGTTTTCGACGAGTTAGAACCGAAGCCGGTGGCAGAGGCGTTTAAGGAAAGGTGGGGTTGGTGTTTCCATTGCTTAGAAGCGGCGGCAGAAGAGGAGGAGGATCTTCGAATATGAGAATCGTAGGTTTGGTCGCCGCCGATGTCGCCTAATCGAACGCTAGGACGTCTGTGGCGTTTGGATCCGACGGTCTCGGATGAAACGACGGGTAAGGTGGGTGCTCCGACGCCGTTTAACTGGGCATCTGTTTGCTCTATATCCGCCATAGGAAGTGGCTTCTGGGCTTCGGGTGGAGAGAGTATGTGCGAAATCAGAATGAAATGAAGTTGGAGACCATGTGAAAGTGGTGTTGGTGTGAAGCACGTGTTTAGTTTAATTTTTAGGGTAAAGTACCCTCACAATCCCTGAACGTTTAGGGTGCTTTTAATACTGTCCCTGAACTTTTAAAACTTGCAATATAATCATTGAGCTTTTAATTCTTTTTTGCAACCGTCACTACCATCAGTTGACGTGGCTCGTTAACCTAAACAAGGTTTAATAAACTTTTAATTCGCTTTCATTATAAGAATAGCTCCAAGCAGCGATCGTGATTGTAGCTCATGTTGCTTTATAAAAAAAACAAAGATGCTTAGTACAAGTATTTAGTTTCTTAGGTAAACGAGGTTTTAGCTGTGTAAGCATCTTTAATAAAGAACTTGCTTGGTACGAGTATTTATTTTCTGGCCTAAAGTTGCAATCATGGAATTTGGGAGCTGCCGAATACTTGGAAAATTAGAGACATTATTTCATTGGGGGAAAACAACGGAATTTCCAGGTTTCAAGTGAACTATGGGGAATAAGCGGAAGAGATTAAGTAAAGGCTCATCATATATTTGGACTCAGAAAAAAATTACTTGACAAGATCCATAGCGAACCAGCGGACGTTGCACGTGGCGTAAAAAGCCAGAGAGAACATCTCGATCTTCTCTTCCGAGGGGCGGGCGACACTGTCAACAACCACCCGATGATCGTTGCTTGTGAGCCCACTTCTTGTTAGAGTTTCAAGATTGAAAGCAAAAAGGAAGATACATTCACACCACTATACATAATATATTTAAGTTTATATAACGATTCATTATTATTGTGAATGAAGTGGCAACATACCAGCCTGCTCCAACTATGCATGCAATACAGTTTATATAAAGAAATGAAAAGAAAAGAAGGGGTACAAACAACATATCCAGGAAAGGTTTATAGTTGGATTTTTACACTACCGGAACCGGATCAGCCAATGACTCGGGAGTGCCACTGCTACCATTCAGAACTGTGACATTCCCATCAGAGTCGACATCCACAATTACTGAATCGCCTTCCTTGATTTCCCTCGCAAGCATCTTCTCAGCCATGCTATCCTCGAGAAGTCTCATAATGGCTCTTCTCAAAGGCCGTGCTCCGTAGCTCGGATTGTATCCTTCCTCCACCACCCTCTCTCTGAACCTCTCAGTCACTTGAAGCTCGATTTCTTTGTTTTTAAGCCTGTCAAAGACTTCCTTAAGCATTATATCAGCAATCTCCTTAACTTCCAACTTGGTCAGCTGCCTGAAAACGATCATCTCATCCAATCTGTTCAAGAACTCCGGCCTGAAATATTGTTTCAGTTCTTCCGTGACCAGGCTCTTTATTCTGTTATAGCTGCTGTCCTTCTCGTCATAATCAAGATCAAATCCTATCCGACGTCCACCCTTTTCAATCACACTGCTTCCGACATTCGATGTCATTATCAGAAGAGTGTTCTTGAAATCCACAGTTCTTCCTTTACTATCTGTCAGCCTCCCATCCTCAAGTATCTGGAGCATCATGTTGAAAACATCGGGATGGGCTTTCTCAATCTCATCAAAAAGCACAACGGTGTAGGGTCGCCTCCTGACAGCCTCGGTTAGTTGACCACCCTCTGTATAGCCAACATACCCAGGGGGTGAACCTATGAGCTTGGAAACTGTGTGCCTTTCCATGAACTCACTCATATCAAGTCGGATCATGGCTTCTTCAGAGCCAAAATAGTATGCAGCCAGTGCCTTTGCTAGTTCCGACTTTCCTACACCAGTTGGTCCAGAGAAGATAAAGCTGGCAATTGGGCGGTTGGGGTTCTTGAGACCAACACGAGCACGACGAATAGCACGGCTAATGGCTTTGACAGCTTCATCCTGACCGATGACTCGTTTATGAAGTGTCTCTTCCATTTTCAGTAGACGATCAGATTCGTCCGTTGATACTTTCTCAACTGGAATACCAGTCCACGAAGAGACTATATGCTGAATGTCCACTTCGGTCACAACTGGCCCTCCATCCCCTGCCTCCTCCTCCGCCTTATTCATCTCTTTGTCTTTCTCTTGGATTGCAGTTATTTGAGCCCTGAGCTCAATTTCTCGATCACGCAATTCCCCAGCCTGTTCAAAAGGATTTATTATTACATGGGTCAAGCCGAATAACAGGTGGGTTTGGTAAAAAATGAAAAGCTAGGACCCGAAGAAGGGACTATTGACCCACCCCCTAAAAGAAATCAGCATAAATGACCCCAAGAAACTCAAAAAAATTTTGTACCTTCTCAAAGTCCTGGCCACGAACTGCTTCGTTCTTTGACTTTGTTATCTGCCGAAGCTCTTTTTCAAGCTCTCTAGCTTCCTCGGGGAGCTGTATCAACAGAAATGTCACAAAATCAACTTGAGAAAGGCATATGAGAGTCACTCATGACAAAATTGTTCTACAAACACACCTGCGCATGACGAAGGCGAACACGAGATCCAGCTTCATCAATCAAGTCTATTGCTTTATCAGGTAGAAAACGGTCACTGACCATACAGAAATCAGAGTGAAGAACAGAAAGAGCAGTTCCATCTTTAGTCGCTAAGCAATTACAAAGAAACTTAATGCAAATAAGATGACCAAGTACCTGATGTACTGATATGACAACTGTGCAGCAGAAACTAAGGCCTCATCCGTGTAACGAAGCTTGTGGTGAATCTCGTAACGCTCCCGCAAACCTTTCAAAATCTGTATAGTTTCATCCACAGATGGTTCGGGCACTTTGACTGGCTGAAAGCGTCTTTCCAAAGCTGGGTCTTTCTCAATATGCTTTCGGTATTCATCAAGCGTTGTAGCTCCAATACACTACATCGACTCAGATAGAGCAAAAATTGTCAGGTTTGTTTATAATAAAACTCACATTAACCCAATACTAAAATGTCAACAGTTGTCAAAGCTTAATAGAAAATTCCAACAATCAGAGCATTGGTTAGGCCTCACATAATTCATATAGAAGTCGGAAATATAAATCAACCATACAATGCAGAGTGTAAAAACAAATTTACCTGCAATTCACCTCTTGCAAGAGCAGGCTTCAAGATATTGGCTGCATCAATGGCACCTTCGGCTGCTCCTGCTCCAATCAAAGTGTGAACCTCATCGATAAACAATATTATCTCATCACTTTGCTTGATTTCCTCCATTAGCTTCTTCAATCTCTCTTCAAACTCTCCACGATATTTTGTTCCAGCAACAAGAAGACCCATATCAAGAGTTATAACCTGATAAGAAAACAACCATAAAGGTGTTCATCTAACTGAACATAGATACTAAATAGACCAGCACACAAAATTGGCTGCAACTCTGAAAGGTCATGAAAAAGGAGGAAGAAGAATCAGTAAAAAGGAAATTCTAATGACATTGAAAGAAACAAGAGTCTCTTCGTTAATTCATACCCTCAAAAAATTAAACGATAACAGAACATTTTAATCTATCAACCATTTCATTCTTTTGACAGGCTCTCGATTAGACCTAATAGTTCAGAATATCTCAGATTTGATTAAAGTGATAAAACCTCTAAAACTTTGCATGGTAAAATCTCCACTAACCAACTATTTCTTCCGATGACTATTAATGTAGTAAAAAGAAAAACAGACCCTGAAGGAGATGTATGTTATACATATATTCACAGCATTTTACATGCAACTTGTACAAGATTGACTTAAGGCAATTCTAACGGAAACAAGCAAAAAATACTACCAGATTATCATGTCAGAAGAACTGCACAAATCCAAAAGCATGAATTAAAAAAAAAGTCAATTATTTCAACCCCTTTGCTAAAATAGAATACTTTTAATGGTTAAAGACATGTATGCACCTTCTTGCCCTCAATTGTCTCAGGAACATCGCCACTCGCAATTCGTTGGGCAAGGCCTTCGGCAATAGCAGTTTTTCCAACACCAGGTTCTCCAATAAGACATGGGTTGTTTTTTGTCCGTCTGCCCAATATTTGGACAACACGTTCAATTTGATCCTGCCTTCCAACAACAGGATCCAATTTACCCTGAAATGGGGAAAACCTGCTTAGAATAAGCACATAAAAATGTGCAAATTATAAAACAGACAAATAAATTCACTTACCTCTTCAGCTAACTTGGTCAAATTGGTTCCATATTCCTCAAGTGTTGGCATCTTCGTGTTTCCAGCGGATCCTCCGCTAACAACACTAACTTCATTGCCCTCACCAACCATACGAATAACCTAGTCAATCAGATAGAAAAGATAACCTCAAGTTATGTTTTATATTACAAAAAAAGTCAACTAAATATAAACAAGATCAAGTTGATAAAGGCATTTCTTACCTGTGTGCGGATATTACTTGGGTCGGCACCTAAATTCTCAAGAACACGGGCTGCAACACCTTCCCCTTCACGAAGCAAACCAAGAAGAAGATGCTCGGATCCAATATAGTTATGGCCTGAAATTTTATAAGATAAATTTTACCAGTTAATCAAAGTAAAATTTTCAAGTCCAAAGAGCATGCAAATGACAGAGAGAATTGTTCTATGAATAACCAACACAAAGAAAACAAAAGCCAAATGACAGTTTAAAAGCTTTGTAAACTAATTAAAAATGAAATGGAAAAGCTATTTATAAAGATACCAAGCTGGCGGGCTTCTTCCAACGAGAGTTCCAAAACACGTTTGGCACGAGGAGTAAATGGAATCTCCACAGCAACAAAACCACTGCCCCTTCCAATTATCTTCTCGACTTCTACTCGCGCATCTTTAAGATTGATTCCCATAGATTTCAAAACTTTTGCCGCAATGCCAGTACCTTCACCAATAAGGCCCAACAAAATTTGTTCGGTACCAACAAAATTATGACCAAGTCTTCTGGCTTCCTCTTGAGCAAGCATGATTACTTTAATTGCTTTCTCAGTAAAGCGCTCAAACATGGCTTTAGGTACACATCGGCTTCCTCTTCCACGTCGAGAAGAGATTGAAATTGCAACCTTAGAATGGAAATCTTGGCCGACTCTGACCATATTATCTAAAGAAGTTGAACCACGTAACCCAGAGAAATTCCGTAGCATAAATCCAGGTGTTCTTATACTGCACATCATTTTAGCAGACCTTTTCGATTTTCCAGATTGCTTGGATGGACCATGAGCTCGACTCGAAACTAGAGCAGGAACAACAGCCAACTGAGCCAGAAGTTTAGCCATCTCTCCTACTAAGCTATCTGCAACAAAACAGACTTGCATAAATGAATACCCCCAAGGGGACTATAAAAACACTTGCATTCTTCACAAAATCGGCAGACGCCACCCGGAATTAAAGAATGTTGCAAATCATTAACCAACAACCAGAAGAGTCACAAAACAAAAGAAAATTCTCATATAATCTCAAAATCTTCTCTACAGTTTTATAAATTCATTAAGAAAAACATAAACCCCATAAATTTACCCCAAACTAATATCATATAACTTCTTCCAACAGAGTTAACTACACAAGAACTATTGATAATTGATTAACCGTACGTTCTAGAAAGCTAAGGCGCAATATTAATCCAATAAAAAAATGAAATACCCCTGAATCGAACAAGTGAAATGCAGTGAACCCAGAGCTTAAATTACAAAAAGCTTTGTACATTCAATGGAATTAATCATCGGCAATAACAAAAAAAAAAAACCCAAAAAGAAAGCACCAGAAAATTATAAAAATTTCAACATGCGGGCTAATCATCAGAAATCACCAAAAAGAAAAAAGAAAGCCCAAAGCCGGGATTTCTTTTTACAGTAAAGAAATCAAGAGAACCCAATCCAACCAAAACCCTAAATCGGATTTCCTTAAGAGAAAGAGTCTTTAAACAAAAACCCAAAACTACAAAAAAAATCCAAACATCCAAGAATCCATGAAACCAAAAGAAGGCATGAAATTAAGCCTGAAGAAAAGCGGAAGAAAAAGTTGCACAACTGACCTAAAAGAGCCGACGGAGAAGAAAAGAAGAAGGCTGAAATGGAGAGAGTAATATGCTAAAAGGGGTCTTTTCTTTTAGAAATTGCAGAGAGAAGAGACCTTTTTTTCACCCTTCTTTTAATCTACTGGAAATGGTCGGCCGAAGAGCAAATAAAGAGGATAAATGTGGTTTATATTCAACGCCTACGTCCACAATCTATCATCTTCTTCATTATCTCATTTCCACTTGTTTGGATGTATGGAGTTAAGAGGGCTAAATTTTGCTATTCGTCCCTTTACTATGCTTTAATTTGTGATTTAATCTCTATACTTTAACTAGTACTATCTTAATATAGGTATTTTTGTTTTGAATGAAAATTTAATGTAATATTTCGGTATTAATAATTTTGACTAATCGATAGCATTATATTATATGAATAGAAAGATTAAATTATATATGAAATTAAAGTAAAATGATAAAAAATAGAAAAATCTTGTACGCACTTTGATGAAGATATTAAATGATATTATACTATACAATAGAAAGATTAACAAAAAAATTAACAAAAAACATATTAAATTAAAAATTAAAATATCTTTCAAGTTCCATGTACTCTTTGCACATTTGAATTTTATCTATAATGCACATTTGAATTTTATCTATAATGTAAAAAAATTAAAAAAAATAATGTAAATAATAAAATATTATTTATCTATAACAAATTATTACAAATAGAATCAACAAGTATTGTGTGCATTGGTAAGGCACATTGTACTTCCAAGAGGAGGACGCAAGTTCAAACCTTAAAAACGACATTGATGAGAGAGACCGCCTCGCACTCCACACATGAACAGTATGACAGACATGTATATTATAAAAAAAATTATTACAAATAGAATGTTAAAGATTTTGTATATAAATTCCTAAGTAGTGATTTTTGGTAATTGTATTGAAAGATTATCTAAAAATTCAAAATACATAAATATCCTTATAAAAATACTAATTGTCATTTATAAAAACAATTTTTTTTTTTATTTTCCAATTGAATTTATACCAACTTATTCACGTCTTTAAATGGTAGTGTAGATATTTTTCATTTATAACGTGTTTGGGTTAAATAATTAGATATTAC
Organism: Hibiscus mutabilis; assembly: GCA_019671005.1. NCBI lineage: Eukaryota > Viridiplantae > Streptophyta > Magnoliopsida > Malvales > Malvaceae > Hibiscus > Hibiscus mutabilis. The sequence continues at coordinate 34,917,990 of CM033743.1, read as the reverse complement.
TTATCTATAAAATTGAATGGTTTAAATAAAACTATTAAATACAATAAAAGTGCAGTTCAACATGAATACAAAATGCTATTTAATATCTCATCAAATTTTATTAATTCAATTTCATTATTATAATAAAAATAATAACTAATTTTATGTTTGGAATTTTAAAGAATGGTTGAAAGAAAGAAATTTGCAAGGGGATTTATAGTGGTTCAACTCCCTCAACGGAGTCTACATCCACTACCTTAGTTACCACACTAAGGATTTTCCACAAATCTACTAATTTGTCTTTCATTTAGGATAATAAGTAACCTTACATAATTCAATAGACTTATACACCCAAAGTCTATTGAATCATTTTCCAAAAACAAGTACAAAGAAGCAAACTTGAAAATCCTCACAAAGAATATGTTTGCAAGTATAAGCTCTCTTACACACCCAAGAAACATTAGTAAATGAATTACAATGAAGAACAACACTAGTGTTTACAAGAAAGATGAAAATTGAGCGCAAATTGGATTTTAATTGCTTAAATATTTGGATAAGCTTTCTTGTTGCTTCATTACTGTTTTTTATAAGGATAGGGGCCTCGTTAAAAATCACCCTCATATCAGACTCCCACCTAGGTGGAAATCCGATAGCGGAAGGAGGAAAAGAGTACCCCAGATATTTTATTATAATTAAAAAGGATACATACATGGATTCACATTACAACAAATACCCGAGAAACCCAGAAAATACTCCTTATAATCCGAACAGACTCTCCCATATCCAAAACAACCCAGCCAATCCTTACATCTCAACCTATCCCTTTTTGGCAAGAACATCAGCCTCCACATTACAACCTCTTGGAATGTGTCTAAGAATAACATATTTGGCTTGAATGACATTTGTGATCTCCCTAACTAAAGCCACAAAACAAGCAGGGGGTGTTATCATGGCATCGAACACACTCTAACAATCTCCCACTTTTTGATAAACAAAACACTTGATAAAAATTTGTTTTTGAGAAATTTGTCAAACTTTTAAATTTTCTCACTTAGGCTCCCCTTAGTAAACGTCTTTATGAAATCTTTGAAAATTAAGTTTTAAAATATTTTTGTTTTTGACAACAAATTGGCATTTTTTTTCCAATTTTTATCCCTAGTTTTTCTCCCATTTTTTTGCTATAGCAAAAAGAGCAAACAAAAAGCTTCAAAAAGAGTAAACATCATTAGAGAAAGGGCATTATCCAAAAATTAATGAAACAATAAAAAGTTAAACTATAATATCCAAAAATATAAAATCCATCCAACAAAATAATTCAAATAAATTCAACATATAATCATAGGCATAAAAAATATCCAACAAAGTGCATAAAAAGCTTAAAAGCATAATCCAAAAGCCTAAATCAAAATAAGTTCAAAATACCATAGCATAAAGTCATACTAGAATGCAATATAAGTCCTAAGCATCTGGTGCATCACGAGTCGATGATGGTGGAAAAAGATGACCACGAACATCATGCATATCATGCTCTAAAGACGTTATACGATGATCAAAGCTACGAAGCAAGCTAGTAGTCTCCTCATGAGGGCTATGAAAAAATGCATCCATGTTGTCAAAATGAGTGATCATAGCCACATACATGGAATCAATGGTCATGAGAGGTGGAGCAACAGGTGCATCAACATTCCTTGGATCAACACGAGCTTCATCTTCATCATTCTTGTGAACCCATTTACCATGAATGAACCTCCATCCAGTCTTCTTAGCCATTGTCTTATCAATCTTGCTCTTAAGACGAATGGCGAGATCAAGGGAGGTGTCAATGTTTAGCTTCCCAAAGATGTGGCTTAGAACACATCCATAATTGAGAGAGGAGCTAGAAGGGTTGCTAATGATTTTAACAAGAGAAGTGAAGATGATTTGAGCAATATTGGGATGATTATTGGTACAAAGTCTGTGTAACCACCAATAATCGATGTGACACATGCGAGTACATCTTCCACCTGAGGGACGGAAAAACCAAGTGGTGAAAAGATGAAAAGCCTATCATAGATATGAAGGTGAATATGACTATTATCATTAAACTTAAAAGGAACACTCTTGGACTCATTAAAAAAACACCACTATTAGGGACACTTAGATGGTTGGCAATACTTGTCGGAGTGAGTTCAAATGCAGTTCCAATAAGATATGACTAAATGGAAACAACCTCAAAATTATTGTTATGAACAAGAGTTGCATTGGCATAAAAAGCTTTGACTAGGTTATGAAAAACATGAGGTTTAATATCTAGGAAATCCATCCATCCCCACTAGAAAAATAAAGGAAAGAATTCAAAATCATAGAGCTCGGAGGTCAAAAATTTTAAATCTATAGTTCGCTCAGCTCTAATATCTTTGGCTTTGTAAATTCGATGAAAATGATCAAGATTTTAATCATTTTTAAAACAAAGATTCAAGAAATTTGGGTTTTCAAGTTGAGGTGGAGGTTGATTAGAACCAGAATGTTGACCTCTTTCAAGGCGTGTAAGTTTAGTTTTAGGAGGCATGATAAAAAAAATAGAGGTTTAAGCTTGAAAATTTTGGTTTAGGAGTTTTATCAAACACTTGGTGGGCAAAAAGTTTGGGAAAATTTTGACAAGGGTTTTGAATGATAGGGTAAACCTTCTACAAGAAAGACATAACATATAAATTCAATATATAATCTTCAATTCAGTATTTCAATGCAATTTTAAAAAAATGATCAAAATTTTTGGATAAACCCTAACACATAAATTTTGGGGGGAAATTATGGGTCTGATGAAAATCATGTAAAGGATAGTAAAACATGATGAATAGACATTATTATGAAAGATTTAAAGCATGAAAACATTCCTTTGAAGTCAATATATCATCAAAAAGTTAAAAATAAAAGTATTGCAAAAGATAGGTTTTTTATGTAATTTACCTTGAAGAATTGATGGAGATGATGAAACAACCCAAAATCTTGAAGAGGAATGATGATAGAAAGCCAAAATTTTGAGGGGATTTTGTTAGGATGATCAATCAATTCGACTTGGCCAAGAGGAGGTGAATTGGCAATTTTTAAAAATGAAAGAGAGCAAATGGAAAGATAAAAATGAGACACAAGGATTTATAGTGGTTCAACCTTCTAACAAGGTCTATGTTATAATTATCAGGACGATAATGATGAATGAACAAAGGATCGCAAAGAAACATAACACCAAGAATTTACGTAGAAAACCCAAAAGGGAAAAACCACGGGCAGAGGAGGAGAAACTTTCACTGTGTAAAATGAGATTACAATTGAATGAATAAACCCGTAATCCCTTGTATCTATTTATAAGGATAAGAGACTTGTTTCCAAAGGAAACCTGCATAGAAGGAAATTCTACTCAAACTGGGTTTCCAACTCTTTATCATACATCCAAGAGAGAAGTAAAATTCCACAAGGATTTGAACAACCCAAACTAGAATTTGAGTCACAACTCTAACAATTTCCACCTTGGCACAAATTCTTGTCCAACAAGAGCTCTACCTCTTACACAAAACCCTTTCAAAAGGGTGGTCATCAACAATGAACACCAACCAAGTCTAAGCAATGCTCAAACTTGATTGTAGTAAGGGACTTGGTCATCATACCCAGGATTGTCGTGAGTGCTGATCTTGTTCACAACAATGTCACCTCAGGAAATAATATCACAAACAAAGTGATATCGTATATCAACGTGTTTTGGCGTCTCATGAAACATATGGTCCTTCGTTAGGAAGATAGCGCTTTGAATATCACAAAACAACGTACTAATCTGAAGGTCTTCGCAAAGTTCACCATATAGTCTTTTTAATCAAATCGCTTCCTTGCAAGCTTCAGTAATCACCATGTACTCAACTTCAGTGGCTGATAAAGCAACCGTGTGTTGTAAGGTGCCTTTCCAACTAATGGCACAACCTCCAACAGTGAAGACATAACCTGTTAGAGATCTTCTTCTGTCGAGGTCTCCAGCAAAATCAGAATTGACGTACCCAATGACTTCGTCTTTATTTCTTCCAAACTGTAAGCAAGCATCACTAGTTCCTCGTAAGTACCTGAAAATCCATTGAACGGCCCTCCAATGTTCTTTTCCAGATCTACCATGTATCTACTCACTGAACTAACTGCGTGTGCTAAATCCAGGCATGTGCAAACCATAGCATACATGAAAGATCCCACCACACTTGAATATAGAACTCGTGACATGTATTCAATCTCTTCATCTGATTTTGGAGATAAGTCCGATGAAAGTCTAAAGTGGGCCGCTAGGGGAGTGCTAACTGACTTAACATTCTTCATGTTAAACCTACAAAAAAGCTTTCTCAATGTACCCCTTTTGATTTAGGTACAATTTACATTATTTTCGATCTCTCTTGATCTCCATTCCGAGTATCTTCTTTGTTGGCCGCAAATCTTTCATCTTAAATTCTTGGTTAAGCTGAGTCTTGACCCATCTTATCTCTTCTTTATTCTTAGCTGCTATTAACATGTCATCAACATAAAGCAGTAGATATATAGGCGATCCATCACTATCCCTTTTGAAGTAAACACAACTATCAAAATTACTCCACTTAAAATTATGAGCAGTCATAAAAGAATCAAACCTCTTATACCATTGTCTAGGGGACTGTTTCAGGCCGCACAAAGATTTCTTCAACAAGCAAACATAATTTTCTTTTCCTAAGACCACAAAACCTTCTGGTTGTTGTATGTAGATGTCCTTATCAAGTTCTCCATATAAGAATGTAGTTTTTACAACTAATTGCTCAAGCTCGAGATCGTAAATGGCTACTATACCAAGTAAAGCCCAGATCAAGCTATGCTTCACTATTGGAAAAAATACATCTGTGAAGTCTATGCCTGAAATTTGATTGTAGCCTTTTGCAACCAACCTTGCTTTGTATATGGGTTCTTCAACTTCTGAGATTCATTCTTTCTTCTTGAAAACCCATTTGCAACGAACTGGCTTCTTATCTACAGGGAGATTCACAAGGTTCTAGGTAGCATTCTTGCGAAGCGATTCTATCTCCTCTTGTATGGTAATCAACCAATTTCTTGCATCTTTACAGCTAATCACCTCAGAGTAAGACGAAGGCTCTTGATTTGCATTAATATCTTCAGCAACACTCAAAGCATACGCAACTAGATCACCTCAGCATACCTTTGGGGTCGTTTAATTTCTCTTCTTGGTCTATTTCTAGCAATAGAAATTCTGGTGAGGGAGAAACTGTATTATTTTTGGTTTCTGCAGACTCTCTAAGTGAATGCTAGCAAAAGGGGCAGAAGATATGTATTGGAAAAGTATAAAACAGTGCCAAAATGAGTCTTTTGCGTGCAAGTATACACGGTCTGCATATAATACAACAGTTAAACTGAGTATCGATCCCACAGAGATTGACTTGGAATTCAATTGCTTTGATTGTTACTTGTCTTGAGAAAAAGTTGTTTGTTTTGAAGTGGTTTAGGAAATAATTGAAATAAAATAAAAGAAAGAAAAGTAAAGTAAAGTAAGACATTAACAAGGAATGTGTTTTAATGAATGACGAGTATTGGCAGGGAATGCTTGGTTTTCACGCTATTCATGCCATGCCAGCCTTTAATAACAACCTGTCTTGGCATTGTTTGCCGAGCATATTCAAAATTAGCAAAGCCTCTCTTGATGGTCATTGCCCTAAATTGTTCATGTAAAAACCCCTATATCTTTATAGTGCATGCTTTTAAATAAACCAATTTGATTAAGATCCAATCTATACTTCTAAGGGGGTAGATTTCACTCCCGAAGTAAGTTCATCTACTTGAACAACTTCTCTCCTCAGTATTCAACAACTTAATCGTTGCCACCCCAAGTCTGTTAAGATATTGAGGAGCAATAGGCCAACAGTGCCAGCTCTCGCTTGGCATAGTATTTAGGAAACATTAAAGTATGTTGAATAGATAAAACAATGCCAAAGGCAGATTTATTATTAAACAACTAAAACTTGAAATAGCGTTCAACGGAAAACATCCCCCACCAACTATTAAATCAGTTCATGGTGAGGGATTTAATCGAAAAACCATGTACATCATCATTAAAAACAAGATAAACAACTAGAAAGAGAAAATGGGCGAGAAGGGGTCTCTTAATGCAGCCCTTCAAGATCCAAGCTCTCGGTCAAGCTGATCGAACCACCCTTCCTAGGTGCAGCCGGTTGTTAAACGACTTGCACTCCAACTCCTCACTCTGATCGTCTCTCAATTCTCCTCTTGGTTGGTTTTTAAATAGGCGTGCAAGGAAGGGATATGATAGGCTCTTCATTTGAATTTTAAATGCTGAAGAGATAAGAGATAATCATCTTATCCAAATTTGAATGAGGGCTAATCAGGCTAAAGCTGACATCATACTCCGATGTTGCCTTGGCATCCAAGCTGGCATGAATCTGCCAACCAATCTTGGCACCATCTTATCTGCTATTTTTTGGAGATTGATCTAGTTGCTATCTTTTTAGAGCCTGATCTTATCCTATTTTTTCGGGGTCTAACAGCTTCTTGGCATGGCATCAAATTCACTTCTCTGCCAACCGGTTCTTGGCATTGTTAGTATATCTGTGTCAACAACACTCGGCATTCTCTCTGGCATTCCTTCCCATGTTGCTTTTCTGGGCCAAATACTATGCCAAACCTGCAAAATTGCCAACAAAACAACCCTTCACCTGACATAGATAGAATTCTAAACTCCTTATGCAAATGCATGGTTTTAAGATCCTAATGCAACTAAATGTACCTAAAAACAAGCAAAAGCATTGTAAGATTGGCATTAAAAATAGTACTTTTAGATAGGTAACACACCCCAAACCTAACTCATTGCTTGTCCTCAAGTAATGTAAAAATAAAAACAAAAAAAAAACTATGAAAATATTGCCTCGACAAAATTTTGGTTGAATGCCAACACATACTGGCAAGCAGAATTTGGCTCTATTTCTGTCCTCAGTATCTTAGTTCAATAATGCCAAGCAGGTAGTAATTCAAATGCAGCAATATAACTCTAGTCTAAGTTCATGAAGAGTGCATGATGTGTAGGCAATATGTATCGAGTATCCTTTCACCCCCTTAGCCAATTTTACTACCTAAACTTATATTCTTATTTTTATGATCTTTTTTTCTTTTTCTAAGGGTTTCTGTTGGCATTAATTTAAGCTTACTTTGTGATACTATTTAGCGTGAGAGATAAGAGTGAGCATACCACGAATCCCCACCTTAATCTAAACATCACTAGGCTTTCTCTTCAACTCATACTCTAAGGTTTTGGAATTGAGAACTAAGAGGGAGCAAACCACGAAGCCCCAAGTAACTTATTATCCCTAGGTAGAGGAGAGTTCATTTTTTTCATTACCCTGGCAGAACATTGTTGCCTTATTAGTTTCCTTTACCCTGGCATCATTTGATCTTTTTTTTAAATCTGAGCATAGTTTCAAAAAGAATAAGTTTGCTAAGGAAATAGATACATACTACGTGTTAATCGAAGTTTCAGTTCCCTAAACTAGAGATCAATTGCCAAGCTAACCTGACATACTACTCTGTTGGCATGACATAACAACTAAAGATTAAAATTTCCTCGTTGGACAGACACCTAGATCAAATTAAACTTGCCTAACATGTGTTAACAATCTTCAAAATTAAACTGAAGCAAAATTTTCTTTTTCTTTTCTTTTTTTAGTGGTTCGGTATGCATCTATTCTAAATGACCTAAATGGCATGACAAGATGGTATGACAACATAAATTAAACATGAAATGCATGGCATGGCATAAATGTGAGGAAATGCACACCCCCAAACCCAGGATGTGTATTGTCCTCAATGCATGAAACAACACATATATACAAGAAAAACAAAAGAAAATTAAAATGCTTGATCATGTAAATACAAAGAAATGAAATGAAAATGAGTTTAGATAGAAGAAGACTCCCTTTTGGAGACTTCTTATTGTGTGACGTGGGTCTTTCTTTTTAGAAATCGGCCATAGGCAGGAGTCATTCGTTTCTTTCCTTTCATGTTGGCTGCGAAGCAGTAGCGGAGGCTCCAACTTCCTCCTTTTTCTTGGCAGGTTCCGATGCGGCAGGTGCATTAGTGGCATCAGATGGTGTTTTTATAGCAGGTGTCACTGGTGACTTAGCTTTGGTTTCCTTTGATTCAGATAATGAATCAGAATTGGCTGACTCAACTTGTCCTGGAGACAATGGGATTGTTGCATCAGATGGGGTATGAACTGGACTAGCTGGCATGGTGTTATCGCTGGCAGAGGGCTCGGTAGGGAAGTCTAAAAATTCTGGCACAAAATCAGTGGACAATTTCTTTAGAGCTTCCCTAATTACAGCATCCCTAGCCTGTATGTAATGTCATAGCATTACATTAAGCTCCTCAACCTTATCTAATTTACTAAGTATGATCTCCTGGCGATGGTAGATCTGAGACAGCATTACCACTGAACTATCTGGCACGGTGTCTGGCATGGTTTCTGGCTCTGCCTTTGACACTTTCGGCCTTGGCGTGGGCACTTTGGCCTTTCCCTTGCCCTTGTCCTTTGGCTCGACAGCGGTATGGTTTTTCCAAATAGCAACTGTGATTGTTGTTCCCTTAATCCTTTAACCTTTGTCTGTATCAAGCTTCGGCACACCATGGAGCATGAAAATGTTAGAAATTAACAATGGAAAGAACAAACTGCCCTTACCTTTCGCTGCACATTTGTAAGTTTCATCAATAATGATCATGCCAACATTAATCTTGCGCCCCATAATGATGGAATGCAATAGGATCAATCTCTCTTCCGATACAGTCTCGTTGTGAGATGTTGGCATCGGATTTGCCTTGACAAAGTGATTCCATCCTCTCTATTGGGGTTTCAGCACCAACCGCTTTACCGTGCGGTGTCCCTTTGTTGATACTGTCCATGTCGTGCCAGGCTCACACAAGTCTGCCATCAGCTTCTTTCTCTTTGCATCATTAATTGACTCGGCATAATCAAAATATTCATCCCCCGCACCATCCAATTCAAACATAGTGTTAATATACCCCTCATAAAAATGCACACACTTACCTCGAATCATCAAGAAGGGCGAATCCTTGGTTACAAGATGAGCGTAGAATTCTTGAACAATGGTGGCATAAATCTCCCCTTCTTGCTAGCAAAACAGATTCCACTTGTGCATGTCAACTATTGCCATGAATTTTGGAGGGAAGCCAATGCTTGTCTCCGTCTTGAGATCAAAGTGTTTCTCGTAGCAAAACGATCTTGAAGCAAAGTTAGCTTCAAACTTTTTTCGGATATCCTCATTGAAAAATTGGTTGAAAGGGGTAGAAGAAGAAGCCATTGGAAACATACAAGAATTTAGACTGATTTTGAATCAAGAAAGAAGAAGAAAAGACGATGTAAAGCTTGGTTCTTGTTTGAAAAGAAAAGTAGAAAATTGAGAGAGAGTTGGGTTCTTTAAATTCGGTTATGGAAAGGAGAGTGAAAAGTTTGGGAAGTTTAGTGGGGTTGGTAACTGAGTAAATAGGGATAATGATAGAAGGTAAAAAGATTTGATTTGAAAAGAGGGTAAAGTGATAAGGTTGTAAGTGATAAGATTTGGTAAATATTGGAGTGATAAGGTGATTGGATTGAATTTAAATTTCAACCCAATTTTTGGGCGGCTAGGGTTTAAATTTAAAGAAAACGCTCTTTCTTATCTAATGGGCCGATCAAACTAAGGTTTATCTTCTCTTTTTGTTTTTCAGTTCGCTGCATGCCAAGTTGCTCTGGCATTGTGCTTGGCACGCAAAATTCTCCTATTGTGGCATCGGCACATGCCAAGTCTCTCTTTGGCATTGTTCCTGGCATTGCTCCTGACATTGTACCTGGCATGGTTCATGGCATACTGATTCTGCATTGACTCAAAGAAAACCTTTCAACATAGACAATGAATAAAAATAAAAAACAATAGAAACAAAAACTATTAAAAACCTAGAAACCTAAAATCAAAGAAAACAAATTATCCTAATATTTACAAAAATTCAAACCTGATGGTGTTTTTATGTTACCTCTGCCAAGAGGATCACCTCTTTGGCATTGTTCTGATCACCTTCCATATAGTGTTTTAAACGGTGGCCATTCACTTTAAAAATTTCCCCCGAGTTCAAGTTCTTAATGTCCATAGCTCCATGGGCATAGGGTTTTACCACTTCAAAAGGGCTCGTCCATCTTGATCTCAGTTTTCTGGAAACAACTTAAGTTGTGAGTTGAATAACAAAACATGTTGGCCTACCTCAAACTGTCTCGGCATTATCCTACTGTCATGCCAGCGTTTTGTCTTCTCCTTGTATATCCTGGCATTCTCGTAGGCTTGCGTCCTGAATTCCTCCAATTCATTTAGGTCTAGTAACCTCTATTCTCTAGCAGCTCTCCATGCCATGCCAAGTGTTCTGATGACCTAGCAGGCTTTATGTTCAAGCTCTAATGGCAGATGACATGGTTTTTCGAAAACAAGTCTAAACGGCGAAGTACCCAAAGGAGTTTTAAATGCAGTTCTGTAAGCCCACAAGGACTCATCTAGTCTTAAAGACCAGTCTTTCCTTGATGGATTAACAGTCTTCTCTAGAATGGTTTTAATCTTCTTGTTTGAAATCTCGGCTTGCCCGTTCGTTTGTGGATGATATGCCGTGGTAATTCTCTGCTGTATACCATACCTGCACAAAGCTTCAGAGATTAGATTACATTTAAAATGGGTGCCCTCATCATGAATAATCACTCTAGGGGCACCAAATGTAGTAAAAATGTGTTTGGGCAAGAACTTGGCAATAGCTTTGGCATCGTTTGCTAGCAGGGCAACAACTTCTACCCATTTAGATACATAGTCAACAACCACAAGAATATATACATTACCAAATGATGGGGGAAAATGACCCATAAAGTCTATTCTCCATAGAACAAATAAGTTCACAAGCATAATGTTTTGAAGCGGTAGTTGGTGTTTGCCAGAGATATTTCTTGTCCTTTGGCATCGGTCGTATGCCTTGGCATACTCTGGGCATCTTTATATAGTGTGGGCCAAAAGAATCCTGACTGCAGCACCGTGGCGGTAGTCTTCATCCCTGCACAGTGACCTCCATACGGTGCGGCATGGCACAAATGCAATATGTTATGCTGCTCATCCTCGGGCACACACCGTCAGATCACTCGGTCGGCGCACTATTTGAACAATATTGGCTCGCCCCAATAGTATTACCTAACTTCTCGCAAGAACCTTTTCTTGGCATTGTATGCCAAGTCTAGTGGTAAAATGTTGCTTACCAGGTAGTTGACAATGTTAGCGCACCATGGCATGACATTAACTGCAAGCAAATATTCGTCAGGAAATTCATCTCTTATAAAATTGGTCTTACCATATTCAAGATGATGCTCTAAACGTGAGAGGTGGTCAGCTACTAAGTTTTCACTTCCCCTTTTATTTCGAATCTCAAGATCGAATTCTTGAAGTAGGAGCATCCATCGGATTAGTCTGGGCTTGGCGTCATTATTTTCCAAGAGATACTTCAATGCCGAATGATCTGTATAAACCACAACTTTGTTACCAATTAAATAAGATCGAAATTTATCAAAAGCAAATACAACCGCGAAAATTCATTCTCAGTTATAGAGTAATTCAGTTGTGTTTCATTCAAGGTTCGACTGGCATAGTAGATGGCCTGGAAAACCTTGCCATGCTTTGTCCCAAGACTGCTCCAACAGCATAGTCATTGGCGTCGCACATGAGCTCGAAGGGCTCATTCCAGTCCGGTGCCACAACTATAGGGGCATTGATTAACTTTTCTTTAAGTTCCTGAAATGCTCTTAAACAATAATCGTCAAATGCAAAAGTGGCATTATGTTCTAATAACAAGGATAAATGCTTAGCAATTTTTGAAAAGTCTTTAATAAAACGCCGGTAAAAAATGGCATGTCCTAAAAAACTCCTTATACCTTTGACACTTGTTGGCGGCGGCAATTTCTTGATTACCTCAACTTTTGCTTGATTAACTTCTAATCATCTCTCAGTTACCTTGTGCCCGAGAACAATGCCCTCCTTCACCATGAAGTGGCATTTTTCCCAGTTCAACACTAGGTTAGTTTTTACGCACCTCTTCAAGACTTGCTCCAAAATTTGAAGACATTCCTCAAATGTTTTGCCAAACACTGAAAAATCATCCATGAATACTTCCATGTGGCATTTTTCCCAGTTTAATACTAGGTTAGTTTTTACGCACCATAGTCGTTGGAATGTTGCCGGAGCATTGCATAGACTGAATAGCATCCTTCTAAACACAAATGTCCCATATGAACACGTGAATGTGGTCTTTTCTTGATCATCAAGAGCAATGGAAATCTGATTATATCCTGAATAACCATCCAAAAAATAATAGAAAGCTTTACCTGCCAATCTGTCTAGCATCTGGTCGATGAATGGCAATGGGAAGTGATCCTTCCTCGTGGCATTGTTCAGCCTCTTATAGTCCAGCACACTCTCCATCCTGTGATAGTTCTAGAGGGAATCAATTCAACTTTACTGTTTTGTACCACGGTCATGCCACCCTTCTTTGGCACACATTGCATCGGGTTAACCCAAGAGCTATCGGAAATGGGATAAATAATCCCAGCATCAAGCCATTTTATGATCTCTTTTTTCACTACCTCTTCCATGCTTGGGTTTAGCCTTCTCTAGCCTTCAATGGTCTTGCCATGGTACTCCTCCAAGATAATCTTATACATGCAAATGGTTGGGCTAATGCCTCAGATGTCTGCCAAGGTCCAACCCAATACTTGCTTATAATTGCTTAATATTGCCAGTAATCTCTCCTCCTGATCATTAGTGAGATCAGTGGCAATGATCACTGGCATAGTTGAGTGTTTACCTAAATAAGCATACTTCAAGTGGTTTGGAAATGGTTTTAGCTCCAATTCTGGCGGCTCCTCGATTGATGGTTTAGGTGCCTTCATCTCTCTGCCGGCCAACTGTAGTGGCTCAAAATACTTCACCTCCTCAGCCTCCAAGACTGATTCTTCATGATCTTCAAACAATTCAACTATGCCATCTATGTTGCTGGCATCGAATTCTGTATCCTGGCATAACTGTGCCATGTCCAAAGTGTAAATGAACTCCATCATCTCTTCTGCTTGGCATTCATTAGGTTCATCTACACATTTCAAAGCTTGAAACACATTAAATGTAACATGCTGATCATTCATGCGCGTTGTTAGTTCCCCTTTATGAACATCTATCAAAGCCCTACCCATGGCAAGGAAAGGTCTACCCAAAATAATCGGGATATTAACATCTGCCTCATAATCCAAAATGAAAAAATCAGTTGGAAAAATAAATTTGTCTACCTTTACCAACACATTCTCAATCTTACCCTTGGGATGTGCATAGGATCGGTCTGCCAGCTGGAGTGTCACCGTGGTAGGTCTTGCTTCTATACCAAGCTTCCGAAAAACTGACATTGGCATCAAGTTGATGCTGGCTCCTAGGTTGCACAGTGCCTTGCCCTTGAATTTGTTGCCAATGGTACAGGGAATGGTAAAACTTCCCAGATCTTTTAACTTTAGTGGCAATTGATTTAGAATCATGGCACTGCATCCCTCGGTGAGAGCAACAATTTCAAAATCTCCCAACTTCCTCTTTTTGGACAGAATGTCTTTCATAAATTTCACATAGTTGGGCATTTGCTCAAGAGCTTCTAGCAATGGAATGTTGATTTGTAGCTATTTAAGAACTTCCAGGAAGCGCTTAAATTGCTGGTCTTGCTTATGCTTTTGAAGTCTCGCTGGAAATGGTGATGGCGGATAAGCATATATCGACGCTACTAGCTTTACCAAGGCAGTGCTGGCATCAATTCTGGCATCTATTTCGGCATTGCTACTGGCATCATCTACTTTTATTTCCTCTTTCTCTGCTTCCCTGGGGTTTTCTGCTAGCACTGGCTTCTTGATTTGGCAGTTAACTGGCTGCTTGGCAGCCTTCTCCATCTCACACTGCTTACCGCTCCGAAGAGTTATGGCTTTACATTGCTCGTTATCTTTGTGTCGGGCATCTTCGGTGTCACTTGACAATGCTCCTTAGGGTCGATTGCTAAGTGCATTGGCAATCTGCCCAACTTGAACTTCCAAGTTCCTCATTGATGCTGCCAAACTCTGGACTATGGCATCATTCCTCTCCATGTACTCTATGAGAGTGCCTCCTTGGTTGAATCTCTGCCCTTGCTGGAAGTTATTTTGAGCTTTCTGTGGCATGACATTATGATAGAATGCTGGCATAACATTGTTGTTGAAAGCTGGCATGGTATTGTTATTCTGACTCTGGGTATTCTGGCGCTGGACATTGTACTGGTTACCTTATTGATTTCCCATGCTAAGTTAGGGTGCTGTCTCCATCCTGCATTGTAAGTTTTGGAGTTAGAATTATAGTAACGATTAATATTGCCAACGAAATTTACCGATCCAAGGTTGGCAGGGCATTCATCCACATTATAGTTTTCTCCACAAATTGTACAGAATGAATCTAATGCTTTAACTTCTTGGGACTCATTGTTCTTTTGCAACGTTCTCACCATGCTGGTAAGATTGGAAATCTCAGCATGGATGGACATTAATTCATCAACCTGAAATTTCCCATTGGTTTTGGTTTCGGTCCCAAGTCTAGCAACAGGATATTCAAAATCGTTTATGTCAATTCTTTCAAGAATGTCAACAGCCTCGGTATACGTTTTTCTAGCAATAAACCGCCTGCTGAAGCATCAACAACAATCCTTGTTTGTGCATTCAATCCATTGTAGAAACTTTGCATTTGGTTCCAATTCGGGAATCCATGCATAGGATACCTTTTCAACATATCTTTGAATCTTTCCTAGGCATCATATAATGTCTCGTCCTGCCTGAATGTAATAATCTCACCCTGTAGCTTGGTAGTAAGTGTCGGCGGCTGGAATCTTGTCAAGAACTTCTTGCATAGTGACTGATCCAGGTGGCATGGAATTGAGTTAAGCCTTAGCTCTATCTCTCAAGGAAAAAGTGAATAACTTCAGCTTCATGGTATTTTCAGGTACTCTATTTTGTTGAAATAACTGGCAAATCTCCATGAACTGCTTCAGATGTTGCCTCGGATCTCCAGTAAGTACTCCATCAAACTGACCTACATTCAAAAGAGTTTGAATCATTATCAGCTTAAGTTCAAAATTGATAGCATTTACCTCTCCGCCAACCAGTCCTGGCATCAGATTGTCAATGGTTGGTGTCGAATATTCTCTAATAGGTATTTCTTTATTAAACGGTGGTGGTAGCATCACATTGTTAAGTGCATTTCCTTCATTGTTCACCGCACCATTCCCTCTATTACCTTGATTATTCATCACTTGGAATATTCTTTTTAACCTCCACAAGGTTTTCTCAATTTCGGATCGTATGGCCACTCATCCACCACAAGATGGCATTTGGTCATACATCGATAAGAAAAATAAAAAATAAAAGAAAGACAAGTAAAATTTTTAAAACATCCAACTCCGTTGTAATCCCCAGCAACGGCGTAAAAGACTTGTAGACTCTCTAAGTGAATGCTAGCAAAAGGGGCAAAAGATATGTATTGGAAAAGTATAAAACAGTGCCAAGATGAGTCTTTTGCATGCAAGTATACACGGTCTGTAAGTAATACAACAGTTAAGCTGAGTATCAATCCCACATAGATTGACTTGGAATTCAATTGCTTTGATTGTTACTTGTCTTGAGAAAAAGTTGTTTGTTTTGAAGTGGTTTAGGAAATAATTGAAATAAAATAAAAGAAAAGTAAAGTAAGATGTTGGCAAGGAAGGTGTTTTAATGAATGATGAGTGTTGGCAGGGAATGCCTGGTTTTCACGCTATTCATGCCGTGCCAGCCTTTAATAACAAATGTCTTGGCATTGTTTGCCGAGCAAATTAAAAATTAGCAAAGCCTCTCTCGATGGTCATTGTCCTTAATTGATCATGTAAAAACCCTATATCTCTATAGTGCATGATTTTAAATAAACCAATTTGATTAAGATCCAATCTATAATCATAAGGGGTAGACTTCACTCTCGAAGTAAGTTCATCTACTTGAACAACTTCTCTCGAAGGTTCTCTCCTCAGTATTCAACAACTTAATCGTTGCCACCCCAAGTCTGTTAAGATATTGAGGAGCAATAGGCCAATAGTGCTAGCTCTCTCTTGGCATAATATTTAGGAAACACTAAAGTATGTCGAATAGAAAAACAATGCCAAAGACATATTTATTATTAAAAAACTAAAACATGAAATATCGTTCAACGCAAAACATCCCCCACCAACTATTAGATCAGTTCATGGTGAGGGATTTAACCGAAAAATCATAAACGTTTTCGAAGTACATCATCATTAAAAATAAGATAAAATAGCTAGAAAGAGAGAATGGGTCTCTCGATGCAGCCCCTCAAGATCCAGGCTCACGGTCAAGCTGGTCGAACCACCCTTCCTAGGTGCAGCCGGTTGTCAATCGCCTTGCACTCCAACTTCTCACTCCGATCGTCTCTCAGTTCTCCTCTTGGTTGGTGTTTAAATAGGCATGCAAGGAAGGGATAGGATAAGCTCCTCATTTGAATTTTAAATGCCGAAGGGATAAGAGATAATCATCTTATCCAAATTTGAATGAGAGCTGACCAGGCTAAAGTTGACGTCATACTGCTGACGTTGCCTTGGCATCCAAGCTTGGCATGAATCTGCCAACTAATCTTGGCACTATCTTATCCGCTATTTTTTTCAGAGATTGATCCAATTGCTATCTTTTTGGAGCCTGATCTTATCCTATTTTTCGGGGTCCAACAGCTTCTTAGCATGGTATCACATTCACTTCTCTGCCAACCGATGCTTGGCATTGTTGGTCCATCTGTGCCAACAACACTCGGCATTCTCTCTGGTATTCCTTCTTGTGTTGCTTTTCTAGGCCAAATACTATGCCAAACCTACAAAATTGCCAACAAAACAACCCTTCACACTGGCATAGACAGAATTCTAAACTCCTTATGCAATTGCATGGTTTTAACATCCTAATGCAACTAAATGTACCTAAAAACAAGCAAAAGCATTGTAAGATTGGCATTAAAAACAATACTTTTGGAAAGGTAATAGTTTTTGTACTAACTTGGAGGGTCATCCCTTCTTTGAATGTCGTATCAATATGAAGCTCCACCTTCTTGGACTGTGTGGCTGAATTCTGTTGCTTTTTGTTGGTGAAATCCTTGAGGGGATGGATCACGTAACATGGCAGCTTCATCAAAAATAACATCTATGCTAATCATAATTTTTCTGGTTTCCGATCACCATATCCTGTATCCTTTTACTCCAGCTTTATACCCCAAAAACACGCATTTGATGGATCTTGGTTCCAATTTTCCATTATCTACATGAGCATAAGTAGGGCAACCAAAAATTTTTAGATCAAAATAATTAGCAGGATTACCAGCCCATACCTCGTGTGGTGTCTTTTTCTCAATGGCAGTAGATGGAGGCGATTAATCAAGAAACATGCTGTTGAAGCTGCTTCAGCCCAGAATTTAACAACATACATCGAACCTTTTCCATTATTGTTTGATTCATCCGTTTAGCGACGTCGTTTTGTTGTGGTGTGTTACGAACTGTCAAGTGTCTCACGATCCCTTCTGACTTGCACAACTTATTAAATTCTCCAAAACAGAATTCTAACCCATTATCAGTGCGAAGACGTTTAACTTGTTTTCCCATTTATTTCTTGATCATCATTTTCCATTCCTTGAATATGGACAGAACTTTACTATTTTGTTTTAGTAAGAATGGCCAAACTTTTATGGAAAAGTTGTCATTAATTGTCAGCATATAACTGGCTCCACTGCTAGAAGGTACTTTATATGGTCCCACAGATCAGAATGAATATAATCTAGAGTACCTTTCGTGTTATGAATTCTTCTGGTGAATCGAACTCGTTTTTGTTTCCCAAAAACGCAGTGCTCACAAAACTCCAATTTGCAAATTCCTTGCCCGTCTAGGAGTCATCTTTTACTTAATTATGTCTTGTCGTTTTCACTCATATGCCCCAGGCACATATGCCAAAGTTTTGTAGTATCTTCATCTGACATAGGAGGAGAAGCGACTGCAACATTACCAACAATTGTGCAACCCTGCAAAACATATAGTCTTGAGGTCTATTTATGTCCTTTCATCATAATGAGTGAACCCTTGCTGATCTTCATGACTCCACCTTCAGCGGTATACTTGAAACTTTTTGAGTCAAGGGTACTCAGCGAAATCAAGTTCCTCTTTAGATCTGGTACATGGATTACGTCGGTTAGGGTTCTGATAAACCCATCGAACATATTAACTTTGATCGTGCCAATCCCTGCAATACTGCATGTTGCGTTATTCCCCATTAGAACTATTCTTGTAGAAACATGTTCATATGTTGTAAATTAATCCCGATTGGGACACATGTGGAAAGTGCATCTAGAATTAAAGATCCATTCCTCGTTCACTTTAGGGTCATTGTTGGCCGCAACTTAAAGTTCAACATCGCTATAGTTGTCTGCTATATCTGCTTTACCAAATTTTTATGCATTCTGATTCGAAGTCTCTCTTTTGATTTTAGTCGCTAACCTGTAACACTTAGATTTTATATAACCTTTCATTTTGCAAAAAAATACAAGTTTTACCTCGATTTGATAACTTGGATCTGCCCCCGATTTTACCGCTAGAATTACAACCACCTTTTCTTCAGCAGTTCGAACTAGTTGATCCATACGCCATTATCATAGAAACCATAAGCTCTTGATATGTAACCCCCTCGACCCGGCCTAGACACCCGACCGAATCGAGTGAGCTACATTAGGTTTGCCGAAGCAAACCGAAGAATGGTTACGAAAAGTCGGTCCATTTTTTTCTTTTATCTTGCCTAAATGCAAATTATTATTCCTACATGTTCATACTCGCAGCAGGTGAGTTCTCGAATGAAACGAGTCACAAAAGACAATCGATTGCATCATACCCAAAATTGAGGACTAAAATGTAAATTCAATTACAAGACCAAAATAGAATTTAAAATTAGTCCATTTACATGCCAACATGATAAATTCCTGGTCAATTTAATTATCCCAACTCATACAATTGCATTTCCAAGACTCAAGGACCAAAATGAAAGAAACAAAAAGCTTCAAGATTCCAAAATAACCAATTTAACAGTATCCGTACCGGTACACTTACTAGTGTTTCGATACGCCCTTATGTTTTCAAAAACTCAGAATCCAGTAGCTAAAACCCGTACCGAAACGCTTGATCGCGTATCGAAACGCCTGGCAAAAATGCCTATGACCGTATCGAAACACTTGCTCGAGTACCGAAACGTTAAGCCTAGAAAGGCATACCCTTATCGAAACACCCTCCCGCGTATCAAAACGCTATGCCTGAAATAGCCTAGCCGTACCGGGAAACCTGTTTCGATACGCTAGAACCTGTAATGACATTTTTAGCTGGTTTTTCACACAAAACTAGATGCATTTATGTCCTTGCAACTTGCATACATACATATAAGCATACAACATCACATTTAAGAACACTTGTAGAAGGGTTTAACTACAACACAAGATTATGCCACCAAAAGATTGATCTATAGGCATGCTCCCTATAACTCACCACCAAACATACCAAGATGCTCAATTAAGCATTTACTAGCAAGAACACCATACCAACAACACATCAATACCATACTCAACAGGATTAGCTCAACAAAGCATGTCATCCAAGCAAAACCATCTAGATGCATACCTAGGTAACCATATAACATCAACCATAGGTAACGATGCACGATATTCGAAACATCAACAATCAAGCTCCGAAATCACAACATTATACATGCTCAAAACCAGGGAAAACAAATTACAAATCCCAAAAATCCATGGCGAACACATTGCCTTATTAACTGGAAACTAAAACCGAGTTCATACTCAAATAGTCTTGTCTTCGGATCACTTAATCCTTGCCTTTATTGCCTTCAAGCTTTAATGCTCTGCATCATTAGAGAAAAGAGAGCGTAAGCACACTTGCTTAGTGAGGATGCTCTTAAACGATGATGCATTTAAAACCCTTGAAAACCAACACTCGTTTTGAAACCATGCTTACGACCTAAGCAAGTTCCAATAGCTTCAAATCAAAATATGCATATCAACCATATGCAAAACAATATATGTATACCACATGCTTAATCCCAAAGCAACAAACACAAAACCATGCTTAAATCCCAAATCATTATATACAAAACCATGCTTAAATCCCAAAGCATTATAAATAGATTCAACATTAGAATTCTCATATATTGGCAATTATAGTAACCCCAGATAGCCGACCACTATCCTTGATTAGCCGACTGCTAATCTTTAGTTAACCGTCCGTTAACTTTACACATTAGATACACGGATCTCCCTTAATGACCGACCATTATCAAGACTACTCCATGCCGACCGCAAGACTTTACAACATTGCCGACTGCAAGCTTTACATCAACAAGGGGAACCAACCGCTCAACCCAAGTGGTAACAACATAGTCCGAGTAGCCAACCGCTATACCTCAATGACTCTTAACCCACGATCGATTTTTAACCATATTATAGTGCACTTTATCCTATGGCATGCCCACTATATCCGAATGTTTTCTCACCTTGTCACATAGCCAATATATCATTTACAAAACCATTTACTCATTGTTTTACAATGCATTACACAAAATCCCCACATATGCAAATCACATTGCCATAGCAATATCACATTCCCGAACGGAATAAAAACCAATGCTCACTAGCATTTAATACACTTTTAAGCCACTGCATATCTACTCAAAATCATGCATTTACAGTAAGTAAAAACAAACCATGTTTACGACCGAAACATGATTTACAGATGTTCATATCCGAACCGATATTAAAGAGCAAAAGAGGGAAACTTATTTTCGAGCTTCGGTAAGTGTTTCAAACTTATCCTAAACTCCCAAAACCACTTTCAAACCTTTGAAAGTCTTTTAAGACCGTTTCCACTCACCGATTTCACTTCGTATTGCTTGCTACCGCAAAATAAGCTCCCGACAAGTCTAGAACCACCTCAAGATGCCACACCTTGATTATCCCTTGTTTCGGTCACACAAAACCAGAGGAAACATGCATTAAAATGCATCCAACACTCTATTTCAACCCAAAATCCCGTAGCTCTCAAGATGCCCACTCAAAACTCATCCGACACTTACCAAAATCAACCTCAAACACTACAATCTTAACCTAGCCATATTATAACGATTCAAAACATCAAGCTTCATCAATTGATATCTAAAAACTCATTCACAACATCCTTTTACTTCCAGCATTGATTAACCACCTTAAACAACCCAAAAACCCTTAAATAACAACCTAAACAATTAGAGATTCAACCAATTTTGGGATTCCATTATTTAAAAAAACTTATCCATATTATAATACATCCAAAATAAGATTGAAATCAATCCACAACACTGGAAAAACATATCCAAATCGAAACCACAAGATCCTTCAATTAAACCTCAATTAAGCTAAAATCCATAATTAATTAATCAAAACCTATTAGAAAACATATGTAAAGAGCCAAGAACTTGAGAATTTCAGTAAAGAACCTTTCATTCGAGGAGAAGAACAAAACTTACCTCCAATGAATGAGTTTCCCCTTAATTGAATGATTTTTCCTCTCGAAAAATAAAGAAATTCAATGAGATTTTTTTGGAAAACAAATTGAGAAATCATTTAGCAAATCAATGAGTTAAGAAATTAAGATCATTACCTTAAATCTTGATGGAAAAAGAGTGGCTAAGAGTGTTTTGAGAGAAAATGTGAGAGAAGAAAAGTTAAGTCAAATTGTGTTTTAGAAAAATAACCACCTTATAACTAAATCTTCTTCTAATTCTTTTAATTCAGACCTTTGTAAAATAATCCTAATTAAGAGAAAACTTAGATTAGACCAATTGGTAAAATAGCTCCTTAAAGATTCAAAATTTTGACTATTTGCAAAACAGTCACCTTTTAAAAATAGTTTTCAAAAATTGCATTTTGGTCACTAGCCAAAATGTCACCCTTCCAAAGCTCGTTTTCCAAAATTTCTTTCACCAATATTTTTAATATAATAAAATATGATTTTTAAAGATTTTCCATATTTTTATCTTTCAAAAAATATTTGCTCCCTAATCTAACTCGAATCTCTAACCCGGTCCTCTAGACCGTCTAACCAGCCCCAAAACCGCTAGACCCAAAACCGAGGCGTTACAACTCTCCCCCTCTTAAGTAATTTTGCCTTCGAAATTTACCTGGAGGAAAAAGATGCGAAAATTGCTCCAACATATCCGACTTGCTTTCCCAAGTGGCTTCCTAAACACCTCGATATCGCCACAAGACTTTAACCAGTTCTATCGTCTAACCACGTAGAACCTTGCTGCTGGAATCAAGGATTTCCACCGGCTCCTTATCAAAGGATAAATTCGGTCTCAACTCAGTATGCTCCATCGGCATAACATGTGTAGGATCCGACCGATACCTCTATAACATTGATAAATAGAACACATCATGTATTTCTCAAGCTCGGGAGACAACCTCAACCGATAATCCACAGGACCAACCCGCTCCACAATATCATATGGTCCAATAAACCTCAGGCTAAGCTTATCCTTACATTCGAACCGTATCACCTTTTTCCAAGGTGACACATTCAAGAACACACGATCGCCCACAGCATATTCAATTTCCCTACGCTTTAAATTTGCATAAGATTTCTGCCGATCCGCAGCCATTTTAAGCATTCACACACAAGCTTAACTTTCTCATCCATGTCTTTCAACACATGTGGCAAGGAAACAAGCTTTTCCCCTACCTCAACCCAACACAAGGGCGTACGACACCTCCGGCCATACAATGCCTCAAATGGTGCCATTTGTATACTCGCTTGATAGCTGTTATTATAAGCAAATTCCACCAATGGCAAATGCTTCTCCCAGGTTCCTTGAAACTCAATAATCCAACACCTTAGCATATCCTCCAAGACCTGGATAACATGCTCAGACTGCCCATCCGTTTGAGGATGATACATGGTACTAAAACTCAACCTCGAACCTAAAGCATGATGTAAACATCTTCAAAACCTTGATGTGAACCTCAGATATCTATCTGAAAAGATTGACTTTGGTACCCCGTGCAAACGCACAATCTCAGAGATAAACAAATCCGCTAGCTTGTCCAAGGTGTATGTCGTATACACTGGTAGAAAATGTGCACACTTTGTAAACCGATCAACAATCACCCAAATGGAATCCATTTTAGCCGGTGTCAACGGCAACCCTGGCATGAAATCCATGGTGATTCTCTCCCATTTCCACTTTGAAATTCTCAACAGTTGCAACAACCCAAATGGAAACTGATGTTCAGCTTTAACCCGCTAACACACCATACACTTGGACACAAACTCCTCCACATCCTTTTTCAAACCAACCCAATAGTACATTTCCTTCAAATCACGATACATTTTGGTACTACCAGGATGCATAGCAAAAGGACTAGAATGTGCTTCCGCAAAAATAGTATGCCTGAGCTCCGGGACTTTCGGCACCACTATTCGACCTTTGAAACACAAAACACCATCATCATCAAAATGAAAATCCGTCGGATTACAATCTGCTATGTCCTTAACATGAGGGACCAAGGAATCATCATATGGTTGCTTAGCCTTAATCAACTATGACATCGTAGGCTTAACTTGCAATTCAGCCAACAACCCACCTTCCCGCGTCACACTCAACCTTGCAAACATTGGCCTAAGCTCAACCGCCACCCTACGACTCAACGCATCCACAACAACATTGGCTTTTCCAAGATTATACTCAATTGTCAAGTCGTAATGCTTAAGCAACTCCAACCACCTTAATTGCCAAAGGTTCAAATCTTTTTGAGACATCAAATATTTCAAACTCTTATGATCTGTAAAGACCACGCACTTCTCTCCATAAAGGTAGTGTCGCCAAATCTTCAAGGCAAACACTACAGCAACAAGCTCCAAATCACGAGTTGGATAATTGCGCTCATGAACCTTCAACTGCCTCGATGCAAAGGCCACAACCTTTCCATCATGCATCAGCACACAACCCAAACCAACATGTGATGTATCACTATAAACAACAAACTCCTTCCCAAATTTCAGTTGAATCAACACATGAGCATGTGTCAAAACCTCCTTCAACTTTTCAAAACCCTGCTGTTACTTCTCCTTCCAAACAAAAGGAACACTCTTTTGCAGCAACTTTGTCAATGGAGCCGCAATACTAGAAAACTCTTTCACAAAACAACGATAATAGCATGTCAACCCAAGGAAACTACGCACTTTCGACACTGTCTTAGGCTGTTTCCAATTGAGAATAGCCTCAATTTTTTGTAGATCAACAGGAATTCCCTCCGCGGGTACCACATGTCTGAGAAACATCACCTCCTTGAGCCAAAACTCGCACTTGCTCAACTTGGCATACAACTGATTATCCTTCAAGACTTGCAACACAATCCGCAAATGCTGATCATGCTCATCCTCTATACGAGAGTACAAGAGTATATCATCGATAAAAACCACCACAAACCGATCAAGGTACTCATGAAACACTTTATTCATCATGTCCATGAAAGCCGCCGGGGCATTTTTCAAACCAAATGGTATCACCAAAAACTCGTAATGCCCGTACCTCGTACGAAATGCCGTTTTATGAACATTCACATCCTTAACTTTCAACTGATAATACCGCGACCTTAAATTTATCTTCAAAAACACTGCTGCCCCGCAAAACTGATCAAATAAGTCATCAATCCGTGACATCGAATACTTGTTCTTCACTATCAACTTATTCAACTAACGATAATCAATGCACATACTCATCGATCTATCATTCTTTTCTGCAAAGAGAACCGAAGCACCCCAAGGAGAAACACTCGGTCGAATGAACCCATGATCCAAGTACTTCTGAAGTTACAATTTCAACTCTTTTAACTCCTTCGGTGCCATCTGATAGGGAGCAATGGACACTAGAGTTGTACCTTCATAAGTTTCAATACGAAACTCCACCTCCCTATCCAGAGGTAAACCCAACAACTTTTTAGGAAAAACTTTCGGATAATCACAAACAGCTCAAATGTCCTGCACCCGAACACCCTTGGCTTATGGATTCATAACAATAGTCAAATAAGCTTGGCAACCATCAAACATTATCTTCTCTGCTCGGGTAGCCGAAACAACATTGGACAAGAATTTCACATTTTTACCCATCACCACAACTTCATAATCATCGGCCAACTTCAGATAAATCCTTTTGGACTCACAATCCGCCACTGCCTTGTGCTCACTTAATCAATCTATACCCAAGATTATATCAAAACCATAAAATGGAAACTCCATCAAATTCGTGGCAAATTCATGACCTTGCATCGCCAAAGGACAACGCCTATACAACCTTCTAGTTATAATCATCTCCCCAAAAGAACTAGTTACTAACATGCCAACATCCAAGATCTCAATAGGAACATTCAACAACGATGCATGCTCACATAAGATATATGAATGAGTAGACCCTGAATCAATCAAAGAAATCAACGACAAAGATTACAAGGTGAAAGTACCTGCGATCACATCAGTGTCGTGTTCCCCTTACGATGAGCATAGATCTATGCTGGTCCACCATTCTCCGATTGTACAGCAACAACATGAGCCACAGCTCTCTGACCATCCTCGCATCTCTGAAAATTACCCCTGCCACGGCCTCTGTCCCTAGCAGGTACAACAGCCCAAACCGGTGTATCACCCACAGCACGAGGACAGTCACATTTTATGTGACTATGAGATCCATATATCCAGCAACTCATGGTATTTCCCTAACACTCACCCGTGTGGCGTCTACCGCAATGCTCACACTCAGCTATAATACAAACACCTTGGTTACCATAGGCACCACCACGCTTGTGATCTGGCTTATGCCTCTTATCTCGAAATCTCCTATTATACTTTCCAAAAAAGCCAGAGTCAGCTCCTCGCTTATTCGAGCCCATGCCCGAACCTTGTCCCAACACCCTCAAGGATAGCTCGATATCCTTAGCGTGGTTTACAAGCACATCGAAATCTGTATAGTCCGCAGCGAACAGGTATGTTTTGATATCCTTCACTAACCCATAGCGAAACCTGTTGCACCTCTCAAGATCATCCGGAACCAACTCCAAGGTATACTAACTCAAACGGACGGATTTCACCTCATATTCTGCCACTAACATGCTACCCTGAACCAAGGCCATAAACTCATATTTCCTCGCATCCAGATACTGAGGACCAAGATACTTCTTCTTGAAAGTTCTTCGAAAGAACTCCCAAGTTATATCCGCCTCCGAGACATTAGCCATTATGGTCACCCACCAATGATAAGCAATACTATGCAACAACTACATTGTACAACCCAGCTTACGCTCATTATTACAACCCATTTGATTCAGAATACGAATCGTACTCTCTAGCCAACCCTTGGTTGCCTCAAGGCTCAATTCATTAAACTTAACACTTCCCAAACTGCGGATGCTCCAAAGGTAACCTTGGGTTAACTGCCACAATAGGTTTCGGTGCCTGCGCATGCACTCTAACCATCGCTACTTGAAAAACTCCCGTTATTGCCTGAACTAATGAAGTCAGATCACCAAATACCTGCACTTGATAAGCCTGAGGCACACCACCAGCCCCAACATCAACCGGCGGAACCAACGAAGGAAGATGAGGTAAAACATTAGTGGGATTCTCTTCCTCAATGTTATTCTGACCGATTCCAGCATTACTAGCCATAGAACGTGTCTCACGTCGAGCCATGCTAACAAAAGCATCAAAACACATTAAAGTCAGGCTAACACAAGGCAATAGATCCAATACCATATTATAAAACATTTTAGGACATCGGTAATAGGCAATGTGTTCCCAATTCATACCCCAACATGATGTAAATCAATCACCGTGCATAACCAACAATGATATACAACCAAACAACAACATCCCAACCTTTCGTAACATGGCTCTGAGACCAACAAATGTAACCCCTCGACCCAGCCTAGACGCTCGACCGAATCGAGTGAGCTATATTAGGTTTACCGAAGCAAACCAGAGAAAGGTTAAGAAAAGTCAATCCATTTTTTCTTTTATCTTATCTAAATGCAAATTATTATTCCTACATGTTCATACTCGCAGTAGGTGAGTTCTCGAATGAAACGAGTCACAAAAGACAATCGATTGCATCATACTCAAAATTGAGGACTAAAACGTAAATACTTTAAATTAAAAGACCAAAATTGAATTTAAGGTTACCAATCCTCAATTAGTCCATTTACATGACAACATGATAAATTTTTGGTCAATTTAATCATCCCAACTCATACAATTGCATTCTCAAGACTCAAGGACCAAAATGAAAGAACCAAAAACCTTCAAGATTCCAAAATAACTAATTTAACGGTATCCGTACCAGTACGCTTACTAGTGTTTCGATATGCCCTTATGTTTTCAAAAACTCAGAATCTAGTAGCTAAAACCCGTAACGAAATGCTTGATTGCGTATCGAAACGCCTAACAAAAATACCTATGACCGTATTGAAACACTTGCTCGAGTACCGAAACGTTAAGCCTGGAAAGGCAGGCCCATATCAAAACACCCTTTCACGTATCCAAATGCTATGCCTGAAATGGCCTAGCTGTACCAGTACGTGGACCCCTGTTTCGGTACGCCTGAACTTGCAATGACATTTTTAGCTTGTTTTTCACACAAAACTAGATGCATTTAGGTCCTAGCAACTTGCATACATACATATAAGCATCCAACACCACATGTAACAACACTTGTACTAAGCTTTAACTACAACACAAGATTATGCCACCAAAAGATTGATCTAGAGGCATGCTCCCTATAACTCACCACCAAACATACCAAGATGCTCAATTAAGTATTTACCAGCAAGAACACCATACCAACAACACATCAATACCATGCTCAATAGGATTAGCTCAACAAAGCATGTCATCCAAGCAAAACAATCTAGATGCATACCTAGGTAACCATATAACATGAACCATAGGTAACGATACACGATATGCGAAACATCAACAATCAAGCTCCGAAATCACAACATTATACATGCTCAAAACCAGGGAAAATTGAATTACAAATCCAAAAAATCCATGGCGAACACATTGCCTTATTAGCTAGAAACTAAAATCGAGTTCATACTCAAATAGTCTTGTCTTTGGATCACTAAATCCTTACCTTTGCTGCCTCCAAGCTTTAATGCTCTGCATCATTATAGAAAAGAGAGCGTAAGCACACTTAGTGAGGGTGCGCTTAAACGATGATACATTTAAAACCCTTAAAAACCAACACTCATTTTCAAACCATGCTTACGACCTAAGCAAGTTCCAATAGCTTCAAATCAAAACATGCATATCAACCATATGCAAAACAATATATATATATACCACATGCTTAATTCCAAAGCATCAAACACAAAACAATGCTTAAATCCCAAAGCATTATACACAAAACCATGCTTAAATCCGAAAGCATTATAAATAGATTCAACATTAGAATTCTCATATATTGGCAATTATAGTGACCCCGGATAGTCGACCACTATCCTTGATTAGCCGACCGCTAATCTTTAGTTAACCGACCGCTAACTTTACACATCGGATACACGAATCTCCCTTAATGACTGACCATCATCAAGACTACCCCATGCCGACCGCATGACTTTACAACCTTGCTGACTGCAAGCTTTACATCAACAAGGGGAACCGACCGCTCAACCCAAGTGGTAATAACATAGTCTAGGTAGCCAACCGTTATACCTCAAGGACTCTTAACCCATGATCGATTTTTAACCATATTATAGTGCACTTTATCCTATGGCATGCCAACTATATCCAAATGTTTTCTCACCTTATCATATAGCCAATATATTATTTACAAAACCATTTACTCACTGTTTTACAATGCATTACACAAAATCCCCACATATGCAAATCACATTGTCATGGCAATATCACATTCCCGACCAGAATAAAAACCAATGCTCACTAGCATTTAATACACTTTTAAGCCACTGCATATGTACTAAAAATCATGCATTTACAGTAAGTAAAAACAAACCATGTTTACGACCAAAACATGAATTACACATGCTCATATCCGAACCGGTATTAAAGAGCAAAAGAGGGAAACTTACTTTCGAGCTTAGGTAAGTGTTTCAAACTTATCCTAAACTCCCAAAACCACTTTCAAACCTTTAAAAGTCTTTTAAGACCGTTTCCACTCACCGATTTCACTTCGCCTTGCTTGCTACCGCGAAATAAGCTCTCGGCAAGTCTAGAACCACCTCAAGATGGTACGCCTTGACTATCCCCTTGTTTCGGCCACACAAAACTAGAGGAAACATGCATTAAAATGCATCCAACACTCTATTTCAACCCAAAATCCCATAGCTCTCAAGATGCCCACTCAAAACTCATCCAAAACTTACTAAAATCTACCTCAAACACTACTCAATCTTAAACTAGCCATATTATAACGATTCAAAACATCAAGCTTCATCAATTGATATCTAAAAACTCATTCACAACATCCTTTTACTTCCAGCAATGGTTAAACACCTTAAACAACCCAAAAACCCTTAACTAACAACCTAAACAATTATAGATTCAACCAATTTCGGGATTCCATTATTAAAAAAACTTATCCACATTATAATACATCCAAAATAAGATTGAAATCAATCCACAACACTGGAAAAATAGATCCAAATCGAAAATTACAAGATCCTTCAATTAAACCTCAATTAAGGTAAAATCCATAATTAATTAATCAAAACCTATTAGAAAACATATGTAAAGAGCCAAGAACTTGGGAATTTCAGTAAAGAACCTTTCATTAGAGGAGAAGAACGAAACTTACCTCCAATGAATGAGTTTCCCCTTAATTGGATGGTTTTTCCTCTTGAAAAACAAAGAAATTCAATAAGATTTTTTTGGAAAACAAATTGAGAAATCATTTACCAAATCAATGAGTTAAGAAATTAAGATCATTACCTTAAATCTATGAAGGAAAAAGAGTGTTTGGCTGAGAGTGTTTTGAGAGAAAATGTGAGAGAAGAAAAGTTACGCCAAATTGTGTTTTAGAAAAATAGCCACCTTATAACTAAATCTTCTTTTAATTAAAACCTTTTTAAAATAATCCTAATTAAGAGAAAACTCAAATTAGACCAATTGGTAAAATAGCTCATTAAAGATTCAAACTTTTGACTCTTTGCAAAGTAGTCACCTTTTAAAAATAGTTTTCAAAAATTGCATTTTGGTCACTTGCCAAAATATCACCCTTTCGAAGCTCGTTTTCCAAAATTGCTTTCACCAATTTTTTAATATAATAAAATATTAAACATTTTCCCATATTTTTATCTTTTGGAAAAATATTCGCTCCCGAATCTGACTCTAATCTCTAACCCGGTCCACTAGACCCTCTAACCAGCCCCAAAATCACTAGACCCAAAATCGGGGCGTTACATGATACCAGTTTGTTATAATTATCGAGACGATAATGCCGAACAAACAAATGATCGCAAAGAAACATAACACCAAGAGTTTACGTGGAAAACCCAAAAGGGAAAAACCACGGGCAAAAGATGAGAAACTTTCACTATGTAAAAGAAGATTATAACTGAATGAATAAACCCTTAATCCCTTGTATATATTTATATGGATAAGAGACTTGTTTCCAAAGGAAATCTGCATAGAAAGAAATTCTACTCAAACTAGGTTTCCAACTCTTTATCACGGTGTAGCGACCTTTTTGAAATTTAAGTCGCCAAAAAGGAGTAATAGGTTTCCCTTTTTTTGGGAAAGTATTTGGAAAAGGGGAATTCTTTTCGTATTTTTTAAAAATAAATCTTGGAGTCGCCACCGGCCACTAAGGTAGGCTGGACACTATAAATACCAGAGATTTGTTCAAAACGGGTTCGAGAGTTGGTTACGCGTGGGGAAGGATTAGCACCCTCATCACGCCCAGAAATCGGTACCAAAATATATGTTGCTTTAGATTGATGGAAACTATCGAAATTCAAATTGAATTTAATTAAATGGTTCATGGTTGAAGACAAACTTAATTAAATGGGCTTTGTCAAATTGGTGAGTTCGAATTGATTAATCATTCAATTAATAAGGATGACAATACCTCAGACCATAGATTAAACCGACATCGAATAAGCCCGACTGTCATGTTAATTTATGGTTCGAACATCATACATCACCTTTATGCATGATGCATGCAGTTAAGTATGATGTTATGGCTTGTCAAACTTTTATCTTAAATTAAATTACCTTTAGAAGATAAGAATTAATTCGAATATTTGGTCAACATCCATTGAGCCAGGATTATTACGACGGAAATATCGGAATTAATAAATACCTCTGTTTTATAATTTAATCTAATTAATTAGAAACATATCTAATTAAAATAAAAGTCATATGAATGACAATAAAAATGTATGACATAGAAAGGCATAAAATAAGACCTAGGCCCACTAAAGTCCTAACCTAAAAGGCCCAAATTATTGGAAATTAATTAGTGCTCTAATTATTAACTATGTTAGTCTAATATTATCCCTAAATTAATTAAATCCTAAAAAACTTAAAAATCCTAACATTTTATGAATTATTTTGAGTCATAATAATTAATTTGATTAATTTTAAACTAGTATCACAATAAGCCAAGGAAACTATCTAAAATGAATCGAATTAATTAGTTATGATTTGAATTAGGTGATCTAAGTCGAATATTGATTTTACCCATAAAAGTAATTAAGAATTGTCTAATCAATTTAATGCATTTAACATTTACCCCAATGAGCCAAATTTAAATGAATTACATTGATTCGAACCTTTGATCTAACTAAGACTCTAAAACTAACCCTAAATTAAATTAAATTAAATTATACCCCAATGAAACAAGCACATAATTTTGATTAATTAAATTAAATGCCTAAACCTAAACTAAACTCAAAAGTTTACCCTAAAAGAAAACATAAAAGAACAAATAAAAATCAAATAAATGCAACCAAAGCACATAAAATAAATAAATAAATATGGCATAAAATAAAATGTATTAAATAAACATGCAATGCAAGGTTAAATTAGGGCTAAAATAAAAATAGAGGGACCAAAGAAGTAATTTAAAACACTGGAAATGTCAAAATTGGGATAGATTAAAAAGAACAGGGACCTAAAGGGTTATTAGCCCGTTTTAAAAATGAATTAGATAGAAACCAGGACTAAATTAAATGCGAGTGAAAACCAGAGGGACCCGGGAGTAATTAAAAAAATGGAAGGTTTAAAAAACATTTTAAAAACGCGGAAGGACTGACCAGTAATACAACCAATTTTAAAAGTCAAATCTGATTTAAATCAGGGTATGATTGCGACCTTTAATAAAGTCTGGGGGACCTATGTTGTAATTTAGCAATGCGAAAACCCTTTCGCGTGTAATTACCACTGTGTGGAAGGGTTTATGATGTAATAAACCCATTTTAAAAAAAGGCTGGCATAAAACACACATTTTTAGGAAAAAAACCTTTAGCCTTTTAAAACAAAATGCACCCACCCATTTTCGAAAAAATGCTCTGAACCTAAGGATGAACACCGCCATAGTGTTCATCCCAAACCCAGAAACTGACCACATTTCTGCCATGTAGGCCACCACAAACCTCATCCGACCGTCGTATGCCGGTGCTGGCAAACCTCCCAAAATACACCGAAACCTTCATGATTTTCACCTATACCCCAAAATAATTTTAGTTTGACAAAAAAGCCTTCCCTTGGCTTAGATCTGAGAAAGTTGAATCAAAAACTCTTTTTACGTTTTTACTTTTCACAAAAAAACCAGCAGCCGGCAAAGTAACCTCACATCCTCGGTTCACCCCTAAAGGAGCGAAGACCTTGGGCTTATTACCAGAGGACGATGTGGCCACATAGAACAGAAAGGGTAAACCCTAAAAGCCTCGATCTACTGTTTTTCTCTTTTTTATATGTATATGCATGCAAATATTAAACGAGAAAAGTATACCTCTAAAGGCTTTGTTTTTTTGTATTGCTTCTCTAAAAACTATTACAATATGTCTCTGGTTTCAGTTTTTATAACCGAAGTGGTTACATGCAAGAGAAAATAAAAATATGGCTTGTTGCAATATCCTCTAAAGTCTGCCACATTTCTTTTGATTTTTGTTATTTTTGTTCAATCTGACATTAATCCTTGTTGCTAATGTTTGTTTACTTTTGTTGCATGTACTGATATGGTTGAATGATAAGATGGGGACTAGAGAGAGGGGCTGTGGCCGTGGCAGATGAATCGTCAGAAGGCGGGCGTGAAGAAGGCAGAAGGCCAGACGATGTTATACACTCGCGCGTGAGGAGACGAGGGGTCGCTCATGGGCGCAAGCCGAGAAGCCTCGTGTGGGTGCGTGGAGGCTCTGGAACCTTCCTCTTTCAGACCTAAACCGTTGATGTCCTCCTTGATCCAAAGATCATGGTTGATGCGGTGCATTGATGAAATCTTTAATTAGGGTTTCCCTTAGATATGATTTGGATCGTCAAATCTAAACCTAGAGGATCCCGCCTAATGATGTCCCGATTACTGGTCGTCTTAACACCAAATAAAATATCTCTATGAGCCTTCTAGAATGCCTTCAATCTTTATCGTCTTGGACTGAGGTGATACCTCGCCTTAATGATCTCGCCTAATGATGTCCCGATTGCTGGTCATCTTGGCGCCAAATAATATCTCGCTTTGAGTCTTCTGGAATGCCCTCGATCTTTGTCGTCTTGGCATGGGGTGGTACCTCACCTTGAGGATCCAGCCTGATGGTGTCTCGATTGCTGGTCGTCTTAACACCAAATGATATCTCGCTTTGAGTCTTCTGGAATGCCCTCGATCTTTATCGTCTTGGCATCTTTGTAACTCCCCAAATAGTTAGAGATTGGAAAACTTCTCAAGGATCCTTGACTTTGTGTTGGTATCTACTTCTTTTTTCTTGAAACATAGGATCCACTTTCTGTTTTTCAAATACCTGAAAGAAACAAACAATGATTTGATGATGCTAGTTAGCATGCTCCTACCCTAGGGATGTCTAACTATTCGTGATGCATGGCAAATAAAATGTAGTCAGTGCTCATACGTCTTCATTCTTGGTGTCTTGTTTCGGCTTTCCCTTGCATTCTTCTTTGTCTTTACATATTTGTTGTCACTCTTTGTGTCTGGACTCAGCCCCCATTTGACCTGTATATTCTCCAAAACTTTGCTCTAAAGCTCTCGTTCTAGTTTTCACTTTAGAGACTTTTTTGCCTTTCTTTTTTCTTTTTCTTTTTCAAAATGCCCTTTCAGGTTTTCACTTTGAATTTTATTTTTTCTTATTTTTTCTTTCTTTTTCTTTTTTTAGGGTGCCCTTTCGGGTTTTCGCCACTGGCTCTTTTGTCCTGGACCTCAATACAGAGGGCATTCGTCATAGCTTTGGCGAATCTTATCCACTTTACATGTGATGTCCTTTAGACTTGACTCTGGTAGACTCTTTTTTGGTGAAATCGATTTCTGTCCTAGAACAACCTGCACTTAAAGGGTTAAATCATAGTAATGCCTAGAAATCCTTTGTTTTTCAATATTCTATGTCAATCTATTTGCAGGATGCTCATGAAATAAACAATGGAAGGGAGAGAAATAAAATTTCATTAATAAAAGATGTTGGAACAATTTGAAAGTCATGGCAAACATTCCCGAACATCGACTGTATGAATGATGCGAGAACCCATCAACCATGGTAGATCTCTCACTGCCCATCCTAGACTAAAATTTCTGATAACCACTCAGGATTCCATCATAAATCAAAGTAAGTCCCCTCAACTGCAATAGAACCTATCAACCGGATGCCAAGTCTCAAAACCGTCATTTTCAAATTTTCAATTCAGATCCTCATTTGGTTTCAAGACGCCCGTTTTCGAGGTTCCATCTTGAACCCTCATTTTTAGGCATAATACTTCTTGACGGAGTCTAAATTTACGGGATTGCTCAACTCTTTCCCATCCATCTCTACCAGAATTAATGCTCTACCAGAGAAGGCCTTTTTAACAACATAAGTCCCTTCCCAATTCGGTATCCATTTTCCCCGAAAGTCTTTTTGAATTGGCAAGATCTTCTTGAGCACTAGGTCCCCCTCTTAAAACTCTCTCGGGCGAACCTTCTTGTTTTAGGCACGCATCATCCTTTTCTAATACATTTGGCCATGACAAATGGCCCTTAATCTTTTCTCCTCTATGAGGTTCAACTGATCAATCCTTGCTTGCATCCATTCGGCATCATCCAACTTAGTCTCATTCAAAATTTTGAGTGATGGAATCTCTACCTCGATAGGTAATAATGCTTTCGTGCCATAGACCAAAGAATACGGTGTTGCCCCTATTGAGTTCTTTATGGATGACTGGTAAGCAAACAGTGCAAATGGCAGCTTCTCATACCTGAAAGTATTGATAGTCTTGGCTATGATCTTCTTGATATTCTTATTTGCTTCTTCAACTGCCCCATTCATCTTAGGATGATAAGTGGTAGAATTGTGGTGCACAATCTTGAATTGTTCACATACTTTTGTCTTCATCTTGTTGTTTAAATTGGAAGCATTATCAGTGATAATTCTTTCTGGCAGACCGTAATGGCAAATAATTTCCTTATTCAAGAACTTACATATAGTTGCTCTTGTAATGTTAGCATAAGAGGCGGCTTCCACCCATTTGGTAAAGCAATCGATGGCTACCAAGATGAAACGATGCCCATTAGAAGATTTCAGGTTTATTTAACCGATGACGTCCATGCCCCAAGTAGCAAAAGAACATGGTGAGTTCATGGTGTGAAGCGGTACCGGCGGAGAGTGTATATTGTCGGCATAGATCTGGCATTTGTGACATTTCTTCGTGTAATTGATGCAATCTTCCTCCATGGTAAACCAAAAATACCCGTATCTCATGACCTTCCTAGCCATTGAGAAACCATTGGCGTGGGTTCCACACAGGCCATCATGTACCTCGGCTAAGATGGTTTCAGCCTCTCGAGATTTGACACATCTCAACAATATCTGATCATTACTTCTCTTGTACAAAACCTCTCCGTCAAGGACATAACCTGACGCCGACCTCCTAATGGTCCTTTTATCGTTATCTCTAGTATCTTTTGGGTAGACATGGCGGCCAGAGTCGCTAGGGCGTTAACCATCTAATTATCTTCTCTTGGTAAATAAGAAAAGCTGATTTCTTCAAAATTTTTAACCAACTCATGAATCAAATCGTAGTATTTAACTAGCTTCTGATCTCTCGGCTCCCATTCTTTCCGAAGCTGGTAGATCAACAAAGACGAATCCGCAAAGACCCAGAGCACCTTAATCTTTCTTTATATGGTCGCCTGGAGTCCCATGACGCAAGCCTCATACTCGGCTATGTTGTTTGTACAAAAGAATTTCAACCTACTGGTAAAGGGGTAATAAGAAATTAATATTGCACCTATCCCGTGGCCTAGGGCATTGAATGCCCCATCAAAATAGAGCTTCCAAGTTTCATTGGTGAACCTCTCCTCAGATAGTGTACCGATTAGGTCTTCATCTGAAAAACTAAAATCCAGCGGCTCATAGTCCTCTAAAGTGAGGCTAGCCAAAAGATCTGCTGCCACGCTTCCTTTTACCACTTTCTGGCTTACATAGACGATATCAAACTTAGACAACAACATCTGCCAACGGGTCATTCTTCTTGTTAGTGCTGTTACTTCCATAAAAAATTTCAGTGGATCTATCTAGGAAATCAAGCAAGTAGTATGATACAACATGTACTGCCGGAGTCTCTTAGTAGCCTAAACCAGGGCACAACACTACTTTTAGATCAATGGGTACCGTGACTCACACTCGATAAACTTCTTGCTCAAGTAATAAATAGCCTTTTCTTTCTTGCCCGTCTCATCATGCTGCCCTAACACACATCCCATCGAATTATCAAATACCGTTAAGTACAGAATTAACGGCTTGTCTAGTATAGGTGCTACTAAAATTGGGGCATTGGTCAAATACTTCTTGATCTTTTCTAAGGCCTCTAGGCAATCTTCGTCCCATTTTCTCGGGTCATTCTTTTGGAGTAGTCTAAACACGGGATCACACTTGTCGGTCAGTTGGGAGATGAACCGAGAAATGTAATCGAGCCTTCCTAAGAATCCTCAGACCTCCTTCTGAGTTTGAGGCAATGAAAAATCTTGAATTGCTTTCACTTTTTCAGGGTTGATTTCGATCCTCTTTCGGCTAACCATAAAACCTAAGAGCTTCCTGAAAGTAACTGCAAAGGTGCACTTGGCTGAATTGAGCTTCAAATGGTATTTCCTCAGCCTTTGGAACAACTTCTGTAAATTCTCAATATGTTCTTCTTCATTTCGGGACTTGGCTATCATGTCGTCCACGTATACATCAACCTCCTTGTGTATCATATCATGGAACAAGGTGACCATGACCCTTTGATAAGTTGCCCCGATATTCTTTAGCCCGAAATGCATTACCTTATAGCAAAACATGCCCCACATGGTTACAAAGATGGTCTTTTCCATGTCTTTGGGATGTATTTTGATTTGATTATACCCTGAAAAGCCATCCATAAAGGATAACCAAGAATGCCACGTAGTGTTGTCGACTAGAGTATCGATATGAGGCAGGGGAAATTATCCTTGGGGACTCGCCTTATTGAGGTCCCAATAGTCTACGTATATACGTACTTTTTTTTTATCATTTTTGGGCACCGAGACTATGTTGGCTACTTATTTCGGGTATTCGACGACCTTCAAAAATCTAGCTTCGAACTGTTTCTTTACTTCCTCTCTAACCTTTAACAGCATATTAGGTCTCATTCTTTACACTCTGGCTTTATTGGAATTTTGTACACCACAATATCCGTATCTAAACTTGGTATGTCCATGCAAACACATCTTTGAATTCTGAAAGCAGTTCCACCAGATCCTTTTTCACCTTCGCTGACAGAGTAGTGCCAATCCTTACCTCCTTCATTTCTTCTCCGGTTCTCAAATTCAAAACTTCTAATTCTTCTTGATGGGGTAAAATTTGTTTCTCTTCACTTGCCATTAACCTTACCAATTCATCCGAGACCTCATATCCCACCTTATCATCTTCTTCGTCATGTTCTGTCGAGCATGAGGGTTGTTCAAAATCTACCTCAGGATTAGACTCAGAATCAATCATACAGTTAATATTTAGGAACCTGCACGAGTTTGAAAGCATGTATTGGGAATAGGAATAAATAAATAATGAAAGAATAAGTGAAGAATGAATGAATAATTAATGAAATGAGTGTTATGTTTGCCATTTGTGAAACATAGAAAGCATCAATTTCATTGAAAGTAAATAGAAATTGACATAGTAGCCCTTTTACAAAGGATTCCTATTACTCTCGAGCCAAAAGCAACAGGGTGATTTCGAGCACTACTCTGATTTAGTCCTAAAAACTATGGGCAGATCCATGCTGGTCCAATTGCTAAGCTCTTCTCCCGAGAAGCATGGGCAAATCTTATCCAAAGGCTGAACAATCTTGCCACCTTTAGATATCACATTGACATCCATTACTTCCATGGCTTCTCTGATCAACTCTTCATTGAGGATATTCTCGTTCTCTTGATTAGCTTCTTGGACCTTCAGCTCAGGGTTCACTACTCCTCTAAATAAAAAAATATTCTTGAGATCCGCATAAGTGATGGGAGCCCACGGGATATCCTCTCCTCTGAGTCAGGCCTTTCGTTATCCTTCTCTTCCATTCTTGTTTCTTTTGTAGAAAGTTAGGTTTATAGCCGAGCCTAAAACGGTCATGCTTGTGGATAATACTTATAGGTCGCAGACGTCCTTGAAGATTCTTTCCCAAGCCTTTTCCTTTTTTCGCTCCTCTTCATAGCGTTTCTGTCACCACCATCTTAGTATAGTTTGATAATCTTGGACATGAGATCTTGTTTCCTTCGGCAACAAAAGTGGCGTTGACGAACTCTAACGCCCTAAAGGTATATTCTAAAGCCTTCTCATCAGTTGGAATGTATGGAGCGTTCGAAGTTATCGAAGCCACAACGTCTTGCTTGGCATTGACTGTTACTAACTTTCATTCAATGATGAACTTCAATTTTTGATGCAAAGAGGATAGAACAGCTCCGACAAAAATGATCCACGATCTTCCCAATAGACAATTATAGGATTGTCGAATCTTCATAACCATAAAATCTGCAGTGTATTTATTTGGACATATAAGCAGCGGTACTTTAATTTTCTCAGCCACTTCTCTTTGGGTCCCATCAAATGCACACACAACATTCTGGCAGGGTTTCATATGCGAGCTATCGATTGGTAAGCGTTGCAGAGTAGCTAAGGGCAAAATATTCAAGGCATATTCATTGTCGATCAGCACTCACGGTAGTATATGACATTTACAGTGAGTGGTAATGTTTAGGGCCTTGTTAGACCCCCTACCTTCCTCTGGTATCTCATCATCGCTGAAGGTGATATAATTACAGTCATAAT
Organism: Hibiscus mutabilis; assembly: GCA_019671005.1. NCBI lineage: Eukaryota > Viridiplantae > Streptophyta > Magnoliopsida > Malvales > Malvaceae > Hibiscus > Hibiscus mutabilis. The sequence continues at coordinate 34,878,250 of CM033743.1, read as the reverse complement.
ATAGCCAATAATTTGGTCTACTTACTGATCGAAATATTACTTCCGAAAAAGGTTTGGTTTAACACTTTCAACAGTGCCTCACGATTTTTTCTGAGTTCAATAGGAGGTCGAGCACTGAAATTCGGGCCGGCTACTTTCTGAGTTGGTCTACCACACTGTACTCACCATGCTTTAAGAATCTCAGAAATTTCTGATATTGAGCCTCAATTACTGGCTCATTGAGTTTTAAAGGCGGCTTTTCCCCAGATATCTTCATAGGTTCAAATTTGGTTGTCTTACCTTTTCCTCTTAGCTCTTCTACTTCCTTTAGAGCTTCGAGAGTGTAGCACCGACCGTTCCTCGTAAAATGCCCCACATTATTTATCTCTTCAGGGTTTGGTTTCGCAGGCTCTCCTTCGGCGAACTTTACTTTCGCAATTGGTTTCTCTCCTTCTTGCGTACTTGAACTTCCTTGTATTGAGACATTGGCGGTGTAGTTCAACGGAACCATCCGGGTATCCTTAAATGGAAAGGATATCTAGGCAGAGATTATAATCTTAGGGGCTACCATAGGACTCTCTTTTCGTAGTACGTTTTCTTGACTTGGTTTGATGAAAAGGAAAAATACCTTTTACATTGTATTTGGTATCTGGATCATCCAACGTGTAAACTTCTAACTCGCTACTTCTTTCTTCTTTCTAAAAGAATTCAATTTCTTTACTATCCATCAATTGCTGAATTACTTGGTGAAACTGATCGCAATCTTGTATTTGATGATCCCTCGACTGGTGGTATTCATAATAGGGGCCACAACCCCTTTTTACAATTACCATTCCTCGGTCGATGAGACGAGCCATGCATAACTGGTGAAAGAAACATCTCAGAGGGGACTTGACTTTTGACACGCTTGCCTTAGTCTTTCTTGAAAATTTTTCCTCAACAGCATTTACGCCTTAACCGCCATGATTTGGTAGGGGGTTGCTGGCCGTACTTGGCTCCCCTAACTATAGCACTCCAGTTTTGATCAGATTTTGAACAAACTTTTTAAATGCTATACAGTTCTCAATAGTATGGCATGGGACGTCGGTGTGGTATTCGCAGTGTGCTTTAGGGTCATACCATGCCGGATAAAGGGGGTTGAAAGGGGTAACATGCTAAGGCGGAACTAAATCTGCCTTGTACAACTGTAAATAAAGTTCTTTTTAATAAATCGGTAGTGGGGTAAAAGATATATTCTCGTTTTTATTCTTGGGCCCCGCTCTTCCCTTCTATTAAAACCTCGAGGGTTCCCGATAGAAGCTTGGGGCTGAAATATGGTGAGGTTCTTGACGGCCTCATAAGTGTTGGTGTTATTAACTTCATGGTATTTCTTTTTGAACTGTTTGCGCGATGGTTCCTCTCCATCAATTCTCCCACTCTTGATGGCGGCCTCAATGTGCTCGCGGGTCATTACCATATCAGCAAAATTACTAATTGGATTATTGATCAAACGATCATAGAGTGTCCCTTTTTAGTGTGTCAATGAACATTGGAGCAATCTCATTCTCACGAAGGGGGGTTGAACTTGAGCTGCCACATCACGCCACCTCTGGGCATACTCTCGAAGGCTCTCATTTCGCTTTTGCTCCATCCGTTGCAGTAGAAGTTGGTTGGGGACCATGTTAGTTACATGCTTATACTGGTCAGTGAAAGCTTTGGCCAAATCCTTCCACGATTTAATTTGAGCTCGTGTAAGCTGATTGTACCACCTTGTGGCGGATCCCACTAAATTGTCCTGGAAACAATGTATCAACAACTTCTTATTGTCGGTGTACCCGCCATCTTGCGGTAAACATTGTTATATGGGCGGTTGGGCAAGTTATTCCTTCAAACTTTTCAAATCCTGGGGTCTTAAACATGTACGGGATCTCTACATCAGGGACTAAGCTGAGATCCTTAGCTTTTAGCCCGTAAGAACCATCCTGATCCTCTTTTACCGAAATTTTTCTTCAAGATCGTTTCTAATATCCTCTAACTGTTTTAAAAACTCTGCCTTCACTTGGTTTAACATTTCTAATTCATCAAAGTTTGGGATGCTATCTCCAACATGTTCGATATTTGCAAATGTCAAGCCTAGCTGAGGCGGAGCAGATATGCCAGCTTGATTGATAGGGATACCACTTATGGGGGTTCGGTGTAGGATTAATGAAGAAAGGGTTAAAGATTGGAGAATATGAGGGGTCTCCCGAATTCTGAGTAGGGTTCACAATAGTATTATTCCCTCTTCAGTCTTGCCCACGACTAATTTGCAGCATTTGAGATATTTCCCTCATCATGTCTTGCTGAGATTTGATGATGGTTTCTCTTACATCTTGTTGTGTTCGCTCCAACTGGCCTTTCATATCAGCTTCTAGCTTAGCAAAGCTCTCTTCTATTTTCTGGCTTGAAGACGTGTGCGGTATGGATATGGAATGTTTGCAATTAACAGAATCAAAATGCTCTGAAATAAGAAGTCTTTTAATTAATTTAGATAACTTAATAAAATATACAAATAAATATGCTATGCATGAATGCAAAGAAAAACAATGATTCCGGCAAATATCATCATTAAATGACTGGCATCGATGAAAATATTGTTTCATTACAATAATTCAAAGAAAATCCACTACGCATATGGTTCTACGCTAGCGCCTAAATCACAATCTCCCTCAAGACCCAAACAATCCTTTCTCCCTCCTTGGATTCATCGTCCACGCATTTTTGGAGCTCGGTAGCATCTTCTACTAGGAATTGCAACTTTTGGGCAACACCTTGTATATGAGTCATCAAGTGTGCCAAATCTTGCTCTTTCCTCCAAATGGCGAAGGCGGCAAACTGAAGTTGTTCCAGTGTAGGCATCTGATGCACTTGAATTGCTCCCCTAAAGCTCACCATTTGATCTTTGAGTTGTTGGACCTCGGTCTCTAAATACTCGATTCGATCCTTCAAAATTCAGTTTTTTGAGCTACTAGCTTCTAGCTTCTGGGTAGAACCCTTATGCTTGAGAAGAGATATCTCTAACTATTTTATCTGAGCCTTCAATGCCTCGTTCTGACATCGTTCATTCTCAAGCTTCGTTGAATGAGAATTCTTCAAGTTCTCCATCTTTTGAGTCATAGAAAGTACTTGATCCTTATGCTCATAATACTTTCTCTTTTAAGCCTCGGTTCTTGCCTTCTCCTCCTTGATTCTGAGCTCGAATCCTCCGCTTGGCCGTCATTTGTGATCCTCTTACTCTTGTTTAGCCTTTGCAACTTCTAAATTTCTTCATTTTCTGACTTGAGCTCGGATTCCAACATATCATTCCTCCTTTGTAGACTTTTAATTTCTCCTTCGAGCTTTGTCTTGTCTAAATCGAAGTTGAGCCTATATTGATCGGCTTTTGCTTCTAGCTGAATAAACTTCTTTTGCTCATCTCCAAGTTGTTTTCTCATCAAGTCAACTTCAGTGAGAAGCATAGCCAACCTTTCTTGAACAGACCTCATACCATCAAGATTCAACTGAGGAATATTGCCATTGACGCGATTGAACCGCCACACTTCATATTCAGGAGTCATCATGTATTGAGCACTCAAAACCCTGACTCGTCTAGCATTTTTCTATATAGAAGAAGCGTTGTACACCTTCCTTTTGTAGTCTTTCTCAGTTCCCTAGTCTATGTTGAACTCATTTAGTCCGCTCGTGGATGGTATAAACTATTTGGAACCATACTTTCTTAAAACCAAAAGGGGTGCATAAGTCCTCAAAGGCCAAGTAACGGTACCCATGGATGCTCCTCACATCGATAAAGAATATTCCTCGTGCGTAGCCACGAAGATTTCCAAACTATATCCTCATATTTTAGATTTTGTAGGACGTCTAGCCATACCTCTTCGGATCTTCCTGTTGGCCAATCTTCCTTTTGGGAGAACTCTTCTAATGGCGAGAATTTGCCATCGAAGATAGGCCTTGAAGAGTGAACGTCAGACCACAGGTGACTATAAAACCAGACTGTTAGAAGTTGAGGGCATCCTAAGAAACGACCTACACCATGTCTCCTACAGAACCTCAAAGACTAGAAAGTTTCATCCAAGATAACAGGCACCAGATTGGTCTTTCCATCTAAACAATCGAACAAGTCTAATATTGATGGATGGATGAGTCCAGTGCCTTCGAAAATAGAACTAATCCATAGATCAATAACGAAAAGAGGTCTTGCTGAACTCGACCCATTGGACGAACTGAAGCTAATTGCAAGATTCTTTCCCACTTGAAATACTCATTTTTGTTCCAAGTTGTAACTTGATCTTCAACCCAAGATGGTAAAGTTCTTGAAAATCTTCCTAGCTTGGCCCGAAAGGACTTGTTCTTGGGTGGTTTGGAGTAAACTCGGTTCTCATCAATCTTTTTGCAATTCACGAAGGCTAGATACTCCTCGATTTTCGGAGTCAAATCAATGTTGCCAATTTTAAAACAACTGTAAGTCGGGTTCCAGAATCTCACCAAGGCTTGGAGGAGTGACTGATCAACTGGGACATCTAACAAGTATGCTATATCATCGTATTTTCTTTTGAAAACACTTTTCAATTCATAATCCCAACTGTGCCATACTAGTCTCAACCCCGACACGTCATTGTATTTTGTATTCATGAAAGTTTCGGCTACCATCACTGACCTATACCCGGTAGAAATACTGTCTCCATCATGAAGCTGTTCACCCTCTGACCATATTTGTACCTCAGAATTCTTTTCATCAGTGTTACGAACCAAGTCTCCCATTGATCAAGTCTTTAACTTTAGACTATTTCCGAATTAGTGTTTTCTTCATGATATGATAAAATATGCAAAACAAAGTATAAAGGGGAAATAATAAAACAAAAGAAATATGTTAGTAACGAAATAAACATATCTAAAATAAAAACATAAATTAAGGAGCAACAAGTAGAAAAACACGAAAAGAAAACCCTATCCACATGAACTCTAATTTACTACGGTTGTCTGCATGGCTCTAATCGGGGTGGGCTTCCTAAATTCTCACACATGGGTTTGGTTCTAGAAAGGCTACTCGAACCTATCTTGTTGCCTACTAAGACAACAAGAACCTCAATTCTAGCCCATCACAGGCTTGCAAATTGAATTCGGTTCGAGGGAAAGCACGACCTAGTGACGTGGAGGGTTGCTCACGTGTCAAAAGGCGTGGATCCCGAAAGTGAATTACTGACCCATGGAGGGCTACTCACGTGGGTTTGTGGCATTTCACTCCAACTCAAGGGACAAAGCTCGGGTATAGAGCTTGATGATCATGATGCAACGCATGTCGGTGATTCCTTAGAAATTAAATGAGCAATTAATTCAAAATCACCAATTATCAAAGCCCGTACAATTAAAGTCATGTCTTCAAGAAAGAACAAATTAACCAAAGTCAATTTCAATCTCAAAATTTCCATCATTAAAAGCAACATAGATTTTCTTGGCTTAACTCTCTATTTTGTTTTGTAAAAAACAAAAATTGGTCCCCAGTGGAGTCGCCAGCTGTAACGACCTTTTTGAAATTTAAGTCGTCAAAAAGGAGTAATAGGTTTCCTTTTGTTTTTGGGAAATATTTGGAAAAGGGGAATTCTTTTCGTATTTTTTGAAAATAAAACTTGGAGTCACCACCGGCCACTAAGGTAGGTCGAACACCATAAAAACCAGAGATTCGTTCAAAACAGGTTGGGAGTTGGTTATGCGTGGGGAAAGATTAGCACCCCCATCTCTCCCGAAAATCAGTACCAAAATATATGTTACTTTTGATTGATGGAAACTATCAAAATTCAAATTGAATTTAATTAAATGGTTCATGGTTGAAGACAAACTTTAATTAAACGGGCTTTGTCAAATTGGTGAGTTCGAATTGATTAATCATTTAATTAATAAGGGTGACGATACCTCGGACTATAGATTAAACCGACATCGAATAAGCCCGACTGCCGTGTTAATTTATGGTTCGAACATCGTCCATCACCTTTATGCATGATGCAAGCAGTTAAGTATGATGTTATGACTTGTCAAAATTTTATCTCAAATTAAATTACCTTTAGACGATAAGAATTAATTCGAATATTTGGTGAACATCCATTGAGCCATGACTGTTACGATACAAATATCAGAATTAATAAATACCTATGTTTTATAATTTAATCTAATTAATAAAAAAATATCAAATTAAAATAAAAGTCATATGAATGACAATTAAAATGTATGACATAGAAAGGCATAAAATAAGACCTAGGCCCCACTAAAGTCCTAACCTAAAAGGCCCAAATTATTAGAAATTAATTAGTGCTCTAATTATTAATTAGGTTAGTCTAATATTAGCCCTAAATTAGATAAATCCTAAAAAACTTGAAAATCCTAACATTTTATGAATTATCTTGAGTCATAATAATTCATTTGATCAATTTTAAACTAGTATCCCAATAAGCCAAGGAAACTATCTAAAATGAATCGAATTAATTAGTTATGATTTGAATTAGGTGATCTAAGTCGAATATTGATTTTACCCCTAAAAGTAATTAAGAATTGTCCAATCAATTTAATACATTTAACATTTACCCCAATGAGCCAAAGGTAAATTTAAATAATTACATTGATTCGAACCCTTGATCTAACTAAGGCTCTAAAACTAACCTAAATTTAATTTAATTTAATTATGCCCCAATGAAACGAGCACATAATTTTGATTAATTAAATTAAATCCCTAAACCTAAACTAAAAGGTTTACCCTAAAAGAAAACACAAAAGAACAAATAAAAATCAAATAATACAACCAAAGCACATAAAAATATAAATAAATAACTATGGCATAAATAAAATGTATTAAATAAACATGCAATGCAAGGCTAAATTAGGGCTAAAATAAAAACAAGGGGACCAAAGAAGTATTTAAAGCACTAGAAAGGACCAAATTGGGAGAGATTAAAAAGAATAGGGACCTAAAGGGTTATTAGCCCCTTTTAAAAATAAATTAGATAGAAACAAGGACTAAATTAAATGCGGGTGAAAACCAGAGGGACCCTAAGAGTAATTAAAAAATGGAAGGTTTAAAAAAACATTTTAAAAACGCGAAATGACTGACCAATAATAAAACCAATTTTAAAAATCAAATCTGATTTGAATCAGGGCAAGATTACGACCTTTAACAAAGTTTGGGGGACTTATGTTGTAATTTAGGAATGCGAAAACCCTTCAGCGTGTAATTACCACTGTGCAGAAGGGTTTATGATGTAATAAACCCATTTTAAAAAAGGCAGGCATAAAAACATATTTTTGGAAAAAAACCTTTAACCTTTTAAAACAAAACATTCCCACCCATTTTTGGAAAAAATGCTCTGAACCGAAGGATGAACACTGTTGTGGTGCTCATCCCGAACCCAGAAACCGACCACCTTTCTGCCGTGTCGGCCACCACAAACCTCTTCCGGCCAACGTATGTAGGCACCGGTAAACCTCCCAAAATACACCGAAACTTTCCTACTTTTCACCTACACCCCAAAATGATTTTAGTTTTACCAAAAAAACCCTTCCCCTAGCTTAGATCTGAGAAAGGCGAATCAAAAACTATTTTTGCGTTTTTACTTTTTACAAAGAAAAAATCGACGGCCGGCAAAGTAACCTCACATCCTCGGTTCACCCCTAAAGGCGCGAAGACCATGGGCTTATTACCAGAGGACGATGTGGCCATATAGAACAGAAAGGGTAAACCCTAAAAGCCTCGATCTACTCTTTTTTTCCTTTTTTATATGTATATGCATGCAAATATTAAACGAGAAAAATATACCTCTACAGGCTCTATTTTTTTGTATTACTTCTCCAAAAACTGTTACAATGTGTCTCTGGTTTCGGTTTTTATAACCGAAGTGGTTACATACAAGAGAAAATAAAAATATGGCTTGTTGCAATATGCTCTGAAGTCCGTTGAATTTCTTCTGATTTTTTATATTTTTGTTCAATCTGACATTAATCCTTGTTGCTAATGTTTGTTTACTTTTGTTGCATGTGCTGATGTGGCTGAATGAGGGAGATGGGGACAGAGGGGCTGTGGCCGTGGCAAACGAACCGTCAGAAGGCGCGCGTGAAGGAGGCAGAAGGCTAGACAGTGCGATACACTCACGCGTGAGGAGTCGAGGGGTCGAGCGTGGGGGCGAGCCAAAAAGCCGCGCGTGGACGCGTGGAGGCTTTGGAACCTTCCTCCTTCATACCTGAACCGTTGATGTCCATCTCGATCCGGCGGCCTTGGTTGATGCAGCGTATTGATGAAATCCCTAATTAGGGTTTCTCCCAGGATGTGATCTGGACCATTAGATCTAAACCTAGATCTGACGGCTGTGAATGAGCTGCACAGAACAGCAAAGAGATAGACAGATTAGGATTTTTTAGGCCTTATTGGGCCGAATATGTAAATAATAATAATTAATAATTTATGGGTTGTAAATGGATTGTAAAATTAAACTTTGGGCTTATTATTTAGTATTTAATTATTTAATTATTGTTGTCTTTTGTTTATGGTTTAATAATAATAATAGTATAATAATAATAATATAATAAACCGAATTAATAACAATATTAACATATAATTAAAAAATATTCCTATCAATATTGTATGCTTTAAATATACTTATAATATCAACTAAAGCCCAAATATTCACAAAAATAAATCTGGTTAACCCTCGGATAAAATTAGTGATTACACACATATCCAAGAGAGAAGTAAAATTCCACAAGGATTTGAACAACCTAAACTAGAATTTGAGTCATAACTCTAACAGTCTACACCCACTACCTTAGCTTCCCACTAAAGATTTCCAACAAATTCACTAAGAATTTCTTCCCCTTTTCTAGGCTTAGGAGGAAACTGTTACACAATCAAAGCTTTGATGGACACTCTCTTTTACAAGAAAAGAATGGAAAATGATGAAAATCCTCACAAAGGTAATAATTTTCCGCAATACAAGTTCACTCAATCCAAACTTGAAATAAAGCATTACAAATTTGCTCACTCAAGTGGGTTACAAAAAATTTGACTCTAATAGGCTCAAAGATGTTGGATTTTTGTTTGAATGCTTAAGACTTGTTCTCTTATTATTGTTTTAGCTTTGGAGACTTGATTTTATACCCCCTCATTGATTTCTAACCGTTTGGATGGTTGGGATCATCAATAGAGCCGTTGGACTGCATTTTTCCCGCAATAAATGTTGTTTGGTAGGCTACCGTATCGATACCTACCATAAGAAGAAAGTGTCGTTGTACAAAGGGGTATCAGTACGCTTGAAGGTGTATCGATACGAGGAGTGTATAAAAACATAGGCGTATCGATACGGTAGGGTCGTATCGGTACAGATTTTGCTGACTAGAATCTGAAGAAAAAGTTCATGGAAAATAGTATCGGTACGCCTAAGAGGCGTATCGGAACGGTGTAATAAATTTTCAAAGTTTGGTGATTCCAACAACTGACAAGGTAACGGTCAAAAAATTAATTGTAAAGATTTTGAAAATCTTAACACCCCGTATCGGTACAGGTGAAGCCATACTGATACTCGTAGCTAAATCAAATACGCAGGTTGAATGGCGTATCGATACGGATGTACCCGTATTGAAACCATAAAGCCATTAAGTGTAAATCAGTTTCCAGTAGCTAAAAACTGTATCGATACGGCCAAGGGCGTATCGATACTCCTGGGCAATTTGGGCTATTTTGAGTATCAAAAACACTTAGAAAATTTTGGGGTTTAAGTTTTTGACTTAGAAATAATTTTAAGTTCGAATCTTTGTCATTTTGTGACACTTTTTGAATACTTAAAAATTTATCCAATTTTACAAATTGGTCCTTAAATTTTTTGTTATATAAAATCACATGTTAGTTTTACAATTTCCCCCTTTTTGATATAACAAAACCAAAGTAAATTTTCAAGTAAGTTAGAAAAATACTCCTCTTTTATTTAAGGCTAAAATATTTTAAAAAAAAAAACTTTTAAAATTTGATCTAAATTTCTTCTCCCCTTTTTGTTAGATCAAAATCAATAGGATAAATAAAGCAAGATATAAACAATAAAGTACTCCAAGAATAAAGGAAACAAAATAGATATCATTAAATTCAAAACAACATTGAAAATCCAACTTAAATCCCAAAAACATAAACCAACGCAAATAAACATAAAGCATAGGAGTTCAAAAAACAAAGACATAGGTGCATAAAACTTAAATCCTAAAATATGATATGATATGAGATGCAAGAGCCTAAGGAGCGTCTTCATCGTCTTCTTCTTCATCCTCTTCATTATCTTCATCCATAGCATTATTTCCAAGAGAATGTCCACACCACTCTCCATGAAATGCGGTGAGAGTTAAATCCATCAAAGCTTGACTAGCTTCTATAGAAATAACTATAGCCTCCAAATATGTCAAGCGAGTGTCAAGAGTTGTGAAGCTGGAGGTTATGCTCGTGTCCAAAGAGGCATACTTCCTATCAAGATAAGTCATGAGGGCATCAAGGGAAGGTTGAGCAACTAGAGATTCTGGGACAACCAGAGGAAACGCTTGAGGAGCCGCCACGGGATCGGGTTGAGCATCTTGAGGAAGATCTGCAATACGGATCCATTCTCCATTATAGATGGTAAACTTTGCTCGATAAAGGGAATGATCATCAATAGGATCGGTGAGAGATTCGGCAAGATCATAAGAGCAATCAATTATGATCTTGTGAAACAAGTAGCTCAAAGAGGTGCAATAGATGAAGGATGAAACAAGAGTAGTGTGACGAATCTACACAAGGAAGACAATCTCGACAAACATAATTTGAGCACGGTTAGAAAGCTTACCCTCACAAAAGCAACGAAGCCAGAAATCATTGACTTGATGGATCGTGGAATATTTAACACTGATGGTCAAAACCACCAAGTGATAAGAAGGTGAAGGAAGCGATCATGAACATTGAGTACGGTCATAGAGCCACTCTGAATATGTCCCAAAGAGTCATTGTCATCTATTCCCACATCCTCTAAACCCAAAAAAATTTGCTAAAATAGAGGAATCAATTTGAAATTTCTTTCCCATAAGGTAAGATTCTATAGCAATAACCTCGGTTTTAGCTTGGTTATAAATACACTGGCCATTGGAGTAAAAATAAGGACAAGGTTTCGGTAAAGAATGCCAGGTATGCTAAAAAGGCCATGAATTTCCATTGATGCATTAAGTCAAGATATTGAAAATTGAATTGCTTGGAAGACATAAAAGGGATTGAAACAACTCGCTCACGGTGGATTCTGAAACTTTGGTAATGTTTAAAACGATCAATGGCATTAGGGTATTGAGGTTCATTAAAACAGTTTTGAAAAATATGGCTAAGGTTGGGTTTTGTATCATTATTTTCGGGATTGGGATTATGAGCATTTGAACTATAGGCCATCTCCTTTCTTTATCTTTTCTTTGGACCCATGATAAAATCCTTCTTCATCTTTGTCAAGCTATGTAGAAGAGCTCATTAGTGTGGCTTGAGGTTTCACGTTCTCCAAGTCAAACTTTTTGAGAATATTCTTGATGTACTTAGCTTTATTGATGAAGATGTCATCCTTAATTTGTTTGATTTGAAGTCTCAAAAAGAATGAGAGCTTGCCCATCATGCTCATCTCGAATTCACCTTCCATCAACTTAGCAAATTCTTGGCAAAGCAATTCATTAGTAGAACAAAAAATAATATCATCAACATAAATTTGAACTATTAAAATGTCTTTGCCTTTTATTTTTATGAAAAGTGTTGTATCCACTTTTCCTTTGTCAAAACCTTTTTCAATTAAAAAATTTGATAATCTTTCATACCAAGCTCTATGAGCTTGTTTCAAACCATATAAAGCTTTTGAAAGTTTGAAAACATGGTTTGGAAATTTTAGATCTTCAAAACCAGGTGGTTGCTTTATATATACTTCTTCATTTATAAAACCATTTAGAAAATCACTTTTTACATACATTTGAAAAAGCTTGAATTCATTATATCATACAAATGCAAGAAGCATCCTAATAGCTTTCATTCTAGCTATGGGTGCATAGGTTTCATCAAAATCGATTCCTTCTTCTTGAGTGTAACCTTGAGTAACAAGTCTAGCCTTGTTTCTCACTATCTTACCACTCTCATCTAGTTTGTTTCTAAAGACCCATTTACTTCCTATGGTAGATTTACTACTAGGCCTATCAACTAATGTCCACACATGACTTCTCTCAAATTGATTTAACTCTTCTTGCAAAGCCAATATCCAAAATTCATCATTTAATGCTTCTTTGATATTTTTAGGCTCTATGCATGAGATAAATGCAACAAAACTACAAGTATTTCTAAGAGAAGATCTAGTGGTTAACCCTTTGGATGGATCACCCAAAATTTCACCACCTTTGACATAGTTGAACTCCGTTGGATAGGTCACCTCATTTTCATCTAGAGTCATGTCCTTCAATGCTTCTAGAGGTGGATCTTTTGCTTCTTCTTTGGTTGGAACTTCATCCACCTTTGATGTTTGTCCTCCATCATTGGCATCAAGAGTTCCTACATCATCATCATCACAAGAATCCTTCTTTGGAAGGAGGTTATCATCGAAAACTACATGAATAAACTCTTCAACTACTAAAGTTCACTTATTAAATACTCGATAGACTTTAGAGTTTAAAGAATAACCTAGAAAAATTGCTTCATCACTTTTAGCATCAAATTTGCCCAAATTGTCTTTTCCAGTGTTTAAAACAAAACATTTACATCCAAAATGATGAAAATAGCTAATGTTAGGCTTTTTGGATTTCAAAATCTCATAAGGTGTTTTCTTTAAAATAGGCCTAATCATTACTCAGTTGACAATATAACATGCGATATTTGTGGCTTCGGCCCAAAAATACTTAGGCAAACTATTTTCACAAAACATGGTTCTAGCCACCCAAAAATACTTAGGCAAACTATTTTCACAAAGCATGGTTCTAGCCACCTCTTCTAAAGTTCGATTTTTCCTCTCAGCAACCCTATTTTGTTGAGGAGTGCGAGGAGCAAAAAATTATGGCTTATACCATTTGAGTTACAAAAATCCTCAAAACTTAAATTTGAAATTCGGTTCCATGATCACTTCTAATGTAAGAAATAAAGTGACCAACATTATTTTGAGTTATTTTTTAAAACGTGGTAAATTTTTCTAAAGCCTCATCCTTGATACTTAAAAATAGAACCCAAGTAAATCTAGAGTAGTCATCAACTAAAACAAATACATATGATTTTCCACCCAAGCTTATAGTCCTAATAGGGCCAAAAGGATCCATGTGGATCAATTGTGAAACTCTACTTGTAGAAACATCATTAATAGGTTTAAAAGAAACTCTTTTGTGTTTGCCTTTCGCACAAGCATCACAAATTTTGTCATAAGAAAACTTTATTTTTGGCAAACCTCTTACAAGATCATTTGAAATCAATTTTTCCAAAACATTCATGCTTGCATGCCCTAGTTTTCTATGTCATAACCATGAATCATGTTCATCTTTAGCAACAAAACATGTATTTGAAATATGAATGTCATCTAAGTGCACCATGTATATGTTTCCTATGCGATGACCAATAAGCACAATTTTGTTAGTTCGAATGTTGATAATTTTGCAACCATTTAAATCAAAAAATACATTGAAACCTTTATCACAAAGTTGGCTTATGCTCAAAAGATTATGCTTAAGACCATTGACATATAAAACATTATCAATAAGGATAGAAGAGTGATTACCAATGGAACCAATTCCTTCAATGTGGCCTTTGGAGTTCTCACCAAATGTTACTACTCCTCCACTCTTTGGTTTTAGCTCCAAAAATTGACTCTTGTCACCGGTCATGCGTCTCGAGCATCCACTATCAAGGTACCATGAATTTGCACATAAAGATTTGGCCTTGTAGCAATGCTCCCCCTACAAACAATTTGCACATCAAATACAAATTACTCATGGGCCAAAGTTGGCTATTTTGAGTACAAAAACACTTAGGAAATATTTGGGGTTTTAGTTTTTAACTTAGAAACAATTTTAAGTTCAAATCATTGTCATTTTGCGAGTCTCTTTTAGTACTTAAAAAATTATACAATTTTACAAATTGGTCCTTGAAATCCTAGTTATATCAAAATCAAATATTAGTTTTACAGACATTTAAACGAACACTAGGCAAAGATAAAGATTTTGAATTTAGGACATCTATGCTAAGAGTAGGATCCTAAAAGGTTCAAAAAGAGCTAAGAGTGACTAACATAACACATGTATCTAATTTGCATGTAGGAATCATTTTAAGTTACTCAAGCATGAACATTAATCAATTTAAAGTTAAGAAAAACATGTAAGCACAGAAATCATGAAAGCATAGAATAAATCACATTTTGCTATTTTTAAGGCCAAAGAACACAAACTTAAGCATATAAGGCCAAAAATAAGAAATTCATGCAACAAAAGCTCCCCTTTCTAATAGCACTAAATAAACATATAGGGACCCTCAAACATGCTTTAGAATATATGAACACATATAAAGCAACATGAATGAGTAAAGATTGCATGCAAATGAAAATTTTACCACTTGAACCAAGATAGGTTGATTATGCCTCATCCTCTTCAAGTGTCCTATAACACCCCAAAAAATGTGCTAGAAGATTGGGGTAATTTGTCGAAATTGGGTTGGTTTTTTGGGTTAGGCTATAGCTAATTAATTAATTTCGAAAAATGATTTGGATTGATTAAATTGATTTTTGGAAAATTTATGGTGGTTATATTTTTGGAAATATTTAACGAGTTTGTCAAATGACGAAATTAAACTTGGGAAATTTTAAATGGGTTGTTTTAATATTAATTAAATGGTGATTATTTTGCAAAGGTTGAAAAATATTACTAATGGCGATTTTGTAAAAAATGGTTTAAGTGGTATTTTTATTAGAATTATTAAATTAAATAAAAGTTGTATCTTTTCCCTCTTGTTTTTAACAAAAAGGAAGTTGACTGTTAAAATTTGCTAAAAGATGAGAAATACATTTCTAAGGTTTCTCTTAATTTTCTCTCATTTTCTTCCAAACAAAACTTAGAGATTTCTTGATTCCTTAATTATTTCCATTTCAATTTCTTCTCCAATTATTTTCAAACAATTATGGATTAAGGATTTTGATTTCTACATCATCTCCACTATTTTTCTTGTTGGATATCAAGAGGAGAGTTCATCTTCAAGTTGGGTTTTCATCAAGCAAGGTGAGAAAATCTTCTTTAATGATTTTTGACATGTTTTTTATTCTTAATCTATGATTTCTCATGCCTTGGGATAAGTAAAACTAATTTTTAATGGAATTATTGGATTTTATTGGAGTTTCTCATAAATACTGATTAGATTATGGTAATCTAATGATTTCTATGGAGTTATAATGTTTTGTGCATGGATAATAATAATCTAAAGTTGATTTTGTAATTTAATTCTCGAAATTAACCTAATTGGTTGAATTTAAATTTGAGTTCTTAGGAGGGGTAATTGGTAGAGTGGTTGGTGGAGTTTTTGGATCAAATTGTAAAACCTATGTTTGATTTTAATATAACAAATTGTTTAAGGACTAAATTGTAAAGAAAAATAAATTTTTAAGTATTCAAAAGTCTCACAAAATGACAAGAAAAAGTTTTCCAAAGTTATAAACTTAAACCCAAAAATTTCCTAAGTGTTTTCAAGCCAAAAATACACAAATACGCCCAGGAGTATCGATACACCCCTTGGTGCTTCGATACGGTTTTTGGCTACTGGAATTTGTTTTTACAAAGTATACCGATACGGCTTAGGCTGTTTCGATACGGTCTTCATCTGGGTAAACATTTTAAGTGCAGTGTTTCGATACGGCTCACACCCGTTTCGATATAGTTTGAAATCTGGGTTTAAGTGATTTACACTCGTACCGATACAGTACACTATATTTCTATACGGTTTGAAATATGTTTTTAAGGAATTTCAAAATGTACCGATATGGTTAACCCTATATCGATACTGTTTGTCAAGATCTTCAAAGATCCTTGCATTAAATTTTTTGACCGTTCATGTCAGTTATTGGAATCTTCAAACTTTAAATTTCAGTTAACCCGTACCGATACACCCCTATACGTATCGATACGCTTTTTCATACAGGAATCCAGTGAGCAAAATCTGTACCGATACGGCCTTGTCGTTTCGATACGCTCTTATTTTAACACTATGATCATTTCGATACAGCCTCTTGCGTATCAATACGACTTGTACAACGGCTATATTTTTGTTGTAACAATTACCGATACATGCCTTCATGTACCAATACGGGCCTTCACCAAATAGCATTTATTGCGGGAAATATGGTCCCCAACGGCTCTATTGATGACTTCAACCACCCAAACAGCTAGAACTCAATGAGGTGGCATAAATACAAGTCCCCAATGCCACAATAACAACTAATGAACCTAGATTGAACAACATTCAAGCTCCCAAGCAAAAATCCAACCCTTGTGTTCTTAGAGTCAAATCTTTTTACCCAACTTGTGTTCTTCATTGTAATCTTTTATTTTAAGTTTGGGGTTGAGTGTTATTGTAATTTTGGGCAAATATATACCTTGTGAGGTCATTTTCTTTTTGCCATTTTCTTTCTTGTAAAATAGTGATCTTGGATCAAGCTTTGGGTAGAAAGCTTTGATCGGTTGTAACGGTTACTTCCTTAGCCTAGAAAAGGGGAAGAATTTCTTAGTGAAATTGGTTGAAAATCCTTAGTAGGAAGCTAAGGTAGTGTACATAGAGCTTGTTAGAAGCTTGAACCACTATAAATCATTGTGTCTCATTGTCTATCTTTTATATTTGCTTCCATACTTTTTAAAATAGCCAATTCACCCCCTCTTGGCCAACATATCGACATTGATTGATCATCTAAACAATTGGTATCAGAGCCACACTCAACCGAAGGTTTAACAATCGTTGAGGCGATCCTAGAAGGTGATTCAATCAACCGACATATCAGCCATGGCTTCAACTTCCGGCAACATGTACCAGTCCCAATCCATCACTAGACCTCCCTTCTTTAATAGAGACAACTATCCATATTGGAAGAACCGAATGAGGTTATTTATCAAATCCAACGATTATTTCCTATGGGATGTGATCAAAGACGGACCATCAATTCCAATGAAGTAAGAAGGAGAGAGACAAGTTCCCGAGGCCAAGCATGAAATGACAGATGAAGAAAGAAAGAAGTTGCAAATAAATGATAAGGCCTTGCACATGCTCTTTTGTGCACTTGGACCTGACGAATACGTGAAGATGTCCTCATGTACGAGTGCAAAGGAGGTGTGGGATAAGCTAGAGACCACCTATGAAGGTACCAACGATGTTAAGGAGACCAAGATTGGACTCCTCAATCTAAGCTACAAAAATTTCAAGATGGAGCACGATAAGAGCGTCACCAAGAAGTTCGATCGCTTCTCTGTCATTGTAAATGGTCTCAAGGGGTTCGGAGAAGTCATTCCCGAAGACAAGCTTGTTCGGAAGCTCTTATATTCTCTTCTCGAATCATGGGATGGGAAGAGGACGACCATCATCGAGGTAAAGGACTTGAAGACCTTGAAGCTCGATACTCTTGTGGGTTTTCTCCTAACTCATGAGATAATGAAGAGAGAAAGAAAAGAAGAATGAGGAAATGAAGGTCGAGAAGAAGAATATGGGAATCGCTCTAAAATCTTCACAAGAAGAGAGTGATTCGAGTGAAGAGGAAGACAAAGAATTGGCTATGATAGCCAAACGATTCACTCATCTCATGAAATCCAACCGAAGAAGGAAATTCAACCGTAGAAGGGATCTCAAGAACAAGAACAAAGAAGAAGAGAAAAATCCGATTGTGTGCTACGAACACAAGAAGCCGGGGCACATCAAAGTCGATTGTCCCCAACTCAAGAAGAAGGGCTTCGAGAAGAAAAAGAGTACAAGGCCCATGTAGCCACTTGGAGCAATGAAGAGTCTTCAAGTGATGAGCAGCACGAAGTTGCCAACCTTTGTCTCATGGCCTTTGAGGAGGATCCAAAGGTAACCTCTAGCTCATTAAATGATCTTACATATGATGAATTATTTGATGATTATAATGAGTTACAAGAGGCTTATGACAAATTACTTGAGAAGTATAAGGAATCTGTTTTGAAAAATAAGAAAACTATCCTTGATTTGAAAAACAAAAATGATTCCTTATCTAAAACCAATTCGGAACTCAAAAAGAAGGTTAGATATTTAAAAGATAATCAAAAGTATTTTGAACAAGAAAATGTTGATTTAAATAACCTTCTTTCCGAATTGAAAGATTATTACCTCAAGGAGGTAAATGGTCTCAAAGCTTCCTTAAACAATGTTGGGAAATCAAATTTTGAAAAATGTCAATCTTCAAAACCCAACTATGTTAAAAGTAACTTTGGGAACCACAAACAAAGAGGCTTCCAAATGACCTCTAAAGGTAAGAAAATTAAATGTGTTTGGGTTTCTAAGGAACTTTTCACTTCTAACAATCTTAATGCTATTGCATCTTGGATTCCTAAGGGAACCAAGTATTTGGGAGCTAATACTCATGGAACCAAAATGATTTGGGTACCAAAAATCAAGAATTAATCTTTGTTTGTAGGGGGAACATTGCTACAAGGCCAAAGCTTGAAGTGCAAATTCGTGGTTCCTTGATAGTGGATGCTCAAGACATATGACCAGCGACAAGATTATATTCGTGGAACTTGAACTAAAAAGAAGAGGATTGGTGACATTTGGCGACAACTCCAAAGGTCAAGTTGAAGGAATAGGTTCCATCGGTAATCACTCCTCCATACTTATCGAAAATGTTCTATATGTCAATGGTCTTAAACATAACCTTTTAAGTATTAGTCAATTTTGTGACAAAGGTTTCAATGTTGTTTTTGATTCTAATGGTTGCAAAATTTTAAACATTGAAACAAATAAATTTGCGTTTGTGGGTCATCGCATAGGAAATATATACATGGTGCATCTAGATGACATACACATTTCTCATGCATATTTTGTTGCAAATGATGAGCATAATTCATGGTTATGGCATAGAAAATTAGGACATGTAAGCATGAGTGTTTTGGAAATATTGGTTTCAAAGGATCTAGTTAGAGGTTTGCCTAAAATAAAGTTTTCAAATGATAAAATTTGTGATGCTTATGCAAAAGACAAACATAAAAGAGCTTTTTTTAAACCTATTAATGATGTTTCAACTAGTAGAGTTTTACAACTGATCCATATGGATCTCTTTGGTCCTATTAGAACTACTAGCTTGGGTGGAAAATCATATGCATATGTTTTAGTTGATGATTACTCTAGATACACTTGGGTTTTATTCTTAAGTACCAAAGATGAGGCTTTAGAAAAATTCATCACATTTTCAAAAATTACTCAAAATGACCTTGGTCAAACTATTTCTCACATTCGAAGTGACCATGGAACCGAATTTCAAAATTTAGGTTTTGAGGATTTTTGTAACTCAAATGGTATTAGCCACAATTTTTCAGCTCCTAGAACACCTTAACAAAATGGGGTTGTTGAAAAGGAAAATTTGAACTTTAGAGGAAATGGCTAGAACCAGGCTTTGTGAAAACAATTTGCCAAAATACTTTTGGGTGGAAGCACTAATACGGCTTGCTATATTATAAATAGAGTAATGATTAGGCCTATTTTGAAGAAAACTCCTTATGAGATTTTAAAATCCAAAAAGCCTAACATTTTCTATTTTCATCCATTTGGTTGCAAATGTTTTATTTTAAACAATGGAAAAGATAATCTTGGCAAATTTGATGTTAAAAGTGATGAAGCTATTTTTCTAGGATATTCTTTAAACTCTAAAGCTTATCGTGTATTTAATAAAAGAACCTTAGTTGTTGAGGAGTCTATTCATGTGGTTTTCGATGATAACCTCCTTCCGAGGAAGGGTTCTTGTGATGATGATGATGTAGGGATTTTTGAAGCCAATGATGGTGGACAAACATCAAAGGTTGATGAAGTTCCAACCAAAGAAGAAGAAGCACAAGATCCACCTCTAGAAGCCTTGAGAGATATGAATCTAGAGGAAAAGGAAGTGAGCTACCCAAGAGAGTACAACTATGTCAAAGGTCGTGAGATTTTGGGTGATCCATCCAAAGGGGTAACCACTAGACTTTCTCTTAAAAATGCATGTAATGTTGCATTTATCTCATGCATAGAGCCTAAGAATGTTAAAGAAGCATTAAATGATGATTATTGGATAATGTTCATGCAAGAGGAAATAAATCAATTTGAGAGAAGTCAAGTTTGGACATTAGTTGATAGGCCTGGTAATAAATCTACTATAGGAACTACATGGGTTTATAGAAACAAACTAGATGAGACTGGTAACATAGTGAGAAACAAGGCTAGACTTGTTGCACAAGGTTACACTCAAGAAGAGGGAATCGATTTTGATGAAACCTATGCACATGTAGCAATAACGGAAGCCATTAGGATGCTACTAGCATTTGCATGTTATCACGAATTTAAGCTTTTTCAAATGGACGTAAAAATGCATTTTTAAATGGTTTTATTAACGAAGAAGTGTATGAACCAGTTTTGAAGATCCAAATTACACAAACCATGTTTTTAAACTTTCAAAAGCTTTATATGGTTTGAAACAGGCTCCTAGAGCTTGGTATGAGAGATTATCAAATTTCTTAATTGAAAAAGGTTTTCACAAAGGAAAGGTGGACACTACACTCTTCGTTAAAAGAATTCGTAAAGACATATTAGTAGTTCAAATATATGTTGATGATATAATTTTTTGTTCTAATAATGAAATACTTTGCCAAGATTTTGCTAAGTTGATGCAAGGTGAATTAGAGATGAGCATGATGGGGGAGCTTTCATTTTTCTTGGGGCTCCAAATTAAACAAAGGAAGGACGACATCTTCATCATTCAAGCCAAGTACATCAAGGACATAATCAAGAAGTTTTTCTTGGAGAGTGTGAAACCTCAAGCCACACTAATGAGCTCTTCCACAAAGCTTGACAAGATGAAGGAGGTAAATGTGTAGATTTAAAGCTTTACCGCTCTATGATTGGATCATTGCTTTATCTTACCGCAAGTAGACCCGACATCATGTTTAGTTTTTGCTTGTGTGCTAGATTTCAAGCTAGTCCTAGAGAATCACACCTTATAGCCGTTAAGAGAATCTTTAGGTACCTTAGAGATACACCTTGTTTAGGTCTTTGGTATCCTAGAGAGTCTTCCTTTAACCTACATTTCTTCTCGGATGCGGATTATGGGGGTTGTAAGATAGATAGGAAAAGTACCTCCGGTACATGTGATAAGTGTTCAAAAGTACTATTTTTCTTACCCTTTTTACTCATATTATTGTTAGACTTAGGCTCATATTAGTTGCATAATTAGTCATTCACGCATTAATTCATGTTTCTTTCCATCGGTGAGCTTGATTATATAACTTGGTGATTTTTGTGGGAAAAGATGCTACTTTGGTGTGTTTTTGTGTATGTGTGCAGAATCACTTGCCAAAGCAAGGCTAGAACCAATTGCCAGGGCAATGCATGAAGGAGATGTCGAGCTAGTTGCCAGGGCAATTCTCGACAAAGAATAAGGTGATATGGTAATCGAAATTGATGACTAGACAAGCCCAAGATGACGTGGAGCAAAGCTAAATCCCAAAGGAGTTTGATTTCTATGAAGAGGTTAAAAAGGAATTAAATCCCAAGAAGATAGTAGAAGTTCTAGAAGGAATATAAATATAATAAAGAATTATATTCTTTAAAGATAATTTAATTCCAACTTAACTTTCTCCTCAAAGAAAGACTTTGACCTAGCCCTATAAATTAGAGGCCATGCCGTCAACTCCAAGGGGGGAGAGAAGAGAGAATTTTTGACAAGATTCAAGGGGGAGATATCGACTACAAGGCTTCATCCATTCTTCATCTTTTTCTTTCCTTGTTCTATTAGGTTTATGCTAGGAATTCTTTGTCTTATGTTTCTTTGGAACCTAGCCATGAACTAAATCTATTTGGCTATGGTTATTGTGTTTTGTGGTTGTGAGAAACAATTGGATTTTGTTTAGGTAATAAGAGTTTGCACTTTCTATTCAAGGTTTATTCATTCTTGGTTCTTATTCTTGTTTGCGAGTGAATTGGGAAAGAATCTCGTAACTTCATCTATTTATCTAATATCGGGAGAGTTAGATTCAAGAAACGAATGAGTATGATCTTTATTCAATCTATTGATGGTGAAGATTAATCCGGCTTAGGAATAAGTTAAGGATTTCAACGGCTAAGAGGAGTGCAAGATTGGTTGTTGTTCACCCTTGATTCACGCAGGGATATATTATCAAGGCATGCACAAATAGCTAGAGTTTCGACTTAGGGATAAGAAGAAACCATTGAAGAACGCTCCACCGAACCTTGAAGTTGCTGCCCAGATGCACAAGTAGTTGCCCAACTAGTCGCCCAGGCAACCATCGATTAGTTGCCAAGGCAACCCCGTTGTGCAAGTTGCCCTTGCACTCTTTTACCAAGACGATCCAATCGGCTATCACTCCTCAACTCACGATAACCTGACCTATTCTCTCTCATTTGATTCCATCTATTATTTTACTTTATTTCTTTCTAGTTTAGTTGTTAGTTAAACTCCTATAATCTTCTACTTTTGTTTTTACTTTTTACAGTGCAAGAGATTAGATTCTTGAAGTGGCACCAATCTTGTGGAGACGATATCTTTTATACTATAACTTGTGACGTGTATACTTGCACAATTGCGTAGCACTTATTACGCGCAACAAGTTTTTGGTGCCGTTGCCGGGGATTGGCAATAGCGGCTTTGCTTTTATTTTCTTGCACTTTTTATTTTTCTACTTTAAGATTCAAAGGGCTAACAAACTTTGGTTTTGCATTGGTATATGACCAGGGCGAGACCGATTACACCAGAATATCCCTTTGATCCATAAATCGAACGAACCTTGCAAAGACTCAGACAAAGGTTAAGAGTAGCAATGGCTAATCAAGACGGCAATATGAATCAAGATGTTCCAGCAGGAGGAGGAGCGATTCTTGCACGAAACAGAACTATTCGAGACTATCTTGAAGAAGATCTTGATGGACTTAATCCAAGAGTTGTCACACCTGAAATTGAAGCCGACCACTTTGAGTTGAAACCGGTGATGTTTAATATGATCAACATAATTGGTCAATTTGGAGGCTCGGCAACTGAAGATGCACGACAACATCTTAAATATTTCCTCGAGATTTGTAACTCATTCAAAATATAAGGAGTCACCCCCGATGTTTTATGACTAAGATTATTCCCCTATTCATTGAGGGATAGGGCGAAAGCATGGTTGAATAGTATTCTTGTCAGATCAATAGGATCTTGGACCGATCTTTGTCGTGATTTCCTTGCTCGATTTAATCCTACAAATTTGACTGATAGGCTTTGTAACGAAATTACTTCTTTTCGGAAGGCAGATGATGAATCCATGTACGAGGCTTGGGAGCGATATAGAGAACTTCTACACAAATGCCCCCTACACGGATTCCCAGTGTGGACACAAGTAACAATGTTTTACAACGCTGTGAATACACCAACAAGGATGATGCTAGATGCCTCGGCAAACGGCATACTCCTAGATAAGTCACTGGAGGAAGCAATGCAAATTCTAAACATGCTTGCCAAGAATGATTATCAATTCCCATCTGCTAGAAGAGGAGTTAGACGCCAATCCACAATACATGAACTGTGATCATCAGACTCAATTTCGGCACAATTGGCCACTCTAACCAAGATGGTCCAGAACATGCAGAAACCAAACAACACACATGAGGTCAAGGTAATGGATTCCTTTTGTGAGTTATGTGGTGGTAACCATGATTCTTCTGAATGTATGCAGAATCCGAAATCCAGCTTTTATGTGGGGAATTACAACCGGAACAACAATGTGATGTCCAACACATATAATCCAGCTTGGAAGAAGCACCTAAAATTTTCATGGAGTAATCCCAACAATGCTCTAAACCAGAACAATCAGAATGCACAAGCATCGGGATTCCAGCAGAATATGTCATGGCAACAATTACCGCAGCAACAATCGACAACATCTAGTTCTTTGGAAAATTCTCTCAATGCTTTTATGTTGAAAACTGAATATTATATGGTTGAGGATAGTAACTTCATAAAAAGAACTGATGCTTTTATTAACAGGACCGAGATGAGATTGCAAAACCAAGAGGCGGCATTCAAATCATTGGAAATTCAAGTCGGACAATTTGCTCAAAACCTGAATACTAGACAGCAAAGAGGTTTACCTAGCGATACTGAAGTCACAAGAGGGACTGACCATGAGCAATGTAAGGCGATCACGACTAGAAGTTGCCAACAACTTAAAGAGGCTCAAGCTCGCTCATCAAACAAAACTCCACAAAAAGAACAAGATAAACTCAGCGGCAAAGCCTCAGATGCTGAACCAGGAATTGCTGCGGCAACCAGCGATAAGCATGCCTCGGCAACCGGCGATAAGGATGTTGAGGCAACCAACGATAGGCACGCCACGGCAACCCCAGTTCACAATGCCTCGGCAACCTCAGTTGCCTCGGCAATGCCGTCAATCAGGTTCCAGACCAATGAAAGGATTGAAAATATCTGACTTCCACCACCATTCCCACAGAGGTTGAAGCGACAAAAGCAAGAATATCAATTCAAGAAGTTTCTTGATATCCTAAAGCAAGTCCACATCAACTTGCCATTGGTTGAGGCGATTGAACAAATGCCAAACTATGCCAAGTTTCTGAAAGACATTGTGTGCAAGAGAACAAGGCTAGGAGAGTTTGAAACAGTTGCCGCAACAGAGGGATGCATGGCCATGTTGCACAATCGCATGCCACCCAAGTTGAAGGATCCTGGAAGTTTCACAATACCTTGTTCCATTGGAAACAACTATGTCGGGAAAGCATTATGCGACCTTGGAGCAAGCATAAACTTGATGCCTAAATCGGTTTTCCAGAAACTAGGAATCGGGAAGGCAAGACCTACAACAGTTATGCTACAGCAAGCCGATAGATCCTATGTGCATCCAGAGGGAAAAATCGAAGACATACTGGTAAAAGTTGATAAATTTATTTTTCCCGCTGACTTTATTGTTTTGGATTGTGAAGAAGATGAGCATGCACCTATCATTCTTGGGAGACCCTTCCTAGAAACAGGGAGAACCTTGATCGATGTTGAAAAGGGATAACTCACAATGAGGGTGAATGACCAGCAAGTTAAACTAAATGTGTTCCAAACACTAAGGCATGCTGATGATCCGGAAGAATGCCAACTTCTTCATTCCACGACAGAGTTTAACTTCGACGAGGAATTTAGTTGCCTCGGTAACTACATTGCCGATCAAGAGGAACCTGAGGAGTATGAAGAACCGATCAATGAGGAACAACAAGAAGAGGCAAATTTGTTAGTCAATCGACCAGGTACATACTTTGAACCACTGGATTACTCAGGTAAGGAAGGTAAACTCGAAAAGCCCTCTATTGAACAACCACCGATTCTTGAGTTGAAACAATTGATAGGGCAACTAAAATATGCTTACTTAGGAGCCGACAATATATTGCCTGTAATTATTTCCTCTAAGTTACAGCCTGAGCAGGAAAAGAAGCTGATCAAAATGTTGATGCTACACAATAAGGCAATAGGGTGGACAATTGCCGACTTGAAGGGAATTAGCCCGGCAGTGTGCATGGACAAGATTTTGCTAGAAGATGATCACAAACCTTCGATTGAGGCCCAGAGGAGACTGAATCATGCCATGAAATGGGTTGTAATGAAAGAAATCATCAAGTGGCTTGACGCCGGCATCATATACCCTATCTCTGATAGTACATGGGTAAGTATGGTACAATGCGTACCGAAAGAGAGAGGTATAACGGTGGTAAGTAATGAAAACAATGAACTCATTCCAACCACGACTGTGACCGGTTGGAGGGTTTGTATGGATTATCGAAAGCTAAACAAAGCCACTAGGAAAGATCACTTCCCATTACCCTTTATTGATCAAATGCTTGACCGTCTTGTAGGTAAACCCTTTTACTATTTTCTTTATGGTTATTCAGGTTACAATCAAATTGCCATAGCACCAGAAGATCAAGAAAAGACAACCTTCATATGCCCATACGATACTTATGCCTTTCGAAGGATGTCGTTCAGATTGTGCAACGCCCCGGCAACCTTCCAAAGATGCATGATGACACTTTTTTCAGATATGATCGAAGACTTCCTTGAGATCTTCATGGATAATTTTTCCATTTTTTGTAATGACTTCGACAGTTGCCTCGGCAATTTAGAGAAGGTGTTGGCAAGATGTGAAGAAACTGAATTAGTCCTCAATTGGGAGGAGTGCCATTTTATGGTGGATGAAGGAATAGTGCTCAGCCACAAGATTTCATCCAAGGGAATTGAAGTAGACAAAGCCAAGGTGGACGTGATCGAGAGATTACCCCCACCAAGTTCGGTTAAAGGAATCTGAAGCTTTCTTGGACATGCAGGTTTTTACAGGAGGTTTATTCATAATTTTTCTAAAATTACTAAACCCTTGTGGAATTTGCTTGAACAGGATAAAGTCTTCAATTTTGATGATTCTTGCGCCCAAGCATTCGAAACCCTAAAGGAAAAGCTTGCCTCGACACCCATTATCATTCCACCAGATTGGACGCTACCTTTTGAGCTCATGTGTGATGCAAGTGATTTCGAAATAGGAGCAGTCCTAGGCCAACGCACAGGTAAGACCTTTCATGTGATATACTATGCTAGTAAAACTCTTAATAGTGCTCAAGGGAATTACACAACAACGGAGAAAGAGTTACTAGCTCTAGTTTTCGCATTTGACAAGTTCCGATCCTATCTGATTGGTACAAAGGTAATTGTTCATACAGACCATTCGGCAATTAAGTATCTATTTGCTAAAAAGGATGCCAAACCTCATTTGATTCGTTGGATATTACTTTTACAAGAATTTGATATCGAAATTAAGGATAGGAAAGGAACAGAAAATCAAGTGGCCGATCACTTATCACGTTTAGAACGCAATAGGGAGGAGGACACGGATTTAGAAATATGCGATGCATTCCCGGATGAGCAACTTTTAGTTGCCTCAGGAACCATAGATGTGCACTCCTCGGCAACCCTTGACACCTCGACAACCATGGATGCGCATTCTTCGGCAACCCTCGATGTCGTAGTAGCTCTTGACGCGCATGCCTCGACAACCCTCGATGCCGCAGCAGCTCTTGACGCGCATGCCTCGGCAACTCCAGGCGCGCACGCCTTGACAACCATGGATACGCACGCCTCGGTAACCATGGACGCGTATGCCTCGGCAACTCTAGACACACATGCCTCGGCAATCATGGGAGCAGTCAACATGGCAGCACATGCCTCAGCAATACCCTGGTATGCAGATTTAGTTAATTTCCTTGTTTGTGGTATTTTATCTTATGGCCTTACTCACTAAGGGAAGAAGCGGTTTCGCCATGATGTTAAGCATTACTTTTGGGACAAGCCTCTTTTGTTTAAACAATGTGCAGATCAGGTTATACGCCGATGTGTCCCTGAAGAGGAGCAGCAGAATGTACTCCGGCAATGCCATTCTTCACCCTATGGAGGACATTTTGGAGGAACTCGTACCGTGGCCAAAGTTTTGCAATCCGGTTTGTATTGGCCAACACTATACAAAGATGCCCAAGAGTTTTACAAGCAATGTGATCGATGCCAGAGGACGGGCAATATCTCTAGATGTCATGAGATGCCGCTCCAAAACATCATCGAGGTGGAATTGTTCGATGTATGGGGGGTTGATTTTATGGGACCTTTCCCATCTTCATTCGGCAACCTCTACATTCTACTTATCGTCGACTACGTGTCTAAATGGGTTGAGGCAACTGTAGTTCCCACCAACGATTCTAAGATCGTGCAACGATTATTGCAGAAAAACATATTTACACAGTTTGGGATGCCGAGAGAAATTATTAGTGATGAAGGCAAGCACTTCGACAACAAACTCATCGCCAAGATGTTACAACGCTTTGGTGTATCTCACAAGAATGCCACGGCATATCACCCACAAACCAATGGGCAGGCAAAAATTTCCAACTGGGAATTGAAGGGTATACTCGAGAAAGTTGTAAATCCCTCTAGGAAGGATTGGTCAGTAAGACTAGATGACACACTTTGGGCATATCGCACTGCATTCAAAACACCCCTACGTATGTCCCCCTTCTTACTTGTCTATGGCAAAACATGCCATCTACCGATGGAAATCGAACACAAAGCATATTGGGCAATCAAGACCATGAATATGGATTGGGAAAGTGCAAGACAAAAGCGTTTGTTGGACCTCAACGAGATAGAAGAATTCTGTGCACTCGCCTATAACAATGCACGAATCTACAAGGAGAAAACAAAGCAATGGCATGACAAGAAACTATTGTCGCGGCAATTCATGCCAGGGCAACTAGTTCTCTTATTTAATTCTCGGCTAAAGCTTTTCCCGGGAAAACTGAAATCAAGATGGTCGGGACCATTCGAAATTGTCAAACCACTCTCCCATGGTGCCGTGATAATCAAGTCCATCACCGACGAACATGAATTCAAAGTTAACGGACAAAGATTAAAGTACTACAACGGTGCCCATGTGGAACGTAACAAAGAAGTGGTCACCTTAGGAGATGCATGAGCATGCTCTCCTTTCGATATTTTATTTTTTATTTTTTTGAACTAATTAATTTTTATTATTTTATTATTTTTGTTTATTTGTTTTTTTTAGGATAGATTTATTTTCTTTAAGATTAAAACTACATCTTTATTTCATATTTATCTTTTTAAGTTTAAGAATTTTTTTACACATCTTTATTTATTTTCTTTTATTAGTTTATCTTTAATTTTAATCCTTATTTGATTTGTCTTTGAATTGTAGGAAAAGAGTTCAAGATAAAGAGGAATTTTGATTCAAGAAGGAAACTTCTTCAACAAGGAAATTAATGGGCTGAATCTAAGGCTTATATAAAGCCTGCAACTTACCCTAAAAAAACCCCTAGCCGTCACCCTTCCCCAAAACCGAAACCATTTTTTTCTTCTTTCCAAAATTAATCCCACCCACCATATTTACTACCTATCTTTTCTATATAACCCATCACCATTAACTTCCAAGAAACCTATTCCTACTTTTCATCTTGCAACTCTCTAGTTTCTTTTGTTTTCTTTTCTTTGTTTTTACAAAACTCACAACCAAGATCATCCATGGCATCCAAAATTAAATTTTTGGTTCATCCAAGTTCCTCCAAAGAACCAAGATACAAGAAGTTTTCTACACCGGTGGTTCAAGAAAGATTTCACTCCAAGTTTGAAAGCCATGAGATTTGCGAAGAACAAGGCTTTGAATACTCCAACTCTCATCAAGATTTCGGCCTTGAACCATTCATCTTCGAAAGGATTGCACATCAAAAGTGGCAAATCTTTTGCCATCAATCGGAACCGGGTAACATCTCATGGGTAAGAGAATTCTATGCTCACTCACCTAACCCGGATAATCCTTATGTTTTTGTTCGTGACAAGGCTATACTCATAAGCCCTGAAAACAACAATACCTTTTACGGGCTCTACATTGAGAAGGACGGGCATCAAGCCTTTGTTGATCAACTCACGCCCAAGCAACTCGACAAGGTGCTTCAAGAACTCACTCTGCCGGGAACTCATTGGAACGACGTTAAATACAAGGGCACTGTAAATCGCCTTCGGCTTAAACCTGAGGCAAAACTATGGAATAAGTTTGTTAAAACTTCTTTAATGCCCACCACACACAATACTACCGTTGATACACCTCGTCTTTTGCTCATACATTCTATCTTGCATAATCGCATCATTAACATTGGAAAAATTATTTGTGATGAGATCTTTGTATGTAGCTCAAAAGACAAGGGTTCTCTTTTCTTTCCTTGCTTAATTTCCAATCTTTGCAAGGAGATGCATGTCCCAAGTGAGTCCACCGATGAAAAAGCCCTACCAAAGTCCGGGTGGAATCGAGCACAAATCCAAAAGCTAATGGGAGAGGCACCGATAAAATCCTCAATACCTTCAATTTTCGTAGCAACCCCTGCCGCCTCAGCAATGCCTAATACCCAAGCACCTAACGCCCGGGCAACTCGGCCATCAACCCCTGGACACTTTGAAACACTCTTGCAACCATTGGCGAGCCACCTTAGGCAAATTGAAGATCGGAAACTAATGCTCATGCGGTACATGAAGGAGCACAACAATGCCATCACCCAAGTCATCCTCGAAAAGTACCCGGACAGCCGCGTGCCATTCCCAATCTTTCCTGCCGAGATCCTTGCCCCGATAACCAATGAAGCAGTCACCACAGAAACCGCAACAGATGATGCCGCAGCAACCTACACCGTGTCTGCCCAAGCAGATGCCACGGCAACCAACCCTGAAGATGCCATAGAAACCAAAGCTAAAGATGTCCCGACAACCACTGCAAAAGCCAAAGGTAAAGCACCTATGCCCGAATCAACTCGTACAGAATCATTGTCTAATTTTTCAGATTCAAACGAGTCCATCACACCAACAAAGACAACACCAATCGAATACTCCAAGCCTAAGTGAAAAGTCAATGACATTGATGAGGAGAACGATGAGGACAACCCTCGGAGTAAGTCCTCATTTACATTTTACTTTTCTTTATTTTTATTTTTCTTTATTGCATGCATTGAGGACAATGCCTCACTCGAGTTTGGGGGGGATTGTTATTAGTTAGTTACCATGTTTAGTTGCATTCATCTTAAGTATTGCATTTAGGATACATAAATTGCTTGCCATGCCTTTAGTTGGAACAAGAATTGCCTAGATTTGATGAATATCCGATGATGACTTTGCCAATGCACTTAATTGATAGAATTTTTATTCTAGAAACATTTAGAATTTTACTATGATGCTAAATTTGATGAAACACTGTTGTGGTTTGATTGATTTAAGGAATTCTAGTGAACTTAGGTTGATAGTTAAAAAATTGGGGATTAGAATAAAATTTGGATGAATGCTAGACGTGCCCAAAATTGGCTCTAGTGCGCGCTAAAAATTGATTGCTAGAGGTGCCTGAAATTGGCTCTAGTATGTACTAAAAATTTGATCGCTAGAGGTGCCCGAAACCGGCTCTAGTCGAATAAATTAATTAACTTAAGAAAACTAAAAAAATAAAACACTAGAGGTGCCCGAAACCGACTCAAGTTAAAACATGTTAAAAGAACCCAATGAAGTAATTTGAAAACCTCTTGTTTGTATAGAATCCGAAAAATCAACTTGCACACAACTCCGCACACACTCACAAGCATTATAGTTTGGTTCCGAGTAACTCCTAAGTTTTCCGAAAAATGAAAAGCCAATCATACTTTGTGCCCCAGTTCTGAGAATTGAAATCAAGTTCAAAGCTAAGTCTTTGAAAATTGAAGTCTTTGCAGGTAATTATTAGTTTGCATTGCTTGAGGACAAGCAATAGTTTGAGTTTGAAGGTGTGATAAGTGTTCAAAAGTACTATTTTTCTTACCCTTTTTACTCATATTATTGTTAGACTTAGGCTCATATTAGTTGAATAATTAGTCATTCATGCATTAATTCATGTTTCTTTCCATCGGTGAGCTTGATTATATAACTTGGTGATTTTTGTGGGAAAAGATGTTGCTTTGGTGTGTTTTTGTGTGTGTGTGCAAAATCACTTGCCAAAGCAAGGCTAGAACCAGTTGCCAGGGCAACGCATGAAGGAGATGCCGAGCTAGTTGCCAGAGCAATTTTCGACAAAGAATAAGGTGATATGGTAGTCGAAATTAATGACTAGACAAGCCCAAGATGATGTGGAGCAAAGCTAAATCCCAAAGGAGTTTGATCTCCATGAAGAGGTTAAAGAGGAATTAAATCCCAAGAAGATAGGAGAAGTTCTAGAAGGAATATAAATATAATAAATTATATTCTTTAAAGATAATTTAATTCCAACTTAACTTCCTCCTCAAAGAAAGACTTTGACCTAGCCCTATAAATTAGAGGTCATGCCGTCAACTCCAATGGGGGAGAGAAGAGAGAATTTTCGACAAGCTTCAAGGGGGAGATATCGACTATAAGGCTTCATCCATTCTTCATATTTTTCTTTCCTTGTTCTATTAGGTTTATGCTAGGAATTATTTGTCTTGTGTTTCTTTGGAACCTAGCCATGAACTAAATCTATTTGGCTATGGTTATTGTGTTTTGTGGTTGTGAGAAACAATTGGATTTTTTTAGGTAATAAGAGTTTGCACTTTCTATTCAAGGTTTATTTATTCTTGGTTCTTATTCTTGTTTGCGAGTGAATTGGGAGAGGATCTCGTAACTTCATATATTTATCTAATATCGGGAGAGTTAGATTCAAGAAACGAATGAGTATGATCTTTATTCAATCTATTGATGGTGAAGATTAATCCGGCTTAGGAATAAGTTAAGGATTTCAACGGCTAAGAGGAGCGCCAGATTGGTTGTTGTTCACCCTTGATTCACGCAGGGATGTATTATCAAGGCATGCACAAATAGCTAGAGTTTCGACTTAGGGATAAGAAGAAACAATTGAAGAACGCTCCGCCGAACCTTGAAGTTGTTGCCCAGACGCCCAAGTAGTTGCCCAACTAGTCGCCCAGGCAACCATCGATTAGTTGCCATGGCAACCCCGTTGTGCAAGTTGCCACGGCAACTGAGTTGCCCTTGCACTCTTTTACCAAGACGATCCAATCGGCTATCACTCTTCAACTCACGATAACCTGGCCTATTCTCTCTCATTTGATTCCATCTATTCTTTTACTTTATTGCTTTCTAGTTTAGTTGTTAGTTAAACTCTCATAATCTTCTACTTGTGTTTTTACTTTTTACAGTGCAAGAGATTAGATTCTTGAAGTGGCACCAATCCCTGTGGAGACGATATCTTTTATACTATAACTTGCGACGTGTATGCTTGCACAATTGCGTAGCACTTATTACGCGCAACAACATGTCAATTCCTAGGTAGCATGCTTATATCTTGGTTCTCTAAGAAACAAAATAGCGTATCATTATCTACCACCAAAGTCGAATATATATTCGTAGGGAGTTGTTGTGCTCAAGTCCTTTGGATGAAGCAACAACTCTTAGATTATGTAATTGATGTAGGTACCATCCCCATTAGGTGTGATAACACTAGTGCCTTTTGTCTCTCTAAGAATCCCATCCAACACTCTAGAACCAAACATATAGAAATAAGGCACATTTCATTAGAGATCATGTCTTGAAAAATGATGTAGTTCTAGAATATGTAGACACCTTGAACCAATTAGCGGATATTTTTACCAAACCATTAGATAAAGAGCATTTTTGGTCTCTTAGGAGAGAGTTAGGTTTAACCAACCTCCCTTGACCCTTAGAGCCTCTCTTTTTCTTAAAAATATGCTTAAATTTGTTTGATTAATTGCCTTTGTGATTTTGCTCCTATATACATATATGCTTGTTGCTAGGGGGAGTATGTATCTATTTATGCTCATACATAATGCTCTCATATCATTCACATGCATTTTAATTCGATTAGAATAGAATTTCTGAGCAACATGTAGCCAGAATTGACATTTCTGGCACAAGCATATCGATACGGTGATACTCGTATCGATACGGGTCATTTACAGTCGTTGCGATACATGTGTACTGGTACGCATAGCGTATTGAAACGGCCTCATAAGCGTTTCGGTACTGGGTTCGATACGCCACGTCGGCGTACCGATACGCGTTCACGGCTAGGCAGTTTTTAAAGGCTTTAAATGAGGGTTTTTACTTTTATTCAAACACCAACTTTATTTCCAAACCCTATATACGAGTTTCTCTATAAAAACCTCTCAATCCCTCATATTTTCCCGCACATCTCCTAAAAATTATTGAGGGCTTTTCATTTTTACATCAAACCCAAGCTACACTCATCAATTTTGTGCATCTAAATCACTTCATTCATCCTTAATCTCAACTTCAAGGTATAAACCCTAACCTTTTTCTTTTTAATTTTCATATATATATATATATATTCTTTTTGTAATATAATCATAGATTTAGAACCTATATAGTATTGTTTTCAAAATTTTTGTAAAAACCTTTTCAAATTTAATTTTTTTATTTGAATATATCGTATAATTTTTAACACTGTTTTTCAAGTTTTTCTTTACCAAAAATTCTTTTTACACTTGTATATATTTTTAAAATATATTGTATAGTTTTTTAACAATACCTTGATTATTGAAATTAATTTTTGGATCAAATGTGTTGATTTATGCATACATCGTTTTTGGTTTGATTTTGTTTTCAGACTATGGGTCCTAAGAAATGAGAACGAAAGGACATTGCCTCTAGTTCACGCTCTCCGCATCCTCTTCCCGATCATGTTGGTAATAGACCCAATCTTACCCACATTTATCAAAACTGTTTTAATGAACCTCAATATCCAGATGCCATGGAATATTTTAAAGAATTTCAAAGTTACAAAATTCGTCCCGAACGTGTTACTTCAATCCCATTTTTATCATCTGAAAGGTTTAAATTCAAATATCTTTCATTAATGCACGAATGGAAATTCATGGCCTTTTTTAGTATACCTGGGATTTTATTCCGAAATCTTGTTTTAATCTTTTATTCCAATGTCTGGTGTATTTTTAATGAGAAGAAAACTTTGGTTGTTGCCATTGAATCCTATTTAATAGGTAAGAAATTTCAAATCGATTCAAGTGTTTTAGCAAACTTTTTGGGCCTTGAGGATACGGGAATAGATGATGAGAGTGCGTTAGGACATGCCCTTAGTGGTTCCAAGACCGTTCTTATTTCCCATGATCGTATCTTGCATCTCATGATCACTTGGTGGTTTCGTCCATCCGGTGGGAAATATTCTACCATTCACCAAGTTGATGATTTTTGGATTCGATGCTTTCACGAGAAGAAACGACCCAACCTTGCTCAGATTATGTTTGCCGAGATCGTCTTCCTTTTTCAACATCGCCATACCTCCTTAGTTACATCCTTCACATATGGTACGGCCTTGAGCTTTATCTTCCATAAGATAGGTATTGATTGTTCATATGATCTTTCGGAACCTCTCACGGATTCAATCGATGAGCGTTCTCTTCGTCGTGCCAAGTTTACCTATTTCAATGGTGAATGGTATCGGAACACCGATCTTCCGAGAGGTGTTCAGCCCGAACCGGTGGAGGATCCTCAAGCGGCTCAAGTTCCACAAGCTTCGATGGCCCAACCGGATCAATATGCTCTCATGGCTTTCCTTAATGAGAAATTCACAAATTTAAACACCAAAATTGCTTCTTTGCAATCAACCATGGATTATGGGTTTGCCGCATTTGACACACGCTTCATCTCCTTGGAAGAAAGATCTATTGAAAATCAACAAAAATCTATGGACCTAACTCTTAACGCCTTTCATGGTGAATGGCGTCAATCCCATAGACCTCCGGCCACAAATGTTGATGAGGATGAAGATGAAGAAGATGAAGACGATGGAGACGATGACATAGACTCTTAGACATCTTGCATCTCACGGCATATCATATTAGGATTTAGGTTATGCACTCCTATGCTTTGTTTTTATTTGCTTATGCTTTTTTTAGGATTTGAGCTGGATTGAACCATGTTGCCTCAACTTTTATTTGATCTTTAATGTTTATGTTGCTTATTTAATTTCTTGGAGTTGTTATTGTTCTCTTGTCTTATCCCTATTACATTGATTTTTATCTAACAAAAAGGGAGAGAAGTTTTAAAGAGCCAAATTTTTATAATAGCCTTAAATTAAGGGGGAGTTTTCTAATACTTAAAAAATTTTCACTTTGGTTTTGTTATATCAAAAAGGGGGAGATTGTAAAACCTATGTTTGATTTTGATATAACAAATTGTTTAAGGACTAAATTGTAAAGGAAAATAAATTTTTAAGTGTTCAAAAGTCTCACAAAATGACAAGAAAAAGTTTTCCAAAGTTATAAACTTAAACCCAAAAATTTCCTAAGTGTTTTCAAGCCAAAAATACACAAATACGCCCAGGTGTATTGATACACCCCTTGGTGTTTCGATACGGTTTTTAGCTACTGGAATTTGTTTTTGCAAAGCGTACCGATACGGCATAGGTTGCTTTGATACGGTCTTCATCTGGGTAAATATTTTAAGTGTAGTGTTTCGATACGGTTTGAAATCTGGGTTTAAGTGATTTACACTCATACTGATACGGTACACTATATTTCGATACGGTTTGAAATATGCTGTTAAGGAATTTCAAAATGTACCGATACAGTTAACCTCGTATCGATAAAGTTTGTTAAGATCTTCAAAGATCCTTGCATTAATTTTTTTACCCTTGCATGTCAGTTATTGGAATCCTCAAACTTTAAATTTTAGTTAACCCATACCGATACGCCCCTATACGTATCGATACACTTTTTCATCCAGGATTCTAGTGAGCAAAATCCGTACCGATACGGCCTTGTCGTTTCGATATGCTCCCATTTTAACACTATGATTGTTTCGATACGGCCTCCTGTGTATCGATACGACTTGTACAATGACTATATTTTTGTTGTAACATGTATCAATACGGGCCTTCGTGTACCGATACGAGCCTTCACCAAACAACATTCATTGCAGGAAAGATGGTCCCCAACGGCTCTATTAATGACTTCAATCACCCAAACGGCTAGAATTCAATAAGGGGGTATAAATACAAGTCTCCAATGCCACAACAACAACTAATGAACCTAGATTGAACAACATTCAAGCTCTCAAGCAAAAATCCAACCCTTGTGTTCTTAGAGTCAAATCTTTGTACCCAACTTGTGTTCTTCATTGTAATCTTTTTATTTCAAGTTCAGGGTTGAGTGTTCTTGTAATTTTGGGCAAATATATACCTTATGATGTCATTTTCTTTTTGCCATTTTCTTTCTTGTAAAAGAGTGATCTTGGATCAAGCTTTGGGTAGAAAGCTTTGATCGGTTGTAACGGTTGCCTCCTTAGCCTAGAAAATGGGAAGAATTTCTTAGTGAACTTGGTTGAAAATCCTTAGTAGAAAGCTAAGGTAGTGGATGTAGAGCTTGTTAGAAGATTGAACCACTATAAATCATTGTGTCCCATTGTCTATCTTTTAGATTTACTTCTATACTTTTTAAAATAGCCAATTCACCCCCTCTTGGCCAACATCGACATTGATTGATCATCTCAACACAAATATTAGTGTGCACTATATATGTATGATTAAATATGTGCGTAAGGAATAAAAGGGGAGTATACGGCCGAAGCAGGGCCAAAACAGGGCAGTGGTGTGCTTGGCTTTGAGGCGCTACCTAGGTACGGGGAAATCAAAGATTTCCCAATCACAGGGATGATGCACATTTTGATTGTGCCATGCAGATGTTGTAATTACTATAGGGAATTGATAAAAAAAAAAAGGAAAATAAGGAGTGATTGGAAGGTGGGGTAATTCCCTGCAGTGACGTGAAATTAAAAAAAGGGGAATATGGAGATCGGGCAGTAGTGTTTTAGGGAATTAGAAAATGGTTCGAATATTTTGTGATGGTGGTGCTATAATAAATTGGTTACTTTAGTGTGGTCCAATTTTTATTGACACTTGCATTTTCTTGTGTAAGATGGCAAGTGTTTGGACGATTTTCATATAGGCGTCGAGGCGTTGGCGTCAAGGCGATATCAAGTTGGTGAGTGAGAATGTGGATTTCAGCTTTGAAATGGTTTAAAAGTTATTTTAAGAGTTTAAATTAAGCTTGAAATGCTGGTTTAAACTCAGAAGTAAGTATGATGAGAATTCTCCCTCATTTTCGGTTGGCGAAATTAGTTTTATGCACTTGTTTTTGAATTACATGGTACCTACTGTTTATGCATTGTTCAAGTATGTTTTATACTGATTTTGATCACATATGGATGATGAATGCATTTGGAGAATGATTCATGTAAGTATGAGAAATACTTGTAAATGCATGGTTTAATGCGTTGGAAATGGTTTTGAATGTTGCATATAAAAATAGTGAGGTACCTGGTTAATAAGGAATTATATTGGCAAGTGATGTGGTTTAAAATGTTATCGGATATAGTTGGCCGGCCATAGGATTGATAGTGCACTATAAAACATTGCCTCAAGTGTTGAGGGGTTTATGTGTACCGAATACTCCACCACGAGTACCCTAATGGTTGAGGGGTTATATGGCACCGAAAACTCTCGTTAGTGGATTATACATCTAACCGATCATTGGGTTGTGATTGTACCCGATTGTGATCGTACCTTAATTCTCGTTGAGATTGTATGAAGTGTTGAGAGGACACTTGTTGAAACCGTGTATCTGATATAATATTTTAAAAGTGAAACTTGGTTTATGATCACTTGAAAGTCAATATAATTGATGATGTGTCATGTTGATGGATTATGTTGTAAAATGTTGGTTTATACATGTTTACTCTTTAAGCCTTGCATATGGGTTGTTATGCATGGGAAAGCTTAAATTGAGGGATTGCAAATGGGATTTTGCTGTTGATCCATGATACATGTTTTGCATATGATTTAATATGCATGTTTTGGGAAAGGTAAAATGGTGCATGTAATGTTTTCAAAAGAAGTAAGCAAATTGTGTTGGCTTTGCACTTATATCTCACTTTACAATGAATGCATTCTTTATGTCGGAAGATATGATGCTTATGTTTCGAACAAGCATAGTTTATTTATATACTTTGGAAACGGTGTGTTTGACTTGCTTTAATATGGGTTTCTAAAATCGGTTTTGGTTCTGAAACTGCATTGCCGTTTTAACCTTTTTGAGCGTACTCACTAGGAATTATATGCTTATGCTCGCTTTTCTTCCGTCAATGCAGTGATTTAAGCAAGCAAGCAGTTGTGATTCGAGGCAAGGAGTGATCCCAAGACAACCGTATTTAAGAGTATGTTTATGGTAACATCATTATTTGTAATAAGGCAATGTGGGTTAATCTTTCGAATTATATTTGTATATGATTTGATTATATGGTTGGAGCTTTATGTTATGTTAGATGATGATATTATTTTATTAAGTATGATGTTGGTTTAATTTATTGCCAAGTACACTTGATGGTTATGATCTAATGATTTAGAATGGTTTAAATAATGGTTGGATTGTTAGCTTGTGCTATAGAGTGTTTACAGTTATACGCTTTAACTCCTTAATTATTCTATAGCCTAGGTTGAGATCTTGATCATTTGGTGCTTAATGGATAATGCTTTTATCTTGTTGGGAATCGTGCCTCTAGATTACTTGTTTAAATATGAATTGTGTTGAATAATTGATATGTAATTATTTGAGCCAATGTGTTTAATGGTGGTATAATATTAGAAGCATGTCACTGTTGTTCGTAAATAATTGGAAATG
The DNA here is from genome assembly GCA_019671005.1 of Hibiscus mutabilis. NCBI lineage: Eukaryota > Viridiplantae > Streptophyta > Magnoliopsida > Malvales > Malvaceae > Hibiscus > Hibiscus mutabilis. The sequence continues at coordinate 34,838,742 of CM033743.1, read as the reverse complement.
TTTGAGTACGGATTCGAATCCCCAAAATGAATTTAGTGCATTCCGTGTATCGGTATGGCCGGTGGTTAATTCGGTTAACGGATTTTACAAAGTTTAGATTCTTTGCATTTTGGTCACCGTATGTTGTTTCATCAATTGAATAGGTAAATGATGTCCGTTTGACCTGAGATTTTGTAAGAATGCTTTTAATGTATCTAATTTTTGTAGGAAGCTTTTATAAACGTGTTAGTCCCTGTCTTTTGGCAATTTTACATTTTAGTCCTTAATTTTGTATTTTTCAAAATTGGGTGCTTATTTATTATCTGTTGAAGCTAAAATTTAACATGCTGGCATGAAATATGATTAATTAATAATTGATAACCTAAAACCAACGTAAGTCTTTGTAATTAATGAGATTTACATTTTGGTCCCTAGAATGCTTGTATTTGCAATTGAGTGCCTTACCGATGTTCGAATTGAACGAAAATTGAACCGTTGCTTGCATGAACACCTTAAGTCTTAATTATGCATCTAGACAAGTTAAAGGAAAAAAATAGACCGTAATTCAAGAAAGATAGTTTGGGTTTGCTTCAGCAAACCTAATGTGATCTTTTTGGTTCTGGTTTAACAACTAGGCCGAGTCAAGGGGGTTACATGTCCTTGCTTCTAGTATGTCTAGATCTTTCAAATTTCTTCATTTTTCTCACCATGGCTCCAACACACCTACAATAGGAAACTATACATATTTTGGTACCCCAAATTCTTTTTGGTCCATAATAATTAGTTCCTAAAATTCTAGTCCCTTTTGGAATCCATTTAGACAAAACATCTTAGTCCTTGGTAGCAATCAGTCCTTTAGGAACCCAAATACTTTTAACCACATTTTTATTATATGATCTTTGGGGACCACCATGTCTATATCCATTAAAGTTCTTTCTAACATAGTTGGGTTTTGAATTTTCACCTTTATCAAAACTTTTTGTCCCAACTTTTTCAAAAGAAGCTTTAAATTCCTTTTGATGATCATTATGGAGCCTTGAAAGTAAATTGTGCAAGTCTTAATTTTTCCTTTCAATTTTTTTCATTTTAACTTGCATTTTCTCAACTTTACTTTCAAGCTCCTTAGTAGATTTGGAAAGAGAGTCATTTTCATTTTTTTAATTTTAAAACAATTTTTCTATTTTTCAAAATTGACTCCTCAAACTCCAAAGCTAATTCTTCATATGTCTCTTGCAATTCATCAAAAGTATAATCAATTGAAGTAGATGAATTAGTGGTTACCATAGATTCATCCTCTATTGCCATGAGACACAAGTTGGCTACTTCATGCTCGTCCTCATCGAACAAGTCTTCATCACTCCAAGTAGCTACATGAGCATTATGCTTCTTTTCTCCAAAGTTCTTCTTCTTAAATTGGGGACAATCAAACTTGACATGTCCCGACTTTCTGCACTCATAGAAAATGATGTGATCTTTCTCCTTGAATTCATTCTTGAAGCCCTCTTCTCTTTGGAATATTCTTCCTTTGTTGGACCTCATGAATCTCTTAAATCTCTTGGCAAACATAGTCATCTCTTTATATTCTTCTTCTCTACAAGAACTACTCTCTTCATTTGTTGATTTGAGAGCAATCCAAACTTCTTCTTTTTAACTTATTTATTCTTCTTTTTTTCTTTTTGACATCATCTCATGGGTAAGCAATGAACCAATGAGCTCATCTAATTTGAGAGTCTTAAGGTTTTTTGCTCTATAATCTTCGTCTTCTTCGATTCCCATAAATTGGGAAGAGATTAGATCATCTTCCTCACAAGTTTGTCTTCTGAGATCACCTCTCCATTGCCCTTTAATCTATTCACGACCACAGAGAATCGATCAGACATGGATTTGATGTCTTCTTCGGGGGCCCATCTTGAAATTCTCGTAGTTAAGGTTGAGGAGCCCGATTTTGGTCTCCTTCACTTCGTTGGTTCCTTCTTGTGTGACTCCAAGTTTGTCCAAAATTTCCTTGGCATTGAAACATGATAACACCCTTCCATATTCATCTGGGCCAAGAGCACAAAATAAAAGATGCATCACCTTGGCATTTATAGAGAATCTCTTGTTTTCATCATTGCTCCAAGTCCTCATCTCGGTGGTTGGAGTAGTGTAGCCTTCCATAATGATCTTTCAAGCATCAAAATCAAATGCTTGAAGGAACAACTTCATTCGGTTCTTCCAATATGCATAGTTTACTCTATTGAAGAAATGAGGCTTGTTGGTGGGTTGAGAATTTCCCCAAGCTTCAATGGCAGAATAGGAAGCCATGAATGACCTTGTAGATGATTGTATACTTCTTGGATCATCTCAAGAGGTTGTAAGACCTTCCAATAAGCCTCTCTTTGATACCAATTGTTGAGTGTAGCAATCGATCGAATAAAGCCAAGAGGGGTGAATTAAAATTTTAAAGAACGGTGGAAACTAATTGCAAAGAAAGAAAATTGCAAGGGAGTTTATTGTGGTTCAACTCCCTCAATAGAGTCTACATCCACTACCTTAGTTACCACACTAAGGATTTTCCACAAATTTACTAATTTGTCTTTCCTTTAGGATAAGGAGTACGCTTACACAATTCAATATACTTATACCCCAAAGCCTATTGAATCCTTTATCAAAAACAAGTACAAAGAAGCAAACTTGAAAATCCTCACAAGGAATATGTTTGCAAGTTTAAGCTCTCTTACACACCCAAGAAACACTAGTAAATGAATTACAATGAATAACAACACTAGTGTTTACAAGAAAGATGAAAAATTGAGCATAAATTGAATTTTGATTGCATGAATATTTGGATAGGCTTTCTTGTTGCTTCATTACTGTTTAGAGACTCATTTTATATGCTCTTGATCTTTTCTAACCATTGGGAGATGCTGGAGGGACTTTGGAGCCTTTGGAAGCCATTAAAACCAACATTAAATGCTCACCTGCACAGAGTTTTCGGAACCATTACAGAGGTTCCGAAACCTAGGGGGTTTCTCAAAGGGAAAAAACTAGCCGTTACAGGGCTTGGTTTCGAAACCATGAAAGGGGTTTCAAAATCTATTGAAAGGTTTCGAAATCTTGTATGGCGTTTCGAAACCTCTTGTCTAGGTCTGAAAATTTTGACCACTCTGCCAGACTGGTTTCGGAACCACTTAGGGGTTTTCGAAACCTTTTCATAAAAACTTGTATTTCGACTTTTGGTTGACTTTAAAAGACATACAATATGAGTATTAAGTCAAGCAGTTTAGAAAATGCTTATTCAAGTCGAAATTATATTTTTAGCAAATTTGAATCGAATATATTAAGTTTACAAAATTTCGCAAGTTATCCTTTTAGCTATATCAAAATCAAAAGGGTAAAATACAAAAATCATCACTCAACTTTATTCTTTCTCCTATTCTGGTCACTCAACTTTAACTTTTTCAATTTAATAAATGAACCTTCTAATTGCTCTTATTTTAATCACTCTAAATTATTTTATTATTATTTTGTTATGACATGATATTTTTTAATATTATTAAATATATAAGTAATTTAAAATAAATAATAAAAATAGTATTTTTATTATTAAATTTAAAAATATTTAAAATAATCACCGCCGCTTGTCGTCACCGTCGACCACTGTCGGCCTTTGGAATCAACGACTGTTTGATCTCAAATTGCACCGGGGGACTCGCTTTGACACGCTGAGTCCAAATCCAGTGGTTGTTTCACCATAAAATATCCCGAAACTTGCAAATTGCGACAAAATTTTTTTGGTTCCCTTACTTTCGATCTCCTCTTCGTGGACTTTGTAGTATTTTTCGGTAAAATGGAGGTTAGATTCGGGCTCAAGGGGTCGAGACGAAGTGATCGATGAAATCTAGGAACAAACGGCCACCGTCTATAGTGGCATCCTACATCAACGAACAGTGGTCGGCGAATAGTTAGGTTTATTATAAATTATTTTTATATTAAATAATAAAAATGTTATATTATACTAAAATAATAATAAAATAATTCAGAGTGGCCAAAATAGGAGCAATCTGAAAGTTCAATTATTAAATTGAAAAGTTTGAAAGTAGAGTGACCAAATTAGGATAGAGAAGAAAGTTGAGTGATAATTTTGTATTTTACCCAAATCAAAATAAGTCTAACATTTTTATAATAAAAGTGTAATTCCAAATGATTATGTGCAATTCAATATTTATAAAAAAATTGATCCATTCATGTTTTTAGTTTTAAAATGATAAAAAAAAATTCTTATACCTAAAGAATAATTTAAAATAATAAGATATTACTACTTATTTATAAATTTAAATATTTAATCCTACAAATAAAACATTGATTTCCTACTGCCTTTTTCCCCTTCCTTTCTTAATAAAGATTTAAATGTATTCATTTTATTTTACGTTACCAATCACACATACAAAATAGTAAAGATTTATTGAAGAGCTTCATAATGCAAAACCAAAAATGTCAGCATTTCTTTCCTTTTACGCCAAAATTTTTAGGGTAAACAACACGGTCATTAAACTATTTCCGCTTTTAAGTTTTGGTAACCAAACTATTATTTTTGACAAAATCGTCACTAATATTATGTTTTTTTTATTTTGGTCACCCGCCGTTAAAAAATTCACAAAAAAAATAATAGTTTGGTGACGAAAACATAAAAGAAGCAATAGAACGGTGACCAAAACAGAAAAAAGTAACATTAGTGACCAAAATAGGGAAAAATATAATATTAGTGACGATTTTTAAATAATTGTCTGATAACCAAAACAGGAAAGCGATAATAGTTTAGTGACCAATGACGATGTTTACCCAATTTTTTTAACCCAAACACGTCATAAACGGGTTTGGTTTCAACATGTGAAATAATCAAAAACAATTATTGTGTACAAAATGATCAAACTTTGATATGAAAACCATACATTTTATGTACATGAATCATGTTATATTACAACATGCTATTGCCTATTCAGTTTATCCCTTTTGTCTTTTGAAAAACAAGGAAATATCTATACACAAATAAATTTCTTATCAATCACAAAAGCACATCCACCACCAACAATTTCACATATAGACGATCCGAAAACAAGTAAATATTTGTATATGATGCTGCTTTCAGCAACTATGAAGGTTTTCCGAACAACGAACGGCACTACAAAACATCTTTTTATGCAACTTGCAATCGCTTACAGGGGAATGTAGAAACTAAAGGCATGCTCATCTAAACATCTAGACTAATGCATAGACTAGTAGGTGCTAGCCTTTAAAATGACATCAAACCTGTTTTCGTTTTCGTTTACTTTTTCTGTGTTTCTTTCATCTCATCTATTCATTTTCAAAAGTTTCAAGGGACGAATGGCAAAGATACTACGTTCACAGATCGACAACTCCTTTATACAATGAAGAAAATGAAACCCAAAACCAAACCATTGCCAAATAAGCAGAGCAGGCACTAAATATGTGATGATAAATGAGAGGGAAACGTAAAAACTGAAATTCTGTTGTGTTCGGTAAGTTGTAACCTTTGGAACAAACTTAGTCTGAAGCAGCTAAAGCCGAGGCCACAACCAGGAAACTAGTCAGTGGGCAGGTCGAACATCATTTCCTACATCATAAGAGAATTGGATTCCTCTTGTTATGTCCTTAGGTTACATACGATAAATCTATTGACTTGTAAGAGATTAAAATAGTTTTGAGATAAACCTTATCACACACGGGGCATGTGTCGCTTCTTTCCATCCATTCAAGAATACATGCAAGGTGAAAATGGTGCTCACATTTTGTGATAATTTTGGGATTTTCTGCATCATACTCTGCAGGGCAGAACATAGAAAGGACCTATCAACATTTGGCAGTGAGGTAGAGAAAAAAATCATAAATTGCATGGGGAAGACAAACCTTCTAAACAGGTTGGACAAACATCCTCCTCCTCCGTTGTAAACACAATTGATTCAACTGGTTTAGAAAGTTCAACTTCTAGTTCCTTTGGTGACTCAATTATCGTATCAGCTTGTGCTTTGCAGTCCAATTCCTTTGTGTCCTCGGATTTTATGCAAGTATCTCGAGTATTGACAGCAATGGTTTCTGGACTGGAATCACCATTTGTCGTTTGTAATGCTTCGTTGCTTTTACCGTTATGAATTCCTTGGGCTACCGCAGGAGTTTGAGAAGGTCCTAATACTGCATCAAACGGCATTGGAGCAAGAGGAGGTCTATATACATCAGGAACAGATACATCAAGATTTGTGTCAACGAGGAGCCCAGTGGAGAAGGTAGAGGCAGCACCACCATTAGAAGATAAAGGCACACGCTCATCTGAGGCTCTTGGGTACTGTAAAAGAAAGAAGTTCAATAAAATCAAGATGATGAAAATGCTTTCAATATGACAAACGATTAGCTTAATATAGTTTCCTAATACGAGTTTACTTTAGATAAGTGTTTAAGTCATCTATTTTCTAACAAACAAATGGAATCAGCTCAGCAAGAAATTTTAATATAGTTTTCTCGTATTAGTTTACTTTGGATAAGTGTTTCATATAGTTTCACCTAGTTCTACGGTTTTCAACTCTGACCCGTTTTAACATTAAGTGTAGGCAGACAAAAATAATGATTTAAGCGAAACTTAGCAATGGCGATCAGATCATGATTCAAAAGCAATAATAGATAATTAAAAATTGGAAACAATTATTATAATTGGTTGCATTCAGACATCCATTTATTACCACAAAGGGGGGAAAAAAGAGGGCGAGGGGAGCACTTCAAGTAGTTTAAGACATTTTAATCCACTCAGATGCACTGGAGAGTCCAGTCTGCCTCATTTCCGGGCAACCTCATGCATCCACCTAGGAAATTTTGCACTGTGATTCTTAATGAAATGCAGAGTACTCTAGAATTAACTTGACATGAGTTTAAATCAAATTAAAAAACAAAGTCTCGCAAGAAGAGAAGTGAGGATGGGAAGATTAGGCTGGGAAAAGAGGAAGCTAGAGAGAGAGAGAGAGAGAAATTCCATGGAGGAAGAAAATTATACTAACGTGATAGTATGATGGTGCACTATTTATTTCAGCTCCTCTAGAAAAGCAACAGCAGCAACCACCCATCCCTTTTACTTATGACCACTGCCCATAAAACACCACTGATACTTGGTACAATTGAATCCCACACGCCAGAAGGTGACAAAAACCTGTTTTAAGAAAAATGATGAAATCACTCTTGAAATATAGCATATATTCCATTCAAACTATATACATGTCAGATTCCAGCCAAGCTACAAGCAGATTGATGTTGACCACTGATCTAAAACTACCACAATTTGTGATGGGAAGTTCCAGAAACATAATCAAAAGCACGAAGTTCATAGAGCAAGTAAAACCCAAAGGAAAAAAAGAAATATATCTAGCTTCTTCGTTCACAATTAATGATAAAGACCCACCCTAACAGCAACGCAAGCTGGATTGTATTCCACTCTTTGCAGCTCATAGTCACGGATGGAATGAGGGGGCTGGAGGGGGTGGTCGCCCCCCTAAAAATTTGAAATTCGTATATGATTTAGATTTTTTTTAAGAAATTTTGTATGTATTTTCTATTTAAAATCTATTCCCCCCCTAAAATTTTATAAATTCGCCCCTAACATAAAATCCAGCATCTGACCCTGGCTCACACTACAAAATTTTGTATGTTCTGAGAAGCAGTAATAGCAGAATCATGTAACAACAAAAGCAACATCCATAAATGATTGACAGAACAAACCAAGTTTAAGAACCTAGCAACCTACTCAGTTCAGTTTTAGAGCTATAATTCCATATCAAGGATTTCAACACAGTCTTTGAAATAGGCCAATGAAGTAAACTGAAAAGCAAGATTGTGATAGCTGGAAAATAAATACACAGTAGGACTAAACCCCCGAGTTTCGACTCCTCAAAAGATCGAGGCGGACAGTGTTACCGGAAAACTTCTAATCAAAGCCAACAGTAGTAACAACAAACAGAAGAGGTAAATTCAATAAGAAATCAACCAAGAACGAGTTGCCTTCAGTTACTGTTCATCAACCATCACTTAAAATCGACTTTTATCAGATGACAAGCTAGCATGGAAACAGCTAAAAATAGTAGAAAACAATTTTAAATGAGAAATAAAAGTAAAGAAAATAAAAAACCCTATCCAAAAGCTATAGCCAAACATCAAAATTACATAAATTGAGAAAAGAAAACCCAATAAAAAAAAATTGCCAGTAATACAAAAATTCTACAGCTAGTAAGAAAAACATAATCAAGTCATGCAATAGTAAAACCCGAGAGAAACCATAATTGAATATCCAGATAGCAAGCCAAATCACAGAAAGCGAAAAACATAAATGAAAGTTTAATAGAACATGAAATTACCTTTTGAATAGAAAACTTTGATTGAAATTATGGATTCAAAGAATTCAAACCCAAACTTGAATAATAAACGATAAATTTATATACTTTGTGCTTTTGGAGATTTGAGAGTGTAATTCTTAGCTTTGTTTGGCGTGGGAGAACAACTTACAGTGAAAAGAAACAAGTCTTCCTCTTCCCCCATTAAAACTGATAGATTACATAATTGCAGAATTTTTTAGAATTGTTTAGTGCGAATTTTCTCCACGCGCCAATCATCTTCCGGTTGATTCCACGCTTCATATTATTTTTGAGTTAACTGCAGCATCATGTATCCCAAAACTACTACTCTCATTATATATTGGTTCATAAACTTTTAAATATTACAATTGCATCATTAAAAAATAATTATTATTCTAAATTGATCCATGCGAATTTTTTTTGGGTTTGGGGAAGGTAAGAGGTGGTGCGGGTTTGGGAAGGTAAGGGTGTGGCAGTGCGGGTTTGGGGAGGGGAGACAGTGAAATTTTGGGGTGGGGAGGGGGATGCCGGTGAGATTTGAGATTCGGGTATGAATTTGGGGTTTGATATTTTGGAATTAGGGTTTGAGAGTATAATTTAAGGAATTTATATTTTATTTTAAATCTTATATGTCAATAATAAAAAAAAATTATGTCACAACTAAATATTAAGCCACATCATCGAGCTGTTAATGAGAAAACGGATGACTAACTAAAAATGTTCGATGTTTAAAGTTCAGTGAGCAAATTGAAAGTTTTTAAAGTTGAGTGATCAAAATAGGAGTGATAAGAAAGTTCAGTGATGAACTATGTATTTTACCCTATTACATAATAGACATAAGTGTTTATATGACCATTGATATTTTTATAACGATTTTATTAACATGAGATTCAGATATGATCAGTGCTTACTTAGTCGTTTGTCTAAGAACGTCGACTAAAGCCGCACATTGGGTTGGTTCAGAAGTCTAGCCCCGTGACAGTGGTGGTTAACAATCCAGTGACTATTTTGCAACAAAACCAAAGTTTATGATTATTTTGTAACATTTGAAAATTGGATGACCAAAATAAATAATTGGGGATAGTTTAGTGACCATTTATGAAGTTTATTCTTTTTATATTTTGTGTAAAATCACAATTCATCACCCAACTATTTTCTCACTCCTATTTTAGTTATTCAACTTTAAAAATTTTTATTTTACTCACTGAAATGTCAAATTACTCATGTTTTGGCCGCTCCGACGTTAAATAGTTAACGGTGCAATGACATGGCACACGAAATCAAAACGACGTCGTTTAAAAAAAGCTTAAATTGTATTAAAATGACGTCATTTTGTATCCATACTAAACCTTTTTTTATTTTTTCATTTCATTTTCTCTTTTCTTCTTCTTACTCCTTTATTCTTCATTTTTTCTTTTCATATACTCAGATTCCGACTACCACTCACCACAATCGGTCATCGCGTCGGTCGTGGCCGACGGCGGATGATGAGTCCTAAATTTCTCTCCGAACTTATTTCGTCATCCTAAACTTGAATCTGATGTCTATTTAACACAAAAAAAAAACATTCTAAACTCTGCGAATCTAATGTTGAATGGTTTGATTTTTTTCCTGATCTACATCGTCCTCCATCAGATGAAGTCCGAACGAAAATATATCGCTCATCGATTTAAAAGGGTCCTCTCCACCGTTAAAGTGTTTAAAAATAATGACATTTAATCTATTTTGTTCTCCATTTTTTTCAATTTTTTATTCTACAATTTTAGTTTTGATTTTTTATAAATAGTTTGATTTTTTTGTTTCATTGTTTTACTTGCTGCAATTTATTTTGTTTGGAATTTTTGAGAACGTAAAGTTGAGACAGTGATGTTTGTTTGGGTTTGGGGAAGATAAGAAGTGATGTTTGTTTGGTGTTCTTGGAAGCTGAGGGGGTGGTAAACTAATGATGTTTGATGGGGGTTTGGGAAGGTAAAAGTGTGGCAGTGAGGGTTTAGGGAGGGGAGACAATAAAGTTTTGGGGTGTGGAGGGGGATGCCGGTGAGATTTGGGGTTTGAGTATGAATTTGGGATTTGATATTTTGAGATTAGTGTTTGAGTGTATGATTTAAAGACAATTAAGCCACGTCATCTGATTGTTAATGAGAAAGCGGATGAGTGACTAAAAAGTTCGATATTTAAAGTTCAGTGAGCAAATCAAAAGTTTTTAAAGTTAAATGACCAAAATAAGAGAGAAAAAAGTTTAGTGGTAAACTATATATTTTACCCTTATATTTTTTATGATAAACTATATAAATAAGAAATTTTTTTTATTGAGTCACCCGACTATAAAAAGTTACAAAATGATTATCTTGCTTAAAAAAGTAACAGGCCAGTCCACTGTCTTTGAAAATTTAAAGACGGATAACTTGTCAGTTAACCAAATTTGGTATGATAACAAACTTAACATGTACACTTTCTTTTTATTTTGGTCCTAATTTTAAAAAATCAACCCTCAACATTTAAATATTATTTCAATTTGGTCTTAAAACACTAAATTTTTTTAAAGTCTATCATCTCCAAAAACGGGGTGTTGGAATATTAAACCCCATTCATCACAGTTCCACCAAACTCTTCAACCTTCACCATTTTATTCTTTTAAATTCCTTTGGGGAAAGTTGCAGGTGGAGTTATCATAATGCAAGTTCTAATAAAGCCATCTCTTGCAAAGACTAAAACAGGTATTCTCTATAACTGATCACTAGTGATCGATAGAAGCTGAAACTTCGAGCTGTGCAAAGTCGAAACCGTTGTTCGAATCTCGTAGTTGATGGTTATGAGTATGTTGCTCTGAGTTATGGTGAACATATCAGAGGATTCATTATAAAGAAATCCTCCTAGCCTTTGCTGCATCATTCCATATTGTAAGAAATGCCTCGGTATAAATGCTATCTATTACAAATAAAAGGATTTCTATTCTTTTAACCTTTCATGCATTGTGGTCCGGTAAGAACATCTAGAAATCACAGCCGAGGATGTAAACGAGCTTTGAAAGCCGAAAATTATCTCTTACATTAGCAAAGATACAAAGGTTTATTAGTAAGAAATGCAGATTCTAAGAAGATATGACTACAAATCTTAATCCGAAAAACTGCTAACGAAAAAACAATTAATTCCCCAGTAAAATGGCCAATCATGCAATAGGAAAGGAAGAACAGGGAGCAGGACAAAGTACCTTAAATCTTGCTAAGAACTTTCTCGGCGGCTGCAATCGTCTTTTGGATGTCTTCTGATGAATGTGCCAAGCTTGTAAATCCTGCTTCGAACTGTGAAGGTGCTAAGTACACACCTTCTTCAAGCATTCCCCTATAAAACCTGGCGAATTTTGCGGTATCGCTCTTCTTTGCATCGTCGAAATTGTGAACAGGCCCTTCTGTGAAGAAAAATCCGAACATCCCGCTGATATGCCCTCCACAGATAGCATGTCCTGTCTTCTTTCCGGCATCTAAAATGCCTTGAACAAGTTCTCCGGTGATCTTATCCAAGTATTCGTAATTTCCTGGTTCTTTCAAACGCTCAAGGGTGTGTATCCCGGCTGTCATTGCCAATGGGTTCCCGCTCAAGGTCCCAGCCTGGTACATAGGCCCTGCCGGTGCCACCATTTCCATAATCTCCCTCCTTCCTCCATATGCACCAACAGGCAGACCACCACCAATGATCTTCCCTAGGGTTGTTAAATCTGGAGTTATGCCAAAATACTCCTGTGCCCCACCATAGGACAAGCGGAATCCGGTCATCACTTCATCAAATATGAGGAGAGCACCATTTTCCTTGGTTAGGCGACGTATGGCTTCAAGGAAGTCGGGTTTAGGCGGAATGAAGCCAGAATTCCCAACAACGGGTTCAAGAATAACCGCTGCAAGTTCACCTTTGTTACTGTCAAAGAGACTTTCAACAGCTGATATGTCATTGTAAGGGGCAGTTAGAGTTTCGAAAGTGGCTGCTTTCGGGACACCAGGAGAGTCAGGTAGTCCTAGGGTAGCGACTCCACTACCTGCCTTGACAAGAAACGGATCAGCATGGCCATGGTAACAACCCTCGAATTTGATGATCTTTTCTCGGCCGGAAAAAGCACGTGCGAGACGCAGAACACCCATGCATGCTTCCGTACCCGAGTTTACGAATCGAACCATTTCAATGCTGGGAACAGCTGAGATTACCATCTCGGCCAAAACATTCTCAAGAAGACAAGGAGCACCAAAGCTGGTTCCCTTCTTCATTGTTTTAGCCAGGGCAGCGAGCACCTGCAGATACATGCAAATCCATGGATAATTATTATTAGTGATCTCCATTACCGACACAACAACTCTTGCTTGACATAATGCATCACCATTAGGACTGTAAATGAACAGAGTGTTCGATAAACTATTCGTGAACCGTTCGTATAATCCACGTTTATTAAGCTAAATAAACGAGTAAGAACAAAAGTTTTATATTCTTTTAATAAACGAACGAACACAAAGAGAGGGACTTATGTTCACGAACAAGTTTATTTATCGACTCGTTTATAAGCTCATTTTATTTGGTTCTCCTTTTCCTTTAATTTTTTGAAACTTTGGAGTTCACATTAGTCCGAGGAGCTTAAGGACTAGTGGTGTAATTTTATTATTTTGGGAACATTTTGGTGGACATATAAACGAACATGTTCACGAATGTTAAATGAACACGTTCGAGAACATATAAACATATTCGCGAATGCTAACCAAACAAACACAGACACCATTAAAAACATTAACAAATACAAACCAAACACTTTAAAAAATAAACAAAAGAAAATGAACAAAACCTTTTTCATTCAGATTCCACGCACCCCTGACATTGCATCCAATATAACAAAATGAAATTCAAATCAAAATGCATATGACCTCATCATCTGCATGACCGATTATTGCAGGTCCCCATGAACCAACGTAGTCGATATACTGATTACCGTCAATGTCCCACATGTGTGAACCCTTGACAGAATCAATCACAATTGGTTGTCCACCAACAGATTTAAAGGCACGCACGGGAGAATTCACACCTCCAGGCATCAGATTCTGACAAAAAACACTTCTTAAACGAGTCAGTGGAGAAATATACTTCCTAAAAGTATTTACCCAAAATATATATCACCAATTCGATTGAACCATAACATACCCAGATCGAAAAACCGATCAAATTGCTTGAATTACCTTGGCAGCATTGAAAGCTTCTTCCGATTTTTGAAGGGTGTAATTATTCTTCTTATCTTCAACAGAAACAGTCATTTTAACGCGGAAACCAGAGGATTGTGAAGAGTGAAGAGGTTTAGAAAGGTTAGAAGAGCAGGATAGGCCTAATCCGACTCCAATTCCGCTGATTGAAGCAGCCATTTTTGCTCTTTCTTTTTGTCTCCCCTCGTTTACTTCTCAGTGATCTTCTCGGGAAGAAGATAAGAAATTGTAAGATATACTAAACCGGATTGGGTGGACCAATAATCAAAGTATGTGGGCCGGTCCTCTTCAGGCTTGAAATATAAATTTTTATCCGAGTTCTATAAAACCCAGTAATTGGACTTAGGCCCATTACAACCTTTTCTTTTCTTCGTGTAATAATTGTATATATAAAATCCAATACAAAATGCATCTCTGCTTTTTTTTGTTGATACACTGTCATATTTTCAATCTAAAACCTAAAATTTAAATCTAATCTTTAAGCCCTAAAACTATACCATAATCTATAAACTCTAATATTAAACCTTAAATTATAAACCCTAAATTTTTAAATAACATTACTTATAGAAACTTTTTTCTATCGTCGGTGTATACTGAATAGGATAATAATTATTTCTACATTTATATATATTTTCTTGTTAAGAGTGTTTGGAAAGTTACTCGAAAAATTGAATTTGTGTGTTATTGTTTGTAATCACTCAAGTTTGATTTGTTTAAATAAATCATTTAGTTCGAGGAAAACATTATTATCAGGAATTTTATGCTCATGTTTGTTTGAAAGAATTTTTTATAAGGGTAATAAAAGATTCCCAACATCAGAGTTTTTGAGTTAAGCCTTGGCCATTGAGGAGCCCAGTTCCCACTACAATCTAATATTAGTGTCCGTTTCACTCATTTTTGACCTCTTAAACACAAATTTGATGTCAGTTTCACAATCAGATTTATGTTGCCATATTAGAAATGATGAAACTGAGATGTAGCGTTATATTATTTAAGCAAGGTTAAGGGTTTGAACTTTGACATTGTGAATGAAGAAAACTAGATTGGGAGGATCACCCTCATATCGGACCTCTGTAAAATCTAATTTAAATTAGTCGATCAATAAATCAGAAACTAATAGTTAAACAAAAAAAAATGTGAAACTCAATTTCTATGGTGCATATCTTGGGCATTTGGGCAAGTACAGTGGTGTGGGTATCCTAACAAGCCATTCCGTGGTGATTGGTGCCTCTAAAATGGTCTCTCTAAATTTTAATAACAATAAAATGTAGGAGTTAGTTATGTTGATAGTTAATTTGTTAGTTAGTAACTCACACTTTGTATAAATACTGTAAAATTATTATGAGAAATAGATGAAATCTTTCATATAATTCGTTTAACATGGTATCTTGAGCCCGATTCTTTTTTGGGCTTTTTGGCCCATTTTCCTTTTGAGTCTCCCAACTGCTCAGCCTTTTCTCAATTGTTTCATCTTTTTCTCGATCACTTTCCCTTTTTCGTTTATTTTGGGTCATCCCAATGTCGCCGGTGAAAACCTCAACCACCTTAGATTTCAATCATTCTCTTTACATCCACCCATCAGATACTCCTGGTACTCTTCTTGTTTCGCATCAACTCACTAGAGTTGAAAATTATAATATTTGGAGCCGTTTTATGCGCATCGCCATATTTGTGAAGAATAAGTTGGGTTGATCGATGCGAGCTGTCGTCGTGCTGATTTCACTGGTACAATGGAGTCTCAAAGGGATCGTTGCAACGAAATCGTGCTTTCTTGGATTCTAAACACTGTTAGCCAAGATTTGTCCGCCGAAATTGTTTTTGCGTCCAGTGCTGCTCTCGCTTGGACGGATCTAAAGGAGTGCTTTGATAAGGTGGATGGCTCACATATTTTCTTTCTCCATCGCGAAATTATGTTATGAATGGTAATACATCGATAGATTTACTGGATCAACAACTTATTGGATCGACCACAGCTTTGGGCAAGCCACTAATAATTCAAAACAATGTTCGGATCCAGAAGGTTCCTGCCGAGTAGGTTGACTTTGTGTCTCAGCCATGTCAGCCTTGACCTATAACAAACTATCAGAATAAGATCTTATATATAGCAGGAATTGGGTGTAGTGGAGGGTCATGAAAAACCTGATGCAATTTGTGCTTTCTTTTCTCATTTTTTTCTACTGTAATTCCCCATCTCTTCTTGTTTGGCTTCAATATAAACCAGTTACTTAACTTCTCCATTTTCTATTCACAACATTGGTTCTTTCATTGATCCGTGACAAAGATGGTCGACGGTACATGACTCGATCAACTTGAGGACAACGTGAAAGGCTTACAAGTCTCTCAATTCCAGATCCGACGTGCTTTACACAAAGTATCGTCTTCTCTTGATGAGCAGAATAGGATGCTTCAGGATATCCTTGGAATGTTATCCACTTTACCAGCCCAGAAACCAGTGTTAGTTCCGTCGCGCTATGAATCTAACCCTTCTGATTTTCGGACTGAATCGAGTGTTTTCGGTCATCACAAAACATCTCCAGTACAAATGGCTCGCTTCTCTGGTGTCGATCCGAAAGGGTGGGTGTCTCAAGCAGAGTTTTATTTTGACTTTTATAAGATTAGTGATGCCGGTCGTACTACCATTTCATCATTCTATTTGGATGAGGCGGCGGCTGAGTGGTTCAATGGGATGTGTTGCAATCCTTAGCTCGTGGGTTGGATGGAATTTACTGAAGCTATCTTCAAAAGGTTTTGCTCCCTGGATCTTGAAGAATCGAAAGGTCTTTTAGCCCCGCTGCAACAAACTTCTACGTTGGAGGATACAGTGAGTCGCGCTCAATTACATGAGCAAACTTCTTCGGGTAATTCTAAACCCATTTTACATACTTCTAAAATGGCGTTGTTTGTTGGAATAGGAGCAAATGATGTTCCTCAACTGTTCGATTAAATGTCTGGAAGAGTAGATACTGTTGTATGTCAATCGATCAACGAATGTGTGAAAACTGATCCATGGCTTAATCGACACATGAGTTTGATTGGATCTACCACATTGGGTTCGTTGGAAACTCAAGGTTTGTCTCTGTTGATTCAATCTATTACTCTTCCGTCACGCTATGTCGATTTATTTGAGTTCTTTGGTGACGAGATTCAAACCGTTATGAAGTCTCGAAAACAATTATTTGGTTCTCTTTCAAAGATAAATGTGGATCATTTTCTAATGGGTCGAGAATTTGGTAACTCAAGTTCCCTGAATTATCTAGTTCAATTAGTGTTTAGAGAAATTTCTTCAATAGTATTTATGAATGCCACTAAACACGTTGCGGTCCAGGATCCTTACATGTTTAGGCTTATTCTAATGGGGATGGGTATGATTCAACATATTAAGAGTTGGCATGGGAATAAAAGTATGTAGAGATTAGTCCAGTCTCTGTTACATTAGCAGTAAATGGGTTCATTGCTGTACACAAATATGATTGTTCCAAAGTCATGACTACATATGAGTATATAATACATCCAAGACCCTAGGCATTGGTATTTTAACATTGGCATATTGTTATCATACTATGGATTTATATTCTGATTGTTTCACATTTGCTACAAAATTTCTTGCCAAAGATGCTATTCCTGTTGGTACTGGGATTGTTGAATCTTTTGAGGATTGTTTTTTGTTTCGTGGCATCGGAGATACAGTTGTCTATAGTGGCAGGTTGTGAACCATGTTTTCCATTCTATTTAAGTTCCATGGATGGAGAAGTTTCAATGCTTTCTTAATATTGTTTCATGGCACTAAGGTTGCATACCAAGATTTCTATTTTGGTGATTACCTTATGATTTTACAGCTGTCATGGTTTGAAATTTTATTATTCAAAGTATTAGTGCAAAGGAACAAACCTGTTGCTCCAATGAGTTTTCACTTGAGAAGTTTACTGTTAATATCTACTATGAGAAATGGCTATCAAGGTTGGAGAATTCATTTCATTGGTTGCTAACTCTTCATGTCAGAAATTATAGCAAACCATCACCAAAAGAATTGGCTGCAATTAATGGACATCGGCAACCTGTGCTTATACCTTTCATTCAAAGAATGTGGTGGTTGAAAATTATCATCACTTTTAAGAGAGAGGCAATTAATGGACATCGACAACCTGTGCTTATACCTGAACAAACTAATATTGCATTTGCAGGTTATGGTGCTTGTGAAAATGCTGTTAGAAACATTGTATTCGACCTACAAATGTTCTTAGTGCCTTCATTATCATGTTGTAGGTGTGAGAATGATTTCATTTCAATGTTAGAAAAATCTTCCTTACATACTACGATTCTTGTTCTCAAGTTCTTTATCCTACTTGCTAAGTTAGTTACTTGGAAGATATTTGGAATTAAAATAGTGTTTGAGATACACCTACAAGGATTGTTACCCTCGTTAAGTTGGCACTATGATACAACCTCAATCTTTCAGGAGAAGGATTCTTTGCAGGGTGGGAGATTACAGCAAAGGTGTAGAGAGTAGTGAAAACAGAAGAGAAAGTTTCTGTTTATTCGAATGAATCACATAGGTTACAACATAGAACTCTTTTGTAGAGTCCTTGAGGATTTAACTCTAACTAGGACTCCTAACAATAGAAGACTTCTTAGATAACTCTTAATCCTTATCCTACTACTAGATAACTCTTAATCTTTTACATGACTTACAAGACTTTTACATTACATACAACTCTTAGACATACATATCGTATTATCCTACACTCCCTCAAGTTGGAGTATACGTTGTATAGTCCTAGCTTGGATAAGAACTCATCAAAAATTGATTTGGGTAAAGCTTTTGTAAGTACATCATTCAGTTGTCCTTCAGGAATATATAACAAAGAAGCTATCCCATTGTTAACCTTTTCCCAAATAAAATGCTTGTCTATTTCAACATGTTTTGTTCTGTCATGTTGAACTGGATTCCTAGCAATTTGAATTGTTGATTGGTTATCACACAAGATCTCAAACTTATTTTCTTGGTCTGTGTTTAACTCCCTCAGTAACTTAAGTAGCCAAATTCCTTCACACATTCCTGTGCAAAGCTCTAATTCTGCCTCCTCTGACTACTACGAGACAACTGATTGTTTCTTGCTTCTCCAAGTTACGAGATTTCCCTAAACAAAAGTACAGTAGCCACTGGTTGATCTTCTTTCAATGAGTTCTCGGCCCGACTAGAGTCGGTGAATACTTTCACAGATCTATCTCGTGTCTTCTTAAACAATAAATCATGTCCGTGAGTCTTCTTCAAGTACACGAGGATTACATTTGTTCTTTGCCATGTGTTCTTCATTTGGATTGGTCATATCTTTGACTTATCACATTAGTTGGAAAAGCAATGTCCGGCCCGGTTAGTGATAGATAGATCAATTTTCCCACTAATCTCTCAAACCTTTCTTTGTCAACTAAAGAGCCTGTTTTTATTAGTAAATTTCAAGCTCCGCCTCTATTGGTGTATCTGCTTGGTTTACACCCTAGCATTCCACTTCATCTAGTAGATC
Organism: Hibiscus mutabilis; assembly: GCA_019671005.1. NCBI lineage: Eukaryota > Viridiplantae > Streptophyta > Magnoliopsida > Malvales > Malvaceae > Hibiscus > Hibiscus mutabilis. Next base: position 34,819,623 of record CM033743.1, on the reverse strand, counting down.
AAGGACATACTTCCTCGATTTATCACCAACCCCTTACTTGACCTTGCAACCTCCATGCCCAAAAAATATCTAAGCTTCCCCAAGTCTTTTGTTTCAAACTTTCTATTCGAAGATTCTTCAAGCGGCTAATTTCTTCATCATCATCCCCTGTCAAGATTATGTCATCCACATAAATAATCAAGATAACCCTTTTATTTTTTGAAGTTACTTTAATAAAGAGTGTATGATCACTAGTGATTTTGTATCCATTCTTGAATAACCCTCGTAAACTGTCAAAACCAAGCTCGAGGAGATTGCTTTAGGCCATAAAGTGACTTGTTGAGCTTACAAATTTTCTGATTTCCTTCAACGATTTTAGACCGTGGAATCTTCATATAAACTTCCTCCTCTAACTTCCCATTAAGAAATGCATTCTTGACATCCAGTTGGTGTAGATTCCAATCATTGTTGACAAAGAAGACTTAACAAAACTTGAATAGTGTTGAGTTTTGCCACTAGAGCAAAGGTTTCAAAGTATAATCAATCCCATAGGTCCGTGTATATCCTTTAGCCACGAGCCTTGCTTTATATCTCTCTAAACCGCCATCGAGTTATATTTCACGAAAAAGACCCATTTACAATCAATGTGGTTTTTACCTTGGGAAGATCCATTATTGTCTAGGTACCATTTTTCTTAAGTGCACTAATTTCTTCTTCAATGCACCCTTCTCCACTTAGGATGCTTTAGTGCCTCATCAATAGTTGTAGGAACTTCTTTTTCATCTAAACTTCTTTGTAAAAGCTTTAAAGGATGGCATCAATGAGTCAGTAAGCAAAAACTTACGGATAGGATGTTTAGTGCACTTCGTCTAACTCCTTTTCTAATAGCAATAGGAAAATCATCCAGTTAGGAGTAGTAGACTTATCGATTACATTTCCTTCATCTTCCATATTGGCAATTGGACTCAAATCCAATTCTATGCAAGTGTCGATTGCAAGATGGCCTCGGTATAGTTTTCTTTCTCCTTGTATAGGTCAAAAGTTGTTTGGGAGGAGTAGGTGTTTTGGAAGGATATTGAGAAGTTGTTGGTGTTTGTGAAGGGATTGGTAAAGGAGATACAGGTGAGAAATCTGGGGTGTTGTAGGCAACAAGGATGGATTTGTGGAGTGAGTGGATGAAAAGTCCAAGGTATAGAAACAATAGGAGAGATTACCTGATGTTGGTAGGAAGGTCAAGATCATCCCAATTCCCCACGAGTTGAAAGTACGTAGTAAAGTAAGGGTCCTGTTCAAAAAAGGTAAGATCCATAGTAACAAAAAATTTTCGAGATGGTGGATGATAGCATTTATAGCCCTTCTTAAGTGAAGAATACCCTACTAGCACACACTTTACAGATCTAGGATCTAACTTGGACCTATTACTGGCTGAATTATGAATAAAAACTGTACACCCAAAGATCTTAGGAGGTAATGTACAAGAAAGAGGCTTAAAGTGGGGATATTTGTCCAAGAAAATGGATTGAAGGGTTTGAAATTTCAAAACCTTACTGGGCATGCGATTGATCAAATATGTGGCAGTTAACAAGGCTTCTCCCTACAAGTACTTAGGAACATTATTGGTAAATAAAAGGGATCGAGTGACTTCAAGAAGGTGTCTATTCTTTCTTTTTGGTACTCCATTCTGTTGGGGAGTGTCAACACAGGAACTAATCTGAACTATCCCCTTTTTTCGAAAGGAATCACCCAAAGACCTAGCAAAAAAATTCCCGCCATTATCGGACTTAAACAATTGGATTTTAGTATGGAATTGGGTAATGACCATGGTGTAAAATCTCTCAAAGATGCTTTCAGTTTCAGATTTTTCTTTCATCAATTAAGTCCAAGTAGTCCTACTATGATCATCAATAAAAGTAATAAACCACTTACAACCATCAGCATTCTTCACTCTAGAAGGGCCCCCAAATATCACTATGGATCAAAGAAAAAGGGTGAGATGGTTTATAAGTAGATGGCAAATAGGATGCTTTGGTTTGTTTAGCAAGAGGCGATATGGCATTTAAATAAGCTTGGCTTTTTATTGATGAAGAAGGAAGGGTACAATTTTGCAAGATATTGAAAACTAGGATGACCTAACCTAAAGTGCCACAATAAAACATCATTACTTTGTCCTAAGGTCAGAAAAGAACAAGGAGATTGAGAGATAGAAGAGGGTGGATTGCCATGAAGAACATAGAGGCCATTGTGCAATCTAGCATTGCCAATCATTGTCTTCGACTCCATTGCACCGCAAAACACAACTGAAGCATTAAAAATTATGGAACAATTTAAATCATTTGAAAGCTTGCTAACAAATATCAAAGTTGCGAGGCAAGATTAGGAACAAATAAGACATCATGGAGCAACAAATTTTTATTAATACTAATAGAACCACGACCTTGAATTAGAGAAAGTGAGCCATCAATGCTTTTAATCGATCTACCGTAAGAAGATGTTGTGTATTGAAGGAACAATTCCTTGTTACCACCATATGGTCGATGCCCCAGTCGATGATCACGTTCCACGCTGGAGTTGTTGTGGATAATAGGGTCAGTAGGAAAGGAGTTACCTTGATTTTCTTTCATGGCCGATTTGCCTCACCGGGCTTGCAAACTTTCCAAACAATTTCGAGATCTTCGATCTGTTCCTTGGTAAAACTTGTGACACTCAAGGCGTAAGCCGATGGGACTGTGTGTCTCTAGAAGACCTTGGCTTCCAATCGATCGGTTTACCATGAAGCTGGCAAAGACTTCTTCTTGGAATGGCCTAGTTTCTTGCAATGATCACACCAGGGCCTGCCTTTTCTAGTAGAAGTCCGAGTGAGAAGAAGAGCAGATCCTTCATGGGAAGAATATTCGGGGACCATCACATTGCGCCGCTTTCCTCCTTCTTAATCAGAAAAAACTTCTCTAATCGAAGGAAGAGGGGAGCTGCCAAGAATCCTACTACGAATCGCATCTAATTCTATATTTAATCCATGAAGAAATCGGAAAATTCTGTTGTGCAAGAATTTTCTTGTACAGAGCAACATCTCTTGGTGTCTCCCATTCATTCTGCTTCATAAAGATCTATTTGCCGCCAAAAAGCATTTAGTGTGTTGTAGTATAGAGTGTCGACATTCCTTCTTGTTTGAGAACCGAAGCGACCTTCAATCCCATACAATTACGAGATGTTATCTGTACTCGAATATGTTTCTTGGACAGCCCTCCATTTTCAAATTTGTGTTTGGTAAAGGAGAAAGTTCCCGCCTACACTAGGGGTCATAGAATTGAGCAACCAGGACATCACACGGCTATTTTCCCGCATCCATTTGGTATAACCAGCAGCGATGGCGCAGCAGTCGTTCAACCTCCCCAATGAGATAGCCCAATTTGCCTCGTCCCGAGATAAAAATCTTGATGATTGAGACCATTCCAAATAATTATTGCCATTCAATCGATGACAAGTAATAACAAGGCTGGAAGTTTCATTGAGATCATCGTAACTGAAAAAATTTACTGGTGAAGAAGTAATTTCAAGATATAGGAAGAAGAAGAAGAATTGGCCATCGACTAGGGTTTAATTTAGAGGATCAAAACCAAGCTGATACCATGTAGAGAGTAGTGAAAATGTAAGAGAAAAGTTTCATTTATTCGAATGAATCACATAGGTTACAACATAGAACTCTTTTATAGAGTCCTTGAGGATTTAACTCTAACTAGGACTCCTAACAATAGAAGACTTCTTAGATAACTCTTAATCCTTATCCTACTACTAGATAACTCTTAATCTTTTACATGACTTACAAGACTTTTACATTACATACAACTCTTAGACATACATATCGTATTATCCTACAAAAGGGAAGCTAAGAAAACAACACTTACATTCTGTAAGAGAAGTGACCATGAATTCACAATGAGTGATTTAGTTTATCTGATACTACAACTTTACATGGAACAATCACTCCAAGCTCGTGGTTGTCACAAGTTATCTCCTAATTTGTTTGGGTATTTTTTTTATCTTATCTAAGGTTAGGAGGGTGACATCTTTGCACTTGGTGGATTCTATTGTTACATTGATTTTAAAACCATTGGTGATGTTGGCAAAAAGAGTTGTCTATTGTCATGATCTGCTGATTGAGCAGTGGCTTGCGACTTGGGAAGGTTTTTCTGCATATGCTGTTAGTAAGGAGGATAAATGTAGATAAATAGGGAATTCTAGTAGAGAAATAGGAAAATTCTAGCAAAGAATGATGTATTTTCAGCAGAGAAGAATATATTTCTCTGTTATTTCATTTCCTCTTTAATGTTACAACACAACTCTTATATAGGCTTTTTACAATAGTCTTACAACTATACAACTCTAGAATTCAAACTAGAGATAGGATAAACTAGTCTAAATTTGAATTTAAATTCTAATTATCTATAAATAATAACTAACTTGATTTACTAATATTTACAAAAGATCTTTTATTTGAATATATTCAACACTCCCCTCAAGCTATAGAGTATATATTATATAGTCCTAGCTTGCACGGAAGCTCATCGAAAGTAGGTCGTAGAAGGGCCTTGGTGAGTATATCAGCAAGTTGATTTTGGAATGCACAAAGCTGAGTTTTACCATTCCACTATTAACCTTTTCAGAAATAAACTGTCGATCTATCTCCACATGCTTGATTCTATCATGATGAACTGGGTTTTTAACTACACGAATGGTAGATTGGCTATCACTGTACAATTCAAAATTTTTGTTGTCATTCAAACCCAATTCGTTAAGTAATCTTTGTAACCAGATTTCTTCACACATTCCTAGTGCAATGGCCTTATATTCAGCTTCAGCACTGCTCCGAGACACCACTGACTGTTTCTTGCTCCGCCAAGTAACCAAATTGCCCCACACAAATGTGCAATACCCACTGGTAGATCTCCTATCAGTTAATTCTCCTGCCCAGTTGGAATCAGTAAAAAATTTAACTGATCTATCTTCATTTTTCTTGAAGATTAAGCCATGTCCGGGGGTCATCTTTAGATACTTTAGGATTCTATAGATAGCTTCAAAATGTTCTTCTCTAGGATCACTCATATATTCACTTACAATACTAACATGAAATGCTATATCAGGTCGAGTAAGAGAAATGCAGATTAATTTTCCTACTAACCTTTGATAGAGTCCTTTGCTCACAGGGCTTCCCAATTCATCCTTCTTCAATTTGAGATTAAATTCCATAGGAGTTTCAACTGGTTTACATCCCTTCATTCCCGATTCAGTGAGTAAATCCAAGATATACTTCCTCTAATTAATAACCAAGCCAACTTTAGATCTTGCAACTTCCATTCCTAGGAAATATCTCAGAGAACCAAGGTCTTTAGTTTCGAACTCACCTGCAACTATTCTTTTTTAACCTTTCAATTTCCCCTATATCATCTCTTGTGATGATGATATCATCCACATAAACAATAAGAATGGTTTTCTTCTTTTTTGAACTTTCTTTAATACACAAGGTGTGATCTGTTTGACACTGCTTGTATTCATTCTTCAAGATGGCTTTTGTGAATTGATCAAACCAGGCCCTAGGAGACTGTTTTAGGCCATACAATGATTTTTCCAGCTTGCAAACTTTTTGTCTGTCGAAATTACTCCTCATTCTTGGTGGTATTTCCATATAAACTTCTTTTTTCAAGATTGCCATTCAAAAAGGCATTTTTAATGTCAAGTTGATGTAATTTCCAGTCTTTATTCACAGCTAAAGACATAAGAACTCTCAGCTTAGCTACTATGCAAATGTTTCTTGGTAGTCTATACCATAGGACTGAGTGAATCCTTTGGCTACCAACCTTGCCTTGTACCTTTCAATGCTGCCATCAGATTTAAATTTGGCAGTAAAACCCACTTGCAGCCAACTGGTCTCTTTCCTGGTGGAAGTTCTGCTAGTGTCCAAGTTTTGTTGCCCTCTAGTGCCCTCATTTCGTCTTCTACAGCTTTCTTCCAGTTAGGATCTTTCATTGCCTCCTTCACTGTTTTTGGGATGAAAGTGTTGTCAACACAAGAGGTGAAAGCCTTAAATGTAGGCTTTAGATTTCCATATGCCACAAACTTTTGAATGGGATGAGATGTGCACCTCCTTACACCCTTTCTTTGAGCAATAGGCAACTTGTCAGTATCAATAAAAGGAATAGGAGCAACATTATGAGAATCTTCCATACCTTTCAAATTTTCCACGGTTGCAGGACCAAGATCCAGCTCTTGGCAGTTTCCAGGTTGTATTGTAGTCTCTTTGTTGGGCCTTTTTCTCCTTCTATAGACATTAAGCTCTCTAACTTTGAGGTGTTCAGGTTGTTGTTCTGTTGGAGTTCTTTGTGGGGTGTGAGGTGAACCTGGTGGTTCCAAGGCAGTTGGTTCATTGTTTGGAATAAAGGTAGATTCAGATGAAGAAATAGTAGGGTTAGTATTTGGCTGTAAAACAGTAGAGATTTCGGTAGTAGGAAACAAATCATGGTGGAAATTATCAAGAACTAGAAATTCATGTAAAATGTCCCCCTGAATTTCGGGTTTGGGGTAATAGGGCTTGTGTTCAAGGAAGGTAATATCAAAGGAGGTATAAGTTCTTTTAGTGACAGGAGAGTAGCACTTGTAGCCCTTCTTAGTTGAAGAATAACCTAGGAAAATGCACTTTAGAGCTTAAGGATCTAGTTTGGATTGAGGAGAAATATGAACAAAAATAGTGCACCCAAATACCTTTCCTGGAATATTAGAAGAAAGGGGTTGGAAATTCGAAAAAGTCTTAAGAAACACATTCATAGGGGTTTGAAATTTGAGAGGTTTACTAGGCATTCTGTTTATAAGAAAAGTAGCTGTAAGAATGGCTTCCCCCCAATAAAACTTGGGAACATTTGTGGAAAACATTAAAGATCTAGCCATCTCTAACAAATGCCTATTCTTTCTTTCGACAATACTATTTTGTTGAGGTGAATCGACACAAGATGTTATGTGAACAATCCATTTTTTCTTGAAAATAAGATCCTAAGGTTTTGGTAAAGTACTCACTACCATTATCAGAATGGAGAATTTTGATTTGGCTCCGAAATTGAGTTTCTATTAGAGTCTTAAATCTTTTAAAAATACTCCCAGTTTCTGATTTTTCTTTCATAAGAAATGTCCAAGTAAGCCTACTATGATTATCTATGAAAGTAATAAACAACCTAGAACCATCAATATTCCTAACTTTAGAAGGGCCCCAAATGTCACCGTGGATTAAGGAAAAGGGGTAAGAGGTTTTATAGGTAGATGGAGGATAAGAACTTTTGGTATGTTTGGCAAGAGGACAAATTTCGCATGAAAAAGAATTTGGACTTTTATGGACAAATACCTTGGGAAACATCTTTGCAAGATATTGAAAACTGGGATGGCCAAGCCTATAATGCCATGACAAAACAGATTGTGAAGAATCTGAAATAGTAGGAAAACAAGGAAGAGTATGGGTACAACTCAAATTTGTTTGTCCGTTAAGAGAATTGTGCCCTTGGAAGATATAGAGGCCACCACACAACCTAGCTTTGCCAATTACTTTCCCCGAGTCCAGAGCCTAAAATTCACAACCATGAGGAGAGAATTTAGTTGTGTATTGAAAATCAACAGATAATTTACTCACGGAAATAAGGTTGCAAGTCAATTTTGGAACGTATAACACATTAGACGGTGTAATAGTCTCAGAGATTTGAATAGAACCACTCCCTGATATTGAGGAGAAAGAGCCATCAGCAGTCTTTATTTGAGAGGTAACCAATGAAGGACGAAATGTATGGAAGAGAGAGGCATTTCCACTCATATGGTTGTAAGACAAGAATAAAGCAAAGTCCATAAGCACTAATTTTATCCGACTTCCCTGTCTGGAGATTTCGAGCTACGAGTCCTCCATAAATAGAACCGTTCGCCCTTCCTCTTCCAGAAATCCTAGATCTCAGAATTCTTCCCACGTAAGGCCTGAAGAAGTAAAGCCCCTACAATGATGCCTCGATCCTCGATCGTCTTACACCAAATGACATCTCGCTTTGAGTCTTCTAGCATGCCCTCGATCTTCATCGCTTTGGCCTGGGGTGATCTCTTACCTTGAGGATCCCTCCCGCTTATGTCCCGATTGTTGGTTGTCTCGACACCAAATGATATCTCGCTTTGAGTCTTCTAAAATGCCCTTGATCTTCCTCGTCTTGGCATGAAGTGGTCTCTCGCCTTTAGAATCCCTCCCGCTGATGTCTCAGACATCAAATGATATCCCGCTTTGAATCTTCTGAAATGCCCTCGATCTTCCTCGTCTTGGCATGGAGTGGACTCTCGCCTTGAGGATCCCTCATGCTGATGTCCCGATTGCTGGTCGTCTTGCCATCAAATGATATCCCGCTTTGAGTCTTCTGAAATGCCCTCAATCTTCCTCGTCTTGGCATGGAGTGGTCTCTCGCCTTGAGGATCCCTCATGTTGATGTCCCGATTGCTGGTTGTCTTGACATTAAATGATATCCCGCTTTGAGTCTTCTGAAATGCCCTCGATCTTCCTAGTCTTGGCATGGAGTGGTCTCTCGCCTTGAGGATCCCTCTTGTTGATGTCTCGATTGCTAGTTGTCTTGGCATCAAATTATATCCCGTTTTGAGTCTTCTGAAATGCCCTCGATCTTCCTCGTCTTGGCATGGAATGCTAATAGCTCCCAAATAGCTAAAAGATTTCTTTACTTACTGTTGGTATCTACTTCTTCTTTTCTGGAACATAAAATCCGCTTCTCGTTGTTTTTCCAAATACCTTTAAGAAACAACCACAGTGATTTGGTAATGCTAGTTAGTATGCTCCTACCTTAAGGATGCCTAGCTATTCATGATGTATGGGTGGAATCATTTTTTAAAAAATTATTGGGGAAAATCCTTGCTTTTCGGTCGGTCACCCTTAGCTCCTATGGGCCCTTTATCTTTGTGGAATCTTATTTTGTCTTGTCTAGAAAGGACTTAGCTAATTTGCATTGGTCGAAAGAAAATCAATCATTTCTTGGAGTTCAACTCTGGAACACTTCTCTCCACTTCACTTGGGATTAAATGTTGTCTCTTCAATGATTCTTCATGACGGGGTCTTCAACATTATGGTAAATCCATGCCCCCGAGTCTCAAAACTTTTCCCACTTCTATGAAGTCCAATCTTCACTTTCCTGAACCAAATAAGGTATTATCTTTATCTCTACTGGATCTCTTCCTTGTTTCTTCTTGAAAGGATTACTGACTTGCCCCGGTCAGAATCAAATCTATCATTTGCTGAAGTCCAAACTCATGACATTACCCTTACTCGATTGTTATTTCTTCTACGACTCTTTATGATGAGCCTCATTCTACCTTGGCATAGGGATGAACACATTCCCCACAAGCTTCCAAGTTTCTCTTACTTCGACAGGGTCTAATTTTCAAAGTATTTCTTAAATATTCAACTTTTGCTTCAATCTGAAAGGACATTGTTGCCCTACACTGGCCATACAAAATCTATCGTTTTCTATCTTGTGACATCGCCCTCGCTCAACTTGGGATTAATTGCCACCTCTTCTAAGGCTCTTCATAATGAGCCTCCTTCTATCTCAACATTGGGGTGAACATCATGCCCCCAAGTTTCAAATCTTCATTTTTTCGATAAGATCCCAAATCTTCTATTATGACCGTACAAAATGTTACGAGAGAGAGTTGTTTCAAATCTCTGAACTGTTTGGTAGATTAAATCTTGGGATTATTTTGTTCCATCCACTGATGAATTACTCATTCATTCTAGGTCAATAATGTAGATCTTTGACCTAACATTCCAACCACGGGGCCATGCTAGGAGCCATTCTTCTCCTTCTTTATCTTGGCAGCACCTCAACTCACTTTTAGGTTTAACTATTACTTTGCTTTTGACTCACCAGTACGGTCTTTCTTCTATCTCAATATTGGGCTGAAAACATGCCCCCTAAACCTCCAAACTTCTTTTCTTCAATAAGGCTCAATCCTCACTTTGCTGATCCAATCAAGACAATGTGCCAAAATACTCATCCTGAGCTCTTTCTATTATTCTCTTCAGACTCATCGACAGGTTTTATATTTAAGTCGATGATGTTCACCCTTGACCTAAAACTCTATCCCAAAATCCATGCTGAATGACAACTTTCTTCTTTCTGGATTTTGGTAACAACTTGTCTCGCCTTCGGGTTTGGCTGTTTTTACCTTTCGCCTTTGATCCAACATGATGATCTTTCTTCTATCTCAACGGTAGGCCAAAACATGCCCCATTAAGTCTTAAAACTTCATTTCTTCAATCAGATTGAATCTTCATTCTTCTGAATCAATCAAGTCATTGCGACAAACACTCGCTTTGAATCTTTATAACATATGAGGTTTTGCCACTGTCTTACTTAGAAACAAAGACAAGTTCTGTATTAGGTTGATCATGTTCATCGTTAACCATGCATTCTAAATTCTAAAGAACAACACAGATAAATCATATTCCTTCTCTCTTCTATTTTTTTTCTTATTTATGTCTTTCTTTGTTTTCTATTTTCTCCCTTCTTCTATTTCTCTCTCTCTTTCTTTTCTTTTTTCTCTCTCTTTTCATCTATATGTCAGTTTGCTAACTAATATTTCAACAAAGGATGCTTTTTGGGTAATATACAAAATCAAAATCAATAAAAAGAATAGAATGCCCCAGATATCAAATGCAAGAGCGTGTTAGATTAAATCCCTCCGGTGATCAACAACTTGCCCTTGAATGTTATGGCGATATTTAAAGTTGTGAAATTCCTGCCAGCTTGCTCGGTTCATCCTCATGATTATGGTGTTTGCTTGATCTGTTCAAAAACTACTCCTTCTAGTTCTCATTATTTTTCTCTAAAGTACGTTCATTGTTTCTGAATTTACTTAACACATTGAGTTTAAAGAAAATCAATTTAAATTTAGTATACTTTCAATTACAATTAATATCGTGTCAGTGCCTTCAAAAAGTCAGCTCTGACGCTAGGGTATTTAACAGGTGGAGCATAGCTCCTTATTAGATTTGTTCTCCCCCCCACAGCTCCATCAAGATGCTCCAAGACTTATTTGATTGTTAATTGATTTTAGAAATTTATCTCTGATGTTGGGGAATTGAACATGTGGAATCTAGTTCCTTATTAGATTTGTTCTCCTCCCCAACTCCTTTAATTGTTCATTTCTTGACAAACTTTTTATCAAAAGAATTCCCACATTCAAACTGTTATATTAGTATTTCTCAGGAGATTTTCTTATCATCGAACATTATCGAAGGAGTAGTAATCTTTCGTCTCGCGCTTTACCGACCAGAGCGGGATGAGCAGGAAATCATACTTCATCGTGATCACAACATTCAATTGATCCTTCATTAGAATCAATGTCGCATCATGCACGAGATATCTAGGTGTAAGAAAGAATATACATAAATATTAAAAGATGTATCCTTTCATTGGAATGAAAAAGCAAACATAACATATGCCCTTACCAAAAAGATCCTTGCTACCTTCAGGCAAAATAGTAGCAAACTTGATTTCACACAAAAAGGTCAACAAGAAAAACATGCAAGAAAAAGTGAAAAAGGTGACACCTAAAAGCATGGACAGGATGCATTAAAAATCCTCAACTATAGCAACACTGGTCATTCACCCCGACCCCTCAAGCTCGAAGAATTCAATCTCTTTATTGTCCATCATTCCTTGAACCAACTACTTAAATTTTTGACAACACTGGATTTCATGTCCTTCCTCTTGATGGTATTCACAGAACACCCCATGTCTGTCTTGTGTATTCTTCGTACCATGCTTGATCAAACCTTCCATAGAAAGCTGTTTGAAAACCCAACATAGAGGGGACCTGATTTTGACACATCTGTCTTCACCTTTTTTCCACCTACCTCTTCAAGAGCATTCACACCTCGACCTCCATGGCTTGGAAGCGTATTAGTGGCTGTGTTTGGCTTACCCAATTGTAATACCCCAGACTTTATCATATTCTGGACAAATTTCTTGAATGCCTGACAGTCTTTAATTGAATGCCCCAAAATATTGGCATGATATTCGCAACGCGTATTAACGTCATACCAAGATAGGTATGGGGTTAACGGGCACTACATTATAGGGCCGGACCAAATCTGCTTTGTATAACTGTGCATACAACTCTGCGTATGAAATTGGTAGCGGGGTGAATTTCTCATTTTTCTCCTAGGACTCATTGCTTATTTCTTATTCGGACCTCTAGCACTTTCGGCCGTAGCTCGTGCTTGGAAGGTTGTGAGGTTCTTCGGGGCCTCGTGATCCCTTTTAAATTGCTTACGAGTGTGTTCTTCACCCGTTGGAGAAGATAAGGTTTTCAAGTGAGACTCTCCGATCTTATCTAATACTAACTTGGTGGGACATTCAAAAGCGGTGCAGGCTACCTTGTATTGGTCGATGATGGCTTGATCTTCACCAGATAAAATCTTTTTCATTGTAAAATCACAATCCCAACTCTCACTTGTTTCTTCGACCTCCTTTTGCACCAAAGAGTCTTCTTCCAAACTCTTTCCTCTGATCATCTATCAATTCGTCGAATCGCCCCCTAGTTTCATCTTGGTGCTTCTTTATATATGCCATCATCACTTCTTGATTCCTAATCGAGAGTTCTTGAAGCTACTCGAGCTTATCCATCCTAGCTTCTAGGTCGTTCATAGGTCTAGAGCTATAGTGGCTCGAATTCATTGCTTTACCCTTCCTAATTTCTGAAGCGAATGCTTCTCTCAACTGGCTTCCATCATAGCAAGACTTTCTTCTATTTGCTTTCTTTCAATGTCAAATCTTCGACCACTGGTATGGGATCCCCAACAATTAAATTTTATTGTTTTGAATCAATGCATGCAATGCATCATGTGCAACATAATGAGTAAGCAAACACTTAAGGTGTGTATGAAATGCAAACACGAAGAACCAAAATCTTCATAAGAACTTTTAATCAATTTTAACTTAGCAATCCTTACAAACAAATGCGACATAATGTATATATGCATGAATGCAAAGGGAAACACTGATTCCGGCAAATATCATCATTAAACGACAGTCATCGATGGAAACGTTGTTCCATTACATCAATTCAAAGAACATCCGCTACGTATATGGTTATGGGCTAGCGCTTAAGTCGCTAATCATTTAAGATCCAAACAATCTTTTCTCTTTCCGCAGATTCCTCGTCCACGTATTCTAGGAGCTCGATAGCGTCTTCTGCTAAAACTGCACCTTTTGGGTGACATCTTGCATCTGGGTCATTGAAGCGTGCCAAATCTTGCTCTTGCCTCTAAATGGTGTAGGCGGCAAACTGAAGCTGCTCCATCGTAGGCATCCGATGCAACTGAATTGCTCCTCTAAAGCTTGCTATTTGACCTTCGAGTTATTGGACCTCGGTCTCTAGATCCTCAATTCAATCCTTCAAAGCTTGATTTTTTGAACTACTAGCTTCTAGCTTCTGAGTGGAACCTCTGTGCTTGAAAAGAGATTTCTCTAACTGCTTTATGTGAGCCTTTAACGCCTCGTTCTGACGTTGTTCATTCACAAGCTTCGTTGAAGGAGAAGTTTTAAAGCTCTCCATCTTTTGGGTCATGGCAAGTACTTGGTCCTTGTGCTCGTAGTACTTCTTCTTATAAGCCTTGATTCTTGCCTTTTCCTCATTGAGTCTGAGCTCTAACCCTTCGTTGGGCTCGTCACTTGCAACTCTCTTGCTCTTATTTAACCCTTGCAGCTTTTAGATCTCTTCCTTTTTTGTCTTGAGTTCGGATTCCAACATATAATTCCTGTTTTAATTTCTCCATCGAGCTTCGTCTTGTCTAAATCTGAATGGACTTCTTTTGTTCATCTTCATGTTGTTTTCTCATCAAGTCGACTTCAGTAGGAAGCGTTGCCATCCTTTCTTGAACATGCCTTCTACCATCGGGATTCAATTGAGGAATATTGTCATTGACTCGATTAAATCGTCATATTTCATAGTCCAGAGTCGTCATGTAAAGGGGCACTCAAAATCCTGACTCTCCTATTATTGTTTCATGTAGAAGAAGCGTCGTACACCTTCCCTTTGTAGCCTTTCTTAGTTGCGTAGTCCTTGTTGAATTCACTGAGTCCACTTGTGGACGATATAAATTGTTTGGAGTCATATTGTCTCAAAACAAGCAGAGGCGCATAAGCCGTATGCCCCCAAAGGCCAAGTAATGGTACCCAAGAATGCTCCCCACGTCGGTAAAGAATATTCCTCGTGCGTAGCCACGGAGCCTTCCAAACTATGTCTTCATCTTTCAAATTTCGTAGGACGTCTAGCCATACCTTCTCGGATCTTCCCGTTGGCCAATCTTCCTTTTGCAAGAACTCTTCTAATGGGGAAAATTTGCCATCAAAGATAGACCTCGAAAAGTGAATGTCGGACCACAGATGGCTGTAAAACCAAACTGTCAGAAGCTGAGAGCATCCTAAGAAGCGACCACCACCATGCTTTCTACAAAACCTAAGAGACTGGAAGGTTTCGGACAACATGACAGGCACCGGATTGGACTTTCCTTCTAAGCAATCGAACAGATCTAGCACCGAGGGATGAATGAGTCCCAACGCCTTCAGAAATAGGACTAACCCATAAATCAACAATGCGAAGAGGTTTTGCTGAACTCAGCCCACCAGATGTACTGAAGCTAGGGCCAAAATTCCTTCCGATTTGAGATACTCCTTTTCGTTCCAAGTGGTGACTTGACCTTCGACCCAAGACGGTAAAGTTCCTGAAAATCTACCTAGCTTGGCCCGAAATGACTTGTTTTTAGGTGGTTTGGAGTAGACCTGATTCTCATCAATCCTTTTGCAATTCATGAGGGATAGATACTCCTCGATCGTCGGTGTCAAATTAAGGTCGCCAATTGTAAAGCAACTATAAGCCGGGTTCCAGAATCTCACCAAGGCTTGGAGTAGTGACTGATCAATCAGGACATCTAACAAGTGCGCTATGTTGCCGTACTTGCTTTTGAAAACACCTCTAGCTTCATAGCCCCAACTGTACCACACTAATCTCAACCCTAACACATCATTGTATTCGGTGTTCATGAAGGTTTTGGATGACATCACTGATCTATATCCGATAAAAACATTGTCTCCGTCATGAAGCTGCTCGCCTTCGGACCATACTTGTACCTCGAAGTTCTTTTTATCAGTGCTACAAACTAAGTCTCCCATTGATCAAGTCTTTAAGTTCAGACTATTTCCGAATTAGTGTTTTCCTCATGATATGATGAAAATATGCAAAACAAAGTATAACGGGGAAAAGAATAAAAAACAAATGAAATAGGTTAGTAACAAAATAAACGAATTCGAAAACATGAATCAGAACAATACGAAAAGGAAACCCTAACCACATGAATTCTAGATTACTATGGTTTTTCGCATGGCTCTAATCGGGGTGGGCTCTTACGTTCTCACACATGGGTTCGGTTCTAGAAAGGGTACTCGAACCTATCTTGCTGCCTACTAAGACAACAAGAGCCCTAATTCTAGCCCATTACAGGCTTGCGAATTGGATTCGGTTCAAGGGAATGCACGCCCTAGTGACATGGAGGGCTCCTCATTTGTCAAAAGGCATGGACTCTGGAAGTGAATTACCAACCCGTGGAGGGCTACTCACTTGGGTACGTGGCGTTTCACTCCCACTCAAGGGACAAAGCTCGGGTATAGAGCTTGATGATCATGATGCAACACATGTCGGTGATTCCTTAGAAATTAAATGAGCAATTAATTCAAAGCCACCAATTATTGAAGCCCGTGCAATCAATGTTGCAATTTTAAAAACGAACAAAGTAATTGAAGTCGATTTAAATTTCAAAATTTCCATCATTAAAAGCAACATAGATTTTATTAGCTTAACTCTCTTTTTGTTTTGTAAAAAACAAAAAACTGTCCCCAGCGGAGTCGCCAGCTGTAGCGACCTTTTTTTTTTGAAATCCAAAAATTTAAAAGTTTGAACGAGATCGCTAAAAAGGAGTAGTAGATTTCCTTTTGTCTTTTTTTGAAAATATTTGGAAAATGGAAAATTCTTTAAAAATTCATGTTTTTGAAAACAAAAAGACTTAGAGTTGCCACCGGCCACTAAGGTAGGCCGGACACCATAAAATCAAAGATTCTTAAAAAATGGGTTCGGGAGTTGTTTACGTGTGGGGAAGGATTAGCACCCCCATCACGCCCGAAAATTGGTACCAAAATATATGTTGCCTTTAATTGATGGGAATTATCAAAATTTAAATTGGATTTAATCAAAGTGTTCGTGATTGAATCTAGACTTTGATTAGACGGGCTTTGTCAAATTGTTGAATTCGAATCAATTAAATATTTAATTAATAAGGGTGACGATACCTTGGACCATAGATTAAACCGACATCGAATAAGCCCAACTGCCGAGTTAATTTATGGTTTGAACCTCGTTCATCACCTTTATGCATGATGCAAGCAATTAAATATGATGAAATGACTTGTCAAAATTTTACCTCAAATTAAATTACCTTTAGACGATAAGAATTAATTTGAATATTTGGTCAACATCCAGTGAGCCAGGACTGTTACGACACAAATATAGGAATTAATAAATGCCTCTGTTTTATAATTAAAGTTGATTAATTACATGCAATGTCTAATATAAATATTAGAAGTCTCATGAATGACAATTATAATTCATGGCATAGAAAGACACAAAATTAAAACCTAAGGCCCACTAAAGCCTTAACCTAAAAAGGCCCAAATTATGAAAAATCCAATTAGTGATCTAATAATTAATTAGGTTAGTCTAATATTAACCCTAAATTAATTAATCCTAAAAACTAGGAATCTTAACATTTTATTGGCTATCTTGAACCATGATAATCAATTCGATTAATTTTAAACTAGAATCCCAATGAGCCAAAGAAACTAT
Organism: Hibiscus mutabilis; assembly: GCA_019671005.1. NCBI lineage: Eukaryota > Viridiplantae > Streptophyta > Magnoliopsida > Malvales > Malvaceae > Hibiscus > Hibiscus mutabilis. The sequence continues at coordinate 34,802,670 of CM033743.1, read as the reverse complement.
TTAAAACCGATCAAATTAACTAGTCATGATTTTTAAATTAGGTGATCTATATGAAATTCCAATTTTATCCATAAAATAATTAAGAATTGTTCAATCAATTTAATTCATTTAACATTTACCCCAATGAGCCAAGGGCGAATTTAAATGGATTCGAACCTAAAGTCTAACTAAGACTCTAAACTCAACCTAAATTTAATTTAATTAATATAAAGCCTATGCCCCAATTAAACGAGCGCATAGTTTAAATTAATTAAATTGAATATAAATCTCTAAACTAATCCTAAAAGGCCTAAACTAATTTACAAAGTCTACCCTAATAACAATGGATAATCAAAACTTGCAAATGAGGCATATAATTAAAATAAATAAATAAAACAAAGAACACATAAAAAGGACATTAAATAAATATGTAATGCAAGGCATAAATTAAAACAAAATACTAATCTAAGGGGTCCGATATGATAAAAAAAGGGACTAAAATAAAATTAGAAACACTGGAAAGGGGTAAATTATAAGATTTTTAAAAAATAGGGTCTGAATTGGTGATTAACCCTTCTAAAAACAAATTAAATCCAAAAACTAGGGTTTAATTAAATGAGGATTAAAACCACATGGGCTTGGAGTGCCATTTAAAAGACGAAAACCTTAAAAAAGATATTTTGAAAACACAGAAGGCCTTTAGTGTGATTAAACCACCTTTTAGAATTGAATCAGACTGATTTGGGGTTTGTTTGAAAGTTTTGAAAATGTTTCAGGGGCCCAGGTTGTAGTTTCAAATGGGAAAAACCCTGAACGGGTAATTTTGAAATCACGAAAGGATTTAAAAAGGGAAATAAACCATTTTATTTTAAAAAAAAACAGTTTAAAACTTAAATTTTACCTTAAACGACAATTTTTGGCCAATTCAGAAACCATTTCCATTTTCTTTCATTTCCTGAAAACTTCTAACCCTCTCAAAACTCTCTCAAGCTGGGATGAACACCGTTGTGGTGTTCATCCCGGCTGTCACACAACCCAGAATTCGGCGTCCCTCTGCCGTACCAAACACTTATGGCCACCACAAACTCCTCCGCCCGTCGCATGCCTACGCCGGAAAACCCAACATTCAACCCTAAAACCTTCACTGTTTTCTTCTAAATACAAAACCAAGGCCGGATTTTTAAGAAAAGAGACGCACCGGCCTAGATCTAATAAAACAAAAGCTCATTTCCTACTTTAGATCTAGTGTTCGGAGTTTCAAAACGACAAGCTTCGGTTCCCCCAACTAATTCACCTATACGGCCTAAGGCTTAAGGTTTTTTTACCAGTGGACTGAACTGAAAGGACGCTCCAGACCCCACATCGGCTCACCCTTTTTAGCCCGGAGGCGGTGGTTTATTGCTGGCAAGCCAACGACAACCAGATAACCCAGAACTCTAAATGTAGACTCTTTCTCAGATCTAGGGTTTTTTATGCATGCAAGAAAAAAGATAGATTACCTCTAAAAAGTGCTCTTTTGTATTTCTCTCAACTCGAAAAACTTGTTACAAGGTTTGGTGCGTTCGGTTTTTATAACCAAACTATGTTGTTACATGAAAATTGAAATAAACAATGGCTCTATGTTCGTTTGAAATCTGTCGGGATCTTCTGAGTTCTTGTTATTTTTGGTTCGATATGGCTTTTGTGCTTCCTTGCCGTGTTTTTTTCATTTTTGGTCGCCTGGGATTATATCTGGCAATATTTTGTTTTTGTGTTTCTTTGCATGGTCATCGTGGCTGCTTGGGAGGAGGAGGGGACCACTGGTGGTTGCGGCCGCCGTAGATGAAGAGCCAGAGGCTGCCCAAGAATCAGGCGCGTGGAGGAGCGGGAAAGCCGTGCTTGGACACGTGGCGGTTCTGGAAGATTCCCACCTTCCATCTGAGCCGTTCATCTTCTCTCCGATCTAACGGTTGAAATAGATGCGGCGCTGGCGAACAATAACCCTAATTAGGGTTTTTTTCCCATGTTGGATCTGGACCGTTCGTTCTATCAGCCAGATTTGACAGTCCAGATTTGGCTGCGCAAGAAGGAAAACAACATTAGATTAGGGTTTCCAATTAGTCTTGGGCCTAAACGGGCTGATGTAATATTTAATTTTTGGGTTTTGGAACTGTAATTGGACTGTAAATTAGGACTTGGGCTTTATTATTATTTAATGGGCATTTATTTATTAATCTGTTTTGTTTGTTTTTATACTTTTGTTTAATATAATATAATATAATATAATATAATATAATATAATATAATATAATATAATATAATATAATATAATATAATATAATATAATATAATATAATATAATATAATATAATATAATATAATATAATCAGTAATAATAATATAATAGAATAATCATAATAAACTAACAATAACATAACCATAATATTTTTTGTTTTTCATTCGAAATATAACATATAACTGAAATAAATTAATAGCAATTAATTACACAAATAATATTAAAAACGATACTAATAATAATATATATTTTTTCTGTTTCCTTTTAAACTAAAATAAGATAATAATACTAATATATTATATCTAAAGCCCATTAAGACACAAAAATAAAAGTGGGCCGAGCCCCGGATAAAAATAGTGATTACAATATCAAACCACCAAACACGCATTTTCGGTCTCGAAAGCGTAAACTATAGGCATGCTTTCTAAACAGTTCAACCAACATACTCAGAATTGAAACTAAGCATAACACCATCAATCATCATCACAAATCTAACAACAATTCAACAACCAAGAAGATTACAATCCTTAGAAACAAGAACAATCAAAATACAAATCCCCAAACTTGGACAACACATTGCCTTTTTACCAAATGCTTTAAGTAAAAACCATAGTCAATGTCAAATGATGTCTTAGGATCTCTTCGCTCCAATGCTCCCACAATCCTCACTTTTTTGCAAAGAAGAATGAGTGCGTAAGCAAACATATGCTTAGTGGTGCTATTCTTCCACATTCATCAATACATCAGAACATGAGTATAAAAGCCAACACCTTTGAAACCCTTTTCAAAACATGACATGCATAACAACCATATGCAAAATATAGTTTTTCACTTGTTTCTCATATATTGGCAATTATAGTGACCTTTAAACAAATCCTTGTTTCGTTAAACCACATCGGATTTACGGGTTTCTCGGTAGGCTCACCTCCTTCCTACCTCAAGGTACATCATCCACTTGGGTTGCTTAGTTAAATTGCACACCAAAAGTAATAATCCAACAGTCCAAGTGTCGGGAAATGCCGGTACACCCATGGCACAACGAAAAAATTATCCAGCGAATTCCACCAGTGATTCATGTACGAGGAATGAATCTAGGGTGAAAAGGGATAAAACATTACCTCAATTAAATCTGATAACTGTAGGGACACAAGAAAATCCAATTCCTCCTACACGATGTCGAATCCTAGTCGTCACAAAAGTGTTCTGACCTTACGCAGTCCACTCGAATGAAACAAACAATATTTCACTTCTCTAACTGTTATAGAGGTTTTTAGAAATAGACATATCTTTGGCTGCTAGACTTATGCCTTTATATAACATTCAAAAACCTAATCCTAATTAAATTTAAATTTATTAAATATACAGTATATTTAACTGAATATAATTAAATATATAGAATCTAATTCTACTTCAATTAGGTTTCTTTGAGGATATATATATTTTAATGGTGTACAACAATTATCTAGTATTAAAATATATATAAATGAAATTATCTATATAATTACAATAATTATAATAATTTCAGTTTTAACCAAATCGTGTACAACACATTTGCACACATGTTATCTAGTCGATATTTGTTCGTTTCAATCATAGGGTGTGACCCTTGTAAGTTCATGTAATGTTAGCAGTAATATCTAGAACAATTCTAATATTACAAGCAATGAGTGGCATCTAACAATACATCATTGCTACCTAAGTTACAGGAAGTCGTGGTTCGACATAACTTCTTCGTGATTAACTCTTTTTATGTATTACATCCTTTTGTCCTTATATCTAGATTGGACACAAGTCATGGAATGGTCACACTTTTATAGTCCATCTAATATTTCTTGATATCTTGAGTAGACTATTATAAATGAATAACTATGATATCTCATATCAATTTATTCGAGCATGGCCATGCATTCCTAGTCCCACTCAATCAAGTGGCCTATGATATTACTCCTATTATGTAGGAGGGACAAATCCTATCTTGATCAACCATATTGCACTATATAGATTGTGATATATCTAACATCAGTCTTTATAGTGTAGTTAGTTACGACACACGTTTGACTGTATCAAAATATGTCACTCGCAATGTTGAAATAATGATGATCTCAAGTTTGAGGATCATACGTGTAGTTATCACTATGAGCAATGTTGTGACTTTCACATAATTATCCAAGAAACATGCTCATAGTGGGTCAGTCCAGTATGTCATTCTCTAACACATACTTATGTATTGATTTTCACATCTCCATGTCAATGACAACACTTTGTTATCAATCAACTACATATTAATCTTAATGTATTATTGTTGTCTATGCCCACAATAATACTTGACTAAGGACATTCAAGAATAATCATATTATTCTAAAGACTTTATTATAATTTAATTTGTTTATATATGCACAAAATAATGGCTGAAATAATAATAATGGCTTTATATTAATAAACAAGATAAAATAAGTATGTCTTTTACAATCATCTTATGATTGATCTTTGGGCATACTCCAACAATCTCCCACTAGCACTAAGACCAATTACTCATGTATCTAATACCGAGAGACTTAGTGTGATGATCATACTTCTGCTGCGTCAGAGGATTTGTCAGTGGATCGGTGATATTATCATCCGTTGGTACTTTGCATATTTCCACGCCCCCTCGATCAAAATGATTTCTCGAATGAGATGGTAATGCCTAAGCACGTGTTTGGATCGTTGGTGAGATCTGGGTTCTTTTGTTTGTGCAATGGCTCTGTTGTTATCACAACGTAGATCTATAGCATTTGATATGCTAGACACAACCCTTAGTTTAGATATGAACTTCTTGATCTAACCTTTTTTGCAGCATCGCTTGCTGCAATATACTCGGTTTCTGCTGTAGAATCTGCTAATGTATGTTGCTTTGAACTTTTCCAGCTTACAACACCCCCATTAAGGCAAACCACAAAACCCGATTGTGATCAAGAATCATCCTTATCGGTTTGGAAGCTTGCATCAGTATAACCTTTTTATACTTAACTCTTTCTTACCTCCATACATAAGGAATGTATCCTTAGTTCTTCTCAAGTACTTATGGATGTTTTTGACTACAACCCAATGACCTTTACCGGGATCTACTTGGTACCGACTTGTCATACTTAATGCATATGATACATCTGGATGTGTACAAAGCATGGCATACATGATAGATCCAATGGCCGAAGCATATGAAATCTTACTCATGCGTTCTCTTTCTTGAGGCGTTGAAGGACACATTTCCTTTGAGATTGAATACCATGTCTAATAGGTAAGAATCCCCTTTTAGATTCTTCCATACTGAATCTTTTCAGTACTTTATCTATGTATGTATTTTGGCTTAGTCCTATGCGTCGTCTTGATCTATCTCTATAAATCTTGACTCCTAATATGTATGTTGCTTCACCCAAGTCTTTTATAGAAAAACATTTTCCTAACCAAGTCTTTATAGACTGTAAGGTACGTATGTCATTCCTATTATTAGTATGACATGCACATACAATACCAAGAATGTGATAGTGCTCCCAGTAGTTTTCTTGAAAAAACATGGCTCACCTTCATTTTTGATAAAACCAAATTCTTTGATTGCATCATTAGAATGAAGATTCCAACTTCGAGAAGCTTGCTTCAACCCATAAATGGATATTTGTAGCTTGCATACTTTTCGAGCATCTTTTGGATCAACAAAACCCTTAGGTTGTGTCATGTACAAATCCTCATCTAGTATTCCATTAAGAAAAGCGGTTTTGACATCCATTTGCCAGATTTCATAATCATAAAACGCAACTATTGCAAGCAATATCCTGGTGGATTTAAACATAGCAATAGGGGAAAAAGTTTCATCATAGTCTATACCATGAATCTGACGAAAACCCATAGCGACCAATCACCCTTTGTATGTTTGTACATTGCCATCCATGTCGGTCTTCTTTTTGAAAACCCATTTGCACCCTATAGGCTTAATCCCTTCAGGTGGGTCAACCCAAGTCCACACTTTATTTTTTGACATGGAATCCATCTCGGATTTTATGGCTTCTAGCCATTTCTCAGAATCTGGGCTCGCAACTGCTTCATGATAAGTCATAGGCTCATCTTGATCCACGAGGAGAACATTACCATGCAATGTAACTAGAAATCCATATCTTTCAAGCGCATTGCATTCTCTCATAGATATCCGTAGTGGCTGTGTTTCAAAAACAGTTGGATGTTCCTCAATTATTTATGGAACCTGTTGTTCAATCTTTGGTTCAGTGATCAGTGGTTGATCTTGAATTTCCTTAAGTTTAATATTTCTCTCACTTCCTTTTTTGAAAATAAATTCTCTCTCGAGGAAGACTCATGTTCGAGCAACAAACACTTTGTTCTCAGATGCATTGAGGAAATAATATCCTTTAGTTTCTTTAGGATATCCCACAAAATTACACTTATGAGATTTGTGTTTGAGTTTTGTAGACATTTGATGTTTAACATAAACTTGGCATCCTCAAATTTCTATAAAAGACATACTAGGTTGCTTTCCAGTCCATATCTCATATGATTTTTAATATGGCATGCATAACAACCATATGCAAAATATAGTTTTTCACTTGTTTCTCATATATTGGAAATTATTGATAAGTGTTCAAAAGTACTATTTTCTTACCCTTTTTACTCATATTATTGTTAGACTTAGGCTCATATTAGTTGCATAATTAGCTATTCATGCATTAATCCATGTTTCCTTCCATCGTTGAGCTTGATTACATAACTTGGTAGTTTTTGTGGGAAAAGATGCTGCTTTGGTGTGTTTTGTGTGTATGTGCAGGATCACTTGCCAAAGCAAGGCTAGAGCTAGTTGCTAGGGCAATACATGAAGGAGATGTCGAGCTAGTTGCCAGGGCAATGCATGAAGGAGATGCCGAGCTAGTTGCCAGGGCAATGCATGAAGGAGACGCCGAGCCAGTTGCCAGGGCAATTGTCGACAAGAGCAAAGGTGATATGGTAGTCGAAATTGATGACTAGATAAGCCCAAGATGACGTGGAACAAAGCCCAATCCCAAAGGAATTTGATTTCCATGAAGAGATTAAAGAAGAATTAAATTCCAAGAAGATAGGAGAAGTTCTAGTAGGAATATAATTATAATAAAGAATTATATTCTTTAAAGATAATTTAATTCCAACTTAACTTCCTCTTCAAGGAAGGACTTGGACCTAGCCCTATAAATAAGAGGCCATATCGTCAACTTTGGAGAGAGCAAAGAGAGGGGAATTTCGACAACTCCAAGAAGGGCAAGAGGAGAGAATTTTCGACAAGCCTCATTCTTCATCCTTTTCTTTCTTGTTCGATTGGGTTCATGCTAGGGATTATTTATCTTGTGTTTCTTTGGAACCTAGCCATGAACTAAATCTATTTGGCTATGGTTATTGTGTTTTGTTGTTGTGAGAAACAATTGGATTTTGTTTAGGTAATAAGAGTTTGCACTTTTTTATTCAAGGTTTACTCATTCTTGGCTTTTATTCTTGTTTGCGAGTGAATTGGGAGAGGATCTCGTAACTTCATCTATTTATCTAATATAGGGAGAGTTAGATTCAAGAAAGAAATGAGTATGGTCTTTATTCAATCTATTGATGGTGAAGATTAATCCGGCTTAGGAATAAGTTAAGGATTTCAACGGCTAAGAGGAGCGCAAGATTGGTTGTTGTTCACCCTTGATTCACGCAGGGATGTATTATCAAGGCATGCACAAGTAGCTAGAGTTTCGACTTAGGGATAAGAAGAAACCATTGAAGAACGCTCCGCCGAACCTTGAAGTTGCTGCCCAGACGCCCAAGTAGTTGCCCAACTAGTCGCCCAGGCAACCATCGATTAGTTGCCAAGGCAACCCCGTTGTGCAAGTTGCCACGACAACTGACTTGCCCTTGCACTCTTTTACCAAGACGATCCAATCGGCTATTACACCTCAACTCACGATAACCTGGCCTATTTACTCTATTTTAATTTCATCTATTCTTTTAGTTTATTGCTCTTACTTTACTCGTTAAAGACAACTCCTACTATCAATTGTGTTTTTACTTTTCACAGTGCAGTAACTTAAGCAAAGTGGCCCAAACCAATCCCTGTGGAGACGATACTCGATACTCATATCACGTTATTACTTGCGACGTGTATACTTGCACAATTGCGTAGCACTTATTACACGCAACAAGTTTTTGGCGTCGTTGCCGGGGATTGGCAATAGCAACTTTGTTTTTATTTTCTTGCACTTTCTTTTTACTTTTCTTGTTTAAGATTCAAAGGGATAACAAACTTTGGTTTTGCATTGATATATGACCAGGGCGAGACCGACTTCACCAGAATATCCCTTTGATCCAGAAATCGAACGAACCTTACAAAGACTTAGACGAAGGATAAGAGTAGCAATGGCTAATCAAGACGGCAATATGAATCAAGATGTTCCAGCAGGAGGAGGAGTGATTCTTGCACAAAACAGAACTATTCGAGACTATCTTGAAGAAGATCTTGATGGACTTAATCGAGGAGTTGTCGCACCTGAAATTGAAGCCGACCACTTTGAGTTCGAAACCGGTAATGTTTAATATGATCAACACAATTGGTCAATTTGGCGGCTCAGCAACTGAAGATGCACGGCAACATCTGAAATCTTTCCTCGAGATTTGCAACTCGTTCAAAATACACGGAGTCACCCCCGATGTCTTACGATTAAGACTATTCCCCTATTCACTGAGGGATAGGGTGAAAGCATGGTTAAATAGCATTCATGCCGGATCAATAGCATCTTGGACCGATCTTTGTCGTGATTTCCTTACTCGGTTTAATCCTACAAATTTGACTGATAAACTTCGTAACGACATTACTTCTTTTTGGCAGGCAGATGATGAATCCATGTACGAGGCTTGGGAGCGATATAGAGAACTTCTACACAAATGCCCCCTACACGGATTCACGGTGTGGACTCAAGTAACAATGTTTTACAACGCCGTGAATACACCAACAAGGATGATGCTAGATGCCTCGGAAAACGACATACTTCTAGATAAGTTACCGGAGGAAGCAATGCAAATTCTAAACAGGCTGGCCAAGAATGATTATCAATTTCCCTCTACTAGAAGAGGAGGAGTTAGACGCCAAGCCACAATACATGAACTAGGATCATCAGATTCAATTTCGGCACAATTGGCCACTTTAACCAAGATGGTCCAGAACATGCAAAAACCAAACAAAACACATGAATTCAAGGTAATGGATTCTTTTTGTGAGTTATGTGGTGATAACCATAATTCTTCTGAATGTATGCAGAATCCAGAATCCAGCTTCTATGTGGGGAATTACAATCGGAACAACAATGTGATGTCCAATACATACAATCCAGCTTGGAAGAAGCACCCAAATTTTTCATGGAGTAATCATAACAATGCTCTAAACCAGACCAATCAGAATGCACAAGCATCGGGATTCCAGCAGAATATGCCACGGCAACAGTTGCCGCAGCAACAACCGACAACATCTAGTTCTTTGGAAAATTCTCTAAATGCTTTTACGATGAAAACTAAATCTTATATGGCTGAGAATAGTAATTTCATAAAAAGAACTGATGCTTTTATAAACAGAACCGAGATGAGATTGCAAAACCAAGAGGCGGCAATCAAATCATTGGAAAATCAAGTTGGACAGTTTGCTCAAAATCTGAATACTAGACCGCAAGGAGGTTTACCTAGCGATTCTGAAGTCGCAAGAGGAACTGGCCATGAACAATGTAAGGTAATCACCACTAGAAGTGGCCAACAACTTAGAGAGGCTCAAACCCGCTCATCAAACAAAACTCCACAAAAAGATCAAGACGAACCTAGCGGCAAAGCCTCAGATGCTGAGCCAGGAATTACCTCGGCAACCGACGATAAGGATGCTTCAGGAACTTGTGATAAGCATGCCTCGGAAACCCCAATTGATAATGCCTCGGCAACTCCAGTTGCCCCGGCAATGCCGTCAATCAGGTTCCAAACCAATGAAAGGATCGAAGATATCCGACTTTCACCACCATTCCCACAAAGGTTTAAGCGACAAAAGCAAGAATATCAATTCAAGAAGTTTCTTGATATCCTAAAGCAAGTCCACATCAACTTGCCATTGGTGGAAGCAATTGAACAAATGCCAAAATATGCTAAGTTTCTTAAAGACATCGTGTCCAAGAGAATAAGGCTAGGAGAGTTTGAAACAATTGCCGCAATAGAGGGATGCATGGCAATGTTGCACAATCGTATGCCATCCAAGTTGAAGGATCCCGGAAGTTTCACAATACCCTGTTCCATTGGAAACCACTATGTCGGGAAAGCATTATGCGACCTTGGGGCTAGCATAAACTTGATGCCTAAATCAGTTTTCCAGAAACTAGGAATCGGGAAGGCAAGACCTACAACAGTTATGCTACAACTAGCCGACAGATCCTATGTGCATCCAGAGGGAAAAATCGAGGACATACTGGTAAAAGTTGATAAATTTATTTTTCCCGCTGACTTTATTGTTTTGGATTGTGAAGCAGATGAGCATGCACCTATCATTCTCGGGAGACCATTCCTAGCAACAGGGAGAACCTTGATCAATGTTGAAAAGGGAGAACTCACAATGAGGGTGAATGACCAACAAGTTAAACTAAATGTGTTCCAAACACTAAGGCATGCCGATGATCCAAAAAAATGCCAATTTCTTCATGCCACGGTAGAGTTTAACTTCGACGAGGAATTTAGTTGCCTTGGCGACTACATTGCCGATCAAGAGGAACCTGAGGAGTATGAAGAATCGGTCGATGATGAACAACAAGAAAAGACAAATTGGCTAGTCAATCGACCAGGTACATACTTTGAACCACTGGATTACTCAAGTAAGGAAGGTAAAATCGAAAAACCCTCTATTGAACAACCACCGATTCTTGAGTTGAAACAATTGCCAGAGCAACTAAAATATGCATACTTAGGAACTGATAATACATTGCCTGTAATTATTTCTTCTAAGTTACAGCCTGAGCAGGAAAAGAAGCTGATCAAGATGTTGAAGATACACAAAAAAGCAATAGGGTAGACAATTGCCGACTTGAAGGGAATTAGCCCGGCAGTATGCATGCACAAGTTTTTGTTGGAAGATGATCACAAACCTTCAATTGAGGCCATAGGAGACTGAATCATGCCATGAAAGGGGTTGTAATGAAAGAAATCATCAAGTGGCTTGACGCCAACATTATATACCCTATCTCTGATAGTACATGGGTAAGTCCGGTACAATGTGTACCGAAAAAGAGAGGTATAACGGTGGTAAGTAATGAAAACAATGAACTCATTCCAACCAGGACTGTGACCGGTTGGAGGGTTTGTATGGATTATCGAAAGCTAAACAAAGCCACTAGGAAAGATCACTTCCCATTACCCTTTATTGATCAAATGCTTGACCGTCTTGCAGGTAAACCCTTTTATTGTTTTCTTGATAGTTATTCAGGTTACAATCAAATTGCCATAGCACTAGAAGATCAAGAAAAGACAACCTTCACATGCCCATACGGTACTTATGCCTTCCGAAGGATGCCGTTCGGATTGTGTAACGCCCCGACAACCTTCCAAAGATGCATGATGGCACTCTTTTCAGACATGGTCGAAGACTTCCTTGATATCTTCATGGATGATTTTTTTGTTTTTGGTAATGACTTCGACAGCTGTCTCGGCAATTTAGAGAGGGTGTTGGCAAGATGTGAAGAAACTGATTTAGTCATCAATTGGGAGAAATGCCATTTTATGGTAGATGGAGGAATAGTGCTCGGCCACAAGATTTCATCCAAGGGAATTGAATTAGACAAAGACAAGGTGGACGTGATCGAGAGATTACCCCCACCAAGTTCGGTTAAAGGAATTCGAAGTTTTATGGGACATGCAGGTTTTTACAGGAGGTTCATTCATAATTTTTCTAAAATCACTAAACCCTTGTGTAACTTGCTTGAACAGGATAAAGTCTTCGATTTTGATGATTCTTGCACCCAAGCATTCGAAACCCTAAAGAAAAAGCTTGTCTCGGCACCCATTGTCGTTCCACCAGATTGGACGCTACCTTTTGAGCTCATGTGTGATGCAAGTGATTTCGCGGTAGGAGCAGTCCTAGGCCAACGCACAGGTAAGACCTTCCATGTGATATACTACGCTAGTAAAACTCTTAATAGTGCTCAAGTGAATTACACAACAATGGAGAAAGAGTTACTAGCTGTAGTTTTCGCATTTGACAAGTTCCTATCCTATTTGATTGGTACAAAGGTAATTGTTCATACGGATCATTCGACAATCAAATATCTATTTGCTAAAAAGGATGCCAAACCTCGTTTGATTCGTTGGATATTACTTTTACAAGAATTTGATATTGAAATTAAGGACAAGAAAGGAACAGAAAATCAAGTTGCCGATCACTTATCACGTTTAGAATGCAATAGGGAGGAGGACGCAGATCTAGAGATATGCGATGCATTCCCGGATGAACAAATTTTAGTTGCCTCGACAACCATGGACGCACATGCCTCGGAAACCCTTGACGCCTCGGCAACCATGGATGTGCACGCCTCGACAACTCTCGATGCCGCAGCAGCCCTTGACGCGCACACCTCAGCAATTTTGGGAGCAGTCGCCAAGGCAGTACATGCCTCGGCAATACCCTGGTACGCGAATTTAGTTAATTTCCTTGTTTGTGGTATTTTACCTTATGGTATTACTCACCATGGGAAGAAGCGGTTCCGCCATGATACTAAGCATTACTTTTGGGACGAGCCTCTTTTGTTTAAACAATATGCAAATCAGGTTATACACCGATGTGTCCTTGAAAAAGAGCAATAGAATGTACTCCGGCAATGCCATTCTTCACCCTATGGAGGACATTTTGGAGGAACTCGTACTGCGGCCAAAGTTTTGCAATCCGGTTTGTATTGGCCAACATTGTACAAAGATGCCCAAGACTTTTACAAGCAATGTGATCGTTGCCAGAGGACGGACAATATCTCTAGACGACATGAGATGCCGCTCCAGAACATCATTGAGGTGGAATTATTCGATGTATGGGGAATCGATTTTATGAGACCTTTCCCATCTTCATTTGGCAACCTCTACATTCTACTTGCCGTCGACTACGTGTCTAAATGGGTGGAGGCAGCTGCAGTTCCCAACAACGATTCCAAGACCGTGCAACGATTCTTGCAGAAAAACATATTTACACGGTTTGGGATGCCGAGAGCAATTATCAGTGACGAATGCAAGCATTTTGACAACAGACTAATTACCAAGATGTTGCAACGCTTCGGCATAACACACAAGATCGCCACGGCATATCACCCACAAACCAACGGGCAAGCAGAAATTTTGAACCGGGAATTGAAGGGTATACTCGAGAAAGTTGTAAATCCCTCTAGGAAGGATTGGTCATTAAGACTAGATGACGCACTTTGGGCATATCGCACTGCATTCAAAACACCCTTAGGTATGTCCCCCTTCTGACTTGACTATGGCAAAACATGCCATCTACCGGTGGAAATCGAACACAATGCATACTGGGCAATCAAGACCGTGAATATGGATTGGGAAAGTGCCGAACAAAAGCGTTTGTTGGACCTCAATGAGATAGAAGAATTTTGTGCACTCGCCTATAACAATGCACGAATCTACAAGGAGAAAACAAAGCAATGGCATGACAAGAAACTATTGCCACGACAATTCACGCAAGGGCAACTAGTTCTCTTATTCAATTCTCGACTAAAACTTTTCCCGGAAAAGCTGAAATCAAGATGGTCGGGACCATTCGAAGTCGTCAAACCATTCTCCCATGGTGCTGTGATAATCAAGTCCATCTCTAACAACCATGAATTCAAAGTTACTGGACAAAGATTGAAGCACTACAATGGTGCCCATGTGGAACGTAACAAAGAAGTGGTCAACTTAGGAGATGCATGAGCATGCTCTCCCTTTGATATTTTATTTTTATTTTTTTATTTTCGATTAATTTTTATTTTTATTTTATTTTTCGAAATAATTTTTTTTATTTTTTATTTATTTCTGATTATTATTATTCTTTAGGATATATTTTTTTATTTATTTATATTTTTAAGTTTAAGAATCCCATTACACATCTTTATTTATTTTCTTTTATTAGTTTATCTTTAATTTTAATCCTTATTTGATTTGTCTTTGAATTGTAGGAAAAGAGTTCAAGATAAAAATGAATTTTAATCCAAGAAGGAAAACATCTTCAACAAGGAAACTAATGGGCTGAATCTAAGGCTTATATAAAGCCTCCAATTTACCCTAATCAAACCCCCCATTACCGTCACCCTCTCCCTAAACTAAAACCCTTTTTTTGTTTTCCCCTAATCCCACCCACCATATTTACCACCTATCTTTTCTATAAAACCCATCACCCTTAACCTATTCTTACTTTTTATCTTGCAACTTTTTAGTTTCTTTTCTTTTCTTTTATTTGTTTTTACAAAACTCACAACCAAGATCATCTATGGCATCCAAGATTAAATTTTTAGTTCATCCAAAGAACCAAGATACAAGAAGTTTGCTACACCGGTGGTTCAAGAAAGATTTCACTCCAAGTTTGAAAGCCAGAAGATTCATGAAGAACAAGGCTTTGAATACTCCAACTCTCATCAAGATTTCGGCCTTGAACCATTCATCTTCGAGAGGATTGCACATCAAAAGTGGCAAATCTTTTGCCATCAACCGGAATCGGGTAACATCTCATGGGTAAGAGAATTCTATGCTCACTCATCTAACCCAGATAATCCTTATGTTTTTGTTCGTGACAAGGCCATACTCATAAGTCCCGAAAACGTCAACACCTTTTATGGGCTTTACATTAAGAAGGACGAGCATCAAGCCTTCGTTGATCAAATCACTCCCAAGCAACTCGACAAGGTGCTTCAAGAACTCACTCAATCGGGAACTCATTGGAACGATGGAGATGCATGTCCCAAGTCAGTCCACCGATGAAAAGGCCCTACCCAAGTCCGATTGGAATCAAGCACTAATCCGAAAGCTAATGGGAGAGGCACCGGGAAATTCTTCAAGGCCTCTAATTGCCACAGCAACTCCTGCCGCCCCGGCAATCCCTAATGCCCAAGCACCTAACGCCCGGGCAACTCGGCCATCAACCCCGGGACACTTTAAAGCACTCTTGCAACCATTGGTGAGCAACCTAAGGCAAATTGAAGACCGGCAACTAATGTTCATGCGGTACATGAAGGAGCACAACAATGCCATCACCCAAGTCATCCTAGAAAGGTACCCGGACAGTCGCGTGCCGTTCCCAATCTTTCCTGCCGAGATCCTTGCCCCGGCAACCAATAAAGCAGTCACCACAGCAACCGCAACAGATGATGCCACGGCAACCTACATCGTGCCTGCACAAGCTGATGTGACGGCAACCAACCCTGAAGATGCCACGGCAACCAAAGCTAACGACATCCCGGCAACCACTACAAAAGCCAAAGGTAAAGCACCTATGCCCGAATCAACTCCTATGGAATCATTTTCTGATTTTTTAGATTCAGACGAGTCCTCCATTGCACCAACAAAGACCGCACCAATTGAATCCACCAAGCGAAAAGCCAATTACATCGATGAAGAGGACGATGAGGACAACCCCGTATGAGGATCGATTCCACCACCGGCAACAAGAAAACAACCATCGCGTTCAAGCAAGAGAATCAAGACACCGACCAAAAGGAAACTAATCATCTACGATGACGAACTCTCAGAGTAAGTCCTCGTATGCATTTTATTTTTCGTTATTTTTATTTTTTTTAATGCATGCATTGAGGACAATGCCTCACTCAAGTTTGGGGGGGGATTGTTATTAGTAGTTACCATGTTTAGTTACATTCATCTTAAGTATTACATTTAGGATACATAAATTGCTTGTCATGCCTTTAGTTGGAACAAGAATTGCTTAGATTTGATGAATATCCGATGATGACTTTGCCAATGCACTTAATTGATAGAATTTTTATTCTAGGATAACCATGGAAAAACTTAAAATTTTACTATGATGCTAAATTTGATGAAACACTGTTGTGGTTTGATTGATTTAAGGAATTCTAGTAAACTTAGGTTGATAATTAACAAATTGGGGGATTAGAATAAAAATTGGATGAATGCTAGAGGTGCCCAAAATTGGCTCTAGCATGTGCTAAAAAAATTGATCACTAGAGGTGCCTGAAACTGGCTCTAGTATGTGTTAAAAAATTGATAGCTAGAGGTGCCCGAAACCGGCTCTAGTCGAATAAATTAACTTAAGAAAACTAAAAACAAAACACTAGAGGTGCCCAAAACTGGCTCTAGTTAAAACATGTTAAAAAGAACCCAATAAAGTAATTTGAAAACCTATTGTTTGCATAGAATCTGAAAAATCAACTTGCACACAACTCCGCACACACTCACAAGCATTATAGTTTGATTCCGAGTAATTCCTAAGATTTCCGAAAAATGAAAAGCCAATCATAATTTGTGCCCCGGTTCAGAGAATTGAAATCAAGTTCAAAGCTAAGTTTGTGAAAATTGAAGTCTTGGCAGGTAATTATTAGTTTGCATTGCTTGAGGACAAGCAATAGTTCGAGTTTGGGGGTGTGATAAGTGTTCAAAAGTACTATTTTTCTTACCCTTTTTACTCATATTATTGTTAGACTTAGGCTCATATTAGTTTCATAATTAGCTATTCATGCATTAATCCATGTTTCCTTCCATCGTTGAGCTTGATTACATAACTTGGTAGTTTTTGTGGGAAAAGATATTGCTTTGGTGTGTTTTGTGTGTATGTGCAGGATCACTTGCCAAAGCAAGGCTAGAGCTAGTTGCGAGGGCAATACATGAAGGAGATGCCGAGCTAGTTGCCAGGGCAATGCATGAAGGAGATGCCGAGCTAGTTGCCAGGGCAATGCATGAAGGAGACGCCGAGCCAGTTGCCAGGGCAATTGTCGACAAGAGCAAAGGTGATATGGTAGTCGAAATTGATGACTAGACAAGCCCAAGATGACGTGGAACAAAGCCCAATCCCAAAGGAATTTGATTTCCATGAAGAGATTAAAGAAGAATTAAATTCCAAGAAGATAGGAGAAGTTCTAGTAAGAATATAATTATAATAAAGAATTATATTCTTTAAAGATAATTTAATTCCAACTTAACTTCCTCCTCAAAGGACTTTGACCTAGCCCTATAAATAAGAGGCCATATCGTCAACTTTGGAGAGAGCAAAGAGAGGGGAATTTCGACAACTCCAAGAAGGGCAAGAGGAGAGAATTTTCGACAAGCATCTAGGGCAAGAAGGATTTCGACAAGCCTCCTTCTTCATCCTTTTCTTTCTTGTTCGATTGGGTTCATGCTAGGGATTATTTATCTTGTGTTTCTTTGGAACCTAACCATGAACTAAATCTATTTGGCTATGGTTATTGTGTTTTGTTGTTGTGAGAAACAATTGGATTTTGTTTAGGTAATAAGAGTTTGCACTTTTTTATTCAAGGTTTACTCATTCTTGGCTTTTATTCTTGTTTGCGAGTGAATTAGGAGAGGATCTCGTAACTTCATCTATTTATCTAATATCGGGAGAGTTAGATTCAAGAAACGAATGAGTATGGTCTTTATTCAATCTATTGATGGTGAAGATTAATTCGGCTTAGGAATAAGTTAAGGATTTCAACGGCTAAGAGGAGCGCAAGATTGGTTGTTGTTCACCCTTGATTCACGCAGGGATGTATTATCAAGGCATGCACAAGTAGCTAGAGTTTCGACTTAGGGATAAGAAGAAACCATTGAAGAACGCTCCCGAACCTTGAAGTTGCTGCCCAGACGCCCAAGTAGTTGCCCAACTAGTCGCCCAGGCAACCATCTATTAGTTGCCAAGGCAACCCCGTTGTGCAAGTTGCCACGACAACTGAGTTTCCCTTGCACTCTTTTAGCAAGACGATCCAATCGGCTATCACACCTCAACTCACGATAACCTGGCCTATTTACTCTATTTTAATTTCATCTATTCTTTTAGTTTATTGCTCTTACTTTACTCGTTAAAATCAACTCCTACTATCAATTGTGTTTTTACTTTTCACAGTGCAGTAACTTAAGTAAAGTGGCCCAAACCAATCCCTGTGGAGACGATATTCGATACTCATATCACTTTATTACTTGCGATGTGTATACTTGCACAATTGCGTAGCACTTATTACACGCAACAATTATAGTGACCTTTAAACAAATTGTTGTTTCGGTAAACCACATCAGATACACGGGTTTCCCGGTAGACTCGCCTCTACCAAACCATACCTTGACCCGGATAGGCTCACCTTCATCCTACCTCAAGGTACACCATCCACTTGTGTTGCCTAGTTAAATCGCATACCACAAGTGATAATCCAACAGTCCGAGTAGCCTAGTTAAACCGCTTTCCTCAAGGACCATGGTGCGATCGACTTAACATATTATAGTGAACTTTAAACCCTATGACATGTCAACTATATCCGATATTTTCTTTCCATTTGTCACATAGCCAATATACAATTTTAAACACATTTACTTATTGTTATTCCATATGCATTTAACAAACCATTTTCCATATGCAAAACTCATTGCCTGGGCAACAACACATTTCACTTAGGAACCATTTCTCAATGCACTTAGGCATTCTTATAATTGATACATCATTGCATATCTTAAAAATGATGCATAAAACAGTAAGTAAACCAATCCATGCTTTTAAACCAAAACATGTCAAAACAAGCATCATATCAAACCAATATTCAAAAGGCAAAATTAGGGAGAACTTACTTCCGAGCTTAGTTAAGCTTGCTAGGCTTAAACTAAGCTCCCAACTCCTTAGTCAAACCTTTAAGAGTGTCTGAAACATATATACACTCACCAATGAGCAACACTTTCCTCGCCTTTTCATTCCAAGCCTTCGAAAACTAGCCTTGATTCTCCCCTATTTTGGAAACACAAAACTAGAGAACACAAAACTAGAGGCAAAATTCATTAAAATACATTCTTACACCATCCTACAATCAACCCTTGCAACCTCAATGAAATCGCATCTGAAAACTAGCCGAAACATCGAAAAAACCTCAAACCACTACTAAACAATCTCCAGCAATAAACTTAAGATTCCAACATCTTAACAACATCATTTGTAACCCCTAAACCCGGCCCAGAAGAAATAGGTCGAATCTAGGAAGTCACGTTTGAAAATTTTCCCTCAAGAAAACAAATTTTAAAGATTATAGCTTAATTTAAAAATAATATATATATAATTTAATAAATCACTTATAATAAATAAAATACCAATGTCATAAATAATATTCGAATATTTAAATAAAATCTCTGAAATAAAACCACAATAAATGAATTTCAAAATAATCCCAAAATATAATTAGTCTCAAAGTATGAAATTACATTCATGTCTCAAAATAATAATCTGAATAGCCAAAAATAGTTTCGTACTGGATATTAAAATAGCTGGATAAAATGTGAGATCCTCCAAGTACCACATCGCCTGATGTCCAAAGATATATGCAAAAGAAAACTATGGGGAGAGTAAGCTAAAGAGCTTAGTGTGTCTCTAATGTGCAGGAAAACCATAGTTGTAAAACAAGGTAATATTTTCTCAAGTTTCTTTAAAACATAAAACAATGGTACAATATCACAAGCGTAATGCAATGCACCCAATCTACAACCGCCAAGAGGAAATTTCCCTAGAACTCCTCACTACAACTGCCAATCCGAAGTGGAATCCAACCCGAAGGGTGGAACCACTCATCCAAAGTGGAATTCAACCCGAAGGGTGAAACACTGAACTTCCTTCGTACAAATCCCAACCCATGCTCATACATATATGATTTTTAAAACTCAAATTCATAAACACAGTTCCATAAATCCGACATTCCATAAACATACGTCATAAATCCATAAATCATAATCCGTAAATCAAAATTCATAAATCATAGTCCATAAATTACGGTTCGTAAATCATAGTAAAACATATTTTGAAATCTTATGCATGTGATGTCAACCATAAAAATCATAATGCATATAAATAATCACATAAGGTGTAAATCACTAACACACAACAAAAAAATAATTTATTTATAGCAATGGAAGAAAACACACCTTAGCCAAAGCAAACTCAACCTACTGAGTGATGTGTTTCCCACGATCAGAAGCACTGGGTTTAGCTGTATTGATACCTATGAGAATAATCCTACGATAACACTATTACTATTATCATTATGATCAAAGAATTATTCCTAAATACTAATCTAACGAAATTTAATGGATACTTATCTGATTCGAATAGTTAATCTTCAAATCAACCGAAGATAGTTAAATTGAGTGGTGCCAGAGACTCAGCAGGGTTTGATCGAATTAAATAAATAAAAAAATAAAAAGAAAAGGAAGATATGTTTCGAATATAAATTGAGAGAGGGAGAGGGGAATGACTGGCTGCGGTAGAAGAAAATTGCAGGGGAAAGGGTGGCTTATATAACCAAAATTTTGGATAAATTACAAGGTAAATCCTTGTACTTTTTCTAGGGTTCAAAAAGTATGTACCTAATATTTATTCTTTATAAAAAGGACACTAAATTTATTTAAAATTCAATTAATTCCCAAATTTTTTAATTAGGGTTTCATTTTAAAATTCCTAATGTCTATGGTTTTGAATTTAGGGATTTCAAAATTAGGTTTTTAAATTGGGGGTATTTTTGGGGTGTTACACCATTGAACATCCAAAAACATACTTATAACATCCCTACATCTCCAGCAATTAAGAATCTAACATAACAGCCCCAAAATCACCTTTAAGCTACCTTAAAACTAATCAATTAAATAGTTTCGGGATTGATTATGAAAATCTCATTTCACATTATACATATACCACTAAAATGTGAATTAACCTAATAAAAATCTCCAGCAACCATCTTGTAAAACAAGAGTTTAGGCTAATCATCAATAAATCCCGTTTTCTTGAATTAAATTGCAAAACCATGTCATAATCCAAAAAATACAAGCCAATAACTAGAGAATATCAATAAAGAACCTTAGTTTTAAGAGATAAGAAGAGATTTACCTTTGAAGAACCTCCCACCAAAATTCACGTAAGTTTTCTCTTGAAAACAACTTGAGAAATTGATGAAATCTTTGTGAAATCTCTATGAGGTTTTGTTAGGAATCAAATGAGGAATCAAAAGATGAAATCTCCATGGAAAATCAGTAAGGAAATCTACAAATCTTGATTGGAAAAAGAGATGGAAAATGAGAGAAAATGAGAAAGGAAAATCCAAGAAAATTTGGTAGAATAGGAAAATGATTTTGGAAAACCAATTAACCGTCAAAGTCTTACTCAATTAAGGTGGAAAATTTTAATTAAAACATTTGGAAAATAATAGCTCTCTAAGGATTTTTAGTATTGGTCCAATTACATTTTAGTCACTTAAAACAGTTTTGCAAACTTTATAATTTAGTCATTAAAATCCAAATGGCACCTTAGTTCAATTTTTGGGGATGAACAATGAATGCTAAATGGCCAAGAGGGGGTGAATTGTCAATTAAAAATTTTGGTGGAATCAAATGGAAAGATAAGAAAAATTGGGACTCAAGATTTATAGTGATTCAACCTTCTCAATAAGATTTACATCCACTACCTTAGCTGTCTACACTAAGGATTTCTCAAATACACTAGATTTGTTTTCCTTTTGAGGCTCAAGGAGATAACCTTACAATTCCCTTAAGGTTTATACCCCAAAACCTTAAGAACTTTCACAAGAGAAAAACAAATGAATCAAACAAAGAAAATCCTCACAAAGGCAGAATTGTTTGCACAATTAATGCTCACTCAACCCCTAACAATTGAGTACAAGAATTATAATAAGAACTCTCAAGTGGGTTTACAAGATTTTAAAATAAAGGCTCAAAGATTGTTGGATGTGTGCTTGAATGCTTTAGACTTGTTGAATAGTTGTTGTTGAAGCTTTAGAGACTTGATTTTGTACCCCTTCATTGATTTCTAGCTATTTGGGTAGTTGGGATACTGATTATAGCCGTTGGGCTGCCATTTTCCCGCAATAAATGTTGTTTGGTTGCCAGTGGTATCAGTACTCGAGTAGTCGTATCGGTACCTGCCATAAGAAGAAATAGCGATTGCAACAAAAGGGTATCGATATGCGTAAAGCTGTATCGATACGGAGTGTATACTTTATAAGGGGTATCGGTACGGTCCATATCGTATCGATACCAATTTTGCTTACTAGAATCTTGATAAGTTTTGCACAAAAAGTCGTATCGATACGCCTATATGGGTATCGGTACGCATATCCGTTTTTTTAAAACTTATGGTTCTAATAAAACTGACAAAGCAACGATTGAAAATTTATTGTAAAGATTTATAAAATCTTTAACCCTCATACCGGTATGCTATAAGGCGTACTGATACTCAAAGCCAAAATTGGTTACCAAGTTTAAAGGGCGTACCGATACGGCTACACGCGTATCGGTACCCTATAGCCATTAAGTTTAAAACCAAATTATAGTAGCTAAAACCCATATAGGGATGGCAACGGGAAGGGTCGGGGCAGGTTTTTTGACTCTCCGACCCGACATTTTACATACTCTACCTGAACCCACCCCGCCCTGAAAATTATTCTTAATTTACCCGCCCTGAAAATTAACCCAATCCCGACCCGATAAACAACCAAACTAAGAAAAAAGAAACCCTCAAATAGATCAAACAGATAAAAACAAAGCAAAAAGTTCAAATCTGGAGATTATATATACTAAACCCTAAAGAAACAAAAAATCATATCTAAAAATAAAATATCAAACCTATAAATAAAGAACATTGGATCTGGATATAAATAACATCATATCTAAAAATAAATATATATTTATTATCAAACTCTACGAACAAGATATAAAACAAACAAACAATGAACCAAGAACAAAACAAATTGTTTCCTAAAATTATTAGATTTAGAACGAAAATTTCAACCAAATAATTATCAAGTTTCAATCTTTCAAGTATGGATAATATGAATACCTTATTATTTTCTATAAAAAGAAAGAAAGAAAAGAAAACAATTTGAAAATGAAAATAAAAAAAAGAAGGAGAAGAAGAAAGGATGCATAATGAAAAGTTCAACAAATGATGGAAAATAGAGAGGAGATGAAAGGGTGAGAGGCGACACAAATGGAAATTAAACAAAGGGGGAAATGGAGAGGAGAAAGGAGAAGAGGCGGCAGACGGGTGAAAATGAAATGGTTAGGGTAATATCTAACCTAAACATATATATAATGTCAATTCTATAAATAAATTGATTACATTTTTTAAATATTTCGTGTCAGGTCGGGGATTTTTTTAACCTAAACTCGACTCGCCCTGACCCCGACTTTACTATTTTCAAAACCCACCCCGAACCCAAAATTTAAAGAAAAAATTCGATCGGGTCAGGTCACACCAGGTCGGGTCAGGGTCGAGTAATTTTTCCATCCCTAAACCCGTACTGATATGACCTTAGACGTGTCGGTACTCATGTACCAAACAATTAGAAAAACTTTTGGGTTTAAGGTTTTATCTTAGAAATTATTTTAAGTTCGAATCATTGTCAATTTAGTGAGTAAAACAAGTATTTAAAATTTTATCTCTTTTTACAAATTAGTCTTTGTTATACCAAAATCAAATATAGGTTTATCAATCTCTCCCTTTTTGATATAACAAAACCAAAATAAAATTTTAAGTTCACTACCCCTTTCTTTAAGGCTAAAAGATAGTTTATTCTTGAATAACCTTTTGAAAAATTTATATGCCATACTTCTCCCCCTTTTTGTTAAATCAAAACCAATAGGGTAATTAAAGACAAGATATAAAGCACAATAACTCCAAAGATAATTAAACAATATAGATATTATAAATTCAAAGCATAATTCAAAGAAACATTAAAAAAATCCAACTTAAACCTAAAAACATAAACCAAAGCAAATAAACATATTGTCATAGGAAATCAAATAAGAACAAGGTGCTTAAACTCAAATCCTAATAGATAATATGATATGGAATGAATGAGATGCAAAGCCTAAGAGTCGTCCTCATCTTCATCATCCTTGCCTTCATCTTCCTTCTCATCATTACCAATATCATGAGCATGCCATTCGATGTGAAAGGCGATGATGGTCATATCCATCGAAGCTTGACAGTTCTCAACGGAGGCAACTCTAGCATCCATGTAAGTAAAACGAGCATCAAGAGAATCAAATATTGCATCCATGGTGGAAAAGCGAGTGTCCAAGGTAGCAAACTTCTCATCAAGGTAGGCCATAAAAGCATCAAGGGAAGGTTGAGCAACCAGAGCAACCGAGACATTCTGAAAGGCTCGATGTCTTCAACCGAAATTAGCTCCGATGAAGGGTGTAGAGGTTTCTTTTGAAATTGGGAAAATAAAAACTAAAAAAGAAATTGACATTTGACACATTCGATTTTAGAGTGGTTCGACTTTCTAACCAAGATATACATCCACTACCTTAGTATCCACACTAAGGATTTCCCAATTCATTAACAATGAGTTCTTTCATTTTTACGGGTTCAAGGGGTAACCTTACATCTCTTTCTTTTCACGGGCTAAGATAGAACCCTCTCCCTAGTTTTTATAAGGATCAACTAGAACCTATCCCTTAACAATGAGGTATTGACATTGTAAAGTAATTACCTCTCTAGGTGGGTGTTTACACATTTTGACTCACTAGGATTGAACTAAAGAATTTACAAGAGATTACAAAATAAACAATGAAAAATACAACTCTCTTGATATTTAAGCTTGGATGTCCATCCTCATTTCTTCAAGTGTCTTTGGCTTGTATTTATAGAGTGGAATGAAAAAACTAGCCGTTGGAAACTAGCCGTTGGGGACTTTTAAATTACTTAAAAATATTTGTTTGAGTCAAAAATACTTTTAAAAGCTTTCAAACATATTTTTCAAATCTAATAGACTTTGAATTGTTTTTGCAATATTTATTCAAGTCCAAAAACATTTTTTACTTTGTTATATCAAAATAAATAACTCAATAATCTCCCCTTTTTGATATGACGAAAACTTTTGAAAAATTATTTTTGAAAATCTCCCCCTTAAAAAAATAATTTTAGAAAAAGAATATATTTTAGAAAAATATTTAAAGCTCTCATTTTTCTTTTTGGAATTAAAATTTTCAAACTTATCTTTCCCCTTTTTGTTATATAAAAAATAATTCAAAATCATTTATAGTTCAAAATAACAATGGAGAGTAAGTAAATTCTTTTGAAAGCAAAAGTTACCCCTTAATAAATGCATTCCATTTTAAATTTAGCTCGAAATACATTGAAGCTTAAGAAAATTATTGAATCTCAATAAAAATGATCAAGTTTAGAAATACATGAAATTCAATTTATCCAAGACTTTTTTTAGAAAACTTTATGTATTAATATGAATAAAACATATTTAGAACCCATATGCGCAAAGCCTCAAATAATGTTATGCACTAAAATGATTTTAAGACTCAAAATTTCATAAACATTCAAAAATCATTAAAAATAAGTAACTAAATATATAACCGAAAAGATTAAGTTTAGAGGTTACCCATCTTTAATGTGTGAGCATGCCACAATTGCAATTTAGAGGATTATTAATGGTTCATCATGATCCATTAAGCTTGATGTTGAACAAATTAGCTCTTCAAGGTAGGTTGAATGGATAAATGAATCGAGCCCTCCTAAGATCTTCTCAATGGTTGTCGTCGATTTGAGTCCCACTCAGATACCAATTGAAAGGCTCAATGTCTTCAACCAAAATTAGCTCCGATGAAGGGTGTAGAGGTTTCTTTTGAAATTGAGAAAACAAAAACAAAAAATTAACATTTAACACATTTGATTCTAGAGTGGTTCAACCTTCTAACCAAGGTCTACATTCACTACCTTAGCATCCACACTAAGGATTTCCCAATTCTCTAACAATGAATTCTTCCCTTTTTACGGGTTCAAAGGGTAACCTTACATCCCAATCATTTCACGGGAACCCTCTCTCTAGTTTTTATAAGTATCAACTAGTACCTATCCCTCAATAATGAGGTCTTGCCATTGTAAACTAATTACCTCTCTATGTGGGTGTTTACACATTTTGGCTCACTAGGATTGGACTAAAGAATTTACAAGAGTACAAAATAAACAATGAAAAACACAACTCTCTTGATCTTTAAGCTTGGATGCCCATCCTCTTTTCTTAAAGTGTCTTTGACTTGTTTTTATAAAGTGGAATGAAAAACTAGCCGTTGGAAACTAGTCATTGGGAACTTTTAAATTACTTAAAAATATTTGTTTGAGTCAAAAATAATTTTAAAAGCTTTCAAACATATTTTTCAAACTAAATAGACTTTGAATTGTTTTTACAATATTTGTTCAAGTCCAAAACATTTTTCACTTTGTTATATCAAAATAAATATCTCAACACATTATCCACGAGATCGACTTGAGCACCACCGAGAAGATTCGTATTACGAACCCATTCTCCATTGTAGAAAGTGAACTTGGCTCACCGGAGAGAAAGATCATTGATGGGATTAGTGAGAGGCACTCCAAGTTCAAGAGAATAATCTATCTCAAGCTTGTGGAACATGTAGCTAAGAGCGACCCTATAGGTAAAGGAAGTCACGGGAGAGGTATGACGGTTTTGGACAATGACGACTAACTTGGCAACATGTTTTGGGCTAGGTTTGAACATTTTTTCTCACAAAAACAATGAAACCAAAAGTCATCAACTTGGTGAACGGTAGAACACTTACCACCAGATGGTCAAAACCACCAAGTGATGAGGAGGTGAAGGAAATGCTCATGGGCATCGAGCACGGTTACAGAGCCACTATAAAGTTGACCAAAAGAATTTTCATCATCTATATTGTCGAAGGAATATTGCATGGCAAACGATTAAGTATTCAGTGTAAATATGCAAGTGAATAATGCCAAGAATACGTCTTTTACGTGCAAGTATACACAGTCAACAAATAATATAGTAGTGAGTTGAGTATCGTCTCCACAGGGATTGTCTAGGAATTAATTGCCATGATTTTTACTTGTGAACAAATGATTTTGATATGAAAGTTGGATTTAAGATTAAAAAATAACTAAGGAAAAATAAAGTAAAAGTTTAGGCAGTTTGGAAAACAAGTGTATTCAAATGGTGATGAGCGTTGGCAAAGGATGCTTGGATTTTATGCTAGCTATGCTAGCTGTTAATAACGTCCTACCTTGGATTTATTACCGAGCAGATTTCAAGAGTGACACTGCCTCTGTCGATGGCGATACCTTAAGTTAACCACAATAAAACCCCTATATGGCTATAGTGAAGCTTTTCATTAATTAACTTGATTAAGTTTCAATCTATACTCATAAGGGGTAGATTCACTTCCGAAGTAAGCTCATCTACTTGAACATTTTCTATCAAAGTTTTTCTCCTTAGTACCTAGCAACTAATCGTCACCCCTCAAGTCTGTTAAGATATTAAGGAGTAATAAGCAAACAATGCCAACTGTCATATGGAAAAAATTTAAGGAAATGAAGTGTTATCTGTGTAAAAAATAATGCCAAGGCATTCAATTATTAAAAGCTAAAAATAACTAAGCGTTTAATCTCAAAAACATCCCCAACCAACTTAAAGAAATTAGTTTATGGTTGGGGGAACCATCAACATCAAATCATTTTCAACAAACAACATCATAAAAATAGAATTAAACTGAAAGAGAAATGGCCAATGAAGGAGATCCATCGATGCAGCCTTTCAATGGCTCCAAAGCTCTCGGTCTAGCTTGGTCGAACCACAAGTCGCCCTTTTCACCACGGTGTAACCTCTTTGAGTGAGTTAATCGATTCATTATTGGGACTCCTTTAAATAGGCATGAGTAGAAACCCTAGATTGGGTTTAAATTTGAAATCTGGTTGCATGATAGGATAAGTGTGTTTATCTCTTTATCCTTTTTTGAAATTGAGCTGATCATGTTTTGACTAGGGCTGACGCCATCGGCCTTCGATCTTTTGCCAACGAGCTTGACATTCTTCTTTTGCCAACCAAGCTTGGCAATCTTCATTCTGCATTTCCAACTCGACCTGGAATTTCTCTACTGGTTTTTGGGTTGTGCTCTGCCAACTGCTCCTATTATCATGCTCCTGCATACCAAAGCAAAGGAATACACCTTTATTCTGGCAAAAGAAATGTTTCCTAACTCCTTAATGAAAATGCATGAATTTACTAACTAAATGCATGAATATATACTCAAAGGCAAGCAAAATCATGTCATTATATATAGGAAAAATAGTACTTTTGAGGAGTTAACA
This sequence comes from Hibiscus mutabilis, assembly GCA_019671005.1. NCBI lineage: Eukaryota > Viridiplantae > Streptophyta > Magnoliopsida > Malvales > Malvaceae > Hibiscus > Hibiscus mutabilis. Next base: position 34,774,012 of record CM033743.1, on the reverse strand, counting down.
CTCCCCCAAACCTAGCTCATTGCTTCTCCTCAAGTAATGCAACTAAAATTAAGAAAACAAAAAAAAATAAAGCAAAGTACCTTGGCAAAATTGTCCTGATTCACAACACATGCTAGCAAGCAAACTCTTGTCCTAATTTTGCCTTCAGGTATCCCAGTGCAATAATGCCAACCAAATAAGCAAATTCAAGTGTAGCAATATAACACTAGTCTAGGGTTATGAAGTGTGCATGAAGTGCGAGCAATATGTATCAAGTATCCTTTAACTCTCTTAGCAAATCTTTACTATCCAAACTCAGAAATTCATATTTAAGTATTTATTTATTATTTATTTGCCAATGTTTTTTGCTTGCATTAAATTAGGGTTCACGTCATGACACTGTTTGTCGTGAGCAATAAAAGAGAGCATACCATGAATCCCCACGTTAATCCAGACTACACCACTAAACTAACCTATTATACTCATACCCTAAAGTTTTGTTGCCTTGAGAACTAAGAGGGGGCAAACCACGAAGCCCCAAGTAACTTATTCTCTAAGGCAGATGAGTGTTCTAAAATATTACTTGCCTTTGGCAAAATATTGTTGCCTTATTCTTCAGTTTTACCCTAGCATTTTTTATTTTTTTCTTTTTATTATTATTCTGAGTTCAGTTTCAAGAATCTCAAGTTTCTCTTGGGAACTAGATGCATATCACGTGTTTAAGTGAGACTTTAGTTACTTAAACTAGGGATCAATTGCCAAGCAGTCCTAGCATTACTAACCTGCTGGCGCATGAAAACTAAAGAAATGGTATAATATTTACTACTAACGTTACATGAACCTACAGGGTCACACCCATAGTTGAAATGAGCATATATTAAACGAATTATATATGTACAAATTTGTTGTACACGAATTTAGTTAAATTAATAAATATTTGATCAGGGCCGTTCCTGAGATTTTAGTAGCCCTAGGGCGAACCTAAAAATTGGGCCCTAAATTAGAGATTTAAATTGCAGTTGCGATCGTATATTCGATCATATAGTGTTTATCACGGTTGCAGACATAATGAATGTTATTTCTATCACTGCGGGTATTGCAGTTGTGAAATTTTTTAATAACATATGTTATTGTGGACACAACGGTTGCAGGTATTGTGGTTTTGGATGTGTCTCTACCGCTATATAACAATCTCTGTTGCTGTTACATACCCCTATTTAAATACATGTCTATAATATCAAGTATTAAAAAAATTAAGAGTACGTCTATAATAACAAGTATTGAAAAAAATAAATTTTAAGAGTATGCTCATAATAATAAATAGTGGGAAAAAATAGGTCCCCTAATAACAAGTATTAAAAAATTTAATTTTAATATTTTTTATTACGAGCATACTTTTAAAATTTAAATTATTTTTAATACTTATTATTATGGGCCCAAAATTTCCCCAATATTTATTAATATGAGCATACTCGTATGATTTAATTTTGTTAATACTTGTTATTGGAGCTCTCGAAACTTATCCAACTATATATATATATATATATTCATTACTGGGTTTTTTTTTCATCTACCCGTAAGAGCTAAGAATTATACGTTTAATTTTCTTGGGCATGGGCCCTGGTAGGGTGGGGGCCCTGGGCGGGCGCCCCTATTGCCCTGGCCCAGGGACGACCCTGTATTTGATATATATAATTTAACTATTAGGTAAATATTAAAAGAAAAATAATTTTTGTAATTATAACTCTTTTAATATATAAATAATATAATTTGGTTTAAATCAATTTATATTGAAATCCTAATTAAGTTGAATTGAGATTATATATATTTAATATATATATATATATATTGAAATCCTAACTAAGTTGAATTGGGATTATATATTTAATATATATATATATATTGAAATCCTAATTAAATTGAATTAGGATCATATATATTTAATATATATATATATATATTGAAATCCTAATATGAGTTAAATTAGGATTTCAAAGGCTATATAAAAGCAAGACATATCTAGCAGTCATTAATGTTTTTTTTGAGAAAAACCTTCTAAATAGTTTAGTGAGTTTTTTATATGCTCGTTCCCTTCTAAATGGTTTAGAGATTTTTTATATGCTCGTTTCAACTGGGTGAACTACGTAGAGATCAGAGTGTTATCGTTGCGGCTTAAGAATCGACATCGTGGAATCATGATTGGATATCTATCGTCTCCAAATTCAGAATTCCAAATTTTAAATAGGTAATTCTTACCCTTTTTCATCCTGATTCGTTCCGTACATGGATCTTTGATAGTGATCGCTGGATAATTTTTTTGTTGCGTCATGGGGTGTACCGGCATGACCCAACAGTGGTATCAGAGCCACTTGTACAAAACGAATTCAGGTTTTAATTACTTGGGTGATGTAATTGTATGAGATACATGTTATTTTTCAATTTATTTAGCGAATATATGATATTTGTACGAGCAAATCTATTCAACCACGGTTAAACTGTTAATCCAGTTAAAAGATGTTCCTAAAATAGATGATTAATAGTTAATCATCAGGATCTTTGTCGATAGAATTTGAAATGTTATATGTTAATTGTTAACATATTCAATATGGAGTTTTAGATGTTAAGTGTTAACATACACAGGTTATAGTTATATATTAGAATAATGGTTAGTCTATAGATTTCGTGCGATAAAGTAACAAAAGATATTTCAGTAAAAACCTCGTGGATTTTAAAATCTTAAAAAATACGATAATGTTGATAAAAGTTATCAAATCGTGAGGTTTTTACATAGCAATTAAGATGATAATCTTTAAAAATTTTCCCACCGCTAACTGAGCAGTGGCAATCCTGCCGGCGGCTGCAGGGCCGCTGAAACCCCGCAAGGGGCTTGACCCCTGCATAGGAACAATCTGGTAAGACCTTAATAAAAAACCACATCGTTATTATGTTTGATATGCACAGTGTTTGAATGCATGGTTATAGCCCAATAGCCCATTTAGTTTTATTTTTAAGGTTTTATAAATACGACTGCCTGCGTGTCGTGCCTTTCTCTACTTCTATTGTAATTCTCTTCTTATCTTACTCCCTTGTATGTAAAACGAGTTTTTGAAACTGTAATCTATATGAAAAAGCATGGACTTAAGGAAAAGAAGTGTGGGCCGTTAGAAAGATGCTCGATAAGTGTTTTTATCCTTAGAATAATTTGGTTCTCCCATTGGTTTGGGATGAGCCACCTTAGGATATGGCTATAACTATTTCATTCATATTTACTACTTTTCATGTATGTGATAAAATGAATGTATAGGATGTATGCTAGTTAATTAATAAGATCAAATGTTAAATGGTGAGATAATATTCACAAAACTCCTCAATAAAATATTAAGTCTTTTATTGCTTCCCAATGTTAACCCTCGTTAAAGTCTAGATATATACAATGTAGGTTCTGCTAAAGCGAGGTACTTAAATAGGTTACTCTAATATGATTAGAAAACCTAAAAGTTAGTTATTTGGATAAGCATAAGATGATTATGAACAAGATTTTCTCACCAAATGAAGGAGTTACATGAGATGTAATTAGCAAGTGTAGCTTACCTAGATAGACCATAATCTTAAGAGAAAAGCCAAAGCTGACTTAAGAGAATGTGAAATTTGGATCTTTGCCCACTACGAAAAGTTTACAAAAGGCATTTTTGACATTAATATTTGAGGGTTATTAATTTTAATAAAAGTAGTGGGATCATAAAGGAATTGCCCCATTTATCTTGAAAAGTCAAGGAGGCAAATGAAAGTGGAGCGCCCGCTTCGGATATTTATGTTATTGATATTAATTTATCAACACCTACTTCTTGAGTATTGGATACTGGTTGTGGTTCTCATATTTGTACATTTGTATAAGGGCTAAAAAAGAGTAGAAATTTGAGAAAAAGAGAGGTGGATCTACAGGTTGGTAATGGAGCAAGAGTTGCTGCTTTAGCTATAGGAACTATACTTTATCGTTTCCTAGTGGACTGAATTTATGTTTAGAGGATTGTTATTTTGTGTCTAGTTTGACTAAAACATTATTTCGATTTCTTGTTTAGACAAGATTGGTTTTGATATAATTATTAAGTAATTGTTGTTCTTTTTATCTCGATAACGTTTTCTATGGTGTGAAACAATTAATAAATGAACTCTATATTTTGGATCAAGAGAATTCCATTTACAACATAAATACGAAAAGATCAAAAAACAAATGTCTCTAATCAAACTTGTCTTTGGCATTGTCACTTGGGTCACATAAGTGAAAAACGCATTTCAAAACTTTATAAAGATGGATATTTGGATTCATTTATTTTCGAACAACTTGATGTATGCAAGCCTTGCTTATTAGGAAAGGTGACCAAAGCTCATTTTAATGGTAAAAGTGAGTGAGCAAGTGATTTATTGTGATTAATACATACTGATGTATGTGGACCAATGGATACACAAGCCAAAGGAGGGTTTCAATACTTTATTACTTTCACAGATGACTTCAGTAGATATGGGTACATTTACCTAATGCATCATAAATCTGAAGTCCTTGAAAAGTTCAAGGAATTTAAAAATGAAGAACAAAACCAACTAAGAAAAAACATTAAGGCTCTTCGATCAGATCGAGGAGAAGAATACTTAAGCTTAGAGTTTGGTGACCTTCTTAAGGAATGTGGGAATGTCTTACACCTCCTGGTACTCTGCAATGGAATGGAGTTTTTGAAAAGAAAAAATCGAACACTGTTAGACATGGTTCGATCAATGATGAGTCACGCTGATCTTTCAGTTTCTTTTTGGGGACATGCACTAAAATTGCTGCTTTTACACTAAATCGTGTTCCATCTAAATCAGTTCAAAAACACCATATGAGATATGGACTGGGAAACGTCATAATATGTCTTTTATGAAAATTTGGGGATGTGAAGCTTATGTTAAACATAAGATGTCTACAAAGCTCGAACCCAAATGTCATAAATGTAATTTGTGGGTTATCCTAAAGAAACTAAAGTGTATTATTTCTTCAATCATACATAGAACAAAGTGTTTGTTGCTCGAACATGAATCTTCCTAGAAAGAGATTTTTTTTGAAAAGGAAGTGAGAGAAATATTAAACTCAATGAAATTCGAGTTCAACCATATATTATTGAACAAGAGATTGAACAACAAGTTCAACAAGTTGTTGAGGAACATTCAACAGTTTTGGAAACACAACCACTGCGAAGATCTTTGAGAGAATGCAATGCGTCTGAAAAATATGAATTTCTTGTCACATTGCATGGTGATGTTCTCTTAGTGGATCAAGATGAACCCATGACTTATGAAAAAGTAGTGATGGACCCAGACTCTGAGAAATGGCTAGAGGCCATGAAATTCGAGATGTATTCCATGTCAGAAAACCAAGTTTAGACCTTGGTTGACCCACCTGAAGGGGTTAAGCCCATAGGGTGCAAGTGGTTTTCAAAAGAAAACCGACATGGAGGGTAGTGTACAAACATAGTCACTAAGGGCTTTTGTCAAATTCATGGTATAGACTATGATGAAACCTTTTAACCTGTTGCTATGTTTAAATCCATCCAGATCTTACTTGCAATGGCTGCATTTTATGATTATGAGATATGTCAAATGGAAGTTAAAACCGCTTTTCTTAATGAAAAACCAGATGAGGATGTGTACATGACACAACCTGAAGGTTTTATCGATCCAAAAGATGTCAAAAAAATATGCAAGCTACAAAGGTCCATTTATGGATTGAAGCAAGCTTCTCTAATTTGGAATCTTCGTTTTAACGATGCAATCAAAGAGTTTGGTTTTATCAAAAATGAAAATGAGCCATGTGTTTTCAAGAAAATTAGTGGAAGCACTGTCATATTCTTGGTAATGTATGTGGATGACATACTGATAATAGCAAATGACATACCTAGCTTACAGTCTGTAAAAACTTGGTTAGGAAAATATTTTTCCATGAAAGACTTGGGTGAGGCAACATAGATATTAGGAGTCAAGATCTATTGAGATAGATCGAGACGACTCCTAGGATTGAGTCAAAATTTATACATAAATAAAGTACTGAAGAGATTCAGCATGGAAGAATCCAAAAAGGGGTTTTTACCTATGAGACACGCAATTTTACTCTCAAAGGAAATGTTCCCTTCAACACCTCAAGAAAGAGAGTGCATGAGTAAGATTCCACATGCTTCAGTAATTGGATCTATCATGTATGCCATGCTATGTACTCGTCAAGATGTATTATACGCTTTAAGCATGACAAGTCGGTACCAGGTAGATCCCGATGAACGTCATTGTGTCATAGTTAAAAACATCATTAAGTACTTAAGAAGAACCAAGGATACATTCCTTATATATAGAGGTAAGGAAGAGCTAAGTATAAAAGATTATATTGATGTCAACTTTCAAACCGATAAGGATGATTCACGATCGCAATTGGGTTTTTTTGTTCTGCCTTAATGGAGGCGTTGTGAGCTGGAAAGGTTCAAAGCAAGATATAATAGTTGTTTCTACAATAGAAGCCGAGTATATTGCAGCATGCGATGCTACAAAAGAGGGTGTTTGGATCAAGAAGTTCATATCTGAACTAGGGGTTGTGCCGGGCATATTGAATGATATAAATCTACGTTGTGATAACAACTTAGCCATTGCACAAGCAAAAGAACCTAGATCTCACCAACGATCCAAACACATACTTAGGTGTTACCATCTCATTCAAAAAATTATAGATCGAGGAGATGTGAAAATATGTAGAGTACCAACAGATGATAACATTGTCGATCCACTAACAAAGCGTCTGACGCAGCAGAAGCATGATCGTCACACTAAGTCACTTGGTATTAGATACATGAGTGATTGATCTTAGTGCTAGTGGGAGATTGTTAGAGTATGCCCAAAGACCAATCATAAGATGATTGTAAATGACATTTGTTTTTACCTTGTTTATTCAAAAAGAGGCATTGCCATTATTATTTTTAGTTACAATTCTGCGTGCATAAATAAACTAAATTATAATAAAGTCCTTATAATAATATGGTTATTGTTAAATATCCTTAGTCGAGTATTATTGTGGGCATGGACAACAATAATACATTAAGACTAATATGTAGTTGATTGATGACAAAGTGCTGTTATTGACATGGAGATGTCAAAATCAATACATAAGTATGTGTTAGAGAATGACATACTGGACTGACCCGCTATGAGCATGTTTCTTGGATTATTATGTGACACTCACAACATTGCTCATAGTGATAACTACATGTATGATCCTAAGACCTGAGATCATCATTATTTCAACATCGTGAGTGACATATTTTGATACAGTCAAATGTGTGTCATAACTGACTATACTATAAAGACTGATATTGGATATGTCACAATCTATGTAGTGGAATATGGTTGATCAAGATAGAATTTGTCCCTCATGCATAATAGGAGTAATATCGTAGGCCACTTGATTGAGTGAGACTAGAAATGCATGGCCATGCTCGAATAAGTTGATATGAGGTATCATAGTTATTCGTTTATAATAGTCTACTCGAGATATCAAGAAATATTAGATGGACTATACAAGTGTGACTGTTCCATGACTTGTGTCCAATCTAGAAATAAAGGTCAAACGAATGTAATACATAAATAGAGTTAATCACGAAAAGGTTATGTTAAATCATATTTCTTGTAACTTAGGTGACAATGACATATTGCTAGATGACACTCCTTGTTTGTAATATCAGAAATGTTCTAATATTTTCTACTAATATTACATGAACCTACATGGTCACACCCACAGTTGAAATGAGCATATATTAAACGAATTATATATGTACAAATTTGTTATACAGGAATTTAGTTAAATTAATATATATTTGATATATATAATTTAACTATTGGGTAAATATTAAAAGAAAAATAATTATTGTAATTATGACTATTTTAATATATAAATAATATAATTTGGTTTAAATCAATATATATTAAAATCCTAATTAAGTTGAATTGGGATTATATATATTTAATATATATATATATATATTGAAATCCTAATATGAGTTAAATTAGGATTTCAAAGGCTATATAAAGGCATGACAGATCTAGCAGCCATTAATGTTTTTTTGGGGGAAAAGCCTTCTAAATAGTTTAGAGAGTTTTTTATATTCTCGTTCCCTTCTAAATGGTTTAGATAATTTTTATATGCTCGTTTCAACTGAGTGAACTACGTAGAGATCAGAGCGTTATCGTTGCGGCTTAAGAATCGATATCGTGATTGGATATCTATCTTCTCCAAATTTAGAATTCCATATTTTAAACAGGTAATTCTTTACCCCTTTTATCCTGATTCGTTCCTTGTACATGGATCTCTGGTGGTGATTGCCGGATAATTTTTCTACTACGCTATGGGGTGTACCAGCATGACCCAACACAGAGTATACTAGTACAAACTCTAACTATGCTAGCATTTATACTTATCAGATCAATCAAGCCTTGGCAAAAAAAAATAGTGGTTTGGTATGCATGGTTATACCTAATCTACATGGCAACAGAATGTATACAGAAATATAAACATGAATGCATGGCATGACAAAAGATGCGAGGCAACACACACCCCCAAACCAAAGGTGTGCATTGTCTTCAATGCATGAACACATATATTCACAAAATAAAATGCATGAAAACATATATATACAAATTCAATGCAAGCTAAAAATGAAAAACATGAATGTAAGAAGTTAAGGGATGAGGACTCCCCTGAGAAATTGTTTTGGCGCTCCACTGGTATAGTGGCATCAGATTGTTGGGCTAGAGTATGAATAGATTGTGGGTTCAGTAGCATTCCTTCTTGGGCAGCAAGCTCAACTGGAAATTCTGGAAACTTTGGCAATGGATCAGTGGAAATGCCTTCCAGAGTGGTCTTGAGGGCTTGGTCCCTAAAACCAATGTATTGCTAGAGCATGAAGCTCTGCTCCTCAACCTTCTCCAGTTTCTAGAGAATGAGTTCTTACCGCTGATAAATCTAGGAAAGTAATGCCAAAGGTTCGGCTGGCATTGTTTTTGGATTTGTTTCTGGAATTGGTGCACAAGTTTTGCTTAGGCCATCTTGGCAGCAGACGCTGGCTCAACAACCTTTCCTTTGCCCTTCTCCTTGGCCTCCTTGGCAATTAAGTACTTCTATAGTGCAGGGGTGATGGTTCCTTTGCATTTTTTAGTATTGTATGAATCTAGTCTTGGGTGTCTTGGCAGTAGAACTCGACATGGTCTCTTGGAAAAATTTCATGTGTTAAAAGTCAAAGAAACCTTTCAAAATAGAAAAATATATAAAATGAAAACTAAATATTTAAAAATGAGATATCCTAAGTACTGAAAAGAAAACAACTCTCCTAAATTATTTACATTGATCATACTGGGTTGACAAATGTTTACTGAATCTCCGTAAGGACAATGATCTCCTTGGCATTATTCTAACTTCCTTCGCAATAGTGCTTCAGTCTTTGGCCCTTGGTTGGTGGGTGGTAGATTGTGGCAATCTTTTGTTTGAATAACCAACGTAGAAGGCCAAAAAATCATTTTCCTTTGAGTATACCGAACTCTTGATTGCACAATGAAAGAGAGTATTTTGCCATGATGGCTTTGAACAACAACCTTAGAAAACTAAAGTATCTCTTTGTTGTAGGTCTCGAGAACCTTTGATTGAACTCGGAACCCTAGTAATGCTTAGGCTTTATTGCTTCTTTCTTCTTTGATGTCGAGACATGTTTGAGGTAACTTGGCAATTGTTTCAGTTCCAAGTTCGGCGACTCCTCACTAAATGGATTTGGTGCTCTGATCTCTTTACCAGCTAACTCAAGTGGCACAGATCTTCCGTAGTGGTGGCTTGTGATTTCTTTTAGCTTGGTCAAATCTTCCAACTCCTTAAAAGTGTCACTAGCCAGATTCTCACACTCATGTTCTATGCATTAACTTCCATTCCATGGAAATTCAATGTCAGGTTCACATCCAAAATGGATTCAATTAGCTCAACTGCATGACATTCTTCACTTTCTTCTGCACACTTAAGAGCTTTAAAAATGTCAACAATAGCCTCTGCTTATTTTACCAAGGTAGGGTTGACAAATGTTGGCTCCACTGGTTTTGCCGAGGTGCTGTTGGCATCAAATTGAGATCTGGAATTGCTGGTACTTGCTTCCCCTTTCTCAGCTTCTTTGGTTTCATCTACTGGCACTGATTTCTCTTTTTGCCAAACAATTGGCTGTTTGGCAGGTGTCAAAATCGCAACTTGTTTGCCACTTCGGAGAGTGACAACTTTTCTTTGTTCTCTCCTTTTTTCCAAGCGTCCACTGTATCGCTTGGCAAAGTTCATGAAGTTCTGACATTAAGTGAGCGAGCAGTCTGTCCTATTTGAACCTCCAAGTTCTTCACAGATGTTGCCAGACTCTGGACGATCGCATCATTAAGCTCCATATAATCCTGTAGAGTATTCTCACTGCAAGGACTTTGTACTAGAGGTGGAGCATTCTGCGTTCTCCGTGGCATTACATTCTGGTTGAAACCTGGTGGTGCATTGGTGCTCTAACACTAGGCATTAAATTGGTTACCTCCCTGATCTGCCCATGAAAAGTTGGGATGCTACTTCCAACCTGCATTATATGTATTGGAATGTGGGTTAAAATTGTGATTGAAATTGCCAACAAAATTTATCGATTCAGGGTTTGATGGGTATTCATCCACATGATGATCCTTTCTACAATTAGTGTAGAATGGTTATGGTGCTTTTACTTCTCAAACTTCAGTAGGCTTTTGAAATGTCTTCACTATATTAGTGAGATTGGAAATTTGAGCATTGATTGATGATAATGCATCAAGCTCTAACTTTCCAGCTACTCTCGTCCCAGCTCCTGATCTGGTGATAGGTTATTGGAGATAATTGGTGGCAATCCTTTCTAGGATGTCATATGCCTCTTTATAAGTCTTATCCAGCAACGAACCATTTGTCGAGGCATCTAGAATGGTCCTGGCATGAGCATTGAGTCCAATATAAAAAATCTCCATCTGGATCCAAGTAGGGAATCCATGCATGGGAAATCTTTTCAACAAGTCCTTAAAACGCTCCCAAGTATTGTAGAAAGACTCATTATTAGCTTGTCTGAAAGTAGTGATTTCAATCCGTAACTTGGCATTAAGTTTAGGTGGTTGGAATCTCAGAAGTAACTTCTGGAACAATTATGTCCATGTAGTGAATGAACCAGATGGCAATGAATTTAAACAAAATTTCGCTCTATCTCGCAAGGAAAATGAGAATAGCCTCAACTTTATTGTTTCTTTATTCAAACCAGGTTGTTCAAATAGTTGGCAAATCTCCAAGAATTGCTTCAAATGTTGCCTTGGGTCTCCGGTAGGCGATCCATCAAATTGGCCTACATTCATTAGCATTTGAATCATAACCAGTTTAAGCTTAAAGTTAGCCACATTTAACTCTAGGCCGAATAGTCTTGGCATCAAATCATCTACGGTGGGTGCTAGATGTTATCTGATAGATCGTTCTTTAGGTATCTTAGCAGCAATAATAGGAGCGGGCAATATAACTGCAGGTATTGCCGGTATCTCCTGGTTATTGACATTATTTAGGATATTTTCTAGCTCACAATTCCCGTTAAGAGCCTTTTCTTGACGTTCTCTTCTTAACCTGCGTAGGTTTCTTTCAATTTCCAGCTCATATTGTAAATCTTCCTTCGCAGTGATACTTCTGCACATATACCAAACAAAATAAATTAAACAAAAAAAAAACGAAAACAAGTAAAAATCAAAACAAACAATTTCTTTGCAATCCCCGACAGTAGTGCCAAAATTCAGATCAAGCCCTCCAAATGGATTATTGTTTAGATTTTTGCTCATTTAGCTGCATAGTTATCCATTCATGCATATTTTCATAGTTTTTCCATTTGGAGGGCTTGATCTTGTGTTTTGCTATTTTGTGGAGAAATCGTTGTTGTTTTGCTTTATTTTGTGCAGGAATGAATTTTTCGAGACAATTGTCGAGTCCTGCCCTGGCAAGTCGGGATAAATCACATTATCTTCAAGAATTAATTAAAAAATACAATGGATAAAGACTCAGATTTAAATTGGAGTTTATTGCAAATGAATATAGAAGATAAAGAGGGATAAAAGGGGATGATTATTCTATTTTACAATTAAATAGAATTTATCTTTCTTTTCCTAAGAATGATCTCTTATTCTTATCATTATCACATAGGATAATTCTCCAGATTTGAATTCAAAAGCTGAGTTGGTTAGATATCAATTCCCTACGGATTTTACACGCATTCAAACTCTTCCTCTTCATCTATTTAAAGAGATCGCATCAATAGCACAAATGAGGAGTTGATTTTGGGAGAGATCAGATCAAAATAGAAGGGATTCACACACAACCTTTAATGCAAGATTAGATAAGTTCATCTTCTCCAGTTCTTTTTATTTTGTATCGGTAATCCCACCATTCCTGGGTTTTATTCTTTGTTATTTCTTTTTTTACCCAGCCATGAACTAAACTTAGATGGTTTGGGTTATTCGGTTTTTAGAATTTTTGTATGGATAATTTTATTTTGGTTTAAGTTAAATGCAAAGATGTTGATTCAATTCGTACTCTTTACAAATCAAGTAGTTTAGGAATAAACACTTGAGGGGAGAATCATTCATTGAAACTCAAATCCCTAATCGGTGACAGCAAAGAGAGAGCGAGATCAATGGAGATTTATAGGGAGGAATCATTCAAATGAAGTGACAGCCATTGGAGGATCCTCGACCGAGTTGATTTCCAAACATTACGAGAGTTGATAGAGATCAACAAACTGAATTGAATCCAGGTTCCTAACATTGCAAGAGCTGTGGGGAACTAATTCCCTCTTGAACCAAGTTTCAGAAAGTGACAAAGTGAAAGAGCTTGGAGTTAGGAGTAAATTTTATTCAAAGAACGACGGTGTCCAACCCTATTAAAGTAACGTGTGACAGATGTATCACCAAGGTTTGCACAAGAGTCAGCCCTTCAAGTTAGAAATAACGTGAAGGCATTAAAGAACACTCTGTCGAGCGTTGGAGACACAATTGACTTGCCATAGCATCACACTTGCTGCAAGAATTAACTTGCCAGGGCAACCACTTGCCGAGAAGAGTCTTACTCTAATTCAACCACTTGCTATTGTATTTCACTGGTCACAGAGAGTCCTACTTCCAGCAAACTAATTGCCTGGGCAATTACTTTGCCACGACAACCTACTTGTCTCAGCATTTCACTTACCTCCGACATTCAACTTGCCAAAGCAACTCATCCGGCATACTCTCAATCCTAATAAGCCAACCTACTCTCTTAATTTGGTTTTCTCTTTTCTTTATTTAAATTATTTTAGCCTTAGTTTATTTACCTCAATTCATCACTATTATTTAATTATTTAAAAATTTACAGTAACTTAAGCAAAGTGACCCAAACCAATCCTTGTAGAGACGATACTCTATATTCATCAGATGTGTTCACTTGCACCATTTGCGTAGCACTCAAAATAAGCAACAAGTTTTTTGTGTCGTTGCCGGGGATTGGCAATTGGTGTTAGTTGTTTTTGTTATTACAATTTTCTTATTATTTTTACTAACATTTCTTTTTGTTTGTTTTATTTCAAAAAAATTAAAATTAGGTGTGCTATCAAGTGAAGAAACATCAACATGGGAGGAAATAAACGTCGATCTATTGAAGAGTTGATGTGGGAATATAGAAATCAACATATTAGAGAGTATCTTACATCCATCAATGACTACCAATACCATCCCACTAGAGCTTTCCAAGAAAGACAAGTGGATGATTTGATCAACAAGGATGCTTCCACATCAATCTCGACATAACTTGCAGAATTGACCAACCTGATAACATCTATGAAACTGCCGAGAGCTGCCCAACGAGTTCATGACATCATAATTTCTTGTGCTTATTGTGGAGAACATTATTCGTTTGGAAATTTCACGTATAATCCTGATGCACATGGTCGCATGGAAGACCGTAGTTGGAACCATCAGCAAAATCCTTCATGGTATGATCAAAATGCTCAATTTTTTTACCATAACAGTTTTGCTGCTGCACTAGATATGTCATAGCAATATAGTCCTCTTCAAGAGCATTAAAATTCTCTGGAGGAAATATTTCAATCTTTCATGGTTAGACCTGATAGATCAATTGAGGGGATTCAAGAGCTATCACATGCCATGGATGCGAGGATAGCTAGGATGGATGCACTCATGAAAGATTCAGAAGATCAATCCAGAAGATTCACATATGCCATGGATAACATGCCTCAACAATTAATTCCTAAGGATACTGAAATCCCAAGGACGGAGGACAATGAGCAATGCGAAGATAGCTCCCTAATGTGTGGGGAACAACTGCAACCTCTGAATCGAGAGCATGTCAATGAGAAAGGCTGCCCAACATTTGATGAGCCTAAGCAACCAATTGCCACGGTAAAGGTTGAGGAGCCTGAAGAGAGCAATTCCGTGAAAAAATTCAATAAGGCTGAGAAGAGTAATGCTACAACAAATTCTGAGGAGTCTGATTCCCAAAATGTTACAACAATGCTGATGCTAAAGCAAGAATATGTGGATTACTCTTATCCACTATTATAACGGCAATTGTATAGCCACATTCAGGATTGACTAGATGGCGATACTCTACTAATGAAATATGAGTAGGTGATGATTGAACCTTTTGAATTCTTTAAACAATCATCTCATCCATTTCATGTATTTCTTGAGGAAGCAACACTTTTAGATGTAAAGGCATCAAAAGTAGCATATACTCATTTCGGAGACGAAACTCTTAGTGATGCACCAACATCTCTACTGATGGAGATGTTTTAAAAACGTAAAAGAAGCATTGGTTGGATGACGAGAGATTTTTAGAAAATTGGTCCTTCCATTGACATACACCAAATTTTGGCAGAAGATTGCCACAACAATTGGCTAGAACAACAATTGCCACGACAACGAAGGCTACATCAAACCATGATGGAAGTCAAAGATACTGAGATAATTAAATGGTTGGGTGTTGATATAATTTTTCCTATTAATATATTCATGCCTTCAGGAGTAGTAACAAGGTGGAAAGTATGCATGGACTACAAAGGAATAAGGAAAAAAATACGCCTCCACCATGGTAGTGCACGTAGGAGTGGTTGTGATCATAATGGCCCAACTCTTTTTTGGCAATATTTTACTCGATGGAAGGTACGAATGGACTATAAGAAATATCGGAAGCGACCCTCATCAAGCTTTCTTTAAGGCAACCCTATTCCTTTCAGCTTTCCTTTTTTATGTTTATTTTGATTTTAGTTTTTACTTTTTTTCCAATTTAATAAGACCAGGGTGTTGAGAGAAGCCCAAACAGTTCGACTTGTCACTGAAAAAAACATGTCCCGGCAGCTGAAATTGACCAACTGCGAGTGGCATTGCCGCGAAAACCCCTACACTACACAAAGATTCCCAAGACACCACCTCTGCACCATTAAAGTCCCACCTCCGAATGTGCCAATAAAGCAACCATTGAAGCATAAAGCTTTGATTTAAGAAGAAACCGCGAAGGAGGGTGAATTGATTGAGGAGGTCTAGGAAATTGAAGAACTTAACTCCATAACTAGTAAGGTGAAGCAGCACACGAGCCAAGCAAACAACCACACAGATGCTACAAATTCAAGGTGACGACCTATTTTATTAACTCATTTGCATTTCATTTTTCTTTTTTTATTTGATTAATTTTGCATGCATTGAGGACAATGCTTTCCTCGAGTTTGAGGGGATTGTCTTTGCTTGTTTCATGATTAGTTGCATTGACATTCACTTGTTTTTCATCTTAAGTTTTTTATGTTAGCATGCATTTGTCATGATGGTTTGCATCACGTGCCATGACAATTTGCATGACTGAACTTGTTAGTAACCTACTGTGATATCTGATGATGATTTAATTGCCACGACATTAGGTTAAGAGAACATTTGACTTTAGACTTAGCATGAAAATTTGCTTAGGATTTTGTTATGATGCTTTAATAAACACTGTTGTGACTTGTTAATCTAGGAGAACCTAGTGAACCTTAGGCAAGAAATATTAGAATAACGCTAGAGGTGCCCAAATGAATCTAGCCAAAAAATGAACGATGAATGGACCTTTGCTAGAGGTGCCCAAAACTGGCTCTAGTCTTAGGGATCTTGAAAATGCTAGAGGTGCCTATCCGGCTCTAGTAAAAAAATTGCTAGAGGTGCCTAAACTGGCTCTAGTTAGATCGTTTGCCTCAACAAGTTAATAAAAATAAGGTTTTGCTGGGAACTCCTATGATTAACTTGTACATAACTACACACACACTTCACTTGCTTCATACTGAATTTTGAGTAATTTTTCTGCGTTTTGCCGAAAGTCACAAAGGTAATTAAATCTAGTTGCCACGGTTCTGAGGATTGAAGTCAGGTATGCAACTTGTTCATGTTTGACAAATGCCTTGATAGGTGCTTGTTAGTGTTGTATTGCTTGAGGACAAGCAATAGTTCGAGTTTAGGGGTGTGATAAGTGTATAAAAGTATTGTATTTTCCACTATTTTTACTTAGATTATTGTTTAGATTTAGGCTCATTTAGTTGCATATTTATCCATTCATGCATAATTTTGTAGTTTTTCTGTTTGGAGGGCTTGATCTTGTGTTTTGCTATTTTGTGGAGAAATCGCTGTTGCTTTGCTTTTATTTGTGTAGGAATGAACTTTCCGAGACAATTGCCGAGTCCTGCCTTGGCAAGTCGGGATAAATCACATTATCTTCAAGAATTAATTCAAAAATACAATGGATAAAGACTCAGATTTAAATGTGAGTTTACTGCAGATAAATATAGAAGATAAAGAGAGATAAAAGGGGATAATTATTCTATTTTACAATTAAATAGAATTTATCTTTCTTTTCCCAAGAATTATTTCTTATTCTTATCATTATCGCATAGGATAATTCTCCAGGTTTGAATTCATATGCTGAGTTGGTTAGAGATCAATTCCCCATGAATTTTACACGAATTCAAACTCTTCATCTTCATCTATTTAAAGAGATCACATCAACAACACAAAGGAGGAGTCGATTGTGGGAGAGATCGGATCACAAGAGAGGGAATTCACACACAACCTTCAACGCAAGATTGGAGAAGTTCATATTCTCCAATTCATTTTATTTTGTATCGTGTAATCCCACCATTCCTGGGTTTTATTCTTTGTTATTTCTTTTTTTACCCAGCCATGAACTAACTTAGATGGCTTGGGTTACTAGGTTTTGAGAATTTTTGTATGAATGATTTTATTTTGGTTTAAGTTAAATGCAAAGATGTTGATTCAATTCGTACTCTTTACAAATGAAGTAGTTTAGGAATAAACACTTGAGGGGAGAATCATTCATCGAAACTTAAATCCCTAATCGGTGGTAGCAAAGAGAGAGCGAGATCAATGGAGATTCATAGGGAGGAATCATTCGAATGAAGTAACAGCCATTAGAGGATCCTCGACCGAGTTGATTTCCAAACATCACGAGAGTTGATGGAGATCATTCGAATTGAATCCATGAACTTATTCCCTCTTGAGCCAAGTTTCGGAAAGTGACAAAGTGAAGGAGCTTAGAGTTAGGAGTGAATTTCATGCGGCTAACAAGAGTTCAAAGAACGAAGGTGTCCAACCCTGGTAAAGTAATGTGTGACAGACGTATCACCAAGGTTTGCACAAGAACCAGCCCTTCAAGTTAGAAATAACGTGAAGGCATTAAAGAGCACTCTATCGAGCATTGGAGACACAATTGACTTGCCACGCCATCGCACTTGTCGCAACAATTAACTTGCCAGGGTAACCACTTGCCGAGAAGAGTCCTACTCTAATTCAACCACTTGCTATTGCATTTCACTGGTCACGGAGAGTCCTACTTCTAGCAAACTACTTGCCTGGGCAATTACTTTGCCACGACAACCTACTTGCCTCAGCATTTCACTTGCCTCTGACATTCAACTTTCTAAAGCAACTCATCTGGTATACTCTCAATCCTAATAAGCCAACCTACTCTCTCAATACGGTTTCCTTTTTCTGTTATTTAAATTCTTTTAGCCTTAGTTTATTTACCTCAATTTGTCACTATTATTTAATTATTTAAACATTTGCAGTAACTTAAGCAAAGTGGAAAAAAACCAATCCTTGTGGAGACGATACTCTATATTCATCACTTTATTACTTGCGACGTGTTCACTTGCACCATTTGCATAGCACTCAAAACACGCAACTATTACTGCAGGTATTGCCGATATCTCCCAGTTATTGACATTATTTAGGATACTTTCTAGCTTACAATTCCCATTAAGAGCTTTTTCTCGATGTTCTCTTCTTAACCTAAGTAGGTTTCTTTCAATTTTTGGGCCGTATTGTAAATCTTCTGTGATGCTTCTGTACATATACCAAACAAAACAAATTAAATAAAAAACGAAAACAAGTAAAAATCAAAATAATCAATTCCGTTGCAATCACCTGCAGTGGTGCCAAAAACTTGTCGATGGAATATTGCATGGCAAAAGATTGAGTATTCAGTGTAAATATGCAAGTAAATAATGCCAAGAATACGTCTTTTATGTGCAACTATACACGGTCAGCATATAATACAGTAGTGAGTTGAGTATCGTCTCTACAGGGATTGTCCAGGAAATAATTTCCACGATCTTTACTTGTGATTTGAAACAAATGATTTTGATATGAAAGTTGGATTTAAGATTAAAAAATAACTAAGGAAAAATAAAGTAAAAGTTCAGGCAGTTTGGTAAACAAGTGTATTCAAATGGTGATGAGCGTTGGCGAATGATGCCTGGATTTTATGCTAGCTATGCCAATTGTTAATGTCCTACCTTGGATTTATTGCCGAGCAGATTTTAAGAGTGGCACTTCCTCTATCGATGGCAATACCCTAAGTTAACCACGATAAAACCCCTATATGTCTATAGTGAAGCTTTTCATTAATTAACTTGATTAAGTTTCAATCTATACTCCTAAGGGGTAGATTAACTTCCGAAGTAAGCTCATCTACTTGAACATCTTCTGTCGAAGTTTCTCTCCTTAATACCTGGCAACTAATCGTCACCCCAAGTCTGTTAAGATATTAAGGCGTAATAAGCAAACAATGCTAACTATCGTATGGCAAATAATTTAAGGAAATGAAGTGCTAGACGAATAGAAAATAATGCCAAGGCATTTAATTATTAAAATCTAAAAATAACTGAGTGTTTTATCTCAAAAACAACCCCAACCAACTTAAAGAAATTAGTTTATGGTTGGGGGAACCATCAACATCAAATCGTTTTTAGCAAACACCATCATAAAAATAGAATTAAACCGAAAGAGAAATGTGCAATGAAGGAGATCCGTCGATGCAACCCTTCAATGGCTCCAAAGCTCTCGGTCTATCGTGGTCGAACCACAAGTTGCCCTCTTCACCACGGTGTAGCCTCTTTGAGTGAGTTAATCGATTCATTGTAAGGACTCCTTTAAATCGGCATGTGTGGAAACCCTATATTGGGTTTAAATTTGAAATCTGGTTGCGTGATAGGTTTTGACTAGGGTTGATGTCATCAGCCTTCGATCCTTTGCCAACAAGCTTGACATTTTGCCAACCAAGCTTGGCAATCTTCCTCCTGCATTGCCAACTCGACCTGGCATTTCTCTACTGGTTTTCGGGTTCTACTCTGCCAACTGCTCTTGTTATCATGCTCCTGCACACCAAAGAAAATAAATACACCTTTGTTATGGCAAAAGAAATATTTCCTAACTCCTTAATGCAAATGCATGATTTTACTAACTAAATGCATGAAAATATACTCAAAGACAAGCAAAAGCATGACAATATATATAGGAAAACAGTACTTTTAAGGAGTTAACATATACCTCCTCTTCCATACCCAAAAGTTTGGCTATTTTGGTAGAATCAAGTCGAAATTTCTTTCCCATGAGGTAAGACTCAATAGCTATGACTTCGGTTTTCTCTCGATTTAAAATACACCGTGCATTTGAGTAAAAAATAAGGACAAGATTTTTGTAAACAATTTCGAGTATGCTTAAAAAGTCATAAATTTTCATCGCCTCATTAAATCAAGTTAAAGAAATTTAAATTCATTGGAGCACATATAGGAAATAGAAACAACACGCTCGCAATGGAATTTGAGAGTTTGAACTTGTTTAAAATAGTCCATAGCATTGGGATATTCCGGCTCGTTAAAACAATGGCTGAAAAGTTGGTTTAGGTTAGGTTTAGTACCATTTTTTTTCAGAATTGGGATTTAGATTGGTAGAACTAGACCCCAAATCTTTTATAGATCTATTCTTAGGAGGCATGATGAAAAACTCCAAAAACTTTAAACCACAAAAACATATGTATGCATTAACATCAAATCCAATCTAATAGTTCAATCCAATGATCAAGGTAGTATAAAAATCCATATTGTATAGTTTAAAATCATATACAAGTATAAAGAAAAATTTTGGTAAAGTTAAAATTTGAAAACTGTAAAATAAAATATACGAGTATAATTTTATATTTGAACAAAAAAATTAGTTTTGAAAATGTTTTTGTAAAATCTTTGAAAACAAGGATATATACATCCTATATACATATATATAAATTTTAAGCATAAACCTATACAAATATGAAAGAAATTTAAATTTAAAGAAAATAAAGTTTTTACCTTAAGTATGGATGAATGAAGAGATGATTTGCACAAAGCTTGATGAAATTTGCTTGAGTTTGTTGTTGAAAACAAAATCCCCAAAATATTTTGAAGTAATTTGATGAAAAACCTTGTGGTTTGGGTGGTTTTTATAGAGTATTGCCGTCTAGGGTTTTAAATTAAAGAGATTTACTTTGATTTGAATTAGGAAAGGTCATTTAAAGGCTCCAGCTCACACGTACCGATACGCAAAAGTTGTCTATTGAAACCGCATACTGGTACAGATTTACCCGTACCGATCCTTGACCCTATTTGGTACAGGCCAAGCTGTACCAAAGCGCTGCCCCTGATACCTGTATCGATACACTAAACCCCAAATCAATACCCCATAACTAAAATTTATAGATTTTGGCTGCAAGAGACCCCAAAAATTGATTTTACTTGGATCGATATGCATGATTATGATATGAGATCATCATGAATGGGAAAAACATATACAAACTCCCCCTAACAACATGAATAGATGCATATAGGAGAAAAATCACAAAAAAATAAATATCAACCAAATTCAAGCAAGATTTAAGGTTCAAGAAAGGCTAGTAAGCCCTAATTCTCTCCTAAGAGTCCAAAAACACTCTTTATCTAAAGGTTTGGTAAAGATATCCACTAATTGGTTTAAGGTGTCTACATACTCTAGAACAATTTTTTTTTCAAGACATGATCTAAGAGTTTTTGCTTCATCCAAAAGAGAACAAATAGCACTAGTATTGTCACACTTTAAGGGTATGGTACCTACATCAATTATGTAATCTAAGAGTTTTTGCTTTATCCAAAAGACTTGAGCACAACTACTGACCGAAATATATTCCGCCTCGATGGTAGATAGTGCTACGCTATTTTGCTTCTTAGAAAACCATGAGATAAGCATGTTACCTAGGAATTGACAAGTACCGGAGGTACTCTTTTAATCTATCTTACAACCTCCATAATCCACATCCGAATAAGCATGCAAACTAAAGAAAGAGTATATAGGATACAAAAGACCTAAACAAGGGGTGTCTCTAGGGTATCTAAAGATTTTCTTAACGCCTTGTAGATGTGATTCTCTAGGACTAGCCTGAAATCTACCACACAAGCAAACACTAAACTTGATATCCAGTCTAGTCGCTGTAAGATAAAGTAAAGATCCTATCATAGATCTATAAAGTTTAAGATCGACACATTTACCTCCTTCATCTTTGTCAAGCTTTGTAGAAGAGCTCATGAGAGTGCCTTGAGGTTTCACATTCTGTAAGCCAAACTTCTTCAGCATATTTTTGATGTACTTTGCTTGATTAATGAAGATGACATCCTTCCTTTGTTTGATTTGGAGTCCCAAAAAGAATGAGAGCTCCCCCATCATGCTCATTTTAAATTCATCTTGCATCAACTTAGCAAAATCTTGGCAAAGCAATTCATTAGTAGAACAAAAAATAATATCGTCAACATAAATTTGAACAACTAAAATATCCTTGTCTTTTCTTTTTATAAAAAGTGTAGTATCAACCTTCCCTTTGTCAAAACCTTTTTCAATTAGAAAATTTGACAATCTTTCATACCAAGCTCTAGGAGCTTGTTTCAAACCATATAATTTTTTTTGAAAGTTTGAAAACATGGTTTGGGTATTTTGGATCTTCAAAATCGGGTGGTTGTTCTACATACACTTATTCATTTATAAAACTATTTAGAAAAGCACTTTTAACATCCATTTGAAAAAGCTTGAATTCATTATAACATGCAAATGCAAACAATATCCTAATAGCTTCCATTCTAGCTACAGGTGAATAGGTTTCATCAAAATTAATTCCTTCTTCTTGACTGTAACCTTTAGCAACAAGTCTAGCCTTGTTTCTCACTATGTTACCACTCTCATCTAGTATGTTTGTAAAAACCCATTTAGTGCCTATATTAGATTTGTTACTATGCTTATAAACTAATGTCCAAACTTTGCTCCTCTAAAATTGATTTAACTCTTCTTGCATGACCATTATCCAATAATCATCATTTAATGCTTCTTTGATATTTTTTAGGCTCAATGCATGATATAAGTGCAACAAAATTACATGTATTTCTAAGAGATGATTTGGTGGTTACCCTTTTGGATGGATCACCGAAAATCTTACCACCTTTGACATAGTTGAACTCCCTTGGGTAGGTGACCTCCCTTTCCTCTAGAGACATGTCCATCAAGGCTTCTAGAGGTGAATTTTGTGGATCTTCTTTTGGTGGAACTTCTTCTACCTTTGATGATTATCCTCCACCATCATTGGCATAAAAAATTCCTACATCATCATCATCACAAGTATCCTTCCTCGGAAGGAGGTTATCAATGAAAACAACATGGATTGACGTGCACCCACTAAAGTTCTTTTGTAAAATACACGATAAACTTTAGAGTTTAAAGACTAACCTAGAAAAAATAGGTTCAACATTTTTTGCATCAAACTTGCCTAAATCATCTTTTTCGTTGTTTAAAACAGAACATTTGCATCCAAAAGGATGAAAATAGCTAATGTTAGGCTTTTATTTTTGAAAAGCTCATAAGGTGTTTTCTTTAAAATAGGCCTAACCATTACTTGATTAACAATATAACAAGCCGTATTAGTGGGTTCTGCCCAAAAATACTTAGGTAAATTGTTTTCACAAAGCATGGTTCTAGCCATTTCTTCTAAAGTTCTATTTTTCCTCTCAACAACCCCTTTTTTGAGGTGTGCAAGGAGCGAAAGAATTATGGCTAATCCTATTTGAGTTACAAAACTCTTCAAAACCTAGATTTTGAAATTCGGTTCCATGGTCACTCCTAACATGAGAATAAGAGTAAACATCATTTTGATTAGCTTTTGAAAACGTGATGAATTTTTCTAAAGCCTCATCCTTGGTACTTCAAAATAGAGCCCAAGTAAATCAAGAGTAATCATCAACTAAAACAAATGCATATTGTTTCCACCCAAGCTCATAGTTCTAATAGGGCCAAAAAGATATATATGGATCAATTGTAAAATTCTACTAGTAGAAACATCATTAATAGGTTTAAAAGAAACTCTTTTGTGTTTGCCTTTTGCACATGCATCACAAATTTTGTCAAGAGAAAACTTGATTTTTGGCAAACCTCTTACTAGATCATTTGAAATCAATTTTTTCCAAAACACTCAAGCTTGCATGTCCTAGTTTTTTATTCCGCAACCAAGAATCATGCTCATCTTTTATAACAAAACGTGCATTTGAAATATGAATGTCATCTTGATGCACCATGTAAATGTTCTCTATTCTATGACCAATAAGCACAATTTTCTTGAAATCAATGTCAATAATTTTGCAACCATTTAAATCAAAAAGGAAATTAAAACCTTTATCACACAATTGGCTTATGCTCAAAAGATTATGCTTAAGACCGTTGACATATAAAGCATTATTAATGAGAATATAAGAGTGATTACCAATAGAACCAATTCCTTCAATGTGGCCTTTAGAGTTGTCACTGAAAGTCACTACTCCTCTACTTTTTGGTTTTAGCTCCAAAATTGACTCGTCTCCGGTCATGTGTCTTGAGCATCCACTATCAAGGTACCATGAATTTGCACTTGAAGTCTTGATTTTTGGTATCCAAATTCTTTTAGTTCCATGAGTATTAGCTCCCAAAATCTTGGTTCCCTTGGGAATCCAAGAGGTAATGCCATCAATATTATTTGAAGTGACAAGTTCCTTAGGAACCCAAACACTCATAATTCTCTTACCATTAGAGGGCCTTTGGAAGCCTCTATGTTTGTAGACACCAAAGTATTTTCTCACATGGTTGGGTTTTGAATTACTTTATTTTTCAAAATGAGAATTTCCAACCTTGTTCAAAGAAGATTTGAGATCATGCACTTTCTTTTGGTGATCATCATGAACTTTTGAAAATAGGTTATGCAAGTCTTGATTTTTCTTTTTAAAATCTTTTTGGTTTGCTTGAAAATCCATAACTTTTATTTCAAGTTCTAGGTTGGCTTTGGATAAGGAATCATTTGGGTTTTTCAAATCAGAAATCATTTTCTTGTTTTCAAAAGTGGTTCCTTATACTTCTCCACCAAGTCATCATAAACCTCTTGCAACTCATCATAAGCTTCTTGAAGCTCATCAAAAGTAAAATCAAAGTTAGATGAGTTTGAGGTTACCTTAGGATCCTCCTCCAATGCTATGAGACAAATATTTGCTGCTTCTTACTCCTCCTCATCAGATGAGTCCTCACTACTCCAAGTAGCAACATGAGTCTTGAGCTTTTTCTTCTTCCTAAAACTCTTCTTCTTTAGTTGGGGACAATCGAACTTGATGTGTCTCGACTTTTTGCACTCATAGAAAATGATTTGATCCTTATCTTCCTCCATTTGCTTGTTCTTGAAACCCTCTCTCCATTGGAACTTTCTTCCCCGGTTGGATTTTATGAACCTTGTGAATCTATTGGCTAGCATAGCCATTTCTTCATCTTTTTCCTCACTTGAATCGCTCTCTTCTTGTGAAGCTTTGAGAGAAATTCCCATCTACTTCTTCTTCCCCACTTTCTTTTTCTCTATCTTCTTCTCCTTTTTTCTTCATTTCTTTATGATCTCATGAGTGAGAAGAAACCCCAAAAGTGCATCAAGCTTCAAGGTCTTGAGATCCTTGGCTTCGATGATGGAAGTCTTCTTTTCATCCCATTACTCAGGAAAAGAATAGATAAACTTTCGAACAAGCTTGTCTTTCAGAATGACTTCTTCATATCCTTTAAGTTCGTTGACGATGGCAGAGAATCTATCGAACATGTTGGTGTAGCGATCTTTTTTTCTATGCTACACGTGTTTTGTTAAAAAAAAGGGGTTTCAATGTGTTTGAGGGTCTTTTGGGTATTTAAAAATGTGTATTCTGTCGGGTTTTGTAAAAATCGTATTTTATTTAAAAATGGAATCACCACCGGCCACTAAGATAGGTCGGACACTGTAAAACCAGAGATTTTTTTAAAAAAAATGTTGGGGTTCGGGAGTCGGTTACGAACGGGGAAGGATTAGCACCTCTACACTGCCAAAAATTGGTACTTTAATAATTACCGCTTTATTAATATTAAACTTTTCAGATTAAAGTGACGATTAAATTAAAATTCATTTATAAGTGCGAGTAAATTTTAGGGGCCCCGTTATTCGAGAATAAACCGATAGACCACCATCACTACGCTTGATACTGGTCATGTTTATGCTCGAATAAAAGGGTATCGCATTGATAAAAATATATCCGTTATGCAATCTTAGAAAACAAATTATAAAACGTACATTCACCTTGACATGGTACTAAAACATAAAATCTTGGATATCACAACATTTAACAAAAACAATAAAATGCATGAACATAACATATCATGATAACAACAAGGCATAAACGAAAACATGTAAAACAGAAAAAAAACATACTTCAAGAATTAATTAGTCACATATTTACATGTTAAAATATATTAAAAAACACAATGCAACATATGCATGACATAGATAAAATATAATGTTAAACTAACAAATCAAGGCAACATGCTAGCATAAAAGCTAATACTAATTACTTAATATATGACACAAATTAGATGCATATTACAAACACATCATAACAATATTAACAAATTTCCACATTAACATGTAACCTAGGAAACAAAGAGGACATGAAAATTTATGCTAACATACAAAACTTACTATGTACAAATAAACTACAACCTAACACCTAAAACATGCGTATATATACGATGAACAAACGAATTAAAACACAAAAGCATGATATTACAAACTAATATATATATACATTATAAAAATATAAATATACATAAAATATGGGAAAACATAAAAAAAACTTGAAATATAAAAGGGTAATATAAACATGCCAATAAAAACAAAAAAACATAATTATTCAAATCATACCAAGGGACTAAAATGAAAATAGAATGCTTTAGAAATTAAATAAAAAAGAAGATTGGGGATCTAATTGAGAATCGGGCAAAACCAAGGAGGACTAAGAATGTAATTAATCCAAAGGGCAAGCTCGAAGTGAAAATATTAGAAACACGAAAGGGTTAAGTGCTAAATTTTGCAATTTAAAATCTGATTTCATAAGATCAGGGACTGATTTGAAAGAAATCAAAAAGAAAGGGGGGCTGGGGGTGTAAATAACCCATGCAACGAACCAAAAACAAAAGAAATGAAAATGCGGAGGGACTAGTGAAGTAATTATACCATTTTCCAAAAAAATTGCTCTATAAGAAAATTCAACCGCTGCATTTCGAACCTCTTTCCCATTTTTTTAAAACCACTTTTAATAATCCAAAACCCTCTATTTCATTCCAACCCAAAACCAAACTTCCATCCAAGTTTGGGATGAAACCTAGAAACCAGTCGCAGGTCACTGTGTCGTCCGCCACTGATCATCTAAGGTTTCTTGATTTGGATGTTGTATTGCAACCTCATTGCTTCAGCGGAGTGCCCCAAAATTTCCATACTCTTATCCGAACAAACCTATTACCAGGCTTCGAACATAGGAGTGCTTTTTATTTAATCCACCTAATATTTTTATTTTCTTTTATTCCACACACATGTGTCATGTTTTGATTGTTAACTCTTTAGTGCATAGAAGATTATGCTTAGAGTTTCAATTTCAAGCAACTCTACATGGTTAACATTTGGAGCTTTTTCGTCCTTGAACGTCATCGAAAAAGTAGTAGTCTTGCTTTGCTGTCCAAAGACTGTTGGGGAGATCACACCTCATCGTTATCACAACATCCAACTAATGTCACATCTTGCAATTGATATCAGTGACCTACAATGGCGAGGAAAGATACACATCCATGTGCTTTCAAGAACATTGTATGTTAAGTGAAATAGGTTCTTCATTGGAATAAAAATCAACAAACATGGCCCCCTTTTCACAAAAGATCTTTACCATATGTGGGCCATAGGTGGTAAAGTTGATTTCTTGTATTACTTCAAGAAGGTCTTCTAATGCAGAGACATCTCTGGCTTTCTTAGACTATGTAAACTTTCCCCCATCCTTGGTTCTCCACTGCTGGATCAGTTATTGTGTCAAGATCCCATTATTGATCAGTTTCTTGATCTCCTCTAGTAAAGGTCTACACTTTCTGGTGGGATGCCCTGGTGCCCCCATGTGGAATTCACATGTGCTACTCGAGTCGAAGCTATGGGCTGATGGATCAGGTGTAATCTTCATCGATCTGGGAGCAAGATAGCGACCCTCTACCAAATAAGGCCATATGTCTGAGATGGATACTCCGAACAATTCCAAATTTGCACTTGTCCGAGGAATTTTCCTTGATGACCCCGAAGTGTTAGTTTGTCTTCTCTTTTTACGGCCACGAGAACCTAGGAGGTGACACTCATTTACTCTTTGTCTTCATCTGCATTCTCTTCAATTCGGTCCTTAGACTTAGACTTAGACCCTAATTTTCCTTCTTGGATTGCATATTCTATCCTCTCTCTAATTGTCATAAAATCCTCGAATCTGCTTTTTGATTTCTCAAACATCATATCAAAGAAAGGAGAGGGAAGCGTTGCAAGAAACAGGGGAGTCAACTCTTCTTCTACTATAGAAGGCTGGACTTGGGTTGCCGAACATCGCCACCTTGGTGCATACTCCTTGAACCTTTCATTTGGTCTCATTTTCTCGTTCTGAAAAAACTATCGACAGGGCGCTAAGTCTAAAGCATATATGTACTGACTCAAGAAGGCATTAGCAAGGTCACCCCATGACCGAACTTGGTTTCTGCTCAAACGGTTATACCACACTGCTGCAGGTCCCATTAGGCTATCATGGAAGTAGTGGATCAACAACTCTTCATTCTTCATGTATCCCTCTGTTTTTCTACAAAACATGGTCAAGTGAACCTTCGGACAGCTAGTTCCGTCAAACATCGCAAATCTAGGAATCTTGAAATCCGAAAGAATGACCAAATCAGGGACTAGGCAGAGTTCCCTCGTATTGAAAGCATCTATTTTTTCTTTCTTCTTTAGCTCCTTCTCGATTCTTTCTTCTAGCAGGTCAAGCCTCAATTCCTTAGTTCTTTCCATTTTCTCAACTAGTTTTGCCATCGAACCCCAGAAATTAAATGATGAAGTGCCATGCAATGATAAAATCATTAAATAATGCAAAGGATGTGATGCAAATGCAATGCAATGCATGAATGCAACAAGGTATTGATTCTACAAGTGATTTGTCCCCATAGAACATCTTTCTTTCAGACCAAAAGCTTTCATTACATCAGGTATTAAGAGTTTACAGATAGAGGTGAGCTCTAGCACCTAATTTCTTAACCTCATTCAATAGTCCCGTCAGCTTTCCCTCGTGGTCCAACGCTGGATCCATATTATGGCTTATCGGCTTTGATGCATCAGCTAAGTCTGCTACATGTTGGGCCACTTGTCGTGCTTGAGTCATAACAATCTTCATGTCTTGGTCTTTCTCCTGTATTTTTTGCTCGGCCTTTTGTAGCTTGACAGTTATTTCTTTGAAACTTTCATACTCGGCCCACTTGTATGCTTCAGTACGGATCTCGCTGGTACATAAAGAAGTCTTGAGCCTTTATATCTGTTCTTTGAGTGCTGCATTTTCCATTTGGAAGGCTTGAGATTCCTCCCCTTTCTGTTGCAGACTTGATTTCAGGATCTTGTCCATAGCAAGTCTGCTTTCCAACTCACCTTGGAGGATGTCGCATTGGCTCTCAGCTTCTTTCAACTTTTGTGACAATGATCTGGCTTTATTTTTACTAGTCTTGCATTTTTGCTTCCAACGTTCTAAATCGTTCTTTAGCTAAATCATGCCATTAACCCATTCTTCAGAGGTGTCACCCAGACCGGTATTCTTGAATTCAATGTTCAACTTCTGGTACTCGTCTTGTATACTCTTCAGTTTTTTGCTCAGATCATACTTCTATTGCTCGAGATGGCCGTACTCGAATGCAAGTTCATCTTCTAAGATGCTTTTACTCTTGACTCCTGAATTTGTCTCACTTGAGTGACCCACTTCTGTGTTACCCGAACCTTGGACTAGGCAATGACCCCTCTTCGCCTTTGCCCCTCGGGCAATGGCTGGCTCATTGTAGAATCGGGGTTGTCCATCTTCGAAACCCAAAACTCCTATCCTAATAAGATCTTGAATTCTGTTCTTCAGGGCTCCGCAGTTCTTAGTGTGATGATCCAAACCCCCTATGGGTAGCTGCACCAGATACGACTGTTGTAACCCTTCGAATAAGGAAGTCTCTTTGGTATAAACTTCACCGGTATGATAAGATTCCTTTCAATGAGAAACATAAGCAGCTCAGTGTATCTCATAGGTATAGGACAATGCCTCTTTACGTCATTTGATTATCGGGCTTCTCCTAGTCTTGCCTCTGTTTCCTGGGTATCTGCCCCAGATATGCT
The DNA here is from genome assembly GCA_019671005.1 of Hibiscus mutabilis. NCBI lineage: Eukaryota > Viridiplantae > Streptophyta > Magnoliopsida > Malvales > Malvaceae > Hibiscus > Hibiscus mutabilis. The sequence continues at coordinate 34,743,825 of CM033743.1, read as the reverse complement.
ACCTGTCTGTTTCTTGAGATCGATAACTAAAGGATTCAACTTGTCGTATTTAACAGTGTTGTCCATCTTAACATTCTAACCATTCTGTTCTACATTCTGATCCATGATTGATTCTTCTCTAAGTTCAATGGGTTGCTTACCTTTCATCATAGCATTTATTTGGTTCATCATTTTGCTTCTTTAACTCTTGTACTCCATCTCGCTCGTTACCAGGACTGACACTGCTTGCCGAATTTGACCTGAAGTTTCTGAACGATCCTTCTTCTACTGTCCCCGATCTAGCCTTAGGATTGAACTCTGGAACTGAACCCCCTATCTTCAGGTCAAAGAACCCTTGGTCCATCATGAACAATCTCTATTATGGGAGAAACAACTCAGAAATCAATGCCCTATGTAATACGAATGCGATGATATATGCAAAAACAAAACAGAAGGAAATGAGTTAGTACCGGATAAAATAAATAAATACATAAATAAAGGGCAAATTAAATAAGATAAACACACACAAAAACCCTATTTACATCCCGTCTAAAACGCGTAAGTTATCAGCATGGCTCTAAAAGGGTAGGCTTTTTATGTTCTCTACATGTAGTGTTGGTGCTAGGAGGTACTCGAATTGTCCTTGTTGTCCCATACTAAGTGTAGCAGGGCCCCCGATAATCACCAATTATAGGCTCCTTTCAACCGTGTTCAATTCAGGGGGACCCATTCGCTTATGCCCCTACGAAGGAACGATATCCTCATGAAAGCATAAGGTACTCGAGCCCCGAAGGTACTTTTCTAGGCCCATACGGAGGAACGATATCCTCACGAAAGCACTAGCGTTTTCCCCCCATTTAAAAAGGACGAGTTTATATGCCAAATTTTAAATGCGTTAAAATAAACGTGCAATTATAACTGAATGTTAATTTGATAGTCACTTTAATCCGTAACTTCCGATATTAATAAAGCGGTAATTATTTGAAAAAGCTTGGCTCTCTTTTGTTTGTTTGAAAAAAAACAAGAAAAATGGGTCCCCAGCGAAGTCGCCATCTGTAGTGATCTTTTTTTCTACGCTACGCGTGTTTTGTTAAAAATGGGTTTCAATGTGTTTGATGACGATTAAATTGAAATTCAGTTATAAGTGCGAGTAAATTTTAGGATCATAAACCTCTTGCAACTCATCATAAGCTTCTTGAAGCTCATCAAAAGTAAAATCAAAGTTAGATGAGTTTGAGGTTACCTTAAGATCTTCCTCCAATGCCATGAGACAAATATTTGCCACTTCTTGCTCCTCCTCATCAGATGAGTCCTCATCGCTCCAAGTAGAAACATGAGTCTTGAGCTTCTTCTTCTTCCTGAAGCTCTTCTTCTTTAGTTGGGGACAATCGAACTTGATGTGTCCCAACTTTTTGCACTCATAGCAAATGATTTGATCCTTATCTTCCTCCATTTGCTTGTTCTTGAAACCCTATCTCCGTTGGAACTTTCTTCCCCTGTTGGATTTTATGAACCTTGTGAATATCTTGGCTAGCATAGCCATTTCTTCATCTTCCTCCTCACTTGAATCAATCTCTTCTTGTGAAGCTTTAAGAGCAATTCCCATCTTCTTCTTCTTCTCCACTTTCTTTTTCTCTATCTTCTTCTATTCCTTCTTCTTCTCCCTTTTTCTTCATTTCTTTATGATCTCATGAGTGAGAAGAAACCCCAAAAGTGCATCAAGCTTCAGGGTCTTGAGATCCTTGGCTTTGATGATGGCAATCTTCTTTTCGTCCCATTACTCAGGAAGACAATAGATAAACTTTCGAACAAGCTTGTCTTTCGGAATGACTTCTCCATATCCTTTAAGTTCGTTGACGATGAAAGAGAATCTATCGAACATGTTGGTGTAGCGATCTTTTTTTCTACGCTATGCGTGTTTTGTTAAAAAAGGGTTTCAATGTGTTTGAGGGTCTTTCGGGTATTTAAAAATTTGTATTCCGTGGGATTTTGGAAAATCGTATTTTATTTAAAAATAGAGTCGCCACCGGCCACTAAGATAGGCCGAACACCATAAAACCAGAGATTTTTTTTAAAAAATATTGGGGTTCGGGAGTCGGTTACGGATGGGGAAGGATTAGCACCCCCACACCGCCCAAAATTGGCACTTTAATAATTATCACTTTATTAAAATTAAACTTTCCGGATTAAAGTGACGATTAAATTAAAATTCAATTATATTTGCGAGTAAATTTTAGGAGCCCCGTTATTCGAGAATAAACCGATAAACCACCATCACTAAGCTTGATACTGGCCACGTTTATGCTCGAATAAAGGGCATCGCATTGAAAAAATATATCCATTATGCAATCTTAGAAAACAAATTATAAAACGTACATTCACCTTGACATGGTACTAAAACATAAAATCTTGAATATCACAACATTTAACAAAAATAATAAAATGCATGAACATAACATAACATAACATATCATGATAAGTAACAACAAGGCATAAACGAAAACATGTAAAAAAGAAAAAAAAACATACTTCAAGAATTAATTAGTCACATATATACATGTTAAAATATATTAAAAACAAAGTGCAACATATGCATGACATAGATAAAATATAATGTTAAACTAACAAATCAAGGCAACATGCTAGCATAAAAGCTAATACTAATTACTTAATATATGGCACAATTTAGATGCATATTACAAACACATCATAACAATATTAACAAATTCCCACACTAACATGTAACCTAGGAAATAAAGAGGACATGAAAATTTATGCTAACATACAAAAACTTACTATGTACAAATAAACTACAACCTAACACCTAAAGCATGCGTATATATACGATGAACAAACGAATTAAAACACAAAAGCATGATATTACAAACTAATATATATACATTATAAAAACATAAATATACATAAAATATGGGAAAACATAAAAAAATGAAATATAAAAGGGTAATATAAATATGCCAATAAAAACAAAAAAACATAATTATTCAAATCATACCAAGGGACTGGAATGAAATAAAATGAAAACAAAATGCTTTAGAAATTAAATAAAAAAAGACGATTGGGGATCTAATTGAGAACTGGGCAAAACCGAGGAGGACTGGGAATGTAAATAACCCAAGGGCCAAGCCTCAAAATGAAAATATCAGAAACATAGAAGGATTAAGTGCGTAATTTTGCCATTTAAAATCTAATTTCATAAGATTCAGGGACTGATTTGAAAGAAATCAAAAAGAAAGGCGGACTGAGGGTGTAAATAACCCATGCGGCGAACCAAAAACAAAAGAAATGAAAACGCGAAAGGACTAGTGAAGTAATTATACCATTTTCCAAAAAATTTGCTCTATAAGATAATTCAACCGGTGCATTTCGAACCTCTTTCCCATTTTTTTAAAACCACTTTTAATAATCCAAAACCCTCTATTTCATTCCAACCCAAAACCAAACTTCCATCCAAGTTTGGGTGAAACCCAGAAACTAATCCCAGGCCGCTGTGCCATCCTCCACTAATCATCTCTGTCTGCCACACGCTGGTGGCGAAGAAACTTAAAAACACCCCCAAATGGCTCATCTCCCTCGTTAAAACCCGAATCCAACCTTGGATTTGAGGAATCGACCCCTCATTTACCTAGATCTAGGAGAACCAGTAGCGGAAAACCACCTTTTTATACAAACAGAGACAAAAAAACACCCCCTTTGACCGGCTCAGCACATTCGGCTCAGGAGCCCTACATCTTGTTGCCGGCGACGAGATGTTTCAACGGCGAGGGTAAGAACTAGAAGCCCTTTTTATTTTGTGATTTTTTGTACCTTTTTTATGCATGCATGGAAGGAGAAAAAGAAAATTATACCTCTTGAATTTTTTATGTTTTTTTTTGTTTTCATTTCATTCAAAATCTCTCTCTAAGTACAAAAAATGACTGAGATCTGATATATATGCTAGTTTTCATCTCTGATCTCATTTCATTTACAAGCAAAAATTAAATGCCTTCATTGTAGATCTAATCACTTGACTGACTCTATTGTTATTTTTGTGTTTCTTGACCATGCTCGGTTGTTGGAGAACCGGTGAGGGGTGGTGTACAGTGGCAGAGGGTGGTTAGAGAATTATCGGCCAGATTGGATCTTGGATATTGGATTAGATCTGATCCAATGGCTAAGATTTTCTTGAAGATCGACGGCTTGGATTGCTGACGCGTGGCACCTTGGAAACCGAACGACCTGGCGCGTGTCTGGCACGTGCGCGTGGGAAATCTAATGGCTAGCGCGTGGGCTCACATGGTAGATGAGGGGTCCTTGAGCTTCAATTGTGGCCGTTGGATCCAGATCTGATCCAACGGCCCTCCCGTGGCTGCGCAAAATAATGAAAGGATATTAGGGTTATTAAATCATATATGTTTCAGGGTTTTAGTTTGATCAGGTTGGCAGATTTGGCCTATGTAATATTTTAATACTTGGGTTTTTATTTGTATGTGGACTGAACATAATAATATTTGTTTTTTTAATAATATTGGATCTGTTTTAATTTAAACCCAATAATAATAATAATACATGCATATATTAATTATACATATACATATGGACATGCAATATATATTCATATAGACACATGCACGCAATATATAAAAACGTACACACATATAATAGTAATACACGCATACACATACATACTTACATACACCTTAATACATATATACACATAATATATTAATACACCCACATACAAAGCATTCATGCAAATTAACACATATGTCACATAACATTCAAACACGTAGCATACATATACATATATTTGTTCACACATCTAATTAATATAAGTATACACACATTATACATACAAACAATTAAGGCATACATAACATGCAAACATACATACGACACACATAAACAACAATACATATTGGTCACACGTGCATAATAAGCACACCTAATAATACTATATATGTATACATGCAATAATATCCATTAATTATTATACTAATATATTAACACAATATTTATAAACTAGATAAAAATGAGTGATTACAGTTGGTGATGTCTTCATTCGGTTCCATTTTGAAGCTCTCATAGCTCAAATTGAGGAGTCCAATCTTGGTCTCCTTCACTTCATTTATGCCCTCGTATGTAATTTCTAGCTTGTCCCATATCTCCTTTGCACTAGTTCAAGAATACATCTTGGCATACTCGTCCGGTCCAAGAGCACAAAAAAGAATGTTCATGGCTTTTTCGTTGATTTGAATCTTCCTCCGATCTTCATCGGTATACTCTTGCCTTGCCTTGGGGTCATGCCTTTCTCCTTCTTGCTTCATTGGAATGGATGTCCCATCTTCTACTATTTCCCAAAGGAGGCAGTCATTTGACTTGAGCCTCATCCTATTCTTCCAATAGGAGTATTTTACCCCATTGAAGAAGGGTGGTTTAGAGATGGATTGTGAATCGTAAAGGTTGTTGCCAGAAGTAGAGGCCATTGCTCGATGTGTTGATTGATTGAACACCTTAGGATTGACTTAAGAGGTTGTGAATCCTTCCAATGAGTGTAGCTCTAATACCGGTTGTTGGGATGAACAATCAATGCTAATTGGCCAAGAGGTGGTGAATTGGCAATTAAGAATTTTGGTGGAAGCAAATGGAAAGATAAGAAAAATTGGGACTCAATATTTATAGTGGTTCAACCTTCTAAATAAGGTTTACATCCACTACCTTAGCTATCCACACCAAGGATATCTCAAATCCACTAGATTTGCTTTCCTTTTGAGGAACATTGAGATAACCTTACAACTTCCTTAAGGTTTATGCCCCAAAATCTTAGGAACTCTCATAAGAGTAAAACAAATGAAGCCAACAAAGAAAATTCTCACAAAGGCATAATTGTTTGCACAATTAGTTCTCACTCAACCCCTGTCACTTGATTACAAGAATTACAATAATAACTCTCAAGTGGGTTTACAAGATTTTACAATAAAGGCTCAAAGATTGTTGGATGTGTGCCTGAATGCTTTAGACTTGTTGAATAGTTGTTGTTGAAGCTTTGGAGACTTGATTTTACACCCCTTCATTGATTTCTATCCGTATGGGTAGTTGAAATATTGATTATATTCATTACGCTGCTATTTTCCCGCAATAAATATTGTTTGGTGGCCAGTGGTGTCGGTACTCGAGCAATCGTATCGGTACCTTCCATAAGAAGAAAAAGCCGTTACAACAATGGGGTATCGATACACGTGAAGCTGTATCGATACAGAGTGTATATCTTATAAGTATCGGAACGGTCCGTACCATATCGATACCGATTTTGCTCATTGGAATCCTGATAAGTTTTGCACAAAAAGTCGTATTGATATGCCTATATGGGTATCGGTACACATAACCTTTTTTCAAAACTTATGGTTCCAATAAAAGTAACAAGGCAACGGTTGAAAATTTATTGTAAAGATTTATAAAATCTTTAACCATCATACTAGTACGATATAAGGCGTACGAATACTCAAAGCCAAAATTGGTTACCAGGTTTAAAGGGCGTACCAATACAGCTACACGTGTATCGGTACCCTATATCCATTAAGTTTAAAACCAAATTCCAGTAGTTAAAACCCATGTCGATATGGCCTTAGGCGTATCGTTACTCCTATATTAAATTGGCTATTTTCGAGTACCAAACACTTAGAAAAACTTTAGGGTTTACGGTTTTGACTTAGAAATTATTTTAAGTTCGAATCCTTGTCAATTTTAGTGAGTAAAACAAGTACGTAAAATTTTATCACTTTTTACAAATTAGTCATTGTTTTATCAAAATCAAATATAGGTTTATCACAATTAACCTTCAAATCAATTACCAAAATTTTTGATAATATAACTAAACATTTTTAATAAGTCAAACCAGTTTTCATCTCAACCATTTCTAATTTTAAAATAATAATTTCCTGAAACTCATTTTACTTGTTAATCCAGTTTGGCCAAGTCGAACCCTACCCGACCAAACCCCTAGACTTGTAACCTTATTTTTGGGGCGTTACAACTCTCCCCCTCTTAATAATTTTCATCCCCGGAATTTACCTAAAGGGAAAAGATGAGGAAATTGCTTCTTCATGTCCTTATTTGTCTCTCTTGCGGGCTTCCTCGACTCCTCGATGTTGCCTCAATACCTTGAGCAACTCTATGGTCTTTCCGTGAAGAACCTTAGTGCTAGAATCCAGCACCTTTACTGGCTCCTCATCATAAGACAAATCCATACACAACTCGATTTCCTCAATGGGAACAACATGCGATGAATTCGACCTATACCTATGAAGCATCGACACATGGAAAACATCATATATCCTCTCCAACTCGGCTGGTAACTTCAACCTATAAGCAACTAGACCAACACGCTCAAGCACCTCATACGGCCCAATGAACCTAGGGCTTAACTTACCCTTACGCCCAAACCTCATAACCATTTTCCAAGGGGAAACCTTTAGGAACACTTTATCCCCAACAACATACTCAACCTCCATTCGCTTCAAATTCGCATAAGACTTATGCCGATCTAAAGCTTCCTTTAAATGATCACTAATAAGCTTCACCTTTGCATTCGTACCTATAACATCCCCTTACCGTATCCGTACAACGGGTACGAGTAGGAAATATTACGATTTCTTTAATAAAAAATTGGGGTAATTTATTTTTATTTTTGAAAACTTCTCAATGGTCACCCATCCTAAAATTTCTCTAGCCCAAGCACGCTTAACTTTATTTAAAATTGAAATAAATTATTTATTTGAGTTACAATCATAAATCAATTATCTTAGCATACAACTCATCACTTGAATTTACTCTTAACTTTGTATCGTTCCAGAAACGCCAATTATCATGAAACCCTACCGAACTTTAAAGGCCATTCACAACTCAAATAGGTTTAGCAAGTATACATGCCACTATAATAATCAAACCTCAATTAGGATGTCATTACTGTGATTACCTATTGAGCTTTCCAATATTGATGCAATGCTCTTCATACTCTTATCTTGATTTACCTACGTGTGCACAATCAAACACACCTAAGTACGAACTTAGTGAGGCAATAAAGGAAATTAATAACAATAATTTAAACTTTATTCGACTTCATGGATATGTTTATATAACACGATATATATATATATATATATGCCAAAGCATCAACTTTGACATTGCATTAGTAATGATTTACTACATGCTAATGTCATAAGACTTTCATGCTTGTCCATTTGTGATAATATGCCATATATGCATAAATGCATCATGATCACTAGAAATGTATTGCCATCATGTTAATCATATATTAACATAATATAAACCGGATATAAATTTCTTACCAATATGCTTGCCATTTATTCCAAAAGCTCATAAGCTTGTTCACTTGTTTATCTTTTATTAACCAATAAACCATAGCCCAAATATAAGCCTGTGAGGACCCTGGGTACAAGAGTCAAATATGCATTGAAGTGCTAATACACAAAAGGTCGTGCCCACCATATGCACTAAGTGTCCTTTATATACACTATAGTGCTAAACTGAGTATGCAGCGTACTGCTGGACTCTATGGCATGCCAACTATACCCTGTCCCTCAATGACATACTTGGGCATATATTCCATATTTATTTCATCCATGGCAATATATATCAACATATTTTAACATTGGGCAGTTTATACCCGAAATAACACTCATAATATAACATCATTTATAACTAGTGATCCATGCATTACTATTCCACTTTTGACATATTTAAAATATGTCAATCATATGATCAATGACATAAATATCATGCCAATATATAAACCAGGTAGACTTATCGCAAGTCTTCCCATTGATGTATAAAACATCCATGTATCATGTTATGTATGCATTGCACTCACCTTGGTCACTTAACACAATGCCTCACTAAGTCCTAGCTCGATTCTTTCTTTCATAGTACCTCGAACCTTCTTTGATTCGGACTTGACTTCATTAATCACATGAATAAAATAAAATATTTGTTAGATTCAAATCTAATAATACCTTAAACATATTGTCTAATATAATCATTCGAATATAAAATTTCCAAATATTTTTCCTTTCTTCCTTGTACTGTTCAAAAACTCATTATAGTCCTTAGTGACCAATTTGAACTTTCATTAATTCTTTCGAGCTTGCTAACTAACATTTGAAAACAAAATGTTTCAAATTCCATTTTCTGACAGCTTGTGCTACCTTCAAAGATTTACTTATACAGAGCATAATACATATTGGATCGTAATTTCCTTTATACTGAAGAAACTAGATTCGATAACGGTTCTAACGGTGTAAGCCGCATAAATTAATAAAATCTATGAAAATTATGAAAAATCACTGAATTCACGTCACAGACTGTCCAGGCAGAAAATTGCTCTACAATTTTTTTTTACCTTCATTCAAATAAAAATTCATATCATTTAACTCAGAATTCGAAATCAGTTTCCGTTTGTTGGAAACAAAACTAGACTAATAATTCTAACGACGTTATAAAATTTATCATCTCAAATTTTTTGTAGAATTTATGGCGAAATTTTAAACTTACTGCCATAATTCAATTCCAACATAACTTTCCATAAATAACTTCTAACTTACACCAACTTCTCCCTATTTCTCTACTTGTCAATTTAGAACCATCACTTTACTTCAAATGACCAGAATAAAGCTTGTATTCATATATTCTATTTACATCCTTCATCAAAATAGGCTCAAACCTTTACTTCTCTAATTTCTCTTGATTTGTCGAGATGGTCACCAAATTTCAAATATAAGGATTCAAGCTTCTTAACTTTGCAAATTAGTCCTCCAATCAACATTACAACCTTAATTCCATCATTTTAACTAAAAATCATATTTACTCCTACATATCCTCTTTGCCGAATAGACCATTCAAGTTTGACAATTTGTCAAAATGGTCACTAATGTGATTAATCATCGGTTTAGCATTCTAACGTCATTTTCATGTGTCTAACATTATTAATAATATAAATACACATCAAATAAAAAAAAATTAGATCTGGGCCCTTAATTTGGAAGCTTACCGAAATGGTCCCTATGCATTTAACTTAGGGTTTTGCTTCCAAACAACAAATCAAGCTTACTAGATCATTAATCCAACATCACAAACCCTAAGTTAGACTTGAATCCATAAACCCTAATCTTTTCTATGCAAACCAAAATATGTAGGGTTTAAATCCCAACTCAATAACATGATTCCAACATCATACAAGCATGATTCTAACTTAAAATCATAAAAGCCCCAATTTGTTCGTAAACCCTAATTTCTTCCACATATCAAATCTCATCAACCAAGCAAGTATTCTATAAATTATTTACATCAAAATATAAAGCTCGAAGAATAGAACAACTTTGTGGTTCGAAAGATTACCTAAAAATCGTGATTCGGGGCTTAAATCGAGCTTGGAAATTTCCCTCTTCTTTCTCCTCTTTCTCCATGGTTTATGGCAGGAAAAGATGAACACTTTTTCCATCTTTTTACTATTAAATTACACTTGTAACTATTAAATGAATTTTAAATTTATTTAAATAATGAAATTACCAATTTAGCCTTTAAATCCAATGGCTAATTCTCATTCAAAATCAAGGGCCAAGATGAAATCCATATATATTTCATCTTCCAAAAACATCCTCAACATTTCAAAATTGCCGTCCTTGCCAAATGACCAATTTTCCCTCCAACTAGTCTTTATTTACTAGTTTGTTTCAAAATTGCCATTCCATTATAATCTAACTAAATTATTTCCTTCTCAACTGAACACTATTCCATAAATAGCATTTTATGATTTTCCATGGCTTATGGAACAGTCTCTGAAATTTCAATTCAATCCGATTTTCCGATACTCACTAAATACTTCTACTATGATTTTACCTTTATCGAGCTATCAAATCTATTCCGAAAATTATATATTTCCATAATGTACCTCATGTCATCATCCTTCATACAATGGCCTAGATTTAATATTGAGCTAGTAGTTACCAACCTTGCCCTTATAATTTTCTAAAATTACGATCTTGCCATTTTTCATCCAATGGCTCATATTTAACATGGAAAATCAACTTAAATCCAAGGGTTCATATTCTTCCAACACAAAGAAAATATCTTAGACATGTAAAATGACATAATTAAACTTGCCTTATCATCCTTCAAAATATCCTGGATATTTGATTCGATCTGATTATCCGAATATTTTTCTAAACTTTATTGCTTTATAGCCATTAATACAAACTCCGTACGAAAAATCTGGGTAACAAGGAAACATTATTCTTGGGGGTAAAATATTCATTTACGGGACTATAATACATAACTTTTGAAAATTACAATTTAGTCCCTAAACTTTTTCTAAGTTTATACTTTATCCACAAAACTTTCAAAATTTATATTTTGGTCACTAGCCAAAAATTGGGATATTACAGTACCTCTAAGAAAATCAAGTCCAGTGACATGCTTTGTAACCACCTTGACCCAGCCTAGACGCCAGACAGAACAGAGCGAGCTACATTGGGTTTGCCGAAATAAACCCGAAATATTTAATTCAAATTACGACCATTTTTCCTTTTATCTTATCTAGATGAACTATTATAACCTATGGTGAACATGCGGGTAGCGGGTGAAATCTTATCTCAATCGGCCGTCCAATCGACATCCAATTGCATGAATTTGCAATTTAGGGACCAAAATAAAAGAATATAAAACTCAGGCTGCACATTAACTGAATTAACTACCACTCGTACTGGTACAGGGTAAGTGTTTCGGTACGCTTGCACAGTTTCAAAACCTCAAACTCTAGTAGCTCAAAACGGTACCGAAACGCTTCCTCGAATATCGAAACGATTAGCCAAAATACAAATACTTGTACCGGTATAGTTGCTTAAGTAACGAAACACCTGTTCAAAATAGGCACACTCGTATCGATACGCTAGCCCGCGTATCGAAATGCCTAGGCCTGAAATGTCCAATTTTTCTAGTTTTACGAGCTTTCATGGATTGGAATCCATACCAACATACCTCAAATATAACCACAAACATGTTAGAGACCAAACCATGACAAAACATCACAAAAACATAATCAAACATGGAATCATACTTCAATCGAAAGTCTATAGGCATGCTTCCTAATATCCCCACCAAACAAAGCATTAAACATAAGTCCAAAGCAAAACTCAACCATAAAAGGCCACTTACACATCTGTAACAGCAACATAAACCTGCTCAAACAGAGAGTTTAGCAAAACCCTCCCAAAACAAAATGAACCTCATTGCCTTTATTACTACTAGTCTAGTTTGAAACCATACTTTCAAATTGCCGAAGTCATTGGATTTTGTTTGCTCGCTTGCTACCTCTTAATTCTTTGCATTGACGGACAAAAAGAGTGTAAGCACACAAGGCTTAGTGAGGAGTGCTCAAAACAATACACCGTCAATGCAATTTAAAACCGGTTAACAAACCACATTGAAATCCCATTTCAAACATCAGCATGCCTTTTGCTAACTCATATATAACATGTATCATGGATCAATAGCAAAATCCCATTTTCCAGCCCTCAATTTAAGCTTTCCCATGCATAACAACCCATATGCAAGGCTTAAAGAGTAAACATGTATAAATCAACATTATACAACATAATCCATCGACATGATACATAAACAATTATATTGGCTTTCAAGTGATCATAAACCAAGTTCCACTTTCCAAAACATTACATCAGATACAAGAATTCAACAAGTGTCCTCTCAACACTTTATACAATCTCAACCGGAATCAAGGGTACAATCACAACCCACTCATCGGTTAGATATATAATCCACTAACGGGAGTTTTTGGTACCATATAACCCCTCAACTATTAGGGTACTCGTGGTTGAGTTTTCGGTACCTCACAACCCTCAACACCCGATGCGACTTAATTATAGTGCACTATCAATCCTATGGCCGACCAACTATATTCAATAACATTTTAAACCACATCACTTGCAAATATAATTCATTATTAACCATGTACCTCACTATTTTTAAAACGACTTACCAAAACCATTTTCCAATGCATTAAACCATGCATTTACAAGTATTCCTCATACTTACACGGATCAGTTATCAAATTCATCCATCATCAATATATGATCAAAATCAGTATATAACATACTTAAAAATGCTTAAACAGTAGGTATCATGTAATTCAAAAACAAGTTCATAAAACCAATTTGGCCAACCGAAAACGAGTGAGAAATCTCATCAAACTTACTTATGAACTTAGACAAGAGTTTCAAGCTTAATATAAGCTCCCAAAATCACTTCCAAACCTTTCAAAAGCTTTAGGTTTCATTCTCACTCACGGACTTTGCAAAACCTCATTCGTCGATGCGAACAACTCCTCTAAAGCTTCTGAAACGGTGCCACGAGCTTGAGGATCGACTTCCATTGATTTAATCACATAAAAGCAAAGGATTCAATGCATCTAAATGCATTCAAAAACCAGCAACATCAATTCACAACAATCCTCTTCAACCTCTAACCAAAACCCCTCATCAACAACCAAAAACATCAAACACCTTCCAAACCTAACCCAACCAAAACCTAACAATTTAATCCATCAATTAAAATCCAAAAACAACCTAACATCAACCTTATACCTCCAACATACATTAAACCTCTACAACTCCTCAAAAACACAGAACTAACAACCTAAAAAATTAGAGATTCGCCTAGCTTCGGGATTCCAACATTAAAACCAACTTATTGACATTATTGCCAACCAAAATCATGATTAAAACCAATCAAGAACTCAGTAAAACAGATCCAATTTGAAAATCACATAATCTCATCAATTAAACCTTGATTTAACCAATTTTCCATAATTAAATCATCAAAACCCATTAGAAAACATATATAAAGGATTAATAACTTGGGAATTTTAATAAAGAATCAATCATTAGAGGAGAAGAACAAATCTTACCTCTAATGCATGAATTCCCTCTCAATTGGATGTTTTACTCTTGAAAAACAAAGGAAATCAATGAGATTTTGGAAAACAAGATTGAAGAATCCATTAGAAATCAAGAGTTTAGTAAATCAAGAGCATTACCTAAAATCTTTGATGAAAAAGAGAGTGTTTGGCTGAAGGAAATTTGAGAGAAAACTTGGGAGAAAGAAAGTTATATCAAATTGGACTTAGGAAAAAAATCACCTTTCATTAATTAAATCTGTAACGACTCGAATATCAGATTAGTAAATCAGGTCTTGGGGCTTGTAGAAAAGAAAAGAGGAAGATGATAGTTTGAATTAAAGGGGGAAAAGAGGGAGGGAAAATTAGATTTTTATCTTTCCCCACTCTCCTCTTTTCCACCTTTTTCTATCTTTCTTTTCTCTCTTTTTCCTATTCTTCCTCAACTTTAAACTCTGATCTATGGAGATTGAGCCGTCCGTTTTCGACACCTCTACCACCATTGTGTTCATCTCGTTGAGACGAGTTCATCGGTACCAGCAACACTATCATCGGAGTCGCTGTCGGAGAGGGGTGAGTGAGGGGAAGTTTTTGGTTGTTGAGTTGAGGGGTTTAGAGTGCTCAAAATGAAGAACATAGGCCATCACCGTGCTCATCGACATCAAGACAGTCGATTTGGGCATCACCGTCGTTGATCAAACGATAAAAGCCGCCGCACATACCCCACGCACTGCCCCTACGCGGGGGTGAGGCACAGCTGCGCTGGGCAGCTATACCCAGCTTGAGTCGAGCCGTTGAGCCAAGCTGCCAAGCCGGCCTGCCAGCTGCAAGTTGAGACAGTCGCTGAGCCGAGACATTGACCACACCGCCATTGACCGCCGTCATTGACCGGCCATTAACGTTTTCTAGGGGACCCTACTCAGAGGTTTCTCGACGTTCTAGATCTAATGTCGCATTCAATTTTGCTTAATTTGAACATGGTAAGATGTTTTTATGCATTTTACCCTTCGATTTCAGTAAAGTATGTGATTAAGTGATGCTTACAGTATTAATTAGTATATGAGGATTATTAGGGATCCGATATCGGATCAAGTGGAATATTCAAGAAGCTTGGATGAGGATTTTAGTGATATCGGCTTAAGGTTAGTACACCTCAAACTCTAAAATGCTTCATGAGCATCATAAGTGTAATTGTCTTGCTTGTTAGTGGTTTCAAAATAGGTTGATGATAGATAAGCATGCGTTGTAACCAGTATTACGATATTGTTATGAGCTTTTGAGACCGTGTAGGGTCGTTTGACTATTTATATAATTGTTTGATTGATTGAATTACATGTTGTGATGCTTGATATATGAATATGCTTGCTCGATGGAAATTACACTAAATGAGGTAATAATTGGTGAGGTTCGAATAAATGGTTATGGAGCCGATAATTAATACTAATTGAATGGATGCGTTAGTAAACAAACCCTAATGACTTTTATAAGCTTTAGTGATCGAATAAAGTGTGGTAAGACTTTAATTCAAGGAAATGGTATGAACTAGTGTATAGGGTATCGGTACGAGCTTTGGCCATATCGGTACGCGTTTGGGTGTCGTATCGGTACAGGTCGACCCATACTGATACTTGTAGAGATTAAAGATTTTTAGTGAACAATTTTAGTATTGGTACACGTGTGAGTATCGATACTTGAGGGTAACATATCAAAACTCGTGTACAAATACCTGTACCTAATACGATAAATAATCTATAAATGCAAGTTAAGGTTAGAAATCGATGTGAATATTAATAATTGAATTACACCTTGAATAAATGTGATAACATAGGTTAATGTAGCTAATGAATGAGATTAATTATATACGAGCCTAATGAGTAATAATTCGGTAAATGTTGAGTTGTTTGTTTGTAAAAGCAACTATAGGGATCCTTGGTGGATCGTATGATATTGTGTGCCAAGCATGGGCACTTATTTGGTTGAATTACCATTGATTGATGGGATCCGAATACCAGTGAGAGAAAGAGTGTGTTGCAACACTATGTTTAAAGATTCCTAAATGTATGAACCCGAGGCTTAGTGGGACCATGACTCATTCAAAGATGCTTGATGACAGATTTTGAGCATGAGTGTATTATCTCGACGCTTAGTGGTACTGGGCCTCACCCCAAAGAGTGCATGTTTCCTGATGCTTAGTGGAACCGGGCTTCACTCAGAGTGTATTATCCCGATGCTTAGTGGGATCGGGCCTCACTCTTATATTGTGGTATTATGCTTATGATTAGCATGAAGTATAGTAGATGTGTACCACTAAGTTTGTATGCTCAGCGCTCAAAATCGTTGTTTCTGTGCGTAGGTTGATTGTTAGATCATGGGATTGAGGAGCACTATTGGTACGAGGTTCCAACATGTGGTGATCTCCGAAGTACGATACTTGTGTTTAGTGGGCTATGTATTCATAGGACCTTACATGGTTAAGTCTGTAATCCTTACTTTTGAAATTATATTTATCAAGTCAAATATTTAAATGTTTTAATTTAAACTGAAACTCATTTGTAATGGTTTAAATCTATGTTTTCAACTATTGGATCTAAATGTTTTGGAAAATAACTTGTTTGGGCTAAACCCAGTTTGAGAATTTTTATGGTTTTTGGTTTTGGCTTAAGGCCCAAATGTGACATCCAGGTCGAGGGTATTATATTTAGTGGTATTAGAGCTTAGGTTTAGCTGGTTCTAGGAAACCCTGGGGTGGTATAGGTGTTTTAGTAAGGTGTCTAGTGAATACAAGCCCTTAAATTAAGTTCGTACTCCTTAAGACTGGAATCCTGATGGTGCGTCCAATGTTGTGATAATAAGATGGTTTCGATTGTGGCCTAGAGGGTCAAGTTAAGTGTTGAGCCACTCTCAGGTGTGATTTTAGAGGTGAGGTTACCTCAGATTGTTAAGATGCGAGTTAGTTGAATGATGCCGGAGTCGAAGATGTGTCCTCCTCCCACCACCTAAATGGTGTCTTCGTTGCGTGTTGTGGTCATTTTGGAGCCTTCAAATACGTTATGAGAATTTGTGGCAAGAAATCTTCATTGTTATGCGTGAATAACAGTTATGTTGCGGGTATGGATAACTCGCTTTCGAAATCGATCAGTGGAGGCACGTCGAGCGAAGGACTCTTTGTTCTTGTAAAGGGAATCTTGTGGATACTTGGAGAGTATCATCACCCTTTTCATAGGCATATCTTGGAGACAGTGGATTTGAGATCCACTAGTTCGTTGAAGTGTGATCGAAGTTGGACGTCCTACGGGTTTGATAGAGATACCTTCTAGTGAGTTGTGGCACATTGGAAATTGATTTGGTTAATCAAGCACGACGCTAGCCTGTACTGTCAAGAGTTGTACCCGAGGCTTTGAGACCTCAAGGGAACCCAACCTTGGTAATAAGAACGTTGAACTGTTGCCCTTCTACCGTGATCTTCACTGTGGTTGCTTAGAGAATGGCACAATGGGGTTGTGGGACATGTTTGACCGTTTGGCAGATGTCATTGTGTTTAGTTGATGCTTGGGAGCTTTCAGACTGTCAGAGTGTTTGTTTATGCTTCTTAGACTTTCTCCCTGTCAAGAACATGAGTGGATGTTGAGGTAAGGCCGAGTTGGACGTCGGTGTCCATCGCATTTTTTAAAGGACACTAGCCTAGTTGAGAAAGTTAAGGTTCAGTCGCGAAGGCGCAACTCAAATGGGGTTTCTTTTGTCTAAGTGTTTCACCCAAGAGAGAGCCAAACTTGTTCCCTAGTAAGAAGTTGGTTCGTTGAGGTGATGTTTAAACTGTTGATAGTTTGTTAAGTAACAGTAAAAGACCGCTACATGTCTCTCAAGGTAGATGACTCGTTTAACCGATTATGATGTACCCGTATATTATTCCGAGTTTGGTTCAAGGACAAGACGGTTACAATTAAAGTGCCAAGGGCTTGTAGTTTGAAATGAATTTTGGAATGAGGACTTCTCTCTTTAAAGTGTTAAGTGGTAACAGTGGATGTCTACAGTGACTTTTGAGGTGTTTTAGCTATGATAAGGTGGGAGCCACCACTTTGTCTCTCGAAAATAAGTTGATGCTTTTTGTGACATATGTGAACGTATAAGAATATGAAAATATAAGACTTGGCAAGATAATTACCTTAATGACCTTGTGTATGGGAATGGTTAGTTACCGTGTAATCAGCCAAGGAAGCAAGGGCTTGAGACTTAGTAAATGCTTTTGGTTGTATATCAGTTTCCTTGAGGCAAGCCAAGGAACATTGGTGGGGGTTTGAGCTACATGAGACTGTTTTGTTGTGACAGTGGTTCTGACTCGATTAAGTTCGAGTAAGGTTCTGAGGTTTTTAAGGATGTTTTGTTGTTTTGTTAGCACTGCATTTTTGTGCAAGAAGGGTGATGAGTGTGCCTACCTCAACAGTGTAAATTTTGGGTATTTGATCTTTAAGGAATTTGAGATTGGGACAACGACGTGAGTTAAAGTAATTGAGGATTGTTGATTGTGTGATTAATCACCATCTAAAGTGAAGTTAAATTGATAAGTGATGGGTTGTACGAAGTTAGTTCGAGTCAAAGTATCATGTTGCTCATGTGGGGCGATCAAGGATCGTAAGTGATGGTCGGGTAAGACAGTACTGATGCTAGCTCAAAGTGGTACCGGTACTCGGTTCTTTTGGTGTCAGTACTGATTGGTCAGTACCGGTACCCGCGTGTTTCTTTGGTTAAGCTTCAAGTAAGGATTGATTTGATTTGGAAGTCGCGAGAGGTAGTAACTGAGTGAAATAAGAGGATACAGTGTTATGATCGAATTTGGGTCCGACAGTTTTTGATGGACTTTGAGATCTTGTTGTGAGTGCATCGTTTCGATAGGATTTCGTTGAATAATGAAATAGTCCTTGGTGAGTACTGTTTGATATTTTCGGCAAAGGTAAGAATTAGATAGAAAGTTTGTTGGTTTGGTCACGGTTGGTCTATATAACACTATGATGTGTACATGTTACCTTGTGAAATGAGATTCGAGGTTTGTGGCGAAACCTTATCCTTTGGTAGGATTTCATGTGATGAAAGATCCGAGTGAGAATGTTGATAACGTATTTTTCTGGACACGTTATGGTTTGGAGTGTAAGACTCTGGCGTAAGCCGAGTTTTTGGGAGCTGCTTTAGTTGCCGATATGAGTTATCATGCCGAGTTTAGGGTAAGTGCTTGAGGTGAGTTGAGACACCGTTTGTTTTTAGAAGTCTTGTACCGGGCAAGCAATGATATTGATAAGGGATGTCTTTAGAGTTAAAGTCTCTTTTAGAGAGTCGTCATGAAAGGAATCGTTTCGTTGTTTCAACGGTTGTTTAACCTCCTATTCTTTTTAGATCACGTGGAGTTGTGGAAGGATTTTGTGTGCATCAACCTTTTGAGTTCTACGACATAAATTAAGTTGCTCTGATGGCGTATTTGTGTGGTAGATTTGTCGGGTACAATTGGGTTTTGCTTGTTATCTATAGTGTACCGAGCAAGGATGGATTCCTTCTAAGATGAAGAATAAGTTGAGATTTTGTTTGTATCGTTAGAAGACAAGGGTTATGTTTGACAAGTATGGTGAGAGATCAGAGTAACGCAGCGGGATATGTTCGAGAACGTTGGAGAGTTATAAAGGTTTTAGCATCTCCTCTGATTCACCGGTATAAATTTCGAGGACAAGATTTCTTTAAGGAGGGAAGAGTTGTAACGACCCGAATATCGGATTAGTAAATCGAGTCTTGGGCCTGGGCTTTGGGCCTTGTAGAAAAGAAAAGAAAAGAAGAAGAGGACAGTTTGAATTAAAGGGAAAAAGGGGGAGAGAAAATCAAATTTTTATCTTTCCCCTCTCTCTCCTCTTCTATTTCTTTTTCTATCTTTCTTCTCTCTCTTTTTCTTATCCTTCCTCAACTTCAAACTCTGATCTACGGAGATCCAACAGTCCGTTGTTGACACCTCCACCACCATTGTATAAGTACTGGTACTTGTGGAGATTAAAGATTTCTAATGAACAATTCAGTATCAGTAAGTGTGTGAGTATCGACACCCGAGGGTACCGTGTTGGTACTTCTGTACAAGTACCTGTACCCGATACGATAAATAATCTATAAATGCAAGTTAAGGTTAGAAATTGATGTCAATATTAATAATTGAATTACGCCTTGAATAAATGTGATAACATGGATTAATGGAGCTAATGAATGAGATTAATTATATACGAGTCTTATGAGTAATAATTTGGTAAATTTTGAGTGGCTTGTTTGTAATAGAAACTATAAGGATCCTTGGTGGATCGTGTGATATTGCATGCCAAGCATGAGCACTTGTTTGTTGAGTTACCATTAATTGATGGGATCCGGATACCCAGTGAGAGAAAGAGTGTGTTGCAACACTATGTTTGAAGATTCCTGAATGTATAAACCCGAGGCTTAGCAGGACCAGGACTCGTTCGAAGGTGCTTGATGAGAGATTCCGAGCATGGGTGTATGTATCCTGACGCTTAGTGGTACCGGGCCTCACCCCAAAGAGTGTATGTATATTGATGCTTAGTGGAACCAGGCTTCACTCAGAGTGTATGATCCCGGTGCTTAGTAGGACCGGACCTAACTCTTATATTGTGGTATTATGCTTATGTTTATGATTAGCATGAAGTGTAGTAGAGTAGATGTGTACCATTGAGCTTTGTAAGCTCAGCACTCGGAATTATTGTCTCCGTGCATAGGTTGATCGTTGGATCGTGGGATTGAGGAGCACTATTGGTACGGGTTCCAGCATGTGGTGACCTCCGGAGTATGATACTTGTATTTAGTGGGCTATGTATTCATAGGACCTTACGTGGTTGAGTCTGTAATTCTTACTTTTGAAATTGTATTTATCAAGTCGAATATTTAAATATTTTAATTTAAAGTGGAGCTCATCTATAATAATTTAAATTGTTTATCTACGTTTTCAGCTATTGGATCTAAATGTTTTGGAAAATAACTTGTTTGGACTAAACCCTGTTTGAGAATTTTTTGGTTTTTGGTTTGGACTTGAGGCTCAAATGTGGCATCCAGGTCGAGGGTGTTACAAAATCTCTTTTAATCTTTAATTAAAACTCATTAAAATAATTCCAATTGAGAGAAAAATCTGATGAAAACATTTAGGTTAAATAGCTCCTTAAAGATTATATGTTTTGACCCTTTTACGAAACAATCACTAAAAACAGTTTTTCAATCTTTACATTTTGGTCACTAGCCAAAGTGTCACATTTCCAAATTTCATTTTCCAAAAATTTACTTTACCAAAAAATCCATATAATAAATAATGATTTTTAGATATTTTTCCCAAATATTTTCTCACTCAAAAATATTTATTCCGATTTCAATCTCGAATCTGACTCGAAGCTCTAATCCCAGTCTAACAGACTGTCTAATGAGCCCAAAAACTCCTATGCCCAAAACCAGGGCCTTCATGATTTTCGCCTACCTCCGCCCAACAAAGCGGCATCCGACATCTACATCGATAAAGAGCTTCATAAGGAGCCATATGTATACTAGACTGAAAACTGTTATTATAAGCAAAATCCACCAATGGAAGTTGCTTCTGCCATGTCCCTTGAAACTCAATGATATAACAACGTAACTTGTCCTCCAAAATCTGAATAACACGCTCAGATTGTCCATCTTTCTAAGGATGATACGAGGTACTAAAATTAAGCTTGGTTCCCAAAGTCGTCTGTAGACTCTCCCAAAACCTTAACGTAAAGCGAGAATCTCTATCTGATATAATAGACTTTGGAACCCCATGCAACTTCACAATTTCGGCAATATACATCTTCGCCAACTTATCCAACGTATACGTCGTGTGCACAGCCAGAAAATGCGCACACTTCGTAAAAGGGTCAACAATTACCCATATAGAATTCTTTTTTGTCGGCGTCAAAGGCAACCCCATCACGAAATCCATAGTGATCATTTCCCGCTTCTATTTCAGAATTTGCACATGTTGCAATAACCTACCAGGAAACTGATGTTCAACTTTAACTCTTTGACACACCAAACAACGAGCAACAAACTCTGCGATGTCCTTTTTCAAGCCAACCCAGTAATACGCTTCCTTTAAATCACGATATATCTTGGTACTACTAGGGTGCATAGCAAAAAGACTAGAATGTGCCTCAATCAGAATAGTGCACCTCAACTCTGAATCTTTTTGCACAACTATTCGAACCTTAAAACACTAAACACCATCATCATTAATTGAAAATCTGTCGGATTCTCATCCACAATTTTCTTAACATGCAGAACCAACACATCATCATATAGTTGCCTCACTTTAATCATTTGAGACAACGTGGGCTTAACTTGCAACTCTGCCAACAGACCACCATCTCGCGTCACACTTAACCTAGCAAACATCTCCCTAAGCTCAACAGCTGGCTTTCGGCTAAATGCATCCACTACAACATTAGCCTTTCTAAGATGATATTCACTTGTCAAGTCATAATCCTTAAGAAACTCAACACATCTTCACTGCCTAAGATTCAACTCTTTTTGAGACATCAAATACTTCAAACTCTTGTGATTTGTATAAACAATACACTTCTAACCATAAAGATAATGTCTCCAAATCTTTAGAGCAAAAACTACCACAGCAAGCTCTAAGTCATGTGTAGGGTAATTGCGCTCATGTACCTTTAACTGTCTCGATGCATAAGCCACAACTTTTCCCTCTCACATCAGCACACAACCCAATCCAACATACGATGCGTCTCTATACAACACAAACTGCTTACCCGCTTCTGGTTGTATAAACATAGGAGCACGTGTCAAAATCTCTTTTAACTTCTCAAAACTACACCTCCAAACAAACTGAACATTCTTTTGCAAAAGTCTAGTCAACGAGGCAACAATGCTGGAAAAATCATCCACAAAGCGACGATAATGCCCAGCCAAACCAAGGAAACTACGAACTTCTGACACCGTCTTTGGTTGCTTCCAATTAAGGATAGCTTCTATCTTCTGCGGATCGACACAAATACCTTTTGTCGATACCACATGACCAAAAAACATCACCTCATTAAGGCAAAATTCGCACTTACTCAACTTAGCAAACAAATGATTCTTGTTCAACGCTTGCAACACTATCCGAAGATGTTGATTATATTTCTCCCCGGTATGAGAGTACACCAGGATATCATCAATAAACACAACCACAAATCGACCCAAGTACTCATGAAACACTCTATTCATCATATCCATGAAAGCAATTGAGGCATTGGTTAAACCAAACGGCATCACCAAAAACTCATAATGCCCATACCTTGAGCGAAACACAGTTTTTGACATATCCATTTCTTTAACCTTCAACTGGTAGTACCCAGACCTTAGGTCAATCTTTAAGAGCACAACTGCACCTCGAAATTGGTCAAACAAATCATCAATCTGGGGTAACGGGTACTTATTCTTAATAATCAATTTGTTCAATTGTCGATAATCAATACACATCTGCATAGTTCCATCTTTCTTCTTCACAAACAACATTGGTGCACCCCAAGGAGAAACACTTGGATGGATGAAACCACGATCCAACAACTCTTGAAGTTGAGTTTTCAACTCCTCTGGTGCCATGCGATAGGGAGCAATGGACATCAAATTTGTACTACAGTATGTTTCGATAGGCAATTCTTCTAGAAACACTTTTGGAAAATCACATACGTCCGAATATCTTGTACTCGAACTCCTTTGGTACCCGAATTTATCACAAAAACTAGGAAGGCTTGACACCTATCATTCATTAACTTTATACGAATCTGGTTGTGTTATGGTTGAATTTGTATTTGTGTTTACCCGATCATGATTCGAGTAAGAACTTGGGTTGTCAGCAATGGAATTGAAAATGTGTTCAAGAATATAAAAAGAAACAAGTAGCAATGAAAAAAAGGTAATGGGATGATGGTTGTTTTGAGATGTTGGAAATTTTGGTGGTATGAATATTGAAGTAAAGAAAGTATGGAAACGAAATGAAAATGTGTATACGTTTGGTAAGGAACAAGAAAGAACCAACACTAAAAAGTGAAGACCCAAAACTTATAGTTTCTCAACTGAATTGGTGGAAGTGTGTGGATTGTGACCCTCTAGTTATAAGAACTAGGAACCAACTATATAAAAAGATGAGGTGGATTGAATTGCCACAAGAATGAACTTGCAAACCGATAAAGTTCAAGAAGAACTATAAAAGAGAGCACTCTCAAGTTTATAATATGATCAAAGTGTTTCTTTACAAAGGAAATGGATGGCTATTTATAGGGACATAGCATCCAAATTGAATAGGCAAAGATAAGGAATAAAGTCACATAATTATGGGGTTAAAACCTCATAAAAACTTTGGTTATCTCTTCTCCAAGTAATAGCCGAAAAGTTTATAAGATGAGGATGAATGGGGACATTCTTAAGATAATGTAGACATACATGACGTCCATATAAAAGGATCCCTTGCACTGCCAAGCTTGGTAAAGTGTCATTCATCTTCCTTTAAAAGATGATAAAGAAGCCTTAATTGTGTGTCCTTCTTGCCAAAACCGATCAACTTAATAAGGTGATAATGTATCTATTAAGTAGTCTTTAAGTGGCCGGATTTAAGTGGCTTGAATGCCTTGCTTCCTTGCTGAAACTGACAACTTTTAAGTGGTGTTAAACTCCCTTGAATGCCTTAAAACCGATTAGCCTTCATGATATGTCTTCAAGTGACTTCAATTGGTGGTAAATGCTTTGTCATTCTTGAAGAAGATGATCAGCCTTTTGATCCAAATGAATTCCCTAATCGAAAACACATTAAACCATTCATTAGAAAATAACTTATTTATTAAAAGAAAGCAAATGCTACACCAGTTTTAATGAGCCAGTTTAATTGATGAAACTAGTTGCATAGAATGAACTAATTTAATTAAATGAACTAACACACTGAACTCGCAAACATAAACAAACTAACATGCTTTAAATGAACAAACTTGCATTAATAAAATGACAAGTATTAATTAAACTAACAAGCTTAAATGAACTAACATGCATAAATGTTTTAAACAAACATAATTGAAACAACATGTTTAAATGAACATTAAGCCTTATTTATTCATGCACACATGCTGAAATTAAATAAAAAACTTAGGTAAAACTCATGGAAACTCATGCACAAGTAAGAGGCAGTATTGCTCCAACAAAGTTGGCATTTCCTTCTCTAAATTCTAGCCCTGACTAAACAAAATTCCTATAACTTCTTGGAACTTCTTGGCCCTAGCACGAGTCATAGGCCCACTAGCGAATTCCTCCAGGTCTATTTTGGTAGTGATCACATCAAGGCTTGACACCCATCATTCATTAACTTTTCAGCTTACAATTTTAAAACGACATTAGACAAGAATTTAGCCTTCTCTCCTACTACAATAATAACATAGTCATCGACAAGCCTCTGAGAAATCATTTTGGTTTTGAAATCAACAACAGCTCTATGTTCGCTTATCCAATCCATACCCAAGATGACATCAAAACCGTGAAAAGAAAACTTCATTAAATCAACAGCAAACACATGGCCTTGAACAACCAACGGGCATCTCCTATACATTCTTCTAACAATAATGGTCTTCCCAAGAGAACTAGTTACTAGACACCCACATTTAAAATTTCAACAAAAATATCTAATAATTGTGCATTTTCACTAAAAATGTATGAATGCGTAGAACTCGAATCAACCAAAGAAAATAATGA
Organism: Hibiscus mutabilis; assembly: GCA_019671005.1. Classification (NCBI taxonomy): domain Eukaryota; kingdom Viridiplantae; phylum Streptophyta; class Magnoliopsida; order Malvales; family Malvaceae; genus Hibiscus; species Hibiscus mutabilis. The sequence continues at coordinate 34,718,090 of CM033743.1, read as the reverse complement.
CAAAGATTGTGAGGTAAGAGTACCTGCAATCACATTGGTGTCATTACGACCCTCGTAGTGTGCATACACCTTTTCTCCTACCCTTTTTTCTCTGGCTAAATAGCTATAGTATGAGCAATAGTCCTCTAACCCTCGTCACGCCTCTGGAAATTACCCATGCCACGGCCTCGATCCCTAGCTGGTGCAGTCGCAGCAGCTACTTAAGTCGGTGTATCCTTAATCATTTATGGACAATCACGCTTTTGATGCTCTTTTGAACCACACTCCCAGTAAACTTCAGGTTTTCCCCAACACTTTCCTGGGTGGCATCTCCCACAACGCTCACAATTGACCTCAGCGGCCACAAGAGTTTAAGCATTTTGACCACGTCTGCCACTACAACTACCTCGCTTGTGATCTGACTTGAAACTTTTGTCCTTCGACCTCTTGTTCTGACCACCTAAAAAATCAAAATCCCTTATTTAAAAGTTGGACTCAATGACTGTTCAATATCCTTGGCCCTATTGACCAACACTTCAAAATTAGTGTAGTTAGCTGCAAGCAAATATGTCTGGATATCCTTTACAAGGCCACAACGAAACCTATCACAACACTGACGATCATCCAGAACTAGTTCAGAAGCATACTTGCTCAAACGGACAAATTTCACCTCATACTCAGCCACTGACATCTGACCATGTACCAAAACCATGAACTCTCTCGTTTTCATATCCTGATATTGTGGACCAAGGTACTTACTCTTGAAAGCCCTTCGAAAGAACTCCCAAGTAACATCAACATCACGTACACCAGCTATGGTGGTCACCCACCAATGGTTTGCATCACCATGAAGCAGGGACACAATACAACCAAGCTTCTGTGCATTCGTACACTCCATCTGACCAAGAATATGCTCAGAAATCTCAAGCCACCCTTCAGTATCTTTAGGGTTCAACCCCTTGAACTCAACACCTCCTAGGCTTCGTAGACACTCTAATGGCAATCCAAGATTAGGAGCAACCCAGGAGCTGGCGGCTGAACATGAACTCTGGCAATAGATGCTTGAAAAGCCCCAGTCATAGCCTGAATCAGTGGCTTCATATCCCCAAATATAGGTCCTTGGGGTGCCTTTTCTCTACCCGCTTCAGCTGGTGGATTAGGCGGGGGAGGAGGCAAGTCATTACGAGTAACCACGCCATCCTCAGGATTCTTGTTATTCTTAGCGTTACTCGTGTTAGCTCGAGTCTCACGTAATGGGCCATATTCACTAACAATTAAAACATGTAAAAGAAATTTTCGTTAGGCTTGCATTCGGCGAAAGATCCAAGACAACCTGGGAAAAATCATTTGAAACCATGGTATAGGCAATGTGTCCCAATTCAACCCACATTAAAGCAAAACGACATCATAGCTGTCACAAGTCATGCTTAAATACAATTAACATCACAGAACAACTCAGCTATAACCGTAAAATTCAGCAAACTATCACAACCTTTCGTAACCTGGCTCTGATACCAACAAATGTAACCCCCTTAACCCAACCTACGCGTTAGACCGAACTGAACCGAGCGAGCTACATTAGGTTTGCCGAAGCAAACCTAAACTGAATATCTCGAATTAGGTCTATTTGTTTTTCTTTTTATCTTATCTAGATGCATTATTATAACCTAAGGTGTACATAATGGAAGCGGTTAAAATCTCAACTGAATTGGGCATCGAAATGACATTCAATTGCGTGAATTTGTAATTTAGGGACCAAATTGCAAATCTAGAAAATTAAGAGAGCTTACTTACAATTGGAGTTACCAACCCTCAATTAGTCAGGTTACATGCATATGTGTTCAATTTCAGCTAAAACAGGTCATTAAAATACATCCAATTTTCATATATGCGAAACATGGACCAAAATGAAAAAAAGCTAAAACCACAACATCACATTAACTAACATAATGACCTGGGTATCGGTACGCGAGACACCGTACCGATACCAAAAGCTGTGTACCGATACGTAGGCTATTTTGTACAAGGCTCATACCGATACACTTTCTGAGTATCAATACCCAGGCTAATTTGGTCAAAGTCCCAAATTCTAGTAACTAAAACTCGTATCGATACGACTCACCTCGTACCGATACCCAAGCCAATTTCTCACTTCACAGGCCTGATTTAGGCCCAGTGTGTAACTCCCCTTCCCGTATCCGTCATTGAATACGAGATAGAGATGTCACAAAACATTTGTAAAACCATTTATATTTATAATTTGGTAAAAATTTGTTTTATAAAAAAATTACAATTTACTCTTTATTTACAAATCTAATTAATCGCGTTAAGTTTAGACTTTATATTTTCATCTTCAAATTAGGTTTAATTTCAGGCAGCGACTTATCAATTTAATTCAACTTTATATAATTAGTGAAACTGCCTAAAAACTGCCTGAGTTAAAATTCATCCAGATTTCAATAAAATACAATTTATATCAGAGCATGCATAACCTTTTAATAAACATTCCAACTAGTGAATATCAAACAACCTCAAATATTATATTACTGATACTGATGTGCCTGTTCTTGATAGATGATGTCCACTAGTGCTCCTTACTCCAAACGCTCCTCTTTTCCTACACGTGAAACATTCACGTGCTAAGTATTTACTTAGTGAGGCAATAATTCGAATTCAAGTGCAATTGTCATAATATCAATATCAATATTAATAAATTAACAATACATATGATCACCTTACCATTACATGCTCGTTAACATAAATAAATATGTAATAGCATATATGTATATCAAAGTGATAAGATTTAGATCTTACCAATATCGTTTCCATTTTCATCCGTAAGCTTTCAATGCTTACCAATACATTTTCCCATTTCTATCTGCAAGCTTTCAAGCTTGTTAATATATTTCTCTGATTCATTTTAATTCACTTAGCCCAAGGTATCGAAATAAGAGATTCCATGTATACGAATCATCCCCCCTATACTTACTTGAGTATAGTATATTATTGCACTCTACCGGGAGTGCTTAGCACCGAAGTGCTTCGGTATACTTACCGGAGTATACCATTAATGAAATTTGCACTTTACCTGAAGTGCTTAGAATAAATTTGCACTTTACCTGAAGTGCTTAGAATATTTATACAGCTGTTTATGACTCTATTGCTAGCCAACTATACCTTTGAATCCCTATATCATACTTGGGCTTTATATCATCAAATATTTCATCCATGGCAATGTATATCAATTTATATTAACATGAAGCAGTTCATACCCGAAATAACATTCATAGTATACCATCATCAATAATTAGTGATCAATGCATTTATTTTCAATCTTTGACATATTTAAAATATGTCAAATATATGATCAATGACATAATTATCATGACAATATATAAACCAGGTAGACTCATCGCAAGTCCTATCGGTGATGTATGAAACATCCATGTATAATGTTATGTATGCATTGCACTCACCTGGGCCATTTATTTGTATGCCTCACTAAGCTCTATTGATCTTTTCCTTTATAGTACCTCGAACCTTCTCTTGATTCGAATCCAACTTCATTTATCACATGAATATAAATAAACATTTGTTAGATTCACTTCTAACAATATTTCACTTAAGCTATCTAATTAATCAACATAAAAATTCTCCATAAATTTCTTTCCTTCCTTATATTGTTCACAAACTCATTTTTGGTCCCTAATGACCATTTTGATCTTCAAGTAATTCCTCCAAGCTTGCTAACAAACATTAGACACAAATTGTCTCAATTTTCATTTTCTGTCAACTTGCACTACCATCAAAGAAATATTTCTATAAAATAATTTACAGCTCGGAATTCGATTCTGTCTATTCTGCAAGAAACTAGATTCAATAAGTTTTTCAACCATATAAATTAATAGCCCAAATTCAACTTGTACGATTTATGGCGAATTTTCAAAATCAATTTCCAGTGCCGATTTCAGAACAGACTGTCATACTATTTTCTGACCTTTCACCACTTAAAAATTCATATCTTTTTTCTCCGAACTCGAAATCAGTTTCCGTTTGTTGGACACGAAACTAGATGGACAAATCTTTACATCAATATAAAATTCACCTTCTAACCATTTTTTTAGAATTTATGGTGAATTTTCAAACTTACTGCCAAATAAGACACTAGCGATTACCATATATCTCATTTCGGTCCTAAGTGACCATTTTGAACTTTTGACAAACTATTCATATCTTAATGCTCTAATTCTTCCATTTAAATCCTCTACTTTCTCATTCTTTCCAAAGTGGTCCTTTTTCATCAATCTAAGCTAATTTGATCATGTTTTCAACAATTACTCTTTAATCCTTCTTCTAAACAATAATTTCACAAACATCCCCTTAATTTTCTCAAATTACCAAATGGGTCCCTAAACTTTAAAAAAAATTCAATTTGGTCCTAAATTGTCAATTCAAGCTTGAAATATTATTTTCTACCCCTTTACATCATCAAATAAATTTTTGGCAATTTAGTCCCTAAATTTTCCCAAATTGCCGAATTGGTTCTTCACTATTCAAAAATGATTTTTTGATCCAATCGGCATTCTAATATGCTAAAATAAACTTTTCATCACAAATACATTATTTCCCCCATCAAATTGAAATTCAAGAATAATCCCCCCAAATTTTCAACATTTTTGAATTGGTCACAAAATTTTCCAAATGGGGATTTTCATTCTAACATCAAAATTAAGAGTCTTGAATCACAATTACTTCAATTTCATCATCAATTCCATAATCCTAATTAAAACCCTAAATTTCAAGATTAGGTTTATTACTTTCAACATGAAATTAACTTGATTTCAAGCTTGTTTTCATCAAAACTAAGCTTAATTCATCATCCACTACTTAATTTCAATCATAATCCATGAAACCCTAATTTCTCTCTCTTCAAACCCTAATACAAAACTTCATAATTCCATGCAATTTTACTATCAAAATGTAGAGAATGAAGAGTAGACCACTTTACCTCAAACAACCTTGCTTGAATTCTTGATCAAATGCCTTGAATTTGAGCTAGAAAAAATTTTGAACATTTTCCCCCAAATTTTCTCTTCCTTTCGAAATGCTAGGGAAGAAGATGAACTTTTGTTCATCATTTTTTTAACAAATAAATCTAATATATAATCATAAAATGCCACTTTTCCATTTAAAAATGAATTTAAAATTCATTTTTTTTCTCTTTCCAAAAATACCCCTTTAACTAAATGAAAATTACAATTAGTTCAAAATTATACCACTCCATTACTTTTGAACTAGATTGGTTCTAATCCAACCGACCATCATCATTAAATAATCATAAAATATCATTTATGATTTTTGTTCGATCCAATTTTCTAATTTTCACCTTCTACGATTTTTCCTTTACCGAACTATCAACTCTAATTCAAAAATCACATTTTTCCCTTAATTCCATGAATAGATCCATACTTTCATACAAAATCCTCCACTTTAATAAAGTCAAACTTAGAAATTTGACTCGATACAAAAATATCGATAATTATCCGAATTTTCTATTGGGTAACATCTTTCTTGAAAATTCTTCATCAAACATTTATACAAACTTTTCCGACTTTTTCTGAATCCTTTTTACTGGTTAAAAAACCAATATGTAACACTTCCCAGAAGGTCACCCAAGCATTTCTCCAATATGAGCACGCTTAATCACTTTCGTCGATCAATATTTTCTACTGCACTCTAACTTCCAAAATTATTACCAAAATCTTTATTCTGATCGAATTTATCCTCATACTGAATAAAAATTATTCTTGGAGAAATTTACACTTAGGTCCCTGAACTTTTACCAACTTTTCATTTTGGTCACTAACTTTTATCTTTTGTTATTTTAGTCACTAAGTTAACCTTATGCCAAAACTTTAGTACTAAATGACCCTTGCATAACTTAGCAAGAATTTCGGGGTATTACACCGTGTATCGATACATAGGGCACTGTATCGATACTGAGAGGCTTGTAATGCCCATTTTGACTGGTTTTAGACCTTTAATCCAACTCAAACTTGCCCCAAACAACCTATCATGCATTGTAAACATCTTTGGCATATAAGGCATTCATCACAACATATCAAACCACCAAACACACATTTTCGGACTCGAAAGCGTAAACTCTAGGCATGCTTCCTAAATATTTCAACCAGCATACTCGGAATTGAAACTAAGCATAACACCATCAATCCCCATCACAAATCTAACAGCAAACCATCAACCAACAAGATTACAATCCTTGGAAACAAGAACAATCAAAATACAAATCCCCAAACTTGGACAACACATTGCCTTATTACCAAATGCTTTAAGCAAAAACCATACTCAATATCAATTGATGTCTTAGGATCTCCTCGCTCTATTGCTCCCACAATCCTCACTTTTCCGCAAAGAAGAATGAGAGCGTAAGCAAACATATGCTTAGTGGTGTCACTCTTCCACATTCATCAATGCATTAAAACATGAGTATAAAAGCCAACACCTTTGAAACCCTATTCAAAACATGGCATGCATAACAAGCATATGAAAAATATAGTTTACCACTTGTTTCTCATATATTGGCAATTACAGTGACCTTTAAACAAATCATTATTTTGTTAAACCACATCGGATACATGGGTTTCCCGGTAGATTCACCTATACCAAACCATACCTTAACCCAGATAGGCTTACCTCTATCCTACCTCAAGGTATACCATCCACTTGGGTTGCCTAGTTAAACCGCATACCACAAGTGATAATCCAACAGTCTCAGCAGCCTAGTTAAACAGCTTTCCTCAAGTACCATGGTGCGATCGACTTAACATATTATAGTGCACTTTAAACCCTATGGCATGCCAACTATATCCGATACTTTCTTTCCATTTGTCATATATCTAATATACACTTTTAAACACATTTACTTACTGTTATTCCATATGCATTTAACAAACTATATTCCATATGCGAAACTCATTGCCAAGGCAACAACACATTCCACTTAGGAACCATTTCTCAATGCACTTAGGCATTCTTATAATTGATAAATCATTGCATATCTTAAAAATGATGCATAAGGCAGTAAGTAAACCAATCCATGCTTTTAAACCAAAACATGTAAAAACAAGCATCATATCAACTCGGTATTCAAAAGGCGAAATTAGTGAGAACTTACTTCCGAGCTTAGTTAAGCTTGCTAGGCTTAAACTAAACTCCCAACTCCTTATTCAAACCTTTAAGAGTGTCCAAGACACATATACACTCACCAGTGTTTACCACTTTGCTCGTTGTTGTGTTCTAATCCTTCAAAATGAGCCAACTTGCACAAAATGAGCTAGGCTTAATTATCCCCTGTTTTGGCAACACAAAACCATATTAAAATGAATTCTTACACCAGCCTACAATCAACCCTTGCAACCTCAATGAAATCGCATCCGAAAACTAGCTGAAACATCAAAAACAACCTCAAACCACTACCAAACAACCTCCAGCCATAAACCTATGATTCCAACATCTTAACAACACCATTGAACATCCAAAAACATACTTCTAGCATCCCTACATCTCCAGCAACCAAGAATCTAACATAACAACCTCAAAATCACCTTTAAGCTACCTTGAAAACTAACCAATTAAATAGTTTCGGGATTGATTATGAAAATCTCATTTCACATTATGCATATACCGCCAAAATGTGAATTAACCCAATAAAAACCTCCATCAAACATCTTGTAAAACAAGAATTTAGGCTAATCATCAATAAATCCCATTTTTTTGAATTAAATTGCAAAACCATATTATAATCCACAAAATACAAGCCAATAAGTAGGGAATATCTGTAACGACACAGATCTCGGGTTAATAATTTGGGTCTTGGATCCGAATTCAAATAAGGAGTAAAAGTTGAGTCTAAATGAAAGTGGGTGATGACATATGTTTATTTTATGGGGATGTGTTTTTGTTTAAATAAATGGCGTGGGAGAAATTTGGGAAGAAGATTTTTCTGAAGAGAAAGAAAGTGAAAAGTGGGGAACATAGGGGTTGAGAGAGTTTTGGGAGGTTGAAGCATTCAAGCCCCTCTTTGTTGTCGTCCAGACCGCAGAGAGTGTCACCGCCGATGCCATCGGGAGGAGCTCGTTGAGACACAACCATCGATGGTCGGCCCGTCACCGCCGCTGCCGCCACTCACTAGGGTAGGGATATTGAAGAGTAGGCAAAGCTTGTTCAAGAGGTTCCACCGGCCGTCATTGAGAGTGAGCAACACGGTTGAACTCCCCAGGCATTTTTACATCGATTTGCAGTTGGCCGCCTCCTTCTGGCCACTAGAGCATGCTGCACGCGATGCCGGTCATGCATGGGCTTTATCCTGCAGCAGTTGGAGCCAGCCAAGCCGAGCCGTAAGCCAGTTGACCAATTTGAATCAGCCATTGATCGACGTTGACCAGTGTTGACCGAATTTTGCCTGGCTGTTGACTTTTTTAGGGGACCCTCCCCGGGGGTTTCTCGACATTCTGAGTCTGTTGGCGCAATCTGTTTTGCCAAATTCGAACTCGATAAGTTATTTTTATGCATTTGACCTTTCAAATTCATTAAAATATGTGATTAAGTGATACTTATGGTATTAATTGATATATGAGGATTATTTGGGATCGGGTATCGGATCAAGTGGAATATTCAAGAAGCTCAGATGAGGATTTTAGTGATAATGGCTTAAGGTTAGTACACCTCAAACTCATATCGCTTCATGAGCATCATAAATTGATTGCTTTGCGTGTTAGAATCTGTAAATTAGGAAGACGATGAATATGCATGAGTAGAGACCAGTATTGTGAGATTCGATAATTATGAAATGCACGATTATGTCATGAATATGATGTGACTTGTGGAGGCTTTAGAGACCATTTAGGGTCATTCGAGATGCTCGTATGATTATTTGATGATTGTTTGACTGATTGAAATAATTGTGATGGTTTGTATGTTATTCGAATAGATTGATGAGTTTTAATGGAAATAATGCTAAATGGACTAATAATTGGTAATATTCAAATAATTGATCATAAAGCTAGGGATTGATATTAAATGATTATGAATCTGATAATTAATATTAATCGAGCGGATGCCTTAGTAAACAAACCCTAGTGACTTTCATAATTGTTGCGCGTAATAAGTGCTCTACAATTGTGCAAGTGTACACGTCGCAAGTTATAGTATAAAAGATATCGTCTCCCCAGGGATTGGTGCCATTTCAAGAATCTAATCTCTTGCACTGTAAAAAGTAAAAACACAAGTAGGTGATTGTAGGAGTTTAACTAACAACTAAACTAGAAAGCAATAAAGTAAAAGAAGATCTAATCAAATGAGAGAGAATAGGCCAGGTTATCGTGAGTTGAGGTGTGATAGCCGATTGGATCGTCTTGGTAAAAGAGTGCAAGGGCAACTCAGTTGCCGTGGCAACTTGCACAACAGGGTTGTCTTGGCAGCTAATCGATGGTTGCCTGGGCGACTAGCTGGACAACTACTTGGGCGGTTGGGCAGCAACTTCAAAGTTCGGCGGAGCGTTCTTCAATGGTTTCTTCTTATCCCTAAGTCGAAACTCTAGCTATTTGTACATTCCTTGATAATACATCCCTGCGTGAATCAAGGGTGAACAACAACCAATCTTGCGCTCCTCTTAGCCGTTGAAATCCTTAACTTATTCCTAAGCTGGATTAATCTTCACCACCAATAGATTGAATAAAGACCATACTCATTCGTTTCTTGAATCTAACTCTCTCGATATTAGATAAATAGATGAAGTTACGAGATACTCTCCCAATTCACTCGCAAACAAGAATAAGAACCAAGAATGAGTAAACCTTGAATTGAAAGTGCAAACTCTTATTACCTAAACAAAATCCAATTGTTTCTCACATCCACAAAACACAATAACCTTAGCCAAGTAGATTTAGTTCATGGCTAGGTTCCAAAGAAACACAAAACAAAGAATTCCTAGCATAAACCTAATAGAACAAGAAAGAAAAGGATGAAGAATGGTTGAAGCCTTGTCGAAATTTCTCCAAAGCCTTGTCGAAATCTCCCTTGCTCTTTGTCGAAAATTCTCTCATCTCTCCCCCTTGGAGTTGACTGCATGGTCTTCAATTTATAGGGCTAGGTCAAAGTCTTTTTTGAGGACGAAGTTAACTTGGAATTAAATTATCTTTAAAGAATATAATTCTTTATTATATTTAAATTCCTTCTAGAATTTCTCCTATCTTCTTGGGATTTAATTTCTCTTTAACCTCTTCATGGAAATCAAACTACTTTGGGATTTAGCTTTGCTCCACGTCATCTTGGGCTTATCTAGTCATCAATTTCGACTACCATATCATCTTATTCCTTATCAAAAATTGTCTGGCAACTAGCTCGGAATCTCTTTCATACATTGCCCTGGCAACTAGCTCGCCTTCATGCATTGCCCTGGCAACTGGTCCTAGCCTTGTTTAGGCAAGTGATTCTGCACACACACAAAAGCACACCAAAGCAGCATCTTTTTCCACAAAAATCATCAAGTTATGTAATCAAGATCAACGGTGGAAAGAAACATGAATTAATGCATGAATGACTATTTATGCAACTAATATAATCCTAAGTCTAACAATAATATAAGTAAAAAGGGTAATAAAAATAGTACTTTTGACCACTTATCAATAAGCTTTAGGGATCGAATAAAGTGTTGTAAAATCGTAATTCAAGAAAATGGTGCGAACCCATGAATAGGGTATGGGTACGAGCTTTGGTCATACCGGTACGCGTTTAGGGGTCGTATCGATATGGGTCGACCCATACCATTACTTGTGGAAATTAAAGATTTCTAGTGAACAATTTCAGTATTAGTATGCGTGTGAATATTGATACCCGAAGGTACCATATCGATACTCGTGTACGAGTACCGGTACCCGATGCGATAAATAATCTATAAATGCAAGTTAAGGATGAAAATTGATGTGAATATTAATAATTAAATTACGCCTTAAATAAATATGATAACATAAATTAATGGAGCCAATGAATGAGATTAATTATATATGAGCCTAATGAGTAATAAATCGATAAATGTTGAGTGACTTGATGATTATAGCAACCGTAGGGATCCTCGGTGGAACGTGTGATGTTGTGTGTTGTGTAGTAGGGGTGTCCTTGCTACGTATTGATACGGACACCTAGATGGTTGAGTTACCATTGTTTGGTGGGATCTGATTACCTAGTGAGAGAAAGAGTGTGTTGCAACACCATGGTTGAAGATTCCCGAATGTATGAACCCGATGCTTAGTGGAACCAGGCCTCATTTGAAGATGCTTGATGAGAGATTTCGAGCATGGGTGTATGATCCCGACGCTTAGTGGTACCGGGCCTCACTCAAAGTTTATAATCTCGAGGTTTAGTGGGACTGGGCCTTACTCCTATATTGTGGTATAATTCCTATATGATATGAGAATCATATGCTTTCCCGCTAGGCTATATGATTGGCGGCTAGAGGTAGCGCTATGTATATATGATGTTATTGCCATGTTATTAGTATGGTTAGGCCTTGTGGGCCATGTATGATGATTTCTATGTTGAGAGCATGCGTTTAGGCGACTCGTGGTAGTGCCATATGTTTATTTATCTATCCTTATTGCGTGTACTAGCTTGCATGCTTATGTTTATGATTAGCATGAAGTATAGTAGAGTAGATGTGTACCACTGAGCTTTGTAAGCTCAGTGCTTGGAATCGTTGTTTCCGTGCGTAGGTTGATCGCAGGATCGAGGAGCACTATCAGTATAGGATTCTAGCAAGTGGTGTTTTTTAGAGTACGGTAGTGGGCTATGAATTCATAGGACCTTACGTGGTGGAGTCTGTAACTCTTATTATTTTGAATTGTATTAACCAAATCAAATGTTCAAATGTTTTAAATCTAAATTGGAGCTCCCTTGTACAATTTTTGTTAGGATATTTGTTTTGATATAATAATTGAAAAATGTTTTTGACTAATTTGAAAAAGTTTCAAAAATGGTTTTGAGTCCAAACAACTTGAAAATAAGTTTGAGAAGTTTTTGAAAGGTTTTGGAAGTGTTTTAAACGTTTTAAAGTAGCCAAACTTATGTTTTCAGCACGTCCGTACCGATACAGTTACACCCCGTATCGATAAGATAAGGGTTTTTACTACAGGAAAATTCTAAAACCGAAAAACCGTATCGATACGCCCCTAGGTGTACCGATACGAGTAGGATCGTTTCGATACGCTTGTACACGTACCGATCCTGGTTTCAACTACCCCCAACGGCTATTTCCTAATGGTTTTTGAAATTACAGGGCATACTGAAACAGACTAAGGCGTACCAATACAGTCCAAGGCATTCTGATACGTGCAGCCAAAATGGGCATAACAACTAGTACCTGTACTGATACAGGTACACACGTACCGATACAGAAGGCTGCAGAACTTCATTTATTGCAGGAAATAAATTCTCCAACAGCTCTAATTCAATCCCAACGGTCTCCAATGGCTAGAAACTCAATTGGGAGTATAAAAGGGACCTTCAAGCTTCAGCAACAACTAATTATCTCAATTTCAGCAACATTATGATGCCAAAACCGTCTCAGGGCTTTAAATTTCAATTATTTGTATAGACAACACTTGTGAGCTTCATTGTCATTATATGCTCAAGTGTATTAGGATTTGGTGAGTGCTTTAGAGTGCAAACACATAGCTTTAGAGAGGGATTTCAGTTTGCTATTAATTCCCTTGTTTAAGAGTGTTCCTAAAGCTCGGTTTGTGAGCTTTGGATGCTAGGCTTTGTGAGTGAGTCTAGGTTGTAAAAGGTTGCCTCCTAAGCCTTGAAAAGGGGAAGAATTCTTAGTGAATTGGTTGAAATCCTTAGTGGGAAGCTAGGGTGGTGGATGTAGGCTTTGGTTAGAAAGCCTAACCACTATAAAATCATATTGTCAATTTTTTATCTTTTACTTCCCACAACTATCACCCAAAATACATCTTCTTTATCACTTGGCAACACAAATGGTTGAAGGAAATCGAGCCCAAAAATTGGTATCAGAGAGAGGCTCAATCGAGAGGGGTTAAAATCCTATTGAGGTGATCCGGAAAGCTCGATACAATATCAATCAACTGGTGATAAATGGCGCAACTAATCGACAAGCCACCATTCTTCAACGGATAGTATTATGCCTATTGAAAGAATAGGATGATGTACTACATCAAGGCCATTGACTATCGTCTTTGGGACGTCGTTGAAGAAGGACTGTTCATGCCTACACGAAGAAAACCTGATTTAAGTGCAGAAGACAAGAAGAAGATAAAGCTCAATTGCAAAGCCTTGCACATACTCTTTTGTGCATTAGGCCCAGATGAATACGCAAAAGTCTATTCTTGTGAAGAATCCAGGGAAGTATGGGACAAGCTTGAAGTGATCCATGAAGGTACAAATGAGGTGAAGGAGACAAAGCTTGGCCTACTCAACCTCAACTATGAAAACTTCAAGATGAACCTGGAAGAGGACATCAAGAGCTTGTTCGACCGTTTCTCCCAAATTGTCAACTCAAAGGTCTTGGAGAGGAGATTCCATAAGAAAAGCTCATTCAGAAGTTGATTTATTCACTTCTCGAATCATATGAGGGAAAGAAAATGGCCATCATTAAAGCCAAAGATTTGAAGAAATCAAGCTTGACGAGCTCATAGGATATCTTCTTACCCATGAGATGATGTCTCAACCCTTGAGAAAGGAGAAGAAAAGCAAAGAGCAAGGAGTTGATGTCAACATCATTGCTCTTCAATCCTCCACAAGCCACCAGGAATAATCAAGTGAGGAGGAAAGTGAAGATGAAGAGATGGCCTATCTCTTCAAATAATTTACCTGATTCATGAAGAGCGAAAAGGAAGAATCCAAGCATGAATCGAAGAAGAAGATGAAGGATCTCCCCAAGTGCTCCGAATACAAGAAGACGAGGTACACCAAATACGATTACCCTTGATTCAACAAAAAAAGGATCATCTTCAAAAAAAGCATATATGACAACATGGAGTGATGAAGACTCCACCGATCAAGATGATGTAGCCCACCAATGCTTGATGGCCCTCCAAGAGGGAGAGGTAGCTTCTAACTCATCTACTTCTAATTCTTATACTTTTGATGAGTTACAAGAGGCCTATGACCAATTGGTTTTTGAGTTCAAATGTTCATTTTCTAAGAACAAAAAGTTGATTTCTAAATTAAAAAATGAAAATGATTTGCTTGTGAAAACCAAATTGGAATTTGAAGCAAAATTAAAGGTTTTTGAACTTAAAATTTTGGATTTACAAAATTTGCTTCAAAAGAAAGAAAAAGATCATCAGATTGAAGTAGATGATCTTAAGAAAGAAAAAGATTTGATTTCCAATGAACTTTAAAAGAAAAACAATTTTGGAAAATCAAACTTTTATATTAGACAATTTAGTGCCCCTAGATTTATTAAAGGTAAATGTTTTAGAAGTATTTGGGTCCCAAAAGGACTAATTACTTCTACTAAAAATGATGAAATTGAAAAACGGATTCCTAATGGGACTAAACTTTTTGCTACTAAAGCCTATGGATCCAAGGCAATTTGGATACCAAAAATTATTTGATTGTTTTTTTGTAGGTGTGCTTGAGCCATTGATGATCAAAGTCAAACTTATGGAAGCTCTTGACACACAGGGAAGAACACTTGAAGAAGGAAGGCTTCACATCCTACCTTTGGTTCAAGTGTGGTAAAAATTAGTTGACTTTTATTTATTTATTTAATTTATTTTTTAATTCAACTAGTTTATCATAATTGTTTGACTAACATTAATGATGCTTGAGTAAGGGGAGCCAATTTTAAAATAAAAATTATTCTTTTCATTTTTTTACTCTCCATTGTTATTGGTATTTAAATTTTGAACCGTTTTTGATATAACAAAAAGAGGGTGAATGTTTTGAAAAATTGAATTTTCAAATGAATAAGGGGGAGCTTATAAGTTTTTCAACAAATTAATCTCTTATCAAAGTTTATTTTTACTAAGGGGAGAATCTCAAAAACAATTTTTCAAGTTGGTTTTATTATATCAAAAATTGGGAGATTGTTAGGATTTTTTTTGATATAATAATTGAAAAATGTTTTGGACTAATTTGAAAAGGTTTCAAAAATGGTTTTGAGTCCAAACAACTTGAAAATAAATTTGAGAAGTTTTTGGAAGTGTTTTAAACGTTTTAAAGTAGCCAAACATATTTTTTCAGCACGTCCGTACCGATAGGGTTACACCCCATATCGATACAGATAAGGGTTTTTGCTACAGGAAAATTCCATAACTGAAAAACCATACTGATACACCCCTAGGTGTACCGATACGAGTAGGATCATTTCGATACGCTTTTACGCGTACCGATCCTAGTTTCAACTACCCCCGACAGCTATTTCCCAACTGTCTTTTAAATTGCAGGACGTACCAAAACGGACTAAGGCGTATCGATACGGTCCAAGGCGTTCCGATACACGCAGCCAGAATGGGCATAACGGCTAGTACCAGTACTGATACGGGTACACGCGTACCGATATGGAAGGCTGCATAACTACATTTATTGCAGGAAATATAGTCTTTGACGGCTACAATTCAATCCCAACGGTCTCCAATGGCTAGAAACTCAATTGGGAGTATAAAAGGGACCTTCAAGCTTCAGCAACAACTAATGATCTCAATGTCAAGAACATTATGATGCCAAAATTGTCTTAGGGCTTTAAATTTCAATTCTTTATATGGACAACACTTGTAAGCTTCATTGTCATTATATGCTCAAGTGTATTAGGATTTGGGCGAGTGCTTTAGAGTGAAAACACATACCTTTAGAGAGGGATTTTAGTTTGCTATTAATTCTCTTGTTTAAGAGTGTTCCCAAAGCTCGGTTTGTGAGCTTTGGATGTTAGGCTTTGTGAGTGAGTCTAGGTTGTAAAAGGTTGCCTCCTAAGCCTTGAAAAGGGGAAGAATTCTTAGTGAATTGGTTAAAGGCTTTGGTTAGAAAGCCGAACCACTCTAAAATCATCTTGCCAATTTTCTATCTTTTACTTCCCACAACTATCACCCAAAATGCATTTTCTTCAACACTTGGCAACACAAACGGTTGAAGGAAATTGAGCTCAACAATTTTATTTATTTATCTATATTTTCAACCGTTGGCTTTAAATGTTTTCGAGAAATACCTGTTGGGCTAAACCTAGTTTGAGAAATTCTAATGGTTTTGGTTTGGGCTTGAGGAGCAATTGTGAAATCCAGGTCGGGGGTGTTACAATATCAATAAAGAACCTTATTTTTAAGAGATAATAAGAAATTTACCTTTGAAGAACCTCCCACCAAAATCGACGTAAGTTTTCTCTTGAAAACAACTTGAGAAATTGATGAAATCATTGTGAAATCTCTATGAGGTTTTGTTAGGAATCAAATGATGAAATCTCCATTGAAAACTAGTAAGGAAATATAGAAATAATGATTGGAAAAAGAGATGGAAAATGAGAGGAAATGAGAAAGGGAAATCCAAGAAAATTTAGTAGAATAGGTGATTTTGGGAAACCAATTAACCGTCAAAGTCTTACTCAATTAAGGTGGAAAACTTTAATTAAAACATTTGAAAAATAATAGCTCTCAAAGGATTCTTAGTATTGTCCCAATTATATTTTAGTCACTTAAAACAGTTTTGCAAACTTTACAATTTAGTCACTAAAATCCAAATGTCACCTTAATTAGTTCAATTAAATTTCAAATCAATTACCAAAATTTTTGATAATATAACTAAACTTTTTAATAAGTAAAACCAATTTTTATGTCAACCATTTCTATTTTTAAAATAGTAATTTCCCACAACTCATTTTACTCGTTAATCTAGTTCGATCGTGTCAAACTTGACCCGACCAAACCCCTAAACTTCTAACTCTATTTTTGGGGAGTTATAGATATTGCAATCAGGGGAAAATATGGTTTGCAAGCTGCAAAAGTCCTTGTATGGACTTAAACAGGCTTCACAACAGTGGAACTTAAGATTGAAAAAAACTTTGTTAGCTATTGGTTATATACATAGATAATATGATTACTCTTTAAGGAAAAAGATAAGCTTGTGATTATGCTCGTTTATGTGAACAACTTGTAATCACAAGGAATGATTTTTTGATGATTAATGAGTTCAAGGGGATTTTAAATCAGAGCTTCAAAATGAAAGACTTAGGAGAGCTGAAATATTTTCTAGGCTTAGAGGTTTTGAGGCCTAGGGAAGGGATAATAATCAATCAAAGGAAGTATGGTGTTAAACTTATTGAATGCTCATGAATAGGAGGAGCAAAGCCAACCTTATCACCCTTGAATGCTCTTGAACTAATAGGAAAGTTAATATATTAGACTCACACAAGGTCAGAAATTACCTTTGCAGTGAGATACATAAAGAGTATTCCAGGTCAAGGGATCTTGATGAGAGCCTCAAATGATTGCAAAATTGTGGCATATTGCGGTTCTGTTTGGGCTTCTTGTCCAATTTCAAGAAAGTTCGTGACTGGTTATTGCATCAAAATTGGAGATTCCTTGATTTCTTGAAAACGAAAGAAGCAAAACACAGTTGGCAGGTCATCTGTTGAAGCCGGATACATGTAACCACCTTGACCCGGTCTAGACGCCAGACCAAACCAAGTGAGCTACATTGGGTTTACTGAAGTAAACTCGGAAAGAACAACCCAAAAATGCGTCCATTTTTTCTTTTATATTATCTAGATTCATAATTATAACCTATGGTTAGCATACTAGCAGCGGGTGAAAATTCAACTCAATTGGGCGCTGATTTGACATCTAATTGCACTAATTTGCAATTTAAATACCAAATTACAAATCTGGAAAATTACAAGGACTTGTTCAATTTTAAAGTTACCAATCCTCAATTAGCCCAATTACATGCTTGCTTGCCAGGTTTCATCACGAAACAATCATCCAAACTCAATTAATTGCACACATAACATTCAGGGACCAAAATCGAAAAATATAAAATCCAGATTTCACAATAACATATTTAACTGTCACCCAAACCGGTACATGGGTAGGTGTTTTGGTACGCTTGCACAATTTCAAAACCTCATATTCTAGTAGCTCAAAACCGTACCAAAACACTTCCTCGAGTATCAAAATGACCAACCAGAAGATACTAGCTCACACCGGTACAGTTACCCGAGTACCGAAATGCCTGTCCAAAATAGGCATACCCATACCGGTATGCTAGCCCGCGTATTGAAATGCCTAGACCTAAAATGTCCCAAATTGCTGGTTTTTCATGCTTTCAACGGTTCGAATACAAGCCAACATGCTTCAAAATAAAGTCAATGAGTCAATTCACACTAAAACATCACAGAATCATGCTTCATTCATGGCATCTTGCTTGAAATGGAAATCTAGAGGCATGCTTCCTAGAAAACAAACCATTCAATTCCCAAAATGTTAAACCATAGCAAAACCAAACACAATAAGCCATTTACAAATCCATAACAACAACATAAACTTGTTCAACTAGGGAGTTTAGCAAAACACTCCCAAAACAACAACGAACCTCATTCCTTTATTACTACTAATCTAGTTCAAACCATACTTTGATTATTCTAAGTCTTTGGATGTCCCTTGCTCGCTCGCTGCCTCCAACACTTTAATTCTCTGCATTGATGGACAAAAGGAGTGTAAGCGCACAAGGCTAAGTAAGGAGCGCTCAAAACACACACCATCAATGCATTTCAAAACTGGTTTTCCAAACCACCTCGAAATCTCATTTCAAAACATGTTTTAATCATCATCATTGTAACCCCCTTGACCCGGCCTAGACGCCCAACTGAACCAAGAAGGCTACATTAGGTTTACCGTAGCAAACCGAAGAGATACAACCAAACCCGGACCATTTTTTTCTAGATGCCAATTATTAACCCTACATGTTCATACAGACATCAGGTGCAACCCCAACTCAATCGGGCATCAATTTGACATCCAATTGATCACGTTTGCAAGCTAGGGACCAAAATGAAAATATAGGAATTTTTTTATTAAAATTCATTTATAAGTTACCAATCTTTAATTAGTCAGGTTCCAAACTTCCATCTCAAATTTCAGCTCAAACTGATACTCCTACCATATATAATTGTATTGGCAAGAATTAGGGACTAAACTGCAAAGAAAGCAAAATTGCCCAAAGGTGACATTCAAGTGAGAAACGGTCATCGATATCGAAACGGGTAAGCCCGTACCGATACAGTTTGAATCACACCGTTTCGATACACCACCAAGCCGTATCGATACGCCTAACTGAATTACCAAACTTTTGAAATATTTTAAACCGTACCGATACGGTTACTTGAGTGTTTCGCTACGCGGGTTCAAGTTGCAAAAGTGAATTCCATAGGATAAAACTCGTATCGAAATGCGCATCCCTATACCAGTACGCCAGGACAAATTTTCCTAGGCGTATCGAAACGCACCAGACCCGTACCGATCCCACCAGCCTGAAATTGCCTATCCGTACTGATACGGTCCCCCGCGTATCTGTACGCCTGGGCTTGTAATGTCACATTTGGCTGATTTTTCATGCCAAAAGCATACTCAAACCACTCTAACATGATTTAAGCACAATACTAACATGTCAAACATATCTCATGCCAACTAGCATCACAATTCTAATGGCACAACAAGGATTCATGCATCAAAGAGGATATCTATAGGCATGCTTCCTAATATGCATCCAACCAACATACCAAAATATAAACCAGCACCAAAAACAATCCTTAAAGGCCATTTACAGCCCAATAGCTACTAGAGAAACATGTTCAAACAGGGAGTTTCACAAAACATCTCCCAAAACACAACAAGTACCCCATTGCCCTTATTCATTATAGTCTAGTCTCTAACATACTTTGGAAACAAGTCTTGCCAAGATCCCCTTACTTCTTGCTGGCTTCCAAGACCTTAATTATCTGCATTGATGGACAACGAGAGCGTAAGCACACAAGGCTTAGTGAGGAAATCTCTAAAACAAACACCATCAATGCTTATAAAACCATTTTCACAGCATCATCCTTTAAAACATCATCGTGCCCTTTTTTAAACATGCACTTTATATCATTTAAACCAGCATATTAAACCATATACTACATGTATCATTATTCAACAGCAAGTCACATTGCTAACCCTGCACTTAAGCCTTTCCATGCATTACTACCAAATACAAAGCTTAAGGAGAAACATGTATAAATCACATTCTACAACAAAAACATTTCAATGATACATTAACAATTATATTGGCTTTCAAGTGATCATTAAACAAGTCCATTAACAAAAGAGTTAATCGGATACACGGATTCAACAAGTGTTAACCCAACACTTCAAGCCATCTCAACCGGAATAGCGATACAATCACAATCACGGTACATTAACAACCGGATATAATAACAACCGGGTACCATAACAACCCACAAGGACCTCCACCCCAATCATCGATTAGATGCTTAATCCACTAATGGGAGTATTCGGTACTGTTTAACCCCTCTACAGTTAGGGTACTTGGATGGAGTATTCGGTACACCGTATAAACCCCTCAACATCCAAGACGACTTATTTACAGTGCACTCAATCCTATGGCCGGCCAACTATATCCGATAACAATTTTAAAACCACATCACTTGCCAATATAATTAACCAATTAACACTTACCTCACTGTTTTTAACAAGCATTAAACCATGCCCTTTCCAAATCAACTACCATTCTTTAAATTACAAATATAAACCATACTCACAAGGATCACTTACCATGTGCATCATTCATCATCACATGCTTAAAAACATTATATCAAATACTTTAAAACATGCTTAAATAGTAGGTAACATGTAAATTAAAATAAGTGCATAAAACCATTTCAAACTAGCACAATTGAGAGAGTAAAACCACTTTATACTTACTTCTGAGTATAGGTAAGCGTTTCAAGCTCTACCTTAACTCCCAAAACATCAAAATTCTTTAAACCACATTTTCACTCACCGATACACGAAACCTCAATTCACCGACACGAAAACAAGAATCCGAAGCCTCCAATGCTTCTCCAATCACTTCCGAATCAACCTCCCCTGTTTTTACCGCAAAACAACAGAGGATTAATGCATCATAATGCATTCTAAACACAGCAACTACAATCCTTCTCGGATTCCCACAACACCTTCACAATTAACCCTCCACAACAACCGAAAACATAACCAAAACACTTCGATTCACAACCCAGCCAACATATATCAAACTAACATCACTTTCAACATCAAAACACATTTAAAAACAGATCCAAAACAACCTACCACCTCCAGCAACCTTACAACAAAAGAAATACCACAAAACCTCAAAACTAACAACCTAAACAAATAGAGATTCTTAAGTTTCGGGATTCCATTGATAAAAGTCACTTGTCAATATTATTAAACGTCCAAAATATGGATCAAAGCAACCTTACTTACTGAAAATCATATCAAATTCGCGAATCAACTCATTTTCCCCAAACAACTCAATTAAACATTGGAAAATCATCAAAATCAGATTAGAAACACAAAAACAAGGACCAAATGCTTGGGAGTTTCAATAAAGAGCCATACAATAGAGGAGATCTCGGACCTTACGCCTATTGTGAAGTTTCTCCCTTAATTGATTTGTGAAAAGCTAAGAAAACACAAGATTATTGTAAGATTTTGCATAAACAATCTTTATAAAATAATTTGATATAATAAAATCAAGTTAGAAACCACCTCACCTCTGGAAATTTGATGCAAACTGAGTGATTGGATAAGGAGAGAATGGAGAGAAAAAGTTGAGAGAAAATGACGTGATTTTTGTTTTGGAAAAGATAACTAACTTTCTAACAAAATCCTCTTTAATTATTAATTAAACCACATGTTAAAATAATTCAAATCAAGGGAGAAATCATCAGAAACCAATTGGTAAAATATCTCCTTAAAGATTCTAAGTATTTGACCCTTTTCATTTTAGTCACTAGAAAATAACAGTTTTCAAAACTTTCATTTTGGTCACTAACCAAAATGTCCATATTACAAAACTCATTTTTCAAAATTGATTCCATTAAATAGATAATTAATAATGATTTTTAAGCATTTTTCCATAATTTTTACAACACCAAAAATATCAGATCCCGAAACCGACTCGAATCTCTACTCCGGTCCACCGAACCGTCTAATAAACCTTCTAAACTGCTAAGCCCTAAAATTAGGGCGTTACAATCATGCCCTTTTAAACCATGCAATTTACTTTCCAAAACATGCATATTAAACCATATGCAACATGTATCATGGATCAACAGGAAAATCCCATTTGTGAACCCTCAATTTAAGCTTTCCCATGCATAACAACCCATATGCAAGGCTTAAAGAGTAAACAAGCATAAATCACCATTATACAACACAATTCATCAACATGATACATCAACAATTATATTGGCTTTCAAGTGATCATAAAGCAAGTTCCATTTACGAAAATATTACATCGGACACATGGATTCAACAAGTGTCCTCTCAACACTTCATGCCATCTCAACCGGAATAAAAGGTACAATCACAACCGAGTACAATAACAACCTGAGATACAATCACAACACCACTTATTGATTAGACGTATAATCCACTAACGGGAGTTTTCGGTACCATATAACCCCTCGACCGTTAGGGTATTTGTGGTGGAGTATTCGGTACACATAAACCCCTCAACACCCGAGGCGACTAAATTATAATGAACTATCAATCCTATGGCCAGAAAACTATATCCGATAACATTTTAAACCACATGAATTGCCAATACAATTCATTATAAACCATGTACCCAATTGTTTTTAAAGCAACAAACCAAAACCATTACCAATGCATTAACAAGCATACCTCATGCTTCATGGATCATTTACCATATGCATCCATCATCATTATATAGTGAAAATAGTATAAAACATACTCAAATCGTGCTTTAACAGTAGGTACCATGTAATTTCAAAACAAGCGCATAAAACCAATTTCGCCAACCAAAAACAAGGGAGAATTCTCATCATACTTACTTTCGAACTTAGACAAGGGTTTCAAGCTTAATATAAACTCCCAAAATCACTTTTAGACCTTTTAAAATCTTTAAGTCTCGTTCTCACTCACCGACTTCACAAACCCTCCTTCTTCGATGCGAACTACTCCTCCAAAGCTTTCGTAACGGTGTCACAAGCTTGAGGATCAGTCTCCCCTGATTTAACCATACAAAAATAGGGGATTCAATGCATAAAAATGCATTCAAAAACTCAGCAACATTAACCCACAATAAACCTCTTCAAACACTAATCAAAACCCCTCTTCAACAACCGAAATCAACATCAAACACCATCCAAACTTAACCCAGCCAAAACCTAACGATTTAAACTATCAGTTACCATTGAATAATATCCAAAAATAACCTAACATCAACCTTATACCTCTAGCATTCTTTAAATCACCACAACTTCTCAAAAACTCACAACTATCAACCTAGAAAATTAGAGATTCACATAGCTTCGGGATTCTAATGTTAAAACCAACTTATTAACATTATAAAACACCAAAATAATGATTTAAATCAATCACGAACCTAGAAAAACATATCCAAATCGAAAATCACATAATCTCATCAATTAAACCTTGATTTAACCAATTTTCCATAATTAAATCATTAAAACCCATTAGAAAACATATGTAAAGGATCAATAACTTGAGAATTTTAGTAAAGAACCAATCATTAGAGGATAAGAACGAACCTTATCTCTAATGGATGAATTTCCTCTCAATTGGATGTTTTACTCTTGAAAACAAAGGAAAATCAATGAGATTTTTGGAAAACAAGATTGAAGAATCTATTAGGAACCAATAGTTAATTAAATCAAGGGCATTACATTCAATCTGTGATGAAAAAAGTGATTGTTTGGCTGAAGAAAATTTGAGAGAAAGTTGAGAGAAAGAAAGTTACTCAAAAGCGGTTTTAGAAAAATAACTACCCTTTTATTAGTTAAATCCCTTTAATCCTTAATTAAAAACTCATTAAAATAAACCAAATTGAGAGAAAATTCTGATAAAAACATTTAGGTCAAATAGCTCCTTAAAGATTCAAAGTTTTGATCCTTTTACAAAACAGTGAATAAAAACATATTTACAAACTTTACATTTTGGTCACTAGCCAAAATGTCAAATTTCCAAATTTAATTTTCCAAAATTGATTCCACCAAAAATATCCATATATTAAATAATGATTCTTAGATATTTTTCCATAATATTTTCTCACTCAAAAATATTTAATCTGATTTTAAACCCTAAATCCAACCTGAATCTCTAATCCCGATCCACCAGACCGTCTAATCTGCACAAAAACCTCTAAGCCCAAAACCATGGCGTTACAACTCTCCCCCTCTTAGGAAATTTCATCCTCTAAATTTTACCTAAAGGAAACAAATGTGAAAACTGGTTCATCATGTCCGTCTTGCTTTCCCATGTGGCCTCCTCAACTCCCTGGTGTCGTCACAGCACCTTTACAAGCTCAATCGTCTTGCCACAAAGAACCTTACTACTAGAATCAAGAATATCAACAGGTTCCTCATCATAAGATAAATCCAGTTCCAACTCAATATCCTCCATCGGTATAACATACGATGGATCTAACCGATTCTTCTGCAACATCGACACATGAAACATATCATGAATCTTTTCCAACTCGGGAGGCAACCTCAACCGATAAGCCACAGGATGTACACATTCAACAACCTCATACTATCCAATAAACCTCGGACTAAGCTTACCCTTAAGTCTGAACAGCATCACATTCTTCCAAGGCGACACTTTCAAGAACACGCGATCACATACCGCATACTCAATCTCTCTATGCTTCAAATCCGCGTAGGATTTCTGACGATCCGAAGCCGCTTTCAAGTGATCACAAATAAGCTTCACTTTCTCATCCGTACCTTTCAACACATTTGGCAAGGAAACATATTCCTCGCCAACCTTAGCCCAACACAAAGGTGTACGACACTTCCTACCTTACAAGGCTTCATACGGTGCCATTTGTATAATAGCCTAATAACTATTGTTATAGGCAAACTCCACCAAAGGCAACTGCTTCTCCTGGGTTCCTTGGAACTCAATGATACAACACCTCAACATATCCTCCAAAACCTGAATCACACGTTCAGACTGACCATTCGATTGAGGATGATATGAAGTACTGAAATTCAACGTGTACCCAAAGCTCGATGCAAACCATCCTATCCAAGGTATACGTCGTATGCACTAGCACAAAATGTGCACACTTCGTAAACTGATCAACAATCACCCAAATGGAATCCATCCTAGTTGGAGTCAACGGTAACCCATACACAAAATTCATGGTGATTCTCTTCCACTTCCATTCCGGTATCCTCAACAGTTGCAACAACCTGCAAGGAAACTGATGTTCAGCCTTTACACGCTGACACACCATGCATCTATCAACAAATTTCGCAACATCTTTCTTCAAACCAACCTAATAGTACTCTTCCTTCAAGCCTCGATATATTTTAGTACTACCTGGATGCATAGCAAAAAGACTAGTATGCGCCTCGGCTAAAATGGTACACCTCAACTCATCATCATTAGGCACCACTATTCGATCCTTGAAACACAACACCCCACCATCATTAAAGCGAAAATCTGTCGGATTTCCATCCCTAATATCCTTAACATGCGGTACAAACTCCTCATCAAAAGGTTGCTTATCTTTAATCAACTATGACAGTGATGGATTAACCTGCAACTCAGCCAACAAGCCTCCATCACACGTCACACTCAACCGCACAAACATCGCCCTCAAATTCACCACAACTTTTCTACTCAAGGCGTCCGCCACAACATTAGCCTCTATCGTCAAATCATAATCCATAAGCAACTCCAACTATCTACGTTGCCTAAGATTCAAATCCTTTTACGCCATTAAATATTTCAAAATTTTGTGATCCGTTTATACGATACACTTCTCACCATAAAGATAATGCCTCTAAATCTTCAAGGCAAACACCACCGCGGCAAGCTCAAGATCATGGGTAGGATAGTTGCGCTCATGCACCTTCAACTGTCTAGACGCATAAGCCACAACTTTCCCATCCTGCATCAACACACAACCCAAAACTACATATGTTGCATCACTATATACAACAAACTCCTTACCCGATTCAGGTTGAATCAAGATTAAAGCTTGCGTCAAAGCTTTCTTTAGCTTTTCAAAAGCCAGTTGTCTATCCTCTGTCCACTCAAAACAAAAATTCTTTTGCAACAAGTTGGTCAATGGAGCAGCAATCCTCGAGAAAACATCTACAAACCTACGGTAGTAACCCGCCAACCCAAGAAAACTACGAACCTCCGACACAAACTTAAGCGAATTCTAACCCATTACCACCTTAACCCTACTAGGGTCAACCCAAATCCTTTCAGCATACCCAACATGCCCAAGGAAAACAACCTCTCTAAGCCAAAACTCATACTTGCTTAACTTGGCATACAACTGATTATCCAACAACGCCTGAAGCACAACCCGCAAGTGTCCATCATGATCTTCCTCTGTATAAGAGTACATGAGAATATCATCAATAAACACAACTATGAACTGGTCTAAAAAGTCATGGAATGCCCGATTCATCATAGCTATGAACGCATTCCGTTCATTGGTCAACCCAAATGGCATCACCAAAAACTTATAATGCATGTACCTCGTACAAAAAATAGCTTTAGGCACATCCACATCCTTTACCCTCAACTGATAATACCTAGACCGTAAATCAATCTTAGAAAACATGGAAGCACCTCTAAATTGGTCTAACAAATCATCAATCCACGAAAAATTATACTTATTCTTAATCGTCAACTTGTTTAATTGTCGATAATCAATACACATCCTCATCGTGCCATCTTTCTTTTTCACAAACAACACCAGCGTACCCCACGGTGAAACACTAAGCCTAATGAACCCTCAATCAAGCAATCATGAAGTTGCGTCTTCAACTCTTTCGGTGCCATGCGATAGGGAGCAATAGACACTAGAGTTGTATTCTCATATAACTCAATGCCAAACTAAATTTATCTATTCAGCGGCAAACCTGGTAACTCTTTCAAAAAGACACCCAAAAAATCTCGTACCGTGCAGATATCCTGCATACGTACTTCCTTTGATCCCGGACTCATGACATAATCTAGGAATGCCTGACGTTTAGAATCCATCAAACGACTCTCTTCTAGAGCTGAAACAACATTAGACAAGAATTTAGCATTCTCGCCTACAACTACCACTACGTAGTCATCAGCAAGTTTTAGGAAAACTCGCTTAATCTCAAAATCAACCATAGCTCTATGCTCAGTCAACCAATCCATACCCAAGATTACAACAAAATTAAAAAACAACTCCATTAAATCAGCCAAAAACACATGACCTTGAACCGTCAAAGGACACCTTCTATACAACCTTCTCATAACAACCGTCTCCCCAAAGGAACTAGTTACTTGCATACCAACATATAACACCTCAACAGGTATATTAAGCAAATGTGCATGCTCACGCAAGATATATGAATGCGTAGAACCAGAATCAACCAAAGAAAATAACGGCAAAGATTGCAGTGTAAAGGTACCTGCAATCATATCGGTGTCATTATGTCTTTCGCGATGTACATACACCCTCACAGGACCACCACCCTCTGGTTGAATAGCAACAGTATGAGCTACCATCCTCGAACCCTCATCCCTATGCTAAAACTATCCTCGATCGTGACCACGACCTCTCTATGGTGCAACCATAGGTAACTGACCTATCCACCACCAGCCAACAACGGACAATCACGTCTTAAATGATTGCCTGATCCACGGCTCCAACAAGAATTAGCAACAAAAGCCGCAGAAGCCTGCCCCTCACAAGCTAAATATGGACAGTATTGCCTCATGTGGTATCGCAATCCACAACCTAACAGGTGTTAAATGCTGCTATAGCCTGGGTACCATGACCCTGCGCTCTGCGCCCAGCATTACCTCTACCCCGTCTCAACTCAGGACAATACCTCTTATCATGTTGCTTCTTGAACTGACCACCACCAGAACTAGAATATGCAACTCTTTTTCCAGAGCCAGAACCTCTCGCAAGTATAGATAAACCTAGGTTCTGCTCAATATCCTTCACTCGTGTAACCAACACGTCGAAATTGACGTAGTCAGAAGCCAACATGTATGTCTTAACCTCGTACACCAATTCGTAACGAAATCGGTCACAGCGATACCTCTCATTCAGCACTAGTTCAGGAGCATAATGGCTCAACCGAATAAACTAAACCTCATACTCAGTCACAGACATACTGCCTTAAACCAAAGCCATAAACTCGCGCTTCTTATCATCCAAGTATCTAACCCCCAGATACTTTCTTTTAAAATCAGTTTGAAAGAACTCCTAGGGATACAACACATCCCAGCTTACGGACATCATTACATCCCATCTAATCCAAAATTCGATCAATACTGGCCATCTACTCCTCGAATGCCTCGGCTACTAACCCTCTAAACTCAATACCTCCAAAACTATACAAACGTTCCAACGGTAAACTCGTTTGCCCAACAGCTAGTGCAGGCGCTTGCACTCCAGCAATGGTAACTTGAAAAGCTTCGGTCACCGCCTATATCAAAGGCGCCATATCACCCAACACTGGCCCAGCAGGCGTAGGTGGTACTTGCTCTACACCAACAGGTGGATTAGGCGAAGGGGTAGCAAAACCCCAAGAGGTATATCATTCTCATGATTTCCCTGCCCAGCGGTCGCAGCATTCGCAATAGCCCTCAATTCTCTCCTCGGTGGCATCATAAAAATATATCTAAGGCACGATGATTACACCAAAACAAAAACAATCAAGCCAGCTTCAAGTAAGGATCCAAGACTTCTATTTCAAATAAAACATTATAGACAGTAGTAATAAGGCAATGAGTCCCAAAACTTTCCCCCTAACATGACATATAACAATCATCGTACAAATAGCAATCACCGTGCATAGAAACAATAATAATTAATCAATAAAAATACTCAACAATCACAAACTTACCTCTCAATTATCGCTAACCTGGCTCTGATACCAACAAATATAACCCCCTTAACCCGGTCTAGACGTCAGACCGAATCGAGTGAGCTATATTGGGTTTGCCGAAGTAAAACCCAAAAGAATAACTTGAAAATGCATCCATTTTTTTCTTTTATCTTATCGAGATGCATAATTATAACCTATAGTTAGCATACTAGCAGCGGGTGAAAATTCAACTCAATCAACCGTCGATTTGACATCCAATTGCACTAATTTGCAATTTAAGGACCAAATTGCAAATCTAGAAAATTACAAGAACTTATTCAATTTTACCAATCCTCAATTAGTCCAATTACATGCTTGCTTGCCAAGTTTCATCATGAAACAAACATCCAAACTCAATTAATTGCATACATAACATTCAGGGACCTAAATCGAATAATATAAAATCTAGATTGCACAATAATAGATTTAACTGTCACCCGTACTGGTATATGGGCAGGTGTTTCGGTACACTTGCACTATTTTAAAATCTCAGATTCCAGTAGCTCAAAACCGTACCGAAACACTTCCTCGAGTATCGAAACAACCAGCCAGAATACAATAGCTCGTACCAGTACTATTACACGAGTACCGAAATGCTTGTCCAAAATAGGCATACCCATACTGGTACGCTAGCTTGCGTATCAAAACACCTGGACCTAAAATGTCCTAAATTGCTAGTTTTTCATGCTTTCAACGGTTCGAATACAAGCCAACATGCCTCAAACATACTAGAGTCAATTCACACCAAAACATCACAGAATCATGCTTCATTCATTGCATCTTGCTTGAAATGGAAATCTAGAGGCATGCTTCCTAGAAAATAAATTGTTCAATACCCAAAACGTTAAACCATATCAAAACCAAACACAATAGGCCATTTACAAATCCATAACAACAACATAAACTTGCTCAACCAGGGAGTTTAGCAAAACACTTCCAAAACAACAACGAACCCCAATGCCTTTATTACTATTAATCTAGTTTAAACCATACCGTTGTGTGTAATAAGTGCTACGCAATTGTGCAAGTATACACGTCGCAAGTAATAAAGTGATATGAGTATCGAGTATCGTCTCCACAGGGATTGGTTTAGGCCACTTTGCTTAAGTTACTGCACTGTGAAAAGTAAAAACACAATTAATAATAGGAGTTCTAATTAATGAGTAAACTGAGAGCAATAAACTAAAACAATAGATTAAATCAAAAGAGAGAATAGGTCAGGTTATCATGAGTTAAAGTGTGATAGCTGATTGGATCGTCTTGGTAAAAGAGTGCAAGGGCAACTCAGTTGCCGTGGCAACTTGCACAGCGGGGTTGCCTTGGCAACTAATCGATGGTTGCCTGGGCGACTAGCTGGGAAACTACTTGGGCGTCTGGGCAGCAACTTCAAGGTTTGGCGGAGCGTTCTTCAATGGTTTCTTCTTATCCCTAAGTCGAAACTCTAGCTACTTGTGCATGCCTTGATAATACATCCCTGCGTGAATCAAGGGTGAACAACAACCAATCTTGCGCTCCTCTTAGCCGTTGAAATCCTTAACTTATTCCTAAGCCGGATTAATCTTCACCATCAATAGATTGAATAAAGACCATACTCATTCGTTTCTTGAATCTAACTCTCCCGATATTAGATAAATAGATGAAGTTACAAGATTCTCTCCCAATTCACTCGCAAACAAGAATAAAAGCCAAGAATGAGTAAACCTTGAATAGAAAAGTGCAAAGTCTTATTACCTAAACAAAATCCAATTGTTTCTCACAACAACAAAACACAATAACCCCAACCAATCAAGTTAGTTCATGGTTGGGTTCAAAAGATATACAAAGAATAATCCCCAAACCATGAATCTAATGGAAGCAAAGAAGAAGAAGAAGAAATCGAACTCTCTCCCCCTTGCTCTCTTGTCGAAATCTCTTCCTTCTTGCCCTTTGGAGTTGTCGAAATTTTCCCTCTTCTTGCTCTCCTTGGAGTTGTCGAAATTCCCCTCTCTTTTCTCTCCCTCAAGTTGACGATATGGCCTCTAATTTATAGGGCTAGGTCAAAGTCCTTCTTTGAGGAGGAAGTTAAGTTGGAATTAAATTATCTTTAAAGAATATAATTCTTTATTATAATTATATTCCTACTAGAACTTCTCTTATCTTCTTGGAATTTAATTCTTCTTTAATCTCTTCATGGAAATCAAATTCCTTTGGGATTAGGCTTTGCTCCATGTCATCTTGGGCTTGTCTAGTCATCAATTTCGACTACCATATCACCTTTGCTCTTTGTCGATAATTGCCCTGGCAACTGGCTCGGCGTCTCCTTCATGCATTACCCTGGCAACTAGCTCGGCATCTCCTTCATGCATTGCCCTGGCAACTAGCTCTAGCCTTGCTTTGGCAAATGATCCTGCAGATACACACAAAACACACCAAAGCATCATCTTTTCCCACAAAAACTACCAAGTTATGTAATCAAGCTCAATGATGGAAGGAAACATGGATTAATGCATGAATGGCTAATTATGCAACTAATATGAGCCTAAGTCTAACAATAATATGAGTAAAAAGGGTAGGAAAAATAGTACTTTTGAACACTTATCACACCCCCAAACTCGAACTATTGCTTATCCTCAAGCAATGCAAACTCATAATTACCTGCCAAGACTTCAATTTTCACAAACTTAGCTTTGAACTTGATTTCAATTCTCTAAACCGGGGCACAAAGTATGATTGGCTTTTCATTTTTTCGGAAAACTTAGGAATTACTCGGAATCAAACTATAATGCTTGTGAGTGTGTGTGGAGTTGTGTGCAAGTTGATTTTTCGGATTCTATGCAAACAATAGGTTTTCAAATTACTTTATTGGGTTCTTTTTAACATGTTTTAACTAGAGCCAATTTTGGCACCTCTAGTGTTTTATTTTTTAGTTTTCTTAAGTTAATTTATTCGACTAGAGCCGGTTTCGGGCACCTCTAGCTATCAATTTTTTAACACATACTAGAGCCAGTTTTCGGGCACCTCTAGTGATCAATTTTTTTAGCACATGCTAAAGCCAACTTCGGGCACCTCTAGCATTCATCCAATTTTTATTCCAATCCCCTAATTTGTTAATTATCAACCTAAGTTCACTAGAATTCCTTAAATCAATCAAACCACAACAGTGTTTCATCAAAATTAGCATCATAGTAAAATTCTAAGTTTTTCCATGGTTATCCTAGAATAAAAATTCTATCAATTAAGTGCATTGGCAAAGTCATCATCGGATATTCATCAAATCTAAGCAATTCTTGTTCCAATTAAAGGCATGGCAAGCAATTTATGTATCATAAATGCAATACTTAAGATGAATGTAATTAAACATGGTAACTACTAATAACAATCCCCCCCAAACTCGAGTGAGGCATTGCCCTCAATGCATGCATTAAAGAAAAATAAAAATAACGAAAAATAAAATGCATACGAGGACTTACTCCAAGAGTTCGTCATCGTAGATGATTAGTTTCCTTTTGGTCGGTGTCTTGATTCTCTTGCTTGAACGCGATGGCTGTTTTCTTGTTGCCGGTGGTGGAATCGATCCTTGTACGGGGTTGTCCTCATCGTCCTCTTCATTAGTGTCATTGGCTTTTTGCTTGGAGGATTCAATTGATGCGGTCTTTGTTGGTGCAATGGAGGACTGGTCCGAATCTGAAAAATCAGAAAATGATTCCGTAGGAGTTGATTCGGGCATAGGTGCTTTACCTTTGGCTTTTGTAGTGGTTGTCGGGATGTCTTTAGCTTTGGTTGTCGTGGCATCTTCAGGGTTGGTTGTCGTGGCATCAGCTTGTGCAGGCACGATGTAGGTTTCCGCGGCATCATCTGTTGCGGTTGCCGTGGCGACTGCTTTATTGGTTGCCGGGGCAAGGATCTCGGCAGGAAAGATTGGGAACGGCACGCGACTGTCCAAGTACCTTTCTAGGATGACTTGGGTGATGGCATTGTTGTGCTCCTTCATGTACCGCATGAACATTAGTTGCCGGTCTTCAATTTGCCTTAGGTGGCTTGCCAATGGGTACAAGAGTGCTTCAAAGTGTCCCGGGGTTGATGGTCGAGTTGCCCGGGCGTTAGGTGCTTGGGCATTAGGGATTTCTGGGGCGGCAGGAGTTGCCGCGGCAATTGGAGGCCTTGAAGAATTTCCCGGTGCCTCTCCCATTAGCTTTTGGATTTGTGCTTGATTCCAACCGGACTTTGGTAGGGCCTTTTCATCGGTGGACTCACTTGGGACATGCATCTCCTTGCAAAGATTAGAAATTAAGCAAGGGAAGAAAAGAGAACCCTTATCTTTTGAGCTGCATACAAAAATCTCATCACAAATAATTTTTCCAATGTTAATGATGCGATTATGCAAAATAGAATGTATGAGCAAAAGACGTGGTATATCAACGGTAGTATTGTGTGTGGTGGGCATTAAAGAAGTTTTGACAAACTTATTCCATAGTTTTGCCTCGGGGTTAAGCCGAAGGTGATTTACCGTGCCCTTGTATTTACCGTCGTTCCAATGAGTTCTCAGTTGAGTGAGTTCTTGAAGCACCTTGTCGAGTTGCTTGGGAGTGATTTGATCAACGAAGGTTTGATGCTCATCCTTCTCAATGTAAAGCCCGTAAAAGGTGTTGACGTTTTCGGGGCTTATGAGTATGGCCTTGTCACGAACAAAAACATAAGGATTATCTGGGTTAGGTGAGTGAGCATAGAATTCTCTTACCCATGAGATGTTACCCGGTTCCGGTTGATGGCAAAAGATTTGCCACTTTTGATGTGCAATCCTCTCGAAGATGAATGGTTCAAGGCCAAAATCTTGATGAGAGTTGGAGTATTCAAAGCCTTGTTCTTCATGAATCTTCCGGCTTTCAAAGTTGGAGTGAAATCTTTCTTGAACCACCGGTGTAGCAAACTTCTTTTATCTTGGTTCTTTGGAGGAACTTGGATGAACTAAAAATCTAATCTTGGATGCCATAGATGATCTTGGTTGTGAGTTTTGTAAAAACAAATAAAAGAAACTAAAAAGTTGCAAGATAAAAAGTAGGAATAGGTTAAGGGTGATGGGTTTTATAGAAAAGATAGGTGGTAAATATGGTGGGTGGGATTAGGGGAAAACGAAAAAAGGGTTTTGGTTTAGGGAGAGGGTGACGGCAAGGGAGTTTGATTAGGGTAAATTGGAGGCTTTATATAAGCCTTAGATTCAGCCCATTAGTTTCCTTGTTGAAGATGTTTTCCTTCTTGGATTAAAATTCCTTTTTATCTTGAACTCTTTTCCTACAATTCAAAGACAAATCAAATAAGGATTAAAATTAAAGATAAACTAATAAAAGAAAATAAATAAAGATGTGTAATAGGATTCTTAAACTTAAAAATATAAATAAAAAAATCTATCCTAAACAATAATAATAATCGGAAATAAAAAAATAAAATAAAAAAAATTAGTTCGAAAAATAAAATAAAAAAAATTAGTTCGAAAAATAAAATAAAAATTAATCGAAAATAAAAAATAATAAAAATAAAAAAATAAAAATAAAAATAAAATATCAAAGGGAGAGCATGCTCATGCATCTCCTAAGTTGACCACTTCTTTGTTACGTTCCACATGGGCACCATTGTAGTGCTTCAATCTTTGTCCATTAACTTTGAATTCATGGTTGTCAGAGATGGACTTGATTATCACAGCACCATGGGAGAATGGTTTGACAACTTCGAATGGTCCCGACCATCTTGATTTCAGCTTTCTTGGGAAAAGTTTTAGCCGAGAATTGAATAAGAGAACTAGTTGCCCTGGCATGAATTGTCGCGGCAATAGTTTCTTGTCATGCCATTGTTTTGTTTTCTCCTTGTAGATTTGTGCATTGTTATAGGCGAGTGCGCGGAATTCTTCTATCTCATTGAGGTCCAACAAACGCTTTGTCCGGCACTTCCCCAATCCATATTCACGGTCTTGATTGCCCAGTATGCCTTGTGCTCGATTTCCACCGGTAGATGGCATGTTTTGCCATAGACAAGTCAGAAGGGGGACATACCTAAGGGTGTTTTGAATGCAGTGCGATATGCCCAAAGTGCGTCATCTAGTCTTAATGACCAATCCATCCTAGAGGGATTTACAACTTTCTCGAGTATACCCTTCAATTCCCGGTTGGAAATTTCTGCTTGCCCGTTGGTTTGTGGGTGATATGCCGTGGCGATCTTGTGTGATATGCCGAAGCGTTGCAAAATCTTGGCAATTAGTCTGTTGTCAAAATGCTTGCCTTCGTCACTGATAATTGCTCTCGGCATCCCAAACCGTGTAAATATGTTTTTCTGCAAGAATCGTTGCACGGTCTTGGAATCATTGTTGGGAACTGCAGCTGCCTCCACCCATTTAGACACATAGTCGACGGCAAGTAGAATGTAGAGGTTGCCGAATGAAGATGGGAAAGGTCCCATAAAATCGATCCCCCATACATCGAACAATTCCACCTCGATGATGTTCTGGAGCGGCATCTCATGTCGTCTAGAGATATTGCCCGTCCTCTGGCAACGATCACATTGCTTGTAAAAGTCTTGGGCATCTTTGTACAATGTTGGCCAATACAAACCGGATTGCAAAACTTTGGCCGCGATACAAGTTCCTCCAAAATGTCCTCCATAGGGTGAAGAATGGCATTGCCGGAGTACATTCTGTTGCTCTTCTTCAGGGACACATCGGCGTATAACCTGATCTGCACATTGTTTAAACAAAAGAGACTCGTCCCAAAAGTAATGCTTAGCATCATGGCGGAACCGCTTCTTCCCTTGGTGAGTAATGCCATAAGGTAAAATACCACAAACAAGGAAATTAACTAAATCCGCGTACCAGGGTATTACCGAGGCATGTGCGTCCATGGTTGCCGAGGCAACTAAAATTTGTTCATCCAGGAATGCATTGCATATCTCTAGATCCGCGTCCTCCTCCCTATTGCATTCTAAACGTGATAAGTGATCGGCCACTTGATTTTCTATTCCTTTCCTGTCCTTAATTTCAATATCAAATTCTTGTAAAAGTAATATCCAACGAATCAAACGAGGTTTGGCATCCTTTTTAGCAAATAGATATTTGATTGCCGAATGGTCCGTATGAACAATTACCTTTGTACCAATCAAATAGGATCGGAACTTGTCAAATGCGAAAACTACAGCTAGTAACTCTTTCTCTGTTGTTGTGTAATTCACTTGAGCACTATTAAGAGTTTTACTAGCGTAGTATATCACATAGAAGGTCTTACCTGTGCATTGGCCTAGGACTGCTCCTACCGGGAAATCACTTGCATCACACATGAGCTCAAAAGGTAGCGTCCAATCTGGTGGAACGACAATGGGTGCTGAGACAAGCTTTTTCTTTAGGGTTCTGAATGCTTGGGTGCAAGAATCATCAAAATCGAAGACTTTATCCTGTTCAAGCAAGTTGCACAAGGGTTTAGTGATTTTAGAAAAAAATTATGAATGAACCTCCTGTAAAAACCTGCATGTCCAAGAAAACTTCGAATTCCTTTAACCGAACTTGGTGGGGGTAATCTCTCGATCACGTCCACCTTGGCTTTGTCTACTTCAATTCCCTTGGATGAAATCTTGTGGTCGAGCACTATTCCTTCATCTACCATAAAATGGCATTTCTCCCAATTGAGGACTAAATCAGTTTCTTCACATCTTGCCAACACCCTCTCTAAATTTCTGAGATAGTTGTCGAAGTCATTACCAAAAATAGAAAAATCATCCTTGAAGATCTCAAGAAAGTCTTCGACCATGTCTGAAAAGAGTGCCATCATGCATCTTTGGAAGGTTTTCGGGGCGTTACACAATCCGAACGGCATCTTACACAATCCGAACGGCATCCTTCGGAAGGCATAAGTACCGTATGGGCATGTGAAGGTTGTCTTTTCTTGATCTTCTGGTGCTATGGAAATTTGATTGTAACCAAAATAACCATCAAGAAAACAATAAAAGGGTTTACCTGCAAGACGGTCAAGCATTTGATCAATAAAGGGTAATGGGAAGTGATCTTTCCTAGTGGCTTTGTTTAGCTTTCGATAATCCATACAAACCCTCCATCCGGTCATAGTCCTGGTTGGAATGAGTTCATTATTTTCATTACTTACCATCGTTATACCTCCCTTTTTCGGTAGGCATTGTACCGGACTTACCCATGTACTATCAGAGATAGGGTATATAATGCCGGCGTCAAGCCACTGGATGATTTCTTTCATTACAACCCCTTTCATGGCATGATTCAGTCTCCTCTGGGCCTCAATTGAAGGTTTGTGATCATCTTCCAACAAAATCTTGTGCATGCACACTACCGGGCTAATTCCCTTCAAGTCGGCAATTGTCCACCCTATTGCCCTTTTGTGTAGCTTCAACATCTTGATCAGCTTCTTTTCCTGCTCAGGCTGTAA
The DNA here is from genome assembly GCA_019671005.1 of Hibiscus mutabilis. NCBI lineage: Eukaryota > Viridiplantae > Streptophyta > Magnoliopsida > Malvales > Malvaceae > Hibiscus > Hibiscus mutabilis. The sequence continues at coordinate 34,680,476 of CM033743.1, read as the reverse complement.
CTTATAAAAAAAATTACAGGCAATGTATTATTGGTTCCTAAGTATGCATATTTTAGTTGCTCTGGCAATTATTTCAACTCAAGAATCAGTGGATGTTCAATAGAGGGTTTTTCGAGTTTACCTTCCTTACCTGAGTAATCCAGTGGTTCAAAGTATGTACCTGGTTGATTGACTAGCCAATTTGCCTCTTTTTGTTGTTCCTCATCGACCGGTTCTTCATACTCCTCAGGTTCCTCTTGATCGGCATTGTAGTTGCCGAGGCAACTAAATTTCTCGTCGAAGTTAAACTCTGTCGTGGCATGAAGAAGTTGGCATTCTTCTGGATCATCGGCATGCCTTAGTGTTTGGAACACATTTAGTTTAACTTGCTGGTCATTTACTCTCATTGTGAGTTCTCCCTTTTCAACATCGATCAAGGTTCTCCCTGTTGCTAGGAATGGTCTCCCGAGAATGATAGGTGCATGCTCATCTGCTTCACAATCCAAAACAATAAAGTCAGCGGGAAAAATAAATTTATCAACTTTTACCAGTATGTCCTCGATTTTTCCCTCTGGATGCACATAGGATCTGTCGGCTAGCTGTAGCATAATTGTTGTAGGTCTTGCCTTCCCGATTCCTAATTTCTGGAAAACGATTTAGGCATCAAGTTTATGCTAGCCCCAAGGTCGCATAATGCTTTCCCGACATAGTGGTTTCCAATGGAACAGGGTATTGTGAAACTTCCGAGATCCTTCAACTTGGGTGGCATACGATTGTGCAACATTGCCATGCATCCCTCTGCTGCGACAACTGTTTCAAACTCTTCTAGCCTTGTTTTCTTGGACACAATGTCTTTAAGAAACTTGGCATAGTTTGGCATTTGTTCGATTGCTTCCACCAATGGCAAGTTGATGTGGACTTGCTTTAGGATATCAAGAAACTTCTTGAATTGGTATTCTTGCTTTTGTCGCTTCAACCTTTGTGGGAACGGTGGTGGAAGTCGGATATCTTCGATCCTTTCATTGGTTTGAAACCTGATTGACGGCATTACCGGGACAACTGGAATTGCCGAGGCATTATCAACTGGGGTTGCCGAGGCATGCTTATCACAAGTTGTCGAAGCATCCTTATCGTCGGTTACCGAGGCATACTTATTGCCGGTTGCCACGGCAATTCCTGGTTCAGCATCTGAGGCTTTGCCGCTAGGTTCGTCTTGATCTTTTTGTGGAATTTTGTTTGATGAACGGGTTTGAGCCTCTCTAAGTTGTTGGCCACTTCTAGTGGTGATCGCCTTACATTACTCATGGCCAGTTCCTCTTGCGACTTCAGTATCGCTAGGTAAACCTCATTGTGGTCTAGTATTCAGATTTTGAGCAAACTGTCCGACTTGATTTTCCAATGATTTGATTGTCGCCTCTTGGTTTTGCAATCTCGGTCCTGTTAATAAAAGCATTAGTTCTTTTTATGAAGTTACTATTCTCAGCCATATAAGATTCAGTTTTCATCATAAAAGTATTTAGAGAATTTTCCAAAGAACTAGATGTTGTCGGTTGTTGCTGCGACAACTGTTGCCGTGGCATATTCTGCTGGAATCTCGATGCTTGTGTATTCTGACTGTTCTGGTTTAGAGCATTGTTGGGATTACTCCATGAAAAATTTGGGTGCTTCTTCCAAGCTGGATTGTATGTATTGGACATCACATTGTTGTTCCGATTGTAATTCTCCACATAGAAGCTGTATTCCGGATTCTGCATACATTCAGAAGAATCATGGTTATCACCACATAACTCACAAAAAGAATCCATTACCTTGACCTCATGTATGTTGTTTGGTTTTTGCATGTTCTGGATCATCTTGGTTAAAGTGGCCAATTGTGCCGAAATTGAATCTGATGATCCTAGTTCATGTATTGTGGCTTGGCGTCTAACTCCTCCTCTTCTAGTAGATGGGAATTGATAATCATTCTTGGCCAGCCTGTTTAAAATTTGCATTGCTTCCTCCGGCGACTTATCTAGAAGTATGCCGTTTGCCGAGGCATCTAGCATCATCATTGTTGGTGTATTCACGGCGTTGTAAAACATTGTTACTTGAGTCCACAACGGGAATCCGTGTAGGGGGCATTTGTGTAGAAGTTCTCTATATCGCTCCCAAGCCTCGTATATGGATTCATCATCTGCTTGCCGAAAAGAAGTAATGTCGTTACGAAGCTTATCAGTCAAATTTGTAGGATTAAACCGAGCAAGGAAATCACGACAAAGATTGGTCCAAGATGCTATTGATCCGGTAGGAATGCTATTTAACCATGCTTTCGCCCTATCCCTCAGTGAATAGGGGAATAATCTTAATCGTAAAACATCGGGGGTGACTCCGTGTATTTTGAACGAGTTGTAAATCTCGAGGAAAGATTTAAGATGTTGTCGTGCATCTTCAGTTGCTGAGCCGCCAAATTGACCAATTGTGTTGATCATATTAAACATTACCGGTTTTAACTCAAAGTGGTCAGCTTCAATTTCAGGTGCGACAACTCCTGGATTAAGTCCATCAAGATCTTCTTCAAGATAGTCTCGAATAGTTCTGTTTCGTGCAAGAATCACTCATGATCCTGCTAGAACATCTTGATTCATATTGCCGTCTTGATTAGCCATTGCTACTCTTATCCTTCGTCTAAGTCTTTGTAAGGTTCGTTCGATTTCTGGATCAAAGGGATATTCTGGTGTAGTCGGTCTCGCCCTGGTCATATACCAATGCAAAACCAAAGTTTGTTAGCCCTTTGAATCTTAAACAAGAAAAGTAAAAAGAAAGTGCAAGAAAATAAAAACAAAGTCGCTATTGCCAATCCCCAGCAACGGCGCCAAAAACTTGTTGCGTGTAATAAGTGCTACGCAATTGTGCAAGTATACACGTCACAAGTAATAAAGTGATATGAGTATCGAGTATCGTCTCCACATGGATTGGTTTGGGCCACTTTGCTTAAGTTACTGCACTGTGAAAAGTAAAAACACAATTGATAATAGGAGTTCTAATTAACGAGTAAACTAAGAGCAATAAACTAAAAGAATAGATGAAATCAAAAGAGAGAATAGGTCAGGTTATCATGAGTTGAGGTGTGATAGCCGATTGGATCGTCTTGGTAAAAGAGTGCAAGGGCAACTAAGTTGCCGTGGCAACTTCCACAGCGTGGTTGCCTTGGCAACTAATCGATGGTTGCCTGGGCGACTAGCTGGGCAACTACTTGGGCGTCTGGGCAGCAACTTCAAGGTTCGGCGGAGCGTTCTTCAATGGTTTCTTCTTATCCCTAAGTTGAAACTCTAGCTACTTGTGCATGCCTTGATAATACATCCCTGCGTGAATCAAGGGTGAACAACAACCAATCTTGCGCTCCTCTTAGCCGTTGAAATCCTTAACTTATTCCTAAGTCGGATTAATCTTCACCATCAATAGATTGAATAAAGACCATACTCATTCGTTTCTTGAATCTAACTCTCCTGATATTAGATAAATAGATGAAGTTACGAGATCCTCTCGCAAACAAGAATAAAATCCAAGAATGAGTAAACCTTGAATAGAAAAGTGCAAACTCTTATTACCTAAATAAAATCCAATTGTTTCTCACAACAACAAAACACAATAACCCCAACCAATCAAGTTAGTTCATGGTTGGGTTCAAAAGATATACAAAGAATAATCCCCAAACCATGAATCTAATGGAAGCAAAGAAGAAGAAGAAGAAGAAATCGAACTCTCTCCCCCTTGCTCTCTTGTCGAAATCTCTTCTTTATTGCCCTTTGGAGTTGTCGAAATTTTCCCTCTTCTTGCTCTCCTTGGAGTTGTCAAAATTCCTCTCTCTTTTCTCTCCCTCAAGTTGACGATATGGCCTCTAATTTATAGGGCTAGGTCAAAGTCCTTATTTGAGGAGGAAGTTAAGTTGGAATTAAATTATCTTTAAAGAATATAATTCTTTATTATAATTATATTCCTACTAGAACTTCTCATATCTTCTTGGAATTTAATTCTTCTTTAATCTCTTCATGGAAATCAAATTCCTTTGGGATTGGGCTTTGCTCCACGTCATCTTGGGCTTGTCTAGTCATCAATTTCGACTGCCATATCACATTTGCTCTTTGTCGATAATTGCCCTGGCAACTGGCTCGGCGTCTCCTTCATGCATTGCCCTAGCAACTAGCTCGGCATCTCCTTCATGCATTGCCCTGGCAACTAGCTCTAGCCTTGCTTTGGCAAATGATCCTGCAGATACACGCATAACACACCAAAGCAGCATCTTTTCCCACAAAAACTACCAAGTTATGTAATCAAGCTCAATGATGGAAGGAAACATGGATTAATGCATGAATGGCTAATTATGCAACTAATATGAGCCTAAGTCTAACAATAATATAGTAAAAAGGGTAAGAAAAATAGTACTTTTGAACACTTATCACATACTTTGATTATTTGAAGTCCTTGGTTGTCCCTTGCTCGTTCGCTACCACCAACACTTTAATTCTCTGTATTGATGGACAAAAGGAGTGTAATCGCACAAGGCTTAGTGAGGAGCGCTCAAAACACACACCATCAATGCATTTCAAAATCGGTTTTCCAAACCACCTCGAAATCTCATTTCAAAACATGTTTCAATCATCATCTTTCCCTTTTAAACCATGCACTTTACTTTCCAAAACATGTATATTAAACCATATGCAACATGTATCATGGATCAACAGCAAAATCCCATTTGTTAACCCTCAATTTAAGTTTTCCCATGCATAACAACCCATATGCAAGGCTTAAAGAGTAAACAAGTATAAATCACCATTATACAACATAATCCATCAACATGATACATCAACGATTATATTGTCTTTCAAGTGATCATAAACCAAGTTCCATTTACCAAAACATTACATCGGATACACGAATTCAACAAGTGTCCTCTCAACACTTCATGCCATCTAAACCGAAATAAAAAGGTACAATCACAATCGGGTACCATACAACACAGGGTACAATCACAACCCCACTCATCGATTAGACGCATAATCACTAACGGGAGTTTTCGGTACCATATAACCCCTTGAACGTTAAGGCACTCGTGGTGGAGTATTCCGGTACACATAAACCCCTCAACACTTGAGGCAACTTAATTATAGTGTACTATCAATCCTGTGGCCAGCCAACTATATCTGATAACATTTTAAACCACATCACTTTCCAATATAATTCATTATAAACCATGTACCCACTGTTTTTAAAGCAACAAACCAAAATCATTACCAATGCATTAAACCGTGCATTAACAAGCATACCTCATGCTTCATGGATCATTTACCATATGCATCCATCATCATTATATAGTGAAAAATTATAAAACATACTCAAATCATGCTTTAACAGTAGGTACCATGTAATTTCAAAACAAGTGCATAAAACCAATTTCGCCAACCAAAAACGAGGGAGAATTCTCATCATACTTACTTCCAAACTTAGACAAGCGTTTCAAGCTTAATCTAAGCTCCCAAAATCAATTTCAAACCTTTTAAAAGCTTTAAATATCGTTCTCACTCATTGACTTCAAAAAGCCTCGTTCTCCGGTGCGAACTACTCCTCCAAAGCTTCCGTAACAGTGTCACAAGCTTGAGGATCAATCTCCCCTGATTTAACCACAAAAAATAGGGGATTCGATGCATCAAAATGCATTGAAAAACTGAGCAACATCAAGCCACAATAAACCTCTTCAAACACTAATCAAAACCCCTCCTCAACAACCGAAATCAACATCAAACACCATCCAAACTTAACCCAGCCAAAACCTAACGATTTAAACCATAAGTTACCAACAATTAACATCCAAAAACATCCTAACATCAACCTTATACCTTCAGCATGCATTAAATCACCACAACTTCTTAAAAACTCATAACTATCAACCTAGAAAAGTTGAGATTCACAGAGCTTCGGGATTCCAATGTTAAAACCAAGTTATTAGCATTATAAAACACCAAAATCATGATTTAAATCAATCAAGAATCCAGCAAAACAGATCCAAATCGAAAATCGCATAATCTCATCAATTAAACCTTGATTTAACCAATTTTCCATAATTAAATCATTAAAAACCATTAGAAAATATATGTAAAGGATCAATAACATGGGAATTTCAATAAAGAGCCAATCATTAGAGGAGAAGAACGAACCTTACCTCTAATGGATGAATTTCGTCTCAATTGGATGTTTTACTCTTGAAAAGAAAGGAAAATCAATGAGATTTTTGGAAAACAAGATTGAAGAATCTATTAGAAATCAATAGTTAATTAAATCAAGGGCATTACCTTCAATCTTTGATGAAAAAGTGAGTGTTTGGCTGAAGAAAATTTGAGAGAAAGAAAGTTACGTCAAAAGTGGCTTTAGAAACATAACTACCATTTTATTAATTAAATTCCTTTAATCCTTAATTAAAAACTCATTAAAATAAACCAAATTGAGAGAAAATTCTGATAAAAAATTTAGGTCAAATAGCCCATTAAAGATTCAAAGTTTTGATCCTTTTACAAAACAGTCACTAAAAACATATTTACAAACTTTACATTTTGGTCACTAGCAAAATGTCAAATTTCCAAATTTAATTTTCCAAAATTGATTCCACCAAAAATATTCATATATTAAATAATGATTTTTAGATATTTTTCCATAATATTTTCTCACCCAATAATATTTAATCCGATTTTAAATCCTAAATTTGACTCGAATCTCTAATCTCGGTCTACCGGACCGTCTAATCAGCCCAAAAAACCTCTAGGCCCAAAACCGGGGCGTTACAATACAGATGTGTGGTTATGAAAACAACGGAAGTAATTTGGTTAAAGGGACTATTGAGTGAACTTGACATAGTGAATGAAGAACCAATAACAGTCTTTTGACAACAATGCAAATAGCTGCTAACCATTTGTTTCATGAGCGAACAAAGCATATAAAAATAGACTATCATTTCGTAAAAAAGAAGATACAAGAAGGATTGTTGCAAACAAAGTACATAGCTTCGGAAGAGTGGCTTGTAGATATCATGACCAAAGCTTTGGGAGTACAACCACACAACTATTTGTTGAACAAGCTGGGGATTAAAAATGTTTTTAAACCTCTAACGTGAGCGGAAGTGTAAAAGTTTGTTAGGAGTTGGTTATGTTGATAGTTAATTTGTGTCGCTACTCACACTTTGTATAAATATTCTTTGTAATCATGTTAAATTATTACGAGAAATAGCTGAAATTTTTTATGTCGTTCTCTTAATATAAAATTTATTCGGATACTTTCATAAATGTTAAAGTTTCGATTTAATTCTTTAAAAATTTATAAATAAAATCAATTGCAAAATTATATTTTAACCTTTTAAAAATTTTAATTTACTTTTGACCCTAAAAAAATTCAGACTTGGGTTAAAACCAGGAGATTGAAGTGAAAGTAGATTCTAAATTGGTTATTTCTCGAACGTTACCACTCCCAATTTTGTAAATGAGATAAGATAATGTAAATTTTAAACATATATTTACGAATGCAACGTGCCAACATTCATACAGATTCAAATCTTATTTTCTATGTATTTTCAAAGTATTGTTGAATAGTTCTAATTAAATAAATTAATATCAACACGTTTTTTGGTTCTCTTATTTATTACGTTGAAATTATTTATAAAAAATAAACATGGCCTTGACGTGTGCAACATGTGCATTTAATACAATTTTTTATAGGTAAAGTACATAAACGATCACTAAACTATTCTAAAAAATACAAAATGGTCACGAACTTTCAAAAATCGATATTAAACTTTAGTTTTGTTACAAAATGGCCACTGCCGTTAATTGTCATTAAATAGGCGACATGTCAGTTATGAAATTTGCATAAAATCACATTTAACTCTTCATGTTTGCACATTTAATAAATTTTGTCCTAATTCAAAAGCATAAGAAATTTGGGGACCAACTCCCTAATTTTCCCACTTTTGTCTTAAATTTTAATTCAAAACTCTAACCTTAAATCTTAATTCAAAACCCTTCGTATTTAGTCAGTGACGAGATATAACATTGTTCATAAAAAATGTACTAGAAAATTTGCGAGCCAATATCGGTGGTGGTGGCGGCGGCGGCGGCCATGGCGAAGGAGATGAGTACTTCATATTTTTTGAGCGGTGATTATAATTTTAAGAAATGAAAAAATTAGAAAATCCTCCATAAAATCTAGTTTTCCTTAACTGGGGCAAAGATCAAAATTTTTCCCAGAAAATCCAAATTTAAAATGCAAAGCTTAAGCTAAACAATTTTGCATCTTTTTGTTTCAATCCAAATCATAAAACCCTAACCCTTAATTTTCTTTCTAAACAAGGATGAAGCTGAAAGAATATATTGATGAGGGATTGTCGGAGCTTGTTGTGACGATGGGGACGTGAAAAGCTTAAAGACAAAGAATGGGAAAAAGGGAGTTAGTCCCCCAAATTGTTTAGGCTTTTTGAATCAAGACTAAATTGATTGAAGGTGCAAATTTGAAGGGTTAAATTTTATATTATACAAATTTTTGTAACTGAAACGTCACTTATTTAACGACAGTTAACGGTTCGGTGACCAGTTTGTAGTAAAAACTAAAGTTTAATGTTCATTATGTAACTTTTAAAAGTTTGGCGACCATGTACTTTACCCTTTTATTTATTTAAATAAATTATTTTTTGATTAATTAGGGAGGTGTTACATTCCCATACCGGGATTCGAACTCATATAAGATGGGACAATATGAGCATTCTTGGCCACTAGGCCAATTAGTGGATCTCTTATTTAAATATATTAGTAACAACCTTTTAGTTTTTTAAAAATTAAAAATTAAAAAATATATATGAATTTTGATTATAGTTACTTGGATTTTATTAATCGTGATTTTTGATTGTGATTGTTCATGTAAGTTTAAAAAGAGTAGAAATGAAAATACGTAAGCATATTAACTTTTCTTTTTCTTTTATAACATTAAAAATAAAATAAAAAATTGTTGCCCTCCTGGTTCTCTAAGACTTTGTCTTGACTAATCCAGACCGACCTGCATCGCACACTTGACTTTGGTGGGTGAATCTCTCTACCCTAAAATCCGGTTGAGGATGTTATATTTTGGTATCAGAGCTTAGATTTAGTCGATTCTAGGGTTAAATCGAATTCTATTGTATATCTGCATTCTGCATATGCCACCTAGGAGTTTAAAATTTTGTTCAGCATCTGTGACTTTCAACTAACACGATCTGATTCTTCTCTATGTTAGTAACAATTCTGAATAAGAATATTAGACTCTGCTTTTTAGTTCAAGAGAAATTCGAGAACGAATTTCTTTTATTGGTGGGAGAATTGTAATACCCCTAAAACCGGGTTGAGGGTGTTACATGCGAGGCCTCAAACTCAGGACCTTCTTAAGCGATATCAAGCTACTTACCACTTGGACCAACCCATTAGCAAAAATACGATTTTTTTAACAATTTCTACCTAAGGGAGAGGGAAGAGGAATTTTGTTCGTAATGGGTCTTGAATCCACAACTTAAGAGAAGGGAAGGGTGTCAACTGAGAGCTTTAACCACATGCTCTAGAGATTGTAGACCAAAAAATAATTTTTTAATCTTATTTTATATTAAGGCTAAATCGAATTTATTGTTACTTATCTCCGGAACAAAAACAACTTGTAGAATAAGCTAATAAAAAGAAGAGGTGAGGCCGTCTAAGGAAAATATAACAAATAGATGGTCATATCGTGAATGGATCTTTGTCTAAATCGAACTTTTTGAACCGTAAAAGATTAACAACCCGTTTAGTAGGGATTTTTGAATACCCGTTCATTATCAACAGCTGTTTTTAAAGAAGCTAGATTTTTCAGTTGTGACGAAACACTCGTTTAGAAGCTAAATCAGGCAGAGAAACGTTCGTTTAGCGCAAACAATATCCCTGATCGACTTTACTTCTCCATTTGACATTCCAACATCCTTGTAAAAACATTGTTGAACGTAGTCTAATTCTTCAAGAGACAAAAGAATCTCTATTTAAGTAAATTAATCGATTAATTGATGTATAAAGAACGAGTAATGAGGAAACAATTGTAAGAGATATCATGAAAATTATTGATGAAGGCTTAACCGTCTGAAATGTGTTCAATCTATACATTTTTTTCTAGTTTGATGTCTAACATTTATTTCTGGCCACTTTGGTGCCTAACGTTTTCTTCTGTAACCCAAATCAAGTTTTTTCGTCAACAACCGTTAAAAAATACCATTATCCAATTATAACATGACACGTGGTTTGGTTTTTTATTTATTTAATTTTTTATTTTCTTAAAAATATGAATTTCTTAAAAAAACCCAAAGTTTTAATTTCTTTCAATCAAACCTTCAAATCACATCTCCCTCACCGCTCGGCATCCCCACATGTCGGTGGTTCACCGTTCGCCACCCAAGCGTCGCATATCTCAATCCCTTACCCTCTAGTCGTCGTTCTGAAGCCCAATTGGTCTATTGTTTTCCTTCATTGTTGGATGTTCGTCGACGGAACAATCAACGTTTTATTCATCAATTTTTGACTATGGGGTTTTTAGTCGTGGGGCCAGACGAAGACAATGGTGGTCAGTGGTGGAAGGAAATGAATTTAGGGTTTGGGGTTTTTACAGAAATTAAATATTTTAGGTTTTTTTATAAAATTAAAGATTTTCTTATTTTTAAAAAATAAAAATTAAAAAATACCAAAAATATATCGTGTATCGTGTTTTAATTGGATAATAAAAAAATTTTAACGTCTGTCACAAAAAACTTAATTTGAGTTACAAAATGAACCGTTAGACACTAAAATAACCCAAAATAAAAGTTGGGCACCAAACTGAATAAAAAAAAAGTACATATTAAACATTTTTTATGGTTAAGTAATTGAAAAACGAAATATGGTGCAGTGACGAGAAGGGGTGAGAGTGGTATTCTAGAGTGTTGATTTAAATGATAAATTATTTATTTTACTTTTGGTTAAAAAAAAACACTATATATTTTAAGAATTATAATTTTGTTTGTGAATGAACAAAATAATTTTACAAGCGGTGTTTAGATGAAGTATCAAATATATTTTTAAGTAAATTTACAAAACCTAAAAAACAAATAATAGAACGCTTTGCATCATCTGAATACTGTAGCGATGTCTTTTTGTTCATCATCGCTAAAATAAAAACGAGGATTTTTGAAAGGTGTTTGGATATAAAAATATTTATTCCGTGGGGTTTTAAAAGAAACCGCATTTAAAAAATGGAGTCGCCACCGGCCACTTAGGTAAGCCGGACACCATAAAACCAGAGATTCAAAAAGACCGGGTTCGGGAGTCGGTTACGGATGGGGAAGGATTAGCACCCCCACACCGCCCAAAATTGGTACTTTAATAATTACCGCTTTATTAATATTGGATTTTTCGGATTAGAGTGACGATTATTTTAAAATTCGGTCGTAATTGCGAATATATTTTAAGGGTCCCGTTACCCGAGAATAAATGCCCAACCCCTATCACTACGCTTGATACTAGCCCCGTTTATGCTCGGATAAAAGGACACCGCATTAACAAGTTATAAATCATATGCAATCTTAGTGGCAAAAATATAAAATATGGCAAAATGTTTAAATGTAATAAATATTGACATAATAGAATATTAATCTAACATAGATGATATTCTAGACTAAAACATGCATATATACATATTATTCTAAATAATAGATAATAACAACTTTAACAAAACAGAATAACAAGGTAGGAATAATTAAGTATATAGATGAACAAATATTAAAAAGACATACATGCTATTAATAAAACACATTTCAACATATATGAACAATATATCATACGTAAAAGAAGACACACTAACACGTAACCTAAAAGCCAAGAAAACATACAATACATACAAAAATACAATAACATGCTTTGTTTTACGAGTCAAATGAACAACATAACATACTTTAATACGAATAACCGGATAAAAAATGACTAACATAAGCTTTACACATATATACCTATAAATATAAAATACGAGTCATATGTGAGGACATAAGATAAAACAATAGAATAACAAATATATACGATTATAATACGAACATGAATATTTACAAAGAATACAGGATGAAAAATGAAAGAAAAATAAAAGTCAGTGGCGAAAATTAAAGAACAATAATATGTAATTTAGGGACGAAATTGCGAAACAAACAAAACCTAAAAGGACCCGAACTGTAATTAGACCAAGGGGCAGACCCAAAACGAAAAGTTCAAAAACGCGGGATGACTAAAGGCGTAATTTTACCATTTAAAATCTGAATCGGTGTAATTTAGGGACTGGATTACAAGATTTTGAAATATCAGGAGGACTGGGATTGTAATTTTACCATGCGGCAAGACAAAAATGAAAATATTGAAAGCGCGGGATGGTTGAGTGTGTAATTTACCCATTTAGCAAAATAATAATAACTATAAAAGCCCCCATTTAAGGCCGAAATCAAAATTTTGGCCATTTGTTTCATTTTCTGGTTTTTCACAAGAACCATGTTCTTCGTTTTCTCTCAACTGTTCTTCTAAAACCCAGAATCCGGCGGTCGGCGCCGTGTTCTCCTCACGCCGCCCGCCGCTAACCGCACCCGGTGAGCCTCAAAATACACCAAAACAACCCCCTTTTCGTCCTCAATACGAATCCTAGGTTGGATTCAGAGGATATATCTCTATTCGCCCTAGATCTAGGAAATACGAACCAAAAAAAATATTTTTTTAGACCAAAACAAAACGCAAAGGGTCTCTCCTCCCTTTAGTTCACGGATCGGCTTGTAGAAGCCGAAAGGCTTATTCTGAGGAAGGAAGACCCACAAACGACGCCTTAAAGACTATTATCCTCTTTTATTTCTGTTTTTTTTTGTATATGCATGTAAAGAAAACAAGTAAGAAAAAGAGACAAAAAATTTACCACTGGACTGTCTTTTGATTATCTTGGATGTTTACAACTTTCAGATTTTTTTGTACTACAAGATCTCCGTTCTCTCTTTTTTTTGTTACTACTCTCCCTCCTTTCTTTTTTCCTCCCCGTTACAAAAGTTCCCGTTTCATATATATTATTGTCTATGTTTTGTTGCAAGTTGCATCCAGATCTGAACTGACAATTTTGCTTGTTGTCTTGGGCATGTTCTGAACACGGGGACTGAATATCGGCGCGGTGGCGGTATGGACATTCTGCCAGCGGCCAGACGCGTTCTCGGCCGTTAGATCAGATCTGATCTAACGGTCGAGATGGCTTGAAGAACGATCGGCTTGGATGAAGCCTCGATTTGATGAGACGGCTCCATATCTTGACACGTGGAGCTCCGCAGTCGAGGAGTCAGAACGCGTGGATCTTACGCGTGCGTGGGATATTAAAGCGTCCGCGCGTGGACCACAAGCGCGCGTGGCACTCGAACGGTCCATACGTGTGGAACACGCGCCTGGCAGATATTTTTGACTTCCTGGTTGCATCGTGGCCGTTAGATCAGATCTTGATCCAACGGCCCACAGTTACCTGTACATTGTAATTAGATAAGATTTAGATTTGGGCCAACCGGGCCTTGTAATTGGACTTGGACTTGGACTGTAAATTTTATTTGGGTTTAATATATTTAATTTTTTTGGATTTCATTTTATATCAGCCCATTAATAATAATATAATTAGTATTATAATAGCAATACACATACATACGCAAACGTATACTTATATTATACAAACATTAATTAATATAACATACTAGCATACGTACATATAATCATACCCCTAACTAACATAACATCTATATACATTAAACAAATACGTTCGTACTCTATAGATACATACGCGACACACATACACTATTAATATGTATACATATATAGTTTATAATATGCATGCATACACCACACCTTATATATATATTAGTAACATTCATACATATAATATAATATATATATGCAATACTAATATGTATTTACAAGCGAAAATGAGTGATTACAGTTGCCCCTCTTTGCTTGTTCTCATGGAATGGGAAACAAAGCAAAGATTCATAAGCACTCATTTTTATCAGACTTCCCTGTTTGTAGCTTTGGAAAAACGTGTTCTTTTGGACATCTCCGCTCTTCCTTGGCTGAATCTTCAGGCTCGTAAGTTCTTCCTATATAGAGCTTCGTCACCTTCCGATCTTGGAGCTACAGGCTCTTCCTATATAGAACCCTTCACTTCGAGACTGTAAAGCTTGGAGTCCTTCCTATATAGAACTCTTCGCCTTCAACGCTGGTTTCTCCTATATAAAACCTTTTGCGCCGTTGATGGATTTTTCCGACTGGGAGTTCTTTTTTTGAGATTTTAGATTTAGGGTTTTCTCTCTATGGAACCTTTCACTGGGGCTTGAAAATGCAGGTTCCTTTTTTTTACGAGGTTGTTGCCATTTTTGGACCTACGCTACTAAGACTGCCGCATCATGCCCGAAGGACTTACTGATGACCCGAAGGATTTAACACCACGCTCGAAAGACTTACTGATGACCCGAAGGATTTAACATCGTGCCCGAAGGACTTACCGATGACCCGAAGGATTTAACATCTGGATCGGCGCCGACATGGTTTGTTGTTTTATGGGGACTCACGCGATATCTTTGCCACATCATGCCCGAAGGACTTACCGATGACCGAAGGATTTAACATCATGCTCGAAAGACTTACGATGACCCGAAGGGATTTAACATCGTGCCCGGAAGGACTTACCGATGACTCGAAGGATTTAATATCTGGATCGACGCCGACACGGCCGTTGTTTTATGGGGACTCACGCCGATATCTTTGCCACATCATGCCCGGCGGACTTACCGATGACCGAAGGATTTAACATCATGCTCGAAAGACTTCACGATGACCCGGCGATTTAACATCGTGCCCGGCGGACTTACCGATGACCCGAAGGATTTAATATCTGGATCCGGCGCCGACATGGTTTGTTGTTTTATGGGGACTCACGCGATATCTTTGCCACATCATGCCCGAAGGACTTACCGATGACCCGAAGGATTTAACACCACGCTCGAAAGACTTACGATGGCCCGAAGGACTTAACATCGTGCCCGGGACTTACCGATGACCCGGCGGATTTAATATCGGGATCTGACGCCGACATGGCTGTTGTTTTTTATGGGGACTCACGCCGATATGCTGCCACATCATGCCCGAAGGACTTCTTGATGACCCGAAGGATTTAACACCACGCGCTCGAAAGACTTACTGATGGCCCGAAGGACTTAACACATGCCCGAAGGACTTACCGATGACCCGGGATTTAATATTTGGATCCGACGCCGACATGGCTGTTGTTTTATGGGGACTCACGCGATATGCTGCCACATCATGCCCGAAGGACTTACGATGACCGGAGGATTTTAACATCATGCTCGAAAGACTTCTTGATGACCGAAGGATTTAACATCGTGCCCGGCGGACTTACCGATGACCCGAAGGATTTAATATCTGGATCTGACGCCGACATGGCTGTTGTTTTATGGACTTTGGTAAATTCTTCGATAATTCTTCAAATACCTGTTTAGGAACAAGCAAAATTGACATGCCCCTATCTATATGATGCATGTAATGTTATGCTTTTTTTCTCCTCTTTTTTCTTTTTCTTTGTTAATCTTATGTCCTGAAAAGTCATTCTTCTGATTTCTCTATTTCCTTTCCTTTTACGGTATGCTCAATTTTGATCTTCATTTTTGTCAAATTTTGCTCAATGGGTATCTGCTCTTGTTCATTTGCACGAGCACCCACCTTTCTTCTTCGGAGATTATGTCTGCTTCACTAACAAACATTATATCATGCGTGTGCAGAGATTCTTACTATTCTTTTTGTTCTGTTATTGCCCCATTCGATCGTGCTCGGCTATCTTCTAATTCTTTTGACCCAATATTCCGAGTATTTGCTAATTTCATCCTCGGGGTGAGCGAAATGCTTCTTAACCTCAACCTTCTTGTTGCCTTTTGACGGACACCATTCATCGATCTCTGTGCTTTAATTCTTTGGAGACTCAATGTTTACTTTTTACCGTTCCCTCACTTTGTAAGCTCATTCTTGTCATGTTTCGTCCTTCATTTTCTTGAACCAAACAAGGCATCGTGGCTGAAATTCGCTTCTTGTTCTTGAGCTGTCTTACACCTATACCTATTGTTATTATCTTTATTCTATGCATTGTGAGGTCATTTCTGGTTATGGGCTCCCATAGTATCCGCCTCCTTGTGTTCTGGATCTTACCCTTGAAGTAATACATGGAAATTTTTGTTGCTTTAACTTGTCAATTTGCTGATTGGTGTTCCACTGAAGGGTATCATTTAGATTAACATACAAGATTTTGAAAACACAGCATAGGAGCTCTAGATATCATGTGCAAGAGTGGCTTAGATTCAACCACTTGGTAATTTAAAGATGTGAAGTCTTCCCTGGTGACTCGGTTCATCCTCATGATTACCGCGTTGTTGCAGAGTACTACTCTTTCTCAATTCTCATTATCTACTTCGCCCCCAAAAGGGTAGGCTTGTATAACCACTCGAGCGCAGAAATATTACTCTAGGAATAAAGTTCTGGGTGGTGCGAGTTTTAATTTTTCCATGATATCGCCTATTTTCTTTCTTTTCTTTTTTCTTCTTTTTTTTGTTTTTGTTTTTATCATTATTTGAGGAAATCAATTCGTCACAGTCCTTTGTCTTGAGGACAACGATGGAGCAAACAACATTGCCCCAAGTTACTCGGCATAGTCACGATTTGAAAATATTACCATCACTCTTGAAGCTAAGGTTTCTTGAATTGGATGATATACCTCCACCCTATCGCTTCAGCGGAGTGCCTCAAAATTTCCATACCTTATCTGAACAAGCCTATTACCAGGTTTCGAACATAGGAGTACTTTTTTATTATTATTTTCTCCTTTTCATTTCTTTTTTCTTTCTTCTCTTTTTTCTTTACTACCTAGAAGATTATGCCTAGAGTTTCAATTTCAAGCAACTCTACATGGTTGACATTTAGAGCTTTTTCTTCCTTGAATATCATCGAAAGAGTAATAATCTCGCTTTGCTGACCAGAGTCTGGTGGGGAAGATCACACATCATCGTTGTCACGACATCTATCTAATGTCATATCTTGCAATTGATATCCAGTGTCTTACAACGACGAGAAAATATCTATGTGCTTTCAAAAACATTATATGTTAAGCGAAATGTGTCCTTTATTGAAAATAAAAACCAACAAACATGCCCCATCACAAAAGATCTTTGCCACACGAGGGCCACATAAAGTTGATCCCTTGTATTACTTCAGGAAGGTATTTTAATGTAGAGACATCTTTGGCTTGTTCAGCACTATGTAGACTTGCTTCTCATCCTTGGTCTTCCATTGCTTGATCAGCTCTTGTGTCAGGGTTCCATCATTGACCCGCTTCTTGATTTCATCCAGTAAAGGTCTACATTTTCTGGTGGGATGCCCCGGTGCCCCCATATGGAATTCGCATGTGCTACTCGAGTCAAAACTATGGGCATATAGATTAGGTGCACTCTTCATCGGCCTAGGAACAAGATAGTGACCCTCTACCAGATGAGGCCAAATGTCTGAGATAGATGTTCCAAACACTTCCAAATTTGCGCTCGTCCGAGGAATTTTCCTTGATGCCCCCGATTTGTCAGTCTGTCTCCTTCTCTTACGGCCACGTGAACCCTGGAGATGACACTCATTTACGCCTCCATCCTTATCTATCTTATCTTCGATTCGGTCTTTAGACTTTAGGCCCAATTTTCCTTCTTTGATTGCATATTCTATCCTTTCTCCAATCGTCATAAAATCTTCGAATTTGTTTCTCGATTTTTCCAACATCATATCGAAGAAGGGAGATGGAAGCGTTGCATGGAATAGGGGAGTCAACTCTTCTTCCGCTATAGGGGGCTGGACTTGGGTTGCCAGACATCGCCACCTTAATGCATATTCCCTGAAGCTTTCATTTGGCCTCATTTTCTCATTCTGAAGAAACTGTCGACAGGGTGCTAAATCTAAAGCATATTTGTATTGATCCAAGAAGGCATTAGCGAGGTCACCCCATGACCTAACTTGGTTTCTGTTCAAACGGTTATACCACACTGTTGCTGGTCCCGTCAGGCTATCATGGAAATGGTGGATCAACAATTCTTCGTTCTTCATGTATCCTTCCATTTTTCTACAAAACATGGTTAAGTGAATCTTCGGGCAGCTGGTTCCGTCATACTGCGCAAATACGGGAACCTTGAAATCTGGAGGAATGACCAAATCAGGGGCTAGGCAGAGTTCCCTCGTATTGAAGACATTTATCTTCTCTTTCTTCTTAAGCTCTTTCTCGATTTTTTCTTCTAACTGGTCAAGCCTCGACTCCTCAATTCGTTCCATTTTCCGATTAATTCTGCCATCGAACCCCAGGTATTAAATGATGAAGTGTCATGCGATGATAAAACAATAAAAAATGTGATGCAAATGCAATGCATGAATGCAATAAAGCATTGATTCCGCAAGTGATTTGTCCTTATAGAACATCTTTCATTCAGACCAAAAGGTTTCATTACATCCAGTATTAGGGTTTTACAGATATCGGTGAGCCCTGGCACCTAATGTCTTGACCTCGTTCAACAGTCCTGTCAGCTTTCCTTCGCGGTCCAATGCTGGATCCATATTCTGACTTATTGGCGCTGCTGCATCGGCTAAATCTGCTACCTGTTGAGCTACTTGTCGGGCTTGAGTCATAACCATCTTCATGTCTTGGTCTTTCTCCCGTATTGTTTGCTCGGCCTTTTGTAGCTTAACGGTCATTGCCCCAGCACAGATCTCACTGGTACGTAAAACAGTCTTGAGCCTCACTATCTGTTCTTTGAGTGCTGTGTTTTCCATTTGGAAGGTTTGTGATTCATTCCTTTCCTGGTGCAGACTTGATTTCAGGATATCTTCCATGGCCAGACTGCTTTCCAACTCATTTTGGATAAAGTCGCGTTGGCCCTCAGCTTCTTCCAGCTTCTTTGATAATGATCTGATTTTATTCTTACTATTCTTTCATTTCTGCTTCCAGCGTTCTGAACCGTTCCTCAGCTGAATCATGCCATTTACCCACTCTTCTGCGGTGTCATCCAGACCGAAACTTTTGAATTCAAAGTGCAGCTTCTGGTACTCGTCTTGTGCATTTTTTGATTTCATGCTCAGATTGTGCCTCTCATGCTCAAGCTGGTCGCGATTGTGTGCGAATTCATCTTCTGAGACACTTTTATTCTTGGTTCCTAACTTTATCCCGCTTAAGTGACCTACTTCTGTGTTACCTGAACCTTGGGCTGGGTATTGACCTTCCTTCGACTTTGCTCCTCGGGCAACGGCTGGCTGGCTGAAGAATCGGGGTTGTCCGTCTTCAAAATCCAAAATTCCCATTCTGATAAGATCTCGAACTCTGTCCTTCAGGGCCCTACAATTTTTATTGTGATGACTCGAATCGCCTATGTGGTAGCTGCACCAGACACGACTGTTGTAATCTTTCGGATAAGGAGGTTTTCTTGGCATAGACTTCACTGGTATGATAAGGTTCCCTTCGACAAGCAACGGAAGTAACTCGGCGTATCTCATGGGTATTGGATAATGTCTTCTGATGTCATTAGATTCTCGAACTTCCCCTGGTTTTGCCTATGTTCCCTGGGTATCTTCCCCAGATGTGCTACTTGTCTGCTTCTTGAGATTGATCACAAAGGGATTTGATTTGTCATATTTGACAGTGTTGTCTATTTTGACATTCTGACCATTTCGTTCCACATTCTGCTCCCCGACCGAATCTTTTCTGAGTTCGACATGTTGCTTGCCTTTCATCATGGCATTCATCTGGTCCATCATCTCGGACATCTGCTTCTTTAGTTCTTGTATTTCATCTTGTTTGCCACCAGGATTGACACTGCTTATCGAATCTGTTCTGGTGTCCTTGAATGGTTCTTCTTCGGCTGTCCCCGGTCTAGTCTCGGGATGGAGTTTTGGGATTGGACCCCTTCCTTCAGGTCAAAGAACCTTTGATCCATCATGAACAATCTTCTATTAAAAGAGAAATCACTCGGGAATCAATGCCCCTGTGTAATGCGAATGCAATGGTATGTAAAAACAAAGCAAAAAGAAAACAAGTCAGTACCGGACAAAAAATGATAAGTACATAATAAAAGGGCAAATTAAATGCGATAAGCAAATAAGGCAATCCTATTTACATTCCATCTAAGACACCTAGGTTATCCGCATGGCTCTAACAGGGTGGGTTTCTACGTGTTCTCTACATGCAGTTTTGGTTCTAGGAGGTACCCGAATTGTCCTCGCTGTCCTCTACTAAGAGTAGCAAGGCCCTCGATCATCACCCATTATAGGCTCCTTTCAACCGAGTTCAATTCAGGGGGACCCATTCGCTTATGCCCGTACGAAGGAACGATATCCTTACGAAAGCATAAGGTACTCGAGCCCCGAAGGTACTTGCTAGGCCCATACGGGAGAACGATATCTCCACGAAAGCATTAGCGTTTTCCCCCCACTTAAAAAGACGGGTTTATATTCCACATTTTAAATGCGTTAAAATAAACGCGCAATTATGACCGAATGTTAATTTAATAGTCACTTTAATCCGGAACTTCCAATGTTAGTAAAGCGGTAATTACTTAAAAAGCTTGACTCTCATTTGTTTTTGAAAAACAAAAAATTCCCCAGCGGAGTCGTCATCTGTAGCGATGTCTTTTCGCTCATCATCGCTAAAATAAAAACGAGGATTTTTTAAAGGTGTTTGGATATAAAAATATTTATTCCGTGGGGTTTTAAAAGAAGCCGCATTTAAAAAATGGAGTCGCCACCGGCCACTTAGGTAGGCCGGACACCATAAAACCAGAGATTCAAAAAGACCGGGTTCGGGAGTCGGTTACGGATGGGGAAGGATTAGCACCCCCACACCGCCCAAAATTGGTACTTTAATAATTACCGCTGTATTAATATTGGATTTTCCGGATTATAGTGACGATTATTTTAAAATTCGGTCGTAATTGCGAATATATTTTAAGGGTCCCGTTACCCGAGAATAAACGCCCAACCCCTATCACTACGCTTGATACTGGCCCCGTTTACGCTCGGATAAAAGGACACCGCATTAACAAGTTATAAATCATATGCAATCTTAGTGGCAAAAATATAAAATATGGCAAAATGTTTAAATGTAATAAATATTGACATAACAGAATATTAATCTAACATAGATGATATTCTAGACTAAAACATGCATATATACATATTATTCTAAATAATAGATAATAACAACTTTAACAAAACAGAATAACAAGGTAGGAATAATTAAGTATATAGATGAACAAATATTAAAAAGACATACATGCTATTAATAAAACACATTTCAACATATATGAACAATATATCATACGTAAAAGAAGACACACTAACACGTAACCTAAAAGCCAAGAAAACATACAATACATACAAAAATACAATAACATGCTGTTTTACGAGTCAAACAGAACATAACATACTTTAATACGAATAACCGGATAAAAAACATGACTAACATAAGCTTTACACATATATACCTATAAATATAAAATACGAGTCATATGTGAGGGACATAAGATAAAACAATAGAATAACAGCATATACGATTATAATACGAACATGAATATTTACAAAGAATACAGGACTGAAATGAAAGAAAAATAAAAGTCAGTGGCAGAAATTAAAGAACAATAATATGTAATTTAGGGACGAAATTGCGAAACAAACAAAACCTAAAAGGACCCGAACTGTAATTAGACCAAGGGGCAGACCCAAAACGAAAAGTTCAAAAATGCGGGATGACTAAAGGCGTAATTTTACCATTTAAAATCTGAATCGGTGTAATTTAGGGACTAGATTACAAGATTTTGAAATATCAGGAGGACTGGGATTGTAATTTTACCATGCGGCAAGACAAAAATGAAAATATTGAAAACGCGGGATGGTTGAGTGTGTAATTTACCCATTTAGCAAAATAATAATAACTATAAAAGCCCCCCTTTAAGGCCGAAATCAAAATTTTGGCCATTTGTTTCATTTTCTGGTTTTTCACAAGAACCATGTTCTTCGTTTTCTCTCAACTGTTCTTCTAAAACCCAGAATCCGGCGGTCGGCCGCCGTGTTCTCCGCTGCCGGCCGCCGCTAACCGGCGCCGGCGAGCCTCCAAAATACACCAAAACAACCCCCTTTTCGTCCTCAATACGAATCCTAGGTTGGATTCAGAGGATATATCTCTATTCACCCTAGATCTAGGAAATACGAACCAAAAAAATATTTTTTAGACCAAAACAAAACTGCAAAGGGTCGTCTCCTCCCTTTAGTTCACCAGATCTGGCTTGTAGAAGCCGAAAGGCTTATTACTGAGGAAGGGAAGACCCACAAACGACGCCGGTAAGACTATTCTCCTCTTTTATTTCTGTTTTTTTTTGTATATGCATGTAAAGAAAACAAGTAAGAAAAAGAGACAAAAAATTTACCACTGGACTGTCTTTTGATTATCTTGGATGTTTACAACTTTCAGATTTTTTTGTACTACAAGATCTCCGTTCTCTCTTTTTTTTGTTACTACTCTCCCTCCTTTCTTTTCTCCTCCCCGTTACAAAAGTTCCCGTTTCATATATATTATTGTCTCTGTTTTGTTGCAAGTTGCATCTTGCTTTTTTCAGATCTGAACTGACAATTTTGCTTGTTGTCTTGGGCATGTTCTGAACACGGGGACTGAATATCGGCGCGGTGGCGGTATGGACATTCTGCCAGCGGCCAGACGCGTTCTCGGCCGTTAGATCAGATCTGATCTAACGGTCGAGATGGCTTGAAGAACGATCGGCTTGGATGAAGCCTCGATTTGATGAGACGGCTCCAGATCTTGACACGTGGAGCTCCGCAGTCGAGGAGTCAGAACGCGTGGATCTTACGCGCGCGTGGGATATTAAAGCGTCCGCGCGTGGACCACACGCGCGCGTGGCACTCGAACGGTCCATACGTGTGGAACACGCGCCTGGCGGATATTTTTGACTTCCTGGTTGCATCGTGGCCGTTGGATCTGATCCAACGGCCCACAGTTACCTGCACATTGTAATTAGATAAGATTTAGATTTGGGCCAACCGGACCTTGTAATTGGACTTGGACTTGGACTTGGACTGTAAATTTTATTTGGGTTTAATATATTTAATTTTTTTGGATTTCATTTTATATCAGCCCATTAATAATAATATAATTAGTATTATAATAGCAATACACATACATACGCAAACGTATACTTATATTATACAAACATTAATTAATATAACATACTAGCATACGTACATATAATCATACCCCTAACTAACATAACATCTATATACATTAAACAAATACGTTCGTACTCTATAGATACATACGCGACACACATACACTATTAATATGTATACATATATAGTTTATAATATACATGCACACACCACACCTTATATATATATTAGTAACATTCATACATATAATATAATATATATATATATATATGCAATACTAATATGTATTTACAAGCGAAAATGAGTGATTACAAATACCATTTGGAGCATATAAGGCAATTAACGATTAACTTATAAACGTCAAAAATCATGAAATTTTAAAGACGCAAAATTTAAAATACCCAACCCGGTTGGAGCTTTGTACCCACAATTATCACCCACTGTTCGATGAAAAACACCAAAGAGAAACATATTTATCACCGAAAAGGCACCGACTGAATATCAATAGCGTTATCACCGGTTTTCGGGGGTGTGGTGGCGGGAGGAGAGTAAGGGAGGGAAAGGGTAGTTTTAAGAAAATAAAACTAAATTAATAAATATTTTAATATTTTTATTGTATTTTATTTGAAAAATAAAAAAATAAATAGAGACATTGATGTGGCACGATATTATTGGTCATAAAAGTATTTTTAAACGGTTGGGTAATTTGGGTAACGTCTCTAATGTTAGGGAGGGAGCACATGAGCCAAAAAATACGTTAGGTACCAAAATGAGAAAAATAGTAAACATTAGGGGACAAATGATGCATTAAGACTTGATCAAATGATATTTTTTCCTTTAGTTTTGATTAAGTATGTTTGAATTATGTAATTTAGACTTTTTAGTTGTATTTTGTTTGTTTTAAATCGAATGATTTTGTAAAAAGTAATAACAATTCAAAATTGTCCCCAAGTACTAGACGGGTCGACTTGCGAATACCCAATTATTTTAGATACTTAATTTACGGGTATTCGATTTTTATTAGCCGGGATACACCAAAAATTTGGATATCAAAACTTTGAGTACCCGAAAATGCGGGTACTCGGTTATGACCACCCCTATTGACAACGTAATGAAGAGTTTTAGCATATGTATTTACAATGTACAATACCTTATTTCTCTTTTAACATACGTATTCGTAGGTGCCCTTGCTATTTTGATATGTAAACTCCATTTTTGATTTACTTGTTTATACATTGTTTAACATTCGGAGCTTTCGATTTTTGTAATAATTTTTTTTAAACATGTCGATTTACAGTTTGACTCTTGATTCGAAATATTGTGGATTTTCAATGAACTAAAGTGGATAAAATTAACTGCTAGATTTGTCAGTTGCTTCGGTTACCCATTGCGACAATCGTGGATTCGTTGATTGCTTCGGGTCGCATTTGGGGGTTATAAGAAAAGTTAAAGTTTTGTCCATACTTGTTATGCATGGTACCTTCGCACTTAAGAATTTTGGAAATGACCTCCGGTGTCTCTTCGCTTAACAACTTTTGAAGTGACCCCATAATAGTAGCTCCTCCGGAGACAAGAATACTGGAGGCATATACGATCTTGTGGAACAGATTTTTGTCAGGAGCAACGATGCCTTGGAGAACAACTGTCTCACCCACCTAACCGAACTACGGAGCCTATTAATTGGGAGTTGAACCTAACCCTATCAACCCGTCAATAACTATTACTAGGTCTGACTCTATCCCGTCGAGAGTACCATGGATTAAAAATACCTATAGAGTCAGGGGCGGAACATAGGGGGTTTTGGGGGCGTAGGCCCCAACCAATTTTTTCTAATATTAATAAAATATTTTTTCAAAAGTAAAATTAGTTATATAACCCCTTCAATCTTTTTAAAATCTTATTATGATCTCCTCACAATTTTAATTTTATAATGTCCCCTTTATAAATTTCTAGTTTCTCCCCTATATAGAGTAAGACAGAAAGAGACCGGAGACAACAAGGGAAAACTATCCCTCTCTCATCTCACTCTTCTTTCCTCATTACGCCTATTATATTTGTTGTGGCTCTCCGCTCAAATCTACAAGAATAAACTGTCATAACCATCTCTGTCTCATCTCTACTTTCATATTCGGTGCCTGCTAACTTTGTGCATCAACAATATCAAAAACGTTTAAGAATTTAAGAAAGAATTTTCTTATTTAAACATTGAAAATAATATTATTAGAAGCCGTAAATATAAATATGAACAATGAAACAGATATTGAAGATAAAAAAACTGCATTAAAAATCAAAGAAACGTGAAAACTTTGCAGGCGAGTCACCAAGTGACAAATTTAACGTATGGTCGGCGTTGAAGGTGACGCCAAAGAGTTGGATTCAAACACGTTTAACTTTGCTATTAGTTGAATATGCCCCACTCATGCAATCTTTGCGCAGACAAATAATAATAGCTACATTTAATAATTACTCCTTTTAAAATCTATTTCTATTTTGTCAACTGTATGTGCTTGGAAAGTTCTTACACGGTGAAGGTTTCATCTGTAGTGGATCGGATAGGGATGATCAGTATTGAAACAGTAAAACCGGTTTTTGATGTTCAAATTCAACTATTTTGAAGCTTTATCCATAATTCCAATAAATATTTAAACTGATACTGATATATTTTGACTCAAATTTTAATAGATAATTAAGTTGGATATTATTGCAATTCTAGTAGTTGAAGATTACTTAGTAATTAGGGTTTATTTAATGAATAAATATCTACATCAGGTAAGATATCTTATTGAATAAGGTTTCTTGGAGACCAAGTATTGGGTGTATAAATATAGACTAGAGTTTAACCTTTAGAATTATGAGAGAAGAATTATATGAGAGAATTATTCTTGGAGAGGTGTAACTAGTTTTAAGATCTTTGCAATCATAGCAACTATGTTGTAGAGATGAGTATCGTAGGGACATTGGGAAGAGTGTTTTGAATTACCGGGTTCTAGGATATATACTAGGTTTTGGGATACACGGGATATCATGTATTTGTACTCTTCGTGTTCTCTACGTTGATTGTGGATTATTCGTTTTCTCTCATCCGTGGAGGTAGATAGTGCCGAACCACGTTAAATCTAGTCTCCCTCGCATCCCTGTTATATGTTGATCTCGCTTTGATTATTTTTCCTCATACAAATTCCTAACCTAAATGAAATCTAATACATATAAGCACATATATAGGGATGGGATCTAATTTCATAGTGTAAAATCCATTGGATGAGTGAAATGGATGGATGAGATTAGAAGTAGGATATGTGAAGATTATCACTTGGAAAAAAAAAGTAAGGAGTTAATCTCATCCATCCATTTCACTCATCCAATGGTTATGAATTAGTGTAAAGCTAATTGAGTTTTACACAATGTAAGTGGATCCTAACCCATATATATATAATGAATATTATTAGAAAATATTTCGATACACAGACTGTGTGAAATAAAATTTACACAAGTATGTTAATTTTAGGATTTATGGGTTTATTTAGGATTTATGAGTTTAGTTTAGGATGTAAAATTTAGGGTTTATGTTTAGAATTTTTGGGTAGGAATTTAGATTTTAGATTTTATAGTTTCAATAGAAAGTGTTGTGTAAATTTTCTTTTACACAGCATGTGTATCAAAATATAACTCATATTATTAAGGAAAATAATTTTATATTAAAATTAGGCTACACAACCTTACATATTTTAATCTTAAACCCTAAACTTAAAATCTTAAACTTTAAACCTTAAATATTAAAGCTTTTTTGAATAGCTAAATATTAAAGTTAAATCTAAAATTTTAAACTCTAAAATATTATATCATATACCCTAAATGAGAGAAATTACATTCAAATAGACAAAGTTGTGTTACACCCAAATTTGCCGCCTCCGCACAATTCCACAAATACTTTTTGAAGCCTCCATATCTTGTGGGCACAAGGAATGGTCTGGAGCAACTATTTTTTTCAGAGAAAGACTCTTTCAGAGACTAATGTTACCGGAGCCCTCAGATTGCTTGAGGATAAGACATAATCAGGCGCCTCTGTACGGTATCCACGTGCCCAACATACAATGCCTAAATACTTAAAAGTTAGACCTATCTCTGCCAACTCGTTCATAGGCCATCACTAGGCCTGGAACTATCCAATCACCAACAATCACATGGATTATAAATACTCGGGCAAGTAAAGAGAGAAGAGAAGTTGGATCTCGAGGGCAGTACCCCTCCTCTTCATATACTCATCTCATTCATGGCTCATATACCCATGTTGTTTGCGGCTCTCCACCCCAAGCCTACATGGAGTGAACTGCTTGAAAACGTCAACGATCACTGTGTACTTTTTTTTTCATCTTCCTTGTTCGGTGTCTCTTTATTTGACATCAATAAGTTGTGTAGTCTAAACTTTAGATAACATGTGTATTAAAAAGGTCGTATCATTAATCAGACTACCAAAAAAAATTGTTTTTATAGAATATGATTAATTTTCCTATAGAAAATGACAAGATCGTGGGACTATAAACAGTCCATATCACAGGGACAACATCACGATTAGGTGATGAAAATAAAAACTTATTCAACCAACATATTTTTGGTCTTATATGTACAAATTAATTGATACATGGTGTATGATGATGTGGAATTAGTCTTAGGAAGGCTGAAACATGTGGGGTGCGAGTTTACGAGATTCATCAATTTGATTTATTACTCAAGTTTATGATGTAAAATTTGTATTATGCGAGCTCATTACGTTTTTAATGAGAAATTAAATTTTAGAAATGATATTATTGAGAGATAATCTTAAATTCTAAACGTATAACATAAAGTAAGCATAAAAAATACCTCAAAAGTGTCACTTATATGGTTCAGTTTTTTATATTTTTCATTTTTCTAATTTCATTAGTGGAGTTTAAAAATTCGACTTGGAATAAACCAAATAATTTTCTTTATTAATCATTTAATTGATAGTTAATAGTGGATTACATTAACTGATTTGATGAATTGGCTGTATTAATTGATAGTTGATAGTTGGTTGCTTATTTGAACAAACAAAATGACATATAAAGATACCATTATATCCAATATTTGCTTGAATAGTTTATTGATTATCAATATTTGGTATTTATTAATTTCTGGTAAAGTCCAAATATGGTCACTAAACTATCCTAAAAATTCAAAAGTTACATAATGGGCATTAAATTTTTTTATAGAAAAAGGTAAAATGGGCATTAAACTTTAATACTTTACAAAATAGTCACCGAGTCGGTAACCGTATTAAATGATCGACGTAGTAGTTATGAAATTTTTTATAATAACACAGTTAACCCTTCAAATTTACAAATTCAATTAGTTTAGTCCTAATTCGAAAAAAACATTATATTCAACCCTCATTATTCCGACTTTCTTTCAATTTGGTCATATAATTTATTGAGAATTAAATATTTCATGAATGCTTTAAATAAATGTTTATTTTAATATATACATATATAATATAATTAAATTGTTTCTAGTTAAAAATAGAACTAAATTGAAAGAATGTGTAAATAATGAGGGCTAAATTTTATGAATTTTCCAAAATCATGCTAAATTGATTGAATTTGTAAATATAAATGATTAAATGTGTAATTATACAAATTTTCATCACTCACTTGACTCTATTAACAGCTCAGTGAACATTTTGTTACAAAAACTAACATTTAATGCTTGTTATGTGACTTTTTAAAAGTTTGGTGATCATTTTATATTTTTTTAGATAGTTTAGTGACTATTGTGTACTTTATACCCAACTATTTTATATTCGAAACCTAGCAGCGTGCTGATCCTCAAAGGCTACCTTTATGATGATTATCCACTAAACAAAACCCTGTGTATGTATGTGTATATATATATATATATTGAGAAAGAACCCAAAAACAGGCCGAAAGACAAAAAAAAAAAGATCTGGGTCAAGTCGAAATGGATGTTGAGAAGATGAAACTAAAGAAAAACGTGGTGCTGAAGGCCTGGGAAAGATGCAGGTCGCTGGGGAATAATACAGGCAAGAAATCACCATTGATGAGAAAAACCAGATCATGCCATATTTTCCTAGAGAAAAACAAGCACTCTCGGGTGGCTCCAGAAGGCTGTTTTTCAGTCTACATTGGACCCCAACAGCAAAGATTCGTGGTGAAGACCATGGCAAACCACCCACTGTTCAAGTTGTTGCTCGAAGATGCGGAGCTCGAATATGGGTTCTGCAGCGACGGTCCGCTTTTTCTTCCTTGTGAAGTTGATTTGTTTTACAAAGTTTTGGCAGAGATTGATGATAATAATGGAGATGGAGATGGAGATGGAGATGGAGATGGAGATGGAGATGGAGATGGAGATGGAGATAGAGGTGGAGAGATGAGTGCTTGTGTTGGCAGCTTTGGTTATAGCCCTTCTCGTCAACGTTCAAGAAGGATCGATAAAGGATATGGATCGTATAAGCTTCTCTGTCCATCTCCAGTGATTAAATTGAATTGTAATTGAAAGTGGTGTGTTGTTTTCGTAATTTAATGCATATAGTAAACGACTTGTACAAGTATACATAAAGTTTAGGGAAAACTACATATTTAGTACCCTAATTATGTATGCGCTATTGTTTTGATACCCAACTATTACTTTTGGCAAAATGGTACATAACGTAACGTTTTTGTTCTGTTTTGGTACCTCCGCCGTTTAAAATTAATGAAAACGGTGACGTAGCTTGGGTTAATAACAATTTTAGTCTAAAAACTTATACAATCTATCAATTTAGTCTAAAATTATATCAATTTAAAAATTATTTTAGTGTGAAGGTCTATGGAAACTACCTAACGGTGCAGCCTTAGAGTCGTAAGTTTTCAACTTCGGAAAAGCATCCCTCTCAAGTGATTGTATGGGCTCGCCTACCAGGTCTACCATTTAAGTATTACACTAAGGCGCTATTTCACAGAATCGTTGATGCTACTGGCAACGTGGTAAAGGTTGACTGTAACACGTTGGCTGGGGAAAGGGGCAAATTTGCTTGTCTTGTTCTTCTGATTGATCTCAACAAGCCATTACTCTCATGTATTGACATAGATGGATTCGTGCAAAGACTAGAGTATGAAAACCTCAACCAAATTTGTTTTACTTGTAGGAAATATGGACATGCCAAGGAGGCATGTGAGTCAATTTCAGCAAAAGATAAAGACACCCCAAATGGGGAAGTGTCGTGTGTGGCTAAGGAAAATGGACCGAGACTTGAATCTTGGAGATCGGAGCTATATGGCCCCTGGATGGCGGTAGATACTAGATGTCGCAAGCCTCGTATAGACAATGCTTCGAAGAGAACAACGGATGTGCAAGCTAGTGATGGCAATAGGTCACGATTTGGTGTTCTAGATAGTGTACCGGATGAGCAAGGTCCGCAAGGTGATGTGTTCGCGCCTCAAGTGCCTACCACAGTCCGAAAGAAGAAGGTGTCGATTGCCACTGCCCAACCAAAAGCTGTTGAAACTGCTAGACCAATCTAGCACAATGCTGCTTACCTGGGCTCTAACCCGAAAAAAATTCGAAGGCTGCGAGGCTAAGGCGAGTGGTGTTATAGTGGTTCCTACGGTTGCTGGTCAGTTGACAAAGGTGTTGACCCATAAGACGGGTCCTTCGAAGGCTCATGATGCAGGCCGGGATTCGTGTTAACAAACCACATGGGGTTGCTACCAAGTCGTTTAAAGAGACTATTCGTAAAGGGGGAAAGGGGCATCAAGGTATCTGCAAGCAAACCACCTCGACCAGCCCTTACAGAATGGGTGCATAATGTAGCTAACAATATTGTTGAAATTGGGAACCAAGTTGGTTCGCATGGGACAGAATCGGGAGACCCGAGTTGCATGATTGAGAGTGTGCTTGTATCTTACTCGGATTGCGAGACCAACGATGATGGTATGATTGACTCGTTAGAGGACGACAATCAAGTTGCTCATGATCTAGCCTTGGTCCACTAAGTTTGTTTCATTTTTTTTTTCATTTGGTTATTATGACTAGTATGTTTTTTTTGGAATTGCCAGGGCGCTATTAGCCCTACTTTCAGGAGATATTGTCGATCCTTGTTTTAGGAACATCATCCTCGGATTGTTGTTATCTTTAAACCCCGAATTAGCGGTAGAAAGGCAGATAAGGTCATCTCAAAATTGGGTTTTCCATACTCATACAGGGTTAAGGCTCACGGTTTTGGCAGTGGTGTATGGCTCTTGTGGGATCATTCTTTGTCGTTGGAAATTACTCATATTGCTAATCAGTTTGTCCATGGCCATTTTTTAGTAGAGGGGAGTTTGGTTTAGGTTCATTTCACGGTCATCTATGCAAGTCCACATAATTGTTATCGGGCCATCTTTGGGACAAACTTCTTCAGTTAGATCCTGGGGATGTGGAGCCATGGATTCTCGGGGGAGATTTCAATGCTATTGCTTATAGTGATGAAATGCGATGGGGTTCTGCTTCTTCTTCAGGCGTTAGTCTGTTTTTTGTGGATTTTATCTGTTCTTCGAGTCTTATTAGTGTCTTTCAACACATCAGGCATAGAAATATATTTCTCACCTACCTCAGCACAGCATAGTGGCGCACGACACATCCTACCATACAAAGCTTCATAAGGAGCCATTTGAATACTCGCATGGTAACTATTATTAATAGGCAAACTCTACCAACGGTAGTTGCTTCTCCCTCAATCCTTGAAAATCAATGATACAGCATCGCAACATATCTTCCAACACTTGGATAACAAGTTTAGACTGACCATCCATCTTAGGATGATACGAAGTACTGAAGTTTAGCCGTGTACCCAAAGCACTATACAAACACTCCCAAAATCTTGCTGTAAAACGCAGATCTATGTCCGATACTATAGAATTAGGCACCTTGTGCAACCTCACAATTTCTGCAATATACAAATCCGCTAGCTTATCTAGCGTATACGTCGTATGCACAGCCAGGAAGTGCGCATACTTCGTGAAACGATCCACAATAACCCAAATAAAATTTTTCTTTGATGGCATCAAAGACAACCCTAACATAAAATCCATGGTAATCCTCTCTCACTTTCATTCTGAAATCCTCAACGGTTGTAACAACCCAAAAGGAAATTGATGCTCAGCCTTAACACGCTGATATACCATGCACTTAACAACAAAATTCACTACATCCTTTTTCAAACCAACCCAAAAACATTCATTCTTCAAATCTTGGTACATCTTTGTACTTCCTGGATGCATAGAAAAAGGACTAAAATGAGCTTCAGTCAAAATAGTGCGCCTTAACTCATTATCTTCTGGCACAACTATTCGACTCTTAAAGCACAAAACACTTTCATCATTAAAGCAAAAGCCTGTTGGATTACCATCCGCTATGTCCTTAACATACGGTACCAACAAAACATCATACAGTTGTTTCTCCTTAATCAATTGCACTAACAACTGTTTCACTTGTAACTTAACCAACAAAGCACCCTCCCACGTTATACTCAACCGCATGAACATCGTCCTCAACTCCACCGCAACCCTCCTACTCAAAGTATCGGCTATAACATTAGCCTTACCCGGATGGTACTCAATCGTCAAATCATAATCCTTAAGCAACTTCAACCATCTACGTTGCCTAAGATTCAAATCTTTTTGTGACATCAAATATTTCAAACTCTTATGATCCGTATACACAACACACTTCTCACCATAAAGGTAATGTCTCTAAATCTTTAATGCAAACACCATTGTGATAAGCTTTATATCATGAATGGGGTAGTTGCGCTCATGCACCTTCAACTGCCTAGTTGCATAAGCCACAATTCTCCCGTCTTGCTTCAACACGCACCCTAAACCAACAAAAGATGCATCACTATAAACCATACATTTTTCCTGACTTGGGTTGAATCAAGATCGGAGCTTGCGTCAAAGCTTCCTTTAACTTCTCAAAAGCGCATTGTCTAGCCTCTGTCCACTCAAAACGAACATCCTTTTGCAACAACTTAGTCAAAGAAGCAGCAACCTTTGAAAACCTATCCACAAAGCGACAATAATAACCTGCCAACCCCAAGAAACCGAGAACCTCCGTCACTGACTTAGGTTGTTTCCAACTTACAACTGCCTCAATCTTCTGCGGATCCACACGTATACCTTTGGCCGAAACAACATGAACAAGAAAAACCACTTCTTTAATCCAAAACTCACACTTGCTCAACTTAGCATAAAGCTTGTTATCTAACAAAGCTTGCAAAACAATTCGTAAATGTCTATCATGATCTTTCTCGGTACGTGAGTACACAAGAATATCATCAATGAACACTACCACAAATTGATCTAAGAATTCATGGAACACCTAGTTCATCATGTCTATGAATACTGCAGGCGCGTTTGTCAACCCATAAGACATCACCAAGAACTCATAATGCCCATAACGCGTGTAAAAAGTTGATTTTGGCATATCTCTTTCCTTCACCTTTAACTGATAGTATCCAGATCTCAAATCGATCTTAGAAAACACCGTAGCACCTCAGAATTGATAAAATAGGTCATCAATCCGCGGAAAAAGATACTTGTTCTTAATCGTCAACTTGTTTAGTTGTCGATAATCTATGCATATCCTTATAGTGTCATCCTTCTTTTTCACGAACAACACTGGCGCTCATCATGGTGAAACACTAGGTTGGATGAAACCATGATCCAACAACTCCTAAAATTGCGTCTTTAACTCCTTCAACTCTTTCTGCGCAATATGATATGGAGCAATCGACATCAGATCCGTATCCGCATACATCGCAATATAAAATTTTACCTTCCTATCTGGCGGCAAACTAGGCAATTCTTCCAGAAATACCTCTAAAAAATCACAAACGGTATATATATCCTGGGGACGTACTTCTTTCGTATTCGGGTTCATAACATAAGCCAAGTATGCCTGACACCCAAACTTCAACAACTTTTGGGCTTCCAAAGCCGAAACAACATTGAATAAGAATTTGACATTCTCACCCACCACCACAACTTCATAATCACCGACAAGTTTCAACAAAACTCACTTGGTTTCAAAATCAACCATAGCTCTATGCTCAGCCAACCAATCCATACCCAAGATTACATCAAAACCATGAAACGACAACTCCATCATATCAACCACAAACACATGACCTTGAACCATCAAAGGACATCTTCTAAACAACCTCCTAGCAACAACTCTTTCTCTAAAAGAACTTGTTACTCGCATACCCACATCTAACAATTCTATAGGTACATCAAGCAATTGTGCATGCTCGCGCAAAATATATGAATGTGGAGAACCAAGATCTATTAAAGCAACTATTGACATAGATTGCAAAGTAAAAGTACATGGAATCACATCTGTTTCATTCCTTTCTTCGTGATACGCGTACACTTTCGCCGGTCCTCCTCTCTCAGGTTGGACAGCCACAGTATGAGCAATAGTCATCTGACCTTCTTCTCTAAGTTGAAAATTTCTTTGACCATGCCCACGACCTCTCTACGGCACAACAGTAAGTGCAGGAACCTGTCCATCCCTAACCAACTCAGACAGTCACGCCTCATGTGATCTTACAATCCACAAGTCCAACATGTACCAAGAGTTTCCCAACACCCTCATGTATGTCGCCTCCTACAATGGCCACACTCGGGTATGCGTTGGCATTCTGACCCTGCTGACCATGCCCAGCGTTACCACCACCACGTCTCTGATCAGGGTGATATTTCCTATCTTAATTCTTTTTGTACTGACCTCCACTAGTATTCGATTCAGCAACTCTCTTCCCAGAGCTAAAACTTCTCGACCGAGAGGACAAACCTAGATTATGCTCTATATTCTTAGCTTGAGCAACCAAAACATCAAAATCAGTGTAATTTGAAGCCAACACATAAGTCTTCACCTCCTTAACCAACCCATATCAAAAATGATCACAACGATGTTGTTTTTTGGAAACCAATTCAGGTGCATATTGGCCCAACTGAATGAACTGGACTTCATATTCCGACACAGACATATTACCCTAAACCAGCACCATGAACTCCTACTTCTTTTCATCATGATAACGGCACCCAAATACTTCTTCCAAAAAGCAGTTCCAAAGAACTCTCATGTCACATCCGCAAGTTCTATCCCCGCAACGATAGTTGACCACCAACTATATGCATATCCCTAAAGCAGGGACACTGTGCAACTCAACTTACGGACATTCGTGCACTCCATTTGACCAAGAATCCTCTAGGTACTCACAAACCACTCTTCAGTAGCTTCTGGAGCCAATCCTCTTGCAATACCTCAAAATTTTGGTTAGTGACCAAAATGTAAGACTTGAAAAGTTGGTGACCAAAATGTAAAAGTTCAAAAGTTTGGTGCCAAAGTGTAAAATTCAAAAAGTTCAAGGACTAAGTTGTAATTTTCAAAAGTTATGTAAGTTAGTCCCGTAAATGAATAGTTTACCCCCAAGAGTGGCATTTTTGTGTTACTCAGATTTTTTATACGGGGTTTGTATTAAGAGCTATAAAGTTTTGAAGTTTAGGAAAAATCCGGATAATCAGATTTAATCGAATAAATGAGAAATCTTTTATGAGATATTTTAGGAGATATTTTATTAAAAAAGGGGGAAGCATAGAATGGTCATTTCCATGTCTTATTTTTATAAATATTAATATGGACCATTGGATCAAAGGTAACTTTTCCATGTTTAATCTTAGCCATTGGATGAAAAATGGCAAGATGGTAATTTTTGATGATGGCAAGGGCAAAGTTGGTAATCATTAACTCCTTGGATTGTTTTGGGCCCTTGGATTGGTAGGTAGACATGTGGTTTAAAATGGAGCTTTGGATTGCAAGGGTAAAAAGGTCATTAGACTTTAAAAATGAATTTTTAATTCATTTTTATATATTAAGTACAAGTGGATAAATTGAAAGGAAAAGAAATTTCAGGATTTCTCCCCCAATTTCAGCCAAGTTTCGAACACCCCAAGGTAAGGAAGAAAAAATTTTCTTCTTGATTTTTATTTAGTTGGAATTTTGATGAAGGCATGAAACATGAAATTAATCTACATGAAATTCTCTATCTTTTGGTACCAATTGTTCATGCTTTCCTTGCTTAGAACCTTGGTTTTGTGACTTTGAAGGATAAAGGAGATGTTGTTTTAGGATGAACTAGGGTTAGTTTTTGATGAATATGATGTTGTAGAATCATATTAAAACTTGTATGATGGTTGAAACTACATGGAAATGGCTAAACCCTAAATTGTTCAAAGTTAGGGTTTTAGTAGAAAAGTTGAAGTTGGATTGATTTTGAGTTAGGAATGATTGTGAAGCTTGGAAATGATGTCTAAGTGCTAAGTGGACTAATTTGGAAACTTGGAAAAGTATAAGGGTGATTTCGGCATTTTGATAGAATTAGGGGAAATTATGGAAAATTTTCCATAAATTTGGAAATGCTGAAATTATGATTTTACAAGCTTCAAAATGTCTTTTGGACTATTTTGGATGTTTGTAAAACATAGGGACCAATTCAGAAATTTTGAAAAGATTGGGGACCAATTCGACAATTTGGAAGAAATTAAGAACTTAAGTGAAAATTTATTTTTATGGAGGCATTATGTTGGAATAAATATTAGAATGAGTTATAAATCATTCTTTGAGTAAAGGTTGGAAGAAATACGAAGTATTGGGGATGGAATGACTTATACCATGAAACTAATATTTGGAAAAATATTAGGGTGTTTATAGGAAAATTATTCCTATATTGTTTATGTGTTAGTAAGATACTAACATATAATTTGGAATGTACTTATGGTATTTTAATACACTTGTAGACTGTGAACAAAATCACGATCGAGTTAGCAATTGAGAAAATGAACGGGATCAAAGTTGAACTCAGTGAGGCTAGTGAATATTGACAAAGCATAAAGTGTCAAGGTGAGTGCATTTTTATGCATGGATAATACTATGAATATCAATTGAAAGACTTGTGATAAGTCTACCTTATTAATAATTACTTGATAATTATATGTTTATATCATGAACTTATATTTGACATATTGAGAATTGTCAAATGAAGAACTATGATGCATTTGATCACTAAATATACCATATATGTATGGTTATGTTATATTTAGGGTATGAACTGCCCAATATTTAATTATATTGCCATGGATGAATTGAATATGGAATTAGAAAGTATGCCCAAATAAGTATTTGAGGTATAGAGTATAGTTGGCATGCCATAGAGTCCAGCGGTTTATTAACACTTAGGTGTGGTTCTTTAGCACTTATGTGCGGTCTCTTATCACTTCGGTGCGGTTTATTAGCACTTTGGTGCGATTTTGACTCGTGTACTCAATTCCTCAAAACTATGTTGGGCAATAATTTATTTGATAATAAATGGTGAATAAATTAAAGAGTAAGTGAACTCTCAGAAAATTATAATAAATGGTGAATAAATTAGAGAGTAAGTGAACTCTCGGAAAATGATAATAAATAGTGAATAAATTAGAGAGTCAGAGAACTCTCGGAAAATGATAATAAATAGTGAATAAATTAGAGAGTAAGTGAACTCTCGAAAAATGATAATAAATTGTGAATAAGTTAGAGAGTAAATGAACTCTCAGAAAAAGATAATAAATGGTAGATAATTCAGAAAGTAGGTAAATTCTCGGATAATGGCAAGGATAATAATAGAATTTATGAATCTGGATTATATTATGTTAATATTTGATTAACATAAGGGAGATAAAGGAATAGTGATCAAACTGCATGTTTATTATATTATTGATATAATTCAAGCATGTTGATTTATATTAAATAATTATAATGCCTCACTAAGTATATACTTAGTGTGTGATGGTTTTTCACGCGTAGGTAGAAAACCCGGTTCGAAGTAAAGAGTTAGGCCCCACTATCAAAGGGGATATACGCAGTTCGGTAATTACATATTTGATGTATTTTGATATTTCTAGTTGGCATGTATAAATAAAAAGTAGCTCCTTTCAAACTAGTCTAGATATGGATTGTAATAATAATATCTAGATAAGTGGTTAGTATATGATATTGAGTTTTATTTAAATGATACTAGTTTAAAGAAATTGCTAGTAACGAAAATCGGGTAAGATAATAATAATGAAATTTTAGAGTAATCAAAATGATTTTTATTTTAGACATTTTTTAGGCAATTTTGTTAATTGTACAGTATAGTTAAAAATTGCCAAGTTGATGTCTGAAATCGAGGTCTATCTGATGGATTAAAAATTGGAAATAAATTTTACGCGATTAAAAAGAAAAAATTTAAGTCGTCATTTTTTACTTGTTCGGATAGCATAAAATATTGTTTAAACATCATGTGACACACTCTATACTAGTATTGGGTAATAAATACTGGTAAAGGTGTTACATTTATTGGTATCAGAGCTACAGGTTTAGCCAGTTTTGGATAGTAAATGAGTCTCTGTAGAAAGTCAGAGTTATATACATGCCACTAGAATATCTAAAAATTACTGATATTGTGTAGGACTATGATGATGCCCGATGTTCAATAGATTACTCTTTACTTATTTTAGATAAACGTGACATGAATAGATGTCGGGTTATCGAGAATCCCGACAGGCTGTTGAGCAGGATGTGCCTGCTCGAAGCAGAAGTAATAAGGTGAATCAAAATCCACCTCAGGTTCAGCAAAATGTAGAGCAATTGGCTCAGCAGAATGTAGAGCAACGGGCTCAGGAACAAAGAAATATGTTGGTACAAGATCAAGGCTTATTCTGCAGTCTTTGGAGGCAATCCTAAATCGGCAGGCACCAGTATCAGTCCCAAAGGAATTAAGGAAAATTGGGGCACCAGAATTCTGGGGTGATACTGATACAGATCCTATGGTTGCCGATTATTGGTTAAATGATATAAAGATCATATTAAATAGGATTCCTTATGATAATCAAGGAAAATTATAATTAGTAGTATCCCTATTGATGGAACAAGCCAGCGTATGGTGGAACGTAATAACTACACAAGTACCTCTAGAACGGATTACTTGGGAATTCTTTCTACAAGAATTCAGGGAAAAGTATATTGGATAAAGTTGACCTTAAGGAAAAATGTGAGAAGTAGATTCAGACCAGAAAAAGGTCTGGAGGTTCATTTGCTACATCATCATTTAAACGCAGTAAAGGAATACCACAACAGTATTCTACAACATCAGCCTCTTCAGTTAAGACGGGGTATGTAGGAGGAAAATCGAAGCAATCCCAGACGAGTACTACGGGTACTTGAGATTCTGGAATTCGCCCTATTACATAATACGAGCATTGTGGAAAAAGGTATCATGGTCGGTGCTGGTTGACTGGGGCATGTTTCTATTGTGAGCAAGCTGGTCATATCAAGAAGAATTGTCTAGAACTTCACCCAAATCAGCCTATTGTAGCACATCAGGCTGGTAAAGGAAATAACGGTAGTAACCCAGGAACATCTGCATTTACGCCTAATCGAGAGAGCAAGGTTACAGCTTGAGTATACCACATCAAAACTATTGAGGATCAAGATGACGCAGATATCGTAGCAGGTATAATCGAACTCTTTGGCGGACCTATCTTTGCATTGATTGATCTAGGCTCTACTCATTCTTACATTAGTTCTAAAATAATATTCGAAAGAAATATCCCAATAGAACCAAATTCAAATAAAGTAGTTGCCGTCAATCTAATAGGACAAAGTGCCAAAGTGAGTCGAATATGCAAGAAATGTCATCTAAAGATTCAAATAGTAGAATTTCTTGTTGGTTTTATAGAAAATATAAAAGGGTTACTCTTGAAGAAACCAGATGGTTCAAAGATGGTATTTGTAGGTGAAAGACCGGATAATCTGAACAATGTGATTAGTGCTTAGAAACAAAAATAAATCTAGAAAATGTACCAATGGTACAAGAATTTCTAAATGTTTTCCGGATGAATTACCGAGATTACCTCCTGATTGAGAGGAAGAATTCGGTATTGATGTGCTTCCTAGAATAGCACCAATATCGATAGCACCT
The DNA here is from genome assembly GCA_019671005.1 of Hibiscus mutabilis. Lineage (NCBI taxonomy): Eukaryota > Viridiplantae > Streptophyta > Magnoliopsida > Malvales > Malvaceae > Hibiscus > Hibiscus mutabilis. The sequence goes on along the minus strand of CM033743.1, from coordinate 34,640,096 downwards.
TATAGGATAAATCCTATATAGATTAGAGAATTGAAAGCTCAGTTACAAGAATTATTAGACCGAGGTTTTATACGGCCTAGTATATCACCTTGGGGAGCCCCAGTCCTATTAATATAGAAGAAGGACGGATCAATAAGATAATGCGTAGATTATCGTTAACTTAATGAAGTGACGATCAAGAATAAGTATCTTTTACCGAGGATTGATGATCTCTTTGATCAACTTAAGGGAGCAACGGTGTTCTCTAAGATTGATCTTTGATCGAGGTATCATCAATTAAAAATTAAGGAGACAGATATCCCAAAGATAGCTTTCAGAACCAGATATGGGCATTACAAGTTTGTAGTAATGCCATGTGGACTTACAAATGCACCAACGACATTTATGGATTTAATTAATCGAATCTTCCAGCCGTATTTGGATCAATTTGTGGTAGTATTATTGATGACATGTTGGTTTATTCTAAAACACGTGAGGAGCACGATACTCATCATCGAGTAGTTCTCCAAATCTTATGAGAAAAGAAGTTGTACGCGAAGCTATCAAAGTGTGAATTCTGGTTATCAGAAGTAAATTTCCTTGGGCATGTAGTTTCAGCCGAGGGAATTTGAGTTGATCCCAAAAAGGTTCAAGCAATCCTTGAGTGGAAAGTTCCTAAGAATATCTCTGAAGTGAGAAGCTTTTTGGGATTAGCTGGTTATTATCGGTGGTTTGTGGAAGATTTTTCAATGATTGCCTCTCTGATAACCAAGCTGTTAAGAAAAGAGGTATCGTTCATCTGGACGAAAGAATTTCAAGAAAGTTTTGATTAACTAAAGAAGGTTTTGACCGAAGCTCATGTTCTAGTACAACCATAACTTGGAAAGGAATTATTAATATATAGCGATGCCTCCCATAATGGTTTAGGATGCGTGCTGATGCAAGAAGGAAACGTGGTAGCTTATGGTTCACAGCAACTCAAAACTCGTGAGAGAAACTATATTACTCATGATTTAGAGTTGGTTGCAGTGGTATTTGCTCTAAAAATTTGGTGACACTACTTATATGGTGAAAAATGCTATATTTTCACTAATTGTAAAAGTTTGAAGTACTTATTATCCCAAAAGGAGCTCAATTTGAGGCAGAGAAGATGGATAGAATTAATCAAGGATTATGATGTAATTATTGATTATCATCCGGGAAAGACTAATGTGGTAGCTGATGCACTTAGCCAAAAAACATTTTCTGCCTTGAGAGCCATGAGTGCCTAGTTGAAAATGCAGGAAAATGGTGCATTAGTGGCGGAATTTCAAATCAAGTCAACTTTGATAGAGAGAATTAAAGAGTTACTATGGATTTTGTAACGGGCTTATCTTTGACACCAAGTAAAAAGGATGCAATCTGGGTGATCGTGGATCGATTGAATAAATTGGCACATTTCATACCAGTTCGCACGGATTATTCCTTGAACAAGCTGGCGGAACTATATATATTAAGAAGATTGTTAGATTGCATGGTATTTCTATGTCTATTATATCGGATAGGGATCCTAGGTTTACATCAAGATTTTTGAGTGCCTTGCACGAGGCATTGTGAACTAAATTACATTTTAGTACTGGTTTTTATCCTCAGACGGACGGGTAGTTGAAGAGAACTATCCAAGTATTGGAGGATATGCTTAGAACGTGTGTAATAAACTTTGCAGGTTCTTGGGAAAAGCATCTCCCCTTGGCAAAATTTACATATAACAATAGTTATCAATCGAGCATAAAAATGGCTCCTTACGAAGCATTATATGGGAGGAAATGCAGAACGCCATTAAATTGGTTCGAGCTTGAGGATCGAAAGGTTATTGGACCGGATCTTGTTCAGAGAATGAAAGACAAGGTAAAAATTATTCAGGGCAATCTCAAAGTTGCCTCCGACAGACAAAAAATTTTACTCAAATCTTAAAAGAAAAGACATTGAGTTTGAAGTCGGAGATAAAGTATTTTTTTAAAGTATCACCCTGGAAGAAAGTGTTACGCTTTGGACGAAAAGGAAAACTTAGTCCAAGGTTTATCGGCCCTTATGAGATTCTAAAAAGGGTTGGTCCAATGGCGTATCAATTAGCGTTACCACCCGAGATGAGTAAGATCCATGATGTTTTTCATGTATCCATGCTGAAGAAGTATCGATCAGATCCTTCGCATGTCATTACACCAGGAGAAATTGACATTCAACAAGATCTAACATACGAGGAGGAACCTGTGAGGATATTAGCTCATGGAGAAAAATAGTTAAGAAATAAAAAGATTCCTCTAGTCAAAGTGTTATGGAGAAATCACAAAGTAGGGGAAGCTCCTTGGGAACCTGAGGAATCAATGAAAAAGCAGTATCTGCATTTTTTTTCAATCTAGTACTTAGGAAAATTTGAGGACGAATTTTCTTAAGGGGGAGAATTGTAATACCTCAAAATTTGGTTAGTGACCAAAATGTAAGACTTGAAAAGTTGGTGACCAAAATGAAAAAATTCAAAAGTTTGGTGCCAAAGTGTAAATTTCAAAAAGTTTAGGGACTAAGTTGTAATTTTCAAAAGTTATGTAAGTTAGTCCCATAAATGAATAGTTCACCCCAAAGAGTGGCATTTTTGTGTTACCCTTATTTTTGATACGAGGTTTGTATTAAGAGCTATAAAGTTTTGAAGTTCAGGAAAAATCCAATAGGATTTAATCAAATAAATGAGAAATCTTTTATGAGATATTTTAGAAAATATTTTATTAAAAAAGGGGGAAGGATAGAATGGTCATTTCCATGTCTTATTTTAATAAAAATTAATATGGACCATTGGATCAAAGGTTACTTTTCCATGTTTAATCTTAGCCATTGGATGAAAAATGGCAAGATGGTAATTTTTGATGATGGCAAGGGCAAAGTTGGTAATCATTAACTCCTTGGATTGGTAGGTAGACATGTGGTTTAATATGGAGCTTTGGATTGCAAGGGTAAAAAGGTCATTAGACTTTAAAAATGAATTTTTAATTCATTTTTATATATTAAGTACAAGTGGCGAAATTTGAAGGAAAAGAAATTTCAGGATTTCTCCCCCAATTTCAGCAAAGTTTCGAACACCCCAAGGTAACTAAGAAAAATTTTCTTCTTGATTTTCAAGCTTATTTAGTTGGAATTTTGATGAAGGCAAGAAACATGAAATTAATCTGCATGAAATTCTCTATCTTTTGGTACCAATTGTTCATGCTTTCCTTGCTTAGAACATTGGTTTTGTGACTTTGAAGTATAAAGGGGGTGTTGTTTTAGGATGAACTAGGGTTAGTTTTTGATGAATATGATGTTGTAGAATCATATTAAAACTTGTATGATGATTGAAACTACATGGAAATGGCTAAACCCTAAATTGTTCAAAGTTAGGGCTTTAGTAGAAAAGTTGAAGTTGGATTGATTTTGAGTTAGGAATGATTGTGAAGCTTGGAAATGATGTCTAAGTGTTAAGTAGACTATTTTGGAAACTTGGAAAGTATAAAGGTGATTTCGGCATTTTGATAGAATTAGGAGAAATTATGGAAATATTTCCATAAATTTGGAAATGTTGAAATTATGATTTTACAAGCTTTAAAATGTCCTTTGGACTATTTTGGAAGTTTGTAAAACATAGGGACCAATTCAAAAATTTTGAAAAGATTGGGGACCAATTTGACAATTTGGAAGAAATTAAGAACTTAAGTGAAAATTTATTTTTATGGAAGCATTATGCTGGAATAAATATTAGAATGAGTTATAAATCATTCTTTGAGTAAAGGTTAGAAGAAATACGAAGTATTGGGGATGGAATGACTTATGCCATGAAACTAATATTTGGAAAAATATTAGGGTGTTTATAGGAAAATTATCCCTATATTGTTTATGTGTTAGTAAGATACTAACATATAATTTGGAATGTACTTATGGTATTTTAATACACTTGTAGATTGTGAACAAAATCAAGATCAAGTTAGCAATTGAGAAAATGAACGGGATCAAAGTTGAACTTAGTGAGGCTAGTGAATATTAACAAAGCATAAAGTGTCAAGGTGAGTGCATTTTTATGCATGGATAATACTATGATTATCAATTGGAAGACTTGTGATAAATCTACCTTATTAATAATTACTTGATAATTATATGTTTATATCATGAACTTATATTTGACATATTGAGAATTGTCAAAGGAAGAACTATGATGCATTTGATCACTAAATATACCATGTATGTATGGTTATGTTATATTTAGGGTATGAACTGCCCAATATTTAATTATATTGCCATGGATGAATTGAATATGGAATTAGAAAGTATGCCCAAATAAGTATTTGAGGTATAGAGTATAGTTGGCATGCCATAGAGTCCAACGGTTTAGCACTTCGTTGCGGTTTATTAACACTTAGGTGTGGTTCTTTAGTACTTATGTGCGGTCTCTTACCACTTCGGTGCAGTTTATTAGCACTTTGGTGCGGTTTTGACTCGTGTACTCAAGTCCTCAAAACTATGTTGGGCAATAATTTATTTGATAATAAATGGTGAATAAATTAGAGAGTAAGTGAACTCTCGGAAAATTATAATAAATGGTGAATAAATTTGAGAGTAAGTGAACTCTCGAAAAATGATAATAAATGGTGAATAAATTAGAGAGTCGGTGAACTCTCAGAAAATGATAATAAATGGTGAATAAATTAGAGAGTAAGTGAACTCTCGGAAAATGATAATAAATGGTGAATAAATTAGAGAGTAAGTGAACTCTTGGAAAATGATAATAAATAGTGAATAAGTTAGAGAGTAAGTGAACTCTCGGAAAATGATAATAAATGATTATATTATGTTAATATTTGATTAACATAAAGGAAACAAAGGAATACTGATCAAACTGAACGTTTATTATATTATTGATATAATTCAAGCATGTTGATTTATATTAAATAACTATAATGCCTCACTAAGTATATACTTAGCGTGTGATGGTTTTTCACGCGTAGGTAGAAAACCCGATTTAGAGTAAAGAGTTAGGTCACACTATCAAAGGGGATATATGCAGTATCGGTAATTACATATTTGATGTATTTTGATATTTCTAGTTGGCATGTATAAATAAAAAGTAGCTCCTTTCAAGCTAGTCTAGATATGGATTGTAATAATAATATCTAGATAAGTGGTTAGTATATGATATTGAGTTTTATTTAAATGATACTAGTTTAAAGAAATTGCTAGTAACGAAAATCGGGTAAGATTATAATAATGAAATTTTAGAGTAATCAAAATGATTTTTATTTTAGACAGTTTTTAGGCAATTATGTTAATTGTATATTATAGTTAAAAATTGCCAAGTTGTTGTCTAAAATCGAGGTGTATCTGATGGATTAAAAATTGGAAATAAATTTTACGCGATTAAAAAGAAAAAATTTAAATCGTCATTTTTGACTTGCTCAGATAGCATAAAATATAGTTTAAACATCATGTGACACTCTATACTAGTATTGGGTAATAAATACCGGTAAGGGTGTTACACCTCTAAACTCAGTACCTCTCAAGCTACGCAAATATTCCAATAGAAGACCAGGATTAACAGCCACTATAGGTGCTGGTGCTTGCACTCCAGCCATAGCTTCTTGGAACGCTCCAGTCATAGCTTGGATTTGTGGCATCATATTGCCAAAAACTGGCCCTTGCGGTGCTTGAGGTGCACCACCTCCGACTCTAGCACCAACAGGAGGAATTGGTGGAGGAGGAGGTAATCCATTACGAGGAATCATACCATCCTTAGGATTTTGATCATCCTGAGCACTGCTCGTATTAGCTTGCGTCTCTCATCTCGATCCCATTTTCAAAAACACTATAAATCTACGGCATGAAAATGCAATAATAAAAACAATTAGGCCAGCTCTAAAGTAAGAATCCAAGGTGTTCACATTTCAAAACAAAATCATTCCTCACTTGTAATAATAAAGCAATGGGTCCCCAATCTTTACCCCCCAACATAGCACATGCTAACAAGAGAAGCATATAATCAAATCAATCAACAACCAACACAACTTACCTCCTAACAATCAAAACCTAGCTCTGATACCAACAAATGTAACCCCTTTGACCTGGTCTAGTCGCCACAACCGAGCGAGCTATATTAAGTTTGCCAAAGCAAACCCGTAACGGTTTAACTCAAATTACGTCCATTTTTTCTTTTTATCTTATCTAGATGTAATATTATATCCTAAGGTGAGCATACTAGCAGGGGGTGAAAACATAACTCAATCGGGCGTCAAATTGACATCCAATTGCATATAATTGTGATATAAAGATTAAATTGCAATTCTAGAAAATTACAGGGACTTAGTTAAATTTAAAGTTACCAATCCTCAATTAGTTAGATCACATGCTTGCTTGGCAAGTTTCAACATAAAATGATAATCCAAACCCATACAATTGCATACATGACACTCAAAGACCAAAAATGAAAGAATATAAGATATTGGCTTCACTTCAACCATAAAAATTGTCGTCCGTACCGATACACAAACAAGTGTTTCGGTACACTTGCACCATTTCAAAACACAAAATTTCAGTAGCTCGAAATCATACCAAAACACCTCCTCAAGTATCAAAACACACAGCTAAAATACACGTACCCATACCGGTACAGCTGCTCAAGCACCGAAACCCCTATTTAATTTATGCACTCTCGTACCGGTACAGGGACACGCGTATCAAAATGCTTGGACCTATAATGTCCACTTTTACTAGTTTTTCATGCTTTCAAAGATTCAAACATAATTCGGCAAGACTCAAACATAAGCATAAACATATAAGGGGTCAATCCACATCTAAACATCACAGAAACGTGCTTCAAATAAGGCATCATTCATGAATCAAAATTTTAAAGGCATGCTCCCTAGAAAACAACCCCTTCAACACCTCAAACATAAATCCATAGCAATTCAAAGCATTAGAGGCCATTTGTAAAACTAAAACAACCACATAAACTTGCTCAAGCGGGGAGTTTAACAAACATGCTCCAAAAACAACAATGAATCCCCCGTTGCCATTATTACTACTAGTCTAGCTTTGAAAACCATACTTGTGAAATCACAATCCCTTGGAAATCCTTTCTTTCTTGTTTGTTGCCTCGGAAACCTTACTTATCTGCATTGATGAGAAAAGAGAGCGTAAGCTTAAAAGCCTAGTGAGGGACGCTCAAGAAACACTCAAAAATGCTTTAAAACCCGTTCGTTCTAAACATATATTATAAAATCATGCCCAAAAACGTCTCATGCTTCATCATATTTCTAAAACTTGTTTGATAAACCATTCTCTAACCATGTATCATTGTTCTCTAACATTATCAAAGCAAACCTCGATTTAAGCCTTCTCATGCTTGTTCCTCTAATAGCAAAGCTTAAAGAGTATCTCATGTATAAACCATATTATACAAATTCTTTCCACAAGTCATGATACATTAATTCACATTTATTGGCATTTGATGTGACCCAAAACCAAACCATTTCTATTTGTAAAAACACATCGGATACACGGATTTCCCAAGTGATTACTCTTTCCACTTAACATACATCCTCGAACCGGAGCATGGCTTACTCTTCGCCCCTCAACGGTTATGATGTATAAATCCACCAGCAGGAGAACTCTAAGCTTTTACCCCTCGACCGTTGCGGTTCCTATGGTGGAGCTACCTCTAACACACATGAGGTGACTTATTATAGTGCGCTTTAAACCCTACGGCTAGCCAACTATATCCGATAACATTTAACCATTGTCACTTGCCAATAAACTCAATTAAAACATTTTACCTCACTGTTTTACATATGCATCAACCAAACCAATTTCCAATAAGTCATTTCTAATACATTAAACATGAATTTAAGTATTTTCTAAATCATGTTGCAAACTATTTTCTAAACACATAAATCATCAATATCTGATCATTTGCAACATCTTTTAATTCTAAAACATGCATATAACAGTAGGTAATCAAAACCATAAACAAGAGTATGAGATTGCATTTAATGTAACCAAAAACGAGAGTGAAATCTTCCAATACTTACTTCCGAGCTTAAACTAAACTCCCAAAATTAATTTTAAACATTTAGAAAGCTGTAAATCACATTTCCACTCATCGACAACCCAAAGCTCCCATCACTAATGCAAAATCAAGCGTCCGAATCCACTGAAACTTCGCCAATTGGTGTAGGATAAATCTCCCCTATTTTATCCACATAACAATAGAGGATTAATGCATCATTATGTATCTATAATCCCAGCAACAACAACTCCCCACAACACCTCACCAAAACCATCAATCGGCTTCCAAAAACAATCGAAATCATCACCAAATCTAGTATAAACACAACCCAACCATAACCTAACAATTAGAACATCTAATCAACATCATTTATCATCTAAAAACACCTCCATAACCACCTTATAACTCCAGCAACCAATTAACTACATAAACACCCCAAAATCCAACTATATTCAACCTAGAAAATTAGCAATTCAATTAGTTTCGGGATTTCTTTAATAAATCTCTTCCCACAAAATTAAAGCATGCTTTAGATGCGATCTAAATCAATCAAGACCAAAGCAAAATCAATCCATAATCCAGATTCATTAAATTTCCTTATTAAAACCCAATCAAAACAAGATATCTCCATTAAACAATCAAACCTTGTTAAAAATCAAATCAAAAGAGTCAAGAACTTGGGAATTTCAGTAAAGAACCTTTGATTAGAGGAGAGAAATGAAAATCACCTCTAATGGTTGACTTCCCCCTTAATTGGCATGATTTGAGAGTAATCTTCAAGAAAACAAGTAAAGCTTGAGGTAGAAATCCAAAGAATCCATTGAGGAATCAAAATGAAATGAAAAGGAGTTGATTTCTGGAAATTTTAGAAGAGGAAAAGTAGCTTGGCTGATGAGAAAGTGGAGAGAAAAGTTGAGAGCAAAAATAGTTACGTAAGAAAATGATTTAGCTATTAAAACTCATTTAATTAACTCCCTTTATTTTTAGTTTAAAAACCTTTTAAAAACCCTTTAAAAATAGCCTAAATTAAGGGAAAAGTCTGATTAAAACATTGGTAAATTAGCTCCTTAAAGATTCTAAGTTTTGACCCTTTTACGATTTAGTCACCAAAATAGTTTTGAAAGCTTTACATTTTAGTCACCAAGCCAAAATGTTGTTTGACCCGAATTTATTTCATCAAATTGAGTTTACCAAAGCCCTCAATATATTAATTAAATATTTTAATCTATTTTACATATTTTATTTTGACCAAAAAAAATTTATTTTAAATTAATTCCCAAAACTAGTTTAAATCGACCAATCCGATTCACCCAAACCATCTAACCTATCCGGCTAACTTCTAAGCCCAAAATCGGGGCGTTACATGGATCACTTTTTGGTTAACTCAGCTTGGAACTCAAATTTTCCCAATAGTTGTGTTTCTCATCTAGATCAATTAGGGCCTGACCACATACATTCACTCCTCAAACCTTCCTCTAAGCATTATCCGGTACGGGACGTTATATTACTGCCTGGAATGAACATCTGCGATTCCCTAAGTTCTTTCAAGCCGTTTGGCGCAACGACCGTGATCTTGGGTCCAATTTAGAGACTTTTACATCTAGAGCTCATGCTTGGAACTCTGAGGTGTTTGGACATATAGGTAGGAAGAAAAAATAGCTTTTTACGATACTTAGGGGGATTGATCGAGCTCTTCAGAATGCTCACTCTGATTATCTTGTTGGTCTTCAGAACTCTCTTCGTGGTGAATTGGAGGTGGTCCTTGAGCAAGAAGAGGGTTTCTGGAGCCAAAAAGCTAGCACGCGTTGGGTAAAAAAGGGTGACCGCAACAATAAATTTTTCCATACTTTCGTCATGAGCCGACACCGAAGAATGAAAATTATGGCTTTGAAAAATGACGATGAGACCTGGATAACGAAAATAGAGGATCTCCAGGCTCATGTTGTGATCTTCTTTCAACATCTCTTTACTAGCTCGATGGCTAGTCCTTTTGATTATGAGATTAGAGGTTTGTTCCCGCCTTTGTCGCATGCTGAGCTTGAGGTTATGGGTTTCCCTATAACGAATAAAGAGATCAAGAAAGTGATATTTGATATGGCTCCGTTGAAGGCCCCTAGTGTTGATGGCATTCATGCCGCATTCTATTAGAAGAATTGGTCGATGGTGGGAGAGTCAGTTTGTTCCTTTATTCGAAGTGTTTTCAATAATAATGCTTGACATGCTGACTTAAATCTCACTATTATGGTTCTTATTTCGAAGGTGGCATATCTTGAATGGATTAACCAGTACCACCCAATCAGCCTATAATGTGTTCTATAAAGTCATTACCAGAATTGTAGTGAACTGGTTAAAAGATATCTTACCTCTACTTGTCTCTAAAAATCAAATGAGCTTTGTCTCAGGGCATTCAATCATGGATAACATTGTCATTGCTCAGGATGTCATTCAATCATGGATAACATTGTCATTGCCGAGAAGAAAGAGGTGATGGCCCTCAAAATTGACTTGGAGAAGGCGTATAATAGATTAGAGTGGCCTTTTATCGAGGATACATTGAAGGATATTAACATTCCTGATAACATCCGCCAGATTATTATGAGATGTGTTACTTCTATGTGTACTCAAATTTAGTGGGATGGTTCATTGACTGTTACATTTTATCCTTCTAAAGGCATAAGGAAAGGCGACCCCCTCTCACCATACATGTTTGTGTTGTGTATGAACGTCTGGCTCAAACGGTTCAAGTTGAAACTGTGGCAGGAAAATGGCATCTTTTTTGTACCTCGCGAGATAGTCCTCGGATTTCACACCTTTTCTTTGCGGATGACATGGTTTTATTTGCAGAAACGTCCTTGGAGCAATTGCATGTGATTAAAGTGGTCATGGATAAATTTTGTCGCGCCTTTGGTCATAAGGTGAGCATTCCGAAGATAATTTTTTCTCTAAAAATGTTCCGGTGGATTTAAACAGTGATATTGTAATCACTCATTTTTATCCGGTTTGTAAATATTGTTAATATATTAGTATAATAATTAATGGGGAATTATTATTGCATGTATACATATTACATTATATGTTTATTATATATGCATGGTTAGTGTACGTATAGGGTGTGTGATGTGTGCATGTATACTATAAGCCATGTATATGCATTAGTAAGTAATATGGTGTATGTATGTCACGCACGTATTTACATTCCTTACGAGTGCATCGTTTGTGCGTATAATATGTGTGGATATTCATGATTATCATGTGTGTTATTGTATGCATGTATGTTAGTATGTTACATTAATTAATGTTTGCATGTGTATTCGTATATTACACTTATATGAGTGTGCACGTGTACGTATGTATGTATGTATCGTTATTATTATTATTATTATTATTATTATTATTATTATTATTGGACTAATGTAAAATAAAATCTAAAATATAAAACCCAAATATTAATTAACAGTCCAATCCAATATATTACAAAAAAACCCAAAAATATATATAACATGACCCATCGAGCCTAAAACCCTGAGCCCTATCAGACATCTAACCCTAATCATGTTTGGGATATTTTTGCACAGCTGATCCAGGACCGTTGGATCTAATGTTGATCCAACGGTCGTGATTGAAGGAAGATGCCCTTCTAGATGCCGCGTGAAGGCCACGCTAGGGCCAGCCAGCTCCCCACACACGCGTATGCCGCACGCGCGAGACTCCTTGGATTCCCTAGAGGCCACGCGTCAAGATCAGAGGTAGCCTCGCGCATTTCAAGACTCGATCTAGGCCGTTCATTCCCCATGTAATCACAGCCATTGGATCAGATCTGATCCAACGGCCGTGAGTGAATCTGGCCGAAGATGATGATGCCATACTCTCTCAACGCCGACACCACTCCGCCGTACCACTAGTCCAACCACCAGACATGCAAAAGAGGTAAAAGAATAGATTATCAGCAACCAAATCTCAAAAAGATAATTTTTTTTAGATCTACCAAAAAGAAAAAATAGCATATATGTAATGAGGTCTACCCTCTTTTGTACCGTTTTTTTACCATATCTAAAAATACACAAAAATTTCCAGAAAAGGTAGCTTCTTCTTTCTTTCTTTTTGCATGTTCATTCGAACCAAAAAATAATACCAAATACCTAAAAGAAAAAAGGGAAGAATATACCCTTTCGGCTTTGGCCAGCCACCTTGTACGGTGGCCGAAGCTGGGATCGCTGATGAACGGTCCCCACGCATCTATCTCTTTATCTTCTCCTTTACCCTAACCGTCGATCCTTCTTCACATCGGTGATAAGCCCACTCCTAGGGTGAACCGGTGAGAGGAGAGATGTCGGGGTTGTGAAAAGGAGGTTTTTTTCTTTCAAGGGCTTCGAGTTTTTCAGATCTAGGCAAATCTGAGTGTTTTCCCTAAAGTCTAAATGTATACTCGGGTTTTAGAGAGAGGGTAGAGTTTATCGAAACTGGTTTGGGTTTCGCCACCGTCGGAGACGACATCGGAAATGAAAGGGGCGAACGGCGATGTCGAGTTGTTGAGAGAAAAAGAGGGAGGCTGAGTTTTTTTAGGTTTAGGTTTAATATTTTACCGGTTATAAAACAAATAATAACCTTTGGATAGTTAAATGGTTTAATTACATGAGGGGTCCTTTTTGTTTTTTCCAGCTTTTATTTTCGGCCCTGGCATAATTGCATTTTCAATCCCTGTTCTCTGTTACCGCATGCTTTTGCATCCTTTTTTTAATTTCAAATTAGCATCTCCATTTCATTTTCATTCAATTCAACCCCGAAATTAAGTTGGGTCAGATTTTAAATGGTATAAATACCTTCGAAGTCCTTCCGCGTTTCTATTTCTTGCACTTCGAGCTTGCCCCTTGGTTTATTTGCACCCCTGGTCCCCGCATGTTTATTCCATATTATAATTAGGCCCTAAATTAGGCTCTTTTCTTCTTTTGTTTTGAGTATTCTGGTTCTCTTTTTATTCAATTTCAGTCCTTTATTTTATGTCAAGTAATTGTGGTTATTTGTTTATTATTAGGTTTTAGGGTAACGGTAATTTTGCTCTCAATGTTTTTATCTATGTTCTTGTATCTGTATGTATGTATGTATGTATGTATGTATGTATGTATGTATGTATGTATGTATGTATGTATGTATGTATGTATGTATGTATGTATGTATGTATGTATGTATGTATGTATGTATGTATGTATGTATGTATGTATGTATGTATGTATGTATGTATGTATGTATGTATGTATGTATGTATGTATGTATGTATGTATGTATGTATGTATGTATGTATGTATGTATGTATGTATGTATGTATGTATGTATGTATGTATGTATGTATGTATGTATGTATGTATGTATGTATGTATGTATGTATGTATGTATGTATGTATGTATGTATGTATGTATGTATGTATGTATGTATGTATGTATGTATGTATGTATGTATGTATGTATGTATGTATGTATGTATGTATGTATGTATGTATGTATGTATGTATGTATGTATGTATGTATGTATGTATGTATGTATGTATGTATGTATGTATGTATGTATGTATGTATGTATGTATGTATGTATGTATGTATGTATGTATGTATGTATGTATGTATGTATGTATGTATGTATGTATGTATGTATGTATGTATGTATGTATGTATGTATGTATGTATGTATGTATGTATGTATGTATGTATGTATGTATGTATGTATGTATGTATGTATGTATGTATGTATGTATGTATGTATGTATGTATGTATGTATGTATGTATGTATGTATGTATGTATGTATGTATGTATGTATGTATGTATGTATGTATGTATGTATGTATGTATGTATGTATGTATGTATGTATGTATGTATGTATGTATGTATGTATGTATGTATGTATGTATGTATGTATGTATGTATGTATGTATGTATGTATGTATGTATGTATGTATGTATGTATGTATGTATGTATGTATGTATGTATGTATGTATGTATGTATGTATGTATGTATGTATGTATGTATGTATGTATGTATGTATGTATGTATGTATGTATGTATGTATGTATGTATGTATGTATGTATGTATGTATGTATGTATGTATGTATGTATGTATGTATGTATGTATGTATGTATGTATGTATGTATGTATGTATGTATGTATGTATGTATGTATGTATGTATGTATGTATGTATGTATGTATGTATGTATGTATGTATGTATGTATGTATGTATGTATGTATGTATGTATGTATGTATGTATGTATGTATGTATGTATGTATGTATGTATGTATGTATGTATGTATGTATGTATGTATGTATGTATGTATGTATGTATGTATGTATGTATGTATGTATGTATGTATGTATGTATGTATGTATGTATGTATGTATGTATGTATGTATGTATGTATGTATGTATGTATGTATGTATGTATGTATGTATGTATGTATGTATGTATGTATGTATGTATGTATGTATGTATGTATGTATGTATGTATGTATGTATGTATGTATGTATGTATGTATGTATGTATGTATGTATGTATGTATGTATGTATGTATGTATGTATGTATGTATGTATGTATGTATGTATGTATGTATGTATGTATGTATGTATGTATGTATGTATGTATGTATGTATGTATGTATGTATGTATGTATGTATGTATGTATGTATGTATGTATGTATGTATGTATGTATGTATGTATGTATGTATGTATGTATGTATGTATGTATGTATGTATGTATGTATGTATGTATGTATGTATGTATGTATGTATGTATGTATGTATGTATGTATGTATGTATGTATGTATGTATGTATGTATGTATGTATGTATGTATGTATGTATGTATGTATGTATGTATGTATGTATGTATGTATGTATGTATGTATGTATGTATGTATGTATGTATGTATGTATGTATGTATGTATGTATGTATGTATGTATGTATGTATGTATGTATGTATGTATGTATGTATGTATGTATGTATGTATGTATGTATGTATGTATGTATGTATGTATGTATGTATGTATGTATGTATGTATGTATGTATGTATGTATGTATGTATGTATGTATGTATGTATGTATGTATGTATGTATGTATGTATGTATGTATGTATGTATGTATGTATGTATGTATGTATGTATGTATGTATGTATGTATGTATGTATGTATGTATGTATGTATGTATGTATGTATGTATGTATGTATGTATGTATGTATGTATGTATGTATGTATGTATGTATGTATGTATGTATGTATGTATGTATGTATGTATGTATGTATGTATGTATGTATGTATGTATGTATGTATGTATGTATGTATGTATGTATGTATGTATGTATGTATGTATGTATGTATGTATGTATGTATGTATGTATGTATGTATGTATGTATGTATGTATGTATGTATGTATGTATGTATGTATGTATGTATGTATGTATGTATGTATGTATGTATGTATGTATGTATGTATGTATGTATGTATGTATGTATGTATGTATGTATGTATGTATGTATGTATGTATGTATGTATGTATGTATGTATGTATGTATGTATGTATGTATGTATGTATGTATGTATGTATGTATGTATGTATGTAT
Organism: Hibiscus mutabilis; assembly: GCA_019671005.1. Taxonomy (NCBI): domain Eukaryota; kingdom Viridiplantae; phylum Streptophyta; class Magnoliopsida; order Malvales; family Malvaceae; genus Hibiscus; species Hibiscus mutabilis. Next base: position 34,624,435 of record CM033743.1, on the reverse strand, counting down.
GTATGTATGTATGTATGTATGTATGTATGTATGTATGTATGTATGTATGTATGTATGTATGTATGTATGTATGTATGTATGTATGTATGTATGTATGTATGTATGTATGTATGTATGTATGTATGTATGTATGTATGTATGTATGTATGTATGTATGTATGTATGTATGTATGTATGTATGTATGTATGTATGTATGTATGTATGTATGTATGTATGTATGTATGTATGTATGTATGTATGTATGTATGTATGTATGTATGTATGTATGTATGTATGTATGTATGTATGTATGTATGTATGTATGTATGTATGTATGTATGTATGTATGTATGTATGTATGTATGTATGTATGTATGTATGTATGTATGTATGTATGTATGTATGTATGTATGTATGTATGTATGTATGTATGTATGTATGTATGTATGTATGTATGTATGTATGTATGTATGTATGTATGTATGTATGTATGTATGTATGTATGTATGTATGTATGTATGTATGTATGTATGTATGTATGTATGTATGTATGTATGTATGTATGTATGTATGTATGTATGTATGTATGTATGTATGTATGTATGTATGTATGTATGTATGTATGTATGTATGTATGTATGTATGTATGTATGTATGTATGTATGTATGTATGTATGTATGTATGTATGTATGTATGTATGTATGTATGTATGTATGTATGTATGTATGTATGTATGTATGTATGTATGTATGTATGTATGTATGTATGTATGTATGTATGTATGTATGTATGTATGTATGTATGTATGTATGTATGTATGTATGTATGTATGTATGTATGTATGTATGTATGTATGTATGTATGTATGTATGTATGTATGTATGTATGTATGTATGTATGTATGTATGTATGTATGTATGTATGTATGTATGTATGTATGTATGTATGTATGTATGTATGTATGTATGTATGTATGTATGTATGTATGTATGTATGTATGTATGTATGTATGTATGTATGTATGTATGTATGTATGTATGTATGTATGTATGTATGTATGTATGTATGTATGTATGTATGTATGTATGTATGTATGTATGTATGTATGTATGTATGTATGTATGTATGTATGTATGTATGTATGTATGTATGTATGTATGTATGTATGTATGTATGTATGTATGTATGTATGTATGTATGTATGTATGTATGTATGTATGTATGTATGTATGTATGTATGTATGTATGTATGTATGTATGTATGTATGTATGTATGTATGTATGTATGTATGTATGTATGTATGTATGTATGTATGTATGTATGTATGTATGTATGTATGTATGTATGTATGTATGTATGTATGTATGTATGTATGTATGTATGTATGTATGTATGTATGTATGTATGTATGTATGTATGTATGTATGTATGTATGTATGTATGTATGTATGTATGTATGTATGTATGTATGTATGTATGTATGTATGTATGTATGTATGTATGTATGTATGTATGTATGTATGTATGTATGTATGTATGTATGTATGTATGTATGTATGTATGTATGTATGTATGTATGTATGTATGTATGTATGTATGTATGTATGTATGTATGTATGTATGTATGTATGTATGTATGTATGTATGTATGTATGTATGTATGTATGTATGTATGTATGTATGTATGTATGTATGTATGTATGTATGTATGTATGTATGTATGTATGTATGTATGTATGTATGTATGTATGTATGTATGTATGTATGTATGTATGTATGTATGTATGTATGTATGTATGTATGTATGTATGTATGTATGTATGTATGTATGTATGTATGTATGTATGTATGTATGTATGTATGTATGTATGTATGTATGTATGTATGTATGTATGTATGTATGTATGTATGTATGTATGTATGTATGTATGTATGTATGTATGTATGTATGTATGTATGTATGTATGTATGTATGTATGTATGTATGTATGTATGTATGTATGTATGTATGTATGTATGTATGTATGTATGTATGTATGTATGTATGTATGTATGTATGTATGTATGTATGTATGTATGTATGTATGTATGTATGTATGTATGTATGTATGTATGTATGTATGTATGTATGTATGTATGTATGTATGTATGTATGTATGTATGTATGTATGTATGTATGTATGTATGTATGTATGTATGTATGTATGTATGTATGTATGTATGTATGTATGTATGTATGTATGTATGTATGTATGTATGTATGTATGTATGTATGTATGTATGTATGTATGTATGTATGTATGTATGTATGTATGTATGTATGTATGTATGTATGTATGTATGTATGTATGTATGTATGTATGTATGTATGTATGTATGTATGTATGTATGTATGTATGTATGTATGTATGTATGTATGTATGTATGTATGTATGTATGTATGTATGTATGTATGTATGTATGTATGTATGTATGTATGTATGTATGTATGTATGTATGTATGTATGTATGTATGTATGTATGTATGTATGTATGTATGTATGTATGTATGTATGTATGTATGTATGTATGTATGTATGTATGTATGTATGTATGTATGTATGTATGTATGTATGTATGTATGTATGTATGTATGTATGTATGTATGTATGTATGTATGTATGTATGTATGTATGTATGTATGTATGTATGTATGTATGTATGTATGTATGTATGTATGTATGTATGTATGTATGTATGTATGTATGTATGTATGTATGTATGTATGTATGTATGTATGTATGTATGTATGTATGTATGTATGTATGTATGTATGTATGTATGTATGTATGTATGTATGTATGTATGTATGTATGTATGTATGTATGTATGTATGTATGTATGTATGTATGTATGTATGTATGTATGTATGTATGTATGTATGTATGTATGTATGTATGTATGTATGTATGTATGTATGTATGTATGTATGTATGTATGTATGTATGTATGTATGTATGTATGTATGTATGTATGTATGTATGTATGTATGTATGTATGTATGTATGTATGTATGTATGTATGTATGTATGTATGTATGTATGTATGTATGTATGTATGTATGTATGTATGTATGTATGTATGTATGTATGTATGTATGTATGTATGTATGTATGTATGTATGTATGTATGTATGTATGTATGTATGTATGTATGTATGTATGTATGTATGTATGTATGTATGTATGTATGTATGTATGTATGTATGTATGTATGTATGTATGTATGTATGTATGTATGTATGTATGTATGTATGTATGTATGTATGTATGTATGTATGTATGTATGTATGTATGTATGTATGTATGTATGTATGTATGTATGTATGTATGTATGTATGTATGTATGTATGTATGTATGTATGTATGTATGTATGTATGTATGTATGTATGTATGTATGTATGTATGTATGTATGTATGTATGTATGTATGTATGTATGTATGTATGTATGTATGTATGTATGTATGTATGTATGTATGTATGTATGTATGTATGTATGTATGTATGTATGTATGTATGTATGTATGTATGTATGTATGTATGTATGTATGTATGTATGTATGTATGTATGTATGTATGTATGTATGTATGTATGTATGTATGTATGTATGTATGTATGTATGTATGTATGTATGTATGTATGTATGTATGTATGTATGTATGTATGTATGTATGTATGTATGTATGTATGTATGTATGTATGTATGTATGTATGTATGTATGTATGTATGTATGTATGTATGTATGTATGTATGTATGTATGTATGTATGTATGTATGTATGTATGTATGTATGTATGTATGTATGTATGTATGTATGTATGTATGTATGTATGTATGTATGTATGTATGTATGTATGTATGTATGTATGTATGTATGTATGTATGTATGTATGTATGTATGTATGTATGTATGTATGTATGTATGTATGTATGTATGTATGTATGTATGTATGTATGTATGTATGTATGTATGTATGTATGTATGTATGTATGTATGTATGTATGTATGTATGTATGTATGTATGTATGTATGTATGTATGTATGTATGTATGTATGTATGTATGTATGTATGTATGTATGTATGTATGTATGTATGTATGTATGTATGTATGTATGTATGTATGTATGTATGTATGTATGTATGTATGTATGTATGTATGTATGTATGTATGTATGTATGTATGTATGTATGTATGTATGTATGTATGTATGTATGTATGTATGTATGTATGTATGTATGTATGTATGTATGTATGTATGTATGTATGTATGTATGTATGTATGTATGTATGTATGTATGTATGTATGTATGTATGTATGTATGTATGTATGTATGTATGTATGTATGTATGTATGTATGTATGTATGTATGTATGTATGTATGTATGTATGTATGTATGTATGTATGTATGTATGTATGTATGTATGTATGTATGTATGTATGTATGTATGTATGTATGTATGTATGTATGTATGTATGTATGTATGTATGTATGTATGTATGTATGTATGTATGTATGTATGTATGTATGTATGTATGTATGTATGTATGTATGTATGTATGTATGTATGTATGTATGTATGTATGTATGTATGTATGTATGTATGTATGTATGTATGTATGTATGTATGTATGTATGTATGTATGTATGTATGTATGTATGTATGTATGTATGTATGTATGTATGTATGTATGTATGTATGTATGTATGTATGTATGTATGTATGTATGTATGTATGTATGTATGTATGTATGTATGTATGTATGTATGTATGTATGTATGTATGTATGTATGTATGTATGTATGTATGTATGTATGTATGTATGTATGTATGTATGTATGTATGTATGTATGTATGTATGTATGTATGTATGTATGTATGTATGTATGTATGTATGTATGTATGTATGTATGTATGTATGTATGTATGTATGTATGTATGTATGTATGTATGTATGTATGTATGTATGTATGTATGTATGTATGTATGTATGTATGTATGTATGTATGTATGTATGTATGTATGTATGTATGTATGTATGTATGTATGTATGTATGTATGTATGTATGTATGTATGTATGTATGTATGTATGTATGTATGTATGTATGTATGTATGTATGTATGTATGTATGTATGTATGTATGTATGTATGTATGTATGTATGTATGTATGTATGTATGTATGTATGTATGTATGTATGTATGTATGTATGTATGTATGTATGTATGTATGTATGTATGTATGTATGTATGTATGTATGTATGTATGTATGTATGTATGTATGTATGTATGTATGTATGTATGTATGTATGTATGTATGTATGTATGTATGTATGTATGTATGTATGTATGTATGTATGTATGTATGTATGTATGTATGTATGTATGTATGTATGTATGTATGTATGTATGTATGTATGTATGTATGTATGTAACTAATGTAAAATAAAATCTAAAATATAAAACCCAAATATTAATTAACAGTCCAATCCAATATATTACAAAAAAAACCCAAAAATATATATAACATGACCTATCGAGTCCAAAACCCTGAGCCCTATCAGACATCTAACCCTAATCATGTTTGGGATATTTTTGCACAGCTGATCCAGGACCGTTGGATCTAATGTTGATCCAACGGTCGTGATTGAAGGAAGATGCCCTTCTAGATGCCGCGTGAAGGCCACGCTCGGGCCAGCCAGCTCCCCACACACGCGTATGCCGCACGCGCGAGACTCCTTGGATTCCCCAGAGGCCACGCGTCAAGATCAGAGGTAGCCTCGCGCATTTCAAGACTCGATCTAGGCCGTTCATTCCCCCATGTAATCACAGCCGTTGGATCAGATCTGATCCAACGGCCGTGAGTGAATCTGGCCGAAGATGATGCTGTCATACTCTCTCCACGCCAGCACCACTCCGCCGTACCACCAGTCCAACCACCAGACGTGCAAAAGAGGCAAAAGAACAGATTATCAGCAACCAAATCTCAGAAAGATAATTTTTTTTTAGATCTACCAAAAGGAAAAAATAGCATATATGTAATGAGGTCTACCCTCCTTTGTACCGTTTTTTTACCAGATCTAAAAATACACAAAAATTTCCAGAAAAGGTAGCTTCTTCTTTCTTTCTTTTTTTGCATGTTCATTCGAACCAAAAAAATAATACCAAATACCTAAAAGAAAAAATGGAAGAATATACCCTTTCGGCTTCGGCCGGCCACCTTGTACGGAGGCCGAGGCTGGGATCGCCGATGAACGGTCCCCACGCATCTATCTCTTTATCTTCTCCTTTACCCTAACCGTCGATCCTTTTTCGCATCGGTGATAAGCCCACTCCTAGGGTGAACCGGTAGAGAGGAGAGATGTCGGGGTTGTGAAAAGGAGGTTTTTTTCTTTCAAGGGCTTCGGGTTTTTCAGATCTAGGCAAATCTGAGTGTTTTCCCTAAAGTCTAAATGTATACTCGGGTTTTAGAGAGAGGGGAGAGTTTATTGAAACTGGTTTGGGTTCTGCCACCGCCGGAGACGACATCGGAAATAAAAGGGGCGAACGGCGATGTCGAGTTGTTGAGAGAAAATGAGGGAGGCTGAGTTTTTTTTTAGGTTTAGGTTTAATATTTTACCGGTTATAAAACAAATAATAACCTTTGGATAGTTAAATGGTTTAATTACATGAGGGGTCATTTTTGTTTTTTCCCTCTTTTATTTTCGGCCCTGGCATAATTGCATTTTCAATCCCTGTTCTCTGTTACCGCATGCTTTTGCATCCTTTTTTTATTTCAAATTAGCATCTCCATTTCATTTTCATTCAATTCAACCCCGAAATTAAGTTGGGTCAGATTTTAAATGGCATAAATACCTTCGAAGTCCTTCCGCGTTTCTATTTCTTGCACTTCGAGCTTGCCCCTTGGTTTATTTGCACCCCTGGTCCCCGCATGTTTATTCCATATTATAATTAGGCCCTAAATTAGGCTCTTTTCTTCTTTTGTTTTGAGTATTCTGGTTCTCTTTTTATTCAATTTCAGTCCTTTATTTTATGTCAAGTAATTGTGGTTATTTGTTTATTATTAGGTTTTAGGGTAACGGTAATTTTGCTCTCAATGTTTTTATCTATGTTCTTGTATCATATTTATCTATGTTTTTATGTAATACGTGTTTATCATGTGCTTTAGCGTTTAAGTTATTTCGTTAGTATTATGTACATATCTATTTTATACGTTACGTCTAGCTTCGTTCGAACACCTTGTTTATATATTTCTTCATGTGTTTTATGTATGTTGGTTGGCATATTATGTGTTTATATTTGTATTTTTATAATGTATGTATTATTACGCATTGTATATCTCGTAGTTTATTTGTTCATACCATATACTTTTCTTTAGTAAGTGATCATGTTTAGCGTATTTATTTATCATGTAGATTCGAATTCTAACACGTTTATCTGTGTTTTGTATTCTGGGTTATATATTAAAAAATGGGTAAATTTTTGTTATATATTAATATCATGACGTGTCATAATTTATGCATGTAAAGTGTACCTCATGATAAAGGTTTTAGTGTATTTTTGTGGTATTGTTGATTTGTTAATTTCGTACCCCTTTTTAGGTCTATGCCATGCATGTTATAGTTGTGGTTCATTTTAATGTGTTTAATCATGTTAAAACTAATTAGTCTAATTTTGGAAGCAAGCATTTTCTTGTTCATATTTTGTTTTATTTTGTTTTTATCATCATGAGATGTTATGTTCATGCATTTTAATTATTTTTGTTTATATTGTAGTATTTGGGTTTTAATGCCATGTCGATATGAATGTTTGTTTATGTTTTTATGTTTTCTAAGATCGCATAATGGTATAAAATTGTCAATGCGGTGCCCTTTTATTCGAGCGTAAACGGAGCCAGTATCAGGCGTAGTGATAGTGGTTGGGCGTTTACTCTCGAATAACGGGGCCTTTAAAATCTACTCGCACTTATAATCAAATTTTAATCTAATCGTCACTTTAATCCGGAAAGTTTAATATTAATAAAGCGGTAATTATTAAAGTACCAATTTTGGGCGGTGTGGGGTGCTAATCCTTCCCCATCCGTAACCGACTCCCGAACCCGATATTTTGGAATCTCTGGTTTTATGGTGTCCGGGCTACCTAAGTGGCCGGTGGCGACTCCAATTTTTAAATAAAATACGGTTTTTTAAAACTCCACGGAATAAACATTTCATATCCGAAAAATTCACAAACACTTCGAAAACATCAACATTTTTTAGCGAGAAGAAAAACTTCGCTACAGATATTAGCTCAGCTTTTGGTTTCAAGGAAGTTAATGATTTGGGGAAGTATCTCGGTGTTCCTCTTCTACATAACAGAGTTACCTCGGCCTCTTATCAGTATCTAGTACAAATGGTCAGGGACATATTGAATGGGTGAAAGGCTCGGACATTATCTCTTGCGGGTCAGATACCTTTGGCAAAGGCGGTTCTTGTGGCTATTCCTATATAAATGATACAAACGGCGATGGTCCCTAAAAAGATCTGTCAGGATATTAAAAGCATCTTCTGTCGCTTTATTTGGGGCATCTGTGAGGATATGCTTAAATTGCATCTCGTGAAATAGACCGATGTGTGTAAACCGACTGATCAGTGGGGACTTGGTTTCTGACGACTTGATAAGCAGAATGATGCTCTTTTAATGAAAATAGTCTTTAATCTCCTCGCTCAAAAAAAAGGCTATGGGTTAGGTTCCTTCGTGCAAAATATAGATGTCCGGATGGAATCCCTGAGTCTCTCATGCTAATAATTGTTCGCGCTTGTGGAAGGGACTTGAGCTTTTTGGTCGGATGTGCCACAAAATATTTCTTGGAGTGTTGGTGATAGCAAAGCAATGGATTTTTGGTTTGACCCATGGCTTGATGACCTTGAGCCGCTTATTAATCATTGTATTGCTGCTTGAGCCATTGGTATGGGCAGAGTTGTGATTGCCGACATGGTTGATGGTGCAGATAACTGGGATTGGGGGAAGTTTCAGGATATATTGCCGATGAATGTATTGCTTAGGATAGCTGCGAAGAAAGGTCTAACATTGGCTGCTGGTTGCGATGTAGTTGGGTGGAATGGGAGCGTGGATTTGCGATTCTCGGTTAAATCTGCTTTTAACATATGCGCAGGGGATGCGAGTGGTGCTTCAGAGGGGATTTGGAAACACATACACAAGTATCGCGGTCTGCAGAGGATCAAAATTTTTTTGTGGTTGGCCTATTGTGATCGCTTGATGACTAATGCTGAGAGATTGCCTCGTCATTTTACGTCAAATAGCTGTTACTCGGTGTGCGACAGCCCTGTGGAGGATATTAATCACATCCTGCGCCTGTGCCCAACGGCCATGGCCATTTGGTCGACTGTCATCCGAGGTGTCCGTCTCCATGAGTTTGTCACGATGGATTTTGTCCGAGATACTAATGATTGGGACCTCTTTTTTGGGGCTCTTGTTTAGAATGTATGGCTTCAGAGAAACTCCATTGCTTTCGACTCCCTCATTGAGAACAGTAGGCCACTGGTTGAACGTTGTCGTCATTTGCGAGATGTTGCTCACCGTACTCTCCATCGTGTAATCGAGATCACCAATGGCTCGGCCCCCATGGTTGTAAGATGGATTCCTCCTCCTCTACATTGGTTTAAGCTAAATTCAGATGGTGCTCGACATAAGGAGAATGGTTTCGCATCTTGTGGCAATATTATCCGAGACAGTATGGAACATTGGATTCGGGGTTTCGCAAAGTTTGTAGGCATTTACTCAGTGGTTGAAGCGGAGCTTGGGGTTAATTTGTTGGTCTAACCTGCGCACGTGATATGGGGCTGTAACAGGTCATTGTTGAATGTGATAGCATGGAAGCAATTAGGCTGGTGCAACAACGGGGTAGTGGAAATGGTCGAATTTTGGTTCTCCCTCACATTGCTTATTTACTGCGCTAGAACTGGACAGTGGAATTTTGGTTCGCTCATAGGGAGGGGAATACAATAGCGGATGCAATGGCCAAGCTTGCTCGATCGGGTGACTTGGATTGTGCATAGTTTGCTAGTCCTCCTTTGTCGATCCAAACTTCGCTGCAGAATGAGACTATTTCGGAAGCTTCTGCGAGTTCTTAAAGGCATGGACATGGCCTTTTTCTGGTCACTAGTTTAATGTTCTTTGTTTTGGGGCCAAGGGTAGCAAGTTGCTAATGCACCTTTTGGGTGTTTTTTTTTTTTTTTGTTTCACGGTTGTTGCTTTGTTATTTGAATCTTTTTTATTACCATGTGTACTCTTTTCTTTCGACTAGGATTAAAAGTTTTTAATGAGACACGTGGTAATAAAATCACTTTTTACCAAAAAAAACTTTGATACACAAGAGTTTACACAAGTCTTTTACTTTTAGGGTTTAGAGATTTAGGTTATGATTTAGGGTTTAGGTTATAGGGTGTAGAATTTAAGATTTATGATTAGAATTTAGAGTTTATGGTTTAAGGTTTTGGTGTTAGGGTTAGAAATTTAGGTTTTAAATTTTATAGTTTAAATATAAAGAGTTTCGTATTTTTTTTACACAAAATGTATATCAAAATATAACCTTTTTAAAATTTATCAAAATTTAATATGCCCAATCCACATTAATTGACATAATATTACGGGATTTTTATGTAAATATTATGTTTTTTAATATTATTAATGGATGTGTTACCCTAAAAAATAATTAGTACTCTATAATATGAGAACTCGTCATATCAGCGAAACAAATTCCAAAACTATTCTCTCTAAAAACGTGAATTTTAAATTTGACCCTCAATTTTTTAAAATTTTATTTTTTTATTATTTTCAAGTTTTAAAACTTTGAGGGTCAAATTTAAAATTAATTTTTTTTCATTAACATGTCACGTCATCATATTAGCGAAAACTAATAGTGTGACCAAAACGATAAAAGTTGGCTAATGGTCGGATGACCAAAATAAAAGACACCCTAAACAAAAAAAACTATCAGTGAATATTATCCTAATTATAAATATATATGGTTAACGAAAACATAAATTAAAAATTAGTTAATAATATTGAAATCTTGTTGGAACTGGTATGGATCGATACACATTGATAAAGATGAATATACTAGTTTAAGGCTCAAACGGAACGTAAGGATGAGTATGAAAATGAAGTGTCTCACTCTCGTGTTTCGCACTACTGTTTAAACGTCGATTTGATTGCATGCAATTTAGTGCGGACATAAAAATCAAAGTAAAATAGACATGAAATCCACCGATTAGTCGAGTAATTAAAGATACTTACAAATTTAAATCCCAACATTACTTTTAGAATATAATATCTTTATTTAATAAAAAAATCAATTAACATATGAAGATGGCCTTGATGAATAATAGCCTTCAACAGTTTCAAAATCAAACCAAAAGAAGCATTCAACAACGTTGATTGTTTTAGCAAAAAGCTAATGATTTTTAAAATCAAATTCAAATTTTAAAAATCATAACAAGTAACATACACCCTGCCCTGGATGGACGTAACCCAAGTACTAAGAATTGAAACCGATTTAGAATAAATCTTGTCTTAGTTTCTTTGAAAATGCTGTTCACTAGTCAATCTCAACTACAACCATACATAAATACATTAACTTGCTACAACAGTCACTAAAACTGCGCATTGCTTTTCAAACTAACTTTTAATTCTAAAAGTTGATTTGAGGTCAAAAGCAATGATAAAAAACTAACTTTAAAAAAAAAACTGTTTTTAAAAATTATTTTTCAACCCAAACATAAAAATTAAAATTTTTAACTTTTACAATTGTAAAAATACTTTTAAAACTCAAATTACAATTTTACTCTTCATTTGTTATTGTGTTTATTTATAATTTATAAATTTATAATTCTTTACAAAGATATAATTATATAATTAATAATTGTTTTTAGTTTAAAATTTTTAAATTTATTATATTTTCATAGAACACATACAACTATTAAAAAATATACTTATTAATAAAAATGTTTGTATATTTTTATAATAATTTAAGCTGATATATTTCATATATTATAATATTAAAAAATTTGAATATCATTTATATATATACATATATATAACTTACAATATCATGTCCAAAATAATCATTTATCATGTTAAAAATACTTTTTAATAATAATGTCAAATATTAAAATTTTACAACCAACTTTTTTAAAATTCCTTTTCAAAATCTATTTCTAACAGCACTTTTAAAAATTACTTTTCAAAAACAATGCTAAACTAGCCTAACTACAATCCCACCTATTCAGCATCTAAAATAACTACCCCAATTCTATAATTCTATCACAATTGCAAATGAAATCTCACAGGTTACATTCCGTCACATAGTTTCCTTGCGCGAAACTAATCATCTTCTCCGTCACCATCTTTATCACCACCGCCGCCTGTATCGGCATTCTCCTCGCTTTCTTCCCCTTCCTCATCATCGTCAGACATATTATTTATCACTTCAGTAATAATATCCTTCACCTCAGCTTTCCGGTGCATCAAATCCAGATCAAAATGCGTACCTGAGATAATCCAAATCCTATTATTATTCGAGTCTAAGAATCAATATTATAGCTTAAATACTTTAATAAAAGACGGTAAAGCATACCCAGTTGCCGAAGGATATCAGATAATGTTGCCTGCATCATCAGAAGACAAAATTTTCAGCACTAAAACCCTGAAATCATTTCATCTTCTAATTAAACAGGTGGAGAATTAAAGATAATACTTACAGTGTTGAAGTCCACCTTTTTTAGAATATCTACCACTACATCATGAATCTCTTCCCTGCTAGGCTCAGGTTTAGGTTTCTTACCACTTTTTCCTTTACCTGTCCCAACAGCATAAACACAGAGGAACAAACTCAACAAGCAACTTCAAATATTCCTTGTAATAATATACAAACATAAAAACATCCACATTTAGCAAAACCTACCTTGGGACTCAGCAGAAACCTTTTCTGATGACTTGCTTATTTGCTTCTTTCCGGCCTTAGAGCTTTCCTTCTCAACCTTTGGCTTTTTTGACGCGGAACCCTTTGATTTAGAGCCAGAAGATTTTTTGCTAGATTTTGCTGAGGTAAGCTTCTTTCCAGATGTGGACTTATCCTTGCTTTTTGACTCGGGACTCTCTGTTGTAGTCTTTTTTGTACTGTTTTTGCTAGACCCTTTGGGTTCTTCCTCCTCTGAATTAGCCTCTTCAACATTCTCTTCTTTCGGTGTAGTGTCAGCATCATCTTCATGAGAATCATCACCAGAGGCAGGGGATTCAACTTTATCATCTTCATCTACCTCAGCTTTGGATGATCGCTTGCGCTTTTCCCCACTTTGGGGTGTTCTTTGTTGCTTCTGTGGAGCAAATTTTGGAACAAAATAACAAGCATCATCAGGCACTCTCAGCCACCAAGAATTCCAGAGATTAAAAATAGGGCAGAGACAAGAAGACCGATAAAATGAGGGAAATTTTATCTCTCAAGCAGTTATTCCCGGCTAGATTCCTGTAGCACATCCTTAATCAGGTAGATTTACTTCCTCTCTTTTTTTTGAGAAACCAAAGTATGTACATCTTTTTGTTTGCTAGACAACATCTATGGACATAGCCACATAGGTAGAAATGTTTTAAATCCTCAGGCAACAAATAAACAAGCATTCTTGCCTATGAAACTTACAAGCACCAACAATCATCTGCAAGTGATACCAATTATCAACATAGTTAACCATATCAAAGTGAAATGCTCACGATGAATGTTAGCAAATACAATAATGAAAAAAAAAAGCACAAGATTGTGGAAACAAAAAGATGAAGAGAAAATTATATAAGCTAAAAAAACAAAGACAATGCCTGTCAGTGCCAGCATAAACATATAGGAACCACAAACCAAGATGATTCACGAGTAGGCAAGTGAAGAAACATAATTTATTCTGAATCTACAAATAGTCATGGGAAAATCACTTAAACTTTTAATCAAAACACCAAAGTATTTATAACCAGAATAAAATGGACTATAGAAGAACCAATGTGTAATAAGAACAAAACCTCTTAAATATTTTTGACAAACTTCAAACTTATAACAATGAATAATCTCCCCATAACCGGATAAAAAAAAACAATAAATTAACATCTAATTAATCCAACAAATCCAAAAATAGACAATACAGACACAACACCAGTGGAGTAGGGTTTGATATAACAAATTAAATATCGACGAAAGATAAAATTAAAAATACAAAACAGCACAGGGATGCATGCAGCAACAAGCACTAGCCAATAATCATAGAAGCATAAAATATATATCAAAGGGATATATCAAAAAGGAGCAAAATCAAACATGGCAAACCTTGGCTGGTGCATCTAATGCCTCCCCAGAACCAATGTTTTTGCTTGGTGTAGATTTACGCTTTTTACTCTTCTGAAACAAGAATAAAGAATCTCAATCAGACCCAAACTGACAATTAATCATGTCAAATACTTCAAAACATGCAAAAGATTGTCAATGACATTGCACCTGTTCCTTGTCAGCAAGAAGAATGTCTGTGGTAGCATGAGGGGATTCTAAAAATTCCAATAATTTGGCAGAGACTTCCTCCTTCAAAAAAGAAATGAGTTACACCCTAATAAACAAGCAAAATCATTACATAAACAATAGTACATTTTATATATTAATTACTGACCTTCCTTAAAGTGGCCTTTGCTATTGGGATATTCAACAAATCACAGAAATCAACCAATTTTTCTTTAACACATTTTTCAATTTTTTCCCTTACTTTTGCCTTTTGTTTTTCCTGCTGAAAAAATAAAAAGCAATGGGCATTAAGAAATTTTTGCTTAATGAATAACGGCTCATACACAAGGTTACGCATGGGTGATGTATCTTCAATGAAACCTATTTTGACTTCATGGAAATGCAACTAGAGATCCATGCAGGCATACAAAAGGGGAAAAAGAAAGAACCAACTTCAAGATCAAAGAAAATACCTCATTCTCAACCCAAACATAGCCCGAAAATTGGCCAATATTTCTCTTCAAACTATAAGGCTGTAGATGAAAAAATACAGTAAGTACATTAAAAAAAGTGTATAATGGAACAACAAACAATATAACTTCATCACCTTTGCTTTCTTTCCAAAGAGTATCACATGAAGCATCTGCAGGTTATCATCAGCTTTTCTCTTTGACAACTTGAAAGCCACTGAAACAATTCACAATATCAGAAAATAAATAGGCCAGACTCTCCAGTGATAAAAACATTCAACAACCATAAACAATATTATTTCCAAGAAAAAAGGCAACACAACAGCAGAAGTAGAGTCTCTCCATCATCCAAGAGAATCTTGAGAGTCAAATATTAGATAAAAACTGCAAGAGGCTAGCAGTAACCTTCTAATCCTGACAGTAGTCAAATACATCTCATCCACAATTTCCAAGCAATTCAAGTGCCTATAAATTTTCTACCAAGCATGACTATCCAGAATGAGACTAATGGAATGAAATACTGACAGCAAGTACTGAATAGGGTATTATAGTAGCTAAAAAGCCAAAAAAGAATAATTGCAAACATTATGAGCAAGTATCAAATAGGCTATCATAGCAGTTCAAAAGTGTTCACATCTATCTAATTTTGCAAAATTCCAAGGTTTTAGAGTTTAACCCAAGGATTCCTCCATTTTGAGTATTTATCATAGCACTTATTCAAACTCAACAACAATTAAAATGGTAAACTGCACATGACAACTGTTTATCCTCATTTTTATTACTTTGAATGTCATTACTCGCATCTCTATTGACAGGTTTCATGGAGACTGATCGTTCTGCTTCCTAAAATGTGAATCCAAATGCATAACTAATAACCAAGTCTCAGATAATTTACAAAGCCAACAAATAAATGCCCTTCAGTTATTGTTAAGAAGTGCTAAAATTTAATTAAGTTCTAATTTGCACCCAATTATAACCTAGACTACATTACATTACAAAAATAACCCAGACTGGAAAACGAATAGAAGCTCAACCAGATCCCATGAAATTCAAAGAGAACACTTGAGAAAGAAGATGTGCACCATTCGGAATATCTTTAAGCTGTGTACCAGGACCCTGAAAGCAAGAGAAAATGGATAAAAAATCAAAACACAAAAAAGATTAAAGAAAAATGGAGTGAGTTAATAAGAAATCAAGTTCTTAACCAAATCAATACCTTCTCAATTGACAAAGGTTTGGCCGAGGAAGGCCTGGCAGCCGAAGGAGCTGAGTACCTTTCGACGACCTTCCTTTCCCTAGTAGGCCTATCGCTACTCGGCGTCACAGGGTCTTTCTTCTCAGCCGAATCTCGACTAGATTTCCTTGAGCCTCCCTTTCCACCACTACCTTTAGCACTTTTAGTCCCTTCATCTTCGCTCTCGTCTCCCTCCTCGGATCCGTCTTCCACCGCCTCTTCTTCCTCTTCCTCTACTTCTTTCTCTTTTTCTTCATTTACTTCCTCTTCCTTCCCTTCCGCTTCCACTTTATCTTCCTCTTCAACTTCCATTTTTTCCGTAATTTGCTGAGAAGCTTCCTTTTCGGAAACCTCATTACGTTCCTCACCGTTTCCTTCCTCCTTCTCCTCTTTATCTTTAACCGAAGTAGCCTCCTTTTGCTCCGTTTTCTTCTCGTCTAGGGTTTCCTTCGCCATGGAAACCACCAATCCAGCAGTAGAAAGGAAAGAAGAAAATTTTTGTTTTTCCCTAAAACCCTAAAATTAAAAGGAAACCCTAACAGATCGAGAGAAAGGGAGTAGCTAATGGAGAGTGATCCAGTGCAGAGCAGTGAAATGAAAGAAGCAGCAGAAGAACAAAATATCAAAGTGTTTGGTGTTTTGACTTTCTTCTTCGTTTGTTGGATTTGGGGAATTTGAGATTAAAAATAAAATACAAATTTTGGTTTTCGTTAGGGCGCGCGACGGAGATGAGAAGAAGAGGGAGGAACGAGCGGGCAACCAAAAATTAGCTTTTGGAATGAGCGGGATTTCATTTCTCCTTTCTGGTAAATTTCACCAGAAGTTCCTTATATTTAGAGTATATTTTATTTTAATTACTTAATTTGAGAAAATATTATTCTGGCCACTTTTGTTTTTTGATCATTGCCGTTTTGATCACCCGAATGTTAACATTTGTTATTTGGGTAAGCTGACATAGCACCTTCAAAAAAAATCCACGTGTGTGGTAAAGGTGTAATACACGGTAGAAAAAGTATTCACCCTTATCTATATAATTTTTTTCCTTACCTAGCTCTATTTTATTTTTCTTATCAACTTCTACAGAAATATAAATCAGTGAGGAAGAGAATGAAGAGAAGACAGAAGAAATGGAATCAAACGTACCCGTTTGTTGTTGTGGACACGAATCAAAAATTACAATTTCTTGGATTGATGAAAATCCTAGTATGAACTTTTTTGTTGTAAAAATTATGGGAATGAGAGTCATTATCGATCTTTTTCTTGATATGATGCTCCTTTGTCACTATGTGCAAGAGTGGTCGTCGTTAGACTGTTAAAGAAAATGAAGAAAATGAAAAAGAAAAAAAGGGTAGAACGAATATGGGCAAAAGGTCAAAATAGCCCCCCAACGTTTGATATTTTGGTCATTTTAGCCCTATTCTTTTTTTGGTGCAAACAACACCTAACGTTTTATTTTTGTTCAAATTTTACCCTTGTTAGATGGAAACCGTTAGTCAACTAACGGTCAACGCCTATGGCTGACGTGACATGTCTGCGTGGCATGGGAAGATGACGTGGTGATGCCACGTGGCACTTTGTTGATGTGGCATTTTTATAAAAATTAAATAATTAATTATTTATAAAAAATATTTTTTAAAATATTTTTAACCAATCGGATGATGCCACGTGGCACTTTACTGATGTGGCATATTGGTTAAAATATTTAAAAATATTTTCTTTAAAAAATAATTATTTTATATATTTTTTTAAAAATAAAATATCTTAAAATTTTCAAATATTTACAAAATAGTCCCCAAACTTAAACCCCCAAATTCAGCCACTCTCTCGACGTTGGTCGCATTGCTGGCGATTGAATAAAGCGCCCTCCCCTCGCCGAACGACCCACACACTGTTTGCCATTCGTTCTTCTTCCGTTCGTCGTGAATCGTTTAAATGAACCATTTCAACGATTTCGCCTTAGTCCGACGATTCGCACAGTGTCGGTCGATTTCCAACGATAGGATGGTGGGGTAAATGATCGTGATGTCCTAGTGACTAATGTGGGGGTGACGACGTGGCAATCAACGGCAGAATCAGCTCAAATCGGGATTTGGGTTTGGGGAAGTTAGAGATTTCGAAATTTGGGGGCTATTTTGTGAAATCTGGAAATTTTTGGGTTATTTTTTTAAAAGTAATTTTAAAAATATATATATTGTTAACCAATCGGATGATGTTACGTCAGCAAAGTGCCACGTGGCATCATCTTATTGGTTAATATATATGTATAATTATTTTTAAAAAAAATTAAAAAAGTGATGCCATGTCAGCAAAGTGCCATGTGGCATCGCCACATCATCTCCCCATGCCATACAAACATGCCACGTCAGCCTCAAACGGTCAACACCTATTGACTGACGGTTTCCATCCACTGAGGGCGAAAGTTGAATGAAAATGAAACGTTGGGTGCTTGTTTGCACCAAAAAAAGAATAGGTGGTGAATTGACCAAATGGTGAAACGTTGGGGACTATTTTTGACCTTCTACCAACGAATATGTTGGTTATGTTTGATAATTTTCTATATGGCAATGGTATGGGTAATGAAGTGACTTAATGGGTATGATTTTATTTCTATGGAATGTTTTGGAATGTTATTTTTATATGTGTTAGGGTAATGATGTTGGTTATTCCAAGGATTGTTTTGTGTGAAGTAACTTTATGGGCATGTTTTATTTATATGGGTCATGATTTTGTATGGATTGTTTATTTTCATGGGTTATGTATTGTTTTTTGTGAAGTAATGATGATGGTTGTTCATAAAATGGTATGTTATGTAATTTTGTGTTGTATCCAACTGAATACTTTTGTTATAAAATTGAAAGTAAAGCAAATTTATAACATAAAATAAACGAACAATTTAACTAAGTAAAGATAAATTTGTATAACTGAGGCAAAGATGTTACAAAATAATCAATTTCTAAGCTGATAAAAGACCTATACCAGCTGCAAAATAAACCTACTATATCAGTTGTAAAATAATGACCCCAAACATCCGAGTTAAGTTTGTAAAATAATTCTGCCCAAACTTAACCAACACAAAAAGATAATGTTGTTAGCCACAAATGCAACACAAGCATTTCAATTTACAAAGAAAAATCTTATATGTCACTTAGGTTATTCACAAAATAATCATGATCACTTAAGGTCACTTCACTCCCTAGTTGTTGACTATGATTCTTGAGTTGGAAGGTTAGAGGCTATTGATTCTTGACTTGGTATCTATCTCATAGTTATTGGTGGAGGAATAGGGTATTTTTTCTTTATTGGAATTTTTTTCTTTTGAGGTTTATGAGGCTGCTAATGCTGTTGAGGTTGCCTAGGTTTTAGTTATCTAGGCATTGGGAGGCAAAATCAGCGAAGGCATCAAGAGGAACAACATGAGGAATATGTGGATGACAATGAAGAAGAATAGGTTGAACAAGCATCCCAAATGAATGCTCCAAGATATCAAGAAGGGCATCCCAAATTGATGATAACCTCAGCAACATTCAAGTTACCATACCACCACTCCAAGGAAAGACTAATTTGGAGGCCTATCTTGATTGGGAAAGCAAAGTGGATCATGTGTTTGACTACCACAACTACTCCGAACAAAAGAAGGTAAGGTTAGCAGCCATGGAAGTCATTGATTAGGCATTAATTTGGTGGGATCAATTAACCTTGTCTAGGAAGAGAAATAGAGAAAGGTCAATCTCGACGTGGCATGGAATGAAGAGAATCATGAGGAGAAGGTTCATTCCTGCACATTACCATCGTGACCTTTTCAAGAAACTACAAACACTAAAGCAAGGCAACCAGAGTCTGGAAGATTATTACAAAGAGATGGAGGTTGCTATGATCTGTACCAATGTAGATGAAGATAGAGAGGCAACCATGGCTAGATTCTTGGCAGGACTCAACTGGAGAGTGTGGATGTGGTGGAAATGTAACATTACGTTGAAATAAACAAAATGGTGCATATAGCCATGAAGGTGGAGAGGCAACAAAGGAGACGACCCACACTACATCACAACAATCCTACTGCTTCTAAGTGGACTCAAAATAATGTCAAGAAGATTAAACCTCTTCAAATCAAAGAGCTGGTAGAATATTCAAAGCCAAAGCAACCCGTCGGGGAAACCGACCGAGGAAAGCAAGTGACCACTAACGAACGCACATGGGACACCAAATGTTTCAAGTGCCTTGAGATAGGTCATATGGAAAACCAATGTCCAAATAGAAAAGCCATGCTTCTATTAGACAATGGAGAGGTTGCGTTCGACTATGAGGATGAAAAATAAGAAGATTTTAAAAGAGAGGAAGAAGAAGTTGTAACTGTTGTTGATGGTGAATTACTCGTGGTCAAACGGCTTCTTAATGCTAAAGTAACCATCGAAGGGTAACAAAGGGAAAACATCTTTCATACGAGGTGCAATGTTAATAGAAAGTATGTTTAGTAATTACTGATGGTGGAAGTTGCACTAATGTGGCCAGCGCTATCATGATCGAGAAATTGGGCTTAAAAACAATAAAACATCCTGATCCTTTCAAGCTTCAGTGGTTGAATGATGGTGGTGTGTTGAACATAACAAAGCAAACATTAGTTCCGTTCTCTATCGAAAAATATAAGGATGAGGTATTGTACGATGTTGTGCCTATGCATGGAGGTCATTTATTGCTTGGATGACCGTGTCAATATGACAAGATGACGATCTATGACTACTACATTAATCAGTATTCATTTAAGCATGAAGGAAAGAAGATTGTTTTTTTTTGTTCCCTTAACACCACAACAAGTGCAAAAGAATCAAATGCACATGAGACTAAACATTGAAGCCATGAAGAAAGAACGTGACGTTCCTAAACAGCTTGAAGGAGAATCCAAATAGTCAAGTACTTTCACCAACAGACGCGATGTTACAAACTCATGCAAAGAAGGAACTCGTAGGACAAGTGCCTATTCGAGCAAGAAGATGATTATGGAGTGTCTTTTGACACAATTCATGATCAAAGTGTCTATTGCTAACCAGAATTTCAAAAAATGTCCTTCTTTTGCTTTGCAGGTTTAACCGGGAAGGTCAGACTGTCCAAATAAAGGAAAGAGTGAGGATTCAACCACCCCCGCAACGAAGAAGTATCCATTGAAGTACAACTTCGATTTGAGGACAAATCGCCTAAAAGAATGGGGGTGATACAATCCTGCTTGGAAACCTACTTATCATTACTCTTTCATCTTTATTCATAAAGATGAAAGAGGATGGAGCTTCTACTTTCCTTACACATCTTTATATTTTTCATATTTATGTTGCATATTTCATTTATGCCATGTTATGCTATAATCATCATACTTTGCATATCATACATATTCATGTCATATATACTATGCATCTTATATTAGGAAATATGTTCTTGTACCTTTGTCCTTATATTATGCATATTACATGATTGTTGTGAATGTTATGATCCACATCTTTATTTATGCTTATAATAAGTTATGTCATACATATCTATTTGTTACACATCTTATGTATATGTTAGGTTGCATTTGCATTCTTACTTAGACATACATCTTGCATTCGTTTAGTTCTTAGCTTCGTTTTAGCTCATTTGATTGTTTTCATGTTTTCTTAGGTATAATGTAAAGGCATGGAAGCTAAGGCAGCTCGTAGACAAAAAATGGCAGCTCAACTTAGCTCATTTAGCTAAAAGAAAGCTCAAGGCAGCTCAAGACGCAAGGAGGTTAGCTAAGCACATGAGCTGAATAAGAGCTAAAGACCAGGTAGTTGACCAGTGGAGTATAGCTAGATAGTGGGAGTTATAGTATAAGCTGAGGGGCTGGAAGAACACTATACACTAGCTAATGACCTACCTCTAGCCAAACCATCACAAGCATTCGTTCAAGCATCATGAGCCTTCACTTTGGTGCCCAATCTAGCCGAACCAACACAAGCATTCGACCACTCATTACATCCTTTGCACTTTGGCGCCAACTTGAACCATTACATACACTATTCAGCCATTAAGAGTTTTATTCATTTAATTCATGTATTTTCAAAGGGGCACCACCCTTAGCCGAACCATTACTTGTCCATCCGGCTATTCCCTTTCATTTTCTATAAATAGCCAATGCCTTGGCATTTGTAAGGCATCTCATTCTTATCAATTAAATTTCCTTTGTGAGAATTTTCTCTCTTCAAGTTCTTCATTGAAGTATATTGACTTATCAAGTACTTGTACTTGTGGCGTCAACCTTCTATTTCCATCTTGATACTTATGATTCTTGGTTGTTTTATAACCAACGGGTCTAAGTCTTTTTACCACCCAAACATTGAACTTATAAGGAATAAGGTTATGCTTTAATATAGCATAGTTTCTAACTTTGTTCTTGTTCGTACTATCCAACCCTTATCTCTAGTATCATCATTTTCTTCCATAAGCCATCACCCCACCTACATACAACCTACTTTTCTTCATAAAAATCCTTCTTTCATACTTCATTTTCAGCCCACCTTATCACCCTTACATCTACTCACCTTAAGCCTTTCTTTTGAGCCTATCTTACTTGCGAACTACTTGCTGCCTTCCTAAATCCAACAATCAAAGGGAGCCGTCTTCAACAACAACCAAGGCGTGCATCAAAGACCCTATATCACTTCCCCTCTACAGGTTCTTCTGTTGTGGCATTGTTTCCCATATTTAGTGCATTTGGCTTGCTGCCATCTTTTGATTAGCTTAGGGTTAGTGACTTCATCAAGTTTTAATATTATATTCTTTGTTGGTCTTTATAGTGGCCTTCTTATATTTGGTGGTAGTATAGTGATAAGTGTTCAAAAGTACTATTTTTATTACCCTTTTTACTCATATTATTGTTAGACTTAAGCTCATATTAGTTGCATAATTAGTTATTCATGCATTAATTCATGTTTCTTTCCACCGTTGAGCTTGATTACATAACTTGGTGATTTTTGTGGAAAAATATGCTGCTTTGGTGTGTTTTTGTGTGTGTGCAGGATCACTTGCCAAAGCAAGGCTAGTGCTAGTTGCTAGGGCAATACATGAAGGAGACGCCGAGCCAGTTGCCAGGGCAATACATGAAGGAGACGCCGAGCCAGTTGCCATGGCAATTGTTGACAAGAGCAAAAGTGATATGGTAGTCGAAATTGATGAATAGACAAGCCCAAGATGACGTGGAGCAAAGCCCAAACCCAAAGGAATTTGATTTCCATGCAGAGATTAAAGAAGAATTAAATTCCAAGAAGATAGGAGAAGTTCTAGTAGGAATACAATTATAATAAAGAATTATATTCTTTAAAGATAATTTAATTCCAACTTAACTTCCTCCTCAAAGAAGGACTTTGGCCTAGCCTTATAAATAAGAAGGAGATTTCGACAATTCCAGGGAGAGCAAGAGAGAGAAAATTTCGACAACTCCAGAGAGCAAGAAGAGGGAAATTTCGACAAGAGAGCAAGGGGGAGAGAGTTCAATTTCTTCTTCTTCTTCTTTGCTTCCATTAGATTCATGGTTTGGGGGATTATTCTTTGTATATCTTTTGAACCCAACCATGAACTAACTTGATTGGTTGGGGTTATTGCGTTTTGTTGTAGTGAAAAACAATTGGATTTTGTTTAAGTAATAAGAGTTTTCACTTTCAATTCAAGGTTTACTCATTCTTGGTTCTTATTCTTGTTTGCGAGTGAATTGGGAGAGGATCTCGTAACTTCATCTATTTATCTAATATCGGGAGAGTTAGATTCAAGAAACGAATGAGTATGGTCTTTATTCAATCTATTGATGGTGAAGATCAATCCAGCTTAGGAATAAGTTAAGGATTTCAACGGCTAAGAGGAGCGCAAGATTGGTTGTTGTTCACCCTTGATTCACGCAGGGATGTATTATCAAGGCATGCACAAGTAGGTAGAGTTTCGACTTAGGGATAATAAGAAACCATTGAAGAACGCTCTGCCGAACCTTGAAGTTGTTGCCCAGACGCCCAAGTAGTTGCCCAGCTAGTCGCCCAGGCAACCATCGATTAGTTGCCAAGGCAACCCTGCTGTGCAAGTTGCCACGGCAACTGAGTTGCCCTTGCACTCTTTTACCAAGACGATCCAATCGGCTATCACACCTCAACTCATGATAACCTGACCTATTCTCTCTTTTGATTTAATCTATTCTTTTAGTTTATTGCTCTTAGTTTACTCGTTAATTAGAACTCCTATTATCAATTGTGTTTTTACTTTTCACAGTGCAGTAACTTAAGCAAAGTGGCCCAAACCAATCCCTGTGGAGACGATACTCGATACTCATATCACTTTATTACTTGCGACGTGTATACTTGCACAATTGCGTAGAACTTATCACACGCAACATATAGGTTCCATGTCAGTTACTCTTGTTGTTTAAGGTACAAACTAATTTAGAGTATTACCTTTTATTGACTTAATCATGTTAAAGTAAATAGCTGGTTGTGTACTCTTGTGGTAGCATTCATTGGTAAAATCTTCAGGCCTAAAATTATTCAGTCGAAAGACTGATGCTGCATAAAGACATGGGATCACAGTGAGGTCTCATTTCTTGCATGTACATGAATGTTGGTCAAAGTCTACAACATGTTGATGAGATGGGCCAACTTCAGCTTGAGCAGCCTCTCTTTTGGATACAATTCAAGTCATAATTTTCATCTGATTTGTCTCTATCATAGTCAATATAGGCTTATCTCTATCTTCCAAAATAGATGGCATAAAACATAGTGAACGAGTTAAATAAATATTAAGTATAAAATTATTGTCGTAATTAGTAAATAATATAAAAACATTATATTACCTTGTTAAAAGACTCACAATAGTTATTAAGGAGCATATCACACTTGCTCCTAGTGGAGAAGTATGATCTAGACCACCGAGTAGGGTCTTTCCCCTTAATCAAAAAATAGGCATCCTTTGACAGTGCCTTCAACTAGTCCATTGCATCTTCAAACTTTCGTAAATATGTAGCTTTGGCAGCCTTCTAAACAGCATCTTTCAAGCTTGGCCTTTGCGTTTCTCCTTAAAATTTGTGTACATATTTCTAACACATTTTATATCCTCTGCATTAGGGAATAATTCTCTAATAGCTTTCTTAAGGCCCCACATTGAAATTAAAATTTAGTATCTCAATAAAGACAACATAAATTTATACATAAAATAAATAAAGGAAACAAAAAATACGCTGAGTTGAGAGCTAACCTTTTGTTTATCAGACATGAAAACAATGGTGAAAGAGTTCTCAATCTCCAAATTGATTCTTAAAAGTATCCAAAAACCAATATCAAGAAAACATATTCTCACTTTCTACAACAACATATGTCATAGGATTGATGCTATCATTTGCATCAATACCTACAGTTGTCAACAAGTCCCTTGAAAATAACCCTTCAACAAACAATCACCGAGACTGAGTATCTTTTACAATCTACTTTAAACCCTTCTTTGCAAGCCTGTGGACAAACATACATCCTTTGGAACAATCTTAAATCTAGATATCAAATTGTAGTTGTTCCAGGATTTGTACTTTTCAACTATTGTAAAATAGTCATAAAATCTTCCATAATGACCTTATGATTTCCTTAAATCATTTCTAATGCACTGTTCTTAGCCCTAACTCACCAGGTGACACAAGCGTACCAAATTCATGCAAAACATCATGTGATCTCATGGTATAATTAAGCTTATATATGAATTTTCCAATATAGTACTTTTCCATCTGATCGGTGTGAAAACGTCACAATATTAGTGCAAGATATACTATGATGCAAGAATAGAAACAAGGAAATCTTGTTTGAATATCGATCCTGCGAGGATGGTTTATTACGCTTATAATTATGTGACTACAATACAATACTATAAGAGTGGTAGTTGTAGCTGCAATGGTGGTTGTAATAACATGATAAAAATGAGAGTAAATGATTCAATGTGGTAGTAATAACAGAGAATAATAAAAGATAGAGGAATATGAGAATAAAGCCTGGATCTCCTTGGTTCAACTTGGCAGAAAGATTAAGTGCACTTTGAGGCAAGAATTGGTTTAATCAGAAATGTAGCGGTCAGCTTGAGCATTAGCTTCCATTCAACCATTGACTCAGGGATGAAGATCAACTTCAAGTTTCATCATAAGTCAAAACTAAAGCCCCTTGAACGAGTGGATCAACTCTCGTTGCATCCAGACAACTTTCGTTGTGAGAACTCGTTAATCTGACTCGTCATTGCATCCATCGATGTTAGTGGCTAGTTTTAACACTTTCATACAAAACATAAATCAAACCCAATAATCAAAGCTTAAGAAAAAAGCTAAGATATATATTAAACTAAGAAAATAGTTTAAACAAGTTCAACAAGCTCCAGAAAATTAAACATTGTTAACAAGAGCATAAATAGAAGTAAGTCTCCAAAACAACATCAAAATAAAGAGAAGTTTAAGAAGATAACATGATATTTCCTTGATTCAGCACTTGACTCCTCATTTCTTTGGATAGATCTGCCCTACTTCACCTCAGATATCCAGAAATAAGCTTAAATTGCCATGGAGGAGGATAAAAGCTCGGAGGTTGAAGATGATAAAAATGGGAAAAGCATGGCTCTCTCTCTCCTCCAAAATAGTCCTTTTATAGGCCACCCAAGGAAGGACACTTGTCTTGCTGGTTATTTGCGTGCCAGGCATCGTACAGAATTTGTTATAACAAATTGGATAGCTGGCTATTCGTCCTTATCCTTAAGCAGACTGGATAGCTAGCAAATGCACTATCGAACTAGCTGCAGTGGTGAAAACTTCATCTGTAGGGACATTAGTAATGCAACTACAACAAGGCAAAATAGGCAGAAATATACAAAACACGAGCCATTAGAACTAAGTTAGAAAAATGCAAAAATAAACATAAAATGTATAAATGGATGCAATGAACACCAATGTGGGGAAAAGAAGACCTATAAATCGAGGGAAAATACATGCTCTTTAAAGAGTTATCACCATCCACCTAGATGTAATATTCCTATTGTTCACAGCCTTGGAACAATTATAGCAATTCACCATGGTTTTAATTTGTCAAGTCTAATCGATATTGTCTTTAGGATTCATAGGGGCTGCCCATAATTTCCAAGGACATCCTTCCTTACATACTGCTTGAAGCCTTTGAGTGTCATTATTCTTAAATTTTACTTCCACCTTATCCACTTTCCCATAATGCTTGATAGCTTTCTTTAATATTGTCCTATTAGGGAATATTAAACCCTTACCTAATTTTAGTTTCACCATGTTAGTTTTAGAATTGAATTTTGGGTACCTAGGCCCATCTGAGTCAGAATCATGCTCATTGTATAGATCTTTAAAATTTGCAGTATCTGATTTTGACCTATGATCCTTCTTATTCATATGAAAACCATCAAGACCAAATTTATCCATGTTCCCTTGAACCCTAACTCCTATTTCATCCTCTTATATGCACTATTCATCTCCTCCCTAACCATATTCATTATCACTAACATCAAATTCTTCTGCAGGTTCAGATTCTTCTACGACTTTTTCTTTTTCATGAACTTCTTCTTCAGCATTAGCAACATGAACTTCTTCTTTAGCAGCATGAAAATAATCATATCTGCATACCTTTATTTGGCATAAATAAATTCTATCCGCGTGATATCTAATTCTATGTTGATACGAATTGTTGGTATGTTGCAGCGGAGCGGATCACAACAATTCAACAAGTTGCTGAAAGTTCTAGGGCTCTAGAATTCTTGAATGAATTTTCGCCAAACTAGGAAAAAGAAGAAACAAAGTTGTTTGGAAATTAAAAAAACAATAAGAAAGATTAGAATAAATAGAATGCAAAAATCAGAATTAAATAAAAAATAAAATAAAATCTTGATTTTGAATGAAATTGTAATGACCTGGATTTTGGGTTAGCGAATCGGGTCTTGGACCGGGTATTGGGCCTCAGGTTGAGGACCCAATTAAGAAGTTGGATTTGGGCTTTGGGTGGATACATAAAAGGATATAGTGTAAAAAATAAGAAAAGAAAATGATAATATTTTGAATTAAAGTGGCTGATGATTGATGGAGGAAAGAGAAAAAGAAAGAGTTATGATATTTTGAGGAGAGAGAAAAAAGAAGAAAAAAGAGGGAAGTTGGGGGAGGCTTTAAGCCTTGTTTCGCCATCGTCAGAGCTACCTTGGCTCTCACCGCCCCACCGTTACATCTAGCTCACCGAGATGAGTCAGCCGGAGTGAGGGAGATGGAGAATTAAAAGAGGCATTTCGTCAAGATCCAGTCGTCACCGCCGCGAACTAACGCCACCAGCGTCTCATCGACCAAAAAATAGTCAAGACAGAGCTCGCCGCCGCCGTTTGGCCATAAAAGGGTTGTCCACGCGCCGCTGGCGAGAGTGGGCGTGAGCTGCAGTAGGCGGGTGCACACAGCTACTATGCATTGTACTGCACTAAATAAGCACCCTAGGTGCACGTGATTCTGGCTATAGCGAATCACACTTCGCGGGTGCACAACGCCTACCGTGTGCCTGCGTCACACTGGATCGCCAGACCGTTGGCCGCTATTGACCAGGATGTTGACCGGCCGTTAACTTTTTTTTTGGGACCCTACCTGAGGATTTCTTGATGTTCTAGATCCAATGGCGCAGTCCGTTTTTCCAAATTCGAACTTGGTAAGCTATTTTTACGCATTTGACCTTGTAAATTGAATAGTAAATGCACGAATTAATGTAGTTTTGTATTCTTTGGTATGCAAGGATTAATCAGGTTGGATATTGAATTAAGTAGAATATTCAGGGAGCTAGGATGTGGATTTTAGCAATGCCAGCATAAGGTTAGTACACCTCAAACTCTGAAATACTTCATGAGCATCATAAGAGTAATTGCCTTGCATGTTAGTGGTTGCAAAATTGGGTATGAGTAATAAGCATGCGTTGTTCTGGTATTACGAAGCCTGATATTTATTGAAATACTTGATAAGTTTGAGAATGTTTGAATATATATTATGAGCTTTTGAGACTGTGTAGGATCGCCGAATATTCGTATGATTATCTGATTGTTTGATCGATTGATATATGTTGACGACTCGCGTATTTAGCTAAATAAATTAATATGTTCGATTGAATATGGTTAGAGACAATACTGACGAATATTCGATTAAATGGATAGAAAGTCAGTAAGTGCTAATAAATAATTAAGTACGTTAGCAACATACTTAAATAACTTTCATAAGCTTTAGGGACCGAATAAGTATGTTCGGGTATCGTTACCCGCTAAACTGAATAGTCAAAAATCCCAATTAGAGAAGTAAATAAGGAATATTAATAAATAGATTTATGCCTTAATAAATGAGATAATGTGGATTGTTGGAAATAACTGATGAGAATGAACTGTATGCTATTCCATAAAATGTAACAACTCGGTAATGCTTGATTGGTTGTAATAGCAACAATAGGGACCTGTGGTGGGTCGTATGATGTTGTGTGCCAGGTAGGGCACTTGTTTGGATCCTTGGTGGGTTGAATATGGTTATGCCATGTGTGGGCATTTACTTGGTTATGAATCTTTGTTTGATGTGATCTGAATACTTAGTTAGTGAGTGTTGCAACACATGAAGGCCATCCGATGCGAGATTTCGAGCCTCGCTCAATGTAAGATTTCGAGCGAAGGCTCGATGTGAGATTCTAAGTATACCGCTCAATGTGAGATTCTAAGCAGCTCGATGTGAGATTCTCATCATGGGTTGGTCATCTAGTTTCGGGTGACATTAGGCCTCACTCTTGGTTTGTTTTATTAATGTGCTTATGTTGTTTGAGATGTGGTTTGTTCATAACATGTGTTTAGGCGATTATGGCAGTGCCATATGTTTATTTATCTCTTATTATTGCTCGTATTAGCTTGCATGCTTATATTTATGATTAGCATGAAGTATAGTAGAGTAGATGTGTACCACTGAGCTTTGTAAGCTCAACGCTCAAAATTGTTGTTTCCGTGCGTAGGTTGACCGTTGGATCGTAGAATCGCAGATCATTATCAGATCAGGATTCTGGCACATGGTGATCTTCGAAGTACGATATTTGAGTCTAGTGGGCTATGTGTTCATAAGACCTTACATGTGGAGTCTGTATTTATTATTTGAAATTGTACCTTCAAATATTTTAAATTTAAATTAGAGCTCCTTTGTAACATTTTATTTATTTATATATACTTATTTTAATTGTTGGTTCTAAGTATTTTGCGACTTACTTGTTGGGTTGATCCTGTTTAAAAAGAAATTTTATGGTTTTGGGTTTGGGCTTGTGGCCCAAATGTGACATCCGAGTCGAAGGTGTTACATTTAGTGGTATCAGAGTCTAGGTTTAGCCAGTTCTAGGAAACCTCGGGTGCTATAGATGTTTTAGTAAGGTGCTTAGTGAATACAAGCCCTTAAACTAAATATGTACTCCTTAAGACTGGAATTTTGATAGTGCATCTAATGTTGCGATGTCAAGATGGTTATGATTGTGGTTGAGAGGGTTGAGTTAAGCATCGAGTTATTCATGGTAGTAATCCCGGGAGTGAGGTCACCTCAAATTGTTGAGATGCAAGTTAGTCAAATGGCACCCGAGTCGAGAATGTATTTTCCTCATGTCTCATAAGTGGCGTCTTCGTTGTACGTTGTAGTCACACTGAAGTCTTTAGATTCATTGTAAGAGTTCACAACAAGGAATCTTTATCGTTACGTGTGGATAGAGGTTTTGTTGCAGGAATAGATAATCTGCTCTTGAAATCAATCGGCGAGTGCATGTTGGTTGGATGACCCTTTTATATGTTTAAAATGAGTCTTTATTGATACTAGGAGAGTATCATTTCCATTCTTAGAGGCATTCCTCGGAGATAGTGGATTCATGACCCATTAATTTGTCGGAGTATGGTCGAAGTTAGACGTTCTACAGCTTTGAAGGAAAGCTACCTTCTTAAGAGTTGTTGCACCGTGGGAATTATTCCGGTTAATCAAGTGTGGAGCTTGCCAGTGATGTCAAGAGTGAGTTTGAGGCTTCGAGACCTTGATGGAACCCAGCATTTAAAAATGAAAATGTTGGATCGTCGTCCTTTTATCGTTATCTTCGTAGTGATAGTTGTGAGGATGGCAACGGGGTTATGCAATAGGTTTGACCAAATTGATAGGTGTTAATGTGTGTAGTTCGATGCTCGAGAGCTTTTAGATTTCCATAGTGTTTGTTTATGCTTCGTGGGAGAGTCGTTAGGATCTCTCCCTATTAGGAATATGAGTAGAAATTAAGGTAAGACTGAGTTGGAGGCCGGTGCCATCGTAGTTGTCAAAGGATGTCGACCCTGTTGAGTAGTTGCAGATTCAGTTTTAGAGGAGTAACATGAATAAGGTCTTTTTCGTCTAAGTGCTTTACCCAATGGAGAGTCAGACTTGTTCTCTAGTAAAAAGTTAGTTCGTGGAGGTGTTGTCCAAATTGTTGATAGTTGGTTAAACGGTCGTCAAAGACCGTTACCCGTTTATAGATATGGATAACCCGTTTAATCGAATGTGAAGTGCCTGCGTATTTTTTCTGAGATTAGTTTGGAAGGGTGATGCTTATTGTTAATGTATTAAGGTTAGAAAAGTGGATTTTGGAATGAAGATTTTCTTTTCTCTTTAAGCATGTTGTGATAGCGGGTAATGTTCGTGGTGACGTCGAGGTATTTTAGTGCAGATAAGGTGGGAGCCACTGTGTTGTCTCTCGAATATAAGTTATATGTTTTGCGTGACAGGTGTGGATGTGAAGGAATTTGAAAAGTGTAGCGACCTAAATTTTTTGAAATTTTCGTTAGATAATTTCGAATGAGATCGCTTAAAATGAGTAATAGATTTCCTTTATTGTTTTCTTTGGAAAATGTTTTTTTTAAAATGGTTCAATTTTAGTTTGGGTCTATTGTAATGCGGGTCGGGTCAATATTGGATCTGTTGATTTTTCGATCGGTTAATATCGGGTCAGGTGATTGTCAGGTCAGTTGATTTTTGGGTTAGGTCAATAGCAGATCGATTGGTTTTTTTATTTAGGTCAACTTTTGGATCTTCGGGTTGAGTTGAGCATGAGTCCAATAAAAGTATATCTAGAATATTGATGTAGCGAGCTAAAAATTTTGAAATTTTTGTGAGATAATTTCGAATGAGATCACTAAAAAAGAGTAATAGATTTCCTTTATTGTTTTCTTTGGAAATTTGTTTTTTTTTTTTTGAAAATGGGGAGTTCTTTTAAAATTTTGTTGTTTGAAAAACAACAAAACTTGGAGTCGCCACCAGCCACTGAGGTAGGCCGGACACCATAAAAACCAGATATTCATTTGAAAGCCGGTTCGAGAGTGGTAACGGATATGGGCGCTTTGGCACCCCGCACCGCCCAAAAATTGGTACCGTAAAAAGAAAATAAATAATTACCGCTTTGTTAATATCGGATTTTTCAAATTAAAGTGATGATTAAGTTAAAATCCAGTTATACATGCGAGTCTATTTTAAGGGTCTTGTTATTCGAAAGTAAACAACAAGACCACCATCACTACGTTGATACTAGCCGCGTTTACTCTCGAATAACAAGACACCACATTAACAAATTTAAATAAGTCGAATGCAACGAAATAAATCAAAGCAAATAAACATGAAATAAGAGCATAAACATGATAAATATGAATAAAGGCACGAAACAAATGTACAAATAGAATTCTAAGTATCACATATTAAAACACCACTTTATGTGGAAACGTTATATTAGATGAAAACATTATTATATACATATAATAATATATTATACATACTTATATATATATATATGCGTATAAGTATAGAAAAGAGGATTTGGCAGTAGTCATGTATGTATATAATATTTAAACTATATATTATAATACACAATCATATGATATATATTACATATATATGAACCATATATTATAGACGAAACATAGAGAATAAATATATACATACAGCCAAGAAAACTATATGTATATACGGCTGTAAACAAAAATCAGTATGTTAAGCGATACAATAATAAAGCTATATATATACACGTATAACATAAATTTAAAGGCTATATCTATCTTTATCATACCTTACATCAAACTAAATAAATAAATAACCACCAAACCAAGTATAAATATCCCACATATATCAACCCATACTAATTATCACCAAAATCATCAAGATAAACATATACAAATGAAACTTAAACAAATAAAAAAAGATTACCAACAAATCTCATCAATATTTCTATTAAATCATAACAGTGATTACACCTAAGTAAACAAGTGAAGAAAATACCAAAAACCCAGATATATGCTCGATCGATCAATCCATAAATTGTTGTTGTTGGGGTTGAAAAGCTTAATTTAGGTTGGTGGTTCGAATGGAAAAATGATTCGGGCGAAGGTGTTTGGTGGTGCGGCAGTGTAGTGTAGGCTAGGAAAAAATAGGGGTTAGTGAGATTTTGGGGCTAGGAGGCTAAGGAAAGAATTGAGAATGGGGGATGCCGAGAGTTAATGGGGATATGATTTTGTAATGGGAGAGGGGAGTGGCCAGCAAAATGAAAATGGCCCTGGAGATATATGAAAAGGATGGATTCGGGATCCATGTTCATGCCGTGGGGATTTTTTTTAAGGTAGGCTATTATATGTTCTTTTTTATTGTTTTTTATCCCATAAAATAGAACTAATGAGGTTCAAGACCTTACTCACTAAGTAGTTGTTCATCCAATAGGATTCAAGCATCCATCCATCCAATGAGAGTAAAGCCTTAATGAGGAAGGAGTTAGGATTTTTATTTTACTTTTTGTATTTTTTATTATGTAAAATTAGAGGTAATGGGTCATATTTAATGTGGGCTATTTGGTTAGGGTATAAGGTTTTGGGTATTAAGAAAGGGAAATGTGGATCGATTTTATTTCGAGCATTTAATTTAAACCTGGACAAAATTTAGTGTCTATAGCTGCCCCTCTTTGCTCATTGTTGTGAAGCAGAAATAGAGCAAAGACTAAATATACAAATTTTGTCCCATTTCCTCATCTGAAGATTCTGAGCTGCGAGTTCCTCCTATATAGAACTGTTCACCCTTCCTCTTCCTGTAATTGTCGCTTTGAGTCTTCTGGAATGCTCTCGATCTTCATCGTCTTGGCATGGGATTTCCATCAATCTGAGGACCCCAGAAACTTATGTCTTGCTTTCTGGTCTCATTGACACCAAATGATATCTCGCTTTGAGTCTTCTGAAATGCCTTCGATCTTCATCGTCTTGGCGTGGGATGTCCATCACTCTGAGGACCCAGGAAACTGATGTCTTGCTTTCTGGTCGCCTTGACACCAAATGATATCTCGCTTTGAGTCTTCTGGAATGCCTTCGATCTTCATCATCTTGGCATGGGATGTCCATCACTCTAAGGACCCCGAAAACTGATGTCTTGCTTTCTGGTCGCATTGACACCAAATGATATCTCGCTTTGAGTCTTCTGGAATGCCCTCAATCTTCATCGTCTTGGCATCAAATGTTCATAACTCACTGTCGGTATCTATTTCTTTTTTTTTTGTTTTTCAAATACCTGAAAGAAACAGACACAATGATTTGATGATGCTAGTTAGCATGCTCCTACCTTAAGAATGCCTAACTATTCATAATGCATGGGTGGAATCATAATTGTTTGGGAAAACCCTTGCTTTATGGTCGGTCACCTTTAGCTCTCATGGGCCCTTTGTCTTCGTGGAATCTTCATCTTTTGTCTTGTCTTAAAAGGGTGTGGCTAATTTGCATTGGTCGAAACAAAATCAATCATTTCTTGGAGTTCAACTCTAAAACACCTCCCTCCACTTCACTTGGAATTAAACGTTGTCTTTTCAATGATTATTCATGACAGGGTTTTCAACATTATGATGAACCCATGCCCCCAAGTCTTAAAAGTTTTCCACTTCTATGAAGTTCAATCTTCACTTTCTTGAACCAATCTTTATTTCTACTGGATCTCTCTCTCTTGTTTACTTTTGAAATGATCATTGACTTGCTCCGGTCAGAATCAAATCTATCATTTGCTGAAGTCCGAATTCATGACATCACCCTTACTCAATTGTTATTTCTTCTATGACTCTTTATGATGAGTCTCATTCTACCTCGGCATAGAGATGAACACATGCCCCTCAAGCTTCCAAGATTTACGTACTTCGACAGGGTCTAATTTCCAATTTTTTGAACCAAGTAAAATATTTCTTCTTTCTTTACTGAATCTTCAATTTTTGTCTCATTCTAAAAGGTAATTGTTATCTCTTCCAAAATCTATCATTTTCTATCATGTGACATCGCCCTTACTTAGCTGGGATTCAAGTGTTATCTCTTCCAAAACTCTCTACAATGAGCCTTCTTCTATCCTAACGTTGGGCTGAACACTGTGCCCCCAAGTCCCCAAATCTTCCTTCTTTTCGATAAGGTCCTAAATCTTCATTATTCTGAGCCATATGACATGTTGTGGTAAAACTTTTCCATAAATCTCTGAACTACCTGATTATTCTCATTCTAATCACTGATAAATTGTTCTTTCATGCTAGGTCGACCATGTAGCTCTTTGACCTAACACTCTAACCACATAGGCATACAAGGAGCCGTTCTTCTCTTTTACCTTGGTAGCATCTCGTCTCACCTCTGGGTTTAACTATTGTTTTGCCCTTGACCCATCGGTACAAGCTTTATTCTTTCTCAATGTTGGGCTGTAAACATGCCCCCTAAACCTCCAAACTTTTCTTCAATGAGACTCAATCATCATTTTGTGGATCAGGTCATCATGGCAAGTACTCATTTTAAGTCATTTAACTGTACATCGTACTGAGTCTTGCTACTATCTTATTCAGAATAATTGACGGGTTTTGTATTAGGTCAACCACGTACATCATTGACCTAAAACTTTATCTCAGAAGCCATGCAGAAGAATAACATGTCTCGTCTTTGGGTTTGGCCGTTAATTTTTGCCTCTGATCCAACGGGACAGTCTTTCTTCTATCTCAATGGTATGCCAAAAATGCCTCCTAAGTCTCAAATTCCATTTCTTCAATAAGATTCAATCCTCATTCTTCTGAATTAATCCATGCATTGTGACAGACACTTACTTTGAGTCTTTGTAGCATATGAAGCTTTGCTACTATCTTATTTAGAATCACGAACATGTTTTGTATTAGGTCGATCATATGCATCCTTGACCACGCATTCTAAACTCTGTACAACAATACAGAGAAACCTTATATTCTTTATCTTTTCTCTCTTTTCTTCTCTATTCTCTTATTTTTTTTCCTATCTCTTTCTCTCTTTTCATTTATATGTCAGTTTGCTAACTATCGTTTCAACAAAGGATGCCTTTTGGGTTACTATACAAAATCAAAATCAATAGAGAAAGAATAGAATGCCCCGGATATCAAATGCAAGAGCGACTTAGATTCAATTCCCTGGTGATCAATAGTTTGCCTTTGAATGTTGTGGCGATATTTGAAGTTGTGAAATTATTGCCAGATTGCTTGGTTCATCCTCATTATTATGGTATTTGCTTGATCTGTTCGAAAACTACTCCTTCAGTTCTCATTGCTTCTCCAAAATATATTTCAGGTTTTCAAATTTGCTTAACACATTAAGTGTAAAAAATATCAATTTAAAATTTTTATTACAAGTATATACTTTCAATTACAATTAATATCATGTCAATGCCTTCAAAAAGTCATCTCTGACGCTAGGGTTTTGAACATATGAAGCATAGCTCCTTATTAGATTTGTTCTCCCCCCACAGCTCCATCAGGATGCTCCAAGACTTATTTGATTGTTCATAGATTTTAGAGATTTATCTCTGATGTTAGGGCATTGAACAAGTGGAATCTAGTTCCTTATTAGACTTGTTCTCCTCCCCAGCTTCATTAATTGTTCATTTCTTGACAGATT
Source organism: Hibiscus mutabilis (assembly GCA_019671005.1). Taxonomy (NCBI): domain Eukaryota; kingdom Viridiplantae; phylum Streptophyta; class Magnoliopsida; order Malvales; family Malvaceae; genus Hibiscus; species Hibiscus mutabilis. Next base: position 34,587,205 of record CM033743.1, on the reverse strand, counting down.
TTTTAATTAAAAGAATTCCTACATTCAAACTGTTCTATTAGTCTTTCTTAGGAGATTTTCTTATCATCGAACATTATCGAAGGAGTAGTAATCTTACGTCTCGCGCTTTACCGACCAGAGCGGGCTGAGCAGGAAATCATACTTCATCGTGATCACTACATTCAATTGATCCTTCATTAGAATCAATGTTGTATCATGCACGTGATATCCGAGACTCTACGAGGGTAAGAAAGAATATAAATATATATTTACTTAAAAGACGCATCCTTTCATTGAAATGAAAAAGACAAACATAACATATGTCCTTACAAAAAGATCCTTGCTACCTTCGGGCAAACAGTAGCAAAGTTAATTTTACACATTAAAAGGACAACAAAACATGCAAGAAAAAGTGAAAAGATAACACCTAAAACATGGATAGGATGCACTAGAAATCCTTGAACATTATAACACCGGTCAATCACCCCGAACCTTCAATCTTGACCTCTTTGTTGATCTTTGGTCTCCCATTATCAAAAGAAAGTATTTCCTTCATGACAAGTTCATAGATTTTGCCTTTCAGAAACACACACCCTTCCGTTGTATGGCTAAAGTCACCATGATGGTACCCGCACGGAACCCTGGTACCAAACACATTGGGATTGAAATAAGCATATCGCTTCATAGGAAGCTGCTTCAAAAGCTTATTTTGAACTAGCAGGGGTAACAACTCCGAATTTGATATTGGGAATGACATCTTCGTCCTCTTTTTGCCCTCTTTTGTATTTTTATCATTCACTGTCCCCATTTTCCTTGAACAGAATTCCCCCTCTTTGAGAACGTCTTTATTATCAAGCATCGTCACTTTTGGGGAATTTTCTAGAACTGCTTCTAAATTTTCAAGCGGGTTCTGTACAATACTTTTCATGGAAAAGTTGTGGTCATGATAACTGCTGACATTTTTAGATTTTGTTGATGTCGGCAATTTCTCTTTACCCACCCCTGTTATTGTGGCGACATGACCTTCTCTCAATTTCATGGTACTGACCATAGTTGGGAAATTAATCTTCAAACCTGGACCCATTGTCACAAACTCTAACACCCCAAGATCTAGAAGGTGTTAAACTTTACACTTGAAACTCACACACTTCTCGATGGAATGTCCATGAATTCCGGCATGGTAATCGTAACTATCTTTCTTATTGAACCATCTCGGGTATGAGGGTGGCTAAGCTTTGACAAAGCATGGTGCAACCAGTCGAGCGTAGGGGTGTAAACGAGTTGAGTCGAGCTCGAGTAGTGCTGAGCTCGACTCGTTAAGATTTTGAGTCGAGTTCGAGCTTGAGTAATTTTTAACGAGCCTGAAAAATCAGAGCTCGACTTGGCTCGTTAAGAATTTGAGTCGAGTTTGAGCTTGATTCGAGCCCAATCGAGTCAAGTGTTGACTGATCTTTGATCGTGTCAGAGTCGAGTATCTCGCCATCTGTAAAGCCCTATCAAGAAAAAACTTTGATACACAAGTTGTGTAAACTCAAGCTTGTTCATTTTAGGTTTTAGAGTGTTAGTTTAGGGTTTAGAGGTTTAGATTGTTGGGTTTAGAATTTAGGATTTAGATTTTAGGGTTTAAAACTTATGTTTAGGGTTTATATTTTAGGGTTTTTAAGTTTAGAAATTTAGTTTTAAATTATAAAAAATAAAAAAAAAATAGTATATTATAATTTCGAGTAGCTCGCGAGCTTTTCGAGTCGGGTATCAAGTAGCTCAGCTCGTTAAGAACTCGAGCTGAGTTTGAGCTCGAGTCGAGTCCAATCGAGTCGAGCTTTGATGGAGTTTTGACTGAGTCGAGCTCGAGTAGCTCACGATTTGTCTCGTCTGTGTAGCAACTTAGAGAACAAATCTTGGTAGGTGAACGGGCTTGGAGTAAATTGAAAGTCCTCTACTTTCTTGCCTTTCTTTTGAGGACTGGAAGTTGGGCTTGCTGACAACTGAAGAGATCCTTGTGGTTCTACCTCATATGTCTTTCCGTTCATTGGCGAAGACAAACTTTTAAGAGAGAGTCATCGGTCTCACTCATCACTAGTTTGGCAGGACATTCAGAGACGACACTGCCTACCTCATGTTGATTGGTGACAGCTTGTTTTTGTGAGATAAGGTTTCTTCCACTATAAATTCATAGTCTTGGCTTTTACTTATCTTTTCAATCTCCTCATTCATGGGAGAGTCTTCAGTCAACCCTACCATGCATAATGGTTCGATTTCCTGACTTAAAGGAGACTTGACTTCTGACATATCCCTCTTTGCCCTCATTGCATCAACCTCTTCAAGAGCACCCATGTCCTGATCTATCTCTTCTCTGGGACCTGTATTCTCCTTTATATTCGAGCCTTGCGCATTTGGGGACATGGTTTGGAGTGAGGCAACCATCGACCCCTTAGGGGCCTCATAGGTGTCCGTGTTGTTATCCTCTTGATTTAATTGCTCATGAGTAGGTTCTTGGTCCTTAGGCGTAGACACGATTTTTAAGAGAGAATTTTCAATCTTATCTAACGTCAATTCAATAGGACATTCGAAAGTGCGAACTATCTCGTATTGGTCGATGATGGCTTGATCTTCATCAGAAAAAACCTTTTTCACGGTAAAGTCACAATCCCAACTCTTACTTGTTTCTTCGACCTCCTTTTGCACCAAGGAGTCTTCTGCCAAACTCTTTCCTTTGACCATCATACCCATCAATTCATCGGTTTGCCCCCTAGTTTCCTCTTGGAGCTTCTTTATATGTGTTATTATCTCTTTTTTATTCCAAACCAGATGTTCTTGGAGCTGTTCGAGCTTATCAACCCTAGACACTAGGTCATATATGCTTCTAGAGCGGTACTGGCTGGAAGTCATTCTATTATCCTTTCTAACTTCTGAGGTGAATGCTTCTCTCACACTGCCTTCCATTGTAGCAGAACTGTCTTCTATTTCTCCCTTTGATGTCGAGGACATATGAGTGTGGAGTCTTTAATTACTGTCACGAAACCCCCCAATTAATCTTATTGTTTAATTATTTAATACATGATATATGCTTTATGGAATGCATGAAATCAAATAAATGCATGGATGTATGCAAGTGAATGCATTGATTCCATTAGCGGTCACCCTCGAAAAAATTTCATTGCAGATCAAAAGGTTCTCATTACAAAGAAAGGTAAACTCCTACAGATATACCCTAACCCTAACTGCTAGCTTTCCAATAGCTTCGAGTAGTTGACTAAATCTGGGTGCCTCCTCCCTATCTAGAGGTTCAAAAGAAAGAAGGGCTTCAGCTTCGTTGGCTAGGTTCCTTACATGTTGGGTGGTTTCTTGCACTTACACCACTAAGTCGGTATTGTACTGATCTGGATCTTGAATCATGCGAACAGCGTCACAAAGGTGCCTCACCCAATAATTGTTTCATCCCTCGGTGACTTCTTCAAGAACCCCAATTCTTCCGAGGTAACCTTGGACTGTGGCCTCTAATGTCTCAATTTGAGCTTGAAGTGTTTCGTTTCTCTTATAAGTTAACTTGAAACTTAAGGAAACCATTTTGAACACGATATTCATAAAAGAACTGATCTAGCTCACCAATCTTTTTCTTCTAGTTGAGCATTTTGGGCTTGACTTTGACTCAAGCTCTCGAGGATAGAGTTATACAAACATTGCATCTCAAATAGTCGGTTCTTGCTTTCTTGGGACTTTCTCTTCCATGGGGTAGCATCCATTACTTATTTTCTTTTCTGAATTTCGTTTGGCCCTAGCTTAAGAGTACCACTTTGGTAAAGAGCATTTTTCTTGCAAACCCGTGTCGAGCTTCATTTACTATTTGATAGTCCTATCTCACTCATCCACATCTAGGCCGACCCTATAAAACTCGCTTGTATGCTCAGTTTGCAAAGCATTCATCTTCTTCTTAACCTCTTCTAGCTCACTTCTTATGATGTCAGCCTCGGAAGGAACCATTCAAATATTCTTCAAGTGACATAGTCGGCCCTTGGTCGTGCTTCAGAGTCTGGTCATTAACTCTCTTTTGCCTCCAATAGGCATAATCTAGGGTGAACATACACTTGTTGTATTCTTCGACCTTTATGCGATAGAGGTGATCCCAAGCTCTAGAAGCATCTTAAACCTTCGCCTATATTTATTCTTAAATGCGAACTCGGAAGTGCTCAAATCGACGGTGACAGTCACAAACTGTGGTGAACTGAACTGCCTTGACACCAACAAAAGAGTGCAAGCAATCCCACCGTACAAGCCTATCATCATTAGCCAATCATAGTCTTCACAACTGTATAAGAAATGAAGGACGCTACCGAGCCAAGGCACTCTCCACACAATATCCCCATCTTGAATATTTTTGAATATGGCCATCCATTTCTATTTTTCTGACTCCTCCCACCATTCTTTTGCTAGGTACTCTCACAAAGGGGAGAAATCTCCTAAGAATATCCCAGGTAAAACTCTTTGTCGGTGTTTTCCAAAGATGACTTCAAATCCATACTTGAAGTAACTGTGCATATCCTCTAAATCGCCATTCTTCATGCTTTCAACCAAAACTCATGGGAAAATGATCAAACAATAGATCCCCAAAGCGACTAAATCGATATTCATGACTTCGTCCGGGTGTATCGGTATGATATCTCAAATGCACTCCCATAAAAAAACAGTGATGTCACCTCGAGCCTAAATCAAACCTTCAACCGAATCTTCGTTCATCCTGGCCAATGTTCTAAGACCTAGATGGTTTCGTGTAAAATGAATATTATTCTAATTAAGCAAAACAGTGTACTCTTCGATCGTTGGCATCAAATCATTCCCATTGAAAGCGAAGTTGTAACACCACCACCCGGGTAGGCAGAAAACCGGTTCAGGAGCGTTACCGAGTACATTACAAGCAAGAACAAGCAAGAATAGGCTAACTCATCCCTAGTAGATGAGTTACTTAACTAGCAAGTAACCAAAACAATTATTACTTATCATATAAGCAATCTTATTTACTTACATTATAGGTTACCAAACTTTCACTTTATATTATCATTCAAGCATCACATTTCGAGACCTATAAGCAAACAACTTTCCATTTTCATTTGATTGTTCATTAACTTGATTCATGTAACATTACTTACATAGCTTACTAAACATGATAATTTGAACGTACCTTGATTCCAAGCAAGCAACATGCCAAGCCTTACCATTCGGCAATTACCATTCAAGCTTATAAAAGTACATATACATACATGTCATGATCATACAATACTACCATATTTGCCAAGATATTCGAAATGGAACAAGGCTAGATGATCACTTTGAACATTTCAAGTATAAAAATCAATATGCGCAGCAACATTACTTTCATTACATAGAATTCATTGCTTGATTACACATTAACAAACAAGTTCATTACTAGGTTCATGTTAACAACCAATTTCACAAAATAGTAAGCCCATTCAAGAGCATATACATATACAAGTTCAACTATTCAAATGCATGCACAAGACATTAGATACAACTATGTGCCACCAACTAGGGGAGTACAAAACAAGTATGAACCATACTTTAGCTATGCTTGTGTCTTGCTTCGAGCTCAAGAAATCAGGCTTCAGGATCAAGAAACGATCAAATCCTTTATCCTGTGGTTGGGAAGAATGAAAACAAGAGTGATAAGTACAAGATTGTACTTAGTGAGGTAGCAACTAGATCTAACCAATTTACAAGACAAGTATCACTTAGACAAGTTTAAGCCGTTTAAGCCTAGTCCAAGTTGGAACAATTCGATTTTAAGCTTTATACATGCTTATCATTTCAAACAATACACTAGGCACAATCGATGCAAGTAGGATTATAAGTCATTAAATATATGTAATTCAAGAATCCAAGTATCATGTAATTCAAGAATTCAAATAGTTCAAGTATCATGTAATTCAAGAATCCAAGTAGTTCAAGTATCATGTAATTCAAGAATCCAAGTAGTTCAAGTATCATGTAATTCAAGAATCCAGGTAGTTCAAGTATCATGTAATTCAAGAATCCAAGTAGTTCAAGTATCATGTAAGCTTATTCTTTAATTATTTTCATTTGCTTTCTTTAGTTTATGCTCTTGGTATTTAGTTGTCCAGGTAATCGAGTCTCCAAACAACTGTCGCCACAAGATGTGCCGTAGCACTGGTCAACCCTCCAACTGTGCCAAAGACCAAAACTATGTACCCTTCGTCTGTCGCCAATTAGGGGCCTTACCCTGGACTGTAGTCCACCCTGACACAATGAGCTCTAGACTCTAAGGCATGCCCTTCTACCTATGACAACTAAAACCCAAGGCTTTGTTCAATTATGAATCACTTATTCAAATATTACATGTTTATGTCGAGCAATAGCTTATTCAAGGATCAATTCAAGTGATACATTGCAACATCATGTTCATATAGACAACCCTTAGGCCAATTGAGCCTTAGCTCTACACTTTGCAATTTAATCTTGTCATTCAAGCAAGCAATTAACATATGCCATTTCTTAGGCATCAAGCAAGATCTTCAATTCATGATTTATATCATGTTAACAAGAATTCAAATCATAGAGATACATTAAGCATTCATTCGAATGGGTCAAAGTCAAGGCATCAAGGTTCAAGTATTTGTTTTCACCTTTCTTCCTAGGTACATTAACATCATACATGTTACTATTACTTCAAGTTTTAGCTTAAACCATTCTTCCCTTTTATTCATATTCAAGTTAAAATTGAGATCATTAACATGGAATATCAATGGCAATAAGATAATCATGCACGTTTGGTTAGGACCTAAGTCCTAACCCTATTGTAAACTACACTCACAATACTCCAAGCTTAGCTAATCTTGGATCCAAATCCTTTGTTTCTAGCTTTCGAATTGTCCTCCTTAGACCCTTCTCCAATGTTCCCTTCTCGTTCTAACATTTCATACAAGTGAATCATGGTCAAGACAACTACATTCATTTATTCAAAACAAGACAACAATACACATAATTCATTCAACATACATTTCAAAACATCAAGGCTGCTACTACTGCCAGGCAGCATGTGCACAGTTTACTTAAACATGCATATATTTCATTCCGTACGATGGAATTTCAATTGGTTTACACCGTTGAAAAGATAACTTTATTGTCCTTCTAACCATATAAGCCTTGAATTTTAATTATTTACCAATTAATACAGTTTTTTACCTAAAGATAAGGTAATTACAACACTGGACAGTTTGCACTGTCCTTAGTGTTTCATTTCTACAATCCTTTATACAATTCTGAATTCAATTATGTTTTCTCCTAATGAATTTAGACATATTAAGGTACTATCAATTAAATTTTCAGACTTAAATTCCATTTGTGCAATTTATAGAGAGTTTTCAAAGTTACTGCCCAGAATAGGCTATTCTGGGCAGATTTCACTAGTTTGAGTTTCTAGCTTCTTTAATCACTTAGATAACACTCCTAACATGTTAATTCAACTTATATACATGTTATTACATGTCTAGGTCAGTTCCATTCTCCTACCAATGTGATCAAAACAGTTTCATTCTATGTGACTTCCAATCATACCAATTTAGTACCTAAATTTCCAGCAATCATAACAATTTCCAGCATGAACATTCAAGTTTCCAGCAACATACATATTCCTTTCTTAGCAATTTGATCACCACATTAAAAATTTCAAAGAATCTTAGAACTATCGTCACTAGAACATGCATATCTTCCATCTTAATCAAATCAAGCAACAATAACATCAAAATTCAAGATTTAAACATGGAATTCAAGTAAAGAATCAAGTATTTTACCTTCCTATCAAGCTAATTTGATCAACAACAACTCTCTCTCACTAATCTCTCAAGAATCGGCCATGGCTATGAAGGAAGGAAGAAGATGAAATTTTGCACAATTTGATTTCACGAGCCGGCCATTTCATTCTTGTTTGCCATGTGTGAATTAATCTTGCCATGAATTGCCACATGTTTTCCACTATTAATAAATGGTTTAATTACCATGCAATTTTAATGCTTTACTCTAGTTTCAATTTGGTCATCTTAATTTGACTCTCTAAATTGTTAGTTGTAATATTTTAATCCTTTAATTATGTTAGCTAATGTTCTCCCCTCAATTAATTTCCAATTCTTTTAATTTGAGTAACACCTAGTTCAATTAGTTAGTCACTTAGATAGTGGTAACTTTTCTAAGCTCGGTTTAGGGTGTTACAATTCTCCCCCCTTAAAAATAAATTCGCCCTCAAATTTACCTGAGTTGAACAAGTGAGGATATTGATCTCTCATCGTGGTCTCACGTTCCCAAGTTGCCTCTTCCATTTTATGATTTCTCCATAACACTTTCACCAAGGGAACATTCTTGTTTCGGAGTCTTCTAACTTTTTTGTCAAGTATTCGTATTGGCTCTTCATATGATAAGTCGGGATTCAATTCGACTTCTTCAGGTTCAAGAACATGGGATAGATCAGATCGATATTTTCTAAGCATAGATACGTGGAAGACATTATGAATCTTGTCAAATTCATTGGGAAGAGCTAATCGATGGGCCACTGGCCCAATCCTTTCAACAATCTCGAACGGTCCAATGAATCGGGGACTAAGTTTCCCTTTTCTTCCAAACCGAAATACATTCTTCCAATGGGACACTTTCAGGAAGACTTTGTCTCCAACATTGTATTGGATGTCTCTCATTTTCAAGTATGCATAGGCTTTCTGTCTATCGAAAGCTTGCTTCAATTGATCATGTATGATTTGAACTTGTTCCTCGGTTTCTCTAAGAATTGAGGTCCCAATACTTTGTTTTCTCCCAGTTCAGACCAGTACAAGGAAGTTCTACATTTCCTTCCGTATAGAGCTTCAAAAGGAGCCATTTGAATAGATTTCTGGTAGATATTGTTGTAAGCAAACTCTACTAGGGGTAGAGACACGTAGCATGTCTTCAAGTACTTGGATGATTATTTCATATTGGCCATCTGATTGAGGATAAAAGGCTATGCTCAAATGCACTTTGGTTCCAAGGCCTTTTTGCAAAGAATTCCAGAATCGAGAAGCAAATCTAGGGTCTCGATCAGATATTATAGCTGTAGGTACACCGTGTAATCGAATCACTTCATGGATATTAGCTCGGCTAAGGTTTCCAAGCTCATTTTCATTCGAACAAGGATGAAATGAGTAAACTTTGTGAATCTACCAACAATCACCCATACAACATCATTCTTTCTTGGAGTGGAAGGAAGACTAGTAACAAAGTCCATTGTAATCTGATCCCATTTCCACTGAGGGAATTCGATTGGTTGGAGCAATCCAGTAGGGACTTGATGATCGGCTTTGATCCTCTGACAAGTTAAGCATTTGAAACAAAGTCTGTGATAGGCGATTTCATGCTTGGCCACCAATATAGTGGCTTTAGGTCCTTGTACATCTTAACTGATCCAGGGTGAATCGAGAAAGAGCTTTGGTGAGCTTCTTGTAACATCTCGTGTCTTAGTTCTTCGTTGTTAGGAACACATACTCTATCTTTAAAATAGAGGAGTCTATTCGACTTGAGGGAAAAGTCAGAATTAGACTCAGAGTCTAGCTTGGACATGATCTTCTGAAGATCTTGATCAATTTGTTGGAGTTCTTTGATTCTCGAGATTAGACTAGATTGAACTTGAAGTTCAGACAAGAATTTTCATCTTTTGGATAAATGGAAATGAGCATTGATAGCCAAGGAAGCTAGAAACAAATGGAAAAGATCATTAAGGGAGATTTTCGAATAGTTACTTGTAAGTCAAGAAATGTCTAATTCGAATGGTTACTTGCAAGTCAAGAAAAGAAATATTTCGAATAAATTATTCTAGGATTTATATTTAAGGGTTTACCTGAGTATGGTCTACGACTAAGGGCATCAACAACCACGTTTTCTTTCCCCGGATGGTAGTCGATAACCAAATTGTAATCTTTAAGTAACTCTAGCCATCTCATTTGCCTCAAGTTCAAGTCTTTCTAAGTTAGGAGGTACTTGAGACTCTCGTGGTCTGTGAACAAGCTGTATTTCTCCCCGTACAAGTAATGTCTCCAGACTTTGAGTGCAAACACGATAACTGTCAATTCTAGATCGTGAGTATGGTAGTTTGACTCTTGTGGTTTTAGTTGCCTTGAAGCGTAAGCTACCACGTTTCCATCTTGCATTAGGACACATCCTAGTCCCAAATGAGATGCATCACTGTAAACAGTGTACTCCTTGCCCGATACTGGTTGGATGAGAACCGGAGCATGAGTCAGGGCTTGTTTAAGTTGATCGAAGCTTCGTTGTTGGTTCTCCGACCAAAAAAAGGGTGTATCTTTGCGAGTTAGCTTAGTCAAACTTACAGCAATGGATGAGAATCCCTTGACAAAACATCGATAATACCCGGCTAAACCGAGAAAGCTTCTGACCTCACCAACATTCCTTGGAGGTTTCTAATCTAGGATAGATTGAATCTTGCACGGGTCTACTTTAATCCCTTCTGCTGAGATAACATGGCCAAGAAACGACACTTCCGATAGCCAAAATTTACATTTAGAGAACTTTGCAAACAATTGACGTTCTTAGAGGGTTTGCAACACGATTTGAAGGTGTTCGGAATGTTCTTCCTTATTCCGAGAATACACTAGAATGTCATCAATGAAGACAACTACAAACTTGTCAAGATAGGGCTTGAATACACGGTTCATGAGATCCATGAAAGCAGCCGGATTAAGGTCGGTTTCTTGTCAATTAGAAGAATTGATTCATTTCCTAAACCCCAGAGGTAAAGTCTCATATTTAGGCAATCTACCCAAGCTTTATGCTTGTTTAACCAATCTAGTCCTAGTACTAGATCGAACTCACAAGTTGGTAGTACATATAGATCAACAAGAAAGGGTACATTTCGAATGAATATGGGACAATTTCTACAGATAAGGCTTATGATTGTAATTCCCCCTATAGGGTTCGAAACTACAAGGCTTTGTTTTACAATTTTAGGCTTTAAGTTAAACTTTTCAATCAAGGTTAAGCTTGTTTTTGTGGGGGATTCTGCTCCATCCTCACACTATCCTCTTCATTTGAGGAGCCTACGGGACTTTCATCATCCCGATCGAGCCTTGTTTCAGACATTCTATGTTCAAAGAGAATAATTAGGGGTTCAGTTTAGTTAACCAAAGACACAAGCAATACAATACAAGTGTCCTAGGTGGCACAAGTATTCTATATGATGCAAGAGAGCCCGGTTCAGTCCTAGAACCAACTAAAAAGCTCTGATACCAATACAATGTAACACCCCCTACCCGGGTTGGCAGGAAACAGGTTCGAGAGTGTTACCGAGTACATTACAAGCAAGAATAGACTAACTCATCCCTATTATATGAGTTACTTAACTAGCAAGTAACCAAAACAATTATTACTTATCACAAGTTGGTAGTACATATAGATCAACAAGAAAGGGTACATTTCGAATGAATATGAGACAATTTCTACAGATAAGGCTTATGATTGTAATTCCCCCTATAGGGTTCGAAACTACAAGGCTTTGTTTTACAATTTTAGGCTTTAAGTTAAACTTTTCAATCAAGGTTAAGCTTGTTTTTGTGGGGGATTTTGCTCCATCCTCACACTATCCTCTTCATTTGAGGAGCCTACGGGACTTTCATCATCCCGAGCGAGCCTTGTTTCAGACATTCTACGTTCAAAGAGAATAATTAGGGGTTCAGTTTAGTTAACCAAAGACACAAGCAATACAATACAAGTGTCCTAGGTGGCACAAGTATTCTATATGATGCAAGAGAGCCCGGTTCAGTCCTAGAACCAACTAAAAAGCTCTGATACCAATAAAATGTAACACCCCCTACCCGGGTTGGCAGGAAACAGGTTCGAGAGTGTTACCGAGTACATTACAAGCAAAAATAGGCTAACTCATCCCTATTAGATGAGTTACTTAACTAGCAAGTAACCAAAACAATTATTACTTATCATACAAGCAATCTTATTTACTTACATTATAGGTTAGCAAAATTTCACTTTAGATTGTCATTCAAGCATCGCATTTCGAGACCTATAAGCAAACAAGTTTCCATTTTCATTTCATTGTTCATTAACTTGATTCATGTAACATTACTTACATAGCTTACTAAACATGATCATTTGAACGCACCTTGATTCCAAGCAAGCAACATGCCAAGCCTTACCATTCGGCAATTACCATTCAAGCTTATAAAAGTACATATATATATATATATGTCATGATCATACAAGACTATCATATTTCACAAGATATTCAAAATGGAACAAGGTTAGATGATCAATTTGAACATTTCAAGTATATAAATCAATATGCGCAGCAACATTACTTTCATTATATAGAATTCATTGCTTGATTACACATTAACAAACAAGTTCATTACTACGTTCATGTTAACAACCAAGTTCACAAAATAGTAAGCCCATTCAAGAGCATATACATATACAAGTTCAAGTATTCAAATGCATGCACAAGACATTAGATACAACTATGTGCCACCAACTAGGGGAGTGCAAAACAAGTATGAACTATACTTTAGCTATGCTTGTGTCTTGCTTCGAGCTCAAGAAATTAGGCTTCAGGATCAAGAAACGACCAAATCCTTTATCATGTGGTTGGGAAGAATGAAAACAAGAGTGATAAGTACAAGATTGTACTTAGTGAGGTAGCAACTAGATCTAACCAATTTATAAGACAAGTATCACTTAGCCAAGTTTAAGCCTAGTCCAAGTTGGAAGCAATTCGATTTTAAGCTTTATATATGCTTATCATTTCAAACAATACACTAGGCACAATCGATGCAAGTAGGATTATAAGTCATCAAATACATGTAATTCAAGAATCCAAGTAGTTCAAGTATCATGTAATTCAAGAATTCAAATAGTTCAAGTATCATGTAATTCAAGAATCCAAGTAGTTCAAGTATCATGTAATTCAAGAATCCAAATAGTTCAAGTATCATGTAAGCTTATTCTTTAATTATTTTCATTTGTTTTCTTTAGTTTATGCCCTTGGTATTTAGTTGTCCAGGTAATCGAGTCTCCAACCAACTGTCGCCACAAGATGTGTCGTAGCACTGGTCAACCCTCCTACTGTCGCCAAAGACCACACATCCGTACCCTTTGTCTGTCGCCAATTAGGGGCCTTAGCCCTGGACCGTAGTCCACCCTGACACAATGAGCTCTAGACTCTAAGGCATACCCTTCTACCTATGACCACAACAACCAAGGCTTTGTTCAATTATGAATCACTTATTCAAATATTACATGTTTATGTCAAGCAATAGCTTATTCAATGATCAATTCAAGTGATACATTGCAAGATCATTTTCATACACACAACCCTTAGGCCAATTGAGCCTTAGCTTTACACTTTGCAATTTAATCTTGTCGTTCAAGCAAGCAATTAACATATGCCATTTCTTAGGCATCAAGCAAGATCTTCAATTCATGATTTATATCATGTTAACAAGTATTCAAATCGTAGAGATACATTAAACATTCATTCGAATGGATCAAAGTCAAGGCATCAAGGTTCAAGTATTTGTTTTCACCTTTCTTCCTAGGTACATTAACATCATACATGTTACTATTATTTCAAGTTTTAGCTTAAACCATTCTTCCCTTTTATTCATATTCAAGTTAAAATTGAGATCATTAACATGGCATATCAATGGCAAGAAGATAATCATGCACATTTGGTTAGGACCTAAGTCCTAAACCTAATGTAAACTACACTCACAATACTCCAAGCTTAGCTAATCTTGGATCCAAATCCTTTGTTTCTAGCTTTCGAATGCTCTTCCTTAGACCCTTCTCCAATGTTCCCTTCTCGTTATAACATTTCATACAAGTGAATCATGGTCAAGAAAAGTACATTCATTTATTCAAAACAAGACAACAATACACATAATTCATTCAACATACATTTCAAAACATCAAGGTTGCTACTACTGCCAGGCAGCATGTGCACAGTTTACTTAAACATGCATATCTTTCATTTCGTACGTCAGAATTTCAATTGGTTTACACCGTTGAAAATCTAACTTTATTGTACTTCTAACCATATAATCCTTGCATTTTAATTATTTACCAATTAATACAGTTTTTACCTAAAGATAAGGTAATTACAACACTGGACAGTTTGCACTGTCCCTAGTGTTTCATTTCTACAATCCTTTCTACAATTCCGAATTCAATTCCGTTTTCTCCTAATGAATTTAGACATATTAAGGTACTATCTATTAAATTTTCAGCCTTAAATTCCATTTGTACACTTTATAGAGATTTTTCAAAGTTACTACCCAGAACGGGGTATTCTGGGCAGATTTCACTAGTTTGAGTTTCTAGCTTCTTTAATCACTTAGATAACACTCCTAACATATTAATTCAACTTATATACATGTTCTTACATGTCTAGGTCAGTTTCATTCTCCTACCAATGTGATCAAAATAGGGCATTATGTCCAACCAAGCAAGTTTACACATTTCAACTAGCAATGTGATCAAAACAGTTTCATTCTATGTGACATTCAAATCATAACAATTTTGTACCTAAATTTCCAGCAATCATAGCAATTTCCTGCAAATTTCCAGCATGAACATTCAAGTTTCCAGCAACATACATATTCATTTCTTAGCAATTTGATCACCACATTCAAAATTTCAAAGAATCTTAGAACTATCATCACTAGAACATGCATATCTTCCATCTTAATCAAATCAAGCAACAATAACATCAAAATTCAAGATTTAAACATGGAATTCAAGTAAAGAATCAAGTACTTTACCTTCCTATCAAGCTAATTTGATCAACAACAACTCTTTCTCACTAATCTCTCAAGAATCGGCCATGCCTATGAAAGAAGGAAGAAGATGAAATTTTGCACAATTTGATTCCACTAGCCGGCCATTTCATTCTTGTTTGCCATGTGTAAATTAATCTTGCCATGAATTGCCACATGTTTTCCACTATTAATAAATGGTTTAATTACCATGCAATTTTAATGCTTTACTCTAGTTTCAATTTGGTCATCTTAATTTGACTCTCTAACTTGTTAGTTGTAACATTTTAATCCTTTAATTATGTTAGCTAATGTTCTTCCCTCAATTAATTTCCAATTCTTTTAATTTGACTAAAACCTAGTTCATTTAGTTAGTCACTTAGATAGTGGTAACTTTCCTAAGCCCAGTTTAGGGTGTTAAAGAAGCAACAGAATGTGAGATTCCAAAACTAAAAGATGGCTCGAAGCATAGACTGATTGATTCGAACATACATCAAATGTGCTATGTCACCATAATTTTCCCGGAACAAATTTGCAATCGTTGGTCCCATCCTTCCCAAATCTGCTTCAAATCTCACAGGTCTTTTTGTTGTAGGCTGACACATGTATACCCCACCACAATGTGCTTACTCGGTAAACCATCACCTTGGACTCTTTGGTTGACTTTGGACCAATGTCGAGCAGCATAATTAATTTCCTCCTTCTTGAGGTACCTTTTATCCACGATGAAAGATTTCAACTCTGCAAACCAGTCGGATCAACACCTTCATGTTATGTAATGTTGATGCAAGCAAGTCGAAGTGTGATGATTTCAAAAAAAATGCATATAAATGCAAAGTAAATACCCTAAATGAAAAAGGTATTGATTTAGACATAGTTTCCAAGGAACAACACCCACGAATATATGAGAGAAATTTGCAACTTTGAATATTGCACTTAATTGACATCTAGGTTACTAGATTTTCTCTCAATCCATGAACGATTTCCACTGTGTCCACCATCCTCGGGTCAATACCTCTTGACAGTATAATCCGATGTGTTTAGCACAAAATGAACCCTATTCACAGGATATTATGATTTCTAGAGTTACCGCAGGCTCAAAAGGGGTGGGCTTTCTATGTCTTCTACATGCAATTTTGGTTCTAAACGGTACCCAAACTGTCCTCGCTGTCCTCTTCTAAAGAGTAGCAAGGCCCCCAGTCATCACCCATTATAGGCTTCTCTCAACCGAGTTCTATGTACGTACGGGGAAACAAAATTCCCACAAAAACATAGGGTAGTTGAGCCCTGAAGGTACTTATTAGGCCAATACGGAGGAACAATATCCACACAAAAGCACTAGTGTTTCCCCCCACTTAAAAGGACGGGTTTAAATGTCAAATTTTAAATGCGTTAAAATAAACTCACATTTATAAACGGATATCAAGTTAATCGCCACGTTATTCACAATTTTCGATACTAATAAAGCGGTAATTCTATATTTGTTCTTTTTGAAAAAATTGCATGACTCACTTTAGTTTTAAAAATCAAAACCAGTCGCCAGCTGTAGCGACCTAAACTTTTTGAAATTTTCGTGAGATAATTTCGAATGAGATAGCTAAAAAGGAGTAATAGATTTCCTTTATTGTTTTCTTTGGAAAATGTTTTTTTAAATGGTTCAATTTTAGTTCGGGTTTATTGTAATGTGGGTCGGGTCAATATCGGATCAGATGATTTTTTGATCGGTTAATATCGGGTCAGGTGATTATCGGGTCAATTGATTTCTTGGTTAGGTCAATAGCAGATCGATTGGTTTTTTATTTAGGTCAACTTTTGGAACTTCGGGTTGAGTTGAGTATGAGTCCAATCAAAGTATATATAGAATATTGATGTAGCGACCTAAAATTTTTGAAATTTTCGTGAGATAATTTCGAATGAGATCGCTAAAAATGAGTAATAGATTTCCTTTATGGTTTTCTTTGGAAAATGTTTTTTTTGAAAATGGGAGTTCTTTTAAAATTTCGTATTTTTGAAAACAATAAAACTTGAAGTCGCCACCGACCACTGAAGTAGGCCGGACACCATAAAAAGCAGAGATTTGTTTGAAAGTCGGTTCGGGAGTCGGTTACGGATAGGGGCGCTTTGGCACCCCGCACCGCCCAAAAATTGGTACTGTAAAAAGAAAATAAATAATTACCGCTTTGTTAATATCGAATTTTCCAAATTAAAGTGACGATTAAGTTAAAATCCAGTTATACATGCAAGTCTATTTTAAGGGTCTCGTTATTCGAAAGTAAACAGCAAGACCACCATCACTACATTGATACTGACCGTGTTTACCCCCGAATAACAAGACACCGCATTAACAAATTTAAATAAGTTGAATGCTACGAAATAAATCAAAGCAAATAAACATGAAATAAGAGCATAAACATGATAAATATGAATAAAGGCACGAAACAAATGTACATATAGAATTCTAAGTATCATACATTAAAACATCACTTTATGTGGAAACGTTATATTAGATGAAAACATTATTATATACATATAATAATATATTATACATACTTATATATATATATATATATATATGCGTATAAGTATATAAAAGAGGATTTGGCAGTAGTCATGTATGTATATAATATTTAAACTATATATTATAATACACAATCATATGATATATATTACATATATATGAAGCATATATTATAGACGAAACATAGAGAATAAATATATACATACAGCCAAGAAAACTATATGTATATACGGCTGTAAACAAAAATCAGTATGTTAAGCGATACAATAATAAAGCTACATACATATATATATATACACACGTATAACATAAATTTAAAGGCTATATTTATCTTTATCATACCTTAAATCAAACTAAATAAATAAATAACCACCAAACCAAGCATAAATATCCAACATATATCAACTCATACTAATTATCACATAAATCATCAAGATAAACATATACGAATGAAACTTAAACAAATAAAAAAGGATTACCAACAAATCTCATCAATATTTCCATTAAATCATAAGAATAATTGCACATAAGTAAACAAGGAAAGAAAATACCAAAACTCAAATATATGCTCGATCGATCAATCCACAAATCGTTGTTGTTGGGGTTGAAAAGCTTAATTTATGTTGGTGGTTTAGGGTTCAAATGGAAAAATGATTCGGGTGAAGGTGTTTGGTGGTGCGGCAGTGTAGTGTAGGCTAGGAAAAAATAGGGGTTAGTGAGATTTTGGGGCTGGGAGGCTAAGGAAAGAATTGAGAATGGGGGATGCCGAGAGTTAATGGGAGATGATTTTGTAATGGGAGAGGTGAGTGGCCAGCAAAATGAAAATGGCACTGGAAATATATGAAAAAGATGGATTCGGGATCCATGTTCATGCCGTGGGGATTTTTTTAAGGTAGGCTATTATATGTTCTTTTTTATTATTATTTTATCCCATAAAATAGAACCAATGAGGTTCAAGACCTTACTCACTAAGTAGTTGTTCATCCAATAGGATTCAAGCATCCATCCATCCAATGAGAGTAAAGCCTTAATGAGGAAGGAGATATGATTTTTATTTTACTTTTTGTATTTTTTATTATGTAAAATTAGAGGTAATGGGCCATATTTAATGTGGGCTATTTGGTTAGGGTATAAGGTTTTGGGTATTATGAAAGGGGTAATTTGGATCGATTTTATTTCGAGCATTTAATTTAAACCCGGACAAAATTTAGTGTCTACAAAAAGATAATCATCTCATTGACTGTGTGTGTGGGAATGGTTAACTATAGTGCAATCGTTTAAGAAAGCAAGGGCTTGAGCTTCGTAAATGCTTTTGATTGTATCACAGTATTTTTGGAGCAAGCCGAAGGACATCAGTAGAAACTCGTGCTACATTGAGCAGTTTGTCGTGGCAGTGTCGTGGATTTGATCAGACCAAACAAGATTTTGAGATCTTTGAAGATGTTTTGTTGTACCGTTAGGACTATATTTTTGTGCTAGAAGAGGGAGGTTGTGTTCTCCTCACTAGTGTGAAGGTTGCGGTGCTTGCTCTCTAAGGAAATGTAAGGTTTTGAAGATGACATAGGACAAAGTATGTAAGAATTGTTGATAGTATACCCGATCACCACCTAAGTAAGTAAGCTAAATAAGTAGTGGATCTTACCGAGTAAGTACAAGATTGGAGTATCATGTTGTCGTGTTGGGCTATCCTAGATAATGGTCATGTAAGGGAGTGTTGATACTAGCTCTATGCAGTATCGGTACCAGTGTGTTCATTAGCACATTTTGAATTAAGGATTGATTTGCTTTGGGAGCCTCGAAAATGAGCATCTGATTTTTAGTTAAGAGGATACAATGTTATGATTAATTTGGGTTTGATGGTTGTCAATAGACTTGAGATCTTGTGGTGGGTGATTTAGAGAAGATATATTAAGGTAAGCGATTCTTTCTCACTAGTACAATGGTCAATATGTGGTGAATTTTGAGAGTGACAGGTTGTACCGAACTTTTACCGCGTGCTTTGAATGCAGTATGGAGTCGTGTGTTTGAGATAGTGATAAGTAGCTAGCTTGATACCGGTTGAGAGTTAAATATTGAGTTCCTCAGGGTTGATAGGATGTTGTAGTATTCATCAGTGGAAATTAAATAAATGATCGTGGATCTTGCAAAGGATTGTGAGTGCACAGTTTTGATGGGATTTCTCTAAGTAATGGTATAGTTATCATTTAGTACCTTTTGATATCTTTGGCAAGGGTAAGATTCATATAGGAAGTCTGCATGGTTTGTTTGCGGGTTTGGGGTTATACGACACTATGATGTGTATATGTTACCTCTTGACACGAAATTTGGGGTTGCGATGGAACCTTATCCCTTGGTGTGATTTCTTGTGATGGCAAAATCTGAGTGGTGGTATAGATGACATGTTTTTTAGACACGTGTTTAGAGTGTAACCCCATGCGTAAATCGAGTTATGTGAAATGCTTTAGTTGCAAATGGGAGTTGTCATGCAGAGTCAAGATAAGTGCTTGAGGGGTGTCGAGATGTCGTTCATTTTTCAGAAGTCTTGCACCGGGCAAGCAATGACTTTGGTAAAGGATTCCATTTGAGTTAGAGTCTCCTCTAGAGAGTCGTCAGGTGATGAATCACTTCGTTTTGGTTACAACGGTTGTGTAACCCCCTGTCATTTCAGATCATGCGGAGTTGTGGAAAGATTTTATTGTGCAACGACCTTTTGGGTCCTTCAGCGTAAGTTAAGTTTCTCGATGACAAGTTCGTGTGATGCTTGGCCAATGCACTGTCGGGTTTGTTCAAAGGCTTTGGTGATGCACTGAATAGTGATGGATATCTTTAAAGAAAATGGCCAGTTAAGTTGGGTTGTACCAAGCGAAGATGGATTACTTCTAAGAGGAATGACCAGTTCAAATTATGTTTGTATCATTAGAAGACAAGAGTTATAATTGACAAGCATTGTGAGAAATCAGAGTAGCACAGCGGGAAATTCTTGGGAATGTCGAAGAGTTGTAAGGGTTTCAGCTTTTTCTTCTGGGTTATGGATGCAAATTTTGAGGACAGAATTTCTTTTAAAGAGGGGAGAGTTGTAACGACCCAGATTTTGGGTTAGCGAATCGGGTCTTGGACCATGTATTGGGCCTCAGGTTGAAGACCCAATTAAGAAGTTAGATTTGGGCTTTGGGTGGATAAATAAAAGGAGAGAGTGTAAAAAAAGAAAAAAAGAAAATGATAATATTTTGAATTAAAGTGGCTGATGCTTGATGGAGGAAAGAGAAAAATAAAGAGTTATGATATTTTGAAGAGAGAGAAAAAAAGAAGAAAAAATAGAGAAGTTGGAAAGAGGCTTTAAACCTTGTTTCGCCATCGTAGGAGCTGTTGTGGCTCTTACCATCGCTGTCGTTTCATCCAGCTTGTCGAGACGAGTCAATCGGTGGTCGCCGCTTCACGTTTGGAGCTATCGTTCGATAGAGTGAGGGAGAAGAAGAATTGAAGGAGGTATTTCGTCAAGATCCAGTAGTCCGTGAAATGATGCCATCAGTGTGCTCACCAGCCGAAAAACAGCCAGAAAGAAACACGCCTCCATCGTTTGGCCACCGAAGGGCCGCCCAAGCGCCACCACGCGCCGCCGGTGAAGTGGGCGTGAGCTGCAGCAGACGGGTGCACACAGCTTCTATGTACTACGCAGCACTGAATCAGCACCCCGAGTGCACATGATTCTAGCTGCAGCGGATCACACCCTGCGGCTGCACAGCACCTACCGTCGCACTGGATCGCCAGACCGTTGACCGTCGTTAACCGGCCTTTAACTTTTTTGGTGACCCTACTCGGGGGTTTCTCAACGTTCCGGAACCAATGATGCAATCCGTTTTTCCAAATTCAATCTCGGTAAGCTATTTTTATGCGTTTGACCTTGTGAATTGAATAGTAGATGCACGAATTAATGTAGTTTTGTATTCTTTGTTATGCGAGGATTAATCGGGTCGGATATCAGATCAAGTGGAATATTTGAGGAGCTAGGATGAGGATTTTAGCGATGTCAGCATAAGGTTAGTACACCTTGAACTCTGAAATACTTTATGAGCATCATACGAGTAATTGCCTTGCATGTTAGTAGTTGCAAAATAGGAGATGAGTAATAAGCATGCATTGTTCTGGTATTATGAAGCCTGATATTTATTGAAATACTTGATAAGTTTGAGAATGTTCAAATATATATATATATATATATATTGTGAGCTTTTGAGACTGTGTAGGATCGCCAAATATTCGTATGATTATCTGATTGTATGATTGATTGACTGATTGATATATGTTGATGCTTCGCATATTTTGCTGAATAAATTAATATGTTCGATTGAATATTGGTTAGAGACAATATTGATGAATATTTGATTAAATGGATAAAAATTTGGTAAGTGGTAATACTAATTAAGTACGTTAGCAACATACTTAAATAACTTTCATAAGCTTTAGGGACCGAATAAGCGTGTTCGGTTATCGTTACCCGCTGAACTGAATAGTCGAAAATCCTAGTTAGAGAAGTAAATGAGGAATATTAATAAATGGATTTATGCCTTAATAAATGAGATAATGTGGATTGTTGGAAATAACTGATGAGAATGAACTGTATACTCTTCCATAAAATGTAACAACTCGGTAATGCTTGATTGGTTGAAATAACAACAATAGGGACCCGTGGTGGGTTGTATGATGTTGTGTGCCAGGTAGGGCACTTGTTTGGATCCTTGGTGGATCGAGTATGGTCATGCCATGTGTGGGTATTTTTTTGGTTATGAGTCTTTGTTTGATGGGATCTGAATACCTAGTGAGTGGGTGTTGCAACACATGAAGGCCATCCGATGCGAGATTCTGGGTGATGAAATGAAGGCCATCCGATATGAGATTTCGGAGGATAACTTTTCTCTATGCGAGATTCTGAGCCCCACTCAATGTGAGATTCTGAGTATACCGCTTGATATGAGATTTTGAGTAGCTCGATGCGAGATTCTGAGCATGGGTGGGTCTTCCAGTGTTGGGTGACATTGGGCCTCACTCTTGGTTTGTTTTATTGATGTGCTTATACTGTTTGAGATGTGGTTTGTTCATGACATGTGTTTAGGCGATTATGGTAGCGTCACCTATTTATTTATCTCTTCTTATTGCCCGTACTAGATTGTGTGCTTATTTTATGATTAGCATGAAGTATAGTAGAGTAGATGTATACCACTGAGCTTTGTAAGCTCATCGCTCAAAATCGTTGTTTCCGTGCGTAGATTGACCGTTGGATCGTGGAATTGCATAGCACTATTAGATAGAGATTCTGGCACGTGGTGATATTCGGAGTACGGTATTTGAGTCTAGTGGGCTATGTGTTCATAGAACCTTACATGTGGAGCCTGTATTTATTATTTGAAATTGTATTATTTAAATTGTACCTTCAAATATTTTAAATTTAAATTGGAGCTCCTTTGTAACATTTTATTTATTTATATATACTTATTTTAATCGTTGGTTCTAAATATTTTGTGACTTACTTGTTGGGTTGATCCTGTTTGAAAAGAAATTTTATGGTTTTTGGTTTGGGCTTGTGGTCCAAATGAGACATCCGGGTCGAGGGTGTTACATGAATCAAGAATGACGACGATATAATTGTAGATGAATGAAGATGAAATTGGTATTGATGTTGAAGTAGTCCTAGGCACCCTCTAGATTGTAATCAATCTAGCAAGCACCATCAAAGGCTCTAATCGACCTTCCAAGATGCGATTATCTTGGCAAACCGAAGCGTGAAGAAGAATCGCCAATAATCTCTCTAGAAAATTATGTTGAAACACTTCTAAAAGATTCAAGAAAAACTATCTTGCTGAAGAAAACTCAAAGAGTATCTTTATTGAATAAGAAGAAAAGTTGTGTTTTACAATTGTAACAACTATAAAATCTGTCTTCCCCTCATTTTCTTAAAAGAGTTTGGTTTTAGGGGAATTCTTGAAAAAACTTGTATTTTTAGATAAAATTGAGGAGTCGTCACCGGTCACTTGGATAAGATAGACCGAACACCAAAAAGTAAACCAGAGAAAATTAGGTTCGAGAGTCAGTTATTAGTGGGGAAGGATTCGCACCCCCGCCACGCCCAGAAATCGGTACCTAAAGGGTTCGTATCACATTTACAAAAGAAATTTAAAATTCAACCTAACTTAATTATGAATCCCTAAAAATGCATGAATGCATGGTCATATGATTCGAATGTAACTCTCAATTTACGGTACCAAAGGAAGATGACGCCCGGAGACCTGGGACGACACTCCCAACCAGATACCGAAATTTTGATGATTAACCTAATGCGACAATTAAATAATGTATGAACAATTAAAATGCATGAATAATAAAGAGGATAGAAAAATAGATAAAAACAAGAACATTGAGCATGAATAAATATACATCTAAAGCAACATATAATATAATAATAATAATAATAATAATAAATAACACAATATATAATATACATATTAATACAACAATTTATGTTCTTTTTTTTACAATAACAACTGGATTTTATTAATAACCATGGAAGATATCTCAAATACAATGCATCTAAGAGAGTGAATAATGGGGACTAGTCCACCAAAATCTCATACAAAACTCAAAGGTGCAAAGAAAAGTAAATAGTTTCATAGAGTTTAGCATACCGACAAAATTCAGAAGTTTCCTGAATCTCATTGTCTCTACCAAACGAGACGCTTTATGGGGTGAAAAATGAGTTGTGAGCGAACCAAACTATCAGACAGATTGCTCCGCTACCTAGGTCTGATTACGTCGGCAAACAACCATAAACTGAGTGGGGATCTATTTTTCTATGACCACCGATAAAATCAAAATCAGAAACTAGCACAGCGAAGATCTCTGTACGAGCACTAAACGACCACTAAGGTATGATGAAATCATGCCAAAACGACAGATGAAACGAACTACAAAATTAAAGAAAAATGTGCCATAAAGACAGGAAACACGTGCTACAATGACAAAGATTCTTATTAAAAATATATAAAAAAACATGAAAATAAAAAAAATAATAATGAACCCGGTGGTCGACAACCAATACTAAGACTGATTGTCGGCCACTGGCCAAGGAAACAAACAAATAAGAGCCTGCGGCGCAAGGTTGTGGAGGAAAAAACCCTAGGGTTAGATGTATTATATATCAATTTATCTAATATATATAAAACATAGACGTACATATAATATATGATATATATGTTATATATACATATATATATATGCAGATAAAAAAGGAAATAACATGGTATATAATTTATAAAAATATAATGTAAAGTAAATATATAAACATATGCCGTAATATATATATATATATATATATCAACTAGGTAAAGTAAAACCTAATGAGAAAATATATGATGCATTGGTGGTGGAAACATTTTGTTTTCACAATCGCCCTAATTTTAGGGGTTAGGGATCTAGCTTAGAGTTTATAGTTTAAGGGTTTAGAATTTAGAGTATATGGTTAAAATTTAGGGTTTAGGGTTAGAGTTTAAGGTTTAGAGGTTATGATTTAGGTTTTAGGGTAATATGGTAGAGATTTAGGTTTTTACCTATAATCCCTAAATTCTAACCCTAAACTCTAAATTCAAATCACAGTCCCTAAATTCTAACACATAAACCTAAAACCATAAACTATGAAATCTAAACTGAATTCCTAACCCTTAAAATTAGGGCGCTTGTGGAAACATTTTGTTTCCACCACCGGTGCATGGCATAATTACTCAAACATAAAATATATGTAGATTATCCTCAAAATAAACAAAAATATCTTGAACCCAATTATAGAATAAAATAAGAATACGCAAATAGTAATACTATTAAGAAAGAAAAAAAAGGAAACAACCTTTTCAAACCAAAAATTAAGGAAACAAATAACTTAAAAAGGAAAACAAACAAATAATAATTACAGTTATAAAGTCGATATATATAATATTACATAATACCATAATATATATATATGCATCTATAATATATAAATGGCATAATATATACGAAATAAATGCATGGTAACATACTTAACGACATGAATTAAATATGAAGGGACTAGAAACGTGATTAACCCCTCAATCTTTGGACCAAATCAACGAAATAAGGAAAAGTTGGAAAGCTTGGAAAAGATCCGAG
The DNA here is from genome assembly GCA_019671005.1 of Hibiscus mutabilis. Taxonomy (NCBI): domain Eukaryota; kingdom Viridiplantae; phylum Streptophyta; class Magnoliopsida; order Malvales; family Malvaceae; genus Hibiscus; species Hibiscus mutabilis. Next base: position 34,561,705 of record CM033743.1, on the reverse strand, counting down.
GACTGTGGAAGTAATTTTGAAAGGGTGAAGGGATTTAATGAAGGTAATTTACCCGTTGGTATATAAACCAAAAAAACAAACAGTTTTGTTTTCATTTCCAAAACCAAATCAAATGTCTTTTCCCAAATTTCTATCAATTCCTTCCATGTTCATCTGGTGTTCAACCTGAACTCAGAATTCAGCATCCTTTTGCCGTGCCAATTATTGTACATTATCGTTGGCCGCCGCTCACCCTCGCAGGCAAATTCCAAAAAAAAATCCAAAACACCCCTTTTCTTTCTTAAAACCAAAACAAATACTAGTTTTTTCAAAAATAAATCTCCTTTTTCTTTAAACCCTATAAAACCAAAACCTAACTTTAAAACCCCTATTTTGAAGACATTCGAAAAGGAAAATGAAAGAAAGATCCGTCTTTCATCAAAGACGAATAACCTCGACCATTGGTACGACAACCAAACCTACATATATATATATATATATATATATATATATATATATATATATATATATACATACATGTCATAAAAGCATAATGTCACGAGGCTAGTTTTTCATCTAACGAACCGCACGATCTTAGTCAATGTTCTCGAGATAAATGACTAAGTCAGCTTGTTTTCTCTTTTCGGAAGATCAAACTCTTCTAAGGCACTCGAACAAAAAATCGTTCTAAGCAGAAACAAACAAAAGAAAGGCAAATGAAGAACAATTGAAAAACACAAAGAACAAGAGAGAGCTTTCTAGAGTAAATACCTTGTATTACTCAATGGGTGGATGATTACAAATGAGGTGGTATGCCTCTATTTATAATTGAATCCTCATACAATGAACGTATGAGATTGATTTACAATAATGACTCAGATCAAAAGTCACTACCAAATCTATGCTAAATAAGGAAACTCTATCACCTTAGAATATTTTCCTTAGGTTCGCATTCACATTGATGGATATCTTGATCCTCTAGAATATTCTTTAGTAAGATGTCATCTATTGATTTACCAGACTCAATGTGCTTGGGCTTTTTATCCGTCTCCAACGACCAGACCAAGTCTAGGTAGTCTTCTAGGCAAACTTAAGATTTTACAAAGAACCTCTTAGACACTCTATTGCGCATGTGTATCAGTTGCTAACTTGTAGGCCGCGACAATAACACTAAACTATTCCTAACAAAAAAAATTCAACAAAAACATAAAATAACAAAACAAATACAGAGAACACTAAAAGATTCATAGAAGAAAATGCATAAAAAATGTGGATCACATTTCTTTAAAATAAAATGTACTAAAATATTCCTTCAAACTAAAACATACCGCTGCTTCTTTCAATGCAATACAGTTTTGATCTGGACACTAAACAAAAGCATAACAGTATACAATTTTAGAAAACCATGTAACCAATTACCAAGACCCTTACTTAAATCCTAAATCCATATAAAAAAGTAGTTTGTGTACAAGAATAACCCTTTATCAATAGAAAATTTTGACAAACATAAATCAATACTTTACTCGAACGTATACGATATACCCTAAACCCTTACTAAAACCCTAAATCCTTAAAAATATTAGTTTTTTTTTCAGAAAATGCATAAACAAAATAGTGCAAAATAACCATACCATACACCATTCTGTTCTCCCTTGGTTTTCAAAGTCGTCTCTCAATTATTTTCCAAAACTGTGATTCCTCGAACAAAAAACAAAGAGTTCGGACGAATGAAAATAATGACAAAAACAAAGAGAAAATCCGAGTAAACATTGATTCACCTGTATACTAACCTTGCTTTCTAGAGATGGTTTCTCTAAACCCTAACACCCCAGAGTGTTAGGCTTTGTTAGTCTAAAATTAGGAAGTTTGTTAAATAAATCCCTGTGTTCATGGGATATTTAACCATTTATTTTACTTGTTAGTGGCTCCTTTATTTGTTCATTTTCGGTTGATATGTAAGGCTATATAATAGCCCAGTATATGTATTGAATAAACACACAGAGCATTATTCTCCTCCATTTTTCTATTGTTTTTTATCATACATTCTTGATCTTTACGTTTGGTATCAGAAGCCTCGGTTCTTTTCCTACTGTTGTTTTTTTCTATGGTAATAGAGGGATCATTTGTGCAACCAGCAGTTCCAAAGTTCGATGGGCATTATGATCATTAGGCAATGCTTATGGAGAACTTTCTCCGGTCAAAGGAATATTGGGGATTGGTGTACAATGGAATTCCTGTCATAGCAGAAAGTGCTACTGATGTGAAGAAAAAATACGTTGACGATCAAAAGCTCAAAGATTTGAAAGCTAAGAACTATTTGTTTCAAGCTTTAGATCGTACAATTTTAGAGACGATTCTTAACAATGAGATATCAAAGAGCATATGGGATTCCATGAAACAAAAGTATCAAGGTTCAACACGGGCACACCTGCAAGCTCTTCGCACAGAATTTGAGACTCTCTGTATGGAAGTGGGAGAGTCTGTTAATGAATTTTTTGCTCGGACTCTAATCATAATCAACAAGATGAAAGTTAATGGTGAGATGATGGAAGATGGTGCCGTTGTTCAAAAGATATTGAGATCCATGACTAGCATGTTCAATTACGTTGTTTGTAGCATTGAGGAGTCTCGGAACACAAGTCTCCTAACCATTGATGAATTGCAAAGCAGCCTGCTTATGCATGAACAACGTATGAGATCTTATGACGAAGAAGAACATGCTTTGAAGATCACCCATGGAGAACGATATGGTGGAAGGGCCAGAGGTTGCGGTAACTTTTGAGGAAGAGGTAGGAAAAGCTTCGATAAAAGCCATGATAGAATGCTACATATATCATAAATTGGGATATTTTCAATGGGAATGTTCAGGTAACGAGGCAAATTATGCAGAGACGCAGGAGGATATGTTATTTATGGCTTTTGTGAATCCAGAAACTGCTGAGAAAGAAGATACTTGGTTTCTTGATTAAGGGTGTAGCAATCATATGTGTGGTAAGAAACAATATTTCTTAGATTTTGATGCAGATTTCAAAGATACGGTTAAACTCGGCAACCACGCAAGCATGGATGTACTTGGAAAGGGTAACGTAAGGTTGAAAGTGAATGGAATGGTACAGGTAATCACCAGAGTGTTCTATGTTCCAGAATTAAAGAGTAATTTGCTGAGCATAGGACAATTGCAAGAGAAGGGGCTGGCCATACTATTTCAAAATGATAGATGTAAAGTTTATAATCTAGAGAAAGGTTTAATGTGGGATACAAAAATGTACAAGAATCGAATGTTTAGACTGCATGCAGTATCTTAGTCCACAATGATTACTTGTTTCAACACAAGTACAGAAGAAAAGGTTCAACTTTGGCATCGCAGATATGGTCACTTGAGCTACAAAGGACTAAAAACACTTCAAGAAAAGAAGATAGTGAATGGGGTTATCGGAATTAGTAACTCCCTCAACGTTGTGTGATGATTGCATGGTGGGGAAGCAGAAAAGGGCGTCATTTTCAAAGAAAAGCAGTTGGAGAGCCACACAGATCCTTCAATTAATTCATGCAGACATTTGTAGACCAATCAGACCTACTTCAAACGGTTGAAAGAGGTATATAATCACTTTCATTGATGATTTTAGTAGGAAAATTTGGGTTTACTTTCTCAAAGAAAAGGTGGAGGCCTTTGCTGTATTTAAAAATTTTAAAGTTCATGTTGAGAAAGAAACATATTATACTATCAAATGTTTACGCACAAAATGTTAGACTTTGTTAGTCTAAAATTAGGAAGCTTGTTAAATAAATTCTTATGTTCATGGGATATTTAGCCATTTATTTTAGTTATTAGTGGCTCCTTTATTTTCTCATTTTCGGTTGATATATAAGGCTATATAATAGACCAGTATATGTATTGAATAAACACACAAAGCATTATTCTCCTCCATTTTTTTACTGTTCTTTATCATACATTCTTGCTCTTTACATTTGGTATTAGAGCCAAATTCTTTTCCTAATGCTACTTTCTATGGCAACAGAAGGATCATTTGTGCAACCAGCAGTTTCAAAGTTCGATGGGTATTATGATCACCTGGCGATGCTTATGGAGAATAATGCTTTGTGTGTTTATTCAATACATATACTGAGCTATTATATAGCCTTACATATCAACTGAAAATGAGAAAATAAATGAGCCACTAACAAGTAAAATAAATGGCTAAATATCCCATGAACATAGGGATTTATTTAACAAGCTTCATAATTTTAGACTAACAAAGCCTAACATTTTCTCCCTTAAACTGAAAAGTCTGCAAACATTCAGTTTATATTAGTAACAGAACAGACTCCTAAAAGCTTTCTTAAATTTAAAAATTATCCACCTTGAGAGGTTTAATCATCACATCAGCCAATTGATCTTTTGAACCACAATGCATCAACTCTATGCTTCCATTCTTTGTCAATTCCCGAAGAAAATGAAACAAAACATCTATATGTTTAGTGCGACCATGCATTACTGGATTTTTTGAGAGCTTAATGGCTGAACTACTGTCATAGAAAATTGTACCAATTTTTTTTATTCTGATCCAACTTTGCTAATACCCTTCTCAACCATATTGCTTGACATGCACATGAAGCAGCATCAATGTATTCAGCCTCCGTTGAAGATAAACTCACAATTGGTTGCTTCTTAGAAGCCCATAAAACTGCTCCCGAACATAAAAGAAACACATATTCTGAAGTGCTCTTCCTATCTTCCATGTCTCCAGCATAGTCGATGTTTGTGTATGCAACAAGTTGTTCATCTCCTCTCTTTTTGTAGAAGATCCCAATATTAGTTGTACCCTTCAAATATCTCAAAGCCCGTTTCGCCACATGTAAATGCATCTCAGTAGGATTTTTCATATATCTGCTTAAAAGACTTACAACAAACATCATGTTAGGTCGTGTTGCCGTAAGATACATAAGACTACCCGCGACTTATTTATAAAAAAAGTCTTATCCTCTTTAACTCCTCCTTCATCTTTTACAAGTTTAAATCCGGGGGCAATTGGATTTTGGACCGGATTACTTTTATCCATTCCAAATCGCTTCAACACCTCTAATGCATACTTACATTGACCGAGAAATATGCCATTAGTTTCTTGAAGAACTTCAAGACCAAGGAAATATCGCATCCTGCCAAGATCTGTCATATCAAATTCATGTTTCATAAAATCCTTAAACTCATTAATCATCAATATATTAGACACTAACAATTACAAGTTTATCATGTCACTTTTTGATGAACAAAGTATGCTCATAAATGCATTTCTCGAAGCCCTCTTGGTTGAAGTAAGCTTCTATTAGACTGTACCACGCGCGAGGTGCTTGCTTAAGGCCATAAATCGCCTTCTTTAGCACATAAACCTTATGCTCACTTCCTTTATGGATATAACCGTTTGGTTGCTCCACAAAAACAGTCTCATTTAGTTCACCATATAGAAAAGCAGACTTGACATCTAGTTGATGGATTGTCCACCCTCTTTGTGCCGCAAATGCTACAACCAGTCGAACCGTTTCCATCCATGCAACAGGTGCAAAGACTTCAGTGTAGTCTACCCCATGTTGTTGCGCATACCCCTTCACGACAAGCCTTGCTTTGTATTTTTCAACCTCGCCTTTTTCGTAGGAATAAACTTGCCAGTGAGGCCCATAGTTGAGAAAACTACAGAAAGATTGGTTGTTTTTGAGGAAAAAGGAAGCACCAGTCCACTTCCAGAAAGGGTATGATTGTTCTCTGTTATTAATCTGATTGCTTTTATTGTAATGAATGAAAATGGGCGAGAGTCTCATGTTAGGGGACGAGATGTCAAACCAGACTGGTCTAACTAAGCAACCGCTTCAAGTATTTCAACCTCCCCTAATAAAGAAAAATATGAGGCATATATAAATTTCTTTCTGGTTATGCACGATGTGACAAGTATTTATGGTCAAATCTTACCATTTCACTTATTTTTTTCGTCTTCAAATTTCATGTGCCGAACCTTTTCATGTGATTCAAACAAATATTCTATCTGCTTCTCCTTTGGCAGGTACAACTTGGAAACTCTCCTGTGTACAAGTTAGATAGAAAGCAAGGTAAAGGAGGTTTTGGATAGGTTTATGTTGGAAGAAGGATCTCTGGTGGCATAGGGTCCACTGGGGCAGATGCCTTTGAGGTTCTCTTTCACTTGAAACTCCTCTGAACCTAAACAAAATTCACATTTAACTGTTGCTAATATCATTATCCTGCTTCATTTTGCAGGTTGCTTTGAAACTTGAGCATCGAAATGGTAAGGGATGCAGTTCTGGTCATCCTTTTGAGTGGCAAGTGTACAAGTATGTTAGATTTCATTCTTGCAGTCATTTGAACTTCTAAATTTTTACGTCCTAATTTGTTTTTCTGTCTCAAATATCATTCAGCGCTCTTAATGGTTGTTATGGACTTCCTTTGGTTCATTACAAAGGTCAACTGGGAGGCTACTACATCCTTGTCAGTTTCTTTAGTAAATAATTTCAAATCTACTGTTGTATTTTCGAAAAAGGAAAAGCTTGAAGGTCCTTATTGATGTTTCTGTGGATTATGTGAATCTAGATCATGGATATGCTAGGTCCAACTTCCAAGCTTATGGGATGTTTGGAACTCAAACAACCAGATGTAAGAAATTATTATTCTCCCTTTCAATTTCATTGTTGAAGGGCAGATGGTGGGGTCGAATGAGGCCTGCAAGTTGGATGCCATTGTTGAAGGCTTGGAATTGAAAGCTTTAAACTGTTTGTAATAAAGACATATACTTAATTTTGTATTCTTTATCATAAAATTGTCGTTGGCTTAGTGGTAAAAGTGTGCCACTTTCTCTAACCATACAGATGTCACCACCTAATTGAATAATTTATTTATTTTATTGAATTAAAATTAGGACCAAATTGATAGATTGTGTAAATAACGGGGACCAAAGTAACACCCAAAAATACCCCCAATTCAAAAACCTAATTTTAAAATCCCTAAATTCAAAATCCTAAAAATTGAGAATTTAAAAATGAAACCCTAATTAAAAAATTTGGGAATTGATTGAATTTTAAACAAATTTAGTGACCTTTTTATAAAGAATTAATATTAAGTACCTATTTTGTGAACCCTAAAAAAGTACAAAAACTTACCTTGTAATTTATACAAAATTACAAGTTATATAAGCTACGTTTAGCCATGCAATTTTGTTTACTTTTGCTTCAGCCGTCTTCCCCCCTCCCTCTATCGATTTATATTCAAAACACATCATTATTTTTTTATTTTATTTATTTAATTCGATCAAACTCCGTTGAGTCTCTGACACCGCTCAATTTAACTATGTCTTCAATTGATTTGAAGATCAACTATTCGAATAAGATAAATATTCATTAAATTTCGTTAGATTAGTATTTAGGAATAATTCTTTGATCATAGTGATAATAGTAATAGTGTTATCGTAGGATTATTCTCATAGGTACCAATATAAGTAAACCCAGTGCTTCTGATCGTGGGAAACACATTACTCAGTAGGTTGAGTTTGCTTTGGCTGATGTGTGTTTTCTTCCGGTGCTACAAATAATGATTTTTATATGGTTTTATACCTTGCTTGATTATGATTTGCATTATGGCTTGTATGATTGACATCATATGCATACGGTTTTAGAATGTGTTTTAATTATGATTTATAAAATATTTAATTTACGAAATATTAGATTTACGGAGCTATTATTTACTGAATTATGGACTATGATTTATGGATTTATGAAGTATGTTTATGAAATTTGAGTTTTAAACATCATACATGTATGAGCATGAGTTGTGATTTGTACGGAGGAAGTTTAGTGGTTTCACCCTTCGGGCTGAATTCCACTTCGGATTGGCGAACGTAGCGAGGAGGTTATGGGAACCTTCCTCATCTTTGGCGGACGTAGTTGGGTGCATTGCATTTCGCTTGTGATATTGTACCATTTGTTTTATGTTTTAAAGAATTTTAAGAAAATATTATTATGTTTTATGATTATGGTTTTCCTTGCACTTTAGAGACACACTAAGCTCTTTAGCTTACTCCCCTTAGTTATTGTTTCAAATATGCAGAACCTAGGTGTTACGGTACTTGGAGGATCTCACATTTTATCTTGTTATTTTATTATTCAGTACGAAACTATTTTTAGTTATTCAAATTATTATTTTGAGACATTGATGTAATTTTAAACTTTGAGACTAATTATATTTTGAGATTATTTTTAGCATTCATTTACTATATATTTTTATTATTCAGATATTTTTATTATATATTCGGATATTGATTATGACATTTGCCAAATTATTTATTATAAGATATTTATTAAATTACCATTATGTGTATTCTTTTAAAATTAAAGTATAATTTTTAAAATTTGTTTTCTTGAGGGAAAAGTTTTCAAATGTGACTTCCTAGATTCGACCTATTTCTTCTGGGTCGGGTTTAGGGGGTTACATTTAGTGGTATCAGAGCTAAGTTCAACCCTCGGACTGTGAGGCTCATATAAAATTTTAAACCAAAAATGATTTTTGCATGCATATTAAATATTTTGGGCAAAATGGGATTTTCTAATAAATTTGTTATTTTAAAGAATCAAAGATATATTTTGAATACAAACTCCGAGTACCAATTATGATCTTAGGTAATTATCTTTTGTAGATAGTTGGTTATGCCACCTTTTATGTTGAAAAATGAGGAATTCATAACGAAGAATTTTAAGTTGCGTCCGTTAATTTTTGGGATCTATCGCTAAGTCTAAAAATTTCGAGGAAAAATTCCTTTTAAGGTGGGAGAGTTGTAACACCCCAAAAATACCACCAATTCAAAAACCTAATTTTGAAATCCCTAAATTCAAAACCCTAAAAATTGAGAATTTAAAAATGAAATCCTAATTAAGAAATTTGGGAATTGATTGAATTTTAAACAAATTTAGTAGGTTTTTTTTATAAAGAATTGATATTAGGTACATATTTTGTGAACTCTGTAAAAGTACAAGAACTTACCTTGTAATTTATCCAAAATTACAAGTTATATAAACTACGTTTAGCCCTGTAATTTTGTTTATTTTTGCCGCAGCCATCTTCCCTTTCCCTCTCTAGATTTATATTCGAAACACATCTTTCTCTCTCTTTTTATTTTATTTATTTAATTCGGTCAAACCCCACCGAGTCTTTGACACCGCTCAATTCAACTCTGTCTTCGATTGATTTGAAGATCAACTATTCGAATCAGATAAGAGTATTCATTGAATTTCGTTAGATTAGTATTTAGGAATAATTCTTTGATCATAGTGATAATAGTAATAGTGTTATCGTAGGATTATTCTCATAGGTACCAATACAGCTAAACCAGTGCTTCTGATCATGGGAAACATATTACTCAGTAGGTTGAGTTTGCTTTGGCTAAGGTGTGTTTTCTTCCGGTGCTACAAATAATGATTTTTATATGAATTTATACCTTGCTTGATTATGATATGCATTATGGCTTGTATGGTTGACATTATATGCATACGATTTTAGAATGTGTTTTAATTATGATTTATAAAATATTTAATTTACGAAATATTAGATTTACGGAACTATTATTTACTGAATTATTGACTATGATTTATGGATTTATGACGTATGTTTATGAAATTTGAGTTTTAAACATCATACATGTATGAGCATGGGTTGAGATTTGTACGGAGAAAGTTCAGTGGTTTCACCATTCGGGCTGAATTCCACTTCAGATCGACGGACATAGCGAGGAGGTTATGGGAACCTTCTTCATCTTTGGCGGACGTAGTTAGGTGCGTTGCATTTCGCTTGTGATATTGTACAATTTGTTTTATGTTTTAAATAATTTTAAGAAAATATTATTATGTTTTATGATTATGGTTTTCCTTGCACTTTAGAGACACACTAAGCTCTTTAGCTTACTCCCCCTTAGTTCTTCTTTCTGATACGCAGAAACTAGGCGTTACGATACTTGGAGGATCTCACATTTTATATGATTATTTTATTATTCAGTACGAAACTATTTTTAGTTATTCAGATTATTATTTTGAGACATTGATGAATTTTCAACTTTGAGACTAATTATTTTTTTAGATTATTTTTAGCATTCATTTACTATATTTTTTTATTATTCAGATATTTTTATTATATATTCGGATATTGAGTATGACATTTGCCAAATTATTTATTATAAGATATTTATTAAATTATCATTATGTGTATTCTTTTAAAATTAAAGTATAATTTTTAAAATTTGCTTTCTTGAGGGAAAAGTTTTCAAACGTGACTTCCTAGATTTGACTTATTTCTTCTGGATCGGGTTTAGGGGTTACACCAAATGTGTAACTATACTAGCTTTATTTAACATCCACGTCAGCCTCTCCGTTAGGTTTTAACGGTGGGTGACTTGATTGGAACCACTTAAATAGCTACATGGTATAATTAAAAGTATAGTGGTCAAATTGACACCAACCCCATAGTTCAATGATCATATGTGTAGTTTACCCTATTTATTACTTTTTCTTCTTCTTATGAATTCAGTATCTATAATACGTTGAACTTTTAAGTTTTAATCTACTTTAATTTGACATGATTTGATCGCTCTATATTGATAATATATTACCAGTACCGTTACCTTTTTTCCAAAATTTCTTCAAAAGAGCTAGGTCATTAGCAACATTATTCGTAATGGTATTACCTCCTGTTATGTAAACTGAGTAGCGAACTTCAATACCACTTTTTCTTCGCAATCTAAGAGAGCTTTCCTAAGCTCCTCAAATTGTTGGTCCGTAGGGGTGTAAAAAATTAACTCGGCCTAAAAATTCAACTAAAACTGTCTCGAGTTTAAATTAAGTATGATTTGAGGTGGTAATGATCCAAATCTTACTTGATGTTGACCAAATTGAGTTGGACTCGATTATTTTAGATCCCAACTTGACCTACGCCCAACTTGAATCCTAATTGAACTCGATAATATGATAATTGAACATGACATGCACACAAGCATGATATGAACTCTAACCCAAAATTAACTTATTAAATATCTGATGTAATACGACTTGAAACGACCAAAGATTCGATTTTACCCGACATGTTATTGACCCCACTTGTTAATTGACACGACCTATAATTAATCCTAACTGATATCGACTCGTCCTGTAATTAATTGACTTAATGAATTTTTGTTCAATTTTTACTAAGTATTCGTTTTATTTCGAAAATCCAACATTTTCACTTCACTATCACCGCAATATATTTATTCTTATAATTTCTTGAAAATTTTCTTATAATTATTTCAAGAATCGTATGAAATCACTACTTTCCCCACTTAGGCTCCGTTCGACAGAGCTGTTAGAAAGTTGGTTTCGGTGGAGAAGCGACGTTCTGGGAGAAGCTACAAATTCCAGCTTCTCCAACACTTGTGTTTAAGGCCAAATCTGGTGGAGAAGCGGGGTGAAGCAGCGCAAAAGTTGAGGCGTTCGGTGGAGCTTCTTCGTTCGGCAGCCAAAAGCGACGCCGAACGAAACCTTAGTGTGACAATTATTTTCTTCATGAAAATATAACTCCCTACATTCTCTATGTTCGAAATTGGTTGAATTAGTTGAATATATACCTGAGACTTAAGAGAGTTGTGATTATTTTAATGAAGCAAACGAAGTTCTAATATATATATTTGCGACGGAGAGAGTTGAGATTTGACCAACTTGACACGACCTGAGCTTCACCCGTAATTGATATAACCCAGATCTGAACTTGATATGAAATCGACATAACCCAACATAAACTTGACCTGAAACCCGGAATGATCCAACTCAAAGTCCATCAGAATCCGATTTAACTCGATATAACACAAACCGATTTTGACCCGAACATAATATTAACCTAAACTGAGTATGAGTTGAGATAAACACGCCGTTAACCCAAGCCCGAATTGACTTAACTCGAACCATGAATTTGACCTGACACATCCTGAACTACTCAATCTACCTTAATCCGACATGAAACTCGTCAGAATACCCGAATTTACATCCATGTTAGCAATATTCTGGCTCGGTCATCATTTCATTATTTTCTATTTTGCTCAATCAGAGCTTTCACACGAACTCTATGACATGATTGTCTAATGAGGAAATCCATTACTTCATTTCCATTCCATACTTGTCATTATAAGCCTATCTCAATAGGTCAACAATCTCTAGAGCAAGTGGTTAAAGCTTTCAGTTGACATACTCCATTCTCCTTTAAGTTGTGGATTCGAAACCCATCAAGAATAAATTTTCCTTCTTTCTCCCCTCTCATAGATAAAAATTGTTAAAAAAAACCTCGCCCAACAGTCATTTGGCTCAAGTTTACCTTACAAGAAATCTTTTTCTAAAGTTTCTCTAACGAACCAGCTCTCTTTTTAACCATTCTTTGATCTTGCTAAGCTACCAAGGATCTATTTATCGCATCCGCATTAAACAAAATTAATCCTCGTTCAGTTACTAATGTGATCCCATCAAAATTTTCTAACCATCTGATCCAATTTGTCGAATACGTATTTAGGTGCATTGAAACATAATAAGTAGTAGATAGGAAACTCAATCAAGAATTTTTTTTCCAATTATTTTTGGTATAATACATGTTCATTATGTGATCCATATTCGGGATTATTATCTCTCTTATCCACCAATATTGTTTCCAAAATTCGAACTCAAATTCTGTTCTTCGGAGAGCAACATGCATTACCATTTCACACAACTTTTGTCGGTTCAATTCTCTTTAACAATTTGATTGAAGGAGCTAGGGGTGTTTATTTAGTTGACCAGCTCGCAAACAACTCGAGCTCAACTCAGTCAAAACTCGGTTAATGCTCGACTCAAGATCTTAGCGAGTCGAGTATTAACCGAGTCAAGTCGAGTAAAGCTCAACTCGACTCGATAAGTTCGTGAACAGTTTTTTTATAAAGTCTTTTACAATTTTTTAGTAGTTACCTTAAAAAAATTATGTTTCAAAATTCCAAAATATTTTCTATTTCCCGAGAGTTAAAAAAATTAATTTGTATTAATAAGAAATTAAATTATAATAATGGGTCTTTCCTTTTTTTTATTAAAGTTTTTTTTTCTTTTATTATTACTTTATGTGTAAAGTAGAAAAGGGGAAAAGTCTTCAGTTTCCACTCCCCAAATAAAAAATTCGATTGAAAGTTCTAAGGCATTTTCTCCCTTGTTGTTCATCGAAGATTGTTGAGAAAATAAAAAGATTCTCAGACGCGAATATCAACTTCATCTCTAACTCGGTCATTACAGGTTCGTTTATTTATCTCCTCAGACCTCACATTTTTCCTGAATTTTTATATTTATATTAATCTCTAAAACTTTCACTAGATTTTACCTATATTTAAAAGACAAGGTAAAAATTTTAGTGAGCTTAACGAGCAACGAGTTGAGTGGGGCAACAATATTTTTTAACGAGCATGAGTTGAGCAAAATTTTATTAAACTTAACGAGCAACGGGTCAAGCAAAATATTTTTAACGAGCACAAGTTGAGCACTACTCAATTCGCGATCGACTCGCTCGATAAACACCCTGGAAGGAACTTTCTTCTGGAGTTTAAGTTATCCAAATCAAAGCCCATAGTATTTTAATCTCGGGCCCAAACGTAGGCCTGGTTCTAAATATAAACCCTAATTATTCTTCATGTTAGCTTACCCCGTGCTTTACAGGGATTTCCCCCGCCGTTCTTAATCACAGAAAAGCTTGGAAGAAGCTTTAGGAGTTGCAGAAATGGTAAATCCCAAAACCCCATTTCAATTGATCGTCTTCTTTTACTATGCATTACCTTCATTTTCTGCTATATGAAATCTATTTAGACGACAAACACCTGAGAATAAACACTTGGTTTAGAATTCGGACAATATTTGTAACCTTCTAGGCTTTGAACTGATCTAATATAGCTCTTCCTACAATGTAGTGAACAGTTATGACATTAAAAGATTTGCATAATTCTTAATTTAGCTAAAAGAACTAATTCTTGCATTGCTATGTAAGTTTTGAATATGATTTGGACTATGGGTCCTTTTACAGTGAACTCTCAAAGTGAACTTTATTTATAGTTTAAACAATTTTTTTTACTGATTCTAGTGAATTAGTGATATAATTTTAATGGTTTCAAACCTTGTTATGGTTCAGTTACTTGTTTTATTAACTTTGTTGTTGAATGCAGGCTCCGAAGAGAGCTGGAAAAGTGGCCATGCCTGCCAAGAAGAAACAAGTAAAGTTTCATTACTTTTTTTACACTTGAACCCTTCGAATAACTCGATTGTCATCTCACTACCCATTTGTTATTTTGATTTTTCAATATTAGGATAAGGTTGTCAATCCATTGTTTGAGAAGCGTCCAAAGCAGTTTGGTATTGGAGGGGGTTTACCTCCTAAGAAGGATCTGCATCGATTCGTGAAGTGGGCTAAGGTTGTTCGCATTCAAAGGAAGAAGAGGATCCTTAAGCAGCGGTTGAATGTTCCACCGGCTTTGAACCAGTGACTCTTGACAAGAACATTGGTCTGCATTAAAATCTTCACTCGTTTCTGATTTATGCATTAGATTCACCATATTTGGTTTGAGTGAATATTTGTAGTACTATCTTGTTTCATGTTAACTTCACATAGATGTTTGTATAGTATGAATTTGTGAAATGGATTTGTAGTGTAGGAAGTTGTTTTAAATGTATAGTTCTGACCTTTCCCGATAATTTGTTTATTTGAAAAAAAGAATGTGGATTGGAAATGTGGATATTTGTGAATGTTGGAGAATTCTCACATTGACGCAAGGTAAAGGTGACTTTGAATTTGTGATGGGTAGTTGAAGATGGTAATTGTTGAATTTATAATCTGTTTTTCAAGTGTTGGGTCAACTCGGGATGTTAAATGCCTCATTACAAAATTTCTTGTTCCTATCTATGTTTATAATCATTCTGCTAGGTTCGTTCTCACATCTTGTTGAATTCGTCATTCTGAATCTTTTTTATAGCCTCTTGCATCCATGTCCCCAGCACATTTCTCGCAGTAAATTTCCTTTCATTTTGTAACGGTTGGGAATGAAGATTAGTCACTAAACTTTGGTTATCTTGTTTCCCATTGCAGCAACAAATCTGTTCAAATTACTCCTAGGCCGGAGGACAAGGCGGCCAAGAAGGAACGTCTCATGAAAGAGGCCCAGGCCGAGGCTGAAGGCAAAGCACCCGAGTCTAAGAAACCTATTGTTGTGAAATACGGTCTTAACCATGTTACATACCTTATCGAGCAGTTTGCCCTCTAATTTCTTTGTATTTCATCAGTTTAGCAAGTGCTTCAAAATAATAGTTTCTTTATAATATCCTCTGCAGAATAAGGCACAATTGGTTGTTATTGCTCATGATATGGATCCCATAGTGTTGATAGTGTGGCTCCCGGCTCTGTGCAGAAAAATGGAGGTCCCCTACTGCATTGTTAAGGGAAAATCACGTTTGGGATTGGTAAATTTCTTCCATATTCCAATACTTTTCTGCTAAATTACGGAATTAATAAGAAGGTACTTATTCGTGTTGGTGTACTACTGCAGATTGTCCACAAGAAAACTGCTTCGGTCATGTGCTTGACCACGGTTAAGAATGAGGATAAGATGGAATTCTGCAAAATCCTCGAGGCAATCAAGTTAAGAATACACCTGCAATGCATTCTAACTAATTTATGTTAAAGTTATACATTGTTTTATTCACCGGTGCGTACGTTGCAGGCCAACTTCAACGACAAGTATGACGAGAATAGGAAGAAATGGGGAGGTGGCATCATGGGATCCAAGTCGCAAGCCTGAACCAAAGCAAAGGAGAAGCTTCTTGCAAAGGAAGCCGCATAGAGGATGACTTAGAGGAGGAACACACTTTTAGCTGAGGTTGGTGTTTGATTAAATGGTCTCATGTAGTGAGTTACAATCAATTTTTGACTTGGTTTTACTCTTTTCTTTACCTGTAGAAACACATTGATATCATTTTTATGGTTGAACTTTCTAGCTTAGTATCTGCTGTTTGTGGTGAAGTTTTGTGATTTTCTAATGAATTATCAATCCATGTTTTGTTTTGGATATATATGCTTGGTTTCCTTATCTATGAAGCTAGACAAGGAAACTTAGTAATGGATATAATATATATATTTTTTTTAGCTTTGATGAAAACTCTACTTATTCGAGAAAAATATCCATTTAACCCCATAAAGTTTAAAGAAAAAGACTAAACCTTTCTATTTAAATGCAAAGACAATCAATACCCATATTGTTATTTATATATTTATTTTTATTATAGAATAACTGAAATTTAAATATGTTAAAATTATTTTAAACACTACAGAATTAAACTTTAATTAAATTATGTTTGATTTAAACACTATAATCAATATCCTCAAACTATGTCTTTTTTTCTGCTTTTAGCCCTTAAACTATGATTTGGTAAAAATAGAAAATGTCCTTAAACTATTATTTTGGTCACTTTAAGTCCTTAAACTATGATTTAGGCAATATAAGCCTTTAAACTATCATTTTTGGTCACTTTAAGTCCATGGTTTTTTTAACATATATAAATATTTATGTTTTTAAATTTTAAAATATCATATATCAAAATAAGCCTATAAACTATTATTTCTGGTCATTTTAAGTTCGATAGTTATTTAAGTCAAAAGAAAATTATTTCGACTAATAAGATATTGACACATCACACAAATTTTTTGACTAATTGATAGTTTTGGGTAGGGGTGTTCAAAAATATCCGACTCGATTACTCGAACATAAATAACCAAGTATTTACTCGGAAATTTTTTTTACCTGGGTCGGGTACCCGACCCGTCATTTTTCGAGTCGAGCCTTGGTCACAAAATTAAGAATTTTCAGGTACCCGGTTACAATCGGGTACCCTAATATATGTAAAATTAATATTTTTTTTATATTCAATATACATATTTTTATATTAAACTAATAAAAAATCTTAATTTTTTATATTTTTATATTTAATAAATACATATTTTTATATTAAACTAATAAATACATATTTTTTATATTTTTATATTAAACTAATAAATATTTTTATATTTAAAAAAATATATTTTTATATCCGGATACCCAAATACCCGAATTTTTGGGTACCCGCAAAACTCAGGTCGGGACACGGGTCGCATTTTTTACTACCCGAATACCCGGATTTGAACACCCCTAGTTTTGGGGACTAAAAGAAGAAAAATAGCATAGTTTAGGTACTTATTTTGATCAAAAAATAGTTTAGGGACTTAAAGTGACCAAAAATGATAGTTTAAGGGCCTATTTTGCCCAAAAATAATAGTTTAAAGGCATATTTTGCCCAAATCATAGTTTAAGGGCCAAAAGCAGAAAAAAGACATAGTTTGAGGGCTGTTTTTGGTTTAAGCCAAATTTATATTTAATTCAAGTATATGTTGATTTTAAGATCATATTACTAACTTTTTTTTAATTTAAAACTGAAATTCCTTTTCATAATTAAAGTATCATATATATATATATATATATTAACTTTTTAATCTTTAAACTTATTTATTCTACAAAAATATATTTAAAAGTCATTTTGCTTTTAGAACTGAGAAAACACAAAATATAAGTTTAAACTAAACAAAATAGTTAAAAGTTTATTTCATTCATGATAGTCATTAATGTAATTTGCGGATAAGATCACAATTTATCAAAAATCTAAAAATATTGTCTATTAATTTCTATGAATTTAAAACTAAAATTACTATTTTTTATATTATTCAGAAAATTTTTTCGTGTACAATTACATAATCTCCATGACTAATCATTTTTGTATTTTGATATGTTATTTGTTTAGCAATACATGTAAGAGAATTCATGACAATTAAGGCAATCAAACCAAATTCGATACAAACTCATATCATAGGCGTAGTAACCTTTCACTTAATACTCAAGTCAACAATTAAAGCATGAGGTTGTATTGATTGGAGATACATGGAATTGATTAAATTTTTCATCTCAAATTTAATATGTAAAAGTAAGTAAAAAATATTTAACATGTATTTATATAGTAATATTTTTAAGAGAATAAAAACGTAATATTCATACCATTTTTTTAAAATATGTATATTATTTAACAAACCCTCTGAATAGTACAAATTTTCGGGTTGAAATGTTGATTCTATACAATCTTAACTTGTGTATGTACAAACCTATATGGATAATGGAAACGCACTAGCTTTCCCAAAAGATTTATGAACAAGATTTGATGAGCTTGAAGCTTTGGAAACCTCGTCCTTTAAACAGGTTCCCGAACAGGAAACTTCTGGTTGTCTCTTTGGGAAGTTTCGGAGATAAAAAGGAATTCCCTTTCACTTTAACACAACCTTGTCCTATCTCTTTTTGGATCATATCCACAGTTTTGGGGTCTACGTTGTTTCCTCCCACATCGGTCACAAAGAAACTGTCTTTTGCTTTCCCACCTTTGCTGGTTGATATCTCGGCTCTTTTGATGCACAATCCATTCTCACGAAATATTCTTGTGATATCTGCTACAAGTCCCAATCGATCCTCTGTAATCACTTCCAATTCCAGACCCTGTCGAATAACAGAACACCATTTGTTCTATGAAAATATATATATGATTTTAAAGAGGGATTTACGAATTTTTAAAGAGGGATTTACGAATTGTTAAGACAGTTATATTATAAATTTGGGTAAACTATTTATTTAGTATCCAATCTTTACATGTGCTTTGTTTTTGTACCACACTTTTTTTTGGTAAAATGACACATAAGGTTACATTTTGTTTCTTTTTTCATATCCCATATTAAAAAAATTAATGATAGACTTACTAGGGGAGAAAAAGTTTCACGCGACAAGCTTTTACGTCATTTCTCTCTCCTAGTCAGCATGATATGCTGAATAAGATCATATGTGGGAGGCTGATTAGGAGAGAAAATGACGTGATAGTCTATCACGTGTAATTTTCTCTCTCATATTCAGCATGTAATGTTTGATTTTATCTATTCTAGTTAGCATGTCACGTATGATTTTATTCTCCTAATCAGGATGCCCTTAAGTTTTTTAAACGACGAGGCGTCAAAATAAAAACAAAACGTAACGTTAGGTATTATTTTGCAACAACAAAAAATAAGTAGAGTACAAAAACAAAAACACGGGTAAATGTTGGATACTAAATGGGTAGTTTACCTTAGAAAATTAAAGGTGCGAAATTATAAATATACAAGGTTTTTAAATTTTAAGGACTTGCACTGTCCCTAACATTTCTCGGTCCATCCATGATTTTAAGAGCTTGAAACCAGGTTTGAAGGTTACCTCTGTGGTTCGCCTTTCAATGGCAGCTTCAAGACACTCCATAACTCTTTGCTGTTCAGCCTCTGAGCTTATAGGGAATCCATCAACATGCCTGATGTAATATTCCTACAAAAGAAAAAGAAAACATGATTTTTCAATGAAACCCCACTTTAAATTTCATTAAAACATTTGAATTCCTTGTCGTGCATGTGATTTTCGAACCTGATAGGCATCCATTCTCCGGGTAATAACTGTCCCATGGAACACAACATATTCCATGTCTGTTAAACAACAAACAGTGTCGAACAACAACTTTGGTCTATCCAAGCACCTTATAGTTACAACCGTATAGTCCCTATCACTGCAATCCAACACAGAAACACGGGGTTCCTTTGAAATTTTGAATTCGACATCATCGGGACACTCGAAATCTCTATCGGCGTACAACAATTGGTGCAGTCTTCGTCCTCTATGAGTCCCTCCGGAACTCAAAACCGACATTCTTGCACTCGGTGTCCGAACATCACTGTCCCCTCTCATCACATTGAAGAGCAATTCCTTGATCATCGAAACCCTCTTTGGGTCTTCGATCGCGTGCCGTGTCGAATGGTCGATGACATGGATGACAGCGGCGGCTCGAGCATTGTGAGTCCAAATCTCAGCATTCACCACATTGCACCCCATATCTGCTAAAACCGCAGATAACTCGGATACAAGCCCGGGCCTATCGCTGCCGGTTAGTTCGATTAAGGTATGGTCTTTGGAAGGAGTTGAACCAACTGAGCTCCTCATTGAATTCAAGAAATGCACTTTGGTTTCAAGTGTCTGCAGAATTTAACAAATAGAAATTGTCAAAAATATCGAATATTATCGAAATTTGAGATTATAAATCGTCTAAAATTGCTTACTTTCTGTACAAAAATGAGGGTCTCTTCATCTGTAATTTTGTTTCCATGATTATCTGTCACATAAAACACTGGGAAAAGTGATATAATTAGATTAGAAGAGTTGATGAAACATGTTACACAGTACAATTTTTGTTTTTGGAACATACCATCCATGAACCATCCAGCGTCAGATGAGACATATGCTTTGGTTACATTAAGGTTCAGGTCTGAAAGAACTTGGACTAGTTCCAGGAGAATCCCATGATTGTTTACACTGTCAACCTAACAACGCCAAAAAACATCAACTTATGCATCAAACTTTCTGTTAATTATAGCATGATTATCTATTACAAAATACAAAGTTGATACGAAAGAAATAGGCATAATGTCAAAAAATGATCCTAACGTTTGACTAAATAATCATTTTGGTTCTTATTCTTTTCTTTGAGCACTTTAACCCTCAACTTCCATTTTGGATAAAATGACACTGGTAGTCAATTAACGATAAACTTGAAGTATGAGTATCGAAACAAAGACGATGATGATCCATACCTGTATGAAGGTAGCATGCTCACATGTGCCATTGTCAACAACAACTCTGCAGATAAAAGAACAACACAAAATCTCAAAAGGAAGAATTGGATTCTGTGTGCAAAAGAAAACCCGGAAAAGGGTAATACCTTGGAGGGTTAACTCTTCTAATAAGCTTTGCAAATTCATCGTCCATTCTTTCCCTTTATGTTCTCAGAATCTTCAAATGCAACAGCAAGAACTAGAATAAAAATAAAAGGAGATGACAATTTAATTTAATTTAATTTTTTGAACAAGAGATGACAATTTAATTACATTGTGGGAGGGAAGAGAGAGTGTATTATTGATCATGAGAGAGAAAAAGAGTGAAGTTTCCGGGAACAATTTGCCAAAGAAAGCTAAAACGTACATAGGACATGGGTGTCGACGTGGAAATATTATTGGGTAAACTACAACGGAGGTCACTCAATTATGGATAAAGTTACATTTGGGCCACCTAATTATTAAAAGTTATATTTGGATCACTCAATTATGGGTAAGTTTACATTTGGGTCACCCAATTATTAAAAGTTACATTTTGGTCATTCAATTATGGGAAAGGTTACATTTGAGTCACCTTTCATATTTTAAAAATATATCGATTTGTGTATTAGATTAATTAATAATTTCAAATAAAGAACTCTAGTGTTAACGAGGGTATTCAAGTGATTTGGAAGAAAAATTGACTAAATTGATATAATTTTTTAAATATGAAGGGTGACCCAAATGTAACCTTACACATAATTGAGTGACCCAAATGTAACCTTTAATAATTGGGTGAGCCAAATATAACTTTACCCATAATTGAATGACCCAAGTGTAATTTTTAATAATTGGGTGACCCAAATGTAACATTACTCATAATTGAGTGACCTCTATTGTAGTTTACCCAAAATTATTCTATGGATCTCCCTCACCACGTCATCCATGATTTCATCTACTAAATTTTAACCACTTAATTTCTTTTTTCCATGTCATTTTTCTAAGAATGAATCTTCACCTTTTTTGCTATGTAAATAGGAAAAAAAATATTAGAAGAACCCGACTCACTAGTCATCCGTGGTCCCAACCAATAAGGTCCATCTATTTCATTTTTTTTCAAGGTGAATCTTCACCTTTTTTCTACATGTAAAGAAAAAGTGGGTAGTTATTTGGAAGTTAAAATGAGATGGTTGAACCTTATTGGCTGAGACCACGGATGACGTGGTGAGCCGAGCCTATCTAATAATTTCTCTGTAAATAGGGAGTGGGTGGTTACTTAGGAATTAATTATGAATTAAAAATGACTTGGAAAAAAAGAGATGAGGTGGTTGATTTTTAGTGGATGAGACCATGGATGACGTGGTAAGCTAGGTCCATAAAATAATTTCTCGTCGACGTGTCATCTCGTTTGAATAATTAAAAAATGAAAAATTATTAGATGAACCTAGCTCTTCACATCATCCGTGGTTTTAGCAAATAAGATCTACTCATCTAATTTTTTAAGGTAAATCTTTACCTCTTTCCTACATGTAAATAAAGAGTGTGTAGTTACTGGAAAATTATATCATAGGCCCGTCCCATCCCGCCATTTATGGTCTCAACCAATAAAAATCATTAATTTCATTAATTTTTCCATGTCATCATTTCACCAAGTGAATTTTCACATGGCAAAAACTTACAGTAAATATGAGTGAAGATTTACTTGGTAAAATGTTGACATGAAAAAATTAATAAAATGAATGATTTTTATTGGTTGGGACCATAGATGATGTGGCGGGACGAGCCTATGATATAATTTCTCGTAGTTACTTGAAAATTACTTTGAGATGGATGAATTTTATTGGCTGAAACCACGGATGACGTGATGAGCCGTATCCATCTAATAATTTTTCAGTTAAGAGATCAACCAAAAAACTTAGATTTATATGAGTACTATATTAAAAATTCAAATATTAAAATTATAAAAAATAAAGTTGTGATTGTATGATTATAGATTTTAGTTTTCAAGAAGTTATTAAATTTTTCGAAGATAAAAACGTATGACAACATAATGAGAATTTATTTTAGAGTTTGTGGTTGTTCTAAGTACAAAAATTTGTTGCAGGTTCAAGATCCAATAAGAGCAAAATTTCTTTTTCGTCTCTTCTTATCCCTAGGTAAAAATTGTTCAAAAAGAGAGAGAAAAAACTCAATCTTAAATTAAGAGACATAAGCTTAACTGAGATTTGTTGGTTAAACCACGAAAGTTAGGTGAAAAGTTTGATCCGAACAATTCGATTCATTTATCTGAAGATCTAATTTAAAAATTTAGATATTTGATATATTTTTATTTTTAGATGATTCAGATTAAATATTAAAGATTTTAGATTCAAATCAGATACGAATAACAACATTTAAGTTTCATATTTTCCGGAAATTAAAAAAAACCCTTTAAACTTTATGCTTGGTCCATTCTAAAAAAAATCCACTCCGCCCATTTAGAGACCATTGTATGCACCACTATCTCAATCAAAGCACAATACGTTGCTATTTAAAATTTTTCCTCTTTCACCGAATCATATGTTTGGATTAAGGAATTTCAAAAATCATATATTCGATTTTTTATATTTGATCTGGATCATTATTTTGTCGATCCGAAAGTTTGAATATCTGACTTTTTTTTTTATCAAATACGATATTAAAAAATGCACAACCTTAGAAGTGACGGATCTTGGCAATATAAGTAGAGGGGGATAATTTAAAATTTCCAAAAAAAATTTTGGATACCTAAATTAATTTTTTGAAGGATTTAATTTAAAATTTCTTTAAAATTTTAGGGGTTTAACTATTTAAAAAAATAGAATTAAAATAAAATTTTGAATATTGGTGAACATAAGGACTAAATTGAACACACGATGAAGTTTAAAGTTCAAATTAAAAAAATAGAGGAGCTTAAGGACTGGTGGCATAATTAAAATAGAATTTTAAACATTTTAGGATGATTTTAATTAAAATATTAAAGAAATTGAAATATAATAATAATTTTAAAATTCTTGAAGCAGTTAAACTAAAATTTTTGAATTCTTGAAGCAGTTAAACTAAAATTTTTGAATTCTTATTAATTCACTAAATTTTGGGGTAAGGCAGCCACCGACTTTCATAAGGGTCCGTCGTGATTGAGAGACCATAAAAGTGTGCAACTTTCTTCAGAAATTTCGTCTATTTCTAAAATGGTAAAGTTCACAAATGGTCACTAAATTATCCCTAAAAATATAAAATGATCACTAAACTTTCAAAAATTATATAACGTGCATTAAATTTTAGTTTTTGTTACAAAATGGTCACTGAACTGTTAACTGTCGTTAAGTTAATGACATGGTAGTTACAGAAATTTGAATAATAACATATTTAATCCTCCATATTTACACATATAATCAATTTATTCCTAATTTAACTACCATTATTGATGTCTAAAATGATTAAATGTGTAAACATCGATGATTAAATGTGTTGTTATACAAATTTTTGTAACTGCCATGTCACCCAGTTAACAACAGTTAATTGCTCAGTGACCATTTTGCAACAAAACTTAAGTTTGATGCCCATTATGTAGCTTTTGAAAGTTTAGTGACCATATTTGGGATAGTTTAATAGCCATTTGTGTATTTTACTAGGGGTGTTCAAACGGTTAATTTGGTCGGTGGCCGAACCGAATTACCAAAAACCGAATTAACCGAGGTTTTTAAATATTTAACCGTTAACCAAACCGAACTTTTTTCGAAAAAAATTAACCGAACCGAACAAATTTTGGTTAATTCGATCAATTTTCGAATTAACCAAATTTTACCATTAATTTTCCTAATCAAAATTATTAAACAATAAAAATCCTTGGAAATACTTTTTAGTTCTCAATGATAATTTGTATTTAATTTAAACAGTATCTAAACATAGATAAAACATTAGAATTTTATATTAAACATTATATTTTTTCATTTGGGGTTAGAAGTGTGTTTTAAAATTTTAATGGGTATAGGATTAATAAGTACACTATATTTATTTTTTGCTATATTTCGGTTAATTCGGGTAATTTAATTAATTAACCGATTTCGAACCGAATTAACCGATAACCAAACTATGAAAAATTCTTCAACCATTCACTGACCGAAAAAAGTTCGGTGGTCGACCGTTTAACTGAACTAGTTTGGTTTGGTCGGTTAATTTGGTTTAACCAACCGTTTGGACACCCCTATACTTTACCCTTTCTAAAATTTTATGGTTACAAGATATTTTTCTTTTTTTAATAAATTTTTAAGGTTTAAACTCACAATTTATCCCTAAAATATATACCTTTCACCAATTTGTTTCCTAATTTCTTTTGAGTTGTTTACTAGTTAATTTTAGGGGGTTTTTTATACACCGCTCTTAGGGTTGTGTATAAAAAATATTATATTTTTATCATTAATGCTTATTTTACTTTTCAATGAAATCTATTAGAATGTAAAGTAATTAATTACATTCTTAAAAAATTAAAAGGCTTAAGGGTGTAAGAAGCCTTTGAATTTTGAAAAAAATCAGCTAAGCCCCTGAATTTTTTTTACACCCAATTAAGCCATTGAACAAAAAAAATTAATCAATTAAGCCCTTGAACCAAGAAATTAAATCAATTACGCCCTTTGACCATTAAATCATGACAATTTTTTTCTTCAAATATTACTGGCACAATATACACTACAGTTCTATCATGTTCCATTTACAAAAAAAAATTCAAAAAGTATTTTTTTATAAATTTTATAAGTTTTTTTATAATTTTTAGAATATTTAAAGATTTTTTAAATGAAACAATTTTTTTTGAAAAATGTCAAGTGAAAATACTGTGACATGGCGCACTGCAACAATGGATCAAAAAAGTGTTCAAATTTAATGGTCAAAATTGGTCAAATGGATTAATTGATTCAATTTCTTGGTTCAAAGGCTTAATTGATTAAATTTCATGGTTCAAGGGCTTAATTGGGTTCAAAAAAAGTTCAAGGGCTTCATTGATTTTTTTTTCAAAAGTTCAAGCACTTCTTGTAACATCCCTACCCTTATTCATTGCCAAACACGGTCAGTGATGTTACAAAACAAAGTTAAATCAATTTCCATTATCGAAACTTAAACTGGCAGCCTGCACTGTTCTTGAACAAATTTTTTTTATAAATTTTTATAGAAATAAAAAATTCATTCCGTAAATTTTTAATTAAACTAGATTTACTAAGCTCTTTAACCATATAAATTAATAGAAGAGATTCAATATACACAAATTATGAAAATTCTTCAAAGTCACAGAACAGTGCAGAATTTTAAGAAAATCTGCTGCCCTATTTTTCTGACCTTCCATTGATTAAAAATTCATATCTTTTATTACAAACCTCGAAATCAGTTACCGTTTGTTTTAAAAGGATCTAGACTCAATTTATAGTCTATTCATTTAAGATTAACCTTTTAATTCGATTTATGGAATTTATGACAATTTTTCAAACTTACTGCCTAATGCAGATTTCCAGTACTATTTTAGTCTATTCCAATTATAAGCCCACTAACTACTCATAAATCATTCCAATTCACATAGTGAATATATTAAACCATACTTCATTTATAGATATAATAAGCTATAGCGATATTTAAGAGTGATTTATATAAAACGAGCAGGTTTATCAATATACATGCCACTAAAACAAAAACATCAGATAGGATGTCAAAATATTACTACGATAACCTATAGTGCATCCTTGACCACGAGGTGATGCAAAACGCTGCTGCTTACGAATCGGATCTATCAACCTACGTGTGCACATGCAAAACACACGCTAAGTATAACTTAGTGAGGCAAAAACAATATCATATAATCAAATAACATGACAAGATAACACAGTTCCTACAAAATGGCAAGCGAGTGACAAAACAATTTATATCAACTTATCATATCACTGAAGTACAAACATAATACAAATAATTATGTTTCTAAACATACCAGATCATATCAAGTATCTGAGTTTATTCACCTGCAGATTAGTATTTTTAAGAGAATAGCCCAATGTATATTGCATGAGCTCAAGGTACGCAAGTCATTTGAAATAGACACCGTAGTGTCAAACTGAACAGACAGATGAATACCTCGAGGACGCTCTTTGCTCCTCATATAAGCACCTATTTAGTGAACTTAACACCATGGGCTTAGATCCCCAAGGTGGATGTGACACCGTAGTAATCACAATAACAGACAAATATCATAACTAAAAATGCAGCTGCTAAGTCTCTATGGCATGCCAACTATACCCGACTCTCATGATGTAATACTTGGGCAACAAAGATAATATGATCAAATGTTATCAGATAATTAGAATGGGCAGTTCATACCCTAAATAAATCATTTATAATGTATCAGGTAAACATACCGTCTTAAAGACATAATAGTACATGTATCACTTGTCATGCCATTTCCATAAATTATAATATAAAATTTTCAGACAATATAATATCATTACTAATTTTTAAGGTCAATTTATAGAAATTTTTCCTTTTAGTAACATCACATACATATAAACATTGCACTCACCCGAGTAGCACAAAATCGGACTCACTAAGCTTAATTACGTTCTTTTTCTTTGCCTCAAGTACTAGTATCTCCTTTAGAATTCTCGGGAACTGCAGAGAATTAATCGAACACATGCATAATAATTTTTAGATTCATATCTAACATTACTTAAATATATTACATAACATTCTTAATCGAAAATAATATATTTCCAAAATTTTCTTTTATTCTTTAGTGATTTCCGAAATAGTCCTTAAGGACCATTTTGGACAATAAACCAATTATTCAAGTTTGAATAATAATTTCCCCATATTTCCATTATTATTCATCTACTTTGAACCCTTACTCTTCAATCACTAACCTTTGATAAAGTGACATTTTTAGTCACTAATATTACAAATACTTGCAAACATGTACCAAATACTTAATCCAACATTCCTATAAATCTTTACAAATTACTCCAACATTTCTTCATTTGACTGAATTGGTCACTAACCTTCCAAAGGTTTGATTTTAATTCAAATAACATCCTAACATGCTTAAATTAATTTTCAATCATATATTCTTCATTTCCATCATCAAACCAAAATTCAAGAATAAACCCTTATATGGTCCTTTATTATTCAAGGACTTATTTTTGATCCAATTGACAAATTTAAGCTTGTATAATCTTAATCTCTTCAATTCCATCACTAGAATAAAATTCAAAACAAAACCCCTTAATTCTTCCTCCAAGTCAAAATGATCACTTTGAAATCTAATAAAATATTTTGCATTCCAACTTCATATTCATACTCCATGTTTCATAAATCATCCAAATTCATCCTTAATTCAAACCCCTAAAAATCCCAAATTTTAGGGTTAGGGTTTATAACTTTGAACATGGAATTAAACTAAATTCAAGCTTGTTTTCATCTCTACAACACTTGATTTATTTAAATCAAGCCTTAATCCTAACATGGTTCATGAAACTCCAATTTCTCTTTCCTCAAAAACATGAACTACTCTTCATAACCATATGTAAAATTACTATCAAAATGTAGAGAATTGAACATAGATAAATTTTTCCTAAATAACCATACCTTGAATCTTACTTTAATCCTTCCAAAAAAGCCTTGAAAATTTTTGTTTTTCCTTTTCTTCTTTATCTTGGAAGCTCACGGTTTGCACAAGGAAAAGATGAACAAATTTCCTTCAGTTTTTGACTTTTAATTTTGTTTTATGACTAGACTTGCCACTTGTTCCATAATGGATTTTTCCATTTATTTTATTAAATCTAACTTTGTAATCCAATGGCCATAATTCATCTTATCAAGATTCAAGGGCTAGGATTTAATCTTGACTTGAGAAATTACTAAAATACCCATGTCACTTCCAAAATATTTCAAAATTGCCATTGGAGGCAAAATGACTAACTTGTCCTCAACTATTCACAATTTCATCTAGTTTGCCATTTTGTAAAAATTCAACTAAATCTAGTTGGATTCTAACTAGACATATTAAAATATTCATAAAATAATATTTTATGAATTTTCCATAACTTTTGGAATTGTCTTTAAAATTTTAGTTTGATTCGATTACCGATAATTACCAAGAATTTTTATCGGATACAATTCCGCTTAGAAATCTTATAACAATAATCCATTGCGAATATTATTGACTCATACCGAATCCTTTTTATCATTCAAAAATACTGACATGGGACCTTCTCAATAGGTCACCCATCCAAATTGTTCGATCAAAAATAG
The DNA here is from genome assembly GCA_019671005.1 of Hibiscus mutabilis. NCBI lineage: Eukaryota > Viridiplantae > Streptophyta > Magnoliopsida > Malvales > Malvaceae > Hibiscus > Hibiscus mutabilis. The sequence goes on along the minus strand of CM033743.1, from coordinate 34,532,637 downwards.
ATTTTCACATAAACTCTGTACCAAAAATCTGATTCCTACCAAAAGTCTTATACCAGGATAAACTATTCATTTATGGAATATAAAATAATATATGGGAAAATTTCTAAATTGGTCTCTGAACTTTTCTAAAATTTTCACTTTAGCTACCAAACTTTAAAAGTTTACGTTTTAGTCACTAAACTAAAATCACCAACTTTTAATTCTTTATGTTTTGGTCACTAACCGAATATTGGGGTATTACAATTCTCTCCCCCTTAAGAAAAATTTGTCCTCGAATTTTTAAAACACACTTGATTCAAAAAGATATGGATATTGCTTTTTCATATTTTCCTTTGTTTCCCAAGTGGCTTTCTCCACTCTATGGTTCAGCCAGAGAACTTTCACCATTGGATTAGCCTTGTTTCTTAATTCTTTAACTCCGTGAGCAAGAATTTTCACTGGTTCCTCCTCATAAGTCAAATCTAACTGAATTTCAATATCTTCCGGTGATATTACATGAGAATGATTTGATCGATACCTTCTAAGCATTGAAACATGAAACACATCATGGATCTTACTCAATTTCAGAGGTAATGCTAATTGATAAGCCACTGGGCCAACTTTCTTTAAGATTGCATAAGGGCCGATAAATCTTGGACTCAACTTTCCTTTATGTCCAAAGCATAACACATTTTTCCAAGGTAAAACTTTCAAGAATACCTTTTCACCAACCTCAAACTCTAAATCTTTCCTCTTTAGATCTACATAAGATTTTTGCCGATCTGAAGCTTTCTTGAGGTTGTCTTGTATTATTTTCACCTTGTCCTCTACATCTCGAATCAAATCAGATCCAATCACTTTGCGATCCTCGAGCTTGAACCAATTCAACAATGTGCTGCATCGCCTTCCATATAAGGCTTCATAAGGAGCCATCTTTATACTTTCTTGATAACTGTTATTATAGGCGAATTCGGTGGGTGGCAAATACTTTTCCCCACTATCCTTCAAACTCGAGTACACAAGCTCTAAGCATATCTTCAAGAATCTGAATAATCTTTTCAGATTGGCCATCTGTCTGAGGATGGAAAACAATGCTGAAATTCAGTCGAGTCCCTAATTCCTCATATAAAGAACTCTAAAATCTCGAGGTAAACCTTAGATCTCTATTTGGCACAATAGAAATAGGCACACCATGCAACCATACAATCTCTTCGATATATAACTCTACATATTTATTCATTGTATAATCCATCCGAACTGGAACTAAATAGGAAGACTCTGTCAATTTATCGACTATCACTCAAATATAATCCTTTTCAACTGTTCAAAGCTCTCTTGACACTTCAATCCAAACAAAAGGTACATAATTTCGTAATAGTTTAGTAATTGATGCAGCAATCATCGAGAAACCCTTTACAAAACGACGATAATATCCTACCAATCCCAAGGAACTACGTACCTCTGTAATATTTTTTGGGAGATTTCCATTCAACAATGGCCTGAACCTTTTTAGGATCAACTTGGATTTCTTCTGTCGAAACAATATGGCCTAAGAAAGCCACCTCTAATAGACAAAGCACACATTTAGAAAGTTTAGCATACATTTTCTTTTTTCGTAATATCTGTAATACTACCCTCAGATAAGCATCATGCTTTTCCCTAGTCTTCAAATAAACTAGTATATCATCAATAAACACAACAATGAACCGATCCAAGTACAACTAAAACACTCTATTCATCAAGTCCATAAATGTTGCAGGAACATTAGTGAGACCGAAAGACATCACCATAAACTCATAGTGTCCATACCGTGTCCTAAATGTTATTTTCAAAATATCATATTCTTTGACTTTTAACTGATAGCATCCCGACCGAAGATCGATCTTAGAAACACAACTGCTCCTTTCAACTGATCAGACAAGTCATCATTCTCGGTATTTGATACTTGTTCTTGATTGTCACTTTATTCAACTGATGGTAATCAATGCATAGACTCATCGATCCTTCTTTCTTTTTAACAAATAAAACCGTTGCTCCCCAGGGTGATACACTAGGTCGCATAAAACCCTAGTCTAATAACTCCTGAAATTGAGCTTTTAGCTCTTCTCAATTATGTTGGAGACATCCGATAAAGTGCCATCGATACCAGTTCAGTACCAGGTAGAGCACCTATTCCGAACTGCACTTCTCGACCTTGAGGCAACCTTGGCAATTCCTCTGGAAATATATCAGGGAAATTTTGAATTGTCGAAATACTGTTAATGTCTATCTTTGGTGATTGAGAATCCACAACATAAGCTAAATAAGCCTGGCACCCCTGATACAACAATCATTTTTTATCGTTAATATCACATTACTCTGACAAATTGATCCTTCACTGACCGCCACTATTTCTGCACCTTCCTTACTTTTTAACACTAGTCGCTTCAAGCGACAGTCCACGGTGGCATAATAAACATGCAACCAATCCATGCCCAAAATGATCTCAAAAGATAATTCCATTAGATCAACTAGGAATTCAATCCCCTGAGTCACTATATGGCATTGCTTGCAAATTTTATTCACTCAGGCACTATGACCAATAGGATTGATCGCTATAACATCACTAAATGTAGGTTATAAATTAATCCCTCTATATCGGTCATCTGATGTGAACCATCATCTTCAAACATCTATACTCACAATAACATTTCATATTAGTAAGCAGGCACATCAAACGTACAAGTGTTATCATTAGTAATATATGACATCCTAGTGGCGTGTATACACTTACTGACTCATAACAGTCTCTGTTTAGCTCCAAAACTGGCTAAACCTATAGCTCTGATACTAATAAATGTAACACCCCTTTCTGTATTCGTTACCAAACACGTTCAGTGATGTTATAAAACAAAGTTAAATCAATTTCCATTATCGAAACTTAAACTGGCAGCCTGCACTATTCTTGAACAAAATTTTTTATAGACAACAAAAATTCATTCCATAAAATTTTAATAAAACTAGATTCACTAAGCTCTTTAACCATATAAATTAATAAAAGAGATTCAATATACACAAATTATGAAAAATATTCAAAGTCATGAAACAGTGCAAAATTTTAAGAAAATATGCTGCCATGTTTTTCTGACCTTCCATTGATTAAAAATTCATATCTTTTAGTACAGACATCAAAATCAGTTACCGTTTGTTTTAAAAGTATCTAGACTCAATTTATAGTTCATTCATATAAGATTAACCTTCTAATTCAATTTATGGTATTTATGACAATTTTTCAAACTTACTGCCTAATGCAGATTTTCAGGACTGTTTTTATCTATTCCAATTATAAGCCCACTAACTACTCATAAATCATTCCAATTCACATAGTGAATATGTTAAACCATACTTCATTTATAGATATCATAAACTATAGCGATATTTAAGAGTGATCTATATAAAACGAGCAGGTTTATCATTATACATGCCACTAAAACAAAAACATCATATAGGATGTCAAAATATTACTACGATAACATGTAACGTATCCTTGTCCACGAGGTGATGCAAAACGCTGCTGCTTACGAATCGGATCTACCAACCTATGTGTGCACAAGAAAAACACACTCTAAGTATAACTTAGTGAAGCAAAAACAATATCATATAATCAAATAACATAACAAGATAACACAGTTCCTGCAAAATGGCAAGCGAGTGATAGAAAAATTTATATCAACTTATCATATCATTGAAGTACAAACAGAATACAAATAATTATGTTCTAAACATACCAGATCATATCAAGTATCTGAGTTTATTAGTATTTTTAAGATAATAGCCCAATGTATACTGCATGAGCTCAAGGTACGCGAGTCATCTGAAATAGACACCGTAGTGTCAAACTAAACAGACAGATTCAGTACGTACTCGAGGATGCTCTTTACTTCTCATATAAGCACCTTTTTGGTGCACTTAGCACCATGGGCTTAGATCCCCAAGGTGGATGTGACACCATAGTGATCACAATAACATACAAATATCAGAACTGAAAATGCAGCTGCTAAAACTCTATGACATGCCAACTATACCCGACTCTCATGATGTAACACATGGGTAACAAAGATAATATGATCAAATGTTATTAGATAATTAGAATGGGCAGTTCATACCCTAAATAAATCAAATATAATGTATCGGGTAAACATACCGTCTTAAGGACATACTAGTACACATATCACTTGTCATGTCATTTCCATAAATTATAATATAAAATTTTCAGACAATATAATATCGTTACTAATTTTTAAGGTCAATTTATAGCAAGTCTTCATTTTAGTAACATCACATACATATAAACATTGCACTCACCTGAGTAGCACAAAACTGGCCTCACTAAGCTTAATTACGTTCTTTTTCTTTGCCTCAAGTACTAGTACCTCCTTTAGAATTCTTGGGAACTACAGAGAATTAATCGAACACATGCATAATACTTGTTAGATTCATATCTAACATTACTTAAATATATTACATAACATTCTTAATCAAAAATAATATATTTCCAAAATTTTCTTTTATACTTTAGTGATTTCCGAAATAGTCCTTAAGGTCCTTAGTGACCATTTTGGACAATAAACCAATTATTCAAGTTTGAATAATAATTTCCCCATATTTCCATTATTATTCATCTACTTTGAACCCTTACTCTTCAATCACTAACCTTTGCTAAAGTGACATTTTTAGTCACTAATATTACAAATACTTGCAAACATGTACAAAATACTTAATCCAACATTCTTATAAATTTTTACAAATTACTCCAACATTTCTTCATTTGACTGAATTGGTCACTAACCTTCCAAATGTTTGATTTTCATTCAAATAACATCCTAACATGCTAAAATTAATTTTTCCATCATATATTCTTCATTTTCATCATCAAACCAAAATTCAAGAATAAATCCTTTTATGGTCCTTTATTATTCAAGGACTTATTTTTGATCCAATTGACAAATTTAAGCTTGTATAATCTTATTCTCTTCAATGCCATCACTAGAATAAAATTCAAAACAAAACCCCTTAATTCTTCCTCCACGTCAAAATGATCACTTTGAAATCTAATAAAAGATTTTGCATTCCAACTTCATATTCATACTCCATGTTTCATAAATCATCCAAATTCATCCTTAATTCAAACCCCCTAAATAAAATCCTAAATTCTAGGGTCGGGGTTTATAACTTTGAACATGGAATTAAACTAAATTCAAACTTGTTTTCATCTCTACAACAATTGATTTATTTAAATCAAGCCTTAATCCTAACATGGTTCATGAAACTCCAATTTATTTTTCTTCAAAAACATGAACTACTCTTCACAACCATATGTAAAAGTACTATCAAAATGTCGATAATTGAACATAGATAAATTTTCCTAAATAACCTTACCTTGAATCTTACTTTAATCCTTCCAAAAATGCCTTGAAAATTTTTGTTTTTCCTTTTCTTCTTTCTCTTGGAAGCTCACGGTTTGCACAAGGAAAAGACGAACAAATTTCCTTTAGTTTTTGACTTTATTTTTGCTTTATGACTAAACTTGCCACTTGTTCCATAATGGATTTTTTTCCATTTATTTTATTAAATCTAACTTTGTAATCCAATGGCCATAATTCATCTTATCAAGATTAAAGGGCTAGGTTTAATCTTGACTTAAGAAATTACTAAAATGCCCATGCCACTTCCAAAATATTTCAAAATTGCCATTGGAGGCAAAATGACTAATTTGTCCTCAACTATTCACAATTTCATCTAGTTTGCCATTTTGTAAAAATTCAACTAAATCTAGTTGGATTCCAACTAGACATATTAAAATATTCACAAAATAATATTTTATGAATTTTCCATAACTTTTGGAATTGTCTTTAAAATTTCAGTTCAATTCGATGTACCGATAATTACCAAGAATTTTTTTTCGGATACAATTCCTCTTAGAAATCTTATACCAATAATCCATTACGAATATTATTGACTCATACTGAATCCTTTTTATCAGTCAAAAATACTGACATGGGACCTTCCTAACAGGTCACCCATCTAAATTGTTCGATCAAAAATAGATTTTCACATAAACTCTGTACCAAAAATCTAATTCCCACCAAAATTCTTATACCAGGATAAACTATTCATTTATGGAATCTAAAATAATATATGGGAAAATTTCTATATTGGTCTCTAAAATTTTCTAAATTTTCACTTTAGCTACCAAACATTAAAAGTTTACGTTTTAGTCATTGAACTAAAACCACCAACTTTTAATTCTTTACGTTTTGGTCACTAACTGAATATTGGGGTATTACACTTCTTACACCCTTAAGCGAAATTAAACATCATTGATTTAAGGAGTTTAATGTAATTAATAACCATGTAAAAGGGTTTAGGATTTATAATTTTAGTGTTTAAGGTTTATTGTTTTAGGGTTTTAGCGTTGTAGTATTTTATGCTTTATAGGGTTTAGGGTTTATGGTTTTATGGTTTAGTGTTTAGGGTTGAAGGTTTATGATATAGTTTAGGGTTAAGGGTTTTAGGGTTTAGTTTTTAGAGCTTAGTATTTGGGGTTTAAAGTTTGTGGTTTAATGTTTAGGAGTTTATGATTTTTAGGGTTTAGGGTTTTAGGAGGTTAGAATTTAATTACATTAAACACTATAATTTAGGATGTTTAAACGCCATAAATTACATTCTAATAGATTCTATTAAAAAATAAAATAAACATTAATGATAGGAATGTAGTAGTCATTATACGTTATTCCGCTATAGTAAAACCCTTAATTTTAAAACGTTATTCCGATAACCCCATTTTCTAACATCGTTCAAAAAAAATTAGTTGTCCGTCCGTTTTTCTAGGACTTCGCCATGACTAATTCGAATAAACCCGCATCGCACACCTGACCAATCAAAATGTGCCACATCAACACTAATTAAATATCGAATAAAAATACATAAATTTATTTGTGGTGTCAAAATTTTTAAAACTTTCTCCTACCATGATCTTGCACCCAATTCACCATATCCATCCAACAACTAAAAGGCACATTAACACGACAGGCCTGCATTACTTTCACCCAAATCTGCCTAGTAAAAGTACAAACAACAAAAAGATGATCTCTCGTTACAAATTCAGAATCACAAAGGATGCATGTTGGATCATTTTGACCTCCCAACATAACATTCGAACCTTTGTTGGCAACCTATCTTGAAGCACTAACCAAGAAACAAAAAGTGGCGAGGTATTGATAACCACCCCAAATAACTTTGAACTAAGGTACCTTATCTTGCCTGTGCCTAAGTGTTTGGTGTGCAAAACCAGGTTCGGTTAACCATTAGCAAATTATTTCGGTTAACCGGTAAGTTGGGGTCACTCAATTCTCGATCTTAAACCGTAACCATTCAACCGGTTAACCGTTTATTTGGTTAACCAAAAAATTCGGTTAGGTTTGGTTAGGGTAACAGTTTTTATTTTGTTCATTAAAAATATAAATTTTAATAATATGTTAGAAAAAAATATACCTTTAAAAACTGACACATGATATTAGTATCTTTTTTAATACTAGCAAGTTAAACACTTAAACTTCATAAAATGAAATTATGGTTTTACTTTTGGAGAATGAGAAAATAAAATATAATATGATTTTTTAATATAAAATATTAAAATAACGTATAATATAATAATATATATTATATATGTAACACTCCAAAATTTCGTTAAACAATATTAAGGTCATTTGTTACTAAGTTAGTAGCTTAAAAGCTAACTTAGTGACCAAAATGACAAACAATACAAAAGTTAGGATTTCTTCAATTATGGGTTATGGAAAAGGAATTTCTGAGATTTAAAAGCATCAAATGATAGAGGGCAAGCTAATTAGGGTACTTGAAAAGTTTGGTTGAAATCTGAGGAAAATTGGAATTGGAATTGAAGTTTAAAATTTAGTGACCAAAATGATAGCCTTTCAAAAGTTGGTGTCTAGAGTATAAAGATGGAAAAGTATGAGACACTAATAAAGAATTTTACCATTAAGAATTTTTATTCCACGGATGGATAGACTGGGTTAGACTGCTTATTTTGGCATCACCCGAATTTCGGTACGAGAATTATGTAAAAAGTTATTCTCAGTCGGATATATGACTCGAATAAAGAAAATTATTAGGTCATTATTTTTATTTTGTATATGGATAAGACATGATATGATACGAAAGTTGATAAAAGTTTCAGGAAGAAAAATGTAGTTCAAGATACTGAATTTTGATCGAACTTTATAGTTAAGCGTGCTTAGGCCTTAAGATGGATGGCCATCTGGGAAGGTCCCATATCTGTATGGATGAGCGGAAATACATGAAATTTTATTAGATGATGGAATAATATATTAATATCGGATCCTGAAATTTATAAATATGAAGTCACATATTCAATTTGATAATTCGATTATCGAGAAATCGTAGTAAAAGTCCTAAGTAATTATCGGCAAATTGGATCGAGCTAAAATTTCAGAGATAGTTCCATGAACCTTAGAAGAGTCATAAAATATCATTTTATGGATATTTGGATGTTAAAATGGTCGGAAAAAAAATTAAATCGATTGAAATGACATGAAATGGCAATTTTGTGAATAAGTTGATCGGTAAAAGGTCATTTTGGTCATTTTGCCCAAAAGAGACATCGAAGGAATTTTGAGATTTTTATTATTGATGAATAGTGACTAATTAGAATCCAACTAAGTCTAGTGGGAATATTACAAAGTGGTGTAGCGACCCTTTTTCTAAATCGCTAAAAAAGAAATTAGAATTTTTAATTTGTTTTTGGAATTTTTGTGTTTTGGAATTTTTTGTTTGTTTTTGAAATTTTGAAATATTTTTTTGATTTTTTTTGAAAAAGGTAAAATACTGGAGTCACCACCGATCATTTTTAAGGGTAGACCGAACACCAAGAATGAAACCAGAGATTCTTTAAAAATGGTTTGGGAGTCGGTTACGGATGGGGAAGGATTAGCACCCCCACACCGCCCAAAAATTAATACCTAGTCGAATATAATTTGCCCTTAATTAGAAACTTGCGAGTTCAAATTTTAATTCAATTTAAGATCCATTAAAAATGCGAGTAAATTTTAAATTGCCCGTTATTCGAAAATAAACGAAAGAACCACCACCATTTCGACTGGTACTGACCATTTTTACTATCGAATAAAAGGGCACCGCATTAACAATTCATAAGCCAAATGCGAGAAAGAAAAACAAATATATATACATTCGAAATTAAAGCATAAATAAAGGCAAAAATTAAAAACCCGGAAGAGGGCCGGATCGAAAAGATCAAAGAAATATCCGAAAAAAGACCCAATCGAACATAAAAATGCACAAAATAAATGCGAAAAGCAAAGTATCTGGAAAAGGGACCGGACCGAACAAAAGGTGCGTAAAATAAAACAATCTGAAAAAGGACCGGATCAAACAAAAAGCATAAAATAAAGAGCGGAAATTAAATGCGATAATTTAAAGTGTGAAAGATAAAATGCAAAAATTAATTGTTAGAAGTTAGATTGCTACACTAAACGGGCCGTAAATAATACGGGTCATCCCCGTTGTGGGTCACCGTAAGGCCGATTCGAATCGTGATAGCCAAAATTAAAAATGCAATAATTAAAGATAAATACATACATGCATAAAACAAGGAAACAAATGATAATATGATACTATAATATAAAGTATTAATATGTACATATATTATAAACTAATATATCATATATTTACTAATAGATAGTATACGAAAAATACATACTATATATAATAATAATAATAATCAAATATAATATGTATATAATGAAATAAGATGATTTAAATATGGCAAGTAAACTAATAAGGACCATTAATGCATAAAAAAGAAAGAAATAAGTGCTAATCAGGGAATAACCCCAGAGTTTGAAAACGCGTTAAACAATTGAAGCAAACAGAAAGCGCCTGTAAACTTCCATTTTCAATGCATTCGAAGCAAAAAAACAAAAATACGATTCTTTCCCTCTGTTTCTCAGTAGAAACTCAAACCCTAAGGTTTCAAGGCCGATCATCGGCGGCGGCGCCTTGCCGGCCGTGGCGACGTCCAAGGACACCAGCGCACAGTGGCTTCGAATCCAACGTCAGGTAACTTCGAATCTTTTCCCTTTTTAATTTAGGGTTTAAAACATAAACAAAAACAGGGCTTTTGATTTGAAAAGGAAGAAACTAAAAAGTAATCCTCTTTCTTTCAAAAAAAATCGTTCGATTTTCAGATCCAAAATAGGATTCTTTGAAAAAATTCGAAAACCCTTTTTTTGAAAAACTTTTTAATTTTGAAGAACCATAAAAAATTTCAAACAAAACTCCTCGATTTTGAAACTGGTTTTTGAAGATGGAAGAACCAAGTTTTTGATTTTTGAAAAAAGAAAAGAAATTTAAAAACCTTAATTTTATGCAAGGAAAAGGAAGAACAAAAGAAGAAAAATACCTAGGTGAGCAAGTTTTTCTGATTTTTTTTTAATTTTCGAATCATCCCCCTTTACAGTGTGGTTTTCATCTTGGCTTTATAGCTTGAATTGATATTACAATGAAAATAAAAAGAAAACCTAAATTTCCATTGGTTGTTGGATGCTGAATTTCTTTGTTGTCTCTTTGTGCCGCTGTCGAACGCAGGGAAAGGGACCACGGTGTTGGTCGGCTCGTACAATTGCAAAGGGGGCTTGGTTCATTGCTGGGAGTCTGCAACAAAAACATGCTTTGTGAGGGGCTAGAGTGACCAAGGGTGCAACGAAGGGTGCCTAGGGTGCTGAGGATGGTTGCACCAGGGGCTCGGTAAAGTTGGTGTAATAATTTGGCCATTCGGGTGTAATGGATATTGTAATTGGACATTTGGATTTTAGAATTTTTGGACTTTTTCTTCTTTTTTTTGGCATTTTGATTATTATTTGTGGAATTTTGGTTTAATAAATTTTATTCGAAATAAACCTGATGAAAATGGTTATTACAACTGCCCCTCTTTGCTTATTGATGTAGAACATGAATAGAACAAAGATTAAAAGATAACCATTTTCGTTTGGTCGAACTGGAGCATCCTTTTGGAACGAATTTTCCTTCGAACTTTAATTGGTTTATCTTTCAACTTTTAGAGAAATAAAACTTATCTGTTGATATGTTGCACCACCAACGGAGAGTCAAGATCTGATCGATTCATCTACTTTGTCCTTTCAGAAAGATAAAACCTGCAAGAGTAAAAAGAAATTGCTTCAGACTAAGTATCCATTTGTTTTATTTAAAACTTGTAAAATTAAAAGAGATGGGATAAAGAGATGTTTGATTATGGGTGATCTTGTTACGCCACCGATGATGAGATAAGATCGAAAGATTGGATTGGATTAGATCAAGCTACAACTCTGACGAAGAGACATGATCTGGCGATTAAATTGCGATCAAGCTACAACTCTGATGAAGAGGCATGGTATGAGGAGTTAGTTTGGAGATCAAGTTACAACTGTGACGAAGAGGCATGATCTGAGGAGTTAGTGGCGATCAAGCTATGACTCTGACGAAGAGGCATGATCTGAAGAGTTAGGGGTGATCAAGCTACAACTCTGACGAAAAGGCATGATCTGAGGGATAGGTTACGATCAAGCTACAACTCTAACGAAGAGGCATGATCTGAGGGATAGGTTACGATCAAGCTACAACTCTGATAAAGATGCATGATCGGAAGAGAGATTTGATCCGCTACACACTAACGATGAGTCAAGATCTGAAGATGGATTCGATTAAGCTATAACTCTAATGAAGAGGCATGATCTGAAGAGTTTTGATCCGCTACACCGCTGACGATGAGTCAAGATCTGAAGAAAAATGTTTGATTAAGCTACAACTCTGACGATGATGCATGATCTGAAGAGTTTGGTTGATTTGCTACACTACTGATGATGAGTCAAGATCTGAAGAAAAGAGATGATCCTCTACACTACTGACGATGAGGCAAGATTTGAAAAATAGAAGGTCGATCTGCTGCACCATTGACGATGAGTCAAGATCTGAAGAAAAGTTTGATCTGATACACCACTGACGGCGAGTCGAGATCTGAGGATGAAGGTGGTAGATCTGCTACATCACTGTCGATGGGGCAAGACCTGAAAAAACAATAGTTAGTGATTGTTCTCCATGATTGAAGCTTTTCATTATGAACTTGTTTTTCATGTATGAATGAAGTGAATGCACATAGCATAAATGCATCTAACTTGATGTGTAATGTATACATGATGGTGAGTTGAATGGCTTGAAGTTGATATGAATGGCATGTAATGCAATTTGCCACGATGTTGATTTCAAAGGGGACGCCCCATGACTTTCTGGTCATTGGTGGCTCGATCTTGTTTTTGTTCCATTTTTGTCTTGTAGACTGGATAAGCTCTTGTCTTGTGTGCGCTGATGTCCCAACCTCTTGTGGGTTTGACCACCTTTTTCTGAAAAGTTATCTTTCTAGGCGAAGGTCAAATAGTAAATGTTTTCTTGAGCTGAAGCAGCAATCTGAGGGCTCATTTGCTGTTGGTCCCTATACTTTTGAGCTTCTTTGTAAGTAATGCAGAGAAAACATTTTTGAATCTCAGACTACATGTTCTAATTTCAAAGTGAGATGCTTATTAAGAAAATTGAGTTTTTCTTTTCAAATTGTGAATATATCAAGCTAGATTGAATGCCCCGAATATTAAGTGCATGAGCAACACTAAAAATAGCTTACCGAGGATTGCCCCAAGCAAATCTTGTGTCTAGGAGACCTCAAAAGCTGAATTGATGTTTGAATATGTGAAGTGCATTTTAAGTTATTCCGGTGCTTGACCATCTTGCCTTTGGCAGATTCATTTTAGTGTTGGTTTTGCTTGGGGAATTCAATTCATCATATTCCTTTGGCTCGAAATAAATGATGGAGCAAACAACAAATTCCCGAGCTACTCGACATTGTGATAATTTTGAAAATATTACCATCACTCATGAAGCGAAGGGTTTCAATTAGAATGGGCTTCAGCGGAGTGCCCCAAAAATTTTACACTCTTATCCGAAAAATTCCTATTACCAGGTTTCGAACATTGGAGTGCTTTTTGATTAACTTTTGAAAAATGCCTATTACCAGGCTTTGAAGTGCTTTTTAAAAAACGTCTATTACCAGGCTTTGCGCATTAGATCAATTTGTTTTTCTTTGAAAATGCCTATTACTAGGCTTTAAACATTAAATTGGATCGATTTGTTATTATTTGTGGCTTTTAATGCGAGTAGCACCTTCATAATCTCCACAGCTTCAGATTTCAATTAGACACATGCTACTCGGATTCAACCTTCGGATCAAAGTTAATGTCCCTTGTGCAATTGATGTACGGGGAATCAATAGACAGATATATACACAAAATGAAAAGAGAGTTGAAGAGCAAAATGCATCATTTTATTGAAAATTAAACCATAGTCTTAGGCCCTTACAAAATATCAACACCGTTTTCAGGCTTAAGTAGGTGGATTTGATTAACATGCATCACTTGAAAGAAGTTAAAAGCAACAGGGAACCTACTGAGATTGATTAGCTTGGCATATAGATAAGGGGAAAGGCGAGTTCATTCCTCAAAGAATTCAACTTCTTTGCTGTCGATTAGACCTTGAACCATGTCTTTGAACTCTTGGCAGTCTTGAATGGTGTGCCCCTCTTTGACATGAAACTTACAGTACAGACTACTAAGCCCTCGGGCATCATCATTCCTTGACCGATCAGACCCGCATCAAGTAGCTTCTTCCAAATCCAACCGAAGGGTGATTTGACTTCTGACACCTTGGACTTAGCTTTCTGGTTGCTCTCCATAGAGATTGCATTCACTCTACCGTAATAATTTGGTAGGGGGTTGGTGGTCCTAGCTGGCCTATTGGCTTAGTCTAAACTTATAACCCCCGAGCTTGATCAACTTTTCCATGACCCTCTTGAAGTCGATACAAATCTCAATCGAGTGTCCACTTGATCACCGTGGTATGAGCACTTTGCGTTAGGATCATACCATTTAGGGAATGGAGGCTACAACGATGATTGGTAGAAGGGTGCCACCACGTGGACATCAAATAGTTTCTTGTAGAGTTCACCGTAGGATATTGGTAATGGGTAAACTCTATATTCTCGTTGTTCCTTCTTTGACCAGAGTCTTGGCTGAAAGAACCTTGGGCATTTGACATGGCCTTGGGTTGTACCACTGTGATAGGCTTCGAATAATCGACATTGTAAACTCCTGAAGAATTCACTTCATGGTCTTTCTTTGCATGAGAGGTCTTCTTGTGGGACGAACTACCCCCATCATTGATTTTGCCACTCTTAACAACATTTTTGATGAGTTCGTCGGATAACAAAAGGTCGGCAAAGTTGGTAGTCGCGTTGCCTATCAAGCGACCCAAGACCGAACCCTCCAAGGTTTGGATGAATATGACCACCGTCTCTCTTTCATTGAACGGGGTTGAACTTGAGCCGCCACGTCTCTCCAATGCTGGGCATACTGCCTAAAGCCTTCATTTGACTTTTGCTTCATGTGCTGCAAGGTCCAACGGTCTGGCATGGCTCTGCCACCATGTTAGTGACATATCGGTACCGTTCTAGGAAAGCTTTGGCCAAGTCATTTTATGACTTTATCTGGTGCCAGTTTAATTGATTGCACCATCTAGTGGCAGACCCTGAGAGACTATCTTGGAAACAGTGGATCAGCAGCTTGTCGTCCCTCCCGTATCCTGTCATCATTCGACAGAACATGGTGAGATGTGCATGGGGACAGCTCGTTCCATCGTATTTCTTGAACTTTGAAACCTTAAACTTTGGAGGTAAAACTAGATCCGGGACGAGGCTAAGTTTATGGGCCTCAAATCCAATGAAGGAGTCAGTTACCTTCATGGCTTCCATCTTTTCCTCGAGCCTCTTGCATCAGTCCTCGATATCTTTAGAGGTTTCAACTCTAGGCCTCTCTATTTTGATCAACTGATCTATCTCCGAGACAAAGTTTCTGGCTTAAGCGTCCCCGGGCTTGACTTCTGATGTGGAGGGCAGATTGATGGGGAATGAGGCGCCAGTCTGATGAAGTAGTGTCTTCCCACGAGAAAGTATTACTTGAGGAGTCGATTGCCCCTAGCAAGAAGAAGAGTAAAACCTGGCGGATATGTAGGACACTCATTCCCATGAGTGGGATTGGGATTTACAGTAGGATTTACAACATAAGTTTCTCCTTGTATGGGAAGCTTAAATCCAAGCATTTAGGCAATTTGGCCTAGTGTATCTTGTTGATACTTTTTGAACTATTCTACCATGTCTTGCCGGGCCTCAGCTAACTGCTCTTCCATCTTTCTGGCCAAATCCGCTTGCATGTCCCTTTGGGTTTGCTCAAGTCGGTCTAACATTTCTTCGTTCACCATATTGGTTTTGTGTCGGGTTCCGTAAGGGTGCTAATTGACTGAATTTTCTTTTGATCCATAATCACTGCCACGAGACATCCTAAAAATTAGTCTTAGTGTTTTCAAAATGAATTCATGTAAATGCAAAATGACTGCCCTAAATGCAAAGGTACTGATTTAGACATGGCTTCCAAGGACAAAACCCACAAATACATGAGAGAAATTTGCAACTTTGAATATTGCATTTAATTGACGTCTAGGTTAGTAGAGTTTCTCTCGATTCATGAACGATTTCCACTGTGTCCACCATTCTCGAGTCAATACCTCCTAATGATGTAATGCAAATAAAATGATGATGTCACACAAATGAATATTATGTGCTAATTTAATGCAAATGACACAAAACACTGGTTAGTAATAAATATTTACATATAAAAGACCAAAATATACTCGACATGATTTAGCACAAAATGAACCCTATTTGTAGGATATTCTAATTTCTAGGGTTACCGCATGGCTCTAAAGGGGTGGGATTCTTAGATGCTCTACATGCAGTTTTAGTGCTAAAAGAGTACTCGAATTGTCATGCTGTCCCCTTCTAAAGGGTAGTAAGGCCCCCGATCATCACCCATTATAGGCTCCTTTCAATCGAGTTTAATTCAAGGGGAGCTATTCGCTATGTCCATACGAGGAAACAATATTCCCACAAAACATAGGGTACTCGAGCCCCGAAGGTACTTACTAGGCCCATACGAAGGAATGATATCCTCACGAAAGCACTAATATTTCCCCCCACATACACAAACGAGTTTATATGTCAAAATTTTAAAATACGTTAAAATAAACTCGCATTTCTAAAAAATTGTTAAACTAATTTAAAAAATGAACTCACAATTTCCAGTTAAGGCAAAAGATATTTAGCTCGTTGCTTGACTCTCTTTTTGTAAAAACAAAAAATGTCCCCATGGGAGTCGCCAGCTGTAGCGACCCCTTTTCTAAATCGCTAAAAAAGAAATTAGAATTTTAATTTGTTTTTGGAATTTTTTTGTTGTTTTTGAAAATTTGAAATATTTTTTTATTTTTTTTAAAAATGTAAAAGACTGGGGATTTTAGAAAGATAAAAGACTGGAGTCGCCACCGATCATTTTTAAAGGCATGCCGGACACCAATAATGAAACCAAAGATTCTTTAAACAAGGGACCGAGAGTCGGTTACGGATGGGGAAGGATTAGCACCCCCACACCGCCCAAAAATTGGTACCTAGTCGAATATAATTTGCCCTTAATTGGAAATTTGCGAGTTCAAATTTTAATTTAATTTAAGATCCGTTTAAAAATGCGAGTAAATTTTAAAAGCCCCGTTATTCGAGAATAAAAGAAAGAACCACCACGACTTCGACTGGTACTGGCCATGTTTACTATCGAATAAAAGAATACCACATTAACAATTTATAAGCCAAATGCGAGAAAGAAAAACAAATATATATACATTCGAAATTAAAACATAAATAAAGGCAAAAGTTAAAAACCCGAAAGAGGACCGGATCGAAAAGATCAAAGAAATATCCGAAAAAAGGACCCAATCGAACATAAAAAATGCACAAAATAAATGCGAAAAGCAAAGTATCTGGAAGAGGGACCGGATCGAACAAATGGTGCGTAAAATAAAACAATCTAAAAAAGGACCGGATCAAACAAAAAAGCATAAAACAAGGAAACAAATGATAATATGATACTATAATATAAAGTATTAATATGTACATATATTATAAACTAATATATCATATATTTACTAATAGATAGTATACGAAAAATACATACTATATATAATAATAATCAAATATAATATGTATATAATGAAATAAGATGATTTAAATATGGCAAGTAAACTAATAAGGACCATTAATGCATAAAAAAGAAAGAAATAAGTGCTAATCAGGGGAATAACCCCAGAGTTTGAAAACGCGTTAAACAATTAAAGCAAACAGAAAGCGCCTGTAACCAAAATTTTCAATGCATTCGAAGCAAAAAAACAAAAATACGATTCTTTCCCTCTGTTTCTCAACAGAAACTCAAACCCTAAGGTTTCAAGGCCGATCATCGGCGGCGCCGCCTCGCCGGCCGTGGCAACGTCCAAGGACACCAGCGCACGGTGCTTCGAATCCAACGTCAGGTAACTTCGAAACTTTTCCCTTTTTAATTTAGGGTTTAAAACAGAAACAAAAACAGGGCTTTTGATTTGAAAAGGAAGAAACTAAAAAGTAATCCTCTTTCTTTCAAAAAAGTCGTTCGATTTTCAGATCCAAAATAGGATTCTTCGAAAAAAAAAATTCGAAAACCCTTTTTTTAAAAATCTTTTAAATTTTGAAGAACCCTAAAAAATTTCAAACAAAACTCCTCGATTTTGAAACTGGTTTTTGAAGATGGAAGAACCAAGTTTTTGATTTTTGAAAAAAAGAAAAGAAATTTAAAAACCTTAATTTTTTGCAAGGAAAAGGAAGAGCAAAAGAAGAAGAAAAATACCTAGGTGAGCAAGCTTTTCTGATTTTTTTTTTTATTTTCGAATCATCCCCCTTTACAGTGTGGTTTTCATCTTGGCTTTATAGCAAGATTTGATTTTACAATGAAAATAAAAAGAAAACCTAAATTCCCATGGGTTGTTGGATGCTGAAATTCTTGGTTGTCTCTTCGTGTAGCTGTCGAACGTAGGGAAAGGGACCACGGAAAACCTAAATTCCCATTGGTTGTTGGATGCTGAAATTCTTGGTTGTCTCTTCGTGTAGCTGTCGAACGTAGGGAAAGGGACCACAGTGTTGGTCGGCTCGTACAATTGCAAAGGGGACAAGGGTAGCTGGATTTGGCTTGGTTCATTGCTGGGAGTCTGCAACAAAAACATGCTTTGTGACGGGCTAGAGTGACCAAGGGTGCAACGAAGGGTGCCTGGGGTGCTGAGGATGGGTGCACCAGGGGCTCGGTAAAGTTGGTGTATTAATTTGGGCATTCGGGTGTAATGGATATTGTATTTGGACATTTGGATTTTAGAATTTTTGGACTTTTTCTTTTTGCTTTTTGATTATCATTTGCGGAATTTTGTTTTAGTAAATTTTATTCGAAATAAACCGGACGAAATACTACAGATGGCAAATTAGAAATATAGGTCTAGTTGTAGGGTAATTTTGAAAAGTAGAACTTATTGAGTTAAAAATTTATTTTTCATAATACAAGTGTCTTAAATGCATGAAATATGATGAAATTATCAGTAAAATACTCTCCAAAAAAAAGGTGAAGTGAAGAAGAGGAAAGAAATTATTTTTTTTTCAAGTTCAATTTAAGCCTTGAATCTCGGTTTTTAGGTAATCTTTCAAACTACAAAGTTGTTATACTTTTCGAGCTCTATCTTTTGATGTAAATAATTCATAAAATACTTTGTTGGTTGATGAGATTTAATATGAGGAAGAAATTAGGGTTTATGAACAAATTGTGGCTTTTATGATTTTATGAATCTGCGGTTGCTTGTATGATGTTAGAATCGTGCTTGTATGATGTTAGAATCATGCTAAACCCTACATATTTTGGTTTGTATAGAGAAGATTAGGGTTTATGAATTCAAGTTTAACTTAGGGTTTGTGATGTTGGATTAATGATCTAATAAGCTTGATTTGTTATTTGGAAGCAAAACCCTAAGTTAAATACATGTGGATCATTTCGACAAGCTTCAAATTAAGGGACCAGATCCAATTTTTATGAATTTGATGTGTATTTACGTTATTAATGATGTTAGAGACATAAAAATGAAGTTAGAATGCTAAACCAACGATTAATTGCATTAGTGACCATTTTAACAATTTGTCAAACTTGAATGGTCTATTTGTCAAAGAGGATACGTAGAAGGAGTAAATTTGATTTTTTAGTTAAAATAATGGAATTAAGGTAGTAATGTTGATTTGAGGACTAATTTACAAAATTATGAAGCTAGAATCCTTATACTTGAAAATTTGGTGACCATCTCGACAAATAAAGAAAAAATTAGAGAAGTAAAGGTTTAAGCCTATTTTGATGAAGGATGTAAAGAGAAAATATGAATACATCCTTTATTCTGGTCATTTGAAGTAAAGTGATGGGACTAAATTGACAAGTAGAGAAATAAGGAGAAGTTAGTGTAAATCAGAAGTTATTTATGAAAAGTTATGCTGAAATTTGAATTATGGCAGTAAGTTTAAAAATTCGCCATAAATTTTAAAAAAAATGGTTAGATGATGAATTTTATATCGTTGTAAAGATTTGTTAGTCTAGTTTCGTTTCAACAAACGGAAACTAATTTTGAGTTTCGAGTTAAAAGATATGAATTGTTAATCGAATGAAGGTAAAAAAAAAATTACAGAGCAGTTTCTGCATGGACAGCTCTGTGACGAATGTAAGGAATTTTCATAATTTTTTGTAGATTTTATTAATTTATGTTGCTTATACCGTTTGAACCGTTATCGAATCTAGTTTCTACGGTATAAAGGAAATTAAGATCCACTATGTATTCTGCTCTGTATAAGTAAATCTTTGAAGGTAGCGCAAGTTGTCAGAAAATGGAATTTGAAACATTTTGTATTTAAATGTTAGTTAGCAAGCTCAGAAGAATTATTGGAAGTTCAAATTGGTCACTAAGGACCATAATGAGTTTTTGAACAATACAAGGAAGAAAGGAAAATAATTGAAAATTTTATATTCGAATGATTACATTAAACAACATGTTTAAGGTATTGTTAGATTTGAATCTAACAAATATTTTATTGTATTCATGTGATTAATAAAGTCTAGTCCGAATCAAAGAAGGTTCGAGGTACTATGGAAGAAAGGTTCGAACTAGAACTTAGTGAGACATTGTGTTAAGTGGCCAAGGTGAGTGCCTTAATTGTTACTTAATTATGCATGTGATAAAGGGAGGCTTGCGATAAGCCAACTTTATTTATGAGTGCATGATATGATATATGTTGACGTTATGTTTTACTGTTTAAATATGGTAAGTAATATGGAAAAAAATGTAGGGACAATGTTCGTAACATATGACTAAAGAATTATTTATGATATGTTATGTTCATAAAAAAATTAAGAATAAGTGATGTGTTTGATACATGATCACTGACTGGAAAATTATTCTTAATAAATAAGCTAATATAGCTTGAATAACATAAAGTTTCAAGTATGAGAACTTATTTGTGAAATGTTATGATAGTCACTATAATTGATATGTTATTTGAATATGGTAAGAGCAAGTAATATGTATAATACATTGTCAATGCTCTGATAGATATCTTTGTTATAGTATACCTGATATTATCTGGGTTATGAACTCCCATTATGATTTATTGATGACATCTGATATGATAACTTCTGATCATGATATACATATATCTGTATGCCCAAGTATTACAAAGTGGGAGTCTTTGGTATAGTTGGCATGCCATAGAGTCCTTAGCAGTTGCATCACTCAAGTTATGATATGATTACATGTTTTTGTGATTACGATGGTGTCACATACACCTTGGGACCCAAGCCCTTGGTGTGCACCATGGGGATCCACGCCTATAGTGCTAATGACACTAACGAGGTGCTTTTATGAGGAGAAAAGAACGTCCTCGAGTACATACTTATCTGTCTGTTCCGTTAGACACTACAATGTCATATTTTAGGTGACTCACGTACCTAAGGTCTCATAAAGTATACTCTGGGCAAATTTAAAAGATTAATAAAAGTGTAGGTAATCGAGCTAGTGAGCTTGGCAAATTCCGTTATGTACTAAGTTTTTTGCAAAGTTTTGGTACTAAGTACTAGAAATAACAGGTTCTTCGTAATATCTGTATTTTCTGCAAGATTTGTATTTTCTGATTATGTTAAGCTCAGTAATATCTGTATTTATTTGTTTGATATGTTAGGCAAAGAATTAGAATTATAATAAAGTTTGCCATGAAATACCATAAAAACTGGTTATATTATGCTATGAGAAGCATGTTGAAGTATGTCAAGTAAACATGATGAACTTAATATAAGTAATTTATCAGTTATACTTAGATAAGCTAGATATAAAACCAAGCCTTGAATTATGTTCATGTCAGTTATTTGATAACCTTATATGCTTTGCCTCACTAAGTAAATACTTAGCGTATGTTGTTTCACACGTAGGTTATTGGAAACTTATCGGAAGAGGAGTCAAGCATGTTAATCAAGCTGCAATTTGCCAAACATCAGTAACACATTCTAATTTATGATATTCTCTAGTGGGCATGTATCTATTTATTCGTTAGTTGTTTTAAAGGCATGAGTTTGATTAAGAGTCAGATAAATAGTCAGTTTCAAAAATAAACCGTAAATAAATAAGAACATGATAAGGTACTAGTAATGTGATAAATTAGTTTAAGATAGTATAGAGGATTAACCATGGAAATATGAATTATTCGTATGGTTAAAGAATTATCGGCAAAGATATTTAATCGGGTAAAATTTTATTTATCTTTTATAGGGTAACGATTTTAAATTCAAGAAAGAGCCTAGGCAGTGTACCTAGTTTTCACCCCGAGTTATATACTTATTTTAATAACTGATTAATATGATTTATAAACCAATTCAAGGTCAAAACTAGCAATCTGCAAATAGGCTATAAATACTTCGAAAGTCGAGAAAGGGTTATTTTATAAACTAGTTTTATGTCAGGCGTTTTAACAAATTTACAAGTCTAGAACTCTGTTAAATAATATTGTGACATTCTTAATGTGTATTCGTAGTACGAGTATACATTCAGGGTGTCATATTTAGTGGTATCAGAGCTACATGTTTAGCCGGTTCTGGATGCTAAATCGAGTTTGTTATAAGTTTGTCAGTAAATACATGCCCCTAGGATATCATATTACTGATGAGTTGATTGTATGACTTGAAGTTGCTCCTCATTATCATAAGATAGAATAAGATTATAGTAAGTTAAGTAAGACGCTGCCGAATTTCATCAATCGACGAATCTTAGAAGTCAAGGAAGGACCCATAGCGAGTACAATGAAGTGTAATAAGTATTGTAATCAACTTCAGTTTGGGTTGAGTTATCTGCATTGTAAGGAGCTGATGTAGTAATTATAAGATGTTAGTCTTTAACATCTATATATGCACTTATGTTTATAACAACATAAGTTACAAAGAAATTTAGATAGTAAGGGCTCACATTTCAAGGTAAAAGAAAGTCGTAGGACTGTAAGTTTGTGATTAAATGATGTTAAGAATATCTTTGATAAATTAAGATATTCAGATATGAAGAAATAAGAAGAAGAATAAGTATCTTTAATTGGGAAATATATATGCTTGAGGGTCAAATATGGCAATGTTAGTAGTGGATGCAGATGTAATCTGGTAGTTTTCTAAAAAAACTGAAGATATGAATAATTAGTGTATGATGGAAATAATTCAGTAGTATCTAATTTCAAGATATCCGTACTATTTGTACACATGAGTTGGAACTGAATAAGTTAAATAAAAGGTTAATTCTGTCTGAATAATTGGCAGCAGAGCCTGATAAAGATAGGGCTGAGGTATCTTAGATAAGATAATACTTCTTTTCAAAGAAATTTTGATAGAAACAATCAGTAAGAATAAAGTGATGAGAATCATAAGCATTAGGCGGCACAAATTGATAGGAGTTGTTCTTTAATGAACTAAGTGATTGAACTCTGGAAATTTCTATAAATTTACCATTTTGAGAATCTGATATTATATTCAAGATGAATTGGTTATTTGTACATGAGATGGATGTGAATATAAGAATACATGTTTAAATTTTTTATGAAGAATTAATTGCTCAAGTTTAGTCAAAGAAAGCTATGTAGTAAAGGTGAAGTGTAATTAATAGAAGACGTTTCAACTATCTGAGATTTTTCTAGAAATGTTTATGGATAAGTTTTAGGAATTCTTCTGGACCAGAAAAATATAGTTTGTATTGATGTTTATCCGAGCGCAGAATAAGTGACGACGACACTCTATAAGACAACATTGATTGGGTTATGAGAAAGAAAGTTGGAAAACTTAGTAGTAGGAAGTTATTAGACGAGAATTATACTTAACCCGGTAAAGAAAGAATGTTTGATGAAAAACAAACTGAATCAGATGAAAACCAGGACATGAGATTGAGATTGTTGGTTACTGATATTAATAAAGAAGAATTTATATTTCTAGTGATAGTGACTTGAAAGGAAAGCTATTCACAGAAGATCGATGTAGGCTGTTAATTATACATCATGGAAATAACCAAGAGTATCAAGAGTTGCAAATTTAATTAGAATGAGACAGCATGGGGTACTAAGTACTTCTTGGATTTGTAGGAATGCATAAATAAGTACAATGGATTTCGTAAGAGGATTGCTAGTAAATATGAACTGAAAGAATTCAAACTGGTGATTGTGGATAGTTAGATTAAATCTGTACGTTTTATCTCAGCTTGTAAAGCTAAATAAGTGTATTGACATGTATTTTAAGAAGAGATAGTCAGAACTACATGGTGTCATGATACTTATTGTATCCAATAAAGGTCTCAAGATTATTCCAAGAATTATGAAGTATTTACATGAGGTTTGGAATATTGAATTAAGATTCAATATCGTTCTTCCTCCACAAACAGGTGGACAATTGGAATGGATTACTCAAACTTTGGAAGACAGATTAGAAATATTTGCCAATGGCTAAATTGACATACGATACTAAGAGTAGTCAAGTAATAAGAGGGTATCTCTCAGGATATTTTGTACAAGTGAAAAGGTAAATCAAATCTTCTCTGAATGGATAGCAAACTTGGTTAATAGAGACCAAGAATTAAGAAATTAGAAGATTTCATTAATAGTGGTTTTTTCAAGGAACTGTAAGATAAAAGAAGTTATTAGAAAGATCAAGACAAAATTTAAGTAGTACTTGTAACAATGGATCAAATATGAGTTTAAAATTCGAGGATGAATTTTCTTTAAGGAGGAGAGAATTGTAACACCTCAAAATTTCGTTAAACAATATTAAGGTCATTTGTTACTAAGTTAGTAGCTTAAATGCTAACTTGGTGACCAAAATGACAAAAAATGCAAAAGTTAGGATTTCTTCGATTATGGGTTATGGAAAAGGAATTTCTTAGATTTAAAAGCATCAGATGATAGAGGGCAAGCTAATTATGGTACTTGCAAAGTTTGGTTGAAATTCGAGGAAAATTGGAATGAGAATTGAAGTTTAAAATTTGGTAACCAAAATGATATTTTTTCAAAAGTTGGTGTCTAGAGTATAAAGATGGGAAAAATATGAACCCATAATGAAGAATTTTACCATTAAGAATTTTTATTCCATGGATGGATAGACCGGGTTAGACTGCGTATTTTGGCATCACCTGAATTCCGGTTCGAGAATTATGTAAAAAGTTATTCTCAGTCGAATAATTAGGTGATGCCCGTATATATGACTCGAATAAAGAAAATTATCCAGTCATTATTTTTATTCTGTATATGGATAAGATAGGATATGATACGAAAGTTGATAAAAGTTTTAGGAAGAAAAATGCACTTCAAGATACTGAATTTTGATCAAACTTCGTAGTTAAGCGTGCTCAGGCCTTAGGATGGATGACCATCTAGGAAGGTCCCATATCTGTATGGATGAGTGGAAATACATGAAATTTTATTAGATGATGGAATAATATATTAATATCGGATCCTAAAATTTATAAATATGAATTCACGGATTCAATTCAATAATTAGATTATCTAGAAATCACAGTAAAAGTTTTAAGTAATTATCGACAATTCAGATCGAGCTAAAATTTCAGTGACAGTTCCATGAACCTTAGAAGAGACATAAAATATCATTTTATGGATATTTGGATGTTAAAAAGGTCAAGAAAAATTTAAACCTATTGAAATGACATGGAATGGCAATTTTGTGAATAAGTTGATCGGTAAAGGGCATTTTGGTCATTTTGCGCAAAATGGACATGGAAGGAATTTTGAGATTTCTTTTATTGATGAATATTGGATGATTAGAATCCAACTAAGTCATGTTGGAATGTTACAAAATGGCAAATTAGAAATATAGATCTAGGTAGAGGGTATTTTTGGAAAGTGGAATTTATTGAATTAAAAATTCATTTATCATAATACAAGTGTCTTAAATACATGAAATATGTAGGAATTATCATCAAAATACTCTCCAAAACCCTGGTGAAGAGAAGAAGAAGAGGAAAGAAATTATTTTTTCAAGCTCGATTTAAGCCCTGAATCTCAGTTTTTAGGTAATCTTTCGAACTACAAAGTTGTTCTACTCTTCGAGCTATATCTTTTGATGTAAATAATTCATTGAATACTTGGTTGGTTGGTGAGATTTGATATGAGGAAGAAATTAGGGTTAATGAACAAATTGAGGCTTTTATGATTTTATGAATCCATGGTTGATTTTAAGTTAGAATCATGCTTGTATGGTGTTAGAATCATGTTATTGAGTTGGGATTTAAACCCTACATATTTCAGTTTGTATATAGAAGATTATGTTTTATGGATTCAAGTCCAACTTAGGGTTTGTGATGCTGGATTAATGATCTAGTAAGCTTGATTTGTTGTTTGGAAGCAAAACCCTAAGTTAAATATATAGGGACCATTTCGACAAGCTTCAAATTAAGGGACCAGATCTGAGTTTTATGAATTTGATGTGTTATTATGTTATTAATGATGTTAGAGACATGAAAATGAAGTTAGAATGCTAAACCGGCGATCAATCGCATTAGTGGCCATTTTGACAATTTGTCAAACTTGAATTGTCTATTTGGAAAAGAGGATATGTGGAAGGAGTAAATCTGATTTTTTTTAGTTAAATGATGAAATTAAGGTAGTAATGTTGATTTGAGGACTAATTTACAAAATTAAGGAGCTTGAATCCTTATACTTGAAATTTGGTGACCATATCGACAAATTAAGAAAAAATTAGAGAAGTAAAGATTTAAGCCTATTTTGATGAAGGATGTAAAGAGAACATATGAATACAACCTTTATTCTTGTCTTTTGAAGTAAAGTGATGGGATTAAATTGACAAGTAGAGAAATAAGGAGAAGTTAGTGTAAATTAGAAGTTATTTATGAAAAGTTATGCTGGAATTTGAAATAAGGCAGTAAGTTTAAAAATTTGCCATAAATTCTACAAAAAATGGTTAGATGATGAATTTTATACCGTTGTAAATATTTGTTAGTCTAGTTTAGTTTCCAACAAACGGAAACTAATTTCGAGTTTCGAGTTAAAAGATATGAATTTTTAATCGAATGAAGGTAAAAAAAATTACAGAGCAGTTTCTGCATGGACAGTTCTGTTACGTGAATGTAAAGAAATTTCATAATTTTTGTAGATTTTATTAAATTATGTGGCTTATACCGTTAGAACCGTTATCGAATCTAGTTTCTATGGTATAAAGGAAATTAAGATCCATTATGTATTTTGCTCTGTATAAGTAAATCTTTGAAGGTAGCGCAAGCTGTCAGAAAATGGAATTTGAAACATTTTGTATTTAAATGTTAGTTAGCAAGCTCGGAAGAATTATTGGAAGTTCAAATTGGTCACTAAGGACCATAATGAGTTTTTGAACAGTACAAGGAAGAAACAAAAATAATTAGAAATTTTATAGTCGAATGATTACATTAAACAACATGTTTAAGGTATTGTTAGATTTGAATCTAACAAATATTTTATTGTATTCATATGATAAATGAAGTCAAGTCCGAATCAAAGAAGGTTCGAGGTACTATGAAAGAAAGGATCGAACTAGGACTTAGTGAGACATTGTGTTAAGTGGCCAAGGTGAGTGCCTTAATTGTTACTTAATTATGCATATGATAAATGGAGGCTTGCGATAAGCCAACCTTATTTATGAATGCATGATATGATATGTGTTGATGTTATGTTCTACTGTTTAAATGTGGTAAGTAATATGGCGAGCAATGTGGGGCAATGTTCTTAACATATGACTGAAGAATTATTTATGATATGTTATGTTCACAAAAAATTTAAGAATAAGTAATGTGTTTGATGCATGATCTCTGACTGGAAAATTATTCTTACTAAATATGCTAATATGGCTTGAATAACATACTGTTTCAAGTATGAGAACTTATCTGTGAAATGTTATGATAGTCACTATAACTGATATGTTATTTGAATATGGTAAGAGCAAGTAATATGTATAATACATTGTCAATGCTCTAATAGATATCTTTGTTATAGTATACCTGATATTATCTGGGTTATGAACTCTCATTATGATTTATTGATGACATTTGATACAATAACTTCTGATCATGATATACATATATCTGCATGCCCAAGTATTACAAAGTGGGAGTCCTTGGTATAGTTGGCATGCCATAGAGTCCTTAGCAACTGCATCACTCAAGTTATGATATGATTACATGTTTTTGTGACTACGATGGTGTCACATACACCTTGGGGACCCAAGCCCTTGGTGTGCACCCTTGGGATTCACGCCCATAGTGCTAATGGCTCTAACGAGGTGCTTTTATGAGGAACAAAGAGCATCGTCGAATACGTACTCATCTGTCTGTTCCGTTTGGCACTACTGTGTCATATTTCAGATGACTCGCGTACCTAAGGTCTCATAAAGTATACTTTGGGCAAATTTAAAAGATTAATAAAAGTGTAGGTAATCGAGCTAGTGAGCTTGGCAAATTCCGTTATGTACTAAGTTTTCTGCAAAGTTTTGGTACTAAGTACGAGAAATAATAGGTTCTCCGTACTCTCTATATATCTCTGTATTTTTTTGTAAGATCAGCATTTTCCGATTATGTTAAGCTCAGTAATATCTGTATTTCTTTATTTGATATTGTAGAACTCATATTGATTTTGATATAACAAATGGCTTTAACTCATATTGATATAACAAATGGTTTTAACTATTAAATTCTTTTAAAATAAATTTTACATAACTCATATTAATTACTCACTATGCATTCGAACAAAATTGTTCTTGTCTTAAACTTTACCAAACATTTGATGAACTTTAAAAATAAATTCGATGAATTTTTCTAAGTTAAAATGGCCTTAAATGTCTATGCTGTATCGGTACGCCATTTGATTCCAAATTACATCGAAAGTAAAACCAATATCGGTACGTTAATAGGCGTACCGATACACGTACTTGATTTTAAAACATCGAATGTAAAACCAATATCGGTACGACAACATGTGTACTGATACTTGTATTTGATTTTAAAAGGTCGAATGACAAACGCGTACCGATACGCTACAATGTGTACCGATACGCTACGATTTTATTCATACATCGAATGCTAAATGAGTATCGGTACGGCATACCCGTACCGATACTCATTGAGGCAAAAATTGAATTTTTCAAATGCGTACCGGTATAGCTATACGCGTACCGATGCCGAATGGCCTCAAGATTTTCCAGTGAGCAATTCACGTGCCGATACGGATTTGGAGTTCTGGTACCCCTTTCTTGGTACCGATACTCGACTTCGAGTACCGGTACACCCTGCTTTGTAATGACTATTTCTATATTGGGCTTGTATCGATACTCAGATACGCGTACCAATACCTGGGGTTGTCAGACATCATTTACTGTGGGAAACTTGCTCTTCAACGGCTATATTTAATTCTCCAACCACCCAAATGGCTAGAATTCAGCAAAAGGGTATAAATACAAGCCTCAAGTGCAACTATAACAACTAATGAACCTACATTGATCAACATTCAAGCATCCAAGCTAAAATCCAAACCTTTGTGCTTTTAGAGTCAAAACCTTGTACCCAACTTTTGTATTTCATTGTAATCTTTCATTTCAAGTTTGGGGCTGAGTGTTCTTGTAATTTGGACAAATATTTACCTTGTGAGGACATTATCCATTTGCCATTTTCCTTCTTGTAAAAGAGTGATTATTGAACAAGCTTAGGGTAGAAAGCTTTGATCGATTGTAACGGTTGCCTCCTTAACCTAGAAAAGAGGAAGAATTCTATAGTGAATTGGTTGAAATCCTTAGTAGGAAGCTAAGGTAGTGGACGTAGACCTTGTTAGAAGGTTGAACCACTGTAAATCTTTGTGTCCCATTGTCTATCTCTTTCCATTTTCTCCCTAAAATTTTAAATTGCCAATTCACCCCATCTTGGCCACTTTCGGTATTGATTGATCATCTTAACAATTGGTATCAGAGCCACACTCAACCGAAGGTCTAACAACTGTTGAGGCGATCCTAGTAGGTGATTCAATCAATAGAAGTCAAAGCCATAGTATCCACCTCCGGCAACAACTTGTACGAGTCTCAATCCATCACCAAACCTCCATACTTCAATGGGGATAACTATCCCTATTGGAAAAACCGTATGAAGTTCTTCATCAAATCCCATGACTACCTTCTATGGGATGTAGTGGAAGATGGACCGATAATCCTAATGAAGAGAGAAGGTGATCGGTTAGTTTTGAAGTCCAAGCACGAGATAACCGGTGAAGATCATAAGAAGTTCCAAATCAATGATAAGGCAATGCATAAGCTATTTTGCTCACTTGGACCGGACGAGTGCTCCAAGATGTCATCATGTTCAAGTGCCAAAGAAATATGGGACAAGCTAGAAATCACATACAAAGGCACTAATGAAGTTAAGGAGACCAAGATTGGGCTTCTTAATTTGAGCTATGAAAATTTCAAGATGGATCCGGATGAAGACATCTCCAAAATTTTCAAACAATTCTCCGTCATTGTAAATGGCCTCAAAGGTCTAGGAGAAATTATTCTGGAGGAGAAGCTAGTTTGGAAACTACTCTACTCACTTTCTGAGTCTTGGGATGGTAAAAGAACGACCATCATAGAAGCAAAGGATCTCAAGATGCTAAAGCTCGACACTCTCATGGGCTCTATTCTCACCCATGAGATAATGAAGAAAGAAATAGAGAAAGAAAAGAAAAAAAGAGAATATGAAGGTCGAAAAGAAGGAAGTAGAGAAGAAGAAGATGGGAATCGCTCTTAAAGCTTCACAAGAAGAGAGTGATTAAAGTGAGGAGGAAGATGAAGATATGGCTATGATAGCCAAACAATTCACTCGGCTCATGAGATTCAACCGAAGAAGGAAGTTCAATCGAAGAAGGGATCTCAAGAACAAGAGCAAGGAAGAAGAAAAGGATCCGATCGTGTGCTACGAATGTAAGAAGTCGGGGCATATCAAAATCGATTTTCCATAACTCAAGAAGAAGGGCTTCACGAAGAAAAAGAAGCACAAGGCCCGTGTAGCCACTTGGAGCGATAAAGAGTCTTCAAGTGATGAGGAGCAAGAAGTTGCTAACCTTTGTCTTATGGCCTATGAAGAGGATCCTAAGGTAACCTCTAACTCATCTAACGATCTTAATTATGATGAATTATTTGAAGATTATAATGAGTTGCAAGAGGCTTACGATGAATTGGTTTTGAAATACAAACAATCATATTTGAAAAACAAGAAAATAATTTATGACTTAAAAAATCAAAATGATTCTTTGATCAAAACTAATTCGAAACTTGAAAAGAAGGTTAGTGATTTACTAGATGATAAAAAATATTTTGAAAAGGAAAATGTTGATCTAAACAACCTTCTTTCCGAGTTAAAAGATCATTACCTCAAGGAGGTAAATGATCTCAAAGCTTCCTTGAACAAGGTTGGGAAACCAAATTTTGAATAAAGGCAATCTTCAAAACCATACTATGTAAAAAAGAACTTTGGTGGGTAGAAACATTGAGGGTACTCAAGGCCCTATTATGGTGAGAAAGTTAGAAGTGTGTGGATTCCTAAGAATGTTATTGCTTCTAACAATGTTAATGGGATTGCTTCTTGGATTCCTAAGGGAACCAAGATTTTGAGAACTAATGTTCATGGACCTAAAAAGATTTGGGTACCAAAAATTAAAAATTGATTCCATGTTTGTAGGGGGCATTACTACAAGGCCAAGGCTACAAGTGCAAAGTCATGGTACCTTGATAGTGGATGCTCAAGACACATGAACGGAGACGAGAGTCGATTCTTGGAACTAAAGCCAAAGATTGGGGGAGTAGTAACTTTCGATGACAACTCCAAAGGCTATATTGAAGGAATTGGTTCTATTGGTAATCACTCATCCATTCTCATTGATAATGTTTTGTATGTCTACGGTCTAAAACATAATCTTCTAAGTATTAACCAATTATGTGAAAAAGGTTTCAATGCTATTTTTGATTCTAATGGTTGCAAAATTTTAAACATTGAAACAAATAAAATTGTGCTTTTCGGTCATCGCATAGGAAACATATATATGGTGCATCTAGGTGACATACACATTTCTCATGCATGGTTTGTTGCAAATGATGAGCATGATTCCTGGTTATGGCATAGGAAATTAGGGTATGCAAGCATGAGTGTTTTAGAAAAATTGGTTTCAAAAGATCTAGTAAGAGGTTTGCCTAAAATTAAGTTTTATTTTGACAAAATTTGTGATGCTTGTGCAAAAGGCAAACATAAAAGAGTTTCTTTCAAGCCTATTAATGATGTTTCAACTAGTAGAGTTTTACAATTGATCCACATGGATCTTTTTGGTCCTATTAGAACTACTAGCTTGGGTGGAAAATCATATGCATATGTTTTAGTTGATGATTACTCTAGATACACTTGGGTTTTATTCTTAAGTACCAAATATGAGGGTTTAGAAAAATTCATCATATTTTCAAAAATTACTCAAAATGACCTTGGTCAAACTATTTCTCACATTCGAAGTGACCATGTCACCGAATTTCAAAATTTAGGTTTTGAGGAATTTTGTAACTCAAATAGTATTAGACACAAATTTTCAGCTCCTAGAACACCTCAACAAAATTGGGGTTGTTGAAAGGAAAAATCGAACTTTAGAGGAAATAGCTAGAACCATGCTTTGTGAAAATAATTTGCCAAAATATTTTTGGGCGGAAGCCACTAATACGGCTTGCTATATGATAAATAGAGTAATGATTAGGCCTATTTTAAAGAAAACTCCTTATGAGATTTTAAAATCCAAAAAGCCTAACATTAGCTATTTTCATCCATTTGGTTGCAAATGTTTTGTTTTAAACAATAGAAAAGACAATTTAGGCAAATTTGACTCTAAAAGCGATGAAGCTATTTTTTAGGATATTTTTCAAACTCTAAAGCCTATCGTGTATTTAATAAAAGAACTTTAGTTGTTGAAGAGTCAATACATGTGGTTTTCGATGATAACCTCCTTTCGAGGAAGGATTCTTGTGATGATGATGATGTAGGGATTTTTGAAGCCAATGATGGTGGGCAATCATCAAAGGTGATTGAAGTTCCAACCAAAGAAGATGAAACACAAGATCTACCTCTATAAGCCTTGAGAGACATGAATCTAGAGGAAAAGGAAGTGAGCTACCCAAGGAAGCACAACTATGTCAAAGGTGGTGAGATTTTGGGTGATCCATCCAAAAGGGTAACCACTAGACTTTCTCTTAGAAATGCATGTAATGTTGCATTTATCTCATGCATAGACCCTAAGAATATCAAATAAGCATTAAATGATGATTATTGGATAATGGCTATGCAAGAGGAATTAACCCAATATGAGAGAAGTCAAGTTCGGACATTAGTTGATAGGCCTAGTAATAAATCTACTATAGGAACTAAATGGGTTTATAGAAACAAGCTAGATGAGAGTGGTAACATAGTGAGAAGCAAGGCTAGACTTGTTGCTCAAGGTTACACTCAAGAAGAGGAAATCGATTTTGATGAAACCTATGCACCCGTAGCTAGAATGGAAGCTATTAGGATGTTTTTAGCATTTGCATGTTATCACGAATTTAAGCTTTTTCAAATAGATGTAAAAAGTGCATTTTAAATGGTTTTATAAATGAAGAAGTGTATGTAGAACAACCACCCGGTTTTGAAGATCCAAATTACCCAAACCGTGTTTTTAAACTTTCAAAAGCTTTATATTGTTTGAAACAAGCTCCTAGAGCTTGGTATGAGAGATTATTAAGTTTTTTTAATTGAAAAAGGTTTTAATAAAGGAAAGGTGGATACTACACTCTTCATTAAAAGAATTGACAAAGACATTTTAGTAGTTCAAATATATGTTGATGATATAATCTTTGGTTCTCCTAATGAATTGTTTTGCCAATATTTTGCTAAGTTGATGCAAGGTGAGTTTGAGATGAGCATGATGGGGGAGCTTTCATTCTTCTTGGGGCTCTAATTTAAGCAAAAGAAGGACAGCATATTCATCAATCAAGCTAAGTACATCAAGGACATGTTCAAGAAGTTTGACTTGGAGAATGTGAAACCTCAAGCCACTCCAATGAGTTCTTCCACAAAGCTTGACAAAGATGAATGAGTTAAGTGTGTAGATTTAAAACTTTATCGCTCTATGATTGGATCTTTACTTTATCTTACCACAAGTAGACCCGACATTATGTTTAGTGTTTGCTTGTATGCTAGATTTCAAGCTAGTCCTAGAGAATCACACCTTATAGCCGTTAAGAGAATCTTTAGATACCTTAGAGATACACCTTGTTTAGGTCTTTGGCATCCTAGAGAGTCTTCCTTTAACTTACATGCCTTATCGGATGCGGATTATGGGGGTTGTAAGATAGAAAAAGTACCTCTAGTACATGTCAATTCCTAGGTAGTATGCTAATATCATGGTTTTCTAAGAAGCAAAATAGTGTAGCATTATCTACCACCGAGGCAGAGTACATATCGGTAGGGAGTTGTTGTGCTCAAGTCCTTTGGATGAAACAACAACTCTTAGATTATGGAATTGATGTAGGTACCATCCCCATTAGGCGTGACAACACTAGTGCTATTTGTCTCACTAAGAATCCCATCCAACATTCTAGAACCAAACACATAGAAATAAGGCATCATTTCATTAGAGATCATGTCTTAAAAAATGATGTAGTTCTAGAATATGTAGACACCTTGAACCAATTAACGGACTTCTTTACTAAACCATTAGACAAAGAGCACTTTTGGTCTCTTAGGAGAGAGTTAGGTTTAACCAATCTTCCTTGACCACTATAAATCTTTGTGTCCTATTGTCTATCTCTTTCCATTTGCTCCCTAAAATTTTAAATTGCCAATTCACCCCTTCTTGGACACTTTCGGTATTGATTGATCATCCTAACGATATGTTAGGCAAAGAATTAGAATTATGATAAAGTTTTCCATGAAATACCATAGAAACTGGTTATATTATGCTATGAGAAACATGATGATGTCAAGTAAACATGATGAACTTAATACAAGTAATTTATCGGTTATACTTAGATAAACTAGATATAAAAATAAGCTTTGAATTATGTTCACGTCAGTTATTTGATAACCTTATATGCTTTGCCTCACTAAATGAATACTTAGTGTATGTTGTTTCACACGTAGGTTATTGGAAACTTACCGAAAGAGGAGTGAAGCATGTTAATCAAGCTGCAATTTGTCAAACATCAATAAGGCATTCTAATTTATGATATTCTCTAGTGAGTATGTATTTATTTATTCGTTAGTTGTTTTAAAGGCACGAGTTTGATTAAGAGTCAGATAAATAGTCAATTTCAAAAATAAACCGTAAATAAATAAGAACATGATAAGGTACTAGTAATGTGATAAATTAGTTTAAGATAGTATAGAGGATTAACCATGGAAATATGAATTATTCGTATGGTTAAAGAATTATCGGTAAAGATATTTAATCAGGTAAAATTTTATTTATCATTTATAGCGTAACTATTTTAAATTCAAGAAATAGCCTAGGCAGTGTACCTAGTTTTCACCCTGAGTTATATACTTATTTTAATAACTGACTAATATGATTTATAAACCAATTCAGGGTCAAAACTAGAATATGCAAATAGGCTATGAATACTTCGAAAGTCGAGAAAGGGTTATTTTATAAATTAGTTTTATGTCAGATGTTTTAAAAATAATTACAAGTCTAGAACTCTATTAAACAATATTGTGACATCCTTAATGTGTATTCGTACTACGAGTATACGTTAAGGGTGTTACAATATAACCGGTCTGTTCGGTTACCCGGTTTGTCCCAAAATCGTAAACCTGATCGAACCAGTTTCTTTTTAAAAAACAAAAACTCGAACCGAAACCAAAATTTTCGATTCAGTTTTTTCGGGTTTCAAAATCGGTTTCAGTTTTTCGTTTTTTTTTGCACACCCCTAACCTTCCTAGCTTGAAAAGACACATCCAAGTTACCAACGAGTGTATAATCATCTCTCAGTTTGAAAACTTTTTCCAAGTCCAGCTATAACTATTTTTCAAAGGGGCTTGCCAAAGAGAACACCCATTCAAAGTTTGGGTAAAAAAGAAGCCACAAACATCTCATCATACTAGCTATATTCCATATTAGAATATTCTTCATCCCAAGCACACCTTCACATTTAGGATGATATATTTTTTCCAACTAATTCGAGCACCCCTCCAAGCCCTTCCAGAGAAAAGAATTACACAACCTTTCAATATGCTTAAGCACTTTAGAAGGCAACATAAATACCCTACTTCAAAAATTCTGAATGCTAAAAATTACAGCTTGAATAAGCTTCAATCTCCCTGCAAAAGATAAACATTTAGATGGCCATCTTCTATTCTTAAATCAGTAGATTGAATCAAATTGTTGAACTAATTGATTCAACACATTGAATCGATTGGATACAACACCAGAGATCCCAATTAGTTTAACTTTACGTCCGATTTTTCTAGCCATGCCCCTAAATTTATAAATAAACATGCACAAGGCCAGGTGAGAACAGATAAACTTCGGGGGTTGGAAAAAATTTTCAATTAGTTCGGTTCAATTTTAATTATGGGGCTGGTTTTTGTGACATTTAAAAAGTTCTATGCTTACTATTCCAAAAAAAAGTTCCATGTTTAAGCTAATTTAATTATCAAAATATGTATGTGCATTCTTTTTCTCCTTCTCAATTTATTTGGAAGGGTTTTTTAAGGCCCTTTTTGTCTTTTAATTTTTTTAATCAAAACATGTATATCGAATTTTTACACTTTTTAAATTTGTTTTGTGCTTACTTTATTCATTAAACCTGTTAATGGGTTGGACTGAACCGGTCCATGGCCTCTTTTTTTTTTTTTTGTCTATGCTCGTTTTAGATTGACCCAACTTATTGACCTAAATTGACCTTTTTATTTAGACTTAATTGAAAAAAATATTTAAATTATATATATATATATTGTTCTAGGTGTTTAATTTTTTTTTTGTCAAAATAGATGTTTATCTGTTCATTATGTTATATTTTAGGTGCTTAACAATTTATTCGATAAAAAAAATTAATCATCCGATCATTGCATGATTGTGTCTGAGTTTTTAATTTTTTTAAAACTTAATTTTTGAAAAACCATCAAAACTCTCATTTGTTAAAATAACCTCAAATTCTTAAACCATTAAACTCCAAACTCCAAATCCTTTGCCACCATCGAACACCACACCATATTCATTGTCGCAACAATGAAATCCCTTAATCTCGACGCAAGACCCCACAAAATTCAGTCTTCGTTCGTCCGTTCTTCATGTTCATCGTTTGTAGAACCAATATCACGTTCGTCATATGTTGTTCGATTGGTACATCGTTCGTCGATTTGCGGAGGAAAGAGTGGGATAATCGATAGTGAAAGTTTGACGACATAAGGGGTGAGTGGTGGTTGAAGATTTCACGACAATACATGATAGATTTTAAAGATTTGAGAATTTTAGATTATGAAAAAAAGAGAATACGGTGTATTTTTTTTATAGAATTTAATTTTTTTATTTTCTTTTTTAAAAATAAACAAAATTAAAAAATTACATGTCATGTAATTATTGGATGGTG
Organism: Hibiscus mutabilis; assembly: GCA_019671005.1. NCBI lineage: Eukaryota > Viridiplantae > Streptophyta > Magnoliopsida > Malvales > Malvaceae > Hibiscus > Hibiscus mutabilis. The sequence goes on along the minus strand of CM033743.1, from coordinate 34,495,345 downwards.
GAAATTTTTAATTATAAGTAACAGATAAATCTTAAAATATAACGACACAAAACATAGGCGCCAATTTTAATAGAAAAAGTTTTAAACAGCTAAAACAAAAAAATGTATAGTTTAGATGTAAAATTTTAATAATAATGATAATATTTATTTAAAAAGGCATAAATTAAAGGTGGTTGCATTATAGTTTTTTTCTTTAAAAATAATTATGAAATTACTGTTTTCATAAGAACTTATTTAATTTTGAGTATTTTTAGGGTATTTTAAATAATTTAATTAACTGAATTGTTGGAAAAAATAATGATTAGTTGAATGATATTGGTGTTAATAATAAGTCGTGTTACTTGGTGAATAGACATGCTAATAATAAGTCTTGTCACTTGGTGAATGAACTTAATAATTATTAGTTTAAATCTATTAACTTTTCAACAAATCTTTCCATCAAACGGTTTAATTTTTTCATCAAACGATTTAATTTTTTCATCCTTATATAAAGGATAGTTGAGACTCATTTTAACAACCTTTTGCTTCAGCCTAAACTTTTCAATAAGACATAAAGCTTCAACGTTTTGCTTTTAACTTGCCATTGCCCTTTCTCTGAAACCTTGTGCTTATATCATTTGCAATCAATTCATGGCCTTATTTGCTATTTATATAATATGGAGATTCATGAGAGACCAACTTCTACACGGATAAAAATGAAGGAAGAATAGTATATAAGAGAATGGCAAGACAAGTTAAAGAAAAAGTATGGGAGGTTTACGTTACAACAGCCTAATTTAAGGTTAAAAAATGGTACGTTTTCGACTTTCGAAATTTGTCCAAAGTACTTTTTGATAAAATTTTAAGTTGATTTTCTTGTGTTTTTTTCTCAAGTTTCTAAACTTATTGAAAAAAACTAACATAAAATGTTTATAAAAAAGTCCACTAGGTAATGACAAAGTATATGTTCCTATAGCTAATGCAACAACTCTTGCTCCATTTCCCACTTGTAGGTCCACATCTCCTTTTGCCAATTTTCTACTCCTTTTTAGTCCCTGTACAGAACTACAAATGTGAGAACCACAACCGGTATCTAATACCCAAGAAGTAGACGTTGATATATTTATATCAATAACATAAATACCTAATCCGGACTGTCCATTTTCTCTTGCCTTCTTGATGTTCTCAAGATAGACAGGGCAATTTCTCTTCCAATGTCCAACATTGTGGCAATAGAAACACTTTCCTTCTTTTTCAACTCCTCCTTTGGGTTTCAATGCAGTCTTTCCTTTGTTGAGCTTTGGCTTTGCCTTGGTGTTGGGCTTTCCTTTTCTGTTATCCTTTCGGACCATTAGAATGGGCTTGCAGCCAAACTTTTTCATGTTGCTCTCTGTTGTTCTCTGTTGTTCTTAACAGACCAAGCAACTGGGGCAACGATTTGTTAATTTCATTCATATTAAAATTAAGAACAAACTGATTAAAACTATCTAGCAATGGTTGCATGATAACATCCGTAGCCAATTCAACATTTAGAGGGAAACCCAATTTTTCCAGGGTCTGAATATACCCTATCATTTTGAGAACATGAGTTTCTACCGGAGTTCTGTCCATCATCTTGCATCGAAACAAAGTCATAGAGGTTTCATACCTCTCTTGATGAGCTTGCCCCTCATATAATTCCTTGAGATTTTTAACCATCACATAGGGAACCATGTCCTCATGTTGCTTCTGAAGCTCAGGAGTCATGGTCGCAAGCATCAAACACCCGACATCTAGCGTGTCACTTGAGTATTTTTCAAAGGCTTCCAATTCATCTTTGGAGGCATCATCTACTGGCTTTTTAGGGACAGTTCTTCGATGACTTGTAATTTTCGTTCTTGCTTGAGGACAATCTTCAAGTTACAGAACCAGTCAAGGAAGTTCAAGCCATTCAATTTGTCCTTCTTAAGGACGGGTCGCAATGATAATGAGTTTGAGTTTGCCATAACAAATCTACAACGATAAAATATGATTTATAAGTACCTTTTATCATGTTTATAAGGTAATAACATTCCCACTATTAAAAAACCTAAAAATTGAAAAGCTTACTAAAAAGTATTTCTAGTGGGTAAGGATCCATATTTCATTTCATCCTAAGTCAGCTTTGGCTTTACTTATAGAATTCAATTATTTAGGTAAGCAACACTTGCTAATTACATCTCATGTAATTCCTATATTTGGTAAACAACTATTGTTCCTAATAATCTCATGATTATTCAAATCATTAGCCTTTAGGTTTATAATCTCATTAGGACAACCTAGTTTAACCAATATTACAACCAATAAAAGTCACTTGCTTATTCCTTGCGTTTAACCAAGATCGATATAAGTACTTCACTTTGGCAAAACCTACATAGTACCGATCGAGGTTTTAACGAGGGAAAATATTGGATGGCTATTTTGATTAAATATGGAGGGTTTTTTTGTTATATTATTCTCACCATTCAAGTATGATCTAATTAATTACTATCATGCTAAAACATACATTGTAACACATATATGTAAAGCAGTAAATATAAATGTAATGGTTATATCTCGTAAAACTAAGGTGGCCCATCCCAAGCCAATGGGAGAACCAAAATAAACTAAAGATAGAACTTGCTTCTCAAGCATCTAATCTACCTTTGATCGGCCCATTATTCTGCTTCTGTGATCCACGCTTTCTCCGCAAATATTACAATTTTCAGAAACTCGTTTTACATACGAGGGAGTAAGATGAGAAGAGAATTAAAATAGATGAAAGAAAGACACGAAACACATGTCGTATTTATAAATATAAAACAAAAGTAAATGAGCTATTTGGTTATAACCATGCATTTCAAACACCGTGCATATTATCCAAAACATAAACATGTTTTATCTTGTTAATTATAATTACCAAAATAGTTCTTACGACCTTTTTTGCCTAAGCGGTCTGGCAGATCCGGTGCTGTCGGGTCTGCCCGTAGAGTACGGGCCGGCGGCCCTGGTCTGCCAAATTTTGTTTTAAATTTTATCACTTCGATTACTATAGAAAAACCTCATGATTTGATAACTTTTATCAACAAATTTGTGTTTTGGGTTTTTTCAAACCTTAAGGTTTTTCGCACTTGAACAACCATGGTTCCTCTGCCGAAAATGATATGCTATCAGAACCGTATGTTTATCATGTTAACAATTAACATACGAACATTAAAACCTTAAGGAAACAAACATGTGATTAACGTTTAACCATCGATTGTAAAAACTTATTTAAAACAGATTAACATATTAACTGTGACTGGATTCAATTTCTTTATTTCACACAAATATCGTATACTCGTCCAAACAGAAAAACAAAACATGCATCTCATACAAAATCATCATCCAAGTATTTAAGTCAGAATTCTTATCGTACAAGTGGCTCTGATACCACTGTTGGGAAACGCCAGTACACCCCATGGTGCAACGGAAAAATTATCCAACATATTCCGCCCGTGATCCATGTACGAGGAATGAATCTGGGGTGAAAAGGGATAAAACGTTACCTTAAATAAATCTAAAAAATCACAGAGTTAGGAGAATCCAATTCTTCTAGCACGATATCGAATCTAAGTCATCACAACAATGTTCCGACCTCTACGCATGGTATCGGTATGAGCTATGCTGTGACTGTCGCATAATAATCCAAGAACCATGCTCATAGCGGGCCAGTCCAATAAGTCATTCTGTAACACATACTTATGTATTGATTTTGACATCTTCATGTCAATAACAACACTTTATCATCAATCAACTACATATTAGTCTTAATATATTATTGTTGTCCATGCCCACAATAATACTCGACTAAGGATATTCAAGAATAACTATATTATTCTAAGGACTTAATTATAATTCAGTTTATTTATAAATGCATAAAATAAGACTGAAAAATAATAATGGCTTTATATTAATAAACATGATAAAATAAGTATGTCTTTTACAACCATCTCATGATTGGTCTTTGGGCATACTCCAACACGCACAAACCTTATCTATGTTGCAGGGGATAGAGTCATAATAGATCCTCTCTGCAAGCCTTTCAGCATGGGAATAAACCTTACATGTGTGTACTCCAAAAAGAACATGTATGATTTTCTCGAACTTGCCAATATGGAAAGAAAAGCAAAATCACAAAGCTTAAAAGAGATGGTTATGCTGCTACAGACTAGCTTGGAATTGCTAGGACAATGGTATCTTGCAACATTGTATTCTTCTTTTGTGGGCAATATAAGAAAGGCTTTAATAACTGCAATTAGATTTGGTTATGCCAGAGGATTTCTTATGGTTTCCAATGGGCTAGTTGAAGAGAAATAAAAACATAAACATAAATATATTTTTTGTATTCGAAAAATTTTAAAGTTACAATGTTTATAGCCTTATATAGACTTAGGAATAGGACTTTAAGTACAATTAGGAGTCCTACTTACATTAGACTAATCCTACTTACATTAGATTTACAACTCTTCTAGGTAGTAGACTTCAACTAAAACTACTAATAATAATTAAATATAAACACTTACACGGAATTAACTTATACTCCCCCTCAAGCTGGAGAATATACATTGTATAATCCCAGTTTGAATTTAAATTTCTCGAAGAAAACTTTTAGCAAAGCTTTTGTTAGAATATCTGCTACCTGCTCTTCGGTAGGAACATAGTTCAAGACTGTCACTTCACTTGTGAGCTTCTCTGCAATGAAGTGTCGGTCAACTTCAACATACTTTTTTCTATCATGTTGGATAGGATTCTTGGCAATTTGAATTGCAGACTGATTGTCACAGAACACTTCAAATTTTTCTTCTCTATTCACTCCTAACTCCTTGAGCAGTTTTACCAAATAGATTCCTTCACACATTCCAAGGGCTAATGCTATGTATTCTGCCTTTGCATTACTCCTTGAAACAACTGTTTGCTTCTTGCTTTTTTAAGTGACTAAGTTCCCCCAAACGAAAGAACAATACCCACTGGTTGACCTTCTGTCTGTCCGCTCACTTGCCCAACTAGAATCAGTGAAGATCTTTACTGTCCTGTCCAAGGTTTTCTTGAATATCAAGCCATGTCCTGGTGTCCTTTTTAGATAACTTAGAATCCTCTTTGTAGCTTCTATATGTTCTTCAGTAGGATTAGTCATATGCTAGCTAACAATGTTAACTGGAAAAGCTATGTCAGGTCTAGTCAAAGATAAATAAATTAACTTTCCAACTAACCGTTGATACTACCCCTTATCTGTTTTGGACTTGAATCACCATGGCTGAATTTCAATCCTGCATCCATGGGTGTTTCGACTGGTTTACATCCTAGCATTCCAGTTTCAGTGAGTAAATCCAGAATATACTTTCTTTGGTTAATGACCAATCCTTTGCTCGATCTAGCTACCTTCATGCTTAGGAAATATCTAAGTTTTCCTAGGTCTTTTATCTCAAATTCCTTGCTCAACAAATTTTTCAGATGACTTATTTCCTCAACATCATCACCTGTCAAAATTATATCATCCACATATACTATTAAGATAACCCTTTTGTTATTTGAAGTTACCTTAGAAAAGAATGTATGGTCTGCTAGGGACTGCTGATATCCATTCTCAAGGACAACTTTTGTGAATCTGTCAAACCATGCTCTAGGAGATTGTTTCAATCCATAGAGTGATTTTTCTAGTCGACAAGTGTAGACTCTCTAGGTGAAATACTGGCAAAAGAGGCAAAAGTTATGTTAGAAAAGTATAAAACAGTGTCAAGATAAGTCTTTTGCGTGCAAGTATACACGGTCTGCAAGTAATACAGCTGGTAAGCTGAGTATCAATCCCACAGAGATTGACTTGGAATTCAATTGCCTTGATTGTTACTTGACTTAAAAAGGTTGATTTGATTTGAAGTTGGTTTTGAAAACAATTAAAAAGAAAAGGAATAAAAGTAAAGTAAAGACGTTGGCAAGGAAGGTGCTTTAATGAATGATGAGCGTTGGCAGGGAATGCCTGGTTTTCACTCTATTCATGCTGTGCCAGCCTTTAATAACAACCTGTCTTGGCATTGTGTGCCGAGCATATTCAACATTAGCAAAGCCTCTCTCGATGGTCATTGCCCTGAATTGATCATATAAAAACCCCTATATCTCTATAGTGTTTGTTTTTAAATAAACCAATTTGATCAAGATCCAATCTATACTTCTAAGGGGTAGATTTCACTCCTAAAGTAAGTTCATCTACTTGAACGACTTCTCTCGAAGCTTCTCTTCTCAGTATTCAACAACTTGTTCGTTGCCACCCCAAGTCTGCTAGATATTAAGGCGCAATAGGCCAACAGTGCCACCTCTCGCTTGGCATAGTATTTAGGAAATATTAAAGTACGTCGAATAGTAAAAATATTGCCAAGGCAGATTTATTATTAAAAACTAAAACATGAAAATAGCGTTTAACGCAAACATCCCCCACCAATTATTAAATTAGTTCATGGTGAGGGATTTAACCAACAACCCACAAACATTTTCGAAATACATCATCCTTAAAAACAAAATAAAATAACTTGAAAGAGAAATGGGCTAGAAGGGGTCTCTCGATGCAGCCCTTCAAGGTCCAGGCTTCTCGGCCAAGCTGGTCGGATCACCCTTCCTAGGTGCAGACCGTTTTTAATCGCACACACCAACTCTTCACGATCCAATCTTCTTCGACCCAAAGTCTAGCTTGGTTGGTGTTTAAATAGGTGCGAGGAAGGGATATGATTAGCTCTTCAAATTTTGAATTTCAACTACCCAAGGGATAAGGGATTATCTTCTTATCCAAATTTGAATGAGAGCTGATCAGGCTACGGCTGACGTCATACTACCGTCGCCGTCCTGGCGTCCAAGCTTGGCATGAATCTGCCAACAAGTCTTGGCACTATCTTATTTGCTATTTTTCAAAGATTGTTCTAATTGCAATCTTTTCGGAGCCTGCTTATTTCCTATTTTTTCGGGGTCCAACAACTCCTTGGCATGTCATCAAGTTCACTTCTCTGCCAACTGGTGCTTGGCATTGTCTGGTCTATCTGTGCCAACAGCACCCAACATTTTCTCTGGCATTCCTTCTTGAGATGCTTTTCTGGGCCAAATCCTGTGCCAAACCTGCAAAATTGCCAACAAAACAACCCTTCACACTAACATAGACATTATTCTAACTCCTTATGCAAATGCATGGTCTTAACATCCTAATGCAACTAAATGCACCTAAAAACAAGAAAAAGCATTGTAAGATTGACATTAAAAATAGTACTTTTGGAGAGGTAACACCCCCCAAACCTAACTCATTGCTTGTCCTCAAGTAATGCAACCAAAATAAAAACAAAAAACTATTAAAATATTAGCTCGACAAAATTTTGGTTGAATGCCAACACGTGTTGGCAAGCAGAATTTGGCTCTATTTCTGTCCTTAGTATCTCAGTGCAATAATGCCAAGCAGGTAGTAATTCAAGGGCAGTAATATAACTCTAGTCTAAGTTCATGAAGAGTGCATGATGTGTAGGCAATATGCATCAAGTATCTTGTCACCCCCTTAGACAATTTTACTACCTAAACTCAGATTTTTATCTTTTTTTTCTTTGCCAAGGGCTTCTGTTGGCATTAACTTAAGCTTGCTTTGTTACACTATTTAGCGTGAGAGATAAGATGGAGCATACCATGAATCCCCACCTTAATCTATACATCACTAGGCTTTCTCTTCAACTCATACTCTAAGGTTTTAGACTTGAGAACTAAGAGGGAGCAAACCACGAAGCCCTAAGTAACTTATTATCCCTAGGTAGAGGAGAGTTCTTTTTTTTCTTGCCTTGGTAGAACATTGCTGCCTTATTTATTTCTTTTTACCATTGCATCATTTTTTTTCTAAATCTGAGCATAGTTTCAAAAAGTCTAAGTTTGCTAATGAACTAGATACATACTATGTGTTAAGTGGAATTTCAGTTCCCTAAACTAGAGATCAATTGCCAAGCTAACCTGGCATACTATTCTGTTGGCATGACAACTAAAGATTAAAATTTCCTCATTGGACAAACACCTAGATCAAATTAAACTTGCCTAACAAATGCTAACATTTTTCAAGATTAAACCAAGGCAAAAATTTTATTTTTCTTTTTTAGTGGTTCGGTATGCATCTATCCTAAATGACCTAAATGGCATGGCAACAGAAAATTAAACATGAAATGCATGGCATAAATGTAAAGAAATGCACACCCCCAAACCCAAGATGTGCATTGTCCTCAATGCATGAAACAACACATATATATAAGAAAAATAGAAAAAAATTAAAAATGCATGATCATGTAAATGCAATGGAATGAAATATAAAGGAGTTTAGGAAGAAGATGACTCTTATTCGAAGATTATTTGTCGTGTAACACGGGTTTTTCTTCTCACAAATGGCCCTCGATCAAGGGCCATGTGCTTCTTTCTTTTGAAGCTCAGTTTTGAAGCGGCAGTGGAGGCTCCAACTTTCTCTTTTTCCTTGGTAGGCTCCGATGCAGCAGATGCATCGGTGGCATCAGATGACGTATGTATAGTAGGTGTCACTAGAGACTTGGCTTTGGTTTTCTTTGATTCAGATGAAGAATTAGAACTGGTAGTCTCGACTTGAACTGGAGACAATGAGACTGTGGCATCGGACGGGGTATGAACTGGACAAGTTGGTATGGCATTGTCGCTGGAAGAGGGCTCAACAGGGAAGTCTAGAAATGTTGGCACAAAATCATTTGATAATTTTGCAGGAGTCTCCCTGATTACAACATCTCTGGCCTGGATGTAGTGTCACATCTTGGCATTGAGCTCCTCAGCTTTTTCCAGCTTTTGAAGAATAATCTCCTAGCGTTGGTGAATTTGGGACAACATTGCCATTGAATTGTATGGCACAGTTTCTGGCATGGTTGCTAGTGTGGCCTTTGACTCCTTGGGCTTTGGCATGGGTGCCCTTGCCTTTACCTTCCCATTGTCCTTGGGCTCAGCAACAACAAGATTCCTCCATATAGCAGCAGTAATTGTTGTTTATTTGATTGTTTGGCCTTTATCCGTATCAAGCCTTGGCACATCATGGAGCATGCAAACGTTAGAAATCAACAAAGGGAAAAACAAGCTGCCAATACCTTTTGCTGTGCACTTGTAAGTTTCCTCAATAATGATCTTGCCAACATTGATCTTGCACCCCATAACAATACAGTGCAACAAGATTATCCTTTCTTCTGACACGGTCTCGTTATGGGATGTGGGCATCAGATTCGCTTTGAGAAAGTGATTCCAACCTCTCTATTGGGGGTTCAATGCCAGCCTCTTCACTATCCGGTGGCCCGTTGATGAGACTATCCATGCCGTGCTAGGCTCACACAGATCTGCCAACATTCTCTTCCTCTTGGCAGCATTCATTGAGTTAGCATACTCGAAATACTCATCCTCTGCACCATCTAACTCAAACATATTGTTAATATACCCATCATCAAAACGAACACATTTACCTCTAATCTTCAAGAAGGGCAAATCCTTGGTCACGAGGTGTGCATAGAACTCTTGGACGATGGTGGCATAAATTTCCCCTTTTTACTGGCAGAACTGAGTCCATTTGTGCAAGTTAATCGTATACATGACTTTCAGAGGAAAGTCGTTCATTGTATCTATTTTAAACTCGAAGTGTTTCTCGTAGCAAAAACTTCTCGACGCAATATTTGTTTCAAACTTTTTTTGAATCTCCTCGTTGAAGAACCTTTTGAAAGGGATAGAGGATGAAGCCATTGAAAATCGTTGAAAGAACTTGAAATGGTGTTGAAAGATGAAGAAAAAGAACGATTTGGGTTTTGTACTTGTTTATCGAAAAGAAAGTAAAAAGTGAGAGGGATGTTTGGTTTTTTTAATTGGCTAGGGTGAGAAAGTGAGATTTTGGGTTAGTTGAGTGTTTTAATGGGAGTAGTAATTAGGGATGATGATGGGAAATAAAAAAAATTAATTTAAAAAGGGGTGGAGTGATAAGGTTGAAGTGATAAGGTGATAGGTGATAAGATAAGTTAAGGATTAGAGTGATAAGGTGATTGGTTTGAATTTTAAATTTCAATCGAAATTTTGGGCGGCTAGGGTTTAAGGTCAAATAAACACAACCCCCTCTTATTTTACTGGGCTGATGAAACTAGGGTTTTTTTCTTCCTTCTATCTTTTGCACCGCTACATGCCAAGCTACTCTAGCACTGTGTCTGGCAGATTTTTCTATTGATGCGTTGGCTCCTGCCAACAACCCTGGCAGTGTTCCTGGCATGGCATAATGAATCTGCACAACTCAAAGGAAACCTTTCAACTCAATAAAGGAATAAAAACTTGAAATTTCAAAAGAAAGAAAAACAATTAAAAACCTTGAAACCTAAAAACAAAGAAAAACGCTAACCTAATATTTACAAAAGTTCAAACCTGATGGTGTTTTCATGTTACCTCTGCCAAGAGGATCATCTCTTTGGCACTGTTCTGATCACCTTCCATGTAGTGCTTTAAACGTTGTCCATTCACCTTAAATATTTGTGCTCAAGTTCTTAATGTCCACAGCTCCATGAGCATATGGCTTCACAACTTCATAAGGGTCCGTCCATCTTGATCTGAGTTTACCTAGAAACAACTTAAGCCATGAGTTGAATAACAAAACACGTTGGCCTACCTCAAACTGTCTTGGCATTATCCTACTATCATGCCAATGTTTTTCCTTTTTTTTGTTGATCCTGGAATTCTCATGGGCTTGTGTTCTGAATTCCTCCAACTCATTTAGGTCTAGTAACCTCTTTTCTCTAGCAGCTCTCCATGCCATGCCAAGTGTTCTGATGGCCCAGTAGGCTTTATGCTCAAGCTCCACTAGCAGATGACATGGTTTTTCGAAAAAAAGTCTAAACGGTGAAGTACCCAAATAAGTTTTAAAAGCAGTCCTGTAAGCCCAGAATGACTCATCTAGTCTGAAGGACTAGTCATTCCTTGATGGATTAACAATCTTTTCTAAGATGTTTTTAATCTCCTTATTTGAAATCTCGGCTTGCCCGTTTGTTTGTGGATGATATGCCGTGGCAATTCTCTGCTGTATACCATACATGCACAAAGCTTTTGAGATTAGATTACATTTAAAATGGGTGCCCTCATCATGAATAATTACCCTAGGGGCGCCAAATATAGTAAAATGTGTTTGTACAAGAACTTGGCAACGACCTTGGCATCGTTTGTTAGAAGGGCAGAGCCTCTACCCATTTAGATACATAGTCAACAACCACAAGAATATATACATTACTGAATGAGGGTGGAAAATGACCCATAAAGTCTATCCCCCATACAAAAATAAGTCCACAAGCATAATGTTTTGAAGTGGTAGTTGGTGCTGCCAGAGATGTTCCCTATCCGTTGGCATCGATCACATGCCCTGACATACTCGTAGGCATCCTTATAGAGTGTGGTCCAAAAGAATCATGACTGCATCAGCTTGGCAGCAGTCTTTACCCCAGCAAAGTAACCCCCATACGGTGTGGCATGGCACAAATATAATATGTTGTGTTGCTCATCCTCGGGCACACACCGGCGGATTACTTCGTCTGCACACTGTTTGAACAATATTGGCTCATCCCAATAGTATTGCCTAACTTCTCGTAAGAACCTCTTCTTGGCATTATATGCCAAGTTTGGTAGTAGAATGTTACTTACCAAGTAGTTAACAATGTCAACATACCATGGCACGTCATTAACTGCAAGCAAATACTCATTAGGAAATTCATCTCTTATAAAATTGGTCTCACCATCTTCAAGATGATGCTCCAGTCGCGAGAGATGGTCAGCTACTAAGTTTTCACTACCCTCTTTGTCTCGGATCTCAAGATCGAATTCTTGGAGTAGGAGCGTCCACCGAATTAGTCTGGGCTGGGCATCCTTCTTTGCCAAGAGATACTTCAATGCTGAATGATTTGTAAAAACCACAACTTTGTTACCAATTAAATAAGATCTAAATTTGTCAAAAGTAAATACAACCGCAATAAATTCTTTCTCGGTCGTAGAGTAATTTAGTTGTGCTTCGTTCAAGGTCCGGCTGGTATAGTAGATGGCATGGAAAACCTTGCCATGCCTTTGTCCCAAGACTGCTCCAATGGCATAATCCCTGGCATCGCATAAGAGTTCAAATGGCTCATTCCAATCCGGTGCGACAACTATAGGAGCATTGATCAACTTCTCTTTAAGCTCCTGAAATGCTCTTAAACAAGAGTCGTCAAAAGTGGCATTATGTTCTAACAACAAGCATAATGGTTTAGCAATTTTTGAAAAGTCTTTAATAGAACGACGGTAAAAATTGTCATGTCCTAAAAAGATCTTTATACCTTTAACATTCATTGGAGGCGGTAGCTACTTAATTACCTTGACTTTTGCTTGATCCACTTCTAGCCATTTCTCAGTTACCTTGTACCCGAGAACAATGCCCTCCTTTACCATGAAGTGGCATTTGTCCCAGTTCAACACTAGGTTTGTCTCTGTGCATCTCTTCAAGACTTGCTCTAAACTCTAAAGACATTCCTCAAATAATTTTCCGAACACTGAGAAATCATCCATGAATACCTCCATGTTGTGGTCGATCATATTAGAAAAAAACGGACATCATGCAACGTTGAAACGTTGCCGGTGCATTACATAGGTCGAATAACATCGTTCTAAACACAAATGTCCTATATAGGCACGTGAATATGGTATTCTCTTGATCATCAGGGGCGATGGCAATATGATTATAACCTGAATAACCATCCAAAAAATAATAGAAAGCTTTACCTGCCAATCTGTCTAGCATCTGGTCAATTAATGGCAGTGGGAAATGGTCATTCCTTGTGGCATTGTTCAGTCTCCTATAGTCCATGCACACTCTCCATCCTGTGATAGTTCTGAAGGGGATTAACTCAGCTTTACTGTTTTGTACCACGATCATGCCACCCTTCTTTGGCACACATTGCACCGGGCTAACCCAAGAGCTATCAGATATGGGATAAATAATCTCGGCATCAAGCCATTTTATGATCTCTTTTTTCACTACCTCTTTCATGCTTTGGTTTAGCCATCTTTGGCCTTCAATGGTCTTTCCATGGTACTCCTCCAAGATAATCTTGTGCATGCAAATGGTTGGGCTAATACTTCTGATGTCTGCCAAAGTCCATCCTAATGCTTGCTTATAATCATGTAATATTGTCAAAAATCTTTCCTCCTGATCATTAGTGAGACCAGTGGCAACGATCACTGGTAGAGTTGAGTGTTCACCTAAATAAGCATACTTCAAGTGATCTGGCAATGTTTTCAGTTCCAACGCTGGTGTCTCCTTAATTGATGGTCTAGGTGCATTGATTTCTCTGCCGGCCAACTGTAGTGGCTCAAAATAACTCACCTCTTTAGCCTGCAAGACTGGTTCTTCTGGTTCCTCAAATAGATCAGTATGCCATCTAAATTGTTGGCATCAAATTTTGTATCATGGCATAACTGTGCCGTGTATAAAGTGTAAATGGACTCCATCATCTCCTATGCTTGGCACTCATCAGGTTCATCTACACATTTCAAAGCTTGAAACACATTAAATGTAACATGCTGGTCATTCATGCGCATTGTTAGTTCCCTTTTATGAATGTCAATCAATCCCTACCAGTGGCAAGAAAAGGTCTACCCAAAATAATCAGGACATTAATATCAGCCTCATAATCCAAAATGATAAAATCAGTTGGAAAAATAAATTTGTCTACCTTTACCAACACATCATCAATCTTACCCTTGGGATGTGCATAGGATCGGTCTGTCAGCTGAAGTGTCACTGTGGTTGGTCTGGCTTCTATGCCAAGCTTCTTGAAAACTAACATTGGCATCAAGTTGATGCTGGCTCCTAAGTCACATAGTGCATTGCCCATGAATTTGTTGTCAATGGTGTAGGGAACAATGAAACTTCCTGGATCTTTCAGCTTTGGTGGCAAACAGTTTAGGATTATAGCACTGCATCCTTTGGTCAAAGCAACAGTTTCAAAGTCTCCCAACTTCTTCTTCTTAGACAGGATGTCCTTCATGAATTTGACATAGTTGGGCATTTGCTCAAGGGCTTTTACCAATGGAATGTTGATTTGCGATTGCTTAAGAACCTCCAAGAAGCGATTGAACTGCTGATCTTGCTTATGATTTTGAAGTCTTGCTGGAAATAGTGGTGGCAGATAAAATATGCCGGCGCTGCTGGCTTTGCCAAGGCACTATTGGCTTCAGTCTGTTTGGCATCGGTGCTGTCTGGCATCAGTGCTGGCATCATCTACTTTTGGTTGCTCTTTCTCTGCCTCACTGGGATTATCTGCTGACACTGGCTTCTCGATTTGGCAGTTAACTAGCTGCTTGGCAGCCTTCTCCACCTCTCACTACTTACCTCTCTGAAGAGTTATGGCTTTACATTGCTCATTTTCTTTGTGCCGAGCATCTTCTATGTCACTTGGCAATGTTCCTTGGGGTCGATTGCTGAGTGCATTGGCAATCTGCCCAATCTGAGCTTCCAAGTTCCTCATTGATTCTGCCAAACTCTGGACTACGGAATCATTCCTCTCCATGTACTCTACGAGAGAGCCTCATTGGTTGAATCTCTGCCCTTGCTGAAAATTGTTTTGAGTTTTTGTAGCATGGCATTCTCATAGAATGCTGGCATGCCATTGTTGTTGAAAGCTGGCATGGCATTGTTATTCTGCCTCTGGGTATTATGGCACTGGGCATTGTTCTGGTTACCTCTTTGGTTTCCCCATGCTAAGTTAGGGTGTTGTCTTCAACTTGCATTATAAGTATTAGAGTTAGGATTATAGTAACGATTAACATTGCCAACAAAATTTACCGATTCAGGATTGATAGGGCATTCATCCACATGATGATTTTCTCTACAAATTGTACAGAAAGGGTCTAATGCTTTGACTTCTTGGGCCTCGTTGTTCTTTTGCAACGTTTTCACCATGCTGGTAAGATTGGAAATCTCATCATGGATGGACGTTAGTTCATCAACCTAAAATTTTCCATTTGTTTTAGTTCGGGTCCCAAGTCTAGCAAAATGATATTCAAAATCGTTGATTGCGATCCTTTCAAGGATGTCAACAGCATCAGTATACGTTTTGTCAACCGATGAACCGGCTGCTAAAGCATCAACAACAGTCCTCGTTTGTGCGTTCAATCCATTGTAAAAGGTATGTATCTAGGTCCAATTCGAGAATCCATACATAGGACACTTCCTCAACAAGTCTTTAAATCTTTCCCAAGCATCATATAAGGTTTCATCCTCAGCTTGCCTGAACGTAATGATCTCACCTCACTATTTGGTAGTGAGTGTTGGTGGCTGGAATCTTGCCAAGAACTTCTGGCATAGGTCTGCCCATGAAGTAACTGAGCCAGGTGGCAAAGAATTAAGCCAAGCCTTCGCTCAGTCTCTCAAAGAAAAAGTAAATAACTTCAGCTTCACGATATCTTCAGGTACTCCATTTTGTTGAAATAATTGGCAAATTTCTATGAACTACTTTAGATGTTGCCTCGGATCTCCAGTAAGTGCTCCATAAAACTGACCTACATTCAACATAGTTTGAATCATTACCGGCTTAAGTTCAAAATTAACAGCATTTTCCTCTATGCCAACAAGTCTTGGCATCAAATTGTCAATAGTTGGTGCCGGATGTCCTCTAATAGGTCTCTCATTAACAACTGGGAAAATAGGTGGTGGTGGTATCTCATTATTAAGTGGGTTTCCTCCATTTTTCACCACACCATTCCCTCCATTACCTTGGTTTTGCATCTCTCGAAATCTTCTTTTTAGCCACCGCAAGGTTTTCTCAATTTTCGGATCGTATGGCTACTCGTCCACCACAAGATGGCTTCTGGCCATACACTGACAAAAATAAAAGGTAAAAACAAAAATAAAAATAAAAATAAAAGAAAGACAAGTAAAAATTTAAAAACAATCAATTCTGTTGCAGTCCCCGACAACGGCGCCAAAAACTTGTAGACTCTTTAGGTGAAATGCTGGCAAAGAGGCAAAAGTTATGTTGGAAAAGTATAAAACAGTGCCAAGATGAGTCTTTTGTGTGCAAGTATACACGGTCTGCAAGTAATACAACTGGTAAGCTGAGTATCGATCCCACAGAGTTTGACCTGGAATTCAATTGCCTTGATTGTTACTTGCCTTAAGAAAAAGTTGATTTGATTTGAAGTTGGTTTTGAAAACAATTAAAAAGAAAATGAATGGAAGTAAAGTAAAGACGTTGGCAAGGAAGGTGCTTTAATGAATGATGAGCGTTGGCAGGGAATGCCTGGTTTTCACGCTATTCATGTCGTGCCAGCCTTCAATAACAACTTGTCTTGGCATTGTTTGCTGAGCAGATTCAACATTATCAAAGCCTCTCTCGATGGTCATTGCCCTGAATTGATCATGTAAAAACCCCTATATCTCTATAATGTTTGTTTTTAAATAAACCAATTTGATCAAGATCCAATCTATACTCCTAAGGGGTAGATTTCACTCCCGAAGTAAGTTCATCTACTTGAACGACTTCTCTCGAAGCTTATCTCCTCAATATTCAACAACTTATTCATTGCCACCCTAAGTTTGTTAAGATATTGAGGCGCAATAGGCCAACAGTTCCAGTTCTCTCTTGACATAGTATTTAGGAAATATTAAAGTATGCCGAATAGTAAAAATATTGTCAAGGTAGATTTATTATTAAAAAATAAAACATGAAAAATAGCGTTTAACACAAACATCCCCTGCCAACTATTAAATTAGTTCATGTTGAGGGATTTAACCGACAACCTACAAATGTTTTTGAAATACGTCATCCTTAAAAACAAAATAAAATAACTTGAAAGAGAAAATGGGCTAGAAAGGGTCTCTCGATGCATCCCTTCAAGGTCCAAGCTTCTCGGCCAAGCTGGTCGGACCACCCTTCCTAGGTGAAGCCGGTTGTTAATCGTCACACACCAAATCCTCAGGATCCAATCTTCTTCGACCCAAAGCCTAGCTTGGTTGGTGTTTAAATAGGTGCGAGGAAGGGATTGAATTAGCTCTTCAAATTTTGAATTTCAACTACCCAAGGGATAAGGGATTATCTTCTTATCCAAATTTGAATGAGAGCTGATGAGGCTAGGGCTGACTTCATACTGCCGTCGCTGCCCTGGCGTCCAAGCTTGGCATGAATCTACCAACAAGTCTTGGCACCATCTTATCCGCTATTTTTTCAAAGATTGTTCTAATTGCTATCTTTTCGGTGCCTGATCATTTCCTATTTTTTTGGGGTCCAACAGCTTCTTGGCATGGCATCAAGTTCACTTCTTTGCCAATCGGTGCTTGGCATTGTCTGGTCCATCTGTTCCAACAGCACCCGACATTTTCTCTGGCATTCCTTCCTGAGATGCTTTTCTGGGCCAAATCCTGTGCCAAACCTGTAAAATTGCCAACAAAACAACCCTTCACACTGGCATAGATAGAATTCTAAACTCCTTATGCAAATGTATGGTTTTAACATCCTAATGCAACTAAATGCACCTCAAAACAAGCAAAAGCATTCTAAGATTGGCATTAAAAATAGTAATTTTGGAGAGGTAACAACAAGCCTTCTTCTCACAACCTACAAACTCTAAGCCTGGGGGTATTTTCTTGTACACCTCCTCTTTTAACTTTCCATTAAGAAAGGCATTTTTAATGTCTAGTTGGTATACCTTCTAGTCACTGTTCACGGCCAAGCTCATTAACACTCTGACAGTGTTTAATTTGGCTACTGGAGCAAAGGTCTCCTTGTAAACAACCCTATAGGTCTGTGTGAAGCCTTTGGCCACTAGTCTGGCTTTTTACCTGTGTACACTCCCATCGGCATTGTATTTAATGGCAAAGACCCACTTGCAACCAACTGGTTTCTTTCCTTGTGAAAGATCAACAATTGACCATGTTCCATTATTTTCCAGTGCTTCAACCTCCTCTTTAATAGCCCTCTTCCACTTAGGATTTTGTAATGCCTCCTCAATAGTTGTAGGTATCTGCTCTTCATCTAAACAAGCTGTAAAAGCCTTAAATAATGGCATTAAATTACTATAACCATCATACTTTAGAATAGGGTGTTTTGTACACTCTCTAACCCCTTTTTCTTTTAGCAATAGGCAGATACTCAAACTCAAGCAAGTGGGAAGGAATTTCAGTTGCCTCATTACCTCCTATTTTTTTGCTGGCAGCTGGACTCAAGTGCAATTCTCGGTGAGTGTGGATTGCAAAATAGTCTCAAGGATATACTTTTTTCTTTTGGTATAAACTTGTAGTTCTTTAGGAGGATTAGGAGTAGGATTAGGTGAGGTGTGAGAAGCTGTATGAGTAATCTGTGGTGATGGAACAATTTCTATGGTGATTGGTGAAGGAGCTGGGGATTTGAACAAATTCCGAGGTTTCAAAAATTCAGAATTATCAAAAAATAGAGGTGCTGAAGAAACTAAAGGATAAACATGATTTGGTTGAGGCTGGAACAGATCCCAACTCTCCCCCTAAGTTGTAGCCTTTGAAAAATAAGGTACATGCTCAAAAATGTAATATCCACAAAAGTAAAAAAAATTCGAGAAGGAGGATGAAAACATTTGTATCCCTTCTTAAGTGAAGAATAATCAATGAAGACACACTTTAAAGATCTAGGGTCAAGTTTGGTTTTAGAGGGATCTATGTTTTGAACAAAGACTATACAACCAAAGACTCTCAAGGGAAGGACAGAAGACATAGGTTTAAAATTAGGAAAGCTCTACAAGAAAACATCCCTAGGTGTCCTGAATTTGAGAACTTTATTGGGCATCTTATTAATGAGATAGGTGGCAGTTAACAAGGCTTCACCCCACAAATATTTAGGAACATTATTGGTAAACATGAGAGCCCTAGTAACCTCTAACAAATGTCAGTTTTTCTCTCTGCAATCCCATTTTCTTGTGGTGTATCTACACAATATATAATATTGACAATTCCATGTTTGGCAAAAAATTTCCTAGGGACTTAGAAAAGTACTCACCCCCATTGTCAGATTTTAGAATCTAAATTTTTGTGCCAAATTGACTACTAACCATGGTGTAAAATCTTTCAAAAATGGTTGCAACTTCTGATTTGGCTTTAAGCAAATAAGTCCAAGTGGTTCTACTATGATCATCTATGAAAGTAACAAACCCCCAACTACCTGTCACATTCTTCACTTTAGAAGAACCCCAAACATCATTGTGGATCAAAGAAAAAGGCTGTGAAGATTTATAAGGAGATGGTACATAAGAGGATCTTGTTTGCTTAGTGTCATACCCGTATTTTGACCGGGGTACTCGTTTACTAAATAAATAAGGCCAATAATAGATAAATAAATAATAAATAATATCAAATAAATAAATAGTCCATAAATAATTCAAAATCAGTCCAAATACCAAACAATGTCCATATTACAAATAACCCAAACCTCTTTACAAAGCTAAAATGCCAAACCGAAAGCCCAAATTCCATTACATCCAATTTCCCTCTTATTTCGGTAAAAGAAACACAAATAACCCAAAAAAACAAATCTGATTTTCTTTTTCCTGCCCGACAACACCACATGGCAAGCTCACATTTGTTGAAATGAAATTCACGCGGATCCTGGTTTATCTAGAGCAAGCTGTCATCCATGACGTCATTAGGGTCAGACCCTATAAATGGAGAGAGAGAAATTTTGTCAGCTTAATTAATGATTACCATAAATAATAATAATAATAATAATAATAATAATAATTAATGGTGGAGAGAGAGAATCCTTTCAGGAATGGAACCGTCAGAAATAAAAGGTCACCGGGAAACTCATTGGTCTTCTGAGAGCCGAATCATCACTGAAAGCTAAAAGTTACTGGAGAAGCTCGTCAGTCGTCAGAGACCAAAATCGCCGAACTACCTGCAAAAGGTATTTTCTTTCCATCTTTGATTCTTGTGAAAAACATAACAAATCATTCGTTTCCTTAAAAGACAAAACTAAAAAAAATAGTAAGAGAGAGTTTAGAGCTTATCTTTTGGGTGACCAGAAAGACAAAGTTAGAGTTGAAGAGGTTGGGTTCGGGAAGGTTTAGGCTTAGATTTGGGGAAGATTAGGTATTTCTGATGAAACGGGTGAGTTTTTTAGAGTTTAGGATCAAATTTTAGGTAGATTAGGGTTTCAGTACGGTGGTTGACGACGGCCAGAAATTGCCTCACTGTGGCCGGCCGAAGTGAGGCAATGGCCGGGGTTTAGGAGTGGTGGCTGAAGTGTGGTGGCACAAGATTGAGTGGCGGCGTGTGCGGCGGGCTTAGGCCAGAAAGGATGAACTCATTTGAGTTCGTGATGAACTCGAATAGTTTTCATCCAAATATGGGTGATTTTGATCTTGGGTGAGGGGTTTTTCTGGGTTTCGTGTGTTTAAGAGAGAGAAATTGAGAGAGAGTAAACCAGAGGAGAGAGAGGGAGATATGATAAAATAAAGAAAAATGAATTTTTTTGAGGGAAAAGAGTTTATATGCGCTAGATGAAACGTAGCATTTTGGATGGGAAAAGGTCTGCGTGTTTCTGAAGCGGGTCGGGTTCAACCCGCGCTTCTTTATTCGGGTTAATGAGGTTTTGGGTCCTCCAAACTTTGCATGTTTTTCAATTCTATCCTTAATTCTCTTTGAATTAATCCTGAAGCTTTGTAATTGATTCAATTTAGTCCTTATCCCCCTTAATTGTACCCCTTAGGTTTACTCTGTTTCAATTTGGTCACCTTTGGGTTTTGTAATTGGGCATTAAGTGTTGTAATTCTTTCATTTTAGCCACCATTTTAATAAGATCAATTTTAGTTTCCATTTGTTTTCAATTTAATTATTTATTTTATTTGTTTTATTAAATGTCATTAATTTATATGTGTGATACAAGTTTTAAAATTGAGCATATAGTATTGTGTGCTAGGTAATTTAATCACATAGTATTAATTAAATATTAGAGCCTTCAACTTAGGTTTCTCTAATTAGGATTCAATAATTAAATATGATAGATAATTGTAGTAATTAAATGCATATTAAATATAATTTTAAAATTCCAATTTGGATGATGTTCTATTGTTTACAATAGGGTGTTATCTCAAAGTGAATTTTAACAAATTATATTTAATATATATTTCATGTACAAATGGATATCAAATTAGTTCTTTAATTGACATTAATAATTAATACATTGTAGTTAATTAAATGTATATCGAATATAATCTTTGAAGTTCAAATCTGGATGGTGTTCTATTGTTTACACTCGGGTGTTATCTCAGCATTGGTCATAAAGGTGTATATTCGATATATATTTTCACTTATAATATTGAATAATAAATTGTCAGAGCCTTAATTAGGACTAGAACTTCAATTAATTAGAAAGATTAATTAATTAGGAATATGATTAATTTAAGGGCTTTAAATATATGGAAGATGTTCAAGAAATTGGCATTTTCACATGAAAGCCATTAAATTAATTAATATTCATAGATTTAAACAATTAATTAAATGGAGCCTTTTTAGGAATAGTTCTTAAAATCAACAAGACAATAAAATATCATTCATTAGAAACCTTTTATGTTGGAAATTCATTTTTAAGTAAGAATAGGGGTGCCACTTAACAGGGTGCTTTTAATCTCGTATTCGGACAAAATGAATTTCCTTATAAAAGGATATCTGAATTCGGAATTTAAATTCAATTAATAATTATGGGAAAAATTAAATTCAAATAATTATTCAAGATGCCAAAATGCCACGTAAAATTAAAGGTACCGATAACGGGCGTTCGTAGGGGTGCTAATTCTTCCCTACATGTAACCGACTCTCGAACCCAATTTTTCAAGACAGAATCTCTGGTTTATTTTTTTGTGTCTGGTCTACCACGAAGTGATCGGTGGCAACTCCAAAATGTTTTTAAAGGATAAATAAGAAAAATCAAATTTAATACGAAAAAACCTAAATTTTCAAGATTTAATTAAAAATGGCCAGAAAACACTAATTTTCTAAAAGATCGATCATCAGGCTATTTTTTCATATCTCGATTTTCAAAAATGGTCGTGACAGCTTGGCGACTCCGCTGGGGACTTTGAAAATCGAGAGTCAGGCCTAATTAATTTTACGTGGCATTTTGGAGAGTAATTTGAATTTAATTTTTCCTATAATTATTGGGTGAATTTTCTGGAAAAATGCAGGTAGCTTTTTCTTGTGTGATATAAATTGTCATTCATGCATAAGCCTTCTACCCAGGCTTTTCACCTTTAAGTGGGAGTGAGGCATGATCTTACGTGAGTTATTTAGCTTTGTGATCGGATCTTGTCCTCCTTTCGGTATCCCAACCTTATACACTGTGAGGTTACGCCTCCGCTGTTAGGGGTCGTATACTCCTGAATCGATGTCTTACTAGTCCGGTAATGACAGTTCGGGTACCCAGAGTCTAGATCGAAACCCACATGCTGTAATAGAAACCTACCCCACTAGAGCCAGACAAGGACCTAGGATAGGGTGTTGCTGATTTAAATACATCTCTCTGGTTTTTTTGCATGCAAAATAAACTGTTATCGGGTTAATTTTATGCAATATAAATTGTTTTTTTCTTGTAACAATTATTTTTGCTTACATTATTAATTCACCATATTGACACAATTTTTGTTTTTGTTTTTTTGTGGGTGTGTTTTATTCGATAAATGTTGCATCACATTGCATTCATGAGAGTTATCGGTTCGAGGATTAGTTGAGTAGGCAGTGGCCATAAGAACTAAAGGGTCCGATAGACAAGTGAGGGATAATATGTCACTAAGGCCTGGATTCGAGAAGACTCAATACCAGAACAAAGACAATATGCATGGAAGCCAGGTATCATTAATGCAAGGTTGTACCGAAAATTTCTTAGCGTAATGAAGGTTTGCCAGAACCAGTTTAATTTGAGAACCATAAGATACGGAATATGAAATGTCATTTCCAGTAAGATTCGTGGATTATAATATTGCTGCTAGACAGTCAAGTAGATCAAGAGTTGTAACTTGTGTATGAAGCTCGGTATGATTATTTGCTTATTAGGAGGATACATGTGACACCAACAGTAAAGAAATACGAGTTTTTCTAGGGGTCAAGAAGGACAGAGTTTACGCAATGCTCAACAACAGTTTGAGTTTTAAGATGCAGTCAGTGATAGTTACAAAGGTAAACGAGATGCAGTATCTGAAAAAGTGATAACTAGAGGAAGTATAGATGACAGATAAATTGAGGGGGCATTCAGAACAAATTGAAGG
This sequence comes from Hibiscus mutabilis, assembly GCA_019671005.1. Classification (NCBI taxonomy): domain Eukaryota; kingdom Viridiplantae; phylum Streptophyta; class Magnoliopsida; order Malvales; family Malvaceae; genus Hibiscus; species Hibiscus mutabilis. The sequence goes on along the minus strand of CM033743.1, from coordinate 34,472,047 downwards.
GACATTCAAGGGCTGTTGCTGACAAGTAAGAACTCAAGGAAGAACCAAAAGCTTTGAACTTAGAAGCAATACCCAGGTTTCACAAATGATGAAATTCACCGAAGAATACCATAATTAGGGAAAATGCTAATTTTTTTTAACAAAACAAGGAGGAAAATGACAGAGTCAGAAAACGCAATACGACAATTGAAAGGCCAGCTCAGAAGGTTTCAAAGATGCACCACAAATGAAAGGCAATTCACTAAAAATCAAGTCGAGGCAGTAATCCACAAACAGAGTCGTGAAATGATTAACTTTAAGAACCAAGTGCGGGAGATTCGTCTAACATATGTCGATTTTATTCAATGAAGTCATGAGACTGCAATAATATTCTGATATCGAGACCAAGCTAAGACAGACGTTGATTCAGAGGCTAAACACAGTGATCAACCAAAAGAACTGGAGTTAGTGAATATATTTCCTTTGCTTTGTATTCGACCTTTTGGTTAGATGGACGTTGTTCTAATGACTAGTTCTTGAAACTGATACCTCATGCATTCATGCATTACAACATTTAAATATTATGTAAAATAAATATTGCATTTCTGTTTAAAATATTGCATTTTGTTTAAAATATTGCAAAAAAAGTAATATTGCATTTTGAGAAGCATATGTAACAAATTTATTAAGGTTAAACAGTCACAAAGATTGTTGGGGATCACTTGGATCGAATGAAAAAGGCTAACCAGTCCGAGAACGAGATAGAGTACAAGCCAATATGAAGCACCAAAAAGGGTGATCAAGATAGAAACTCATCTCACATAAAGGTTCAGTCTGAAAGGACTCTTCAAGCAAAAAATAGAGAAAAAAGAGTCAAAAAAAGTGAGAGCCAAAAAAAAAGTCAAAAAATGAGAAAAAGAAGTAAAATGAGAGATGGAAATAAAAGCCACGGAAAAGATGAGCAAGTTTGGATCAATATAACCGAGGGCATCTGTAAAGAATCTAGAAGATCTGAGTCTGGATCATGAAGAGAACATTAGAATGCTTGAGTTGAAGGTACCGGTGGATTTTGAAAATGCTAAAATGAAGGAAGCTCAGTGGACAGACATAGGAAGATTGAATGAATTCAAATTCTAAAGTTTAGCTGAAAGTATTGATGATCGATGGTTCAATAGCAGTAAAAGGATATAATGATCCTAACAGAAACAAAGGGCAACAGAAGAGTCTTTCTCTAAAGGGATGAACGCTAAGGTCAATTGAATATTGAAGTTAGCTCACAAAGAAATTGATTGTAAGAAGGGCACAATACAAATGCAAGACAAAGACCAGAAGATATCAGTTAGAAAAATAAGACAACCATTCCTATCCAATGTCGTATTTAGATTTGTGGCCATGTTCTATACAAAATCACTTTCTGACAATAGCCCCATTGAAGTTTTTGGTCTCATTAGGGTTGAGCATTTATTGTTATGAAGTAAGGAGACTGGTTCTATCAGAGGCTACTATTTGCTATAGTTGTTGAGATAAAAGGGAAATGATATAAGCTATGACAAACTTTTGTGAATAACTCGTTGCAGTCTGAGGTTTATTAAAGTTAGAGTAATATTTTGGTATCTTCTCTACAATATTTTCTCCGAGGTCAGATGCTCAAGATGCTTCTGTCAGTGGAAAGTCAAAAGTCAAACTGAATCTCATTCTTGTTTAATGAGAGATATTGCTTGAAGCTTCACCGCATCAGGAGAAACTATCAGAGCCCCGTTAATTAAGTTTTTACAGTATTAAGACTATTATGAGTTATGACTGAGACATTGAAGATTTCTACATTCAGTGGGAGATTTTGGAAGTTGACACTGAAGATCAGTTATTAAGATATGAAACTTAGAGAGAAGCCCCTAATTGGAGAAATGCAATTGGATTGCTCAGAAGATGAATGCTAAAAATGTCAAGTGAAAGAGAGAAAGAAATGAATGCAATGATCAGATTCTCAGAAGGAAAGGTTAACGGACTCACCAGGTGGAAGATTCCTTGGATAGATGCAAATTTGGATTATTTTGAAATGCCCATTTCTGATTTATCAAAGGAGAGTATCTCACTCTTAGGCTGGTGAAGAATATGTCAATCCCATCTGCTCATAGTTGTGATCCCGATAATATTTGCAAGTTTCATATGGGGAACCAGGATGTGCTACCAAAAAGTGTAGGCCCTTAATAAAGGAAATCAGGAAGTTGGTTAGTTAGAGATCCAGAGTGAATACTTCCAATATTGTCTGGAGCTTTAAAGTCTGTCTCATTCATGTTTATACATCAAGGGGTAAAGCTTGCAAGAATTATCTCTGAAGTAGTATATGAAATCAACTCTGTTACTTCAAGCCCAAAAACTCTCTTGTATTGCTTCAAAGATGATTTCAAGATATAAGGCTATGGTTGCAAATGTTTGACCGCTCATAGAGAGAATATGATGAGTATGGGGCAATCATCTGGTATTTCTATATTTAGAAAAAATCGCTTATTAGAGAACATGGTAATGATGAAATATATATATCAGCCAATTCAGGGACTTAGCAAGTTTTCCCACGGAGTTCTAGTGGTTCTGTAAATTTAAAGATGAACTTGGTTAAAGTTTAGGAACTTAAAATGTCCAAGGACTTGGAGCATTTGTTCGCCCTAAATAATAAGGATGGGGAAAACTTAATATGGCAAGAGACCAGTGGAGTGGCATTGAGGAATCTGATCACTGGAGAATTAAAAATCTGTTCAGAAAGAATGAGAACATCAGAGCATGAACAAGAATGGGCATAAAGATTTGACGATAGAAGCGGAGTACCAAAATTAACTCAGGTCTTCTTTGCTTAATGGTCAACAGAGAACTACGAGAGATTTGTCTGCAATTTTAGGATCGTTACGGAGTAATGCACTGAATTGTCCCAATCGCTTTTGCCCGCAAGCATTGGGGGTCATTTGTAAAGGAGGTTATTTCGATTTATTTGTTCAAGATGCTTGTTTCCTATATATGTTCCTCAAATGGCAAACATTTTGCATTCTTTGATTCTTTTAATATTTCTTTCCTTCTTTGTTGTGGGTTAGTTTTTGTTCTCCCATACATATATGTATATATCTTCATTAACATTTTCTTCAAGTTCCTGGATATTAATTGTAAGAGTGACCTTGAATCAAATTCAGAGATCAACTTCAAAAATGTGTCTCTCTTCTACTTTTTTAAGACTAGTGGGAAGACATTAATAAGTGTTCAAGAATCACGGGAAAATCCCAAATACAAATTTTGAGTGAATTGACTCTCAAGCATTGTTGGCTAAGGTCTTTTAATGAAGTTATAACCCAAAACATCTTCCACCTGAAGACGTCTTTTCTTCGAATATATCCAAGTATGGGAGGACATTTGGCATTCCTTCATCTCCCTTCACAAAGAAAGAAAATAAAGAAACATATCATTTGTTGTCCCCTTTGAGCCTGATGATTTTCTTTGGATTCAACCCAAACTAAGGATCACCCCTACACTAGGGGAAAAGAGGATGAAAGTTTATTTGCAAGGAAAATGTTCATTTTTTATCATGCTATGATAATAACGTCTTGTGAATCAAGGGCAAAAGAAACGGAAGTGAATATATCAAGCACAAAAAGCCAAAAAGGCAGGATGAATGAAAAAGAATACTCTGAATTCAACAAAAAAAGAGAAAAAAGAAAAGAAACAGTGGAGGTCTCTGCTAAAAAAAAGTCAATCGAATCAAGTTGAATCAAAGAAAGCACTAAAGTTGAAAAGTGCAAAAGAAAAGAAATACATTTATGTGAGTCTTCCATTCAAACAAGTATCTATCCAAAGGAGTAGTGGAAGATTGTTTCAAGGAAGGGAAATGAACTCTAGGGTGAAAAACCAGAAATGGGCAATCTAGAGCAATCCACAAGAAAAGAGAAAAAAGAAAAGAAAAGAGCATTTCACCCGAGCACATTCAGATCAAGGAGTGCAAAACTGATATTTCACTTGGAAGAAATGATCCTTGGTTTCATCAGCCTTAAATATTTATTTGAGCCTATAAATTCTTTCTTTGACAGCCGTGAACCATAGTCTACATTACAAGCCTCAAAAGACCATTTTGACCATATATGGATATTGGAGCAAGAGGAGTTTGTCTTCAGAATACACCCCGCTTATTAGGGTTAACATTTCTTCAAGGACTTTTAGACTTCTAATGCTTGATTGAGATCAGAAAAGAGGGAAAGATTGGGCATGGTGAGCTAGTGAGGTAAAGAGTGCCACCTTAAATGGGATAGAATTAGGTATATGAGAAATGTTTCTCTCAGAAGCCTAATAATTTAGAAGGGATCACATTGGAGTTGATCTTTGCAGTTTGATTCGAAGGCTCTGTTGCATTTGATATTTAAGGGGGCCTAATCTTGATTTTTTGTTGTTTGCCATGACTTATCAAATTATTCTAATTTCTCAAATCTAGTAAAATAATATTTTGAGCCTTTCACTTATCTTTTCAACAAGCATCTTGTAGATAAATTGATTAGATACAAGAAAAGCAAAAGATTTCGTGGGTATTATTATGATATACTAATCCTTTAAGTGCATGCAGAGCAGAAGGTAGCCTTGATACTTGTTTAATGATGGAAAGTATGACGAGGAAAATACATGGTTCTAACTGTCAAAAATATCCAAACAAAAGCTGCAAGAAAATGACACAAGTAGTTCTAGGGCAAAAAGAGATAGCATGAGCCATCTTTTGGAGGCAAAGATGCAGTCAGATCAATCTGTTGAAGGTTTTTGTTATCCAAAAACAAGGAAATGAGAGCAAAGATAATAGTTAAACGCAAGCCAGAGCGGGGCAATGTTTCAAAAAGAACCTTACAGAACATCAAATGTTGGTAATTAGAGTCTACAAGCTCGAATAACAGTGAATCATGATCTTTTTGAGCTATGAGAAAGAATTTTGTCAAAGAAGTTGAATGAAGATATAGAAAGAGCTATTTTCTAAGAAAAGAATGAAGATAAATACATGGTGAGATGTAGCAAAAAAGGTCTATGTGCTTAATATATGAAGGCAAAGAAAGTTCTATCAGAGTGAATAAAAAGTTGCAAAAAAAGGAAAAGAAGAGAAAAAGAAGAAAGAGAGAAAATGACCGAGGTGAAAACCCGAAAGGGCGCCTTGAGAAGAAAAAGAGGAAAACTCTAAAGTGAAAACCTGAAAATGCACTTTAGAGCAAATCATGTAGAGATCCTGAAGATTGAACCTGAGTGTGAGATGGGTTATGCTGTCAGTAGAAGAAGTTTTAATGAAAAGCGAAGCGAAGAGATTTAGAGCTTCCCAATAGATGAAAGTTTTCCCAAGTGGTCCTCAAATGACAACATTCATGCATTATATAGTTAGGGCATCCATTAGAAGGAGCATGTTATATCATACATTCGAAGCATTTTTGCATATTTTGGCAGGAATTTGAAAGTCAATTTATAGCCTCGAAAAAGTCGATCTAAGCAAAAACAAGCAAAGATCTCATAGAAAAGATCCAGTTAAGAAAGAATAAAGATCTTGAAAGGTAGATCCAAGCAAGAATGAGCAAAGATCTTGGAGGAAATATCCAGTTGAGAGCGAATAAAGATCTTTAAGAAAAAGATCTAGCAAGGAATAAACAGAAATTTCAAAGGAGGAAATCCGACAACGAGCAAGCATAGATTTTTTAGAAATAGATCTAGCAAAGATTACAGTTGTGTTTGTGAGAAAGCAAATATATTAATTCATGATTTTTCATTATTTGCAGATATATTTTTCAGGATATTCCATTGACAGAGACGGATCTGAAGACATTTCGCTTACAAAGGCAGATTTCCTTAAAATATTCTATTTACAGAGGCGGATTTCTCTAAGATATTTTATTTGTAGAAGTGGATAGCAAGATATTTCATTTATAACGGCAGATTTTCCTAAAATACTCCGTTTGCAGAGGTGGGTCTCTCTAAAATATTATATTTGCAGAGGCAAATCTCGGGATATTCGATTTGTAGAGACAAATTTCAATAGATATTCCACTTAAAGAAGCAGATCTTAGTAAGGCATGCTATTTGTAGAAGCAGATTTCAGCAGGAGGCTACATTTGTAGAAGTTGATTTCAGCAAGTATTTTGATTACAGAGGAGGATTTCAGTATGGCATTCTGTTTATAGAGGTATATTCAGCAAGATATTCTATTTGAAAAGGACAGATTTCAGCAAGAGGCTCCGTTTGTAGAAGTAGATTTCAACAAAAGCAGGTTTCAACATGATCTTTTGTTTATAAAGACAGATTTCAAAAGATATTCTGTTTACATAAGCAGATTTCAGCAAGACATCTTGTTTGTAAAAGGCATATCCAGTTAGATGTTTCATTTGAAGAGGCAAATTTCAGCAAAGATTTCAATCTGTTAGAAGAGGCGGATCCTAGCAAAGATTTTAATCCATTTGAAGAGACGGATCTCAACAAAGATTTCAATCTGTTTAAAGAGTCAGATTTCAGTAAAGATTTCAATTGTTTAAAGAGGCAGGTTTTAGCAAAGATTTTAATCTGTTTAAAGAGGAAGATTTCAGCAAAGATTTCAATCTGTTTGAAGAGGCGGATCTTAGCAAAGATTTCAATCCGTTTGCAGAGGCGGATTTCAGCAAAGATTTTCTAATTGTTTTCACAAGAAAGGAAGTGCATTACAATTCTAAATCCTTTAGGTCATCAGTAAGTCCTTCGGGCACGATGTTAAATTCTTCGGGTCATCAAGAAGTCATTCGGGCGTGATGTTAAGTTCTTCGGGCCATCATCTTCGGGAGTGATGTAATTGTTTGCATAAGAAAGAAAGTGCGGTACAATTCTAAATCATTCAGGTCATCAGTAAGTCCTTCGGGCATGATGTTAAGTCCTTCGGGCCATCACCTTCGGGAGTGATGTAATTGTTTGTATAGGAAATGAAGTGCATTACAGTTCTAAATCCTTCGGGTCGTCAGTAAATCCTTCGGGCATGATGTTAAATCCTTCGGGTCATCACCTTTGGGAGTGATGTAATTGTTTACACATGAAAGGAAGTGTATTAAAATTCTAAATCCTTTGGGTCATCAGTAAGTCCTTCGGACATGTTGTTAAGTCCTCCGGGCCGACACCTTTGGAAATGATAAGAATTTTTTAAATGTCATCGCAATAAGATGGTAGGGCACGATATCAGTAGAAATATTAATCCTATGGGCCATCGGTTTCAAAAAAGAAGAGAAGCAAAAGAGAAAAAAAGGCAAAGAAAAGGAAAAAGGGAAAGGAAAAAAGAAAAGAAGAAAGAGAAAATGAGGAGAAGAGAAATAAAGATAGAAGTAGTTCATGTTGCCAGATTAGAAAGCAAGATATACCAACTTCAGGCTCAAACGAGAAATATTCATAGTTTCAGCGTCTCTTGTTTAAGCACTTGAAATTTTAATGATATACCCAAATTGTGCATTTTTACAATTAATGTTGGAAATTAATGACAAATTTGACTTTTGCAGGCATATAAGAAAATTGATCAGTAGAGAAAGAGAAACATGAGATGAGATCCAATATGAGCTTCAGATGAAAGATCAAGATACTTTAGACAGGAAAAGCAATGACACCAAAGAACTTAGTGCTTCAAGCGAGAAATTGAAAATGATTCATGACATTTCAGATTGAATTTGAATTAATTGATAATGTTTCTTTTTGCAGGATTGTTCCCCAGAGGAGAGGGGAATCGACATTTCTAGAATCCAGAGTTCATAATAAGAATAACTCGCCAGCAAAGAATGAAGAACTAATAATAAGAAGAGTTCGCCCTTTTGAATAATGAGGAAGTTTATAATAAGAAGAGCTTGCTTATTCGACGCCTTTACAGAGAGGCAAACCAATGTTTTCAACAAAGAATCCAGAGTTCATAATAAGAAGAAATCTCTTGTTCAACATCTTTGTAGAGGGTGGATTGTTTGATAGAGGGATGAAGAATTTCATAATAAGAAGAACAACTTCAGACCTCAAGAGATGAAGAATGACAAGAGTAATTTCAGACCTTGGAAGATGAAGAATTTCATAATAAGAAGAACAACTTCAGATTCTATAGTTCAACAGAGGGATGAAGAATTGCATAATAAGAAGAAAAACTTCAGATTCCATAGTTCAACATAGGGATGAAGAATTGCATAATAAGAAGAACAGACCTCAAGAGATGAAGAATGTCAGGAGTAATTTCGAGCCTTGGAAGATGAAGAATTTTATAATAAAAAGAACAACTTCAGATTCCAGAGTTTGGCAGAAGTTTGAAGAATTTCATAATAAGAAGAATAGCTTCAAACCTCAGAATGTGAAGAATGTCGGGAATAATTCTAGACCTTCGAAGATGAAGAATTTCCTAATAAGAAGAACAGTTCAGATTCCATAGTTTGGTAGAAGGTTGAAGAATTTCAAAATTAGAAGAACAACTTCAAGCTTCAGTAGTTTAGAGGATGGCCAGCGGATTCGGACAAAATTCATGTATTTTCAGTCTTTGCTCTATCCTTGTTCCACAACAATGAGCAAAGAGGGGCAGCTGTCATACCCGTATATTGACTGGGGTACCTGTTTACTAAATAAATAAGGCAGTAATAGATAAATAAATAATAAATAATATCAAATAAATAAATAGTCTATAAATAATTCAAAATCAGTCCAAATACCAAATAATGTCCATATTACAAATAACCCAAACCTCTTTACAAAGCTAAAAGGCCAAACCGAAAGCCCAAATTCCATTACATCCAATTTCCCTCTTACTTCGGTAAAAGAAACACAAATTACAGCTAATCAAACACAAATAACCCCAAAAAACAAATATGGTTTTCTTTTTCCTGCTCAACAATGCCACATGGCAAACTTCCATTTGTTGAAATGAAATTCACACGGATCCTGGTTTATCTGGAGCCAGCTGTCATCCATGACGTCATCAGGGTCATACCCTATAAATGGAGAGAGAGAAATTTTATCAGTTTAATTAATGATTACCATAAATAAAATAATAATAATAATAATAATTAATGTTGGAGAGAGAGAGCCATTTCGGGAATGGAACCGTCGGATATGAAAGGTCACCGAAAAACTCATCGGTCACCGGAAACTCATCGGTTATCCGAGAGCCGAATCATCACTGAAAGTTACCGGAGAAGCTCGTCAGTCATCAGAGACCAAAATCACCGAACTGCCTTCAAAAGGTATTTTCTTTCCATCTTTGATTCTTGCGAAAAACATAACAAATCATTAGTTTCCTTAAAAGACAAAACTAAAAAAACAGTAAGAGAGAGTTTAGAGCCTATCTTTTGGGTGATCGAAAAGACAAAGTCAGAGTTGAAGAGGTTGGGTTCACGAAGGTTTAGGCTTAGATTTGGGGAAGATTGGGTGTTTCTGATGAAACATGTGAGTTTTTTAGAGTTTAGGATCAAATTTTAGGTAGATTAGGGTTTCGGTACGAAGGTTGACGGTGGCTGAAAATCACCTTACGGTGGTCGACCGAAGTGAGGCGATGGCCAGAGTTTAGGAGTGGTGGCCGACGAACACCCAAGGGTGGTTGGAGTGTGGTGGCACAAGATTGAGTGGCGGCGTGTACGGCAGGCTTAGGCTAGAAAGGATGAATTCGTTTGAGTTCTTGATGAACTCGATGAGTTTTCATCCAAATATGGGTGATTTTGATCTTGGGTGAGGGGTTTTTCTGGGTTTCGTGTGTTTAAGAGAGAGAATTCGAGAGAGAGTAAACCAGAGGAGAGAGAAAGAGATCTGATGAAATGAAGAAAAGTGATTTTTTTAGGGAAAAGAGTTTATATACGCTAGCTGAAACACGACGTTTTGGACGGGAGAAGGTCTGCGTGTTTCTGAAGAGGGTCAGGTTCAATCCGCGCTTCTTTATTTGGGTTAATGAGGCTTTGGGTCCTCCAAACTTTGGAATGTTTTTCATTTCTGCCCTTAATTCTCTTTGATTGATCCCGAAGCTTTGCAATTGATTCAATTTAGTCCCTATCCCCCTTAATTGTACCCATTAGGTTTACTCTGTTTCAATTTGGTCACCTTTGGGTTTTGTAATTGGGTATTAAGTGTTGTAATTCTTTCGTTTTAGCCACCATTTTAATAAGATCAGTTTTAGTTTCCATTTGTTTTGAATTTAATTATTTATTTTATTGTTTTATTAAATGTCATTAATTTATATGTGTGATGCAAGTTTTAAAATTGAGCATATAGTATTGTGTGCTAGGTAATTTAATCACATAATATTAATTAAATATTAGAGCCTTTAACTTAGGTTTCTCTAATTAGGATTCAATAATTAAATAGGATAGATAATTGTAGTAATTAAATGCATATTAAATATAATTTTAAAATTCCAATTTGGATGATGTTCCATTGTTTACAATGGGGTGTTATCTCAAAGTGAATTTTAACAAATTATATTTAATATACATTCCATGTACAATTGAATATCAAATTAGTTTTTTAATTGACATTAATAATTAATACATTGTAGTTAATTAAATGTATATCGAATAGAATCTTTGAAGCTCAAATCTGGATGGTGTTCTATTGTTTACAATTGGGGTGTTATCTCAGCCTTGGTCATAAAGGTGTATATTCGATATACATTTTCACTTATAATATTGAATAATAAATTGTTAGAGCCTTAATTAGGACTAGAACTTTAATTAATTAGGAATATGATTAATTTAAGGGCTTTAAATATATGGAAGATGTTCAAGAAATTGACATTTTTACATGAAAGCATTAAATTAATTAATATTCATAGATTTAAATAATTAATTAAATAGAGCCTTTTTAGGAATAGTTCTTAAAATCAACAAAACAATAAAATATCATTCATTAAAAACCTTTTATGTTGGAAATTCATTTTTAAATACGAATAGGGGTACCACTTAACGAGGTGTTTTTAATCTCGTATTCGAACAAAATGAATTTCCTTATAAAAGGATATATGCATTCGGAATTTAAATTTAATTAATAATTATGAGACAAATTAAATTCAAATAATTAGTCGAGATGCCAAAATGCCACGTAAAATTAAAGGTACCGATAATGGGCGTTCGTAGGGGTGCTAATCCTTCCCTACACGTAACCGACTCCCGAACCCAATTTTTCAAGACAGAATCTCTGGTTTATTTTTCGGTGTTCGGTCTACCACGAAGTGATAGGTGGCGACTCCAAAATGTTTTTAAAGGATAAATAAGAAAATCAAATTTAATACGAAAAAACCTTAATTTTCAAGATTTAATTTAAAATGGCCAGAAAATCCTAATTTTCTAAAAGTTCGATCGTCAGCAATTTTTCCACATCCCGATTTTCAAAAATGGTCGCGACACTTAGCAAGGGGACAAATATGAAGGAACTTGAACTTTTGTTAACAAATAAATCAGGGAACAATTTTGCAAGATAATAAAAATTAGGATGACCTAACCTAAAATGCCATAACATTGCATCATTTGTTTGTCCTAAAGAAGTAAAATAAGAAATTGGCTTAGGAGGTAAAGGTTTGTGGTTTCTTTGAAGAACATAAAGTCAATTTTGCAAGCTAGCACTGCCATTCTTCTTCCTTGAGTCCAGTGCCTGCAAAAAACAATTCGAGTCTTTAAAATTCAAGGTGCACTTAAATTTTTAGAAAGCTTGCTGACAGAAAGCAAATTGCATGCAAGGTTAGGTACCAATAGTACTCCCTCAAGTAACAAGCCTTCACTAACAACAATAGAACCACGTCCTACAATAGGAGATAGAGAGCCATCAGCGGTCTTGATTGAGCTGTCATAACTAATAGGTGTAAAACTAAAAAAATAATTCCCTATTACCAGTCGTCTGATCTGAGGCCCCAGGGTGAGGCAACCTTGGTGGAAAGAAGTACAGTAGGTAAAGAGTGGCTGGAGTTACCTGCTTCTTCTGCTATGGCTGGATTCCCATCATTAGGTTTTGTAAACCTGCCAAACAGCCTGTGAAGCTCCTCCATTGTTTGCTTAGAAAAGTCACTCGAACTACCGCTAGTTGCTGCATTAGATTGTGATTTTCTAGGAGCCCTGTTGGTGTATGATTTCCAATCTGCTGGTTTGCCATGTAGTTTCCAGCATTGTTCCTTCAAGTGCCCCATCTTCTTGCAATAGTGACACACAATTCTTTCTTTTCTGGTTTTAGCCGAGGTTTGAGTGACAAGACCAAAACATTGGAAAAATCCTCCAAGCCTGCAGAATTTTCTGCTGTAGATTGTTGCTCAATGGATTTCGATGAATTATCCATGTTAATTTGTCGAAATAGGATTGATTAGACTGATACCATGAAGAGAAATAGAAACAGGAACATAAATCTATTTTTCTGTATTCGAATAATGTTAAAGTTACAATGTTTACAGCCTTATATAGACTTAGGAATAGGACTTTAAGTACAATTAGGAGTCCTACTTACATTAGACTAATCCTACTTACATTAGATTTGCAACTCTTCTAGGTAGTAGACTTTAACTAAAACTACTAACAATAATTAAATATAAATACTTACACGGAATCAACTTATACTAGTGATAGTTTGTGTTGCCGTTGACTTATTCAAGATCTACTATGGCGAAGAATTCGGTCACGTTTTGGGGGACATTTCAGCAATTTCATTATTGGATTGCCAAAATCAAATGGAAAAGAAACTATCGTAGTTGAGAGTGATTCAACATTGGAAGAAGGCAGCTGGTCCTTTGTACAATTGCGATAGGATTAACAATTTTCCACAGGATTACATCGACAAAAGTTGAGTTCCAAGGTTTTTGGACCATATCAAATGGTGAAAAGGGACGGGGAGGTTGCCAACAAGTTGGAATATTTTTCTACATCAACCCAAATACATTTCGTCTTTCACATTTCACAACTAAAATCAGGTCGAGCTCATCCCAGTCAGCAAGTGACCCCTCTTCAGTTGAGAGATGAAGGCTTTCAGTCGAACCTTGAGGACAAGGTTCTCTCACCAGCAGGGGTAATGTCATGAATCGAGACTTTCACAAGCATAGCCAGCAAGGCGAGACAGCTGGGAGGTGAGTCAGCAGAAAAGGTTAGTGAACCACGGGGACTGAGCAAATTCATTGGTTGATGATTTAGCTGTTTGTTTGTCTGTCTGTCAATTTGTTTCAGGAGACTACATAAGTCTTGCATGGAGTCTGTCATGGTTATGAAAAATCTAATGAAAACTCTTTTTTAATCTATCTTCTAATTCTTCCTTCTATTTCTTCTTCTTCTTTCTGCAAAGTATTCCTTAGTACACAACAGAGGGCAGCCTCGCACCTCGAACATAGACCGTAGAACGGACATATATATTACCAAAAGAAAATCAAATCTTTATTACAATAACTGAAATACAAAAAGAAACCTACAGATTATATATATATAAAAGAAGTGCGAGGCTGAATGGTTGAATCAATCAGATTTTTTGTCTGCTGAAACCAAGCTTTTATGGAGTCCATTAATGGGCGGTGCAGTTTTATTTGAAGTAATGAATAAGAAGCGATTGCAGGACTCGACCAGGTCAGGGCACAGCACTTTGAGAAGATAGACCGAGTTAACCCAGGATGGCTCCACCACGTACTTGTCCCCTCGGCATGAACTCCTCACTATTGCCTTCCCACATTGCTCAGGTGATGCCATCGGAATGCAACCCAGCGCTGACTGAACGAATACCTCAATATCAAAATACTAGTAATATTTTTCAATTCATCTGTTATTTACCACACATTTTTAAAATGCCAACAAATAAAGGGTTAATTGCATCAAACTTTACTTTTATGAATCAAAGGTTAAATTTTAAAAATTTTAAAAATTTTAAATTGGATCTTTTAAAGTATTGTTCCAATCAAATCCTTTTGTCTCTTTGAGCATGAGTTTTTTGTGGGATTAGTGATCTTAATTGGACAAGTTAGATTGATTATAGGTCGATTCAATTCGAGTTTTAAAAATTTTAGATTTTCATGTCCAAATTATTTCAAATTTTAATCATTTTGGGCCGATCATGTTTGCTAATCGAGATTTTAAGTCGAGTAATTTTGGGTATGAAATTTAGGGGTTTGACATTGACACTCAGACCCAAGTCAATTCGCGTTCGGGTCATTTAGGTTTACTAGTCTGGTCTTTTTGATTGGATCATTTCAAGTTGTCATTGAAGTTTGATGTTCAAGTTTGGATTATTCTGGATTATTTGCTCAAATCAAACTGATAAGTCTAAATTATTAACTTTTTGTTGGATAATGCAAATAAAAGAGTATTATAGTTATAATCTTATTATTTTTTAAATAAGGTTTTATTCATAAATATAATAGATATTAGGGGTGGTAGAGATTTTTATGATATCTGACTCCGTCTATGGTTTTTTAAATACGATTTTATTCATAAATATTGATTTATATATGGTTTTTATGATAATTGAATTTAGATCAAAACTAATAAGCTAACTTGAATATAACATATTTAAAATATTAATTTAAAATTCCAGTTAACATATTATGCGAGTTTAAAATATGGTGGGGGTGTTCTTTTATTATGCTTAATACCTCATCTTATATAGAGTGTAGGGTGAGAAAACTGGGGTGTTCATGGTAGGTTAACCGTACCGTTTAGTCTAAAAAGCCAATTAATTGTTATAGCGATTATTGAATCGTAACCTAACCGTTAAAAGATGGTTGACTATTTTATTTTAACCACTAACAGTTAACCGTTATTAACGGTTCGGTTACAGGTTAACCTGTAACCTATTACAATCATTTTTTTCAAATGTTCACTGCTTCTTTTGTGAATAATGAAATTATCTCTCTGATAAATATTATATTATAACAGGGCCACGAGATTGACGTAGTCAATCTTGTGAACAAAGTATATGCATAAATAATTTAATAACGGTTAACCTATAGATTAACTATTAACCATTATTTTTAGAAATTCAGTTAACCAAAACCATTTAGCTTTAACGATTCAATTAACTAACCTATAAAATGTAACGATTATATCGGTTAACGGTTGTGGTTTAATATGAACACCCATAAAGAAAACTATGAGAAAGTTTAGTCTACATGTTGGGATTTGTTTGTTTGCAAAATGATTGAGGTAATGTTTTTAAAGGGCTATGATAAAAAGGGAAACAAATTAGAGGGATTAAGGTACAATCCCCCTAGATTATACTTATTTGACTGTGTTGCTCCTAAAGTTTTTTTGATTGTTGATAACTCTGTAGAAAATCTATATTTTGTACCATTTTACTTGAAATATTACATGTGTTCGAGCTCATATAGTTGCATTTAGGATTATTTTTACATGCATTTAGGGAGTTTTATGCTTGAGCTTAATATTTTTATATACTGATGCTATTAATGAGAAAGGTGGGGTGTTTTAGTGCTTTTGTGCATGAGAGCATGGAGTGGAAGGAAGCAATGGAGCGTTGGAGCAGTGAACCAAAATTCTCTCGTGATGGACCTGATGCCACAACATCGTTGTGAATCTGGAGATGAATCTTTGACCCTTTTGATGGCTAATTAATGCGTAGACCTCTATCCTTTATTAAGCAATTAATGATGCAAAAAGCAAGATTCTTGTTAACGGATCACATGTTACTTTAGGGTTTTAAAACCTAGGAGAGTCATCTCTATATAAAGATATCAAGGGCATCAATTAACACAAGTTGCACTTAATGCACAAACACGCAAAGAGCTTGATCAAGAAGAGAACATCCCTTTGTCTTCATCAATCGGAGAACCACCGTTGTCGAAGGTCTATAGGAGTCTCCAACGATGAAGAGTTATCGAGAGAGGCTTGAGGAGTTGGAGCGCTGCAACATTGGTTTGAGGGCTTGAAGAAGAACTTCGAGGACACTTGATTTTCTTTCTCTCTTGCTTTACTAAACTGTCACGACTTTTACTTTTATTGCTATGGATGTTATTTGCTCAGACATGAGCTAAATACTTTTTGTTGGGTTTATTGTTTTAGGATATTATGTTTAATTATTGTTTAATGCTATAACACTTGTTTCTTATCTATTTTGTTCATTGTTTCTTAATGCTTAATTATTGTAAAAGCTATCGAGAGAGGCTGTTAATTAATGATTTGTGACTTAATATCCAAAGAATTAAGCTAGTCCACATAAACATCAGAGCTTAAGTTGTTATCTTAAGTTCTAATCCGACTTAGACAAAAGTTTAGGATTTCAACGACTGATAAGGGAAACTTAAATAGATAATAAGTTGTTAGGGTTTATGCAGACATGTATTGTCATAGCATCTTTTTATCAACTTCTAGATATTGATAGAGTTTAGGAGTTCGTTAGAAAACCCTTTCGAGTAGATAAGAGTGACCCTTCTCTATAGCATTCGAATGGTAGTTAGCATATGTCTTAGGCAATAAACCTAACATCCATAATCATTAGAATTTGTACTACAACATCCGTTTGTTCTCTGATCATTGCTACAATTTACTTTTTATTGCATTTAATTTATAATACTATTCATCACACCATCATTATTTCACTAACTCTTAAGTGCAATTGCTTTGAGTTTATCACTCCAATCCATGTGGGTTCGACACTCAACTTAACACTTTATTACTTGAGCGGCGAGTATACTTGCTCTAATTTTGCATATACATTATACACGCATTAGTTGTTCTTCTCTTTAACATAAAATGTTACTCGAGTTGTCATATTTTTTCAACACTTGTTAGAAAAAATACAACTAATCAAAGTGTGGCACATGATACCTTTGACTAAAGAAATATTGTTGACTTAATGAAAATGGGTAAATAATAATAAGTTTCTTAGGTTTTAAATAAATTTTTAAGGACTAGACTTAACAAAAATAAAACATGAGAGACATGACATCATTTATCTTTTTTCATTAAAGTCAGTAACATTTTTTAGTCAAAATTATGATGCATTGCTTGTTGTGTATATGCATGCTCGGTATTTTGGGTGATTATCGTGTAAATGATGATATGTATGTTATAATGATGTTTTGCTATGCTAAAAATGATGTCTAAATATGTTTATATATTAATGTGAGATTTTCTAAAAATCAAATATGATAGTTTGGGACAAAATAGAATCAAATTTATAATTGAGTGGTCATGAATGTAATTTACTAAAAAAATGAACCTTCTAAAAATTTGAACCAGTTATCATGTTCATGGATAGTCATGTTGACAGTGGCAGACACCAATTGGAGAGGAAGAAAAGGAGAAAAGAAATAAAAAATAAAAAAAAATAAATTTTTCATAATTAAGATTAATTAAAATAAATTATAAAAGTTTTAGGTCAAACTTGTTATCATACTAAATTTATTAATTGTCATGATATTGTTTGTTAAATTTTAAAGACTTCATCTAATATGTGCCTTTTTAAAGTCAAATAATTATTTTATAATTCTTATAGTCGATAAACTAAATGAAAAGTAATTTATAATTAGGGGTGTAAATGATCAGAATGTTTGATGAACTATTCGTGAATCATCCATATGACATTTGTTTATGTTCACGAACAAGCTCGTTTATCAACTCATTTATAAACTCGTTTACATGATACCCTTTTTCATTTTTTATATTTTAAACATTGGTGAAGATAAGAGCTAAATTAAACAGATTATGTATAAGAGAATATAAACTGCTGTATAGTTTTTTAAATCTGTTAAGTCCAAGTTGTTAGTCTGTTAGCCAGATCCAAACAGTTGGCGTTGGACTATAAATGATAGGCCCGGATATAGTTTGAGATATAATAAAATGTATTTTCTCTTTTGTTAATTAATGAAATTCTCTCTCAAAATATTCTTTTTCCTTGTTTTTGCTTTTTCCCTTTTCCTCTGACCATTCATTTTTTTGATCATCATCCTCACTGATATATTATTTCGGTCATCAGAATCTAATATGGTATCAGAGCCATCGATCCGTCTGATGTAACTACCATCTGATACTTGATTGTTTGTTTGCTGGTTATTGTGTCAGTTCGTGTTGACCATTTTTCGATTGCCTCACAGCTGCGTTCAAATCGGCTCGTTTACTCCTCGATTGCCTCATGGCTGCTTTCAAATCGTTTCATGTTTGGCGTCAAAGGTTTTTTTTTGTATCTCCCTGTGCTCAACCTTTATCTGGTGAGATCTAACTGGTTTTGCTTTCTCTTTTGTCTTTGGTTCCTGTTTGGCTTTTGAGCTTCTATATGTTGATACACCTTCTGTTGTTTCAGATCTGCTTGGAGTTATTTGCGGTTTCTCTCTATTGTTTGAGAACTTCTTGGGTTTCTTTGCATTTTCTGTTGAATCTCCTTACTCTCAGATTATATCATCTCCTAATTTTTCATTCATGCTACCTTGTTCTGTTGTGTTTTGGTGATCATATTGTGACATCATGGGAACAAATGATATTGGTGTTCCTTCTACTGGTGCTCCTGCTGAAAATATTCATCATGTTAATATTGAGAATATGAATGTCATCAATTTAGGTTCCACTGAGAATGTAAATAGTATCAATCTAGGATATCAATTACCTGAAAACTTTGCTGCTGCTAGTTTAGAATATGCCTCGAGTGCTAAATTTTTTTCATCTAAGAATATTAATGTAACTCTGGATGAGCACAACTATCTTCTATGACATCAACAGGTCTTCTTAACCATAAAAAACTCATAGGCTTCTTTGATTCATAGAAAATAATATTCAGGCTCCTTCTAAGTATATAACTCAGAACAATGTTATTTGTCTTAACCCTGCTTTTGAAATCTTTAAGGAAAAGGTGAGGCATTGGTCATTGGCTTCTTTCTACAGTAAGTGAGCCAATCTTGCCTCATCTGATTGGTTTACATACTGCATCTGATATCTGGAATACATTGCATCACCTTTACAGTAGTAAGACAACCTCTAAATTGATGTCATATAGGAGACTCTTGCATTCCCAAAAGAAAGATGATCTTAGCATGCCTTAGTTCTTGATGAGAATTAAGTATGTGTGATAATTTGGCTAATTCTGGGAAAAAGAATTTGATCATGAACATATAAGTGCTATTTTGAATGGTCTGCCTCTTGAGTACGATTCGGTTATCACAGTTATTACAGCTAGTCCCAATTCCATTGATCTTACTTTTGTTAGTACAATTCTTCTTGATGCTGATGTTCAACAGGCTAATATGTTGAATAGTATAAATGACTATGCCCATATTGTTATACAACAACATCAGTCTCTTCCTACTGTGAACTTTGTTCAAAATTTAGCTACTGAATCTACATATAATGCTCAAGCTTCTGATCATTCCACTGGTTACACTATTTTTTTCTAATTTGCAAAATGATAACACTGGTATTGATTATAATAATCGTGGTAGAAGTAGGGATAGGAACTTTTACAATAGGCCCCAATGTCAGATTTGTGAGAAAATGGGACATCTAGGTAACATGTGTTATTTTAGGTTTAACATTACCAACAAGAATAACAATGACACTTCAAGATCACACTTTAACACCAACAATAGAAACTTCTCTGATGTTCGGGCTAAGGTTTCAACCTTTTCTACACTGTTGCTCCTTATAATACAGTTTACTATGCTGCAACATCCTCTTCTGGATCCATACCTAGTTTTTCTTCACCTCCTGGCCAAAATCATATGATCCAAAGTTCTCCTCAGATGCTCTAAACACAGCAAGTACCCTCTCATGTGTTGCAGCTACATCATCAACCTTATTTAGTTTATTCTACCTCTATTTCTACCTCAGTTTCTGCAGCAGCTGCCCCTATGATCCATAACCCTACCTTATATTCAGCTACTCAACCAGTGTACACTTAATTTTAGCCTCAGTTTACTTCAGTAAGCTACAAGTTCATCTTGTTACTTCTGATGTCTCTGATGATAATGCATGGTACCCAGACTCTGGTGCAACTCATCATCTCACCAATGATGTTGCCAACTTACAACCTGATTCAGTCTACCCTGGATCAGGTAATGTCACTGTAGGTAATGGAAACTGTTTACCTGTTAAATTTGTTGGTTAGTCCAGTCTTCTCCCTGCTTCTAAGACTTTAAACAATAACAACTCATCACTGTGTTTAATTTTACAAAATTTCTCAATCCTACACGAAAAGGTGAAAGCATATTTAGGTCCACTGTGACCATTCCTCTTGTTCCAAATAAATCTGTTTTTCCTAAACTTGTGGCTGATGCTACTATTCTATCACCTTCTCTCACTACTACTGCTACTTTCACCTCCACAAATCCACTTCAAGCTCTATCACCATCTCCCAATGCTATTGCTACATCCATCAATCCCCCTCTCCCTGCTCGTGTTCATAATGCTCATCCCATGACAACTAGAGGCAAGTCTTGTATTTTCAAGCCCAAGGCTTATCTGCTTGAAAGAGGAAGTGACAGTACAGAGCCATCCACTGTATTTGAAGCACTTCAACAACCAGACTAGAGAGATACAGTAGTTGCTGAATATGATGCCCTTAGAAGGAATGAAACGTAGGATTTGCGGCCATTGCCTCCCTCTAGAAAACCAATAGGATGTAAATGGTTATTCAAAACCAAGAGGAAACTCGATAGAATAGTTGATATGTTTAAAGCCAGGCTTGTAGCTAAGGGTTATTCTCAAATCAGAGGAAGTGATTTTTGAGAAACCTTTAGCCCTATGGTTCGACCTACCACTATAAGGATTGTTTTAGCAACTATTGTACATGAGAGGTGGTCAATTCAACAAATTGACATAAATAATGCTTTTTTAAATGGAGGGTTAGTTGAGGAAATCTATATGAGCCAACTCTAGGATTTGAAAAGCAAGGGCCCAATGGTGAAGAGCTTGTATGTCGATTGAAGAAGGCACTTTATGGACTTCGACAAACACCTATAGCTTGGTTTAATACTTTTATAAGGTTTTTGATGGAAAAACTAGAATTTGAGTCTTCAAAGGATGATACCTCCTTGTTCATTAAGAATTCCAATGGTAATAGGCTTTTATTGATGGTTTATGTCGATGACATAATTATTACTAGTAGCAATGAGTCTGATGTGGCAAGGTTGTTGAGCTCATTAATTCTGAATTTGTGCTAAAATACTTAGGACAACTCAAGTTTTTTCTTGGAATGGAAATCCAACATAAGTCCAGTGGGTTGAGCTTAAATCAAAAAAGGTATACTACTGAGTTGCTTGAAAAAACAAATATGCAGAATTGCAATTCAGCTTCTACACCCATGATAGTTTCTCCTAGATTGCACATAGATGATGAAGAAACTTTTATTGATATACATCTTTATCGAAGCATTGTTGGTGGGTTACAATATGTCTGTTTAACACGTCCTGACGTAACTTTTGTTGTCAATAAAGTTAGTCAGTATATGAATGGCCCTCGTGATAATCATTGAAGACAGTTAAAATAATACTTCGATACCTCAAAGAAACACTTAATATGGCTTGTATTATAAACCTATTGGTGTATTTCATCTGGTTTGCTCTTCGGATTTAGACTGGGCTGCTTCAGTTAAAGACAAAAGATCTACAACTAGATATTGTGTGAATCTTGGGAGCAAGCATGTAGCTTGGTGTTCAAAGAAGCAAAGTGTGGTGTAACACCCTCAACGTATATTCGATGATTAAATACACATTGAAGATGTTACTAAATTATTTAGCTGATTTCCCGACTTGTAGTTTTTTTTAAAACATCTGACATAAAACTAGCTTATAAATTAACCAACGAATAAATTAATACATGTCCACTAGAGAATATCATAAATTTAGAATGTCTTACTGATGTCTGGCAGATTGCAGCTTGATTAACATGCTTGAATCCTCTTCCAATAAGTTTCCAATAACCTACATGTGAAACAACGCACGCTAAGTATTCACTTAGTGAGACAACTATAAATTGAAGTAAAACATTTCAATGTATAGAAATAACATAAAATAAACTTATTAAAGTAATTCCCCTGTCATTTAACAGTGATATACATTTCCTGCAAAATGGCAAGCAAATCCCAATTACAGTTTATATCATAACATCAAACCTTTATTTTATTAATCAAATATACGTTAAGCTTTTTAACTTAACTGTCTGCATAAATGCATTTCATGTATTATAGCCCAAAGTATAAAATCATGTAATCTGTAATGCAGGAATAATCATGTAAGAAATTTTGTAACGCCCCAGTTTTAGGGCTTAGCGGTTTGGTGGTTTATCAGACGGTCCGGTGGACCGGAGTAGAGATTCTAGTCGGTTTTGGGATCGTATATTTTTAGTGTTGAAAAATTATGGAAAATGCTTAAAAATCATTATTAATTATGTATTTAATAATGGTGGAATCAATTTTGAAAAATGAGTTTTGGAAGGTGGACATTTTGTTAGTGACCAAAATGAAAGTTTTGAAAACTATGATTTTCTAGTAACTAAAATGAAAAGGGTCAAATACTTAGAATCTTTACGGAGCTATTTTACCAATTGGTTTATGATGGTTTATCCCTTGATTTGACTTATTTTAACATGTGGTTTAATTAGTAATTAAGGAGGATTTTGTTAAAAAGTTACTTATCTTTTCTAAAACAAAAATCACGTTATTTTCTCTCAACTTTTTCTCTCCATTCTTTCCTCAGCGAAACACTCAGTTTTCATCAAATTTCAAGAGGTGAGGTGGTTTCTAACTTGATTTTATTGTTTCAAATTGTTTTATAAAGATTGTTTATACAAAATCTTACAATAATCATGTGTTTTCTTAGCTTTTCACAAATCAATTGAGGGAGAAACTTCACAATAGGGGTAAGGTCCGAGATCTCCTCTATTGTATGGTTCTTTATTGAAATTC
This sequence comes from Hibiscus mutabilis, assembly GCA_019671005.1. Lineage (NCBI taxonomy): Eukaryota > Viridiplantae > Streptophyta > Magnoliopsida > Malvales > Malvaceae > Hibiscus > Hibiscus mutabilis. Next base: position 34,449,250 of record CM033743.1, on the reverse strand, counting down.
CCAAGCATTTGATCCTTGTTTTTGTTTTTCTAATCTGACTTTGATGATTTTTCAATCTTTAATTGAGTTATTTGGGGAAAATGAATTGATTCGCGAATTGGATCTGATTTCCAGTAAGTAAGGTTGCTTTGATTCATATTTTGGATGTTTAATAATGTTGATAAGTTATTTTTATTAATAGAAATCCCGAAACTTAAGAGTCTCTTTTTGTTTAGGTTGCTAGTTTTGTGGTTTTGTGGTGTTTTGTGGTTGTAAGGTTACTGGAGGTGGTATGTTGTTTTGGGTCTATTTTTAGATGTGTTTTGAAGTGGAAAATGATGTTAGTTTGATAGATGTTTGTTGGGTTGTGAATCGAAGTGTTTTGGTTATGTTTTCGGTTGTTGTGGAGGGTTAATTGTGGAGGTTTTGTGATAATCCGAGAAGGATTGTGGTTGTTGTGTTTGGAATGTATTATGATGCATTAATCCTCTGTTTTTGCTGTAAAAATAGGGGAGGTTGATCCAAAAGTGATTGGAGAAGCGTTGGAGGCTTCAGGTTCTTGAGTTCACGTCGGCGAATCGAGGTTTCGCGTATCGGTGAGTGAAAACTTGGTTTAAAGCATTTTGATGTTTTAGGAACAGAGTTTAGGGAGTTAAGGTAGAGCTTGAAACGCTTACCTAGAATCGAAAGTAAGTATAAAGTGGTTTTACTCTATCGGTCGTGCTAGTTTGAAATGGTTTTATGCACTTGTTCTAATTTACATGTTACCTACTGTTAAAGCATGTTTCAAAGTATTTGATATACTGTTTTTAAGAATGAAATGATGAAGGATGCACATGGTAAGTGATCCTTGTAAGTATGGTTTATACTTGTGTTTTAAAGCATGGTTGTTGCTTTGGAAATGGCATGGTTTAATGCTTGTTAAAACAGTGAGGTAAATGTTAATTGGTTAATTATATTGGAAAGTGATGTGGTTTTAAAATTGTTATCGGATATAGTTGGTCGGCCATAGGATTAAGTGCACTGTAAATAAGTCGCCTTGGATGTTGAGGGGTTTATACGGTGTACCGAAAACTCTATCCAAGTACCCTAACGGTAGAGGGGTTAAACAATACTGAATACTCCCATTAGTGGATTAAGCGTCTAACCAATAATTGGGGTGGATGTCCCCGTGGGTTGTTATGGTACCCGATTGTTATTGTACCCGGTTGTTAACGTACCGCGATTATGATTATATCGCTATTCCGGTTGAGATGGCTTGAAGTGTGGGGGTAACACTTATTGAATCTGTGTATATGATGAACTCTTTTGTTATTGAACTTGTTAATGATCACTTGAAAGCCAATATAATTGTTAATGTATCATTGAAATGTTTATGTTGTATAATGAGATTTATACATGTTTCTCCTTAAGCTTTGCATTTGGTAGTAATGCATGGGAAGGCTTAAGTGGAGGGTTAGCAATGTGAGTTGTTGTTGTTTAATGATACATGTAGCATATGGTTTAATATGCTAGTTTTAATGGTGTAAAGTGCATGTTTTAAAAATGGCATGAAGTTTTAAAGGATGATGTTATGTAAATGGCTTTAAATGCATTGACGGTGTTTGTTTTCGAGCACTCCTCACTAAGCCTTGTGTTCTTATGCTCTCGTTGTCCACCAATGCAGATAATTGAGGTCTTGGAAGGCAGCAAGAAGCAAGGGGATCTTGGCAAGACTTGTTTCCAAGTATGTTAGAGACTAGACTATAATGAATAAGGGCAATGAGGTACTTGTTGTGCTTTGGGAGATATTTTGTGAAACTCCCTGTTTGAGCATGTTTCTTTAGTTGCTCTTGGGTTGTAAATGGCCTTTAAGGATTTTTTTTTTTGTGCTGGTTTACCTTTTGATATGTTGGTTGGATGCATATTAGGAAGCATGCCTATAGATTTCCTATTTGATGCATGAATCCTTGTGGTGTTGTTAGATATGTGATGCTAGTTGGCATGAGATATGTTTGACATGTTAATATTATGTTTAAAGCATGTTGGAGTGGTTTGAGTATGCTTTTGGGATGAAAAATCAGCCAAATGTGACATTACAGGCCCAGACGTACAGATACGCGGGGGACCGTATCGGTACGGCTAGGCAATTTCAGGCTTGTGGGATCGGTACGGGTCTGGTGCGTTTTGATATGCCTAGAAAAATTTGGCATGGCGTACCAGTACGGGGATGGGCGTTTTGATACGAGTTTTAGCCTCTGGAATTCACTTTTGCAACTTGAACCCGCGTATCGAAACACCTAAGAAACCATATCGGTACGGTTTAAAATATTTCAAAAGTTTAGTATTTCAGTTAGGCGTATCGATACGACTTGGTGGTGTATCGAAACGGTGTGTTTCAAACCGTATCGGTACGGGCTTACCCATTTCGATACGGATGACCGTTTCTCCTGTGAATGTCACTTTTGGGCAGTTTTGCTTTCTTTGCATTTTAGTTCCTAATTCTTGCCGATGCAATTATATATGGTAGAATGATCAGTTTAAGCTGAAAGTTGAAATGAAGGATTAGAACCTAACTAGTTAAAGATTGGTCACTTAAAATGAGTTTTAATCCTGAAATTTTTTGTATTTGCAATTAGGTCCCTAATTTGCAAATATGATCAATTGGATGTCAAATTGATGCCCGATTGAGTTGGGGTTGCACCTGATGTCTGTATGAACATTGTAATCACTCATTTTTGACAGGGTTTTAGTGTTATTATAATAGTAATATTATTAATATAAAAAATCAAAAAAATAATAATAATAATTTTAAAAAAAATCAAATCAAAATCAAAAAAAATTTGAGTGGCTTTGGGATGGCCACGTCACCCCCAATTGCCTATAAATAGGAGGCAGGGGGTGGCAATTTACACAAGAATTGAACGCCAATTTTGCCAATCAATTGGCACTGCAATTGGCACCCCCAAATCGTGGGGGCTAGGCCGGCCGCAAGGCTGGCCGGGGTTGGGGGCACTGCCCTCGACCCCAGTTGGTTCGATCCAACATTCGATCGGGGTCATATTTTAGGTCTGATCTAGTTAATATTTTTGGAGGGGTCGCGGTAGATTTCGGTGGGATTCAGTCGGAGTTCTTTATTCGAGCTCCTAGTTAGGTATATTTTCTTCCCTTTTTTATTAGTGTTGTACTTTTTATAATTTAATGGAGTATTAGTTATTTTAAAATTGTAGCCTTTTTTATTTTGTATGTTTATGTTTTAGATTAATATTTAATATTTTTTAAATGTGTGTTTTATATAAATATTTTATTTATGTTAGATATGTTTTTATTTATGAGTTAGATTAATATTTATGTATGTATGTTTTAGAATAGTATTTTATTTATGTTGAATTTGTTTTTATTTATGTTAGATTAATATTTATGAATATTAGTATTTTATTTATGCTAGATATGTTTTTATTTATGAGTTAGATTAATATGTATATATGTATGTTTTAGTTACGTATTTTATTTATGTTAGATTAGTATTCTGTTATGTTAATATTTATTGTATTTAAATTATTTGCCATGTTTGATATTTTGCCTACTAAGATTGCATATCGAGATATAAATTGTCAATGCGGTGCCCTTTTATCCGAGCGTAAACGGGGCCAGTATCAGGCGTAGTGATAGTGGTTGGGCGTTTACTCTCGGATAACGGGGCCCTTTAAATTTATTCGCAATTATAACCGAATTTTAAACTAATTGTCACTTTAATCCGGAAAATCTAATATTAATAAAGCGGTAATTATTAAAGTACCAATTTTGGGCGGTGTGGGGGTGCTAATCCTTCCCCATCCGTAACCGACTCCCGAACTCAAAGTTTTTTGAATCTCTGGTTTTATGGTGTCCGGCCTACCTAAGTGGCCGGTGGCGACTCCAATTTTTAATAACATACGATATTTTCAAAACCCCCACGGAATAAATATTTTATATCCGAAAAATCACAAACACTTCGAAAACATCGTTTTTTTAGCGAAAAGAGACATCGCTACAGATGGCGACTCCGCTGGGGACTATTTTTATTTTTTTTTTAAATAAAAAAAAAGAGAGTCGAGCTTTTTGAAATAATTACCGCTTTAATAATACTTGAAGTTCCGGATTAAAGTGACTATCAAATTAATATTTAGTTGTAATTGCGCGTTTATTTTAACGCATTTAAAATATGGCATATAAACCCGTTTTTTAAGTGGGGGAAAACGCTAATGCTTTCGTGGAGATATCGTTCTCCCGTATGGGCCTAGCAAGTACCTTCGGGGCTCGAGTACCTTATGCTTTCGTAAGGATATCGTTCCTTCGTACGGGCATAAGCGAATGGGTCCCCCTGAATTGAACCCGGTTGAAAGGAGCCTATAATGGTGATGATCGGGGGCCTTGCTACCCTTACTAGGGGACAGCAAGGACAATTCGGGTACCTCCTAGCACCAACACTGCATGTAGAGAACATAGAAACCCACCCTGTTAGAGCCATGCGGATAACCTTAGGTGTTTTGGACTAGATAAATAGGTTCGTTTTGTTTATTTACCTTATTTAATTTGTCCTTTTATTTATGCATTTATTATTTTTATCCGGTACTAACTCATTTCTTTTTGTGTTTTATTTTATTTTTACACATATTTTTGTTGCTTTATCATTGCATCCACATTACATAGAGGCGTTGATTCAAGTGGTTTGCCCAATTAGAAAATCTTTCATCATGGAAAAGAGGTGTCTTAGGAAGGATGGCATCGATCCAGTTGTATGACATTGGTCAGAGATTAATCAACAGATCCGAGGTAACGATTTGCCGAACAAGCGTGTAGTGCCAAAGTATACACACGAGACCCTGATGGTGGACATACAACGAGCTACAAGGTGTGTGAATGACTTAGCTACCGAAGCCGCGACTCTCCGACCTTTCGTAACCCCGGACATGGAAGAAGCACCAAGGTTTATCAAGTTGCTCAGAGCTGTCGAGGAGCTAAGAGGTAGAGCTAGGGATTATGCGTTGAACTTTATTTTGTAATTAAGACTTTTTGTAATATAGACTCTTTTTGTAATAGGGACTCCTTTTGTAATATGGACCTTTTTGTAATCTAGACCCTTTAATTCCCATGAAAGTCGTTCGAAATGGTGATTACCAGCGGAATCAACGCCTTTATTTGCATTCATGTTGCATATCATGACATGGTGTTGATTCAAGAACAATTCTTTAAAAGGCTTTCAGAATAGAAAAAGTCTGCTTTGCCAGAAACGATAATATTACAGTATCAAGTTAGGCCGAGCAAAGACCAATCGAGAAAGAAGACGGTACGATAGTAAGGCACGTGCGACGCTGAAGATTCAGTCAGGGCCGCAGAACCCCAATTTTAAATCTTCACATTTGACCATTTTTTTAAAAAAAATCTCAGATTTTAATTTAACTCATAAAAAAAAAAAGAAAAAAATTTGAAAATATTATTATTTTGCTTTGAAACTTCTTCCCTCATAAAACTTTCAGAATAATAATAATAACCAAAAAGAAACCTAAAAGTTTCATTTTTAAGTAAGTTAAAACTTTTTGATAATAAAAAGGGGAAATTTTTAAACCAAATGATCCTTAAAAATTTTAAAAGTTTTAAAGTACTCCCCTATGATCCATAGAATCCATCCCTGTTTAGACGTACCCAGATCTACAGAAGAAAATATATTGTCTGATGTCCTTTTCAGAAGCCACAAAAATAAAGATCACGACGTCACGAGTCCATAGAATAGAATAAGAGGAGAAGACGGAGTCATCCATCATCTTGAAGACGACGTCGAGACGTGGAGCACAGGTTTTGCTTCCCGAAGTCAAGGCCTCCAGAATAAATTCAACTGTTTCCTGTAATTCATTATTAATTTCTTGCAAACATACATTTTCTCTATTGAAAGTTTTTCAAAGACTGTTCGAGAATCAACATCCCATTTGCATGCATTATCTCATTTATAGGGTATTGATTCTCGAAGTGGTTCCTCAAATCTCAGAAATCGTTCATAATTGGCAAAGGGTCGTCTGGTCAGATATTAGAGGGCACGGATCCAGGGTTTTGTCCCAGAACAAGATCGAAGACAATAGAAGAAGAACCATTTGAAGACTTCAGGTCAGATACGGTAAGGAGACACGGTACTGGTAATGAGCAAAGTAAAGTGCAAGAGCTGAAAGAAGCAGAGGGAAAACGTGATGAATCAGATGAATACTTTGACGAAAGGTAAGCGATCCATCAAAACGAAAGGTAAGCGATCCATCAAACCGAAAGAAGAACCGATTAAGGATCATAATAGTGAGCGAGATAGTCAGAATTCTACCTCCAAGTAAGCCAAATACGACAAATTGGACCCCTTTTGTGATCTGCATCAATAAACAGGCAGAAGGTATGCTTGAGTCGGGCTTTCAAAAAATAGAACTCGGTCCAGAAGAAACTTGAGAAGCAAGTAATGAAAAGAAGTTTATCTCGATTCCTGCGAGGTACACCGAACTACTCCTAATGTTCATCGATAAGAGCCTTATTACCTCGGTGAAGTCTCTAGCGAGGAGACCGTCTTATCCGAGAGATTACTACACACGTGCTAGAGGCAGTTACCGTTTAGGAAGTTTGGGTCACGGTATTGAGGATTGCGAGGCCCTGAGGAATGAGTTCAAGATCTTATCGCGATGAGGATTTTAGGTTTCGAAGACGGAGTTCTCCAATTCTATAGTGAGCTAACAATCACCTGAGGGGCAAAGTTGAGGAGAAATCGATATCCAGGACAAAGTTCGAGTAATATCGAAATGGGTCACTCAAGCGAGCCAAATTTGAAGATCAGAGATAGGGGCATCCCAGGAGAGGGATATTCTTTCGAGTTCAGCCAGCTCAGATAAGAGAGAGATAACTTGGATAAAATTGAATTTGCAGAATGATCATCAGAATCTTTCCTGAGTGTTTAAGAATATCTGATTGGGTCACCTTTAAAGAATAGATGAACGGTATTGTCCAGTTGAAAGACGACTCATAATGTGGAATAAGTTTAGTCAAGCGAGAATCAAGTCAGGCTGTTATCAGGTAAGTTTGAGGGAATTGGGAATAGGTACGATAGTCTCCAGAGATGAGCTACAGAATAACTTAACCATTAGCAAGAGTTTTAGAAACAAGTTTACGACAGAGCAATGACAATTCAACACTCTTCAGTTGGAAAGGGCAACTTCCAAGCTACGAAAGACTAAGCAGGGGATAGATGAAGACCCGAATATCGATATTACTCGAGCAGGTAAGGTGGCTCAACAAGGTACCAGGCTTTGTCAGAACGTGGATCAAGTGTTGGACTACAGAGGCAAGCTGACCGGACTACTAGATGAAGTTAAGAAAGTAGGCACTGAAGCTTATCAATAACTGTAAATATCTAATATCTGATATAATGAAACCTTTTGTCCTCAATGAACGTCATTCTATGAGGATCACTTTTGGAATCAACACCTTACTGCATTCATATTTATATTTTAGGATTGCATTGCATTGCATTACATTGTACAATCATGACATATTTTACATAACACTATCACTACCTTGCATAAAATTTTTGGGGGGTAATCCAAAGAACAATTAGAGTTTTATCGTGAATAAAAGAATTGAACACACTCAAAAATCAAGATTCGAGCAGTTAAAAGATGGACTCGAGAGAAAAAGAGAGAAAAAGAAGTTTGATGCCTTTAATACAAGAAAACTCTGTTTGAGCCCCGATTTGGTCGTTCCTCCGGATTCCAAAGATTTCCAGATTTGCACATAATAAAGGAAAAAGATGCCCCAAGATTCGTGTGACCATATTCTGCAAAAAATGATGGGGGGCTACATTGAAAAATTACCGATCCACTACTTACCCGACAGTCTAGCAGGACCTACCGTGATATGATATGCTTTGGACCTAGCACTAAGTCGTCGGTATCTCTAAGGTACGAAGATGAAACCTGATGAAAGCTTCAAGGAATGTGCTTTGAGGTGTCTGTGTTTAGCGACCCAGGTGCAGCCTCCCGTAGATGAAGAGAAAATTGACTTCTATGCCACCTTTCATATTTCTTCTTTAATAAGATGCTCGAGAAAATGAAAGCCAGCTTTGAGGACTTCATGACAGTCGGAGAGAGAATCGAACATGCACTATGGGACCTAAGTTTAAAGACCAGACCTACCTAGGAGCAGAAGGAAACAGAGAGATAAATGGGTACCACTTTTAAAACATTGAGGCGCTGGGGCATGACACTAAGAAATTTGGGGTCGTTAATAGAAAAAATCAAGAAGCTGGTTGACGAGAGAGTTAATCAAGCGGTGGAAAAACAAGAGAAGAGGCAAGCCTACACTACCTTGGAAGGGGCAGAATGAGTTAGTACCCTGGAGATAATCCAAAGGTCCCCACGGTTTTCTCATCATTTCACAAAGAAATTCTCAGCAAAAAAATCATTGTTTATTAGAATTAAAAATCACATTTCCATTTAGAAAATCATTTTTACATTCTTGATTCTTTAAACATTTCATTTTTATGGGGTAGTTTTCCCATATGCATATACACACATTTTTTAATGGACATGTGTATATATCATTTCTATACCAGGTCCTCGAATTTTGAATACAACAGTACATTTGCTTCGGATCCAAAGATCAACTCTAAGTTGCATATATTTATAAGAGATTGAATGTTGTGGTGATACTGTAAATGTGAGTATCTGCTAGTTTACTTAGGCCAACAGAGGAACAAAAGCGAGTGTTTAGACAATGGGCAGTTCCCATTTTAAGAATTTATCTTCTCAGGCACTTGCCGTTTTAGATCCTTGAAACGAAAGTTGACCCTAAACCTCTACCCCCTGAAGGCATTCTCAGGACATTTGTGAATATGACAATGAATGGTGTTCTTTTACTTTACCAGAAGACACAGATGAGACTATACAGATTGGATACGAAGATCAAAAATCACGAAGAAAAAGTGGTTGAAAACATGGATATGTCCAAACGAAAAACCAAAAAAGAAGATAAATGGTAATCAGAAGGCCGAAGCAATCCAGATCGAGTAAATATCAGAAGAGCTGCAAAGAGGCAATTAACTCCGAACGGAAGATCGCATCAATACCCAGTATAGATCTGTGTTGATTCAAGGATACATTCATAGACTCGAATAAGAAGAAAGAGATTCAATGCTAAAAACCCATAATGAACAGTCTTAAAAAAAAAAAAAAAAAAAAAAATAAAGAATATTGTAAATGTTTCACAAAGAAACGATCAAACAATACAAGAACAAGAACGAGACTTCAACTATGAGCAAGAGACACAAGAATCCACATTTCAAGTAAACATCAGTTTTGAAAATTAGTATAGAAGCTTGAATTGAAGCCAAGTCAAGACAAGTCGGCCCGAAGATTGCCAATTTTGAAAAAGGAAATGACCTCTAGGGTGAAAACCCAAAAATGGGCAGTCTAGAGTGATCCTGAAAATGAAGAAAAAGAGTAGTCTGCCTGAGCATGCTGGCATCAATATTCAGCCAAAATACATTGATTCGAAGGTACAAAAGAAGGAAGTGACCTCTAGGGTGAAAACCCAAAAATGGGCAGTCTAGAGCGATCCAAGAGAAAAAGTGAAAAAGAAGAAAAGAATAAAGAGAAAAGAAAAAAGAAAGAATAATATTTCATCTGGGCGTGCCAATCACAAGAATTCCCAGAAATGTATTCGTAGTCCTTCAAGAAATCTCAGTTCTGAGGAGTTTTGGAGGATCAAACATTCTTGAACAGAAAACGAACATCAGTATATAGCCAGAATGCAAGGCAGCATACAATAAAAAGAAAGGAAATGAACTCTAGGGTGAAAACCCGAAAACGGGTAGTCTAGAGTGATCCAAAAAAAGAGAAGGAATAATGGGCATATCCATGTTACACAAGTACAGAAAATATTGTTTCACTTAACCATAAACCAAAGGCCTACATTACAAGCCCCAAAGACCATTCTGGTCATCCATAGATATCCAAGTTGAATGAGAATGTCTTCAGATTTCATTCCGCCTATAAGGGTTAACTTTTCTTCAAGGAACGTCAAACTTCGAAGTGCTTGATCGACACCCAAATGAGGGAAGGATGGGGCATGGTGAGATAGTGAGATTAAGAGAGCCACCTTAAACGGGGTAGAAACTAGGTAGGGTTGTTCCTCTCAAAAGCCTATTAGACCAGAAGAAACTATACATTGGCATATATCTCCACAATGGTCAAGATCTTCTAAATAGGCGCTTCATTAGAGTTGATCTCTGGCAACTTGAAGCAGATGTGCTATGGTGTTTGATATTTCAGGGGCAAACATGTTTTAAAAGGTTTGACATTTTCTCCCAAAGTTTTGATGTTTACCATTTCCCCCAAACATTAGTTTTTAAAAATGTTTGGCAATACACGTCGAGTTTTGTTTACCATTCTCCAAGAATTATTTTATAAAAAATGTTTGGTCCTTAGAAAAAGAAGAAGAAAAGAAAAAGATGTTTACCATTTGTTCCAAACAATGTTTTCAAAATGTTTGGTATCCCCTCCAAGTTGTGATTTTCAAAATGACTGTTATCTTTTCAAACAATCATTATTTGTAGAAATATACGCAATTAAATTGCCTTTTGCTTTACTTTAAAAATGAATAATGATGAGATTTAAAGCATAGGGACCGAGAGTTAGTTCTCGTCGAAATGCTACGAGAAGATCAAGGAAGAGCTCAAGGGATGGAAGCATTTTGGCTCACCCTGGTGACTAGAAATAGATCAAGGCTCTATAGGATGGGCCAGAAAATTCAAAGCAGTGGAGCCTGTGGTTGAATGGGGCAACGCCAAGCCAAGAAGATGACAAGGGTTCTTATAAGAATAATATAAGAACCAAAAGATCATTTATGAAGACGGGTGATAACCCTAAAGACAAGAAAGCCTTCCGTACAAAAGGTTTAAAAGCATGTTCAAATGAGGATTTAAAAGCATACAAAGAAAGCGAAGAAAGATGAAGAGATCTCGAGGAACGACCTTTCAGGGTGTAAGACTTTAGAACAAAAAGGCTAAAAGAAAAAGAGAGAAAGAAAGAAAGAGAAAAAGTGAAAAAAGAAAAGGAAAGGAAAAAAGAAGAAAAGAAAAAGAAAATGAGAAGAAAAAAGAAAAAGAAAAGAAAGAAACCATTACATTGCATGCATCATATAGATAGGGGCTTGTCAATTTTTGCTTATTTTGGACAGTACACAAGAATTATCAAAGAACATTAAGAAGTGGATTTCATTGAAGAAGTTCTGGCGGCCATTTTCGGCGTGAGTCCCTAAATCAAAGAAGTTTTGGCGGCCATTTTCGAGTCCACTAAATTGAGTCCCTAAATTGAAGAAAGTTTTGGCAGCCACCTTCGGCGTGGGTCCCTAAAGTATGAAGAAAGTTTTGGCAGCCACCTTCGGCGTGAGTCCCTAAAATTTGAAGAAATTTTGGCGGCCATTTTCGGCGTGAGTCCCTAAATTTGAAGAAAGTTTTGGCGGCCATTTTCGGTGTGAGTCCCTAAATTTGAAGAAAGTTTTGGCGGCCATTTTCGGCGTGAGTCCCTAAATTTGAAGAAGTTTTGGCGGCCATTTTCGGCGTTAGTCCCTAAATTTAAAGAAGTTTTGGCGGCCATTTTCGGCGTGAGTCCCTAAATTTGAAGAAGTTTTGGCGGCCATTTTCGGCGTGAGTCTCTAAATTTGAAGAAGTTTTGGCGGCCACCTTCGGCGTGAGTCCCTAAACTTGAAGAAGTTTTGGCGGCCATCTTCGGCGTGAGTCCCTAAAATTTGAAGAAAGTTTGGCAGTCACCTTCGGCATGAGTCCCCAAATTTAAAGAAAGTTTGGTAGCCATTTTCAGTGTGAATCCCCGAATCTGAAGAGACATCGGTAGCCATCGTGGTATGAATCCCAAATGTGAAGACAGTGGTTCTACATACAAAAGGCCTATGTTTCCAAGCGCTTGGAGTTCAAAAGGTTTTATATAGGAAGGACTGACGGCTCTAGGGTGAAGACTAGTAGTTCTATATAGGAAGAACTCCCAGTCGAAGGAATTCACCCATGAAACACAAGGTTTTATATAGGGAAAACTTGTTGTGTTGAAAGCGAAGAGTCTTATATAGGAAGGGCTCAGAGCTCCACTGTCTTAGAGTGAAAGATTCTATATAGGAAGAATCCGTAGCTCCAAGATTTCAGAAGCCAAAAGTTCTATATAGGAAGGACCGACGGCTCCAGGGTGAAGACTAGCAGTTCTATATAGGAAGAACTCCCAGTCGAAGGAATTCACCCATGATACACAAGGTTTTATATAGGGAAAACTCTGTTGTGTCGAAAGCGAAGAGTTCTATATAGGAAGGGCTCAGAGCTTTCTTGTCTTAGAGTGAAAGGTTCTATATAGGAAGAACACAGTAGCTCACGAGATTTCAAGCTAAAAAGTTCTATATAGGAAGGACCGACACTCCGGGTTTGAAGACTAGCAGTTCTATATAGGAGGAACTCCCGGTCGGAAGAATCCATCAGCGACGCAAAAGGTTTTATATAGGAGAAACCAGCGTTGAAGGCGAAGAGTTCTATATAGGAAGGACTCCAAGCTTTACTGTCTCGAAGTGAAAAGTTCTATATAGGAGGGACTCATAACTCGAGGCTTCAGAGCGAAGGGTTCTATATAGGAAGAGCCTGTTGCTCCAAGATCAGAAGGTGAGGAAGTTCTATATAGGAAGAACTTACAAGCTTGAAGATTCAGCTAAGGAAGAGCGGAAAGTTCCAGAAGAACACGGGATTCCGAAGCCAAAGACAAGGAAGTATGTCAAAAATGAGTGCTTTTGATCTTTGCTTTGTCCTCGTTTCACAAGAACAAGCAAAGAGGGGCAACTGTAATCACTCATTTTTGACCGGGTTTTAGTGTTATTATAATAGTAATATTATTAATATAAAAAATCAAAAAATAATAATAATAATTTAAAAAAATCAAATCAAAATCAAAAAAAATTGAGTGGCTTTGGGATGGCTACGTCACCCCCAATTGCCTATAAATAGGAGGCAGGGGTGGCAATTTACACAAGAATTGAACGCCAATTTTGCCAATCAATTGGCAATGCAATTGGCACCCCCCAATCGTGGGGGCTAGGCCAACCGCAAGGCTGGCCGGGGTTGGGGGCAGTGCCCTCGACCCCAGTTGATTCGATCCAACATTCGATCGGGGTCATATTTTAGGTCCGATCTAGTTAATATTTTTGGAGGGGTCGCGGTAGATCTCGGTGGGGTTCAGTTGGAGTTCTTTATTCGAGCTCCTAGTTAGGTATATTTTCTTCCCTTTTTATTAGTGTTGTAATTTTTATAATTTAATGGAGTAGTAGTTATTTTAAAATTGTAGTCTTTTTTTATTTTGTATGTTTATGTTTTAGATTAATATTTAATATGTTTTAAATGTGTGTTTTATATTAATATTTTATTTATGTTAGATATGTTTTTATTTATGAGTTAGATTAATATTTATGTATGTATGTTTTAGAATAGTATTTTATTTATGTTGAATTTGTTTTTATTTATGTTAGATTAATATTTATGAATATTAGTATTTTATTTATGCTAGATATGTTTTTATTTATGAGTTAGATTAATATGTATATATGTATGTTTTAGTTACGTATTTTATTTATGTTAGATTAGTATTATGTTATGTTAATATTTATTGTATTTAAATTATTTGCCATGTTTGATATTTTGCCTACTAAGATTGCATATCGAGATATAAATTGTCAATGTGGTGCCCTTTTATCCGAGCGTAAACGGGGTCAGTATCAGGCGTAGTGATAGTGGTTGGGCGTTTACTCTCGGATAACGGGGCCCTTAAAATTTATTATCAATTATAACCGAATTTTAAAATAATTGTCACTTTAATCCGGAAAATCTAATATTAATAAAGCGGTAATTATTAAAGTACCAATTTTGGGCGGTGTGGGGGTGCTAATCCTTCCCCATCCGTAACCGACTCCCGAACTCAAACTTTTTTGAATCTCTGGTTTTATGGTGTCCGGCCTACCTAAGTGGCCGGTGGCGACTCCAATTTTTAATAACATACGATATTTTCAAAACCCCCACGGAATAAATATTTTATATCCGAAAAATCACAAACACTTCGAAAACATCGTTTTTTTAGCGAAAAGAGACATCGCTACAAACATGTAGGGTTAATAATTGGCATCTAAATAAGATAAAAGGAAAAAAATTATCTAGATGCCAATTATTAACCCTACATGTTCATACAGACATCAGGTGCAACCCCAACTCAATCAGGCATCAATTTGACATCTAATTGATCACTTTTGCAAATTAGGGACTCAATTGCAAATATAGCAAATTCAAGGATTAAAACTCATTTTTAAGTTACCAATATTTAATTAGTCAGGTCCTAATCTTTCATTTCAACTTTCAACTCAAACTGGTCATTCTACCATATATAATTGGACCGGCAAGAATTAGGGACTAAAATGCAAAGAAAGCAAAACTGCCCAAAAGTGATATCCACAGTTGAAACGGTCATCTGTATCGAAACGGGTAAGCCCGTACCGATACGGTTTGAAATACACCATTTTGATACACCACCAAGTCGTATCGATACGCCAAACTTAAATACCGAACTTTTGAAATATTTTAAACCGTACCGATACGGTTTCTTAAGTGTTTCGATACGCTGGTTCAAGTTGCAAAAGTGAACTCCATAGGCTAAAAATCGTATGGAAACGCCCATCCCCGTACCGGTACGCCAGGCCAAATTTTCCTAGGCGTATCGAAACGCACCAGACCCGTACCGATCCCACAAGCCTAAAATTGCCTAGCCGTACCGATACGGTCCCCCGCGTATCAGTACGTCTGGGCCTGTAATGTCACATTTGGCTGATTTTCATCCCAAAAGCATACTTAAACCACTCCAACATGCTTTAAACACAATATTAACATGTCAAACATATCTCATGCCAGCTAGCATCACATATCTAACTACACCACAAGGATTCATGCATCAAATAGGAAATTTATAGGCATGCTTCCTAATATGCATCCAACCAACATATCAAAAGGTAAACGAGCACCAAAAACAATCATTAAAGGCCATTTACAATCCAAGAGCAACTAAAGAAACATGCTCAAACAGGGAGTTTCACAAAACATCTCCAAAAGCACAACAAGTACCCAATTGCCCTTATTCATTATAGTCTAGTCTCTAACATACTTTGGAAACAAGTCTTGCCAAGATCCATTTGCTTCTTTCTTCCTTCCAAGACCTCAATTATCTGCATTGATGGACAACGAGAGTGTAAGCACACAAGGCTTAGTGAGGAGTGCTCGAAAACAAACACCATCAATGCATTTAAAACCATTTACATAACATCATCCTTTAAAAGTTCATGCCCTTTTTAAAACATGCACTTTACACCATTAAAATCACCATATTAAACCATATGCTACATATATCATTAAACAACAACAAGTCACATTGCTAACCCTTCACTTAAGCCTTCCTATGCATTACTACCAAATGCAAAGCTTAAGGAGAAACATGTATAAACCATATTATACAACATAAACATTTCAATGATACATTAATAATTATATTGGATTTTCAAGTGATCATTAACAAGTTCAATAACAAAAGAGTTCATCGGATAAAGGGATTCAACAAGTGTTAACCCAACACTTCAAGCCATCTCAACCGGAATAGCGATACAATCATAATCGCGGTACATTAACAACCGGGTACAATAACAATCGGGTACCATAATAACCCATGGGGACATCCACCCTAATCATCGATTAGACACTTAATCCACTAACGGGAGTATTCGGTACTGTTTAACCCCTCTACCGTTAGGGTACTTGGATGGAGTATTTGGTACACCGTATAAACCCTTCAACATCCAATGTGACTTATTTACAGTGCACTCAATCCTATGGCCGGCCAACTATATCCGATAACAATTTTAAAACCACATCACTTGCCAATATAATTAACCAATTAACATTTACCTCACTGTTTTAACAAGCATTAAACCATGCCATTTCTAAAGCAACAACCATGCTTTAAAACACAAGTATAAACCATACTTACAAGGATCACTTACCATGTGCATCCTTCAGCATTTCATGCTTAAAAATAGTATATCAAATACTTTAAAACATGTTTTAACAGTAGGTAACATGTAAATTAGAACAAGTGCATAAAACCATTTCAAGCTAGCTCAACCGAGAGAGTAAAACCACTTTATACTTACTTCCGAGTCTAGGTAAGTGTTTCAAGCTCTACCTTAACTACCAAAACTCTGTTCCCAAAACATCAAAACGCTTTAAACCATTTTTCACTCACCGATACGCGAAACCTCGATTCGCCGACGCGAACTCAAGAATTCGAAGCCTCTAACGCTTCTCTAATCACTTCCGGATCAACCTCCATTGTTTTTACCATAAAAAACATAGGATTAATGCATCATAATGCATTCCAAACACAACAACCACAATCCTTCTCGGATTACCACAAAACCTACACAATTAATCCTCCACAACAACCGAAAACATAACCATAACACTTCGATTCACAACCCAGCCAACATCTATCAAACTAACATCATTTTACACTTCAAAATACATCTAAAAACAGATCCAAAACAACCTACCACCTCCATCAACCTTACAACCACAAAACACCACAAAACTAGCAACCTAAACAAATAGAGACTCTTAAGTTTCGGGATTCCATTGATAAAAATCACTTATCAACATTATTAAACATCCAAAATATGAATCAAATCAACCTTACTTACTAGAAATCAGATCAATTCGGGAATCAACTCATTTTCTCCAAATAACTCAATTAAAGATTGGAAAATCATCAAAGTCAGATTAGAAACACAAAAACAAGGATCAAATGCTTGGGAATTTCAATAAAGAACCATACAATATAGGAGATCTCGGACCTTACCCCTATTGTGAAGTTTCTCCCTCAATTGATTTATGAAAAGCTAATAAAACACAAGATTATTGTAAGATTTTGTATAAACAATCTTTATAAAACAATTTAAAACAATAAAATCAAGTTAGAAACCACCTCACCTCTGGAAATTTGATGAAAACTGAGTGTTTGGCTGAGGAGAGAATGGAGAGAAAAAGATGAGAGAAAATGACGTGATTTTTGTTTTAGAAAAGATAAGTAACTTTTTAACAAAATCCTCTTTAGTTACTAATTAAACCACATGTTAAAATAAGTCAAATCAAGGGAGAAATCATCAGAAACCAATTGGTAAAATAGCTCCTTAAAGATTCTAAGTATTTGACCCTTTTCATTTTAGTCACTAGAAAATCACAGTTTTCAAATCTTTCATTTTGGTCATTAACCAAAATGCCCACCTTCCAAAACTCATTTTTCAAAATTGATTCCAACATTATTAAATACATTATTAATAATTATTTTTAAGCATTTTTCCATAAATTTTCCAACACCAAAAATATACGATCCCGAAACTGACTCGAATCTCTACTCCGGTCCACCGGACCGTCTAATAAACCACCAAACTGCTAAGCCCTAAAACTAGGGCTTTACAAATTTGTACTACAATAATTCTGTACTGTAAAGCCATGTAATTGTACTATAAAATCTTATGGTCCAAGGTAAATATCAAGTCATTCCTCTGTTATATAACAGTGCAATACAGTTCCTGCAAAATGGCAAGCGTGTCCCAATTGCAGTTTATATCATATCATCAAACCCTTATTTTACCAATTAAATCTATTTTAAGCTTTTTAACTTAATTGCCTGCATAAATATATTTCATGTATTATCGCCCAAAGTACAAAATCATGTGATGCTATGGTACGCAAGTCATCACGACACCGTAGTGTCTACAACGCCGTAATGTCTGCATCGCCCAAAGCGGCTGAGATGAGTACGTACTCGAGGACGCCCTTTGCTACTCATACTCGCACATTTTGTGCTATGTAACACCGTAGTGCTTGAACTGACTCCGAAGAGTCTATCTCGACCCTGGAGAGCCTATCTCGCACCGTAGTGATATGACGCAGCTGCTAGGACGCTATGGATATCCAACTATACCAAAGATTCTTATTGTGAACCTATGGTATACGAGTCATCATAACGACACCGTAGTGTCTGCAACGCCATAGTATATGATGGTGAGTACGTACTCGATGGCGCCCTTTGCTCCTCATTATAGCATCTTTTTATGCTAGTCGACATCGTAGTATCTAAACATCACCGAAGTGTCTAAATCGCACCATAGTACTGAATTGCAGCTGTTGTGACTTTTATGGATATCCAATTATACCAAAGACTCTCACATTAGTACTTGGGCATAACAATATAATATTTTCATATTCAATATTCAATCCTTCGATACCATTATCCATAATTCAATAATGGGCAGTTCATATCCAAATATCTGAAATTTGATTTATCTTAGATAAATTATTATGCCATATCAATGTATCACATATGCCACTTAATACTTCATGCCATTTACATAACTTTGATCAACATACATTTTCATTAATATCAAGGTCAGTTCATCGCAAATCGTCCTATTTATCAATATTGCATAAATATATATAATGCAATCATTCATATCACATATATAATAAATAAGTAAAAATGCACTCACCTGGGCCATTTATTTGCATGCCTCACTAAATTCTACTCGATCTTTTCCTTCATAGTACCTCGAATCTTCTTTTGATTCATATTTGACTTAAAACCGAGATTCGGGGCTTAAATCGAGCTTGGAAATTTTCCTTCTTCTTTCTCCTCTTCACCACGGTTTTGGAGAGTAATTTTATGATAATTCCTTCATATTTTCATGTATTTATGCCACTTGTATTATAAAAACTGAATTTTTAATTCAATAAATTTCATTTTCCAAAAATACCCTCCAACTAGATCTATATTTCTAATTTGCCATTTTGTAACATTCCAACTAGACTTAGTTGGATTCTAATCAGCCACTATTCATCAATAAAAAAAATCTCAAAATTCCTTATATGTCCCTTTTGGGCAAAATGACCAAAATGCCTTTTACCGATCAACTTATTCACAAAATTGTCATTCTATATCATTTCAATCGATTTAATTTTTTCCTGATCTTTTTAACAACCAAATAGTCATAAAATAATATTTTATGACTCTTCTAAGATCCATGGAACTATCTCTGAAATTTTAGCTCGTTCTGATTTACCGATAATTATCGAGAATTTTATCGGCTACTAAATAAATTCCTTAATCAAAATAAATCATATGATTCATCCTGGATCAAACTAAAAATATTTCCAAAACTTGGGAATAATTTTTTATATCCTTCTTCTATCATATAGTAAAATTTCAAAATTTTCCAGTTCGATCCGGATACCCGAATTCCATTTAAACTTTAACTGCTATTTCCTAACAATCGAAATATCGGTTCAAACCAGAATTCTACATTTGATCCACACCCTTAGGTGATCTATCTATTTATGAAATGAAAACCCCTAACTTTTGGAAAATTATAACTTTAATCCTTCAACTTTTCATATTTAGTCTTGTACCACACAAGTTTTGACTGTTTAACATTTTGGTCACTAAATTTTAAACTTTAATTCCCATTCCAATTTTCCTCGAATTTCGACCAAACTTTGCAAGTACCCTAATTAACTTGCCCTCTATCATCTAATGCTTTTAAATCTTAGAAATTCCTTTTCCATAACCCATAATCGAAGAAATCATAACTTTTGCATTTTTGTCATTTTAGTCACTAAGACAACTTTTAAGCTATTATATTAATACTAAATGATCATTAATCAACTTAGTAAAATTTTGGGCATTACAATTCTCTCCCTCTTAAGAAAATCCGTCCTCAATTTTTTAACACGTACCTTGTTCAAAAAGGTAAGGAAACTACTTTCTCATGTCTCCTTTTCTTTCCCAAGTCATTTTCTCAATTTTATGATTTCGCCAAAGAACTTTAACAAGCTAAATTGACTTATTTCCTTAATATACAACTCAACATACTTATCCCTAGGGTAATCTGTTCAAACAGGGATAAAGTGTGCTAACTTAGTCAATCTATCAACAATCACCCATATTGAATCATTCTCATTCTATGTCAAAGATAGTTCTAATACAAAAATCCATCATCACTCGTTCTCGTTTCCACTAAGAAATTAAAATCAGTCTCGACAATTTAGAAGGTACCTGAAGTTCTGCTTTTACTTGTTGACATGTCATATATTTAGAAACAAACTCAGTTATAACTCTTTTCATGCTTGGCCATCAAGATTGATTCTTTAAATCTTGATACATCGGTTTTCCACCTGGATGTACAATCAAAGGACTATAGCGTACTTCAAAGATAAGTTGTTTCTTTAATTCTTCATCGCTTGAAAAATAGGTTTTTCCTAGATAATACAAACATCCATCAGAGTAATTTCAAAGTCTTCGGTTTCACCTTCTTCTACTTATTCAATAAAAAATTTGATTCCATGACACTTCCCAAAAGGCCACCCATCCTTGAATTTCTCTGGCCTGAGCACGCTTAACAATCTTGTTCGATCCAAATTCAATACCTTCTAATGCATTTTAATTTCTAAATCCGATATCAAAATTCTTATTTCGATCAGATTTATCCTTATACTTACTATCCACCTTCTTGCCTCAGGTTCAACTTCTTTTTAGTTAACAGATCCTTTAAACTTCTTTAATCTATGTAAATATAGCATCATTCACCATATAAATAATGACGTTATATCTTTAAAGCAAATACAACCATTGTCAGCTCCAAATCATGAGTAGGATAATTTCCTCTCATGCATCTTAAGTTGTCTCGAAGCATAAGCCACTACTTTTCCTTCTTACTTAAGTATACTTCTCAAACCTTTATGAGAAGCATCGTTATAAACTACATAGTCTTTGCCCGATTCTGGTTGTACTAATACCGGGGCTTCGATTAATATCTTCTTTAATGTCTCAAAATTTTATTGGCACTTATCTGTCCAATTAAATGGCATACATTTCCTCAATAGCTTGGTTAGTGGGGAGGCAATCATCGAAAAATTCTTTACAAACTTTCGATAATAACCAACAAGTCCCAAAAACTTCGAACCTTGGAACATTCTTCAGAGGTTTCTATTCAACTATAGTTGGTACTTTCTTGGGATTTACTCTTATCTCTTCTGCCAAAACCACATGACTAAGAAAAGCAAATTCTGGCAACCAAGATTTACACTTTAATAACTTAGCATATAGCTTCTTTTCTCGAAGAGTCTGAAGAACAATGCGAAGATAGACATCATGTTCTTCCTTTGTCTTCGAATTGAATATATTTTCCTTTCAAGTCTATATAAGACTTTTGTCGATCATTAATCTTTTTAAGATTATATTGTATAATCTTTATTTTTTCTTCCATTTCTTGTAATAAATCCGACTTAATTAATTTATGATCTTTAACTCAAACTAATTTAATAATAATTTACCCTTTTGACCGTAGAGAGCCTCGTAGGGTGCCATCTGTATACTTTGTTGATAACTATTACTATAAGCAATTTCTACTAATGGTATATATCTTTTCCATGATTTCAAACTCAATTATACAAGCTCATAACATATCATCAAGAAATCTTTCATAGACATTCAATCATAACTAATAAGTTTTAAGAAACTGCGAACCTCTCTAATATTTTTAGGATCGACTCGGATCCCTATAGCTGAAGTAATATGACCTAAGAAAGCCACTTTTAATACCCAAACTCACATCCAGTCTTTTTGGTTCAAGTTAACTGATAATCCTGATAGAAAATATATCATTATCTTTTCTTATTTTCCTTTTATAAATAATCATTACATGGTCGTAAAGAACTATCTTCCTTCTTTGCAGATAATTCTGGAGCTTCTCACAATAGTACACTAGATTAATTATAACTCCACTCTAACAATTCTTACAGCTGAGCTTTCAGCTCTTTTAACTTCTAGAAAATTTTCCATCTCACTTCTATTGTAAGTACTACTTTGTGGCATTAATCCACCCAAATACAAACATGTTCCCTTAGGAATAATATTACTTCTTCTGACTTTTCAATATTCCTATCTTTCATACCTTCCAAAATCTTAAAGTAAACCTTAGATCTCTATTAGATACTATCGAGGTTGGTACTCCATGTAGTCAATATATTCCCTTATAATCTATGTTGCTATAAACATAAGTGCATGTATAGATGTTAAAAACTAACATCTTATAATTACTGTATCAGCTCCTTACAATGCAGTTAACTCAACGAATAAAATGAAGTAAAATAGTTATTGTAATTAACTCAAACTTAAGTTAATTACAATAACTATTTTACTTCATTTTATTCGTTGTGAGTCCTTTCTTGACCTCTGAGATTCGTCGATTGACGAAATCCAATAGCGTCTTACTTTTCTTATTATAATCTTATCTCATCTATTACTAATGAGGAGCAGCTTCAAGTCATACAATTCACACATCAGTAATATGACATTCTAGGGGCATGTATTTACTGACAACTTATAACAAACTCAATTTAGCATCCAGAACCAGCTAAATATGTAGCTCTGATACCGCTTAATGTAACACCCTCAACGTATATTCAATGATTAAATACACATTAAAGATGTTACTAAATTATTTAGCTGATTTCCTGACTTGTATTTTTTTAAAACATCTGACATAAAAATAGCTTAAATTAACCAACGAATAAATTGATACATGCCTACTAAAGAATATCATAAATTTAGAATGTCTTACTGATGTTTGACAGGTTGCAGCTTGATTAACATGCTTGACTCATCTTCCAGTAAGTTTCCAATAACCTACGTGTGAAACAGCACACGCTAAGTATTCACTTAGTAAGGCAACTATAAATTGAAGTAAAGCATTTCAATGTATAGAAATAACATAAAATAAACTTATTAAATTCATTCCCCTGTCATTTAACAGTGCTATACATTTCCTGCAAAATGGCAAGCAAATCCCAATTACAGTTTATATCATAACATTAAACTTTTATTTTATTAATCAAATATTCGTTGATCTTTTTAACTTAATTGTCTGCATAAATGCATTTTATGTATTATAGCCCAAAGTATAAAATCATGTAATCTGTAATGCATGAATAATCATGTAAGAAATTTGTACTGCAATAATTTTGTACTGTAAAGCCATGTAACTGTACTGTAAAATCTTATGGTCTAAGGTAAATATCAAGTCATTCCTCTGTCATATAACAGTGCAATACAGTTCCTGCAAAATGGCAAGCGTGTCCCAATTGCAGTTTATATCATATCATCATACCTTTATTTTATCAATCAAATCTATTTTAAGCTTTTTAACTTAACTGGCTGCATAAATATATTTCATGTATTATCACCCAAAGTACAAAATCATGTGATGCTATGGTACGCGAGCCATCACGACACCGTAGTGTCTACGACGCCGTAACGTCTGCATTATCGAAGCGACTGAGATGAGTACGTACTCGAGGACGCCCTTCGCTCCTCATACTCGCACATTTTGTGTTATGTAACACCGTAGTGTTTAAACCGACTTCGTAGAGTCTATCTCAACCCTGAAGAGTCTATCTCGACCCCAAAGAGTCTATCTCGACCCCGAAGAGTTTATCTCGCATCGTAGTGCTATGACGCATCCGCTAGGACCCTATGGATATCCAACTATAATTAGATCTCATAAATAAAAAAGTTAAATAATTGTTTATTTTTGTACATAACAAATTAAAAACATAACAAATCAAAGCAAGAGAAATAACAAATATCAGCGATCGACAATCAACATCTAGATGATTGTCGACCGTCGGCTAACTCAAAAATAAAAAACAGTATGCAGTGGCTATTTTTAAATTGATTTTTGCATTATATAATTATATCTCATAAATAAAAAAGTTAAATAATTGTTTATTTTTGTACATAATAGATTGTATGAACCATAATTGATCGTCTCAAAATTCCCAATATTATGTGGTAATAAATCAAAATCTTAAATTTAGTATGTAGATATAACATGTACATGTATTTTATTTGAAATTAAATTTTATTTTTAAAAAAATATTTATATATATTTAAAAGTTGATAATATTTCCTCTAACATATTAAAAATAAAAAATAAAAAATTACTCGGTGCAATATAACATTCTTTCTCTATAGTTTAATTACAAAAAAATAAACACTAAAATTAATTTTGAATTTTTTTTGTGCGCAACTATCTTGGAGACTGAATTATGTTGGCATAGATAATTAACTTGAAATGAAGTAATTTAAGAGTTAAATTCAAATAATCATTACAAAATTATGTTTCAAGAATGGTCCTAGTATAAAAACGAATGATGTTTATTTTAAGAGACTCGAGTTCAAATCGCTTTATTTGCAAAGTGTATTAAGAATATGTATGAACAAATACTATCTTGTAATCACCTTAAGACTAATAAAAAATCGTGAGCCTCGAGAGGTATTCCTATTTAAAATTTTAGATCGACATAATTAATATTGCCTCTGTCCTATTTAATATGTCCAACGTTGACTTTTTTGTCAGTTTTTTTAAACTTTGACTCATTATTACGTTAAATTTATTATTAATAAAAATATAAAAAAATATTTTAAAAACATCCAATCAAATAATTTTAAAATATATATTTTATAAAATTTAATTAATTAAAATATTTAAAATAATTACGGTCAAACTTAAAAAAAGTTTAACTTTTAAAAAATTAAAACTAAAAATATTGAACGACAAAGAGGGAGTAAAGAATTTGACTGCTACAAAAGACGACTTTGTCTTTGATCGAAACGAAGCTTATTTGGGAAAATAATCTCCGAACAGGCTCATTTAGGTATTAATAAAAAAGTATTATTCTGGTAAAAATAAGTAATCTTAGGTAAACTACAACGAATGTCACTTTGTTTGTGTTTTTTCTTATTTTGACAAACGAACTTTGAAAAGTAGCGTTTCGATCACTTATGTATTGATTTGTTATATTTTGTCAATTGAGCCATTAACATGCGTTACTTTGATGACGTGACATTTTAAAAATAGTTAAATTTTAATTTTACCATTAAATTTTAGATAAAATATCAATTTGCATCTGAACTTTTGTTTCACTCAATTTCAACTTTTCAAAAGCAAAACCCTAAAAATTCTCTCAACCCCAAAATCTGATAAGAAGTCTCTCATTATTGGCTGTCGTTATACAAAAAAAATTTCAATTGAACTGTTTTTGGCCTCTTGAAAGGGAACTTGATGTTCGCTTCACCGAAGTTATCTAGATTTATTGGAGTTCAAGTTCAAATTAAAATTAATCAATTTTTAATGTGTTACATCATCAAAGTAACAAAAGTTAAAGGCTTAATGACCAAAACATAACAAATCAATAATATAAATGACTAAAATATTACTTTTAAAATTTTGATGATCAAAATAAAAAGAAACTTAAACAAAGTGACATTAGTTATAGTTTACTCTTTAACCTTCTATTGATCATTATATTTAAAATTTAAATAATAAAAAGGATAAAATTGGAAATGCAGTTTAGAATTTTTCACTGCATGCACAAGTAACAAATATGTTTTATTGTACTTTAATTTTTGTTATCTAATTGTGCAGATGAGCTTGAGATTTATGAATTATAATTATTTCGGTGAGTAGGTTCGGATTTTCGAGATCGATCGCCCACTAAATTTAAGTATGCGCAAAATTAGGTATTGGGTGCTCGGTTTAATTTTTTATATCTTTTAAATCTATTTTTTAAATCACATGTGAGACAGATGAAATTTAAAAAAAATTAATACATAATTCAAACACAAAAATTAATAATTTAAAGCTAATTTTTTAATATATAATTCAAACACAAAAATAAGATTGTGCATTTTGATGACCTCATGGTTCGTTGCTACAGCTGCTTCACGAGGATGCGATTGGCTAATGGTTGGTTAGGCTCTGTTGTTTCGGTTATGCTTTGATTTGCTTTTGGTTTTCATCTCGTTCGTTTATGTAATTACTGCTATATGCACTTTTTTCTCTATTTAAGCTTAGGGAGATTTTTTTCATTTTATCTAAAAAAAGTTTATCACTAAAGAAGATTAATCTCGATCGTAATTTTATATTCCGAATTGTAATAAACATTTTTCTGTTTTGAAAAAATATGGATCGATAAAAATATTTCATGCACGGTATCAAAGGAGATGACACCCAGAGACGGGATGACACTCTCAATAGAATACCATAAAGATTTAAAAACGGAGGATGGAGTCGCCACTTGCCACTTCCGTAGGCCGGACACCGTTAAAAATTAATCAGAGATTCAAAACGTTTGGGTTCGGAAGTCGGTTACGCGTAATGAAGGATTAGCACCCCACAACGCCCAAAATTGGTACCGCGTTGATCAAGTGTAGTTGTTGCAAGAAAACAAAAATTTAAATTTAATTTAAAATTTAATCCCAAAAAAGATCTAAGGAGAACATTTTTATTTACGAAAAACCAAGAAAGATGACACTTGAATGAGACAGGACATCACTTCCTAGCTGAATTATGAAATAAAGTGAAAAATATTCTCTTAATATTAAGCTGAGTGTATTTAAGATGGGGCATCGATGAATATATATATATATATATATATATATATATATATATATATAATATCATAGTAAAAAAATTTACATAAAAATATCTATATTAATATATAGAATAAATATGATATATAATGACATAATATCCATTCAAGCTTAGGGAAGTTTTTCCCATTTTGTCTAAAAAAAGTTTATCACTAAAAAAGATTAATCTCGATCGTAATTTTATAATCCGAATCTAACATTGATAAATCAATATAAATACTTTTGAAAATTTTAAAATTAAAAAAAATACATAACACTTGAGAATAAAAAGAATTTATAAATTTAAATTTGATTTTAGGATAAAAAATAAAAGGCCTAAAATAAAAATGAAATTAAAAATTAAAAACATTATTTTGAAAGGTAATAATTTTTTGATGCCACCAGCGGCAAAGTTCCTCTACTAAAGAATGCAAAGATGGAATCAAATCAAGCAGTGAAAATTTTGGAGTTTCGGTCGACAATATCGATCTGAGGATTCTTCTTTAAATGGCAATAATGGTAGTAGGGCCGGTCAGCTTTTAGTGATACAAGGCAAATTTAAAAAATGAGTTATAAATTAAATATTTAAATTATAATTGTGGTCATATTTACGGTCGTGTTATATTATCGTGGTTGTAGACATTACAAATTATATTTCGGTCAGTGCGATTATTGTGGTTGTGATTTTTTTTAATAACATATGTTATTGTGGACATAATGGTTACAAGTATTGTGGTTTCATATTGTGTTGCTAACGTTATATAACAGTCATTGTGATTGCATACCACTATTTAAATTCATGTTCCTAGTAGCAAGTAATGAAAAAATTAAATTTTAAGAGTAGATACACAATAATTAGTATTGAAAAATTGGGACCCTAATAAAAAAATTAAAATTTCAAAGTATGACCATACTAACAAATGTTGGGGGGATCGGGCCCATAATAACAAGTATTAGAAAAAATAAATTTTAAGAGTAGACCACTAATAATAAATATTGAAAAAATTAGTCTCATATTAGCAAGTATTGAAAAAAAGCCAGGGCACTAATAACAAATATTAGAAAAAATAGACCTTGAACAACAAATCTAATTCAAAAAAAATATATAAACATATAATTTCCCTGAGCAGTAAGCCCTGACCCAGAGTGGGGCCTGAATGATAGTTCTTCATGTGCAAACTCAATATTTATATTGCAACGTGATTTAGAGAAAATTTTAATATATATATATATTAAAAGTACTTGGTCGTGTACTCGGTTAAGAAACATTTTTGAACCAGACTCGGCCCGACTACTAGAAAAAATAACGGGTTGGGTATCCTGTCTGAAAATTGGGTATTTTCATTATAAATACTTGATAATTTTTTATCGGATTGATAGGTCAACGGGTCAAATATTTTTTAACACCTCTACTTACTATTGACTATGGGTGTATTCGGTTTGATTTTTTAATAAAATTTTAACAGGTCTACAATTTTTTTCAAAAGACACCCGAAAGGTAAAAAACCCAAATACCAAAACCTAAAATTTGCAGTTCGGTTCTGTAAAAACAACGGCTTTAACAATTTTTTTTCTAATTCAAAAAACAAAGTAAAACGCATACCATATTTCAATTTATTATTTAACACTCAAATTTCAATTTAATCTGTCATTAAGAACAAGAAAGTACAAGTCTTGAGCCCTTGACAAATCTAAGATTTTTCAAATTAAAAAATAACGATGATTACAAACAGACAACCTATCTAAAAATTAAATATCCTCTCTCTAGGCGACTAGACTAGACCCCACTTGGATTAAATTTTTGTTGGTAATTTACATGTCCGTCTTACGGTTTATGTTCGGGATATGAGGTCGCTCCTCCCAACAATTTTGTCTCCAATATTTGAACTCGCGTCCTATCCTTGGGAGTGCAATGTGCATTACCAATGCACTCAAAAATTGTTGGTGTAATTTCGTTTATTTTACTTTGATTTAGTTTGATTCAATTTAAATTTAAGTCAAATAAAATGTTTAATACATTTACACATTATAAAAAGAGTAATTATTCTATGCACAAACGCTTGTGTTTACACAAGTACCTTAATTTTAGGGTTTAGAGACTCTGTTTAGGGTTTAGGGTTTAGAGTTTAGGGTTTAAGTGTGACACTTTTGAATTTATGGGCTATTAATAGAATTTTAAGTTTAGGGTAAAAATTTAGGGTTTATAGGTTAAAAACTAAATCCCTAACCCTAAAACATAAACCCTAGCCCTAAACCATAAACCCTAAATTCTAACCCTAAACTCTACATTCTAAACCCATACTAAAACCCTAAACAAAAATCCATAAACCTTAAATTAAAAGCTTTTGTGAAAATAAAAAGTTTTTACCGCATGTGAATGAGATAATAATCCTTATAAAAATTAAAAAGATGTATATTGATTTTAGATTGAATGAATGTAAGTTTATGGTTGAAATTATTTAATATTCTTTCTTTTCTATTCCTTTTCATTTTCAACTTGTAATATTAACCATCAATTACACTCACCCAATCATACAAAATTAATATAAAACTTAAAAGTTTCATTTTTTGTAATTAAATCATATTTCATAAATAAAAAGTTAAATAATTGTGTGTTTTTGTACATAATTGTTAGAAAAAATACTACAAAAGTAGGGCGTTGGCACTGATTGGGTACAAATAAAATGAACCAAATAAAACTATATTGTGATTAATATCACTACCTTAAAATCAGATTCGTCCTAATTAGTGTAGTTGCTGCTACAGGAGGTTCGTTCCCTAAAATTAGCACAAACTCTTCGAGAGTTTATACACCCAAACTTTGAAGTAGAAACGGTACGCTACTCTTCTCGTTTAACAGAACAGAGGCAGAATGAAAGTTGTTTTTCAGAAGAACTTAGAAATGATTTTCGGATAATTTCCAAAGCAGAAATAGGCAGCTATTTATAGGAATAGCTTGGGTTAAAATCGTCCAAAAAATAGTAATAAAATCTGATTTATTTTAGCAATAAATCCGCTGATTAATTGACAATTAACAACTGCTGTAACAGCTGCATTATCCTGCTGAAATTTACTCTGTACCTAGACAGAAAACTGTCCATGTATATCTTATAATCAGCTATTTTTAACAGCTATCAAACAGCAGATTTATCTGCTGTAATACAACATAGTTGTAACAGATAAAATTGCCAGCCTGCTATTAATTAGAGCAATTAAATTACGAAAATAATGCTGGTGATAACAGCATAAAAGACCTTCCATTTTGCAAAACTATTTGTTCATTCTATAAAATCTGAAGAAAAACTCTTTCACAGTTTCAGAGAAATTTTCTCCAAAAAAAATACAATGCACATAAACGTATGAAAGACACGTGTTACTACGATCACGAACTGTATGAAAGGCATGTGCATGTGATGGGCCTTGTATTCTAGCACTCAACTAGAGAGAGAAGGAAATGTGTTATAAATAGCCTTCCAAATGTGAGATTTAACTCTTACACTCTTGGAGCATTATCAACAATAATAGAACCATAATTGATCGTCTCAATTTCTCAATATTATGTGGTAATATATCAAAATATTAAATTTAGTATGTAGATATATAATGCACATGTATTTTATTTGAAATTAAATTTATTTTTTGGAAATATTTATATTTTTCAAAGTTAATAATATTTTTTTCTAACATATTAAAAATACAAAATAAAAAAAATTAGTCGATGCAATATAATATTCGTTCTCTATAGGCTAATAACAAAAAGAAAGACAAAAATTAAATATTAAAAATAAATTCAAAATTTTTGTCGTATTCGATTATCATGGAGACTGAATTACGTAGGGCTGAGCGTTCGATCGAGTCGAGTAAAAAAATAGAGTTATTTGAGTTTACAAGTTCTATTTTACGATTCATACTTTATTTGATTTTCTTCGAATCAAGTCGAGTTTATGAAATTCAAGTCCAATCGAATCGAGTCGAGTTTTCGAGTTTATGTACAAATTTAATTGTAATTATTTATAATATTATAGTACCTATTGTTTCCAATTTAAACGACTTTCTATATCCATATAATATATACATATATATTTCTTCAAATTTTGACATGTGATATACGTAATATTAGGCAAATTTACATACTCGACTCGAACTAAAAAAATTGATCAACTAATTACTAAAAATTTCGATCTATTCGAGTTATTCGAATTTCTATTTTATAACTCAAATTTTATTTAAAAATTTTTTAGTCGTGTTGAGTTTATGAAATTACAATTTGAGTCAAAACGAATCGGTATTTTTCGTGTCGAGTCGAATAATTCAATTTTTTCGAGTCGAATCGTATTTTTCCCTGCACCTAGAATTACGTAGACATATATAATTAACTTGAAATCAAGGCCAAAGTCAAATTCAAGTAATTATTATAAAATCATAACTTCGAAAAGCATTCCTATCTGAAATATTAGGTCGACATGATCAATAAAGAATTTGACCGTTGTGTGTATAATTGGGATATTGCTTGCATTGTGTTTTGGTGTTACTTGGTGGAGTGCTTCGAACTTTTGATTGTGTGCATCATTTAATTTATTTTTGGCATAAAGTCAAAAGTTGCCCCAACGTTTGACCTTTTGGTCATTTTAGCCTCAATTTTTTTTTGTCCGAATAACCACCTAACGTTTCATTTTTATTCAAATTTCACCCTCATTTGAGGAAAACCGTTAGTCAACTAACGGTCAATGCCTGAGGCTGACGTGGCAATTTGCTGATGTGGCATCGTGATTTTTTTTTTAAAATAATTATTTTATATTAATTTTTAACAATCAGACGTTGCCACGTGGCACAATCATATGATGACACGTGGCATCATTTGATGGTGCCACGTGGCTAATTGGTTCAAAGGCATAAGAAAGAAGAAAATTTGAATTGGTGTGCTTGGGGATTAGAACCTAGGCCATGTATTTGAAAAACTCAACACAACAACCAAGCCAATCCAATATGTTGTTATTTTTCACCACTTATTTTATTTATTCATTACTTTATTTGTTTGAAAGTGAAGAAATATTCATTAAATTATTCACTAATATATCCTAAAACCCTAAACACTAAAAATCAAGACACTAAAACCCTAAAAACATAAACCCTAAATTCAAATCCCAAAAACCAAAACCCTAAACATTTAACACTAAAATAAAACCCTAAACATTAAACCTTAAACTCAAAACCCTAAACCTCAAACCTTAAACCCTAAACCTTAAATCATAAACCATAAACCTTAAACATTAAATCAAAACCCTAAACCTAAATCCATAAAGCCAAAACCCTAAACACATAAATCACCAAACCCTAAAACACATAAACACCTAAACCTCAAATCTTAAATCCTAAACCCTAAACCATAAACACTAAATCCTAAAACCCTAAAAATAAAAACCATAAAACCCTAAACCCAAATCCCTAAAACCAAAACCCTAAACACATAAAACACTAAACTCTAAACATTAAACCCTAAAGATCTAAACCCTAAACCTTGAATCCTAAATCATAAACCTTAAACACTAAATCCTAAAACACAAAACCTTAAACCCTAAAACCTAAACCTTAAACCTTAAACCCTAAATTTGGGTTTAGAAGTTTAGGTTTAGATTTTAAGGTTTAAGATTTTAAGGGTTTATGGTTTTATTGTTTTTGAATTTAGGTTTAGGGTTAGGGTTTTAGGTGTTTAGGGTTTTAGTTTTAAGGTTTTGGGTTTCAATTTAATGGGGTTAGGTTTTTAGTATTTTGAGTTTTAGGGTTTAGGTTTTTAGGGGTTTAGGGTTTCAAATTTAGGGTTTATGGTTTTAAGGTTTTACATGTTTAAGGTTTTGGTTTTAGGGTTTAGGGTTTTACATGTTTAAGGTTTCAATTTAAGGATTTAGGGTTTATGGTTTATAGTTTTAGGTTTTACATGTTTAAGGTTTTGATTTTAGGGTTTAGGGTTTTAAGTTTATGGATTTATGTTTTTATTGTGTTGAGTTTTAGGGTTTAGTGTTTAAGGTTTTAGGGTTTAGGCTTTTAGGAGTTTATGGTTTCAAGTTTAGGATTTTGGGTTTAGGGTTTATGGTTTATGGCTTTAGGGTTTTACATGTTTAAGGTTTTTGGTTTTAGGGTTTTGAGTATATGAATTTAGGTTTTTAGTGTTTTGAGTTTTAGGGTTTGTGATTTAGTTTTTTAGGGTTTAAGGTTTAGGGTTTAGGGTTTTATGTTTTAGGATATATGAGTGAATAATTTAATGAATATTTCTTCACTTTCAAACAAATAAAGTAATGAATAAATAAAATAAGTGGTGAAAAAATAACAAATAATGGGTTGGCTTGGTTGTTGTGTGTTGAGTTTGTCAAATACAGGGCCTAGGTTTGAA
Organism: Hibiscus mutabilis; assembly: GCA_019671005.1. Taxonomy (NCBI): domain Eukaryota; kingdom Viridiplantae; phylum Streptophyta; class Magnoliopsida; order Malvales; family Malvaceae; genus Hibiscus; species Hibiscus mutabilis. The sequence continues at coordinate 34,416,238 of CM033743.1, read as the reverse complement.
TCCCCCCAAGCACACCAATTCAATTTTTCTTATTTCTTATGCCTTTGAACCAATCAGCCATGTGTTATCATATGATGGTGCCACATGGCAGCATCTGATTGGTTAAAAATTAATATAAAAATAAATATTTTTTTTAAAAAAATAAGGATGCCATGTCCAACGTGCCATGTCAGCACACCATGCCATGCAGGCATGCCACGTCGGCATCAGGCGTTGACCGTTAGTTGACTAACGTTTTCCTTCAACGAGGGTGAAATTTGAAGAAAAATGAAATGTTAAGTGGTTATTCGGACCAAAAAAAGAATATGGGCTAAAGTGACCAAAAGGTCAAACGTTGGGGGAAACTTTTGACTTTATGCCTTTATTTTTTTTAGCTTTTGGTTCGTTTCTTTTAATATTATCAAGGTGTATTCTTTTTCTTTGATATAAGTTTAAAAGAATTTTTAATGAAACCCTTGATGATATGTTATTTGTATGATTTATTCTCAAATAAAATCATACTTACCGATAAAAAAATTATCTTTGATTGAAACGAGACCTATTTGGGAAAATAATCTCCAAACATGCTTATTAAGGTTATTTAAAAAATATTATTATGGTATAAAATTATTTTCGATAAAATACAACGAATGTCACTTAATTTGTGTTTCTTTCTTATTTTGATCATTAAACTTTGAAAAATAATGTTTTGGTCACTTACATTATAGTTTTGTTACGTTTTATCCATTAAGCCATTAACACGTGTAACTTTAATAACGTGACATGTTAAAAGTGATTAAATTTTAATTTGACCCTTGAATTTTAGATAAAATATCAATTGCAGTTGAACTTTGTTTCATTCATTTTCTAACTTTTCAAAAGAAAACCCTAAATATTCTCTCAACCCAGAATCTGATAAAAATCCCTTATTATTGGCGATTGTTGTACCAAAAAATTCAATATAACTCTTTTTGGCCTCTTGAAAGGGAACTTGATGTTTGCTTCACCAAAGTTAACGAGAGTCATAGGAGTTAAGAGTCAAATTAAAATTAATCAATGTTTTAACGCGTTACATCATCAAAGTAACAAAAGTTAAAGGCTCATGACCAAAATATAACAAAACGATAATATAAATGACTAAAATATCACTTCTTAAAAATTGATGATCAAAGTAAAAAGAAACTCAAACAGAAGTGACATTAGTTATAATTTACTCTTTAACCTTCTATTTTTTTTTTACAAATTCTAATCTAATTCTAATCCTACCTAGAGGAGAGGCGAGAGGACTTTAGGGGAAGGAATGAGGCATAAATGGTGCTTGGCTATTGGTAATTATATTTAATTATTTAAATAATAAAAAGGATAAAATTGGAAATACGGTTTAGAATTTTTTTTTTACTGCATGACACAAGTGACAGGTTTTATTGTACTTTAATTTTTGTTTTCTAATTGTGCAGCTGAGGGTGAGATTTCTTTTCAAAGCGTTATGAATTATAATTACTCGGTACATATCAGGGTTTTGTACAACCTATATTTTGATTTTAATATAACAAGGAATTTCAAGGACTATTTTGTAAAATGAATAAATTTTTAAGTATTCAAAAGACTCACAAAATTGATAAGGATTCGAGCTTAAAATGTTTTCTGAGTTAAAATATTAAACCCTAAATATTTTTAAGTGTCTTCATACTCAAATAGCCAAAATTAGTCTATGAGTATCGATACGCCCTTAGCCGTATCGATAAAGATTTTAGCTACTGGAATTTCGTTTTACACTTATTGGCTATAGGGTACCGATACACATGTAGCCGTATCAGTATGCCATTCAACCTGAGAACCAATTTGCTTATGAGTACTAGTACGACCTTGTGCGTATCGGTACAGAGTGTTAAGATTTTTCAAATTTTTTGTAATAAATTTTTGATCATTGCCTTGTCAGTTTATTGGAACCATAAGTTTGAATTTTAGTTAAAACGTATCAATACGCCTTTGGTCGTATCGATACGATTTTTCGTGCACAACTTATAAAGATTCCAGTAAGCAAAACTGGTATTGATACGGTACGGCCCGTACCTGTATGCCTTTGTAACATTGACTCTCTATATCAATATGAATTCCCGCGTATCGATACCCCTTTGTACAACAACTCTTTCTTCTTATGGCAGGTACCGATATGCTTGCTTGTGTACCGATAGGCATGGGCACCAAACAACATTTATTGCGGAAAAATGCAGCCAACGGCTCTATTGATTATCTCAACTACCCAAACGGTTAGAAATCAATGAGGGGAGTTATACAAACAAGTCACCAAAGCTTCAACAACAACTATTCATCAAGCCTAAAGCAATCAAGCACATATCCAACAATCTTGATCTCTTAGAGTCAAATTCTTGTAACTCACTTGAGTGTTCTTACTTGTAATCATTTTATTCAAGTTTGGGGGTTTGAGTGAACTTTGTATTGGGCAAACATTCTACCTTTGAGAGGATTTTTAGTTTGCTTATTTATTTTCTCTTTGTGAGGAATTCTTAAGACTTTGGGGTATAAGTCATAAGGGAGTGTAAGGTTATCTCCTTTAGCCTCAAAAGGAAAACAAATCTAGTGGATTTGAGAAAATCCTTAGTGTAGATAGCTAAGGTAGTGGATGTAAACCTTGTTAGAATGTTGAACCACTATAATTTCTTGTGCCTCAATCTTTTCATCTTTCCAATTTGCTTCCACCAATTTTTAAATTGTCAATTCACCCACTCTTGGCCTTCCACCATTGATTGATAATCTCAATAGGTGTGCAAAAAATCTGATCCGATCAATCCAATCCGTTTATCTTTTGATCCGATCTAAAATTTTGGATATCTGATTCATTTTTTATTTTACAAATATCAGAAAATTTTGGATCGGATACAGATAGTTATTTTACATTCAAATCGAATATTCGATTATCCAAAATCCGAAAATTTAATTTTTTTTATATATAAATCATGTTATATTCAATATTTTTACTTGTTACATATGAAAAATTGAAATTTCCATAGATACAAATCTTGTTATATTCAATAATTTGTTGATTGTTATATTCGAAAACCCAAAATTTTCATGATATGACGGCCAAATTAAAAAAAATACTTAATAAAGTAAAAAAAAAATTAATACATAATTCAAACACAAAAATAAGATTGTGCATTTTAAGGACCTCCTGGTTCGTTGCTATAGCTGCTTCACGAGGATGCGATTGGCTAATGGTTGGTTAGGCTTATGGACGGCAATGGATCTTAGACCCGACCTGAATCTGTAGATCCAGATCCATTTTATAGGGTCTGGATCCTAAAATTTTAGACCTGACAGATCCAGGCTGGATCCGGGTTCGGATCTTAGTGTCAGATCCAGGCTGGATCCGGGTTCGGATCTTAGTGTCAGATCCGGACCTGGATCCGTTTATAGAAAAACCCACCTTTGGTTTTAAAATATTATTTCCCTTCCTTTGCTTTAATTTTATATTTCACATTATTCTGTAATGTAATTTTTATTTATTTATGACAGATATTTTTGAAGGAACACATGCTTGTTCAACTATTAATGAAGATTGTGATGATGATGCGGAAGTGGTGGATATCATTGACATGATAAAGATGAAAGTTATTATATTACATAACCTTAATATTAATATTTAAATTTCACAAATATTATTTTCATTAAACAAATTTTTCTCTTTGGTTGGTTGTTTCTTGTTTGTTTTAAGATGTTGATGATTTAAGTAGTGATGAAGACTAGCACTCTAAGGAGGTAGAAGTGTGGTAGTCGGCTTGCGACAATAGAATGTTTCATGATCTACATTTTTAATGTTTGTGTTATTCAAAAGACATTTGTGTAATTGTGTTGGAGTTTTTTTTTTAGACTTTAGTTTCTCGTTTTTTATTCTATTACAAGTTGTATTGAAATTAATCTTTCTTCCATTGGAGATGTGATGTGAAATTAGTCAATGACAGTTTTATTACGTTAAAAAATAGGTCGAATGGTTATTTTTTTAACAGACCTGTTTTAGACCCAGATCCGTGAGATCATTTGGATTTGGATCTGCGTCCCAATTTTCTAGACCCGCGGATTCGGGACGCGTCTGGATCCAGGATGTGAAAACGGGCCTGGATCTGGGTCCAGCTGGATCCAGTCCAAATCCGCCCCGTTGCCATCCCTAGTTAGGCTCTGTTGTTTCCGTTATGCTTTGATTTGCTTTTGGTTTTCATCTCGCTCGTTTATGCAATTACTGTCATATGCATTCTTTTTCCTTCATTTAGGCGCAAAGAGATTTTTTCCATTTTATCTAAAAAAATTTATCACTAAAGAAGATTAATCTCAATCGTAATTTTATATTCCGAATCTAACATTATAAATCAATATAAATACTTTTGGAAATTTTAAAATTAAAAAAGTACATAATACTTGAGGATAAAAAGAATTTATAAATTTAAATTTGGTTTTATGATAAAAAAAATAAAAAGGTCTAAAATAAAAATAAAATAAAAAATTTAAAACATTATATTGAAAGGTAATAATTTTTTGATGCCACAGCGGCAAAGCTTCTCTTCCAAAAAATGCAAAGATGGAATCAAATCAAGCAGTGAAAATTTTGGAGATTCGGTCGACAATATCGGTATGAGGATTCTTCTTTAAATAGCGATAATGGTAGTAGGGCCGGCCTGAGCGTTTAGTGATCCAAGGAAAATTTAAAAAGAAGTCATAAATTAGATATTTAAATTACGATTGCGGTCGTATTACGGTTGTGTTATATTTATCATGGTTATAGACATTACAGATGTTATTTTGGTCAGCGCGAGTACCGTGGTTTTGATTTTTTTTAATAGTATACGCTGTTGTGGACGTAGTGCTTGCAAGTATCTTCATATGGTGATGCTAACGCCATATAACAGTCGTTGTTATAGTTACATACAACTATTTAAATTCATGTTCCTAGTAGCAAGTAATGAAAAAATTAAATTTTAAGAGTAGGTACACAATAATTAGTATTGAAAAATTGGGACCCTAATAAAAAAATTAAAATTTCAAAGTATTAGTATAATAACAATGTTGGAAAAAAATCGAGCCTCTAATAACAAGTATTAGAAAAATAAATTTTGAGAATAGATCCCTAATAATAAATATTAAAAAAAATTAGCCTCATATTAACAAGTATTGAAAAAAGCTAGGGCCCTAATAACAAATATTAAAAAAATAGACCTTGAACAACAAATATAATTAAAAAAAACATATAATTTCCCTTAGCAGTGAGCCCTGGCCGAGAGCTGGGCCTGAATGGTAGTTCTTCTTGTGCAAACTCAGTATTTATATTGCAACATGATTTAGAGAAAATTTTAATCTATATATTAAAAGTACCTGGTCAGGTACTCGGTTAAGAAACACTTTTGAAACATACTCGGCCCGACTACCAAGAAAAAATCACGGGTCGGGTATTCGGTTTGAAAATTGGGTATTTTCATCACAAATACTTGATAATTTTTATCAGATTGACATGTTGACGGGTCAGATATTTTTTAACACCTCTACTTACTATTGACTATGGATGTATTTGGTTTGATTTTTTAATAAAATTTGAACAGAACTGCAGTCTACAATTTTTTTTCAAAAGAAACCCGAAAGGTAAAAAGCCCAAATACCAAAACCTAAAATTTACAGTTCAGTTTTGTTAAAACAACGGCTTTAACAAGTTTTTTCCAATTCAAAAAAGAAAGTAAAACGCATACCATATTTTAATTTATTATTTAACACTCAAATTTCAGTTTAATTTGTCATCAAGAACAAGAAAGCACAAGTCTTGAGCCCTTGACAAATCTAAGATTTTTCAAATTAAAAAATAACAATGATTACAAACAGACAACCTATCTAAAAAAATATCCTCTCTCTAAACGACTAGACTAGACTAGACTAGACCCTACTTGGATTAAATTTGTGTACTTTTGTTTAATTTTTTTTGTAATTTGCAGTCCGTCTTACGGTCCATGTTTGGGTATGAGGTTGCCCCTCCCAACAATGTTGTCTCCAAGGTTTGAAATCGCGTCCTATCCTTGGGAGTACAATGTGTCTTACCAACGCAATCAACAATTGTTGGTGTAATTTTGTTTATTTTACTTTGATTTAGTTCGGTTCAATTTAAATTTAAGTCAAATAAATTTTTTAATACATTTACACATTATAAAGTGGGTAATTATTCCATGCACAAACGCTTGTGTTTACACAAGTGCCTTAATTTTAGGGTTTAGAGACTCCCTTTAGGGTTTAAAGTGTAGTACTTTTGAATTTAGGGGCTATTAATAGAATTTTAGGTTTAGGGTAAAAAAATTAGGATTTATAGGCTAAAACCTAAATTCCTAACCATATTACCTTAAAACCTAAACCTTAAATTCTAACTATGAACTCTAAATTATAAACCTCACACTAAAACCCACAGCCGCAATGACGTCACCAGCATTCTCTGCAAAGTTGTCTTGTGGATTGTTCTGGCGGTCTGACCGTTGTTGACACTAGTAGGCTTTGTGCCGAGGCTGCCCATATACATAGCAATTGGCCACTTTGCCTTGGGCTTTGTCCTTCTCTGGTTTTTTGAAGTTGGTAGTAGCCTTCTAGGGTTTGGTTTTTTTCTTCTGGTTTGCTTTTTTCTTAAGTTTAGATTTAGAACCTGAGGTAGCACCAGATTCAACCAGGTTAGCTTTTAAAGAAAATTGACTAGAGTTGGAAACCTAATATTTTAATCGATTTGCCTCCTCTATCTTCATGTGAGCCACCAACTCTTCTATTATCATATCCCTCTTTTTGTGTTTGAGGGAATTGAGGTAGTTGGCCCAGGACTTGGGTAACTTTTCGATTAGGACGTTGGCTTGTAACACATCGCACATCTTCATTCCTTCAGATAAGATGTCGGACACCAACTTCTCGTAGTCATGGACTTGATCAGTGATTGGTTTTTTTTCCGTCTTCTAGAACTTTAGCCATTCGCCAGATACATACTTCTTAATTCTCGCGTCATCAGCTCCGTACTTCTTTTCGAAAGTATCCCATATCAACTTGGCACATTTTTCTTTGTGAAACATGTCCACGGCTTGTTAGACATGTGACTCAACAGGGGACCTCGAACCGTCTTGTTGTCCTCCTAGAATTTGTCGGAGGACACTTGAGCGGCTGCGAGGTCTTCGTTAGTGATAATTGCATCAGCAACACCGGAGATCAGCTGAGATAGCTCCAGTTTGACCAGCACACAATCCAGGTCTAGTTCTTCAAAGAATATCAAAATTTTTTGAGACGCCTCCTGTAGTTGAACCCGTCAAGTGCATCGAACTTGGAGAGATCAAGAACAAGCTTGCTCGATCCATTTGTCATTTTTTGTAGTAATAATTTGTTTCTAAATTGTTGGAAAATGACTGCAAAAGTAGGGCCTTAGCACTGTCTGGATACAAATAAAATAAACCAAATAAAATCGTGTCGTGGTTAACACTGCTGGATAGAAATAGATTCACCCCAACTGGTGTAGTTGCTTCTACAGGAGAATCGTCCCCCGAGGTTAGCACAGACTCTCCAAGAGTTTGTACACCCAAACTTTGGAGTGGAAATGGTGGTACTGCTCTTCTCGTTGAACAGAACAGAGAGGAAAAATGAACATTGTTTTTTAGAACTTGGAAATGATTTTTAGATAATTTTCAAAGCAGAAATATGTAGCTATTTATAAGAATAGCTTGGGGTTAAAATCGTCTAAAAATAGTAATCAAATTTGATTTATTTTAGCAATAAATTCACTGATTAATTGACAATTAACAACTACTGTAGCTGTATTATCCTGCTATAATAGCTGTAATTATTCTATTGCAATTGACTATATATAACGACCCAAATTTTTGAGTCAACAATGGGCGTTGACTGGGGTCTTGGAACGACATGTTGGGCCGAGATATTGGGCTTTATAGGCCTCCTTGTGTTGTTGGGCTTGTAAATTGAGGGGAAAGGAGTGATGAAATAGGCAGCATGGTAATTTCTCCCTCAAAGGCTGATACCCTCATAAAATTTCTACATTTTTTGGAAATGGGTGAAATCATCCTTGCTCCCCTCTTTTTCCTCTCTATCTTCATCTTCCTTCTATTCCAAACCAAAGAGAAAGTTGCAAGCTTGTTGTTGTGGAGTGAGAATCCCAAATTGGTGATCAAGAGAAGTTTTATCAGCATCAAAGGATCTCCATTTCAAGATAAACATCACTAGAATCAGTGGAAGTAAAGTTTGGGGGCTTGAGTCAAGAAGAGAGGTAGAAAGAGCTTGATGAGAGCTTTATTTCAGGATTTGCTTGTTTAAGGTCAGTACATTCTGACTCCTACATTTCATGAACATCATAAAATGAATGCCTTGCTTGGTTTTATGATTTAAGGGTGTTAAATTTGGTTTTTAGGATCTTGAATATCTTTAATGGTGAATCTCGAATTAATGGTTAATAAGGTGTAATAAGGGTAGCAAATCACTCTAATCAACTCCCATAAGATGTATGATTAAGTTAAGGGGTTAAAGGATATGTTTTAGGGGCTTGGGAAGTAATTTCTTAAGTCTTGGAAGCTATTTATGGGCTTTCGAGTATCGATACCCTGTGTTCCAAGGATGAACTCAGGCTTTTCTTGAAGGGAGTATCGGTACAGTATCTTCCAGTATCGGTACGATGTCTTCCAACATCGATAAAACAGGTCTCCCAATATTGGTATGGTATCTTCCAGTATCGGTACGATGTCTTCCAGCATCGGTAAATAATGTCTTACAGTATCGGTACAGTGTCTTCCAGTATCGGTACGCCATACCTTTCAGTATCGGTACGGTGTCTTCAAGTATAGGTACACCATGTCTTCTAGTATCGGTACGGTGTCTTCCAGCATCGGTACGCCATGTCTTCTAGTATTAGTACGGTTTCTTCCAGCATCGGTATGTCATGTCTTCCAGTATCGGTATGGTGTTTTCCAGCATCGGTAAACCATGTTTTCCAATATCGGTACGCAAGGACCAGTATCGGTACCCACTAGGCAATCTGCCCGTAAATGTTAAAAATGAGTTTGAAGGGTTATTAATTCGTGGTAAAGGGTCTGGTGGGTCCCTAAAGGTATAAAAAATCCTAAAACTGAGAAATCAGGGTTGGTAACCCATATGTGGATTAATGTCTAATGGCTTGGTAATAGTTGGGTAAGTTGCTTGGACTAAGAATCCATAGGGATCCATGGTGGATCGGTTAATGCTACGTGGAAGATTGGGGTCCTTGTTGTGTGCTGAAGAGACGCCCATATAGGTTGGATGTCGCAAATAATGGAATAATCTAATGAGAAATGCGAGTGTGAGCTTAAAATACGTATATTAATTACTGCAACAAATGAGTTATGCCTTGGGGCATTAGTAATGGTTGGCTGGATGCCTTTTATCTCTCGGTGAGATATATTGATGCTCGAGGGACCATGTGTTAACTTATGTGTCTTGGTTAGGAATATGGATATCCTAGAGTCAGTGCAAGGGCACATAAATAAGGGGATGAGTACTCTTGGCTATATGATCGAGTACATCCGACGTATCTATGGGCTATGTGATCTAGATACGGCTAGAAACCTATCATTGGGCTATGTGATCAGGATATAGAAATACAACTCGGGGCTGTGTGAGCTCGAGTAACTCGAAAGGCTATGTGAACTGGATGCAGTTAGAAACCTATCATTGGGCTATGTGATCAGGATATGAAAATACAACTCGGAGGCTATGCGAGCTCAAGTAACTCGAAGGGCTATGTGATCTCAAGTAACCTGATTGGCTATGTGACCTCAGAAAAAGACTGTTTGTGGCTATTGTGATCCAAGTATGTCTAGGACGTATATGTGGCTATAGTGATCCGGATATGATCCTTATCCGACGACTATGTGATCACGAGTAACCCGAAGGCTGTGTGAGCACTAGAAAATAGTAGGGCTTCGTTGGCCATTTTAGGGAATGTATGTTATTACGTTGTTGTATGGATAATAGATTTGGCTATTTTACCCTTAAGCTATATGATCAGGGCAGAGTTTGTTACTCGACGGGCTGTGTGAGCTCGAGTAACTCGATGGGCTGTGTGATCTCGAGTATGGGCTATATTACCCTTGGGTTATATGATCAGGGTATGGGACGTAACTCGATGGACGACGTGGCCTCGAGTATGGTAAGCTTGGGATGGCTTGGTAGACTTTTTACATAATAGTGATATCTTTAGACAATTGTAAGCTCTAGCTAGGATAGGCTAGAAGATGATCCTTAGATGTTGAGAAGCCTTTATGTACACTCTTAATTATATTATCATGTATGCTTGTTTTACGATATTTATGAATTGTGGTAGAGTAGAAATGTACCACTGAGCTTTGTTAGCTCAACGTGCGGAATTGTGGTTTTTTTGTGCGTAGGTTGATTGGTTGCTTTTGGAGGAGCACATCGAGGAGGATTTCCCAGCATCGAACCAGTTTCAGAGTACAATACTTGATGTTTAGTTTGGACTAATTGTATTCGTAGGACCTTACCACAGTCGAGTCTGTATCTTATTTTGATTTACTACTATTTGGTCAAACGGTGTATTTTATTTGGAACTTATATTTTGTAAACCCTTTTAATCTCATTATCTACGTGGATTTTATGGTAATGGATTGTTTTGAGAATGATCAACTTGAGGTTTTAAATTGAGAAATTTTAATGGGTCAATTTTGGGTGACCCGAATGTGATGCTCCAAATTCGCAACGGGATCAGGGTGTACTTTTAGTGGTATCACCGCCTAGGTTTAGTATGTTCTAGGAAACCCCGGGGTGGTATAAAGGTCATGGTAAGGTGTCTAGTGAATATAAATCCCTAAATTTAAGTGTACTTTACAAGACTGGAATCTTGATGTACCACCTTGTTTGTTGTGTTTCAGAGAAATGATTGATGGACCGGTAATGGAGAGGAAAGCCACTTCCATGGCCTTACATCTGGCCTCTTGCGCGTGGTGCAAGCTATTCCGAGGTAATCTGAGAACCCTTGTAGATAGACTTGGCAAACTTGACCCGAAAATCGAAAACCGAACCGATTTACCCGAACTGATACTCGATATAGATCTGAATAATTTGACCCAAACGTGACCCGAAACCCGAAATAAACCGAACCGAAATCGATCCAAATTCTAGAAGAACCGATATAGACCCATAACTGATTTGGCCTAAACTGATTTGACCCGAACCGATTTTCACCCAAACTGAAAGCAACCCGAAATTAATTTGCTCAAAACCGATCTAAACTGAACATCAACCCGATTTTAACCCGATATTTGAGCCAAAGTGAATGAATAATTTATTTTTACTATTGTTTATTTTTTAACAATATGATAAATAGTAAAATAATATATGCTTATTATCTTTTTGCATTATAATAGTAGTAGTTAATCACTACATTTGATAATAATTTAATGGTTTAATATCACATTTTCTTCTTTAAAAAAACAATTTCATTTTTTTGACAAACACAAATTAGCATAAAACACAAGTCTTAAATAAAGAGTTCTCGTTCAAAAGTAATATTTAGCTGGAGATAAAGTCAAATATCTAAACTTAACTGCTCCTACATATCAAACTCGGTTACATTGAGAACACACAAATAATGTACGCATCAACTTTTGGATTTTGCTTCAATCAAATCCACATAAGAGCCAACAAACTCGTCATCTTTCGTAGCTACATAAACAATAACAAAATGTCATTAATTTGTTTATTACTAAAACAAAAAATTAAGCAATGTAACTTTTAAGTTAAAATAAACAAATGCAATAGACTAATAATCCAAGAATATAGTGTAATAACTGTAAAGAGGATTTATATTATTTTTTTATCCCGGTACGAAGCCTTCAATGGCTGAAGTTGGGTGCTCTGATGATGACTGCAACAAGAGCGGTTGGAACTTTGAAAGGGGATGAGAAAAGAGAATTTGGGGATTTTTTTAGCTTAGGGATTTAAGTCTTGCCCTCTTGCGTGTGGGTTGGGACTTGGAAAATTAATTTAAGTCTAAAAAATGAGAAATTAATTTAAGTCTAAAAAATAAAAATACTAATCTAATTTGCAAAGAAAAGGGGTGTAAGAGGGGCCGGGATTGTAGGAGGGAAAAGCTGCAAAATCCTAATATAAATAATCTAGTCAATTGCAAAGAAAGAGGAAAGTATGAGAGGCCGAGAAAGTAGGAGGGAAACGTAAAATTTTAATATACATATTCTAGTGAAGTTTGATAATATATATACACATATACTCGAGTCAAATATTTTTAAATCGCTTTTGTTATAATATCATAATGATGATGGCAAACAAACGATCTTGTTTGTTATAGTATGGTTTAAAATTTAAGGTTTATGGTTATAATTTAAGGTTAGGTTTTATTTTTTAGATGCTATAGGGTTTTTAGGTAATATTTCAAAGATAGATCGATCGGCATAGAATGAAACAGGAAATCAAACGATACTGAGCAAAGAAAAAACACATGGGAGAAAACATAGACATGATCTCACAAGGATAAGTCCAACGATGAGCAACAATTACGAAGCACCTTGACAAAGAAGAAAAAGAGGGAAGTGGAGACAAAGAAGAAAAATAGTAAAAGAAAAAAGATCGAGAAAAAAAGAAGAATCGAGAAGGGAGATCAACCGCTAAAATTGATGGTGGTTGGCCGCTGTAAAGATAAAAGATGGGTAAAAAGTTAGAACAGAAATGGCAAAGGGTTTTTCAAAGATAGAATTTTTTAAAACTGGATGTAAATTTAACTTAGATATATATTTAGGTAATATTTTAAAATGCTCATCATATGTGCAATTATGGTCTAAGATTTGATTCAGTGCCCATAAAATTATCTATCTTTTTTTAACGTGTATTTTGAAAATATAAAAAAATTATATCGTACTAAAAACCAGTATCGAATATGAATTTTAAAAAATATATAGTTATAGGATTGGATTGAGATTCGTTAGGTTCAGGTTAAATGATTAATACCAATGATGGTTGATTTTGAAACATTGAACGATTGGAACTAAACCTAAATGATAATATTAACAAATAAAAAGACATGTTTTTACAAGAATATATAATTAATTCTATATATAATATACACGATTAGATTCACACCCAAGTCCAACTCAAACCGAATTAACCTGACCCGAACTGATCTGAATGACCCGATATCGACCCAACTCAAAAATATCCGATCTGATATTGACCCAACCCAAAAACAACCGATCCAATATTTACCCAAATCACCGATCCAATACTCGAATTGACCCGAATCATCATAGAACTGAACTAAAATCCAAACCAAACCTGAACCGATCTAAATCTAAACCGAATGTAGACAAACCTGAAACAAATTGAACCGAAATAATCCAAACCGAAACTGAACTGAATGACCCATTTGCCACCTATACCTTTAGAGAGGCATCATCGTTTTGGGCCTAAAAATTTTGAAGGCTTAAGTGGGAATAACCCGATCGAGGCTGACCAGTGGTTGCGCGACACACAAAGAATCTTTAGATAGATGAAGGAAAGCCCGGAAGATGATCTTGATTGCATTGTTTCCCTTCTTAAGGGCAATGCACACGAATGGTGGGAGACCGTAGAGTTGGGTCTACAGCCTGCGCTCCGACATGGGGTATCTTTGTGGATGAGTTTCGAAAGAAGTACATCAGTGAGGTACATATGGATGAGATGAGGGACCAATTTTTGCATATGATTCAAGGAGATCGAACGGTGTTTGCTTATGAGCAAGAGTTTTTTCGTTTGAGCCGTTACGCTCTGGAGTTTGTTGCGACGGAGGAGTTGAGGTGCAAGAGGTTTAGACAAGCTTTGAGGGTCGAGCTTCAGTTGCATGTGACAGTGAGTCCACTCGGGATATTTTTAGAATTAGCTAACAGTGCGAAAGTGCTGGAGCGGCTTCAAGATACGATGTCGGCTAAGACGGAAGATGGTAAGGGACATGATGTAGAGACCCAAGATATCGTGAATCATTTTCCCTATCTGCATGAGAGGTTTTGTGCTTTGAGGAGTTCGAAGATAGTTGTTTCAGACCAGCTACCGAGAGTCGGTTTGGGATCTAGATCAAGGATTCGTAGGGGCCCTTTGATTTCTACTCTAGAAGAGAGTACTGATGGTTCTATTAGAGCATCGTTTTTACCAGCGTATAAGCATTACGGCCGACATCACCATGGAGTGTTCTTTTTGCTTCAGAGAGTTTGCTACAGGTGTCAGGCACCAGAACATATAGCAAAGGATTGCCCAGTTATGGATGAGGATTCACCAGCTCAGTCTCAGAGGTTAGCTATTTCCCGTCATGATCAGAGTTTTGCTAGAGGCAGAGCTAGGGATCCGTTAGGTTATCAAGGTAGAGGTCATGTAAGATCCACCGCTAGGGTTGGCACGCGAGGGGTTGTTAGACAGTCTACTGCTTAGATTAGAGTTGACAGCGCTGTGACCGAGGATATATCAAGTAATTAAGTTTTGTGTTGGTTCTAGTTGTTGTAATAGCTGTTAGATCTTTAGTTGTGTAATGGGTTGGTTCTTATGAATGAGTATCAAGTAATCTAGGTCTTGGACTGACACATTGGGCCGAGAAGTTGGGCTTTGTAGGCCTCCTTGTGTTGTTGGGCTTGTAAATAGAGGGGAAATGAGTAATGAAGTGGGCTACATGGTAATTTCTCCCTCAAAGGCTGATACCATCTTAAAACTTTGTATTTTTGGCAAGGGATGAGGTCATCCTTGCTCCCCTGTTTTTCCTCTTTATCTTCATCATCCTTCCATTCCAAACCAAAGAGAAAGTTGCAAGCTTGTTGTTGTAGAGTGAGAATCCTGGATTGGTGATCAAGAGAAGTTTTATCAGCATCAAAGGATCTTTATTTCAAGATAAACATTACTAGAATTGGTGGAAGTAAAGTTTGGGGGCTTTAGTCAATAAGAGAGGTGGCAAGAGCTTGAAGAGAGCTTTATTTCGGGATTTGCTTGTTTAAGGTCAGTACATTTTGACTCATACATTTCATGAACACCATAAAATGAATGCCTTGCTTGGTTTTATGATTTATGGGTGTTAAGTTTGGTTTTTAGTAGCTTGAACCCCTTTAACGGTGAATCTCGAATTAATGGTTAATAAGGTGTAATAAGGGTAACAAATCACTCTAATCAACTCTCATAAAATGTATGATTAAGTTAAAAGGTTAAAGGATATGTTTTGGGGGCATGGAAAGTGATTTTCCGAGCTTTTGAAGCCATTTCTGGGCTTCGATATCGATACTCAAGATCGAGTATCGATACCTTGTGTTCCGAGATGAACTCAAGCTTTTCTTGAAGGAAGTATCGATATGGTATCTTCTATTATTGGTACGGTGTCTTCCAACATCGATAAACCATGTCTCTAAGTATTGGTACGGTATCTTTCAGTATCAGTACGGTGTCTTCCAGAATTGGTACGTTATATATGTTACTATCGGTACGGTGTCTTCCAGTATCAGTACGGTGTCTTACAGCATCGGTACGCCATGTCTTCTAGTATCGGTATGGTTTCTTCCAGCATCAGTACGACATGTCTTCTACTATTCGTACGGTGTCTTCCAGCATCAGTACGCCATGTTTTCCAGTATTGGTACGGTGTCTTCCAGCATCGTTAAACTATGTTTCTCAGTATCGGTACCCGCTAGGCAATCTGCCCGTAAATGTTGAAAATGGGTTTGAGGGGTTATCAATTTGTGGTGAAGGGTCCGGTGGGTCTTTAAAGGTATAAAACAAATCCTAAAACTAAGAAATCAGGGTTAGTAAACTATATATGGATTAATGGCTAATGGCTTGGTAATAGTTGGGTAAGTTGTTTGGACTAGGATTCTGTAGGGATCCGTGGTGGATCGATTAATGCTACGTGGAAGATTGAGGTCCTTGTTATGTGCTGAAGGGACGCCCATATAGGCTGGATACCGCAAATGATGGAATAATCTAATTAGAAAGGCGAGTGTGAGCTTAAAAGACATATATTAATTATTTCAACACATGAGTTATGCCTTGGGGCATTAGTAATGGTTGGCTGGATGCCTTTTATCTCTCGGTGAGATATATTGATGCTCGGGGGAGCATATGTTAACGTATGTGTCTTGGTTAGGAATCCGGATGTCCTAGAGTCAGTGCAAGGGCACTTAAATAAGGGGATGGGTACTCCGTGCTGTATGATCGAGTACATCTGACGTATCCATGGGCTATGTGTTCTGGACGCGGTTAGAAACCTATCATTGGGCTATGTGATCAGGATATGGAAATACAACTCGGGGGCTGTGTGAGCTCTAGTAACTCGAAGGGCTATGTGATCTGCATGCGGTTAGAAACCTATCATTGGGCTATGTGATCAGATATGGAAATACAACTTGGAGGCAATACGAGCTCGAGTAACTCAAAGGGCTATGTGATCTCGAGTAACCTGATTGGCTATGTGACCTTAGAAAAAGACTTCTTGTGGCTATTGTGATCCAAGTATGTCTATGACGTATTTGTGGCAATAGTGATCCGGATATATCCTTACACGACAGATATATGATCATAGGTAACCCGATGGCTGTGTGAGCACGGGAAAATAGTAGGGCTTCATTGGCCATTGTAGGGAATGTATGTTATTATGTTGTTGTATGGATAATAAATGTTGACTATTTTACCCTTGGGCTATGTGATCAGGGTAGGGGTTGTTACTCGACGGGCTGTGTGAGCTCGAGTAACTCGATGGGCTATATGATCTCGAGTATGGGCTATGTTATCCTTGGGCTATGTGATAAGGGTATGAGACGTAACTCGATGGATGGGGTGGCCTCGAGTATGGTAAGCCTGGATGGCTTGGTAGACTTTTTACGTATTAGTGGTATCTTGAGACAGTTGTAAGCTCTAGCTAGGATAGGCTAGAAGATGATCCTTAAATGTTGAGAAGCCTTTCTGTACAGTTTTAATTATATTATCATGCATGCTTGTTTTACGATATTTATGAATTACGGTAGAGTAGAAATGTACCACTGAGCTTTATTAGCTCAGCGTGCGGAATTGTGGTTTTTTCGTGCGTAGTTTGACAGGTTGCTTTTGGAGGAGCACATCGAGGATGATTTCCCAGCACCGAACTAGTTTCAGAGTACAATACTTGATGTTTAGTTTGGACTGATTGTATTCATAGGACCTTACCACAGTCCAGTCTGTATCTTATTTCGATTTACTACTATTTGGTCAAACAGTGTATTTTATTTAGAACTTATATTTTGTAAACCCTTTTAATCACGTTATCTACGTGGATTTTATGGTAATAGATTGTTTTGAGAATTGTCAACTTGTGGTTTTAAATTAAGAAATCTTAATGGGTTGGTTTTGGGTTACCCGAATGTGATGCTCCGGATCCAGGACAGGATCGGGGTGTTACACTCTATACCGAGATAGGAAATTGTCCATGTACATCTTATAGTTAGCTGCTGTTAACAGCTATCAAACAACATATTTCTCTGCTATTGTACAGCATAGCTGTAACATATAAAATTTCCAGCCCATTGTTAATTAGAGCAATTAAATTACAAAAATAATGCTTGTGATAACAGCAAATAGAAGACCTTCCATTTTTAAAACTATTTGTTCATTCTATAAAACCCGAAGAAGAAATCTTTCACAGTTTTAGAGAAATTTTCTCCAAAAAGAAATATAAGACACGTGTTTCCACGACCACAACTATGATTGGCTGCGGCACGCGAGTGCGAGGGCCTTGTATTCTAGCACTCAACAAGGGAGGGAAGGAAATGTGTTATAAATACCCTTCTAAATGGCCATTCCTTCCAAATGTGGGATTTAGCTCTTACACTCTTGGAGCAATCCAACCTTACCCCACTAATGCGAAAGAAATCCTCTTTTCGAAAACATAGTGATAAAAATTTGAGTTAAAACCACAGAAAGAGCAATAGCGAAATTAGTTGCTTAAGTACTAGTGAACATATCTGAAACCTGTACATAGTGATATGAGTAATTCTTCTCTTAGATAAGTGAACGAATTTGGAACTTTCTAAGATAAGGGTGAACTCATAACACACAACTAACCCCTTCATCCACTGAAATCCTTGATGTGTCAGAAAATATACAAATGTACAAATATAGCCATCTGACCTCAGGATTCTAGTAAGTGTATTATAAAAATAGCCCAATGTTTTCCATATAAGGTGGCTAATCCTTCTCACTTACATAGGTTATTTCATTAGCTCACCCTCACAAATAAATAGGTGAATTCTTTAAGTTCATTTTAAAAATGTACCACCTAAACTCTGGGGATAAGAATTCATTAAGAATAAAAACTCAACATCTTTAATCGGTAAATTTAACAAGCTCTTCCCAATAGAACAACCCAAACTCTTGGGATTGAATTTATTAAGAGTTTAAGAAAACTCATCATTTCTAGCGGCAAGTTTATTTAGTCCTTTGCGGTAGGACTACCCACTCAACACTGGGCTATGAACTTATTAAGAGTAGTTATTCAACTAAAGTCGATAAATTCGTCAAGTCTTTCTCACTAAGACCACCCAAACCTAGGCTGTGAATTTATTAAGAGTTTAATAACTCAACATGTGCATGTACATTGTTCGTCATAGGGATAGATAGTAAGAATGTACACTATGAGTACTCTCCATGGTTTCGTTTGACCACATTGAACTTAGATAACTAAGTTGGGTATCCACCATGAATTCCTCAACCAATGGGCTTTAGACCCATCCCCCTCGACGAATCCAGAACTAATTTTCGACTTAACCTTTTGGTAAGTGGATCAGCTATGTTCCTTTCTGACTTCACATACTCTAAAGAGACTACTATGTTCCTTATTAAGCGTCTTACTAATTCACGTCTTATGTGAATGTGTCTCTTCTTACCATTGTAAGCTTGACTTATAGCCACACATATCACTGCTTGTGAATCACACAACAAAGACACCAGATGAGTCGATTTTCCCCACAATAAAATTATGCTAACAAATTTTTGGGTCATTCGACTTCTTGCCCAGCTAAGTCAAAAGCAATAAACTCTGAATCTATAGTAAAGCGAGCGATACAAGTCTGCTGAGTAGACTTCCATGAAATCGCTGCTCCACCTAAGGTAAAAACATACCCAGTCGTGGAGCTTACTTCATCATTATCGGTAACCTAGTTGGCGTCACAATATCCCTCTAAAACTGAAGGAAAGCCAACAAAATCGAGTTGCTAATCAATAGTACCTTTAAGATACTTAAGTAAGCGCTTGAGTGCAATCCAGTGATCACCACTGGGATTATGAGTATATCTGCTTAACCAAATCACAACATAGGCAATATCAGGCCGAGTATAGTTCATTAGGAACATAAGGCTTCTAATAATTTTAGCATATTCTTCATGGGAAACACTACTTTCTCTATTTTTAAAGAGATGGAAACTAGAGTCATAAGGAGTTCGAACATGGATGACATCAAAACTGTCAAATTTCTTTAACACCTTCTCAATACAGTGTGCTTGATTTAAAGAAAATCTCTTTTCAGTTTTAGTAACTTTTACTCATAAGATCACATCAACCTCTCCCAAATCAGTCATCTCAAATTTAGTAGACAAGAAATTTTTTGTTTATTGATGGATTCAATGTTAGTACTGAATATCAACATGTCATCCACATATAAACGTATGATGACACGATCAGTTCTAAACATTTTTGAATACACGCATGCATTTGCTCCATTAACAATAAAACTAAAACTCAAAATGGTTTTATGAAATTTCTCATACCACTGCTTTGGAGCTTGTTTAAGGCCACAGAGAGATTTTTTTAAGTCTACACAATTTGCCTTCCATACAAAGTGTCTCAAAACCTGGTGGTTGCTACATATAGATCTCATCGTTTAGATCTCCATTCAAAAATGCGGTATTTACATTCATTTGATGTACATACAACTTATCAATGAATGCGATTGCAAACAAGGCACGAATCGTTGAGATTTTTGTCATCTGAAAGTACGTATCAAATAAGTCAATACCAAGCTTCTGAGTGAACCCTTTGACTACTAATCTTGCCTTATACTTTTGGACTGACCCATCTAGTCTAAGTTTCTTTCTAAAGACCCATTTATTACTGATATGTTTAAACCCTCTAGATAAGTCAACCAACTCCCGGTGTGATTAGACATTATTGATTCTAGTTCATCGTTAATGACATTTCTTCAAAAACTAGCATCAATTGAACTTATAGCTTCATTATATGTCTTAGTATCCTCATCTAGAAGGAAAGATTGAGTACGGGTTTAGATATAGAGTCTAAATCACTAATTTCTAAAATAAATGAAGTTATAAAATCTGGTCCAAAGGTAGTAGCTACCTTTTGTCTTTTACTTCTTCTATGCTCTAATTCAAACTCTAGAGTCTCCTTGGCAGGAATACTAGAAGAAGCATGTGTATGACTTTCTCATTGTGTTTCAACATTGAATCTAAGTTTCTTAAGAGGAAATGAGTCCTCAAAGAACACAACATCTCTAGATTAACAAATTGAGAAATCATTTAAAGAGATAAACCTGTATGCGGCACTATTTGTAGCATACCCTATAAACACTACATCAACGGTTTTAGGACCGATGTAAACCTACTTTTGCCAGACACCCCCACACTTTCAAGTAATGTAGATTTGGTGCTTAATCTTTTCACAATTCGTATAGAGTACAGTCTAATTTTTTATGAGGTACTCGGTTCAGTATGCAATTGGCCTAGAGAATGGCTTCCCCCCACATGTTATCAGATAACCCAGAACTTATTAACAAAGAATTTATTGTCTCTTTTAAAGTTCTAATTTTCCTCTCAGCAATGTCATTCTGTTGAGGAAAATATGGAGCACAGGTATGCCATTCTTCTCACACACCTCTTTAAGGAAATTAGACCCATATTGACCACCCCTATCGGATCTAAGACATTTTATTCTCCTATCAACTTGATTCTCAACTTCTGGTTTATAAATAAGAAAAAAGTTTTCAGCTTCATCTTTAGTTCTAAGGAGATAAACATTTGTATATCTAGAGTAATCATCTATAAAGGTGATGTAATAGTGTTTTCCTCATTTACTTTCACAGTTTCTAAAGTTTGCTAGATCAGTATGTATAAGTTTTAAAAGTTTAGATCTACGATTAGAAACTGTCTTAAAAGAAAGTTTAGTGTGCTTAGCTTCTATACAAATTTCACATTTGTTAAAGCTAGTATCTTCTAAATTAGGTATTAACTTCATTTTTATGAATTTTTTAAGTGATTGTATATTCACATGTCTTAATCTAGCATGCCACATATCAAGAATCTCAACAGTATAAGCAGAAGTAGTGGCTTCATTCTTTTCAATAAACTGGGTTTCGATTACAAATAAATCATTTTGTAAAAAACCTTTCCCTACATAATCTCTGTTTCCGGAAAGTATTAGTTTATCTACTTCGAAAACTAGATTAACGCCCACCTTATTCAGTAAATCACCACTAATTAAATTTCTACGCAAGACGGGTACATACAAGACATTATTCAATGCTAAAGTTTTACCCGAGGTCAGCTTGAGCAAAACTTTCCATTTTCCTAGCACGTCTGAGCTGCTGGAGTTCCCCATATAAACTTGCTCTCCCTTGTCTACACTTTCGAACTCAGAGAACAGCTCACATTTGGCACAGAAATGTCTTGAAGCACAAGTGTCCAAAACCCACTTAGAGTTGTTTTCCACCATATTCACTTCTAAAACCATTGCTGCAATGACGTCACCAGCATTCTCTACAACGTTAACTTGTGGGATGTTCTGGCGGTCTGACCGTTGTTGACACTTGTAGGCTTTGTGTCCAGGCTGCCCACATACATAGCAATTGACCACTTTGCCTTGGGATTTGTCCTTTCCTGATTTTTTAAAGTTGGTAGCCTTTGGGGTTTGGTTTTCTTCTTCTAGTTTGCCTTATTCTTAAGTTTAAATTTAGAACCTAAGGCGACATCAGATTCAGCTAGGTTAGCTTTTAAAGAAAATTGATTAGAGTTGGAAACCTTATCTTTTGATCGGTTTGCCTCATCTATCTTCATGTGAGCCACCAACTTTTCTATTGTCATAACCCTCTTTTTGTGTTTGAGGGAATTGCGATAGTCGGCCCAGGACTTGGGTAACTTCTAGATCAGGACATTGACTTGTAAAACATATCATATCTTGATTCCTTTAGATAAGATGTCGGACATCAACTTCTCGTAGTCATGGACTTTATCCATGATTGGTTTTTCGTCCGTTATCTGGAACTTTAGCCATTTGCCGACCACATACTTCTTAATTTCTGCGTCGTTAGCTCCGTACTTCTTTTCGAGAGTGTCCTAAATCAACTTGGCACTTTTTTCTTTGTGAAACATGTCGAACAACTTGTTAGACATGTGACTTAACAAGTGGCCTTGAACCGTCTTGTTGTAATTCTGGAATTTCTCAAAAGACACTTGAGCGGCTGCGAGGTCTTCGTTAGTGATAATTACATTAGCAGCATCGGAGATCGTCTGCGATGGCTCCGGTTTGATAAGCACGTAACCTATGTCTAGTTGTTCAAAGAATACCAGAATTCTTTGAGACCACCTCCGGTAGTTGAACCGTCAAGTGCATTGAGCTTGGAGAGATCAAGAACAAGCTTGCTCGATCCATTCGTCATTTTTTGCAGTAATAATCTGTTTCTAAATTGTTGGGAAAAAATAACTGCAAAAGTAGGGCACTAGCACTGACTGTGTACAAATAAAATGAACCAAATAAAACCGTGTCGTGGTTAACACCACTGCCTTAAAAACAAATTCGCCCTAACTGGTGTAGTTGCTGCTACAGGCGGATCGTCTCCCGATGTTAGCACGGACTCTCCGAGAGTTTGTACACCCAATCTTTGGAGCGGAAACAATGGTACTGCTCTTCTCGTTGAACAGAACAGAGAGGAAGAATGAAAGTTGTTTTTCAGAAGAACTTAGAAATAATTTTCGAATAATTTCCAAAGCAGAAATATGCAGTTATTTATAGGAATAGCTTGGGGGTTAAAATCGTCCAAAAACAGTAATAAAATCTGATTTATTTTAGCAATAAATTCGATGATTAATTGACAATTAACAGTTGCTGTAACAGCTGCATTATCCTGCTGCAATTGACTATGTACCTAGACAGAAAACTGTCCATGTACATCTTATAGTCAGCCGTTTTTAACAGCTATCAAACAGCAAATTTATCTGCTGTAATACAGCATAGTTGTAACAGATAAATTGTTAGCCAGCTGTTAATTAGAGCAATTAAATTACGAAAATAATGCCGGTGATAACAGCATAAAAGACCTTCCATTTTCAAAACTATTTGTTCATTCTATAAAACCGGAAGAAAAAACCTTTCACAATTTCAAAGATATTTTCTCCAACACACTCGAACATGTTGAGGACACGGTGTTACTACAACCATGACCACAAACCGGCCGCGGTGGCATGCACATGCGAGGAGCTTGTATTCTAGCACTCATTAAGAAAGGAAGGAAATGTGTTATAAATACCCTTCTAAAGGGCCTTTCCTTCCAAATGTGGGATTTAAGTCTTACACTCTTGGAGCATTACCGACAATAATAGAACCATAATTGATCGTCTCAATTTCTCAATATTATGTGGTAATATATCAAAATATTAAATTTAGTATGTAGATATATAATGCACATCTATTTTATTTGAAATTAAATTTATTTTTTGGAAATATTTATATATATTTCAAAGTTGATAATATTTTTTCTAACATATAAAAAATACAAAATAAAAATTTAGTCGATGAAATCTAATATTCGTTCTCATAGGCTAATAACAAAAAGAAAGGCAAAAATTAAATATTAAAAATAAAATCAAAATTTTTGCCGTACTCGTTTATCATGGAGACTGAATTACGTAGAGTTGGGCGTTCGATCGAGTCGAGAAAAAAATAGAGTTATTCGAGTTTACAAGTTTTATTTTACGATTCAGACTTTATTTGAATTTTTTCGAATCAAGTCGAGTTTATGAAATTCGAGTCTAGACGAATCGAGTTGAGTTTTCGAGTTTATGTATAAATTTAATTGTAATTATTTATATTGTTATAATACATATTGATTCTAATTTAAACGACTTTCTATATCCATATACGATATACATATATATTTCTTCATATTTTGACATGTGATATACATAATATCTCAGGCAAATTTACAAACTCAACTTGAACTAGAAAATTGATCAACTAATTACTAAAAATTTCGAGCTATTCGAGTTATTCGAATTTTTATTTTATAACTCAAACTTTATTTAAAATTTTTCGAGTCGAGTTGAGTTTATGAAATTACAATTCGAGTTAAAACAATCGGTATTTTTCGTGTCGAGTCGAATAATTTGATTTTTTCAAGTCGAATCGAATTTTGCTCGCACCTAAAATTAGGTAGACATAGGTAATTAACTTGAAATCAAGGCCAAAGTCAAATTCAAGTAATTATTATAAAATGGTGAACTTCGAAAAGCATTCCTATTTAAAAATTTAGGTCGACATGATCAATAAAGAATTTGACCGTTGTGTGTATAATTGGGATATTGCTTGCATTGTGTTTTGGTGTTAGTTGGTGGAGTGCTTCGAACTTTTGATTGTGTGCATCATTTAATTTATTTTTTTAGCTTTTGGTTCGTTTCTTTTAATATTATCAAGGTGTATTCTTTTTTTTATTTAAGTTTAAATTTTTTTTAACGAATCCATGATATGTTATTTGTATGATTTATTCTCTAATGAAATTATATTTACTAATTAAAAATATTATCTTTGATCGAAACGAGACCTATTTGGGAAAATAATCTCCAAACATGCTTATTAAGGTTATTTAAAAAAATATTATTATGGTATAAAAATATTTTCGATAAAATACAACGAATGTCACTTAGTTTGTGTTTCTTTCTTATTTTGATCATCAAACTTTGAAAAGTAATGTTTTGATCACTTACATTATAGTTTTGTTACGTTTTATCCATTGAGCCATTAACACATATTACTTTGATAACGTGACATGTTAAAAATGATTAAATTTTAATTTGACCCTTGAATTTTGGATAAAATATCAATTGCATTTGAACTTTGTTTCATTCATTTTTTAACTTTTCAAAAGAAAACCCTAAATATTCTCTCAACCCATAATCTGATAAAAATCCCTTATTATTGGCGATCGTTGTATCAAAAAATTCAATATAACTCTTTTTGGCCTGTTGAAAGGGAACTTGATGTTTGCTTCACCAAAGTTAACGAGAGTCGTAAGAGTTCAGAGTTAAATTAAAATTAATCAATTTTTAACGCGTTACATCATCAAAGTAACAAAAATTAAAGGCTCAATGACCAAAATATAACAAAACGATAATATAAATGACTAAAATATCACTTCTTAAAAATTGATGATCAAAGTAAAAAGAAACTCAAACAGAAGTGACATTAGTTATAATTTACTCTTTAACCTTCAATCTTTTTTTACAAACCCTAATCTAATCCGAATCCTACCTAGAGGAGGGAGGAGGAGGCTCTAAGGGAAGGAAGGAGGCGTAAATGGTGCTTGGCTATTGGTAATTATATTTAATTATTTAAATAATAAAAAGGATAAAATTGGAAATGCAGTTTAGAATTTTTTTTTTACTGCATGACACAAGTGACAGGTTTTATTGTACTTTAATTTTTGTTTTCTAATTGTGCAGCTGAGGGTGAGATTTCTTTTCAAAGCGTTATGAATTATAATTACTCGGTACATATCAGGGTTTTGTACAACCTATATTTTGATTTTAATATAACAAGGAATTTCAAGGACTATTTTGTAAAAGGAATAAAATTTTAAGTATTCAAAAGACTCACAAAATCGATAAGGATTCGAGCTTAAAATGCTTTCCGAGTCAAAATATTAAACCCTAAATATTTTTAGGTGTTTTTGTACTCAAATAGCCAAAATTAGTCTAGGAGTATCGATACGCCCTTAGCCGTATCGATAAGGATTTTAGCTACTAGAATATCGTTTTACACTTATCGGCTATAGGGTACCGATACACATGTAGCCGTATCGGTATGCCATTCAACCTGAGAACCAATTTGCTTATGAGTACCATTACGACCTTGTGCGTATCGATACAGAGTGTTAAGATTTTTCAAATCTTTTGTAATAAATTTTTGATCGTTGCCTTGTCAGTTTATTGGAATCATAAGTTTGAATTTTAGTTAACACGTATCGATACGCCTTTGGTCGTATCGATACGATTTTTCGTGCACAACTTGTAAAGATTCTAGTGAGCAAAACTGGTACCGATACGGTACGGCCCGTACCTGTATGCCTTTGTAACATTGACTCTCCGTATCGATACGAATTTCCGCGTATCGATACCCCTTTGTACAACGACTCTTTCTTCTTATGGCAGGTACCAATATGCTTGCTCATGTACCGATATGCATGGGCCCCAAACAACATTTATTGCGGAAAATGCAGCCCAAACGGCTCTATTGATTATCTCAACTACCCAAACGGTTAGAAATCAATCAGGGGAGTTATAAAAACACGTCACCAAAGCTCCAACAACAACTATTCATCAAGCCTAAAGCAATCAAGCACATATCCAACAATCTTGATCTCTTAGAGTCAAATTCTTGTAACTCACTTGAGTGTTCTTACTTGTAATCATTTTATTCAAGTTTGGGCGTTTAAGTGAACTTTGTATTGTGCAAACATTCTACCTTTGAGATGATTTTTAGTTTACTTATTTGTTATCTCTTTGTGAGGAATTCTTAAGACTTTAGGGTATAAATCTTAAGGGAGTGTAAGGTTATCTCCTTTAGCCTAAAAGGAAAAGCAAATCTAGTGGATTTGAGAAAATCCTTAGTGTAGATAGCTAAGGTAGTGGATGTAAACCTTGTTAGAAGGTTGACCCACTATAATTTCTTGTGTCTCAATCTTTTCATCTTTCCAATTTGCTCCCACCAATTTTTAAATTGCCAATTCACTCACTCTTGGCCTTCCACCATTGATTGATATTCTCAACAGGTGTGCAAAAAATCCGATCCGATCAATCCGATCCGTTTATCTGTTGATTCAATCCAAAATTTTGGATATCTGATTCGTTTTTTATTTTACAAATATTCGAAAATTTTGGATCGGATACGAATAGTTATTTTACATTCAAATCGAATATCCGAAATCCAAAAATTTAAATTTTTTATAGATATAAATCTTGTTATATTCGATATTTTTACTTGTTATATATGAAAAATTGAAATTTCCATGGATACAAATCTTGTTATATTCAATAATTTGTTGATTGTTATATTCGAAAACCCAAAATTTTCATGATATGACGGCCAAATTAAAAAAAATACTTAAATAAAGTCAAAAAAAAAAATACATAATTCAAACACAAAAATAAGATTGTGCATTTTGAGGACCCTTATGGTTCGTTGCTACAGGTTCTTCACGAGGATGCGATTGGCTAATGGTTGGTTAGGCTTAGGGATGGAAATGGATCTTGGACCTGACCCGAATCCGTAGATCCATATCCATTTTATAGGGTATGGATCCTAACATTTTGGACCCGACAGATCCGGGCCGGATCTGGATCCTCTGATTAAAGTACGGATCCAGGTCTAGATCTGACACTAAGATCTAGACCTGGACTCGTTTACCCGTTTATAGAAAAATCCACATTTGGTTTTAAAATATTATTTCTCTTCCTTTTCTTTAATTTTATATTTTACATTATTCTCTAATATAATTTTTATTTATTTATGACAGACACTTTTAAAGGAACACATGCTTGTTCCACTATTAATGAAGATTGTGATGATGATGCGAAAGTGGTGGATATCATTGACATGATAAAGAATAAAGTTATTATATTACATAACCTTGATATTAATATTTAAATTTCACAAATATTATTTCCATTAAACAAATTTTTCTCTTTGGTTGGTTATTTCTTATTTGTTTTAAGATGTTGATGATTTAAGTAGTGATGAAGACTAGCACTCTAAGGAGGTAGAAGTGCGGTATTCGGCTTGCGACAATAGAATGTTTCATGATCTACATTTTTTAATGTTTGTGTTATTCAAAAGACATTTTTGTAATTGTGTTGGAGTTTTTTTTTGAGACATTAGTTTATCGTTTTTTATTCCGTTACAAGTTGTATTGAAATTAATCTTTATTCGATTGGAGATGTGATGTGAAATTAGTCAATGACAGTTTATTACGTTAAAAAATAGGTCGAATGGTCACTTTTTTAACAGACCCGTTTTAGACCCGGATCCGTGAGATCCGTTGGATTTGGATCCGGGTCCCAATTTTCTAGACCCGCGGATTCGGGGCGGGTGTGAATCCAGGATGTGAAAATGGGTCTGGATCTGGGTCTAGCTGGATCCGGTCCAGATCCGGCCCGTTGCCATCCCTAGTTAGGCTCTGTTGTTTCAGTTATGCTTTGATTTGCTGTTGGTTTTCATCTCGTTCGTTTATGCAATTACTGTCATATGCATTCTTTTTCCTTCATTTAGGCGTAAAGAGATTTTTTCCATTTTATCTAAAAAAAAGTTTATCACTAAAGAAGATTAATCTCGATCATAATTTTATATTCCGAATCTAACATTGATAAATCAATATAAATACTTTTGAAAATTTTAAAATTAAAAAAAGTACATAATACTTGAGGATAAAAAGAATTTATAAATTTAAATTTGGTTTTAGAATAAAAAATAAAAGGTCTAAAATAAAAATAAAATAAAAAATTTAAAACATTATATTGAAATGTAATAATTTTTTGATGCCACCAGCGGCAAAGTTCCTCTTCCAAAGAATGCAAAGATGGAATCAAATCAAGCAGCGAAAATTTTGGAGTTTCAGTCGACAATATCGGTCTGAGGATTCTTCTTTAAATTGCAATAATGGTTGTAGGGCCGGCCTGGGCTTTTAGTGATCCAAGGAAAATTTTAAAAATAGTCATAAATTAGATATTTAAATTATAATTGTGGTCGTATTACGGTTGTGTTATATTTATCGTGGTTGTAGACATTACAGATGTTATTTCGGCCAGTGCGAGTACCGTGATTTTGATTTTTTTAATAGCATATGATATTGTGGACATAGTGTTTGCAGGTATCTTCATATGGTGTTGCTAACGTCATATAACAGTCGTTGTTGTGGTTGCATGCCACTATTTAAATCCATGTTCCTAGTAGCAAGTAATGAAAAAAATTAAATTTTAAGAGTAGGTACACAATAATTAGTATTGAAAAATTGGGACCCTAATAAAAAAATTAAAATTTCAAAGTATTAGTATAATAACAAATGTTGGGAAAAAATCGAGCCCCTAATAACAAGTAATAGAAAAAAAATAAATTTTAAGAATAGACCCCTAATAATAAATATTGAAAAAAATTAGCCTCATATTAACAAGTATTGAAAAAAGCTAGGGCCCTAATAAAAAATATTAAAAAATAGACCTTGAACAACAAATATAATTCGAAAAAAAGTACAAACATATAATTTCCCTGAGCAGTGAGCCCTGGCCTAGAGCCGGGCTCGAATGGTAGTTCTTCTTGTGCAAACTCAATATTTATATTGCAACATGATTTAGAGAAAATTTTAATATATATATATATTAAAAGTACCTAGTCAGGTACTCGGTTAAGAAACATTTTTGAAACATACTCGACCCGACAACCAGGAAAAATCACGGGTCGGGTATCCAATTAGAAAATTGGGTTTTTTCATTACAAATACTTGATAATTTTTTATCAGAATGACAGGTCGACGGGTCAGATATTTTTTAACACTCGACTTACTATTGACTATGGGTGTATTTGGTTTAATTTTTTAATAAAATTTGAACAGAACTGCAGTCTACAATTTTTTTCAAAAGAAACCCGAAAGGTAAAAAACCCAAATACCAAAACCTGAAATTTGCAGTTCGGTTCTATTAAAAACAACGGCTTTAACAAGCTTTTTTTTTCTAATTCAAAAAAGAAAGTAAAACGTATATCATATTTTAATTTATTATTTAACACTCAAATTTCAATTTAATTTGTCATCAAGAACAAGAAAGCACAAGTCTTGAGCCCTTGACAAATTTAAGATTTTTCAAATTAAAAAATAACAATGATTACAAACAGACAACCTATCTAAAAATTAAATATCCTCTCTCTCTAGACGACTAGACTAGACCCCACTTGGATTAAATTTGTGTACTTTTGTTTTTTTTTGTAATTTGCATGTCCGTCTTACGGTCCATGTTCGGGGTATGAGGCCGCCCCTCCCAACAACGTTGTCTCCGAGGTTTGAACTCGCGACCTATCTTTGGGAGTGCAATGTGCCTTACCAACGCACTCAACAATTGTTGGTGTAATTTTGTTTATTTTACTTTGATTTAGTTCAGTTCAATTTAAATTTAAGTCAAATAAAATTTTTAATACATTTACACATTATAAAATGGGTAATTATTCCATGCACAAACGCTTGTGTTTACGCAAGTGCCTTAATTTTAGGGTTTAGAGACTCTATTTAGGGTTTAAAGTTTAGGATTTTAAGTGTAGTACTTTTGAATTTAGGGGCTATTAATAAAATTTTAGGTTTAGGGTAAAAAATTAGGATTTATAGGTTAAAACCTAAATCCCTAACCATATTACCTTAAAACCTAAACCCCTAACCCTAAACCCTAAATTCTAACTATGAACTATAAATTCTAAACCTGACACTAAAACCCACCGCTGCAATGACGTCACCAGTATTCTCTGTAAAGTTGACTTGTGGATTGTTCTGGCGGTCTGACCGTTGTTGACACTAGTAGGCTTTGTGTCGATGCTGCCCACATACATAGCAGTTGACCACTTTGCC
This sequence comes from Hibiscus mutabilis, assembly GCA_019671005.1. Lineage (NCBI taxonomy): Eukaryota > Viridiplantae > Streptophyta > Magnoliopsida > Malvales > Malvaceae > Hibiscus > Hibiscus mutabilis. Next base: position 34,385,319 of record CM033743.1, on the reverse strand, counting down.
TTGGGCTTTGTCCTTTTCTGGTTTTTTGAAGTTGGTAGTAACCTTCTAGGGTTTGATTTTTTTCTTCTGGCTTGCCTTTTTCTTAAGTTTAGATTTAGAACCTGAGGCAGCACCAGATTCAACCAGGTTAGCTTTTAGAGAAAATTTACTAAAGTTGGAAACCTAATCTTTTAATCGATTTGCCTCCTCTATCTTCATGTAAGCCATCAACTCTTCTATTATCATATCCCTCAATTTGTGTTTAAGGAATTGAGGTAGTTGACCCAAGACTTAGGTAACTTTTTGATCAGGACGTTGGCTTGTAACACACCACACATCTTCATTCCTTCAGATAAGATGTCAGACACCAACTTCTCTTAGTCATGGACTTGATCCATGATTGGTTTTTTGTCCATCATCTAGAACTTTAGCCATTCCCTGACAATATACTTCTTAATTTTCGCGTCGTCAGCCCCGTACTTCTTTTCGAGAGTGTCTCATATCAACTTGGCACCTTTTTCTTTGTGAAACATGTCTACAACTTGTTAGACATGTGACTCAACAGGTGACCTCGAACCGTCTTGTTGTATTTCTGGAATTTCTCAGAGGACACTTGAGCGGCTGCGAGCCTTTGCTAGTGATAATTGCATCAGCAGCATCGAAGATCGGTTGAGATGGCTCCGGTTTGACCAACGCGCAATCTAGGTCTAGTTGTTCAAAGAATATCAAAATTCTTTGAGACCACCTCATGTAGTTGAACCCGTCAAGTGCATCGAGCTTGGAGAGATCAAGAACAAGCTTGCTCGATCCATTTGTCATTCTTTTAGTAATAATTTGTTTCTAAATTGTTGGAAAATTGACTGCAAAAGTAGGGCGTTAGCACTGATTGGATACAAATAAAATAAACCAAATAAAATCGTGTCGTGGTTAACACCACTGCTTAGAAACAGATTCACCCCAACTGGTGTAGTTGCTGCAATAGGCGAATTATCCCCCGAGGTTAGCACGGACTCTCCAAGAGTTTGTACTCCCAAACTTTGGAGTGGAAATGGTGGCAATGCTCTTCTCGTTGAACAGAACAGAAAGGAAGAATGTACATTGTTTTTCAGAACTTGGAAATGATTTTCGGATAATTTCCAAAGTAGAAATAGGCAACTATTTATAGGAATAGCTTGGGGTTAAAATCGTCTAAAAATAGTAATAAAATTTGATTTATTTTAGCAATAAATTCGCTGATTAATTGACAATTAACAAATGCTGTAACAACTATATTATCCTGCTGTAATAGCTGTAATTATTCTATTACAATTGACTCTATGTAACGACTCAAATTTTTATGTCAACAATGGGCGTTGACTTGGGTCGTAGACCGACACGTTAGGCCGAGATGTTGGGCTTTATAGGTCTCTTTGTGTTGTTGGGCTTGTAAATGGAGGGGAAATGAGTGATGAAGTGGGCAGCATGGTAATTTCTCCCTCAAAGGCTGATACCCTCATAAAATTTCTACATTTTTGGCAAGGGAAATCATCATTGCTCCCTTCTTTTTCCTCTATATCTTCATCTTCCTTCTATTCCAAACCAAAGAAAAAGTTGCAAGCTTGTTGTTGTGGAGTGAGAATATCGGATTGGTGATCAAGAGAAGTTTTATCAGCATCAAATGATCTCTATTTCAAGATAAACATCACTCGAATCAATGAAATTAAAGTTTGGGGGCTTGAGTCAAGAAGAGAGGTGGCAAGAGCTTGAGGAGAGCTTTTATTTTGGGATTTGATTGTTTAAGGTCAGTACATTCTGACTCCTACATTTCCTGAACATCATAAAATGAATGCCTTGCTTGGTTTTATGATTTATTGGTGTTAAGTTTGGTTTTTAGGAGCTTGAACCCCTTTAATGGTGAATCTCGAATTAATGGTTAATAAGGTGTAATAAGGGTAGCAGATTACTCTAATCAACTCCCATAAGATGTATGATTAAGTTAATGGGTTAAAAGATATGTTTTAGGGCTTGGGAAGTGATTTTCTGAGCCTTGGAGGCTATTTCTAGGCTTCAGGGTCAAGTATCGATACCCTGTGTTCTAAGGATAAACTCAGGCTTTTCTTGACGGGAGTATCGGTACGATATCTTCCAGTATCGGTACAGTGTCTTCCAGCATCGGTAAACCATATCTCCCAATATTGGTATGGTATCTTCTAGTATCGGTACGGTGTCTTTAAGCATCGGTGAATCATGTCTTCCAGTATCAGTACGATGTCTTCCAATATCGGTATGCCATACCTTTCAGTATCGGTACAGTGTCTTCCAGTATCGCTATGCCATGTCTTCTAGTATCGGTATGGTGTCTTCCAGCATCAGTACACCATGTCTTCCAATAATGGTACAATTTCTTCCAGCATTGGTATGTCATGTCTTCTAGTATCGGTACGGTGTCTTCCAGCATCAGTACGCCATGTCTTCCAGCATCGGTAAACCATGTTTTCCAGTATCGGTACGCAAGGACCTGTATCGGTACTCACTGGGTAATCTGTCTATAAATGTTAAAAATGAGTTTGAGGGGTTATTAATTCATGGTAAAGGGTCTGGTGGGTCCCTAAAGGTATAAAACAAATCTTAAAACTGAGAAATCAGGGTTGGTAACCCATATATGGATTAATGGCTAATGTCTTGGTAATAATTGGGTAAGTTGCTTGCACTAAGAATCAATAGGGATCCATAGTGGATCGGTTAATTCTACATGGAAGATTTGGGTCCTCGTTGTGTGCTGAAAGGACACCCATATAGGCTAGATACCGCAAATAATGGAATAATCTAATGAGAAAGGTGAGTGTGAGCTTAAAAGACATATATTAATTACTGCAACAAATGAGTTATGCCTTGGGGCATTGGTAATGGTTGGCTGGATGTCTTTTATCTCTCGGTGAGATATATTGATGCTCGGGGGACCATGTGTTAACGTATGTGTCTTGGTTAGGAATCTGGATGTCCTAGAGTTAGTGCAAGGCACTTAAATATGGGGATGAGTACTCCGGGCTGTGTGATCGAGTACATACGACGTATCCATGGGCTATGCGATCTGGATGCAGTTAGAAACCTATCATTGGGCTATGTGATCAAGATATAGAAATACAACTCGGGGCTGTGTGAGCTCGAGTAACTCGAAGGGCTATGTGATCTGGATGCGGTTAGAAACCTATCCTTGGGCTATGTGATCAGGATATGAAAATACAACTCGGGGGCTGTGCGAGCTCGAGTAACTGGAAGGGCTATGTGATCTCAAGTAACCTGATTGGCTATGTGACCTCAGGAAAAGTCTGCTTGTGGCTATTGTGATCCAAATATATTTAGGATGTATTTGTGGCTATAGTGATCCAGATATGATCCTTATCTGACGATTATGTGATCACAGGTAACCCGACGGTTGTGTGAGCACTGGAAAATAGTAGGGCTTCATTGGCCATTGTAGGGAATGTATGTTATTACGTTGTTGTATGGATAATAGATGTTGGCTATTTTACCGCTAGGCTATGTGTTCAGGGTAGGGTTTGCTACTCGACGGGCTGTGTGAGCTCGATGAGCTGTGTGATCTCGAGTATGGGCTATATTACCCTTGGGTATGTGATTAGGGTATGAGACGTAACTCGATGGACGGTGTGGCATCGAGTATGGTAAGCCTGGGATGGCTTGGTGGACTTTTTACATAATAGTGATATCTTGAGACAGTTGTAAGCTTTAGCTAGGATAGGCTAGAAGATGATCCTTAGATGTTGAGAAGCCTTTTGCGCACTATTAATTATAGTATCATGCATTCTTGTTTTACAATATTTATGAATTGTAGTAGAGTAGAAATGTACCACTAAGCCTTGTTAGCTCAACGTGCGGAATTGTGATTTTTTCCGTGCGTAGGTTGACAGGTTGCTTTTGGAGGAGCACATCGAGGAGGATTTCCCAGCACCGAACTAGTTTCAGAGTACAATACTTGATGTTTAGTTTGGACTGATTGTATTCGTAGGACCTTACCACAGTCGAGTCTGTATCTTATTTTGGTTTACTACTATTTGGTCAAACGATGTATTTTATTTGGAACTTATATTTTGTAAACCCTTTTAATCTCCTTATCTACGTGGATTTTATGGTAATGGATTATTTTGAGAATGGAAAACTTGAGGTTTTAAATTGAGAAATTTTAATGGGCCGATTTTGGGTGACCCGAATCTGAGGCTCCGAATTCGAGATGGGATCGGGGTGTACAATTATTGGTATCACAACCTAGGTTTAGTACGTTCTAGGAAACCCCGGGTGGTATAGAGGTCGTGGTAAGGTGTCTAGTGAATACAACTCCCTAAATTTAAGTGTACTTTACAAGAATGGGAATCTTGATGTGCCACCTTGTTTGTTGTATTTCAGAGAAAGGATTGATGGACCGGTAATGAAGAGGCAAGTCACTTTCGTGACCCTACATCTGCCCTTTTGCGCGTGGTGCAAGCTATTCCGAGGCAATCTGAGACGCCTCACAAGACCCTGTAGATAGACCTGGCAAACTTGACCCGAAAATCCAAAATCGAACCGATTTATCCGATATAGATCTAAACAAGATGACCCAAACGTGACCCGAAATCGGAAATAAACTGAACCGAAACTGAAATCAATCCGAATTCTAGAAGAACCGATATAGACCCGTAACTAATTTGATCTAAACCGATTTGACCCGAATCGATTTTCACCCAAACCGAAAGCAACCCGTAATTAATTTGCTCAAAACTGAACATCAACCCGATTTTTACCCAATATTTGAGCCAAAGTGAATGAACAATTTATTTTTACTATTGTTTATTTTTTAACAATATGATAAATAGTAAAATAATATATGCTTTATTATCTTTTTGCATTATAATAGTACTAGTTAATCATTACATTTGATAATAATTTAATGGTTTAATATCACGTTTTCTTCTTTAACAAAGCAATTTCATTTTTTTGACAAACACAAATTAGCATAAAACACAAGTTTTAAATAAAGAGTTCTCGTTCAAAAGTAATATTTAGCTGGAGATAAAGTCAAATATCTAAACTCAGCTACTCTTACATATCAAACTCGGTTACATTGAGTACACACAAATAAGTACGCATCAACTTTTGGATTTTGCTTCAATCAAATCCACATAAGAACCAACAAACTTGTCGTCTTCCGTAGTTACATAAACAATAACAAAATGTCATTAATTTATTTATTACTAAAACAAAAATTTAAGCAATGTAACTTTTAAGTTAAAATAAACAAATACAATAGACTAATAATCCAAGAATATAGCGTAATAACTATAAAGAGGATTTAGATTATTTTTTATCCTGATGGGAAGCCTTCAATGGTTGAAGTTGGGTGCTCCGATGATGACTGCAACAAGAGCGGTTGGAACTTTGAAAGTGGATGAGAAAAGAGAATTTAGGGATCTTTTTAGCTTAGGGATTTAAGTCTTGCCCTCTTACGTGTGGGTTGGGACTTGGAAAATTAATTTAAGTCTAAAAAATAAGAAATTAATTTAAGTCTAAAAAATAAAAATACTAATCTAATTTGCAAAGAAAGGGGAGTAGGAGGGGCAGGGATAGTAGGAGGGAAAAGCTGCAAAATCCTAATATAAATAATCTAGTCAATTGCAAAGAAAAGGGGAAAGTAGGAGGAGCTGGGAAAGTAGGAGGAAAAAGTAGGATGGAAACGTAAAATTTTAATATACATATTCTAGTGAAGTTTGATAATATATATACACGTATACTCGAGTCAATTTTTTTAAATCGCTTTTGTTATAATATCGGAATGATAATGGCAAACAAACGATATTGTTTGTTATAGTATGGTTTAAAATTTAAGGTTTATGGTTATAATTTAAGGTTTATGATTTAAGGTTAATTTTATTTTTTATATGCTATAGGGTTTTTAGGTAATATTTCAAAGATAGATTGATCGGCATAGAATGAAACAGGAAATCAAACGATAGAGAGCAAAGAAAAATTACAGGGGAGAAAACATAGACATGACTCACAAGGACAAGTCCAATGATGAGCAACAATTACGAAGCACCTTGATAAAGAAGAAAAAAGTGGGAAGTGGAGACAAAGATGAAAAATAGTAAAAGAAAAAAGATCGAGAAAAAAGAAGAATCGAGAAGGGAGATCAACCGCCAAAATCGACGGCGGTTGGTTGTTGTAAAGATAAAAGATAGGTAAAAAGTTAAAACAGAAATGGCAGAGGGTTTTTCAAAGATAGGGTTTTTTAAAAACTGAATGTAAATTTAACTTAGACATATATTTAGGTAATATTTCAAAATGCTCATCATATGTGCAATTATGGTCTAAGATTTGATTCAATGCCCATAAAATTAACTCTCTTTTTTAACGTGTATTTTGAAAATATAAAAAAAATTTATCGTACTAAAAACTAGCATCGAATATGAATTTTAAAAGATATATAGTTATAGGATTGGATCGAGATCCGTTAGGTTCAGGTTAAATGATTAATACCAATGATGGTTGATTTTGAAACATTGAACGATTGGAACTAAACTTAAATGATAATATTAACAAATAAAAGATATGTTTTTACAATAATATATAATTAATTCTATATATAATATACACAATTAGATTCACACCCAAGTCCAACTCAAACTGAATTGACCCGAAAATTTAAAGATTAACCCGACCTGACCCGACCCAAACCGATCTGAACGACCTGATATCGACCAGACTCGAAAATGTCCGATCTGATATTGACCCGACTCAAAAACAACCGATCCGATATTAACCCGAATCACTGATCCAATACCCAAATTGACCCGAATCATCATAGAACCGAACTAAAATCCAAACCAAACCCGAACCAATTTGATCCAAATCTAAACTGAATGCAGACAAACCCAAATCAAATTGAACCGAAATGATCCAAATTGAAATCGAACAGAACCGAACGACCTATTTGATACCTTTACCTGTAGAGAGGCTTCATCGTTTTGGGCCTAAAAATTTTGAAGGCTTAGGTGGGAATGACCCGATCTAGGCTGACCAGTGGTTGCACGACACACAAAGAATCTTGAGACAGGTGAAGGAAAGACCTGAAGATGATCTTGATTGCATTGTTTCCCTTCTTAAGGGCAATGCACACGAGTGGTGGGAGACCGTAGAGTTAGGTTTACAACCTGCGCTCCCGACATGTGATATCTTTGTGGATGAGTTTCGAAAGAAGTACATCAGTGAGGTACATATGGATGAGATAAGGGACCAATTTTTACATCTAATTTAAGGAGATCGAATGGTGTTTGCTTATGAGAAAGAGTTTTTTGTTTGAGCCGTTACGCTCTGGAGTTTGTTGGGACGGAGGAGTTGAGGTGCAAGAGGTTTAGACAAGGTTTGAGGGCCGAGCTTCAGTTGCATGTGACAGCGGGTCCACTCAGGACACTTTTAGAATTAGCTAATAGTGCAAAGGTGTTAGAGCGGCTTCAGGATACGATGTCGTGTAAGACGGTGGATAGTAGGGCATGGCGTAGAGACCAAAGATATCGTGGATCCTTCTCCTTATCCGCATGAGAGGTTTTATGCTTTGAGGAGTTTGAAGAGAGTTGTTTCAGACCAGCTACCGAGAGTAAGTTTGGGATCTAGATCAAGGATTCATAGGGGCCCTTTAATTTCTACTCTAGAAGGGAGTACTGATGGTTCTGTTGGAGCATCGCTTTCACCAGCGTATAAGCATTGTGGCCGACATCACCTTGGAGTGTGCTTTTTGCTTCGGAGATTTTGCTACAGGTGTCAGGCGCTATGACATATAGCAAAGGATTGCCCAGTTATTGATGAGGATTCACCAGCTCAGTCTCAGAGGTTAGCTACTTCCCGTCATGATTAGAGTTTTACTAGAAGCGGAGCTAGGGCGCCGTTAGGTTATCGAGGTAAAGGTCCTGTAAGACCCACCACTAGGGTTGGCACGTGAGGCATTGTTAGACAGTCTGCTGCTCAGATTAGAGTTGACAGCGTTGCGACCGAGGATATATCAAGTAATTAAGTTTTGTGTTGGTTCTAGTTGTTGTGATAGCCGTTAGCTCTTTAGTTCTGTAATGGGTTGGTTCTTATGAATGAGTATCATGGTAAATCTTGGGTTTTTTGTTGTTTTAGATGGTAATTAGGATTACATTCTTTGCTAGATAAATTCTTATTGTAGATGGTTGTTGAAAGTACAATGCGTGTCGTGAGTTGTGTGTGAGAAGTTGTAAAGTTTTAGATTGCATGAAGCTGTTGTTAGTGTCAATTGTGTAGGATCTTAACCTCTCTAATGTGGACGTTGTGCTCCGTAGTGCTAGCTCAATGAGGGTTCTATATATTGTAAGTGTTCTTAGCTTGCGTTGTAGAACGAGGGTTGAGAGTTTCTGGTCTTAGTGTTGTGAGTGTTTTGAGGGTATGGAGGTACCCTTAGTGAATGAGTAGTCTTACCGTTGATTGTGGTTTAGAACCGCGATAAAGGTAAGGGTGAGTTTGTTGGTAGTGTCTATCGCTCCGTGGTATGGTACTTAACGAACTCCTTGTTGGAGGCACGCTTGTGCAAGCAACCAATTGGGTGTCATTGCCAAGTGCTTCGTCGAGATCGTCACTGAATGGGAATAGCTTGAATGGTGGATTTGGATGTGTCGAGTCGTAGTGTAACGGTGGGAGACTACTGCGTGTAAGAGCTTGTTTTGGCCATAGAATGTAAGAGCTTCGCGTGTAGTTTTTCGGAGTAAATGTACCGTTGAACAGGTCAAATGAAGGTTGTGATGAACATGGTTGAAGTCCTAAGGGCGAATCGTAAGGATAGTTTCTTGGCTCGTGCACCTATTGAGCTAGATTTTATAGAGTTGGAGGATTACCCAAACGAGTTCGACCAAAGTTATTATCGGTTAAGGCAAGCAGTGTACAAGTTATTAGAGCAGCGCAGTGGAAATGTGGATCAATAGCTGTGTTGAGGGTAACCAGATGGTTGTGTTACAAAAAAAATATTTTTAAACAGACCAGTTGGAGATCCTTGAAAACAGTCAGATGGCTCTTCACGTCTGATTGCTGGGACTGAGCCATGAGTTAGAAAAAGGTGTTTGGACTTTCGTAAATAGAATGGTTAGTTTTGGGTTGCTTGTGTGAGTTCGTAAGTGAAGGTGGTCATTTCTCGTAGCCAAGTAGTTGAATCGTAAGTGATTTTCAATCCTGTTGAAAGCAAGTTTGGATAAAGCAAAGTTTTAAGTTCCGACTTGGTGGGTCAAGTCTGGAGAAAAGAGCTGTTAGTTCAGGGTAGATTGATGATAATGATCGGTTGTTAGGGTTTTGCTTGTCCTTTAATGGTTTAACCGGGATATGGTTGTTAGGCGTGATGCGTTTCTGACAATGGTTTGTGGATGTTGTGCAACATTTTAGACGTAGATAAAGTCTAAGTTTAGTTTTTGGTTGACAGATGCTAGTAGAAAGGTTGGTTAACCGAGATAGAATCTATTAGAAGTGAGTTCTTTAAGTTGATGTTTGAACAACGTGGCTCGAGGTTGGTTATGTTACCATGCTTATCGGTTCGTTATAAGTGTCGTTAGTTGCTAAAAATGAGTCATTGGAAATCTCAAGAGAAGTGTTAATAGCATGTGGTTTAATGCTATGGTCTTGTTTAAGATAGATTGAGGGAGAACTCTCCCTAATCAAGGTAATCCTGCTTGAATATTGAAATGGTTTGATCTATTTTGGTTACATCTCTCTTTCATCCATCTAAATTTCGAGGACGAAAATTTTTGAAGGATGGGAGAGTTGTTACGACCTAAATTTTTGAGTCAACAATGGGCGTTGACCTGGGTCTAGGACTGACACGTTGGGACGAGATGTTGGGCTTTGTAGGCCTCCTTGTGTTGTTAGGCTTGTAAATGGAGGGAAAATGAGTGATGAAGTAGCTAGCATGATAATTTCGCCCTCAAAGGCTGATACCATCTTAAAATTTATATATTTTTGGCAAAGGATGAGGTCATCCTTGCTCCCCCATTTTTCCTCTTTATCTTCATCATCCTTTCATTCCAAACCAAAGAGAAAGTTGCAAGCTTGTTGTTGTAGAGTGAGAATCCTGGATTGGTGATCAAGAGAAGTTTTATCAGCATCAAATGATCTTCATTTCAAGATACACATTACTAGAATCAGTGGAAGTAAAGTTTAGGTCTTGAGTCAAGAAGAGAGGTGGCAAGAGCTTGAAGAGAGCTTTATTTCGGGATTTGCTTGTTTAAGGTCAGTCATTTTGACTCCGACATTTCATGAACATCATAAAATGAATTCCTTGCTTGGTTTTATGATTTATGGGTGTTAATTTTGGTTTTTAGGAGCTTGAACCCCTTTAATGGTGAATCTCGAATTAATGGTTAATAAGGTGTAATAAGGGTAGCAAATCACTCTAATCAACTCTCATAAGATGTATGATTAAGTTAAAGGGTTAAAGGATATGTTTTGGGGGCTTGGGAAGTGATTTCCCGAGCCTTGGAAGCTATTTCTAGGATTCGATATTGATACTCAGGATCGAGTATCGATACCTTGTGTTCCGAGGATGAACTCAAGCTTTTCTTAAAGAAAGTATCAGTATGGTATCTTCTAGTATCGGTACGGTGTCTTCCAACATTGATAAACCATGTCTCCTAGTATTGGTAAAGTATCTTCCAATATCGGCACGGTGTCTTCCAGCATCGGTAAACCATGTCTTCCAGTATCACTACGGTGTCTTTCAGTATCGGTACGCCATGTCTTTTAGTATCGGTACGGTGTCTTCTAGTATCGGTACGGTGTTTTCCAGTATCGGTACACCATGTCTTCCAGTATCGGTACGGTATCTTCCAGTATCGGTATAATTTCTTCCAGCATCAGTACGCCATGTCTTCCAATATCGGTACGATGTCTTCTAGCATCGGTAAACCATGTTTCCCAGTATCGGTATGCAAGGACCAGTATTGGTACCCACTGGGCAATCTGCCCGTAAATGTTGAAAATGAGTTTGGGTGGTTATTAATTCATGGTAAAGGGTCTGGTGGGTCCTTAAAGGTATAAAACAAATCCTAAAACTGAGAAATTAGGGTTGGTAACCTATATGTGGATTAATGGTTAATGGCTTGTAATAGTTGGGTAAGTTGTTTGGACTAGGAATCTGTAGGGATCCGTGGTGGATCGGTTAATGCTACCTGGAAGATTGGGGTATTTGCTGTGTATTGAAGGGATGCCCATATAGGCTGGATGCCGCAAATGATGGAATAATCTAATTAGAAAGGCGAGTGTGAGCTTAAAAAACATTAATTATTGCAACAAATGAGTTATGCCTTGGGGCATTAGTAATGGTTGGCTGGATGCCTTTTATCTCTCGGTGAGATATATTGATGCTCGGGGGAGCATGTGTTAACGTATGTGTCTTGGTTAGGAATCTGGATGTCCTAGAGTCAGTGCAAGGGCACTCAAACAGAAGTGACATTAGTTATAGTTTACTCTTTAACCTTTTACTTTTTTTTACAAATCCTAATCTAATCATAATCCTACCTAGAGGGGAAGGAGAAACTTTAAGGGAAGGAAAAAGGCGTACCTAGAGGATCTAGAACCCACAACCTACGGGAATACGAAAGAACAAAGATGAATAACTTGACCAACTGACCAAATATGCTAGCTCCCTTTATCATTCTATTCGTAATTATATTTAATTATTTAAATAATAAAAAAGGATAAAATTGGAAATGCAGTTTAGAATTTTTTTCAGTGCATGACACAAGTGACAGAGGTTGTATTGTACTTTAATTTTTGTTTTCTAATTGTGCAGCTGAGGGTGAGATTTATTTTCAAAGCGTTTATGAATTATAATAACTCGGTACATATCAGGGTGTTGTACAACCTGTATTTTGATTTTGATATAACAAGGAATTTTAAGGACTATTTTGTAAAAAGAATAAATTTTTAAGTATTCAAAAGACTCACAAAATCAATAAGGATTCGAACTTAGAATGCTTTTTAAGTCAAAATATTAAACCCCAAATATTTTCTAAGGATACTGATATGCATGTAGCCGTATCGGTACGCCATTTAACATGAGAACCAATTTTGCTTATGAGTATCGGTACGACCTTGTGCGTGCTGGTAAGGGTGTTAAGATTTTTCAAATCTTTTGTAATAAATTTTTGACCGTTGCCTTGTCAGTTTATTGGAACCATAAGTTTGAATTTCAAATAACACGTATCAATACGTCTTTGTTCGTATCGATACGATTTTTTGTGCACAACTTATCAAGTTCCCGTGAGCAAAACTAGTACCGATACGGTACGGTCCATACGTGTACGCCTTTGTAAAATTGACTCTCTGTATCAATACGACTTCCTGCATATCAATACCCCTTTGTGCAACAGCTTTTTCTTCTTATGGCATGTACCGATATGCTTGCTCATGTACCGACACGCTTGGTCACCAAACAACATTTATTGCAAAAAAAAATGCAGCCCAATGGCTCTATTGATTATCTCAGCTACCAAACGGTTAGAAATCAATAAGGGGTATAAAAACAAGTCTCCAAAGCTTTAACAACAACAATTCATCAAGCCTAAAGCAATCAAGCACATATCCCAACAATCTTGATCTCTTAGAGGCAAACTCTTGTAACTCACTTGATTGTTCTTACTTGTAATCATTTTATTCAAGTTTGAGGGTTTGAGTGAACTTTGTATTGGGCAAACATTCTTAAGACTTTGGGGTATAAGTCTTAAGGGAGTGCAAGGTTCTCTTCTTTAGCCTCAAAAGGAAAGCAACTCTAGTGGATTTGAAAAAATCCTTAGTGTGGATAGCTAAAGTAGTGGATGTAAACCTTGTTAGAAGGTTGAACCACTATAATTTCTTGTGTCCCAATCTTTTCATCTTTCCAATTTGCTTCCACCAATTTTTAAATTGTCAATTCACCCCTCTTGGCCTTCCACCATTGATTGATAATCTCAACAGGTGTACAAAAAATCCGATCTGATCCGTTTATCTGTTGATCCGATTAGAAATTTTCGATATCTGATTCGTTTTTTATTTTACAAATATCCGAAAATTTTGGATCATATACGGATAGTTATTTTACATTCAGATCGGATATTCGATTATCCAAAATTCAAAAATTTAAAATTTTTTATAAATATAAATCTTGTTATATTCGATATTTTTACTTGTTATATATGAAAAATTGAAATTTCTATGGAATACAAATCTTATTATTTTCAATAATTTGTTGATTGTTATATTCAAAAACTTAAAATTTTCATGATATGACGGCTAAATTAAAAAAATACTTAAATAAAGTCATAAATTCGGATATTAAGATATTCAAATATCCCATATCCGAAAATTCGAATATTCAATTTTTTCGGATCAAATGCAGATCGCTAAATTATCAATCTAAAAATTTCAGGTATTTGAAATTTTGGATCGGATCAAATATCCGAAATGCACACCCCTAGTACATATCCATCCCCGTACTGTTGACATTGGAAGGATTTTTTATTGAAAAGCCGGTTTCATTTCAAAACAAGATAACAAAAATACATCAAGGAGAACAAGCGAGAAGAAATACCTAGAAAAACATGAACACACAAGAACAAAAAAAAGAAAAGTACACAAACAGTGTAAGCAAGGCTTCAATACGAAGCAACAACAAACAATAAGCGAAAAATACAAACAACCAAACAACACAGAGAAACACAACGGGAAAGTTAGCTTCTAGATCAAACATGGACTAAAAAGTAAAAATGCGCCAGAACGAAGAATGCAACGAGAAGTCAAATCAATCATCGTGTCGGGATTTAAGAATTGCCGATGACAAATGATCAGAACGAGTGAGGAAGAGCTAGGGAACATAACCGATGATCAACCGTCGGGAAAGAAAACATGCAAGGATGGGATTTAGAGCTCAACCCTAAAAAAACAAGGTGAGGGAAAAAAACTGGAGAAAGGAAGAGGGGAGCTCCCCTTAAAACATGTATTCATGCATCCCTTTCATTGTTGAGGGTCCAAAATTAGTCTGATGTCGTCAGAGAGAGACTTTCAACGAACAAAACCAAACATGGAGCGGCAGAGTACCGATCAAAACAAAATAAAGGAAGAAAGCTAGGCCGAAAAAAATAATTACGAGGAGATGAGGGAAAAAAAGCAAAGAAAAATTTTAATATTTAGAATTTTGATAATTTCTTAAATTATATTTTAAAAAGTTGTTTATTTAAAGATAATATTTTTACAAAAATATCATTTTAATATATAAATGACATTCTCCCCATCATGAGGTATTTGCCCCGGGGATCTGCTCTCTCCGTACATCTTTGTTATTTGTATGGAGCATTTGGTGCAATTAATTCAGGTCATAGTCAATAATGGTCAACGGCATCCGTTCCGCACATCGCTTAATATCCCAAGTATCTCCCATCTCTTCTTTGCGGATGATCTAATCTTGTTCGCTAAGATCTTGATCAATCAAATGTCAGTTATTCGTCATGTGCTTGTAGCTTCTGTCACGTTTCTTGGCACAATGTTAGTCGTGATAAAACGAACATTTATTTCTCTAAGAATGTTCCGACTGAGATCAGACAAAATATTAGCATGATGTATGGGTTTACTAAGGTTTCAAACCTTGGGAAATATTTGCAGGTTCCATTAATTCAACAGAGAGTTACTACAGCTTCATATAATTATCTGATACAAATGGTACAAAGAAAGTTGAGTGGATGGAAAGCTAAGTCTTTATCATTAGCTGGACGAATCACATTTGCAAGATCTATTTTGGCAGCAATTCCATCGTATACCATGCAATCCACAGTTTTACCCAAACGCATTTGTCTAGAATTGGAGCGGTTGATTCAGAGATTTATCTGGGGTATAACCTCAAAAAGAGGTGGCGTTCGTCTAGTTCCGTGGGAAGACATGTAAACCACTGGCTTATGGAGGACTCGGGTTATGGAAAATGACGAATAAAAAATGAGGCTTTGCTTATGAAATTGGCATTTAATTTGCTAGCTAACAAGGATGCTTTGTGGTTCTCTTTCTCCGCGCTAAGTACAAATGTCCAAATGGGACCCCGTCTCGTTATGCAACCAAAGTTGTTCAAGATTATGGAAGGGCCTTAGCATTGTGTGGAATGATGTCCGTGGCAACCTCACTTGGGGCTTAGGGAATGGTGCTAACGTGAATTTTTGGTTTGATAAATAGGTTGCTGAGGTGGGACCTTTGTATAAGTATGCTAGTCCGAGCCTTCTTTCTTTGCTACCACAGGTGTCGGTTGCTGCTAACCCTGAATTGGGAGATTGGTCGCAGGTATTATTCAAAGATTTGCTCCATGCTCGTGTTTTATTACGTATAGCTGCCATCAAAAGCCCAATGCCACATCTCAGCAATGATATAATCGGATAGAAGAGTGGCGTGAATCGTCAATTTACAGTGAAATCAGCTTATAAACTCCGGGTTGCTTCACCGACTGATACACCAGACAAAATATGGAAAATTATCTGCACTTTTAGAGGATCAAAAGATCCGAATTTTCATGTGGCTTGTTTGTTGTGGGAGGCTTATGACTAATGCCGACCGAGTTCACCTTCACTTCTCAATGGACAGTAGTTGCATTATTTGCCAAGTGAATGTCGAAGACGTGCATCATGTTTTAAGGATGTGGCCTTCAGCTTTGTCAATTTGGCATATTTTAATCTGACATAATAAGCTTTTCGAGTTTGTTACAATGGACTCGAAGGAATGGATTGGTATTAATATTTCTTAGTGCTTGTTCCGTCGTTGATACTGAGCTTTGGGGCTTGCATCTGGGTCTTTATCATGCTTGAAATTACGGTCTGCGTAAGATAATCATGGATATCGATAGTTTGGATGTGTTAAGGTTACTCGCAGATTCACATAGAAGAGGAAGAGGAGGATGCTCATTATTACCGCATGTTAGGGATCTATGTAATCGTAGTTGGGAAGTTCGGTCCCAACACGTGTCATGGAAGAGGAATAAGGTGGCGGACATGCTTGCTAAATTGGCGCCACAGTATGAGTTGGTGGTGCATTTTTTCTGGTTTCCGCCAGTAGAGCTTCATGTTTTGCTGCAGGAGGACGGTCCGGGCCATGTAATTTCTCCTGCGCTTAATATTTAGGCTTGATTCTTTCTTTGATTGGGACTTGGTATGGTTTGATTGTGGTTTAGTTTCATGGTTATGATGTAATCTCAATTAGTAATATTCTTTGTACTTTTTTACTCCAACTAGGTTTAGGAGTTTTTAATAAGGCACATATAGTATCACTTTAGTATCTTTTCCCCTTTTATCGAAAAAATATATAAATGTTATATTTAAATATATATATATATAGTTATATAAATATATCTATGAAGCAATGCATTTGAAAAATATAACATTTATATATTAAGAAAAAAAATTGATACACTAGCGAGGTAAACTAAAATTTATACAAGCATGCTAAATTTAAAATTTATGGTGTTAGTTTAGGGGTTTAGATCATAGGGTTTAAAATTTTAGAATTTAAGGTTGAATTTTAGGGTTTATAGTTTAGGATTTAAGGTTTTAAAAAAGAGTTGTGTTATTTCTTTTACACATGTTGTGTATCAAAATATAACTCATATTAAAAATGGAAAAACTTTGATACACATGTAAACTTTAGTTTACACATGTCTTTTAGTTTTAGGGGTTAGGGTTTTACTTTAGGGTTTAATGTTTAGGGGTTTAGGTTGTAGGGTTTAGAATTCAAGGTTAGTGTTTAGAATTTAGGGTTTAGGTTTTAGAGTGTAGGGTTTAGTTTTTTAAGGTTAGGGTTGGAAATTTAGGATTTGAGTTTTTATAGTATAAATACACAAGCTTGTGTAAAATTAATTTTACACAGCATGTGTATCAAAGTTTTGCCCTATTAAAATGTCATTTTATTAAAAAAACTTGTATATATCAATAATAAAAAGCTTCATATATATGAGATCCACCAATTGGCCTAGTGGCTAAGGATACACATCTCTATTGTCTTACTCGCAAAGCAAGGTTGGCGGCTCCTTCATTGACCAAACTCACTTGTTGCGCGCCTTCTCTGAGCTAAGTATTCCCCCTCATCCAATTTCCTCTCTGCTCAACTGGACTCAAATCCTTCCTATGTGTGGTGTAGTATCTGGAGTGCGAGAGGCTTATTAGAATTGGGTCTCCAGTGAAAAATTGATACGGGGACTGCTATCTCTATATGGAATGATTTCTGGCTGCCTGCCGGTTACTCCACTACACAAGATTACTCAAGTGCATTCCCCTCCGGTTAATTATGTTGCAGATTTGATTAACTAGAATGATTGCACATGGAATGTGCCCCTTATTACATCACTGTTTACTCTTGATGATGTAGCAGCAATCTTGTCCAATAAACTTTCTGCTTCAGGCCAGCCGAATATCTTGGTTTGGGTAGGAGAGAAATCTGGTTTATACTCGGTTCGTAGTGGATATCGCCTCCTTTTGCAAGGAAGTGCTACTCCTAATCCACTCCCCCAGTTCTATAATCGACTTTGGAGCACAAATTGCCCAGCAAAGGTCTAGATCACTATATGGAAATTTTGTAGGAATTTTATTCCCACAATGCAGAACTTACACTACAAGAGAATTGCCCATAGCCCTATTTTTCCTAAATGTCAGATCACTACAGAGGATAATGCACGTGCTAGCTTTCAGTGTGAGTTTGCAAAGAAAACATGGATTGCTTTGGGTTATTAACATGTATACTCCTTTAATTTCGAAGACTGGCTTAAGTGGATTTTTCATAATGTGAATTCAGGAAAGCATATAGAAATCTTCATCACTATATGGGCATTACGGTATGCTAGAAATAAATTAGTACACGAGAATCAAGCCCAAGGAATTTCAGAACTTGTTACCTTCATTAGGAGCTATGTAACTGAGTTGGTTCAATTGCTTCGAGCCTCTCCCACCCCAATGTCTCCACCTCTAGTACATAATGCGAAGATTAATGTTGACACAAGCTATCTACCTGCAGAAAATATGGCATGGTCAGGAATTGTAATCAGAGATTCTGGGGGTTTTATTCTTGGAGCTGCTACAAGAAAAAACCCAAATACTCACTCAATTATCGAAGCCGAAACCCTAGTTGTTATCCAAGGTCTTCAGTTTGGAGAGGATCTTGGCTTTCAAGAGGTGATTGTGGAAGGTGATTCGAAGCTTGTTATCCCGAAGTTCAATTTCCCCCTGGATGATTTATCAATTGTCCGGCCTCTGATAAGTGATGTGAAAGCTATAGCACAACATTTTCGGTCTTGTCGTTTTGTCTTCACACGCCTCTGAATTTTATTAATCATTATGAAAGATAATACAATATAATACATCAAAAAGAGAAAAAAGGACAAGTCCACTAAAAATTTCTTACAATTGTGCAAAGAAAAGTAGACACTTCCATCGAGATTAGCATAACAAAATCTAAAAACCTTCATGAATCTCCTTATCTCTATCGAAACGAGATGCTTTACGGGTGAAAAAAAGTGGTGAGCGGAACAAGCTATCAAGCATATTGTTCCGCTACCCAGGTCTGATTACATTGGCAACCAACCATCAATCGAGTGGGGATCCATCTTTCTAAGACCACCGATATAACCATAATCAGAGACTAGCGTAGTGAAGATCTTTGTACGAGCACCGACCGACTGCTAAGGCATGCTGAAAATCATGTCACAAGGACAAATTAAACGAACCACAAAAAATCAAAGAAAAACGTGTCACAAGAACAGAAGAAACGCGTGCCACAAAGGCAGAGATTCTTATTAAAACATGAAAAACAAAAAAAAATAATAGACCGATGATCGACAACCAATACTAAAATTAGTTGTCGGCCACCAACGAAAGGAAAAAAAAGCAAAGTTGCAGGCGAAAGAGGTTTTCTAATGATAATATTAAAAAGGGTAAACTACTTATATAGTCACGTAACTACAAGTGACATTTTATTTTATTTTATCATTTAACTATGAAGTTTTTAATTGATAACGTAACTATTTAAATGGTATCACTAAATTTATTGACAGTCAAAAGTTAATGGAAATATTGACGTGACACTTAAACAAATTTTTAGAATTATACATTTAGTCATTCATATTTATACAATCAATTAACTTAGTCTTAGTTTATAACAGCAATAAATTTTATCTCAATATTTATAAATATCATCAAAAAGAATGGAGTAAGACTCGAACTTGAAACTTGTGAGAAACAAAAAAGTGTTTCTAACGAATTAACTAAGTTTAATATTTAGATTATGAATGACATTTTATCTATATGTTAATTGTAGTTAATTGCAAGATATTTTAAATTATTAATAAATATATTTTAAATATTCTATAAGTATCTTTTAATAAATATTTTGAAGCATATTTAAAATACTAATTATTAATATATTAAAATATATTCATTAATAATTTAAAAATATTTTAAATAATATTTTTAAAGTATTAATAATTGTATTTTTATACATGTTTTAAAAAATAATTACTTATATATTTAAAAATACATTTATTAATATGTTAAAATAGCTTGCAATTAACTTCAATCTAGCATACAAAATTTGGTCAATCATAGACAATACAAAATTTGGATTAGCGGTTAGGAGTGTCTATATATATATATATAATCGATAGGAGTGGCAATCAGGTGGGGAATAACTAAAAATTATGGGGATCTGAAATGATATGAATATAGAATAACTGAAATCTTCGCTCATAGGACGAGGACGGTAAGATTTTATCACCAAAGCTCATGGGATGGAAATATAAATTGGTATATCTGACTCGCGGAGATAGCCGAACTGTACCCATATAAATCACTGTAGGGATCCTCAAAAAAATCTGCAGGGATCCCTGATATTTACAAATTTTTTTAAAAATACACATTTACCTATATAGCCCTAATATATGTCTTAACAAAATACTTATATGTTGAAAAATAAAAAAACATTAACTGTATTATTTTCATTTTAACTTTATCTCAAACCTAATCTAACCACTCTCAAAGGCTAGGGGCGGGCATTTTACCCGACCCAGCCTGATCGGGTCAGATTTTTTAATAAAAATTGGTTTCAAGTTGGGTCGAGTTTTTATTAAGGGTTAAGTCAGGTCGGATTAGGTTCAAGTTTAGGGTAGAAAATATCCGACCCGACCCAAGACTATTTGTGTAATTTTTCCTAACATTTTTAGGTATATTTATAATAATACCCCCTATTTATATATTTTTATAGTTAGATCCTTAAAATTGAATTTTTATTTACAATGTAATCCTTAAAATTATTGTATTTTATGATTAAGTCCCCTAAAATTATTTTTTTACAATTAGGTCCCTAAAATTAATTTTTTTCTATAGGTCGGGTTGGGGTCAGGTTTAGAGTATTTATTTTCAGGTCGGTTTTTTAAAGAATGTGTTCGGGTAGGATTCGGGTTTAGTGTATTTATTTTCGGGTCGGATTCGGGTGTGTCAGAACCCCGACTTGTGCCCATCCCTATCAAGGGCTACATTTTATGGATATTGTTTTTGAAAATAATATTTCATGGTCTATTGTACTTCCTTTTTGATTTCATGATCTATTGCATTTGTTATAGTAAAAGTAGAAGTCAACTAGACTACATGTAACACCCTAACCAGGTCTAGAAGAAAACTAAGTTAAAATATTATCGGAACCGAAAGCAGCGAATAGGAGAATCAAATCAATATACAACAAACATGAATCAAACAAGATAAATCATTATCGAAGGCTTAAAAGTGAATTAATCCTATTTAAATATTTTTAGGGACTAAATTACAGAATTTTTAAGTTTAGTTACTAAAGTATAATTTCTTAAAAGTTTAGGGATTTCAAAAAATTTCCTTAATATAGTCCTCTACACTTATTCTATGAATTTGGTGTAATTTTAGAACACAATTTTAACCCAAATAGAGTCATAGTCGAACTTTAAGTTACGAGTGTAAAATTTAGGGACTAAATTGTAAAGACGACAAAACCAGACTAAAAGTTTTGAAAGTCTTAGTGCAGTTTCGAAACGTTGTATTCCAGTAGCCTAAAAGTCATCAAAACTCCATCAAGGGTTTTGAAACCCTACTCAAAATTTCTAAACTCCAAGTGATGGTTTCGAAACCAATTTTTTTTTCAATTTAGTCCAAAAAATCTTTATTTAACTCAAAATTAACTCTAATTTCTTTATGATTTTTATAATTTAGTCCAATATTTTTAATATGATGCTATTTTTGTTCATTTTAGTCCTACAAATCTTTATTTAACCCGAATTTGAAACTAATTTCTTTCTATTTTTAATTTAGTATAATATTTTAATATGATGATATATTTGTTTATTGTAGTCCTAAAATTATTTATTTAACCTGAATTTGACCCCTATTTCTTTCTAATTTTATAATTTAGTCTATTAATTTTAATATAATTATATTTTATTCATTTTAGTCCTAAAATATTATTTAACCTGAAATTGACCCATATTTCTTTCTAATTTTTATAATTTAGTCCAATATTTTTAATATAATTATATTTGTGTTCATTTGAGTCCTAAAAATTAGAAAGAATCAAGGGTTAAATTCGGGTTAAAGAAAGATTTTTAGGACTAAAATGAACAAATATATCATCATATTAAAAATATTATTGGAATAAATTATAAAAATCAGAAAGAAGTATGGGCAAATTTGGGTTAAATAAAGAATTTTGGGACTAAAGTGAACAAGATTATAATTATATTAGAAATATTAGACTAAATTATAAAAATTAGAAAGAATTTGGGATTAATTTTGGGTTAAATAAATATTTTTAGGACTAAAACGAACAAAAATATAATTATATTTAAAATATTGGATTAAATTATAAAGATTAGAAAGGAATTAGGGTTAATTTTGGGTTAAATAAAGATTTTTTAGGACTAAAATGAACAAAAGTATAATTATATTTAAAATATTGGGTTAAATTATAAAATTAGAAAGACATTGGGGTTAATTTCGTGTTAAATAAAGATTTTTTGGACTAATTTGAACAAAATTATGATTATATTTAAAATATTAGATTAAATTATAAAAATAATAAAGAAATATGGGTCAATTTCATGTTAAATATAATTTTTTAGAACTAAATTGAACAAAATATATTTATATTTAAAATATTGGACTGGATTATAAAAATTATAAAGAAATAGGGGTCAATTAGGATTAAATAAAAATTTTAAGGACTAAATTGAACAAAAATATCATCATGTTAAAAATTTTGGACTAAATTTTAAAAATTTGAAAGAAATTTGGGTTACTTTCGGGTTAAATAAAGATTTTAGGACTAAAGTGAACAAAAATAAAAAATTAACAGACTTAAAGTACAACTTACCCCTTTTATTAAAGTCAACTGATTTTTTTGTTAATAAAGTGACATGTGACACGTTTTAATTGGTCTATAAATATTTTTAACTGGAGTTAATGGTAGGGGACAATTAAGGTCACGATTTCAAGTTTAAGGGTAAAATACCTTGAAAAATTATTTAGGGAGTAATTCGGTAAAAATATATACTTTAAGAGCCTATTAAGCCTTTTGGTTTAAATCCCCTTTACGCTTTCGATCCATATATTTTCCTCTGATCAAATGTTGAATTATAATTTATTTTTATTTTTTTGAATAATTTTAAAGTGATTATATTTTAGTATATGTTCGAATTTTTCTTAATCTTTAACAAGATATACATATTGCCGATAAAGTTGCTTGAACTTTTACGATAAAATTATTAGGAGTGACAGTCTTACACCCGAACGTAAAATGTATAATTACATAATTTTATTTAATTGTGGCATCAACATTTTCATTATCTATCAATAAATGTTGGACGTGTTGATAAGACATAATGCATTCTCTCAAAAAGAGGACACAAATTTAAACTTTTACGATAAAATTATTAAGTGTGACAGTTTTACGCCCGAACATAAATATTAAAACAGAAATATCTACATAAAAAAAACCCGATCCCCTGTCGATCACACACATCTACGGAGGCGTATAAAACTAAAAAACTGCTTGTGGTCAGAGTCTGCATCATTTTCCCTTGATCGAAAATCATCCAAATATCGCCTTCTACACTCTTCACTAATCAGTTCATCCAAAGATCTAATCTAGATCCCCGCGAAAATGAACGACGCCGATGTATCCAGGCAGATCCAGCAGATGGTGAGATTCATCCGCCAAGAGGCTGAGGAAAAGGCTAACGAGATCTCAGTTTCCGCTGAAGAGGTACTTCAATTCTCCCTACTTTATTCACTTTTTTGTTTCTTTTTGAAGTTTTGGATATTCCGGTAAATTGATGCTTAAACGAGGAGTATTTTAGGAGTTCAACATCGAGAAGCTTCAATTGGTGGAGGCGGAGAAGAAGAAGATCAGGCAGGAGTACGAGAAGAAGGAGAAGCAAGTTGAAATTCGGAAGAAAATGTAAATCGATTTTTTTAAAATTTAATTTAGTTTCCCCGTTTCTGCTGTATAAATCTCAACTTTAAGATCAAATTGTTTTTCGTACTGGTTTTTTATGTTTTACTGGATATTAGGTCGAATTCAAACTGAAGAAATTAGTCAGATTTCAAGTTGCACTGTTTCAGTTACTAATGAACCTTAATGTGTATAGTCAGAAATGAACCTTAATGTGATTTGGGTGAAAAATTATTGAACATTGTAGAAGTTTGATTATCTTGGTGATAATTGATGCGAAAGGGAAGCGAGTTTAGTTTGTTTTATTGCAGGATTGGCACATAGGAGTAGTTACTTAGGAATATACCTTTGTTTTTGTGAAGAAATATTAAGCATTATTCTTTTGTTGCAGTGAGTATTCGATGCAGCTTAATGCATCTAGGATCAAAGTACTTCAGGCTCAAGATGATGTGGTCAATGAGATGAAAGGATCAGCATCCAAGGACCTTCTGAATGTGAGCCATGATCACCATGTGTACAAAAGGCTTTTGAAAGATTTAATTGTTCAGGTCAGTGTATAGCAAGATCCTTAACCCTTTCATGAAAGTTGCAACATTAGATAAACTCTTGGGAGTATTTTATTTGAATGGCTTTGATTGTAGAGTTTGGTTAGATTGAAAGAGCCTGCTGTCCTACTTCGTTGTCGCAAAGAGGATTTGCACTTGGTGGAGTCTGTTCTGGATTCAGCAAAGGAGGAATATGCTTCTAAAGTGGATGTTCATCCACCAGAGATATTCATTGATGATATCCATCTTCCTCCTGGTCCTTCTCATCATCATGGTTTTTTTCATCCTCATCATCATGCTGAAGCTCATGGACCTTTCTGGTAAATAGATTAGTATTATGGAAATGCAAGATTAAATTACCCTAGTCATGGAATGCTTTGGCAAGGATTATTAGTCCTCTGGACCAACATTTCTTCTTTTAGATTATGAGTGGAGATATTATTTGGTATATTATGATATATGCTTCTTACTGTACAAAATACTAGTGGTACATTACTGATTTCCGTACAGGCATTTGATTAGGTTGCTCCCTGTTTCGTGATATCCTTGATGCACCCTTCCCCTACAAGAAAGAAGAAAAAGAACAAAGAAGTAATGCTAATTCATTTTTTCTTTAAAAAAATTTTCAGCTCTGGAGGTGTAGTCATTGCATCTCGAGATGGAAAAATTGTGTGCGAGAACACCTTGGATGCACGGTTGGATGTTGCATTCAGTAAGAAACTTCCAGAGGTGGGTTTTGGTAGATTCTGTGATACATTTAGATTGTTTCTAACTTGTTTCCCTTAGTTATATTAATTCTACCTACAGTACCTTTGTTATCCATGCCATTATAGCCTGGATGGAGAGATTGTTTCTCTAATTAACTGTTAATTGCAATAATTTTAGTACCATATGATGAGTCTGAAAATGCAAAGAGCCAATACATCGTGCATAAACTGCTCATATGTGTATCATTATTTCTTGTTTGCACACTTATTGGCGTAACCATATGGTGGAGTGTAATTTGTTTCTATGCTGAAAGGAAAGTTAAGGTTTTGTAATTCTGATCATATACGGCTAGCATAGCTTAATTTTGACAATCCCTTTCCCTGTTTATCATATTTGTTTTATTTCCGTCTAATTGCAGATCCGCAAGTGGCTTTTCCGTCAGGTTGCAGCTTGAAGGTTAAGATTGTATTGTTTTCTCGGCAGCTTTTGTGATCATCCATAGAGCATAGTGTTGAAGTTGTTTGTTCCGTGTATTGCATTTTCATATTGTTCTTCGCGGATGAATTTGTTTGGTAAAAGTTAGTGAAACTGTTGTTTAATTGGTGCGTATATCATTTTGAGGGATGGTGGCGTACTCTTTTTATAAATAATGAATAAAATTTGAAGTGTTTGCTTATACATCCATAGGTTAAGATTGTATTGTTTTCTCAGCAGCTTTTGCGACACTCGCCAGAATCGGTGGAGATAACAAGATACTATCATGGTTGCCGCCGGAGGATCTCTAGTACTTCGGGATGTCTGTTCAAAAAATTCTCTTTCTGATTTCCTCCTTTTTTATTTTGTACATCCCTCCGTATTTTACCTCTTGTTTTTTCTCTCACTAAATTTGGATCCTTATTGTGTCTTTTAGTGCTCTTGGCCTCTTCACTCGGTCTTATTTAGAGGTAACTCACTTCTCATATCTCCTCACGAAGTTTTTTTAATGTAATTAAAGTATAATGTATTCGGAGGACTAGGTGTTTCAGATTACTCTGCAAGGTCTAACAAATAACTCTCTCGAGTCCTCGTGTATTCTTTTTGTTTACCATCACTTTCTTCTGTTCAGAAGAAGACTCATTTTCAACCTCTAACTCGTCAATAATGTTAGAACAAAAATCAAGACCTTGAATAGTCATTAAGATCATTCTCTCGCGGCGATGATCCTGCTATGAGAAGCACACGGCGTCGGTGGATTTTTGGCTAAAAAGACGCTAATGCGTTACGAAATGAATCTCACATTTTATCATATAATAGAATCGAGCCATAATAGTTGCATCATCTCTCAATTTTGGCTCCTTGTAGTAAGCTTGGACTCTCCTGCTACCCATGTGTTCCTTGTATAGCATTTACATTGGCAAATCATGGGTAGCTAAAAATTTCGGTCTCATGAACTTTTCAACTCCCACCAAGTAGTCATGGGTGGCTCCATTTCTAGTCTATGTTTCCACTCATAAAAGTTCCACCACTGACAGACACTTTTTGTACATGTAATGGGCACCATCCTCGTATATGTGGGGTATCTAGTTTGGTTTGTCATTGTTATCTTGAGAAGCGTGTGTCATGGCCGAAGGAGAAAAGGGAAATTCTAGGGCAAAATCGAAGAAAGGGAAACTGAAATTAGGGCTGCGAAAAGAGGGGAATTGGAGTTCGAATGTTGAAAAAGGAATTAAACCGACGAAAGGAGACGACACCGTATTAAAAACTACAACAATGCTGGCTTTGACAATTGAAGAGAAGAATGGGTCATGTGAATCTGATGGCCCAAATGCTGAGTCTAAGTTAGTTATAGGCGCACGTACCTGTGCATTCTATTAGCCGTTAAAGTTATTTGTGGAGATGCTGACACCTGTCATTAAATAATTTAGAGTGTCCTAAATTTTAGTATTTACAGGTTATCCTTGTACTAAAATTTCTTATGCATGAATTTATGAAAATCTTCTATTTATTCTTTAAACTTATTCTCTCCTATAAAATTCCTAAAATTTTCTTAATTTCTTGTTCTTTCACGGCTGAGCTGTGACAATTTGTCATCAAAGCTCGTTACCCGATTTCTTGCAAACCTGGAAAAGTAGAAGAAAAATCAGCAAATGGTAAAAATGCAGATTTTGCTGCTATGCAAAAGCAACTCATTGAAATACAGAGCGGACTACAATAGATGGATGATGAGAAAGTGACTCCAAAATGGTGGGGTAAACAAAAAAATAAATGGGAATGAAGAATTAGTGGTTTGGAAAGCAGACTGAGCACCACACACGGCTATATTGAAAAGATCTTTCACATATTGACCAATAAACAGAAGGACTGAGCCCAAGGAGCAATGAAGTTCATACTCCAGAACTCTCTCATAAGAAAAATATCTGTAAACACCACATTCTAGTTGCGTTATTGGTGAACATGAAAAATACTCATATAAACCTGGTGAACCTGGAGTGTTAGCCTCTAAACCTACCGAGAACCAAAATCCCCCATTCACACCTTTACCTCCAACTAAGCTGAAATTGGGAGATCTCCAAGAAGAGCATTATCTGTTTGAAATAAATACCCAACCTAATATTTTCCTAGAATTAAAGGAGTGACCTTTAGACCAAAACTAGAGTTACAGATGTTTGATGAAAATAACTCTAGGGGTTGTTGAGTTAAAAAATGTGAAAAACATTTCTTCTTATTGGAAATACCCAAAGAGCAAAAACTACATTTGGTTTATATGCATTTAGTGGACAAGGCAAAGGCTTGGTTTGATGACTACATAACATAGAAGCATAAACTCACTTAGAATTAGTTCACTGCTGATTTATGCCATAGGTTATGTGATAGAACTTATATAGATACAATAGAAGAGTTTAACAAGCTAGCTCAAAAGACCACTGTTGATGAGTATCAAGAAAAGTTCAAAGAGTTAAAGCCCTACATGACTCAACAAAACCCTCATATGGATGAAATATACTTTGTCCCCAGCTTTATCAGTGGGTTGAAGGAGGAGTTAAGACACAAAGTGAAGATTCACCTACCTGGTACCTTGGCAGAAGCTTATAGACTGGCTAGATTGTATGAACTGTCCCTAGAATTTGAGACAAAGAAATTCAAGCCCACTTTTAAAGCCACACTTACTCTAGCCAAAAACTCCAACCAGAAATTTCCCACACTCTTAAAACCTACCCCCATAGAAAATCACCAACCAAAACACCACTAAACAATCACTTTTGAAATATAGGAGAGCCAATAACTTTATGTTTCAAATGTGGAGATAAGTTTACTCCAGGACACCATGCAAATTGAAACAACTGAATTTGATGGAAGAGGTGTAGTATCAGTTAGAAAACATGGATGAGGCAGAAAAGGGAGATGAGACTAACTTGGTTGTGGAGAAGAAAAAATGAGGAAGGATTGGAGATATCCATCAATGCTTTGACTAGAAGTGTAGGGCACAGTACCTTGAGGATACAAGGTACTTTTAGGGGAGGCCTTTGAGCATCTTAGTGGATAGTGAGAGCACACACAGTTTTGTCAATCCTGAACGGGCCAAAGAAGGAGTAGAAGTCATTCCCACCACTCTCTTGTTTATCATTGTGGTAAATGGGGAGAAATTATACAACCAAGCTAAATCCAATCAACTTGTGGGGAAGATGCAAGGATACCAGTTTGAACATGACTTTAACGTATTAGTCATAGGGGGTAGTGACATGGTACTTGGAGTGGATTGGATAATGAGGTTTAGTGCAATTAGTATGGACTTCTATCAGATGACATTGAGTTTTCAAAAAGAAAGGGAAGTGATTGTTTTGAAGGAGGCGTGAAACAACCCACTATTAAGATAATCTCTGGAGAAAAATTCCAGAAAATGACTGAGAAGGATACAGATATGGTAGGGAAAATTTATTTACTAAGCACTGAAGGAGAAGATCCCAGACAATTCCTAAATTGAAGCAGATTTCGGAAAGATATGAAGATGCATTCAATACCCCTAATGGCATGCCTCCCGAAAGAATTCAAGATTATTGTATTATGTTAAAAGAAGGAAGTCAGCTTGTGAACCTTAGACCCTACAGATTTTACACCAATAAAAAATAGAGGTGGAGAAATAGATTGAAGAAATGATAACTTCCTCCATCATAAGGACCAGCAAGAGTCCTTTTGCCTCACCATACCTTTTTGTTAAAAAGAATGATGGTTCCTAGAGATTATGTGTTGTCTACAAGCAACTAAATACTTTGACAATTAAAAACAAATTCCCAATTCCTGTTGTGGAAGACTTGTTGGATGAATTGGAAGGGGAAAGTTTTTTCCAAGATAGACGTGAGATCTGGATATTGGCATATAAAGGTGAAATAAGAAGACATACATAAGGCTGCATTCAAGTCACATCATGGCCACATTGAATTTAAGGTGATGCCATTTGGATTGACAAATGCACCTACCACCTTTCAATCTTTGATGAATGCACTCTTTCAACCTTTTTTGAGGTTTGTTTTAGTATTTCTTGATGGCATTCTTATTTATAGTAGGACTCTTTCTGAACGCTACATCACTTGGAATTAGCTCTAGACCTCTTGAGAACTAAAAAATTATATTCTAAGAAAACCAAATATTTTTTTGGACATGATCAAGTTGAATACTTGGGAAACATCATCTCCTTCCAAGGTGTTGTTACTGATCAGTCTAAAGTGGAGGCAATGAAATAGTAGCCCTTACCAAAGACACTTAAAGCTTTGAGGGGATTTTTGGGGTTTGCATGATACTATAGAAGATTCATTCGAAACTATGGAGCTATTAGTAGGCCACTTACTAATTTGTTGAAGAAAGACAATTTTCATTGGACTAAGGAAGAAGAATCATCGTTTTTTGAATTGAAAGAGGCAATGTGCCAGGTACCAGTGTTGGCTCTTCCTGACTTTACAAAGTAATTTTGTTTGGAAACTGATGCTAGTTCAAGAGGGATTAGGGCAGTCCTATCTCAAGGGGGCAGACCTATATATTTTCTCAACAAAGCTCTAGGGCCTAAACATATGGATTTACCAGTTTATGAAAGAGAGTATCGTGCAATTCTCCTAACAGTGAGTAAATGGAGGCATTATTTGAAATGTGGTCCCTTTATCATCAAAATAGACCATGAAGTCTCAAACATCTTTTGGAACAGAAGTTGAAAACTATCATCCAAAAGAAGGGCCTCACCAAGTTGTTGGGACTTGACTATGTGATACATTACAGAAAGGGGAAATAATGTGGTAATTGATGATCTTTCTAGACAGAATTCTGAATTTTTCAAATGGCCACCACAACTATAATACCATTTTGGGCGCAAGGGTCTTTCTCCCGCCTCTCTCTTTGTCCTTTATTTTAGTTTCTTTTTTACTTCTCGCACTCCAGTTTGCTTTCCATTTTAGTTTAGTCACTGTTTTTCATTTAAAT
Organism: Hibiscus mutabilis; assembly: GCA_019671005.1. Lineage (NCBI taxonomy): Eukaryota > Viridiplantae > Streptophyta > Magnoliopsida > Malvales > Malvaceae > Hibiscus > Hibiscus mutabilis. The sequence goes on along the minus strand of CM033743.1, from coordinate 34,355,155 downwards.
TAATTCAAGCACTTTTATTTCATATTGTTTGTATTCCAGCCCATGTATTTTATATTTGTCTCATTTTAGACTCTTTTTTTATGTTATCTCATGTCATGCAGTTTAATGTTCACGCATTTTAGCCCTTAATCTTAAATTTTATAGTGTTTTATATATTTTAGTTTGAATCATGCATCATTATCATCATCATCATCATTATTATTATTATTATTATTATTATTATTATTATTATTATTATATCTATACAAAATAATCTATTTTTATATTATATATATTAAGATTATATATTTTATTATGATGCATATATAATTTTTTTCTACAACCCATATTTTATGTATAACTTTTTATATTTTCTATATTTTTATATCATATATATATATATATATATTTTACGCACATTTGTAAAATATGTATAGTATTCTATTCAATCACTACATATATAAATAAATACCTTTTTTTAAAAAATACTAACATATATAAACTATTAACTTTAAATATATCTAGATATTTTTTATAGGTATAAGTATTAAATATTTTACCTTAATAATTGTATTTTTAATTTAGATTAATATTTATATGTATGTTTCAGATTAGTATTTTATTTATGTTAGATTAGTATTTTATTATGTTAGTATTTATTTATATGTTTATCGCATTGTATTTATTCATGTTTGTCATGTTTTAAGTTGCATTTCGGATATATTATTGCCAATGCGGTGCCCTTTTATTCGAGCGTAAATGTGGCCAGTATCAAGCGTAGTGATGGTGGTATTTCGGTTTACTCTCGAATAACAGGGCCTTTAAAATCTACTCGCGCTTATAACCAAATTTTAATTTAATCGTCACTGTAATCCGGAAAGTTTAATATTAATAAAGCAGTAATTATTAAAGTACCAATTTTGGGCAGTGTGGGGGTGCTAATCCTTCCTCATCCGTAACCGACTCCCGAACCTGACATTTTTAAAATCTCTGGTTTTTATGGTACTCGGCCTACCTTAGTGGCCGGTGGCGACTCTATTTTAAAATAATACGGTTTTTTCTAAAACTCCAATGGAAGACATTTCTTAAAATACCCGAAAGACCCCAAACACCTTAAAACCTCATTTTTTTAGTGAAGGCACTCGAAAAAGGATCGCTGCAGATGACGACTCCATTGAGGACATTTTTTTTGGCTTTCAAAAATAAAAGAGAATCGAGCTTTTTAAATAATTATCGCTTTACTAATATTGGAAATTCTAGACTAAAGTGACTATTAAATTAACATTTGGTTATAATTGCGCGTTTATTTTAATGCATTTAAAATTTGGCATATAAACCCGTCCTTTTAAGTGGGGGGAAACGCTAGTGCTTTCGTGTGGATATCGTTCCTCCGTATGGACCTAGCAAGTACCTTCGGGTCTCGAGTACCTTATGCTTTTGTGAGGATATCGTTCCTTCGTATGGGTAAAAACGAATGGGTCCCCTTGAGTTGAACCCGGTTGAAAGGAGCCTATAATGGGTGATGACCGGGGGCCTTACTACTCTTAGTAGGGGACAACAAGGACAATTCAGGTACCTCTTAGCACCAAAACTGCATGTAGAGAATATAGAAAGCCTACCCTTTCAGACCCATGCGGATAACTTAGGTGTTTTAGATGGGATAAGTAGGATTGCTCTGCTTGTTGCCTTATCTACTTCGCTTTTTATTTATGTATCTATTGAGTTTATTCGGTACTAATTCATTTATTTTTTTGTTCTATTTTTTTTTTACTTTACACATACTTTTGTTGCATTAGCATTGCATGACATAAAGGTGTTGGTTCAAGTGGTTTGCCCGATCAGAAATCTTTCATTTTTACCTTATTTACTTTAATTTATTCATTTGATTATTTTAACTTCAAATTGACCCATTTTTGTATATCAGTTTGCGAAATCTCAATAAGACATACTCGGTAAATTGGCATAGATGCTCGGATGCAAGTTTCCTTAACAAGGAGAGGCCTCTGCTATTGGCCTTGGGGCAAGTCCTGGCGAGAAAAATGAAGATCTTATATATCCTCCAGGGTTCACCCCTACTCAAGCTAAAAATCAAACAAACCCTCGAGTGGTAATTTCTATGGAAAATTTTCAACCACTTCAGGCCACCTCTCCTATCCAAGCAAATTTGTCCGCCGCATCAGAAGCTAAGCTAGGGGGCAATCAGGGTGAAAATTTTGTCTCTGAGATGGATCAGTTGATTGAATCTAACAAATCAAGAAATGAGCCGTCGAAAGAGATCGATGAGCTTTGCAAACGACTCGAAGAAAAAATACAAGCCATGTAGATAGAGGATACCTTCAGTGGATTCGATGCCAGTGAACTCGGTCTTGTCCCAGATTTGGTATTACCTCCAAAATTCAAGATCCCAGAGTTTGAAAAGTATGATGGAACCAGTTACCTTCGCGCTTACCTCACTATGTTCTATAGGAGGATGACAGGATACGAAAGAGATGACAAGCTATTAATACATTGTTTTCAAGACAGTCTATCAGGATCTGCCGCCCGATGGTATAATCAGTTGAGCCGTCATCAGATAAAATCATGGAAAGACTTGGCTAGAGCCTTTCTAGAGTAATACCGACATGTCAATGATATGGTACCTGATCGTTGGACTCTGCAACACATAAAGCAGAGGTCTAATGAAAGCTTCAGACAGTACTTGCAACGTTGGAGAGACATAGTTGCACAAGTCCAACCCCCTCTTGGTGAGAAAGAAACAGTAGTCTTATTCATCCTGACTTTAGAGGGTACTTTCTATCTTAGACCGCCTTATAGGTAATGCAACTACCAACTTTGCCGATCTAGTGCTGTCTGGCGAGCTCATTGAAAATGCCGTTAAAAGTGGAAAGATCGATGTTGATGGAAGTTTGTCTTACAAGAAGCCTTCGTATGGGAAGAGAAACAATAAGGTGAACTCGTCAATAGTTTAGAATGTCGGTTATTCAAAGCCAATGACGGTGGTCCCTCCCAAGGTTGCAAATGCTCAAGATTCTTCAAGCCAGGATCCGAGTCAGAAAAAGAACACTAATAAGATTGAGTTTACTCCACTACCAATTTCGTATGGGGATTTGTACAAAGAGCTACTCAATGCTCATGTAGTGGCACCTTTCCACCAGGCCCCATTACAACCTCCATTCTCGAAATGGTATGATCCTAGCACAAGATGTGATTATCACGTGGGACAAGTTGGCCACTCAGTTGAGAATTGTTTGGGCTTTAAGAGGCTAATAGAAAGGTACATCAAGCTCGGTGTTGTACGTATTGAAAGTCCTGCAGGGCCATCTACTATCGGGAATCCCTTACCGAAGCATGAAGGTACCAATTAAGATTCTTGATGACCATATGTGGGGGCATGCCTTGTTATGACTCTTTTTGGCCAGGCTAGTCGTCAAATTATTTTGACCATGACCAATAGGTCCTTTGTAGTTTTTACCTCTTTCAAATCAATACTTTTTGGACCAGTCTCGTTATCCTAAGCCTAAAGGTGGTGATAATCTTTTGTAAGGGCCAAAAACTACAAGTTTCAATAAAATATGCATTTTGTTCAGAAAAATATTTCGATCGCACTCCTACATAACCAGAAGCTAAAAAAATGATGGAAAATAACTTATGCTACTAAGAACCAAATATGGGGGCATCATGTTAAGATTTTCAAGTAATGTTCTATATGGGAGTCTTGGGGGCATTCTTCTGAAGAGATTGACTTTAAGGAAGAAATTGGACCTAATTGAGACTGAGGCATCCTTGTGAACAAAGCCAATTGCCCAGCAGGACCAGTGGAAAGTCAAGGGCATCCCTTTGAGGGCCACAAAAAATGTTGTATTCATACATTTAGCTGCATTCATCTTGTAAATCATTTTTGGCATACATTGAAAACCATCATGCATTTAGATTTAGTACATACACCAAAGTCACCACACATTTAGAATAGACTCATGCATTGAAGATGCATTCATTTTTTGCTTGTATATACAAACAGGTTCGAAGAAGAGATAAACTTCCTCAACATAGGGATCAATTATACGATAGCCAACCTTCAATTCTGAGAGAGACCAGATATACAAAAGAACTGGAACCTCCAAATAGAGGATATCAAAATTTTTGAGTAATTATTAATTAATGTTTTTCTCACTTTGTAGGTCTCGTCTCTCCATCGGTGGTGTAGCAGATCTAATATTTTAAAGATCTCGATTCGCTGTTGATAGTGCAACAGATTAAAACTTCTCCCCAATCCCACTTTGCCGTTGATGTGTAGCATATCAAAAGATCTCATTTTTTCGTTGATGGTGCAACAGATCAAAGTCTTCCTACGGATCTTGACTCTTTGCCAATGATGTAGCAGATCCTGCATTTTCCAAATCTCGTTTCTCCATTGATGGTGTAGTTGATCAAATTGTTATCAAGGTCTTGTCTCTCCGTTGATGGTACGACCAGACTAATTTTCTTTCAGATCTTGTATCCTCCTTATAGTTATGGGTATACAAAAGGAAAAAAAGAAAAATCAAATAAAAAAAATAAGAAAGTCAAAAAAGTGAAAAATGAGAAAAAAAATAAAAAATCAAAAGAAAATTTATCAACTTTCATCATCCGATCATGTCCCTCCGTTGATGGTGTGGCCGGGGTCCAATTTGCTGAAATTTAATCCTGCTCCTCCGTTGATGGTGTAGTCGAGTTCAAGTTGGTGTTCTGCATCTCCGTTGATGGCGTCGTAGAATCCAAATTACCTTATGATCTGGTCCCTCCGTTGATGGTGTGGCTAGGTCCAAGTTCTTCTACTCAATCTTGCTCCTTTGTTGATGGTGTAGTAGGGTTCCATTTAGTGTTCTGCTTCTCCATTGATGGTGAGGTAGAATCCAAATTATCATCCGATCTTGTCCCTCCGTTAATGGTGTGGCTAGGTCTAAGTTGCTGCTACTCAATCCTGCTCCTCCGTTGATGGTGTAGTAGAGTTCCATTTAGTGTTCTGCTTCTCCGTTGATGGTGAGGTAGAATCCAAATTATCATCTGATCTTGTTCCTCCGTTGATGGTGTGGCTAGGTCCAAGTTGATGCTATTCAATCCTATTCCTCCGTTGATGGTGTAGTAGGGTTCAAGTTGGTGTTCTGCTTCTCCATTGATGGCGTCGTAGAATCCAAATTACCTTTCGATCTGGTCCCTCCGTTGATGGTGTGGATGGGTCCAAGTTGCTGCTATTCAATCCTTCTCCTCCGTGGATGGTGTAGTAGGGTTCAAGTTGATGTTCTATTTCTCCGTTGGTGGCGAGGTAGAATCCAAATTATCATCCGATCTTACCCTTCTGTTGATGGTGTGGTTAGATCCAAATTTATTGACCTTCAAGTTCCCTTATTGATGTTGTATCTAGAAAATAAAAAAAGAAAATGAAAAAAATAAAAAAAGGGAAAATATGGGAAAATGAAAAAATAAAAAAATAAAAAATGAATGAAAAAAAGAGAGAAAATCAAAATGAGCTTTCAATCTTTTGATCTTGCCTCTTCGTCAGAGTGGTAGCTGGATCAGACATCAGAACTTTCATCCATCGATCTAGCCTCTTCATCAGTGCTGCAGCGGGATCGAATTTTGTAGACCATGTCTCTTCATCAGTGTTGCAGCTGGGTCAAATTTTCTTTAGGAACTAGCTCGTCATCAATAATATAGCAAGTTGCACTCATTTTGCCTCCCCAACAGACAACCTCCCATTTTGAAGATTTTGCTTCCCCGAGAGTGACAAGGTGGATCAACCAAGACAAGAAAGAAGACCTGCATCAAAGAGAATGAAGATCTACCGAAGAAAGAAGACAAACATCAAGAGGGAAGAAGCTTAGCCAGACCGGACAAAACGGGTCATTTTTAGTCTTTGCTTCGCTGCCGTTACACAGCAACGAGCAAAGGGGTAGCTGTAATGACCCGTTTTACAACCCAGGCCCAAACAAACACATACCCATAGCCATAACCTTGCCCAATCAAACCCGACCCAGATCCAAGACCATGACCCGACCCAACCAAAAATAACCCTAGTTTTCAAAAACCTAAATCCCTAATATCTAACCACCCGCTGCCGCCTCTTATCATCCTACCATCGTTGCCAAGCCGCCGTCACCGGCGAATCAACCCGAAACCCCTAAATGAACCATTAATCAACCCTAAAATAATTGAAATCCTAAAACCCCGAATCCATGAGAACCCTAAAATTAAAAATAACCCTAAACCTAACCCCTTGCCAACCTCGTACCCTATCTACTACCAAGCCATGCCTTGGTCATCATCTGAACCCCACCAAATCCGGCATGAAATCCGGATTTGCTCAGATATGCAACACAAAGTAAAAATAGAGAGTTGTTAGTAGGAAATCGGTTTATAAAAATTGAACTAAAATGTAAAAAGGGGGAATCAAAAAATCAGAGGGAAATTTAAATTCAAAAAAAGGTTGTAGAAGGTTTTTTCGAAATAAAAAAAAATTGTAAGATTTTGGAATCAATAAAAAGTTTGGTTTTGTTTCTTGCATATCCATTTTCTGTTCCAATCAAAAACAAAAAACAACATCCATTCAAAAGGATTTTTTTTACTTTGAAAAACAAAACTTTTTGTTTGTTAGTTCAAATCCTCGAATCAAAAGAAAAAAAGAAGGAAAAGGTTCGAACCTTACCATCGGAGAGCCGCCGTATGCCGTGGGCCGATGATCGGCCGTTTGGAAGCTTGAGCGGCGCCGTTGAGTGAAAGAGATGAGAGGATGAGAAATTTTAGGATTAGGTTTTAGGTTTTTTAAATCTGTTTTGAACCAAAATAAAAACCTATCTTAATATTTCAAACCGGCCGTAAAATGACGCCGTTTAGACGTACCCGACCTGCGCGTGACCCGGTTACCGGGGAGGATCCTCGTTTTGAATAATGGGTTAATTACCACACAGGTCCCTCATTTTCTTCCCCGTTTCGATCTTTGTCCAGGGTCTAATTACACTTCAAGCCCTTCTCTTTTATACCGCCCCCAATTTTTCCCTTGGATTAATTATGTGATCAGTCCTTTTCTTTCTCTCGCCTGTCTTTTTGTCCTTTATTTTAGTTTCTTTTTACATCTCGCACTCCAGTTTGCTTTCCATTTTAATTTAGTCAATGTTTTTCATTTAAATTAATTCAAGCACTTTTATTTCATATTGTGTGTATTCCAGCCCATGTATTTTATATTTGTCTCATTTTAGACTCTTTTTTTATGTTATCTCATGCCATGCAGTTTAATGTTCACGCATTTTAGCCATTAATCTTAAATTTCATAGTGTTTTATATATTTTAGTTTGAATCATGCATCATTATCATTATTATTATTATTATTATATCTATACAAAATAATCTATTTTTATATTATATATATTAATATTATATGTTTTTATTATGATGTATATATAATTTTTTTCTACAACCCATATTTTATGTATAACTTATTATATTTTCTATATTTTTATATCATATATATATAAGTTTTTACGCACATTTGTAAAATATGTATGGTATTCTATTTAATTACTACATATATAAATAAATACCTTTTTTTTAAAAATATTAACATATATGAACTATTAACTTTAAATATATCTAGATATTTTTTTATAGGTATAAGTATTAAATATTTTACCTTAATAATTGTATTTTTAATTTAGATAATATTTATATGTATGTTTCAGATTAGTATTTTATTTATGTTAGATTAGTATTTTATTATGTTAGTATTTATTTATATGTTTATCGCATTGTATTTATTCATGTTTGTCATATTTTAAGTTGCATTTCGGATATATTATTGTCAATGCGGTGTCATTTTATTCGAACGTAAATGTGGCCAGTATCAAGCATAGTGATGGTGGTCTTTTGGTTTACTCTTGAATAACAGGGCCTTTAAAATCTACTCGCGCTTATAACCAAATTTTAATTTAATCGTCACTTTAATCCAGAAATTTTAATATTAATAAAACGATAATTATTAAAGTACCAATCTTGGGCGGTGTGGGGGTGCTAATCCTTCCCCATCCGTAACCGACTCTCAAACCCGACATTTTTAAAATCTCTGGTTTTTATGGTGCCCGACCTACCTTAGTGGCCAGTGGCAACTCCATTTTTAAAATAATACGGTTTTTTTTAAAACTCAAATGGAAGACATTTCTTAAAATACCCAAACACCTTAAAACCTCGTTTTTTTAGCGAAGACACTCGAAAAAGGATCGCTACATAAAGTTGTGATGAAGTATGGCTATAGACAATGCCAAGCAGACCATACGCTCTTTGTCAAGATTGCAGCAGATAAGAGGAAGACATTCTTGATTGTTTATGTCGATGACATAATAATCACTGCGGATAACAATGAGGAGATTGAAAGACTAAAAGTGTTACTAACAAAAGAATTTGAAACTAAAGACCTGGGCAGTCTAAGATATTTTTTGGGGATAGAGGTTTCCAGTCGACTGACGGCATTGTTATAAACCAGAGAAAATATATACTGGATTTTCTTGCTGAAACAGGGATGCTTGGATGCAAACTAGCAGAAACCCCTATGGAATCGAATTTGAAATGGAGTAAAGATGACATGGGAGACCTGTTAGTCAAGAATCATATCAGAGGCTAGTGGGAAAATTAATTTATTTGCCCCTAACTAGACCAGATATAGCCTATTCAGTTAGCATTGTTAGCCAATACATGAGTGACCCGAGAGATGAACATATGGAGGCAGTATACAGAATTTTGAGGTATCTTAAGTTAATTCTGGTTTTGGTCTGTTTTTTAGAAAAAATAAAGACAAATCTATTAAAATATATACTGATGCTTGTTGGGCAAGTGAGTTGACTGATAGAAAGTCTACCAGTGGGTATTATTCATTTGTTTGGGGTAACTTAGTTACTTGGAGAAGCAAAAACAGTTTGTAGTGTCTCGAAGCAGTGCTGAATCAGAGTACAGAGCAATGACACAAGGAATTTGTGAAGGAATATGGTTAAAAAGACTCCTTTCAGAACTGGAATTAGATGACAGCCAAGGTTTTGAATTACTCAGTGACAGCCAACCAAAGATTAGTATTGCCAAAAATCCAGTACATCATGATCGAACCAACACATAGAGATAGATAGACACTTCATATCAGAAAAGGTTAATAATGGAGTGGTGAACTTCAATTTATTTCAACCAGATATCAACTTGCAGATGTTCTCACCAAGGCACTACCTCGAGTAAACTTTGATGAGATAACATCCAAGCTGGGAGTCTATAACATATACTCACCAGCTTGAGGGGAGCGTAAGTTAGAATTATGTAATTGTAGAGATAAATGTAAATATTATCCTAGAAGTTAGCTTAGTAGCTGTATAGATGTATTATCACTCTATCTTATCATTAGATAAGATTATCTCTAGGAGTAGTTAGTTAAGCTAAACTCTTGTACTCTAAGTATATAGCACCTCCTGTGTAAGTTAATAAGTTGTGAGAATTAATAAAAAATCAGTAGAGAATTCTACACTGGAATACCTATTATTCACAAAAACTAATACGATTCACCAACCATGCAAAAGAACAGTCATAAAATACCATAACCTTAACATCCATAAATTTCAAAGAATTAAGTACCTCTTTAATCTGCTTACTTCTGTACATAAGAACACAGATATTATACAGAGAGATATAGACATATTTTAGCCCTTGAGGTTGGATCCAACTGCTGCCAATTATTTGCTTAATGTAGCACACACTCTTCTGAAATATAAAAGGGAAAACCAATCAGCAACAGTGAAACTTTAATAGACATCATCTCATCCAAAATTAATCAATAAATTAACAACGCAAGTAGCAAACGTAAAATATCTTCTTTTTTTTCCCATTTGAATACTACATTATAAGTTTGACTGACCGAAATATTACGCGTTGTACCGATGGAAACAATGAACCCAGCCACAATTATACTGGATACCAACACTTCATCATCATCAAATTCTTCTCTCTTTGTTTCAGATGTACAGCTGCAAGGGTAAGTCCGAAAATTCAGAAGATGTAATCACTCATTTTTATCATGTAAATACATATTAGTGTTGCATGTATACATATTATATTATATGTTTATTAGGTGCATGAGTGTTACTAATATATAAGGTGTGGTGTGTGCATGTATATTATAAGCTATGTATGTATACGTATTAATGGTGTATGTGTGTCGCGTATGCATCTATATTTAGTACGAGGGTATTTGTTTAATGTGTATAGATGTTATGTTAATTATGTGTGTGATTATATATGTATGAATACTGGTATGTTATAATTAATGTTTGCATAGGTATATACGTATGTATGTGTATTGCTGTTATAATTATACTATTACTAATATTATTGGGCTAATATATAAAATGAAATCCAAAAAAATATATATTAAACCAAATAAATAAATTACAGTCCAAGTCCAATTACAAATATTATTACAAGGCCCGGTTGGCCCAAACCCAAACCCTATCTAATTACAATTATTGTATGTGCAGGTGACTGTGGGCCGTTGGATCAAGATCTGATCCAACGGCCACGATCCAACCAAGGAACAAAATATCTGCCAGCCGCGTGCACATCACGTCTGGACCGTTCGAGTGCCACGCGCGGACGCTTTGATATCCCACGCGTGCGTGAGCCCCACGCGCTCTGACCCCTCGACTGCTGAGCTCCACGTGGCACGATCTGGAGCCGTTTCACCAAATCGAGGCTTCATCTGGGCCGTTCATCCTTCAAGCCATCTCGACCGTTAGATCAAATCTGATCTAACGGCCGAGAACACGTCTGGCCGCAGGCAGAACCCCCACACCGCCACCATGCTGCACCATGCCGATCTTCAACCACCGCTCTCAGAACATGTTAAACACAGCAAGAAAGAAACATGTCAGTCCAGATCTAAAAAAGCAAATAATATACAACTTGTACCAAAACCAAAGACAGGCATATATATGTACGAAACAAATATTTTGTAAGGGAGAGAGTTGTAACAAAAAAGAACAGAGAGTTGTAATCGAAAGAACACGTTGTAATCGAACCAGTCAAGTTACAATCAAAATACAAAAAGTCAGTCCAGTGGTAAATACTCGTTTCCCTTTTTATTTTTGCATGCATACACAAAAGAGGTAAAAAAAAGAGAGAGGGTTGTCTTACCGTCGTCGTTTGTGGGTCTCCCCTCATCAGTGACAAGCCTTTTCGGCTTCCTCAAGCCAGATACGGTGAACTGAAGGGAGGGGGAGACCCCATGTAGTTTCATTTTGGGTTTAAAAAATGGGTTTTTCGTTTCGTATTTCCTAGATCTAGGGCAAATAGAGGCTTTTCCTCTGAATCCAACCTCGGATTCGTATCAAGGGTGAGACGAGGGTTATTTTGGTGTGTTTTTGAGGCTCTCCGGCGCCGGTTAGTGGCGGAGAACACGGCGGCCGGCTGCCGGATTCTGGGTTTCATGGGGGAGATTTGAGAGAAAACGAAGAACAAGTTTGGGTTATAAAACTGAAAAATGAAACAAAATGGGGGAAAATTGGTTTCGGCCTAAAAGAGGGGTTTATATAGTTATTATTATTTCGTTAAATGGGGAAATTACATACTAAATCCCCCGCGTTTCCAATATTTTCACTTCTGTCTCGCCGCATGGTATATTTACAACTCTGGTTCCCCTTGTATTTCAAAATCTTGCAATCCAGTCCCTAAATTACACCGAATCAGTTTTTAAATGGTAAAATTACCCCTTTAACCATCCCGCGTTTTTGAACTTTTCATTTCGGGTCTACCCCTTGGTCCAATTACAGTTTTAATCCTTTTAGGTTCTGTCTATTTCACATTTTCGTCCTTAAATTACATATTATTGTTCTTTAATTTCTGCCACTGACTTTTATTTTTTTCATTTCAGTCCTGTTTCCATGTAAATATTCATGTTCGTATTACAATCGTATATGTTAATGTAGTCTTTTGTCTTATTTTATATCCCTCGTATATGCCTTGTATTTTACGTTTATATGTATATGCGTGTTAGGTTTATAATGATTATGTATCTTTTTGTTCGGTTATTCATACTAAGCATGTTATGTTCTAGTTGATTCGTACACGGTATATTTTGTATTTTTGTATGTGTATATGTTCTCTTGGCTTTTTAGGTTACATGTTAGTGTATTTTCTTTTTATGTATAATATATTGTCCCATATATGTTGAAGTATGTTTTATTATTAGTATGTATGTCTCCTTGAATTATATATTCGTCTACATACGTATTTATTCCTGTCTTGTTATTGTGACATGTTAAATTTGCTTTTATTTACTGTTAAGCTTGTTATGTATATGTGTGTTTTAATTACATATTTTTATTTATGTTAGAGTAGTATTCTGTTATGTGAATATTTACTGTTTTTAAATTATCTGCTATGTCTTATATTTTTGTTACTAAGATTGCATATGAGATATAAATTGTTAATGCGGTGCCCTTTTATCCGAGCGTAAACGGGGCCAGTATCAGGTGTAGTGATAGTGGTTGGGCGTTTATTCTCGGATAACAGGGCCCTTAAAATTTATTCGCAATTATGACCGAATTTTAAAATAATCGTCACTTTAATTCGGAAGATCCAATATTAATAAAGCGGTAGTTATTAAAGTACCAATTTTGGGCGGTGTGGGGGTACTAATCCTTCCCCATCCGTAACCGACTCCCGAACCCAATATTTCTTGAATCTCTGGTTTTATGGTGTCCGGCCTACCTAAGTGGCCGGTGGCGACTCCATTTTTTTTTAAAAAAATGCGGTTTTTTAAAAACCCCACGGAATAAATATTTTACATCCAAAAAATCACGAACACCTTTCAAGCACCTTCGAAAAAACCACGCTTTTTAGCGATAAGAAAAAAGGACATCGCTACAGATGGCGACTCCGCTGGGGACTATTTTTGTTTTTTTTTCAAAAACAAATGAGTGTCAAGCTTTTAAAAAATTACCGCTTTATTAATATTGGAAGTTCCGGATTAAAGTGACTATTAAATTAACATTCGGTCATAATTGCGCGTTTATTTTAACGCATTTAAAATATGGCATATAAACCCGTCTTTTTAAGTGGGGGGAAACGCTAATGCTTTCGTGGAGATATCGTTCTCCCGTATGGGCCTAGCAAGTACCTTCGGGGCTCGAGTACCTTATGCTTTCGTAAGGATATCGTTCCTTCGTACGGGCATAAGCGAATGGGTCCCCCTGAATTGAACCCGGTTGAAATGAGCCTATAATGGGTGATGATCGGGGGCCTTGCTACCCTTAGTAGGGGACAGCAAGGACAATTCGGGTACCTCCTAGAACCAAGACTGCATGTAGAGAACATAGAAACCCACCCTGTGTGAGCCATGCGGATAACTTTAGGTGTGTTTATTCTGTTTAATTTTGTCCTTTTATTTACACATTTATTAATTTTATCTGGTACTGACTTGTTTTCTTTTCGCTTTTGTTTTTTTTCATACATCATACATTTGCATCACATAAAGGTACTGGATCAAGTGGTTTGCCTGATCAGAAAGTCTTTCACCATGGAAAAAAGGTGTCTTAGGAAAGAAGAGCTTAATTTGTCAGTCAGAAATTGGTCAGAGGTCAACCAGAAAACCCATGGGGACAGTTTGCCGAACGAACACGTAATAGCAGGGTACACCTATGTGAGTCTCCAACAGAACGACTTATGGGATCTTCAAAGCATCTGGGAAAGATGGGACCGAAGACTACAAAACTTGTTCTGCGATAGTTATGGCGACATTGCACAGCTGTTATATGTTCGGGTTAACCAGCCCCTACTCCGAGCTATAGTCCAGTTCTGGAATCCGGCTTTTTGCTGCTTCACCTTAAATGGGCAGGACATGATGCCTACAGTAGAAGAATACACTGCTTTACTTAACCAGAAAAACATTCAGGAAGATTGGATCTACGCAAAGCCTCCGAGGAATCAGAATTACACTGCGAAACTCAAAACCTTTGCGGGAATGAGTGACGATTTGGTTAATGGCCTCCTTCAGATCCGAGGAGACAATACAGTCTTTGCATGGGAAAGTATTCGGGACATCATACCGACACATCCAGACGAGGCAAAGAAAATGGACTTGTTCGCCTTAGGAATATATGGCTTGGTGATCTTTCCAAGAGTACTCGGGAACATTGACATAGCCATTCTGGACTTATTTGAGCGGGTAAAACGGAAAGCAAACCCAGTACCAGCAATCTTGGTCGAGACTTTCATTTCCTTAAATGCTAGCCGGAAACATGAAGAAGGACGTTTTCGAGGATGCGCACAGCTGTTACAAGTATGGATTCAGAGTCACATGTGGAAGACACCAACGAGGGTCCTTGCCGGGGATATCCTTCCAAGGTTTTTCTCTTTTACGGGAGTACTTAGCAAAGGAATGGCGAGAGGATTTGAAAAAAAAAATGTGGACTAGTTTCTTCAGGAACATTCAAGATGAAGACATAGCATGGAGGGTCCCATGGCTCGGTAAAGTTAATTATTTTCTATACAGTTGTGGTGATTTGAACTGGCTGATGATGTTGGGATTGCATGGAGGGATCGCCTGTGCTCCGCTTTTAGTGTCTCGACAGTTTGGATCACGACAGTTCATTCCCAATACCGCCGGATTAAGCCAAACTGAATTTCTTTTCAAAGGGGAGTTCAAAGGGAAAATTCAGGCCATCATGAGGGCCTAGGATCATTGTTACCGGATCAGGGTGGAAGGAGATACCAAGCATATGACTACCCCGGACTACGATCTTTGGAGACGTTTGAGGGTTAATAATGTGATTCCCGAATCTGATCATGGACCAGCAGTGTCACTCGAAGAGCTTACAAGGGTGGTACTGTCTGAAGCTGACATCTTAAGGAGTGAACTCGAAGAAATTAAAAAGAAAATGGACATCCAACAGACCCAACATGCGAGCGAGCTCTATAAGGCAAGCTTAGAGGTTGACGAGCGGGACAGGATCATTAGGCAGTTGAAGAAATTAAATGCAGATTTGAACTACAAGAATGCTCTTTATTAAAAAGATGCCCTTCTACTACAAGCAAAAATACAGAAGGCCAGCCGGAGTCAATTCATAGCTGTGGAAAGAGAAAGAATGAATGGTATCCGTTTGGTGGAAGAAGAACGAGAAATCAGTAAGAGAGCACTCGAGAAAGAGATAGAAAGCTGCTGGTTGGCTATGGAAGAAGAAAAACGGTCCTCCAAGAAAGCCATTGATCAGGAAAAGGAGAGACTCAGACAAGAAATCAGCAAGGGAAAACAAGCTGTCCATCATGAGAAAGAAAACGTCGCCGTATGGAAAAGAAAGTCCATGAGTAGCCGAAATAGACTGTTAGAGATGCAAAAACTGTACGATGACACTATTCAAAGTCTGGAGCAAAGCCAAAGTCAAAATGGAGAATTAAAAGGAAAGGTGGCGGAAGTTGAACACTCACTTCGAATGTACTGCCACAGAAATGGTTTCACTGAGCTTCAAGAAAGAGAGCGCGAAGTAAGCATGTTACGAGCACGAATTGAGTCCCCCGAAGTAACTGTTGAGGATTACAAGGAAAGAATTAGTGTGTTCGAGGAAGCTGCAGCCGGAGGGGACACCTATTGGCAAAAGAGACTGCGCGACGCTGCCCGGATGGTACAGGACAGGGACCAATATTACGCAAACCTAATGGTGGACATACAGTGAGTCGCCAGGCATGTGAATGATTTAGCTGTTGAGGCTGAGACACTCCGACCTTTCATAGTCCCAGAAATGGAAGAAGCTCCCAGGTTCCTCAAGCTTCTCAGGGCAATTCGAAAATTAGGAGATAGAGCTAGAGCTTATCTATAGGACTCTGGGTTGTAATTAGATCTTTTGTATTAGGGATCTTTGTTTTGTAACACGAACTCTGTTGTAATCTAGACCCTTTAATTCCCGTGGAAGTAGTTCAAAAGGGTGACTACCAGCGGAATCAGTACCTTGTCTGCATACATTCTTGCATTTGCATCATGACATTCGCATCATTATACATGCATTTATTTCTTGCGACCATATTAACATTATGAATATTGTGGCGTTGTGTGTAGTTAACCCGCAATCATTCATCACCCATACTTTACCCGGTTACAAAGAAAGCTCATGGAAGATAGGATAATCAGTCTAGAAAAAGGGCAAAAAGAGCTCGAGACAAGACTTGAAGAGGCCCAGAGAAGCCTCAGTGATCAGATTGCGCAGTCGCAAGCATCTATAGTATCCGACATAACCGCATTGTTGGCTAAGAGTCTTGGAAAAAGAGTGGAAGGAGAAACCATTCAAGAGCCAAAGGGTACCCCAGCTCACTACAAGGTTCAACCAACTGCACCAAACCCGGCTAGGAAGATGTATATTGACCCTGCAGGAATGTCATCTAGTTTTCAAATAGGGGTGCCTGAGACTCAACCCCTCGATGCTGAAGCACTCTATGAAGAAGAGGTGTTGGACCTGAACATGGTTGAAAGGATCAGGACTGAGGTAGAGAAAAAGTGGGAGGAAAGGTTTCGCCTCATGGAGGAAAATTTTAAAACGTTACAATCTAATGAAGAATCAGGAAATGACGCTAGCGACTTAAGTCTGGTGTCCGATCTTGTCCTACCGCCAAAATTTAAAACGCTAGAGTTCGAAAAATACGATGGAACCACATGTCCTTCCGCACACGTAACAATGTACTGTCGAAAGATGGCGGCCTACCATAAGGACGAAAAGCTACTGATCCATTGTTTCCAGGACAGCCTAACTGGAGCGGCGTTACGGTGGTACACCCAGTTGAGCAAAGCAAATGTTAAGACATGGAAAGATCTGTCAAGAGCATTTACTGAGCAATATAAGCATGTAACAGACATGACCCCCAGCAGAATTATGTTGGAAAATATGGGGTAGAAGTCCAACGAAAGCCTGCGGTAATACGCCCAAAGGTGGAGAGAAGTGGCCGCCCAAATTCAGCCACCCATCCCGGAACATGAAATTACGTCGTTATTTGTTAATACTCTGAAAGGGGCACTCTTTGATCATCTCATTAATAACACAATGCAGTGCTTTGCTGACTTAATCAGGACTGGGGAGTCCCTTGAATTGGCAATTAAGAGCGGTAGAATTGATGGCGGGGAAGGGTCTCGAAAGTATAACAAGAGAAATGAAGTAAACACCATCAGCACTTATACCACCCCGAAGAACTTCACAGTCTCACAGCCACAAGCACCTGTGGGAAAAACACAAAACTCGAATCAAAGAGATGAGAGAATCGCCAGAAAAGAGAAAGAGAGAAGAACTTTCACTCCCCTACCTGTTTCGTACTCAGAACTTTATTCCCAGTTGTATGAAGTAGACCTGGTCCGTCCATACATCGTTACTCCTGTCAATCCGCCCTTCTCGTCTTGGTATAATCCGAACGCGCATTGCGACTATCACGGAGGTACCCCTGGACATCCCACTGAGAACTGCCTTGCTTTCAAAAAACTTGTGTAGAACTTAATCGATTCCGGGATATTGAAGTTTGAAGAGTCGAATGTAGCCAACAACCCGCTGCCTAATCATGGGAACAGAGGGGTAAATGTTATTGAAGAATACTTTACCAGGAGGATTAAGGATGATGTGTCAGAAATCAAGTCTCCTTTACGGTGGGTATTTCAACAGTTATGCATGGCCCGTATGATTGACAAAGGCATGATAACAAGGCAGAAGGGATGTGAAGAGTATTGCGAATTCCACCAGACTGAAGGGCATGATATCCAAGAGTGCGATGAGTTCAAGAGATTGGTACAACAATTAATGAATGAAAAACAAATAGAATTCTTCGAAGAGCCCATGGGGAAAAAGGGGTCGAACGTATACATGACGGATAGCCCTAAATCTAAATACGGGAAGGATAGACCTTTTATCATCTCTCCCAGGCCAGGGAATGCAGGTGCCTCCCAAGGAGAAACCAACAAGATAAATCCCAAGATCATCATTTCAGCACCATCTCCATTCCCATTCAAAGATATGCGGCAAACCCCCTGGAATTATGCTGTAAATGTGACCACGCCAGAAAAACCAGAACACGGTCAGGTGAAAGAGCCTACGCTAAAAGACCAACAAAGCCAGAACGATGTGAACGTTGGTGAGGCCGGCCATTTCACAAGGAGCGGCAGATGTTATTCCTCCGAGGCTTTGAAAGCAGCTGAAAAGGATAAGGGGAAGAATACAACAGTTAGCCCCATGCAGATATTTGGAGAAGAACCTCCCCCAAAAATGATTGAACCGGTAACTGAGGCCCAGGCCAAAGAATTTCTGAAGTTCTTAAGACATAGCGAGTACAACGTGGTGGAACAACTACGAAAGCAACCAGCCAGGATCACAGTACTGGAATTACTCTTGAGTTCAGAAAAGTACCGGGAGACGCTACTAAAAGTGTTGAATCAAACTTTTGTGCCCCAGGACATTTCTGTGACAAACCAGGACATGATAATGGCGCATATCACTGCCTATAATCACATAACGTTTAGTGACGATGAGATCCTTGAGGGAGGAATGGGGTCCACCAAAGCCCTTAACATCACTACCCACTGCAAAGGGTATGTAGTACCAAGCGTACTGATCGACAACGGGTCAGCATTGAACATCTTGCCTATGGTGACCCTGCAAAAACTGCCAATAGATGGTTCTCACCTAAAGCCCTGCCACAATTCGGTAAGAGCCTTTGATGGTACGCAAAGAAGAACAATGGGGAAAATTGAGGTGCCCCTATTGATCAGACCAACGGAATATGTGATCGATTTTGTGGTGATGGACATAAAACCATCTTACAGCTGCTTGTTGGGAAGACCATGGATCCACTCCGCAGGAGTTGTCCCCTCATCATTGCATCAGAAATTAAAATTTGTAGTCGAAGGCAAATTGGTCACAGTAGTGGCAGAGCGGGAAATTGTTGCTTCAGTGACATCAGATGCCCCATACATTCAAAATGATGAAGATGCTGCAGAATGCTCGTTCCGAGCATTGGAACTAGTGAATGCCACTTTCGTTTCGGAGGGAAGTCGGATCCCCTACCCCAGGTTATCTAATTGTACCAAGATGACTGTCGCAAAAACTCTGGGCCGAAGAGCCAAAGTAGGAAAAGGGCTGGGGGAAGAAATTACAAGGAAACCTGAGACCCAAGAATATGATAACCAAGAAGGATCGTTTCGGGCTGGGTTACCAACCAAGTGTCCAACAGAAGAAAGAGGAATATAAGAGAAAGGATGAGCAAAAAAAAGCCAGATCTAAAGGAGAAGACATTCCGTGGAGACCGATGTCCTTTCCTAGTTTGAAAACCACTTTTGTCTCCGGAGGGTTCTACCAGCCAGGTCAAGATGTTGGAGAGGCAATGAAGAAAAATGAAGTACTCAACCAGGAGGAGATACTCAGTGAATTATTTGAAGGGATGTACATCAACATGATAGCTGAAAAAGACCGAGGCAGCAAAATGTTGACCAACATCCGCCCTTGCCGTCCTGGGGAAACACTCGATAACTGGAGCTGCATTGATCTACCTGTAGTTTTTAGGAATAAATCAGAGTAATGCTCCGAATCAACCTTTTGCTTTTGCCCGTAAACAATGGGGATCTCTTGTACGGGGCACCTATGTTAACTTTTTGATTGAAATGAAAATATCCCCACTTTCCTAAAATGACCAAAGTTTCATTTATTTCATTCATGCATTCTTCATATTCATTCCCTTCATATAAAGCCGTCTCTTTCCCAATACAATTCATTCTCATTTAATGCAGGTCGCTCATGATTGACGATATGAATGATACCGGATCCAATCCTGAAGTGAATTTTGAATGCCCTGAGGTCTCGGAGGGAATGGAGGAAGGATATGATGAGATAGAAAGTGAGGTCCCGGAAGAGTTAAAGAGAATGGTGGACAACGAAGAAAGGCAGATCATGCCCCACCAAGAAGAAACAGAAATTGTAAACTTGGGGACTGAAGAAGAGAGAAAAGAAATAAAAGTAGGAACGACGATTTCCTCAAAAACCAAGCACGAACTGATAACCCTACTTCAGGAATTCAATGATGTCTTTGCCTGGACTTATCAAGATATGCCAGGGTTGAATACCGACATAGTGGTGCACAAATTGCCAACAAAATCGGAGTACAAACCAATACAACAAAAACTTCGGAGAATGAGACCAGATATGTTGTTAAAGATCCGAGAGGAAGTGAAAAAGCAGTTTGATGCTGGATTCTTGGAGGTAGCCAAATACCCCGAATGGGTTGCAAACATTGTACCAGTACCAAAGAAAGACGGGAAAGTTCGTATGTGTGTAGATTATAGGGATCTGAACCGAGCCAGCCCTAAAGACAACTTTCCTTTACCACATATTGACACGCTGGTTGACAACACTGCAGGACATTCATGGTTTTCCTTCATGGACGGCTTCTCAGGGTACAACCAAATAAAGATGGACCCTAACGACATGGAGAAGACCACATTCATAACCATGTGGGGCACTTTTTGTTATCGAGTGATGTCGTTTGGGTTAAAGAACGCAGGGGCAACATACCAAAGAGCGATGGTAACTCTTTTCCATGACATGATGCACAAAGAAATAGAAGTATACGTGGACGATATGATTGCCAAGTCCCGAACAGAGGAAGAGCACCTACAGAATCTGAGAAAACTATTCCAAAGACTACGGAAGTACCAATTGAGGCTCAATCCTGCCAAGTGTACCTTCGCCGTTACTTCTGGAAAACTCCTAGGGTTCGTGGTAAGCAGAAGAGGGATTGAGATTGATCCAGATAAAGTGAAAGCCATCCAAGATCTCTCACCACCCCGCACTCAGAAGGAAGTTCGTGGTTTCCTGGGGAGGCTGAATTAAATCTCTTGTTTCATTTCCCAATTAACCGACCAATGTGACCCGGTCTTCAGACTTCTTAGAAAGAATAATCCTGGTGTGTAGGATGAGGAATGTCAAAGAGCCCTAGAAAAGATCAAAAGGTACCTGACAAATGCTCCAATTTTAGTCGCACCAGTACCAGGTCGACCATTAATTCTCTACCTAGCAGTTTTTGAGAATTCAATGGGATGCGTATTGGGGCAACACGATGAGTCAAGAAAAAGGGAGCAAGCCATCTATTACCTAAGCAGGAAATTTAATGATTACGAAACATGGTACCCGCCAGTGCAGAAGCTGTGTTGTGCTCTAGTTTGGGCTACCAAGCGGCTTAGACAGTACATGTTGTACCATACTACTTGGTTGATATCCAAGCTTGATCCATTGAAGTTCTTAATGGAAGCGCCAGCACTAACAGGAATGATGGCCCGATGGCAGATGCTCCTATCCGAATTCTATATCGTATACGTTAACCAGAAAGCCGTAAAGGGGAGTGCCGTAGCAGATTTCCTAGCTAGTCGTGCTTCGGATGACTATGAGGCATTGAACTTTAATTTCCCAGACGAAGACTTGATGTGCATTACAACCAAAGAAGAGGTTTCAGATGATAAATCATGGAAGCTTTACTTCGATGGAGCCTCTAACGCCCTCGGACATGGGATAGGAGCAGTGCTAATTTCTCTTGAGGACGTCTATTATCCTTTCACCAGCAGATTGGAATTCTTCTGCACAAACAATATAGCTGAATACGAAGCTTGCGTTATGGGACTGAACTCAGCTATTGAGAGAAAGATTAAGGAACTTCGAGTATTCGGAGATTCATCCTTAGTAATTTACCAATTGCGCGGGGAATGGGAAACCAAGGACCCGAAGTTGGTCAAATATTACGAATTGATCCAAGAGCTCACCAAAGAGTTCGAAAAGGTCAGCTTCAATTGCCTGTCCCGAGAAGAAAATCAGATGGCAGATGCATTAGCAACCTTGGAATCCATGTTTAAAACAAACACCGGGGCAGAAATGAAACCCATTAAGATGCAGACGTTTGAAAAGCCTGCTCATTGTTGTAAAGTACAGAAATAGATTGATGGAAACCCATTGTACTATGACATCTTGCAGTATGTCAAGCTTCGAAAGTATCCAGAAGGGGCAAACGACAATGACAGAAAAACGCTCAGAAAAATGGCAACAAAATATGTCCTAGATGGGGAGATCCTATATAGGAGAAGTCATGATCAGACATTGCTAAGATGTGTGGATGCCCGGGAGGCGAAGGAGATTTTAGCCGAAGTACATGACGGGCTTTGTGGAACGCACGCCAACGGGCTGTCTATAGCCCGGAAAATTATGAGATATGGTTATTTCTGGTTGACCATGGAGGGAGATTGCATTGATTACGCTAGGAAATGCCACAAATGCCAAATCTACGCTGACAAAATTCACGCACCCCCATCGCCTTTACACACCATGAATTCTCCGTGGCCTTTCGCGGCGTGGGGTATGGACGTCATCGGGAAGATTCATCCGAAAGCTTCCAATGGACACCGTTTCATTTTGGTCGCCATAGACTACTTCACTAAATGGGTAGAGGCAGCGTCTTACGCCAACATCACAAGGACTACAGTATGTAAGTTCTTAAAGAAGGAGATTATTTGTCGATACAGATTGCCAGAAAGGATCATCACCGACAACGCTTCCAATCTGAATAACAAAATGATGACGGACGTGTGCACTCAATTCAAGATAACACACCATAATTCCACAGTCTACCGCCCTAAAATGAATGGAGCAGTGGAAGCAGCAAACAAGAACATAAAGAAGATCATAGCGAAGACTACGGATACCTACAGGGATTGGCATGAGAAGTTGCCATTTGCCCTTTTCGCCTATAGGACGTCCATTCGCACATCAACGGGGGCAACACCCTACTCCTTGGTGTATGGTACCGAAGCAGTACTCCCCATCGAGGTAGAGATCTCGTCTCTTCGAGTCTTAAACGAAGTAAAATTGGAAGAAGCCGAATGGGTGCAGACCAGATACGACCAGCTAAATCTCATTGACGAAAAAAGACTAAATGCCATTTGTCATGGTCAGATGTACCAAAAGCGGATGATGCAGGCATACAACAAAAAGGTGCGCCCAAGAGAATTCAAAGAAGGGGATCTGGTGCTCAAGAAAATCCTCCCGATCCAGAAAGATGCTCGAGGAAAGTGGATGCCCAACTGGGAAGGACCGTACGTCGTAAAAAAGACCTTCTTAGGAGGAGCCCTGATCCTAACAGAAATGAATGGAGACGAGCTAAAAAATCTCATAAATTCTGACATCGTTAAGAAATACTATCTTTGAAAAAAATAAGAAAAAACGAAAAAAAGAAAAAGAGAAAATAATAAAAAAGAGAACAAAAATGGAGAGCTCAGGGCGAAAACCCGAAACCGGGCGTCTTGAAGCAAAGGGAGGACCCGAGTTGAAAACCCGTAAAGGGCGGCTCGGTTAAATTGAAAAGTTGAATATCCGAAGAGAAGGGTATCCCCATGAACATCATGAAGAGGAGGCTTCAGGCAAAAAAAAATTCTACACCGGTTGACAGGATCATGTATCATTCATATCGAAGATAATGAGGGATCTTGTATTTCATACTTAACTTTTCTTCTTTCTCATGTGTGTCATGCCTTTTTTTTAAGATATCCTAAGCCCTTAATCGTAATAAAATCGTGTTTTTAAGCATCCATTCCATGCCTTCTTGTTAATTTCAGTCAAATAAGTTAACATAGGCTTATAGTGAAACAAGAAATTTCAGAGCATTACTGTGATTTAACCTTAAAAATGCAGGTGATCAAAGAAAACGATGTTAACTCCGCCTTCTAGTTCCCTACATAATGGCTGTTGATAGGGAAGACGGAAAGCTTCAAACAACCGGATAGGATGACCAATGGCGTACGTCCTGTCTATTCAAGGAAGGCATGCGAGATAACAAGAGAGATCTCTTGGGTGAAAACCCAGAAGGGCACCCCTAAAAAAAAACTCTCTCTAAAGTGAAAACCCGAAAGGGCACTTTAGAATTCCAAGTCGTAAGTGGAGAAAAAGAAAGGATGGAATGGTTGAACCTGACAGTGGAGTGGGGTATCGACGCCCGTGAGAAAGGAGAAAGTGAACATCAAGATCGAATAAGGACCAAAACAAGCCCACCAAGATATTGACACTCATGCATCATGAATAGTCCGACATCACTAGGATTAGGAGCATGTCAATTCATTTGTCATAGCATTTTGTTTTTATCTCAGACAGGTATCTGCAGATCTAAAGAGACATCGATGGCCATCGTGGTGTGAATCCCAAATGAGAAGACAGTGTTTTCACATACAAAAGGCATATGTTTCCAAGCTCTAGAGAGAGGTTCTATATAGGAAGAATCCTCCGCTCCGAGGCTTCAGAAGCTGAAAGTTTTATATAGGAAGGACTGACAGCTCCAGGGTGAAGACTAGCAGTTCTATATAGGAAGGACTCCTAGTCGAAGGAATTTACCCATGACACACAAGATTATATAGGAAATCATGTTGTGTCAACAACGAAGAGTTCTATATAGGAAGGGCTCCGAGATTCAATGTCTTAGAGTAAAAGATTCTATATAGGAAGAATTTGTAGCTCCAAGATTCCAGACGCCAAAAGTTCTATATAGGAAGGACCGACGGCTCCAAGGTGAAGACTCGCAGTTCTATATAGGAAGAACTCCCAGTCGAAGGAATTCACCTATGACACACAAGGTTATATAGGAAACTTGTTGTGTCGAAAGCGAAGAGTCTTATATAGGAAAGGCTCCGAGCTTCACTGTCTTAGAGTGAAAGGTTCTATATAGGAAGAACCTGTAGCTCTGAGATTTCAGACGCCAAAAGTTCTATATAGGA
The DNA here is from genome assembly GCA_019671005.1 of Hibiscus mutabilis. Taxonomy (NCBI): domain Eukaryota; kingdom Viridiplantae; phylum Streptophyta; class Magnoliopsida; order Malvales; family Malvaceae; genus Hibiscus; species Hibiscus mutabilis. The sequence continues at coordinate 34,330,362 of CM033743.1, read as the reverse complement.
AGGACTGACGACTCCAGGGTTTGAAGACTAGCAGTTCTATATAGGAGGAACTCCCAGTCGGAAGAATCCATCAGCGGCGCAAAAGGTTTTATATAGGAGAAACCAGCGTTGAAGGCGAAGAGTTCTATATAGGAAGGACTCCAAGCTTTACTGTCTCGAAGTGAAAAGTTCTGTATAGGAGGGACTCATAACTCGAGGCTTCAGAGCGAAGGGTTCTATATAGGAAGAGCCTGTAGCTCCAAGATCGGAAGGTGACGAAGCTCTATATAGGAAGAACTTACGAGCCTGAAGATTCAGCTAAAGAAGAGCGGAGATGTCCAAAAGAACACGTTTTTCCAAAGCTACAAACAGAGAAGTCTGATAAAAATGAGTGCTTATGAATCTTTGATTTGTTTCCCATTCCATGAGAACAAGCAAAGAGGGGCAACTGTAATCGCTCATTTTTATCATGTAAATACATATTAGTGTTGCATGTATACATATTATATTATATGTTTATTAGGTGCATGAGTGTTACTAATATATAAGGTGTGGTGTGTGCATGTATATTATAAGCTATGTATGTATACGTATTAATGGTGTATGTGTCGCGTATGCATCTATATTTAGTACGAGGGTATTTGTTTAATGTGTATAGATGTTATGTTAATTATTTGTGTGATTATATATGTATGAATACTGGTATGTTATAATTAATGTTTGCATAGGTATATACGTATGTATGTGTATTGCTGTTATAATTATACTATTACTAATATTATTGGGCTAATATATAAAATGAAATCCAAAAAAAAAAATATTAAACCGAATAAATAAATTACAGTCCAAGTCCAATTACAAATATTATTACAAGGCCCGGTTGGCCCAAACCCAAACCCTATCTAATTACAATTATTGTATGTGCGCGGTGGTGATCAGGCGTTGGATCAAGATCTGATCCAACGGCCACGATCCAACCAAGGAACAAAATATCGCGCCACCGCGTGCACATCACGCCCGGACCATTCGAGTGCCACGCGCGTCACGGTCCACGCGTGGGGACGCTTTGATATCCCACGCCGTGCGTGAGCCCCACGCGCTCGACCCCTCATTGCTGAGCTCCACGCGGCACGATCCGGAGCCGTTTCACCAAATCGAGGCTTCATCCGGGCGTTCATCCTTCAAGCCATCTCGACCGTTAGATCGGATCTGATCTAACGGCCGAGAACACGCCCGTCTGGCATGCAGCGTAACCCCACACACCGCCACCATGCTGCACCATGCCGATCTTCAACCACCGCGCTCAGAACATGTCAAACACAGCAAGAAGGAAACATGTCAGTCCAGATCTGAAAAAGCAAATAATATACAACTTGTACCAAAACCAAAGACAGACATATATATGTACGAAACAAATATTTTGTAAGGGGGAGAGTTGTAACAAAAAAGAACAGAGAGTTGTAATCGAAAGAACAAGTTGTAATCGAACCAGTCAAGTTACAATCGAAATACAAAAAGTCAGTCCAGTGGTAAATACTCGTTTCCCTTTTTATTTTTGCATGCATACACAAAAGAGGTAAAAAAAAAAGAGAGAGTTGTCTTACCGTCGTCGTTTGTGGGTCTCCCCTCATCAGTGACAAGCCTTTTCGGCTTCCCCAAGCCAGATACGGTGAACTGAAGGGAGGGGGAGACCCGTTGTAGTTTCGTTTTGGGTTTAAAAAATGGAGTTTTCGTTTCGTATTTCCTAGATCTAGGGCAAATAGAGGCTTTTCCTCTGAATCCAACCTCGGATTCGTATCGAGGGTGAGACGGGGTTATTTTGGTGTGTTTTTTAGGCTCGCCGGTGTCGGTTAGCGGCGCCCGGCGGCGGAGAACACGGCGGCCGGCCGCCGGATTCTGGGTTTCATGGGGGAGATTTGAGAGAAAACGAAGAACATGTTTGGGTTATAAAACTGAAAAATGAAACAAAATGGGGGAAAATTGGTTTCGGCCTAAAAGAGGGGTTTATATAGTTATTATTATTTCGTTAAATGGGGAAATTACATACTAAATCCCCCCGCGTTTCCAATATTTTCACTTCTGTCTCGCCGCATGGTATATTTACAACTCTGGTCCCCCTTGTATTTCAAAATCTTGCAATCCAGTCCCTAAATTACACCGAATCAGTTTTTAAATGGTAAAATTACCCCTTTAACCATCCCACGTTTTTGAACTTTTCATTTCGGGTCTGCCCCTTGGTCCAATTACAGTTTTAATCCTTTTAGGTTCTGTCTATTTCGCATTTTCGTCCTTAAATTACATATTATTGTTCTTTAATTTCTGCCACTGACTTTTATTTTTTTTCATTTCAGTCATGTTTCCATGTAAATATTCATGTTCGTATTACAATCGTATATGTTAATGTAGTCTTTTGTCTTATTTTATATCCCTCGTATATGCCTTGTATTTTACGTTTATATGTATATGCATGTTAGGTTTATAATGTATCTTTTTGTTCGGTTATTCATACTAAGCATGTTATGTTCTAGTTGATTCGTACACGGTATATTTTGTATTTTTGTATGTGTATATGTTCTCTTGGCTTTTTAGGTTACATGTTAGTGTATTTTCTTTTTATATGTAATATATTGTCCCATATATGTTGAAGTATGTTTTATTATTAGTATGTATGTCTCCTTGAAATATATGTTCGTCTACATACGTATTTATTCCTGTCTTGTTATTGTGACATGTTAAATTTGCTTTTATTTACTGTTAAGCTTGTTATGTATATGTGTGTTTTAATTACATATTTTTTATTTATGTTAGAGTAGTATTCTGTTATGTGAATATTTACTGTTTTTAAATTATTTGCTATGTCTTATATTTTTGTTACTAAGATTGCATATGAGATATAAATTGTTAATGCGGTGCCCTTTTATCCGAGCGTAAACGGGGCCAGTATCAGGCGTAGTGATAGTGGTTGGGCGTTTATTCTCGGATAACGGGGCCCTTAAAATTTATTCGCAATTATGACCGAATCTTAAAATAATCGTCACTTTAATCCGGAAGATCCAATATTAATAAAGCGGTAGTTATTAAAGTACCAATTTTGGGCGATGTGGGGGTGCTAATCCTTCCCCATCCGTAACCGACTCCCGAACCCAATATTTCTTGAATCTCTGGTTTTATGGTGTCCGGCCTACCTAAGTGGCCGGTGGCGACTCCATTTTTTTTTTAAAAAATGCGGTTTTTTAAAAACCCCACGGAATAAATATTTTACATCCAAAAAATCACGAACACCTTTCAAACACCTTCGAAAAAACCACGCTTTTTAGCGATAAGAAAAAAAGGACATCGCTACAGAAGACCATTATATTCATAACTGATTTATGTACATAATGATTCCCAAAATATTTTTGGAAAATATGTTATAAATATTTATTACCATTTAGCCTAAATTCAACATCATCCATATTTGGGCATGTATCAACTCAAAGTTACTAAACAAACATGATATCAACAGTTGATATAGTAACCTTATAATAATGACCCAGAAAATACTTAATTCTTTAACGTTGAATAATTACAATAATATCGACATACACAAGGGAAAAAATAAAGTCATATTTAGAAGGCAAAAGATTATGTCAATTTAGTCACTCGGATACAAAGAAAAAATTAAAACTCCTTTGACTACAATTTCAAGTTGCCATTGTAATTACATTTGGCAAAGTAAATTAGTCCGTCAAAGACAGAAATAAGCTTACCTTTAAGAGAAAAGAAACTATCTCAGAACTGATAAAAGGCATCCTGGATAATGCAAAGGTTGCTAGAATCACATGAAACTTTGGGTTCAGCAACTATCTGCTTTTTCTCCGAATTTATTACTTCAGCAAGCGGCTGACCAAATGTATAAAATAGCACAAGGCGCACTAAGGCGATAGGGGTCCTAGAGCTGAGGCGTAAGGCGCGTGTCTTACTGAAGTGAGGAACATTTTTTATAATTAAAATACATTGTCCAAGTACATATAAATTTATCACCTAAATACCATTCTTGCATTCTTTCAATGTTAATTGTGATTGAACTTATAAAAATTACAAAATAATTATTAAATTTATTCAAATAATAATATTACAAAACAATTTGACTTATAAAAGTTACAAAATAATTATTAAATTTATTCAAATAATAAATATTATAGTTGAAAAATAATTTACTTAAAATATTTTATTTTCTCATTCATCTTTTTAACCAAACCAAAAATATGGGTTAAATTTATAAAAATAACTAATGTTAATGCAATGAGAGAAGGAATAACATACTAGTTTAAACTGTACCTTTTAGGCTATAAAGAGAGTCAACTAACTATGGCCCAATACTAAGTGTTGACCACTACTAGTCTATAACTTTCTAAAATTTTCTACTCTGATTATTTCATTCTCATTTCTTTTTAATAAATAATTATTTTTTCAATTTGTTGATAATAAACAAAAAATTACGTGTCAAAAATTATGCCAGCAGTGGGCCCACACCTCTCCGCTATTGCGTGAAGCACTCTCCCTTTCTCCTCTTCTTCTTTGACAGAGATATCTTCTGAGTTTTCTGATTTTTTATTTCTCTAAATTTCTCTTGCTTCTCTTTCTCTTTCTCTCCCTCCATTGCATTTACTCATTAGTTTTCTACTTTTCTTCTTCTTCAACAGACTATGTTTTTAAGTTCTTTTTTTCTGATTTTAAACAAGGCGTCGCCTTTCATCACCTCTGCGCCTTATGAACACCTCCATGCGCTTCATTAAAATCGCCTCGCCTAGACATAAATAGGCGATTTGTACTCGCCTCGCCTCAGCGCCTAGACGCGCCTCAGACGCTTCATTATAGTACATCGCTTTACAAGCCTTTTTGTCTCCACAAGTGAGAAAACTTTTACATTCAACATCAAATGCAATGCTGGTCTCATTTTTGCCAATGTTACAGCAATTTCTCAGTAAGGCAGACAAAGTGTGCAGCTTATCCCTTTCAAGAAACAAAATATCAATAGCTGAATCATCTTCTGCACCTTTGGAAGTGGTACAATTATCATATTTCAGCTTAGCATTGTGCTCAGCAAAATCTAACCCAAATGCATAAAGCCTCGGTATTAGATCAACAGGGATTGTAGCCTGTGAAATTTTACCAAATTTAAGATTATAACTCAGGGCATCTTATCCAAATAAATGAAATAGGTACAAGTTCAATCCACAGAAAAGCCACAGTCAAGCAACATACCTGACGAAAATCATCTGCTATGTCATTTAAATGTTTTGCTAGAGTGCTACAAAAAGTTGTACGAGCAGCTCGACATTTATTGGCACAATAATCAACAAGTTCAACAAACTCCATTGCACTATTATCTGTATCAACCTACGAAAAAAATACATTACTAAATAAAGCGCAATGTAAGAGACAAACTTCAGTTATGAAGCCCTAAGATGCTTAAAATTTTCAGTTAACAATAATTTAAAAAAAAAACCTAACTAAATGGATTAAAAACGAGTGAGTAAAGGAAAATGATGTGCAAAACAACTAGAAGCAGTTTAGGAAGAATGTTTGGTAAGATCTCAAATTATTGACTGAACCAGGTAAAAAGAATAATGATATGTAAGCAAAAGAGAATGACACCATCATAAACAACACAGTAAGTCTTCAAATAATGGATTTGAAAGCTAACACAAATTCCAGCTTATAAAGCACTGTAAATGCTTAATTGTGGAAGGTTCAAAAGGATACAGACGGAGTGCAGGTGTCAGCATTGCTAATGAGAAACATATTTACAAAATTACTACAATGTGACACTACTATCAGAATTGGTGTTGGGGAAATGTTGGCTGCATCATAGGAATTTAGAGTCTAAACTTGCACACATACAAAAATCCTAGAATTATTGAAGCTAAATGAACCATTCTAAAACGCTATATAGTTCATCTTACCTTGCATTCACGGGGAACGGAGACGAACAAAAACATTACTACGTCCATTTGAACTGAGCTATCGATTCTCTCTTGCGAGAACAGTGAGGAACATATTCTGCGGACAAACTGCAAATTTAAGAATCATAAGAAATTAAAAAAAAAACATAAACATATATGTAGCTAAATGTTAAGTAACAACGTATACCTTATAAACTTGATCCTTCATCATTGACCTAGCATACTCCGCCAAACATTCAATGCAGAACCGTCGAACCAATTCCTCACCAAAATGATTGATCTCCTCAACCAAAAACCGACAGCATCTACCCAGAAAAGTAACAAGCACATTGTGCAATTTCTCAACATCGGATTCTAATGTCCTGTAAAGACTCAGAAATAAATAAATAAATAATACCGTGCAAGTGTCTAGGTAAATCAAGAAATTCAATACCTGCACCAAGGCCTCACTTGTTCCACCAATGCAAGAACCCTTTCATATTTTCCAGAATCTTTACTGTGTCCCATGGCCACATTTTTCACTACAGAAGCTACCGCTTCCACCACAATAGATCCGAATTTCAAATCACCACCAGCAACATCGATACCCGGAACGATTTTACCTTTTGACTTAGCTTCCCCTTTAAGCCTCTCCAAAACCTTAATTGCTTCGTTTCCCCCCTCATCGTACCGTCCCCAGGACTGTAAACAGTAAACAAGCTTCAACCTCTGGATCTGAATCAAGTACGCACCGCCGGCTAACTGCGAAGAGACGAACTCGAGACAAGTTATGCAAAGCCGGTAAGTCTCGAAGAAATCGCTAAGAGAGGCTTGTTGCTGCTCATTAGGGTTTTGTATGTAGATGCGCTTGTAGATTACGGGGAAGGATTTGGAAAGGAAGGACAAGAACTGTTTGGCGAGGGAGCGGACGGCGGCTTCGTCCAGTTTCTTTTTCTTGGAATTCACGAGTAGGGGTGTAAAACGAGCTGAGTCGAGTTCGAGTAGTGCTGAGCTCGACTCGGCTCGTTAAAATTTCGAGTCGAGTTCGACTTCGAGTAATTTTTAACGAGTCTGAGAAATTTAAGTTCGACTCAGCTCGTTAAGAACTTGAGTCGAGTTCGAGCTTGATTCGAGCCCAATCGAGTCAAGTATTGACCGATCTTTGACCGTGTCGAACTCGAGTAGCTCGACGTCTATCACGTCTCATTTAAAGTCCTATCAAGAAAAAACTTTGATACACAAGTTGTGTAAACTCAACCTTGTTAATTTTAGGGTTTAGGGTGTTAGTTTAGGGTTTAGAGGTTTAGGTTGTTAGGTTTAGAATTTAGAATTTAGATTTTAAGGTTTATAATTTAGGGTTTTAAGTTTAGGAATTTAGATTTTAAATTATAAAAAATAAAAAAACTTAGTATAATATGTTTTCGAGTAGCTTGTGAGCTTTTCGAGTCGAGTATCATGTAGCTCAGCTCGGCTCGTTAAGAATTCGAGTCTAGTCTAATCGAGTCAAGCTTTAACCGAGTCGAGCTCGAGTAGCTCGCGATCTGTCTCGTCTCATTTACTGCTCTATTTACGAGAGTGGAGATGGGGCGGAGGTAGTCGGAGACCAGTGAGTGGATTTTGGAATCGCCGGAGGTTTGTAGATAGGAGAGGATGGAGGTTTCCGTTGGAGTAAACATTGACATTAAAAATGGGGAAATGGGGGAAAGCGTACAATAGAAAATGCCCGCCTAAATGATGTTCAAAGATTTGTCCATTGGAAAGTAAAATACATACATTGAGAGATAATTACATATTTGTCCCTTGTACTTTCTAAAACCTTTTAACATAGTACCTCTACTTTCAAAATGTGTAATTTGATACTTGAAGTTTCATTTCATCTATTAATACGATAACAATGTTTTTTTTCTGACAAATCATGATTCTAATCCTAATCTTACCTAGATGAGAGGGGAAGGAGGACTCTAGGGGAAGGAAAGGGTATTCCTAGTAGGTCTAGAACACTTGACATGAAGGAGTATGAGGAAACAAAGATAAATAGCTTGGCCAACTAATCAAATGTGCTTGCTAAATACGATAACAATGTTAAGATGTGATGCCACGAATCAATACATATAAATTTTCATTTAATTTTATAATTCAAAAATGACACATAAAAAGTTTTTATCTAGTTTTTCTTTAAAAGTGTTGCCTCCGACGACGGTCTTAATGTCGTAATCTATTTTTTTATTTGTTTATTTTCTTTGTTTTTAGTCTAAAATAAGGATCTCTTTGTTTTGGAGTCATTATTTTCACACTTTTGAGGCGTTTGTTCGTTTGCATCTGAGCACAATTTTTATCTATCTTTATGGTAGTATTGTAATACCCCAAAATTTACAGTACTGTTTAAGGGTCATTTAGTACTAAGATAAGGGCTTAAAAGCTAACTTAGTGACTAAAATGACAAAAATGCAAAAGTTAAGATTTCTTTAATTATGGATTTTAGAGAAGGAATTTCTGAGAATTTATACTACCATGAGATAGAGGATAAGCAAATTTGGGTACTCGCAAAGTTTGGCAATAATCCAAGGAAAATTGCAATGGGAATTCAAGGTTAAAGTTTAGTGACCAAAATGATAAGTTTTCAAAACTTGTATGGTATAAGTCGAAATATGAAAAGTTGAAGGACTAGAGTTGTAATTTCCAAAAAGTTAGATGTTTTATTTCATAAATAGACAGAGCACCTATTGGTGTAGACCGAATGTGGAATTATTGGTTTGACCCGATATTTCGAATATTAGGAAATCACAGTCAAAGTTTAAGTGGAATTCAGATACCCAGATCAAACTGAAAAATTATGAAATTTTACCATATGATAGAGAAAGGTTTTATGCAAAACTCTCGAAATGCGAGTTTGGTTATCAGAGGTGGTTTTCTTGGGTCACATTGTTTTAACCGAAGGGATCCACGTCGACCCTAAAAAGATACAATCCATTGTGGAATGGAAGGTCCCATGTCAGTACTTTAAATTGATAAAAAGGAAACAATCCGAGTTAATATTATTCATATGGATAGCCGATTAAGAAATATTAAGAGAAAGTGTACCCGATAAAGATTTCGGGTAATTATCGGTATATTTGGACCAAGTCAAAATTTTAAGTTTGATTTCATAAATATGGAATATTTTATTTGATAATATTATTTATTTTTCAAATATGGAAATAAGGAATTTTTAAAATTTATTTTATAGCCCGATGAAGGGGAAATCACAATAGAAGTAGTAAGTGAATATCGAGAAATCGGATCGAATCGAAATTTCAGAGGCTGTTCCATAAGTCACGGAAAATTCATAAAATATTATTTTATGAATAAATTATTAATTGGTTGATTGTGATCTAACTATAATAGTTGGATTTTTACAAAATGGCAAAATTAGTGATTTAAGTGACTAGTTTTGCTAATTTGGTCACAATGACCATTTTAAATATTTTTAAAGTACCATGGGTAATATGGTAATTTCCCATGTGAAAACATCACTCTAGTTTGGTTAGAGTTGAATGGAATTTGGTTGGAATTGAACTAGAATGACAACTTGTAAATTATGATTCAGTTGAAGGTTAATTTTGGAATAAGGATTAAATTGAATAAAAAAAATTCAATTTATCAATACATGTGGCATAAACTAATAAAAGATGAACAAACATATGTTCATCTTTTCTCCTTCATTTCAAAAACCCCATGGGAGAAAGGGAAAATTTACAAAATTTTCGTAGGCAATTTTGAAGGCTCCCGAACAAGGTTCAAGGTATGTTTTTGGTAGAAAGTTGATCTATTTTCAATTCTCTTTCATTTGATAGTAATTTTATGAAAATTTATGAAAATTTGATTATGTTCTTGAAGAGAGAGAAAATAGGGTTTCATGTTCCATGTTTAGATTGAAACTTGATTTATGCAAATCTAGTTCTGTAGAGATAAAATCAAGCTTAGATTGTGATTAATTTCATGTTTAAGGTTAAAAACCCTAACCATAGAATTTGGGATTTTATTTAGGGTTTTGAAATTGATGATGAAAATGAAACATTGGTGATATTAGAAGCTTGATTTTTGATGTTAGAATGAAAAATCTTCAACTAGTCCTTTAAGTGACCATTTCGGCATATATGAGGAAATTTGGAGAAATATTGTGAAAATTATCCTAGTGATGGATTTGAAGAGATTATGAACTTAGAAGCTTGATTATGGCTTTTGGACTAAAATAAAGTCCTTGAAAAGTTTAGACACCCAATTCGGCTTGAAGGGAGAAATTGGGGTTTTAAGTGTTAATTCTTGGAAATAAAGAATATATGTTGGAAAAATTAATTTGAGCATGTTAGAATTTTGTTTGGATGAAAAATGAGCCTAGAGAAGCTAAGTGACCAATTCGGCCACATGGAAGAATAATGGGAAAATTTTATGAAAATTATGATTATGAGATTTTATGATTCAAATATGTTGTATGAAGTTAGAATTGAAATTAGAATCTAAGGGACTAAATTGACAAGAAAGGAAATGGAAAAGGACCATTTCAACAGCCCTGGTTAGTTCAAGGACCAAATCAGTTTGGGTCAAAAAGTAGGGGAAAATGTGAGAAAAAATATACAAATGTTGGATTAATTATTAGATACAAGTTTACAAGTTTATATGCAAAATTTGTGACTAAAATGTCACTTTGGTAAAAGTTAGTGGATGGTCACTATGGACCATAATGAACAATTCGACATTATTAAAGGAAAAAGTGAAAATTTTTGGAAATATTTTATATTCAGATAATTATACTAGTATAGTATAGTTAAGCAATGTTAGATTAAAAATCTAACATGAATATTGTTATGTATGTTCAAATGGTACTGTACAACTATTGACGAGGCTAAGGGTACCAGATCAAAAGAAAGCAAGGAAAAAGTATCGAAATAGCTTACTGAGGCTAATAGCATGCATGGCCCAGGTGAGTGCATTTTTACTTATTTATTATATATGTGATATGAGTGATTGCATTATATGTATATTGACATGTTGATAAATAGGACAACTTGCGATGAACCGACATTGGTATAAATAAAAAATGTATGATGGCTTATTTATGCAAATAGCATGAAATATTAAATGGCATATTGATAAAATGATTGTAGCATAATGATTTACTCAAGGTAAATCGAATTTTAGATATTTGGATATAAACTGTCCATTAACGAATTATGGATAACAATATTGAAGGATTGGATATTAAATATGAAAATATTATATTGTTATGCTCAAGTACTAGTGTGAGAGTCTTTGGTATAATTGGATATCCATAGAGTTATAGCAGCTGCAATCCAGCACTACGGTGCGATCCAGACACTTCGATGTTGATAACAGATGGTACAACGTTGCAGTCACTTCGGTGATGATTAGACACTGCGGTGTCGACTAGCACAAAAAGATGCTATAATGAGGAGCAAATGGCGTACTCGAGTACGTACTCACCATCAAACGCTATGGCATTGCAGACACTACGGTGTCGTCATGATAACTCGTATACCATAGGTTCACATGAGAATCCTTTGTATAGTTGGATATCTATAGGGTCTTAGCAGCTGCGTCCTAGCACTACGGTGCGTTCAGTCACTTCGGTGATGTTTAGACACTTCAGTGTTGACTTAGACGCTACGGTGTTGTTCAGACACTTCGGTGTTGTTAGCACAAAAAGTGCGATAATAAGGAGCTAAGAGCGTCCTTGATTATGAGGAGCAAAAAGCGTCCTCTAGTACGTACTCATCTCAGTCACTTCGGCGATGCAAACGTTACGACGTCGTAGACACTACGATGTCGTGATGACTCGCGTACCATGGCATCACATGATTTTGTACTTCGGGCTATAATACATGAAACACATTTATGCAGGTAGTTAAGTTAATAAGCTTAACATATTTTGATTAATAAAATAAAGGTTTGATGACATGATATAAACTGCAATTGGAACTCGCTTGCCATTTTGCAAGAACTGTATTGTACAGTTACATGACTTTACAGTTCATGATTATTACAGTACGAATTTCTTACACGATTATTCCTGCATTACAGACTATGTGATTTATAGAGCAACCTTGCTATATGATTTTTTAGTAAAGATTTAGTGCAACATAGATTTATTACGGTACATGTTTATTATATGAGTATTATATTTTATATATAGAATATCATGCTTTACCAAATATCATGCCTAATACAGCTATTTCATACTACAAATAATTTTATACTGTATTTTACATGTTACATATTTCTATGCCTCACTGAGATATACTCAACGTGTATTTATGTTATACACGTAGGTGATCGAGATTAGTAGATGACAGCCTTTGCTTCATCATCATTCTGTATAGAAGATAATCGACAGGTATTTTGGTAATCATGACATCCGTCTTTTGTATGTCTAATAGTGGCATGTATTTAATAAATCTGTCTATTTTGTTAAAGTAATTATCGAGTCCTATAATAGTGGCGTAAATTGTTTTAAATTGATTGTTATATCTACAGTTTGGTGTTAAATAGTCTGATTTGATATATTTTATACGAATTAGATATCGAATAATTTTATTAGAAACCCTTTTGTAAAATAAAGTATTTAGTATTCTGTATACTTTATGTAAAACGTTTTATAATCGGAACTCGAATAAATATTTTATATCGGTATTAATTAAAGTTATGTGTGCTTGGGTTATAGAAATATTAAGATGGGTGACCACTAGAAGTTTTTCCAAAAAATTTTAAATCACCCCAGATTTTGGTTAAAAGATCTATTTTAAAAAGCTGTGACATTTCCAACTCGTGTCCGGTGTACGATCACAGGAAGGGGGTGTTACAAGTATTGTCAGTGCAATCGAAACATTAGTGGAGCAATCTGCACGGTTGATTTTCTCGATATCCAAACATACATCAATATAACGTATAGTTGAAAGAAACAGTGAGATTTTTCACAACGGTTGTTCAATTTTTTTTATAGAAGATGAACGACAATATTTTTTTCTTCACACCCATTTGATTACATGTTTTAATATCCTTCTAGAGTTTTCTTGATGGACTTGATCTTCAAAGTTCTTTTTATATTTTGAGAGTATGGTATTTGTTGTATGTTTAATTATTTTTAATAAAAACTCATTTTTTTTTACTCTTGTTAGAATATGACATATAACAACACCATTTTACCGCATATGATCTAATTTCATAATTAAAAAGTTATACATACATATCAACAGGGTTGGTTCAAGTGGTAAACAACTTGATATTGTTTAAGTAGGCCTCGAGTTCGAGGTCGTGTGTATATAGAAAACCTTCGTTGGAAGGCTCACCCACTAAATTTAGGTGTGCGACGCATGTTGGTATGGATTAATCAGAGAAAAAAACTTCTTTTTAAGCTACTACAAGCCCAATGTAATTATTAGTCCCAACTCAAGACATGTCTATTACACTTAACATAACTGTAGAACACCCTCTCATACATTCTTTGAGACTTTGAGTATCAGCAACCAAAGAAGTGATCATGAGTCTCTAACTCGGATGAGCATAGACCACACAAACAATCAATATTTAGGCCAAACGAAAACAATCTATCTCTAGTAGGCACCTCATTAAGGATTGTCATCCAGGATATAACCGAACCCGGGTGCCAATTTAGTCTCCCCCATCATACTTTGTCTCTCCTAACTCTCATCTCATTCCAAATCATTCGAGCAGTAGAAAAAGTCTATCCCAACAATCCTTGAATGAAAAACTTGACTCGAAGACTCAATTAGAGGCAAAAAAACTCGATTCGTCTTGACTCGACTCGAAATTTTATAAATTCCACTCAACTCGAAATAACTTCAAATAAAGTTTGAGTTGTAAAATAGAAATTCGAATAACTCGAAATTTTAGTAATTAGTGAATTTATTTTTAAGTTCGAGTTGAGTCTCTTAATTTTTCCTGATATATATATACCAATATAAAAAATATGAAGAAATATATATCACATACGAAAAAATATGAAGAAATATATATATATATATATGCATATCTTATATAATTAGAAAAGGCCTTTTAAATTGGAATCAAACCATACGGTAACATGATAAATAATTACAATTAAATTTGTATAGGAACTCGACTCGAATCAAAAAAATTACAAATAAAGTTTGAGTTGTAAAATATGATGTGTTAACTTGAATAACTCAAATTTTTTTACTCGACTTGACTCGATTGAACGCCCACCCCTACCTGAATCATGTAAACTCTAACTCCAAGCCGCAATAGACCTCATCAAATCCGGCCAGCATTTTGAGGGCAGATGAGATGCCAAAAAGGAATTATCCAAAATACACTAATTATAATAATATTTTTCTTCGTTTTCCCTAGCTTAAGGAAGGAAGTTTCGCTGCCAATGGGCCAACCGAGTAGTGGTGTTCAAACGGTCGGTTCGGTTAATCGACCGAATTGAACTATCAAAAAATTATTAACCAAATTTTTTTCTATTAACTGTTAACTAAATCAAAATTATTTTGAAAGTTTTTAATCGAACCGAAAAAAAGTTTGGTTAATTTGGTTGGTTTTCGAATTAACCGAAATTTATTATAAAATTTTGGGTAAATTACACAAATGGTTACTAAATTATGTTATAATGATCTTTTTAGTCACTAGACTTTCAAAAGTCATAAAAAAACCATTAAACTTATCGAACTATTACAAAATCGTCATTGATTCATTACATGTTATAAATTATTGATAAATATTAAAAATGTTTAATGATCACATTTTAATAATTCAATAAATTTAATGATGATTTTGTGCTAATTTGATAAAGTTTAATGACCATTTTATAATGTTTAAAAGTTTAGAGACCAAAAATAAATATAAGTAAAATATATATAATATAATATATAAAATGAGGTGCTACATAAATTCTTACTATTTTTATAAGAATTTGTGTAACTACAATAATTCTTATAAACTTGATAAGAATTTGTGTATATCTTAAAAATAAAAATAAAAATTGGTAAAAGGCTGAAGTGGTTACCAGTTACCATAAGTTGAGCGCTTTTTGGATTGGGTGATCTCGGGTAAAAAATTGTGTAGTTACACTTTTCCTTACATTTATTGTAAACAAATTATGTATATACTGTAATATTTTATGTAGATACTAAAATTCTCATTATTTTTGTAAGAAAAAAAGTTATTTTGTAGCCCTTTGTGTGGCTACTCAAATGCTTACCGTAAGTTCAACTCATTTTGGATGGATGATCTCGGGTAAGAAATTGTGTTGCTACATCTTACCTTACATTTCTTGTAACAAATTATGTAAATTTTGTAATATTTTATGTAGCTACTTAAATTCTCATTAATATTGTAAGAGAAAAAGTTATCTTGTAACCCTTTGTGTGGCTATACAAATGCTTACCATAAGTTGAACTCGTTTTGAATTGGGTGATCTCGGGTAAGAAATTGTGTAGTTACACTTTTCCTTACATTTATTGTAAAGAATTATGTAATTTCTGAAATAATTTATGTAGCTACTCAAATTATCATAATTGTTGTAAGAAAAAAGGTTATCTTCTAGCCCTTTGTGTGGCTACACAAATGCTTACCATAAGTTGAGCTAGTTTTTGATTGGGTGATCTTGGGTAATAAATTGTGTAGTTACACTTTTCCTTACATTTCCTGTAAAATTATGTATATTCTGTAATAATTTATATAGCTACTCAAATTTTCATTATTTTTTTAAGAAAAAAAGGTTAGCTTGTAACCCTTTGTATGGCTACAAAAATGTTCTCGTTTTGGATTAGGTGACCTCGGGTAAGAAATTGTGTAGTTACACTTTTCCTTACATTTATTGTTACAAATTATGTACTTTCTGTAATAGTTTATGTAGCTACTCAAATTCTCATTATTGTTGTAAGAAAAAAGGTTATTTTGTAACCCTTTGTGTGGCTACACAAATGCTTACCATAAGTTGGACTAGTTTTGGATTAGGTGATCTCGGGTAAGAAATTGTGTACTTGCACTTTTTCTTACATTTGTTGTAACAGATTATGTATATCATGTAATATTTAATGTAACTACTTAAATTCTTATTATTTTTGTTAAAAAAGGTTATCTTATAACCCTTTTTGTGGCTACACAAATGCTTACAATAAGTTGAGCTCGTTTTGGATTGGGTGATCTCGGGTAAGAAATTGTGTGGTTACATTTTTCCTTACATTTATTGTAACAAATTATGTATATCCTGTAATATTTCATGTAGCTACTCAAATTCTCATTATTTTTGTAAGAGAAAAGGTTATCTTATAGCCATTTGTGTGGCTACACAAATGCTTACCATAAGTTGAGCTCGTTTAGGATTGAGTGATCTCGTGTAAGAATTTGTGTACTTACATTTTCCTTACATTTCCTGTAACAAAGTATGTATATTCTCAACGATTTTATGTAGCTACGCAAATTCTCATTATTTGTGTAAGAAAAAAGGTTATCTTGTGTGGGATAATTCTACAATAAATGACATGTACCGCAATGTACCACTATTCATATGTACCGCAATGTACCATTAACTGTTTTAATTAGTTTTGAGATCATAGAGACAGAAAGTGTTATTATCTCCTTTTAGAATAAAATCTTAAAATATAATTTTTATAGTATTTTTTCAGATTTTCTTTTATTTTTTAATTAAAAACAATTAAACTTTTATTTCTATAATAATTCCTACGTTCACTTTAATTCAAGGGTAAAATTCACAAATGGTCACTAAACTTTGATATATTATTCAATTTGGTAACCAAACTTCCAATTGCTTCAATGTTATCATTAAACTTTTAGTCTTGTTTCAATTTGGCCACTGACCCGTTAACAACCGTTGTGGCTGTTAAAATATTTTTTATAGTAACACATTTAGTCCTCCACGTTTACAAATTCAAACAATTTAGTCCTAATTCAAAAGAAATAATAAATTTAACCCTTATTATTTCAATTTGACCTTATTTTTAGTTAGAGATAATTTAATATTTTATTTTGATCCTTCAATTATAACTAATGTTATCTTATCCCTCCCAAGTCCCAACCATACCTAATCCATCCTTTAAAATTTCATAAAGAATAGATCATAATCATCTCATAAAATTGTATTCAATATATATATATATGTGTGTGTGTGTGTGTGTGTGTGTTAAACTGAAATTTGTTATAAAATTACTAAAAAAACTTCCATCCCTTCTTTCCAGCCATGGTTGAATGCCATCCATTCTTTCCAACCATGGTTGAATGCTGCGCAAATTTGTTATAATCATAGGAGCATCATCTGACCAAATTTTGAGTCTTTCTTTTGGTTGGTGAATGGTGTGCATGGAGATGCATCCGAACCATGGTTTAGACTCGTTGTATTTTAAGGCTTTGACTGATCCAAGCTGAGATCATTAGCATCTCAAAATTATAAGACAATAGACATATGCAACTTTAACGTGGCATTGGGCGCACGTGTTTTTTTTTTTGGCATAGGATGAATGGTGTGCATCCGGGCCGAAGATGTAAGCTTTTGTATTTGATGAAACATTGTAAAATTTAGTGCCTTTTAAAAAATAAAAATCAAAGCTAAAATTAAACAATAACCTTCCAAATTTGTTAAAAATAAATACTTAGAAAACATTCCCGATGAGGGAACTCTCACAACTATAGGAACAGCCTGCAGATCCCAAGCATTTTCACTGTGGGTTTGTGAC
Source organism: Hibiscus mutabilis (assembly GCA_019671005.1). NCBI lineage: Eukaryota > Viridiplantae > Streptophyta > Magnoliopsida > Malvales > Malvaceae > Hibiscus > Hibiscus mutabilis. Next base: position 34,312,724 of record CM033743.1, on the reverse strand, counting down.
TCTTTTTTGATTTTGATAAAATTGTAGCCAATGGTTCGATAAAATGGAAATAATTTGTTGTTAATTTAACTTCTGGTAAATTAAAAGGATAGTATGGAGCTAATAAACGATGATACAAGAAGAACAAACTAATTGGGATGTGGGTTGCGAACATGGCTTTGTAAGCAGAAAATTGTTGAAGACAATAATGATGGGAAAAAAAAGATTGAAATTTTTTTTAGTAATTTTATAACAAATTTCAGTTTAATATATATATATATATATCTTTTGAATACAATTTCATGAGATGATTATGATTTATTCTTTATGAAATTTTAAAGGATGTGTTGGGTATGGTTGGGATTGGGAGGGACAAGATAACATTAGTTATAATTGAGGGATCAAAATAAAATGTTAAATTATCTCTAATTAAAAATAAATTCAAATTGAAATAATGAGGGTTTAATTTATTATTTCTTTCGAATTATTGCTATATTGTTTGAATATGTAAACATGGATGACTAAATGTAACCCCCTAAACCTGGCTATGCGATACGCCTAAGTCTAGGAGGTCACATTAGGGTCACCGGATTGACCCATAGTAAAAACAGAAGAAAACTCTTAAAAATACATGAAAAAATGTAAAATAAAATTTCTATATTAAACCCCTATTAAAATTTCGTTTACACAAAACTGAAATCCAGAAACATATTACAGACTCAATCATAAAAATAAAACGTGACATACATGCCCACTAATACACAAGTACCGTACTCCATTTACAACGCCAAGGGAACTCCGATATCGGTTATAGATCCATGATCGAATTTCTTTAACCTGCAATGGTGAAACAAAGTGAGCTTGGGAAAGCTCAGTAATACAGAACTACCAAACATGCTATAAGCATAAGCAGGCATATGACTAAACATAAATCTACGATGTTGAACTTGGTTACTACAGATTCTAGATATGATATGAATGTAACAGAATCATCCTGAATTTGAATACTCGAATACCAGACCAAATGTCTATGGTCCAGAGAAATAAGGAAAGAGTTAGGTTACAAGAATTGAACCAGACAGTTTAGCATGTTCTAAAATTTTTAGATCAGAATAGACGGTATTTTCCAGACAATTGTAGAATTTCAACAGTAACAGATAAAGGGACAGGAGAAAAGTATCACCTAGATACCCTCCAACCGAACACTAATATGAAAATTTCAGAACTATATTCAGAAGGTCTTACTCTAGGCCCGTTAGGGCGTAGAAGCCTAGCAGAAGGACTTACCCTAGATCCAAAAAAAGATGTAGGAGCCTAACAAGAGGTACATAGCCTAACAGAAGGCACAAAGCCTAACATGAGGCATAAAGCCTAACAAGAGGTCAGCTTGACCAAGACTGCCTACAAGACTTCAGATCATGATCCCGATAATACCCCAAAAGAATATCAGTTTAGCTAGTAGACATGAAATCATTAGAAATAAGATATATATTCCTTATTAGAGGACATAAACCAGATATCGAGCTTTCATTTTATAAATCAATTGTACTTTTAAATCAGAGCAGAAATCACGGTTTCATATTAGAGATTATTTAAAACTTTACCAACATTATAAACATACAGTCAATTCAGTCAGTTCCGTTATTTAGGTTAATTCCGATAGGTAGAGAATTTCGGTGAATTCTATCTTCAGATGCTTTATTCATAGCTCAAGATTTATCAAGTATTAACATTCAAGGTAGTTTAAGTCTTAATACCCAAATTTTCCAAGTTGTTCGAGTCTTTCAGGTGAATTCGTTATTCAAATCTAGTCACAGGTATGATTCATATCATTTTCAGGCCTAAGGGCATTTTTGTCATTTTATGCATCATGGTCATTTTTGTCATATCACTAATTCCTTTAATTAAACAAGTCCTTAATTAGTCCATAACTTGAATACAATACACTTAAACTGGATAATTACACGTAAGCTCACTCGGGTTCAAGGTCAAATTTGGAAGCTTTCGGGTTCTAATTTCACAAAATCGACTTCAAAAATGGACTCAGAACGTCGAAAAACATAAAATAAGAGTTTTCGAAAAATTTGACTTTTTGGTCAAAGTCAACGCTATCGTCATCGATCAACGGTCAATGCTGACATCATTAGTCAATGCTGACATCAGCGGTCAAAGGTTTGAATTGGGTGAGTTGACTCACTAAGTTAACTCGGTCGGGTCAACTCACTGAGTTAACTCGGCTAGGTTGACTCGGTTAACGGGTCGGGTTGGGTCGGACCGGGTCAGTTCACGGGTCAGGTCGGGTCAACAGGTCGGATTGGGTCAACGAGTCAAGACAGACGGTTTGGTTCAGAACCGATTTAGGGTAGAACCGGTTCAAGGCTAGGTTCACCCCGATCACTGTCCAAGGAGGCCGAAAATCGCCCTGGTGGCGCGTGGGGCCTACGCACAGTCCTATACGGCCGAAAGAACGGCCCAAAATGCTCATTTTGGCCGGATTTCATTCCAAAACTTAAAATCAACCCAAAACACATGAAATTATCTCGAAAATTGATCGAAAACTCACATTTCTTACCTAAATCTGACGAACTTTGACGAGGGCTCAACGGCGACGGCGTGACGATCTAACAGCGATGAAAGAATCGTCTCGGCACGAGGAAGATGTTGGCAACCACCGTACTACGAACAAACCTCTATAGCGGCCGAAAAATTAACGATGAACCAAGGGAATCTAACCCTAGGGTCGTCGAACCTTTAAGCCTAGATTGCCGGCGAACGGCGCAACGCTCGTGCGCGTAACCTTAGGGGTTTTGGTCGGAGTGGAGGGGCGGATCTTTTGGCACCGGCAGTGCACAACATGGACGGAGGTGGTGGCAGATCTGGCGGTGGCCAGCTGAGAGTTTAAGTGAGAGAGGAAGAATCTAGAACTGGGTATTTTTTTGGTTTGAATGAATAATTGGTAGACAGAGAGGAAAATCTGGTTTATTAATTGAATGGTAACCGAGAATAATGTTAAGGTTAAATATTATTTTCGAAACTCCATAACACAAATGAGACTTAGCTCAAATGGTTAACCACCTCACCTGTGCAGCCAAGGTCACCGGTTTAAACCCCCTTGGCTGCAGTCCCTTAATTTTTTTTTTTTTAAGGTGTTACACTAAATGTGTTATTATACAAAATATTTTAACTGCCACATCAACTTTTAACAGTGGTTAACGGTTCAGTGGCCAAATTGAAACAAAACTAAAAGTTTAACGGTAACATTGAAGCAATTGGAAGTTTGATTACCAAATTGAATAATTGATCAAAGTTTAGTGACCATTTATGAACTTTACCCTTAAATTAAAGTTAATGTAGGAATTATTATAGAAATAAAATTTTAATTATTTTTTGAATTAAAAAATAAAAGAAAATCTAAAAAATAATATAAAATTTATTTTTTAAGATTTTTTTTCTAAAAAGGGATAATAACACTTTCGGTCCTTGTTGAGATATTTATTTTGATATAACAAAGTGAAAAATATTTTTGGACTTGAACAAATATTGCAAAAAATAATTTAAAGTCCATTTAATTTGGAAAATATGTTTGAAAGCTTTTAAAAGTGTTTTTGACTCAAACATATGTTTTTAAGTAATTTAAAAGTCCACAACGGCTAGTTTTTAACGGCTAGTTTTCCAACGGCTAGTTTTGAACGACTAGTTTTTCATTCTACACTATAAATACAAGCCAAAGACACTTGAAGAAGAAGTAGAGAATATATCCAAGCATGTTGATCAAGAGAATTTGAGTCCAATTCTTATTTCTTCATTTCTCTTGTACATATTCTAGAGAGTGCTTATTTGTAAATCTTTTGTACTCTTTCTTGTGAGCTTAATTGTGTAAACACCCACCTTGTGAGGTATTTAGTTTACCAAACAAATCCCTTGTAAAAGGAGAGGTTCTAGTTTAGCCTTAGACAAAAGCTAGAGTGGTTCTATCTTAGCCAAGAAAAAGGATAGGGTTGTAAAGGTTTCCTCCCAAGCCTTGAAAAGGGGAAGAATTCATAGTGAATTGTAAAATCCTTAGTGGTGTGCTAAGGTAGTGGATGTAGAGCTTGGTTAGAAGCTCGAACCACTCTAAAATCCTTGTGTTCATTGTCCAATATTTTATCAGTTTTAGCCAATTCAACCAAACATCAAAAACAACCCTCTTGACGGTAATCGAAGATCAATTGAAGCGTGCAACAAGCCTTTTAGTCCCTAAGATTTCAAAACTAATTAAACCAGTTAATGGTACATTGCAGTACATATGAATAGTGGTACATTGCTGTACATGTCATTTACTGTAGAATTATCCCTTTGTGTGACTACACAAATGCTTACCATAAGTTGAGCTTGTTTTGAATTGGGTGATCTCGGGTAAGAAGTTGCATTGTTACATAATTATATATTTTCCCTAATACTTTATGTAGCTACTATGATGCTTTTGAGTTTTGTAAGTGTTAATGTTATCGGGTTAGCATTTATGTTATCACATAATTTCTTACGTCGTAAGGCTTTGTGTAACTACCTTTTTCTTTACAGTTACGGTAAACATTTATGTAACTGCCTCGTAAGAAATTATGTACGAGCCTACTACTGGTAGAACCGGTTAGATTCATTTTAGCCTTAATTTAGCCGCCTCACTGCAGAATCACCCCTAAATTTTACTTTCCCCCAAATTGGTACTTTAATAGGATAACGTGATGGTTAATTATGGTGAACGGGAACATGACTCATTAATTAGTTTTTGAGAGTATCTGTGCCACGTGGCAAGTTTCAATTGATTGAAACTTATTTTTTTAACATCTATCTTATTTTGAGAAAAATAAATATAAAGTTTAGATATCATTTAAATCATGTTATATATTATTTTTAGAGCCTAAAGTATTGCATAATAGAGAATTTTTAGGTTAAAAGTGTTTTCACCCTTCAGAAAAGGGCTTTGTCTTGACTAATTCGAATGACCTGCGTCGTACACCTGGCTTTGGTGGATGAGTCTCCCAACGAGAATTTTCTGCATACGCAATGCCTATGAACTTGAGACTTGCTTAATTAATATCAAGCTGCTTACCACTTAGACCAACCCGTTGGTGGTTAAAAGTATTTTTAAATCTAATTTAAATTTTTTCAAAAGCTAAAAATGTTAGTTTTTAGCATTTACAAAAGTACTTTGAGTAAAATTATCCATTAGAATTAGGGTTTTTATCTTATGCCTATAAATATATAGTTTGAAAAAAAAAACATTGTACACAATACTATATTGATAATAATACAAGTCTCTCTTATCTCGTTCTTGTTCAGCCAATGCAAGAACCCTTTCATATTTCCCAGAACCTTTACTGTGTCCCATGGCCACATTTTTCACTACAGAAGCTACTGCTTCTACCACAATAGATCCGAACTTCAAATCACCACCAGCAACATCGATACCCTGAACAATTTTACCTTTTGACTTAGCTTCCCCTTTAAGCCTCTCCAAAACCTGAATTGCTTCGTTTTCCCCTTCATCGTACCGTCCCCAGGACTGTAAACAGTAAACAAGCTTCAACCTCTGGATCTGAACCAAGTGCGCACCGCCGGCTAACTGCTAAGAGACGAACTCGAGACAAGTTATGCAAAGCCGGTAAATCTCGAAGAAATCGCTAAGAGAGGCTTGTTGCTGCTCATTAGGGTTTTGTATGTAGATGCACTTGTAGATTATGAGGAAGGATTTGGAAAGGAAGGACAAGAGCTGTTTGGCGAGGGAGCGGACGGCGGCTTCGTCCAGTTTTTTTTTCTTGGAATACGCGAGAGTGGAGATGAGGCAGAGTTAGTCGGAGACCAGTGAGTGGATTTTGGAATCGCCGGAGGTTTGTAGATCGGAAAGGATAGAGGTTTCCGTTGGAGTAGACATTGACATTAAAAATGGGGAAATGGGGGAAAGCGTACAATAGAAAATGCCCGCCTAAATGATGTTCAAAGATTTGTCCATTGGAAAGTAAAATACGTACATTGAGAGATAATTACATATTTGTCCCTTGTACTTTCTAAAACCTTTTAACATAGTACCTCTACTTTCAAAATGTGTACTTTGATACTTGAAGTTCATTTCATCTATTAATACGACAACAATGTTTTTTTTTCTTGACAAATTATAATTCTAATCTTAATCTTACTCAGAGGAGAGGGGAACGAGGACTCTATGGGAAGGAAATGGTACTCCTGGTAGGTCTAGAACCCACTTTAATCCGCAAAACAAGCTGACAAAGACAATAGGTATGCGGCGGCTGATGGTGGCTAATAGGGGTGTTTATTACCGGGTACTCGATTTCTCGGGTAGTGCATTTGCCGGCCCGTGATTATCGGGTACTCGGTTCATATTTTTTTATTTTTTTAATACAAAATTTTTTAAAAATCACATAAGAAACACCTAAAAGTTTAAAAGTTCATATTACATAATTCAAACATAAAAACTAATGATTTAAAGTTAGTTTTAATGGAGAAATATTTGGATATATATATATATATTAAAGTTTTATCACTATGGAGTTATCCTTCGGTTTAGCTACTTCAAGTAAAGGAAGCTTCTTCTTTACATCATATTCATAGATTGACCTGAAAATAAAACGAGAAATATGGCTAAAAATTAGGACTAATACCAATGTGATTTATTGTTTAGTCCTGGTTTAATGCAAGGACAAAGTACTGTTTTTTTACCTGATCATTGTATAATGCATCACTACTGGTTTTTTCACCTTGTTCTGCATCAACAAAGTACTGATCCGACACCTCTGCAACAATCAATCAGTGTCTTAGAGTTCGAATGTGAGCACAGTTAGCTTAATAGTCAGATCGGTGCCCAACGTATACTCATTTTTCTAGTTTGGTGCCTAACTTTTTTTCGGTGTACTTTGGTGTCTAACATTACATTTCGTAACTCAGTTTGGGTTTTACCGTCACGGACGTTAGATTTTGACGTTAACTGCCACGTGTCAGCTTTTTAAAATTCCATAATTATATTTAGAAATAAATAAAAATTAATACATTTGAAAAAAAACTAAAATTACCCTAGAATTTTCAAATAATCCCAAAATAGTCCCCAAATCCGGCCACTATCATCGGCGTTAGTCGTGTTTCCGGCGACAGAATGAAGCGCCCTCCCCTCGCCGAACGACCCACACATCGTTCATCGTCCATTATTCCGCCGTTTGTCGCGAATCATTCGAATGAACTATTCGATGATTTTGACGTTTCACACGGCGTCGGTCGATTTTCGACGATAAGGTGATGGGGTAAATGGTCGTGATGGTTCGGCGACGGATGTAATGGGCGGCGGCGTGGCAATCGGCGGCAAAATCATCCTAAACCGGAATTTGGGGTTTGGGTATTAGGGATTTCAAATTTTGGGGTTATTTTGTGAAATTTGGGATTATTTTTTATTTTTAAATTTTTTTATTTTTAAATATAATTCTGGAATTTTAAGAAGCTGACACGTGGTACTTAACGACAAAAATCTAACATCCATAACGGTAAAACCCAAATTTAGTTACAGAATATAACATTAGGCACCAAAGTGGACCGAAAAACCGTTAGGCACCAAAATAAAAAAACGGGTATATGTTGAGCACCTTTCTGACTATTAAGCCAGCACAGTTTATTTAGCAATGGAGAAATTCATCAAAATATACACCACATGTGTACCTTTTATAGATATACATTGTACTAAAAAGCATATATATATAATATTAAAAAAGAGGAATATGTCAAATGCATAACACTAATAGGCAGGAGTGTTCAAATTCAAAATATTTTTGAAAAAAATAAAACTTAAAAGTAATCATATCTAATATAATTTAAAATAATATATATATATTAAAAGTATCGGGTCGGGTACCAGTTGCAAAAAAAATTTGGCCCTGACCCTGCCCAACTACTTGGGAAGAATCTCAGATCGGGTACCCGACCCAATCGGGTAATTTTTTTAGTAAAATACTCATGTTTTGAGGGTTTGGGTAGGCGGGTCAACGGGTCAGGTATTTTTAAACACCCCTAGTGGATAAGGTAGTAGTGGTGGCTGACGATATTGGCATGTAAAAATGAAAGTTAGAGTCGGAGAAGGGAAATTTTGTTTAGGATTTTTTTGTTTGAAGATGTTGAAAAATAGAATTTTAGAAGTTTAGGGGTTAAATTAAAAATTATTCCTTTTTATTAACGTATCATGTCACCAAAGTAACGAGAGTTAACGACCTAGTGACCAAAATGGAACTAACTGATAACATGAGTGACTTAAACCAAAGTTTTCCAAAAATCAGTTACTAAAACGGAACAAACCGAAAACAAAAAGGGACCACCCATGTAGTTTATCCATTTTTTAAATATGAAGGTTAAATTTATTAAATTATTTTGAATTATGACTAAATTAGTAAAATATATAATTTTTAAGGACTAAAATTGTTCTTATACCAAATCTTGTTAGATATTCGTTACTATTTTAACGTAAAAATGATCGATCATAACTAAAACTTTAATTAAGTGACCAAATTATAAATATTAATAATGGAATAACTCAATCGTAACTTTACTAATATTTAAGTAACCTACAATGTAGTTTACATAAAGTTTTTTATCACAAACATTTACGGAGCCGTATAGAACTTAAAAAAACCTGCTTGTGGTGACAATCTGCATAATTTATTTTCCCTTTTGATCGAAAATCATCCAAATAATTCCTTCTACACTCTTCACTGATCAGTTCATCAAAAGATCTAATCTTTATCCCGGCGAAAATGAACGACTCAGATGTATCCAAGCAGATCCAGCAGATGGTGAGATTCATCCGCCAAGAGGCAGAGGAAAAGGCTAACGAGATCTCAGTTTCCGCTGAAGAGGTACTTCAATTCTCACTACTTTATTCACTTTTTTGTTTCTTTTTTGAAGTTTTAGATATTCCGGTGAATTAATGGTTAAACGATGAGTATTTTAGGAGTTCAACATCGAGAAGCTTCAATTGGTGGAGGCGGAGAAGAAAAAGATCAGGCAGGAGTACGAGAAGAAGGAGAAGCAAGTTGAAATTCGGAAGAAAATGTAAATCGATTTTTTTTAAATAATTTAGTTTCCCTAATTCTGCTGTATAACTGTCAATTTTAAGTTCAATTTATCTTTCGTACCGGACTTTTATGTTTTACTGGATATTAAGTCAAATTCAAACTGAGGCTAATATTTTAGTTTATTGGAAATTAATCAGATTTCAAGATGCACTATTTCAGTTACTAATGAACCTTAATGTGATTTGGGTGAAAAATTATTGAACATTGTAGAAGTTTGAATATATTGGTGATAATTGATGCGAAAGAGAAGCGAGTTTAGTTTGTTTTATTGCGGGATTGGCACATTGGATTAATTAGTGAGGAATATACTTGTGATTTTTGTGAAAAAATATTAAGCATTATTCTTTATTGCAGTGAGTATTCGATGCAGCTTAATGCATCTAGGATCAAGGTGCTTCAGGCTCAAGATGATGTGGTTAATGAGATGAAAGGATCAGCATCCAAGGACCTTCTGAATGTGAGCCATGATCACCATGTGTACAAAAGGCTTTTGAAAGATCTAATTGTTCAGGTCAGTGTATAGCAAGATCGTTAACCCTTTCTTGAATGTAACATTAGATAAACTCTTGGGAGATATTTTATTTGAATAACTTTGATTGCAGAGTTTGGTTAGACTGAAAGAGCCTGCTGTCCTACTTCGTTGCCGCAAAGAGGATTTGCACTTGGCGGAGTCTGTTCTGGATTCAGCGAAGGAGGAATATGCTTCGAAAGTGGATGTTCATCCACCAGAGATATTCATTGATGATGTCTATCTTCCTCCTGGTCCTTCTCATCATCATGCTTTTTTTCATCATCATCATGCTGAAGCTCATGGACCTTTCTGGTAAATAGATTAGTTTTATGGAAATGCAAGATTAAATTACCCTAGTCATGCAATGCTTTGGCAAGGATTATTAGTCCTTTGGACCAACATTTCTACTTTAAGATTATGAGTGGAGATATTATTTGGTATATCATGATATATGTTTCACTCAACTTTGTAATCAAGTGTTGACTTGTATGCTTGTACTTCTTACTGTACAAAATAATTGTGATACATAACTGATTTCCCTACAGGTGTTTGATTAGGCTGCTCCCTGTTTCGTGATCTTCTCCTTGATGCACCCCTTTCCCCTACAAGAAAGAAGAAAAAGAACAAAGATGTAATGCTAATACATTTTTTGTTTAAAATTTTTGCAGCTCTGGAGGTGTAGTCATAGCATCTCGAGATGGAAAAATTGTGTGCGAGAACACCTTGGATGCACGGTTGGATGTTGCATTCAGTAAGAAACTTCCAGAGGTGGGTTTTGATAGAATCTGAGATACATTTAGATGATCTTGTAACTTGTTTCCCTTAGTTATACAATCATAGCCTGGATGGGGAGATTGTGTATCGAATTAACTGTTAATTGCAATATTTTGAGTACTGCATGATGAGTCTGGAAATGCAAAGAGCCAGTACAGTGTGCATATACTGCTCGTATGTGTATCTTTATTTCTTGTTTGCACGTGGATTGCAATTTATTTAATGGGTATTGGGTAGTGCTTGTCAAATGCATTATGCTGATAGGAAAGTTCAAGGTTTTGTAATTCTGATCATATATGGTTAGCATAGCTTAATTTTGACAGGTCCTTTCCCTGTTTTTTCATCTTAGTTTTATTTCCGTCTAATTGCAGATCCGCAAGTGGCTTTTCGGTCAGGTTGCTGCTTGAATGTTAAGATTGTATTGTTTTCTCAGCAGCTTTTGTGATCATCCATAGGCATTGTTCCGTGTATTGCATTTTCATTTGTTCTTACCGGATACTTTTGTTTGGTAAAAGTATGTGAAACTGTTGTTTAATTGGTGCGTATATCATTTTGAGGGAGGGTGAAGTACTCTAATAATGAATAAAATTTGAGATGTTTGCTTATATTCCTCTCTCTTTACCTTCTTCTGTAATCAACTCGGCCTCTTGTCATGGCCTTGAACATGCATGAATGGCAAAGGGATGATGATCCAAACCGACCAAATCCGCTGAGCCATGTTGGATGCAGATGGGGCAGGCTTGTTAACCTTCCACTACTGTCAGCTGGAGGTCTTTCCCTGCTTTCTGAAACTTGCCTTGTGCACGGCCCTAAAACTCGACGTGCTAGGAGACTCTCACTTAACACCCATGCCTCAACTCTTTGCATGGATGATGGAACGTTCATGGGTTAACAACACATGTGGACCTTAGCATGGGAATATATAAAAATAGAGACCCTGTGTTACAATACCTTAAATCATCATAGATCTCACGTCAGCTTAAAAAGTTTGCATATGGTCCAACCAGGATCAGCACAATAACCCCCGGTGGATCCAAACAGATCAGGCCTGTTATTCTTCCATTGAGGGGAAGGTTGTGGCCGGCTCTGCGAAACCAGCCTCACTCTGTGAGCTCCACTCTAGGAATCACAAAACCCATAGATTACACTCAAGCCCCATGATTCAACTCTTATTTTGGAACATACCAGCGATGGTTTTGGGCATGTACATTAGGTGTGACCGTATATGGCTCTGAAAAAAGAGAACCTCAAAATGAATTAAGTTAAATGCTTACGAGAGAAAAACAACATATTAGTTATAGACTATGGGTAAAACGCATGAGAAAAACAAAATATTGTACTTATAGGTTTTTAGTTTTATTATACTCATTTTTATTCAAGAATTAGCCTATCACGTGCACAAAAAGTCAACAAACATTTATTTTTTTAATTGAATCAACCCTAAATAGGAGAAATTATATCATGAGTCTTTCTCGCCACGTCATCCATGAGACCAACCAATAAAATACATATATTTCATTAATTTTTTTCATCTCATCTTTTTTATCAAGTGAATCTTCACTCATATTTATTGTAAATCAAATTTAAAAATAATTTTTAACAGTGAAGATTCAATTGATAAAAAAATGAGATGACAAAATTAATGAAATGGATACATTTTATTAGTTGGTCGCATTGATGACGTGGTGGGAAGGATCCATGATATAATTTCTCCGTAAACAGACAGGGCATGGTTAAATTAAACCAACTCAGCAAGTTAGCCTGTGTGCCAACCTTAAGAAGTTTAATCAAAGTTTCATCTTAGTAGTTGGTGTGGGATTCTCTCACCTTTACTTTTTTTTTAATCGACAATGAGTGAATTCATGTTTCAGGTTATATTTTTGATACACAGCTCGTGTAAAGAAATTTTACACAACTCTTCCTTAATATCTAAACTCTAAAAATCCTAACTCTAACACCCTAATCTTTAAACTCTAAATTCTAACCTTAAATCTTAAATTTTAAACCTTGCAACTTAAATCCCTAAACCTTAAACTAAATTTTTAACTCTTAAATTTGACAAACACATATAAACTTTAGTTTACATATACTGTGAATCAAAGTTTTTTCTCTTCATAAATTACCTTTAAAAAGAATACAATGGTGGGTGTGAGCCAGATGACGAGATTTTACATGACTTTAAAACTAGCAAAGCAAACCACTGATGAACATGTAGTATCGGAGTGCAGATGTACATGGGAGTTATAGGGTGCAATTGACCCCACTAAAATTTTTCCAAATCCATTATAAAGTATAAAAAATTAAATTTTTTCATAAGAAATATTAAAATTGACCTTACCTAATTTATTGGGGTATGTGATCAACAATACTTATTGTAGCGGTGTGAGAATTCTTTATATTCTATATCTCACTTTAACCATATTATATAAAAATCATGGCTCCGCCAACTAATATCTCCCATGGTCCTTGTTGGATTTTGATACTCCCTCCGTCCCAAAAATAATGTCTTTTGTTGACTTTTCACGTAGTTTTAAAAAGAAAAAAATTTGTATAAAAGATGTGTTGTAAAGTAATTAAAATGACAATTTTATCCTTAAAATGTTAAAGCTTGTTTTATTGGGAAACTAAAAAGATGGTAAAAAAAGAAATGTGTTTAGTAAAAGTTGTTAAATTTTTTAAAATGACAAAATTTAAGTGAGATAATTTTAAAATATAAAAAGGACATTATTTTTGAAATAGAGAGAGTAATATTTTATACACATTGTTGGAATGGGGCCCTTCTCTGGCAAGGCTTAAGCCTTAGACTTAGGCTCATGGTTCCAGGGTGGGTGGCCATATATGCTACAAATTGAGCTGACTGGGTGGGTATGGAGCCAGCCACAGCCCACAGTGTAGGCTTTTAAAATGAACTACTACAAACAAACAACGTGGGTATACAGTGGAGCACAGTACAGAAACTGTTGAAAAGCATACAAATAGTACATTGAACTATCTGTTAACCACATTCCACCCTCTTTCATCAAACACTGGTTTGCAGGGTAGGAACAGTCAGGCACATATACTTCTCTTCTTTTGCTTTATTTTATTTCATGTAATAATATATTTTAATTCATTGTAATTGCTCATGCTCATCTCTAGCACTTTGGCAACTTGTTTAAAAGGGTGCTATGCTAGCTCATGTCTCTGCAATTTCCCTTTGTCATGACTCGAATATATATACCACTTGAATCAAGCCTAGTCTATATCTTTCGAGTTTTCTACTCATGGTCAGTTTGACATTACTTTTAAAAAAAACACTTTTAAATTATATAGTTTAAACTAAGAGAGTGTTTGATATTATTGTCAAAAAGTGCTTCTAAATATATAGAATATCTATTTTAGACATTGTTTTAGAAATATAAAAAAATTGATGATATAACCGAGGATAAATGCATAATTTTGCTCAAAAATGCTTTTGAAAAAGCTAAAGAGCTATAAATTTCATCTTTTCAAAAATACTTTTTAAACTTGAGATCTATTGATTGGTTGAGTGGTCAAGAATGCTAATATTGTCTCATCTTATATGTTTAAATTATGACATTTGCCTTATGAATCTAGTATCTCTCTCCTTAATAAAAAAATATTTTTTAAACCAAACTGAAAAATACTTTTGACCTAAAAAACTACATATTTTGTATTGTTTTATCCAAAAAGTATTTTTAACCCCAAAATATTTTTTATAAGCAATACAGAACATAATCTCAATTGACAATTTATATGTACAGCCAACAAGAATATCATGTCAATTGGTTAGTGATGTTTAATTTGCACATGAATACACATTCTCTAAGTCCCCCAAAGTTTCTACAAGAAAAATATTAACTTTAATGTTTGGGTAAAATGAAATCCTTAATTTACTGACTTGTATTTTACCCCAAAAAATGTGTGTATATGTATTGGGAAAGAAAAAGGTGATTAACGATTTAATTTCCCAAAACAAAGGGAAAAGGACATACGGAAAAGAAGCCACGTGGTCCTCGTCAGTCCATATCCTCAATGATGAACATGCTTTCACATGTCACATGTCCGATTTTTTTTTAAAAAAAATGACCACTGCAACTTGCTGTTAACTGTCTTTATAATGCAAGTTGCTGTTAATTGTCTGCTTAAATATTCCTGCTTTACTTGCTTTTTATCCTTTATCTCAAGTGTTTGAGACAATTTCTGACATCCAAACTTGGGTTTTCAGACATGTTTTGATACCCAAACTCGATATTACAATACATATATATGACAATCCGAAGTAGGAGGTCATCGCCTACACAAAATCATGGGTTTTTGGACAGAATAAAGCAACTGCAAAATATAGGAATGGACAAATAATTGTTTTTTAACTTATTAATATTTAATTTATTAATAGATTAATTTAGATTATATTTTATAAAGGCTTAATATAAAAATAATTTTTTGATTCAATTTTTTTCATTCACAACGTTATAATTTAAATCCCGAATAATGTTTAAGAGACCCAAATTTGATCTCGTTACACCAACTAGTGTAGGTATCCATTTCTTTTTCTCAAGTAAAGATGAGAAAGACAAGGAGAGTAAGTGGAATAATATTACATTTGTTGATTTAATGACCGATTAATTCAGATCGTATTTTATAGAGAATTATTATGAGAACAATTTTTAAATTTATTTTTTTATTCACAAAGAGTTTAAGGTTTAAGATCTCTAATCTTATTTAAGAGACATATCATCTCATCTATACGAAAGACAAGGAGAGCAAGTGGAATGATATCACATTTGGCTTTAAAAAAAATATGAAAGAGTAAAGAGTAAAAAAGAGAAATTGGTTGGATTTAGCTGGCCTGACCCTGACTGACTACCTCTGTTAATATGTCCCAAATCACGACAAATGCCAGAAGGTTTTTCCCCCGCATATGGTATATGCCTCTTTTGCTTTTCTAAGCTTTCAAAATATACCTAGCCATTTGGACTAGGGATTTAACTATTTTTTAATTTGCTAAAATTTGATTCCTTTACTCTACAATAACAATAAAGTGAGTCCATTTGGATGTAATTTTTCAAAATTTTGATTAAATAGTTGACATAGAAACCAAGAATTCAGCAATTTATAGTAAAAAATAATAAAAACTTGGCTTGAAGGTGTAATATGCAATTGAACTTTAAAAAAAATAATAATTAAATTCTTAATTTTTTTCATTCAATTTAAGTTATTGAACCAATAAATTAAATTAATTAAGCGCTTTGATCAACATTATTATTGATTCTAACATTTTTTTGATCAATTGGTGCAACACGCCGTGTCATGTGTTGTCATTTGACATTTTTAGAATTTTTTATTTTATTTAAAAAGTATTTAAAAGTTCTAAAAATTCTAAAAAAACTTATAAAATTTATAAAAAAACAATTTTTTTAAAAAATAATTGTAAATGTCACATGATAGAACTGTAGTGTATCATGTGACAGTAATATCTACAGAAAAAATTGTCATGATTTGATGGTCAAAAACAAAATATTTAATTGATTTGATTTCTTGATTTAAGAGCTTAATTGTGTGTAAAAAATATAATTTTAATTTTTTTTCCAAAAGTTCAAGTGCTTCTTACATAGGCCATTAAGCCTAAAAATCAATAGTGCAACAAAAGTTTAAGAAAAAAAAATTATGGACAAAACTTTCAACTTTTAGAAAGGAGAGAGATGAAATTCATCATTAAACTTAAAATCCTTAAAGAATATTGAATAAAAATGAATATATATATATATATATAGTTATATTTTGATACATAAGCTGTGTCTTTAAAATCTAAAATTTAAGTTACTAAACTTAAAACTTTAAACATTAGATCCTAAATTCTAAACCTTACTACCTAAACTCTTAAACTCTAAACTATAAACCCTAAGTCTAATAAATTTGTGTAACTTTTAGCTTGTGTATTAAAGTTATATATATATATTCCTAAAGTATTTTTTTGTTGAAAATAGTAGCCTAAAGTTTTATTTTTGGCTGAAATAGGTGCCTAAAATATTTTTTGGCTGAAATAGGTGCCTAAAGTTTCATTTTTGATTGAAATAGGTGCCAAAGTAAGTGCCTTGATTGACGTTAAAACAAGCAAAAAATGAAACTTTAAACACATATTTCAACCAAAAAATACTTTAGGTACCTATTGTAAAAAAAAGATAGCTCGAGCACTAAGCAGATATATATAATACCAAGATTCTTGAGATTCCCGTTGGGAGTGAATGGCATGGAGGGTGAGACAAGCAATGAGACAAAGGTGGTGGAGGTGACTGCTGAGATCGAGCTCCGCCCGGTCGGGTGGGTGGGTGGGTGAGTGGGGTTGCCCGCCACATATGGGGTGACCTACTGGATGGGCCATCGCTTGTCGTGGCTGCATACGGCATTTGTCAGAGTGGGGGACTGCCATTTATGCCGTTACCACCAGCATGGTGTTGGCTGACCAGACCTCTTTGGATGGATCCTCTACGATGTGAGATGGATGGAGGGTTACTAGGGGCGTTCGTAGTATCGGAAACTTCAAATTCTCTTATATTTTAAAAAATATATTTTTTATGTTAATTTTTTAAATTTATATATAATTTTATTAAGCATAAAAATTCACACCATTAACATAAAAACATGCATCCGTTTTGTCCAAAAATCACTTTGCTGCTCTGGCTCATGCCTCGTTATCGAGACACCCCTCGTCTCTACTTGCTCAACTCTCGATATTTGAATACAAATTTATTATGTCTTATATTTAAAGATAATGTTATATTTTGATACACAAGTTGTGTAAAATAAATTACAACAACACTTTCTATTTAAATTATAACATCTAAAACTTAAATCTCTAACCTTGAAATCTGAAATCCTAAACTTTAAACCTTAAATTTTAAACCTACCACCTAACTCTTTAAATCATAAACTAAACTCATAAACCCTAAAATTAACAAAATTATATATCAAAGTATTTTTCCTAAAGATAATTATACGACTGTATTAAATTACATTCGTATTAGCATTTGAGAATGATGTTAAGAAAATCTTGTTGTGAGGCATGTAATCTTTTTCATGCATTAACAAATAGATTTCGGTATACAATAGGCTATGACAAATAATATGAATCATGTGAGCTGGATTTTGGATGATGATTAGTCACGGCTCTAACTTATTAACACAATAATCCCAATTTACATTTAGCAATTAATTAACTAATTAATTAAAGGGAGACAAAAAAAAAGGTGATTGAAGAAACATTATAAGGAGGAGAGAATGGACCTGAAAACTGTCATAAATCATCCGAGAAAAAAGCCTCTTCATGGGTTAGTGGGACATATGACACACCACATGACATGTCAAAACACCCCAAATGTCAATCCCACATGCCATCGCTATACATTAGGGTTGGACATTTGATCGAGTCGGGTTGAGTTGAATAAATTTTTTTTGAGTTATTTAAGTTTACGAGTTCTATTTTACGATTCAAACTTTATTTGAAACGTTTTCGAATCGAGTCGAGTTTTTGAGTTTATATACATATTTAATTGTAATCATTTATAATGTTATAATAACAATTGATTTCAATTTAAACGATTTTTATATTCATATACGAAGAAATATATTTCTTCATATTTTCGCATGTGATATACATAATATATCAGGCAGAATTGAGAGACTCGATTCAAATTTGAAAACTGATCAACTAATTACAAAAAATTGAGTTATTCAAATTTCTATTTTATAACTCAAACTTTATTTGAAATTTTTTCAAGTCGAGTTTATGAAATTATGAGTCGGGTTCTTACGCATCAAGTCGAGTCGAATAATTTAATTTCGAGTCGAGTTTTGCTCACCCCTACCATGCATATCTCCCCAACATCGCACAATAATTTATATCTTTTTCCTTTTATATTCTAAAGACAAGCGTAAAAATTTAAATTCACACAAGATAGAATAACATGAGTATTTTTTATCACTCAGTCTATTAACGGAGCTTAGTTATTTATATAATTTTTAACATATTACTATCATTATATGAATAGGGAGAGGCATCACAAAGGGATAATTGGTGGAACCTCCTCCCACTTTATAAATAGGGCATTTCAGTACCATGGCTCTTTTTTCTTTTCCTTTTATGACCCATTTCTTGATAATTTAGAATCCGTAGTTTTCATTGCTATATGATGATTGATGGAGTTATTTACACATACAAGTTTAGAACATAACATGTGAAGGGGGTAAAGGAGACAACGGTTCAACTTTGGATCTTTTTATGAAAAGTTAATATAACTTTAGTTTTTTTTTTCAAGCATAATAACTTTAGGTTAAAATTGTATCAAAGATATTATTTCTATTTTCAAAACCATATAATTGGGTTAAAATTAAAATCAATAATTGCGTGCGCAGAAAATGGAGCAAAACAATCTTTTTTGTGTCTTTTTTTTTATAGAATCTAGCTAGTATTATTAAAAAATATGTCTAAAATTACAGGGTTTACAACTATAAACGTAAATTAAACATATAATTGGATATTTTTTTAAATCACTGAAGCAAGAAACTAGTATCATAAAAGGGCCATACAAGGAAAAATGTTAAAAATTCAACTAAAAGACTCGAATAAAAGATAGATACGAACATATTTGCTGCATAGATCAATGAACCACAAAAAAGAGATCAAACTACTAAAAGACAATAAATTTTTATTTTTAAAATATATTTAAAAAATTATATTGAACCAACAATCAGTTGGTCTAGTTGAATAGAGCACTAGATCCCTTAAGCAATGTCAGAGGTACGAATCCTGATATTGTGAATGGATCAATTGGATTGGAAGGGTCGCCCTCATAATAAGGCTTTGTGTACCTAATATGGATTAGTCAACCAATGAGTTGAATACTGATGGTTAAACAATATATATATATATATGTATATATATTGACATTACAATTTCATTAATAAAGAGCAAGCGCATTTGTCCGGATGGTAAAACTGTTCATCTTTGTTCTCTTATACTCCCTTCCTTCCCCTAGAGTTCTCATTCCCTAGGGTTATTCTCCTTCTCCTCCCCTTTAGATAGGATTAGGATTAGAATTAAGATTTGTCAAAAAAAAAATCATTAATAAAATATTTTTTATTTCCTGTGTATGAAATAATAATTTATAAAAAAAAATCTAATTTTACTATTAAGTAGATTAGGGGTTAAATTAAAAGAAACTTTGGAATATCTTTAACTAATGTTTGAGAAGAAGATTTCCACGCCACTAATAGGGTTAGGTATACAATTTTTGGTGTTTTAAACAAGGAGAGAAAAAAAACCCATTACCAGCCCTTTTTTCAAACACTAATCATAATAGTTATCATTATCAACGCTTTGATGGCATATGTCTTCCATTTATTAATTTTAATGGACCCTATTTAATGACATTGTCAAAAAGGAAACAATAAATTGTCAAATTTGATATTTATTTAATTAGCTCATTCATTTAAAAAAATTGTAAAATTAGATTTACTTTTTAGATAAAAAGGAGAATTACTATCACGACCTCGTTAAAAACCTCCTTAAATTTAAATAGAAAAAAGAGTACACATGATAATAATTTATAGTTCAACAAGCAAAAAGCTAAAAACTTAAACACAAAAGAGCGAAAATAAATTACCACAAAATTGGGTTCGCTTTTTAACCCTCTCAAATTTCATTCTTTGTTATTTTTGTTATAATTTATATATGTTATTTTTTAAAATAAAAATT
The DNA here is from genome assembly GCA_019671005.1 of Hibiscus mutabilis. Lineage (NCBI taxonomy): Eukaryota > Viridiplantae > Streptophyta > Magnoliopsida > Malvales > Malvaceae > Hibiscus > Hibiscus mutabilis. The sequence goes on along the minus strand of CM033743.1, from coordinate 34,292,599 downwards.
TAAAACAAATCAAAGTTTTAACTCCGGTATAATTAATAATCATTTTATATTATACATTTTTTTAATATACTGGTGTGATTATTATATAGAATATAAATCTTCTACCTCTTTTTAGTATTTTTATCTATACTCAATACTAAAATATAGGGTTTAAAGTTATGATTTAAGATTTAGAGTGTAAGATTTCATTTTTAAGGTTTAGGGCTTAGACATACAAAATTATTTCTCAATCTAACACCCTTACAGTGAACTCGCAAGGCTGGTCTGGCGAGTTCTATTTTTATTAATTTTTTTATAGAACTCGTCATGCCAACATGATAAATTCTATTAAATTTTGTTTCCTTTTACGCTTAAAGGCTTCATTACTCCCATTAAAAAATTAACTAAAATAGAACTTGTTAGACCTACCTGACGGGTTCAATAAAATATTAAGAAAAAAAGCTTAGAACTTGTTAGACCAACCTAGAGAGTTCATTGCATGGGTGCTAGATAGGAAAATAATTTTGCATGGGTGTCAATCGAAATATTTTTTAATGGTGATATTTGGGTAAATTCTTCGTTAGGGGTAGGGTTTAATTTTTTTAGTATTGGAGCATAGGTAGAGACACCGAAAAATAAAAGATTTTTGTTCGGTTACATGGTAATATTTATTTATATATTTATTAACTATTTGACAACATATACACATTTTGTACATACAAATACTCGAACTCGGATCTTTCACACTTAGAGAAGCTTTTTTGAGTTACAAATCTCTATATATACACACTCCTTTATATCACTTGCTATTTCTTTATCCCTAACACAACAAATCACAAAAAGCTGAAAAACCCAAACCATAAGAAACCAAAGCTTATCGTCTCTCTCACTCTCACTTCCTTCTTTCAACAAAAAAACATGGGTTTCCCCATAGCTTACTCAGAGCTTCTTCTTTCAAGGTTGCTTCTCCATACACTTTCTCTTCTTTCTTACATTCGCAAACTCATTTCCACTTTTTTCCTCTATATCGGCCTCCCCGATTTCCTCGAACCCGACATTCCCTGGCGTGACTACGCCGCCGAAACCCACGACGGTTCCACCACCTCTTCCTCATTCTCTTCTTATCCTCCACGCATCCCCGTCTCAGCTCTCCTCATCCGGGAACTCCTACCTGCAGTCAAGTTCTCCGAGCTCGTCGACCCGCCGGAGAGCTGCGCTGTTTGTTTGTACGACTTCGAAGGGGAGGATGAGATCAGGCGGCTGGCCAACTGTTGGCATGTTTTCCACCGGAGGTGTTTGGACCGTTGGATGGGTTACGATCAGAAAACATGTCCTCTTTGTAGAACATGTTTTGTTCCCGATGATAAGCTGGAGACGTATAATGAGAGGCTTTGGGCTGCTTCTGGGATCCATGAAGTCTTTGGTGATTATTCTCAAATCTCTGCTTTGTAGAATAAAAAAAAAAGTGATTTTTGTTTATAATTTCTAAGGAGTTGGTGTGTATATATTCATGAAAAATCCGGGAAATTACCGCAATGAAAAAAAGAAAGACAAGTTCACCTATTAAATCCAGAGTTTGGAATTCAATTTTGATAATTGTTGTTTCATCTGCTTATACTTTTCACACACTTACAGACACAACCGTTTAAACTCAAAATTTTTAAAAAACATTATCTTTCACTAAAATTACTCGTTAGATTTTATTCTTTTAGAAGGATGAAAATTGTGGTCGTGAATATGATAAGGGTAGTTAAAGAAATGGGATTGGCATTTGGAGTTAGGTTAATGATTCTTATGTCTTCATTGTTTAGGGTTTTGACAAAGTTTTGGTCAGTGGAAGAAATAAATGGATGGATTTTGTTTTGATGCCCCAAGTGGGGAAATGTTAGATCAACTACCACTTGTGGGTGTAGTACAAATAATTCAGCGAATTCAAAGAAAATGATAAATGCAATGCATAGAAATATAAAAAACTTTATATTAGTGTGATTATATGTAAGCACATATATTCATTAATCTAACCATTTGATAATGCACACACATCGTACAAATAAACTATTTAAAATTAGATCTATTAAAATAATAATATTTTCTTTTTTACTGAAAATTTTTAAATTTTCTTCCACAATAATTAACAAATGAAATAGCTGAGATGCAGTTCGGAATTTTTAAATCTATAGATGCTAAAGATTTACTTAAAGAAAAGATACATTGAACTTGAATGCCATATTTTACGATCGGTTAAATGTATTCAAAATTTAATGGTCAAAATTAATCAAAAGACTTAATTGATTTAATTTTTTGGTTCAAAGGCTTAATTGAGTAAAAAAAATTAAAAATTTAATTGATTTTTTTCAAAAGTTTAAGGGCCTCTTACACCCTTAAACTTATTATTTTTTATCCTTGAAAGCAAAGAATAAATTACCGTTAAAGTTCATGTCAATCTCCCCCCTTACCCCTAAACCCTAAACCCTAAACCCTTACATTGCTTTTTTTTATTCAAGTGGAGACATTGCTTTATTCTTTAGACATAATGTTTTGGGTAAATTGCTTAAACGACCACTTAACTACGTGGTTGGTTTAGATATGACCATCATATTTTTAATTTTGTCATTTTGACCTAGTAACTATTTAAGTGGTAACAATCAAGTCACATGCCGTTAAAATATAATAGAGAGAGTGACGTAGATGTTAACATAAATTTGTATAATTATACCCTTAAGTCTATTATTTTTTATTCTTAAAAGCAAAGAATAAATTACCTTTAAAGTTCATTTCAATCTCCCCTTAGCTTAAAAAGCTTATGTCAATCTCCAAATTAAATCAGTGGAGACATCAAACATTGCTTTTTTTTTTTATTCAAGTGGAGACATTGCTTTATTCTTTTGACATAATGTTTTGGGTAAATTACTTAAACGGCCTCCTAACTATGTGGTTGGTTTTGATATGACCATCATACTTTTAATTTTGTCATTTTAACCCGGTAACTATTTAAATGATAATGATCAAGCCACTTGTCGCTAAAATCTAATATAGAGGGTGACGTGATTGTTAACATAAATTTGTATAATTATACATTTAATCTATGTTACTTACGCATTTTATCATCTTAATCCTAATTTTAATTTTGTCTAACAAATTTAATCCGCCAATCAGATGGTGACAGGTGACTGTCACCATATAATTGAAGAATTTTGAATATTTTTATTTAATTTATTTTTCACCAATCAAGCGCGTCATTGTTTGTCAAAATTCATACATGCGAACGGAACCCAGGCATCTGCTAAGAATAAGGCAAGCCATGGCCACTGGACTAAACGACTTTTATGAGGTCTGTTTTCAAAATAAATTATATATCTTAATTCAATGTAATACCATGAAAAAAAAAGAAAATAAACCCCTATGTAAATGGTTGTTTTCCTGCTCAACGAAAATGTATTATATATCTTATTTTCAAAATGTATTATATATCTTAATTCAAGGGGAGTTGCAGCGGTGAAGTCAGCAGGAAAACAAGCATTTACAGAGGGGTTTATTTTCTTTTCCTTTTTTTTTTCCTGGCATTACATTGATTTAAGATATATAATACATTTTGAAAATAAATATCGTAAAAGTCGTTTGGTCCTGTGGCTTTGGCACGCCTGGGTTCGGTACGCATGGATGAATTTTGACAAACAATTATTTTTCACCAATCATGACACGTGTTAAAGCATGATTGATGGAAAATAAATGAATTAAATTAAATAAAAATATTCAATCATATGGTGACACGTGTCACCATCTGATTGGTAAATTAAACTTGTTAGATTAAATTAAAATTAGGATTAAAATGATAAAATGGGTAAGTAACAAGGATTAAATGAGTAATTATACAAATTATATTATCTGTCATGTCACTCTTTCCGTTAGGTTTTAGCGACATGTGGCTTGATTGTTACCACATAAATAGTTACGTGATCAAAATGATAAAATATATGGTCATATCGGAACCAACCCGGTAACTAGGTGGTCATTTAAGTAATTTGCCCTAATATTTTTTGTTGTCTATTTTTTTCAAAAAATATTTTAATTCTTAAACATTTTCCGGTCTCTTTTAATTCTCATATTTTTATTTGTATTCATCAAATTGAATAAAATAATAGATTTTTAATGTTTTTTTGTATTTTTAACATTTTTTCACATTTTCAACATCTTATAGTTTTTACGTTTTTTTCATATTTTTATATATTATTTTGGATGTAACACCCTCGACCCAGATGTCACATTAGGCTACAAGCCCAACCCGTTACCATAAAATTTCAACCTAGTTTAGCCCAATCCACAATTCATTTTCCATAAAATCTGTTAAGTTCAAATCATTTCAAACATAGTTAAATATTTAAAAACTTTTACATGGGAGCTTCATTCAAAAATAAATCATAAAAAGCATTAGACTCACGTTCAAATCCAAAATACGAGTAACAATACAAAATCATAAGGTCCTACGAATACATAGCCCAATTAAATCTAAGTGTTGTACTCTTGATGAAGCGGTGCTGAAATCCTACACCGATGGTGCTCCTCCAATTCAACGTGTCAAACCTACTAACCTGCGAATGGAAATAATAATTCCGAACGCTGAGCTAACAAGCTCAGCTGATACACTTCGACTCTACCATGCTTAATGCAAATCATAATTATGAGCATGTAGCTAGAAATGATGACATGACATCTACATCAATATACGACACTACCTCTAGTTGCCTAAACACATATCAATCAACAATGGATGCATCAATCTCACAAAGCAAACATAAGCATCATACCAAAAACCTGGAGTGAGGCTCAATGTCACACAACTTTTGGAACATACACTCTGAGTGAGGCCCAGTGTCACTCAGCCTTGGGAATGTAAACTAATACTCAAAATCTCTCATCGAGTATTTTTGAATAAGGCCTGATGTCACACAGCCTCGGGAACGTACATTCGGTGTCTCATCTCATGGTGTTGCAACACGCTCTCCGGTATCTAAATATCATTAACCAAAGGTGACTCGACCAAACAAGTGACCATACATCACACAACATTGACACGATCACCATAACTCTATGATTTCTATTATTAACAAGTCACCAAATTAGATTTACCGAGTTGTTACACATTATGCTTGTATATAGAGATAAAATCCCGATTCTTAGTTCTATAATTCATTTTATCTCATTAGAAGTCCATTGGACTACATTCTATAATTTTTCAGCCCCATAGCTCAAACTCAGCATTTTTGGGCAAAATGCCTCGTTGGTTTCGGTATTAGCCTTCGCCTACAGGTACGGTACCCCTGGTACCGGTACTCACACGCGTACTAATACCAAAATATCTCATTGGAATTTTTCAGGCCTTTGCATATCGGTACAGGCTGACCCGTACAGATACTTCCCTGTATGGCGTACCAATACAAGTTACATACCGTATCGGTACCCCTCTAATAGTTTATCTCAATCTAACAGTGTTCTTCAACCTAGAACACTAGGGGGTCGGTACGGGCTCCCTGCATACCAGTATTAAAGCCCAAAAATGGCTTATTGGGCTTGGGAAATTATCCATAAAGCCCCCATATCACTTATAGTAACCCCTTAGCTCGGTCTTACATTTTATGAGAGTTATTTAGGGTGGGTTACTACTATTTTTACACATTTTTATCATGAATTTTGGATTATGCCATTTGCATGCCTATTTTAACCAAGATAACCAAACATCAAACCAAGCATACAGAGCAATCAAATTTATGATTCTCATGAAGGCAAGGGAGATAGAGGTGTACTAACCTTACTCCCTAGCTGGAAAAACGACACCTCTTTGACAAGCTCATCAAGCTCTCTTCTTCCATTGCTCTTTGAAAAATTCTCCAACTTTTCTCACTACAATAAAATGTTGTAAAACGAAATACAACATTGCTAAAAGAAATAAAGATGATAAAGGAAGAATCTAACAAGAAATGTGGTTAAATCTTCCATTCTCGCTCATCTTTTCCAACCTCACCAAAAACTCATTTTCTCACTTCTCCACCAAATCTGACCATTCTTACCTCTTCTTGTGGATCCTTTAATGAAGATGAAAAAATCCACTTCTTAAACTCAGCTTAGAGCATAGGAAGACTAAGATTAAACCTTTTTCTTTTTGTATAGGAGATGAAAATGAAGGTTTGTGAGTATAGCGGAAGAAAAAGGAGATAAGAGACAAGGTGATATCACCATTTCTCTTTTTTGTAGGCTCTTAATGAAAGAATTCAGGCTTGACCCCTATTTTTTCAAAAGTAAATTGCCTCATAGCCTTTTCTTCTTCCTCCCATTCACCCACTAACCAAAAACCTCTAGCCCATCGACATTTAGGAAGCCTACTAAGGCTTTCTTGAGCTCCTAATGGGCCAATAATCTCAGCATAACACGCAAGGTCCACTGCTCTGGTGAATCTGTAACACCCCCTTCCCAGTTTGGTAGAAAACCAGGTTCGGAGATGTTAATGATGAACAATAGCGATGATTGAGTGGTGCAAATTTCAAAATTTATTCTTATTTCAAATGAGACAATGCAATATAACTATATCAATAATATTACTATGTGGTTATTAATGCAAAGAATTTATTTTATAATATGTAGCATCAGTGGAGAGACCTAATTGCAATATTCCTAAACTTTAAGGACTAATCTATAAATTAGAGATTTTATCATTTTCAATATTATTACAAGCGCTAACATATTTTTCATAGCAATATTAAATCAGGGATCAAATTCCATGTCAACGGGACAATATTAGCTAGCTTGATTTATCTTAATCATACTCTAAGGACCAAAATGTAAAGTCTATACTTTACCAGCCCCTCCTTGTAAACTAAGGCACCCCTATGAAATTCAATGATCATCCATTACACATGTCTAATTTCATGCCACTTAGACTTTAATCAATAGTCCGATTTGCCTTATCAATATTAGTGACTAAACTGTAAACTTTGAAACTTATCTTTAGTCAATAATTGAATTACCTGTATCGGTACCAGTACTCGGTAGGCCGTATCAGTACGCCCTTACAAAGTTTTAATTCAGATATTTACTAAGGGATCGATATAGACCAATCCGTACCGATACAATGTCATACGATGTTGGAGATCAGTACGAGCTTACCCAGTATTGGTACCCAGTTCAATGCATGAATTCCAAAAACTTTTACTTGTACTGATGTGGTCTTACCCATACCGGCACGAAATCCCAGCATAATAGGGGAATCGGTACATGTTTCACTCGTACCAGTACCCCGTTAAATTTCTAAATTCCAAATTCAAAAATCTATATCGGTACCACTGTTTACGTACCAGTACCCTATGTCCTATATATCCATATTCGTTCACCCGTACCGATGTGCCATCACCCATATCGGTATGTCTGTGTCTGTAATAACAGATTTTAGCTGGGTTTTACTCAATTTTAATACCTTATCAATGTCCAATGATTCTGAAGTTTTACATGCAACCTATAAATATGCAAACTTCAATATAGAGCCTGGCCACACAATAAACCAAGTCCATTTACTTTGTTTTTCATGCTTAAGGCTAATTTCACCATTTATGCATTTCTTACCTTGACCAACAATATCATTTCATACTTGGACCATACTTGACTTAGTCCTTAGACTTCCTTATCATACATGTCCATACTAAGAGTTAGTTAAATGTCAATAAGACACATGCTTATCTCGTTAACCATGCCTTTAGTCATATGCTATGAATATACAATCTAATATCAGTTCATTAACATAATTCATTTATTCCATAACATTTCCGTACATCCATAATCAAACAAGTACAAACATTATGCCAAAGACATATTCACAAACACAGAATCATTTCTCCCATCTAGGAAATCCATGTAACTAATAAGTGCATATTTTACTCATATTAAAACATACCATACTTGAAGTTCACAAAACACATATAACAATGACATAAGGTTTCCAATATACATTCATTCCAAATGCCACCATTCTAGGAGTTATAAGGAAAGAGACTTTACTAAGAATCTTGAAAGTGTAACTTGCAACCTTCAACCATGATCGATCCCCTAGGAGTCCTTAAACCTAAAATATGCATGGAAATGAATGCATTAGGCATACTTTGCCTAGTGAGGTAGCGACCTTATAATATCATGATGTCAATAACAATGGATTTCACGAGAGCAATGCAATCAATGGTTCTAATGGCCCCAATGAATAAATATATGTATCAATACATGCACAATGAGTTAACCTCCATGTCTTGTCCTTGCTTATTCATATAATGGTTTTACCAATAGTTTTACTTATTTTTAACTTTGTTCACCTTGGATCACATTTGGACATAGGTAGCATTGGTCCGTGTTTAAACAAGCTCAAAGCACAAAGCAATATCTTGTGTCAATTAAATAACAATGGTTCAATGCTTTCTTCTTCCCCGTACCCTCCAACCAAACCAGCCTCCTCGCCTAGGGTCGTCACCCTCGAGCTGTAGCTCATAGACCATAGTCCCAATATACCATGCACCATGCCAAAGTGTCCAAGGACTTCCATTGCAAGGCAACTTACACATCTTATGTTTTAGCAATAACAAAGAGTTCTTGTAGGAGAGTTGAGCCTTAGCTCTAATAGTCCTTGTCAATTTAATAGTTTCATCGACACAATAGCCTTGCCAACATAATAACTTTGTCAATATAATGATATTATCAATACAATGTTTTCATCGATGCAATGATCTAGTCAATGCTATAAACTTGCCGATGCAATGAACTTGTCAATGCAACATGATGCAAGGCAACACAAAAGGACTTACCAATGCTTTCCAATGATATGAGCATTGCCACCAAATGCTTTATATGAGCTAATGAGCAATTCTATAATAATCGACAATAAACTATAGAAGATAATACAAGAAGGATGACACCTATCCATCCAAACCATGAACTACACTCATCAAACTTTCCAAAGCTATGAATGGTCACGTTGTGTGGATTCCTTTGTTTCTTGACTTGGGCTTCTTTGAAGAGATGGATAAGTTCCCTCTTTTACCTTGTTTGCAAGATAAAGACAATGACATAATTTCAATGATTTTCCATATTTAATCATATAGAATCGATATAAGAATTTCTATATTTCTTGAAGGCAAAGGTGAGCTTTTGCACCATAGACTTACCTTGAATAAAATTCAAGTGGAAGAGGAGTAGGAATTTTATGGAAAATTCCAAGATTTCAAAGCTTTATCAATGGAGGTGTGTGCTTACACATGGGGAGGTGCTAGCTTATTCAAACTAAATAAGAGGATGAAGATGAGATAGCAATTCCCTTTCTTTGGTTTTGCTCCCGGTGGAATGTATTAAGACCATCTCTACATTTTAATTTCTTTTTTCGATAAACAAGCATCTCAAAACATCATCATCATCCTTTTTCCCATCTTTTTACATACTATTGCCACCACTTAACTCGTATGCATTTCTATGACAATGGGTAAATTTAACTTCTAATCATTCAAGAACCTTTCCTTCCTACGAAGAAAGGTCATGGCCAAATTATACTCAAGGTCTTTGTATTTTTTAACTTTTATACTATTGCATCTTAACTTCGAATCTTTCCAATTTAGTCACTACTCATACATTTATTCTTTTCAATTTAGTCACTAGGTAGTCTAATTACACCCCTAGTCCTTGCATTTAGCAATGACTTAAACCTATGCCATTCTATGCTTCATTTCAACATTTTAACCAATAACTACATATTTCAATCTTTACGATTTAGTCCCACTACTTAACAATGATCCAATAATTAATCAATTTTAACTAAATATCTTATAATTCAATAATTTCATCATTTGTCGGAAGTTGATTTTTTGATCATCGAAAACCCTATTCTAACTAGGCCAATTTTGAGGTGTTGAATTAACCCATGAATTTTGAAATTTGGGTCATTACAACTCTTGATACATGTATGGGGGGCTAAAATGATGCATTGTAGCCAAAGAGTTGAAGCTGTTTTATAAGTCTGGAATTTCAGCCGACTTGCATCGAATTTTCGGATGGGATCCGGGCACTTCTGAGTCTACATGTCTTTTTTAAACATATTCGTCTGTCTCTTAGCTTTCCAACACATCTTGGAACACATCAATCCGACATCGGGAGCTCAAGTTATGTCCATTTTAGTGAAGACTGTGCTAGCAGAAATCTCTATACGATTTTATCACGGGAAATATTATTTATTACGAATTTTCAATAATTTTATTGATTATTTGTACTTAAATTTAATCTAGGATTCTTTATGAAGATATTTAGATGATTTACGATTAGATTTGTTATTTATTTATTAGTTTTTTAGGTTAGATAAAATATGTTTATTTATTTTATTATTATCTTTACTTTTCCTAATTTAAGTTGAACTTTTCATTTGTAGCCTATTTAAAGGCATATTTGCTTTACTAATAAGAACAACATCATGAATTTATGAGTTGCCTTTGGCCATGGGCCATTTTATTTTCAAGGTAGATAGATTTGCCTTGTTATTTTCAGTATCAGAAGTCTTCTTCAACGTAAGTTCGTCAAGTTCTTGTAATGGAGATCATCTTCACACTCTTGCTTGCCTAGGTAGTTGCATCTAGAAGGGTGGGTTAGAGCCGCTTGAGGTTGCTTGCTTAGATAATCGCGTCTAAGAGGGTACCGAGGACAAAATATCCTACAACATCTATCTCGTATTCATCCATTCATCGGAGAGATTCGTGCCGTTTGCAAGTGTTTGCCTATTCAATTGCGATTAGGAGGGTGCCAAGGACAAATCTATCCAACACCTCCACCGTCAAATTCATCCTATCTCGTTTTTACATCAAGATCATGCTTTATTATCGGTTTGTTGAACGTAGAGTTTGTGGTTTTCTCAGATCATATTAGTGAGTTTGCTAGATTAATTGTGATCTAGAGGGTTCCTAGATTTTGAGGAAATTCTTGGATCCTAGCTTCCGTATCAACTCTCTACTCCTTAAAGAAAATTTCATCCTCAAAATTTACCTTATGGAAAAAGATATGGATAAAGCAATCGCATATCCTCCTTGGTCTCTCACGTGGCTTCCTCTACACCGTGATTCCTCCACAACATCTTTACTAAAGGTATACACTTGTTGTTCAACTTTTTAACTCTCTTATCCAGAATTCTTATTGGCTCTTGCTCAGTTTCCTCAAGTGGAATGACATGAGAAGGATCAAAACGGTAACACCTTAACATGGAAATATAGAAGATATTATGGATGTGCACCATATTCGGGGGTAAAGCCAAACGGTAAGCCACAGGTCCAACCCTCTCTAAGATCTCATACGATCTAATAAACCTTGGGCTCAACTTGCCCTTTCACCCAAAACAAATTACTCTCTTCTATGGTGACATCTTGATGAACACTTTGCCACCAACCTCATACTCAATGTGCTTAAGCTTCTGATCCGTACAAGCTTTCTGGCAATCAAAAGCCCCTTGTAATCTTTCTTTAATAATCTGAACCTTCTTTTTGGTTTGCTTAATCAAATTCGATCATACGATCCTCCTCTCATTGAGCTCTGTCCAGTACAATGGTGTTATACACTTGCGTCTATCTAAGGCTTCAAAAAGAGCCATCTTATGCTTGAATATAAGCTATTGGTATAAGCAAATTCAACTAGTGGAAGATGTTCTTCCTAACTCTCTTCAAGATCGTCAAGCGGGCAAACATTGCCCTTAAGTCTGATATAGACTTTCAACTCAAAGCATCATCCACTACATTCATTTTATTGGGATGGTACTCTATGATGTAATCATAATCCTTAAGTAGTTCAATCCATTTTTTGTCTCAAGTTTAACTCCTTTTGGGTGAGCAGATTCTTTAAGCTCTTATGATTGATATAATTGTAGCACTTTTCTCAATACAAGTAGTTCCTCTAAATCTTCAACGCAAAGATAACTGTGGCAAGCTCTAAATTATGTATAGGGTAATTCCATTCACGAGGCTTAAGTTGCCTCGAGGCATAAGTAAGCACCTTACCCTCTTGTATGAGAACATAACCAAGATTGTTTAATGAATCATCGTTAAAAACCACATAATCCTTTCCCGGTTCAGGTTACGTCAATACTAGGGCCTTCATCAGATAAGCTTTTAGTTGTTCAAAAGTTTGTTATCTCATCTTATTCCACTCGAATGGAACTTCTTTCTATAACAACATTGTCATAGAGGCAACTATGATCGAGAAGCCTTTGACAAAATGACGATAATATCTGGCAAGTCCAAGGAAACTATAGACCTTTGAGATATTCTTAGGTGGTTTTCACTCTACCACAGCTAGGATCTTCTGTGGGTCCATGCGAATCCCATCCGCCGTGATGATGTGGCCCAAGAATGCCACTTCGGAAAGACAAAATTCACATTTACTGAACTTGGCGTACAGCTGCCAATCTCTCAAGGTATGAAGAATAACACAAAGGTGGTAATAATGTTTTTCATTCAAACTTGAATAAACCAAAATATCATCAATGAAGACTACCACAAATTGATCCAAATAGGGTTAAATATTAGATTCATCAAATCCATGAAAATTGTCGGTGCGTTGGTTAGCCTAAAATGCATAACCAATAACTTATAGTGCTCATACCGCGTCTTGAAAGTAGTCTTCTAAACATCCTAATCCTTTACCTTTAACTGGTAATAACCTGACATCATGTCGATCTCTGAGAACACGCGAGTGCCTCTCAATTGGTCAACTAAGTCATCTATTCTTGGGAGAGGATAACGGTTCTTAACTGTTACCTTATTGAGCTGACGATAGTCGATGCATAACCTTATCGAGCTATCTTTCTTTTTGAAAAATAAGATTGGTTCACCCTAAAGTGAGATGCTCGATTGGATAAACCCTCGCTTTAACAACTCTTGAATCCGATTCTTTAATTCTCTTAATTCTGTTAGTGCCATGTGATACAGAGTAATGGACATTGGTGCCGTATCTGGCGTCACCTCAATTTAGAACTCAAAATCACGATCTGAGGGGTAATATGAATAACTATTCTAGAAACACATTGGTGAACTTTCTAACGGTCTAAAGGCTCTCAAGCATTGGCTCTTAACTCTTGTATCAACCACGTATGCCAAGAAGGCCTCACAACCTTGTTGAATCATCTTTTGTACCATCAATGCTGATAATACATTAGGATGACAATGGTTTCTTTCACCATTTACTATTAACTTAGCCCCATCCGAACTACAAAGCTTAAGGCTCTTGGCCATACAACCCAAACACACATCATGCTCAAAAAGTCAATCAATTCCCAAAATAACATCGAACTCTTGAAATGGTAGTACCATCAAATCTGCCAAAAATATTGAACCCTGAACCTCAATCGGACACCTCCAATACACTTTGTCTACCAAGACGTCATACCCTTACGAACTGGTCATACAAACCCCTACCTCAAGGTCCTCAACAAGAATACCCCACCCATGAGACATCTCATTACGAATATAGGAATAGTAGCCCCGAGTCTACTAAAAGGACAATAGAAATTGAAAACAACATAAATGTACTTGAGATGACGTTGGTAGCCTCCTAATCCTCTTAAGCCTTGATTGCATATTTCCTCGATGGTGCCCTAGTGATAGACTAAATGGTACCCTCACTCTGCTATCCAAACATGTGGCTTGCTCCTCTTCTAAAAAATCTTCAACCTCTTTGAGCCAGATAAGAGGTCATCTGAGTCTGAATCAGAGCGATGTCAGCGGTTGCTGGACAATCTCTCACATAATGATCCGGTGACCCACAACTATAGCAAACTCTAGAAGTTCCCTAATATTCCCTATAGTGCTTGTGTCCATATTGATCATACACAAGTACGCCCACACTAATCTGGAAACCTCCAGAGCTCATCATAGAAGAAGATGATAAGGGCCTCCTACGGCCAGTAGACTCTGACCTACTATCAAACTCGTATTCTGATTCGACGCCTCTTTCCATTGATTTTATTAACCTCGGATCCTTTTAAAATATGACTACAAGTTGTTAAAGAAGTTTTGAGTCCTCCTACTCGAACCTCCCTAACCACTACTCTAGCCATAGAACATACCACTTACATGTTTAACTACCTTAGCACTTGTGGCTAACTTAAAAAATGTCGTCGGTGGGTCGGTAATCAGATACATTTAGATTTCTTTCTTTAGACCATATCTAAACTTCTTGCATCTCAATTTCTTGATGGCAACCAACTCCTGGGCAAACCTGCTAAGCTGCACAAACTCTTGCTCATATTCGAACACATACATATTCTCTTGAACTAGATTGTTGAATTGATCCTTCAAGCTATCAATATGAGGTTCACCAATATACTTTCCTTATAAATCTTCAAGGAAGTCTTCTTATGTGGGCTGGTTAGGACGTTATCCCATCTCTACCGTCTCCCACCATGCTCGAGCATTCTCCTTCAAAAGAGATGTGATGTATTCCAACTTGTCTCAGACCTAAGTTGCATCTTTCAAAAGATCTATTTTGTATCACTTAGCCACTGATCTATTTGAACCAGGCTATCTTGCCCCGACCCAAGGAAGTTCTTTGCACCATAAAGGTGAAGCCTCTCTACCGGTGTCTCTCGAAGAGTAGTCGAAGGTCGAGGAATAGCCTTCACAATACGATGAAGGGCACGATACAAATAGGTGCAATAGTTTACCCTTCGGCCCCTCTCGCCTCCTGACTCATCCTCCGTGTCTGGGACATACTCCTCATCGTAATCCTCCTCATGAGAACTAAGACTCTCATTGTGATTATTCGCTCCTCTAGGCATACTGAGTTCTACACAAGAAAAGAACAAGGTTACACCATCTAATTTCAGCTTAAATGAGTACCACTTTGACATAGAGGCAATGTATTCACTAGACACCTATATACCACTCTAGACCACCCAGGGGATTTCCTAGAACCGTCTAAACCTAGGCTCTGATACCACTAAATGTAACACCCTCAACCCGGATGTCACATTGGGCCACAAGCCTAACCCGTTACCATAAAATTTCAACCTAGTTTAGCCCAATCCACAATTCAATTTTCATAAAATTTGTTAAGTTCAAATCATTTCAAAATATAGTTAAATATTTGAAAATGTTTACATGGGAGCTCTATTTAAAATACATCATTAAAAGCATTTGACTTACATTCAAATCAAAAATACTAGTTACAATCCAAAACCATATGACCCTACGAATACATGGCCCAATTAAATCTAAATATTATACTCTTGATGAGGCGATGCTAAAATCCTACACTGATAGTGCTCCTCCAATGCAATGTGCCAAATCTACTAACCTGCGAACGAAAACAATAATTCCGAACGTTGAGCTATCAAACTCAGTGGATACACTTCCACTCTACCATGTTTTATGTAAATCATAATTATGAGCATGTAGCTAGAAATGATGACATGACATCTACATCAACATACGACGCTACCTCTAGTCGCCTAAACACATACCAATTAACAATGGATGCATCAATCTCACAAAAAATATATGCATCACACCACAAACCTAGAGTGAGAGATACGATCATGAGAGGGGTCAAAATAATTATCTTAGAAAAGAAGTTGAAACTGTTTTACAAGTCCGAAACGTCAATCAACTTGCGACTTATTTTTGGATAGGATCCATGCATTTATGGGTCGATATGTCTCCTTAAAACTTGTCCAACTGTCAATTATCTTTCCAATGCATCTTAAAACGCCTCATTCAGAC
Source organism: Hibiscus mutabilis (assembly GCA_019671005.1). Taxonomy (NCBI): domain Eukaryota; kingdom Viridiplantae; phylum Streptophyta; class Magnoliopsida; order Malvales; family Malvaceae; genus Hibiscus; species Hibiscus mutabilis. The sequence goes on along the minus strand of CM033743.1, from coordinate 34,276,850 downwards.
ATTTGGAACTCAAGATATGTCTATTTTAGCGAAGGCAGCGCATGCAGAAATTCCTATACATGATTAATACGGGATTTTTGGATGACAACGAATTTTCAAGATTTTATTTAATTATTTGTAATTTAAAGCAATATAGAAATCTGTAATATCTATTAGGATCAGATTTATTTATTTAGGATTTTATTTTTAGCATTTATTTATTATTAGAAGTTACTTATCTAATTAGGAGTTAGATTTTAGCATTTATTTATTGTATTTAATTCCTTAAGTTTAGTAGGATTAGAACTTCTCCAAGGCCTATATAAAGGAGGCTTCACCCACATTCTAATTCAGAATTCCTTGGATTAAAAGATAGTTCTCTTTGAATTTATACTTGCAAGAAGTTTATCTTGTTTTTTTAGAAGCAAATCAATCTTCAAGTTCTTGTGATTTGTTGTTGAGGATCTTCACACTCCTGCTTGTTCATACAATCGCGTTTGAAAGTGTAGGTTAGAGCCGCTTGAGGTTGCTTGCTTAGGTAATTGCGTCTAAGAGGGTGCCGAGGACAACTATCAATTCATTACGCCATCTCCACATATTCTAGCTTCTTACATTGACACCACCAACATAAGCAAATCTGAATTTTTAGATTTGTCCTTTATTTTAGTTTTTTTATTTAGATTTGCGCTACTCTATCATTTGGCATAAGAGTTGAGACGATTCTTGGAGCATGTTTTGTAGAGATAAACAACGTACAAAACAACATGGCAGTTCGGGTTTTATTTCTCGAAGAAAGCCTCCCTTAACTAAACCAAACTTCAGAATACCTTATTTTCATGGAAAGTATGATCCTGATGGTTATTGTGATTGGGAATATCGCGTTGATCACCTGTTTGATTTCTTTGGATATCTTGAGAAAGATCAAGTTCCATTAGTGGCCCTAAATTTAACGGATTATGCCTCATTTTGGCAAAAATCATTGCGGTGAAATAGGCGTCTCAATAGAGAAGCCGAGATAAGATCTTGGGCAGAACTCAAGAAATTCATGAGAGAGCGATTCGTTCCCATCCATTATCAACAACAAGAATCCCCTTTTATTGTATTTGAATCATCGTCGGTACAACAGATTAATGAACAATCATCGATGTGTCATGTAGAAAAAGAGGTGAACACTACACTAGAGACGATGATAGTCCCACAAATCGAACCATCCGTTCTCACCACACTCTACAATATATTTCGTGTGAGGACGAAGGAGAACAAGATGATGTACAATCCGAAAATAAAGTACTTGCATGTTACGAAAGTAAGTGTGATTCTAACCCTTCATTTAATTATTTTCCTATCATTATGTTAGAAACACTTCCTCCTCTACATAAATTGAATTTTGATGATATTTTTTATGAGAGGAATTGGGTATGCGAGTTATTTTATTTGAAAAAGACTGAGAGTCAAGAGGCCGGGAGTAATAAAAGTCCAATTAATGGCACTATTAAGGTGAGTGAAAAAGAAACAAGAGGTAAAAGTCGATCCATGTCTAAAAGAAAAAGACGAGAAAAATGTAAAGAGAGAATTTTTTTCAACCTAACCATAATATCCTTGTTTTGAGTTATTTTTCCAAGACTTTGTTAAACCATTGCGAGGTGCTCAATTAGATCACTCCACTTATAATAAAGATTCCTTTGTGCTTCCCGTTATTTCACGTCCTTCTTTTTTTTGTCTTGGATTCAAGGACGAATCCCTTTGAGGAGGGAGGGGATGATATGTGTCTGACAGGCATATGCGAACACTCAAACCCCTACGAATGCTCGACAACTTAGGGACTTGCGAAGACTCTTTGAATGGAATCGGATTCGAGGATGAATTCTTTTGAAGAGTGGGGGAATGATACGATCATGAGAGGGGTCAAAATAATTATCTTGGAAAAGAAGTTGAAACTGTTTTACAAGTCAGAAACGTCAATCAACTTGCAACACATTTTTGGATGTGATCTAGGAATTTATGGGTTGATGTCTTCTTAAAACTTGTCCATATGTCAATTAGCTTTCCAACACATCTTGAAACGACTCAATCAGACATCTGGAACTCAAGATACGTCTATTTTAGCGAAGGTAGCGTATGCAGAAATTCCTATACGAGATTAATACGGGATTTTTAGATAATTACAAATTTTCAAGATTTTATTTGATTATTTGTAATTTAAATCAATATAGGATTCTGCAATATCTATTAAGATCAGATTTATTTAATTAGAATTTTATTTTTAGCATTTATTTATTATTAGAAGTTACTTATCTAATTAGGAGATTAGATTTTGGCATTTATTTATTGTATTTAATTCCTTTAAGTTTAGTAGGATTAGAATTTCTCCAAGGCCTATATAAAGGAGGCTTCACCCATATTGTAATTCAGATTTCCTTGGATTAAAAGAAAGTTCTCTTTGAATTTATACTTGCAAGAAGTTTATCTTGTTTTTTAGAAGCAAATCAATCTTCAACTGTTTGGAATTTGTTGTTGAGGATCTTCACACTCCTGCTTGTCCATACAATCACCTTTGGAAGGGTGGGTTAGAGCCGCTTTAGGTTGCTTGCTTAGGTAATTTTGTCTAAGAGGATGCCGAGGACAACTATCAATTCATCACGCCATCTCCACATATTCAAGCTTCCTCTATTGAAACCACCACCATAAGCAAATCTAAATTTTCAGATTTGTTCTGTATTTTGGTTTTTTTCTTTTTATTTAGATTTGCACTACTTTATCAGTGATGCCTAGTGTCACACAGCCTCGGGAACATACATTCGGTGTCTCATATCATGGTGTTGCAACACGCTCTCTGGGTATCCAGATCCCATCAACCAAAGGTGACTCGACCAAACAAGTATCCATACAACATTGACACAGTCACCATAACTCTACAATTTCTATTATTAACAAGTAACCCAATTAGATTTATCGAGTTATTACACATTATGCTCATATAGAGGGGTAAAATCCCGATTCTCAGTTCTATAATTCATTTTATCTCATTAGAAGTCCATTGGACCATATTCTATAATTTTTCAGCCCCCATGGCTCAAACTCAACATTTTTGGGCAGAATGCCCAATTGGTACCGGTACCGACCTTCGTGTACCAATATGGTATCTTTGGGTACCGATACTCACATGCGTACCGATACCAAAATAACTCACTAGAATTTTCCAGGCCTTACTGTACCGGTACAGGCCGACCCATAACGGTACTGCCCCGTATGGCGTACTGGTACGGGTTACATACCGTATCGGTATCCCTCTAACAGTTCATCTCAATTGAATAGTGTTCCTCAACCCAGAACACTAGGGTATCTATACGGGCTCATCGCGTACCAATACTGAAGCCTAAAAATAGCTTCATATGCTCGAGAAATAATCCCCAAAGCCCCCATATCACTCATAGTAACCCTTAGCTTGGTCCTACATTTTATGGGAATTATTTAGGATAATTTACTACCATTTTTACACCTTTTTATCATAAATTTTGGATTATGCCATTTTCATGCCTATTTTAACCAAGATAACCAAACTTCAAACCAAGCATACAAAGCAATCAAATTTATGATACCCATGAAGGCAAGGGAGTTAGAGGTGTACTAACCTTACTCCCTAGCTGAAAAATTGACCCCCATTTGATAAACTCCTCAAGCTCTTTTCTTCCCTTGCTCTTTGGAAGATTCTCCAACTTCCCTCACTACAACAAAACGTTGTAAAACGAATTACAACATTTCTAAAAGAAATAAAGATGATAAAGAAAGAATCTAACAACAAGAAATATGGTTAAATCTTCCATTCTCGCTCATCTTTTCCAACCCCACCAAAAACCCAATTTCTCACTTCTCCACCAAATCTGACCATTCTTACATCTCCTTGTAGATCCTTGAATGAAGACGATGAAAATTCACTTCTTAAACTAAACTTAGAGCATAGGAAGACCAAGATTAAAATATTATCTTTTTGTGTAGGAGATGAAAATGAAGGTTTGCGAGTATAGAGAAAGAAGAAGGAGATAAGAGACAAGGTGATATCATCATTTCTCTTTTATGTAGGTTCTTAATGAAAGAATTCAGCCTTGCCCTCTCTCTTTTTATAAGTAAATTACCTCCTAGCCCTTCCCTCTTCATCTCATTCACTCACCAACCTAAAACCTCTAGTCCAACAATATTTAGGAAACCCACTAAGGCTCTCTTAAGCACCCAATGGCCCATAATCTCGACCCAACACGTAAGGCCCACAGCTCGGGTGAATCGACCCACAGATTTTGAAATCCGAGTCGTTACATTGTTTTTTTTCATTTCTTAAATACTTTGATTATTTTTAAATGTCTACTGAAAATTTTCTTTATTTTTGCATAAAATAAAAAATAAGTAATGTCAACACTAATAAAAAGATAAAATAATTGACATTAATTTAACAATTATGTTAATTTTTGTTGAAAAATTGACATGACTACGTAAATATTCTTTTCCTCATTGTGAAGATAAAATAAACACTAATAATAAAAACCCAAAGTTTATGGCAAAGTGCATGGAAAAGACGATAGCAAAATGAAGAAAATAAGCAATAAGAACACAAAATTTTGGTGACGCTAAAAACCCAAATACGAAAAATTGCAAGATATTAGTCTAGGGAAAACTTGCCTTCCACTATAAAGTAAGATTACATTTACAAACGAGATCTCATCAAGTTAAGATGGTTTACAGTTCTCACAATAAAGGTGATTTTCTCTCTTTTACTATCTCTCACTCGAAGAATATTTCACTCAAAACTATTGTTAGTTCTCCTTTTTCTCTCTTACAAAACCTTCCCAAAATCACCTATTTATAGTAGAACAATGGGTACCCTAAAAGTTATCTTGGATGACTTTTTGACAAATCTATCATAACTGAATGTACCTAGAAAATATAAACTTAGATATCATACATATATATAGGTTGATACATCTACCAAACATGTGATATATCTCCCTAATTTCCAATGAAAGAGGGATGCTGTAACACCCTAAAATCGGGCCTAGTCAAAATTTAATTCTGGCAATCGGGAAATTTTGCATCGAAAAGTCAAACTATAGTGTTGACCTTGGATCAAGTGGTCAATTATTGGATTATTGAACCTTAATTAAGTATTTTTATTGATCAAGGACTTTATTGCAAACCTTGAAAATTGTCCTAGTGACTAAATTGAGAAAATTGAAAGTTTAGGGACAAAAGTATAAAAAGTAAAAAGATGAGGGACTAAACTTGCTATTAGCCCCTCTAAGGATTAATCATCATAAACGTGTGCTCCTAGAATTTGATTATTTCATCTTAAAGAAATCTGTAACATCCTCAACCCGGTTTAGAAGAAAACCGGAATCAAAGATGTTGACAGAAAACACATTCCATAAAAGCGTATATCTAAAATGTAAATCTTTCGAGCTTTTAAGGCAGGCTTTAAAGGTTTCCACATAACTTTATTCTGCACCAAATCACAAAATTATAAAATCATCGATTCTATGCCAATTCATATCTTAGAACATCATTACAAGTTGATTAGATATGTCAAATTTGTAACCAATCATATTCTTAACAAACCAGATTTAATTGTTCCCTAAAGCCATAACTCCTAACTATAAACATACACATACTTAATTCTTAGATTTCAAACTTAATTTACAAAGTAGCATCAATTTAATATACACATGGGCAAGGATACATCTTACACTTTAACTAAACTTTTATGATGTGATACAGATACAATCAAAGATAGGAATATTCTAAATGTTACTTAAACTACTATCTTAAAACGATGTTTTCTTACTACTTATCAATCATACTTCGAGCATTCATTTAATAGCTTAGAGCTTACCTAATGTCTTGATAAGCATGAATCAGAAATGTACAATGTTGACTAATCATGCAAATGTTAGGTGATTTACATATCAAAGATATCATAATAATCATTCAAGATATACCATTCGAATAATACATATATACTTGTTCCAACTCTTAACATTTTTACATACGTACAATTAAGTATTCTAAATGAGATTTATATCATACATAGAATTATACAGGTGAACCACATTCGCATTAATATCACTAAGAAATATAGTTTCAAAGAAGGGATTATATCAAAGCTAATTTCTTAAAGACCATTATTTACAATCCAAAATCCATGGAACAACAATAAGTACATAAGTTTTAATTTTACTTATACAAATTTAGTATGCCACCATTCTAGGAGTTCCGAGGTAAAAGCCAGACAACCACAAAATCTTTACGATATGACTTGCAAATTTTTGACACGATCATCACAAGGGACATCATATAGCCTGCATATGCATAAAAATGAATGCATTAGGCTTAAATAGCCTAAGTGAGGTAGCAACAATAGAATAACAAAGCATAAAACCAATGATATTGAGCGGAAATACGAAGAGTACAAGTATAAGTTAGCAATTGATTTTTTTTTTATCTTAATCTTAACTTAACATGGCTTTATTTATTGGAAGCTTTATCAGAGTTCACAATCTTTCATATCTTAATCGAATTTCTTTTGGAGTTTTTAACTGAGTTTCTTCGAATTTCTTATTGAACTTACCAGGGTTTCTAACTTATCTTACTGAAGTCTTATCAAAGCTTATCGAAATTCTTATCAAAGCTTATTAGAGATCATAACAAAGCTTATCCGAGTTCATAACATTACTTATCCGAATTCTTATCAAAACTTAGTATCTGATTTCATATCTTTTAGAACATTTGCCTTGGATCACATTTGGACATGAGTAGCATTGGTCCAAGTTACACATAGCAATGGCTAGTGTCAGAACATAACAATCCTAACTTCTCATCTATCCAACCAACTGTCGCCAATCTCCTCATCATCTCCCCCGTTACCTCCTACTATCGCCAATATATCACATATATAGGGTCGTCACCCTTGAGCCGTAGCTCATGGATCGTAGTACATGAATTATACCTCTGCATCATACCAAAGTGTCCAAAGACTTCCTTTGTATAGGCAACTTAAACTTATTATTCTTTATTGTTAGGAGGAGTATCATATGACACAAGTAATCTTATTTGTTCATTTTCTTAGTATCTTATAACATGCGATGAGCTTTTAGCTCCTTAAGGCTTTAGAATTCATTAACTTATAACATTGGAATTTAATTCTTTTATTAGGATCTTATGACATTGTAAGTCAAAAGTTAGCTTCAAAGCTTCATATCAAAGTATACATAATCTTTCATTACAAACATAGTATAGTAAGGAACAAGATGCATGTGTGATGCAAACATAACCAAAAGACTTATCAAAGATTCCATGCTATGAATGTATTCACACATTGTGCTCTATGTGAGCCATATGCATATGCTTATGATTTAAACATAACACATAATAGAAACAAAGATCGGGATGACACTGTGTCACCCGAGACAAATGCAACTACACTCACTTGATATCCCGAATTTACAGGATACATGAATCCACGATTATAACTTGTTTCCTAACATCCCCTCCTCCCTAGCTTTCCTTAATTGAATTTCCAAATCCAAGAGTGAACTTCAATGAATTTCTTGCTCTCAATTAATCTCACACAAGAATGAAAAGAGAAACATGGAATTAGGATACATTCATACTTTCAAGACTGCATACTACATTATTACACCTATATTTTCAAAACAATATCATGCTTAATTCACATCACAACATTTGCACTCGAACATGGCAGCATCATCCTAGCACACTTTCATGGTTCTCATACAATACTAAGCAAATTTCAAGATTTACCAAACTGTTTTCATGACATTACTAATAAACGTCATAACTTTTACATCAATGCAAAACAGTCCAACATGTACCAATTTAATTACACAAAATTGTTCATCTTGCATATAACACATATATACATTTCAAACACATCAAAAACAGTCCAGCTTTGCATTGTTGTTAACCTTTGTTTGGTTTTATACCCCTAGCTTCAATTATTTAATAAGCCAATGACCTTAACTTAATTTATTACTACCATCAGCACATGTAATTGAGCACAAAACAAGGCAGCTCATATAAGTATACACTTTATTCCCTCAAAATTGTCCAATTAAAACATGTATACACAATTACACATTAAATATAGTCCATATGCTTTCATATTTATACAAAACTGTCCAGAATACCTGTATACATATTTACAAACATCAAAACAGTCCAACAAGCATTTATTTTAATGCCAAAACAGTCCCTAACTTGCAAAACAGTCCTTATGTTTGTTCTTAAAGCATTTCCCTTGTTTTGATTATTCAAAACAGTCCACTAGTGATCATGTATGTGCAAAAACAGTTTCAATTTCATATCCATTCAATCACATGTTCAATGTAGTCCAATAAGGTTCATGCTTATACAAAAACAGTCTCAATTACTTGTATACACGATTACATGTTCAAATCAATCACTAACTCATATATTTAAGCAAAACAGTCTTTAACATTAATATACACACTTAAACACATTAAAACAACCCTTACATATTTATCCATGCTCAAAACAGTCCAGCATATTCTCAATTTTACTCAAAACAGTCCAGCTTTTCTACATACTCAAAAACAACATTCAAAACAGTCCAACATATAACATACAAATTCATATTTCATTTTAATCTCCGCAATTGCACAACACATTCATTAAAGTCACTATCTAAATCTATTTTCTAAACAGCATGCCTACAATTTCAAATTGCATTTACATCATTTTAAAACAGCATACATTTTATCATACAAACTGTGCTCATCTTTAAGCTTCAAACTGCATTACTAAGATTTAAGACTGCACTGTTTATAACACATCAAAACTACTTACAAGTTAAACATGTAAAACAACATCAAGCTGCATACATTCAAGTACATTTTACAGCATACACCCTATATTTATTAAACATTTTTTTATATAACTTTAAGTATCCAAACTGTATATATATAATCTGCACAATTGGACTGTTTTTAACCCCAAACTGCATGCACCTTAACTATTTTTTTATTACCAAAATGTTTACATTGCATATTACTGCATTTCTTATATTTATGCATTTTATTTAAAACCACACTGCGTATACATTTTCCAGTTAATCAAACTTTATTCCTACAAAATGTACGCACTCGTAATTTACATACAAACTGCACAGTTTTTCAATGCCATACTGCATTGTTTTAGTTCATTTCTGCTATGTTATTACTCGATGAATCAATATACACATGTAAAAGTACTAACACTAACCAATAAGACAAAAACCTCACATAGCTTAAATTATCAAGACTGTTTTCTTAACTAACCAAACTGATTTCATTCTTTGAAATAAACAGTTTTCTCTCTCACATCAAGCTATCCAAACACAAGATAATTAATACATCCTTGAACCTTCTTCCTCTTATAAAAATTACTTTAATTCACATATTCAAGGTTACCAAAGTTTTCTTTCGAATTATAATACCACCTAACCACATTGTAACATATATATATATATAACCTAACCACATTGTAACATATATATATATATTGCTATCAAAACCAGCTCTCACCTAAATTACATAATTCACAAAAGCACACATAAAATTTCATTGAATCCAACATAAAAACATTTGAAAAAGAATGGGCTTACCTTATAACTCTCATCCTTCACCGAATAAAATCAATGAACACTAAAATCCTTATCAAATATCAATACTCTCTATCTCTACTTCCCAAAGCTCTAGCCTCCCTCACGGCATAAGGAAGATGAAGATATAATTTGGTGCCTTTCATTCAATTGCCGGATCCACCATCTTATCCCCGCACATGTTTTTTCACATTGCTAGACAAGTGTTTACACCCTTAAATTATTAGAAGATTTACACGCATTCATTAAATTCTAATTTGTATTCTTTTTAGCCCCTTTTGAAATGGCCTTTAATGCTCCAAGTTTTCATTTAAGTCCTAAATCCCACAAATGATTATTCTAAAGAACATTTCAATTGATTTAAGCTATATCGAATCATATCAAGAATTCTAAGCCATAATTTGGGGTATTACAAAATCCTAAGCTATTAGGATAGCAAAAAGAAAGGAAAAAGATGTATAGAAGTGCACCAGTAAAAATTTTCCAAGCTAGCACCTTCATCATCTTCTTCCTTTTCCTTTAGCTAAGCAAGCACCTCTATTGGAGGATATCTCAAGTTTGAATTTTCTTAAGTTCCCTAACCTTAAACTATTGCTAGCAATCGAGTAAGCTAAAGCCCTCATGTTGATTATTAATTCCATGGCTAGATCATGCTTAAATCCAAGCTCAAGGAAACATAGAATCCTAGATATTCTCTAGGGATATCATAACTTATTTGTTATTGTTTTCATAGCAAATAAGTTGTTATCAATCTATTATTGATGATGAAATCCTTGTGATTTCTATTTCTTTGTAGCTCAAGAGAATCAAGGTGAAGAATCACCAAATCCATCAAATTCCAACAAGTTAAAAAATAAGGGGATTGTCATCCGGGAGCCCTAAAAGCTTCGATAGTATCGGTGAGTGTAGTCAGAGTCTCGAGATTGGCTAGGTACCTTTCCCGATTTCATTGATATTGTTTATTGCATTTCTATTAAAGATTTCAAGGTATGGTTACATCAAAACCTCGTAGGAGGTACCGTTGGTAAGCCTGGGTAAACTTATTGCAGTGATATATGAATCATTGAATCATTACAATATCATTGATATCATCGGAACATTGAGAAAGGTCATACTGATCATTGTATATTGTTATTGTCATTGCTATCGTTATTGCTCTTGTCATTGATATTGGGCTAAGCATTGAATCCTTGGATACAAATGGACATCAGATACAACTGGCATGCCATAGAATTCACGAGCTCGTTGGTACGGAGTGGACTACGGTCCTTGAGCTAAGGCTCTATTTGGCGATGTTGGCGGGATGTGTTGGTTTTTGTCTTATTGGCGATGTTAGAGGATATTGACCATTTATTATTGGCGATGTTGGTTGGGAATTAGCGTATCCACATTCCATATCGATCCAAGGAATTAAGTAATTGAAATTATTAGTTAAACATGATTTAAGATGCATTTACATTGATATGCATGATAATGATATTATTGGCATTCATTGTAACCCCCTCGACTCGACCTAGTCGCAAGACCGAACCGAACAAGCTACATTAGGTTTACCGAAGTAAACCGAGAAGATGAAACCTGAAACGCGGCCATTTTTTCTTTTATCTTGTCTAGATGCGTTATTACTTTCCTATATGTACATATTGCTCACAAGTGATGACTCGTCTCAATCGGGTATCGAAACGATATCTAATTGGACTCAATCGCAATTTAGGGACCAAATTGCAATTTCAACAAAACTCAAGAATTTACCCAATTTATGTTACCATCCTTTAATTAAATATATTCCATGCTTACATGTCAAAAATCAACTTAATACGATCATCCATGCTTATTCAATTGGTAAAATATGACATAGAGACTAAAACGAAAGAAACCAAAACTGCCTTTCCACATTAACCGAAATAACTGACTCCGTATTGATACGCTAAGGCCTGTAAGGATATGGTATTGCAAACTCGTTTCGGTACGACGAGAACCGTACCAGTATGCCACATCGAATACAAAAATTCCATTTAATTTCTTAATACACTGTACCAATACGGTCATCCAGTGTTTCGGTACGCGAGCTCGTTTAAAAAAAATGAATTTCCAGTAGCAATTAAGCATATCAAAATGCCTATACCCGTACCGAAACACCATGCCAAAAATTGCCTAGTCGTACCGATATGGTCCCCCGCGTATCAGTACGCCTGGGCTTGTAATGTCAAATTTAGCTGTTTTTTTACTCGAATCTAGATGTATTTGGGTCCTAACAACCTGCATACGTGCATACAAACATTCATAAACATATAAACTCACATTCAAACCAAGGTCAAACAACCACATTAAACTCAAGCTCCCAAAGGCCCACTCTAGAGGCATGCTTCCTAACCCACTTTACCAAAATGCCAAAATGCAAATGTAAGTTATTCTCAACATAACCAGCATGTCAACACAACCAACTCAGCATGATAGACTTGCTCAAACCATCACAACATGGCAATCAACTAGGAAGCTCTAGATGCATACCTAAGAAACCAATCATCCACAATTATAAGCAAGGGTTAAAATCAAACTTAACAACATCAAACCATCCTCAAAATCCAGCATAGAAACATACTCAAAATCCATAAGGAAACAGAATTACAACTCCCCAAAACCATAGTAAACACAATGCCTTATTAACCAGAACATAAATTGAGTTCATACTCAAACTTGTAAATGTCCTTGGATTACTTAGCCTTGCCTCTTGCTGCCCCGAACCTTAATGTTCTGCATCATTAGGAAAAATAGAGCGTAATCACACTTGCTTAGTGAGGATGCTCATACAACAATGATGCATTTTAAACCAATTGAAAACCAAATGTTTGTTTTCCAAAAACATGCTTACAACCAAAGTATTTCTCCATGATTCAAACCGAATCAAAACATAATATCCTTTATGCAACACCATGTACATTCCATGCTTAAATCTCCAAAGCATTACATCATAAACCATCCTTAAATCCCAAAGCATTTAAAATAGGTTCTGCACATAAACTTTCTCATATATTGGCATTTATAGTGACCCGGATATACTACCTCTATCCTATACATATCAGATACACGGATCTTTCATACCATGCCTAGTTAAACCGCATGATATCCCAAACCTTGCCTAGTTAAACCGCAAGATTTGACACCCTTGCCTAGTTAAACTACGAGATCCCACCTTTGCCTAGTTAAACCGTAAGTGTACCAACCTTGCCTAGTTAAACCGCGAGATCATAATCAATTTGGGTTGCCTAGTTAAACCGCATGCCCCAAATGAGGTCCCCAACAATCTGAGTGGCCTTGTTAAACGACCATACCTTAAGGACCCATGGCCACGATCTATTTGTTCATATTTTATAGTAGACTTTTAATCCTATGGCATGCCAACTATATCCGATTATTTTCTCACCATGTCACATAGCCAATATACCATATACAAACCATTTACTTACTGTTTTACAATGCATTATACAAAACATCACATATGCAAATCTCATTTCCAATGCAGCAATACCATTCCTAACCGGAATGAAAACCAATGCTCACTAGCATTTAATATACTTTTAAAACCCTGTATATGTACTCAAAATCATGCATTTCCAGTAAGTAAATCATACCATGTTTATCACCAAAACATGCAAACAACATGCTCATATCTAGGCCGATATTCAAGAGCAAAATAAGGGAAACATACTTCCGAGTTTAGGTAAGTGTCTCACGCTTACCCTAAACTCCCAACAACCTTTACAAACCTTCGTAAAGCATTTAAAACCAGTTTCCACTCACCGATACGCTTCGCCTTCTCGCCAACGCTATACAAGCTCCCAGGAAGCAACAAAACAACGTCAAGCTTCGTCGCCTTAATTATCCATTGTTTTAAACACATAAAACCAGAGGATAAATGCATCATTATGCATTCAAACTACTGCCTCAAAGCAAAACCCCGCAACTCTCAGGTTGCCCACTTAGAAACCATCCGAAACAAACCAAAATCATCATCAAACGTTTTCGAAACTTAACCACCCATAAAACAATGATTCAACCCATCAATCAACATCAATTAACATCCAAAAACTCTTTCCCAACATCCTTTTTCTTCCAGCAAAGATTAAACTCGAATATCATCACAAAAACTCAAATCTAACAACCTAAACAATTAGAGATCCAAGAGTTTCGAGATTCTACTGATAAAAACAACTTATCAACAACATAATACATCCAAAATATGTATCAAGTCAATCTTAAACATGGGAAATCAGATCCACTTCGAAAATTACCTTGTATTTTTAAAAAATAAAATGAAAATAAAATAGATTAAACAATATCTCAAAATTTTAAAAAATCACAAAATAGTCCCAAAATTTTTAAAACCCAAAATTGACTCCACTATCGTCATTGATAGCCTCGCCAGGCCCCGTCGTCGTTTAAGGTCACTGCCCATTTTCCCCAACCACCCATCGCCGGTAACCGATGAGAGGGGTGCCAATCGAACATCAAACGACGAACTCGAAAGGCTATAGTCGTTCAATGTCCTATTGACATGCCTCTCGCCGATTATCAGCGATGGGTGGTTGGAGAAAATTGGCGGTGACCTCAGGCGACAATGACAGTAGGGTCCGGCGAGGTTATCGACGACAAAAGTGGCGTCACTTTTAAGATTTTGGGGTTTGAGTTTTAGGGCTTTGAGACTTTTTTTGGAGATTTTAAGATTTTTTAGATTTTTTAAAAAACATTTTTTTAGTTTTTTTATTCAAAAAAATAAAAATAAAGACACATGCTAAATTCTAACTGGGTGATGATTTTTTTAACGGTGTTACCTTAAAATACTAATGAAATAAAACTTTAGACACTTATTTCAACAAAAAAAAACATTGGACGTCTATCTCAGAAAAAGTTTATAGTTTAGGCACCTATTTTTGAGTTAAGCCTAACACAAAATGTAACTATTTCATGCCATTGTTCTTGGTAAATAACTTTTTAAGTCGATGGAGCGAAACAGAGGAAAAATGGAGCAAAGCGGGAAGAGAGAAACGTCCGAGCTGAAGAACGTGGATATTCATCGTCGTTTGGGTTTTACGGTGTTTGTCGATAATGTGAGCAAGAGGATCCATCATTCGACCCTAAAAGAGGCTTTCAAGGTTTATGGGACTGCCATCAATGTTTTTGTAGCACATAAGAACCCAAAGAGGAGAGCTAAGATGACCACTTTTGCATTTGTGAGATTTAAGACTAGGGAAGAGGCAAGTCGAGCAGTTGCGAGTGGAAATGGCAGATTGATGGATGGATATCGCATTAGGGTTTCATCGCAAAGAAAAGTGAACCAAGAACGCTTAAGGCCAATCCATTGGGCAAAACAAATAAAAAGTAAATGGGTTCTAAAGGATGAAAGATCCTTTAAGGATGTTCTTCTAGGAGTAAAAAAGGCAACTACGGATCCATACCCAAGAGTGGGTACTAAAGCAAAATGCAAATGCCCAATCTCTAAGTTAGCAACCATTTTATCAGTTGTGGATGATACGTCAGAAGGTCAGGCAGATCTGCGGGCGAACGAAGTGGTGATTCCCAAAGTAGAAGCCGAACGGAGGAATCGTTGTCTAGTTAGCCGGATCAAAGGAATGTATAACCCAAAAATGATTCAGGATACTTTAGCCTCAGATGGTTATGTAGTAAAAGTTAGCCCTTGGTTCGGGCTCTTGGTTGTTATTCAGTTCTAGTCATCTGAGTCATTAACATGAGTTTGGAATATGAGAAGAGAAATGCTTCACTTATGGTTCGATGAGCTGGAGAAGTTAGAGGGTTACGATGGGAAACGCAAAGTGAAAGTGTGGGTGGTTTTGCAGGACATAC
The DNA here is from genome assembly GCA_019671005.1 of Hibiscus mutabilis. Lineage (NCBI taxonomy): Eukaryota > Viridiplantae > Streptophyta > Magnoliopsida > Malvales > Malvaceae > Hibiscus > Hibiscus mutabilis. The sequence goes on along the minus strand of CM033743.1, from coordinate 34,261,345 downwards.
TGCTTCAAGTTTGGATTACGACTTTCTTCACTAGCATAGGTAGAAAATGGGGGACGGTGTTGAAGATTGACGATGATACTCTCAATCGGAATTGTTTCGATGAGGCAAGAATGCTACTGGCTGTGCAGAAGGTTTTGCAAGTACCAGACAGATTTGTAATCCTCCTCAATGAAAGATGCTAGGAAATTAAACTTCAAACTGAAGAATTTGACGGTGATCAGCTATTCATCGACGACCAATTGTTGTTTGAAATGCGTGAAGATCCTGAAAATGACGCTTTGAATGGTGAGACATGCATTAATGTAGGAGATAATGAAAGACAGTTGTTAGAGGAATGTCAGAGCCGCTCAGAGGGGAATAATAGTGTCGAGGAGGTAATGCAGAGTGCACACACTTCACCCAAGGAGGCACACATTTTTGGCGCCTCATCAGCATCTAGTACAGCTGGGCTGGTTGAGGTGCCTAATTATGAGAATAGCTTGAACCAAATTCCATTGGGGTTGGGTGATTACATTTCTGACCCATCCGTTTCTAATGGGTCAAGGCTCCAAGAAGTGCCAATTGATGTGGTTGAGGGTGTTGAGCAATTTGCTTTTGGTAAATTAGTTCCAGTATCTTCTTTGAGTTCTATCCACGCAAGTACAGAAATGCCCTCTAATTTTAACGGCAAAAAAATACCGCAATTAGGGCAGGCATCGACAGATTAAATTGGTGGGTAAATATGTCGAAGGGTCGAAGCAAGGCAAAGAATAAGCAAACAAGGGGAAGAACACACAGATTCTTGTAGGGCAAACGTCAGATGAAACCATGAGGGCTTATCAAATAAATCCTGAACCAAGCTTTTCTAGATTGGAATCTCAAAAATCAAAAGCAAGGGAGGCGGAGGCCACACTGGAGGTAGGTATGCAACTGGGTGTCCATTTCAACGCTATCAATAAGATGGTAATGGATCAATTAGAAGAGTTGGAAGCCGCAGAAGGGAACTGATTCGAAGGGTATGTCTATCCCACCATGTGTGTCTCTTTTTCTTTTCCATGAATTTCTCTATACTTACTTGGAATGTGAGAGGGTTGGGTAAACTCAAAAAACTCAGAGCTGTGAACTTAAATACCTCTAAAGCCTGTGTTATTTTCTTACAAGAATCAAAGTTGGATGTATTGAAGTTCTGCATCTCAAAACGACTATAGGGCAACAAGTTTGGGGATCTAGCTTTCGCTCCTGCGGAAGGCTCTGTGGCGGGCTTAATTACACTATGAGAATCGAGTTTCTACAGTGCGGAGAATAAAATTATCCAAAGAACAGTCCTTATTCTGGATACTAAACGTCTATGCACCAAACGACCAATGTGAAAGAAGTGAGTTCTGGATTCATCTAAAGAGTTTAATTGATTCTTTGGGGGTCCCTGTCATATTAGGGGGTGATTTCAATGCTGTTAGATCCCATGAAGAAAATTTTGGCGCGTCAGGGATGACTGCTTCTATGAGATCTTTTGATAGTTTTATTCTTGAATGCAATCTGGTGGATTTATAGTTAACATGAGGACTATTTACTTGGTTCTAGGGGGCAATTCAGATGTAACCCTTTGACCTGGCCAAGATGTCAGACCGAGCAGAGCGAGCTATATTAAGTTTGCCGAAACAAACCTAAAATATTTTACTCAAAATTAGGTCTAATTTTTTTCTTTTTATATTATCTAAATGCTTAATTAATAATTAAGTGTACATGCTGACAGCGGATAAGATCTTGATTTAATCGAGTGTCGAATTGACATCCAATTGAGCGTAAATGTAATTTAGGGACCAAATTGCAAATCTAGAAAACTAAAAGAACTTACTTAAATCTGAAATTACCAAACCTTAATTAATCATGTTTCATGCATGCCGGTTAAATTCAGCTTAAAACAATCGTCTAAACTTAATTAGTAATCATACAAAATAAGAACCAAATTGAAAGAATCGCAACACCACAAGGACCCATACGAAATTGAAAGCACCATTTTGAAATTAAATAACATTTAGACCCACATGTCAGTTTTCAGCTCAAAAGGATGCTTAGAACTCATTCAATTGATGCAACGACACACGGTGACCAAAATGCAAAGAATCCAAACTCGGTAAAATCCATTTACCGAGTTAACCACCAACCATTTTGATACATGGGCTACACTAAAACGCATCTTAGGGATTTGAATCCCAGCCGAACATAACCAAATCACTTACAAACAACAATGACATGCTTCTAATATTATATCACCATTAAACACATAGGCTCAAGTAACTACATGCCAAATATTCAATGCCAATCACAATTATAGAAGTGATCTAGAGGTACGCTTCTTAACAATTTAAAGCATTCTCCAATGAGCACCCAAAGGTCAAGACTTCAAACATACGACATAAATCAACTAAGGAATTAAAGCATATGACCCTAAATACTCTTAAAACTCAAGTAATCATTCCAATCATTATTTAAACCATTTAAATCATTAGAACATGAACCATCATAGAAACATTGTAACCCCCTTGACTCGGTCTAGCCGCCAGACCGAATCGAGGAAGCTACATTAGGTTTGCCGAAGTAAACCGGAGAGATATAAAAAACTTGGTCCAGTTTTTTTTCATTTTTATCTTATCTAGATGCCAATTATTACTCATATATGTTCATGCAGATTACAAGTGTAACCCCGTCTCAATCAGGCATCAATTTGACATCCAATTGCCCAACTTACGATTTAGGGACCAAAATGTAATTTGACAAGTTATAGGACAAAAACCCACATTTTAAGTTACCAACCTTAATTTAGTCAAGTTTCATGCATATGTCTCAAATTCCAGCTCAAACCAATCATTTTATCACCTATAATTGCATTGGCAAGATTTAGGGACTGAATTGCAAGAACGTCAAAACAACTCAAAAGACATTTACAGAAAATTAGATGTCCGTACCGATACATGTAAGCCCGTATCGATATGCTTTTAAACATCTCGTTTCGGTACACCATTTTATCGTATCGATACGCCTAACGAAATTACCTAACTTTTGAAATGTTGCATACCGTACCGATACGGCTCTATAGGTGTTTCGAATACGCGGGCTGGAGTTGAAAAATGTGAATTCCATAGACTAAAACTCGTACCGATACACCCATACCCGTATCGGTACGTTTGGCCAAATTTTCCTAGGCATATTGAAACATACAGTACATGTACCGATCCCACAAGCTTGTTTTTGCCTAGCCGTATCGATACGGTCTCCCGCATATCGATACGTCTGGGCCTGTAATATCAAATTTTGCTGGTTTTCATCACAAAATAATATTCTAACAAACCCAACATGCTTTAAACACAATACCAACATGTAAAACATAACTCAAGCCAACTAGCAACACAATTTCAACAACACAACAAGGCTTCATGCTTCAAAAGGAAATATATAGGGATGCTTCCTAACTTTGCATTCAAGCATCATACCAAAAGATAAACCAGCACCAAATCAATCTTTAAGGCCATTTACAACCCAAGAGCAACCAAAATAACATGCTCAAACAGGGAGTTCAACATAACATCTCCCAAAACCAAAATAAATACCCCCATTGCCCTTATTTATTATAGTTTAGTCTTTAACGTACTTTAGAAACAAGTCTTGCCAAGATCCCCTTGCTTCTTGCTGCCTTCCGGAACCTCAATTATCTGCATTGATGGACAATGAGAGTGTAATCACACCAAGCTTAGTGAGGAATGCTGAAAAACAAACACCATCAATTCATTTAAAACCATACTCTTAAAACCATCTTTTAAAACATCATCACGCCTCTTTAAAAACATGCACTTTACGTCATTAAAAGCCAGCATACTAAACATATGCTACATGTATCATTGACCAACAGCAAGTTACATTGCTAACCCTCCACTTAAGCCTTCCCATGCATTACTACCAAATGCAAAGCTTAATGAGAAACATGTATAAATCACATTATACAACATAAAGCATTTCAATGATACATTAACAATTATATTGGTTTTCACGTGATCATTTAACCAATCCAATAACAAAAGAGTTCATCAGATACACATATTCAACAAGTGTTAACCCAACACTTCAAGCCATCTCAACTGGAATAGCGATACAATCACAATCACGGTATAATAACAACTGGGTATAATAACAACTGGTACAATCTCAACCCACAGGGATATCAATCCCTCTCATCGGTTAGATGTTTAACCCACTAACGAGAGTATTTGGTACCGTTAAACCCCTCTACCGTTAGGGTACTTGGATGGAGTATTCGGTACACAATATAAACCCCTCAACATCCAAGGCGACTTATTAACAGTGCACTCAATCCTATGGCCGGCCAACTATATCCGATAACAATTTTAAAACCACATCACTTTCGAATATAATTAACCAATTAACTTTTACCTCACTGTTTTAACAAGCATTAAACCATGTCATTTCCAAAGCAACAACCATGCTTTAAAACACAAGTATAAACCATACTTACAAGGATCACTTACCATGTGCATCCTTTAGCATTTCATGCTTAAAAACAGTATATCAAATACTTTAAAACATGCTTAAACAGTAGGTAACATGTAATTAAAACAAGTGCATAAAACCATTTCAAACTAGCACGACAAAGAGAGTAAAACCACTTTATACTTACTTCCGAGTCTAGGTAAGCGTTTCAAGCTCTACCTTAACTCCCAAACTCTGTTCTCAAAATAGCAAAATGCTTTAAACCACGTTTTCACTCACCGATACGCGAAACGTCGATTCGCCGATGCAAAACCAAGCATCTGAAGCCTCCTACGCTTCTCCAATCACTTCCGGATCAACCTCCCCTATTTTTACCACACAACAACAGAGGATTAATGCATCATAATGCATTCTAAACACAGAAAACACAATCCTTCTCAGATTTCCACAAAATTCTCACAATTAACCCTCCACAACGACCGAAAACATAACCAAAACACTTTGATTCACAACCCAGCCAACTTCTATCAACCTAGCATCATTTCCAACATCAAAACACATCTAAAAACAGATCCAAACAAGTTACTACTTCCAGCAACCTTACAACTACAAAACACCACAAAACCTCAAAACTAACGACCTAAACAAATAGAGATTCTTAAGTTTCGGGATTCCATTGATAAAAATAACTTATCAACATTATTAATCATCCAAAATATAAATCAAATCACCATTACTTACTGGAAATCAGATCCAATTCACGAATCAACTCATTTTCCTCAAAGAACTCATTAAATCATTAGAAAATCATCAAAATCAGATTAGAAACACATAAACAAGGATAAAATGCTTGGGAATTTCAATAAATAACCATACAATAGAGGATATCTCGGACCTTACCCCTATTGTGAAGTTTCTCCCTCAATCGATTTGTGAAAAGCTAAGAAAACACAAGATTAATGTATGATTTTGTGTAATCAATCTTTATAAAACAATTTAAAACAATAAAATAAAGTTAAAAACCACCTCACCTATGGAAATTTGATGAAATCTGAGTGTTTGTCTGAGGAGAGAATGGAGAGGAAAAAGTTGAGAGAAAATGACGTGATTTTTGTTTTAGAAAAGATAACTAACTTTTTAACAAAATCCACTTTAATTATTAATTAAATAACATGTTAAAATCAGTTAAATCAAGGGAGAAATCATAAGAAACCAATTGGTAAAATAGCTCCTTAAAGATTCTAAGTATTTGACCCTTTTCGTTTTAGTCACTAGAAAACCACAATTTTCAAAACTTTCATTTTGGTCACAAACCAAAATGTTCATATTCCAAAACTAATTTTTCAAAATTGATTCCATCATTATTAAATACATAGTTAATAATGATTTTTAAGCATTTTCCCATAATTTTTCCAACACAAAATATACAATCCCGAAACTGACTCGAATCTCTACTCCGGTCCACCGAACCGTCTAATAAACCCTCTAAACCGCTAAGCCCTAAAACTGGGGCATTACAACTCTCCCACACTTAAGAAATTTTATCCCCGAAATTTACCTGGAGGAGACATGTGCGGAAACTATTTCACCATGTCCGACTTGCGTTCCCACGTGGCCTCCTCAACACCACGGTGCTTCCACAACACCTTAACCAGCTCAACTATTTTGCCATGTAATACCTTACTGCTGGTATCAAGAATCTCCACTGGTTCTTCATCATAAGATAGATCTGATCTCAACTCAATCTCTTCCACCGGCATGACATGCGATGGATCCGACCTGTATCCCCGCAACACCGAAACATGGAACATATCATGAATTTTTCCCAATTTCAGAGGTAAACTCAAACGGTACGCAACAGGACCCACACGTTCAACAACCTCGTATGGTCCGATGAACCTCGGGCTAAGCTTCCCTTTCCGCCCAAAACGTAACACATTCTTCCAGGGCGACACCTTCAAAAACACTTTATCACCCACAACATACTTTATATCCATGCGCTTCAAATCCACATAGGATTTCTGACGATCAGCGGCTGCTTTCAAGTGCTCACATATCAACTTTACTTTTTCGATTGTACCTTTTAGAATATTCGGCAAAGATACAAACTTTTCCCCCGTTTCTGCCCAACACACAGGCGTTCGACACTTCCTACCGTACAACGCCTCATAGGGTGCCATTTGGATGCTAGCCTGATAATTGTTATTGTAAGAAAACTCCACTAACGACAACTGCTTCTCCCACGTTCCCTGGTACTCGATAACACAACATCTCAACATACCTTCGAGAACTTGAATCACACATTCCGACTGACCATCCGTCTGAGGATGATACGAGGTACTAAAACTCAACCGAGTCCCCAAGGCACGATGCAAACTCACCCAAAGCCTTGCAGTGAACTGTGGATCCCTATCCAAAACAATAGATTTGGGCACCCCATGCAAACACACAATCTCAAAGTTGTACAACTTAGCCAACTTCTCCAATGTATAGTAGTATGCACTAGCACAAAATGTGCACACTTCGTAAACTGATCCACAATCACCCATATGAAATCCTTTTTGGTCGGCGTCAAAGGTAGCCCAGACACAAATCCATGGTGATTCTTTCTCATTTCCATTATGGTATCCTCAACGGTTGCAGCAACCCGGAAGGAAACTGGTGCTCAGCCTTTACCCGCTGACAAACCATAAACCGAGCAACGATATCAGCCACATCTCTCTGCAGCCCTACTCAATAGTACTCATTCTTCAACCTTTGATTCATTTTAGTACTACTGGGATGCATCGCAAAAGGACTAGCATGCACCTTAGTCAAAATAGTACGCCTCAACTCTTCATCCTCAGGCACCACTATTTGACCTTTGAAACACAACACCCCATCATCGTTGAAATAAAAATCCGTAGGATTTCCATCCCTGTTATCCTCCACATGCGGTACCAAACCCCTATCGTACGGTTGCTTCTCCTTGATCATCTGTGACAAGGACGGCTTCACTTGCAACTCAGCCAACAAACCCCCGTCATTCGTTACACTCAACCGAGCAAACATGGCTTTCAACTCCACAGCTGCTTTCCGGTTCAAAGCATCCTCCACTACATTGGCTTTTCCCGGATGATACTTAATGGTCAGATCATAATCCTTAAGCAACTCTACCCATCCGCGTTGCCTAAGATTTAGATCCTTCTGTGACATCAGATATTTCAAACTTTTATGATCCGTATAAACTACACATTTCTCACCACAGAGATAATGCCTCCAGATCTTCAAGGCAAACACAACCACTGCAAGCTCAAGATCATGAGTAGGGTAGTTACTCTCGTGCACCTTCAACTGCCTAGATACATACGCCACCACCTTACCCTCCTGCATCAACACACAGCCAAGCCCAACATATGACGCATCACTATAAATAACGAACTCTTTCCCCGATTCTGGTTGAACCAAAACCCAAGCTCGCGTCAAGGCTTCCTTCAATCTTTCGAAAGCTCACCATCTATCCTCTATCCACTCAAACCGAACATTCTTCTGTAGCAACTTTGTTAACGGTACCGCCAGACTAGAGAACCCTTCCACAAACCTTTGATAGTAACCAACCAAACCAAGAAAACTCCCAACCGCCGTCACCGACTTAGGCTCATTCCGATTCGTTACATGTTCAACCTTATGCGGATTAACACAGATCCCTTCAGCTGACACAACATGCCCGAGAAACACAACTTCCCTAAGCCAGAACTCACATTTGCTCAACTTAGCATAAATTTGATTAGCCAACAGCGTCTGAAGCACAATTCTCAATGTCTATCATGGTCCTCCTCGGTACGGGTGTACACAAGGATATCATCGATAAATACAACTACAAATTGGTCCAAAGACTCATGAAACACATGGTTCATCATGTCCACAAAAGCAGCTGGAGCATTGGTCAAACCAAACGGCATCACAAGAAACTCATAATGCCCGTACCTCGTACGGAAAGCTATTTTGGGCACATCCACCTCTTTCACCTTCAACTGGTAGTACCCCGACCTCAAATCTATCTTTGAAAACACTGAAGCTCCTTTGAACTGATCAAACAGGTCATCTATCCGCGGTAAGGGATACTTGTTCTTTATTGTCAACTTATTCAGCTGCCGGTAATCTATACACATCCACAACGTACCATCTTTCTTTTTAACAAACATCACCGATTCTCCTCACAATGAGATGCTGGGTCTAATGAACCCACGGTCAAGCAACTTCTGCAATTGCGTCTTCAACTCCTTCGGAGCCATACGGTACGGAGCAATAGATACATGTACTGTACCTGCAATGATCTCGATGCCAAACTATACCTCACGGTTAGGTGGCAACCCTGGCAACTCTTCCGAAAAAATACCCAAAAACTCAAATACGGTGCGAACATCCTGCACCCTCAACTCCTTTGATCCAGGATTCATAACATAGGCTAAATAGGCCTGACATCCCGTATCTAACATTCACCTTGCTTCCAAAGCTGAAACAACATTAGACAAAAACTTGGCATTCTCGCCAACAACCACCACCTTATAATCATCCGACAACCTCAAGGATATCCGTTTGGTCTCAAAATCTACCACAACTCGATGTTCAGTCAACCAATTCATACCTAAAATCACATCAAAACCATGAAATGGTACCTTCATCAAATCCACCACAAACACATATCCTTGAACCATCAACGGACACCTACGATACAACCTCCTAACCACTACTGTCTCCCCAAGAGAACTAGTCACTCTAACACCCACATTAAGAATTTCAGTAGATATACTCAGCATGCTCACTCAAGATGCATGAAATGAGTAGAACCAGAATCAACCAACGAATACAACGATGGAGACTGAAGGGTAAAAGTACCTGCAATCACATATGTGTTATTGCGACTCTCACAGTGCGCATACACCCTAGTTAGTCCACCTTTCTCAGGCTGGATAGCAACAATATAAGCCACAGTCCTATGTCCCACATCTTGACGCTAAAACAGTCAGCGGCCACGACCACGACCCAACTGCGGAGCAACAACAGGTGCAACACACTACCCACCTCAAACCAACAATGGACAATCACGCCTCTGATGGCCGCTTGACCCACAACTCCAACAAGCATTAGCCACTACAAGTGTAGGTGCCTGACCCTCCCTGGCCAAACGTGGGTAATCTCACCTCAAATATTCTCGGGATCCACAAACCCAACATGTGCTAAACGGTGCTCTAGCCTAGGCTCCCTGCCCCTGGACTCCACGTCCAACCGCACCTCCACCATGCCTCGACTCCGGGTGAAACCTCCTGTCACGGTGTCTCTTGGTCTGACCACCGCTATAACCTGAATCAGCAGCTCTCTTACCCGAGCTAGAACCTCGCGATCTAAAAGCCAAACACAAATTCTGCTCCACATCCTTGGCTCGTAAAACCAACACAGCAAAATCGGTATAATCAGCAGCAAGCAGTAATGTCTTAACATCCTACACAAGCCTATAATGGAAACGGTCACATTGAGTATGCTCGTTAGGGACCAACTCATATGCATATCAACTCAACCTCACGAACTGCACCTCATACTCTGCAACAGACATACTGCCCTGTACCAATGCCATAAACTCACGTTTCTTCTCATCCTGATACCAGACTCCCAAAACTTCTTCTGAAAAACCCTATAGAAGAACTCCCAAGACACATCCTCGGTCGCCATACCTGATATCGTGGTAGTCCACCACGTATAGACATCACCCTGCAGCAGAGAAACAACATAACCCAACTTACGTGCATCGGTGCACCCCATCTGGCCCAATATCCTCTCAGTACTGCCCAACCAACCCTCAGAACTCAACTTTGCCCAAACTACGAAGACGATCAAGTAGCAAACCTTGCCCATTAACTGGTGGTGCTAGCATACGAACACCCGTAAATGCTGCCTGGAACGCACTGGTCATGGCCTGAATCAACAGTGCCATATCACCCATCCCTGGCCCAGCTGGCACAAATGGTACTTGCTCTACTCCCTCAGGTGTATTAGGTGGGGGCGGTGGTAACCCTCAATGAGGTACAACTTCTTCTTCATCATCTTGCCCAACAGTAGCAGTAATCGCGCTAGATCACAACTCTCTCCTCGGTCCCATCGTGCTAAAATATATCTAGGGCATGGTAATCATTTCAAAACAAAAACAGTTAGGTCAACCTCAAGCAAGGATCTAAGACTTTCCATTTCAAAAAATTAAAACTTTCCATACATAATAATAAGGCAATGGGTACCGCAAAACATCTCCAACATAGCATACAACAATCAACATTCATATATCAATCACCGTGCATATCAACCAGCGTACATACAACAATCACCATACAAATCAAACAACAGAGCATAACTTACAGTAACAACACAACAACCTCCCAACGAACCAAACCTGGCTCTAATACCACCAAATGTAACCCCCTTGACACGGTCTAGCTGCCAAACCAAATCAAGGAAGCTAAATTAGGTTTACCGAAGCAAACTGGAGAGATACTGAAATAATGAAGTGGCTACCCAATAAAGAGGACGACAACTGAACCTCAAATTGAATGGGGGCATCACCTTGCGTGAGGAGGTAAAAAATGTGTTAAAGAGTATAAGGTCGACCTTGTTGTCAAGAAAGATCTGCACATAAGATATAAAATCCCTAAAACACGAAAAGGGGAAAGAGTTGTATGTAGTGGGCAAACTGCGCCACCAATTGGGGCAATTTATGTTGACCATAAATTCAAGATCCCCGACTTTAATAGATGCAAGAGAAAGAGATTAAAGTGCCAATATCATTCAAAGACATTTAAGGTGGAGATTCCCCTATGAGTATTTCAGAAACTCACAAGGAACCTTAAAAGGGTTTGACTGTATTTTAAGAGACATTCGAAGATCTAGAGCTTTTAGAATCGCTTAAAAGGCCTTTCACTCAATATTGATGTATCAACTACAATGATAGTAGGATTTTTAGAAATGTGAGACATTTACATACGAAGACCAGATGTTTCTATAAAGCAAAGAGGTACAAAGAATGAGAATGGCAAAACAGAGATAGTGAAGATGGTTGCTCGTTTGGACTAAGTGAGAAAATATGCAAAGATCATATTAAATAAACGAAAATCATAAAGACTAACATGTTAGGCATCCCTAAGATCATGCTCATCATAATTATAGCATTTTTTGAATTTTGACAGATATACGAAAACTCTTCCAACAAAGGAACTGGCTATACGTTCGGGCATGAGGAGAATAGAACCCTTCTATCCATTTAGGCATAAAGAGAATGTAATATGCTTATCCATTTAGGCATAAAGAGAATGGAACCCGCCTATCCGTTCAGGCGTAAGGAAAATGGAACCCGTCTATCCATTCAGGCATAAAGAGAATATAACATGCTTATCCGTTTGGGTATGAGGAGAATGAAACCCGCATATCCGTTCAGGTGTAAGAAGAATAGAACTCGCCTATCCATTCAGGCGTAAGAAGAATGGAACCTGCCTATCCGTTTATGTGTAAGAGGAATAGAATATTGCTTTTTAGCAAACTGCCTATCCATTCAGTCATGAGGAGAATTGAACCTTGCTTTTTAGCAACCCGCCTATCCGTTCAGGCGTAAGAGGAATAAAACTGCTTATCCGTTCAGGCATGAGGAAAGTGGAACCCGCCTATCTTTTCATGCGTAAGAGGATAGAATCACCTATCCGTTCAGGCGTAAGAGGAATAGAACTGCTTATCCGTTCGAGCATAAGGAGAATGAGACCACATATCCGTTCAAGTGTAAGAGGAATGGAACATTGTTTTCAACAAGCTGCCTATCCATTCAGGCATAAGAAGAATGGAACCTTGTTTTGATTTCCAGCAAGTTTACGATCAGTGAAAATTAATGTCTTTTGTTCTTTGCTCTATCTATGTTTCACCAGAATGAGCAAAGAGGGGCAGCTGTAGTCACTGAATTTTAGCCTGAATCAAATGAAAATGGGAAGTCAAATAGCCAAATCGGATATAAAAATTAAAAAGGAAGATGAATCATTGAATCATGTAAATCTGATAGAATATGGGAAGCAATTTGGAACTATGTGATAAGTGTTCAAAAGTACTATTTTTCTTACCCTTTTTACTTATATTATTGTTAGACTTAGGCTCATATTAGTTGCATAGTTAGCCATTCATGCATTAATCCATGTTTCCTTCAATCGTTGAGCTTGATTACATAACTTGGTGATTTTTGTGGAAATAGATGCTGCTTTGGTGTGTTTTTGTGTGTGTATGTGCAGGATCACTTGCCAAAGCAATGCCGAGCTAGTTGCCAGGGCAATGCATGAAGGAGACGCCGAGCCAGTTGCCATGGCATTTGTCGACAAAAAACTAAATGCAATAGGGATGTCAAAATTCATGATTTTACAAGCCCAAGATGACATGGAGCAAGGCCCAAGCCCAAAGGAATTTGATTGCCATGCAGAGATTAAAGAAGAATTAAATTCCAAGAAGATAGGAGAAGTTCTAATAGGAATAAAATTATAATAAAGAATTATATTCTTTAAAGATAATTTAATTCCAACTCAAACTCCTCCTCAAAGAAGGACTTTGGCCTAGCCCTATAAATATCAAGGGAATTTCGACAAGACCAATAGAGAGAGCAAGAAGGGAATTTCGACAAGACCAAGGGAGAGAGCAAGAGGGAAATTTCGACAAGACCAAGTAGGGCAAGAGGAGAGAATTTTCGACAAGCATCAAGGGCAAGGAGGATTTCGACAAGCCTCTTCCTTCATCTTTGTTCGATTGGGTTCATGCTAGGGATTGTTTATCTTGTGTTTCTTTGGAACCTAGCCATGAACTAAATTTACTTGGCTATGGTTATTGTGTTTTGTGGTTGTGAGAAACTATTGGTTTTTGTTTAGGTAATAAGAGTTTGCACTTTTCTATTTCAAGGTTTATTCATTCTTGATTCTTATTATTGTTTGCGAGTGAATTGGGAGAGGATCTCGTGATTTCATCCATTTATCTAATATCGGGAGAGTTAGATTCAAGAAACGAATGAATATGATCTTTATTCAATCCAATGATGGTGAAGATTAATCCGGCTTAGGAATAAGTTAAGGATTTCAACGGCTAAGAGGAGCGCAAGATTGGTTGTTGTTCACCCTTGATTCACGCAGGGATGTATAATCAAGGCATGCACAAGTAGCTAGAGTTTCGACTTAGGGATAAGAAGAAACCATTGAAGAACGCTCCGCCGAACCTTGAAGTTGCTGCCCAGTCGCCCAAGTAGTTGCCCAACTAGTCGCCCAGGCAACCATCAATTAGTTGCCAAGGCAACCCCGTCGTGCAAGTTGCCACGGCAACTGAGTTGCCCGTGCACTCTTTTACCAAAACGATCCAATCGGCTATCACACCTCAACTCACGATAACCTGGCCTATCTCTCTCTCATTTGAACTCATCTTTTCTTTTACTTTATTGCTTTCTAGATTAGTCATTAGTTAAACTCCGATAATCCTTTACTTGTGTTTTTACTTTTTACAGTGCAAGAGATTAGATCCTTGAAGTGGCACCAATCCATGTGGAGACGATATCTTTTATACTATAACTTGCGACGTGTATACTTGCACAATTGCGTAGCACTTATTACGCGCAACAAGTTTTTGGCGCCGTTGCCGGGGATTGGCAATAGCGACTTTGTTTTTACTTTCTTGCACTTTCTTTTATTTTTCTTGTTTAAAATTCAAAGGGCTAACAAACTTTGGTTTTGCATTGGTATATGACCAGTATGAGACCGACTTCACCGAATATCCCTTTGATCCGTAAATCGAACGAACCTTACAAAGACTTAGACGAAGGATAAGAGAAGCAATGGCAAATCATGACGGCAATATGAATCAAGATGTTCGAGCAGGATGAGGAGTGATTCTTGCACGAAACAGAACTATTCGAGACTATCTTGAAGAAGATCTTGATGGACTTAACCCAGGAGTTGTCGCACCTGAAATTGAAGCCGACCACTTTGAGTTGAAACCGGTAATGTTCAATATGATCAACACAATTGGTCAATTTGGCGGCTCAAAGAATCAAGATGCACGGCAACATCTGAAATCTTTCCTCGAGATTTGCAACTCGTTCAAGATACACGGAGTCACCCCCGATATCCTACGATTATGATTATTCCCCTATTCACTGAGGGATAGGGCGAAAGCATTGCTGAATAGCATTCCTGCCGGATCCATAGCATCTTGGACTGATCTTTGTCGTGATTTCCTAGCTAGATTTAATCCTACAAATTTGACTGATAAGCTTCGTAACGACATTACTTCTTTTCGGCAGGCAGATGATGAATCCATGTACGAGGCTTGGGAGCGATATAGAGAACTTCTACACAAATGCCCTTTACACGGATTCCTGGTGTGGACTCAAGTAACAATGTTTTACAACGCCGTGAATACACCAACAAGGATGATGCTAGATGCCTCGGCAAACGGCATACTCCTAGATAAGTCGCCGGAAGAAGCAATGCAAATTTTAAACAGGCTGACCAAGAATGATTATCAATTCCCATCTACTAGAAGAGGAGGAGTTAGACGCCAAGCCACAATACATGAACTAGGATCATCGATTCAATTTCGCACAATTGGTCGCTTTAACCAAGATGGTCCAGAATATGCAAAAACCAAACAACACACATGAAGTCAAGGTAATGGATTCTTTTTGTGAGTTATGTGGCGATAACCATAATTCTTCCGAATGTATGCAGAATTGAATCTAGCTTCTATGTGGGGAATTACAATCGAGCAACAACATGATGTCAAATACATACAATCCAAATTGGAAGAAGCACCCGAATTTTTCATGGAGTAATCCCAACAATGCTCTAAACCGTAACAATCGAAATGCACAAGCATCGGGATTCCAGAGAATATGCCACGACAACAGATGCCGCGGCAACAACCGACGACATCTAGTTCTTTGGAAAATTCTCTAAATGCTTTTATGATGAAAACTGAATCTTATATGGCTGAGAATAGTAATTTCATAAAAAGAATCGATGCTTTTATTAACAGGACCGAGATGAGATTGCAAAACCAAGAGGCGGCAATCAAATCATTGGAAAATCAAGTCGGACAGTTTGCTCAAAAATCAACACTAGACCACAAGGAGGTTTACCTAGTGATACCAAGTCGCAAGAGGAACCGCCATGAGCAATGTAAGGCAATCACCACCAGAAGTGGCTAACAACTTAGAGAGGTTCAAATCCGCTCGTCAAACAAAACTCCACAAAAAGATCAAGACGAACCTAGCAGCAAAGCCTCAGATGCTGAACCAGGAATTGCTGCGGCAACCGGCAATAAACATGCCTCGGCAACCGATGACGCCTCGGCTTCTTGTGATAAGCATGCCTCGGCAACCCCAGATGATAACGCATCGGCAACTCCAGATGTCCCGGCAATGCCGTCAATCAGGTTTAAAACCAATGAAAGGATCGAAGATATCCGACTTCCACCACCATTCCCACAAAGGTTGAAGCGACAAAAGCAAGAATACCAATTCAAGAAGTTTCTAGATATCCTAAAGCAAGTCCACATCAAGTTGCCACTGGTGGAAGCAATTGAACAAATGCCCAACTATGCCAAGTTCCTTAAAGACATTGTGTCCAAAAGAACAAGGCTAGGAGAGTTTGAAACAGTTGCCGCGACAGAGGGATGCATGGCAATGTTGCACAATCGTATGCCACCTAAGTTGAAGGATCCCGAAGTTTCACAATACCGCTTCTATTGGAAATCACTATGTCGGAAAGCACTATGCGACCTAGGGGCGAGCATAAACTTGATGCCTAAATCGGTTTTCCAAAAACTAGGAATCGGGAAGGCAAGACCTACAACAGTCATGCTGCAGCTAGCCGACAGATCCTATGTGCATCCAGAGGGAAAAATCGAGGACATATTGGTAAAAGTCGATAAATTTATTTTTCCCGCGACTTTATTGTTTTGGATTGTGAAGCGGATGAGCATGCACCTATCATTCTCGGAGACCATTCCTAGCGGCAGGGAACCCTCTTGATCGACGTTGAAAAGGGAGAACTCACAATGAGGGTGAATGACCAGCAGGTCAAACTAAATGTGTTCCAAACACTAAGGCATGCCGATGATCCGTAAGAATGCCAACTACTTCATGCCACGACGAGTTTAACTTCGATGAGGAATTTAGTTGCCTCGGCAACTACATTGCCGACCAAGAGGAACATGAGGAGTATGAAGAACCGGTCGATGAGGAACAACAAGAAGAGGCAAATTGGCTAGTCAATCGACCAGTACATACTTTGAACCACCGGACTACTCGTAAGGAAGGTAAGCTCGAAAAACCCTCTATCGAAAATCCACCAATTCTTGAGTTGAAACAATTGCGAGCAAGATCAAATATGTATACTTAGGGACCGATAATACATTACCTGTAATTATTTCTTCTAAGTTACAGCCTGAGCAGGAAAAGAAGCTGATCAACATGTTGAAGCTACATAAAAAGGCAATAGGGTGGACAATTGCCGACTTGAAGGGAATTAGCCCGGCGATGTGCATGAACAAGATCTTGTTGGAAGATGATCACAAACCTTCAATTGAGGTCCAGAGGAGACTGAATCATGCCATGAAAGGAGTTGTAATGAAAGAAATCATCAAGTGGCTTGACGCCGGCATTATATACCCTATCTCCGATAGTACGTGGGTAAGTCCGGTACAATGTGTGCCAAAAAAGGAGGTATAACAAAGGTAAGCAATGAAAATAATGAACTTATACCAACCAGGACTGTGACCAGTTGGAGGGTTTGTATGGACTATAGAAAGCTAAACAAAGCCACTAGGAAAGATCACTTCCCATTACCCTTTATTGATCAAATGCTTGACCGTCTTGCAGGTAAACCCTTTTATTGTTTTCTTGATGGTTATTCAGGTTACAATCAGATTGCCATAGCACCAGAAGATCAAGAAAAGACAACCTTCACATGCCCATACGGTACTTATGCCTTCCGAAGGATGCCGTTCGGATTGTGTAACGCCCGCAACCTTCCAAAGATGCATGATGGCGCTCTTTTTCGGACATGGTCGAAGACTTCCTTGAGATCTTCATGGATGATTTTTCAGTTTTTGGTAATGACTTCGACGGCTGTCTCGGCAATTTAGAGAGGGTGTTAGCAAGATGCGAAGAAACGGACTTAGTCCTCAATTGGGAGAAATGCCACTTTATGGTAGATGAAGGAATAGTGCTCGACCACAAGATTTCATCCAAGGGAATTGAAGTAGACAAAGCCAAGGTGGACGTGATCGAGAGATTACCCCACCAAATTCGGTTAAAGGAATTCAAGTTTTCTGGACATGCGAGTTTTTACAGAGGTTCATTCATAATTTTTCTAAAATCACTAAACCTTTGTGTAATCTGCTTGAACATGATAAAGTCTTCGATTTTGATGATTCTTGCAGCCAAGCATTCGAAACCCTAAAGAAAAAGCTTGCCTCGCACCCATTGTCGCTCCACCAGATTGACGCTACCTTTGAGCTCATGTGTGATGATGCAAGTGATTTCGCGGTAGGAGCAGTCCTAGGCCAACGCACAGGTAAGACCTTCCATGTGATATACTACGCTAGAAAACTCTTAATGGTGCTCAAGTGAATTACACAACAACGGAGAAAGAGTTACTAGCAATAGTTTTCGCATTTGACAAGTTCCGATCCTATTTAATTGGTACAAAGGTAATTGTTCATACGGACCATTCGGCAATCAAATACTTATTTGCTAAAATGGATGCTAAACCTCGTTTGATTCGTTGGATATTACTTTTACAAGAATTTGATATTGAAATTAAGGACAGGAAGGGAACAGAAAATCAAGTGGCCGATCACTTATCACGTTTGGAACGCAATAGGGAGGAGGACGCGGATCTAGAGATATGCGATGCATTCTCGGATGAACAAATTTTAATTGCATCGGAAACCCTTGACGCCTCAGCAACCCTAGACGCCTCGACAACCATGGATGCACACGCCTCGGCAACTCTCGACGCCGCGGCAATTCTGGGAGCAGACACTACAGCAGCACATGCCTCGGCAATACCCTGGTACGCAGATTTAGTTAACTTCCTTGTTTATGGTATTCTTCCGTATGGCATTACTCACCAAGGGAAGAAGCGGTTCCGCCATGATGCTAAGCATTACTTTTGGGATGAGCCTCTTTTGTTTAAACAATGTGCAGATCAGGTTATACGCCGATGTGTCCCTGAAGAAGAGCAACAAAATGTACTCCGGCAATGCCATTCTTCACCCTATGGAGGACATTTTGGAGGAACTCGTACCGCGGCCAAAGTCTTGCAATCCGGTTTGTATTGGCCAACATTGTACAAAGATGCCCAGGACTTTTACAAGCAATGTGATCGTTGCTAGAGGAGGGTTAATATCTCTAGACGACATGAGATGCCACTCCAGAACATCATCGAGGTGGAACTGTTCGATGTATGGGGGATCGATTTTATGGGACCTTTCCCATCTTCATTCGGCAACCTCTACATCTTACTCGCCGTCGACTATGTGTCTAAATGGGTAGAGGCAGCTGCAGTTCCCAACGACGATTCCAAGACCGTGCAACGATTCCTCGAAAAAACATATTTACACGGTTTGGGATGCCGAGAGCAATTATCGCGAAAAGTCAAGCATTTTGACAATGGACTAATTGCCAAGATGTTGCAACGCTCGCATATCACACAAGATCGCCACGGCATATCACCCACAAACCAACGGGCAAGCGAAATTTCCAACCGGAGTTGAAGGGAATACTCGAGAAAGTTGTAAATCCCTCAAGGAAGGATTGGTCATTAAGACTAGATGACGACTTTGGGCATATCGCACCGCATTCAAAACACCCTTAGGTATGTCCCCTTCCGACTTGTCTATGGAAAAACATGCCATCTACCAGTGGAAATCGAGCACAAGGCGTACTGGGCAATCAAGACCGTGAATATGGATTGGGAAAGTGCCGGACAAAAGCGTTTGATGGATCTCAATGAGATAGAAGAATTTCGTGCACTCGCCTATAACAATGCACGAATCTACAAGGAGAAAGCAAAGCGATGGCATGACAAGAAACTATTGCCACGACAATTCACGCCAGGGCAACTAGTTCTCCTATTCAATTCTCGGCTAAAACTTTTCCCGGGAAAGCTGAAATCAAGATGGTCGGGACCATTCGAAGTCGTCAAACCATTCTCTCATGGTGCCGTGATAATCAAGTCCATCTCTGACAACCATGAATTCAAAGTTAATGGACAAAGATTGAAGCACTACAATGGTGCCCATGTGGAACGTAACAAGGAAGTGGTCAATTTAGGAGATGCATGAGCATGCTCTCCCTTTTGATATTTTTATTTTTATTTTTGTTTTTTTCGATTATTTAATTATTTATTTTTCATTTTTTTTTCTGAATATTTTATTATTATTTTATTATTTTGCCGATTATTAGTAGTTTTAGGATAGATTTTTTTATTCAAGTCTAAGAATCCTATTACACATCTTTATTTATTTTCTTTATTAGTTTATCTTTAATTTTAATCCTTATTTGATTTGTGTTTGAATTGTAGGAAAGGAAGCTCAAGAGAAAGAAGGAATTCTAAACCAAGTAGGAAAACATCTTCAACAAGGAAACTAATGGGCTGAATCTAAGGCTTATATAAAGCCTCCAATTCATCCTAACCAAAACCCCTTTGTCGAAAATCCCTACCAAACCCTAAACCCTTTTTTCGATTTCCCCTAATCCCAACCACCTATCTTTTCTATAAAACCCATCACCCTTAACCTATTCCTACTTTCTATCTTACAACTTTTTAGTTTCTTTTCTTTTCTTTTCTTTGTTTTTACTCACAACCAAGATCATACATGGCATCCAAGATTAAACTTTTAGTTCATCCAAGTTCCTCCAAAGAACCAAGATACAAGAAGTTTGCTACACCGGCAGTTCAAGAAAGATTTCAATCCAAGTTTGAAAGCCGAAAGATTCATGAAGAACAAGGCTTTGAATACTCCAACTCTCATCAAGATTTCGGCCTTGAACCATTCATCTTCAAGAGGATTGCACATCAAAAGTGGCAAATCTTTTGCCATCAACCGGAACCGGGTAACATCTCATGGGTAAGAGAATTCTATGCTCACTCACCTAACCCGGATAATCCTTATGTTTTTGTTCGTGACAAGGCCATACTTATAAGTCCCGAAAGCATCAACACCTTTTACGGACTTTACATTGAGAAGGACGAGCATCAAGCCTTCGTTGACCAAATCAATCCCAAGCAACTCGACAAGGTGCTTCAAGAACTCACTCAACCGGGAACTCATTGGAACGACGGTAAATACAAGGGCACGGTAAATCACCTTCGGCTTAAACCCGAGGAAAAACTATGGAATAAGTTTGTTAAAACTTCTTTAATGCCCTCCACACACAATACTACCGTTGATATACCACGTCTTTTGCTCATACATTCTATTTTGCATAATCGCATCATTAACATTGGAAAAATTATTTGTGATGAGATTTTTGTATGCAGCTCAAAAGATAAGGGTTATCTTTTCTTCCCTTGCTTAATTTCTAATCTTTGCAAGGAGATGCATGTCCCGAGTGAGTCCACAGATGAAAAGGCCCTACCCAAGTCTGGTTGGAATCAAGCACTAATCCGGAAGCTAATGGGAGAGGCACCGGGAGATTCTTCAAGGCCTCCAATTGCCACGGCAACCCCTGCCGCCGCGGCAATCCCTAATGCCCAAGCACCTAACGCCAGGGCAACTCGACCATTAATCCCGGGACACTTTGAAGCACTTTTGCACCAATTGGCAAGCCGCCTAAGGCAAATCGAAGATCGGCAACTAATGTTCATACGGTACATGAAGGAGCACAACAATGCCATCACCCAAGTCATCCTAGAAAAGTACCCAGACAATCGTGTGCCGTTCCCAATCTTTCCCGCCGAGATTCTTGCCCCGGCAACCAATGAAGCAGTCGCCACGGCAACCAAGGAAGCTGACGCCACGGCAACCAACCCTAAAGACATCCCGGCAACCACTGCAAAAGCCAAAGGTAAAGCACCTATGCCCGAATCAACTCCTACGGAATCATTTTCTGATTTTTCAGATTCGGATGAGTCCTCCATTGAACCAATAAAGACCGCACCAATTGAATCCTCCAAGCGAAAAGCCATTGATATTGATGAAGAGGACGATGAGGACAACCCCGTACGAGGATCGATTCCACCACCGGCAACAAGAAAACAACCATCGAGTTCAAGCAAGAAAATCAAGACGCCAACTAGAAGGAAACTAATCATCTACGATGACGAACTCTCAGAGTAAGTCCTCGTATGCATTTTATTTTTATTTCTCGTTATTTTATGCATGCATTGAGGACAATGCCTCACTCGAGTTTGGGGGGGATTGTTATTAGTAATTACCATGTTTAGTTACATTAATCTTAAGCATTACATTTAGGATACATAAACTGCTTGCCATGCCTTTAATTAGAACAAGAATTGCTTAGATTTGATGAATATTCAATGATGACTTTGGCAATGCACTTAATTGATAGATTTTTTATTCTAGGATAACCATGGAAAAACTTAGAATTTTACTATGATGCTAAATTTGATGAAACACTATTGTGGTTTGATTGATTTAAGGAGTTCTAGTAAACTTAGGTTGATAATTAACTAATTGGGGGATTAGAATAAAAATTGGATGAATGCTAGAGGTGCCCGAAATTGGCTCTAGCATATGCTAAAAAATTGATCACTAGAGGTGCCCGAAATTGGCTCTAGGAGGTGTTAAAATTTTTTTAACTAGAGGTGCCCGAAACCGGCTCTAGTCGATTAAATTAACTTAAGAAAACTAAAAATAAAACACTAGAGGTGCCCGAAATTGGCTCTAGTTAAAATATGTTAAAAATAACCCAATGAAGTAATTTGAAAACCTATTGTTTGCATAGAATCTGAAAAATCAACTTGCACACAACTCCGCACACACTCACAAGCATTATAGTTTGATTCCAAGTAACTCCTCAGTTTTCCGAAAAATAAAAAGCCAATCATACTTTGTGCCCCGGTTCAGAGAATTGAAATCAAGTTCAAAGCTAAGTTTGTGAAAATTTGAAGTCTTGGCAGGTAATTATGAGTTTGCATTGCTTGAGGACAAGCAATAGTTCGAGTTTGGGGGTGTGATAAGTGTTCAAAAGTACTATTTTTCTTACCCTTTTTACTCATATTATTGTTAGACTTAGGCTCATATTAGTTGCATAGTTAGCCATTCATGCATTAATCTATGTTTCCTTCAATCGTTGAGCTTGATTACATAACTTGGTGATTTTTGTGGAAATAGATGCTGCTTTGGTGTGCTTTTGTGTGTGTATGTGCAGGATCACTTGCCAAAGCAATGCCGAGCTAGTTGCCAGGGCAATGCATGAAGGAGACGTCGAGCCAGTTGCCGTGGCATTTGTCGACAAAAAACTAAATGCAATAGGGATGTCAAAATTCATGATTTTACAAGCCCAAGATGACATGGAGCAAGGCCCAAGCCCAAAGGAATTTGATTGCCATGCAGAGATTAAAGAAGAATTAAATTCCAAGAAGATAGGAGAAGTTCTAATAGGAATAAAATTATAATAAAGAATTATATTCTTTAAAGATAATTTAATTCCAACTCAAACTCCTCCTCAAAGAAGGACTTTGGCCTAGCCCTATAAATATCAAGGGAATTTCGACAAGACCAATAGAGAGAGCAAGAGGGGAATTTCGACAAGACCAAGGGAGAGAGCAAGAGGGAAATTTCGACAAGTCCAAGTAGGGCAAGAGGAGAGAATTTTCGACAAGCATCAAGGGCAAGGAGGATTTCGACAAGCCTCTTCCTTCATCTTTGTTCGATTGGGTTCATGCTAGGGATTGTTTATCTTGTGTTTCTTTGGAACCTAGCCATGAACTAAATTTACTTGGCTATGGTTATTGTGTTTTGTGGTTGTGAGAAACTATTGGTTTTTGTTTAGGTAATAAGAGTTTGCACTTTTCTATTTCAAGGTTTATTCATTCTTGATTCTTATTATTGTTTGCGAGTGAATTGGGAGAGGATCTCGTGATTTCATCCATTTATCTAATATCGGGAGAGTTAGATTCAAGAAACGAATGAATATGATCTTTATTCAATCCAATGATGGTGAAGATTAATCCGGCTTAGGAATAAGTTAAGGATTTCAACGGCTAAGAGGAGCGCAAGATTGGTTGTTGTTCACCCTTGATTCACGCAGGGATGTATAATCAAGGCATGCACAAGTAGCTAGAGTTTCGACTTAGGGATAAGAAGAAACCATTGAAGAACGCTCCGCCGAACCTTGAAGTTGCTGCCCAGTCGCCCAAGTAGTTGCCCAACTAGTCGCCCAGGCAACCATCAATTAGTTGCCAAGGCAACCCCGTCGTGCAAGTTCCCACGGAAACTGAGTTGCCCGTGCACTCTTTTACCAAAACGATCCAATCGGCTATCACACCTCAACTCACGATAACCTGGCCTATCTCTCTCTCATTTGAACTCATCTTTTCTTTTACTTTATTGCTTTCTAGATTAGTCATTAGTTAAACTCCGATAATCCTTTACTTGTGTTTTTACTTTTTACAGTGCAAGAGATTAGATCCTTGAAGTGGCACCAATCCCTGTGGAGACGATATCTTTTATACTATAACTTGCGACGTGTATACTTGCACAATTGCGTAGCACTTATTACGCGCAACACTATGCAAGAAGGAAAAAGAAAGTCGATCGAAGCAAATCAAAGAAGAATTTTTTTAAAACAAAAAGAAAAGGATATTAGTCACGCAAATTCGGAATCAAACACAATGGGCAAGGAATAAAACATAATCAATGGAATTTGACAAGTAATTCAACATCAATTAGGGGATTTGTATCTTAATTTTCTTTGTATTTGAGGCATGAAAAAGCCAATATAAACCAAGTGATTCATTGTAATTTTTCACGACATTTTTTTGAAAGGAATACAAGAAGCAAGAAAGTTTTTGAGGTATCTCTATTATTTTTGTATACATTTACTACTGTTATTATTTTTTATTCGGATATATAAAAAAGAAAGGATAATCTTACGTATTTTTTAGCCACTGGAGTTCTATTCTTTTTTGAAATTCGAAAGGTTTTTTAGAGATTCAGGGTTATTTAAAACCTTTTAGGTGATTTAGAAGGTGGATTTGAGTTCGAATTTAAAAAAAGATCGAAAAAGTTTTTTTTAAATTCCCCGCCTCTGGTAGACGACGGTCGGTGCTGGTGCACAGCGGCCGACGCTCGCTGACTGACGTCAGTGCACAGCGGTCGACGCCAATGCATGGCGGCCAGCATGGTGGACAACCACCATGTTCTTCAATGCATGAAGAACATAGATGAACACTTGAGAGAAAAAGAGAGTTGGTGTTTTGATCTAAAATTTTGAAAGGGAAAAGATAAAAGGTGTTTTAAAAGTGGGTTTTATACCCACATGTTTCAAAACAAACTGGGTAATTTACACTCATTAAATCCCTCCACCACACTTTTCTTTGCTCCGTGAAATACCATATTTTCATTTGTTTCAATTTGGTCATTGTTGTCAAAAAAATTAGCCTCTGATTTAATTTTTTTTCTAATTTAGTCACCGTTTTTTGAGCTTCTTTTAATTCAATTTTTTTACTATTAAATCCATTTTTACAACAATCTGTCTTCTCATTTATTTATTTATTTTTCAATTTGTATTTTTGTCTAAATACGGCTCGTACATTAAAGTATATTGACCTGTTTTAGGGAATGGTGAATTTTTTTAAAAATAACCGTGTTTGTGCTTTCTTTCTCATTTAATTACTTTCCTGTATTCATCTAATTCTATGCGATCTATTTTCCCTTTATGTTTTGTTTAGTTTCTTTCCGAATGCTTTCTTAAATGCTTGTTTCTTTGATGCCATGTATTAATTTTATGATATTTAATTTGCAATGCAGTGTCTCACCCAAAAGGGGTAACGAGTTAGCGCCAGAAATGTTGGAGGTAATTGTTGTTTATTTCTCGGATGGTGAGGCCGTTAAAATGGATTCATATTCATAAATAGATAATAATTTAAATTTTTCATGAACTTGCAAATTCCAACATTAAGACAACTTGTAATTAGCGAGGTACCAATTTTTGGGCACTGTGCGGGTGCTCATCCTTCCCTACGCGTAACCGAATCCTGAACCTATTTTTGTGTCTTCGCAGAACAAAATTTTTGTTTTAATAAAACAATTTGTTTTTATTAAAATGACCCATTTTTAGGTGATCCAATCACACCTCGAATAAAGATTAGTGGCGACTCCGTTATTTTGTATTCTCAAATGTCAAGCTCGAAAAAGACTGCAACAAAACTATCTATTCTTCTGAATGTGACGAAGTACAGAGTCATTATACTCCTCATTCTTTTGAAATGTTAAAAAAGTTCAAAAAAGTTGAACCATCCATTCTCCTAAAATACGACGAAGCCTGGAACAGTTACACTCTTCACTCTTCTGAAATGTTTGACAAGGTCTGAAAAGCTAAACTATCCAATCTTCTGAAACGCATCAAAGCTTGGAACCGTTATACTCTTCACTCCTTTGAAATGTTTACGAGGTCTGGGAAAGTTAAAATGTTCATTCTTCTAAAACGCTGCGATGCCTGGATATAACGACCCAGATTTTAGAATCTGAGGGTTGGGTTAGCCCGAGAGTTGGGCCAAAATTTTAGGCTTTGAGTTTCTATTTGAGCCTAAATTAGTGTTTGGGTTGTTGTTGGGTTTTTCTAGAGGGGCAATAGAGTAATTTCCTCCCAAAGCATGTGAAAAAGAGAGGGGAGAAGTTAATTTTCTGTAGATGAGTGTAAGACATGAGCTCACCGTTGACTCATTTTCCCATCATATTCCCCCATTTTTGAAGATTGAGTTCCAAGCTTAAAAGAGTAATCTTTGTGGTTTATAGTAGAAACCTCGATTAAAGCTTGAAAAAATAAGTTTTAGCGTCAAGAGATCTATCTTTTGAGGTAAGAATTCAAAGTTTGAAGTTGGATGAAAACCTTGGGGTTTTGAAGGGGTTTTGTGAGGGTGAACAGGATTGAGGAGTTTAATCTCATTTTCTTGTTATGTTAAATATTTTTTAGTTCTCTTTTATCTCTTGACACTGTTGTAATTCGTTTTACAACATTTGGGAGTAGTTAAAGAGCTTGGTGAGCACTCTAAGGCTCGAGCCAAGGGCAAAGCTTGAAGTCAAGGATAGCAAAAGTTGTTGGTGTTTTGAAGAGGTTTAGTACACTTCCAATTCCTTGTTTCCAGCATATCATAAGGGTAATTGCTTTGTATGTCATTTTGGTGTTTTGAGCATGCTTGAATGATCTTGATGGGTGTTAATGGAAAAAGTTATAATTGATGTTAAAAACTTGAAATTTTGGTAGAAACCGACCTTAAACATCTTTCATAAGTTGTAGGTTAAGTTTTGGAGGTTACCAAGTTTGGGGGTTAAAGATGAGAAATTTGAACCCCAGACCTGGAAATCTGGGTTCGTGTACCGGTACAGGTGGTTCGGTACCAGTACCCCTCTCTAGGGAAAGAGTTGAAACATGAAGGGCGTATCGATAGGGCTTCCCGAGTATTAGTATCCCTTGCTTAATGGGAATTCAGTAACATTTTTGTGTACCGGTATGCTAGGGGGCATATCGGTACTACTATTTTATTACATGAGGAAGGCTTTTGCGTACCGATACGCAAAGGTGAGGGTACCAGTACAGATGGGGATCGGTGCGGGGTGGTTCACATATCGATACTAAGTACTGATACGGAGGTGAGCATATCGATATGACTTGATGATTTATTTTTTAACCTAATTTGAGTATCGATACTTATAAAAGAGTACCGATAACCATATAAGAGTATCGGTACTCGCTGGGCAATCTGCCCAAGAAATTTAAGTTTGCGTTCAGAGGTCCCATAATTCGACGTAAAAGGCCCAATGAATCTCTAAAGTTATGAAATGAATTGTATAACTGAGAAACCGGATGTCTAACCCCTTATATGAATAAATAAGAATAAAATGAGACTTAGACTTGTGTAATCCATGCAATGATTAAAGCTATTGATGTAATGGTATTGTAATGTTAATTCATGCCGTGTGAGCACTTGGTTAATAGGATATGAATGCCCGATAATGTGTTACAACACCATGGTAAGTTGAGGGGATGGTGGTTACAGATGCTATATGACCCGAGCCTTATCTATATGTGCTTGAGGGTTGATTCTGAGCAGGGTATATGTTTTGATGCTATGTGACCTGGTCTTATCCAAGGTGTATGTTTCAATACTGCGTGACCTGGCCTTACCCGGAGTGTATGTCCTGATGCTAGGTGACCTGGCCTCAGTCCTGTATAATATGGTATGGTATGTGGGACCTTGTGAACCCTTAGTCGTTGAATGATTGATTATACTAATTTTATGTGTTTAGGCGATCAGAGTAGCACCACATGATATTCTTGCATGCTTAATCATTGTTTGACTACATGCTTATGTTTATGATCTGCATGAAGCATAGTAGAATAAAGGTGTATCCACTGAGCTTTCGAGCTCAGCGCTTGGAATTATTATTTCTTACGCATGTCGTTAGGTTGCTGCGTAGTTTGCAAGGAGACATCAGAGTAGGACTTCAGTACATTGATATGCAAAGAGTACAATATTTAGATTTTTAGAGGCACTGTATTCATAGGACCCTTATGTTTTGTATCTGTAACTCTGATTTATTTTCCATATCGAATGTTTTAAATTAATATGTTTTAAATTAGAGCTCCAAAGTAACACATGAATATTTTGTTTAACTCTTTTTAACGGTAGTATAGATGGATTTGGGCTAAACTTGCTTGAAAATTTTTGTTAATGGGTTTGGGCTTGAGTCCCAATGTGACATCGGGTTTAGGGTGTTCATTTAGTGGTATAGGAACCCCGGGGTAATAGAGAGTCATAAAAAGAGTGTCTAGTGATACATGCCCATAAATTGAAGTCGTACTCATATTAAGGCTAAATATATGATGGAGTAACCTTGTTTGTTATATGTGCAGTTTGAATATGCCTATAAGAGCTTATAATCCGGAGGAGAGTTGGGGCTCTCAAGAGGAGAGCTTTGATGAGGATTTTATCCCGGAGACCGATGAAAGGTTAGAGTGTGAGGGGCATCAAGGAGCCAATTACTTTTCCTATCTACATAGGGCGCTTGATCAGATAGTGAGGGCTATCCCAAGAACTCTCATTACCCCATTGGGAAGCCTCGATCGAGAGGCTTCTTAGATATGGTGCAACTGATTTCTTATGTTCGGGACAAGATAATCCAATCAAAGTGGATCAATGGTTGAGGAATACGTATTGGATCTCGCGTCAAATGGATTTGGAGCCAAGAGACAAGTTGAAGCGTATCGTTTCTCTTTTGGAGGAGAATGCTTGTGAGTGGTGGGAGACAATAGAGTTAGGTTGGTATCTTAATCGACCCACTAAGGATGATTTTCTTGATGTGTTTGAGAAACAGTATATTAGAGAAGCTCACATGGATAGTTTGTGAGACCGATTTACCCATCCGGTGTAAAGAAATCGACCGGTTTATGAGTATGAATAAGAGTTCCTACAGTTAAGTAGGTATGCTCCAGAACTTGTTGCCACAGAGAAGATAAAATGTAAGCAGTTCAGAAAAGGGTTACGAAAAGAAATACAAAGGTTCTTGACAGCGGATCCACCAAAGGTGTTCTTCGATTTGGCCGCTAGTTCCAAGTCCCTTGAGCAAGTGAAAGGGTTGGCATATAGTCGGGCTGGGGGCCATGTTAATGTAAGTGGATGAAGTTATTCCCACTCTAATTAGTCTCAATCCTCTTTGAGAAGGAATAGAGGAAACTAGAACCAGAGAGGTAGAGCATCGAATCAGTCAGAGATGTCTGATCGCAGGTCAACCTTTGCGGGGCATAAGAGGCCCAACTCCTCTTTGGCTGTAAGTTTAAGAGGCTCATCTAGGGGATCTTATGCACCACTATATGCCAGTGTGGGCGTAAGCACCATGAGGAGTGTTACAGCAATGCCAATGTAGCTATGGGTGTCATCACAGAGGGGCTGCAGTTTTGCTAGAGGAGGGGAGAGCCATATAACGAGACATCAGAGTGGTGGTACCTTTCAGTCAACAATAAAGGCCCTCACGAGACAATATGTGTTCAAGGCACAAGAGGACTGTGAGGCTACTGATGTTATCTTAGGTATGTTCACTTTGTTTTATGTTTCTATTATTGCTCTTATGGATTCAGGGTCTACCTATTCTTACATCCGTAGTGGGATATCGGAGCAGTGAGGCATACCTGCCGAAGATCTTGAGGTGAGAGTCCATGTGACTAGCCTGTTGGGGTATGATGTTTTAGTTGATAAGGTCTATAGGAGGTGCCGTATAGAGGTTCAAGGTTCAATGTTTCCTTTGGACTTGATGGTGCTAACGTTTCAAGAGTTTGATTCAATCTTGGGGATAGATTGGCTTTTTGAGCATGATGCAAGTTTGGGTTGCAGAACTAAGAGTCTCAAACTCCGTGTTTCGGATGGGTCTCAGCTTGTGGTTAGGAGTGAAAGGAATTATTGTCTTTCAAATATGGTGTCAGCCTTGACGGCTCAAAAGTTGATTTAACAACGTTTTGAAGTCTTCCTAGCTCATTTAGTGGATACCAAAGTTAGGATCCTGATGTTAGAGAACCTTTAGACCATGAGGGAGTTTGTTGATGTGTTTCTGGAAGAGCTACCCAGATTACCCCCTAATCGAGAGTTAGAGTTCAGAATACAGGTTATGCCTGGAACGACACTAGTTTTGATAGCACTATATTGTATGGCACCCACCGAGTTGAGAGATTTAAAGAGTCAGATCCAAGAGTTATTAGTGAGAGGTTTTATCCGATCAAGCATCTCACCTTGGGGTGCACTGGTCCTGTTTGTTAAGAAAAAAATGGGTCGATGAGGATGTGCATTGGCTACCGACAGCTTAATAAGGTGATGGTGAAGAACCGTTATCCCCTCCTGAGGATTGACGATTTGTTTGATCAGTTAAGGGGTACTTATGTGTTTTCAAATATTGATTTAAGCTCGGGCTACTACAAGTTGAAGGTGGCAAAATGGGACATCCAAAAGACCACTTTCAGGACACGGTATGGACATTATGAGTTCTTGGTAATGCCATTTGGGCTTACCAACGTTCCTGCATCTTTTATAGATTTAATGAACTGGATTTTCCAGCCTTATCTAGACTAGTTCGTGGTGGTTTTCATAGACGACATCTTGGTGTACTCGCGCTTGGAGGAGGAGTACGATTACTATCTGCGAGTTGTTCTTTAGACCTTGAGAGAAAGAAAGCTTTATGCCAAGTTTAGTAAGTGTGAGTTTTTGGCTTTTTGAGGTGGAATTTTTGGGTCACATTGTCTCTGCGGATGGGATTCATGTTGACCCTCAAAAAATCCAAGTTGTAGTTGAGTGGAAACCCCCTAGGAATATCTCAGAGGTCTATAGTTTCCTTGGACTTGCCAGGTATTGTAGCGGTTTGTCAAAGGCTTCTCGATCATAGTGGCACCCATGAACAAACTCTTACAAAAAGGTAGTCCCTTTCGAGTGGAATAAGAAGAGATAAAAAAAAGTTTTGAGCAGTTGAAGGCGTATCTTACGGAGGCCTCAGCGTTGACGTAACCCGAGCCGGGGAAGGATTATGTAGTCTCTAGTGATGCCTCTTGTTTGGGTTAGGTTTTGTTTTGATGCAAGAGGGTAAGGTTGTGGCTTATGCCTCGAGGCAACTTAAGCCCCATAAAAATAATTACCCCACACATGATTTAGAAATAGCAGTCGTTATCTTCGGTTTAAAAATTTGGAGGCACTACTTATACGGGGAGAGGTGTTATGTCTATATGGATCATAAAAGTTTGAAGTACCTCCTTCATAAAAAAGAGTTGAATTTGAGGCAAAAGAGATGGAATGAGTTGTTAAAGGACTATTACTGCATCATAGAGTATTATCCTGGTAATGCCAATGTGGTGGATGGTGCTTTAAGCTAAAGTCTATGTCAGATTTGAGTGCGATGTTCGCTTTGTTAAAGAAGACCAAGGATAGAGGGTTGCTAGCCAAACCTCGAGTAGAACCTACCTTGATACAAGAGATAAAAATGATGCAATTTATGGACGAGTACCTTGTGGCCAAGATTGAATCAGTTTAAAGAGGTGAAGAGCCTAACTTTGAGGTACAAGATGAAGGATTCTTGTTCTTTAAGGGATGGTTATGTGTTTCAACATTGGATGATATTTGATATCATATTCTTAAAGAGGCACACTGTAGCCCGTATACCGTGCTTCCTAAGAGTAACAAAATGTACCAGGATCTCCATTCTTTCTATTTGTAGCCAAGCATAAAAAGA
This sequence comes from Hibiscus mutabilis, assembly GCA_019671005.1. Taxonomy (NCBI): domain Eukaryota; kingdom Viridiplantae; phylum Streptophyta; class Magnoliopsida; order Malvales; family Malvaceae; genus Hibiscus; species Hibiscus mutabilis. The sequence goes on along the minus strand of CM033743.1, from coordinate 34,229,368 downwards.
GACATATCCGAATTTGTAACCAAGTGTCTTGCGTGTCAGCAAGTAAAGGTGGAGCACAGGTTCCTTCGGGTTTGCTTCAGCCCATTCAGATTCCCTAATAGAAGTAGGATAGAGTGACAATGGATTTAGTTATGGGTTTGTCATTGACCCAGAAAAAGCATGATGCAATTTGGGTGATCGTGGATCGTTTAACCAAGTTTGTTCACTTCTTACCTGTACGTATGGATTTCGCCCTTGAACGGTTGGCTAGGTTGTACATCAAGGAGATTGTGGGATTGCATAGAGTGCCATCATCGATTATATCCGACAGGGACCCTCGTTTCACTGCTAGGCTTTGGAGGAAGATCCATGAGGCCTTGGACACCAAGTTACATTTTAGTACAGCTTTTCATCCTCAGACCGATGGTTAGTCTGAGCGAGTTGTTGCGCGTAATAAGTACTCCGCAATTGTGCAAGTGTACAAGTCACAAGTTATAGTATAAAAGATATCGTCTCCACAGGGATTGGTGCCACTTCAAGAATCTAATCTCTTGCGCTGTAAAAAGTAAAAGAACACAAGTAGAAGATTGTAGGAGTTTAACTAACAACTAAACTAGAAAGCAAATAAGTAAAAGAAGATGTAATCAAATGAGAGAGAATAGGCCAGGTTATCATGAGTTGAGGTGTGATAGCCGATTGGATCGTCTTGGTAAAAGAGTGCAAGGGCAACTCAGTTGCGTGGAAACTTGCGCAGTAGGATTTTCTTAGCAACTAATCGACGGTTACCTGGGCAATTGGCTGGGCAACTGTTTGGGCGGCTGGGCAGCAACTTCAAGGTTCAGCGGAGTGTTCTTCAATGGTTTCTTCTTATCCCTAAGTCAAAACTCTAGCTATTTGTGCATGCCTTGATAATACACCCCTATTTGAATTAAGGGTGAACAACAACCAATCTTGCGCTCCTCTTAGCCGTTGAAATCCTTAACTTATTCCTAAGATGGATTAATCTTCACCATCAATAGATTGAATAAATACCACACTCATTCGTTTTTTGAATCTAACTCTCCCGATATTAGATAAATAGATGAAGTTACGAGATCCTCTCCCAATTCACTCGCAAACAAGAATAAGAACCAAGAATGAGTAAACCTTGAATCGAACGTGAAAACTCTTATTACCTAAACAAAATCCAATTGTTTCTCACAACCACAAAACACAATAAACTTAGCCAAATAGATTTAGTTCATGGCTAGGTTCCAAAGAAACACAAAACAAAGAATTCCTAACATAAACCAATCGAACAAAGAAGAAAAAGATGAAGAATGGTTGAAGCCTTTGTCGTAATCTCTCCCTCCTTCTCTTATCGAAATCTCTCACTTTCTCTCATTCTCTTGTCGAAATCTCTCACTTGCTCTCCCCTGGAGTTGATGGCTTGGTCCTCAATTTATATGGCTAGGTCAAAGTCTTTTTTGAGGAGAAAGTTAAGTTGGAATTAAATACTTTTAAAGAATATATTTCTTTATTATATTTAAATTCCTTCTAGATCTTCTCCTATCTTCTTGGGATTTAATTTCTCTTTAACCTCTTCATGGAAATCAAACTCCTTTGGGATTTAACTTTGCTCCACGTTATCTTGGTTTTATCTAGTCATCAATTTTGACTGCCATATCATCTTATCCCTTATTGACAATCGCCCTAGCAACTAGCTCGGCATCTCCTTCATACATTGCCCTGGGAACTGGCTCGATATCTCCTTTATGCATTGCCCTGGCAACTGGTTCTAGCCTTGCTTTGTCAAGTGATTCTGCACACACACAAAACACACCAAAGTAGTATTTTTTTCCACAAAATTAAGAAAAATATGAAATCAAGCTTGTCCACCAAGGAAACAATGCAAACATGCATGAATGGCTAATAATGCAACTAATATGAGCCTAAGTCTAGCAATAATAAGAATAAAAATGGTGAATAAAATAGCACTTTTAGACACTTACCACACCCCAAAACGTGAACTATTGCTTGTCCTCAACCAATGCAAACTAATAATTACCCGCCAAGACTTCAATTTTTAGAAACTTAGCTTTGAACTTGATTTCAATTATCAGAACTGTGGCACAAATTATGATTGGCTTTTCATTTTTCGAAAAACTTAGGAGTTACTCGGAATCAAACTATAATGCTTGTGAGTGTGTGCGGAGTTGTGTGCAAGTTGATTTTTCGGATTCTATGCAAACAAAAGGTTTTCAAATTACTTCATTGGGTTCTTTTAACATGTTTTAACTAGAGCCAGTTTCGGGCACCTCTAGTGTTTTGTTTTTAGTTTTCTTAAGTTAATTAAATTATTCGACTAGAGCCAGTTTCGGGCACCTCTAGCGATCAATTTTTAGCACATACTAGAGCCAATTTCGGGCACCTCTAGCATTCATCCAATTTTTATTCTAATCCCCCAATTTTTTAACTATCAACCTAAGTTCGCTAGAATTCCTTAAATCAATCAAGCCACAACAGTGTTTCATCAAGTTTAGCATCATAGTAAGATTCTAAGTGTTTCCACGTTTATCCTAGAATAAAAAGTTCTATCAATTAAGTACATTGGCAAAGCCATCATCAGATATTCATCAAATCTAGGCAATTTTTGTTCCAACTAAAGGCATGGCAAGCAATTTATGTATCCTAAATGCAATAATTAAGATGAATGCAACTAAACATGATAACTAACTAATAACAATCCCCCCAAAATCGAGTGAGGCATTGTCTTCATTGCATGCAACAAAGAAAAATAAAAATAAAGAAAAGTAAAATGAAAACGAGGACTTACTCTGAGAGGTCGTCGTCGTGGATGATTAGTTTCCTTTTGGTCGGTGTCTTGATTCTTTTGCTTGAACGGTGGCTGCCTTCTTGTTGCCGATGGTGGAATCGATCCTCGTATGGGGTTGTTCTTATCGTCCTCTTTATTAATGGCTTTTTGATTGGGGTTAGAGGATTCGATTGGTGTGGTATTTGTTGGTGCAATGGAGGACTTGTCCGAATCTGAAAAATCAGACAGTGATTCAGTATGAGTTGATTTGGGCATAGGTGCTTTACCTTTGGCTTTTGTAGTGGTTACCGGGGCGTCTTTAGCTTTGGTTGCCGTGACAACTGCTCCATTGGTTGTTATGGAAAGGATTTCGGTAGGAAAGATCGGGAACGGCACACGGCTGTCCGGGTACTTTTCTAGGATGACTTGCATGATGGCATTATTGTGATCCTTCATGTACCGCATGAACATTAACTGCCGGTCTTCAATTTGCCTAAGGCGGTTCGCCAACGATTGTAAGAGTGCTTCAAGTTGTCCCGGGGTTGCTGTCCGAGTTGCCCGGGCATCAGTTGTTTGAGCATTAGGAGTTGCCGAGGCGAAATGAGTTACCGCGGCAACTGGAGGCATTGGTGATTTTACCGGTTCCTCTTCCATTAGCTTTCAGATTTGTGCTTGATTCCAACCGGACTTTGGTAGGGCTTTTTCATCAGTGGACTCACTTGGGACATGCATCTCCTTGCAAAGATTGGAAATTAAGCAAGAGAAGAAAATAGAACCCTTGTCTTTTGTGCTACATACGAAAATCTCATCACAAATAATTTTCCAATGTTAATGATGCGATTATGCAAGATAGAATGTATGAGCAAAAGACGAGGTGAATCAATGGTGGTATTGTGTGTTGTGGGCATTAAAGAAGTTTTAACAAACTTATTCCATAATTTTGCCTCGAGCTTAAGCCGAAGGCAATTTACTGTGCCCTTGTATTTACCGTCGTTCCAATGAGTTCCCGGTAGAGTGAGTTCTTGAAGCACCTTGTCGAGTTGCTTGGGCGGGAGTTGATCAACAAAGTCTTGATGCTCGTCTTTCTCAATGTAGAGCCCGTAAAAGGTGTTGATGCTTTTGGGGCTTATGAGTATAGCCTTGTCACGAACAAAAACATAAGGATTATTTGGGTTAGGTGAGTGAGCATAGAATTCTCTTACCCATGAGATGTTACCCGGTTCCGATTGATGGCAAAAGATTTGCCACTTTTGATGTGCAATCCCTTCGAAGATGAATGGTTCAAGGATTATCTGGCTTTCAAACTTGGAGTGAAGTCTTTCTTGAACCACCGGTATACCAAACTTCTTGTATCTTGGTTCTTTGGAGGAACTTGGATGAACCAAAAATTCGATTTTGGATGCCATAGATGATCTTGATTGTGAGTTTGGTAGAAACAAAGAAAAGAAAGCAAAAGAAACTAAAGAGTTGCAAGATGAAAAGTAGGAATAGGTTTCTTGGAAGTTAAGGGTGATGGGTTAAATAGAAAAGATAGATAGTAAATATGGTGGGTGGGATTAATTGGCAAGAAAGAAAATAAGGGTTTTGATTGGGGGAAGAGGACGGCTAGGGGATTTAGGGAAGGAGAAGGGTTTGGCCGGCTATGTAGGGTTTATTTAGGGTAAATTGGAGGCTTAATATAAGCCTTAGATTTAGCCCATTAATTTCCTTGTTGAAGAAGTTTCCTTCTTGAATCAAATTCCTCTTTATCTTGAACTCTTTTCCTACTATTCAAAAACAAATAAAATTAAAGATAAACTAATAAAAGAAAATAAATAAAGGTGTGCAAAGAAATTCTTAAACTTAAAATTTAAAAACAATTAGATAAATATGAAAGAAAGATATAGTCTTAATCTTAAAGAAAATAAATAAATCTATCCTAAAAAGAAAAAATAACCAAAATTAATAAATAAAAAAATTAAATAGTTCAAAAAAAAATAAAAAGAAAAATAAAATATCGAAAGGAGAGCATGCTCATGCATCTCCTAAGGTGACCATTTCTTTGTTACGTTCCACATGGGCACCATTGTAGTGCTTCAATCTTTGTCCGTTGACTTTGAATTCATGTTCATCGGTGATGGACTTGATTATCACGACACCATGGGAGAATGGTTTGACAACTGTTGTCAAAGTGCTTGCCTTCATCACTGATAATTGCTCTCGGCATCCCAAACCGTGTAAATATATTTTTCTGCAAGAATCGTTGCACAGTCTTGGAATCGTTGGTGGGAACTGCAGCTGCCTCAACCCATTTAGACACGTAGTCGACTACAAGTAGAATATAGAGGTTATCGAATGAAGATGGGAAAGGTCCCATAAAATCGATCCCCCATCCATCTAACAATTCCACCTCGATGATGTTTTGGAGCGACATCTCATGTCATCTAGAGATATTGCCCATCCACTGGCAACGATCACATTACTTGTAAAACTCTTGGGTATCTTTGTACAGTGTTGATCAATACAAACCAGATTGCAAAACTTTGGCCGCGGTACATGTTCCTCCAAAATGTCCTCCATAGGGTGGAAAATGGCATTGCCGGAGTACATTCTGCTGCTCCTCTTTAGGGACACATCGACGTATAACCTCATCTGCACATTATTTAAACAAAAGAGGCTCTTCCCAAAAGTAATTCTTAGCATCACGGCGTAACCACTTCTTCCCTTGGTGAGTAAGGCCATAAGGTAAAATACCACAAACAAGGAAATTAACTAAATCTGCGTACCAGGGTATTGCTGAGACATGTGTTGCCGTGGCAACTGCTTCCATGGTTGCTGAGGCGTGCGCGTCTAGAGTTGCAGCGGCGTGCGCGTCAAGAGTTTCTGAGGTATACACGTTTGGATTTGCCGAGGCGTGTGCGTCAAGGGTTGCCGAGGCATGCGCATCCATGGTTGCTGAGGCACCTAACAGTTGCTCATTCGGGAATGCATCACATATCTCTAAATCCGTTTCCTCCTCCTTATTGTGTTCTAAGCGTGATAAGTGATCAGCCACTTGATTTTCTATCCTTAATTTCAATGTCAAACTCTTGTAAAAGAAATATCCAACGAATCAAACGAGGTTTGGCATCTTTTTTAGCAAATAGATACTTAATTGTCGAATGGTCCGTATGAACAATTACCTTTGTACCAATCAAATAGGATCGAAACTTGTCAAATACGAAAACTACAGCTAGTAACTCTTTCTCTGTTGTTGTGTAATTCACTTGAGCACTATTAAGAGTTTTACTAGCGTAGTATATCACATGAAAGGTTTTACCTGTGCGTTGGCCTAGGACTGCTCCTACCGCAAAATCGCTTGCATCACACATGAGCTCAAAAGGTAGCTTCCAATCGGGTGGAACGACAATGGGTGCCGAGGTAAGCTTTTCCTTTAGGGTTTTGAATGCTTGAGCGCAAGAATAATCAAAATTGAATACTTTATCCTGTTCAAGCAAATTGCACAAGGGTTTAGTAATTTTAAAAAAATTATGAATGAACCTCCTATAAAAACCTGTATGTCTAAGGAAGCTTCAGATTCCTTTAACCAAACTTGGTGGGGGTAATCTCTCGATTACTTACACCTTGGCTTTGTCTACTTCAATTCCCATGGATGAAATCTTGTGGCCGAGCACTATTCCTTCATCTACCATAAAATGGAACTTCTCCCAATTAAGGACTAAATCGGTTTCTTTACATATTGCAACACCTTCTCTAAATTGCCGAGGCAACTATCGAAGTCATTACCAAAAACATAAAAATTATCCATGAAGATCTCAAGTACATCTTAACAATACCCACGAAATCTTTTGCTTTTCTTGTGTCTAATCAATTTATTTGCAAGATGCTTGTTGAAATGAAAAGTGAAAGGCTCAAAATATTATTTTACTAAATTTGAAAAAATAGAACAATTTGATAAGTCATGGCAAACATGCTAAAACAAAACCAATGCAATGCCCCAAGTATCCACTGTATGAAGGACGTGAGAGCCTATCAACCAAAATAGAGCTTCCCACAATGAAATTCCTCAAAGTTGTAGATTCCTGAGAAAGTTTATTGTTGGATGCCTAATCTCAAAATGTACTTGAGCTGCCCTTTCAGGTTTTCAACTCAAATCCTCATTTGGTTTCAAGACACCCTTTGCGAATTTTCATCTTGAACCTTCCATTTTCTTTTGATTTTTCTTTTTTATTCACTTTTTTTTTTATTTTTTTGATATCTAAGGCACCCTTTTGGATTTCACCATAGATATTTTATTTTGCAAAGCACCCCTTTTGGGTTTTCACTCTGTTTTTTCTTTATTTTCTTTTTTTCAATCTTTTTTTAATTCTTCAAGCGTAACACTTCTTGATCGAGTATGAGTTTATTAGATTGCTTAACTCATCACTGATCATCACTGTTAAAATTAACGCTCCTCCGAAAAGAAACCTCCTTGATAATGTATAGCCCTTTCCAATTAGGCATCAATTTCCCACAAAAATCTTTATGAACTGACAAGATCTTTTTAAGCACTAGAGCCCATTTTCAGAATTCTCTTGGACGAACTTTCATTTTGTGAACTTGCATCGTTTTCTTGGTACATCTAACCATGGAAACTACTTTCAGTCTCTTCTCTTCAATGAGATTCAACTGACCTTATCGAGCTTATACTCATTTTACGTCATCCAGTTTCATATCTGTCAATACCAGTGATGGAATCTGAATCTCAATTGGTAATATTGCTTCCATCCCATAGACCAAAGAATACAATGTTACCATTGTTCAAGTACACTTTGGATCGATATGCATACAAGACCAACAATAATTTCTCATCCCATCTCTGTAAATCTTTGAGATAATCTTTTTGACGTTTATGTTTGTCGCCTGTACTATCTCATTTATCTCTGAGCAATAAATCGCAGAATTATGGTGTTTTATCCTAAATTGCTCACAAAACTTCTATTATTAGTTTGTTGTTCAAACTAGAGGCCTTATCAATGACGATTCGATAATACCCCAAAATTTACTAAGTTGATTAAGGGTCATTTAGTACTAAGATAATAGCTTAAAAGCCAATTTAGTGACTAAAATGACAAAAATGCGAAAGTTGAGATTTCTTTAATTATGGGTTTTGGAAAGGAAATTTCTAAGGTTTAAAGGTCGGATTTGATATATAGTGAATTGAATAAGGTATTCTTAAAGTTTGGTTGAATTCCAACGAAAATTGGAATGGGAATTGAAGTTTAAAAAGGTAGTGACCAAAATCTAAAATTTGAAAATTTTATGGCTAAATTAAAAAATTTGGAAAAGTTTGGGGATTAAAGTTGTAATTTCCCAAAAGTTGAGGGTTTTTATTTCATAAATAAACAGATCACCTAAGGGTGTGAATCGAATGCAGAATTATTGGTTCGATCTGATACTTCGATTATTGGGAAAATCGCAATTAAGGTTTAAGTGGAATTCTGATACCCGGATCGAACTGGAAAATTTTGAAATTTTGAAATATGATAGAGAAAGGTTATAAAAGTCATTTCCAAGCGTTGTAAATATTTTTAGTTTGATTCAAGATGAATCCTACAGTTTATTTTTTAGTAAAGGATTATTTATCGGTATATTGGATCGAACGGAAATTTTGGAGACTGGTCCAAAAGCTATGGAAAAGTCATAAAATATTATTTTAAGATATTTTATCATGGTTGGTTGAATTCTAACTAGATTTAGTTAGATTGTAATGGAATGGCAATTTGGAAACAAACTAGTAAATAAAGACTACTTGGAGGGCAAATTGGTTATTTGGCCCCAGTGGCAATTTTGAAATATTAAAAAAGTTATAAGGGCAATTTTGGAAAGAGAAAATGGAAGATTAAATCTTGGCCCTTGATTGATGATAAAATCAATCTCAACCATTGGAAAAAAAGGCAAAATTGTAACTTCACTATTAAATGAATTTAATATTCAATTAATAGATATATGTGTAAAGTAATGGTAGAAAGATGAACAAGATGTTCATCTTTTCCAGCAACAAGCGTGAGGTCTAGGGAAAGAAAGAGAAAAAAATTTTCCAAGCTCGATTCAAGCCCTGAAACTCGGTTTTCAGGTAATCTCTTCAACTACAAAGTTGTTCTATGCTTCAAGTTCTATATTTTGATATCAATAATTCATGGAATCCATGCTTGATTGATGAGAATTTACATGATAAATAAATTAGGGTTTATGGATCAAACTGGGGCTTTTGAGATTTTATGGTTCCATGATTGAATTCAAGTTGAAATCAAGCTAGTATGATTTAAAATCATGATATTGAGTTGGGATTTAAGTTTTACATGTTTTGATTCTTATGAAGATGATTAGGGTTTATGGATTCAAGTTTAATTTAGGGTTTGTTATGTTGAAATAATGATCTAGTAAGCTTGAATTGTTGTTTGGAAGCAAAACCCTAAGTTAAATTGTGTAGGGAGCATTTCGGCAACTTGAAAAGTTGAAGGACCAAACCTGAATTTTTAGAATTTCGAGTGTATTTATTTTATTAATGATGTTAGAGATAATAAAATGAAGTTAAAATGCCAAATTGATGTTGAATTGAATTGGTGACCATTTTGACAATTTATCAAAGTTAAGTGACCAAATCAAAATTGAAGTTTTGTAGGGGGTTAAATCTGATTTTTAGTTGTGATGATGGAATTAAGGTAGTAATGTTGAATTGAGGACTAAGTAGCAAAGTTAAGAAGCTTGAATCCTTATCTTTGCATTTTAGTGACTATTTCGGTAAATAAGGAAATTAGGGAGAATTATTGTGAATAATTATTTGGTGAAGAATGTGATGATTTGGTGGTTTAAAGCTAGTGATTGGACTAAATTGAAAAGTAGAGAAATAAGGAGAAGTTAGTATAAAAGTTGAAGTTGTTTATGGAAGCTGTGTAGAAAAATTGGTTTATGGAGTAACTTTGAAAATTCACCATAAATTCTACAAAAATGGTTAGAAAGTGAATTTTATACTGATGTAAAGATGTGTTTGTCTAGTTTCGTGTCCAACAAACGGAAACTAATTTCGAGTTCCGAGTAAAAAGATATGAATTTTTAAGTGGTGAAAGGTCAGAAAATAGTATAGCAGGGTTCCGAAATTCAATACTGGAAATTGACTTTGAAAATTCGCCATAAATCGTACAAGTTGAATGTGGGCCATTAAATTATATGGTTGAAAATCTTATTGAATCTAGTTTCTATCAGAACAAATCGAATTCCGAGTTGTAGATTATTTTAGAGAAATATTTCTTTGGAGGTACTACAAACTGCCAGAAAATAAGAATTGATACACTTTGTATCTAAGGTTGATTAGTAGGCTTGAAAATGGTTAATGGAAGTTCAAATTGGTCACTAAGGACCATAATGAGTTTTTGAACAATACAAGGAAGAAAAGAAAATGTTTGGAGATTTTGTATTCAAATGATTATATTGAACAATATGTCTAAGATATTGTTAGATTGAGATCTAACAAATATTTTACTTATTTGAATTATGAAGTTAAGTTCGAATCAAGGGAGGTTTGAGGTACAATGAAGGAAAGGATCAAAGAGGACTTAGTGAGGCATACTAATACATGGCCCAAGTGAGGGCAATTGCCTACATGTCATACTACACTGATATTTTATACATGATTGGGATGGCTTGCGATGAGCCTACCCTAAATTATTGTTGTTGTGATATTTATGTCATTGAGCATATGATTGACATATCGTAATATGTCAAGAATTGAAATATAAAATGCATTGATCATATGATTACTTACATTGATGAGATTGAAATATTATTTCTAGTATAAAATGCCAAATGTTGATATATATATATATTGATATATGTTGCCATTGATGACATAAATTATGAAATAAAGCCCAATGTATGATATAGAGGTTCGATGGTATAGTTGGATATCCATAGGGTCATAAACGACTGTATAAATATTCTAAGCACTTCGGTGCAATATTCATAAATACTCATTGAGGGTATACTCATGCAAGGTTTGGGTTTACAGAAGCACTTAGGGTGTTAAGCACCACAGTGTAATTTTATTAATACTCAATGAGGGTATACTCATGCAAGGTTTGGGTATACGGAAGCACTTAGGGTGCTAAGCACTACGGTGCAAATAATACACATAATCAAGAAATGTTGGGCATGGGGGGATGACTCGTGTACATAGAATCTCTTAATTCGATACCTTGGGCTAAATAAAATGAAAAGAATCAAAAAGAAACATGAAGATAAGCTTGAAAGCTTGCAGATAGAAATGGAAAAAGGTATTGGTAAGCACTGAAAGCTTACGGATGGAAATGGCAACGATATTGGTAAATCTAATCTTATCACTTTGATATACATATTTATTTATGTTAACGAGCATGTAATGGTAAGGTGATCATATGCATTGTTAATCATTAATATTAATATTATGAAAATTGCACTTGAATTTGAATTATTGCTTCACTAAGTAAATTCTTAGCGTGTAACTATTTTACACGTGGGAAAGAAGAAATCGTTGGAGTAAGGAGCATATACGGACATCATCAATCAATAACAGGTACATCAGTATCAGTAAGATATCTTTTGATACTATTTGATATTTACTAGTTGGCATGTATATTAAAAGAGTATGTCTGCTCTGATAGAATTTGTATTTTATTTGGTATCTGGATGAATTTTAAATAAGACAATTTTTTAATTATATCAAGACAAATTAAATTGATAAGTTACTGCCTGAAAATAAACTCGATTTGAAGATGAAAATATTATTTTTAAACTTTACGCGAATAACTAGATTTGTAAATAAAAACTAAATACATTGTAATATTTTTTTAAAGAAACATAACTTTACCGAATTACAAATGTAGAGGGTTTTACGAATGTTTTGTGATACCTCTGACTCGTATTCAGCGTTGGATACGGGAAAAGGGGTGTTACATTTATTGGTATCAGAGCTATAGGTTTAGCCGATTCTCAACCTAAATGGAAATGGTTTTATGTTAAAAAGAGTATACATGCCACTAGGTTATCAATATTACTAATATGATGTTTGTATGATCCAATTGATGTCGCTCCTTACTAATGTAAATTGGGAGGAATTATAAGAAATATTTGTGCCAAGAAAGCGCGATGAACTGGTAAATTGAAAGCTTTGGAAGGAATCAAGAGTAGTAACAATAAGGTTAATGATAAGCCTTCGGATAAATTGGAACAAGAATGGGGCACTGGTACAACAAGAAGTGCCTGTACCGGATTAAGGAACTGAAAAGTTCAGAAACATCTGAATTGAAAGGAAAAGTAGATTAAGGTCCAGTGATTGTTGATTTATAAATGAATAATCTAAGGATTACACATGACATATTCCACTATTTGGATACCAAGAAATTGGATGGAGCTGTCTTGTTGCTCCGATATTTAAGCTAGATTTGAGAACCATCTGAATTTACTTCATAACCAGGATTGTACATATCGGTCCGAGTTTATAACATTAGGACTAATAAAGATTGTGATGATTCGAAAATCATAGAAGGTACATCTCATCTTTTTGGATAAACCTGTATTGATGTTGATGGGTCTAGCTTTACACATTCGTATATAAGTACGAAGTTGAGTGGTGAACGAGATATCCTTTTAGAACTCATTTCAAGTAATATATTGGTCACGGATTTGTTGGGTTGTAATGTAAGGGCGAGCTGAACATGTGGAATTGCTCGATAAAAACATAAGAAATAGAGTTCTCGATAAACTTAATCGAATTATCTTTAGAGGAGTTTAAGATGATAGTGGGCATGAATTGGTTAACTTCCTATTAGGCCACGATGAATTGTCGCATAAAGTGATTAGTATTGAAAAGCACGGAAGGTACAAAAATAGTAGCAGTTGATGAAAGGGTAAATCCCTTTTACAATGTAATTTTAGTTATTTTATTAAGGAAATTGTTGTTATAAGGTTGTTAAGTTTTCTTAGCAAATATAGTGGATACTCGGGCTGTTGAAGTTAAATTGGAAAATAATTCAACTGTCCAAAAATATCCAAATGTATGCCCAAATGGGTTACTCGGAATTACCTCTAGATTGAGAAGTGAAATTCAAAATAAAGATGATACCAGGCATTGCGCTTAAATTAATGGCGCCGTATAAAATGGCTTCGACCGAACTTCGAGATTTAAGGGTACAATTGTAAGGAATGTTAGGTCGATGTTTTATAAAGCCAAGTGTGTCATTTTGGGGGTGCATCGATTTTAATTGTGAAAGAGAAAAACTGATTTCCATCAGCTCGAGAAGGTAATAGTAAAGAATAAATATCTTCTTCCGAAGACTGATGATCTTTTGATCAGTAAAAAAAGATAAAGGAAGAAGAAATTCTAAAGACAGCTTTTCGGACTCAGCACAAATACTATGAGTTTGTGATGATACCTACGACATTCACAAGCCTAATGAACCAAGTATTCTATTTTTTCTTGGACCAATTTTTGGTAGAGTTCATTGAGTATATTTTGGTTTATTGAAGGAAAAAAGAAGAATAAGATGCCCGTTTTTGCATTGTTCTTCAGACCTTTTGAGAAAAGAAGCTATATGCTAATTTGTTAAAGTGTGAGTTTGGTTGTCAAAAGCTGTTTTATTAGTTATGTGGATTTGGAAGTGGGAATAAGAGTAGACCCCAAGAAAGTATAAATTATAGTTGAATAGAAACCTCTGAAGAATGTTTTAGAGGCTCAGAATTTCTTGATGATTGCCTCCCCATTGACCAAGCTATTGAGGAAAGAAATGCCATTCAGTTGAACAGATCAATGCTAAGAAATATTTGAGACATTAAATGAGATCTTAATAGAAGCCACGGTACCAGTACAACCAAAATCGGGTAAAGATTATGTAGTATATAGCGATGCTTCTCATAACGGTTTGGGATGCGTACTTATGCAAGAAGGAAAAGTAATGATCTATGCTTGAGAAAACTTAATATATATGAGAGAAATGATCTTACTTAGGATTTTGGAGCTAGAAATGGTTGTATTTGCTTTAAAAGATATAGCATCATTATTTATACAATGAACAATGCTATATTTATATAGGTTATAAAAGTTTAAAGTATATGCTTACTAAAGAAAAGTTAAACTTGACGCAAAGAAGTTGGATTGAGCTTTTTAAGAATTATGATATGGTCATTGACTATCATCCAGAAAAAGCTAATGTGATAGCTAACGCTCTCAGTCAAAAGACAATTGTTGTCTTAAGAGCTATTAATGCAAGATTGGCATTAAAAGAAAATGGTGTTTTGATTGTCAAGAATAAAATTTACCATATTGGATTAAATAAGATATATTTAAAGAAAGGATAAGAAATGTTTTCAAGGTTCCAACAAGTGGAAAAGAGTGAAACTTAAAACTTGAAAGTTAGGTTTGATAGATATTTGTATTATGAAGGAATAATTTCTATCTCAATGATGGAAACTATATGTTGACCCTGAAAGAAAAGATATTTAATATGAAGTTAAGGATAAATTATTCCTTAAAAGTTTCACCTTGGAAGAAGGTGTTATGGTTTAGACAAAAAGAAAGTTAAGTTCAAAATTTATTGAGCTATAAGAAATTGTGAAAAGAGTTAGTCTGATAGTTAAGCTTAATAGTTAGCTTTATCTTTGGAAATGAACAAGATTCATAATGTATCGATGCTCTGGAAATATTGATTAGACCTTTCACTTGTTGTTACTCTGGAGAAAATAGAGATTCAGCCAGATTTAAGCTATGAAAAAGAATTGGTAAAGATCCTAACACATAGAGTCAAAGAACTAAGAAAAAAATACAATACCGTTTGTAAAAGTTCTTTGACAAAAAAAATCATAAGATTAAAGAAACGACTTGAGAGAAATAAAAAGAAAATATGAGAAAATAGTTTCCTCACCTTTTGGAACCAAGTACGTATTGAAAAATTCGAGAATGAATTTTCTTAACGGGGAGAGAATCGTAATACCCCAAAATTTACTAAGTTGATTAAGGTTCATTTAGTACTAAGATAATAGCTTAAAAGCTAACTTAGTGACTAAAATGACAAAATGCGAAAGTTGGGATTTCTTTAATTATGGGTTTTGGAAAGGAAATTTCTAAGGTTTAAAGGTCTCATGTGATAGATAGTGAATTGAATAAGGTATTCTTAAAGTTTGGTTGAATTCCAAGGAAAATTGGAATGGAAATTGAAGTTTAAAAAGGTAGTGACCAAAATGTAAATTTTGAAAATTTTATGGCTAAAATAAAAACTTTAGAAAAGTTTGGGGACTAAAGTTGTAATTTCCCAAAAGTTGAGGGTTTTTATTTCATAAATAAACATATCACCTAAGGGTGTGAATCGAATGCGGAATTATTGGTTCGATCTGATAATTCGATTATTGGGAAAATTGTAGTTAAAGTTTAAGTGGAATTCGGATACTCGGATCGAACTGGAACATTTTGAAGTTTTGCCATATGATAGAGAAAGGTTATAAAAGTCATTTCCAGGTGTTGGAAATATTTTTAGTTTGATTCAAGATGAATCCTACAATTTATTTTGGAGTAAAGGATTATTTATCGGTATATTGGATAGAATGGAAATTTTGAAGACTGATCCAAAAGCTATGGAAAAGTCATAAAATGTTATTTTAAGAATATTTTATTATGGTTGGTTGAATTCTAACTATATTTAGTTAGATTGTAATGGAATGACAATTTGGAAACAAACTAGCAAATAAAGACTACTTGGAGGGCAAATTGGTTATTTGGCCCCAATGGCAATTTTGAAATATTTAAAAAGTTATAAGGGAAATTTTGGAAAGAGAAAATGGAAGATTAAATCTTGGCCCTTGATTGATGATAAAATCAATCTCAACCATTGGATAAATTTTTCTCTTTCTTTCCCTAAACCTAGTGTGTTTGAATAGTAAAACTAATTTAAAGTATACACTATACAACAAATAGCAAGAAGACAAATATAAAAATCACCAATAAAATCAGACTGAAAGGTCCACTACAATAACTGATAAAAGACCCCACCATTTATTTTCAATTCCATATGAAATGAATAAAGAAAGCGTACAACAGTAAAGGGACGTGCAAACCAATGTACACCCTAAACCAAAATAATAACCAAAATCTCACTACAAACCCTAATTTCAATTATTAACATTAATCAAAACCATTACCCCAAATATTAACCCTAATTTCAATTTTAACATTAATATAAAATATTAACCCCAAATAATCCCAACATCAACCCTAATATCAAAACAAAAAATCACAACACAAAGAAAAAGATCAGTTACCGTATTTCGGATTCGGTCTTCCTTTTTCGCGAAGAACCCTACTCATTTCGAAACCCTCTCAATGCAACTTGGTTTCTCACTTTGAATCGAACTTTTTTTTTTCACTCTGAAATCCAAAGTAAATCTCGTGTTTGGTTTAGTTGTAGACTGAATAAAACATTTGAGTTTTATTAACCTTTTTATTTTTATTTTAAAACGTGGAAATCCACGTTAGACTCGCTGTTATTGGTTAACAGACACATCAGCTGCGCCGTTAGTTTTCTAACGGCAGGTGGCTATTTCGGGACCAATTAAATAGTTGAGTGGTCATTTTGACAAAATTGAAAGATCGGTAGTCATTTCGACACCAACCCTAAAGATGGGTGGTCTCCCGTGTAGTTTACCCTATTAGAAATGTGGGGTGCGAACTTAGACCATAGAAGATACGTAGAAAATACATAAACTATATAAGAACTTGAAATTTCTAGGGGTGTGATTGCCCCTAGCACCTCTCGGTCCATCCCTGGCTACCCTGGGTGTTTTGTTGTTCATGATTTTCTCTTTAACAGAATCAAGATGGGACCAAAGTTGAGTATAGGGTTTGGAATCCTTTCCGATCCAAGTTGGCAGCTGCAATTCTTGGTGGTGTTGATAATATATGTATTGTAAGCTTTTCATCTCTTTTCGTGTTTGTTAATATAATGTACATGATGATATGCATATCTGAGCCATTATTGTTATTTTTGTTTAATCAAGAAACCCGGTGCTAAGGTTCTCTACCTTGGAGCTGCTTCTGGTACAAATGTTTCTCATGTTTCTGATGTTGTTGGTCCTGTAAGTGCAGTATTGAACCCAAATATCTGAATATCTTTGTATGTTTGTGTCTGGCAGAGTTGCTTATTTTTTGTTCATTAATGCTTATTTCTTTCAGAATGGAGTAGTTTATGCTGTTGAGTTTTCGCACAGAAGTGGTGGAGACTTGGTCAACATAGCAAAGAAGCGAACAAATGTAATACCGATTATTGAAGATGCCAGGCATCCGGCTAAATACAGGATGCTAGTTGGCATGGAGGATGTGATATTTTCTGATGTTGCCCAGCCTGATCAGGTTTGCTTTTCGAGTATTTGTGATTTAGAAAATTGGGAAAAACAATAATGAGGATCAGGTTCACTTGCTAGATTAACCAGAAACTTTCTTGTTTATGCCCTCTGTTTGTGTTATAACATCCATGCATCTAGATCTATGGTTTACAATCTTTTTGAATTCATCTCTTTCCAGGCTTTTGTTTTCATATGGTATTCCTGGTCTTCAGCATTCCGAAAACAGATTGATCTGTTAAATGCAAATGATGATCTGTACTTGGATTCCCCTTCAAGACTTCATGGGTGATGCAAACACGAGTTTCTGATGCAATATTAACTCATTAACCTTAAATAATTTGCAAATTTGTTTTGTAAAAGAAGGGTTTTTTTTCTCTTTTAAGAAATTTGTTTTTGGGTTTCTTCAGTATACTGATTGCTTGCAAGGAGTTGAACTTATAGATACTATCCTTTTATACAGTATGTGTAACTCATGTGTTCCCACCATACATGTGTGCATGTATTTATAATTTTACATTTCTCCGGATTATTTCTGTTTTAAGTTTATTGCTATGCAAATGATGTAGTCGTCTCTTCCTTTGTCCATTGACGGTCCTCCAGCCTACTCGACTTTTCCCTCTTGTACGGGTGAAGATGAGGGACAAATCTTCTCATGCTTATATTTAGTTTCTGAGTTTCTGTTACATTGTTTGCAGGCAACGATTCTGGCTTTGAATGCATCATATTTCCTGAAAGCTGGCTGTCATTTTGTTATTTCAATCAAGGTTAGTAAAATTGTTGTGATTTTACACTGATTTGTTAGTTTTTTGGGACTTGGAAGCTTTAAGCACTTTATGTAGAGCAGACTTTTAAGATTAGATTCTGAATATTTGTTCAGGCAAACTGCATCGACTCGACTGTTCCTGCTGAGGCTGTATTCCAGAGTGAAGTTAAGAAATTGCAACAGGAGCAGTTCAAGCCATTCGAACAAGTCATTCTTGAACCTTTTGAGCGAGACCATGCTTGTGTTGTTGGCGACTACCACATGCCAAAGAAACAGAAAGCAGCCGCAGCTTAATACTTTCTAAGCCTATGATTCATGTTTTTGAGAAATTAGCTGTCGAATTCAGTGCAACTGTTTCCTCTCTGTTTTTTGTTTTTTTGCTTGATTTTAGGTTTTGATCAAAACTCAATATTAATGTTTAAACGTTTAGACCTCAATGACATGAATTTGTTCAATACATCTCCACAAGAGCCAGATTTTGCCACTGAGAGGATATTAATAGGAGTGTTGTGCAGCTCTGCCACTGCCAGCGGGGGAAAAAATCTCATCGTAGGAAATGATTTAAAGAAAAGGGCATCAGAAGCATCCTCCTCGTGTGTTCAATCGTCCGGCTGACCGCCCTCGGCTGCTCTTCTGATGTGGTGGTCCTGCATTTATAACAGCAATAGGTAAAGAATGTGATATCTCAACTTTTGGAAGATGAAGTCTGTTCTTGCATCACTGAGCAACAAATTACGCGGCTCGAGCATACAAATCACTTCTCCCATCATCGGGGATCAACCCAACGTAATCCGTTTGAGTTCCTTTACTTTATACAAGGGATCTTTTGCATGTTAGGATCAACCACATCTGCAATTTTCTTATTTGAAACCATAGACTTAAACCAGTCGATCGAGTACATCTGCAAACACGACATTTCGGTTTCGGTGAAATATAATGCTCAAACATTTTGAGATTAAGAATTGGTAGTTGCGGTTGATAATGATCAACAGGTGTCCCTGATACAATCTGTATTCCAAAGCATGTTCTCGAGGCTGAGCAGCATAATTAGAACAGAGTTTTCAACCTCAAATTCGATTCACAATGTATATTCAAGTTGAACTGGGACCCTAGCTCAACCAATGAAGCCTAGAAAGTGCTACATCGGATCGGAGATCTTAGGATTCCATAGATGATCAACTCATAGATTGCTTGCCTTTAAGTTTTGATGGACAACATGTGGTTCAATATCCTCATGCAGGTATGCCAATCTTCAAATCACGGTTCTCATCAGGTATATCAACATAACTTGAACGAATCGTTAGAAATTAAGGGCTTCATTTAAGGGGTAATTTTGTCCCTGTAGTAATCTCAGTCTGCAAAGCATAATTATGGCTTCGATAATCCCTGAGAGCATTGGGTTGGGTAGGGAAAATAGAGTTTTGCAAGGTTTTCTACGTCGATAACAGATGACATAACAAAGAGATGATGGAGAAAAATAAAAGAATGAATAGTTTTATGAATACAATCAGAGACTGAGAAATGAGATGTACTTGGAAAGCTTTTCCCTATGATATGATCCTTGTGATCAGTGACGGAGTACCCTTGTCCTGGGAGGGGTTGTTGCCCCAATCTCCAAAATTTTTTACCTAAATTTTTTACCTTTAAATTATGTAATAAATTTAAAAATTTTGTAAGATAACAGTAGGTTGTCTCCCCTACTTTTAAAAAATTATATTTTACTTCTTCGAGTTAGAATCCTGGCTCTGACCTACTTGTGATAACATGCTTCGTAAGTACATAGAAAGGCGTGGAGTTGGTGGATTTCAGGCTTCATGGAATAGGATAAATAGAGAAGTAAACACAAGAAGTGTAAAATGCATTTGTAATATGATCAATTAAATTTAAAAAATGGGCTAAATTGGTAGAATATTGAAATATTGGGTTGAACTTTTTTAAGTTAAGATTAAATTAAAATAAAGTGTAAAAGTTTACGGAAAATTATTAGGCATAATGTTAAAAATGCCTCTAACGTTTCACCGAATAGTCATTTTGGTCCCTATTTTTTTGTCCACTTGCACTCTTAACGTTTCATTTTAAGTCAAAATGGGTCATGTGGGTGAAAGTCGTTCATTGACTAACAGTCAACTCATAATGCTGATGTGACATGCTCACTTGGCTTAGGACGATGATGTGGCATTTTGCCATGTCAGCAAATATTTTTTATTTTTTAAAAAGAATTAATAATAATTTATAATTTTTAATATTAATTTTTTAAAAAATAATAAATTATTTGATTTAGTATTCTTTAAAAATTATTTTTTTTAATTTTTTTAAAATAATAAATTAAATAAATTATATTTATTAAAAAATTTAATAAAAAATAATAAATTAAATATTACTTAATATTTTTTGAAAAATATTTTTAATTTTTATAAAAATAAAAAATAATTTATTTAATTTATTATTATTATTCTAATTTTTAAAAAATAATAAATAATATTTAATTTATCATTTTTTAAAAACTTAAAATAATAAATTAAATTAAATATTATTCATTATTTTTAAAAAATTAAAATAATAATAAATTAAATAAATTATTTATTATTTTTTATAAAAATTACAAATTATTTTTCAAAAAAATATTAAATAATATTTAATTTATTATTTTTTTAGAAAAAACTAAAAAATATTTTTTTAAAATGCGCTTTGCCACATCAGCGTCTTAAGCTAAGTCAGCATGCCACATCATTGTCCCGCATTAATAGTTAGTCAACTAACAGTTTCCATCCACGGGGGATCATTTTGATCCAAAAGGAAACATTAGGGGTGAAAATGGACCAAAAAAAAGAATAGGAGCCAAAATGACTATTTAGTGAAGTTTTAGAGGCATTTTTTGGTATTATGCCAAATTTATTAAGTGTGTAAATAATGAGGGCAAAATTTATTGATTTTTTTAATTAGGACTAAATTAATTGGATGTATAAATATGAAGGATCAAATGTGCTATGTTAAATTTGTTCTTAATAACAATCTCACTCTCTTAAAGACATTTAACGGCTTAGTGATAATTTTATAATAAAAATTAAAATTTAATGACTATTTTTTAACTTTTGAAAGTTGGATGACTAGAAGAAAATATCCTTGAATTGAGTAAACTTCATACCACACTGGTCTGACATGATGACGAATGTAATTTTGACCAAGAAATTTGGAGAATATTATCAAGGAATCAGTTTGTTTATTCCTCCCAATTAAGTCAATAAGAGGATATTTGTTGGGTGCATCTGTAACACCCTCTTCCCAGTCAGGTAAAAATTCGGGTCGGAAAGCGTTATCGGTGAACAATACGATAAACAGTTTATTAATTTCTATGACTTATACTATAAACAGGGAATTAACGATATTGATTCGATGCAATGAATGACTAACTCAATCAAAATTATAGTTAAAGGATCATTTGGTAACTTATATAAATTTAGAGACTAAATTGTAATTTTTGAAAAATACAAGGATTTATCAATAATTAGGGTTACCAATGTGAAATTCGATGCATGAGTGTCTTACTTACAAACTTTCAATTAATTCAGAGTTCAATTACATCTTCAATTAAGTCTCATAAAATTCAGTGTCTATCTTGGAAGATTTTAAAACCTTATAACTAACTTTAACTAACTCACATGTATCGATACCGGTACTCATGAGGCCGTACCGGTATGCCCCTATAAATAAATTCTTTTAAACCTAAATCCAGTAATGATACGCAATATGATGTACCGGTACGAGGACTCGATGCCCTTCTTATCGGTACAGGTCCATCACCGTACCAGTACGCTAACCCTAAACCCCCAAATTGAGCCATTAATGGGTATCAGTACGACACCACCCGTACCGGTACCCTTGCTACAGTAAAATTCCAGTGTTGATTTGCCGTATCGGTACCCCTGAAACAGTATCGGTACGCCTTGGTTTACAGTACCGAAATTAGCATGTCAGAATTGGTGCGACATTACCCGTACCGGTACGCATGGGTTAACATTACCCAAAATTGCTTATTAGTACTGGTACGATGCCACCTGTACCGGTACGCTTGAGTCTATAATGACATTTCTTATCTGGTTTTTAGCTAAATTAAGGGCCTCAATCTTGTCCAATGATTACCAAATTTTACCAGCAAACTTATAAACATCAAATCTATATGCATGTCAAATTTCATGCCATTACGAATCCATTTATCATGTTTTCACTTATTATAGCATTTTAGGCTATTTTACCAAATTTTGCCAATTCACTAACATAACATATTCCATATTTTAACCCATTCAACATGGTGAACCATATGTACATACAAAATTGGGCTAAACTAACATGTCTAGACCCTATGCCACCATACTAGGAATTCAAGGGCTAAGTTTACATTACTTATGGCTTGTGTGACTTGCTTCAAAACTCGCCTAGCTCTGATCCTTGATCTGACGCCTTTTAACCTGAAATGCATGGAAATGAGATGCATTAGGCTTATATAGCCTAGTGAGGTAGTCAATAACAATAACATGAATGTAACACCCCGGTTTTGGGCTTAGATTTTTAAAGGTTGGTTCGGAGGTCCGATGGACCGGTATTAGAGTTTCGGGTTAGCTTCGGGATTTAATTGGTTAAATATTTTTAAGGTGATAAAATGGAGGAAAATATTCTAAAATAATTATTAATTATATTAAGGATAATGGTTCAATCAATTTTGGAAAATAAAATTTGGGAATAGGACATTTTGGCTGGTGACCAAAATGTAAGTTTTGAACAATGCTTTTAAATGTGACTAAAATGAAAAGGGTCAAATTCTTAGAATCTTTAAGGATCTATTTTACCAAGTTTTTTTCTGATGATTTCTCACTTAATTAAAGATATTTTAACACATTTTTTAAAGTTAATTAAAAAGGAGTTTTAGTTAAAAGGTTAGTTAAGTTCTTTAAAGAAAATTCACGTAACTTTTCTCTTAACTTTTTCTCTCCATTATCTCCTCAGGCAAACACTCAAGTTTTCATCAAAATCCAGAGGTGAGAAGTCTTTTAACTTGGTTTTATGATTGGTAATTGATTAATTAATATTGTTTTTACAAAATCTCATCTAAATCTTGTATTTTCTTAGCTTTTATCAAACCAATTGAGGGAGAAATCTCACAATAGGGGTAAGGTCCATGATCTCCTCTATTTTATGGTTCTTTATTGAAATTTCCAAGTATTTGATCCTTGATTTATTGATTGTAAACTGATTTTAATGATTTATCAATGTTTGATTGAGTAAATTGGGTAAAATTGATGTAACAAGGTAATTTTTGAAGTGGATCTGATTTCCAGTGTTTAAGATTGACTTAATACATATTTTGGATGTATTATGTTGTTGATAAGTTGTTTTTATCAATAGAATCCCGAAACTCTTGGATCTATAATTGTTTAGGTTGTTAGATTTGAGTATTTGTGAAGATATTCAAGTTTAATCTTTGCTGGAAGTAAAAGGATGTTGGGAAAGAGTTTTTAGATGTTAATTGATGTTGATTGATGGGTTGAATCGTTATTTTATGGCTGAGTTAAGTTTCGGAAACATTTGATGATGATTTCGGTTTGTTTTGGATGGTTTCTAAGTGGGCAACCTAAGAGTTGCGGGGTTTTGCTTTGAGGCAGTGGTTTGAATGCATAATGATGTATTTATCCTCTGGTTTTATGTGTTTAAAACCGGGGATAATCAAGGCGACGAAGCTTGACATTGTTTTGTTTCTTGTCGGGAGCTTGTATCGAGTTGGCAAGGAATGCGAAGCGTATCGGTGAGTGGAAACTGGTTTTAAATGCTTTACAAAGGTTTGTAAATGTTGTTGGGAGTTTAGGGTAAGCATGAGACATTTACCTAACCTCGGAAGTGAGTTTCCCTTATTTTGCTCTTGAATATCAGCTTGGATATGAGCATGTTTGCATGTTTTGGTGATAAACATGGTATGATTTACTTACTGGAAATGCATGATTTTGAATACATATACAAGGGTTTAAAAGTATATTAAATGCTAGTGAGCATTGGTTTTTATTTCGGTTGGGAATGGTATTGTTGCATTGGCAATGAGATTTGCATATGTGCTATTTTGTATAAATGCGTTGTAAAACAGTAAGTAAATTGTTTGTAAATGGTATATTGGCTATGTGACATGGTAAGAAAACAATTGGATATAGTTGGCATGCCATAGGATTAAAAGTGTACAACAAAATATGAACAAAATCGATCGTGGCCATGGGTCCTTGAGGTATGGCGGTTTAACAAGGTCACTCAGACTGTTGGGGACCTCATTTGGGGCATGCGGTTTAACTAGGCAACCCAAATTGATGGTGATCTTGCGGTTTAACTAGGCAAGTTCAGTACACTTGCAGTTTAACTAGGCAAGGATGGGATCTCGCGGTTTAACTAGGCGAGGGTGTCAAATCTTGAGGTTTAACTAGGTAAGGTTTGGGATATCATGCGGTTTAACTAGGCATGGTATGAGAGATCCGTGTATCCGACATGTATAGGATAAAGGTAGTCTATCCGGGTTACTATAAATGCCAATATATAAGAAAGTTTATGTGTTGAACCTATTTTAAATGCTTTGGGATTTAAGCATGGTTTATGATGTAACGCTTTGGGATTTAAGCATGGTTTATGATGTAATGCTTTGGGATTTAAGCATGGTTTATGATGTAATGCTTTGGAGATTTAAGCATGGAATGTACATGGTGTTGCATAAAGGTTATTATGTTTTGATTCGGTTGGAATCATGGAGAAATGCTTTGGTTGTAAGCATGTTTTTGGAAAACAAACATTTTGTTTTCAATTGGTTTAAAATGCATCATTGTTGTATGAGCATCCTCACTAAGAAAGTGTGTTTATGCTCTCTTTTTCCTAATGATGCAGAACATTAAGGTTCGAGGCAGCAAGAGGCAAGGCTAAGTGATCCAAGGACATTTACAAGTTTGAGTATAAACTCGGTTTATGTTTCCGGTTAATAAGGCAATGTGTTTACCATGGTTTTTGGGAGTTGTAATTTTGTTTCCTTATGGATTTTGAGTATGTTTCTATGCTGGATTTTGAGGATGATTTGTTGTTGTTAAGTTTGATGTTAACCCTTGCTTATAATTGTGGATGATTGGTTGCTTAGGTATGCATCTAGAGCTTCCTTGTTGATTTCCATGTTGTGATGGTTTGAGCAAGTCTATCATGCTGAGTTGGTTGTATTGACATACTGCTTATGCTGAGAATAACTTACATTTGCCTTTTGGCATGTTTGGTAAAGTGGGTTAGGAAGCATGCCTCTAGAGTGGGCCTTTGGGAGCTTGAGTTTAATGTGGTTGTTTGACCTTGGTTTGAATGTGAGTTTATATGTTTATGAATGTTTGTATGCATGTATGCAAGTTGTTAGGACCCAAATGCATCTAGATTCTAGTGAAAAACCAGCTAAATTTGACATTACAGGCCTAGGCATACCGATACGCAGGGGATCATATCGGTACGGCTAGGCAATTTTTGGCATGGTGTTTCGGTATAGGTATAGGCGTTTCGGTACACTTAATTGCTACTGGAAATTCATTTTTTTGGAACGAGCCCGCGTGCCGAAACACTGGATGACTGTATCAGTATGGTGTATTAAGAAATTAAATGAGATTTTTGTATTCGATGTGGCGTACTGGTATGGTGCTCGTCGTACCGAAATGAGTTTGCAATACCGTATCGATACGGGCCTTAGCGTATCGATACGGAGTCAGTTATTTCGGTTAATGTCATGGAAAGACAGTTTTGGTTTTTTTCGTTTTAGTCCCTGGGTCTTGTTTTACCAATTGAATGATCATGGATGATCATATTAAGTTGATTCTTGGCATGTAAGCATGGAATATATTTAATTAAAGGATGGTAACATAAAATTGGGTAAAGTCCTTGAGTTTTGTTGAAATTTCAATTTGGTCCCTAAATTGCGATTGAGTCCAATTGAATACCATTTCGATACCCAATTGAGACGAGTCCTCACCTGTGAGCAATATGTACATATAGGAAAGTAATAACGCATCTAGACAAGATAAAAGAAAAAAATGGCCACGTTTTAGGTTTCATCTTCCCGGTTTACTTCGATAAACCTGATGTAGCTTGCTCGTTCGGTCTTGCGACTAGGCCGGGTCGAGGAGGTTATATTTGGTGGTATCAGAGACAGGTTTACAAAAAGTTGGGATATTGTTGTTTGATTAACTGATGTTGTTCGAGTTACGATGATTGTGCATATATTTGGTGATTGTTTAATATTATATTGGGGTATGAATTGGGGACACATTGCCTATTACTGAGGTTTTAAAATGCATTTTAAAGTTGTCTTGGATCCTTGCCTGATGCTAGCCTAAATTTAATGTGTTTTGATGCTTTTGATAGCATGGCTCGATGTGAGATGCGATCGATGGCTAATATTGCCAGGGTAAGGCAGAATAAAAAGATAAAAGAGAATTCCCCTCATGTTTTACCTCCTCCTTCGATGGTTCCTCCAGTTGATGTTAGGGTGGGTGAAGTACCTCAGGTTCACCAAGTGCATGTATATGGTGATTTGACTCCATTAGTTCAGGCAATAATAAGAGCTTTCCAGGCAGCGGTGGCTGGAGTGCAGGCTCAAGCATTGGGACCAACTGCAGTGGCAAATCATGGGTTACCTTTGGAGTGTTTAAGGAGCTTGAGAGGTGTAGAATTTTAGGGTTTGAGCCTTGAGGCAATCGAGGGTTGGCTGGAAAAGATGATTCACATCATGATCAGATAGGATGCATGAGGAACGCAAGCTAGGGTGCACCGTGTCTCTGTTGCAGGGTGATGTATATCATTGGTGGGTGACCACCATTGCTGGCGTTCCAGAGGCGGATGTTACTTGGGAGTTCTTTCGAAGAGCTTTCAAGATGAAGTACCTTGGTACCCAATATTTGGATATGAAGAGGCGCGAGTTCATGGTGCTGACACAAGGTGGCATATCTGTTGCTGAATACGAGGTAAAGTTTATCTGCCTGAGTCAGTATGCTCTGGAGTTGGTTCCTGATGACCAGCAAAAATGTGACAGGTTCCGTTATGGTCTTGTTAAGGACATTAAGATGCATCTCATGGCTATGAATTATACAGATTTTAATGTGTTGGTAAACCGGGCCAAGGATATCGAGCAGTCTTTCGGTACACTAGTTCAGGCTGCAGGTGTGAGTTTGGGTAAGAGAGTGGCTGACTCTAGCTATTATGGGAGGCAAAGTATGAAGTTCAGGGACAAGAGACATAGGCTAGATCACAAGCGTGGTGGCAGAGTTGGCCAATGTGCTTAAGAAGCTCGTGTTGTAGCGGAGTGCGAGCGATGTGGTAGGCACCACACGGGTATGTGCTGGCTAATGCTGGAAGTTGTTGGATTTGTGGATCAGCAGATCACTTGAAGCGTGATTGTCTTCGAGCTGTGAAGGATGCACTGGCACAGGTTGCTGTACCTGCAAGGGGCCGAGGCCGTGATAGGGGTAATCTTTAGAGGTGCGTTAGAAGGGTTTGGCTTATGCCGCAACGATGAGACCGAAGGGTAGTGGAACGACTTGGGTCTTTGCTCACCGTGAAAGTCATAATGACACGGATGTGATCGCAGTTACCTTTACTTTGCAATCCTTGTCATTGTTATCTTTGATTGATTCGGGGTCCACTCATTCATACATCTTGAGTGAACATGCATCATTGTTGAATGTTTCTGTTAAAATCCTTGATGTTGGTATATTAGTAACTAGTTCTTTTGGTGAGACGGTTACTACTAGAAAGTTGTATAGGCAGTGTCATTTGGTTGTGCAAGGTCATGAGTTTGCCACTGATCTAATGAGTTGTCTTTCCATGGGTTGATATCATTTGGGTATGGATTGGTTGAGTGAGCACAAGGCGATTGTGGATTGTGAATCCAAGAGGATTTCTTTAAGGTTAGCT
This sequence comes from Hibiscus mutabilis, assembly GCA_019671005.1. Classification (NCBI taxonomy): domain Eukaryota; kingdom Viridiplantae; phylum Streptophyta; class Magnoliopsida; order Malvales; family Malvaceae; genus Hibiscus; species Hibiscus mutabilis. The sequence continues at coordinate 34,201,493 of CM033743.1, read as the reverse complement.
GACAATTATGAAGTTGTGGTGGTTGGCGAGAATGTAAAATTCTTGTCCAATGTTGTTTCAGCTATGTAACACCCTCGACTCGGATGTCACATTTGGGCCTCAAGCCCAAACCCAAAACCATAAAATTTCTTTTCAAACAGGATCAACCCATCAAGTAAGTCGCAAAAGCATTTAAAACAAACGATTTAAATATATATATATAAGCAAATAAAATGTTACAAAGGAGCTCCAATTTAAATTTAAAACATTTAAAGGTACAATTTTAAATAATACAATTTCAAATAATAAATATAAACTCTACAAGTAAAGTCCTATGAACACATAGCCCATTAGACTCAAATACCATACTCTGAAAATCACCACGTGCTACAATCCTGATCTGATAGTGCTCCACGATCCCACGATCCAACGGTCAATATACTCACGAAAACAACGATTTTGAGTGCTAAGCTTACAAAGCTCAGTGGTACGCATATACTCTACTATACTTCATGCTAATCATAAATGTAAGCATGCAAGCTAGTACAAGCAAGAAGAAGTGATAAATAAACATGTGGCGCTACCATAATGGCCTAAACACATGTCAAGCATATAAACAATATTGCAATTACAACAAGCACATCAATAAAGTAAACCAGAAGCGAGGCCCAATGTCACCCGACACTGGGAGACCTGCCCATGCTCGAAATCTCACATCTAGTGGTATACTCAGAATCTCGCATCGAGTCTTCTCTCAGAATATCACAACGAGCGGGGCTCAAAATCTTACATCGAGCAAGTATCATCACCTGAAATCTCATATCATATGGCATTTATTTCATCACTCAGGATCTTACATCAAGTGGCTTTCATGTGTTACAATCCTCACTCACTGGGTATCCGAATCCCACCAAACAAAAACTCATAACCAAACAAGTGCCCTACCTGGCACGTAACCATACATGATCCACCACGGATCTATACAAGTGCCCTACTTGGCACACAATTATCGTACGACCCACCATGGGTCCCTATTGTTGCTATTACAACCAATCAAGCATTACCGAGTTGTTGCGTTTTATGGAGGAGTAATAAAATTCATTCCCATCGATTATTTCCATCAATTCACATTATCTCATTGATTACAGTAATAACCACTTTATTAATCATATTTGTCAATTTCCATCATTAACTAACATTTAGGCCAATTAGTGTTAATTACCGGCTCCATAAGCAATTTATCAAATATTTATCGATATTTGTCTATTATTAAAATTACGCCTTTCTAGTATTATATGCCCTTAAGCCTGACGACATCAATATTAATTACGAGGCTCTATTCTACCCCTAAAGCTTGTGAGAGTCATTATAGTTTGTTGCTAACACAATTAAGTCATTTAATCTAACATTTATATATATTCAGCTACTACACGAGGCATCATTATAAATCAGTCAAACAACCAATCATACAATTAGATAGTTATATGGATATTGAAACAATCCTACACGGTCTCTAAAGCTCGTAACATCAAACTTGCCATGTATCTCAGTTAATAAGTATCAAACCTTGCAATACCAGTACCGATGCATGCTTATTACTCATCTCCTATTTTGCAACCACTAACATGCAAGTTAATTACACTTATGATGCTCATGAAGCATTTCGGAGTTTAAGGTGTACTAACCTTATGCTGACATCGCTAAAATCCTCATCCTAGCTTCCCAATATTCACATGGTCTGATATTCGACCCTGATTAATCCTCACATATCAACAAATACGAAAACACTTAAATTCTATCCACCTCATAAACCAAACAAAAGGTCAAACACGTAAAAACATCTTACCGAGTTTGAATTAGGAAAAACGGCCTGCGCTATTAGATCCAGAATGTTGAGAAATCCTAGGGTAATGTCCCTCAGAAAAAGTCAACGGCGACTGACGACGGTGGTCAACGGTGGTTGACGGCGGTGGTCAACGATCAACAATGGTCGAGAAACCGTAGGGTAGTGTCCCACTGCTCTCGAGCCGGTGAACGCGGTGGTGGCCTCCGTTTCTTGATTCGAGCCCTCTAACTCCCTTAAATAGCACAACTCAAAAGTTTCTCTCTCTTACCTCCTCCGATGGCAACTCTGACGGCGGTGATGCTGGCACCGAAAGACTCATTTTGACGAGATAAACAAAATGGCGGTGGTGGTGTCAGGATTGGATGGCTAGATCTCCGTAGATCAAAGTTTGAAATTTCAACTCCCAACTTTTCTCTCTTTTCTCTCTCTCCCACCATTCTCATCTTTTTCCTTTTCTCTCTTCTACATCATTCATTTTCTCTCTTTTCAAGCACCCGCTCCCTATTTAAAATTCAAACAACCTTTTCCTTTTTATTTCTTTTCTTTTTCCCTTTTTACCCCTAAACCCAATTACACATTTTTAATTAGGCCCTAAACCCAAGGCCCAATACTCGGGTCCAAGATCTGATTTGCTAACCCAAAATATGGGTCGTTACAACTCTCCCCTTTTTAAAAGAAATTTCATCCTCGAAATTTGCATTCATAACCGCGAAGATACCGGACCCATCACAACTCTTCGGCGTCCTCAAGATTTCCCATCGTACCACTCTGATCTCTCACAACATTTATCAACACAACCATGCCTTCTGATGGTACGAACAATATCTCATCTGATTATTTTCCATGGGAGGATTTTATCCTCGTTCGGTACATCACAAACGACAAGCCAAAACTCAACAGTGTCTTGACAAAACATCGCACAAACACTTCATCAAGAAACTTAACTTACTCTGTAGAACCCCAATAAATTGCTGCACACGAGTTCTTCTACTACAACACACGATCAAAAGAACAAGAAGTTAAAAAGTCGTTGCATCCAAACTAGATAACTATTCTCGAGGTAACTCCATGATGGAGACTCTAACTCTAACATCATTCTCTCACAAAAAATCGCTTGTCGGAGTGCTAACTTTTTGAAAACAAATGACACCCAAACTCGGTTCAAGCATTCACATTAAGCTCAGCATGAAACCCATATCACTAACTAACATAGCTCCCACCAACTCGATTCTAGCAAAGGTCTTATGATTCGAATCATAATGTATCTGGAGAACCCATCCCCTGTAATACCACTCAAAACTATCGTCGTAATCAAGGCCCACCAAAGAAAAGGTTCCATCAACCTCGAATCTTGTGCTAAAAGGTGACATGAACATTTCGCTGTGCCGTACAACCCAACTAGCAAACAAACCAATCAGACTTTTTGTGGCTCGTACCTTTGTTGAAAACTTATTAAATGGTGCATATCCAGGAACTATATCATTACTCAACGAAACTGTGCATGCACGAATCCTGTACAAAAACCCAGCCACCTATTAATTTTCACTGATGGATACCAAAGCATCCCCACAATTCTTAGGAACTTAATACTTATCTCTCAATTGATAGCAAGCACTTACTTGTCACTATCACAACACACAACTCCACACTATTTCCTGAATACGTGACAAAAGCTTAGTATCAACTGTTGCTCTCAAAATTCTCCGTATACTGACCAATGTACTTTAAGGGAGAATTCTCTTACCTTGATACGTCTTTTCCAAAACACCTACCATTTGATTTCAAAGTCTATGGGCAACCATCAGACGCAAACTCAATAATAACATTGTATCTTCTTAATTAAAATCAGATGTTTCTTCTCGTGGCTCTCAAAGCAAACCAATCCTTAACTCAAAATGTGCTAACAGACAAACACGTACCGATACTGCATAGAGATAGTATCGACAATCTCTTAAATAACCATTATCTAGGATAGCCCCACACGACAACATGATACTCCGAAACTTGTTACTCAGTACGATCCATTACTTAGTTAGCTCACTTTGTTTAGGTGGTGATCGACTACACCGTTAATAGTTCCTACATACCTTATCCCATGTCATTATCAAATCTGCAATTCCCTTAGAGATCAAGTACCTTGGACTTTACACTATTGGGAAGAACACAACCTTTTTCTTCTAGCACAAAAAATACAGCTCTAATGGTACAACAAAGCATCTTTGAAAACCTCAAAATCTCATTCAGCTCTGATCAGGTCTACTCCACTATCATAACGAAACGACCTCATGTAGCTCGAGTTTCCACCAATGTCACTCAGCTCATTCCAAAGAAACTGTGATATGATCAAAAACATTTACAAAGTTTCGGTCTTTGCTTTCTTAACTGATTGCAATACCATTAACCTTTCCCCACATACACGGTCCTTGGGATAATCATCTTTCAACGTTAATATTTTCGTATTCCTATACTTCTACACTTGTCACGCAAGGCATCGTCTTATATTCGAGAGACAACATCGTGGCTTTCACCTATCTTCATTGATACACCTCGGCGTCACCACAGACATTACCCGCCATCACAACATACTTATAGAGAAAAGAAAATCTTTATTCCAAAATCCATTTATCAAATTTTCTAACGTCAACACATAGCGATAAACATCACCCTTCCAAACTAATCTCAGAAAAACGCACATGCACTTCACATTCGGTTAGATGGGTTATCCACCTTCAAAAACGGTTAACGATCTTCTCCGATAGCTTAACAAACTATAAACGGTTTGGGCAGCACATTCACGAACCAAGTTTTTACTAGAGAACAAACCTACCTCTCCCTTGAGCAGAACACTTAGACGAGAATAAACTTATTCAAGTTGTTCCTCCGAAACTGAATCTCTATCTACTCAACTGGGTCGATAACCTCTAACAACTACGATGACACCGGCATCCAACTCGGTCTTATCTCACATCTACTCACGTTCCTAAAAGGGAGGGAACTTAACGACTCCTCTATGAAGCATAAAAAGCCCTATGTAGTCTAAAAGCTCTCGAGCATCGAACTACACACATTAACACCTATCAATTCGGTCAAACCGTCTCACAACCCCGTTGTCATCCTCAAAACTATCACTATGATGATCACGATAAAAGGGCGACGATCCAACATTACTATTTCCAAAGCTGGGTTCTATCAAGGTTTCGAAGCCTCAAATTCACTCTCGGCATCACTGGCTAACTACCCAATTGATTAACTAAAACAATTCCCACGGTGCAACAACTCTTAAGAAGATAGCTCTCATTCAAACCGGTAGAACATCTAACTTCGGCCATACATTGACGAACTAATAAATCCTGAATTGAAGATTCCTTATTGTGAAATCTTACAATGAATCTGAAGACTTTAAGGTGATTGCAACGCACAACGAAGACACCACTCATGCAACATAAGGAGAACATATTCTCGACTAGGGTGTCATTCAACTACCATGCATCTCGACAATCTGAGATGACCTCGTCCCCGGGATCACTACCACTAATTGTCTCGCGATTAACTTGGTCCTCTCGGCCATGATCAAAACCATCTTGACGTCGCTACATTAGACGCACTATCAGAATTCCAGCCTTAAGGAGTACGAATTTAGTTTAAGGGCTTGTATTCACTATACACCTTACTAAAACATATATACCACCTCGGGGTTTCCTAGAACTGACTAAACCTAGGCTATGATACCACTAAATGTAAAACCTTCAACCTAGATGTCACATTTGGGCATCAAGCCCAAACCCAAAACCATAAAAAAATTCAAACAAGATCAACCCATCAAGTAAGTATCAAAAACATTTAAAATAAATGATTAAAATAAATATATATAAGTAAATAAAATATTACAAATGAGCTCTAATTTAAATTTAAAACATTTAAATGTACAATTTCAAATAATAAATTCACTCTCCACAAGTAAGGTCTTATGAACACCTAGCCCACTAGACTCAAATACCGTACTCTGAAGATCACCACGTACTAGAATCCTGATCTGATAGTGCTCCACAATCCCACGATCCAACGGTCAACCTATGCATGAAAACAACGATTTCGAGCGCTGAGCTTACAAAGCTCAGTGGTACATATCTACTCTACTATACTTCATGCTAATTATAAATGTAAGCATGCAAGCTAGTACAAGCAATAAAAAGAGATAAATAAACATGTAGCACTACCATAATCGCCCAAACACATGTCAAGCATATAAAAAAACATTGTAATTACAACAAGCACATCAATAAAGCAAACCAGGAGCCATGTCTAATGTCACCCGACACTGGGAGACCTGCCCATGCTCAGAATCTTATATCGAGCGATATACTCAGAATCTCGCATCTAGTTTTCACTCGAAATCTCGCATCGAGCAGGTATCAGAATCTTATATTGAGCAAGTATTATCACCCAAAATCTCACATCGGATAACCTTCATTTCACTACTCAAAATCTCACATCGAGTGGCCTTCATGTGTTGCAACACTCACTCACTGGGTATCCGGATCCCACCAAACAAAGACTCATAACCAAAAAAGTGCCCTACCTAGCATGTAACCATACATGATCCACCACGGATCCATAGAAGTGCCCTACTTGGCACACAATTATCGTACAACCCACCACGGGTCCCTATTATTGCTATCACAACCAATCAAGCATTACTGAGTTGTTACATTTTATGGAGGAGTAATACAATTCATTCCCATCAATTATTTCCATCAATTTACATTATCTCATTGATTACAGTAATAGCCACTTTATTAATCATATTCGTCAATTCTCATCATTAACTAACCTTTAAGCCAATTAGTGTTAATTACCGGCTCCATAAGCAATTTATCGAATATTTACCAATATTAGTCTATTATTAAAATTACGTCTTTCTAGTATTATAGGCCCTAAAGCCTGAAGGCATCAATATTAATTACGAGGCCTTATTCTACCCCTAAAGCTTATGAGAGTCATTATAGTTTGTTGCTGACGCATTTAAGTCATTTAATCAAGCATTTATATATATTCAGCTAGTAGACGGGCATCATCATAAATCACTCAAAGAACCAATCATACAATCAGATAGTCATACGGATATTGAAACAATCCTACACGGTCTCTAAAGCTCGTAACATCTTCAAACTTTCTCAAACTTACCAAATATCTCAGTTAATAAGTATCAAACTTTGCAATACTAGTACCAACGCATACTTATTACTCATCTCCTATTTTGCAACCTCTAACATGCAAGTCAATTACACTTATGATGCTCATGAAGCATTTCGGAGTTTGAGGTGTACTAACTTTATGCTGACATCACTAAAATCCTCATCCTAGCTTCCCAATACTCTACTTGGTCTGATATTCGACCCCAATTAATCATCGCATATCAACAAATACAAAAACACTTAAATTCTACGTACCTTCTATACCAAACGAAAGGTCAAACACATAAAAATAGCTTACCGGATTTGAATTTGGCAAAACAGACTGCGCTATTAGATCCAGAATACCGGGAAACCCCAAGGTAGGGTCCTCCGAAAAAAGTCATCGCTGGTCAACGGCAGCTAACGACGGCAATCAATGGTTAACGATAAACGGCAGTGGTCAATAGTCAACGGTAACTGACGACGACGGTCGATGATGATCGACAGCTGACAAAAGATGTCGACAATAGACGACGACGGTCGGTGACTGTCGGCGACGATCGACGACTAAACTTCACAACTCGATGAACGCGGTGGTGGCCTCTGTTTATTGATTCAAGCCCTCTAACTCCCTTGAATTGAACAACCCAAAAGTTCCTCTCTCTTACCTCATCTGATGGTAACTCTGATGGCGGTGATGCTAGTACCGCAGACTCGTCCCAACTAGATGAACACAATGGCGGTGGTGGTGTCATGATCAGAAGGTTAGATCTCCTTAGATCGGAGTTTAAAATTTTAACTCCTAACTTTTCTCCCTTTTCTCTCTCTCCCACCATTCTCATATTTTTCCTTTTCTCTCTCCTCCATCATTCATTTTCTCTCTTTTCAACCACTCAATCCTTATTTAAAATTCAAAAAACTTTTTCCTTTTTATTTCCTTTATTTTTATTTTCTTTTCCCCTTTTTCCCCTAAGACCAATTACATATTTTTAATTGGGCCCTAAACCCAAGGTCCAATACGCGGGTCCAAGACCTGATTCGGTAACCTAAAATCTAGGTCGTTACAGGCTACCCAGGTGGAAAAGATGATGCAAGGAGGTTGCCAAGCTTATTTGGATATTGTGATGAATCCTGAAGCTAAAGGTGTTCGAGTGTAAGACATTCGAGCTATTTATGATTTTTCAGAGGTTTTTCCTTGAGAGTTGTTGGGTTTACCGCCAGATAGAGAGGTGGAGTTTGGTATCGAATTGTTTGCGGGTGCAAAACCGGTGTCCATTGCTCCTTATAGGATGGCATCAAAAGAATTGAAGGAGTTGAAGTCACAGCTTCAAGAGTTGTTGGGTCATGGGTTTATTCAACCGAGTGTTTCTCCTTGGGGTGCTCTTGTTCTCTTTGTGAAGAAGAATGATGGTCGATGCGTATGTACATTGATTACCGGCAGTTGAATAAGTTAACAGTGAAGAAAAAGTATTCGTTGCCGCGGATTGATGACTTGTTCGATCAGTTCTGTGGGGCAGCAATGTTTTCCAATATAGATTTGAGATCGGGGTATTATCAGCTGAAGGTTAAGGATGAAGATGTGCATAAGACCGTTTTACGTACAAGGTATGAGCATTATGCGTTTCTGGTCATTCCTTTTGGTTTGACAAATGCCCCGGCTGCCTTCATGGATATGATGAATAGGGTATTCCATGAATATCTTGATCAGTTTTTTATGGTGTTCATAAATGATATTCTCGTGTACTGAGGAGGAATATGATTGGCATTTGCGGATTGTGTTGCAATTGTTGAAGGATAATTAGTTGTATGCTAAGCTGAGCAAGTGCGAGTTTTGGCTTAAGGAAGTAATGTTCCTTGGGCATGTCGTTTTCGTGGGGCTATTCGTGTTGATCCACAGAAAATTGAGGCTATTCTAAATTGGAAGCAGCCTAAATTTGTATCGGAGGTGCGTAGTTTTCTTGGGTTGGCTGGTTATTATCGCCTTTTTGTAAAGGGGTTTTCGAGTATTGTAGGATCGGTGACAAAGCTATTGCAAAATAATGTTCCTTATGTGTGGATGGAGAGGCAGCAGCATAGTTTTGAGAAGTTGAATGAGGTTTTGACACATGCTCCTATGTTGATTCAACCGGAATCGGGGAAGGAGTTTGTGGTTTATAGTGATGCGTCATATGTTGGATTGGGTTGTGTGCTAATGCAAGATGGTAAGGTTGTGGCCTATGCATCGAGGCAGTTGAAAGTTCATGAGCGCAACTATCAAACACATGATCTGGAGCTTGCAGCTATGGTTTTTGCTTTGAAAATCTGGAGACATTAACTCTATGGTAAGAAATGTGTTGTTTTCAGGGACCATAAGAATTTGAAGTATTTGATGTCTCAGAAAGATTTGAATCTTATGCAATGTAGATGGTTGGAGTTACTTAAGGATTATGACTTGACAATTGAGTATCATCCTGGTAAAGCCAATGTGATTGAGGATGCATTGAGTCGTAAGGTTGTGGTTGAGCTTAGAGCTATGTTTGCAAGGTTGAGTATGACACGAGAAGGTGGTTTGTTAGCCGAGTTGCAAGTTAAGCCTACAATGTCACAGTTGATCAAAGCTAAACAATTGTATGATGATTCTTTGGTTGAGCATGTTAAGGACATATCAGAGGGTAATCCGATGGATTGTCATTTTGATGATGATGGAGTTTTGTATTTTAAGGGTCGAATAGTGGTGCCAGATCATCCAGAGTTGAGGCAAACTATTTGTCAAAGGCGCACTCTAGTCCTTTTCCTATGCATCCCGGTAGTGTTAAGATGTATCATGGGTTGAAGGAGGCATACTACTGGGTTGGGTTGAAAAATGACGTGGTCGAGTTTGTTTCCAAGTGTATGGTGTGTCAGCGGGTCAAGGTTAAACATCAGTTTCCATTTGGGTTGTTGCAACCGCTGAAAATTTTGGAGTGGAAATGGGAGAGAATCACCATGGATTTTGTGATGAGGCTGCCGTTGACACCAGCTAAAAAAGATTTTATTTGGGTGATTGTTGATCGGTTTATGAAGTGTGCACATTTCTTGCCAGTGCACACGACGGATACTTTGGACAAACTAGCAAATCTGTATATTACTGAGATTTTGTGGTTGCACCGAGTACCTAAGTCCATTGTGTTTGATAGAGATACGAGGTTTATGATAAGGTTCTAGAAAAGTTTACACTAGGCTTTGGGGTCAAGGTTGAGTTTCAGCACCGCGTATCACCCCAGACGGATGGGCAGTCTGAGCAGGTTATCCAGGTTTTGGAGGATATATTGAGGTGTTTTATTATCAAGTTTCAAGGAACCTGGGAGAAGCATTTACCTTTAGTTGAGTTTGCATATAACAATAGCTACCAAGCGAGTATATAGATGACACCATATGAGGCTTTGTATGGCCGGAGGTGTCGTACGCCCTTATGTTGGGCTGAGGTAGGGGAAAAGCATGGTACCATACCAAATATGTTGAAGGACACGGATGAAAAGGTAAAGCTTGTGTGTGATCGCTTGAAAGTGGCTGCGGATCGGCAGAAGTCTTACGCGGATTTGAAGCGTAGGAAAATTGTATATACGATAGGCGATCGTGTATTCTTGAAAGTGTCACCATGGAAAAAGGTGATGAGATTCGGACATAAGGGTAAGCTTAATCCGAGGTTTATTGGACCGTACGAGGTTATTGAGTGTGTAGGTCCAGTGGCTTATCGGTTGAGGTTGCCTCCCGAGCTGGAAAAAATACATGATGTTTCCATGTATCTATGTTACGGAGGTATCGGTAGGATCCTTCGCTTGTTATGCCGGTGGAGCATATAGAGTTGAGGCCGGATTTGACCTATGATGAGGAACCAGTGGAGATCCTTGATTCCAGCAATAAAATTCTTCGTGGTAAGACGACTGAGCTTTGTGAAGGTCTTGTGGCGGCACCGAGGTGTTGAGGAAGCCACTTGGGAAAGGAAGGTAGATATGATGGAGCAATTTCCACATTTGTTTCCTCTATGTAATTTTGAGGAAGAAATTTCTTAAGTGGGGGAGAGTTGTAAAACCCCAGTTTTGGGCTTAGATTTTTTAAAGGTTGGTTCGGAGGTCCGGTGGATCGGTATTAGAGTTGCGGGTCAGTTTTGAGATTTAACTGGTTAATTATTTTTTGAAGGTGATAAAATGGAGGAAAAATATTCTAAAATCATTATTAATTATATTAAGGATAATGGATCAATCAATTTCGGAAAATAAGATTTGGAAATCGGACATTTTGGCTGGTGACCAAAATGCAAGTTTTGAAAACTATTTTTAAAGGTGACTAAAATGAAAAGGGTCAAATTCTTAGAATCTTTCAGGAGCTATTTTAACAAGTTTTTTATGACGATTCTCCATTTATTAAAGATATTTTAACATGTGTTTTAAAGTTAATTAAAAGGGGATTTTAGTTAAAAAGTTAGTTAAGTTCTTTAAAGAAAATTCAAGCAACTTTTCTCTCAACTTTTTCTCTCCATTCTCTCTTCAGCCAAACACTCAAGTTTTCATCAAAATCCACAGGTGAGAAGTCTTTTAACATGTTTTTATGATTGATAATTGATTGATTAATATTGTTTTTACAAAATCTCGTCTAAATCTTGTGTTTTCTTAGCTTTTATCAAACCAATTGAGGGAGAAATCTCACAATAGGGGTAAGGTCCGTGATCTCCTTTATTGTATGGTTCTTTACTTAAATTCCCAAGTATTTGATCCTTGATTTATTTATTGTAAACTGATTTTAATGATTTATCAATGTTTGATTGAGTAAATTGTAAAATTGATGTAACAAGGTAGTTTTCGAAGTGGATCTGATTTCCAGTGTTTAAGATTGACTTAATACATATTTTGGATGCAGTATGTTGTTGATAAGTTGTTTTTATCAATAGAATCATGAAACTCTTGGATATCTAATTGTTTAGGTTGTTAGATTTGAGTTTTTGTGATGATATTTGAGTTTAACCTTTGCTGGAAGTAAAAGGATGTTGGGAAAGGGTTTTGGATGTTGATTGATTGTTTGAATCATTTTTTATGGCTGGGATAAGTTTCGAAAACGTTTGATGATGATTTCAGTTTGTTTCGGATGGTTTCTAAGTGGGCAACCTGAGAGTTGCGTGGTTTTGCTTTGAGGCAGTAGTTTGAATGCAGAATGATGCATTTATCCTCTGGTTTTATGTGTTTAAAATAGGGGATAATCAAGGCGACAAAGCTTGACATTTTTTGTTGCGTGTTGGGAGCTTGTATCGCGTTAGCAAGGAAGGCGAAGCGTATCAGTGAATGGAAACTGGTTTTAAATGCTTTACAAAGGTTTGTAAAGGTTGTTGGGAGTTTAGGGTAAGCGTGAGACGCTTACCTAAGCTGGGAAGTAAGTTTCCCTTATTTTGCTCTTGAATATCAGCTTGGATATGAGCATGTTGTTTGCATGTTTTGGTGATAAACATGGTATGATTTACTTACTGAAAATGCATGATTTTGAGTACATATGCAGGGGTTTAAAAGTATATTAAATGCTAGTGAGCATTGGTTTTCATTCCGATTGGGAATGGTATTATTGCATTGGCAATGAGATTTGCATATGTGATGCTTTGTATAATGCATTGTTAAACAGTAAGTAAATGGTTTATAAATGGTATATTGGCTATGTGACATGGTAAGAAAATCAGATATAGTTGGCATGCCATAGGATTAAAAGTTCACTACAAAATATGAACAAAATTGATCGTGGCCACGGGTCCTTGAGGTATGGCGGTTTAACAAGGCCACTCGGACTATTGGAACCTCATTTGGGGTATGCGGTTTAACTAGGCAACCCAAATTGACGGTGATCTTACGGCTTAACTAGGCAAGGTTGGTACACTTGCGGTTTAACTAGGCAAGGGTGGGATCTCGCAGTTTAACTAGGCGAGGGTGTCAAATCTTGTGGTTTAAGTAGGCAAGGTTTGTGATATCATGCGGTTTAACTAGGCATGGTATGAGAGATCCTTGTATCTGATATGTACATGATAGAGGTCGTATATTCGGGTCACTATAAATGCCAATATATGATAAAGTTTATGTGTTGAACCTATTTTAAATGCTTTGGGATTTAAGCATGGTTTATGATGTAAACTTTGGGATTTAAGCATGGTTTATGATGTAATGCTTTGGAGATTTAAGCATGGAATGTACATGGTGTTGCATAAAGGTTATTATGTTTTGATTCGGTTGGAATCATAGAGAAATGCTTTGGTTGTAAGTATGTTTTTGGAAAACAAGCACTTGGTTTTCAATTGGTTTAAAATGCCTCATTGTTGTATGAGCATCCTCACTAAGCAAGTGTTCTTAAACTCTCTTTTTCCTAATGTTGCAGAACATTAAGGTTCAGGGCAGCAAGAGGCAAGGCTAAGTGATCCAAGGACATTTACAAGTTTGAGTATGAACTCAGTTTATGTTTCCAGTTTATAAGGCAATGTGTTTACCATGGTTTTTGGGAGTTGTAATTCTGTTTCCTTATGGATTTTGAGTAAGTTTCTATGCTGGATTTTGAGGATGGTTTGATGTTGTTAAGTTTGATGTTAACCCTTGCTTATAATTGTGGATGATTGGTTGCTTAGGTATGCATCTAGAGCTTCCATGTAGATTGCCATGTTGTGATGGTTTAAGCAAGTCTATCATGCTGAGTTGGTTGTGTTGACATGCTGCTTATGCTGAGAATAACTTACATTTGCATTTTGGCATGTTTGGTAAAGTGGGTTAGGAAGCATGCCTCTAAAGTGGGCCTTTGGGAGCTTGAGTTTAATGTGGTTGTTTGACCTTGGTTTGAATGTGAGTTTATATGTTTATGAATGTTTGTATGCATGTATGCAAGTTGTTAGGAACCAAGTGCATCTAGATTCGAGTGAAAAACTAGCTAAATTTGACATTACAGGCCCAGGCGTACCGATACGCAGGGGACCGTATCGGTACGGCTAAGCAATTTTTGGCATGGTGTTTCGGTACGGGTATAGGCATTTCGATACGCTTAATTGCTGCTGGAAATTCATTTTTTTTGAACGAGCCCGCGTACCGAAACACTAGATGACCGTATCGATACGGTGTATTAAGAAATTAAATGAGATTTTTGTATTCGATATGGTGTACTAGTACGGTGCTGGTCATATCAAAACGAGTTTTCAATACCGTATCGATACGGGCCTTAGCGTACGGAGTTAGTTATTTCGGTTAATGTCATGGAAATATAGTTTTGCTTTCTTTCGTTTAGTCATTGGGTCTTGTTTTACCAATTGAATGAGCACGGATTATCGTATTAAGTTGATTTTTGACATGTAAGCATGGGATATATTTAATTAAAGGATGGTAACATAAAATTGGGTAAAGTCCTTGAGTTTTGTTAAAATTACAATTTGGTCCCTAAATTGCGATTTAGTCCAATTGGATATCGTTTCGAAGCCCGATTGAGACGACACTTCACCTGTGAGCAGTATGTACATATAGGAAAGTAATAACGCATATAGACAAGATAAAAGAAAAAATGGCCGCGTTTTAAGTTTTATCTTCCCGGTTTACTTCGGTAAACCTAATGTAGCTTGCTCGGTTCGGTCTTGCGACTAGGCTGGGTTAGGGTATTACAATGAATGCCAATAATATCATTATCATGTATATCAATGTAAATGCATCTCAAATCATGTTTAACCAATAATTTCAATTACTTAATTCCTTAGATCGATATGTGAATGTGGATGCGCTAATTCCTAACCAACATCGCCAACAATAAATGGTTAATATCCTCCAACATTGCCAATAAGAAAAAAACCAAAACATCCCGCCAACATCGCCAAATAGAGCCTTAGCTCAAGGACCATAGTCCACTCCGTACCAACGAGCTCATGAATTCTATGGCATGTCAATTGTATTCCATGTCCATTCGTATCCAATGATTCAATGCTTAGGCCAATATCAATAACAAGAGCAATAACGGTAGCAATGACAATAACAACATAGCAATAATGATATACAATGATAAATATGACATTTCTCAATGTTCCGATGATATCAATGACATTGTAATGATTCAGTGATTCATATATCAATGCAGTAAGCTTACCCAAGCTTACCAACGGTACCTCCTACGAGGTTTTTATGTAACCATACCTTGAAATCTTTAATAGAAATGCAATAAACAATATCAATGAAATCGGGAAAGGTACCTAGCCAATCTTGAGACTCTAACTACACTTACCGATACTGTCGAAGCTTTTAGTGCTCCCGGATGACAATCCCTTTATTTTTTAACTTGTTGGAATTTGATGGATTTGATGATTCTTCACCTAGATTCTCTTGAGCTACAAAGAAATAGAAATCACAAGGATTTCATCATCAATAATAGATTGATAGTAGCTTATTTGCTATGAAAACAATAACAAATAAGCTATGATATCCCTAGAGAATATCTAGGGTTCTATGTTTCCTTGAGCTTGGATTTAAACATGATCTAGCCATGGAATTAATAATCAACATGAGGGCTTTAGCTTACCCAATTGCTAGCAATAGTTTAAGGTTAGGGAACTTAAGAAAATTCAAACTTGAGATATCCTCCGATGGAGGTGCTTGCTTAGCTAAAGGAAAAGGAAGAAGATAATGAAGGTGCTAGCTTGGAAAATTTGTACTGGTGAACTTCTATACATATTTTTTCTTTCGTTTTGCTATCCTAATAGCTTAGGATTTCATTAAGATGAAGTAATCAAATTCTAGGAGCACACCTATATGATGATTAATCCTTAGAGGGGCTAATCGCAAGTTTAGCCCTCATTTTTTCACTTTTTATACTTTTACCCCCAAACTTTCAATTTTCTCAATTTAGTCACTAGGACAATTTTCAAGATTTGCAATAAAGTCCTTGATCAATAAAAATCTTAATTAAGGTTCAATAATCCAATAATTGACGACTTGATCCAAGGTCAACACTATAGTTTGACTTTCTGATGCAAAATTTCCCAATTGTCGGAATTAAATTCTGACTATCCCGATTTTAGGGCGCTACAACATCCCTCTTTCATTGGAAATTAAGGAGATATATCACAAGTTTGGTATATGTATCAACCTATATACATGTATGATATCTAAGTTTATATTTTCTAGGTACATTAATTTATGATAAATTTGTCAAAAAGTCATCCAAGTTAACTTTTAGGGTACCTATTGTTCTACTATAAATAGGTGATTTTGGGAAGGTTTTGTTAAGAAAGAAAAAGGATAACTAACAATAGTTTTGAGTGAAATATTCTTCGAGTGAGAGATAGTAAAAGAAAGAAAATCACCTTTATTGTGAGAACTGTAAACCATCTTAATTGGATGAGATCTCGTTTGTAAATGTAGTCTTAAGAACTGTAAACCATCTTAACTAGATGAGATCTCGTTTGAAAATGTAATCTTACTTTATAGTGGAAGGCAAGTTTTCCCTGGACTAATATCTTGCGATTTTTTCGTATTTGGGTTTTTAGTGTCACCAAAATTTTGTGTTCTTATTGCTTATTTTCTTCATTTTGCTATCGGCTTTCCCATGCACTTTGCCATCAACTTTGCCTTTTTATTATTAGTGTCTATTTTATCTTCACAATGAGGAAAATAATATTTACGCAGTCATGTCATTTTTTTCAACAAAAATTAACATAATTGTTAAATTAATGTCAATTATTTTATCTTTTTATTAGTGTTGACATTACTTGTTTTTTATTTTATGCAAAAATAAAGAAAATTTCTAGTAGACATTTAAAAATAATCAAAGTATTTAAGAAATGAAAAAAATAATGTAACGACCCAGATTTCAAAATCTGTGGGTCGATTCACCCGAGCTATGGGCCTTACATGTTGGGCCGAGATTATAGGCCCATTGGGTGCTTAAAAGTGCCTTAGTGGGTTTCCTAAATATTTTTGGACTAGAGGTTTTAGGTTGGTGGGTGAATTAGTTGAAGAGGGAAGGACTATGAGGTAATTTACTTATAAAAAAGAGAGGGCAAGGCTGAATTCTTTCATTAAGAACCTACAAAAAAGAGAAATTATGATATCACCTTGTCTCTTTTCTCCTTCTTCTTTCTCATACTCACGAACCTTCATTTTCATCTCCTACACAGAAAGAGAATATTTTAATCTTGGTCTTCCTATGCTCTAAGTTGAGTTTAAGAAGTGAATTTACATCGTCTTCATTCAAGGATCTACAAGGAGATGTAGGAATGGTCAGATTTGGTGGAGAAGTGAGAAATTGGGTTTTTGGTGGGGTTGAAAAAGATGAGCGAGAATGGAAGATTTAACCACATTTTTTGTTGTTAGATTCTTTTTTATCATCATTATTTCTTTTAGCAATGTTGTAATTCGTTTTACAACGTTTTGTTGTAGTGAGGGAAGTTGGAGAATCTTCCAAAGAGCAAGGGAAGAAAAGAGCTTGAGGAGTTTATCAAATGGGTGTCATTTTTTCAGCTAGGGAGTAAGGTTAGTACACCTATAACTCCCTTGCCTTCATGGGTATCATAAATTTGATTGCTTTGTATGCTTGGTTTGAAGTTTGTTTATCTTGGTTAAAATAGGCATGCAAATGGCGTAATCTAGAATTTGTGATAAAAAGGTGTAAAAATGGTAGTAAACCACCCTAAATAACTCCCATAAAATGTAGGACAAAGCTAAGGGATACTATGAGTGATATGAGGGCTTTAGGGATGATTTCTCGAGCCTGAGAAGCTATTTTTGGGTTTCAGTATTGGTACGCGGGGAGCCCGTATAGATACCCTAGTATTCTGGGTTGAAGAACACTATTCGGTTGAGATGGACTGTTAAAGGGATACCGATACGGTATGTAACCCGTACCAGTATGCCATATAGGGCAGTATCGTTATGGGTAGGCTTGTACCTGTACGCAAAGGCCTGGAAAATTCTAGTGAGTTATTTTGGTATCAGTGCGCATGTGAGCATCAGTACCTAAAGATACCATATCGGTATGCGAAGGTCAATATCGGTACCAATTGGGCATTCTACCCAAAAATGTTGAGTTTGAGCCATGTGGGCTAAAAAATTATAGAATATGGTCCAATGGACTTCTAATGAGATAAAATGAATTATAGAACTGAGAATTGGGATTTTACCCCTCTGTACGAGCATAATGTGTAACAGCTCGATAAATCTAATTGGGTTACTTGTTAATAATAGAAATTGTAGAGTTATGGTGACCGTGTCAATGTTGTATGCTGTATGGATACTTATTTGGTCGAGTCACCTTTGGTTGATTGGATCTGGATACCCAGAGAGCGTGTTGCAACACCATGATATAAGACACCGAATGTATGTTCCCGAGGCTGTGTGACACTCTTGGCATCACTAATAGAGTAGAGCAAATCTAAATAAAAAAATAAAAAATAGAACAAATCTGAAAATTCAGTTTTGCTTATGGTGGTGGCGCCAATGGAGGAAGCTTGAATATGTGGAGATGGCGTGATGAATTGATAGTTGTCCTCGGCATCCTCTTAGACACAATTACCTAAGAAATCAACCTAAAGCGGCTCCAACCTACCCTTCCAAACGTGATTGTATGGACAAGCAGGAGTGTGAAGATCCTCAACAACAAATCCCAAGAACTTGAAGATTGATTTGCTTCTAAGAAAACAAGATAAACTTCTTGCAAGTATAAATTCAAAGAGAACTTTCTTTTAATCCAAGGAATTCTGAATTACAATGTGGGTGAAGCCTCCTTTATATAGGCCTTGGAGAAATTCTAATCCTACTATACTTAAAAGAATTAAATACAATAAATAAATGCCAAAATCTAATCTCCTAATTAGATAAGTAACTTCTAATAATAAATAAATGCTAAAAATAAAATCATAATTAAATAAATATGAAGTTAATAGATATTTTAGAATCATATATTGATTTAAATTACTAATAATCAAATAAAATTTTGAAAATTCGTAATTATCCAAAAATCCCGTATAGGAATTTTTGCATGCGCTGTCTTCGCTAAATTAGACGTATCTTGAGTTCCAAATGTCTGATTGAGGCGTTTCAAGATGTGTTGGAAAGCTAATTGACATCTGGACAAGTTTTAAGCAGACATATTGACCCATAAATTCCTAGATCGCATCCAAAAATGCGTTGCAAGTTGATTGGCATTTCTGACTTGTAAAACAGTTTCAACTTCTTTTCCAAGATAATTATTTTGATCTCTCGTGATTGTATCATTCCCATACTCTTCAAAAGAATCCGTCCTCGAATCGGAATTTCATTCAATGAGTCTTCGCAAGTCCGTAAAATGTCGAGCGTTCGTAGGGGGTTTGAGTGTTCGCATATGCTTTCCGGACACATATCATCCCATCCCTCCTCAAAGGGATTCGTCCTTGAATCCAAGCCAGAAAAAGGATGTGAAATAACGGGAAGCACAAAGGAATCTTTATTATAAGTGGAGTGATCTAATTGAGCACCTTGCAATGGTTTAACAAAGTCCTGGAAAAATAACTTAAAACCACTCAAAACAAGGATGTTATGGTTAGGTTGAAAAAAAAATTCTCTCTTTATATTTTTCTCGTCTTTTTCTTTTGGACATGGATCGACTTTTACCTATTGTTTCTTTTTCACTCACCTTAATTGTGCCATTAATTGGACTTTTATTGCTCTCAGCCTCTTGACTCTTGGTCTTTTTCAAATAAAATAACTCGCATACCCAATTCCTCTCATAAAAAATATCATCGAAATTCAATTTCTGTAGATGAGGAAGTGTTTCTAACATAATGATAGGAAAATAATTAAATGAAGGGTTAGAATCACACTTACTTTCATAACATGCAAGTACTTTATTTTTGGATTGTGCATCATCTTGTTCTCCTTCATCCTCGTACGAAATATCTTGTAGAGTGTGGTGAGAACAGATGGTTCGATTTGTGGGACTATCATCGTCTCTATTGTGGTGTTCACCTCTTTTTCTACATGACATATTGATGATGGTTCATTAATCTGCTGTACCGATGATGATTCGACTACAATAAAAGAGGATTCTTGTTGTTGATAATGGATGGGAACGAATCGCTCTCTCATGAATTTCTTGAGTTCTGCCCAAGATCTTATCTCGGCTTCTCTATTGAGATGCATATTTCGCCGCAATGATTTTCACCGAAATGAGGCATAATCCGTGAAATTTAGGGCCACTAATGGAACATGATCTTTCTCAGGATATCCAAAGAAATCAAACAGGTGATCAACGCGATATTGTCAATAACAATAACCATCGGGATCATACTTTCCATGAAAATAAGGTATTTTGTAGTTTGGTTTAGTTAAGGGAGGCTTTCATAGAGAAGTAAAACCCGAACAGTTATTGCGTCCAAACTAGATAACTATTCTCGAGGTAACTCCCTGATGGAGACTCTAAATCTAACAGCATTCTCTCACAAAACATCGTTTGCCGGGGCACTAATTTTTTGAAAATAAACGACACCCAAACTCAGTTCAAGCATTCACATTAAACTCGGCATGAAACCCATATTGGTAACTAACATAGCTCCCACTAATTCTCGCAAGGGTCTTACAATTCGAATCATAACGTATCTAGAGATCCCATCCCCTGTAATACCACTCAAAACTATTGTCGCAATCAAGGCCCACCAAAGAAAATGTTCCATCAACCTCGAATCTTGTGCTAAAAGGTGACATGAACATCTCGTTGTGTCGTACAACCCAACTAGCAAACAAACCAAGCAGACTTTCTGTGGCTCACACCTTTGTTGCAAACTTATTAAATGGTGCATATCCAGGCACTATATCATTACTCAATGAAACTATGCACTCACGAATCCTGTACAAAAACCCCGGCCACCTATTAATTTTCACCGATGGATACCAAAGCATCCCCTCAATTCTGAGGAACTCAATACTTATCTCTCAACTGATAGCAAGCAGCTACTTGTCACTATCTCAACACACAACTCCACATTGTTTCCTGAATACGTGACGAAAGCTTACCATCAACTGTCGCTCTCAAAATTCGTCGTATACTGACCACTGTACTTTAAGGGAGAATTCTCTTACCTTGATACGTCTTTTCCAAAACACCTACCATAAGATTTCAAAGTCTATGGACAACCATCGGACGCAAACTCAATCATAACATTGTATCCTCTTAACTAAAATCAGATGTTTCTTCTCGTGGCTCCCAAAGCAAACCAATCCTTAACTCAAAACGTGCTAATGAACACACAAGTATCAGTACTGCATAGAGATAGTATCGAAAATCTTTTACATAACCATTATCTAGGATAGCCCCACACGACAACATGATACTCTGAATCTTGTTACTCAGTATGATCCACTACTTATTTAGCTCACTTTGCTTAGGTGGTGATCGACTACAGCGTCAACAGTTCTTACATACCTTATCCCATGTCATTATCAAAACTGCAATTCCCTTAGAGATCAAGTACCTCAAACTTCACACTATTGGGAATAACACAACCTTTTTCTTCTAGCACCAAAAACACAGCTCTAACGGTACAACAAAACATCTTTGAAAACCTCAAAATCTCATTCAGTTCTGATCAGGTCCACTCCACTATCTTAACGAAACGGCTTCAGGTAGCTCGAGTTTCCACCAATATCCCTCGGCTCGTTCCAAAGAAACTGTGATATGATCAAAAACATTTATGAAGTTTCGGTCCTTACTTCCTTAACTGATTGCAATGCCATTAACCTTTCCCTACATACACGGTCCTTGGGATAATCATCTTGCAACGTTAATCTTTTTGTATTCCTATACTTTCACACTTGTAACACAAGGCATCATCTTATATTCGAGAGACAACATCGTGGCTCTCACCTATCTTTATTGATACACCTTGACGTCACCATAAACATTACCCGCCATCGCAACATACTTATAGAGAAAAGAAAATATTCATTCCAAAATCCATTTATCAAATTTTCTAACCTCAACACATAGCGATAAACATCACCATTCCAAACTAATCTCAGAAAAACACACATGCACTTCACATTCGGTTAGACGGGTTATCCACTTTCGAAAATGGCTAACGATCTTCTCTGATAGCTTAACAAACTATCAACGGTTTGGGCAGCACATTCACGAACCAACTTTTTACTAGAGAACAAGCCTGAATCTCCCATGAGCGGAGCACTTAGACGAGAATGACCTTATTCAAGTTGTTCCTCCAAAACTGAATCTCCAACTACTCAATTGGGTCGATAACCTCTAACAACTACAACGACACCGACATCCAACTCGGTCTTACCTCACATCTACTCATGTTCATGAAAGGGATGGAACTTAACGACTCCTCCATGAAGCATAAACAAGCCCTTTGGTAGTTTAAAAGCTCTTGAGCATCGAACTACACACATTAACACCTATCGATTCGGTGAAACCTGTCTCACAACCCCATTGTCATCCTCAAAACTAACAATCCACATTTCTGTTTCCAAAGTTGGGTTCCATCGAGGTCTTGAAGCCTCAAATTCACTCTCGACATCACTAGCTAACTCCCCACTTGATTAACCGAAACAATTCCTATGGTGCAACTACTCTTAAGAAGATAGCTCTATTCAAACTTGTAGAATGTCTAACTTCGGCCATACACTAACGAACTAATAGATCCTGAATCCACGCATAACGATAAAGATTCCTTATTGCGAACTCTTACAACGAATCTAAAGACTTTAGGCTAATTACAACACGCAACAAAGACGCCACTCATGCAACATGAGGAGAACACATTCTTGACTCGGGTATCATTCAACTACCATGCATCTCGACAATCTGAGGTGACCCCATTCTCGGGATCACTACCACTAACTTTCCCTTGATTAACTTGGTCCTCTCGGCCATGATCAAGACCATCTTGACGTCGCTACATTAGACACACTATCAGAATTCCAGCCTTAATGAGTACGAATTTAGTTTAAGGGCTTGTATTCACTAGACACCTTACTAAAACATCTATACCACCCCGGGGTTTCCTAGAACTGACTAAACCTAGGTTCTAATACCACTAAATGTAACACCCTATACCCAGATGTCATATTTGGGCCTCAAGCCCAAACCCAAAACCATAAAATTTCTTTTCAAACAGGATCAACCCATCATGTAAGTCGCAAAAGCATTTAAAACAAATGATTAAAATAAATATATATAAGTAAATAAAATTTTACAAATGAGCTCCAATTTAAATTTAAAACATTTAAAGGTATAGTTTCAAATAATAAATATAGACTCCACAAGTAAGGTCCTATGAACACATAGCCCACTAGACTCAAATACAGTACTCTGAAGATCACCACGCGCTAGAATCCCAATCTGATAGTGCTCCACGATCCTACGATCCAACGGTCAACCTACGCACAGAAACAACGATTCTGAGCGCTGAGCTTACAAAGCTCAATGGTACACATCTACTCTACTATACTTCATGCTAATCATAAACATAAGCATGCAAGCTAGTACAAGCAATAAGAAAAGATAAATAAATATATGGCGCTACCATAATTGCCTAAACACATGTCAAGCATATAAACAACATTGTAATTACAACAAGCACATTAAAAAGCAAACCAGGAGCGAGGCCCAATGTCACCCGACACTGGGAGACCCTTCCATGC
Source organism: Hibiscus mutabilis (assembly GCA_019671005.1). NCBI lineage: Eukaryota > Viridiplantae > Streptophyta > Magnoliopsida > Malvales > Malvaceae > Hibiscus > Hibiscus mutabilis. The sequence goes on along the minus strand of CM033743.1, from coordinate 34,177,854 downwards.
TCGGAATCTCACATCGAGTCTTCGCTCAAAATCTCACATCGAGCGGGTCTCAAAATCTCACATCGAGCAAGTATCATCACCTGAAATCTCACATCGAATAGCCTTCATTTCATCACTCCGAATCTCACATCGATTAGCTTTCATGTGTTGCAACACTCACTCACTGGGTATCCGGATCCCAACAAACAAAGACTCATAACCAAACAAGTGCCCTACCTGGCACGTAACCAGACATGATCCACCACGGATCCATACAAGTGCCCTACCTGGCACACAATTATTGTACGACCCACCACGGGTCCCTATTGTTGCTATTACAACCAATCAAGCATTACTGAGTTCATATATTTTATAAATGAGTAATACAATTCATTCTCATCAATTATTCCATCAATTCATATTATCTCATTGATTACAATAATCACCGTTTTATTAATCATATTCGTCAATTCTCATCATTAACTAACCTTTAAGCCAATTAGTGTTAATTACCTGCTCCATAAGGAATTTATCGAATATTTACAGATATTAGTCCATTATTACAATCACGTCTTTCTAGCATTATAGGCTCTTAATCCTGACGGCATCAATATTAATTACGAGGCCCTATTCTACCCCTAAAGCTTATGAGAGTCATTATAATTTGTTGCTAACGCATTTAAGTCATTTAATCGAACATTTATATATATTTAGCTAGTACACGAGGCATCATCATAAATCAGTCAAACAACCTGTAACACCTCCTTCCCGTATTCGTACACCGAACACGAGTCAGAAATGTCACAGTAAATTAAAAATTATTTTACCTTAAGAATCATAGCTATTTCAAAATTTCAATTAACTAATGGATAACAATAACATTAAAACTAAATTCTAACATAAAAACGCAGAAATTATACATATCACATACTATTCATTATACATAAACGAAATCATTACAAGGCAGGCCGGTTTTATCTTTTAACAAAATAAACAAGTTATTTCGTACATGCCACTATTCACATATAAAACCAGGATGTCATAAGTACTGAAAATAACTTATCAACTTTATGTCTTCACAAAAGATTTGATGCAATAGCTCCGTCCAATCCTACTCCGGTTTGCCTACGCGTATTACAGAAATACACGCTAAGTATAACTTAGTGAGGCATAAATAAGTAACATATATAAAATCTTTATAATGCATGATACTTTCCAAAAACCTGACAGTTATATAAAAAAAATACATACTTCGTAATACCAGAATATAGCCCAAGGTAAATATTAAGTACTTTAAAAGTACTATTCTTTATTGCTTGCAGACACAATAAAATGCCTATAACATATATGACACTTTAAAGTGCCGTTAGCTTTATGATACACATTGAAGTGTCAAGAACTTTATAATACTCTTCAAGTGTCATTAACTCGTAGAATGTCTTATATGGTTGATGGTGCCTTTAAACCAACTAACCAACTTATACGGTTGATGGTGCCTTTAAACCAACTAACCAGCTTATACGGTTGATGGTGCCTTAAACCAACTAACCAACTTATATGATTGGTGATGCCTTTAAATCACAAAACAAAAGTCACATGTCAATTTATTATTAGGTGCTGATTTTTTTAACGATATTACCTTAAAATACTAACGGGATAAAACTTTAGGTACCTATTTCATCCAAAAAATATTAGGCACCTATCTCAGAAAAAGTGGATAGTTTGGCACATATTTCTGAGTTAAGCCTTTGTGTTACAAAGTAAAATATGGCTAGAAATTTAGGATTTCTTTGAGAACTTCAGAATTAATTTATAATTTTTTTAAAAAAATATAGGGACTTGTTTGTAATTTTTTCATTTTACTTTAAGTGTACGAACTATAATACTGAAATCTTGAAGGTGTGGGGAATATAGTTGGTGAGGTTTGAACCTGATCACTAACCACTCCTCATCTTGCATTACACCAGTCTCGCCACTTTGCTCTTCGCCGTTCGGTCATCGCAGTCACATTGTTCGTTAGCACATTCTGTTTTCCATTCGGAAGTAAAGAACTAGGAACTTTTCAATTATTCTTTATGATCGTCGCAAAGTTCGCCATTCGTCGGTATCTCTAAGGGCATCGCTCCACTCCACACACCATTCTCTTCTCGAATATGCTGTCTTGCATTGCACCGGCATCGTTGTCGAAGCCCATGATCAAGAAACCTCCGGTTCTCACTCCCACATCGTGAACCTCTATGCTCATCCACTGGCCATGGTAAATGTATTTCCCATCTCATTTTAATATTTTTTTCATATATTTTTGTTTTGATGTGTGTTGAGTATGCTCAAAGATTAATCATGAGATAATTGTCATTATATACTCATTTTATATAGCATTTTATTATTATTTCAGTTAATTTATTGTACAATAAATAAACCATTCTATAATAAAGTCCTAAGAATAAATATGTTTATTCTTAAAATATCTTTAGTCAAATATTATTATTGGCTCAGACAATAATACTGCATTGAGACTAATATGTAGTTGATTGATGACAAAGTATTATCATTGACATGGAGATATCAAAATAATACATATGTGTTAGAGAACAGCATACAAGACTAACCCGTTGTAAGTATATTTCTTAGATTATTATGTGACAGTCACAACATTGCTCATAGTTATAACTACATGTATCATCCTCACACTTGAGGTCATCATTATTTCAACATCGCGCGTCACATATTTTGATATAGTCAAACGTGGGTCGTAACTGACTACACTATAAAGACTGATATTGGATATGTCACAATCTATGTAGTGGGATATGATTGATCAATACGGGATTTATCTCTCTTAGGTAATAGGAGCAATGTCTAAGGCCACTTGATTGAGTGAGGCTAGAAATGCATGGTTATGCTTGAATAAGTTGATATGAGGTATCATAAATTATTTATTTATAATAGTCTATTCATGATATCAAGAAATATTATATGGACCATACAAGTGTGACTATTCTATGACTTGTGTCCAATCTAGATTTAAAGGACAAAAGGATGTGATACATCAAAAGAGTTAATCACGAATAGGTTATGTCGAACCATGACTTCTTGTAACTTAGGTGACAATGACACATTGCTAGATGTCACTCATTGTTTGTAATATTAGAATTATTCTAATATTTACCACTAATGCTACAAGAACCTACAAGGTCACATACACGGTTGAAACGAGCAGATGTTAAACGAATTATATATGTACAAATTCGTTGTACACGAATTTAGTTAAATTAATATATATTTGATATATATATATATAATTTAACAATTAGATAAATATTAAAAGAAAATAATTATTATGATTACAACTATTTTAATATATAAATAATATAATTCGATTTAAATTAATATATATAATGAAATCCTAATTAAAGTTGAATTGAGGTTACATATATTAATATATATATATATATATAATGAAATCCTAATTAAGTTGAATTGGGATTATATATCTTAATATATATACTGAAATCATAATTAAGTTGAATTGAGATTACATATATTAGTATATATAATGAAATAATTAAATTAAATTAGAATTACATATATTAATATATTTTATATAGATATATATTGAAATCCTAATATAAGTTGAATTAGGATTACAAAGGCTATATAAAGGCATGAGAGATCTAGCGATCATTAATGCTTTATCGCAAAACCCTCTAAATAGTTTAGAGAGTTTTAATTGCTCGTTTCAAGTAGGTGAACTAAGTGGAGGTCGGAGCGTTATCGTTGCAGCTTAGGAATCGACATCGTGGAATCGTAATTGAATTTTTATCTTCTTTAATTTCAAAATTCCAAATTTTAAATATTAAATTCTTCATCCTCATTCACCTTGATTCAATCCTCGTACATGAATATCTAGAAGTGTTTGTTGGATAATTTTTTCACTGCGTCATAGAGTGTACCTGTGTGACCCAATAGAGTGCAATACTTTCAGCCACTGTCCTTATCAGTTTCACCATCACTGACAATAAACACTAACCTCTCCTCCATCTTTAATCTAAACACGTACATAATCCCTAAACCTAACTCAAACCCAAAAAACAAACTCAACCTAGTCTATTAGCCTGATAAACCGTAGCCCAACATTTTTCTAGTTCAATCTAGATACCCAATATAGTGACTTATCTGGTTAACTTGACCGATTACCTTTTGGGCTTTGACCCAGGTTTGATCAGCCCAAGTCGAACCCAAACCTTTGAATCTTGGACCCCAAGTTAACCTAGCCCAGATTCAGCCCTTCTTACTCATGACTCGTGGTTCGACCCGACCTTTGATAGATCTGATCAGATCATGATTGACCCAACCTAATCATTGTTCGATCCGACCATTGACCTACCTGACTTGTTAACTTTGACCCATTGAGCTTGACACATTGATTCGACTCATGACTTTGACCTAGTTTGGCCTCCTAATTCCAAATACAGATCCTATTTTACTCAATTCTTGTTTGTATTCTCTCGTCTCTGATTTATGCACTTGCTTTTAACTTTTTGTAGATGTTCATCTTCGGAGGGTTGTACCGCTCGATTCGAACTTGCGTACTTTGACTAGTTTAAATTCAACAAAGAATAAGATAAGCACCTTATCACCAATAATATTGTTGAATTAATAAATGACTTGTACCTTGATCTTGCATGAACAGACGTATTTTGCCAATGTATGTACCCGTATAGGATAGTTCGTATTAAGACCAAAACTTATGATATGTGGCCTCGTGGATCGTGCCCGTTGTATCAAGCGTGTTCCTCGATTAGTGCTACACATGTTTCATTTTTTTGACACTTAAAGAAAGTTCATTGAAAGCAAAAGGGAACATACAAACCAAACCCCCCCCCCCCCCCAAAGAGGCCACGTAGGGCCAAACAACACATCCATGCAAAAGATAGGGGGAAACACCCACGTAAGGGGGAAACAACAACAAGACACTGGAAAAAAAACTTAATGGAAACAAGAACATAAAGGCTAAATAGAAATAAAGCATAGATCCCAAGCGGACCACCAGACCAAAGCACAAGCAGGCGACACCTCTGAAAGAGTTACAGGCAGGTTTCCTTTTTCGACCGAGACAAGGATCTTGTCATCAATGATGCTAAAAGAGCATGGCATGGAACAAGGGACATGAGCACGGTAGGTGAGCATGTAACATCACCAAGATACCGTCTAAAAAACCAATGTTCATCATTCTTCAAGTACACAGAGGTAAAAGAACGGGACACTATTGGGGAAGGAAACTCAAATACAACCATCCAAAGGGCTCTTCCTTCACTATGTTTGGAAGCAAACATGGAACTCATGGATGTCGCAGATGGTTTTCTGAGGAACCATCCGCCTAGCAAACTCACAGAAAAAAATCAAAACAAGCATAACTAAAATACCACAATCTTCTAGCACCATAAATTATCCCTCGCTTAAAATTTACAAGTTGGTAAATGATGGGGGAGACATCTCTTTTCCTTTTCTTGTAGGCTGCAAAATCCAAACTAGATAGGGAGTCTGCAAAACTACCACCTAAGCTTGGTAGGTTCTTTGCAATTGAAGTGTCCCTGGATTTACCTTTTTGCTTAAATGAGGCTTGGCCATCCAAAAAGCCTGCTTTTGGGTTTGTATCTTCCCATAGCCTCGTATAGTGCAAAAGTAAACCAGTAAAATCTTCTAAAATGAAAACAAGATCCCCGAAAAATTGGGATAAAACACATTGATGGTAAAAATATCAGCCTTTGGAGCAGACACAGCTGTCAAACAATGAATAGCTGAACCACAGGGTAATAGCCAGCTAACCATGCAAATACCAAAGGTCAAAGACTTATTTGTCCTTAAGACCATACCCAACTCCTCCATGCAACCGGCCAAGAGCTTCTTTCCGTCAGTACTGTTGGCATCTATGGCTTGGACTGCACCAGCGTTGATGATTAGAAGCAACTTGCCAAGGATAAGAAACACGAGATTAGACATACTAGATTCTTCACAGCGGAGGAGTGAAAAGACCCCGCCATGGTCGAGCTTCAATCGGAGCTCCTCAGACTGAAGGGAAAGAGGCTTCCATCGATCAACCCAAGCATAAGTTATTGATGAAAAAGCTTCCCGCAGCAAAATCTGGCAGGGAAAAAGAACGTCGGCGAGACCCATGCCAAAACATAGATCATAGGAGTCCAAACTCCATCCTGCAGCCACTCGCTGCCGCCCATCGCCACCGTTTTGACCAAACCTTCGATAAAATCGACGATGTTCCTCGGAGGGGGATTTCCACACCATCGAAACTCCAACTGAGCAGGACTTTAGCTAGATTTGAGAACTAGAACAGAAGAGATAGGGCTCGAGAGCTTGGAAGGGAGGAAACCCTGGACCTTTCATTTTATTTGCAATGCAAGGTCAGTAGCTACACATGTTTCATTGTTTGATACATAATGTATGATTGTGACTATGCTTTCTTAATAAGCATGCCCTTTGATTTCATATTCTATTCATCTATGGTTGTTTTAATTACATTGGATCGCCTGAGTGCGTGATTGCAATAACATTTGTTTGAAAAAGCATGTTTTCTGGTTATATATTATTATATATGTCTAATTTCTAAACTTGATTTGTGATTATCTGAATCTTGATGCATCTAGATTTGATTAGACTTATATTAATATTATTTTTGTGATAAGGCATGCCATACATGTATCATGCATAATATCTTGTTGCATCGCGTTTGAAAACTGTAGGGGGGAGATACATCGATTCCCCTATTAGGGGACTAAATTCGTAGCCTGTTGTTTTTTTTGTTGTTGTTGAAAGATCGTAGCCTGTTATGGTTCGTCTGAATCGGATGCTTATTCTTGTCTGATTCATAAATCTTTGTCTTGTGGCTCTTTCATGTCACCTGCATTTCTCTCTTCTTTTTCTTTTCTTCATATTTTTTAGTTTTTATTAAAATATATCAATGTAGAAAATTAATTAACAAAATAATATCCATTCAAGATCAATTCCCGGAATAACACTTTTTCTTAACACACAAGGCAAAAATGTGTCATGTCAGCAGCAACAATCAATGATAAAAATTGAACAAAAGATAATAGGGTCAAGATTTTCAAATAAAAATAATACAAAGACTCAAAATTGTAAAACTTAATAGGAGAATTAAATTTCAAATTTTAAGATAATACATGAATTTTGTAATATTTTTTTTCATTTTTTCTAAGTGAAAAAATCCAAACAACTAAAAGCCCAAAACCCAACCTAGTAAACCGAATCAATATAATTTTGTTAGTTGGAACCCAAAACTAATATTCACACAATTTTTGAGCTTGTAGTAACGGTTGATGATAATATATTTTGTGAGGAAAGAACATTAAATTAAGGGTTTGAGTCGTAAGTTAAAGTCATTTATTTATCAACCCATGTTTGAACTGGTAATTTGGATTTGAAAGATAATCGAAATGCTGCTCGGAATCGAATATTCTGTTTCTCATTTTATTCAATGAAATGCAAAACAAAACAAAACCAGGGGCACCCTTAAGAACAGAGCAGTGGCAGCAAATTGATTTCAATTATCAGAACAATTTCTTTATAATCATCATTGCATCGATAACTTGTAGGTACTATCTAATATGAACTGACCAGAGATCAGAGGAAGAATTACATGCCTGTCAACTGCAAAATTTATTCATTGGGATAAATAACTAACCTCTTTGGAGGCTATGTTCTAAACCTCTGAGTGAGCTTCTCAACTCCTACACCACTCGCTTTGCACCTTCTTTAACGGCCAAACTAAATCCGGCTGTGCTTTGCTGCACCTCTTGTACTGATCCCCTTGGCTTCGACACTGTCCCGTCTTTCAATTCTTCAGCCTCATATGCACGCTTCTGCAACATCAAAATCAAATGCTGGATCCCCCGGACGATCTTATTGATGAACTCTCTAGATTTGCCTTTTACTTCACTAGCCAATATTTTGAGCTTTCTCAACAATGTTTCACCCCTGCTAATAGTTCCTTCAACTGCAACTGGCTTCTCTACATTTATCCACGAATCTCCTGCAACATTCTCTTCGCGGAGGTCACTGTCAACGACCATTTTGATGCCATGCCTCTGCCAGCGTTCTCTAGCTTCCTCCAGGGCTTTTGCCCGTTCTCTTGCTCGTTTTGCCTTATCCTCAGCCCAAGCTCTGAATTTTATAAAGTTTTGTACCATACACGAGTAATTATTTTCCATAATCTAATGAGAACAGCACAGGAATACATCTCTCAGAAAAACTGAATGGGCAAATGACATAGACAAGACAGAAACAAGAGGCAAAAACTGATCTCCAGATGATAGCGTTAACCCCGAAAGAAGAAACGCTAAAGCTATTCATGAATTTTCTTCCACGAAAATAGAAAAGGAATGCAGTGGAAACGTTAATATGGCCACCATAGAGAATCCAAGCGTCTTTCTCAACCCTATAACTGTACCTAATAGAATGCTTTAGCAGTTACCTGTGGGTCCAACTTTTACAGTTTTAACATGGGTTTTGAAGAAAAATACTGTTGCAATTTATACAAAAAAATGGGAATCATTAAACAGTGATGATCACGTCTGGTGCATTTTCTCCAGTTCTACCTGGTAAAAAAAAGGTGACACTTAATTGACTGAGCAGATGGGCATGAATGTTTTAAGTCAGATAAATGCAAAGAAATGAGAATTGAGCACAGTTTCACCCAATTTATTTAGCCACAAAGATACAAGAGAAAAATGTATTCTATCACGCTATCCGTATTCTTGAAATTACTATCCCATAAAATAAAGCATCTAATATATATGTATATATGTAACGTCTTGAATTTGGGCCTAGAAGTTAGCTAAATAGATTAGACGGTTTAGGGGAACTGGATTAGGAGATTCAAGCTAGTTTTGAGAATTAATTCATAATAAATTGTTTTTCATTAAAATAAAATGTGGAAAATATTAGAAAATGTCTAATTAATATTCTAAGGGTTTTGGAAAACTCAATTTGAAGAAACAAAATCGGATTTTGGGACATTTTCGTCCGGTGACTAAAATGTAAAGTTTCAAAACTGTTTTGGTGATTAAATTGTAAAAGGGTCAAAGCTTAAAATATTTAAGGAGCTAATTTACCAAAGTCTTTAACAAGATTTTTCTATTAATTTAGGCTATTTTTAAAAGGCTAATAAATAAAATAAAATAGATTCAATTAAAAGGAATTTTAATAACCAATTTTAGTTTCTTGCTACATACTTTTGCTCTCAACTTTCTCAACAGCCAAACTATCAATTTTACTCTAAAAATGCTTAGGAATCTTTCATTTTTTATTTCTTAATTGATTCCTTTGATTTCTACACCAAATCCTATTTGCTTACTTGGAGATTTCACTCAAATCTAGCCAATTAAGGGGGAAGTCAACAATTATAGGTGATTTTTGTTTCTCTCATCTAATCAAAAGTTCTTTACTAAAATTCAAAAGTTCTTGATCCTTTACAATTGATTTTTGTTATGTTTTAATGAATAAATCATGATCAAAAGGTTTTAATTGAGTTTTGATAGGAAATTTGATAGATCTTGATAATAGATTTGATTTGTGTTGATTCTAATTGATATAGATCACATTTGAGATATGTGTTAATGTTATGAGAAGAGATTAATAAAAAGAATCCCAAAACTAATTGAATTGCTGATTTTCTAGGTTGTAAATAGTTAGATTTTGAAGTGTTCTTGGTGTTAAAATGTTGCTGAAGGTATAAGGTGGTGCTATTAGTGATTTTAGATGTTAATCGATGTTGTTAAGATGATGAAATTGTTGATTTATGGATGGGCTTCGTTTAGGTTGAGTGTAGTGATGTTTTCGGTTGTTCTTGGATGGCGTTTGATGGCTTTTAGTGTGACGAAGTTGAGAATGGATGTTGCTGGGATTAGAGATGCATTGTAATGCATTAATCCTCTGTTTTGTGTGGGTAAAATAGGGGAGATGGATCCTGTAACGCCCTGGTTTTGGGCCTAAGAGTTTTCCTAGTGGTTTAGACGGTTCAGTGGACCGAAATTAAAGTTTCGAGTCGGATTAGAGATTTAAAATCAGAATAAATAATTTTGGTGAGAGAAAAATATGGAAAAAAGGGTCAAAACTTAAAATCTTTAAGGAGCTATTTTACCAAACTTTAATATCAGATTTTCCTTTCATTTAGGATTATTTTAAAAGTGTTTTAAGTGGGTAATTAAAAGAGAATTAACAAAAATGTAGTTATTTTCTTAAAAGCAAAAATTACAAAACTTTTCTCCCAAACTTTTCTCTCAAAGTTCTTCAGCCAAACACTCACTTTTTCATCCAAAATCTGAGATCTAAAACATCTAGTTGAGAGGAAATTCACTCATTAGAGCAAGGGAATCTGATCCTCAAGCTTGAATGTGAGTTCCGGAAACTTTGAAGGTGCGTTTGTCGCATCGGCAAGCGACGCGTTGCGAGTCGGCGAGTGGAAGCATGTTTTCAACTTTGCAAAGGTTTGAATATATTGTTTGGGAGTTTAGATCGAGCTTGAAACTCTGATCTAAGCTTAGAAGTAAGTAAATGATAAATTCTCTCTCGAACTCAATTTTGGAAATAGTTTGATGCACTTGTTTTACATGATTTGATTACTCATTGTTTATGCATATATTGAGCATGGTTTAATGCTGGAAATTGGTTTTGAAATGATGTTAATGCATTTGGAAGTAATGCACGATTTGTTAATGTTTATGAACATTGTTTAATGCAAAGGTTGATGCATTGGTTTAATGGTTTTGGTTGATGCATATGAAAATAGTGAGTTGATGATGTTGAAATGAATTATATTGGCAAGTGATATTATGAAATGGTTTGAAAATGAAATCAGATATAGTTGACCGGCCATAGGATTGATAGTGCACTATAAAAGAGTGCCTTGGATGTTGAGGGGTTTATATGGTGTACTGAATACTCTATCCAAGTACCCTAACGGTTGAGGGGTTGTACGGTACAACAAACTCCCGTTAGTGGATTAAACATCGTACCAATGAGTGGTGTTTAGGGGTTGATATGTATCGAATACTTCACTACGGGTGTCACAACGGTGGAGGGGGTTTAAGTTTACCAAATACTACCGTGTGTGAGCCTTGGGTTACCGGTAGATTATTTATTAAGTTTTGTGGGAACACTTGTTGAATCCGTGTATCCGATATTACGTTTTGGTAGATAGAACTTGGTATATGATCAATTGGAAGCCAATATAATTGTTTATGTATCATGAGATGAGTTATGTTGTTTAATATGATTTAAACATGTTTAATATAATTGCATGTTGCATATGGTTTAATATGTTGTTTTGAAATGTTAAGTGCATGGTGTTTGATAAGGCATGATAATGTGATGATGTTAAAAGAGTTTTGAAACGTAGTTTGTAAAAGAAAAATGAATATGGTTTAAAATGCTTTGATGATGGTTGTTGTTTGAGCATCCCTCACTAAGCCTAGTGTGCTTACGCTCTCTTTTCCATCAATGCATAAAACTAAGGTTTGAGGCAGCTAAGAGGCAAGGAAGGAAACTCCAAGACTTGAATTCAAAGTATGGTTTGGACATTAAATAGTAGTAATAAGGGTAATGCGTCAATTGAGGTTTTAGGAGGATTTGTTTGAAGAACTCCATATTGTTGGAAGTTATATTTGTTGATTTGGACTTGTAATAAGTGTTAAGTGTTTGGATTGTGGTTGGCTTGATGCTTTGGATGTGGACTATGAAGCATGCCTCTATATTTGATTGCTTGAGTATGCTAGATAAGCTAGGATGGCTTTTGGTGATGATATAGTGTTGATTAATCATGTCGATGATGTTTAGTGATGATTATTTAAGTGTTAAGCTTGATTGAAGTGAGCCAAAGAGTCATATGTTGGACCTAGAGGTCATTACAGGCCTCTACATACCGGTACAGGTACTTCAGGATCGATATGCAGGGTCTGTACGAGGCTCAAAGTGTTGAAATAAAGCTATGGGTGTCGATACACCTAGCCACCTATTGGTACGCCTTAAGGAAATTGTATGTCTATTTCGGTACACGTGTTTAAGGATCTGTACGCCCTCTTTGATTTTAGCTACTCGTAACGATAATTGGGGTACCGTATCGGTACGTAGTTTGGTTACTGGAATTACGGGGTTTGAGAAAATAAGAAGAGGATCAACATGGGTCAAAGACGTACCGGTACGAGCATGGTCAACATGCCATATTGGTACGCGACTTAGTGTAACAGTACACCAAATCGTTATATCTCTTAACCCGTATCAGTACGGTCTTGCCAGTATCGGTATGAAATGCTATTTTTGTGTTGTTTAATGATGCTGAAGTTTGAGAATCTTGTAATTTGATCCCTGTTTATTATGTATGTAATTAGTTGAGTTCGAATGATTGTTCTATAATGGAGTTTAACCTACATGTATGTAATTGGATTAATTAAAGGTTGGTAACCTTAAACATGTAAGCTTGCAATAAGTTATGAAATTTGCGTTTTGGTCCCTAAAATGTTAAGATGAGCAACTAGTTCCCGTTTTGTAAGTTGATAAATATTAAAAGCTACTACTGTTTTGTGCACACATGAGACTCTACTAATGCCCATCTATACAAGATAAAAAGACAAAATGGGTTCAGTTCAGGGTTTTAGTTTATGTTTGCTTTGGCAAACCTAATGTGGTCCTTTTAGTGTGGTTTCAGCTAGGCCAAGCTAAGGGGGTTACATTTGGTGGTATCAGAGCCAGGTTTGCGAAAATTAGGATGTTGTTGGTATTTGTAGCATGATTTTTGCTATGCATGGTGATTGTTTACATGTACGGTGTTTGAGTTATGCCATGTTTGGGTACCTTGGGGACACATTGCCTTATTACTATGGTTATGAAATGATTTTGGGTTTTAAATGGAAGTCTTGGATCCTTGCTTGAAGCTGGCCTGATTATTTTTATTTTGTGTAATTATCATGCATTAGATACGTTTTAGACTATGCCACCAATGAGAGAATTACGATTTAGAGAAAACATTGTTGTTGGAGGGCAAGGAGTAGAGGGCGAGATTGTACACCCTGAGGATTTCCCGCATCCTCTGCCTAATCCTCATGAGGGAGTGGAACAAGTACCTCCTACACCATTTGGTCCTATGTTTGGGGACACGACACATTTGGTTCAGGCAATGATAAGAGCGTTCCAGGCCGCGATGGCTGAAGCTTACATACTTGCTCCGACACCTGCTGCTGCTAATCCAGGTTTGTCGTTGGAGCGTTTGCGTAATCTTGGAGGTGTCGAGTATAGAGGGGTGGCACTCGAGGCATCCAAGGAGTGGATGGCCAATATAGAGCATATCTTGGTTCAGCTGGGGTGTACTGATGACCATAAGTTTCCCTGTTGTAAGGGAATGCATATATATGGTGGACCACTGTGACCACAGGCATAAAACCAGATGAAGTGACGTAAGAGTTCTTCTAGGCTGTCTTTGGGAAAAATATATGGGTGTTAGATATTTAGTCGACAAGAAATGAGAGTTTATGGCTTTGATTCAGGGTAGTATGACCGTGTCCGAGTATAAGGTGCAGTTCCTACGGCTGAGTCAGTAAGCACTTGAGTTAGTGCCAGACGAGAGGCACCGTTGTGATCATTTTTGGTATGGTTTGGTGCAGGATGTCAAGACGTACATGTTGGCCAATGAGTATGCTGAGTTTGATGTTTTAATATCTCGAGCAAAGGATATAGAGTAGAGTCTGGGTCTATCTCGTCATCCTAGAGTTTTAGCTCAGGGAAGAGAGCTGCAGAGTATAGTTTTGGAGGTGGTCAGGCTAAGAAGTACCGTGATCAGAGGTTTCAACTTGATGTGATATGCAGTGAAGATGGTTCTGGATGAGGATCCAAGGGCATGGTGCTCAGGTCTGAGCAGCACATAATAATTGTTGGGGTTGTGGTTCGAGAGGGCATTTGAGGCGAGACTGTCCACGTTTGGCTAGAGAGGGGTAGGCTCCTACAGTTGTGGCTACGAACTTTTGTTGGAGTTGTGGGTCGACAAAACACATTAGACAAGATTGTTCTTTGTTTGTTGGAGGTAGGCAGACACTTGCACCTGTTGCTGCACCGCCTAAGGGTTGAGGGCGCGACCGATGTACCTTCTAACGAAAATAGGAAGGACATAGGACTGTGGCACACACAGTGGTAGTTTGACCAAAGGAAGGTGGACCAGCGAGGATCTATGCGCATCGCGATGGGAGAAATGACACGAATGTGATAGCAAGTACCTTTACCTTGCAGTCTATGTCATTGTTATCTTTAATAGATTATGGTTCCAAGCATTCATATGTATTGCATGAGCATGCATATTTGCTTAGTGTACCGGTAGAAATGCTTGATATTGGTATGAAAGTGACGAGTTCTTTTGGAGAAACAACCGTTACGAGAAAGTTGTATCGGAGGTATCCTCTGATGGTTCAAGGTCACGTATTTATGACTGATCTAATAGAGCTGTCGTTCCATGGTTTTGACGTGATATTGGGTATAGATTGGTTGACCGAGCATCGAGCTATGGTTGATTTTGAGGCAAGCGAGTTTCTTTGAGGCTTGTTGATGGTTATGAAGTTGTAGTTGCGGGCGAAAAAGTAAAGTTATTGTCTAATGTGGTTTCGACCATAGAAGCGCGTAAGTTGCTTAAATGCAGATACCAGGCATATCTAGCTTATGTGATGAATCCAAATGTGGAGAAAGTGTGGACGAAAGATATTCATACTGTTTGTGACTTTCCAGGTGTGTTTTCGAAAGAGTTACCTGGTTTGCCACCGGATAGGGAAGTAGAGTTTTGTATCGAGACATACGTTGATTCGGCTCCGGTGTCGATTGCGCCATACCGTATGGCACTAAAAGAGTTGAAAAAGTTGAAGATGCAACTTCAGGAGTTGCTGGATCGAGGTTTTATCTAGCTTAATGTGTCATCGTAAGGAGCATCGGTGGTATTTGTGAAAAAGAAGGATGGCACGTTGAGGATGTGTATAGATTATCGATAACTGAATAAGTTGATGATCAAGAACAAGTATCCCTTGCCGCAGATTGATGATCGGTTTGATCAATTCTAGGGAGCTATAGTGTTTTCCAAGATCGATTTGAGATCTGGATATTATCAGTTGAAGGTGAAGGATAAATATGTGTTGAAGACTACTTTTCATACGCGGTATGGCCATTATGAGTTCTTGGTGATATCATTTGGGCTGACAAATGTGCCCGCAACATTCATGGATATGATGAACTGTGTATTTCATGAATATTTGGACCAATTTGTAGTAGTGTTCATCGATGTGTACTATCGTACATAGGAGGATCATGATCAACACTTAAAGATTGTGTTACAGACCTTGTTGGATAATCAAATCTATGCCAAGTTGAGTAAGTACGAGTTCTGGATTAGGGAAGTGGTTTTTTTTGGACATGTGGTTTCAGTCGAGGGTATCTGGGTGGATCCTAAGGAGGTTAAGGCAGTAGTGGGTTGGAAGCAGTCGAAGTCAGTATCAGAAATCTACATCTTTTTGAGCTTGGCAGGTTATTATCGTCGTTTTGTGGATGAGTTTTCGAGAGTTACTGCTCCGTTGATCAATTTGTTGCAAAAGGATGTGCGGTTTGAATGGACGAAAGCTAGACAATATGCGTTTGAGAAGTTGAAAGAAGCATTGAAGCAAGCTCCAATCTTGATTCAACCTGAGTTGGGAAAGGAGTTTGTGGTGTATAGTGATGCCTCCTACGTTGGGTTAGGGTGTGTGTTGATGCAAGATGAGAAAATCATGGCTTATGTATCAAGGCAGCTAAAAGTGCATAAACGCAACTACCCTACGCATGATTTGGAGCTCGCGGTGGTAGTGTTAGCATTGAAAATTTGGAGACATTACCTTTATGGTGAAAAATGTGTTGTATACACTGACCATAAGAGTTTGAAGTATTTGATGACACATAAAGAGTTGAATCTTCGTTAACGTAGGTGGTTGGAGTTGTTGAAGGATTACGATTTGACCATTGAGTACCATCCAGGCAAAGCCAATATGGTGGCTGATGCTGTGAGTAGGAAGGCCGATGTGGAATGGAGAGCCATGTTTGCAAGGTTGAGTGTGACACGTGACGGAGGTTTGTTAGCAGAGTTGCAAGTGAAACTGTCATTGTTGCAGTTGATTAAAGAAAAACAACTGTAAGATAAGGCGTGGGTACCTCATGTTAAGGACAATATGGATGGAAATCCTTCATACTTTTACTTTAATAGTGATGGGGGGTTTTTTGCTTTAAAGATCGGATTGTGGTGCCTAGTGACGAGGCGTTGAGACAGATGATTTTGATCGAGGCACATGCTAGTCCTTTTGCAATGCATCCTGGTAGTAAAATGTATTAGGGGTTGAGGAAGGAGTACTATTGGGTGGGTTTGAAAAAGGATGTGACTAATTTTTTTGCTAGATGTATGGTGCGTCAGCGAGTGAAAGCTGAACATCAGTTTCCTTCCAGGTTGTTGCAACCGTTGAAAATTCCAGAGTGGAAATGGGAGAGGATCATCATGGATTTTCTGTCGGGATTGCCTTCGACACTGACTAAAAAGGATTCCATTTGGGTGATTGTTGATCGGTTTACAAAGTGAGCACATTTTTCGCTTGTGCATATGACATATTCGTTGGATAAGTTGGCAGATTTGTATGTTGCTAAAATTGTGAGGTTGCATAGGGTGCCCAAATCAATTGTGTCAGATAGAGTTTTGAAGTTTACAGTGAGGTTTTGGAAGTGTTTGCACCGAGCTTGGAGTACTAGCTTGAATTTCAGTATATCGTATCATCCTCAAACGGCTGGCCAGTCTGAAGAGTGATTCAGATCTTGGAGTATATGTTGAGATGTTGTATTATTGAGTTCCAAGGAACTTGGGAAAGACAGTTTCCTTTGGTAGAGTTTGCATACAATAAAAGTTATCAAGCAAGTATAAAGATGACACCGTATAAAGCCTTGTATGGTAGAAAGTGTCGTACGCCCTTGTGTTGGGCTGAGGCTAAGGAAAAGTATGTTTACATGCCTGATGTGTTAAAAGACACGGATGAGAAAGTAAAGATGATTTGTGATTGTTTAAAAGAGGCCTCGGATAAGCAAAAATCTTATGCAGATTTGAAGCGTAAAGAGGTTGAGTACGCTGCTGGTGAAAAAGTGTTTTGAATGTTTCACCTTAAAAGAATGTGATGTGTTTTGGGCGTAAAGGAAAGTTGAGCCCAAGGTTTATTAGACCGTATGAGGTGCTAGAACGAATTGGTCCTGAGGCTTATTGGTTGAGGTTACCTCCTAAGTTGGAGAAGATTCATGATGTGTTTCATGTGTCCATGTTGTGGAGGTATTGCTCAGATCCGTTGCATGTTATGCCAGTTGAGGATATTGAGTTGCGATTAAATTTGTCTTATGAGGATGAACCTGTGGAGATCCTTGAACCCAATAGTAAAGTTCTTCGTGACAAGACGATTGAGCTTGTTAAGGTGTTGTGACGACATCACGCTGTTGAGGAAGCCATATGAGAGAGTAAGTCGGACATTGTTGCTCAGTTTTCGCATCTGTTTCTGTCAGGTAAATTTTGAGAATGAAATTTCGTAAGGGAGGGAGAGTTGTAACGCTGTGGTTTTTGGCCTAGGAGTTTTCCTAGTGGTTTAGATGGTCTAGTGGACCAAAATTAGAGATTCGAGTCAGATTCAGGATTTAAAATCGAAATAAATAATTTTGGTGCGAGAAAAATATGGGAAAATATCTAAAAATCATTATATAATATATGGATATTTTTAGTAAATTCAATTTTGGAAAATGAATTTTGGAAATTGGACATTTTGGCTAGTGACCAAAATGTAAAGATTGAAAATTGTTTTTAGTGACTATTTTGAAATAGGGTCAAAACTTAGAATCTTTAAGGAGCTGTTTTACCAAAATTTAATATCAGATTTTCCTCTCATTTAGTATTATTTTAAAAGTGTTTTAAATGGGTAATTAAAAGGGAATTAACAAAAAGGTAGTTATTTTCTTAAAATAAAAAAGTTACGTAACTTTTCTCCCAAACTTCTCTCAAAGTTCTTCAGTCAAACACTCACTTTTTCATCCAAAATCTGATATCTAAAACATCCAGTTGAGAGGAAATTCACTCATTAGAGCATGTGAATCTGATCCTCAAGCTTGAAAGTGAGTTCCAAAAGCTTTGGATGTGTTTGTCGCATTGGCAAGCGAGGCATTGCGAGTCGGTAAGTGAAAACGTGTTTTCAACTTTGCAAAGTTTGAATTTAGTGTTTGGAAGTTTAGATTGAGCTTGAAATGCTGATCTAAGCTCGAAAGTAAGTAAATAATGAATTCTCTCTCGAACTCAATTTTAGCAATAGTTTGATGCACTTTTTTTACATGATTTGATTACTCACTGTTTATGCATATATTGAGCATGGTTTAGTGCTGGATATTGGTTTCGAAATGATGTTAATACATTTGATTTGTTAATGTTTATGAACATTGTTTAATGCAAAGGTTGATGCATTGGTTTAATGGTTTTGGTTGATGCATATGAAAATAGTGAGTTGATGATGTTGAAATGACTTATATTGGCAAGTGATGTTATGAAATGGAAAATAAAATCGGATATAGTTGGTCGCTATAGGACTGATAGTGTACTATAAAAGGCCCTTTGGATGTTGAGGGGTTTATATGGTGTAGCGAATACTCCATCCAAGTACCCCAATGGTTGAGGGATTGTACGGTACCGTAGACTCTCGTTAGTAGATTAAACATCGTATTGATGAGTGGTGTTGAGGGGTTAATGTGTACCGAATACTTCACCATGGTTTTCACAACGGTTGAGGAGTTTAAGTATACCAAATACTCCCCTGTGTGAACCTTGGGTTACCGATAGATTGTTTGTTAAGTGTGTGGGAAAACTTGTTGAAATCCGTGTATCCGATGTTACATTTTGGTAAATGGAACTTGGTATATGATCACTTGGAAGCCAATATTGTTGTTTATATATCATGAGATGAGTTATGTTGTTTAATATGATTTAAACATGTTTTACTCTTTAAGCCTTGCATTGGTAGTATGCATGGGAAGACTTAAATTGAGGGTAGCAAATGGGATTTTACTATGAGATTCATGATAAATGTTGCATATGGGTTAATATGCTATTTTAAAATGTTAAGTGCATGGTGTTTGATAAGGCATGATAATGTGATGATGTTAAAAGAGTTTTAGAACGTAGTTTGTAAGCGAAAAGTGAATATGGTTTAAAATGCTTTGAAGATGGTTGTTGTTTGAACATCCCTCACTAAGCCAAGTGTGCTTATGCTCTCTTTTCCATCAATACAGAAAATTAAGGTTTGAGGCAGCTAAGAGGCAATGAAGGAAACTCCAAGACTTGAATTCAGAGTATGGTTTGGACATTAAAGAGTAGTAATAATGGCAATGTGTCAATTGAGGTTTTGGGAGGGTTGTTTGAAGAAATCCCTGTTGTTACATGTTATATTTTTTGTTTTGGACTTGTAATAAGTGTTAAGTGTTTGGATTGTGGTTGGCTTGATGCTTTGGATGTGGACTAGGAAGCATGCCTCTAGATATGATTGCTTGAGTATGCTGGATAAGCTATGATGGCTTTTGGTGATGATATAGTGTTGATTAATCATGTTGATGATGTTTGGTTATGATTAGTTAAGTGTTAAGCTTGATTGAAGTGAGCCAAAGAGTTATATGCTGGACCTAAAGGTCATTATAGGCCTTTGTGTACCGGTACGGGTACCTCATGATCGGTATGCGGGGTTTGTATGAGGCTCAAAGTGTTGAAATAAAGCTATGGGTACCGGTATGCCTAGCCACCGTATCAGCATGCCTTAAGGAAATTGTATGTTTGTTTTGGTACATGGGTTTAAGGATCGGTACGCCCCCTTCGATTTCAGCTACCTATACCAATACACGGGGTATCGTATCGGTACATAGTTTGGTTACTAGAATCATGGGTTTTGAGAAAATAAGAAGGGGATCGGTATGGGTCAAAGCCGTATCGGTATGGGCATGGTCAGCATACCATATCGGTACGCGACTTAGTGTATCAGTACACCAAGCCGTTATATCTGCTAACCCGTATCAGTACGGTCTTGCCAGTATTGGTATGCAATGCTGTTTTTGTGCTATTTGATGTTGCTGAAGTTTGAGAGTTGCAATTTGATCCCTGTTTGTTATTTATGTAATTAATTGAGTTCGAGCTATTGTTCTGAAGTGGAGTTTGACCTACATATATGTAATTGGACTAATTAAAGGTTGGTAACCTTAAACATGTAAGCTTGCTGAGAAGTTATAGACTTTGTGTTTTGATCCCTAAAATGTTAAGATGAGCAACTGGTTCCCGTTTTGTAATCTAATCAATATGAAAGCTATCGTTGTGTCGTGCACACACAAGACTCTACTAATGCGCATCTAGACAAGATAAAAAGAAAAAAATGGGTTCAATTTAGGGTTTTAGCTCGGGTTTGCTTCAGTAAACCTAATGTGGTCCTTTTAGTCTGGTTTTGGCTAGGCCGGGTTAAGGGGGTTACATATCTTTTAGCAATTGGAGAAGTTTCAGAGGCTTCAGAAGCTTGAATTTGCATCGGCAAGTGGAACTTTGTGTTATCGGTGAGTGAAAATATGGTTTATAGCTTTAAAAAGGTTTGAAAGTGAGTTTGGGAGTTTAGATTGAGCTTGAAATGCTTGTCTAAGCTCGGAAGTAAGTATTAGACGATTTCGCTCTCAATTTCAGTTTGGCAAAGTTAATTTTCTCATGCCTATGTTTATGTTTTGATACCTACTGTTTTGTGCATGCATGGAAATGGAATATATTGTAAATGATCTTATATTGATGACACTTGAGTATGGCAAATGATTTGTTTAAAGATTTTTGATGAATTATAAATTCATGTTTTGTTGCATTAAAAAATGGTTTGAATGATGAATATGAAAAACAATTAGGTATCATGTTTAAAGTAGAATATATTGGCCAAGTGACAATGAAATAAATGTTATCGAATATAGTTGGCATGCCATAGGGTTTAAAGTGCACTATAATAAGTCGCCTTAATTGTGTCGAGGGGTTAATCGATGTCGTTTTCTCCACCATGGGAACCGCATCGGTCGAGGGGTTAAATGTTCCATATTCTTTCGTTGGTGGATTAAGCATCACAATGGTTGAGGGGTTGAAATATGTTGTTTTCTCCTATTGTAGATATTATACATCATAACAGTTGAGGGGTTAAATCTGTCGTTTGCTCCGGTTATAGATGTATGTGAAGTGGTCAAAGGAACCACTTGTGAAATCCGTGTATCCGATGTGTTTTTGGTAAGAAAGGGTTTTATTTTTGGGTCACTTGAATGTCAATATATGAATTAACGTATCATGATAGATAAATGTGTTTTGTATAATGAGATTTATACATGTTTTGCTCTTTTAGCTTTGCTATTGGATGAATAACCATGTGAAGGCTTAAATTGAGGTTTTGCATAGGGATTATGCATGAGATCCATGATACATGTTTTGCATATGGTTTAATATGCATGTTTGCAAAGGAAAAAGGGCATGAGATGTTTAAGCATGAAGTAAAAAGAGTGTTTTGACTAAAATGATTTTAAATGCATTGATGCTTGTTTTTAGAGCGACCCCCACTAGGCATTATTTGCTTATGCTCTCCTTTATCATCAATACAGGAAAGTAGTTTTCGGGGCAGCGAGCAAGTGAGGAGGAATCCAAGATTTGAAGCATTTCAAGTATGGTTTTTAAAAGTGAACTTGTAGTAAATAAAAGGTAATGTGACCAAGATGTATTTGAGAGGGTTGTATGCTTTCTCCCTGTGTTGTACAAGTTTCTTTTGATGTTTTGGACTTGTATGACACTTTATGTCTTGCTTTGAGGGGGTTGGGATATGATTTGCATGCTTGGGTAGAGATCATGCCTTTAGGATCTTTAAGTGGATATGCTATGGTTGGAATGATCCTCTATCATGCCTATCTGAATGTGGAAATGTTGTTTAAAATGTTATAAGATGTTTGAAGTATGTTAGATTGAGCCAATGTGTCATATGTTCGACCAAGATGTCATTATAGGCCAGTCCGTACCGATATGAGTCCTTAAGGATCGGTACGTGGGGTCTATCTCGGCTCAAATCTATGCAAAATTGCACAGGCATATCGGTACGCATTATAGCCGTATCAGTACATGTAGCAGGAATTTATACTTGATGTCGGTACACGGGCAACCATATCGTTACGCCCTTATTTTTGATATCGAACAACCATATTGGTACACTTGAGGATCATACCGATACACTTTTACAAAATAAACTTGTATCGATATGGGCAAGGGGTGCATCGGGCAGTCTATTATTTCTGGTAATATGCTTTGCTAAAGTTTAAATCTTTGCAGTTTAGTCCCTATTTCTTGAATGTGCAATTAAATGAGTTTGGATAATTATTTTATGTTTAAATTTAAATTCAATGCATGTAATGTGATTAATTAAGGTTTGGTAATTTTGGATTTAAGTAATCCTTTTAGGTTTTTCAAAATTACAATTTGGTCCCTAAAATGTGTTCTCGATCAATTGGACGCCAATTCGACGCCCGATTTAGTTATAAATTTCACCACTGCTAGCATGATCACCTTAGGGATTAATTATGCATTTAGGAAAGATAAAAAAGAAAATGGATCGTTTTCTAAGTAATTTGTTCGGGTTTGTCTTGGGAAACCTAATACAGCTCGCTCAGTTCGGTCTGACGTCTAGACCGGGTCAAGGGGGTTACATTTGGTGGTATCAGAGTCAAGTTATGATAGTTGGGAGGTAGGTTATGATTGATGAGAGACATGTTATAATTGTTTGGAGGTATGTTGTGCTGCTTAAGATGATGTTGATTGTTGTATGATATGTATGGTATTTAATTATATGAATTTATATATGAAATGTGATATTTTGGGGTAGAATCTTGGGTACACATTGCCTTATTACTACAACTGTAAAAGGATTTTTTTTGAAAAGTGAACGTCTTGGATCCATGCTTGAAGCTATAATAATTATATTTTTTGTTATATTTTCATGCTATAAATACATATTTTTGAGTATGGCATCGAAACGAGAGCTTAGGTCAAACTCGAGTAATGCTGCCGGAGGGCAGTGAGTTGAGGGTGAGATAGTGCACCTTGAGGGGTTGCCACCTCTTCTGTCTAATCCTCTAACTGGGTGGATGTTGGGCAAGCACTATCAGTTCCACTTGGACCATTCTTTGGGGATGTGACGCCATTGATTCAGGCTATGACTGGAGCTTTTCAGTCAGCTGTGGCTGGAGTGCATATTCAAGAACCAGCATTTGTAGTAACTGTTAACATGGGACTTCCGCTAAAGTATTTGCGTAGTTTGGGAGGTTCTGAGTTTAGGGGTCTAGCTCCAGAGGCAGTTGAGGAGTAGTTCGCGAGTTCTGAGATGATTCTTGGTCAGATAGAGTGTACTGATATTCTTAAGTTAGGATGCATAGTATCTTTGCTTTAGGGAGATGCCTATAGTTGGTGGACTACCACTATAGCGGGAATAACACCTAAGGATGTGTCGTGGGAATTTTTTGGTGTTGCTTTTTGGAGAAAGTATTTGGGTAATCAGTACCAGGATGAAAAAAATGTAAGTTTGTGTCTTTAGTCCAGGGCAATATGTATATTGTGGAGTATTTGGTTCAGTTTGTTCATTTGAGCCAGTATGCACCTGAGTTGGTTCCAGATAATCGACAACAATGTGATCATTTTCGATATGGTTTGGTTAAGGATGTTAAGACCTATATATTGGCTTCAGACTACAGTAATTTTGATGTCTTGGTTATCCGAGCCAATGACATTAAACAGAACTTTGGTTTGTCTTCTCGTTCTAGAGGTTCGAGTTCTGGCAAGAGAGTTTCTGATTTAGATGTTGGTGGTGGTCAGTTTAAGAAGATTTGAGAAAAGAAGTATCATCCTGATAAAAAATATGGTGGAGGTTATGCCGGACAGGGACATCAGGGTCAGAACACCTATGCTGGAGTACCCGAGTATAGGCACTGTGGGAAGTGTCATCCGAGAGAGTGTTAGGCTATACATGGTACATGTTAGAGTTATGGTTCACAGGATCATTTGAGACGTGATTGTCCACAGATGGCTAAGGATGGATAGGCTCATACACCTGATGTTCCACCGTAGAGAGGTCATGCTTGTGGCCGAGGTAATTTCCATCGTTGAGAGAAAGGTAAAAAGATTGTTGCTCATACAGTGGTTATTCAACCCGAGGGTGGTGGACCTGTGAGGATCTATGCGCATCGCGAGGGAAAGAATGACACAGATGTGATTGCAAGTACTTTTACTTTGCAGTCTATGTCATTACTTTCTTTGATAGATTTCAGTTCTACGCATTCATATATCATGTGCGGTCATGCATGCTTGCTTGATATACCTGTAGAAGTGTTAGATATAGGTATGCACGTAACTATTTTTTTGGAAAAACAATAGTCGCTAAGAGTTTGTATAGGAGATGTCCTTTGATGGTTCAAGGTTACATGTTTGCGGCTGATTTGATGTTGTTGTTTCATGGTTTTGATGTAATCTTGGGGATGGATTGGTTGTTTGAGTATAAAGCTGTGGTTTATTTTGAGACCAATAGAGTTTTGTTGAAACTTGCTGAGGATTACGAAGTGGTGGTTGTGGGCGAGAATGTTAAATTATTGTCCAATGTAGTTTCAACTTTGGAAGCGCGAAAGTTATTGGAGCTTGGGGGGTCAAGCGTATTTGGCTTATGTTATAAACTAAAATATGAAGGAGGTGCATGTCCAAGATATCCATACCGTTCGTGATTTTCCAGGGGTGTTTCTGGAGGAGTTTTCTGGGTTACCACCGGATAGGGAGGTAGAGTTTTACATCGAGACATACACGGATGCAGCTCTGGTGTCGATTGCACTGTATCGCATGGCGCCGAAGGAGTTTAAGAATTTAAAGACGCAGCTTCATAGTTGTTTGATCATGGTTTCATCAAACCTAGTGTGTCATCGGGGGGAGCACCGGTGTTGTTCGTGAAGAAGAAGGATGGCACGATGAGAATGCACATTGATTATCGGCAACTGAACAAGTTGATGATTAAGAATAAGTATCCTTTACAGAGGATTGATGATTTTGGGGTGTTGCGGCATTTTCTAAGATTGATTTGAGGTTTGGGTATTATCAGTTGAGGGTGAAGGATAAAGACATGTCGAAGACAACTTTTCGCACGCGTTACGGGCATTATGAGTTCTTAATGATGTCGTTTGGGTTGACTAATTTGCCCGTAGATTTCATGGACATGATGAATTGGGTATTCCATGAATTCTTGGATGAATTCATGGTAGTGTTCATCAATGACATTCTCTTATACTCTCGTACTGAGGAAGATCACGATCGACACCTAAGGATTGTGTTGCAAGTTTTGTTGGATAATCAATTGTATGCTAAGTTGAGCATATGTGAGTTTTGGACTAAGGAAGTAGTTTTTCTGGGTAATGTTTTTTTGGTAGAAGGTATTTGTGTGGATTTATAGAAGATTGAGGCGATCATAAATTGGAAGCAACCTAAGTCAATGACGGAGGTTTTTAGTTTCTTGGGGTTAGCAGGATATTATTGTCGCTTTGTGGATGGTTTCTCAAAGGTTGCTGCTCCTTTGACAAAGTTATTACAAAAGGATGTAAGTTTTGAGTGGACGAAGAGTAGAGAACGAGCTTTTGATAAGTTGAAGGAAGCTTTGATGCAAGCTCTGATCTTGATTCAACTTGAGCCAGGAAATGAGTTTTTGGTTTTTAGCGATGCATCTTAGATTGGTTTGGGGGTGTTAAGGTAAAGGGGAGGTAGTGGCTTATGCATCTAGGCAGTTGAAGGTGTACGAGCGAAATTATCCTACGCATGATATAGAGCTTACCGCAGTGGTGTTTGCATTGAAGATTTTGAGGCATTATCTGTATGGTGAGAAGTGTATTGTGTGCATGAATCACAAGAGTTTGAAGTATCTGATATGACAAAAAGAGTTGAATCTTAGGCAACGAAGATGGTTAGAGTTGCTTAAGGATTATTATTTGATGATAGAGTATTATCCGGGTAAGGCTAATGTTGTAGCTGACGCCTTAACTATGAAGGTTGTAGTGGAGTTGAGAGCAATTTTTGCTCGATTGATGTGACGCAAGACAATAGTTTGTTGGCTGAGTTACAAGTGAAACCATCGTTATTACAATTGATCAAGGAGAAACAACTGTATGATGATTCGTTGGTACTACATGTTAAGGATATTATGGATGGTAATCAGACCGATTTTTGTTTTGATGATGAGAGTGTTTCATGCTTCAAGAGTCGAGTAGTTGTGCCGAAAGATGAGGAGTTGAGGCACACTATTTTGATTGAATCCCATTCGAGTCGTTTTGCTATACATCTGGGTAGTATAAAGATGTATCAGGATTTGAAGGAGAATTATTGGGTTGATTTGAACAAATATGTAGTAGTGTTTGTTGCTCGATGTTTGGCATGTCAGCGTGTTAAGGCTAAACATTAGTTTCCTTTTGGGTTGGTACAACCATTGAGGATTCTAGAATGGAAGTGGAAGACAATTACCATAGATTTTGTGATTGGATTTTCGTGACGCCGTCAAGGAAGAATTCTGTTTGGGTAATTGTGGATCGATTTATGAAGTTTGCATATTTTCTGGTAGTGCATACGACATATACGTTGGTTAAGTTAGCGGATATGTATATTGGTGAGATTGTGAGGTTGTACGGGGTACCTAAATCTATCATGTCAGATAAGGATCCGCTTTTTACATCAAGGTTTTGGGAGTGTTTGCACAGAGCCCTGGGTATATGGTTGAATTTCATTACTTCGTATCATCCCTAGTCGGATGGTCAGTCTGAATGTGTTATTCAAGTGTTGGAGGATATGTTGCGGTGTTGCGTCATTAATTTTTAGGGATTGTGGGAGAAGCATCTACAGTTGGTGGAGTTTGCTTATAGCAACAGTTATCAAGTGAGTATTCAAATGGCTCCGTATGAAGCTTTGTGTAACACCCAATTTTCCCTAAATTTAAAACCCTAAATAGTGAAAAATCCCCAATTTCGTAACCCCCATTTTTGGGAATAAAGAAGTGAATCCCTAATTGAATTCAGTGACCTAATTGTGGAATTCCAAACTTCAGTGTTCACAGTGTAATGCGGGGGAAGTTGGGGCCCTTTGGTAGTAATTTGCCCTTTTCCCCTAGGGTATTTATATCCTCTTATAACACTCAAAATCCCCTCAACTCATTTTAGGGAACCCTACCCGCAACCCTCACAAAATTCTCTAAAATTTTAACCCTCTTATCGTATCATCCGTCGAGTTGGACCAGTTACCTATCAGCTTGAGTTACCACCAGAACTTAAGCATATCCATGACGTCTCCTTGTCTCTGTGTTGAGATGCTACCATGCTGATCCGTCTCATATTATTCCTGCGGAGGAGATTGAGATTAGTCTCGACTTGCTTTTTGAGGAGGAGCAGTTAAGATTCTTGCTCAGGACAAGAAAGTTCTCCGGAGGAAGACCATTAAGATGGTCAAGGTCTTGTGGCAAAATCCTGGTCAGGATGAGGCTATATGGGAGCCCAAGGCTGTTGTTAAAGCTCAGTATCCACATCTTTTTGATCCAGGTAAATTTTGAGGCCGAAATTTCTTTTAATGAGGAGAGAGTTGTAACACCACATTTTTCCCCAAATTAAAAACCCTAAATAATGAAAAATCCTTAATTTTGTAACCCTAATTTTTTGGAATAAAGAAGTGAATCCCTAATTGAATTCATTGACCTAATCGTGGAATTCGGAACTTCGGTGTTCACAGTGTAACGCGGGGGAAGCTGGGGCCCTTTGGTTGTAATTTGCCCATTTTCGTAAGGTATTTATACCCTCTTATAACACTCAAAATCCCCTCAGCTCATTTTACGGAACCCTAGCCGCAAACCTCACTAAATTCTCTAGAATTTTAACCTACCTCCCTTATGTTTCTGGTAAAACTCCAGCCAAGCTTCGACCGACCCCTAGACGTCATCCGTGTCGTGCACGACCACCACCGTTAGCCTCCTTTCCTTATCTCCTTTGAAACCCAACCATTCCTATATCATTTCTGCCTGACATTAGCATTCGAACCACCCTTTGGTCTGATCATAAGCCTTGCACCACCGTTTTCCTCCGCTCTTCTTGCATTTTGTCTTGGGTAAGCCTCCGTTCGAGTTGCTCTCGTTTCGACCGTCGTTCTGTTTTTGTTTTGGATAAGCTTCAAAATGAGTTCGCTGGGTGCGTGAGGTGTGAGAGAGTGGTCCGAACCATGGTTATGGTCAGATTGTGACCATCAAGGTCATCGGAGTGGGATCGTCGACAAGCCGTGCCATCAGGGGTATCAAACCCTAAGATCCAGTTACCATGGTAGGGGGATTTGGGCCAGTGTGGTTTTGGGCTTAACCAAGGTTTACTTGGAGAGGCCAAGAGAGAGAGAGAGAATAGTAGCAAGCCCAAATATGGTGGAAAGCCAGATCGAAGCAGTGAACTAAACCATTAACCTGACCCAAAGCATTGACCCGACCTGAATAGTTAACTTGACCCAAACCGTTGACCTAACCCAGACTATTGACCCATTGACCGTGACCCGAGCTAACGCCAATATTGAATTTTTGGCTGACGTTAGTGTTGACTTTTTGGCTGACGTCAATGTCAATTTTTACCGACGTCAGCGTTGACTTTTTGATGACATCAATGTTGACTTTTTCAACCCGAGTCAACTTTATGTTTTTCGATGTTATAGTTCCAACTCCACTGTCTGTTTTCCTAAATTCAAACCTGAAAGATCGTTTCGCTTTTTACAATTAACTGTATTTAATGTTTTAAGAATCTTGGATGTCAAAATCTAATATGATTGTGTTCAGGAGACGTTAACTCGGAGACTAAGAACCTTCATCCTCCTCCACCTGGTTGACCTCTTTCTACACAGCCTGCGAGTTCTGCACGTGAGTATGGTTTTGTTTAGTGTTTAATTCAGTATGGCATAGTAGTAGTAAAAATTATGTTCTGTTAACCTCATAGGTGTTGACTCTTTCCGACCTAATACTAGAGCAGAGCGTGGGAGACGTCACTCTCGATGTTGAGTTATTAGTTGCCTAAGGTGTGTCTCCTCTTGTGCTATATCATTTTTGTGCTCTCTGTTATGCGTGCATATTGTATATGTGACTGATTAAATGATCTGTGAATTATGGTATGTTTTGTATAATGGCGTGTCACGTATCAAATATCAGAATCGGATAAAATTGATATCGGACATATATCGTATGCCACTTGAATAATAGATCAGATATATAAATATATACTCAGATTTAGAAATTAAAATCGAAACAGGTTATATCATTTGGGTTGGGAAATTGTACATGGAAGTTCAGCGGGTTCACCTTTCGGGCTAAATTCTACTTCGGATCTGTGGCTCTACCCACAGGTCGAGTTTCCACTTCGGATGGTGATGATGTAGTTATAGTGGGTCTATGGAACCTTACTCTTTGGATGGTGTATAGAGATGGGTGCTTGACATTACACTCTTTGTTCTTATTGTATGCATATGTATATCAGAATGTCAGTTGAGCTGTGTTTGTTATTTAGTATTCTGTTATGTGTTTTCCTTCTGCACTTTAGAGACACACTGAGCTTCATCGCTTACTCCTCCTTAGTTCCTCTTTCATATTCTCAGGCTTAGGCGTACGGTACTTGGAGGACTCATATCTTTAGACTTATCTACATTTTTCAGTACGATTATTCAGACATTTAAACTTAATTATATTATTTTAGATTACTATATATTTTGGACTTTGGACATTATTATTTGGGGATTTACTGTTTTATCATACATTTCGTGAATTTTCTTTCGATATTAATGGAAATTTTAATTTATGATTAATTGACTGTGTTTTTATATAAACATATATATCTATGTATGTATTTTCAGATATTCAATAAATAAATTGAAATATGTTTATTAAACCTAAAAACCTATCTTGAGGGACAAGTTTTCTTACTTGACTTCTAAGATTCAACTTAAGAAATTAGGTTGGATTTAAGAGGTTACATTTAGTAGTACCAGAGCCTAGGTTTAACCATCGGACTGTGAGGCTCACATAAAATTTTAAACTGAAAATAGTGAGACGTGGGCTTGGATTCTGTTACGGTGCAAAGAGAGTTGCTTCGTCACTCTGCCAGTCTGAGGGTGTGAGAAAACCTATATTTACTGAGTTTTGGCTGTCGAGATGACCATGTTTGATGGCAAGACGGGTACAAACTCGATTGATACTGAGTATTGGCTGAAGAAGCTTCAACGATTGTTTGTTGAGATGGACTATCCTGTTGATCAAAAATTGAGGGCCGCTATATCATTGCTGTAGGGTGAGGCCCAAAACTGGTGGGAGGCAGAGGAAAGAGTTGTTCTAGCCAGTCAGGTTTCATGGGAGTTTTTCAAACAGTCATTCTAGGACCAGTAGTTGGGTCTGAGTATCTAGCAAAGTGTCGAGACGACTTTACGAATCTTAGCAGATGGATATGAGCGTTAATGACTATGAGATAGAGTTTTGAGACTTCTCAAGTATTTTCTAAGGCTGGTTACTACAGAAAAAGAGAAGTTTGATCGATTTTTGAGAGGGCTGCATTTTTTTTATCAAGACTGGAGTTGCTTTGCATCAGGATACGGAGTATAAAAAGATTACCAAACGGGCCAGAACTGCTGAGTGGATAGAATTAATAAAGAAACAACAAGAGTCTCAGGGTAATGATTGGGCCAGGAGACAAACGACCTCATCGATTCAGCACAGTCAGGGGAATCAGTATAGAAAAAGGACTAGAGATGAGTACGACCATCAGAGTTACTCCAGAGCGAGACCGGTGACATTTATTGTTGTAACCGCCAGTGTTGGAGGTTCGTCTAATTCTCGTGGGGTGCCATAATGTTCTTTTTGCAAGAAATGGCATCCAAACGAGTGTAGGAGGCAGTCTAGGGCTTGTTTTCGATGTGGTTCTTTTGAGCACCTCTTTAGATATTGTCCAGTGTCACCTTCAGCTGTTTATGTTCTAAGTCAGTCTCTGGTATCTATTCAGACTCCTAGTAGAGGGAGAGGTCATGGTAGATCTTCTGTTTTCGGTACTGCTGGTAGGGGTAGGCCTGCTCAGAGTAGAGGATCAGCTATTTCAGGGGCGAGACAGTCAGGGTTGGTTTATGCTACCAGGAGACATGAGGATTGTGCTGAGCCAGATGTTGTTGCTGGTACTTTTTCTAATCACAATATCTCATATTTTGCACTACTGGATAACGGTTCTACTCATTCGTATGTTGCGAGTTCTGTATCTGGGGGTCTTGAAATTCCTATTGAGGATGTTGCTAATGTTGTTACTATATATAGTCTGATAGGTAACCCTATTGTGGTATCTAGGTTGTATAAAAATTGTCCTCTTGAGATTTAAGGGGAAATCTTTCCGGCTAATTTGATAGAGTTACCTTTTGGGGAATTCGATCTAATTCTCGGCATGGACTGGTTGTCTGCTCATTGAGTCAATCTAGATTATGAGAAGAAAATATCAACTCTAAAAACTTTTGATGACTGGAATGTAGTTCTTTTTAGAGAATGTCGAGGGTTTCTATCTAACATTATTTCGGATTTCAAAGTTGGAAGATGAGAAGCAGGTTTATGCAAAATTCAGTAAGTGTGAATTTTGGCTGTCAGAGGTGATGTTTTTGGGGCATATCATTTCTGTTGACGGTATTCGAGTTGATCTGAAGAAGATTGAGGCTATCATGAGTTGGAAGCACCCCAAGAATGTTCTTGAGATCCAATGTTTCTCGGGATTAGCTGGCTATTATCGGAGGTTTGTTGAGGGTTTCGCGATCATCGCATCTCCGTTGACTAAACTTATGAGAAATAATGTTTCTTTTGCCTGGTTTGAGGCTCAACAGACTAGTTTTGAGAAACTTAAGATAATGTTGACTAAAGCATCAGAACTAATCCAGCCTGAGCCGGGGAAGGCTTACACCGTATACAACAATGCTTCTCACACCGGATTGGGGTGTGTTCTGATGCAGGATGGTAAGGTAGTGGCTTATGCTTCCAGACAACTAAAATCGCACGAGTGCAACTACCCTACCCACGGCCTAGAGCTCGTTGTTGTGGTATTTGCTCTCAAGATCTGAAGACACTATCTCAATGGAGAGAAGTGTTATATTTTCACAGACCATAAGAGTCTGAAATATCTTCTCACTTAGAAAGAGCTAAACTTGAGACAGCGACGTTGGTTAGAACTTCTTAAAGACTTGACTGTGAAATTGAGTATCATCCAGGCAAGGTCAATTTTATTGTTGCCAACGCCTTGAGCCGTAATGCATTTCAGATTTAAGAGCCCTGTTTGCTCGGTCTAGTTTGTATGAGGATGGCAGTCTTTTGGCAGAACTTTAGGTTATTCCTACTTTGATTTCTGACATTCAAGCTGAGCAGCCTAGTGATCCGTTCTTGATGCACTGTATAAGAGACATTGAAGAAGGAACATCTAAGGATTTCTCTATTGATCAGGATGGTGTACTGTGTTTTCAGGGTCAATATTGTATTTCGAGGAATTGTGTCTTGAAGCAGGTTATCCTTCGTGAAGCCCTTTGATAGTCCTTACACTATGCATCCCGGTGGGGATAAAATGTATAAGAATCTTCGAGTGAGATACTAGTGGAAGGGCTTGAAGAGGGATGTTGTTGGGTTTGTGTCAAAATGTTTGACTCGTCAGAAGGTGAAAGTAGAGCATCATCGTCCGTCTGGGTTACTTTAGCACATTGAGGTTCCTCAGTGGAAATAGGAGCATGTGAAGATAGATTTTGTCAGTGGTCTTCCTTTGACTCCCTCAAAGAAAGACTCATCTGGGTTGTTGATCGGTTGACTAAGTCTGCACACTTCATTCATGTTCGAGTTAACTATTCTTTCAGTAGGTTAGCTAAGCTTTACATCTCAGAGATTGTTAGACTTCATGGGGTACCCTTGTCTATCATTTCTGATCGGGACCCAAGGTTCACAGTGAAGTTCTAGAGGTCTCTTCATACTGTTTTGTGTACTTATTTGAATTTCAATACTTCTTATCATCTGCAGACCGATGGCCAGTCTGAGCAGGTAATCCAGGTTCTTGAAGATATGTTGAGGGGTGTGTTGTGGATTATAGAGGCAGTTGGGAGGATTTCTTACAGCTTGTAGAGTTCCCCTACAATAATAGCTATCAAGCTAGTATCAAGATGGCACCATATGAGGCTCTGTATGGGCGTAAGTGTCGTACACCTATTGGTTGGACCAAGCTTAATGAGAACAAATTATTGGGACTGGATATTGTTCATGAGGCTGAGCAGGCTGTTAGATTGATTTGGGATCGGCTTAAGGCTACTTTTGACAGATAGAAGTCTTATGCCGATTTGAGACGTCAGGATCTTGAGTTTGATTTGGGAGATAGGGTTTTCTTGAAAGTATCTCCGTGGAGGAAGGTACTTTGTTTCAGTCGGAAAGGCAAGCCGAGTCATCGTTTTATAGGGCCTTACAGTATCATCCGTCGAGTTGGACTAGTTACATGTCAGCTTGAGTTACCACCAAAAATTAAGCGTATTCATGACGTCTCCATGTCTCTGTGTTGAGGCGCTACCATGCTGATCTGTCTCATATTATTCCTGTGGAGGAGATTGAGATTCATCTCGACTTGCACTTTGAGGAGGCGCCAATTAAGATTCTTGCTTAGGACAAGAAAGTTCTCCGGAGGAAGACCATTAAGATGGTCAAGGTCTTATGGAAAAATCGTGGTCAGGATGAGGATACATGGGAGCTCAAGGCTGTTGTTAAAGCTCAGTATCGACATATTTTTGATCTAGGTAAATTTCGAGGCTGAAATTTCTTTTAAGGAGGGGAGAGTTGTAACACCGCAATTTTCCCCCAAATTAAAAACCCTAAATAATGAAAAATCCCTAATTTTTTGGAATAAAGAAGTAAATCCCTAATTGAATTTATTGACCTAATTGTGGAATTCAGAACTTTGGTGTTCACAGTGTAACACGAGGGAAGTTGGGGCCCTTTGGTTTAATTTGCCCTTTTCCCTAGGGTATTTATACCCTCTTATAACACTCAAAATCCGCTCAGCATATTTTAGGGAACCCTAGCCGCAAACCTCATAAAATTCTCTAGAATTTTAACCCACATTCCTTACGTTTTTGACAAAACTTCGGCCAAGCTCCAACCGACCCCTAGACGCCGTCCGGGTCGTGCACGACCACTACAGTTAGCCTCCCCACCTATCGCCTTCGAAACCCAACTATTGCTTCATTGTTTTTTCATGGCATTAGCATTCGAACCACCGTTGGGTCCGATCATAAGCCTTGTACTGCCATTTTCGTCCGCTCTTTTTGCCTTTCATCTTGGGTAAGCCTCCATTCGAGTTGCTCTCATTTCTGCCGTTGTTCTGTTTTGGTTTTTGATAAGCTTCAAAATGAGTTCGTTGGATGCGTGAGGTGTGAGGGAGTGGTCTGGACCATGGTTATGGTCTAATTGTGACCATCGAGGTCATTAGAGTGGGATCGTCGACAAGCCGCGCCATCAGGAGTATTAAACCCTAAGATCCAATTACCATGGTAGGGGATTTGGGCCAGTGGTTTTAGGCTTAACCAAGGTTTACTTGGAGAGGCCAAGAGAGAGAGAGAATAGTAGCAAGCCCAAATATGGTGAAAAGCCATATTGAACCAGCTCAGCCTAGACCGAAGTAGTGAACCGAACCATTGACCTGACCCGAAGCGTTAACCCAACCTGAATAGTTGACCTGACCCAAACCGTTGACCCGACCTGAAGCGTTGACCCAACTCGGACTGTTGACCCGTTGACCGTGACCTGAGCTGACATCAGCGTTAACTTTTTGGCTGACATCAGCGTTGCCTTTTTGCCTGACGTCAGTGTTAACTTTTTGGCTGGCGTCAACATTGACATTTTGGATGACGTTAGTGTCGATTTTTTGGTTGACATCAGCGCTGACTTTTTGATGACATCAGCGTTTACTTTTTCAACTCGAGTCAACTTTACGTTTTTCGATGTTTTGGTTCCAAATCCACTGCATGTTTTCCTAAATTCAAACCTGAAAGACCGTTTCTCTATTTACAATTAATTGTATTTAATATTTTTAGAATCTTGGATGTCGAAATCTGATTCGTATATGATTGTGTTCAGGTGACGTTGACTCAGAGACTAAGAACCTTCCTCCTCCTCCACCTGGTCGACCTCCTTCTACACAGCATGCGAGTTCTACACATGAGTATGGTTTTGTTTAGTGTTTAATTCAGTATGGCATAGTAGTAGTAAATAATTATGTTTTGTTAACCTCGTAGGTGTTGACTCTTTTCGACCTAATATTAGAGCTGAGCGTGGGAGACGTTACTCTCGATGTTGAGTTATTAGCTGCCTAAGGTGTGTCTCCTCTTGTGCTATATCATTTTTGTGTTATATGTTATGCGTACATATTGTATATGTGACTGATTGAATGATCTATGAATTATGGTATGTTTTGTTTGACGGCATGTCACATATCAAATATCATAATCGAATAAAATTGATAGCAGACATATATCACATGCCACTTAGTTCACCTTTTAGGCTAAATATATACTCAGATTCAAAAATTAAAATCAAAACAGGTCATATTATTTGGTTTTGGAAATTGTACGG
The DNA here is from genome assembly GCA_019671005.1 of Hibiscus mutabilis. Taxonomy (NCBI): domain Eukaryota; kingdom Viridiplantae; phylum Streptophyta; class Magnoliopsida; order Malvales; family Malvaceae; genus Hibiscus; species Hibiscus mutabilis. The sequence goes on along the minus strand of CM033743.1, from coordinate 34,142,053 downwards.
GGAAGTTTAGTAGGTTCACCTTTTAGGCTAAATTCTACTTCAGATCAGTGGCTCCACCCTCGGGTCGAGTTTCCACTTCGGATGGTGACGATGTAGTTAGAGTGGTTCTGGGGAACCTTACTCTTTGGATGGTGCATGGAGATGGGTGCATGACATTACACTCTTTGTTCTTATTGCATGAATATGTAAATCAGAATGTCAGTTGAGCTGTGTTTGTTATTCAGTATTTGTTATGTGCTTTCCTTCTGCACTTTAGAGACACACCGAGCTTCATCGCTTACCCCCTTAGTTCATCTTTCAAATACTCAGGCTTAGGCGTACGGTACTTGGAGGACTCATATCTTCAGACTTATCTGCATTTTTCAATACGATTATTCAGACATTGAAACTTAATTATATTATTTTAGATTACTATGTACTTTGGACTTTGGACATTATTATTTTGGTATTTACTGTTTTATCATACATTTTGTGAATTTTCTTTCGATATTAAAGGAACTTTGAATTTATGATTAATCGTCTGTGTTTTTATATAAATATATATATATATCTATGTATTTTCAGATAATTAATAAATAAGTTGAAATATGTTTATTAAACCTACAAACCTATCTTGAGGGACAAGTTTTCTTACTTGACTCCCAAGATTCAACTTAAGAAATTAGGTTGAATTTAGGAGGTTACACTTTGTATTATAGGAAGTGTCGTGCTCCTCTTTGTTGGGCTGAGGGAGGTGAGAAGTATGTTTCATTACCTGATATGTTGAAAGATACTAATAAGAAGATGAAGCTTATCTGTGATCGGCTGAAGATGGCTTCGGATAAGTAAAAATCCTATGCTGATTTGAAACGTAGGGAGATTGAGTTTACGATGGATGATAAAGTGTTTTTGAAAGTTTCACCTTGGAAGAAGATGATGAGGTTTGGACGGAAGGTGAAGTTGAATTCGAGGTTCATTGGGCCTTACGAGGTGTTAGAGCATGTTGGTCTAGTTGTTTATAGGTTGAGGTTACCCACGTAGTTGGAGAAGATGCATGATGTTTTCCATGTATCGATGTTTTCCATGTATCAATGCTTCGGAGGTACAAGTCAGATCCGTCGCATGTGATACTTGTCGAGGAGTTTGAGTTGAATCCAGATTTGACCTATGAGCAGGAATCGGTGAAGATCTTGGATTATAGTAGTAAGGTTCTTCATGGAAAGGCCGTTGAGTTGGAAAAGGTCTTGTGGCGATATCGAGGTGTCAAGGAGGCCACATGGGAAATGTAAGAGAACATGAAAAAGTAATTTCCTCATTTTTTTCGCCAGGTAAATTTCGGGGACGAAATTTCTTAATATTGGGAGAGTTGTAACGGCCCGAATTTGGGCCTAGAAGTTAGCTATATTGATTAGACCATTCAAGGGAAGCGAATTAGGTGATTCTTGCTAGTTTCAAGAATTAATTCATAATAAATTGTTTTTGGTTAAAATAATATATGGAAAAATATTAGAAAATGTTTAATTAATATTCTAAGAGTTTTGGGGAATCAATTTGAAGAAACAAAATTGGATTTTGGGACATTCTGGTCTGGTGACTAAAATGTAAAGCTTCAAAACAGGTTTGGTGACTAAATTGTAAAAGGGTCAAAACTTAGAATCTTTAAGGAGCTAATTTACTAAAATATTTAAACATATTTTTTTTCATTAATTTAGGCTATTTTTAAATGGGTTTTAAAAGGCTAATAAATAAAAATAAAAGAGATTTGATTAAAAAGAATTTTAATAACCAATTTCATTTTTTACGTACATACTTTTGCTCTCAACTTTCTCATCAACCAAACTATCAATTTTACTCTAAAATTGCTTAGGAATCATTCCTTTTTGATTTCTTAATTTATTCATTTGATTTCTAAAACAAATCCTATTTGCTTACTTGGAGATTTCATTCAAATCTTGCCAATTAAGGGGGAAGTCAACAATTATAGGTGATTTTTGTTTCTCTCCTCTAATCAAAGGTTCTTTACTAAAATTCACAAGTTCTTGATCCTTTACAATTTATTTTTGTTATGTTTTAATGAATAAATCATGATCAAAAGGTTTTAATTGAGTTTTGATAGGAAATTTGATAGATCTTGATAATAGATCTAATTTGTGTTGATTATAATTGATATAGATCACATTTGAGATATGTTTTAATGTTATGAGAAGAGAATAATAAAAAGAATCCCAAAACTAATTGAATTGCTAATTTTCTAGGTTGTAAATAGTTAGTTTTTGAAGTTTTATTGCTGTTAAAAGGTTGTTGGAGGTATAAGGTGGTGTTATTAGTGATTTTAGATGTTAACTGATGTTCTTAAGATGATGAAATTGTTGATTTATGGCTGCACTTCGTTTAGGTTGAGTGTAGTGATGTTTTTGGTTGTTCTTGGAAAGTGTTTGAACGCTTTTAGTGTGGCAAAGTTGAGAATGGATGTTGTTGGGATTAGAGATGCATTGTAATGCATTAATCCCCTGTTTTTGTATGGGTAAAATAGGGTAGATGGATCCTTTAGCAATTAGAGAAGTTTTGGAGGCTTTAAAAGCTTGATTTCGCATCGACAAGTGGTGTGTTGTCGGTGAGTGAAAACGTGGTTTATAGCTTTAAAAAGGTTTGAAAGTGATGTTGAGAGTTTAGATTGAGCTTGAAATGCTTGTCTAAGCTCAGAAGTAAGTATTAGACGATTTCGCTCTGAATTTCAGTTTGGCAAAGTTGATTTTCTCATGCCTATGTTTATGTTTTAATACCTACTATTTTATGTATGTTTGGAAATGAAATATGTTGCAAATGATCTTATATTGATGACACTTGAGTATGGCAAATGATTTGTGAAAAGGTTTTCAATGGTGTATAAATGCATGTTTTGTTACATTGAAAAATGGTTTGAATGATGCATATGAAAAATAGTGAGGTATCATGTTTAAAGTGGAATGTATTGGCTAAGTGACAATGAAATAAATGTTATCAGATATATTTGGCATGCCATAGGGTTTAAAGTGCACTATAATAAGTCGTCTCATGTGTGTCGAGGGGTTAATTGTGTCGTTTTCTCCACCATGGGAACCGCAACTATCGAGGGGTTAAACGTGTCGTTTGCTCCCATTGTAGATTTTATACATCATAACCATCAAGGGGTTAAATATGTCGTTTGCTCATGTTATGGATTTATGTGAAGTGGTCGAAGGAGCAACTTGTGAAATCCGTGTATCCGATGTATTTTTGATAAGGAAAGATTCTGTTTTTGGGTCACTTGAATGCCAATATATGAATTAATGTATCATGGTGGATAAATGTGTTTTGTATAATGAGATTTATATATGCTTTAATCTTCAAGCTTTGCTATTGAATGAATAAGCATGTGAAGGCTTAAATTGTGGTTTTGCTTATGGGATTATGCATGAGATCCATGATACATGTTTTGCATATGGTTTAATATGCATGTTTGCAAAGGAAAAAGGGCATGAGATGTTTAAGCATGAAGTACAAAGAGTTTTTTTAACTAAAATGATTTTAAATGCACTAATGAGTATTTTTAGAGCAACCCTCACTAGGCATTATTTTCTTACGCTCTCTTTTCTCATCAATGTAAGAAAGTAGCTTTCGGGGCAGCGAGCAAGTAAGGAGGAATCCAAGAATCGAATCATTTCAAGCATGGTTTTGATAAGTGAACTTGTAGTAAATAAAGGGCATTTTGATCAAGATGCATTTGGGGAGGTCGTATTCTTTCTCCCTGTGTTTGTTCAAGTTTCTTTTGATGTTTTGGTCTTGTATGACACTTTATGTCTTGCTTTGAGGGGTTGGGATATGATTTGTATGCTTGGGTAGAGATCATGCCTATAGGATCTTTGAGTGGATATGCTATGGTTGGAATGATCCTCTATCATGCCTATCTAAATGTGGAAATGTTGTTTAGAATGTTATATGATGTTTGCAAGATGTTTGAAGTATGTTAGATTGAGCCAAAGTGTCATGTGTTCGACCAAGAGGTCATTACAGGTCAGTCTGTACCGATACGGGTCCTCGGAGATTGGTACGTGGGGTCTATCTCGGCTCAAATCTGTGTAAAATTATATAGGCATATCAGTATGCCTTATAGCCATATCAGTACATGTGGCAGGAATTTAGACTTAGTGTCGGTACACGAGAAACTGTATCGGTACGCCCTTTAGCTACTGGAATCCCCTATTTTTGATATTGAACAACCGTATTAGTACGCTTGAAGACCGTACCGATGCCCTTTTAAGAAATAAACCCGTACCGATACGGGCAAGGGGAGTATCAGTACATAGTCTTTTATTTATGGTAATATGCTTTGCTAAAGTTTAAATCTTTGCAGTTTAGTCCTATCTTCTTGATCATGCAATTAAATGAGTTTGGATGATTATTTCACATTAAAATCTAACTGGAATGCATGTAATATGATTAATTATGGTTTGGTAATTTAGGATTTAAGTAGCCCTTTTAGTTTTGCAAAATTACAATTTGGTCCCTAAAATGTGTTCTCGATCAATTGGATGTCAATTTGATGCCCGATTAGTTATAAATTTCACCTCTGCTAGCATGATCACCTTAGGGCTTAATTATGCATTTAGGAAAGATAGAAAGGGAAAATTGGATTATTTTCTAAGCAATTCGTTTGATTTGTCTTGGCAAACCCAATATAGCTTGCTCGATTCGGTCTGGCATTTAGGCCGGGTCAAGGGGGTTACAATTTATATACACACGTGCGCACACATATATATCTAAATAGTAATTTGTTGTTTCTCCCTATTAAGTTGTTGAAGTATCAATTTTAAAACCTATGTTGCACTGATATAGATATGGGGACGGATATGGGAACGAAGACGGGGACGAAAAATAGAAATTTCCAAAATTATAGGGTACTGGTACGACATGGGTATGGAAAATATAAAATAAATTCTAATATATATACATATAATCATAAAAAGTGTAATGACTCAGGTTTTGAAACTCGAGTCGTGCTAAATCGAGGCATGGGCCTCGCGTTTGGGTCATGTTGTTGGGCCTAAAACCTTGGTGGTCTTGGTTTTGGTTTTGGGCTTGGGTTATGGGGTTATAGAGAGGAGCTTTATGGTAAATTCATAATTGAAAAAGAGGATGAGAGTTGGGGAGTTATGAGCTGCAGATTTGGTAAGACGGGGAAGTCATTTAGTCCCCCAAAAGCTCTCCTCACCATCTTTATCTTCTCTTCTCTATGAGTTTGAAAGAAAAACTCCACCTTTGTTAGTTTTGTGTTGAAATCTCGGATTGATGTAGAAGAGAAAGTTGTTAGGCATCCAAGGATCTACAATCCAAGGTAAGTTTTTCTTGAAATGGTGGAAGAAGGGGTTTTAGAGTGAGAACGAGAATGGTGTTTTTAATTCCATTTTTTGTTGTTGAATCGTCCTTTGAGCTTCTTTTAATCTCGCAACAATGTTGTAACTTGTTTACAACTTCTCCTTGTAGTTAAAGAGGTTGGAGAACATTCAAAGGCCCAAGGGAATAAGAAAGCTTGAGGTGGAGGTTGGGGTTCCTTTTAGCTTGTAATTCGAGGTTAGCACACTTCTAACTTCTATGTGTTCATGTGCATCATCATTTTGCGTTTTTTCGACAAAAAGGGATGACCAATTTTATTTCCTTATTTTTCATCACCAAAGCCAAGCCATAACCTCACGACCATAACCATCCATCCATCTATTTCTAATTCCCTCACCCATATTCAATCAATCTTCAAGCAACCAAACCAACTCCTTTATCGAGCCACTCTCTTGGCACCAACACTACCAAGCCCGATAGAACTTTTCAACCCAAACACAACCTGTAAAATTTAGTTGATTGAGCATAAATAATTGCGTTTTGGTATATTTTTCCTTTTTTTATTCGTTGTGTAACCAATTCTTATGATTTAATGAAAATGTTGATGAGTTTATTGGTAATCCTTTTTATTTTATTTCAATTTCTATCATCATGTTTGCATTTGTCTTTTTATATTAGATATATGTGTTGTTCGAATGTGCCTTTTTAAATGCGTAGCATATTGTTTGGTTTTGTTTATGGATATTTGCTTGCATAAAGGCATGTGTTTCTTATGTATTTATTTGTTTTCTTTTATATTCATGCCAATGTATATATGTGTAATTTGTATGTATATATATTTATTAAATTACTTTATATATGTTACTTTTTTATTATACTATTCATTATATTTATACATATGGTGGTTTTATATGTATATAGGTATAATTATAACACTTTTTTATATTTAAATCATATGTTAAAATATATGCATATAGTATATCATATGCTACCTTAATGTCGAGTTTATATGTGTTTGTTGTATTCTATTTTAATTTTGTTATTATTTTCTCATATTGGTATATATTTGTTCATGCATAATTAATTGCCCACGTGCTTTAAATTATCATGTCTAATTTGTTGTATATGGTGTTAGGCCTCTTATTTCGGTATTCTAGTGGGAGTGTCATCCCAGTCTCCGGATGTCATCTCCTTTGGTACCATGGATATCGAGGCAAATTTAATATTATTATGTGTACATGCATTTTAGGAATTAATTATTAAATTAAAGTGAATTTTGTATTTTTCTTAATAATTACGATACGAATCCTTAGGTACCAATTTTCGGCGTAGCGGAGTGCTAACCCTTCCCCGTACGTAACCAACTCCCGAACCCAATTCGAATACCTGGTTTTATTTTTGGTGTCCGGTCTACCAAAGTAGCCAGTGGCGACTCCATGTTTTTTAATTACAGGTTTTCATACAATTCCCCCTTTTAAATCATTTTTCAATAAAATAGAAAAATCCTCATATATGATTTCTTAATTTTTGTAGCGGCTCAAAAAAATAGTCTCTAGAGCATGGCGACTCCGCTGGGGACATAATTTTGTGTTAACAAATAAAAATGGAGTAAAGCATTAATTTGGTTTGCATCGTTATTATTAAGAAAAATTTAAATTGGATTTAATTTAATTTTTAGTTTCTAAACCTTGTTTGATTTTGTATAATGTTTGATAAATTGTCATCATATATTAGTTTCAGAACCTTTAAGTCGGAGTGATTACTTCACTTCATAGGGTGGTCACCTCCGTATGGTATTGTAATTCACTTCTGGAATTCGGTCCTTATATTTTTTGGGGTTTTCACCTCCGTATGATATAAGGGTCGTAATCCCCCGAATCGATGTCCTAGCAATAGTTTCGGTACCGTTTATTTTAGAGCTTAACCACATATAGTGGACCGTAGAAGCCCACCCTTTGTAAGAACTATGTCGTTATGCTGCCCGTTTAGAATTAACCCTTTTAGGTATTGTTTGCTTTTATCTGTTGTACATACCTTTTACTCGCTTCGAATTGATTACTTTATTTTTATTGTTGAGTATTTAATTTATTTTAATTTGTTTATTCAATTGTTTTGCTATACTGATTTGTTTTTTGTTTTTCCTTTTTTGTATCCAATTTGCATCTCATATCATACATAAATATTGATTCGAAAACGGTCCAATTTAGAAGACAATCCAAATAAGAGAGAAGTATGTGATACCAAGAGCAATGATGCTACATTATCTGATTGAGCTGAACGAAGACCAGTGGAGAAAAAGGATAGTTCAACAATGAGATACATATCGAGCAAGAAGGCGACGTGACTTGGACGCACAATTCGAGATTCAGCTCATTTGCACCCAAATCTACCAAGGAAGAGACTTTTTTCTACACGCTGTCTGCACAGACTAACAACCTTTCAAAGGCCCTTAGGTATATAGATGTCACTTCCATGGACCTTTTGGTTAGTAGAAGAAGAAAACAACGAGATTGCCACTCAGACTAGAGACAACATCAAATAGAATGTGAGTCTTGTTTCACAAAGTCGAGATGTCATGATAATCATTATCTGTAATTCATTATGCCAGCTTCTTATAATCAGATATCTTCTCTATTAAGTAAAGGCCTTTCTAAGGACGTTTCGAGAATCAACACACACATTGGCATTCATTCTTACATTCATTTTTATTGCATTTGTTAATGTTGCTCTTAGTTTGTGCATTCTTATAACACATATCATGCATTAATAAAACCATGAAATTAACTGGGACAATTTCATGTCAGAAAGATTGATTTCGGATTATAATTATTCTACACCAGTACGATATTTGTTTATGAATCAAAGAGAATGAAGATAGAGTGTTTAATTTGGAACAAGGACAGAGAAATCTCGAGACCCATTTGGATAGAACTGGACAGAGTATTAGCGATCAGATTACACAATCACAGGCTGCGATTATTGCCCAAATAACCGCTCTACTTGGAAAAGGAGACAACAAGGAAAAAGTCTTTGATGGCCCTGCCAAAGAGAAAAAGTGGAACACAACTCACACAGAAACAATGAACCCTGCAGAGAAGGTATATATCGACACCACTAGGGCATCTACAGCCCACCCAGTCGGGGCATCTGTGAGTTAGCCTATTTGTTTGGGAGCAAATTATGAAGGTGAAGAACCTAAGCTAGGTATGATGGATGAGTCGAGAAAAGGATTAAGAATGATATGGGCAAGGTGTATGAGGAGAAATTTCATTCTTTTGAAAAAAGACTTGAGTCCATGAAAGGGATGAATGAACAAAGAGATGAGTCCGTCGATTTGAGCCTTGTGGAAGATCTGGTTCTCCCACCAAAATTCAAAGTACCTAACTTCAAAAAATACGATGGGACCATTTTTCCTTCTGCACATATTACTATGTATTGTCAAAAAATGATGGTCTTCATAAAAAATGAAAAACTCCTCATTGATTGTTTTCAAGACAGCTTGACAGGGTTGACAATTTATTGGAATACTCATCTTAGCTGAGCTGACATTAAGTCATGGAGAGACCTTTCAAAAGCCTTCATAGATCAATACAAGCATATAACAGAGATGATCACAAATCGATTCCTACTGCAAAGTTTAGAACAGAAGGCTGACGAGAGTTTTCACCAATACGCTCAACGATGGCGAGACATGGCAGCTCAGGTTCAACCCGCGATCCAAAAAAGAGAAATCACTCATATGTTTGTGGACACTCTAAAAGGAGTGTTGTACGATCGCTTGATAAGTTACCCTGTCATTAGCTTTACGGAATTGGTCATTACTGGAGAGGGCCTCGAGGATGTTATGAAAAAGGGAAAGATAAAAAACCCTACAACCCAACCCTTAAAAAGTGCTTTATTCGATTCCTATAACCTACACCGAGTTGTTCCCAACACTTGTTAAGAAGAAGCTATTGACCCCTGTCTAATCCAAGCCAAAAGATCCTCCATATTCGGAGGGATATGATGTCAATGCAGCATGTAACTACCACATGGGGAGTACAAGCCATACAACGGAGAATTGTAGAGCATTGAAGAACAAGGTTCAAAGACTGATTGAAGCTGGTATTTTGAAGTTTTAATAAAGAGAATGAAAGATATAAGTTTTGAGGAGATGTTGATTTCCCAATTTGGATGTTCATTTACTGATTCCTTGCATTTTGAATTTTTTTTGAAGTAATGCATGGAATCAACTTTGCTACTTTTGGCCCAAATGTAGCATAGACCTTTTTTTGTGAAGGGCATGTGTCATGTTTTGGGACTCTCATTCCAATGAAAAATGCATTTTGCTTAACATACAATGGCCTTGAAAGCATGTATATGTATATCTCTTCTTGCCTTTGTAGGTCACTGGATATCAATTGCAAGATGTGACATTGATTTTGAGATCAATTGAATGTTGTGATAACAATGAGGTATGATCACTAATAGACTCTGGTCAGTGAAGCAAGATTAGTACTCCTTTAATGACATTCGATTATGAGAAAAGCTCCAAAGTTAACCATACAGAGTTGCTTGAAATTGAAATAGCATAGTCTTCTGCACCCCGATGGATTGTAACTAATGACTAGAAATATAAATATAAATATATATATATATATATATATATATATATATAAAGAAAAGAGAAAAAAAAGAAAGAAGGAAGAAAGAAAGAAAGAAAAAGAAATGAACTACTAAGTAAATAAATCTCGAAGCACTCTGATGGAGCCTTGGGATTGACAATTCTAATAAGGATGCTTTACTCCACCTATTTAAGACCCTGGCGTCAGAGATAAATCCTTGAAGATACGATAATAATAATAATAATAATAATAATAATAATAATAATAACACAACACTAGTCGAAAGCACACACTTGCACCCATAATGTTATTCTTAGAATAATATTTTTGCACTCCAACGGTTAAACAAGTCTATTTTTTTGATGGAGCAGAAAATGAGAATTGAGAATGAGTAGTCTTCTGTAGCAACAAAGTAATCATGAGGATGAACTGAGTCATCTAGGGGATTTTACAACTTCGAATCGCCACAATATTCAAAGTCTTCACAGACACAAGCTATGCTTGAAATGATCACCGAAAGGTTAAATCTGAGATGCTCTTGCACTTGATATCCAGAGATTCTATTCTTATATATATATATATATATATATATATATATATATATATATATATAAGATTTTGGTTTCAAGGTCTTGTATGTTAATCTAAAGGACACCCTTCATTGGAATGTCGATTAGCAAAGTGACATTTTATGAGCAAAAAGATTTCTTTGTATTGCTTCAGAGATGAATTTCTAGATGCAAGGTTGTTAATGCAAATGATCAACCAGGCATAGACGATGGGGCATTACATGACAACAGAAAATAAAACACATTTTACGGTTAATGGGGCATCATTGTCCATGAATCAAAAAAGATCTCCTGCACATAAGAGTTCAAATCAGAATAGATGAGAAATGGCGCAGACCTGGAAGAGTTTGATTATTGTAAAAGTTAAAGGGCCTTTTTGAATAAAGAGATGATCTCGACCGAAGTCACTTGACCTAAAAGGTTGAACAGAGAATGAGCAACAAATTTTTTGGGGCAAAGTCTTTTGGAGCATAAGAATGATTAATGGTTGTAGTCCCAAGACGAAATCTGCCTACCAAAATATGAATGAAAATAAAAAATGATGATAGGACTTAAGAAAAGCTTAAGAAGAATTGTATGCATATTTGTATGGATATCTGCATCGTTGCATCTTAAAGTATGATCATGCATCATCTTTATCATATTAATTTTTACAAGTAGTTATTCAAGAGGACGACTTCGACAAGAACTTCGTGCACCTTTGCACCGACCAAGAAAGCACGTGCTTGCATGTCGTCTACATCTTTACATTTACCTTAGTTGAGCTTGCAAGTCCATTGCTTAAAAAATTCCTTAATTTTATCCTTTTATAAGGATATTTTACTTAAAACTGAATTCCTCAATACGATCATTCCATAAGGATATTTTCTCCTTTTGGTAGTCTCAAAGCGATATGTCATTTTTATTAAAACTCAAATTTCCCAATTTTATCCTTTCATAAGGATATTTTCTTAAAATCAATTTATTAATTTGATCCTTTCATAATGATGTTTTCTCCTTTTAGTAATCTCAAAGCGAGATATCTTTTTTATTAAAACCCAAATTTCCTAATTTTATCCTTCCATAAGGATGATTTTCTTAAAACTCTATTTTATTAATTTTATCATTTCATAAGGATGTTTTTCTTAAGACATGAATTTCTTAATTTGACCCTTCTATAACGGTGTTTTTCTTAAAAAATTAAAATTTTTAATTTCATCCTTCCATAAGGACATTTTTTTAAAAAAAGAAATTTTCTTAATTTTATCTTTTCATAAGGATGTGTTTCTTAAAACTCGAATTTCTCAATTTGATCCTTTTATAAGGATGTTTTTCTCAAAACTCAAATTTCTTAATTTTATCCTTTCATAAGGATGTTTTTCTTAAGACTCATTTCTTAATTTGATCCTTTCACAAGGATGTTTTTCTCAAGACTCAAATTTCTTAATTTTATCCATTCATAAGGATGTTTTCTTAAACCCTGAATTTCTCAATTTGATATTTTCTTAGGGATATTTTTCTTTAAACTCAAATTTCTTAATGCAGTCCATTCTTACAGATGTTTTTTCAAAACCAATTTCTCAATTCTATCCTTTCTTAAAGATGTTTTTCTTAAAACAAAGAGTTTCTCAATTATATCATTTCTTAAGGATGTTTTTCTTAAAACAAAGTTTCTCAGTTCCCTCCTTTCATAAGGTCGTTTTTCATAAAAAGAAAAGAAATTCTTAATTCGATCCTTTCATAAGGATTTTTTAGAACAAATTTCTTAATTTGATCCTTTCATAAGGATATTCTTTCATAAACTCAATTTCTCAATCTAATCATTTCATAAGAACACATTTTCATATAGCGAGAATATCTTAATTCAGTCCTTTCTTAAAGACGTTTTTCTCAATTAAAAGAACTTTTCAATTTGATCCTTTAATAAGGACGAGTTTTTGTGAAGTAAAGATTTTTAACTCGATCCTTTCATAAGGATATTTAAAAAAGGAAGAAGAGGAAAAAAGAGAGAGAAAAAGAAGAAAAAAAATGAAAATGAAAATGAAAAAAAGAAAATGAAGAAAAAAAGAGAGAGAAACAGAGAGAGAACTAAAGTGAAAATCTGAATAGGCACTTTAAAAAATAAGCAAAGAGATGATCAAATTCGATCGACCAGAAATATGTATGCAAAGACCATCAAAGATTTTGATCTACAACCTCGCATTTTGGAGGAATAGATCCCATCAGGATTTCAATCCGAAACTTCACATGTGAAAAGGTGGATCTTGGCAATGAACCAAGGGTCTTCTGTACTCACCCAAGAATGATGTTATAACATTCAGTTTTTGATTCCAAGATGATCAGAAATCGGGGTATCATCTTGAGGATTTCTATTCTCCGGCCTTTTGGAAAACAATGGAAATTTTTTATACTCACACCAAGAGAAAATAGGGTGCCATTGTTGAATAAAAAGGTTCTAGATAGAAAGAACTCGTATTTTCAAGACTTCAGAATGAACAGTTCTATATAGGAAGAACTTATAGCTCCAAGATTTCAAGGTGAGCAGTTATATATAGGAAGAATTCATAGCTCAAAAAATCCACCAAGAAAGCGGAAGGTTTTATATAGGAAGAACTTGCAACCTGAAGATTTTGCCAAAGACAAGCTGAAAGTTCTATATAGAAAGAATTTATAGCTTCAAGGTTTCAGACAGAGGAAAGAGAGAACCAGTTCCATATAGGAAGGACTCATAGTTTCGAACCTTCAGACAGAGAAGTAGGATAAAAATCAGTGCTTATGATCTTTGCTATATTCTCGTTTCACACGAATAAGCAAAGAGGGGCAGCTATAATCATTGATTTTTATCTGAGTTTTAACATTATTATTATTATTATTATTATTATAAAAAAGGCAAAAATAAAGAAAGGAAAAGTATTCCATGTGCAGCTCTCACCCATGCTCTGCTATCACTTTTCCTTTTTTTCCACACGCCACCCCCATGCCCCTAAGATTGCACTATCCATCGCCATGCCCTTGCACCATTCTTAGCCCTGCCATCAACTAACCCCTCCACCCTACATTCATCCACTCACTCAACCCCCACCTATCACAAAAACCACTCACCGGCCATCAACAATTCCCCTACTATATTTTTGTTTTTTTTCACAAAAAAAGGGATGACCAATTTTTCCCATATTTTTCATCACCAAAGCCAAGCCATAACCCCACGACCATAACCATCCATCCATCTATTTCTAATTCCCTCACCCATATTCGATCACCCTCCAAGCAACTAAACCAACTCCTTTATCGAGCCATTCTCTCAGCACCAACACTACCAAGCCCGATCGAACTTCTCAACCCCAACACAACCCGTAAAATTTAGTTGGCCGAGCATAAATAATTGAGTTTTGGGTATATTTTTCTTTTTTTATTCGTTTTGTAACTCATTCTTATGGTTTAATGAAAATGTTGATGAGTTATTGGTAATCCTTTTTATTTTATTTTAATTTCTATCGTCATGTTTGCATTTATCTTTTTATATTAGATATATGTATTGTTCGAATGTGCCTTTTTAAATGCGTAGAATATTGTTTGAGTTTGTTTATGTATATTTGCTTGCATATAGGCATGTGTTTCCTATGTATTTATTTGTTTTCTTTTATATTCGTGCCAACGTATATATGTGTAATTTGTATGTATATATATTTATTAAATTACTTTATATATGTTTATTTTTTATTATACGATTTATTATATTTATACATATGGTGGTTTTATATGTGTATAGAGTATAATTATAACAATTTTTAATATTTAAACCATATGTTAAAATATATGTATATAATATATCATATGTTATCGTATGTTATATTATATGTATCATTTTAGTTATGTCGTGTTTATATGTGTTTGTTGTATTCTATTTTAATTCTGTTATTATTTGCTTATGTTGGTATATATTTGTTCATGCATAATTAATTGCCCACGTGTTTTTAATTATCATGTCTAATTTGTTGTATATAGTGTTAGGCCACTTATTCTGGTATTCTAGTGGGAGTGTCATCCCGGTCTTCGGGTGTCATCTCTTTTGGTACCGTAGATATCGAGGCAAATTTAATATTGTTATGTGTACATGCATTTTAGGAATTAATCATTAAATTAAATCGAATTTTGTATTTTTCTTAATAATTCTGATACAAACCCTTAAGTACCAATTTTGGGAGTAGCGGGGTGCTAACCCTTTCCCGTACGTAACAGACTCCTGAACCCAATTTGAATTTTTTGATTTTGTTTTTGGTGTCCAGTATACCAAAGTGGTTGATGGTGGCTTCATGTTTTTTAAATACGGGTTTTCATATAATTCCCCTTTTTAAATACTTTTTCAATAAAAGCGGAAAAAACCCTCATATATGATTTCTTAATTTTCGTAGCGACTCGAAAAAATAGTCGCTACAGCGTCATTGTCACGACAAGAAAAGTAGGCTTTGAAGAAAGCATGGATGAAGGATCAACAAGCCCTCACCCTCATCCACAAATGTGTAACACTCCGGTTTTGGGCCTAGGGGTTTGGGGATGGTTTAGTCGGCCTGGTGGACCAGAATTAGAGATTCGAGTCAGATTCAGGATTTAAATTAGATTGAATATTTTTATAATGGATAAAAATATGGGAAAATATTCTAAAATATTTATTAATTATATAAATGATTTTTGTGAAAACAATTTTGGAAAAAGAAATTCGAAAATTGGACATTTTGAGTTAGTGACTAAAACGCAAAGTTTGCAAAACTATTTTCAGTGACTGTTTTGAAAATGGGTCAAAACTTTGAATCTTTAAGGAGCTAATAATTCAAAAGGGTTTCATCAGATTTCTCCCTTTAATTAACTATTTTTAATTAAGTTTTTAAGAGGTATAAATAGTGGAGAGAATTAATTAGATACAATTAAGCTTTTTAAAAGAATTTCACGTAACTAACTTTGTAACTTCTTTCTCTCAAATTCTCTCCAGCCAAACACATTTCCAGCTTCAATTTCTTCAGGTAAAATTAGGATTTCAAAGAGTTTTTGATTTCCAATTGATTTCTAAAGCTTTTACATCAAATACTTATTGTTTCTACCTTGATTTTCATGGTTTATAAAGCAATTGAGGGGAGAAATTAGCATTGGAGGTAAGGATTCGTTCTTCTCCTCTAATGAAAGGTTCTTTATAGAAATTCCTAAGTTCTTAATCCATTTTATATGATTTTCATTGGGTTTTGATTAATTAAACTCGGATTTATGGTTTAATTGATGGTTTATGATGAAAAATTGAAGAAATTTGTGGTGATATGTTTTTCTAAGTTAAGGATTGGTTTATACCTTGATTTTAATTTTTAATATGATAATGAAGTGAGTTTTGATGATAGAATCCCTAAATCTATTGAATCTCTAGTTTGTTAGATGGTAGTTAAGAGATTTTGAGGTGTTGAGGTTAATTTTTGGTTGCTGGAGGTATAAGGTTGTTTTATGTTATTGCTTTGATGTTAATTGATGTTATTTGAAGGTTGAGATTCATATTTGTGGGCTGGGTTGAGGTTTTTGGTGAATCGATGATGTTTTCTATTTATAGGTTGTGGTGTTGTGGGGGGATTATAGTTAGATAAATGTTAATTGATGGTTGTTGTGAGTTTGGATGCATTTTAATGCATTGGATCATCTGTTGTGATATGTTTGAAATAGGGGAAGTTAATCCGAAAGTGAACCTTGGTGTTGAGGAGTTGCCATAATAAGAAGGGGGACTATAGTTAGATAAATCATGCATTGGATCTTCTGTTGTGATATGTTTGAAGCAAGAGAAGCCTTGCTTTGTCGGTGAGTGAAACGATAAGAATGGCTTTTCAAAGATTTGAAAAGGTTTAATGGGAGTCTAGACTAGGCTTGATACGTTGGTCTAAGCCTCGAAAGTAAGTAAAGTGTATGTCTCTCTCGATTTCGGGTGGCAAATGATTTATGAATGCACTTGTTAAATCATTGTTTACCTCTTGTTTTATGCAAGAAATGAGCATGGTTCAATGCTGAGAATTGATATGAAATGATGTTAGATGCATTGGGAGACTAATGCATGATTTTAAAGAATGTTTATGAACATGGCTTATGCATGGTTTAATGCACAATGAAATGATTTGAATGATGCATATGAAAACAGTGAGGCATGTTTATAAAAGTGGATTATATTGGCAAGTGATGAATTGAAAATGTTACCGGATATAATTGGCCGGCCATAGGATTTAAAGTGCACTATAATAAGTCATCCGTGGTTGTAGATGTAGTACGAGAGGTACTTACTTTGATCATGTGAACCCCAAAGTTGTCGAGGTAACACTTAAATGGCTTTTACTCTAGCCATGAGCTGTAGAGGTCGATGTGTCGAGTGTGTGAACTCCATGTTGGAGGATTAGACTTGGTAGTGTAGAGGTGGTGCATGTGTTGCACAACTATATGCCAATGGGCTGCAAAAGATTGCAAAATCTTTTGGGAAATCCGTGTATCCGATGTTAATGATGATTTATGGAAATGATGTATATGGTAAATGATCACTTGAAAGCCAATATAATGTTTTAAATTGTATCATATTGATGGATTGGGTTGAATGATGTGATTTATACGAGTTATACTCCTTAAGCTTTGCATATAGGATGTTATGCTTGGGTAGGCTTAAGTGGAGGAATTTGCATATGGAAATATGTTGTGGAAATCCATGATACATATTGCATATGGTTTAATATGCTAGTTTTGTAAAGATTAAGTGCATGTTTTGAAAAGTGGCATGATTATTCTAAGATGGTTTGAAATTGCATTGGATGATGTTTTGTATTTTGAGCGCTCCTCACTAAGCAATGATTGTTTACGCTCTTTTTTTATCATCAATGCATATTGATTGAGTGCAAGTGGGCTAGCAAGCAAGGAGGGAGTTCTCAATACTTGATTTACCAAGTATGTTGGGTTTTAAAGTAGTAGTAAAAAAAGGCAATGTGGCTTGAATGTTGTTGGGGGGGTTTGGGTGTTTAATCCTCTATTTGAGCAAATTTATATTACTATTTTGGACTTGTAATAAGGTTGACTTGTTGGATTTGACATATGGTTTATGCTTTGGTTGCTTGATTTCTAGGAAGTATGCCTATAGTTGTTCTTTGAAGCATGTTGACTTGAGATGTTAGCTCACATGTGATGTGTGGCTGGGATGGTTTCTTAAATATGCTGGTTGTGTGCTAGGGGCATGTTAGTGTGTTTTGGATTGGTGAAAAAAAAGTTAGACAGCCAAAATGAACATTTCTGGACCTGGCGTATCAGTACAGGTACCAGTACGAGCAGGAAAATCAAGCCTAGCATATCGATACTCGAGTTTACGTATCGATACGCTGCAACGCACTTTGGCATAGCGTACTGGTACTCGGGTATGTGTATCGGTACAAGGTGAGGCGATTAGGCTTGACAGATCGGTACACGAGTTTGGGTAGCGATACGGAGAGCATAAAAAAGGTAAGGCATACCGGTATGCGTGGGCTGTATCGGTACGGTATTAAGCTACTGGATTTTCAACTCTGGCTTGCGTACCGATACTCGACCTACCGTATCAATACCGCAAGCAGTTAAGTTAGTTGCTGAGTGTTTTGAAGTCATATTTTCTTACGTTTTGGCCCTTGGATATTTTGGGAAGTATTGAATGAGTTTGGTTAGTTGATTGAAGCTGATTCTTGACATTCATGCATGAAATGTGTTATATTAGATGATGGTAACCAAAAATCTGAAGAAGTCCACATATTTGGTTGAAATTGCGATTTGGTCCTTAAATGCATAAAGGTCCAATTGGATGTCAAATCGATGCTGGTTGGGATGAGCTCCCATCTGATGACAGCATGTACAAATAGATAATAATTTGGCATTTAGACAAGATAAAAGGAAAAAAATGGATGCGTTTTGGTTTTATCTTTGCGATTTACCCCGGTAAACCTAATGTAGCTTCCTCGGTTCGGTCTTGCGACTAGGCCAGGTCGAGGGGGTTACATTTGGTGGTATCAAAGCCAGGTTGTGATTGTTGGGAGTTTGTTATGGTTGGTTTATACATGTTGGGAAGTTTTTTGATATGTATGTAGATTGAATTGAGTTGATTGCTATACACGGTGATTGATTGTGTGTTATATTCCAGGTTAGGGTATGATTTGGGACACATTGCCTTATTACTATTAATGTAAAGTATTTTTAATTTGAAATGGAAGTCTTGGACCCTTGCTTGAAGATGGCCTAATCATTTTTGTTTTGGTGTATTATCATGCCATAGATTTTTTGTTTACGATGCCACCGAGGAGAGAACTACGTTTTAATGTGAATGCGGAAAGGCGGAAGGGTGAGGATAATGTTATGTCTATTGAGGGGTTTCCACCTCCTCTGCTAAATCCACTTGCAAGTGTGGAACAAGTACTACCTGTGCCAACTGGGCCATCGTTGGGTGATATGATGCCTTTGATATAGACAATGATGAAAGTGTTATAGGCTGCGATGGCTAGAGTGCATGTACCTACACCAGCATCGGTTGCTGCTGCTAATCTAGGATTACCTTTAGAGCGTTTACGTGGCTTGGGAGGGGTCGAGTTTAGAGGGTTGACGCTTGAGGCTTCCGAAGAGTGGTTTGCTAGCACATATCGTATATTGGATCAGTTAGGTTGTTCTGACGCCCGTAAGCTGGGATGTGTTGTATCTCTGCTGTAGAGAAATGCGCATAGTTGGTGGACTATGGTGATTGCAAGTATGGAGGCTGACAATGTGACTATGAAACCTTCCAATATGCCTTTAGGAAGAAGTATCTCAGAGCTAGATACCAAGATGAGAAGAAACACGAGTTCATGGCTTTGGTACAGGGGGATATGTCAGTATCTGAGTATGAGATACAGTTTGTAAGGCTGAGCCAGTATGCTTCTGAGTTGATGCCTGATGAGAGGAGCCGTTGCGACCGCTTCCGTTATGGATTGACTCAAGAGGTTAAGACATATATGTTGGCTGCTGAGTATGTTGATTTTTATGTGTTGGTTTCGAGAGCCAAGGATATTGAGCAGAGTTTGGGTTTGACATCCTGTGCTGGAGGATCTGGTCATGGTAAGAGAGCCACTGATTCTAATATTAGTGGTTGTCGGTATAAGAGGCATCGACCTGAGCTTGGGCAGAGAGGTCAGCTAGGGCAGAGTTCCGGAGGTGGAATACCTGAATGTGCTCAGTGTGGGAAGATATAGTTTGGGTTTGCTGGAGGCCATATAAGGTTTACTAGGGTTGTGGATCTCGAGACCATGTTAGATGCGACTGTCCACAGGCAGGACGAGTTGGTCTAGGTCCTGCACCGGTTGCAGCTAATGCTTGTTGTAGTTCTGGTTAGACTGATCATGTGAGGCTTGATTGCCCTATGTTAGCTAGAGGTGCACAGGCTCCTGCACCTACTGTAGTTGCCCCGAGACGTCGAGGGCGTGGACGAGGACATTTCCAGCCAAGAAATGGTGGGCGCAGGACTATGGCACACACTATTGCTATTCAGTGCGCATCGTGAGGGACGCAACGATACCGATGTGGTTGCAGGTACTTTTACTTTGTAATCTTTGACGTTGTTTTCATTGGTTGATTCAGGTTCCACCCATTTATATATTCTGAGTGAGCATGCACAATTACTTGATATACCCATTGATATTTTTAATATTGGTGTTCGAGTAACTAGTTCTTTGGGCGATACGGTTGTGGTTAGGAAGTTATATCGAATGTGTCCTTTAATTGTGCAAGAACATGTGTTTGCCTTAGATTTGATGGAGTTGTCATTCCATGGTTTTGATGTAATTTTGGGGATAGATTGGTTATCCGAGCATAGGGCGGTTATGGATTTTGAAACCAAATGAATATCCTTCGTCTTGCCGATGATTATGAATTTGTGGTGGTTGGCGAGAATGCAAAGTTCCTGGCCAATGTTGTTTCAGCTTTGGAAACAAGTCGAATGTTGAAACTCACATGTCAGGCGTATTTGGCCTATGTTATGAATCCTGGATCTAAAGATGCACGTGTGCAGGACATCCGTATAGTTTGTGATTTTCAGAAAGTTTTTCCTAAAGAGTTGTCAGGGTTGCCGTCGGATAGGGAGGTAGAGTTTAAAATCGAGATGTATGTTGATACGGCTCCGATGTCCATTGCGTCTTATTGCATGGAACCTAAGAAATTGAGGAGCTGAAGACGCAGTTGCAAGAGCTGCTTGATCGAGGTTTCATTAGACCTAGTGTTTCACCATAGGGTGCACCGGTGTTATTTGTGAAAAAGAAGGATGGCACGATGAGGATGTGCATCGATTATCGGCAACTGAATAAGTTGACGATTAAGAATAAATATCCCTTACCGCGGATTAATGATTTGTTTGATCAGTTTAAGGGTGCTTCGGTGTTCTCTAAGATAGATTTGAGGTCTGGGTATAATCAGTTGAAAGTAAAGGATGTGGATGTGCCTAAGACTGTCTTTTGTACCAGGTATGGGCATTATGAGTTTCTGGTTATGCCTTTCGGTTTGACAAATGCCCCGGCTGCGTTTATGGACATGATGAATTGAGTGTTTCATGAGTACCTTGATCAGTTCGTGGTAGTGTTCATAGATGATATTCTCGTGTACTCCCGTACCGAGGAAAAGCATGATCGGCATTTGTGGATAGTGTTGAAGTGCTGAAGGATAATCAATTATATGCTAAGTTGAGCAAGTGCGAGTTTTGGCTTAAAGAGGTGATGTTCCTTGGTCATGTGGTTTCCTCGGAGGGTATTCGCGTTGATCCTTAGAAAATTGAGGCTATTCTCAATTGGAAGCAACCTAAGTCTGTATCGGAGGTGCGTAGTTTTCTTGGATTAGCTGGTTATTATCATCGTTTTGTTGAGGGGTTCTCGAGTATTGCAGCACCGTTGACCAAGTTGTTGCAAAAGAATGTTCCCTTTGTGTGGATGGAGAAGCAACAACAGGGTTTTGAAAAGTTGAAAGAGGTTTTGACACACGCTCATGTGTTGATTCAGCCTGAATCTGGGAAGGAGTTTGTGGTTTATAGTGATGCGACGTATTTTGGCTTGGGTTGTGTGCTGATGCAGGGTGGGAAGGTTGTGGCCTATGCATCGAGGCAGTTGAAAGTTCATGAGTGCAATTATCCAACTCATGATTTGGAGCTTGCGGCTACGGTGTTCGCTTTGAAAATTTGGCGACATTACCTCTATGGTGAGAAGTGTGTGGTTTATACAGATCAGAAGAGCCTAAAATATCGAATGTCGTAGAAGGAGTTGAACCTTAGGCAGCGAAGATGGTTGGAGTTGCTTAACGATTACGATTTGACCATTGAGTATTATCCGGGTAAAGCCAATGTGATGACGGATGCTTTGAGTAGAAAAGTTGTGGTTGAGTTGAGAGCTATGTTTGCTCGATTGAGTGTAACTCGTGATGGGGGCTTGTTAGCCGAGTTACAGGTTAAGCCTACGTTATCACAGTTGATTAAAGCTAAGCAATCGTATGATGATTTGTTGGTTGGGCATGTTAATAACATAGTGGATGGAAATCTATTGGATTTTCATTTTGATGGTGATGGAGTTTAGTGTTTCAAGGGTCGGATGGTGGTGCCGAATGATTTTGAGTTGAGGCACACTATCTTGGAGAAGGCACACTCTAGTCCTTTTGCTATACATCCTGGTAGTGTTAAGATGTATCGTGATTTGAGGGAGGCATACTATTGGGTTGGGTTGAAAAAGGATGTGGCTGAGTTTGTTTCCAAGTGCATGGTATGTTAGAGGGTCAAGGATGAACATCAATTTCCATTCGGGTTGTTGAAACGATGAAAATTCTAGAATGGAAATGAGAGAGAATAACCATGGGTTTGTAACAGGTTTGTCGTTGACACCGGCTAAAAAGGATTCTGTTTGTGTGATTGTTGACTGGTTCACAAAGTGTTCACATTTTCTGCCAGTGCATACAACGTATACCTTGAACAAGCTGGCGGATTTGTATATAGCTGAGATTGTGCGCTCGCATGGTGTACCTAAATCCATTGTTTTTGATAGGGATCTGAGGTTTACGTCAAGGTTTTGGAGAAGTCTGCACCATGTTTTGGGTTCGAGGTTGAGTTTAGCACTGCGTATCGTCCTCAGTCAGATGGACAGTCTGAGCGGGTTATCTAGGTTTTGGAGGATATGCTGAGATGTTGCATTATTGAGTTCCAAGAAACCTGGGAGAAGCAATTTCCTTTAGTTGAGTTTGCATACAACAACGTTATCAGACGAGTATACAAATGGCACATTATGAGGCTTTATATGGCCGGAGGTGTCGTACGCCTTTATGTTGGGCTGAGGTAGGGGAAAAGCATGTTACCCTGCCAGATATATTGAAAGATACAGATGAGAAGATTAAGCTTGTATGTGACCGCTTGAGAGCGACTGCAGATCGACAGAAATCTTACGCGGATCTGAAGCGTAAGGAGGTTGAAATTGCGGTGGGTGATCGCATATTCTTGAAAGTGTCACCATGGAAAAAGGTGATGAGATTCGGACGTAAGCGTAAGCTTAGTCTAAGGTTCATTGGACCATACGAGGTTCTTGAACATGTGGGTCCTGCAGCATATCGGTTGAGGTTGCCTTCTGAGTTGGAGAAAATTCATAATGTGTTCCATGTTTTGATGTTGAAGAGATATCGATCTGACCTATCGCACGTTATGCCGGTGAAGGATGTTGAGTTGAGGCCGAATTTGTCCTATGATGAGGAACCGGTAGAGATTCTTGATACCAGCAGTAAGGTTCTACATGGGAAGACGATAGAGCTTGTTAAGGTATTGTGGCGGCATCGGGGAGTTGAGGAGGCCACATAGGAGAGTAAGTCGAACATGAAAGAGCAATTTTCGCATCTTTTTCCTCCAGGTAAATTTCGCGGACGAAATTTCTTAAGTGAGGGAGAGTTGTAACACCCCGATTTTGGGCCTAGGGGTTTTAGAATGGTTTAGCCGGTCCGGTGGACCGAAATTAGAGATTCGAGTAAGATTCAGGATTTAAATTGGATTGAATATTTTTATAAGGGATAAAAATATGGGAAAATAGTCTAAAATCTTTATTAATTATATAAATGATTTTGGTGAAAACAATTTTGGAAAAAATTCAAAAATGGGACATTTTAAGTTAGTGACTAAAATGCAAAGTTTGCAAAACTGTTTTTAGTGATTGTTTTGAAAATGGGTCAAAACTTTGAATCTTTAAGGAGCTAATAATACAAAAGGGTTTCATCAGATTTCTCCCTTTAATTAACTATTTTTAATTAAGGTTTTAAGAGGTATAAATAGTGGAGATAATTAATTAAACACAATTAAGCTTTTTAAAAGAATTTCACGTAACTAACTTTGTAACTTCTTTCTCTGAAATTCTCTCAAGCCAAACACATTTTCAGCTTCAATTTATTCAGGTAAAATTAGGATTTCAAATAGTTTTTTATTTCCAATTGATTTCTAAAGCTTTTACATCAAATACTTATTGTTTCTACCTTGATTTTCATGGTTTATAAAGCAATTGAGGGGAGAAATCAGCATTGGAGGTAAGGATTTGTTCTGCTTCTCTAATGAAAGGTTATTTATTGAAATTCCTAAGTTCTTGATCCATTTTATATGATTTTCATTGGGTTTTGATTAATTAAACTCGGATTTATGGTTTAATTGATGATTTTTGATGAAAAAATGAAGAAATTCGTGGTGATCTATTTTTGTTGAGTTAAGGATTGGTTTATACCTTGATTTTGATGTTTAATATGATAATGAAGTGAGTTTTGATGATAGAATCCCGGAATCTATTGAATCTCTAGTTTGTTAGATTGGTAGTTAAGAGATTTTGAGGTGTTGAGGTTAATTTTTGGTTGCTGGAGGTATAAGGTTGTTTTATATTGTTTTTTTTATGTTAATTGATGTTATTTGAATGTTGAGATTCGTAGTTATGGGCTAGGTTCAGGTTTTTGGTGAATCAATGATGTTTTCGGTTTATAGGTTGTGGTGTTGTGGGGGATTATAGTTAGATAAATGTTAATTAATGGTTGCTGTGAGTTTGGGTGCATTATAATGCATTGGATCCTCTGTTGTGATGTGTTTGAAAAAGGGGAAGTTAATCCGAAAGTGAACCTTGGTGTTGATGAGTTACCAGAAGCTTAATTTGGCATTGGCAAGAGAAGCGTTACTTTGTCGGTGAGTGGAACGGATAAGAATGGCTTTTCAAAGATTTGAAAAGGTTTAATGGGAGTCTAGACTAGGCTTGATACGATGGTCTAAGACTCAGAAGTAGGTAAAGTGGATTTCTCTCTCGATTTTGGTTGGCAAATGATTTATGAATGCACTTGTTAAATGATTGTTTACCTCCTATTTTATGCTTGAAATAAGCATGATTCAATGCTGGGAATTGATATGAAATTATGTTAGATGCATTAGGAAAGTAATGCATGATTTTAAAGAATGTTTGTGAACATGGCTTATGCATGGTTTAATGCAAAATGAAATGATTTGAATGATGCATATTAAAACAATTAGGTATGTTTATAAAAGTGGATTATATTGGCAAGTGATGAATTGAAAATGTTATCAGATATAATCGGCCGGCCATAGGATTTAAAGTGTACTATAATAAGTCGACCGTGGTTGTAGAGCTAGTATGAGAGGTAATTACTCCGATCATGTGAACCCCAATGTTGTTGAGGTAACACTTAGATGGCTTTTACTCCAGCCATGAGTTGTAGAGGTCGATGCATCGAGTATGTGAACTCCACGTTAGAGGATTAGCCTTGGTAGTGTAGAGGTGGTGCATGTGTTGCACAAATCCATGCCAATGGGCTGCAAGAGATTGCAAAATCTCTTGGGAAATCCTTGTATTTGATGTTAATAATGATTTATGGAAATGATGTATATGGTAACGGATCGCTTGAAAGCCAATATAATTTTTTAAATTGTATCATGTTGATGGATTGGTTTGAATGATGTGATTTATACGAGTTATACACCTTAAGCTTTGCATATGGGATGTTATGCTTGGGTAGGCTTAAGTGGAGGAATTTGCATATGGGAATATGCTGTGGAAATCCATGATACATATTGCATATGGTTTAATATGCTGGTTTTGTAATGATTAAGTGTATGTTTTGAAAGAGTGGCATGATTGTTCTAAAATGGTTTGAAATTGCATTGGATGATATTTTGTATTTTGAGCGCTCCTCACTAAGAAATGATTGCTTACGCTCTTTTTTTATCATCAATGCAGATTGATTGAGTGCAAGTGGCCTAGCAAGAAAGGAGAGAGTTCTCAATACTTGATTTACCAAGTATGTTGGGTTTTAAAGTAGTAGTAAAAAAGGCAATGTGGCTTGAATGTTGTTGGGAGGGTTTGAGCGTTTAATCCTCTGTTTGAGAAAATTTATATTGTTATTTTGGACTTGTAATGAGGTTGACTTGTTGGATTTGACATATGGTTTATGCTTTGGTTGCTTGAGTTCTAGGAAGCATGCTTATAGTTGTTCTTTGAAGCATGTTGACTTGAGATGTTAGCTCATATGTGATGTGTGGTTGGGATGGATTCCTAAATATGCTGGTTGTGTGTTAGGGGCATGTTAGTGTGTTTTGGATTGATGAAAAACAGGTTAGGCATCCAAAATGAACATTTCTGGACCTGGCGTATCGGTACGAGGAGGTAAATCAAGCCTAGCGTATCGGTACTTGGGTTTGTGTATCGGTACGCTGCAAGGCATCTTGGCCTAGCGTACCAGTACTAGGGTATGTGTATCGGTACAGGGCGAGGCGATTAGGCTTGGTAGATCGTTACACGGGTTTGGGTACTGGTACGGAGAGCATAAAAAGGTAAGGCGTACTGGTATGCGTGGGTGTACCGGTACGGTATTGAGCTACTGGATTTTCAACTCTGGCTTACATACCGATACTCGACCTATCGGACTGATACCGCAAGCAGTTAAGTTAGTTGCTGAGTGTTTTGAAGTCATGTTTTCTTACGTTTTGGTCATTTGATGTTGCGGGAAGAATTGAATGAGTTTGGTTAGTTGATTGAAGCTAATTATTGACATTCATGCATGAAATATGTTATATTAGATTATGGTAACCAAAAATCTGAAGAATTCTACATATTTTGTTGAAATTGGGATTTGGTCCTTAAATGCATAAAGGTCCAATTAGATGTCAAATCGATGCTAGTTGGGACGAGCTCCCACCTGATGACAGCATGTATACATAGGATAATAATTTGACATCTAGACAAGATAAAAGGAAAAAAAATGGATGCGTTTTGGTTTTATCTTTGCGGTTTACCTCGGTAAACCTAATGTAGCTTCCTCGGTTCGGTCTTGCGACTAGGCCGAGTCGAGGGGGTTATACAATGTCTGAATGATTTGATGTTTGCAAAAGTGACAAAAGCCAACATCGCAAATGAAGCATGGGAGATTTTGCAAAATTCTCTCTAAAGAGTTGACAAAGTAAAGAAGGTTCGACTCCAAATATTGCGAGGTGAGTTTGAAACCTTACGAATGAAGGAATTCGAGTCCATATCGGAGTATTACTTAAAGGTAGTGGCTATTGTTAATCAAATGAAGAGATACGAAGTAAATTTAGAAGATGTTCGTGTAATTGAAAAAATCCTTTGTTCTTTGACTCCAAAATTTGATTATGTGGTTTGTGTCATTGAGTCAAAAGATTTAGACTCTATGACTATTGAACAAATTATGGGTGATTTGCAAGCTCAAGAAGATAGATTAAATAGAAGAGAAAATGAGTCCATTGAACAATCCCTCAAAGCCAAGGTATTTTAAAAAAAACAATCGATAAGAAAAGAATCAAAAGGGACGAGGATGTGGACCAGGTCGACGTTATGGCCAACGAGGATGTGGAAGAAGTGATCACGAAGATCGTACAAACAATGGTGTAAGTTCATCATCAAGAACCGAGGAAGATCAAGAGGAAGAGGAAGATTTTATTATCAAAGATCAAATGAAAAAAGGTATGACAAGTCCGATGTTGAATGTTATAATTGTCAGAAATTCAGTCATTTTTCTTGGGAATGCCAAAATGAAAGCAGAAATGAGGAGAGAGACAATCTCATTGAAGATCAACAAGATGTTGAAGAGCCAACCTTGTTGCTAGCACTCAAGAATGAGGAGAACAATGATGCAAAAACATGGTACCTTGACAACGGAGCAAGCAATCACATGTGTTGAGACAAAGAGGCATTTGTGGAAATTGATAAGAAAGTTAAAGGTAATGTTTCAGTTGGAGGCTCCTCGAAAATCCAAATTCAAAGGAAAGGAACAATTTTACTTTCTCTAAAAGATGGTAGTCACAGCGTTATTACTGAGGTTTATTATGTGCCCAAGCTAAAAAGTAATATTTTGAGTTTGGGACAACTCCTTGAAAAGGGTTATGAAACTCATATGAAAGATTGTTGTCTTTGGCTAGGAGATCATATGAGAAAGGGGCCATGATGGCCGGAGAAGATGAACGTCGGTGAACAATGAACAATAAAATATGAAAAGCTACAATTTAACGATAGAAACAAAATAATATTTTCAACAGAGAACAATGTGTTTCTCTGTATTTTCTCTTATTCTTCTTAATTATCAAATGTATACAAAGTAAGTCTTTAAATAGGCTGATATAGAGTTTTAATATAACTAAAATTATACTTTTATCTTTAATTTGAATGATACTTATTTCTAATTTAAATAAGATTTCTAGTAAATCTAAAATACTGATTAAGAATAAACTCTAATTAGACATTAAATAAAACCTCTAACACTCATCGTCAACTTACACTCCCCCTCAAGCTCTAGTACTTCTCGAATAACTTACACTCCCCCTCAAGTTGGTGAGAAAACGTAGTAGAGCACCAGCTTGGATCTTGGATGTGATGCACTGCTCATATTTCTTATGCTGCTTCTTAGAGAAAAATACTTCTCGTTCTCGGGAGTCTTTAATTTAAAGAGTAAGGACACTACCATCATGTTTTTGCGCAGCAATTGTTGATGCCATTCAACTTATGGTATGCTTGAGATGGTTGATTCATCAGTTGAAATATCAAGACTGCTCCTAAGAATGCTCCAACATGCAGCAGTTCCTGACTAAAAGGTCTGATGCGAACGATGTAGGAAATGATCATAGGAATCTACTCTCCCCCTCAAGCTGGTAGTTACACAGACTAGAGTTTCAGCTTGGATCTTTGATGTAGAATCCCTCTTCTCCTATCTTTTAGGATGAATGGCTAAGATAGAATCAAATAGTTTTTAAGGCTAAACTATAACCTTTTCAACTATCTTTTTGATTGGCTAAGATAGAACCATTAAGTAAAGAACAAAACAGCAAAATTAAACGAGTAGAAATTTCACCATAGATGTAAAGGTCCAACGAGGGAGAAGCCAAGGAACGAGTGTGGCCTAATGATAGTAGCGGAAAAGAAAAACGATGTGATCTGAAAAATCAGATCGTCAATCTATTTCAGATTGGTGACGGAATCAAGACCGTTGTTGGCTCTGATACCATGTGAGAAAGAGGCCATAGTGGCCGGAGAAGATGAGCGCCGGTGAACAATGAATAATAAAATATGAAAAGCTACAATTTAACGATAGAACAAAAATAATATTTTCAACAGAGAACAATGTGTTTCTCTGTATTTTCTCTTATTCTTCTTAATTATCAAATGTATACAAAGTAAGCCTTTAAATAGGCTGATATAGAGTTTTAATATAACTAAAATTATACTTGTATCTTTAATTTGAATAATACTTATTTCTAATTTAAATAAGGCTTCTAGTAAATCTAAACTACTAATTAAGAATAAACTCTAATTAGACATTAAATAAAACCTCTAACACCCATCGTCAACTTACACTTCCCTCAAGCTCTAGCACTTCTCGGATAACTTACACTCCCCCTCAAGTTGGTGAGCAAACGTAGTAGAGCACCAGCTTGGATCTTGGATGTGATGCACTGCTCATATTTATTCTGCTGTTTCTTAGAGAAAAATACTTCCCATTCTCGAGAGTCTTTAATTTGAAGAGTGGGGACACTACCATCATGTTTTTGCGCAGCAATTATTGATGCCATTCAACTTATGGTACGCTTGAGATGGATGATGCATCAGTTGAAATATCAAGACTGCTCCTAAGAATGCTCCAACATGCAGCAGTTCCTGACTAAAAGGTCTGATGTGAACGATGTAGTAAGTGATCACAGGAATCTACATATCAGTATGCCAACTTCGTTGCTAAAGTATCAATGTAGAAGAATAGAATGTTCTTGTTGAATCTCAAGACGATTGATGCAAAGTGCTTGAAGGCTAGCATAGAAAATAAAGCTTGGTGTTGGCACATGAGATCTGGTCACTTAAAATTTGAAGCCATCAAAATGCTCAAAGAAAGATGGTAAATAGAATTTTGAACATTAGTCACCCTAACCAATTGTGTGAAGCGTGTCTTCTAGGCAAGCATGCAAGGTCAATTTTTCCAAAAGAAGCAACATCAAGAGCGATCGAGCCCCTTCAACTTGTTCATATTGATGTATGTGGACCCATCAAACCGCCATCATTCTATAAAAGTAGATACTTCTTGCTTTTTATTGATGATTACAGTAGGAAGACTTGGGTGTACTTCTTGAAGCAGAAATTTGAAGCTTTCGTTGCTTTTACAAATTTTAAAGCACTTATTGAAAAAGAAAGTCGATATGAGATAAAATCTCTAAGGTCTAATAGAGGGGGCGAATTTACTTCTAATGAATTCAATAATTTTTGTGAAAAAACTAAAATTCAATGCTCTTTAACAGTGCCCAGATCCCTACAACAAAATGGTGTTGCAGAACGAAAAAATATGACCATTCTTAACATGGCAAGAAGTATGTTGAAGGCAAAGAATATGCCCAAGAATTTTGGGTCGAAGCTGTTTCAAGTGCAGTTTATTTGTCCAATCACTCGCCAACAAAGAATGTGGATAATGTAACTCCTCAAGAAGCTTGGAGCGGAAGAAAGCCAAGTGTAAGACATATCCGGGTGTTTGGTAGCATTGTCTATGCACATGTACCCGACCAAGGTAGATTAAAACTTGATGATTGGAGTCCTAAATATGTTTTTATTGGCTATGATTCAAACTCCAAAAGCTACAAGTTGTAAAATCCAAGCAATGGAAGGATTATTATAAGTCGTGACATTGAGTTAGATGAATAAGAAAGTTGGAATTGGGAAGCACAAGAAGAACAATCCTATGATTTATTTTCGTATTTTGCGGAATGATAAGATATGACTCCTATACAACACATGACTCCTCCATAACACATGACTCCTCCGTCTTTACTGGCTCTGATCCATGAAGAAACTTTCGAAAAAAACTCTAGTTCTGGATAAAGCTCAAGTGAAAGACCACACAAATTCAGAAGTGTTAGGTATTTGTACAACTCCATTGAAGCTATTAATAACTTGTTTTGTCTATTTGTAGATAGTGAGTCACTTAACTTCGGTGATGCAGTGAAAGATGAGAGTTGGAGACTAGCCATGGATGAAGAAATAAAATCAATTGAGAAGAACATGAAGCTATCGGGATCAAGTAGATTTTTAAGAAAAAGAAAAATGAAAGTGGAGAAGTGGTGATATACAAAGCAAGAATTGTTGTTAAAAGCTATAAGAAAAAGCATGGGATCGATTATGATGAAGTCTTTGCACCAGTTACTCGAATTGAAACCATTTGATTTATTATTTCTCTATCGGCTCAAAGAAGTGGAAAATCCATTAACTTGATGTGAAATCGGCATTTCTTAATGGTTTCTTAGAAGAAGAAGTTTACATTGAACAACTCATTGGATACAAAGTCAAAGGGAAAGAAGATAAATATCTAAGGTTGAAAAAGGCATTAAATGGGTTGAAACAAGCACCTCGTGCATGGTACAACTGCATCGACAAGTATTTTCAAGATAAAGGTTTTGATTGTTGCCTACATGAACATGCACTCTATATTAAAATAAAAGATGGTGGGAATATCTTGATAGTTCGTCTGTATATAGATGATTTGATTTTTACAAGAAACAATCCCAATTTAATTGAAGAATTTAAGAAGGATATGTCATTTGTTTTCGAGATGACTGGTGTGGGTTTAATGTGTTATTATTTGGGCCTAGAAGTGGAACAAACTGAGGATGAAATATTCATCTCACAAAAGGGCTATGCAAAAGAAGCGTTGAAGAAATTCAAAATGCTCGATTGCAATCTTGTTGATACTCCAATAGAATGCAGAGTAAAGTTGTCAAAGTTCAATGATAGAATAAAAGAAGATCCAACTCTCTTCAAAAGTCTTGTGGGAAGTTTTAGATACTTGACTTGTATAAGACCTGATATCATATTTGCAGTTGGTGTAGTGAATCGCTACATGGAAGCTCCTACGTCAACTCACATGAAGGCTGCTAAAAGGATTCTTCGCTCCCTAAAAGTAACTATTGACTTTGGGTTATTCTACTCATATTCTCGTGACTTTCAACTCATGGGGTTTTGTGATAGTGATTTTGCCAGAGACATTGATGATAGAAAAACACCTCTATATTTATGTTTTTCTTGGGAGATTGTTACATCTCTTGGAGTTCAAAAAAACAACTCATTGTGACTCTTTCCACATGTGAGGCATAAATGTGGTAGCAACTTGTACTTGTCATGTCATTTGGCTTAAAAGATTAGTGAAAGAACTTCACTTGCCACAAGGACCTACTAAAATTTGCATTGATAACAAGTCTACGCAAGAGCTTGCAAAGAATCAACTGTTCCATGATTGAAGCAAACATATTGACACCATATATCATTTTATTAGAGAACATATTGCCAAGAAGGAAGTGAAGCTCACGTTTGTAAAGACTCAAGATCAAGTTGCAGTCATTTTATAAAACCTCTCAAGTTTGAAGATTTTTAAAGAATGCGTGAAAGTCTTGGCGTGATCAAGAAAAGTTAAAACTAGGGGGAGTGTTGAATATTATAATTTAAACTTTTTATGAATAGGTGTAACTCTTCATGAAGCTATATTAATGAATGGATGTAACCATTCATCATGAGTAGATGTAACTTTGCATGATGAATAGATGCAAATGTAGAGTTGTAATATTCGAATAGTCACTTACAACCCTATATAAAGGATTGTTAGTGATAGAACAAATCATTCAATTTTGTAGTCTTGTAATAACATTCTATTTCTCTTCCTCTCTAAAAAAGTCTTACAATTTCTCTTCCACCTATTTCTAACAATCCCCGGCACGTCCCCTTGTCGTACCTATACCATACCCATCCCGGAAACATATCGAGTACACAGAACGACCATTAACAGTCGTACTCGTGCTTCATAGTTTAAAACTACATAATAATCAAGCTTATTTCCTTAACTGGCCATTGATAAGGCTTTTTTTTCCACCTCCAACTCATGTTGTAACCTTACAATCTCCTGGGTTTCATCCTCTGTTTCTTTTCGTAGTTTGGTAATCCTTCCCTTCTCATATGATATCTCTACTTTGTCACTCATCATGCTTTTCAGCTGCTCCTCCACTTCACGCCTTAACCTTGAAAGAATTTCCATTTCAGCACTAATAGCAGCACAGTCCTTCTTCAAGGCAATATTCTCTTCCTCTCTCTCAGCTTTTAACCTTTCCAGTTCATACTTTGCCTCTTTAGCCATTTTTTCCACAGCATCAATCTTTTCCCGTTCCATCAAAAGTTCTTTCTCAAAACTAGCATTAATATCTTTCTCAACTTCAGCTACTAAAGCATTGTGAGTGGATACTGCATTTTCCGCCATTGATCCAGCTTCTATACGAGCAAGCTCCTCACTTATTAGGTCGGAAGTTTCACCAGTTGCAATAGCAATGGAAGCTTGGGCTTTTGTCACAGGCTTATTTGGCTGAAACATTCTTGTACAACCTATAAGGATAATGGCAATAACAAAGGCATATCAATCATCAAAATAAGATGAAACTTAGAGAAAGTAATTACCATTGAGATGACTTACCAAAAGCAAGTGTTGTTATTCCTTGCTCTCCAGTAGACAAGTCCGCCATGAGTGCAGGCTATGCATCTGGATTTATCTTATCAATGTCTATGAAACTAGAAAGTTGGTAGAGGATCTACATAACCACAATGGTAGAATTAATACCAAACATACCCAGTAGTACATGTAAGAAGATGAAATAAACAAATAAACAATCTCAAACATAAGCAACCTTTCTGACAGTTTCTGGGAGTTGTCTTTTCTCTAAGGCCATTTTCCAACATACAAGATCCTGGCGTGATAGAGGGCAAGAGTAAAAAAATGGAGAAAATGAGGCCAACTACAAAACAGAAGTACCCTTGCATCTGTAAATAAAGCAATTAGTGGCTATATACATAAAACTGCAATGCGATTTCATTCATTATTTTTGGTTTCAGTCAGGGTAAGCACACATATTCCATTAACATTTTGCAAATAAGTTGTAATGAAAATGAGTTAAGACAACTTTGGGAAAATAATCAAGAATCATTCTAATGTTTTAGATAAAAAGGGAAGAAAAGAAACTGCAGATGAGCTATAAAATAGTGGGAAATTGGTAAACATAAACCAAGATAAATAAGATGACCAGTTTTGCAAAAGCTTAATTTGTTAACAGTAATACCTTTCAGGAGAGAAGTAAAATGGGCCTAGATTGTTACTAAATAAATCTTGATTTGAAAGCTTGCTTGAGATAAGTCCAGCCTCCGCCAAGCCTGAAATATGTAGCTCGTTCTAGTATTATAGTGGGAGTGTCATCCCGGTCTCTGGGTGTCATCTCCTTTGGGTACCGTGAATCCAGGCAGTTTAAATTAATATTTTAAAATTTTAAATTAAATCGAGTTTTAATTATTTTTAATAAATACGATACAAACCCTTTAGATACCAATTTTTGGGTGTAGCGGGGGTGCTAACCCTTCACCGTGCGTAACCTACTATGAACTCGAATCTCTGGTTTCATTTTTGGTGTTCGGTCTACCTTATCCAAGTGACCGGTGGTGACTCCCATAATTTTATTTCCAAAATACAATCTTTTTCAATTTCTTCCTTTTTAAACATTTTCCCAAAATTTTAAAAAAAAAAGAGAAAAAGAAAACTATAAATTTTATAATTTTTTTTAAAAAGTGTCGCTACAGCTTGACGACTCCGCTGGGGACGCATTTTTGTTTTCAAAAAAGGGAGAGTCGGGTCTTAGTCAGGTTTATATCGTATTTAATAAGAATAATTGAAATTCAGATTAATTTAAAATTTTTAATCTCCATACATTAGTTTCAAAAACCCTTAAGTGAGAGTGATTACTTCGCTTCGTGAGTTTTCACCTCCGTATAGTGTTGTAATCCACTTTCAGAATTCGATCCTTATATTTCGTGGGGTTTTCACCCCGTGTGGTATAAGGGTCGTATTCCTTCGAATCGATGTCTGAGCGATAGTTCGAGTACCATTATTTAAAACCAAACCTTATATAGTGAACTTTAGAGCTCACCCTTTAGAACCATGCTATTATGCTGCAAGTTTAGCAGTAACCCTTTGTAGGTTGTGTTTGATCTATTCATTTTCTTGTTTTTATTTTCTTTGTTCTAATTATTGTTGTTATGATTTAACTATATTATCGTACTAACTTTTATGTTTGTTTGTTTTTCTCTCTCTTTTTCATTTTATTTTATTTTATTTTTGCATCACATCATAACTTTGTGTTGATTCAAGAACGGTCCAATTTAGAGGACATTCGAGATAAGAGAGAAGACTGTGATAACGAGAGCGATAATGCTACAATATCGAGTTGGGCCAAATGAAGACCCATCGAGAAAAGAGAAGTTGACGAGCGACGGCATTTTTAATGCGGAGGCAGATCTTTATTGAAGCCAGTGGGAGGCACGGTCCCAAAGCTTGAAAATTTTACATTTAGCCCTTTAAATGTTTAATTTTAGTTTGGCCCCTTCAAAATTTTTGAAAATCTTTATATATTATTTATAAAAAAATCAATTAAATTCCTTTCAATTTTTTAGAGAAGGGCTCTTGATAAATTTCATTTTTTGGAAATCTTAATCTTATAATTTTATGAAAATTTTAGTTTGAACCCTTCAAATTTTTGGAAATTTTAATTTAAGCCTCCATTTTTTTTAAATTTTAAATGGGCCCTTTCTAATCGGATTGTCAAGATTTTCCTACGAGAAGGGATTATTGTCTATATTCTTTTGAAGATCTTTCAAATATATGAGGCCGCCTATCGGATCAGAGGCGATACTAACCAAAGAGTACGAGCTCTATTTCATGAAGTTAAGACGTCAAGAAAACCGTTATCTGTAACTCATTTTTAGCTTCTTGCAATCAGATATCTCCTCCATTAAATGAAAGTCTCTCGAAGGACGATTCGAAAATCAACACCTCATTTGCATTCATTCATTTCAGAGTCATGCATTTATTTTTAAGTCTTTATTTATTTTGTCCATGTTATATATTGCATTCATTACTAAGAAAATCAAATTAATTATGGAAAATCCTCATTTTCTGAACAAGTTTAAGCTGCAATTATTACGCACTCATACAATACACGTTCTCAAATGAGAGTTATGGAGGATAGATTAGCCAGTGTCGAGAGGTCGCAAAAAGAGATTGAGGACCACTTGGGGACTATTGAGCAAAGAATCGAACGATCTCAAGATGAAATTAGAAACCGCATTACCACACTACTGGAGGTGGGGGAGATAGGGAAGACCCCAGCTACAGATGGCAATATTAACGTGGAACATTTAGGCGGGAACTCATCTCACACCAAAGCTCCACCAGAAGGGTCAATTCTGAAGAATGCCCAAGTAGCCGGGGCATCTGCTAATAACCCGATTAATATTATACCTAGCTTTGAAAACGAGGCTGATGTTGAAGTTCCAGATTTAAATATGATCAATGAAATAGAAACAAGATTAATGGCGGAGTTCAAGAAGAAATTTGAGGAGCAACGCCTACAAATGGAAGAAAAAGTCAGCATGCTGCAAGCAACCAACGACTACGGGGTCGATGCCATGGATTTGAGCTTGGTAACTGATCTGCCTATCCCGCATAAATTCAAAGTACCTGATTTTGAAAAATATGATGGGACCACTTGCCCATCAGCTCATCTGACCATGTACTGTCGTAAGATGACGGCACACTTAAAAAATGAAAAGTTGTTGGTTCATTGCTTCTAGGATAGTCTGACTGGAGTCGCCGCCTGATGGTATTCACAGCTTAGCTGAGC
Organism: Hibiscus mutabilis; assembly: GCA_019671005.1. Taxonomy (NCBI): domain Eukaryota; kingdom Viridiplantae; phylum Streptophyta; class Magnoliopsida; order Malvales; family Malvaceae; genus Hibiscus; species Hibiscus mutabilis. The sequence continues at coordinate 34,105,289 of CM033743.1, read as the reverse complement.
CAATGTAAAATCATGGAAGGATTTATCTGATTTTTATCGAACAATATCAGCATGTCAAAGATATGGTCCCAAATAGAACAATGCTACAAGGGATGATGCAGGGGCAGAATAAGAATATCCAACAATATGCCCAGAGGTGGAGAGATATTGCAGCGCAAGTGCAACCTCTCATTCTAAAGAGCGAAATTACTCGCATTTTCATGGATACCCTGCAAGGACCATTATATGAGAAAATGATCACCAACGTATCTTTAATTTTTCCTGACTTTGTAAATACGACAGAATCAGTCGAGGCCGCGTTCAGAATTGGTAAGCTCAAAATTGGCAAAAGTTCACAGAGATTTCAGAAGAGAAAAGATAATGAAGTTAGCAACGTAAGTACCTACAGCCCTAACAATGTCATGATCACACCAAACCCGGCAGTGACAACTTCCTAAGGATCCAAGAGAAAGGATACCAAAGGAAAGAAAGAAGAGACCTTTACTCCCATACTGATATCTTACGGTGAATTGTACTCCAAGCTGGTTGAGGCCGATTTAGTTTGCCCTTATCACATCACTCCAATGTAACCCATGTACCCTTCGTGGTATAACCCCAAAGCTCAATGTGAGTACCATGCAGGAATCATCGGACACTACATCAATAATTGTAAGGCATTTAAAATGGTGGTCCAAAACTTAATCAGTAAGGGAGTGCTAAAAGTTGATTCCCTGAATGTAGCAGCTAACCTTTTGCCTGGTCACGGTGAGCAAGGAGTCAATTCCATTGAACTGAAGTGCCATAGGAAGGTGTTGGAAAAGGTGGATGAACTCAAGTCCCCTTTTAGCTAGGTGTATAAACAACTACAAGGAGCTGAGCTGATCGTACAAAATGAGAAGATTGGCGGTAAATTTGGAAAACATTTAAGAATACCATCAGGAAGGAGGACACACGATACAACTCTGCATGGAATTTGGACAGTTAGTCCAGAAAATGATGGATAATAAGGAGATTGAGTTCTTTTAAGGAGTATTGAAGAATTGAAAATTTGGGTAAAAGAAAAATAGAACCGGTTGGTAGGATTTTGTGGTGCACTAAAAACTCCATCTTATTGTTCGTCGTTTTCCATGCCTTTTTGAAATCATATACTTTTTGTGTCATGTGAAAATTTTGGGAATCCATTCCTACACTTTGGGCTCAAAGAAATGACAATATTTTGTAAAAGCATATTGTTGCGCGTAATAAGTGCTCTGCAATTGTGCAAGTGTACACGTCGCATGTTATAGTATAAAAGATATCGTTTCCACAGGGATTGGTGCCACTTTAAGAATCTAATCTCTTACACTGTAAAAAGTAAAAGAACACAAGTAAAAGATTGTAGGAGTTTAACTAACAACTAAACTAGAAAGTAAATAAGTAAAAGAAGATGTAATCAAATGCGTGAGAATAGGCCAGGTTATCGTGAGTTGAGGAGTGATAGCTGATTGGATTGTCTTGGTAAAAGAGTGCAAGGGCAACTCAGTTGCCGTGGCAACTTGCACAGCGGGGTTGCCATGGCAACTAATCGATGGTTGCCTAGGCGACTAGCTAGGCAATTACTTGGGTGACTGGGCAGCAACTTCAAGGTTCGGCGAAGCGTTCTTCAATGGTTTCTTCTTATCCCTAAGTCGAAACTCTAGCTATTTATGCATGCCTTGATAATACATCCCTGCGTGAAACAACAACCAATCTTGCGCTCCTCTTAGCCGTTGAAATCCTTAACTTATTCCTAAGCCAGATTAATCTTCACCATCAATAGATTGAATAAAGACCATACTTATTCGTTTCTTGAATCTAACTCTCATGATATTAGATAAATAGATGAAGTTATGAGATCCTCTCCCAATTCACTCGCAAATAAGAATAAGAACCAAGAATGAGTAAACATTGAATTGAAAGTGCAAACTCTTATTACCTAAACAAAATCCAATTGTTTCTTACAACCACAAAACATAATAACCTTAGCCAAATAGATTTAGTTCATGGCTAGGTTCCAAAGGAACACAAGACAAATAATTCCTAGCATAAAACTAATTGAACAAGAAAGAAAAAGATGAAGAATGGTTGAAGACTTGTTGAAATCTCTTCAAAGCTTTGTCGAAATCTCTCTTGCCTTTGTCAAAAATTCTCTCCCCTCTCCCCCTTGGAGTTGACGGCATGGTCTTTAATTTATAGGGCTAGGTCAAAGTCTTTTTTTAGGAGGAAGTTAAGTTGGAATTAAATTATCTTTAAAGAATATAATTTTATTATATTTAAATTCCTTCTAGAACTTCTCCTATCTTCTTGGGATTTAATTTCTCTTTAACCTCTTCATGGAAATCAAACTCCTTTGGGATTTAACTTTGCTCCATGTCATCTTGGGCTTATCTAGTCATCAATTTCGCCTATCATATCACCTTATTCCTTGTCGAAAATTGCCCTGGCAACTAGCTCAGCATCTCCTTCATGCATTGCCCTGATAACTAGCTCGGCATCTCCTTCATGCATTGCCCTAGCAACTGGTTCCAGCCTTGCTTTGGCAAGTGATTCTGCACACACACACAAAAGCACACCAAAGCAATATCTTTTTCCACAAAATTGAGTAAAATATGAAATCAAGCTTGTCCACCAAGGAAACGATGCAAACATGCATAAATGACTAATAATGCAACTAATATGAGCCTAAGTCTAGCAATAATAAGAATAAAAAGGGTAATAAAAATAGTACTTTTGAACACTTAACACACCCCCAAACTCGAACTATTGCTTGTCCTCAAGCAATGCAAACTAATAATTACCTGCCAAGACTTCAATTTTCACAAACTTAGCTTTGAACTTGATTTCAATTCTCAGAACCGGGGCACAAAGTATGATTGGCTTTTTATTTTTCAGAAAACTTAGGAGTTACTCGGAATCAAACTATAATGCTTGTGAGTGTGTGCGGGGTTGTGTGTAAGTTGATTTTTTGGATTCTATGCAACCAAGAGGTTTTTAAATTCTTCGTTGGGTTCTTTTAACATGTTTTAACTAGAGCCAGTTTCAGGCACCTCTAGTGTTTTGTTTTTAGTTTTCTTAAGTTAATTAATTTATTCGACTAGAGCTGGTTTTGGGCTCCTCTAGCGATCAATTTTTAGCACATATTAGAGCCAATTTCGGGCACCTCTAGTGATTAATTTTTAGCACATACTAGAGCCAATTTCGGGCACCTCTAGTATTCATCCAATTTTTATTCTAATCCCCCAACTTTTTAACTATCAACCTAAGTTTGCTAGAATTCCTTAAATTAATCAAGCCATAACAATGTTTCCTCAAGTTTAGCATCATAGTAAGATTCTAAGTGTTTCCATGGTTATCATAAAAAAATTCTATCAATTAATTGCATTGGCAAAGTCATCATCGGATATTCATCAAATCTAGGCAATTCTTGTTCCAGCTAAAGGCATGCCAAGCAATTTATGTATCCTAAATGCAATACTTAAGATGAATGCAACTAAACATGGTAACTAACTAATAACAATCCCCCAAACTCGAGTGAGTCATTATCCTCAATGCATGCAACAAAGAAAAATAAAAATAAAGAAAAGTAAAATGCAAATGAGGGCTTACTCCGAAAGTTCGTCGTCGTGGATGATTAGTTTCCTTTTGGTCGGTGTCTTGATTCACTTGCTTGAACGCGGTGGTTGCTTCCTTATTGTCGATGGTGGAATCAATCGTCGTACGAGGTTGTCCTCATCATCCTCTTCATCAATGTCATTGGCTTTTCGCTTGGGCTTGGAGGATTCGATTGGTGCGGTCTTTGTTGGTGCAATGGAGGACTCGTTCGAATCTGAAAAATCAGACAATGATTCAATACGAGTTGATTCAGGCATAAGTGCTTTACCTTTGGCTTTTATAGTGGTTGTCAGGCGTCTTTAGCTTTGGTTTCTGCTGCATCTTCAGTGTTGGTTGCCGTGACAACTGCTTGGGCAGGCACGGTGTAGGTTGGTGCTGCATCATCATTTGCGGTTGTCGTGGTGACTGCTTCATTGGTTACCGTGGCAAGGATTTAGGTAGGAAAGATGGGGAACGGCACGCGGCTGTTCGGGTACTTTTCCAGGATGACTTGGGTGATGGCATTGTTATGATCCTTCATGTACCGCATGAACATTAGTTTCCAGTCTTTAATTTGCCTAAGGCAGCTCGCCAACGGTTGCAAGAGTGCTTCAAGTTGTCCTGGCGTTGCTGGCTGAGTTGCCTGGGTATCAGTTGCTTGGGCATTAGGGTTGCCGAGGTGGCAGAGTTGCCGAGGCAATTGAAGGCGTTGGGGATGTTACCTGTGCTTCTCCCATTAGCTTTCAAATTTGTGCTCGATTCCAACAGGACTTTGGTAGGGCCTTTTCATCAATAGCCTCACTTGGGACATGCATCTCCTTGCAAAGATTGGAAATTAAGCAAGGAAAGAAAAGAGAACCCTTGTCTTTTGTGCTACGTACATAGGTCTCATCACAAATAATTTTTCCAATGTTAATGATGCGATTATGCAAGATAGAATGTATGAGCAAAAGACGAGGTGTATCAACGGTAGTATTGTGTGTGGTGGGCATTAAAGAAGTTTTAACAAACTTATTCCATAATTTTGCCTCAGGTTTAAGCCGAAGGTGATTTACCGTGCCCTTGTATTTACCGTCGTTCCAATGAGTTCTCGGTAGAGTGAGTTCTTGAAGCACCTTGTCGAGTTGCTTGGGCGTGAGTTGATCAACAAAGGCTTGGTGCTCATCCTTCTCAATGTAGAGCCCGTATGAGTATAGCCTTGTCACGAACAAAAACATAAGGATTATCCAGGTTAGGTGAGTGAGCATAGAATTCTCTTACCCATGGATGTTACCCAGTTCTGATTGATGGCAAAAGATTTGCCATTTTTGATGTGCAATCCTTTCGAAGATGAATGGATCAAGGCCGAAATCTTGATGAGAGTTGGAGTATTCAAAGCCTTGTTCTTCGCAAATCTTCCGGGTTTCAAACTTGGAGCTATCTTTCTTGAACCACCGGTGTAGCAAACTTCTTGTATCTTGGTTCTTTGGAGGAACTTGGATGAACCAAAAATTCAATTTTGGATGCCATGGATGATCTTGGTTGTTAGTTTGGTAAAAACAAAGAAAAGAAAGCAAAAGAAACTAAAGAGTTGCAAGATGAAAAATAGGAACAGGTTTCTTGGAAGTTAAGGGTGATGGGTTATATAGAAAAGATAGGTAGTAAATATGGTGGGTGGGATTAATTTTGGAATAAAGAAGAAAGAGGTTTCGATTTAGAGGAAGGGTGACGGCTAGGGGGTTTATTTAGGGTAAATTGGAGGCTTCATATAAGCATTAGATTCAGCCCATTAGTTTCCTTGTTGAAGAAGTTTCCTTCTTGAATCAAAATTCCTCTTTTATCTTGAACTTTTTTTCCTACAATTCAAAAACAAATAAAATAATGATTAAAATTAAGGATAAACTAATAAAATAAATAAAGATGTGCAAAGAAATTCTTAGACTTAAAAAGATAAATATAAAAGAAAGATGTAGTTTTAATCTTAAAGAAAAAAAATAAATATATCCTAAAAAGAATGGTTTGACAACTTCGAATGGTCCTGACCATCTTGATTTCAGTTTTCCCGGGAAAAGTTTTAGCCGATAATTGAATAAGAGAACTAGTTGCCCTGGCATGAATTATCGTGGCAATAGTTTCTTGTCATGCCATTGCTTTGTTTTCTCTTTGTAGATTCGTTCATTATTATAGGCGAGTGCACGGAATTCTTCTATCTCGTTGAGGTCCAACAAACGCTTTTGTTCAGAACTTTCCCAATCCATATTCACGGTCTTGATTGCCTAATATGCCTTGCTTTTTATTTCCACCGATAGATGGCATGTTTTGCCATAGACAAGTCGGATGGGGGACATACCTAAGGGTGTTTTGAATGCAGTGCGATATGCCCAAAGTGCGTCATCTAGCCTTACTGACCAATCCTTCCTATAGGGATTTACAACTTTCTCGAGTATACCCTTAAATTTCCGGTTGGAAATTTTTGTTTGCCCATTGGTTTGTGGGTGATATGCCGTGGAAATCTTGTGTGACACGCCGAAGCATTACAACATCTTGGCAATAAGTCTGTTGTCAAAGTGCTTGCCTTCATCACTGATAATTGCTCTCGGCATCCCAAACTGTGTAAACATGTTTTTCTGCAAGAATCGTTGCATGGTCTTAGAATCGTTGGTGGGAACTGCAGCTGCCTTAACCCATTTAGACACGTAGTCGACGGCAAGTAGAATGTAGAGGTTGCCGAATGAAGATGGGAAAGGTCCATAAAATCAATCCCCCATACATCGAATAATTCCACCTCGATGATGTTTTGGAGCGGCATCTCATGTCGTCTAGAAATATTGCCCGTCCTCTGGCAACGATCACATTGCTTGTAAAATTCTTGGGCATCTTTGTACAGTGTTGGCCAATACAAACCAGATTGCAAAACTTTGGCCGCGGTGCATGTTCCTCTAAAATGTTCTCCATAGGGTGAAGAATGGTATTGCCGGAGTACATTCTGTTGCTCTTCTTCAGGGACACATCAGCATATAACCTGATATGCACATTGTTTAAACAAAAGAGGCTTGTCCCAAAAGTAATGCTTAGCATCATGGCGGAACCGTTTCTTCCCTTGGTAAGTAAGGCCATAAGGTAAAATACCACAAACTAGGAAATTAACTAAATCCGCGTACTAGGGTATTGTCGAGGCATGTGTTCCTGTGGCAATTGCTTCCATGGTTGCTGAGGTATGCGCGTCTAGAGTTTCCGCAACATGCGCGTCAAGGGTTGCCGAGGCATACGCTTCCATGGTTGTCACGGCGTACGTATCAGTGGTTGCCGAGGCATACGCGTCTGGAGTTGCCGAGGCGTGCGTGTCTAGAGTTGTTGAAGCGTCAAGGGTTGCCTAGGCATCCGCATCTATGGTTGTCGACGCAACTAACAGTTGCTCATCCGGGAATGCATCGCATATCTCTAAATCCGCGTCCTCCTCCCTATTGCGTTCTAAGCGTGATAAGTGATCAGCCACTTGATTTTCTATTCCTTTCCTGTCCTTAATTTCAATGTCAAATTCTTGTAAAAGCAATATCCAACGAATCAAACGAGGTTTGGCATCCTTTTTAGAAAATAGATACTTAATTGCCGAATGGTCCGTATGAACAATTACCTTTGTGCCAATCAAATAGGATCGAAAGTTGTCAAATGCGAAAACTACAGCTAGTAACTCTTTCTCCATTGTTGTGTAATTCACTTGAGCACTTTTAAGAGTTTTACTAGCGTAGTATATCACATGAAAGGTCTTACCTGTGCGTTGGCCTAGGACTGCTCCTACCGTGAAATCACTTGCATCACACATGAGCTCAAAAGGTAGAGTCCAATCTGGTAGAACGATAATGGGTGCCGAGTCAAGCTTTTCCTTTAGGGTTTCGAATGCTTGGGCACAAGAACCATCAAAATTGAAGACTTTATCATGTTCAAGCAAATTGCACAAGGGTATAGTAATTTTAGAAAAATTATGAATGAACCTCCTGTAAAAACCTGCATGTCCAAGAAAGCTTCGAATTCCTTTAACCAAACTTGGTGGGGGTAATCTCTTGATCACGTCCACCTTGGATTTGTCTACTTCAATTCACTTGGATGAAATCTTGTGGCCAAGCACTATTCCTTCATCTACCACAAAAAGGCACTTCTCACAATTAAGGACTAAATCGGTTTCTTCACATCTTGCCAACACTTTCTCTAAATTGCCGAGGCAACTGTCGAAGTCATTACCAAAAATAGAAAAATCATCCATGAAGATCTCAAAGAAGTCTTCGACCATGTCTGAAAAGAGTGCCATCATGCATCTTTGGAAGGTTACCAGGGCGTTACACAATCCGAACGACATCCTTCAAAAAGCATAAGTATCGTATGGGCATGTGAAGGTTGTCTTTTCTTGATCTTCTAGTGCTATGGAAATTTGATTGTAACCTGAATAACCATCAAGAAAACAATAAAAGGGTTTACCTGCAAGACGGTCAAGCATTTGATCAATAAAGGGTAATGGGAAGTGATCTTTCCTAGTGACTTTGTTTAGCTTTCGATAATCCATGCAAACCCTCAAACCGGTCACATTTCTGGTTGGAATGAGTTCATTGTTTTCATTACTTACCACCGTTATACCTCCCTTTTTCGGTACACATTGTACCAGACTTACCCATGTACTATCAGAGATAGGGTATATAATGTCGGCGTCAAGCCACTTGATAATTTCTTTCATTACAACCCCTTTCATGGCATGATTCAGTCTCCTCTGGGCCTCAATCGAAGGTTTGTGAGCATCTTCCAATAAAATCTTGTGCATGCACACTGCCGGGCTAATTCCCTTCAAGTCGGTAATTGTCCACCCTATTGCCTTCTTGTGTAGCATCAACATTTTGATCAGCTTCTTTTCTTGCTCAGGCTGTAACTTAGAGGAAATAATTACAGGAAATGTATTATCGGTTCCCAAGTAAGCATATTTTAGTTGCCCTGGCAATTGTTTCAACTCAAGAATCGGTGGTTGTTCAATGGAGGGCTTTCGAGTTTACCTTCCTTACCAGAGTAATCCAGTGGTTCAAAGTATGTACCTGGTTGATTGACTAACCAATTTGCCTCTTCTTTTTGCTTCTATCGATCGGTTCTTCATACTCCTCAAGTTCCTCTTGATCGGCAATGTAGTTGCCGAGGCAACTAAATTCCTCATCGAAGTTAAACTCTGGCATGGCATGAAGAAGTTGGCATTCTTCTGGATAATCGACATGCCTTAGTGTTTGGAACGCATTTAGTTTAACTTGCTGGTCATTCACGCTCATTGTGAGTTTTCCCTTTTCAACATCGATCAAGGTTCTCCCTGTTGCTAGGAAGGGTCTCCCGAGAATGATAGGTGCATGTTCATCTGCTTCACAATCCAAAACAATAAAGTCAACGGGAAAAATAAATTTATCAACTTTTACCAGTATGTCTTCGATTTTTCCCTCTGGATACACATAGAATCTGTCGGCTAGCTGTAGCATAACTGTTGTAGGTCGTGCCTTCCCGATTCCTAGTTTCTGGAAAACCGATTTAGGCATCAAGTTTATGCTTGCTCCAAGGTCACATAATGCTTTCTCGATATAGTGGTTTCCAATGGAACAGGGTATTATGAAACTTTTGAGATCCTTCAACTTGGGTGGCATGCGATTGCGTAACATGGCCATGCATCCCTCTGTTGCGGAAACTGTTTCAAACTCTTCTAGCCTTGTTCTCTTGGACACAATGTCTTTAAGAAACTTGGCATAGTTCGGCATTTTTTTCAATTGCTTCAACCAATGGCAAGTTGATGTTTGTCTCTCCAGCCTCTGTGGGAATGGTGGTGGAAGTCGGATATCTTCGATCTTTTTATTGGTCTGGAACCTAATTGATGGCATTGTCGGGCAACTGGAGTTGCCAAGGCATTATCAATTGGGGTTATCGTGGCGTGCCTATCGTTGGTTGCTGAGGCATCTTTATCGCTGGTTGCCGCAACAATTCCTGGTTTAGCATCTGAAGTTTTGCCGCTGGGTTCGTCTTGATCTTTTTGTGGAGTTTTGTTTGGTGAGCGAGCTTGAGCCTCTTTAAGTTGTTGGCCACTTCTAGTGGTGACCGCCTTATATTGCATATGGCCAGTTGCTCTTGCGACTTCAGTATCGCTAGGTAAACCTACTTGCGGTCTAGTATTCAGGTTTTGAGTAAATTGTCCTACTTGATTCTCTAATGATTTGATTGCCGCCACTTGGTTTTGCAATCTCATCTCGGTCCTGTTAATAAAAGCATTAGTTCTTTTTATGAAGTTACTATTCTCAGCCATATAAGATTCAGTTTTCAACATAAAAGCATTGAGAGAATTTTCCAAAGAACTAGATGTTGTCGGTTGTTGCTGCGGCAACTGTTGCCGTGGCATATTTTGCTGGAATCCCGATGCTTGTGCATTCAGATTGTTCTGGATTAGAGCATTGTTGGGATTAATCCATGAAATATATGGGTGCTTCTTCTAAGCTAGATTGTATGTATTGGACATCACATTGTTGTTCTGGTTGTAATTCCCCACATAGAAGCTGGATTCTGGATTCTGCATACATTCAGAAGAATCATGGTTACCACCACATAACTCACAAAAGGAATCCATTACCTTGACCTCCTGTGTGTTGTTTGGTTTATGCATGTTCTGGACCATCTTAGTTAGAGTGGCCAATTGTGCCGAAATTGAGTCTGATGATCCCAGTTCATGTATTGTGGCTTGGCGTCTAATTCCTCCTCTTCTAGCAGAGGGGAATTGATAATCGTTCTTTGCAAGCCTGTCTAGAATTTGCATTGCTTCCTCCGGCGACTTATCTAAGATATGCTGTTTGTCGAGGCATCTAGCATAATCCTTGTTGGTGTATTCACAGCGTTGTAAAACATTGTTACTTGTGTCCACACTGGGAATCCGTGTAGGGGGCATCTGTGTAGAAGTTCTCTATACGCTCCCAAGCCTCGTACATGGATTTATCATCTGCCTGCAGAAAAGAAGTGATTTCGTTACGAAGCTTATCAGTCAAATTTGTAGGATTAAATCGAGCAAGGAAATCACGACAAAGATCGGTCTAAGATCCTATTGATCTGGCAGGAATACTATTCAACCATACTTTCGCCCTATCCCTCAGTGAATAGGGGAATAATATTAGTCGTAAAACATCGGGGGTGACTCATTGTATTTTGAATGAATTGCAAATTTTGAGGAAAGATTTAAGATGTTGTCGTGCATCTTCAGTTGCTGAGCCACCAAATTGACCAATTGTGTTGATCATATTAAACATCACCGGTTTCAACTCAAAGTGGTCGGCTTCAATTTCAGGTGTGACAACTCCTGGATTAAGTCCTTCAAGATAGTCTCGAATAGTTCTGTTTCGTGCAAGAATCACTCCTCCTCCTTTTGGAACTTCTTGATTCATATTGCCATCTTGATTAGCCATTGCTACTCTTAACCTTCATCTAAGTCTTTGCAAGGTTCGTTCGATTTCTGGATCAAAGGGATATTCTTGTGTAATCGGTCTCGCCCTGGTCATATACCAATGCAAAACCAAAGTTTGTTAGCCCTTTGATTCTTAAACAAGAAAAATAAAAAGTGCAAGAAAATAAAAACAAAGTTGTTATTGCCAATCCCCGGCAACGGCGCCAAAAACTTGTTGCGCGTAATAAGTGCTCCACAATTGTGAAAGTGCACACGTCGCAAGTTATAGTATAAAAGATATCGTCTCCACAGGGATTGGTGCCACTTGAAGAATCTAATCTCTTGCACTGTAAAAAGTAAAAGAACACAAGTAGAAGATTGTAGGAGTTTAACTAACAACTAAACTAGAAAGTAAATAAGAAAAAGAAGATGTAATCAAATGAGAGAGAATATGCCAGGTTATCGCGAGTTGAGGAGTGATAGCCGATTGGATCGTCTTGGTAAAAGAGTGCAAGGGCAACTTGCACAGCGGGGTTGCCTTGGCAACTAATCGATGGTTGCCTGGGCAACTACTTGGGTGGCTGGGCAGCAACTTCAAGGTTTGGCGAAGCGTTCTTCAATGGTTTCTTCTTATCCCTAAGTCGAAACTCTAGCTATTTGTGCATGACTTGATAATACATCCCTGCGTGAATCAAGGGTGAACAACAACCAATCTTGCGCTCCTCTTAGCCGTTGAAATCCTTAACTTATTCCTAAGCTAGATTAATCTTCACCATCAATAGATTGAATAAAGGCCATATTCATTCGTTTCTTGAATCTAACTCTCCCGAATTAGATAAATAGATGAAGTTACGAGATCCTCTCCCAATTCACTCGCAAACAAGAATAAGAACCAAGAATGAGTAAACCTTGAATTGAAAGTGCAAACTCTTATTACCTAAACAAAATCCAATTGTTTCTTACAACCACAAAACACAATAACCTTAGCCAAATAGATTTAGTTCATGGCTAGGTTCCAAAGAAACACAAGATAAAGAATTCCTAGCATAAACCTAATTGAACAAGAAAGAAAAAGATGAAGAATGGTTGAAGCCTTGTTGAAATCTCTCCAAAGCTTTGTCGAAATCTCTCTTGCCTTTGTCAAAAATTCTCTCCCCTCTCCCCCTTGGAGTTGACGGCATGGTCTTTAATTTATAGGGCTAGGTCAAAGTCTTTTTTTTAGGAGGAAGTTAAATTGGAATTAAATTATCTTTAAAGAATATAATTTTTTATTATATTTAAATTCCTTCAAGAACTTCTCCTATCTTCTTGGGATTCAATTTCTCTTTAACCTCTTCATGGAAATCAAACTCCTTTGGGATTTAACTTTGCTCCACGTCATCTTGGGCTTATCTAGTCATCAATTTCGACTATCATATCACCTTACTCCTTGTCGAAAATTGCCCTGGCAACTAGCTCGGCATCTCCTTCATGCATTTCCCTAGCAACTAGCTCGGCATGTCCTTCATGCATTGCCCTGGCAACTGGTTCCAGCCTTGCTTTGGCAAGTGATTCTGCACACACACACACAAAAGCACACCAAAGCAGTATCTTTTCCACAAAATTGAGCAAAATATGAAATCAAGCTTGTCCACCAAGGAAACGATGCAAACATGCATGAATGACTAATAATGCAACTAATATGAGCCTAAGTCTAGCAATAATAAGAATAAAAAGGGTAATAAAAATAGTACTTTTGAACACTTAACACATCCCCAAACTCCAACTATTGCTTGTCCTCAAACAATGCAAACTAATAATTACCTTCCAAGACTTCAATTTTCACAAACTTAGCTTTGGACTTGATTTTAATTCTCAGAACCGGGGTACAAAGTATGATTGGCTTTTCATTTTTCGGAAAACTTAGGAGTTACTCGGAATCAAACTATAATGCTTGTGAGTGTGTGTGGGGTTGTGTGCAAGTTGATTTTTCGGATTCTATGTAAACAAGAGGTTTTCAAATTACTTCGTTGGGTTCTTTTAACATGTTTTAACTAGAGCCGGTTTTGGGCACCTCTAGTGTTTTGTTTTTAGTTTTCTGAAGTTAATTAATTTATTCGACTAGAGCTAGTTTCGAGCACCTCTAGCGATCAATTTTTAGCACATACTAGAGCCAATTTTGGGCACCTCTAGTGATAAATTTTTAGCACATACTAGAGCCAATTTCGGGCACCTCTAGTATTCATCCAATTTTTATTCTAATCCCCCAACTTTTTAACTATCAACCTAAGTTCACTAGAATTCCTTAAATCAATCAAGCCACAACAGTGTTTCATCAAGTTTAGCATCATAGTAAGATTCTAAGTGTTTCCATGGTTATCCTAAAAAAAAATTCTATCAATTAAGTGCATTGGCAAATTCATCATCGGATATTCATCAAATCTAGGCAATTTTTGTTCCAACTAAAGGCATGGCATGAATTTATGTATCCTAAATGCATTACTTAAGATGAATGCAACTAAACATGGTAACTAACTAATAACAATCCTCTCCAAACTCGAGTGAGGCATTGTCCTCAATGCATGCAACAAAGAAAAATAAAAATAAAGATAAGTAAAATGCAAACGAGGACATAATCCGAGAGTTCGTCGTCATGGATGATTAGTTTCCTTTTGGTCGGTGTATAATGCATTGTAAAACAGTGAGTAAATGGTTTCTTAAATGATATATTGGCTATGTGACATGATGAGAAAACATTCGGATATAGTTGGCATACCATAGGATGAAGTGCACTAAAATATGATAAAAATCGATCGTGGTTAAGAGTCCTTGAGGTAAGTGGTCGGCTACTCGGACTATAATGTTGTCACTTGGGTTGAACGGTCGGTTCCCCTTGTTGATGTTGATCTTGCGGTCGGCAAGGGTGTCGTATCATGCGGGCGGCATGGTATGGGCATGGTAGTGGTTGACTATCATGGGAGATCTATGTATCTGAAATGTAAGGTTAATGGTCGGCTACCTAAAGATTAGCGGTCGGCTACTCAAGAATAGTGGTCACCTGTCTGGGTTCACTATAAATGCCAATATATGAAAGTTCATGTGTTGAACCTATTTTATAATGCTTTGGTTTTAAGCTTATGATATAACACTTTGGGATTTAAGCATGGTTTATGATATAATTCTTTGGGATTGAAGCATGGTAAAATGGTTTAATGCTTTGGGATCTAAGCATGGAATTTATATATGATGTTGCATAAGGGCCGTTATACATGTTTTGGTCAGAAACAATGAAAATGCTTGGGTTGTTAAGCATGTTTTGAAAACAAGTGGTTTTGGTTTTCAAATGGTTTTTATTGCATTATTGTTTTAAGAGCATCCTCACTAATCATGCGTGCTTATGCTCTCTTTTTCCTAATGATGTAGAGCATTAAGGTTGGGGGCAACAAAGCCAAAGTTTGAAGTAATCCAAGTGCAAGACTACTTGAGTATGAACTCAGTTTATGTTTCCGGTTAATAAGGCAATGTGTTCGCCATGTTTTTGGGACTTGTATTTCTGTTTTCCCATGGTTTTTAAGCATGTTATGTGCTGGATTGTAATGTTGATTTGATGCTGAAGCTGGTTGATGATCTTTGCTTATAGTTGATAGTAGGCGGTTGCATAGGAGTGCATCTAGTTAACCTTTGATGGTTGCCATCTTTTGATGATTCAAGCAAGTTTGTTTTGATACTTTAGATGTGTGAGCATGATGAGTAAGCCTTAAAAGTGCCTAATGTGGGTTTTAGTTGCTTGGTAGAATATTATTAGGAAGCATGCCTATAGAATATCTTGGGGTGTATGAATGCCATGTAATGTTGTTGGTTCATTGTTGTTTTAGTTAGGAGTGTATCCTAGTAATGTTGTATAGAGGTTTGAAGCATGTTAGAGCGTTTTGGTTATAATCAAAGTGTGTTTAGACAGCATTTTGGGACATTACAGGTCCAGGCGTATCAAAATAGGTGTCCCCGTACTGGTACGGCTAGGCCATTTTAGGCATAGCATTTTGATACGCGAGAGGGTGTTTTGATATGGGTAAGCCTTTACAGGCATAGCATTTCGATACTCGAGCAAGTATTATGGTACGGTCTAAAGCATTTTAGCTAGGCGTTTCGATACGCAGGCTAGTGTTTCGGTACGAGTTTAAGCAACTGGAATATGAGTTTTGGAAATTGTTAAGGTGTACCAAAACACTTGTACACGTATCGGTAAAGCTGTAGTTATTTTAGTTATTTAGAATGTTTGAAGTTTATGTTTCTTTCATTTTGGTCCCTAAATTTTGTAAATGCAATTGTATGAGATTGGATGATCATTTTGACCTAAAATTTGACATGTAAGCATGCAATTAGACTAATTGAGGTTTGGTAACTTTAATTTTAGTTTTGCTCCTTTATTTTATCATATTTTCATTTTAGTCCATAAAATGTATGTTAAGCAATTGGTTGCCTTTCCGTGGTCCGATTCCTTTGTAAATTCACCCGCTGCAAGCATGTACACATAGGATCAATAATATGCATCTAGAAAAGATAAAAAGAAAAAATAGACCGGTCTTTGTAATCTTTCTCCGGTTTGCTTCGGCAAATCTAATGTAGTTCTCTCATTTCGGCCAGGCATCTAGGCCAGGTCGAGGGGGTTACAATAACGACTTAGTGAGGCAATTGAACCTATTTAATTAAAAATATACAATAATGCATTACAGTATATTATATGGAAGTGCAATACAGTTCTTGCAAAATGGCAAGGGATCCAAGTACAGTTTATAACATAACATATAATAAATATAAATATCATGTTATCAGTATTCATCAATGATCAGGTAATCATTTACAGTATAACATTCTTCATAGATAGCCCAAAGTATAAAATATTAGATCGAGGTACTCGAGTCACATGAATAAGACACCAGAGTGTCTAACGTGAACATGTAAATGAGTACGTACCCGAGGACGCTCTTTGGTTCTCATAAAAGCACCTCGTTAGTGCCATTAGCATTATGGGCGTGGATCCCCAGGGTGCACACCAAGGGCTTGAGTCCCCAAGGTGTATGTGACACCATCGTAGTCACAAAAACATGTAATCATATCATAACTTGAGTGATGCAGCTACTAAGGACTCTATGGATATCCAACTATACCATGGACTCTCATAACATAATACTTTGGCTTTTCAATTCATCAATAATCAAAGTGGACAATTCATACCCTAACTTCCTTCGTATATAAAATATATGTCACTTGCCTTTGCTATTTTTATGCATCAAATCAATGTGCTTCAAAACAATGTAAATCATTTCTATATTAGGGTCGACTTATCACAAGTCTTGCCTTTTTCAAAAAAACATATACATAAATAATGCATTCACCTGTAGCGATGCAAAAGTAGCCTCACTAAGCTTATTCGATAACTTTTTCTTTTCCTCTAATACTTGTGTCTCCTTCAGTCTCCCTCAGAACTGTAGAAGACTAATCGAATACATACATTACCATACTTTTGTTAGACTCAAATCTAAC
Organism: Hibiscus mutabilis; assembly: GCA_019671005.1. NCBI lineage: Eukaryota > Viridiplantae > Streptophyta > Magnoliopsida > Malvales > Malvaceae > Hibiscus > Hibiscus mutabilis. Next base: position 34,088,764 of record CM033743.1, on the reverse strand, counting down.
ATTGCTAACTTAATTTACAAAACATAATTATTCGAATATAAAATATTTCTGAATTCCCCCCCCCCAATTTCCATGTGATTGCCAATTTGATCCTAAGGTCCTTAGTGACCATTTTGGACATCAAACAATTGTTCAAGCTCAAATTAGAACAATTCCATTACTACTTGTTCATTTTGGGTTAATATCCTTTTAGACTTTAAACTTTGTTAAAGTGACATTTTATTCACTACTTCCACATTTGTATTTGAGTTCATGTATAAATCAACTAATTATTCATTTCTAACATTTCTATGAATTTTCCTTTGACTTCCGAGCTTTGGCCGAATTAATCCCTTACCAACAAATCTCATTTTCGAAATGGTCCTTCACCATTTCTTTTCTTGTCATTTAAATCCTTTTAACTCTTTATCATGCTTGAATCACTAATTCTATCAAATATTCATCAATAACATGCTAATTTACCAATTCAAGAATCATCCCCTTCATTTCTTCATCAAGCCAAAATGGTCCATCTCTTTCCAAATATTTTCATTATGATCCTAAATTACCAAATCAAGCTAATTTAATCGTAATCTCATCAATTCTAATGATAGAATAAATTTCACAATAATTCCCCTATATTTCCAATTCTAGCCGAATTGGTCATTTGGAATCTAATAGAGAATTTCTTTTTTCAGACTTCAAAATCAAGCTTACAACATCATAATTTATTCATTTTCATCCTTGATTCAATACCCTAACCAAATTCCCAAAACTTAGGGTTAGGGTTTATGTTCTTAAACATAGAATTAATTCCAAATCAAGCTTGTTTTCATGTCTACAACATCAAATCTACTCAAATCAAACTTTAATTCCATCATGTATTCTTAATCTCATAATCTTCTTCTTCCAAAAACATAACCTATGCTTAGCTTTACCATGCAAAACTATCATCAAAATGGAGAGAATTAAGCATAGATTAATTTACCCTAATTTATTTTACTTGAATCTAACTTGTAAACCTTCCATGTAAGCTTGAAAATGGAGTTTTCTTCGTCTCCCTTTGTTCTTCTCTCCCACGGCATGGAGGAATTAAATGAACAATTTTTTGTTCATTTTATAGATTAATATACTTGTTTAACTCTAATTTTGCCATTTGTATAATTAAAATGAATTTTAAATTCATTTTAATCCATTTTACTAAATTGTCCCTCAACCAAATTCATATTTACAAGTCTTCTTTAAAATTGCCACTCCATTAAATTTGAACCAATTTGGTTCCTTCATAACCGACCACTTCCAAAGAAATCATAAAAATTTATTTTATGATTTTTATTCGATCCAAATATCCGATAATCACCTAATATGATTTTCCATTAATAAAACTATCGAATCTAATAAAAAAGATCATATTTTCTAAATTCCATAAATAAATAATATTGTCATAATAAATCTCTCATATTTATGGAGTCAAACTCCGAAACATGGACCTAATCTAAAATATCAATGATTACCCGAAATGTCTATCGGATAAAAGTTTTCCTTGAAAATCCTTTAACAGATATTCATATGAATTATTCCTAATTTTTTGAGTCTTTTATATCGATCAAAAACACATACATGGGACCTTCCCAGATGTCACCCATCCTATTGCTACTTTGGTCTGAGCACGCTTAATAATTTTATTCGGTCCAAATTCGATACCTTCTACTGCATCTCAATTTCCAAATCTGTTATCAAAATTCTTATTTTGATCAGATTCACCCTTATATTGAATAAAATCACTTACTTGATATTTTACACTTTAGTCCCTAAACTTTTACTAAAGTTTCATTTGGTCACTAGGCCTTATTCTTTTCAGATTTAGGTCAAACTTAATATGAACCCTTATCTAACTTGAAAAAAAAATTTCGGGGTATTACAATTCCTCCCCTTTAAGAAAATTTGTCTAAGAATTTTAGAACGTACCTGGGTTGAAAAGTTGTGGATATTGTTCATTCATCTTCTTTTCAGTTTCCCAAGTGGCTTCTTCGACCTTGTGATTTCTCCTCAATACTTTAACCAATGGGATCTTCTTGTTCCTTAATTCTTTGACTCCGTATGATAAAATCTTCATTGGTTCCTCTTCGTAGGTCAGATCCGGTTGCAATTCAATTTCTTCAGGAGTATCATGCGAAGGATCTAATCGATACCTCCGAAGCATGGACACATAAAATACGCCATGAATCTTGCTCATCTCTGGAGGTAATTCCAATTGATAAGCCACTGGTCCAACTCTTTTTAGAATCTCGTATGGCCCAAAGAATTTGGGACTAAGCTTTCCTTTCCGATCAAATCGTAGCACCTTCTTCCGAGGTAAAACTTTTAGAAATACTTTGTCCCCTACTTCATATGCAATATCTTTTCTATTTTTGTCTGCATAAGCTTTATGTCTGTCTGCGGCAACTTTAATATTATTATGAATAATTCTTACTTTGTCTTCCATTTCTCGAGTTAAATCAATCCCTCATGTTTTCAGATCATTCAGAATATTCCAGTCTTGCAACTCAAACCAATTAAGATGAGTTCTACACTTCCTCCCATAAAGTGCTTCAAAAGGTGCCATCTTAATACTTGCTTGATAACTATTATTGTAAGCAAATTCAATTAGAGGCAAGTACTTTTCCCATGATCCTGTAAACTCAATTATACAAGCTCGAAGCATGTCTTCCAGAATCTGTATTATTCTCTCTAATTGCCCATCTGTTTGCGGGTGAAATGATGTACTAAAATTTAATTTAGTACCCAGAGCTTCATGTAATGCACCCCAAAACTGAGAGGTGAATCTTGGGTCTCGATCTGACATAATTGATTACGGAATACCATACAGTTGTACTATTTCTCTGACATACAGTTCTGCGTACTTATCTAATGAATAGTCCATACGAAGTGGTATAAAATGTGCAGACTTTGTCAGACGATCCACAATGACCCATATTGCATCCTTTTTGCTCGATGTAACTAGCAACCCTGAGACAAAGTCCATTGTCACTCTTTCCCATTTTCATTGAGGAATAGAGACTGTCTGAAGTAGTCCAGAAGGCACTTGATGTTTTGCTTTAACCTGCTGACATGTTAAACACTTGGTCACAAACTCCGATACTGCTATTTTCATTCCTGGCCACCAATATCGAGTCTTTAGATCTTGATACATCTTATTACTCCCTGGGTGCATGGTTAACAGACTATGATGGGCCTCTGATAGAATCTCTTTCTTCAAATTACCATCGTCAAGAATATACACTTTACCTCGATAATACAAACAACCATCAGACTTGATCTCATAGTCTTGCGTTTCCCCAGATTCAACTTGTCTTCTCTTTTCAAGACATTTTTCATCCGGAAGCTATAAATCTTTGATATTATCTAGAAAAGTCGGCTTAAGTTGAAACTTTGTTGCTAATGAACCATCTTGTCCCAAAGATAGTTGTGCATTCATTGCGCGTAGAACAAAAAATGTCTTCCGGCTAAGAGCATATGCTATTACATTAGCCTTTCTAGGGTGATAATCAATAACCACGTCAGAATCCCTTAAAAACTCAACCCATCTTCATTGTCGCAGGTTCAAATCTCTTTTTGTCATCATGTACTTCAAACTTTCGTGATCCTTGTAAATATGTCACTTTTCACCATACAGATAATGTCGCTAGGTTTTCAAAGCAAAAATCACAGCTGTCATTTCCAGGTCATACGTTGGGTAGTTCTTTTCATGAGACTTGAGCTGTTGCGATGCATAAGGTACAACATGACCCTTTTGCATCAATACGCAACCCAACCCATAATGGGATGCGTCACTGTACAAAGTATACTCCTTTTTCTGGTTCTGGCTGTATTAGGATCAGTGCTTCAGTCAAAACTTTCTTTAATCTCTCGAAGCTTTCCTGACACTTCTTTGTCCATACAAATGGAACACCTTTTCATAGAAGCTGGGTAAGTGGCATAGAAATGATGGAAAAATTATGTACAAATCGTCTGTAATATCCAGCTAATCCCAAGAAACTTCAAAGACATTTTTTGGTGCCTCCCATTCGAGAATAGCTTGCATTGGGATTAAATCGGAATTGAAGGAACATTGGATGGTCAATTATGTTAGGACTAAAATGAATTCTAGGTGAAAGATGTAGTTTGCATGGTAAAGAAATAATTTAAATGGGAGTTGTACACATGGCATTCAAAGAGGAAACCATGAGGGGAAGGGTCCGACCATTTTGGAATATCAATTCCAAAAAGTTGTCTTCCTCCCTTGTTGTGAAACCGAGAGCTTGAGAGAGAGAATTCAAGAGATGGCTATGGAACTTTGGAGAATTGAGTTTTTATTTAACTCAAAATTCTTAATCATTGCCAGATCATGAGAAGAAGGGTAAGAATCTTGTTACATCTCTTATTAGAATTTATGTTCTTGAAGGATTATATAGGAATCATTGTGAAATCTAAGTGTTGATAGTAAATTTTTGTAAGAAAACCAAATGTAAGATGAGAGTATATTCGAATGTTTGATAGTTGTGAGGATTTGAATAAGTAGATTTTCCCAAAGGAGATATGAAATTGAATGGTTAAGTAGTAAATGTTGTGAATTATAATCTTTTCAGCATGACTTGAGCTGATTATGTAGTTGATAGAAAATTTTAAGAGTAAAAGAAAAAGGTGGTGTTCGCTTTCATACTTGATGTTTGTGCTTGGATGTTGAACTGATTTCTTGGTGTCATGTTGCTATAGAATCCTTTTAGAGGCTGTTAGAGTATATGTTGAATGTATATATATATATATAATCAGGACTGCTATAATTTAGATATAGTCTTAAAAGGACTGTTTTGATTGAATGAAAGTACATACATGAAGGTGTCATGTTTTGGCATATAAACTCATGAAATTGGGCTGTTTTGATCGAGAGAATGTATATAAATGAAAGATGTCATGTTTTGTATAAATATACAAAGTTATGGATTCCTTGTTTGAATACAAATATGTTAGTGAAAATAAGTATATACACATATGTATAAAGGGATTAGATGCCTTAAAATTTATGTAATGGGCAGTTTGGTGATTATATATAAGTGATTACATAAATATTGGGATTGTTTTGTATATATGAGAACAATTGTGGATTTGCTTATATACACATATATTAACACAATTAAATAGGATCTATAACCCCCTTGACTCGGTCTAGTTGCCAGACTGAATCAAGGAAGCTACATTAGGTTTGCCGAAGCAAACCGGAGAGATACATAAAACCCGGTCCGTTTTTTTCCTTTTTATCTTATCTAGATGACAATTATTACTCCTATATATTAATGTAGATTACAAGTGTAACCCCATCTCAATCGGGTATCTTTAAAAGCCATTTACAACCCAAGAGCAACCAAAATAACATGCTCAAACAGGGAGTTCAACATAACATCTCCCAAAACCAAAATAAGTACCCCATTGCCCCTATTCATTATAGTCTAATCTTTAACGTACTTTAGAAACAAGTCTTGCCAAGATCCCCTTACTTCTAGCTGCCTTCCAAAACCTCAATTATCTGCATTGATTGACAATGAGAGCGTAAACACACCAGGCTTAGTAAGGAATGCTAAAAAACAAACACCACCAATGCATTTAAAACCATACTCTTAAAACCACCCTTTAAAACATCATCATGCCTCTTTAAAAACATGCACTTTACGTCATTAAAAACTAGCTTACTACACATATGCTACATGTATCATTAACCAACATCAAGTTACATTGCTAACCCTCCACTTAAGCCTTCCCATGCATTACTACCAAATGCAAAGCTTAAGGAGAAACATGTATAAATCACATTATACAACTTAAAGCATTTCAATGATACATTAACAATTATATTGGATTTCAAGTGATCATTTAGCCAGTCCACTAACAAAAAAGTTCATCGGATACACGAATTCAATAAGTGTTAACCCAACACTTCAAGCCATCTCAACCGGAATAGCGATACAATCACAATCACGGTACAATCACAATCGGTTACAATAACAATTGGGTATAATCTCAACCCACAGGGATACCAATCCATCTCATCGGTTAGATGCTTAACCCACTAATGGGAGTATTCGATACCGTTAAACCCCTCTACCACTAGGGTACTTGGATGGAGTATTCGGTGCACAATATAAACCCTCAACAACTAAGGCGACTTATTTACAGTGCACTCAATCCTATGACCGGCCAACTATATCCGATAAAAATTTTAAAACCACATCGCTTGCCAATATAATTAACCAATTAACATTTACCTCACTGTTTTAACAACCATTAAACCATGCCATCTTTAAAAGTAACCACCATCTTTAAAACACAAGTATAACCCATACTTACAAAGATCACTTACCATGTGCATCCTTCAGCATTTCATGCTTAAAAATAGTATATCAAATACTTTAAAACATGCTTAAACAGTATATACCATGTAATTAAAATAAGTGCATAAAACCATTTCAAACTAGCACGACCGAAAGAGTAAAACTACTTTATACTTACTTCTGAGTCTAGGTAAGCGTTTTAAGCTCTACCTTAACTCCCAAACTCTGTTCTCAAAACAACAAAGCGCTTTAAACCACGTTTTCATTCACCTATACGCAAAAATTTGATTCACTGATGCAAAACCAAGCATCTGAAGCCTCATAAGCTTCTCCAATCACTTCCGGATCAACCTCCCCTGTTTTTACCACACAACAACAAAAGATTAATGCATCATAATGCATTCTAAACACAGCAAACACAATCCTTCTCAGATTTCCACAAAATCCTCACAATTAACCCTCCACAACAACTAAAAACATAACCAAAACTCTTCGATTCACAACCCAGCCAACTTCTATCAACCTGGCATCATTTCTAACATCAAAACACATCTAAAAACATATCCAAAACAAGCTACTACTTCCAGCAACCTTACAACCACAAAACACCACAAAACCTCAAAACTAACAACCTAAACAAATAGAGATTCTTAAGTGTCGGTACTCCATTGATAAAAATCACTTATCAATATTATTAATCATCCAAAATATAAATCAAATCACCATTACTTACTGGAAATCAGATCCAATTCGTGAATCAACTCATTTTCCTTAAAGAACTCATTAAATCATATTAGAAACACAAAAACAAGGATCAAATGCTTGGGAATTTCAATAAAGAACCACACAATAGAGGAGATCTCGGACCTTACCCCTAATGTGAAGTTTCTCCCTCAATTGATTTGTGAAAAGCTAAGAAAACACAAGATTAATGTAAGATTTTGTGTAATCAATCTTTATAAAACAATTTAAAACAATAAAATCAAGTTAAAACCACGTCACCTCTGGAAATTTGATGCAATCTGAGTGTTTGACTGAGGAGAGAATGGAGAGGAAAAGTTGAGAGAAAATGACGTTATTTTTATTTTAGAAAAGATAACTAACTTTTTTAACAAAATCCACTTTAATTATTAATTAAATCACATGTTAAAATAAGTTAAATCAAGGGAGAAATCATCAGAAACCAATTGGTAAAATAGCTCCTTAAAGATTCTGATTGTTTGACCCTTTTCGTTTTAGTCACTAGAAAATCACAGTTTTCAAAACATTCATTTTGGTCACTAACCAAAATGTCCATCTTCCAAAACTCATTTTTCAAAATTGATTCTACCATTATTAAATACATAATTAATAATGATTTTAATCATTTTTCCATAATTTTTCCAACACCAAAAATATATGATCCCGAAACTAACTCGAATCTCTACTCTAGTCCGCCGAACCGTCTAATAAACCCTCCAAACCGCTAAGCCCTAAAACCGGGGCATTACAACTCTCCCTCACTTAAGAAATTTTGTCCCCAAAATTTACCTAGAGTAAACAGGTGCGGAGACTGTTTCACCATATCCGACTTGCGTTCCCACGTGGCCTCCTCAACACCACAGTGCTTCCACAACACCTTAACCAGCTCGACTATTTTGCCACGTAGTACCTTACTGCTGGTATCAATAATCTCTACTAGTTTTTCATCATATGATAGATCCGATCTCAACTCAATCTCTTCCACCAGCATGACATGCGATGGATCCGACCTATATCTCCGCAACACCGAAACATGGAACACATCATGAATCTTTCCCAACTCAGGAGGTAACCTCAAACGGTATGCAACAGGACCCACACGCTCGACAATCTCATATGGTTCAACGAACCTCAGGCTAAGCTTCCCTTTCCGCCCAAAACGCAACACATTTTTCCAGGGCGAGACTTTTAAAAACACTTTATCACCCACAACGTACTCTATATCCCTATTCTTCAAATCTGCATAGGATTTCTGGCGATATGCAGCCGCTTTTAAGCGCTCACATATCAACTTTACCTTTTCAGTCATGGCTTTCAAAACATTGGGCATCGACACAAACTTTTCCCCCGCTTCTGCCCAACACACGGGCGTTCGACACTTCCAACCATACAACGCCTCATAAGGTGCCATTTGTATGCTAGCCTGATAACTGTTACTGTAAGCAAACTCCACTAACAGCAACTGCTTCTCCCATATTCCCTGGTACTCGATAGCAAAACATCTCAGCACATCCTCGAGAACCTAAATCACACGCTCCGACTGACCATCCGTCTGAGGATGATACGAGGTACTAAAACTCAATCAAGTCCTCAAGGCACGATGAAAACTCACCCAAAACCTTGTAGTAAACCACGGATCCCTATCCGAAACTATAGATTTGGGAACCCCACGCAAATGCACAATCTCAGAGATGTACAACTCAGACAACTTGTCCAAGGTATACGTAGTATACACTGGCACAAAATGCGCACACTTCGTAAACTGATCCACACTCACCCAAATAGAATCCTTTTTGGTCGGCGTCAAAGGTAGCCCGACACAAAATCCATGGTGATTCTTTGCCATTTCTATTTCAGTATCCTCAACGGTTGCAACAACTCGAAAGAAAACTGGTGCTCAGCCTTTA